>CM075688.1:97791485-100425235 GCA_037954015.1 Psophocarpus tetragonolobus
ACATACCATAAAAGGACTGACATGCAAAGCCTTGGCCACTAGATCAGAGAGCGGGTTGAAAACAAAAGATACTCTTTCACCCCATGGTGTATTTGTCACCTGAAACAAAAATAGAAATAAAAATAAAAATCAGCAGTACCGTCATCATAGAGCAAAAATTGGTGCAAAACATCCTATCTGATAGTAAGACAACTAGACCCTTGCACAACATTTTCAGCAGGTTCCTAATATTCTACTTAGGGACATCATTAATAGAATTTGACATAAATTCTTTATTTATCAAAATATTTGAGGTTCAAAACACATGTCCCCCCTCCCTTCCTCAAAGAAAAAAAAAGACTAAATGTTACTTTTGGTCAATTATATTATAGTATTTTTTTGTTTTGGTACATTAAGTTTTAAAAGATTCATTATAGTCCTTTATGTTTTCGAAAGTTTCATTTTAGACCAATCTTTCGTATTGAATTAGCTTGATAATTTTGTAATTTAAAATAGTTAAATTAAAATAGCAACGATTAAAAATCATCACTATCTTTATTTTAATCCAGTTAATCTTCTAGAATCACATTTGTAATAATCACTACCACTTCTCGAGATACAATTCATCTTCAATGTCATAATCATTGTAGTTGAGTGCAATAATCATGTAATTGACACAGAATGTATAGAGTGGTGAGAAACCAAAATGAAACTTTCAAAAAAAAAAAAAATCATCAAAATGAAACTTTTAAAAGTTAATGTACTAAAATAAAAAAACATTGAAACATAATAGACCAAAATTAACATTTAACCAAAAAAAACTATTTATGATTCTACAAAGAGAATCTTAGAAAGAAATGAACACTGATGAAATGCAGTAAATTACTTAATATCGAAAAAGTCACAAACTATAGGCCCAACTGTAACTGGTTTTAGCAAGTTGAATGGAGTTGATAGCCAGAAAAGATCACCCGCTAATGACTTGAGTCAGTAATGAAGCATAAATTAGTAAAGTCACAGAAATTAAGAAAAGAAAGCATCTTTGTCACACACCTCAGCAATACACTTCTTCAACTGTTTAGTAGAGCCTTCAATAGCATAGCAATAATACACACTCAAAGGATTTTGTTCATAACCCACACTAGGGGGGATTGTCAGGAGCAAACTGCAGAATTTGGTTCAACATAAAGCAATTGCAATCAAAAACTTCACAACAGAGAGGAAAAAAAATCGTCACGGGTCATGTTTTGACTTTGGAAAAAAATTTCGGCAAACATTTATACGACGAGAATAAGAAACTAAATGAATTTAATTTCTTTGACAAGCTAAAATCAACTAATGTAGATAATAATTTTATAGAAACTCTGTCATCATCAAACCTCTCCAAAAGTTGAAATACATGATTTGATTTGAACTTACAGCATAAACTCAATTGATTTTACCTCCTTATGTTGGGTGTTTATAGATAAAATTATCAAAGCAAAATCATAATTTATACCATACTCTAATATTTACTGAAAACAAAATAGAAACATGAAGGTGAAATTTTGCATGGGTCAGACAGAACCCAATGGGCAGAGAA
The DNA here is from genome assembly GCA_037954015.1 of Psophocarpus tetragonolobus. Taxonomy (NCBI): domain Eukaryota; kingdom Viridiplantae; phylum Streptophyta; class Magnoliopsida; order Fabales; family Fabaceae; genus Psophocarpus; species Psophocarpus tetragonolobus. The sequence goes on from CM075688.1 coordinate 97,793,047, forward strand.
ATTCAGGGACAAAGAAGATGAATTACATGGGACCATTGGTATCGGTAATCTGGCGAGCTTCATCGGGAGAAAGGTGGTCGGGAGGTGCGTGACGTACACGATCGAGGTCAATGAGCGCGTAGCGGACCGGGTATTGGAAGGAATGGTTGACAGGGTGGCGACGTTTGTGCCACACAGTACCTTCGTAGAGAGATATGGGTTCAGCTTCGTCAGCGCGTGAGGATTCCCGCCGCCGCAGTAGCGCGTGAAAGGGAAGGACAAGGGACAGAAGAAGAGACTTGAGGGAAGAGGTGACGATAGAGCAAAGAAGATAAAATATTTCCATTATTATTTTAAATTTTCCTGTTATCTCAAAGTCAAGTCTTGGGCCACTCAAGTTTCTTCTTTATTGTTGCCATCCGAGCTATCAAGTAACACTCGTTTGCTTCCCTCTCCTCAAGTTTTTTATTGTTTTTCTCATCCATTTTGATTTTTTTTCAAGTCCCTAAACCTATTCTTAGGGCAATTTACATATCAAATAATATTTATTTCATTTTTTTTAAGTGTTCGTATTTAAATAATTTTGTTTCTATTTAAATAATACTATATTAATTATATCATTATTTTTAGTAGAAACAAAAAATGTTTATTACGGAGAGAAATGTTTCTATTTAAGTTATTCTGAATAATTTTAGTGAAAAAAATAAAAAATTTCACACGCACAACTAAAAAAACTAACAAATTTATAATAATTATTTTTTTTATTAGTTTGTATACACAAAACTTAAATATAACCTAAAATAAGAAGGTTTAATTTTTATGATAATATAAAACATATAATCATTAAAATCTTTTAGTCTCTCCCTCCCTTTTTAGCCATTGATTTTTTAGAAAATTTTTATTTTTATTTATTTTTCATTTGAAAGTTTATTATTACATTAATTATCTTTATACCAACTATACTTTTATTTTTTATGAAAAATAAGAAGAAATCATACTTTACTATAACATTTTATTACATATGCGTTAACATGCATGTGTGTTGTTTTTTTGTGAAAAAAAAAGAAGAAGAAATTGACGCTTTATTATAACATTTTATCACATAATTATTAGTTTATTACATAATTATCTTTATATCAAATATGCCTTTATTATGTTATAACCTTTATTATCACATTAATACATATGTGGATTATGTGCTAACGTGCATGTGTATTAATGTGAGTAATTTTTTTAATGTAGTGGAATAGAAAATGATAGAAGTATGGATAGAAAGTACGATCAGAAATAACTGACAAATTTATAAAAATGAATATTTTTCTTGATTTATATGCATAAACAATATCACGTAAAAACAGAGGCACGTAAAAACTTCTCAAAAATGCATTTATTTTTTTAGCATCAAACTTACATTTATAGTTTTAGCATCAAACTTTCATATATATTAATTAGTCTCTTAAATTTGTATGATGTTATTTACTTATTTTTAGTGTCTCAATTTCCTTTTGAAAACTAAAAACAAGTTATTTTCAGTTTCTTTAAAATTTACTCTTGTGACTAAAAATAACATTTTGCAAATTAAAGATATTTGAAGAATTGTAATTAAAGAATTATATGAAGATTTTAATATTTTATCCTAAGAGTCAACTTTAAAATTATTATGTTTAACTAGTTGTAGTTAAAGCCGTCATTGCCTTTTGTTGAGTATAAAGTTTTCGTTGCTTTGTCAAAAGAATTAACTCCTCTTTTAAAACATATCTAAGTTTCCAGTGAATATTTGTTTATTTTGGACCATAAATTAGTTTTGGATGAAAAAAAAAATCAAAATTGATTATAAATTTAAAATTGATGTTCAATTCAAACAATTTAGAGTAATTTTTTATGTTGAATCAAGAATTGTTTACATATTTTGCTTTTATAATAAAAATATTCAAACATAAAATACATTATCTCAAGTTTAATTTTAATTATAATCAATTTTGTAAAAATAATTTTATTGAAAATCTCGTCCAAACACATACAAAATCGCTTAGAGGTAGAGCCATGTTTTGAAATAGTCTTCATTGTTGTGCATGTCCTTTGAATCCATATTTCACTTCTTGGCATAACTCAAATCCTTAGATAATAGATGATGCAATCTTATTGCTCGTGCCGATGATCTCCTTCACTGAAGAGGTTGCTAAGGTGAAATGGAAGATAGGGAGATATAGAGATGGTTAGGAAGTGTCATTCACAAGGAAAATAATTAAGTTATAATGTTTGGCACAAGGAAAGGACCATTAATAAAAGCTAGAAAGGGAACTTCTTTAGAGTGGAAGAACTCGACCAAAGAGAGAGAATGCTTTCTCTAAAAGAAAATTCAAATTTGACAAAATGATCACACGTAATAAATGAGAGGAGGGAGATGAGGTTAATTTATATAGTGAGTTAGTGGGTTGGGTTGATTAGACCATGATTAGGATTAATCAAGGATTAAGTAACTCTAGACGAATCAAAATAACTCAAGGTTAAACCTTTCCTTGGTTTTGCCCAAAGGTCACACACAATACATGTTATTCCTTTGTTTCCTTTTTAGACAAATGGGACTAAGGTGATTATCATTTTTTGGATGTGCTTAGGAGGTGAGAATATAAAGAGAGGAGTATGATGTTAGCAATGCTCACATGACTTCCTCTAATAAATCTATCCCACCTTTCACACACACTTCACACTATGACTGATAGCACTCCAAAATAAAAGAAACAAAGACCTAAATACATTGGTCAATAAGAAGGAGTCAATTATAAAACTCAATCTACTAAAGTCAAAATCAACACAAATACAAGAAAATCCTAAACCTAATTTACACAAAGGAATCCAAAAGGAATCTCCTTATATCCTTCCAAAGGGTCTTTGGGTTGGATTGTATCAATAGATACATTCATTAATATCATGTTATCATCCCTTGTCTGATTGCTCTACATAAAAAAGATGACTTGGCCAACAACATGAATATCTTCTGCCCCTCGCATTATTTGAGGACCAATAAGAGTTTTCTTAAGAAGATGACATCAATGCTGCTTTCTTGAGACGATATGACCTTTTTAACTTTTAATTTCTATATTGTTTCATTCATTATGATTTTACCTTAAAGGTTTTTGTATCAACAATATTATATTTATATATATAATATTAGAAGTACATTTAAAAATTACAAGAAAATGTCATATTTCATTTAAGTTTTTTACCACTAAAAATAAAAATAAAGCACACAAACCATTCTAATAAAAAAACCTAGCCTAACATAAAAAGGATTGTCCTAGTGATAAATGATTGAGTGTATCCCCATGAATTCCTGTAAACTCATTTAGGATGTCTGCTACTTACAAACTTGTAGTTTCCCCACGTAGAAGTATTAAACACAATGGGAAAAGCTGAATGTTGACTCATGCGCCCCATAAACTTGTGTGTCCTCCTCGATGTTGTGGTTAACTCAACTAGATATAAATTTCCAACCCTCAAGCCATATCCTTGTGGCATATTCCATAGGCTTGTGTTTGACACAAAAAGGAGTACCTCTCCCGTATAGAAGTTAAAACAAGGGTATACCATATTTAAGCTCCTACCAAAATTAAATATTAAATAATCCTACATATGACATCAAACACGTGTTGTGATCTACTGTGCACGAATAACCCCACTTGCACTAATTTTCATCCTCCATTAATGCTCCCAACCTCTTACAGATTATGCAAGTCTCACACTTAATCGTTCCTCAACAATGCATGCTTAAAAGTTTGAAGATCATTGTACACACTAATTGAAGGTATTGTTCACATGCATAAATCACACACCCAACTATGAAATAAAAATTATTGAATTGTCTTATTATCGATATGTGAGTCTTAATGGGATGAAGAAAAATAATTTTAAAAATAGAGGATTCGTCATCAATGTTTATTAAAAAAAAATAAGAAAAACCATTAAAACAAAAAGTGGTCTACCATATTTGAGTTCAGGAATCTATTACGTGTAGGAAATTTATTAACATCCTATAATGTTCATCAAACGGTTATATCTAATTAAACATACAAAATTAAATAAATTCAAAAATATTTGTTTCACTCTTAAAACATAAAGACTGTTTTTTATTCTATTCATTGATTTTAACAAGAAGAATTTTATTATTGAGAAATTTTTATTATTTATAAAAACATTATTATTGTATTTTTATTTTTTGAATTCGACTGGAGTGGACTCATGCTCCGATGTATCTCCAGGTGCAATGAAGAGAATCAAAGTTTACATATTTATTTGTGAAAATATTTGTGTGTTGATATTTTTTATTTTTAATTTTATTAAGATTTAAGATTTTTAAACTATCATAGCTCATACGTTCTAAAATTTAAAAATTGACAAAAGTGTACATCTAAGTCAATTTATTAGAACATCTATCTTGCAAATTATTTTTGTTTTTTAAATATAATTTTGACTGAAAAGTTTATTTTGTTTTAGAGATAAAATTTAACACAAAAAATTGTCATAATTTATGCTTTAAAATCTCAAGATTAAAAAGATGTCACTGCTTATTAACATTTTTATCTCTATTTAAAAAGATGTCATAATTTACACTATCACATTTGCTAAATGCACCCTGTCTTATGGATGTATTTAACAAAGATAAAAGTGTAAATAGTAAGTTCCTATATATTTTTTTTATCTCTTTTTTATTGAATTGGGCTAAAAAATCTTATTTTAAGGGGAAAAATTGAACATAAAATATTAATAAAAATACAAAAAACAAAAAAAAAATGGGCGTCTACACTCATTTCTTTGCATTTTGACAATGTTGAATCTAGATGAGTTTCTATAATTCCAAATCACCCAAATTATTGCACACCATAATATTTTTCGCCTTTTATTGACTTTCCTTGACCTCGTCAAAATGTGATGTTGGAAGAGGTGTTACTTCACAATATTGAAAAATCCCACCTAAAGAAACATTTTACTCAAAAAATAATTCCAAATATGAAATGCATTAGTGCAAGAAAAGTATGTGATTCAAATTTACACCTTTGCCCCACATAATGTACATTCCATCTCCTCCCGATTAAGTGAAATTTCCATCCTCCTCATATTATCCATCAGAGGTAATTTATATATACTTACAATGCCATCCACACACACAAAAAAATGTACTTTAGGTAGTACCTTAACTCCCCACATATGAACAAATGATTCCTTCCTTTTTCAAATCTTGTATAGTCTTGTACACTGACTAACGATATATCTACCAAAACTATCCTTCAACCATATCCACTTATCCTCCTCACCTTGATGACAAGTCACTCCTCCAATCAAATTAAGGAACTCCTCGTATACACTTGTTTCCTACTCAAACAACTACCCCTTTCATTGAAAATCCCATTGTTAAGTTTCATTTACCCAAATGCCAAAATTATTTATTATCCCTTTTTATAGATTATTATTCAGATGTAATCTAGGGAAATCGAGAAGTGAACCTACATACATTTGAGGGTGGGCAAATACACCCCCTCGATTTAGTGAAGTCACACAAACACACACATATGTGTGTGTATTATAATTTTATATTTTGTACCCCCTACTTTTATATGTTTGAACTCTCTCTCATATTTTCATGTAAAGATAAATAATTGTACCTCATATTTTAATGTTATACTTCTTATTTATATGTTTGAACCGATTATTTTTTATTACTGTTTTATATATTTATTATTATTTTATTTATATTTTATTTAAAAGTCTATTCTTGTATTTTCTTCAATATATATGTCATGACCCATCCTAAATTGTGACCGGCGCACAGACTACCTGATGCAACCTTGCCTAGCATGGAATTAAGCTAGGACTAATAAAGGAGGAACATGACTTAGATTAAGCTTAAAGGAGCTTAGTTTAGATCATGGTCCATTAATTTGTAAATAATTAGACATTTTTAGGTTTATAGTTTGCACCCTTATGTCCTTAGGATTTTAGGAGTATAGTTAGTTTGATTTTCGGCCTTGTATGTTGGCCTATAGGTTTGTTTTTCCTTTAGGAGGTATATTTAGTCTCTTTTGTAGAGTGTATTAATTAGTTGGACCTTAGTTAGAAGGTTTAGACGTGTGAACTTGTTAACCACACCCCTAATTGCTTCTAACACCCTTCTAACCAACACATGAAACATGTAGGAGACATGTGGCACCATTGTCCCATTGTTTCACTCCATATGTGTTTTCTCACTCCTACATGACTAGTTCTTATTCCTTTGTATTGTAATTTGAATTTTGGAGGTGTCATGTCATTTTCCTCCAAAATTCAAATTCAAACTAGAGGGAACATAAATCCATATTTTTAGGGCAATGTTTGGATCTTTAGTTGGAATAAATTAGTGTTAATTGAGAACATGCGAAATTAACACTAAATTAAGCCAACTAACCCTTGTTTAAGGATGTTGGATGTTCACCATTAGACTATTAGACCCATGATCCTTGCTTGCTCTATAAATAGAGTTCTACACCTCATGTAATCTTTTAACACTCATCTTTTAATTGAAAGATATATTTATTCTCTACACTCGAGAGTCTTTTTTTCTTTTAGAGAGAGTGTTCATGACTTCTCCTTGAGTGAGAATCCTTCATGCTATTATCAAAGATTCCTTCTCTTATGCCTAACTTCCTATTTTGGCTTATCTTATACAACAAGAAGTGGTACCTACTACCACCACTACCTTCTAGTCTTCCACCTCTATTTCAAAGCTCCAAGAGGACCTCTAAAGATTTGATCCTAGGCGGCATTCTTTCTTCAACAATTTTTCAAGAATGGCTTGGGGAGGGATGCATCACTACCTCTCGATAGTCTAGCTAACCTAAGATTTAAACTTTATTAAATAAATCATTAGACCAAACTTTTGAATTATAAAAAAAAAATTGACAGAGTCTCTCCTAAAAATGAGACATATTACAATTCAGGTAACCAGTAAAAGAAAATATTTAATTTAATTATAGATTCAGTTCAATAGATAAATGATAAGATCTCTTATCATAACATAGATATCATTTATAAATTCTCAAAATATAAAAATTTACACATATACAAACTATGAACTAATATTCACTTATATATATATATATATATATATATATATTAAAATAATGAGATTTCATCATCTATCTTTATCTCTATCACTAGTTTTGACTTTACATCTAATATCACTGTAGCTGTATAACTGGAGATACCAAAATGCACTCTCCATTATGTCAATAAAGGCCTATCATAAGGATGTACAAATTCTTGGATAAGATAGCAAATCCCAGGAAGTCTGCTACTCAGACACTTCTATATTTGAGGGAAAGAAAGGAATGAGAGGTAAGTCATATGGACTTAGTGAGAGCATAACATACAAAGTGGACAGGAAGGATAAACACATATAGCACAAATATTTTTCATTAAAAAAAGGATTACGATGATAATAAAAAAATACATAACACATCTCACTTTACAAAAACTAAAATTTACTCCCTTGAAATCTAAAAATATAATAAATTTAGAAATAATTTTAAATTTTAAATAACTAACAATGTCACATAATCTCTTCATTGTGGAAAATGAATTTATACTACATTATCTCTTCGTTGTGGTGAACAGAATTATACCACATTTTTTGTTCGTTGTGACAAACAAAAATATACCACATTATCTCTTTGTTGTGGTGACGAGATTATACCACATTATCTCTTCATGGTGGTGAACATAATTATATATAATTATCAAAATTACTAAAATATTCATCAAAGCACCAGGAGTAACAAATAATCAAGTCAAACTACGTAAATTTAAATATCATTCATCATTCTTAGCTACTAATAGAAGTCAAAATCATCAAAATAACTTATTTAATAATTACTTGTTTCTCCAAAAAAAAAAAATTCAAATATGCCACCAGGTAAAATAGCTACTCATTAACAAAAAGAACTCAAACAAGCCTTCCAACACCGTCAAACACTGTCAGTGGGAGCAACAACAGTATTTTCCAAGGAATCTAAACATTAAAAGCAAGACATGAATGAGTAACATAAAAACCACCAAATTGAAATGTTTAGGGTTTGTGAGAGAAGCACCATAATACATAGCTCATGACTATTCTATGATGTAAAATTACTTATTTACCTCAAAAGATTGAAGATTTACCTTCAAGAGATCAAATAGAGAATCTTAAAAGAGATAAGAATGGTTTTCTCTACCTAAAATCCCTTTCCCCATGATTATAGAGTATAAAGGATGTAGAAATTTGATGATTTTGTGACTAATCAAGAGAAACAAGAAAAAAAATGGAGTCGCAAGAGAGAAAGATGATGCTAAAGAAAGAGAAGATGAGGATGAAGGGAAATGTAAAGAAGGGCAATGAGTCTTTGGAGAAAGAACGGTTAAAGGAAGAGTTTTTTTTAAAAATAAATAAATAAATATTATAATAATGTTTTTTTAAAATGAAATGATTCATTTTAATATATATAATAATTACTATTGGATTTATTTTTTTAAAATAAATTGTGTCCCACTATCTCAAGTCCTAGATCCGTCATTGTGGTCCCAACCAATAATCCCACAAATCACAATCTTATTTTTTTACCCTTCCCAACTTTCCACATTATACTTTTATCCAACACTTTAAACTATGAAGTCTCCACCCTAATGATGTTGAAGGCAAGTTAATTTTATCCACAAAACATCTACACCCTCCATACTTGGATGTTAAATTATCCCTTTGAAGTCCATGTTTTGTATTAAATAGCTCCCACATCCACTTACCGAGTAAGACCTCATTAATATCAAACACATTTTAATACCTATGCCACGAGACTCCTTTGGAAATATGTTTTTTCCAACTAACTCAAGATATCTTCTTTTTATCACTACCCCCTCATTGTAAGAAATTCCTTTGGATGTTAATAATTTTTTTGCCACCAAATATGGCAATTTGAAAAAAAAAAGAAGATAAAACAAAGGGATGAGAGTAAGGAACAAATTAATCAAGCATACTTTCCCCCCAAAAAACAACACTTTGTTTTTTTCAACAATTGCTAACTTTTTAAAGATTTTGTTTAATACTGGTATCCAATAGAAAGGTAAATAAGGTTTGCACCAATAGGAACACCCAAATAAACAAAAAGAAAAGACAATAATTTACAATTTAAAAAGTTAGCATACTTATCTTCCTCTCTTTTTTCCACACCAATAATTCCAAAAGTAACTTTTGAAAAAGTTAACTTTAAGACTATCTACCAACTCAAAACACTGTAGTATAGTCGTGATAGCCACAACATTAGAAAACATGTATCTCCTAAAAAGGGTATCATCTGCAAATTGTAGCAAGTTAACATTAACATCATCTTCCCCCACTTTGAAGCTAGCAAAAAAATTCTTGTTTAAGGCTTCTCTCATTAGGCATGCAAATCCTTTGCTACAATAATGAGAAAAAAAATGAGGAAAAGTACCTATTTGTTTTACCCTTTAGATACTTCAAATTCCTCTAATAGGATATCCATTTACTATTACTGAGATTCTGTTACTCACTAGTCACTACACAACTTCTTATCTACCATATCCACCTATCTAGGAAGCCTAGTCTTTGAAGAATGTAGAAAAGAAAGTCCCAATTGACTGAATCGCCTTTTTCATAATTCACCTTGAAAATAATGCCCATATTTTTCTTTCTTTTGGCTTCTTTCACTACCTTTTTTAACTAAAGCACTATGTAGCAAGTGTTTGTCTTCCAAGAAAGCACTATGGAATTTCTCAATGACTTGTCTCAACACCTTTTTAAGTCTATTTGAGACAACCTTGGACAAAATCTTATACAAACACCCAATAAGAGAGATTGGTCTACAGTCACTTAAAACTTGTGGATCCTTCATATTTGGAACAAGGTCTATAAATAACGAATTAAAACTTATAGGAAGGACACCATTAGCATGAAACTTATAAAGAAATTTAAAAAAAAAAATGTTAACTCTAAAATGGGGGTTGAATAGAGTTATAAAAAGCTTACATAAGAACTTTTTACAAACCATATTTAAAAAGGATTTTTATAAAATGATTTTATTAAAAGAAATAGGAAGATAAAGCAAATAAAAAAGTTTGAAATACTTTTTGTAAATTGATTTGTAAAACAAAAACAACTCAGTTCATAAGAAGTTTCTGATAAGCTAATGTGAATAAAATAACTCCTTATAAACATAGTTCCTTATAAAACTATTCAAGTTATAAGTTAGTTATAGTTAAGAAGATGTTGTAATAGAATGTTAGCAATAGTGTAGTTTTTATACTAGTTCACTTAATGTAATCTATGTTCAGTCTCTTCTACCGTACCCTTAAAAGATTTCACTATTTCAAACAGAAATACAAATAAGTATTTTTTTTCTTCATTCCTAAATTACAATTAGTATTATCACCACTTTTGGTATACAACACAAACTCCCTCAAATTTGAAAACTAAGTATTGTTTGACACTAAGTCACTTTTAGCTTCCCATCGAGTATTCTTTTACAATACATTACTCTTGGCTCAATACAGATAAGGTATACACATACTAACTCTCAAAGAGAGGCTATTTAAGTTTCGGTCACAACGACTAACTAACTAGGTGAAGGATACACTATTTAGGCTCAATAAAAGGTTGTTCTGAAGAGGCTTCTAATCACTTAAGGTGAATGTATATAGACAAAGATTACAATAGGAAAAAAAACACAGAGAAACTATACAAGAATGTAATTTAATTAGCTTCGATATTTCTATTCTTCATTGAACCTCTATTTATAGTCTACAAATAATTATCGTTGCTCCCCTTCAATGATAAAGAAATGTCTTCATTTAACTTGATCCTTATCATGCATTAAATGCCCTCTGAAAGGTTATCATGACATTGTCACTTTTTTGCTGATATTGACACCACTTGTCACTTTTGTATACCAACTTCCTTTGATCCGTAGCTTTGCAGATTGTAAATATGTTAGAGACACTTTGCCCAAGGTGGATTTTCAACTTATAACTTTGTTTTGTAATATAGCTCTTTCATCCACTGGCACAATTCAAAATTCACATAAGTGTCACAAATAAATGATGATTCTCAAGTAGAAGTCAACTTATCACAAACTTCAAATGATTTAAAAATATTATGAACTTTTACTCATTCTACGACATGCTATATTTTTCGTTCTATTTTAGAACTAAAAACAAAGTCTTTTGCTTAAAACTTGATTCTTAAATTCGATATTTAATTGACTTTGAGTTGGTCTTCTTTATCTTAGTTTTGATTAACTTGGACAACCTCTTCAAGATTCATGGTTTATCTACTCACGATTTCTATGATCAAATCATCTTCTAGAGGTACCTGAGTAGAATGTTTGTATTCGTAAGATAAGATGATCCATAAGATATCTTTGGATAAAGTCACAAGGTAAATTAACCAATAAGAAATATAAATAGGAGAATGATCTTGAAACATGTTCGCTTATCTATTCTATTTAATGCATTTATTGTTGCTCTCATCAAGAGTTATCCCTTGACTTAAGCATCAAAATACTTTTAATAAGTACTCCACCCGTTGATACTGGAATATGGAGAAAGAATATTGCAGATAATATGGAGAAAAATATTTCTAAACTAAAAAAGACAATGAAACCATTCAAAATTAATAATTTGTTACTTTCTTTGCCAAATAAATAAAATGCTAAATAATATTTTAAAATTTTTATTATACATATTATTTAATAAGAATTTTTCCAGTTTTTTTTTTCTGTATAACGTAAATTCATACAAATAATTAATGAATATTGTAGATGGTAAAAGCGTAGAAGTAGAAAAACTAAAGGCGAAATAATTTGCATCGCCAAAAGCTACGATAGCAACGTAATAAGATGGACACCCCAACGCCCAAACCAAACTTTTGTCTCGGTTTCTCCGCCTGCGTGTCTTTGTTCCTCACACTCTGCTTCCTCTTCTTATTTATATTTTTCACTTTCATTGCAACCCTCTGTCTCTCAATCACTCTGTTTGGTTGGTTGCCCAACTTCGATTTCTTCGCTCATTCTTCCAATGGCGACCCTTTTCCAGGCTCCCACCGCATTCTCCGCCTCCAACAAATTCCACTTCCTATCCCTCTCTGGTTTCTTCCATTTCTCTATTTTCCAATGTCTCTCATCTTCCTTTGATTATGTTCTGCACTTTTCCTGACTCAAATGTTTTGTCTTTTTTATGATTCAGAGAGGAAAAGACAAATGTTTGTTGTCAGATCTGATGCAAGGATGAACCACCTCCCCACAACCGGAGTTCACAGCTCTCTGACTCAGAGGCTGCTTACTAATGCCGTTGCAGTAAGTTGTTTGTCACAATTCCATGTATTTTTTGTTTGATTTGAATTCATGGAATGGAGTGTGCATGGTGTTTGCTATAATGTTTCTCATTAGTTTATGGGTTGTTTGCAGACCAAGGCAGACAGTCCTACATCATCAAAAACTGGGTATGTTTCTTTCCACTGTTACTTTCTGTTCGTTCTATATTATGAGTTTAATTTCTATATTGAAAAAATTACCGACATCATGGTTGTAAAGACTTTTAAAAAATTATTATAAAAATGAACAAGTTGATCATGCGTGACATTTTATGATTGAATGACAATGTAAATACTCTTTACACTACTGCTAGTGCATAGACTATTTTCTCTTATCTTATACATTGTTTTATTTTTTATTTATAGATTAACGTTGTCTTACAAGTTACAACACCATCTACAGTGTGATGAAACTAAGTTGATATGTTTACATTTTTTTCAAGTAAATTAACATCTTTATTAAATTTAATTTAGCTGAATTCAGTTTCTCTTTTCTTGTTTTCTTCCTGCATTTACTTTTGTAAGTCATTTTTTTATGGTTTTGGTTATGAACACTTATACTATGCTTGATCTCCACTTAACAGCTTAAGCTTCTATGAGAATTGGTATTTGGCATTAGTGAAAGCTATAAGGTCACCTAAAGGTGCTGTGTCATCCTAGTAGCCTTTGATGTGAGGGCTACTTCTTGTGGCTCCTTGTCATTTCCAACCAGCTTTAAAAAGATCACAATTGACAAGTTTTCATTGATTCAGTAGAGTAGAAATTCCCCTTTTATAAGCCAGCAGAGTTACCCTTGTTAGTTCTAAAGGTTGCTACTTCACGGAACTAAGTCAACTAACTCCTGGGATGAGAATCCAACAGTGGAAATTTCCCTTTTATAAGCTGACTCACAAAGGCCCTTGCTAGACACGAAAAGATGAGCTTGTATAAAGGCAAAAGGGTCATTGCCTGAATGACCAAGAGGGAGCCTTGGGACATTTTTTACATCAAATTGTTGACATTGCCTTAGGAGTTAGGAATAGCTTTGTCCCGGTGGCCAGTGCTAATGCTATCCCTATTATGACCTATTTTAATTAATTTTGAATAAGATCCACATTAATTCCCTGAAGAAATTTTGATCTAGTTTTCAATCTTCAAAATGATTTTGGATTTATTTAGCTACCAGTAAAAATCTTGAGGATCATTCCACATTTATTGATCGTATGTTTAAAATGACTTTCAAAGTGATGTGGTCTTGTTCTTGGGCTTTATCCCCTTTAGTTCACAAAACAATAACTTTATTGATCATATTTTGATAAAAGATGTTCTCTACTTTTATTATTTCATATGTTTCTAAATATTTTTTCTCTCTTTACGTGAAATTGGCTCTTGAATCTAGACGTGCCTTTTATTTAGAGAATGCTAGTGTATTTGCATTCATCTATAATGTATAAAAAATGATACGTGATAAACAAGCAGCATGGAGTACTTAATTTCATGTTAATTTTATTTGCTTTGGTAGTTGATCTTGGATCACTTAAAGGGTGCTTGAAAGCCACGAGAAGTAGCTGTTTTAGGTGTTTGGTTTTAATGTAAAAGGATAATCTGTGATTCTTGTTTTTTTAGTCTGAAGAAGTGCAGTAATAAAAAGAATATAATTGTGGACTATGATAAATGTTTGCAAGTGACATTTATGTGACACTTAATATTGAGGCCCATTTAATAAATGATTGGTTCATTGGTTGAACTTGCTAAATGCATGCTTTGACATTTGTTGTATGCTCTCGTATTGACATAGGATGATATGATGGAAAATAATTATGTAATTGATCAGATATGCACTTGACTCTCAGGCATGAACTTCTCCTTTTTGAAGCCCTACGAGAAGGTTTGGAAGAAGAAATGGAAAGGGATCCCCGCGTGTGTGTCATGGGTGAAGACGTCGGTCACTATGGAGGGTCTTACAAAGTGACTAAGGGTCTGGCCCCTAAGTTTGGGGACCTCAGGGTTTTGGACACCCCTATTGCTGAGAATGCCTTCACAGGCATGGGCATAGGAGCTGCCATGACTGGTCTGAGGCCAATTGTTGAGGGTATGAACATGGGATTTCTACTTCTGGCTTTTAACCAGATCTCCAACAATTGTGGCATGCTCCATTACACATCTGGAGGCCAGTTTAAAATTCCAATTGTTATTCGTGGACCTGGTGGAGTTGGGCGACAACTAGGGGCGGAGCATTCACAGCGACTCGAGTCATATTTTCAGTCAATCCCTGGAATCCAGATGGTGGCCTGCTCAACCCCTTACAATGCAAAGGGATTGATGAAAGCTGCAATCCGAAGTGAGAATCCAGTCATACTTTTTGAGCACGTGTTGCTTTATAACCTCAAGGAGCGAATTCCAGATGAGGAGTATGTATTATCACTTGAAGAAGCCGAGATGGTTAGGCCTGGGGAGCATGTCACAATTTTAACCTATTCTAGGATGAGATATCATGTCATGCAAGCTGCCAAGACATTGGTGAACAAAGGATATGATCCTGAAGTGATTGACATCAGATCTTTGAAACCATTTGACCTTTACACAATTGGGAATTCAGTGAAGAAGACTCATCGTGTGTTAATAGTGGAAGAGTGTATGCGCACAGGTGGAATTGGTGCTAGCTTGACAGCTGCTATTACTGAAAATTTCAATGACTATTTGGATGCTCCTATTATATGTTTGTCTTCTCAGGATGTACCAACACCATATGCTGGGACGTTGGAGGAATGGACAGTGGTTCAACCTGCTCAGATTGTCACAGCAGTTGAGCAGCTCTGCCAGTAATTGATGAAAAAATTTGTTCTAATAACTATAAGAATATGGTTCTGGTGCTAGAACTTTCTTTACAATTTTCTCATTTCCTCTTTTTCTTTCACTTCTGAATCCCCATAACCTAAAAATTTTTATTTAATTTTGGATATCCTTTGCATAAAATATTTACAATTTTTCCACCCAATATAAGCTAGTTTCAGTTAGTTCATCTGCAGTGGTTATGGTCTTGTTAGGCCTAGAACTCTCTATTTGTACTCTGTTGAACCCACCGCAAATTTTTGTCGTAGGCCTGTTTGTTTTGAAAGAGTGATATTATTCATACAACATACTTTTGTAACATTTATTAATAGGTTAATTTTGGAAAAGAGATTACTAATTTAAGACAAATTTAATATTGCCAAATAAATAACTAATTTTTTAAATTTTAATTAATTAATTATTTGAACCTTTTAATAAGCACCAGAAGGTGTAATCAATAATAACTTAAAAACAAGTTTTAATCAGATCACTCAAGATTATAATCTCTCCAATTTAAATACCAATTCCACCATCTTTATCATAAAAAACATTCCACCATCTTTTATAATATATGAAAATATAACTATGGTTTTATAATTCGCCTATTAAATGCATTAGAAAACGCCCACTATAATTAGGAAAAAGTATTTTTATAACATTTTTCTTTTTAGTTTTAAATTAAATCTACACATTTATAAATTGGGTATAAGCACAAATTATTTACTATATTGATTGGGTTGACTGTTTTGGACTATGCTTACTATTACGAGGAGAATTTTTTCATACACTTCCATAATTTCTCCTTATACCTTTATAAAGATAGAAAAAGTCTCAACCTAAGTAAAAAAATAACTTTAAAAAAATTTACAAATTTTTTTATAAGTCTAGATAAGGGTGTCCAGATTTGTAAAAAACAATTTGTAAATTTTTTTACAAGTTCGAATAGGGGTTTCCAAACTCAATTTGGATAGGGGTTTCTAGACTCAGTCCGGACAGGGGTGAAAAAAAATTTGCAATTTTTTTTACAAGTCCAAATAAGGGTGTCCAGATTTGAAAAAAAAATTGCAAAATTTTTTACAAGTTCAGACAAGGGTGTTCAGACTAGTAAAATAAAATTTGCAAATATTTTTACAAGTCTGGATAAGGGTGTCCGGACTTGTAAGAAAAATTTGAAAACTTTTTACAAGTTCGGATAAAGGTGTCCGGAGAGAAGATAAACGCCAAGCTAAACCACGAAGAACAAATCAAACGTAAATGAACAACAATGCACGAAAAAGAGAAAACTACTTATTCAGTGAGAAAAAGGACGAAATCGTGCAAGAGGAGCTAACGAGAGATATGCGAAACGAGAGATGTGCAAAACGGGGAAAATGTGTGGATGAAAGAGAAAATAAAAAGATACGTGGTAATTAAATTTTTATTGTTTTTTTTACCATTTTGAGAAATTATAGAGGTGGAGGGAGAACTTATTAGAATGTAGGGAAAAATTCTCTATTATGTGAAATCTATTTTTAAGTTTTCTCAAAATAGGTAATAATTGTGGTATTAACGTTATAGTAAACACTTCCCTAGAAAAATCATAATAAACATAGCTCAAAACCGTCAATGAATATTAATAATTTCACATAATTTTTTCTCAAACCTCAAGTAACTAATACAAAACAAATACTTTAATTTTAGATTAAATTATATTGACATTCAAATTACACTGATATTTCAGTTTTTTTTATTAAAATCCTATGCCAATGTATTCTTTATTTTACTTAAATTTTAAAATATATCATTACATCCTTAATAAGGATTATTATAACGATGAAAAGAAAGATGTAACTATAATCTTAAAAAATCTAAAGGATGTCAGATAATTTATTCTTAATTTTTACAAGTAATTTATTCTTAATTTTAAGTAATCTTAAAAAAATTATTGTAGTAGCAAGATATTCACCTATATATTATAATAACTATAAAGATCAACTTGTAAAAATAAGTATTAAAAGCATGTTTAACATACAAAGTTACTTAAAAATTTGGCGAGTGTTTCACTAAGTAATTATTATTTATAATTAAAAAAATATATTTTTCACCAAATTTATACAAATTAATAATAATATATAACTAAAAATTATAAATTTGTGATTTTTTTTAAATTACTTATAATTTCTTTAATTGACTAAAATTGAATATGAGTTACTTAACAATTATGTGATACTATAAGAACCACAAAACATTTCTTTTAATTCAACAAGAAATTCATGAGTTGTTTACAATTTTTTCAGTTGGACTAAAATTAAATATAAGTTACTTAAAAATTAGGTGATACTATAGTAACTACAAGACACTTCTTTTAATTCAATACAAAACTTATGGAAATTGCTTCTTTGGAGATGTCATGAGTTAATAAGCAAAGCAATATATATATATATATATATATATATATATATATATATATATAATAACAATAAATTATTCTTGTAACTGTTTTTTTTTAATATCTTCATCTTCTAACAACTTCATAATTTTAAATAAATCACGATAAATTATTCTTGTAACCGTTTTTTTTATCACACAGATTTTTATAAATAATATATATATATATATATATATATATATATATAAAATAAATAAGTGATACTAAATAAACAAAATATTTACCCAAAAGAAAAGATGATAGTTACACTATATTCAAAGTCCAACATAAAAAAATAGTATATAAAGGTTAAATATGTTTTTTATTTCTAAAATATAGTTTTTTTGAGCTGTTGTTTTTTTGTTTCTACATTTCTTTTATTCAACTTTTTGGTTCTTATAATTTTTTATTATTTTGTTTAGTCTTTCATGTATTTATTTTTGTTAATTTATTTATATTTTCTATAAAATATTTTTAGAATGTGTAATTCAAAATAGAAAACTCCGAAAATATATTTAGATAGTGTTTGACAAAAAAATTAACTTCTTCTTTTTCTTAAGAAAAATATTAAGTCAAACGCTTTATATTATAACTCTTAAAAAGTTAAGTACCTTATTTTCGAAGAATAAATAATTTAAAAAGAAGTTTATGACAGAGATAATTCTAGCAACTTATCGGAGCTTATGTTTTCCAAACACGTATACTTATTTCTATTTGATATTTTTTGTTTTGCTAGATTTTTTTTATAAGGCTAAGATTTTATTGATTAAATAATAGAAATTGCATAGATAGCATGAAGAGTGCTTAAAATAATAAATAAAAAAACAAGAAGAAAAAACAGGAATAATCCTAAAAGCAAAACTTTGGATTAAGCACTCATTCCACGGATGAATGGGTCGTATTTTTACAAACTCAGTAGCACTGCACAGATAATAATATTGTGAACATCTTATGATTTGACCCTCTAAGATTTTTCTAAGATTTTTGTTTCGCTAGATAAGTGCCTCCGCATATGGAAATAATGGAATTATGCATATAAAGACGTTGCATCTCTTTATTCTCTTTTTATTTTTTTTGTACAGTACCAGTATCATTTTTCATTTAAATCTCTTTCATTAATATCATATATACTATTTTAACATTATCATTAAAATAAATTTTATTAATTAAATTAATTTTTATATTTATAAATTAATATTTTTATTTAATTTTTATATTTTTTACTATTTTAAAAATAATTGATGTTAATTAAATTATTTTTTCTAATATTTTATTTATAAATATTTTTTATTAAAAAAGAAGATAGATAAATATTTTAAAAATATATTTTTTATCATCTATCTTGAAAATAATTAGGTAAGAAATTCCTGCTAATTTAAGATAATTTAACTCGTGCTTTTGAAAAATATATTAAGTTAAGAATTTTCTTTTAAAATAATATAGTATTTAAATAAGGTATATTTTATTAAAGTTTGAGATATTTTGACCATAGCACAACTCCATGTAACGAAACTATAATTTTTATCTAAGTATGTTATTTTTATTTTAAATTTATTTAGAAATATTTTAAGATATGGTATAAGATTAATATTAAAATATAAAAATAAAATGATAATTGAAGCTAAATAATATAATTAAAATAATTTTCTATAAATAAAATTTCACTAAATATTGATAATTATTATCTATAAATTAACTTTTAAATTTTCAATTAATTCCTAAGCTTTCAATTAAGTTTTTCAAGTATATATGAAATAACTATGAAAATAAATTATAAAAATAAATTTGTTACAAAAAAATATATTAAAATAAATTATAACCTACTCAAATATTTATTCATACTCACTTCTTTTTGACTAATTATAAGATAATTTTGATGAGCTAACAATAAAGTCTAAATTAGCTTATTATAAACATACAAAATAATAAACTCATTCTTTAGATTTTTTAAATATTTTTTTAGTTCTTTGGTGTCAAGTAAGATTTAAATGTGCTTATAATTTTTTTAATGATAGAACTTGTTTGAATTTTTAGTTTAGTTTTATTTTTAATCATCTTATAATGACAGACATTTAGAAAAACTGATTAAAAAAAATCACCATAAAAAATCAGTGCTCTTTTCTAATTTTTTATAGCTAAAAAAAGAACACAAGGATATACAGGAAATACCTTCTTTCGAAAAGAAAGAGAACACAAATAAATTATATAACAAAGATTTAACAGATACTAGAGTTTCAATATTAGAAACTCGTGTAAATAATCTAGAAGAAAAGATTATTTTTTTAGAAAAGACTATAAAAGAAAAAACTAAAATAGATTTCCCAGAGTCAAGTCACTCTTCAATACAGAATAATATGATGAGAACTATGGAATGTATCTCATTAGTATGTAATAAACAACAACTAATAACTTTAAAAGTATTAGTTAAATTAATATTTCCAAAAATAAACAAAATCCCTTCAACAGAAAAAATCCTACAACCATTACTGGACACAGGATGCTCTGAAACAGTTATATGTAAAACTGTAGTTCCACCACAAAACATAGCAAAGAGTAAACATATACAAAAAACCAGAACTATGTCTGGAGAAATCATGATAAATGATGAAGAAGTTAACAATGTTACTCTTCAATTTAGTACAAATTGTGATTTTTTTTTGTCATAAAATTTTTATAAAAATAATGAGAGTAGAAAACTTAGTTCCCTAAAAACAAAACATGATAATTGGTTTAGATTTTATTCTAGGTCAAAACAGATCTGTCACAATAAACAAAGATTATGTTATGATTAGTGACAAAACCCAAATGATACCAATCGCTAGTGGTGATTCATTAAAACAAGATACTCCTTCTAACGAGTGTTCTTGTAAAAATTCAAATTCTCCAGGTACATGCGATTGTACTATGGATTTAACATACTTATTAGATGAAACAGAAGAGACATACTCCTCTTTGATATTAGAAAACACAATTGAGGATTTTTCCTCAATCAAAATTTCAAAATCGATAAAATTTAAAAATATACAACAAATCCTTGATCGATTAAATAAAACAAATATAATAAGAGAATATCCTATAAAATTTTGGGACAGAGATCCCGTAATTTGTAAACTAGAAATAATAAATCCAGATTTAATCATTAAAACAAAAGACATTCAGTTCAATAATTGGTAACAAGAAGAATGTCAAAACCATATACAAAATTTGTTAAAACTAAAAGTAATAGCACCTAGTGTTAGTCAACACAGAAGTCCGGCTTTTATAGTCAATAAATCTTCTGAACAAAAAAAGGGTAAATCTAGAATGGTTTACAATTATAAAAGATTAAATGATAACACAGTAGAAGATGGATATTCAATTCCATCTAAAGATGTTTTAATTAATTGAATACAAGATGCCAAATAGTTTTCTAAATTCGATCTTAAAAGTGGATTCCATCAAGTTAAAATGGATCCTGTTCAGAAGGATTATTCAAATGGAATGTTATGTCATTCGGATTAAAAAATACTCCTGCTATTTTCCAAAGGAAAATGGACAATATTTTTAAAGACTTTAAGTCTTTCACATGTGTTTATATCAACGACATACTAGTATTTTTTAAAACAAAAGATGATCATTTTCATCATCTAAAAAAAGTTTTATACAAATTGGAACATTATGGATTAATAGTTTCAAAATCTAAAATAGAAGTTTGTAAAAATTTCATTGAATTTCTTGGAATAGAAATCGGTAATGGGACTATAAAACTCCAACCACATATATCCAAGAAAATACAGAATTTTCCAGACAAAATGGAAGATATTAAAACACTTAGATCCTTTTTAGGACTTTTAAATTATGCCTGAAGCTTTATCCCTTATTTGGGAAAATATACATCTCCCTTATACAATAAAACCGCATTAAAAGGAGAAAAAAAATTTAATTCTGAAGATATAAAATTAGTACAAAAAATAAAATAAATGGTAATAAAATTACCAATTTTACAATTACCATTAGATTCAGATTATTTGATAATCGAATGTGATGGATGCGAACTCGGATGGAGAGCAATCCTCAAACGAAAGAAAAATAAACACATACCAAAGTCAGAAGAACAGATATGCAGATATGCCTCTGGTAAATACACAACGAAACCTAAAATTTACAAAACTAGCACTGACTATGAAGTTAATGCTATCATACATGTATTAGATGCATTTAAATTATTTTTTGTAAATAAACAAGAAATAACAATCAGAACAGATTGTGAAGCCATAGTTTTCTATGATAAAAATCAAATTAACAATAGTTTTCTATGATAAAAATCAAATTAACAACGATAAAAAGCCATATAAAAGATGACTACTTTTTAAAGATTATATAAATTTTTCTGGAAAAATCATACACTTTGAACACATCAAAGGTTCTGAAAATACTTGTGCTGACATTTTGTCCAGGTAGATCAGGTGAAGATTTCACCCATAAACAGACCTTTCAGGTCAACATGCTCGAGAATACAAAGAAGGGTGTCGTTGGCCCCAAACAAGTAAAATCTCTATTGTAGCGGACCAATATACAAAGTTTGGCAAACAAAAATTGCCGATCCTTACAAATATCTTCCAATACCTTGGAAGAGATCAAACAAATGTCAAATTAAATGTTTTAATTGACAACATTTGGAATATTCCAAAATACACAACACAAACTGAACACCAAGTGACAAGGGTGAAACAAAGCATCATAAGCGCATTATACAACTTTTGTTGCCAAGATAATAAAGGAGTAGCTTTAGCATCTCCTGCCTCTCCTTCTGGGAAAGGTTTTACACACTTTGCCTTGATAACGGACAAAAATAAAGGTGTTTACACATCTTTTAGAGACCTCAATGAGGCTAAACAAGACCATTTTTTGTCTACATACAAAGGCTTCTACTCAAAAGAAGAAGCTGAAATGGCAGTTCGGTTGGAAATAATCGATGAAGAGAATATAAAGACTGCCTTACAATTTGAGCTTCCTGCTTAAAACAAAACATATGCTACTACTGCTTGCAATATCCCTCAACAAATAAATCCAAATATTTTTCTGGGAAAATTTGGATTAATACAGGACTTTCTGTTTGAGGTCCATTCTGAGACTATAAATTACAATGGTTTATTTGTAAAAATACAAACTTATTTCAAGTGAATTTGAGTATTGTAAAACTGTTGACAAAGACTGTAAATGCCAGATAAAATTCATTATTAGAAGAGCTCAAGTGGATTTGAGTTCTTTCCAATCACAGCTATACAGGGACTTTTTGATAACTCCCATGGTGTTACTAGAAGCTGGGTGCCTTCATTCATTAATAATTCCACCTACAGATAGATTTTTAGCTCTGTCTCCTATACTAAACTCAGTTATAGATGATATCCAGGCTTAGCACATGATACAAGGGGCTCTACAGATTACCACTTCTCCAAGAAGTGCTTATAATCCTGATAGTGCAGCCACTCACGTAATAAAATTATTTACCGAAACAAATCCAGAGTTCCACACATCACTTGAGCATGATCCTTTGAAAGGGTTATCTCTCAACAAAGATAAGTTATACCAGTACAATCTCTAGAAAGCATACATTGAAGGGTCCAACTAGAACTTCTCCAAAAGAGATTCTAAAGTTTTTCCTCTTCTAAAGGAAACCCAGAATACAAAATTATACTGGAAAAAAATAATGGGTAATAAATTTCACCCTTCCCAATTGAGGCAAATCTTTCTCTTGTAAAACATTTTGAAAAAGAAAGGTTGTACAAAGAAATCTACGAAGAAACTGGTTTTTATGGTCAGAACACTCCTAGACTTTCATCTTTTCCATCCGACTGTGATGATACAAAAGATCCATGTCTTCCTGAACAAATGGATGAAGAAACAGTCGAGTTGGCCACACTAGCTCGAGTTAAAAGAGTTAATTAAATTTTACCTGTGACACAATAATTTTGTCTCTTTACTGAGATAATAGACTGAAGGGTAAAATTACTTACAAATCAGGTTACCAGTCACAAAGTAACCTTCTCAGCAAGTTACCAGTTACAAGACTACCCTCTCAACCAGTTTTTGGTTACACAAATTTGTCTATAAAAGGACCATAAGCCTCTTATGCTGAGCAGGTCCCTTACACACACCCCTCTCTTTAGGTCCCTTTCACTCTCCTCTCTCACACTTGTAAACATTCCTCTGCATCAATAAAATCAGAAGCTTTTCTGCACCCCCTCTCCCTATATTCCTTTCATTTTGTAAGTTTTCTTTTATAATTTATGATTATTTAAATTAAAGCATGGAGTAGTTTACTCTATAAGGTATCTTCGGATGCCTTAAATAATAATTATTAAAGATGGGATTATCATTTAAAGGCTTATCATATGTATAGTTTTATCTTTCAAGTTTATAAGAATATGTTTAACCTGCTCAGCCAAATTCAACATCTTATAAACTTGATCCTTGTATAGTTTTACTTAGCTTTCAAGATTATACGAAGATGTCTAACCGGCTCAGCCAGATTCAATATCGTATAGTTTTGATCTGTTAATTTTTAGTTTTCTCTCTCTCTCTCTTTTTCTCTCTTCTCTTGGTATCAGAGTCATGTTCTTTCCAAGACAGGTTCTTTTATCATGTACATCTTAATTTTCTGATTGAAGATATATCTGGCAAAAGTGTATAGTATTTGCTGGGATACTCTTCGTAGTTTAAGGGCAGTGATGGGCCAGTGGAGAGCCTTTGTAAGACCCTAGTTTCCTACCTTGATGGGTTGAGAAACACGTGCAGATTGTGACACTAAGTCCAGATATATATTTCATCAAGTTTTTATTAAAAAAAAAGAGTTAAAATTTATGATAAGCCTTATAATCTTATAAACTCTTTAATATTTATTGCTTTATAGTGTATTTCGTGGATACCTTATCTTTCTACTTCTGCTTCTGCTTCTGCGTTTCTCTTCTGCTTTTCCTGCTTTTTTCACTTTCTTTGCTCCTACTTTTTCACTCTCATACTACTTTATAAACAAATTTTTACAAACAAATGGCTAATATACAACTTTTAAAGGACCATACTACAAAGCAACTCTTTCAGCTGTAGAATTTTTAACAAAATCCCCTCTAGTGAGATATACAAAACCTCCTACTAAAGTAGATTTCGTTTACATAGTTTTAATAGGACAAAATAATACAATAATAGCTTTGCTAGAAGAAGTTTCTAGAAAGTTATCCAAACTAATAGACACAAATAATTCATAGGAATAGTAGATGTTCAGTCCCATAATAAAATTGTATTTTGTATATTAGTGAGATAGGCTGATTTAAGTCAATCTCTAAGATTCCAATGATACTTTGTGAATCATTGTTTTAAAATCTTGTATCATGGAGAACTATCAAAGCTCTCGCACCTATCATATGTCTAGCTAGAGGTGTAACTCCTATGGCAATTAATCCCATATGAACATATCATCCATGTTGGGCTAGTAGTTGTCTAGCAGTTTATTCAGATATTAAAGGAATTATCTCATATGTATTATCTGGGAGGTGGAAATCTTCTATCCTCCTGTATCTGTAAAGGCTTGTTCTTTCAGAACTTAACCATCCTATATTGTATAGTTGCCTAGGATTCAAAGAATCAATCCTTGAATTTAATCCTATTTTTGTGTTTTGGTGTACATCTTCTAAGTCTTCTAGTCTTCTGACATTAGTAGTTCTTCTTCTGTTTAGAAATCTATTTAAGATTCCTAGGTGTTGTATGAGATTTTATCTCCTAGTTTGATGTTCTCGTAGTCTTCGAGAAGTTCCTGGAAACCTCTCTGATGTTTGATTTCTATTGGTTGTACTATCCATAGAAAATCTTCTAATTGTGTTTGTGAAATATTGTTCTGTCTTAAATTCATATTTAACTAATGACTGTATTTGTGTTAGAGGTATTATCCTCTTGTTTATACCTATTTGTATTAATAGTTTCAGTTATATTAGTTTTTGTAGTTACTTTAACAAATTTATGGGTATTTTTACATACTGACTTAGTATATGTATTTGTGTTCAAAGAAAGTTTAGAAACTTTGTTTGCTAAATCATTTATTTCTTCTGATATATTTTCATTTTTATTTGTGTTTATTAGTTTGGATAACTTTCTAGAAACTTCTTCCAGCAAAGCTATTATTGTATTATTTTGTCGTATTAAAACTGTGTAAACGAAATCTACTTCAGTAGGAGGTTTTGTATATCCCACTGGAGGGGATTTTGTTAAAAATTCTACAGCTGAAAAAGTTGCTTTGTAGTCTGGTCCTTTAAAAGGTTGTATATTAGCCATTTGTTTGTAAAAATTTGTTTATAAAGTAGTATGAGAATGAAAAAGTAGGAGCAAAGAAAGTGAAAAAAACAGGAAAAGCAGAAGCAGAAAGATAAGGTATCCACAGAATACACTATAAAACAATAAATATTAAAGAATTTAGAAGATCATAAGGCTTATCATAAATTTTAACTCTTTTTTTTTAATAAAAACTTGATGAAATATATATCTGGACTTAGTGTCGCAATCTGCACGTGTTTCTCAACCCATCAAGGTAGGAAACTAGGGTCTTACAAAGGCTCTCCACTGGCCCTCACTGCCCTTAAACTACCAAAGGTATCCTAGCAAATACTATACACTTTTGCCAGATATATCTTCAATTAGAAAATTAAGATGTACATGATAAAAGAACCTTTCTTGGATGACTCTAATACCAAGAGAAGAGAGAAAAAGAGAGAGAGAGAGAGAAAACTAAAAATTAACAGATAAAAAATTATACGATATTGAATCTGGCTGAGCCGGTTAGACATCTTCGTATAATCTTGAAAGCTAAGTAAAACTATACAAGGATCAAGTTTATAAGATGCTGAATTTAGTTGAGCAGGTTTAACATCTTCTTATAAACTTGAAAGATAAAACTATACATATGATAAGCCTTTAAATGATAATCGCATCTTTAATAATTATTACTTAAGGCATCCGAAGATATCTTATAGAGTAAACTACTCCATGCTTTAATTTAAATAATCATAAATTATAAAAGAAAACTTACAAAAAGATAGGAATATAGGGAGAAGGGGTGCAGAAAAGCTTCTGATTTTATTGATGCAGAGGAATGTTTACAAGTGTGAGAGAGGAGAGTGTAAGAGACCTAAAGAGAGAGGTGTGTGTAAGGGACCTGCTCAGCATAAGAGGCTTATGGTCCTTTTATAGAAAAATTTGTGTAATCGGAAACTGGTTAAGAGGGTAGTCTTGTAACTGGTAACCTGCTGAGAAGGTTACTTTGTGACTGGTAACCTGATTTGTAAGTAATTTTACCCTTTAGTCTATTATCTCAGTAAAGAGATAAAATTATTGTGTCACAGGTAAAATTTAATTAACTCTTTTAACTCGAGCTAGTGTGGCCAACTCGGCTGTCTCTTCATCCATTTGTTCAGGAAGACATGGATCTTCTGTATCATCACAGTCGGATGGAAAAGATGAAAGTCCAGGAGTGTTCTGATCATAAAAACCAGTTTCTTCGTAGATTTCTTTGTACAACCTTTCTTTTTCAAAATGTTTTACAAGAGAAAGATTTGCCTCAATTGGGAATGGGTGAAATTTATTACCCATTATTTTTTTCCAGTATAATTTTGTATTATGGGTTTCCTTTAGAAGAGTAAAAACTTCAGAATCTCTTTTGGAGAAGTTCCAGTTGGACCCTTCAATGTATGCTTTCTAGAGATTGTACTGGTATAACTTATCTTTGTTGAGAGATAACCCTTTCAAAGGATCATGCTCAAGTGATATGTGGAACTCTGGATTTGTTTCGATAAATAATTTTATTACGTGAGTGGCTGCACTATCAGGATTATAAGCACTTCTTGGAGAAGTGGTAATCTGTAGAGCCCCTTGTATCATGTGCTTAGCCTGGATATCATCTATAACAGAGTTTAGTATGGGAGACAGAGCTGAAAATCTGTCTGTAGGTGGAATTATTAATGAATGAAGGCACCCAGCTTCTAGTAACACCATGAGAGTTATCAAAAAGTCCCTGTATAGCTGTGATTGGGAAGAACTCAAATCTACTTGAGCTCTTCTAATAATGAATTTTATCTGGCATGTGCAGTCTTTGTCAACAGTTTTACAACACTCAAAATCTAAAATGAAAATTTGTAAAAATTTCATTGAATTTCTTGGAACAGAAATCGATAATGGGACTATAAGAAAATACAGGATTTTCCAGACAAAATGAAAGATATTAAAACACTTAAATTCTTTTTAGGACTTTTAAATTATGCCAGAAACTTTATCCCTTATTTAGGAAAATATACATTTCCCTTATACAGTAAAACCACATTAAAAGGAGAAAGAAAATTTAATTCTGAAGATATAAAATTAGTAAAAAAAATAAAACAAAATGATAATAAAATTACCAATTTTACAATTACCATTATATTCAGATTATTTGATAATCGAATGTGATGGATGCGAACTCGGATGGAGAGCAATCCTCAAACGAAAGAAAAATAAATACATACCAAAGGCAGAAGAACAAATATGCAGATATGCCTTTGTTAAATACACAACGAAACCTAAAATTTACAAAACTAGCACTGACTATGATTTATAAACAAGAAATAACCATTAGAATATATTGTGAAGCCATAGTTTCTTATGATAAAAAATCAAATTAACAACGATAAAAAACCATATAAGAGATTACTACTTTTTAAAGACTATATAATTTTTTCTAAAAAAATCATCCACTTTGAATATATCAATTACATTTTCACCCAGACCTTTCTATTGGTTTTGATGGAGAGAAATTGAAAAGAATAAGATGCATGATTATCCCGGATTAACGCGTGAAGCGGTTTAAGTTTAGATGAGTAGAGATTAATCTTGGTCTGGTCCTCACTGTTTTGCTTTTCCCAAGTGATAGTGATGAATAGAATAAGAGGTTTGGTACACTATGAAACACTAGAGCGTGGTGCCACGCCCTTGTAGTGCCATTGCATTTTTGGTTGCGTGTCCACCAGCTTACCCAACAGCGCGTGGTTTTGTCTGCATGAAGCACCCCTGGCGTCATGTTTGCCACACAATAATCAAATCTTTCTTTGATTGATCACAACAATCATCAAAAACGGGTCATCCCCTTCTTCTCTTTATCCCTATTACAGTGTTAAAAAAGCAAACTCTGCCCCTTAATCACATCTTCTCTTTCTCCCTACCACTCCCTTGATTCTCTCTTGTAAGTTTTTGTTTTTTGTCCACTTCTTTTTTTCTTTTTTGTTGTGTTGTCCTTGTTTCTTTGGCTCCAATGTTTCTTCTCACTTTCTCAAATTCCGGGTTGTCTTTACCTTAATAAGATTTTTTATGGGTAATCACATAGTTTTTTATTTTTTTGGTCTTCATTGGAATTTCAGATAAAGTTGAGATTTTTATTTGCTGCTTTTGAGCTGTTGTTTTTGGGAACCTGTGAATAGTGATATTTGCAGTTGGTGACTGCGAATTAAGAATTTTGGGTTCCCTAATCTTAACATCTTGATTAATCTCAGTTGGTAAAGATGTTGGCTTTTGATGGCCCTCTTATCTGTGATATGTGAAATACTTTTATAAAGTTGGAGATTTTAAGAAGGGGAATTTTGTGTCTATTGTATGATATATTAGCTTGTCAGACAACTGTGGAGGCTGAATCCGTGCTTCTTCTCTTTATTTTGGATTTGATTTGGGTTCTTTTTATTTATCATAAGAATCTATGAGGGAATCAGTTCAAGTTACTTTGGAATAGATTCTTAACCCCCGGATTGAAAATTTAGTGGGATATTATTTCAATTCATTTGAGAATACAAAAGCAAGAACTAGAAATTTGCAAATTAGAGAAGTTTATAGTTTTAGCATTTATCAAGGGTTTAAGGTGTGTAATTGAGATTTAAAGATGCAGCGTGTTAGATTTTCATCTCAGCAAGCACCAGTACACAAGCTAGGAGATCCTCAAATGACATTATCTCCTAAGTTTAGGTTGGCTGTGATCCAATCTTCCTTGGCAAACCCATCCCCTGAGTTAGAGCTTTCTCTCAGAGAAGAACCCTTAATACCAGGCCTTCCTGATGATGTTGCTCTCAATTGTCTTCTCCGGCTTCCAGTTCAGAGTCATTCATCCTGTAGAGCTGTCTGCAAGCGGTGGCATATGCTACTTGGTAACAAAGAGAGGTTTTTCACCAACAGGAAGCAATTTGGTTTGAAAGACCCTTGGCTTTTTGTATTTGCCTACCATAAGTGCACTGGAAAGATCCAGTGGCAGGTTCTTGACCTCACACACTTTTCTTGGCACACTATCCCTGCAATGCCTTGTAAAGACAAGGTTTGTCCTCATGGTTTTAGGTGTATTTCGATCCCCCGGGATGGCACGCTATTTGTTTGTGGTGGCATGGTCTCTGATGTAGATTGTCCACTTGACTTGGTGTTGAAATATGAGATGCAGAAGAATAGGTGGACTGTGATGAATAGGATGATCACTGCTAGGTCATTTTTTGCCAGTGGAGTGATTGATGGGATGGTTTATGTAGCCGGGGGAAATAGTACTGATCTTTATGAACTAGATTCTGCTGAGGTATTGAATCCTCTCAATGGTAGTTGGCGCCCAATTGCCAACATGGGGACAAATATGGCATCTTATGATGCTGCAGTTCTCAATGGGAAACTTCTGGTGACTGAAGGGTGGTTGTGGCCTTTTTATGTCTCTCCAAGAGGCCAGGTTTATGATCCAAGAACTAATAACTGGGAAAATATGGCTGTTGGACTCAGAGAAGGGTGGACCGGTTCGAGTGTGGTTGTTTATGGACACTTATTTGTTGTTTCTGAGCTTGAAAGAATGAAGTTAAAGGTTTATGACCCTGAAAGTGATTCCTGGGAAGCCATAGAAGGGCCTCCTTTGCCTGAGCAAATATGCAAGCCGTTTGCTGTGAATTCTTGTGATTGTCATATTTATGTTGTGGGTCGAAATCTTCTTGTTGCTGTCGGACATATCTCTAGACTGAACCCGAAAGAAAGTTGTAAGAAAAAATGGAACTTCAGTGTTCGATGGCATGTAATTGATGCACCGGAAAGTTTTTCTGATCTGACTCCTTCAAGCTCTCAGGTGCTGTTTGCTTAGTTTTTCACTATGCTGTAATATTATTATGCTACGAATGTTGTATTAATAAAATATAATTAATATAAACTATTAGAGGTCTAAAAGTTGTAACAGCTGTGTGAAGAAACACTTTAATCAGTTTTTGAATTGTATCAGTGGTAGGATCTTCTTGTGGTTGCATCAGCAATGATAGTCGTACATCAATAATTACATTGATGTTTTCTCCTTCATGAATGGTGTCTCTACATAGCTTGATTGCATTGTCAGAAATTTTAGTTATATTTGTTTTTGAGACAATATCGCATGCAATCTTTGAAAGGATTTCAGCTTGACAGTACTTGTTTATAGAAGACCTTTTTCCTTGTCAATCCTTAATTGCTCTACTTGACTGTAAAATTATCGTAGTGCTGGGTACAGTGACTGGGATTCCAACGTGATTAAAAAGTCAATATCAAACTGATGACCTAATTCACTTGTAAGAAACTGTTATGACAGATGCATTAACATCTTTACATATTGGCTAAAACTACTTGTGGCATTCATTTATGAAAGGCTGATTGGTTGTGGAGCTATAATGTACAGACTATAGAATGAAAAAAGAAGAAATTATTATTTGAAAGTAAAAGTACATTGAAGTCCATTAACAAAAATCCAAACGAACACTTACACTTTAAAGAGTTTCATCTGTTATTCCGATTCTTTGAAAGTATATAGTTAACTTGGACATAAATCAGAATTTAAAGTTTTGTTTGGACATGTATATGTCACTGTCAAGAGTCAAGTTTGGTATTTATTTCAACGTTGTATATGTGCATTGGGGTTTGGGGTTTCCTTAGACTTAGTCTGTCACTTTAGAGATTTTACTGTGTTTCGACATTATCCTGTATTTCACAAGACAAAGGCTGCTTTATCAACCCGTTTCTCATGATGGCAGTCACTGTCAATTGTGTGGTATTATGACTTTGGAATTTGGGGTTGCGTTCGATGTGTAACTATAAGGAGAGCCGTGTGGAAAATCAAAGTTGATCTAATTGGTGTGCAAGTGGGGAGGACTAACTGCACTGCACAGAGGAAGTCAAGCCAAGTTGACCAAAGTGTGAATATATAGTGAGATGCACACAAAGCTTACATTGAGTTAGGTGGCCAAATTCTAAATGCTACAATGAATGAACGCTCTTTTAATGCATGCGAGAAAAGGGGAGCTGCTTGCCTGTTATGAGGAGTACATATAGTTGAAATAGGGTAGTGGCTAATGTAAATGCTTCAGCTTTTTTAAGTAGTGCTGAGTGATTAAATCAGAGTATAAAATTATTTTTTTTATATGCAATGATGTGATTCTTGTCATGTTCACTGGCTGAAGTATTCATTGCTTGAAGGTTTTTATTTTTATTTTCATAATATTTTCATTTTTTTTTTCTTTTTGGGTCTTCATTGCTTGAACAATAAAAGTATATCTTAGCCAATAAACAGTTTTGGCGACTGAATCCGCCGTATCGTTTCAGTTGGCCACCGCAAATTATGAGGTAGTTTGGTCGTTGAAATTAAACGCAACTTTTGGGTGAGAGATTCTCAATTATTTTTTATTATATATGTTCATTTATTCCCTTACTACAATCATAAATCACAACCTTCAGATAAAAATTTAACACTTAAGATTTGTTTAGGTTTCTTCAACATTCATAAACTTCTAGAATTTGACTCATCCGATTTACGGCTGACGATCTCAATTTGAAGATTGCAATGACTGTACCCAAATTGATCAAATCCAAACCAGATGCCCTACACGATCTAGGATATTATTTGTTTGACTCTTACCCCTGAGAAGAGATATTACTCTCTTTTAATGTGATAATCTATTAATTTAATTTGACAAGATTGGGAACTTTTTGTTTTGTATTAGATTATGAACAAATTGAGTTATAATAACATAGCAAAATCCAAGATTCGTCCAACTTCAGTTTTGTATTAGATGATGAACAAATTGATGTAAATTAAGGGAGGATTAAGTTGAGTAATTAGAAAAGGAGGGTTTGATTAAATTCTTTAGCAGGCATAGGGAGTACCTTCGGGATTATTTATTATAGGTAATTACGGATGCATCTTTACGTTTAATGTATATGCTTCTCTCTTTATTTTTTTAATTATACATATTTCTCTTATTTTTACGTATTTATTATAGTTGTGTACCTTTCTTTTTAAACTTCACATTAACTTTGTTTATTTTTTCATTTTTATGTTTTATTTTGTGTGATGTGATATGAATCGTTTTTTATAAGTTTCATAATAGTGCAATAATATTTTTCATTTTTACGTTTTATTTTGTGTGATGTGATATGAATCGTTTTTTATAAGTTTCATAATAGTGCAATAATATAGGAATACATGTGTAATAACATACAAAATTTTAATATCATACAAAACTTAGGACATACATGTGTAATAAATTTGTGTATGATACTATAACATTTTAGAAGGAGGAAGTACAACTGTAACGAGTACGTAAAAGTAAGAGAATAGTATGTGTAATTTTAAAAATAGGAGGGGTGCATCCGTAATTGCCTCTATTTATTAAATGTATTTTAGCAGTTTAATCAACAATAGATGTTTAATCCATTACATATGACTATGCTAATAAGTATTAAACATTTTATCTCGGCTAGGAGTGCATTTTAAATAAAGTACTTGTACATATAACATGAATATCCCTTTGTGAAGACCATAGGACTTAGACAAAAAAAACTTCCTTTTAGAACCCTTAAACACAATATCAAGGCATGGAGCACACCCTCAACTATTACATTAGCAAATGGTTGAGGACCTTCCCTGGCCATTTCCTAACCACCAAGTGAAGAAGCACACACCTCAATCTATTGCATTGAGAAATCCCTTTGGCATTTTCCTAATTGCCAAGGTCAGAGATATACCGCTTTTCCTATTACATTAGCACATTGTGGAGGACCTCCCTTTGGCCATTTTCCTAACCACCAAGGTCAGGGGCACACACCTTGATGTATTGCAGCGAGGAAACCCCTTGGTTATTTTCCTAATGCCAAGGCTAGGGATACACCCTTCTACATATTACATTAGAACACGGTTGAGGACTTCCCTTGCCATTTTCCTAACCACCAAGGTCAAGGGCACACACCTTAACCTATTGAACCAAGGAATCCCCTTTGCCATTTTCCTAACCGCCAAGGCCAGGGATACACCCTTTGCCTATTGCATTGGCACATGGATGAGAATCCCCCAACAATTGCATTTTTCTAACTACTAATGTCAAGAATACACCCCTCGACCTATTGTACTAGCACATGGCCAAGGACCCCTTTAACTAGTCTCTCAGCATTACCAAGGTTAGGGATGCACCTTTTGACCTATTGCATTGGCACATCCCTCAACCAATCTTCTAAACATCAATGCCAATAGTACACCCCTTATACTGTTGGTTAAGAAAATGGCCAAGGATCCTTTTGATCATTCTTCCAACTTCATTAAGGTTAAGAGTACACCCCCTCAACTTGTTGCACTAACCTATGTTATAAGAATAGAATCATCCGATTCGATAGGAAAATAAGGGAATTAGTTTGGTTATTGGTCCAAGCAACCTTGGGTTAAAATTGTACAACTGCTTGAAAACCAACATAATCAGTAAAGATTAGTCACATGACAGACTTGCACAAGTCACTAAAATTGACATTAAATGACACAATTTTTTTGCTTTTTCTCCAAATTGAAAATTTTAGGAATGTGTCTGAGACGGAGATGCATTACTAGTTACCCTAAGTATTTATTTGTTTTCCCTCACTATAACCCTGACACTCTACTCGTTATTACCTAGAGGTCCATCAACAACATTGCATGATGAAACTCCACAACGATAACTCTACAACATCAACAACGACAATGCACAATGACAACTAGCTTTATGTGAAACCTTCGGTTATGGTGAAAGGTTGGGAAAACTCTCTTGGTACTTCCACCATACACTTCATGTTTCATCATCCTATTTTCTCTCTTTTTACTTTCTATTTAATGAAGGATTGAAAATAATGTGAGAACTAAGAACACTTCTTGTTGGTTCTTGACAAAAAAATATTTTGTGTTGCTATTGTTACAATGATTATAGATAATGGAAGCGATCATTTGAATATTCATAAGTTAAAAAAATCCCAAGGAGAAATATTTTCTATATGATTATCTCACATAAAGAGTAGATTGTCCTTTCACCATTATCCAATCTAAATTAATTTTAGTTCTTACAAAAAATACTTCATATTTATTAGTGTTTTACAATAACATGTTAATATTATATTATGGTTTTTTGTTTTGTTTTCTTTTCATCAAAGAGTAAAATACCAAACAGATCCCTGAAAGATTAAAACATTGACACTTGGGTCTTTGAACGAATTTTAAAGGCATCTAAGTTCTTAATTTTTTCTAGCATTTGCATATTAGTCCCTGTATTATTGACGTTGTCTAGTAAGTGTACAATTAAAAGTTAGGTGCTTATGTGACAATATTCCTCTCTCATAGCTGGCAGACCAAGTATTCACATTAAAGAAGTAAAAATATTGTGGTGGTTTTTAGCCCCTTAAAATAATAAAAAATATAATTACAAATAATAGTATAACTCTCACTAACAAAACTAATTAAAAAATTAAAAATATCAATTTTCGCCTTCTCATATTTCTTTGATGGAGCTTTGGAACCTCTAATCTCTCAACCTCATATTCCTCATATGTCTATATTGAGTGCTTGAACTATGTTCTCCTCTTTTTAAAAAAGTTCCTTTTTGTTTAACCATAGAACACTCTCAGTGTCTCTTAGAGAAGAAGGGAGATGCTTTTTGTTCTATAAAATGAGAGATATTTTGATAAGACATTACAAAATAAAAGACTTTTTTGCAAAAAGTATTTAAGATTATTAGTTGCGTGCATAGCAAGAATCAACAAATTTGTACTACAATTTGTCTATGAAGCTCAAGTTCATGTGTACGAAACTTTCTCCGTCTGTTAACCTCTTTATCAAGCTTTGATCACAATTTAAAATATAAACATCTCTCAAAGATTTATTTTAGACAATGTGTAATCTTATCTCTTTATAATATTATAAAGACAACAACACTTAAACATAATAGAATGTATTATATAACTTTTTTTTGCTATTACTGTATTAGTAAAAAAATATAAAAGAAATAATATTTTATTAAATTGATTTCAACCCGTTGAATGAGTTCAACGATAATCTAGTTTTGAAAACCTTGATTAAATCAATAAATATGAAGGAAAGATATTATAGACAAATCATGATTTAAAGCAATATAATAATTAATTAATTAACCTTCGTAACATAATCTATTATAATTAGTTGTGGAGGAAACCTATGGATAAAACTATGAGATCAGGTATAAATATAAGTAATCCTCAAGGTACGATTCGTGTTCATTTTATCATTAATCTATTATACCTGCAGGGGATCTATTGACATGAGCAATAACTACGAAGAGAGAAAGAAGGATACCTAAGGAGAGACTTTGAGTTATTACTAAGGTATTCTTTTACAATTACAATACTATAATATACCACTTTCTACATATTCCACAAAAAATTAATAAATGCGCAAGAGTGGATACTTAGTTGAGAGAGAGAGAGAGAGAGAGAGAGAGAGAGAGAGAAAAGGAAATGGGTGCGATTACGAGCGCGGTGATAGCAGTGGTGGGAGTGATTCTGGGTTGGATCACCATTGAGATCGCGTGCAAACCTTGCCTCGAAAAAGGTCGCGAAGCCATCGATCAAAGTCTGAATCCAGATTACGATCCCGACGACCAAGACACCGCCATTCGCGCCCCTCTCAACCCCCCTTCTCATGTTTCCGTGTAAGTCATCGTCGTCTTCTCATGGACATTGTAATTTACTTGTTAATGTTTTCTTCATCTATCAATTGTTGGGAATTTAAATAAAATGCTTCAAAACTGCTTTGGTTTGGTCTGAGGAGTTAGGAGCCTTTAACACCATGCCACAGCCACAGCCACAGCCACAGCCACAGCCACAGCCACAGCCACAGCCACAGCCACAGCGGAGGGGATCTTCAAAACTGCTTCTTTTAGGGCTCTTTAATATCTTTGTAATCGTTCACGGAAGAATCCTCATTCTCTTCTACCCTGTTTTCTTGTTTTAATCTTTTTTTTCCCCCTTCCCTCATCCTAAATACAAAAAACATGTCATCTTTACTCATGTAATGTATTCAAATTTCAATCATTTTCAAATTTAGTTCATTAAAAAAATACATATAGATGGGAAGGATTCACCTGCTCAAACTTACTCTTGATCTTATCATTTTATTGAAATATAATCATTTCAACTTTCAATAAAATCATGTGAAAAAAAAAAAAACTTAAAAATACTATCTCAAAGCCATAGTTTTTAAAAGTTGTTGCTCGAGTGAAGATATTGGAATACTAGGTTACTAATTGGATCATCGGAAAACTAATAATTCACATTACAATCGGGAAACTAATAATTCACGTTAGCTGGTCTCTATTAAAAAATATGTAAAACTTTATGCTTATATTAAAATAAACAAAAAATTATTCCTTATAAAATAAAATCTTAAGTACTTAAAGTAAATAAGTACATAAATTTCTCACATACAGAGTGACGAAGAAAATATAGTTGATAATGTATTAATCTAAAAACATCATAATTAATAAAAAAAATGAAATAAATTTTGATTAATTTAAAAAAAGAAAGATAAATTGAATGACTTAAGCTAAGTTATTGGTTCAACCCAATTGGATAATTGCTTAACTTGAGCACATTAGTTGATGTCATGTTTAGTTTTTAGAGAATTTATCTCTACACATCTATAGATTTTTAAAATGACAAAAATGTCTTTAGTAAAAAAAGTAAAAATTTAATTATCAGTTATGTCTTTATCTCTTCCTCTTTGTTTGCACCTCTTATCGTCACACCTCTTGGTTTCGTCTCACGCACCTCTTCCTTTTTCTTCATTGAATCAGTGTCTTTCTTTTTTTCATCTGTGCGTTTGTCTTCGTCCCGTTTGCATTTGTTTTTTGTGTTCAAGTTTGCGTTTCTTTGATACACTATCTTAATCTTTTTGCATTTTCACGAAATTAGGTTTCTTGCAAATTCTTTTACAAGTCCGGACACCCTTCTCCGGACTTGTAAAAGAATTGAAAATCGCGAAGAAGAATGAGATGAAGACAAATCATACCTTCAAAAGAGGACAAACCAAACGGAAGAGGAGAAGGCGACGAGGGACGATGAC
Source organism: Psophocarpus tetragonolobus (assembly GCA_037954015.1). Lineage (NCBI taxonomy): Eukaryota > Viridiplantae > Streptophyta > Magnoliopsida > Fabales > Fabaceae > Psophocarpus > Psophocarpus tetragonolobus. The sequence goes on from CM075688.1 coordinate 97,831,039, forward strand.
GAACGAGGACAAAGGCGATCACGAACGAGAAGATGAACGAATGTGCAGGGAGAAGGTGTGGACTTCACAAACAAATCACGAAGAAGAAGGAGGTGCAGAAGAGAATGCTTGGGTTAGTGATGTCTGATGGAAGAAGGAGAAAAAGAGTTAAGTTATTTTTTTACCTAGGGTATTACTTTTTCTACATTATGGAGGTGCGGGGAGAAGTTATGGAGGTGCGAGGAGAAGTTATCGGGTGCAAGGAGAAATTCTCTTAATCTTATCATCAACCCAACCTAACCTAGTTAGAACACAACATATAATATAAAATTAGATTCCTTTTAACTAAAAATTAATATCTTTGTAAATATTTTAAAATTATAAATGACCTTATATATTGAAAGATTAAATCAAGTTATTTTTTCTTAAAAGAGCAAATTATGGATGCATACTCCCAGGTTTAATAAAATTACATATGTACTCTTTTTTTTTTACTACACATACCTTTACTTTTATATACTTATTACAATTGTATCCCTCCTTCTCAAATAGTGTTAAACCCGTTAAGTTATTGGGTCAGGTGCTGGACATGTGATTTTTAATTAAATTTGAAAGACGAAATCACTCTTCTCACTTTCATAAAATAAAAGTTTCTCCTTACATTTTCATTTGTCGGTTTTATGTTGCTTTTGTTGAAAAAGGGAGATTTCATTTGTTTCCAAATTGTGAATATGGTATGTTAATCTCGTTTATTTTGACATTATTACATGTGTATTTTGTGTGAACAATAATGTGCGTCGTTTTTTTTCATGAAAGCTTCGTGAATGTAAAGTTTGAAAAATATATGAGATATATGTATAGTAGTGTACAAAACTTAGGGGTGCATATATAACAGTGTACAAAACTTAAAGGTACATGTGTCCAACACCTGATCTGATGACTTAATAGATTTAACACCCTTTAAAATAAAGGATACAACTGTAATGAATATATAAAAACAAGAAGGGTTCTATGTAATTTAAAAAAATAAGGTTATGTAATTTCATTAAACCTTAGGGATGCATCTATAATTTAATCTTCTTAAAATTTTGACTTTTAAAGCAACATTAGGTATAAGACTTGCATAATTTGGAATCAAAACATTTTTTTTTTTGTGATTTATTTACCAATCCATGTCTTATGAGACCATGGTGAGTGACGAATTCTCCTTCAAGTATTTAACCAACTACATATAGAACTTTGATTTGAGATCTTGATTAAGTAAGAATAACTAATTTGCTAGTTGATCATCACACTCAATGTACCCAATAGAAGATTAATATACATACATCATCAATATACATACATCATCAATATAAAAGTTTGTACAACATAACTACTAAATTTCATCTTTATTGTATAGAATCATACTTTGAATTCTATTATCTAAAGTATGAACATTTTTTTGTGCAAACAAGTCAAATCCATTTCAGCAATTTTCTTGTCAAATAAAAGTAACTGAAAATAAAAAGGCAGAAAATATTAAACCGGTTGCTTCACACAATGATACAATGTTTGAAAGCACATTGAGAAGTTAGAAGTTATATTTGAAATATGAAAACTTTAGTGTATTTGTATTTCTATATGAAAACCTACAATAAAACGGTAAAACAAACATGTTATGTGACTTGTTAAAATGATACTTTTTTTATAAAAGACAAAATTTATTAATGATAATTCTACACAAGTCATAAGAAATGACACTGTAGATATTAGAGATATAAAAGCTTTTAGAAAGTAAAGACAGATTAGAACAAATTCCCCACAAATAACAAAGAGATAATACCACCACAAACATCATCAGGTGTCTAAGACGGACCCCCTCAATAACATTTAACAAGGAAAAACAAAAGCTAGAGATCATCCCCAAACAGAACTTTAACCACCATATGAATATAGAGATCACGCTTAGACAAAATGTGTTTAATGCACAAGATCGGATTAGAGGACCATTCAACAAAAGTTACGTCTGATACAAATAATTTGGATATTAAAATCATACTTGAGATGTGAAACCAAGTGATTGAGATATCCACTATGTTACCAGAAGTATAGGTGTACAATCAACAAAGAAAAAGTATCAAACAGTGACAGAAGAAAGCTCTTGATTACCCATTATTTGATACAGTTGATAGAAATAAATTAAAATGCTTGAAAGATTAAAAATAAGTTTTAAAGAGTTGTCCCTACTTGTTCTATTTTTCACATATTTTCACTTATCTTTTTTTATTTTTCTTCGATCAATTCTTTTAATTTAATTTTTCATCTATTTTCAATCATAGATCACTCTTTTAGTAAACAAATAACTAACGATAAGTAAATAAGATTGTAAAACTCCTCAAATTATTCATTAGGTACCCATTTAAAAATATTTGTGACTATACACTTGCATATATTTTAATATATATATATATATATATATATATATATATATATATATATTTAAAATAACTTTTATTACATGAACATATTTTACGTAAAATCCAGAATAAAATGTTAATATTTTCTACAAAATTAATTAGATTTAAAAATAAATTAATCTAATATATAAGAAAATTTAATACAAATAAAATAACCGCTTACATTATATTACTAATTTTTTATATAAAAATATATACATTTTGTACCTTTCATAAAAAAAATTAACGATGATAATAAAAAAATTGCTAATTAATATTTTAAATTAATTTATTTTACAAAAATATTACAACAATTAAATTAAATAAACGTAATAATTTAATTTAGTAAGCAACAAGTACCTCATACGAATTACATAATACCTTATACTCGTAGCAGATATAAGAATCGGATACTTAATGTAGCAAATACTCATTTAAATCATGTATAAAATATTTCAACATTTTATTCTCAGACTAATTTTTTCATCCCTAATCACCAGTCGTGCTGCTACATGTCATGAAACAAGATACACGTAAATTGAAATACAAAGAACTTATTTGGATAAGCACTTTTAGAAACCCTTGAAAAAAATATATTAAGGAAAAAATTAAATAACTTCTACAAAAGTTAAAAAATAATTTAACTAATTTATATAAAAAATATCACATTTTATAAAAGATGAGATATCTACTAAAAATTAACTAAGTTAATTTCAAATTATCAGAAAAACTCTTTTTGTTCATATTGTTTTTACACAATGTTGTCATGGTGGATAACATCTGAGGAGGAATAAGCGCGCATAACGGCATAAGGAAGAAGAAAATAAAGTATCTGATATAATTATAAAAAATATTCACAATATATTAATTATATTAACTTCTTTTGCTCAATTCACATAGAAAACATGCTCATCATATAAAACAATTTCTTAAACTTCTGCAGAAAAGAGTAAACTATCCCGGTATTTTCAAATTATACAAGTAGAGGAACATAAAATGTTATGTAAAGGAGAAAAGAAACCTATCACGGTATCACCTCAGTCATTGGGAAGAAACCTGCCTTTTTAAAGACCAATTCTTTTTTAATTTCTCGATCATTTTCGAGAACAATTTTGAATTTTCAACTAAATGAAAAGAAATTCAAGGGGAGAATATTCTTTACAATTACAGTACAGTAGTCCATAAATGAAAGGAAAAGAAAAATAGTGGGGGGTAGGGAGAATCCGTTGTTACTGTACATATGTGACAATGACAAAGGAGTAAATATCGAGCTTTACCCAGGTCATTTTTTTAAGAAAAGAAACTTTTAAATGTGAAACGAGGTAATGTAAACTATGCCAGGTAATTGTATATTTGAGGGTTGTTCTTGTCTCTCTCCAGATACTCCCTGTCAATCAGGCTTTCGATCCTTTTCTTCAAATCCGCTGGTTTTATTGGGAATTTGAGCTGTTCACCAAATTCAAAATTACATCCTTAAATCAGTATTAACTCTAACAGTCACATACAAAACAGTCTGCATCAGAAGTGATCACTTGTACACATAAAAGGAAGCATAACGTATTCGAGTATTATCAGTAATTACTACGTAAAGCAGCTTTAGTTCATAATAACAATTAGCACACCATCAAAAGTGTAAGACGTTATTATTTTGACATGACAGAACCATGGAACTATTTGGGAATTTTGACAGGCTCCATTCGATTTTATTTTTTTTTTAAAAGACTACTCTATTTGAATTAAAGAACCGAAATGTAATGACGTCACCTGTTGGAAGAGTTCAGTAATAAGAAGGGTGTGACTAAGCACTTTCCTTGTCTTCATTATCCTCACAATAGCAGCATCAACCTGCAATGAACCATGCCAGTAAGGAAAGTATGTTACAGATCATAATCATCGTTAGAAGTTTAGTACGTAGACATTCAAAACATCTAGGGATCTAGGATACCCAACCAAGGCATCTTGTGCAGTTACAGTCAGCACTCTTGGATATTCAAAGTTGAATATCTAAGTTATCATTTCACAATTTTGTTAACATAACTAAAAATCAAATATTATATTCGTATCACTTAGGGAACTTGAGTACCAACCAAGGCATCTTCCTTTGTTCGGTTACAGTCGGCATTCTTTAGATATTCAAAGTTGAATATCTAAATTATCATTTCACAATAACACAAATAAAAATAAAATATTATATTTATATTACAATTTATCTCACTCTGAAATTCATTATTTTTAATAACAAAATAATAAATAAAAAACCTTAGTTAATAACAACTTTTCTCATTAATATATCTTACAACTCTCCATTTCAATTAGGAAGCTTATTATGGAGTGAGTTTATCTTTAAACTTTCATATCAACAAAATTTAATTTTAAAGGAAAAGCAACAAAAAAATTGCATTTCTTTTTTTAAAAAAAATAAAAAAAAAAGTAATGCTACAGAGGTTTAATGTTCATTTCAACTGAGGATGTTGATATAGTTTATTACGACATATTTAGTGAAATAAAAAACTAATGAATGTAAACTCCACCATTCCAAAAATATCCAGTATGATGCCCAAGCATAAAGTTTCTTATCGATTTAATGCGCATCATATTCTTTTGTGCATTAGTGCTGAAATCTGCGCTAAATGGAAGGCTTTTGAGAAAAGAAAATTGACCTGATACTGACGGTCTTGGAAAACTCTTTCAGTGGTGCTTGTGTTCTCCTCCACTGTCTCCTTCAGCTGAATTGCATTCACCTGCAGTCCCCAACTCCAAATTAGTTTCGAAAAGAATCTCAATCATAATTTAGAGGTGGACTAGAGTATAGTAACAGCAATAAAATGAATAGAAGTTTGAGATTCACTTAATCTGATCCCTAATGCTTAGTACAAGTATGATACCTTTATACGGTAAAGAGGAGCTGTAAACCCTTCATTAAAAACAAATGAGTCATCATCCTCCACATCTCTACCCTTTGGCAACTGTCACATGTTCAACAAAGGGAATCAACACAGAAAATTAAAAGAAATCATAGGTGTAAAAAAATTATAAACTGGTAATTCTGCTAATGTGATTACAAACACACCTTTTGTAACACACGAACTTTTCCACAGGCAAGTGATTGCAGTGTCCTTCTCAGTTCTTTGTCCTCAATACCAGTAGAGTCCTTGATATCTTGAAAGCTTAGCCTTTCAGCATCGTTGAATAACATTAAAACAACAGTCTGGGTTACAACCAGGAAAGCAGAATTAGTCACAGAAAAATGTGAACTAAGATAAAAATAAAAATATAAATAAAATAACGGTTTTAAACAGGCCAACCTGAAATAGGGAGACAGCCAGCTCCTTTTTCCCTTTAGGAAACTCTGCCTTTAAGACACAGTGACCTAATGAATTTTGCCACATGAGCCGCCTTCCACTATATTTGCTTAGATAGAACTCTTTGAAAATATCCTGAAGAATAATGGAAAGGAAAGGACCATGTCAGGGAAGTCAATCAAAGTATCAAGGACACCTGGAGTTACAAGAGCATTAATGGTTTGTGCTGAACCTGGTAAACATTCAATTCATGAGGAAGTCTAACATCCATGGGTGGATATGTTGGCCAGTACCTAAACTCATCCAAAATTGCAATTAGATTACCTTAGGCGGGGAGGAGCACATAAAATTATCATTATAAATAATAAGGGAAAACAGTTACCCAGTTGTCAAGACGTGAACACTCATTTCAATCCCTGATGGCAGTTTTGTCCTGGCCTGGGATGACTGTTTGAAGGACTCGTTTATTTCTTTTGATAATTCAATGTCCTGAATCAGAAATTTTTTAATGTAGTTATAAAAAGCATTGGATAAAAGCTACAGTAATTCATGAGGTTTGTCAGATCATCATTATTCGTAAAGTATATGTCAAAAACCATAAATCTCAAGCATTCAACCAAATACATGGACTTTTTTTATAAAAGGACCAAAGAATTGTCCATTTATAGCAAGTTTAAAATGCATTTAATTATGTGATTGGACATTTTGTATATCAGAGATAAATGCTTAATTGATAGGGAGAAAACCACTAATTGATGAACATTATTGCAATGCTAAATAGATTCTATATACGTGCAAAAGTACAAATTGCAAGAAGAGTAATTTTCCAAACTCTTTTGAAAGTGTGTAAAATATTGTTCATTGCCTTTTCAAATTAGAATTATAGTAAGTTTATAGCTTAAATAACTATTTGGTCCCCAATAACTTCCGGAATTTTTATTTTGGTCCCCTATAAATTTTTTTTTGCATTTTTGTCCCCAGTAAATTTTTTATCCACACCATTAGTCAAAACCAGAGTGGGCAAAAATCAGTTTTTCTAAAAAAAACAGAACCAAGGTTCTAAAACCAAAAATGAGAAGTGTTTTAGAAAATCAATTCAGAATTTAACTGCTTTTGTAAACCATTTCTATACTGGTTTGGAATTGTTTGAAACAGTTTTAAATTGAACTGGTTTCGAACAGTTTTTTTCTACTCATTGCATTCACAGGGCTGTGTACATGGGTACATCACTGTGGGCCACTTGAGGGAGGATTTTTCTTACTCAACATGTTTCCCACAGGGTGTGGGCAATGTTAGGAACGGTTTATTTACTCAGAGTGTTTCCCACAGGACTGAAAATCACCACAAAGGTGTGGAATACACTAAGAAAGGTTTTTCTTTTAAAACCAATGAATCAAACTGTCTTTAAAACCAGTTTGAACCGAACTGGTTCGGGTTTGAAAAATAGTTCAGTTAATTTTTATTGAACTAATTTAACTTAAAACCAGTTCAGTTCTGTTTATAATCAATTTGGTTCAATGTGATTTTTTTGCCCACCCCTAGTCAAAACAATTAAAGTGATAACATAGCCATTAAAATTTTGAAAATCAATTTTTGGTGGTTTTAAAAACTTCCATTATTTATTTAAAAATCTAAAATTATAATAAGTTTAATTAGTATAAACTAACAATGTAAAAAAATTTACACTATATATGGGTGCTAAAAACCATAAGAAACAATTAAAATAAAAAACCTATATTTAAATATTAAAAGTAGTGTTGACTAGGCAAATATTGTTGTCGTGTTCAATGTGTCATGTCCTTTTAGGAGTGTTGGGGGGATGAGCGCCCCTCAACGACAGTGGTCCTCAGTCTTCATCCTCTTCCAACAATGGAGTGTGGCATATATGCCTCAAGGAGTTTGTGTCTTAGTGTGCAGCGGTGGAAATTGCTCACTTCAGTTCCTGTCATGAAGCAATTCAACCACATTGGTGCTGAATCTAAAATGTCAGTAGCACAATCGAGGATCTGCTTAAGATTTGCCCACTTTAGCCCCTGAATGAAGCAATTCAACTAGATCGATACTGAAACAAAAGTGTCAGTAGCACGAACATGGAGGGAGGTAGATGGGGCTTGGAGGAGGAAGGGGACACAGTTCTAAGAGGAGCAACCTAGCTCGACTTTGGAGGTGTGAGACTGAGAGGATGTCGTTGATTCAGCCAAGGCATTCTTTGATTTCGTTTGGGCATCTCCTTTCTCCACACTCACAAAAAAGTCTTTGGAGATAGTCGAAGTCGTGGTATAAGTGGATGTCAGCATCATTGACTTGTAGGAGGATGGCCCTTGGGCTTCTGAACTCAGATTTGGGTTTCATTGAAGCCCGACACAAGGGACATCAGGGCGGTGACAATGGAGGACATCGGTGGAATTGAAGTTTGGCCCAAAGAGTTATGGATTTTGTGGTGAATGCGATTTTGGTGTGGTTCCAGATTTAGATTATAATTTTTAGCTTTAGTTTAATTCTAGCAGTTTTTAATTGCCATAAATCGTTTTCAAAATTTTAACAGCCAAGCACACGACATCATTTTATCGGCTTAGACTAACAACAAAGACCAAAGATGAAATAAAAAAAGTTCATCTGGAACCAAAAACGAAATAAAAAATTTATTAGGAAACGAAACCGCAAAAAAGTATTGGAAACTAAAACAAAAATTCAAAATTGTATTGGAAACCAAAAAGTTATTTAAGCCTAAGTTTATTAAGTAATAAGATTTCAATTGAAATGGAACGAATGTTTTCCACAGATATTGAAATATTCACAATTCTAAATTATCAAGCATGTTTGGACAAGTTTCTCTAGAGACAATTTTTAGGAGACGTAAATACAAAAAACAAAGTCAAAAAAACTTGTCCATAAGTTTTTTTGAAAAAACTAGGTATTTTTCAAGCTAAGTTTTGTTAATTTGTAAAATCTTTCTCATATAATTTTTTTAAAAGATATGGGATTTTTTAAAAATTACCTCGTAAAAAGTTCCACATTATTTAAAACAACTTATGAAGTCGTTTTGACTTTTCTCTTTGTATTTTTTTCTCCTAAGTGTTTCTTCAAAAAATCACTCAAACAGATCCTATATCCAACTAAAAAGCCTACTCAAAACGAAAATAAATTCTAATTGATCTTATAATTACAACAACTATGAATGCCAAAGTCACTGTCCTAATTATAGTAATTGCTAACCTGGAAAACTAATGACTATATTAAATTAGCTAATAATAAATACTATGAGAAGGAAATAACTATAATCAACAATTTCATGACCTGTAATTTGTGTCGATGTGTGTCTTGGATGTTCACACAATGCCTTTATTTATAATGAGCAAATAAGACTAGGGGTATACACGGATCAAATTTGGAAAACCCAACACCCAAACCAATAAGAAAATAGTGGGTTGAATTGGGTTGAGTTTCCACACTTGTTAACCTAATCCGCCCTTTGAACAGGTTGGATTGGGTTGGACCAATTGGACCACAGGCTTTAAAAAATAGTTTTTTTGTTAAATTTTGAAATTTTAGAACATCTTTTTAGATTTTAAAGAATATTTTTTAAATAGTTTTATGTATTTCAGTTATTAGGCATTTAGTAATTAGCATTTTAGATTAATATATATTTTAAACTATTTCAGTTATTAGACATTTAGTAATTAACATGTTAGATTAATATATATTTTTTATTATCATTATTAATAATTATTATTGTTTTTATTATTATAATAATATTATTATTAATTTAATAATTATGGTTGGATTGGATTGGATCTTAGGTTCAACATAAATAACCCGTTACCCAATCCATAGAAAATTAGTTCTAACCGGGTTGAGTTTGGTTTCACCCAATCGCAAAAAAAAAAAAATAACAAATGCATCCATTGGATTAGGTCAAATTGTGTTGTCAAATTATCCGATCCAATGACACTCCTAAAGAGGATCAAATACGGTCACTATTCATTACATAGTATCACTTTAATAATGACTAAGGATCAATCTAATAATAGGTAATAAGAGTAAATCCTCAATTACAATCTATCATAAATAAGGAATAATATCTAATCTCCCTCAAACTGGGGCATATATGTGATATAAACCAAAATTGTTATAAATGTGGTAAATCTAATAAGAATAAAAAAACTAAAGGTCATTCCAATCTTGTGGTAGTGCCAAATAAACATGGTTCGACAAAGCCAATGAAGACCTATAGTGTCAACAAATATTTCCCACCGGTGAATAAAGTACGCCCTAATGCAGAAGGAGAAGCATGCCATGGTGGAAAAACAAGGGAAAAGCACTTGGAAAAGTCACCATAAATGGTCCCCTAAAAGAGTCTTTGAGAAGGGTATCTAGAATGGTCTTTGGGAAGGGTATCTAAACTGGTCCCTGAGAGTGTCTGGAAATGGTATTCGAGAATGTTCCAGTACTGAGAAGGTCTATGGAATGGGTCTCCAAGAAGGAAGGCAGCGATATGAGAATGTGTCACCAAGCAGAATTGTTATAAATGATGCTTCCTTTCTCTAAGTATGCCTTCGGCTTCTTCCTTAGGGTCGTCATCCCCTTCATGATAATTATGGGACTATGGAAAGGTCGACCATGTTGCAAAAGGATACAAGTGTGTTGCCTTTGATGGAGGTGAGGGCGATGAGGAGGGCACCTATGGCCCTGATGCATGACACTAGATGAAGGAGCTCCTTGGTAGTGTCGGACTTGTTGAAAAGGACGATCATGTCATGGTCGGCGCACGACACTAGTGAAAGAGCTCCTTGGTGGCATCGCACTTGCCAAGAAGGACGAGCATGTCGCGGTCAGTCAGAATCTTGATGTCACCGTGGAGCACGTTCACCTATGAGAGGAAGACAGAGTGAATGCTAAAGGAGACAAGCGTCTGCTAGATCTTGTTCACGACGAAGCCCGACTTGTCGATGTCGATGAAGAAGACATTGTCGATGTCGATGAAGAAGACATTGTCGATGTCGATGAAGAAGACATTGTCGATGGTGTTGAGGAGCACATGCGTGAAGGCTAGGATTTGGTTGGGAGTGGTCGACGTTGTCAAAGAAGTTTAGGTGGCTTTGCTGCGACTTGAACAACGTTGGGAGGGAGCTTTCGTCAATGTGGTTGCTCTCATCAATACCCTCTTTGGATCTCATCATTGGGAATGTTGGCGTCGGGAGAGAATCCATTGCAAAGTTCTTGTCACTTGTGTCGATGGACTCTTCCTTCTCAAATCACACAAAAGGATCATCAAACAAATAGTGGATCCATCAATGAGGAAGGCAACAATATGATAGTGTGTCATTGGTCGATAGGTCCACTAGTGGCCATAGGCTGTTGGAGACAATTTAGACACTTAAGACACTAGGATTCCTAGGATCTAGTTTTGGCTCTAATACCATGTAAATGTGTGTCAATGTGTGTGTGAGATGACAACACAATATCTTTATTTATAATGAGTCAATACGATAAAATATGATCAATATTGATTACATAGGATGTTTCTAATAATGACTAAAGATCAATCTAATAATAGGTAATAAGGAGAAAATCTAACCATAAATAAGGAAATAATATATAATCTTCAACAATCATAAATAAGGGAATAATATCTAATCTTTAACTTGATAAAAAAAATTACAAATAAAAATCCAAGTTCAACCTTACCATGAATCTTAAATGTAGCCAAAAATTCTCACCAGGTTCAAATTCCCAATTAACTTCCTACTTCCTAGCCAAAAATAGAGAAAGAAAAAAAACTGAGGTTTGATTCAAATGTGTACCTTAAACATCCCTTCTAGTTTGTTTGTGAACTGGCTGCCGCACTCAGTCTTCAACTGTATTAATGAGGAAAAAAAAACTGTTAATATTACTAAAACTTACATGAGGAACTGTTTAATTATTTCAGAAGTTAAATGGGAAAGGAAAGCCCTGACCTTGGAGATCATAGATTTTTCTGCATCAATAGAAGCACTCTTTCCTAACAGCAGTCTTTTTGCTAGATCTTTCTTATAAAATGCCTCAAACACATCCTTACCCTTTAACAACAAAACATCAAGTAATCTTGCCAATATCAGTATGGAAGAGAAAGATGAGTAAAAAATGCACGATAACACTGCAAGCATAAATGAAAAATACAGGAAATAAGGTGTAACTCTTAGCTACTCCACCAATGAAACTTCAAGCATACCTGAATGAACCTGAATAAAACCAGGACTTTATCAAGTGTACCCTCCAACTCTTCTTCTGAAGTGCCTTTGTTACCTGCCCGAAGTTTCTCATCCAAAAACTTGGCAATCAACTCTGCAGGTCGGTTCTGGCAAGGGGAAAAAACAAGACAACAGTCAGTTGATTACATATAAAATAAATCTCACATAAATATAAAGCAAAAATATAATAAAGACCTAAGTCAAGGATCAAAAAAGCACATCTTAGCTATTTCACAAGCCCTAAAAAACATAGTATAATCAATAAACAAATTGCACAAATATTCAATAAGAAGAATTGGAATCGCCAAAATGCCCAAAACAGACCTTTGAAGTTTAAACCAATAGATATAAGAGACAAGATATGCCAAAAAACCATTCAACCTTATGAGGTAGTGAGGGAGGTGAGAAACAAATAGCACATTTGAATTTGCTTATCATCAGTTAGCATTAGATATATAATCAATATTCAAGGAATTGCTACAGCTATAATGATTGCCTAAGATATAGTGGTTTGACATGGCTATGAAAAGCATTCTGCACGTGGATATTATGCTTTAAGCCATTATTTCTCTAGAGTAATGAATTGTTTGTCAATTTCATTTTTTTAGCTTAAAAACTTCTTTAAATTAAAAGTTGTTAACACTATTCTTTTTTATTGTCTAATGGAAAACATATTTATAAAATAAAAATTTATATTGTAAAATAAGCTCCTTAAAAATTTAAATATAAATACTATTTGGCCCAACTTCTCCTTAAAAGTAACTTTTAAGCAAAAAATAAGCACGGCCAAAGAGTCCCTTAATCATTTTTTTGGAGAATTTCCCATCCTCCACTCCTCATGGCACTACTTTTTCTAGTATTTTCTCTTTTTAAGGGATTTGTCCTCAGCTGCTCTGATGTACATGCTCTCCTTCTAGTAATGAATTCTTTCATTAAAAAATATATTAAGATGACTGCTACACTGCCATAGCCAAGATTATTAAAATCGAGAGTTTACGTAAACTCGTGAGAGTGTAGTAAACTCGACTCGTAAAATCGTAAGAGTTTACTTCATTAAAAATATGACTATAAATCATATAATAATTGAAAGTTTTCAATACATAATAAGTTCAAATCCACATAATAAATTTAAATTACTCCAAATAAGTAGAAATTAAAGTAGAAACACTTAAAATTTCAAAACTTTTTCAAACATAAGAACAAATTATATTCAAAACACTTAAAATTAGAGTCATCATAGAAAAATATCACCTAAGAAATTTGTTCACGAGTTTACTCCGATTTTACTGAGTTTACTCCGATTTTACGAGTTTAGTTCGATTTTACCGAGTTTACTCCGAGTTTACTACTTTTCTGATTTTACTGCGATTTAACTCGTTTGGGACTTGTAAACTCGTAAACTCGTACGATTTTACGAGTTAACTCGCGATTTTGATAACCATGGCCATAGCATGCAGAAAACAAGGAAAGGAATTCAATGGCCTAAAAGGATAATAGCTTTGTTGATCTTTTTTAGCAATGGCATCTATTTTTATCAGATTCCAGATTTATAAGGCTAAAGAAGCTACATACTTTGGTAGAGGATAAAATTGTTAGCCTTGCTTCAAAAAATTACTACCTTACAGTCAAAAACTTTGTTTTGAAGTCATTGAAAAGCAACAAAGAACAAGAATCAATATAATATTTTGGCTTTTGAATAATTTAAAAAACAAAAAAAAATCAAGTAAAATACCTTTATAACTTTTACAGCAATTATATTTGCACAATTATGATGGCCAGTCGCTACTCATTATCATATAGCAGATAAGATTATATATTTATGTCAATATTGGGTTGAGATATTTCCAGAAGATTGGCTGGAGCTTTCTATCTTGAGATATATATTAAATCTCAGAATGGAAACTAACCAACAAAAAATGTGAAGTACCTGACGAAGATTAATAAGATGCTCAAATGAATCTTTAATGGTGTTACAGAATGCTTCATTCTTGGAAAAGCTTTCCTCCCACGTTGTGTCAAGAGAAGCCTTAAATTCCAAAAGAGATGAAACCATATCTTTGTCTTTCTCCTCATCCAAAACAATGCCCTGACCAGTTCTCCTGATGTAAGAACTAATGGCCTGCCTCAATGACTCAAGGGCATTGACCCTTGAAAAGAGTGAGTACATTCTCTGAAGATCTTCAATACGATTCCCATCCATAAGCATTGCGAAGCCCTATTATAACAAAAGAAATAAAATTAAAGCAATGGGGAAAAACAGGTTCAAAATCCAGAAGTTGTTGGTGATCAAAACCTTATCAAGAATGGCAGGTATATGGCGTTCAAGAAGTTGCTTTTCTGCTGTAGCTATCAAAGGCTTCCGTGTACTTGCATCCAAGTAAATCAAACATCTTTCATGTTCTTCTTGCAATCTTATCTGCAAAAATGGATACCCAAAAACATCCAAGCAGTAAGTATACAATGTACACAAGGGAAGGATTGACAAAGAGAGATAGCTTTTATCGTTAAGTGTCAGATAAAACTCTGACACCGAATAACATAATCCATTTATAAAAGAATAACCATAATAAATAAAGCCAATGAGATAATACAATGGGCTAAGGGGGAAAAAATACCTCCACATGTTTCAAGTAATCTGGAACATCTGATTGCTGCATGTATTTAACACCTTCAGCAGCATAAAATTCAGATGTGCATTCAAGGAATGGCTTCTCAAAGCTTTCTGCATAAATTCCCAGAGCTGTGAACATCTTCAAAAGATGGTTTAGAAGAGTTCTATCCACTGCTTCACCTTTTCTGGAAAGCAAACATAAAGTGAAAAATTTAAGGTACAACACAGATGGATCTGCCAGCTAATTTTCCTATACTGAGAGAAAACTATAATAGCAATAAGAAAATGAAGCCTTATGTTCCATGCAATGAATTTAAAAGATGTTAATAAAACCCAACCATTTGCATATTCAACATACAAAAGTTGCATTAGATTTAAAAAAGGAAAGCAGTAACAGTTGACATTCTAACATATTTTGATCAAATGCCCAGTTGAAGTAATTACATAGGGCATTACAAAATTGTTGGTCAGCCATAAATGTAATGTATGTGATAAACCCATATAACCCATATATATAAACTCATCAATAACAATAAGAATCCCATGGTAACCCCTCCAGACCTATCCAATCCTACCTTTCATGTGAAACTGGCATGCATGTCATTAAATACAACAATAAATTTTGAAAAGGAATGGAGGTACAAACATAAAAGCTTAAAATGAAAGAAAAGAGCCAACAAACCCCGCCATCCCACCCCACCTATGTATACAGGGCTGGAAGAGTGGAACAATTAAACAACAAGCTGCCTGTAATATAAAGGCCAGACGGTCTTTAGAAAACTGAGATTTCAAAAATAATCTTACCTTTCACTTTCAATCATTCGTAGAAGACCAGTAACAGTCTTGTGTTCTACTTCAGGAGACAATGAAAGATGTTTGCGGAAAAGTTGTAAGCCCATGTCCCATAATGACCGTACATTTGCTGTTTGCTTCACATACGTCCTATCCAGATACAAGGCTATACCACGAATCATCAACATTTGGTCACAGAGATCCTGCCAACATCTCTCAACTAGAGACAAAAAAACAACCAAATCTGGACTTTGACCAACCAAAGCCTGCAGTGCTGCAGATATATGTTCTTCACACTCCTTTTCAATCCGTTGATAAAGATTTCCTCCCATTTTATAAAGGCAGAGATCATTCACAGCCTATGGAGATTATGAGTTCACCATGAAATATCAATAAGTTTGTGCAAGATAAATATGCACAGGATAAGTCAACCATGATGGCAAAATAATAATAATAATTACCCATGATTACCTGATAAAGTTTCTCCAAGTCACAAGAGTTAGGTTGCTTCAAAAAAATAGCACAAATGGCAGACTTTAATTTTGCCCATGTATCCTCCTCAAAATTTGTAGGCAATGTAGGTTTAGCTACAAAAGAAAAACAGAAAAAAGTGAAAAAGAAATTTAGAAGACATCCTATTCATAAGATAAAAATTAGATATTATTTACATATACTTCCATTCCATGTCAATTGATTTTCAACAAAAATGAATGAACCTAGAAATATATGCTAAATAATGAATAACAAACTAGCAGTACAGCTATGTTTAACAGTCACATTCAACATAATCATATGACAGAAACGAGGCACTTAAAGTTTAAGACACAATCTAGAGGGAGGTGATCAAAAGATCTCAAAATTAAATAACAGCGTCTAAGTAAGAACTTAATTACAAGTCTGTAATTAACCGAACCTACAATCATCATCTTGGATATGTCAATATGCAATCATGCCGAAGATACAAGATGACTCCATGGGTTAAGGAAGGAGAGATGTGAGGAAAGGTAGTGGGTTCGATCTTTACCACTAACAAAAACTAACTTCACTAATAACACTTACATTTGGCTTATAAAAAAAATGTAACCATGCCATAACCAATAGGCTCAAAACCACAAGGACGAAGTGTCAGACAAAGACAGCCAATGGATAGCTCGAACCAAATTATTATTATTTCCCATAACAGAGCATTCCACAATCGCAAGGTTCACAAGACTCACTCAGCAGGATCTTATCTATAAAACAGAATTTGGCTGGGAAAATGCAAAACAAACGCAGAATTTTAACTTCTCTAGAAGCTGAAGTTGATAAGTTAATTTTAACTTAAGGGAGAAGGTAAATTCATTTTAGCATATTATTTTCTTCGCTGATAAGATAAGGTCATCCAAACAAGGTCATAATCTTATAAAAAGAGCAGCTTTTAGCTCCGCTAGGGATTCGAAACTCAAACTAAGTTAGGTTACTAATATTTGGGAGTCTAGAGTTGAAAGATAAAAATAACAAGCTAGAAGAAAGAAAAAAGAAGAAGATGAGGAAGCAGAGAAGAGGAATCAAAGGAAGCAGTAGGGGAAGAAATTGGGGATGAATAGGGAAAAATTAAAGAGAAAAAAGCTAAAAAGAGTAGCAGGAAATAAGGAAGGAGAAGGAAAGGAAGCGTTATTGGGGAATCGAAGAAAAACCCTGGAGAAAGGGTTAAAAATAGGGAAGTTGAATCGGAACGGACCTTTGTGGAGCTTGATGAGGAGCTTCTTGGCGGGTTGGGGAGGGGTGGCTTTCTTGCGGGCGAGATTGGCGGCGCGGGCATTGGGGAGATCGTCGTCGAGAGGCATGGAGGAAGGGTCCAAAACGGCGTCGTCGGAGGGGGGTCGGAGGAGAGACTTGGCCTTTTTCATAGGGGGTGGCGGCGACGGGGAGGAACCAGCGGTGCCCGACCGTTTGGTGGGGAGAGACATCAAATGGAGAGAGAGAGAATAGAGAGAGTGATCAACACACCATTGCGTTTCTGTTTGTGTTTGTGTTGCCACCCAAACTAAAGAGGAAGAAAGCAAAGGGGAAACAAAACAAACACACACCAAGCCTTGCGATTGCCATACGATACACATAACACATCTCACTTTTTCTTTCCTTTTTTTCTCTTTTAAATTTTGGATATATGTTAATAATTATTATTTTGTTTTTTAATCGAATGAAGATCATTTTTCAAACAGTATTTTTTTCACAAAGTTAACCAAAAATATATTTGAAAGACTTTTAAATAATTTTATAAAAAAAATATGTCTTTTATATTTTGAAAGACTAGTATGTGTACTCATTCATACTCAAGGTGTGTACATTGGTTTCCACATTAACCATCATTTTATAACAATTTTTTTAGCAAAACAAATTGTCTACACATTATCAAAATAAATTGTTCATTGATATTGTAAGAAACTATAAAGCAATAAAGAAATTAAGGGTGTTAAGGAAAATTTTATTTTTGTAAATAATATTTGTATTTTTTATCATAATTAAATTATTTTAATTGTGTTATGCTAATTAGGTTTACAGTATTTTTAATATAAATATTTACTAAAAATTATAAGTAATTATAATAAATTATAAAAACCATGATTTTAGGTGTCTTTTTATTTTATTTTACGATGATGATATTTTTGTATTTTAAATATAATTTGCCAAGATTTGAAACATTATTAGGACAATTTCAGATAGAGGAGTGAATCATGAGTTTTTGAGAAATTTAAAAGAAAAATCAATTATTTCTTAAAATTTAAAGAATTTTCCGATACAAGAATAATCTTTTACATTTCATTTTTTTTTTTTTTTGGGTATCAAGTCTCCCTTAGTGTAAATAGAATGTTTGTGTTGTAAATTATTGTTTGAAACATTTGTTATAGATAACTAGACTTAAAACTCCTTCTCCCTTTTTCTTTCAAAATTGGTTTAATGTTCTCTTACCTTATTATTTTAATGTTTAAGAGTATTTGTGAATATACCTTTTGTTTTAGGATTAGTTTTAGTATCCATACAACCCAAATACTAAATTGTAAGAAAAAAGTAATTTTATACTATATAAAAAAATAAAATTATTAAAATTATAATAAAATATTATTTATTGAAACTAAATTGTTCATCTTTTTGAGTTATAATTTTTTTTCTTTATGAAAAATATTTATCTCCATTCACATTATCTTATTCATATTTATGTATAGTTATTTTGATTCACACTTTAAAATATTTAAAAAGTAAAATATTTTCCAATTTAATTATTTTTAATTCCTGAAATTTGTAATAAATTCATTTTTTATAAATATTAAAATAAATAATTTTAATACATTAACTTTCAACAAATAAGATTTTAAATTTGAATCCTTAAAATCATTATAATAATATGTTAAAAAGTATAATTTAATCCCAGTTTGCTCATATTCGTCAATGTAAATTTTGTTTACTTTCTTTTGTTAAAAAAAATCATCCATAAAAAAAAAGTAGAAAATACAATGATTTTACATTATTCTTCCTTGGACCATTTTTCCCATTTATTTTATAAAAAATATTAATCTTTATATATTGTATTTTATATACAATTTTATTTTATTTTAATTGTAAATAGTCCATGAGCAAAATAATTTGTAACATATTATTAAGAAACAATTTTAATTATAAATAGTCATCAGTAAAATGGAAGATGATTTAGTGACTTTATGGTGCCTAATCAAGAGGATGTGTTTGGTCAGGTGAATGGTTACATCCGATCAAGAAGATGTGTTTGATTAAATGGATGGATGTGTCTCGTCAAATATATGTATTTTGTCTAATGGATGGATGCATTTATTGGAGTGAATTTGTCTATTTGATAACATGTGTTTACTTAAGTGGATGCGTTTAGTCTAATGAATAGATGCATATGATCGAGTAGATTGCATTTGGTCTAACCTTGGACTCTCATTTTGTTTATTATTTTAGTTTTTTGTCTTGTTTGTTGTTATTTTTTCTTCAACAAATAAAAGAGCAAGTTGAGTTATGTCTCTTAGTTAATCTTTTATTATTTTTTAACAAATAAAAGAGTAAGTTGAGTTGTCTCTTAGTTGATATTTTAATGATTTATGCAAGTAAATGTTCCATAACTATTAAAGCATATATAATGGTGATACCTTGTATGGGTCTGATAGAAGAATGTGTCTGCTCGAATGAATGTGTTTGGTCATGTGTATAGTTGAGTTGATGTATTCATCTAGTCAAGTAGATATATATGTATAGTCAAGTGGATGCGTAAGAATTTTGCAATTGACTTAACATAGCATAGGAAATTGCTTTTCTACCATATTTAGTATTATTAATTTCATGTTATTGAAATGTAGCCAATTGCTTCTGGACTTCTAAAGGTTTTAAGTTATGAACAACTATAATGAATGCATCAAATAGATTTAACTTTTAAAGATTAAAAAATTTGTTATTTAGTATTAAGCGACTAATCAGGTGGATGGATGAGTCTAGTTAAGTGAATGTTGAATAATTTTTAAAGCAACATCCATGTTATTTGAAGTCCTTAAAAGTGAGATTACATGATAGCTTTTTAATATCTAGTTTAGCATGCATGTAGTATGTATATTTACCAAGGACTAATAACAATACTATAGGAAAGCTACACTTATACCTCATGAAATTGAATTCTATAAATTCTTAGAAACCTCTCTGTATACCACATTTGTAGTGGATGTATAGGTTTTATCATCCTCATCCAAGATCAAAATTTTCAAACTTTCTTTATATTTGACTCGAGAGACAACTATATGCAATTGACATGAGTAAAAACCGAACATGGAAGATATAATCCTACTTTAGAAAGGAATTGACCTTGATTCTTGTTGATGGTCATTGCAAAACACAAACATACAGGGAACTACCTTTCTTTAAAATTTAAAAGGAAAACAAGATTTGATGATATTGATGATCATTTTGGTCATTAGAATTTTATCTCCAATGTTGTTCTTGTCAAGATAGTTATTGTGATAAGATTTTTTTCCCAAGTCATTAACTTGTAACTTAGTACCATTACATAATCATCTTTAGTGATCGATATTCCTTAAAAGCATCATAGGTACATCTACCTTTAGTCTCAAGCAATGATCAGGTACACAGAACATTTTATTTCATTCAAAAATTCATAAATGAACCCATCCCTTTGGATTTCAATATCTTCATTGGAATGATAAGATGCATCTAAGCTTAAATATGTCTTTTCTTCTAGAATAAAATCATTAGTTTATTCAACAACTTCTAGAGTTGGAGCAAGTATTGTTCGTGCTTAAAAAAAAGTTTGATATGGTCATGGTTTACAAAATATCATAATAAACAAACTTCACTAGTGAATTTAGTGATTTTTCATTTTCCATTATCAACAAATTCTTTAGCATAAATATTAATCTATTAAATTATTTATATGAAATTATAAAACAAAAAAAAACCAAATATTATTTTATAATATGATTATATTAACTAATTAGATTTAAATTTATTTCTTAGTATAAATATTGTAGACACATAAATAAAAATTATTTATCAACTTATCGATATTTACTTGTAGTGGTATTTTTACAAAAATTCGACAACCTAAACGATATTTTATTTCTTGTAAAACTTACAGACACAATATTTTATTTCTTGTAAAGCTTACAGAGCTAAGTGAAAAAGACCAAACCTAATTTTTGTGTGACCTTCTAGATACTTTTTTACTTATAAACTCAGATCGTAAAAAATTCATTTTAAATAAAAGATTCTGAATAAAAATGTATTTTTATACTCTGAAATTTTTATTTAAAATACAAGTTTTTAAATTTGAATTGCTTATTAGAAAGTAAAAAAAAAAATCGCATTCAAGATTAGACAATCTAAAATGAAAAATATATTTTTACATTCCAGATTATTTGATTCTTAATGTAATATTTTTTTTATTCCAAATCAGTAAATTTGGAATATACTTTAATTTTGTATGATTTAAAAAAGAGAAAATATGGAAATCCAAGTGCAAATAAAAAAGTGAGGTGTTAACAGAATTTTCAAAAATGAATATATTTGTCAGGGTGCACAAATGTTACAAATGTAAAAAGAATAAAAATGTAATTGTAATATTCAAAACAATTATAATATATAAATATTACAAAAGAGAAAAGATGAAAGTTGAATATTCTAAGAGGTGCAAATAGAAAGTAGGGATGAAAAAAGAAATTTTCAAAGACCTATATCCTTTTGAAGATGGACAAATGTTACAAACATAAGAATGTTAAATAGGAAATTTCTTTTAATACTCTATGATTTGTTATTCACACCCTCCAAAACACAAAACACTTAAAATACTTTTATTTGATTTTTGGTTTAAGTAAGTTTGTTGTCCTTAAAGTTTAACAAAAAATTATTTTTGCTTCTTGAAATTCAAAAATATTATTTTTAATCCATAAATTAATTTTTTTATTAAAATTGTCCGTTTATAAGTTTCAGTATATTTGATTGTGTTAGATTGAAGATTGAAGGGATTAGGGTTGAAGAAGAAAGTGATTCACAGGTACAAAAACATGTTTTCTATCAGCAATTTTTTAGGACTAAAAGTGAATCAATGACTAAAAAAAATATTTTTCAATTTTAATAACTAAAAGTGATTTTGATGAAACTTTAGGGATAAAAAACTTATGTAAGCCTTTGATTTTTAAACCCTAAAATTTATCTTTTCTTTTATTGTATTGTTATGTCTCTACATGATCTTGTTTAGTTACTCCTCTTGTGTGCCAAACATAATTTGTCACATTGTTCCCTTGTTCCCTATTATGTATCCCAAATCATTTAAGGTTCTTCTAAATCTTTAGAGTATTACTCGTTGATTTAATCATTGCTTATAAAAGGGAAAACATAATTTCATTTAAGTATGACTTTCCGGGTATCATTTCTTGTTACTTATGATTGGTTTGTAGTATTCTAGTCTTTCAGATCAACCAATCTAAACACAAAATAATTAATGTTCCAGATCAGTTGACCCGGAACATGAATATGATATTACACTTTTGAACGAGACAACCTATTATGCTAATTGTGTACAATTTCAGATGCACCTATCCAAAATAAAAATGAGCAAGTTTTGTTACAATTTTGGATCACTTGATTTGAAATTTACATAATATATTACAAATTAATTGATCTGGAATATAATTGATCCAAAATATATATTTTAAGGTATTCCGGATCAATTGATTTTAAACACCTTAAAATATATATTTTGGATTAATTGATTCATAATATATACCTTGAACATATGTTAAAATAGGATGAAGGTATGTTTGAATTTCTCAAATCATTTTAAACACTAAAAAGATGAGAATAGAAAAAAAATGCTAAAAAACTTACTATTAAATATATAATTATAACAACTTAAACTATTCTTATATATAATATAATATAAAGTAAAAAAGGCTCATAATAGGACCCAATTTTGTAAAAAAAATGCACTCCTTTTTAACAGAACATGAACCCACATATATACATACAAATTATTTTATTAATTGAATATTTTAATTAAAAAACAAAAATTAGTTGGAGATAAAAATTTGTATACATGGGAAAATAAAAATAATAAAGGAGTTAAAATCACATTTTATAACTTTTCCACAGAATAAAATCATATTTTACCTAAATATAAATTAGAACTAAAATTAGTTTTTGAATAAGCATAAAAGTATAAATATAGATAGGGTTAATTAGAAGTGCATTGCACATCGATGAAAATTAAGATACAACAAAAATATATAGATTTAATTAAGTGTAGAATATAAAATACATAATTAAGTTATTTTAATATGTTAGAAGAGATATCCTAATAATTAAATTAATTATGAATTGATAGAAAAATATGCATAAAATTTTATATATCAAATAAAAATATAAATAAGTAACCTCTTCATAGTTGTTTAACATATTAGTTGCATTGGTATTGGTACTGAAACACTATTTTAAACTAGAGGTGACTATGTTATCTAGTGAAATTATTTTTTGCAAATTATACTTGTAATGTTTTTTTATAAAAAAAATTAAACTAATTTAGTTTTGGATATTATTTTTATATATTAAGTCATTTATATAAAAAATAAATATTCTTATATAAATATTTATTTCTAAAATCCAAGTATATATTTTTTTTAAATTAACATCACCCAATTTTATTCGGATAAAAATAAAAATACATAAAAATAAAAAAGAAATTAAAAAAAAAGAAGATATTGAACCCTTTTTATTAAATAAAAAAAAATTACAAAGCAATAAAAATGAAATCAAAACTAAAAATATATACCAGGTTTGATTTAAAATGAAAAAAAAAAAACACTCATTTGCGCATGCCACCCTACTCCATTGTTTTCCTATTAGTTTCCTACATTGTCAAAGTTGACTTCTTCCCTCCTGATGTCACTCTATTTCTCCTAGCCTCCTCAACCAACCAATAATTTAATAACAGGATTCACATCTCCTATAAAAAGAACTCCTCTTCACATCTCTAAATTTTTTCCCCTTAATCTTCATGAAAACACACGACCAACATCTCATTTCTTTCTACCGAGAAAGTTGTTGGTTCCCCATAATAATAACAAACATGACAATCTTTATCTTTGAAACTCTTCCTTCTAAAAACATTAGTTCTCCCCATCTTGAACATGGTCATGGGTGTGTGTGGTTGCAACTTGCAAGAGATCACTTTGAACCTGTACCATGGTTAGATATAGCGTGAACGGTGATGAAGTCTCAGTTTTGGCCTGTTGGTGGTGCTGGAATTCAAGGTACATTTGCTACAGACCTCGCATGACACTGCATATTTTATTGGGTGCACTTCTTCACTGTTGTAAACTCACTAGACATGCATTTTCTTCATATTAGTAAGGACAAATTGTCACTGCATTGTATAACCTTCTGCGTGCATGAAGTCACATAAGCACATCTCTTTTCCCTTTACTTTTATCTAATCTTTTTTCTTTTTCCATATAGTTAGATATACATGCATGAAAAGAATTGTGTAAAGCTCATCTATTCACAGCCTTACACTGAAATAATAGTTAATTTTTTTTTTTATAATCATTCCTTTATTCCTTAATCATTTGATGTAATTGCATTAAGGTAAATATTAAACTCCACATGTTTTTTTCTTCATTGATGTTTCAAAGAGTGCAAAATGGTATGATTAAGAGTTTTGACAAAATAATAAACCTTTATATGTGAGAAAAAATTATTAAATGTGATATCTTTTTTATCCTTGATTGAGGCATAAGTTGTTTGCTACCTTGAAACTCTTTTCTAAAATAAACTGTTAATTTGAAATTGAATTAATTTGCTTCAATAATAAAGATGTCAAATGGATTTGTATGTCATTATCAATTTATTAATTTTAAATGTATAAATTATGACAGTTCAAAAATTCTAAAAATTTAATAAAGTTAAAAAAATTAAATTAAAAATATCAATACACAAATATTTTCATAGAGTTATAAGGTTGGTGGTAGTAAAATGGAGAGACGAGAAAAAAGATGTCGTGATTTCAAATCTTTCTACTAACAAAAACTAACACATTAACAAGTAACATTTGACTCATAAAAAAAGACATAAATATTTCTACAAATAACTGCATAAACTTTGATTCTCAATTACACTTAAGATACGTATGTAGGAGCAGAAATCATTTCCTATTGAGTCAAAAAAATAAAATAAAATAATTAAAAAGATAAAGTAGAATAATAATAATATTTTTATAAATAATAAATTTCTCAATAATAAAATTCTTGTTGTTAAAATATTAAAATAAATTAATAAAATAAAAAATATTTTGTAGTAAATATATTATCTAATTATGTTTAAATTAATTTTCAGTACAAAAAATTAACTTACACAATTAAATGTTATTTAAGAATATGAATATATAAAGATATTTTATACATTTTAAAGGTAATTTGTTTTTTAAAAAAATTAAAATAATTTTATAGGATTTCAAAGTATAAATATATCTTTAAATTTTTAAATACAATCATGTTAAATACTTAAAAAAATATCTTCAACAACTCTAAAAATATTATCTATAATAGTGTCAAGTAAAATTGTATCCCTAAATAAAATAAATTATAAAAAAATCATTTATGATATTATTTAGTAATTATTAAAAAATTTATATGATAAAATATCTTATTGAATTAGTTTTTATATGTTTATCATATATGTATGATAAATAATTAGTCTTATTATATAAATATTAATAAATAACATATCTATAATAAAATTTATATATTATTATTATCACTTATGTGAGAAATTTAGATAATAAAAATTATTTTTTATTAATTAAAACCTATTTAATATTAAATAAATCAAGTACATATATAAGAACTTGATGAATAATATTTGATTGGTGCCTATATGAGATTTAATAATATTATTTTATCATAAAATATTTTACTGAACCTCTTTTTATATACTTATTTAATTTTAAATAATATTCGAAGAAATATATTTGACAAAATAGATTTATTTTATACGATTTCATAATATAAATAAATATTATTATATACTCATAGAAAAACTTTGATGTTAGAATGAATTTGTCTAAGATTTCTATGGTAAGTGATATTTGTATTATTTTATGATATTATTTAGTAATTAATTTAATATTATTTTTAGATATATTTTTCTAATAAATTATTATATATGTATCATATATTTATGAATAAATTATTAAAATATTAAATATATACTGATAACATTTTTGTATATGAAATTAATAAATTATATATTGTTGGATTTTTCACATGCTTAAATACTCAAAAAAGAAAAAAAGTTTATTATCATTCATAATAGTATTAAATAGGATTGTATATCTTGAAATTAAAACTAATTTATTTATCTTATATTGAGTTATTTATTTATATACAAAATTAACATTATTGTTTAAATACCAATTAAAAAATTTTAGTACAAATATTTTTAAATATAGATTAAAAAAATATTTTAGGATAATATATTATCTAATTAAATTTAAATTATTTTTTAGTGTAAAATTTTTAATTTATCTATATGAAATTACTAAAAATAAATAAATATACTATTTTATAATAATAAATTATTCATGAATTTTTAAAACGTAATTATGTTACATAATCGTAAATAAATCTTGAGAATAATATTTTTTGTATAATTCAAATTATTTGAATTTATGATATTATTTATCATATATTGAGTTATTTATTTAAAAATTTTAAAAATATTATATAAATATTAATTAATAAATTTTAGTGTATATATATATATAGTCAAATTTTTTTTTGCACTTATGAATATATTATTTAAATTATTTTTTTAGTAGGAAATTGAATCACATAATTGAGAATTATTTATAAAATATTAATATAAATATTTTATATATGTTCTAAGTAAATTTTTTTTCATATAAAATTAAAATTATTTTATAAAATTCTAAATTATAAATAAATATTATTAAAATTTTAATATGTGCTTGCTTTAAATACACCATAAATGTTTTGTCTATTATAGTTTATGTATGATATAATATGATATTTGTAATATTTGTCATAAAAACTATAACTAATTTTATGTATGATATTATTTAGTAATTAATTTAAATTATTTTATTTTTTTATTAAATTAATTTTGATATATATTATTTATGTAAAAATAATAATAATAATTATTATTATATAAATATTAATAAATAATTTTTTTTATAATAAATAAAAATAAAACAAAAGCATAAAAATAAAAGAAAAATAATTGTTTGATTTTTAATAAAAAATATAAATAAAAAAATAAAAGAAAAAGAAAAAGAAAAATAAAATTATCTTATGTTTTTGTTAAAGTAATTTAAAATTATTTTATAATATTAAAATATATTTAATAAATAATTTTGGATTTAAAATATTCTTATAATGGAGAATTTTAAATTTTGAAAAAATATATTTGAAAATATTTCAAATTCAATTTATTTTAATTTTCTTGAATTTCTTTATCATTTTGAGTTTATGTTATGAATAATTACATTTTTATAATCTATTCAATTTAACAACATGTAAAATTAATTTCAAATTTAATATTAAATATCTACGGATATATCATTTTTAAGAAATAGTAATTTTTAGTGAATTACAAGAATGAAAATTGGAAATGGAAGAGGTATACCTTCTGAACCAGGACAAAAGGTGAAGAGGATGAAGGACAAATGTGCTTATCCATTTTAAAAAATTTTGTGTTATATAATGATAATTTTGAATAAGATTAAAATATAATTTATTTTTCAATATTTTATTTTATTTTATTTTATTGAACATAGACTATTTATGTTAGAAAATAAATCATATCCCGAGATTATTGAGAGAAAATATTGTTATAATTATCTATATTAAAATAGCTTATTTACAAGGATAGTCTTGCATTATTATAGGAATAGAATAGCATAATTGTAGGGATAAAATAGCGTAATTATGAATATTTCCTCTTGTATATATTTATGATATTTTCATTCAATCAAACACAAGACATAATTCCTTTTATTTATCTTCTTTACATGTATCAGAGCAGAGACGATCCTCTGCTAAGTCATTCATTTCCTTTCCTTGTTTCCATGGCTAATAATGGAAATAGTTCTTATTCTCTCTATCATTTTGACCATCCTGGAATGGTCCTGTTTCCAAATCTCTTGATGGAGACAACTATTCGACTTGGCGTAGAGCCATGACCATCTCTTTGAATGCAAAATCCAAATTGGGTTTTGTTGATGAAACTCTCAAGGCACCTTCTGCCGAGGTCGGACCAGAAGAATATATAGCATGGAAAAAATGCAACAATATGGTGTTATCTTAGATCTTTAATTCTTTAACACCCGATATTGTAGACAGTGTTATTTCCTATGACACTGCTCATGAAGTTTGGGAAGATCTTCAAAATCGCTTCTCTCAAAGTCATGCACCACGGATTTTTTAGATTGAGAGAAACATTGCTTGCTTGACTCAAAATCAAATGACAGTCGCAAAGTCGCAACCTATTACACGAAGTTAAAAAAATTATGGGATGAGTTAGGTTCCTATAGTAATGCAACCTGCACTTGTGGAGCAGATAATAAAAGGCGCAAATTGATGCAGTTCCTTATGGGTTGAATGACTCTTATATTGCTATTCGTGACCAACTCCTTTTAATGAATCCATTGTCTGATGTTACACAAGCTTATTCTTCCATCATTCAAGAAGAAAAACAGCGACATTTGGGCACCACACGTGACACAATAGAAGCTTCAGCCATGGTTGTTCAGAAAAATGAATCAGCAGCCCTTGTTGTTCGACGCAAACAAAGTCCTTTTTCTCGTTCTAATTGGAAGTCGTTGCATTGTTCTCATTGTGATAGAGATCATCATACAAAAGAAACATGTTGGAAGTTACATGGTTATCCTCCTGAACACCCAAAGCATGGAGCAATCAAGAATGCTTATTCTAATCACAATGGGAGTAGTCAACCTTCAACTAATAATATCACAGCGACTCCAATGATGCAACAACTGCAGTTTGCAATGACTAGATTAACTGAATTACAACTTCAACAAATGTTATCTATTATACAGGATAATAAATCATCTCAGTCAGCTAATTCTAAGGCCACCACCGTCAATGTTTCTTCAGGTTTGTCACCACCCAAACTTATAATTGATAGTGGCGCCACTGATCACATTATTTCTTCACCAACCTTGCTTGTCAACAGTAAAGAAAACACTTCTTTACCACCAGTTGTTATGCCGAATGGTGACTAGACCCCAATTATCTCTACTGGGACTTTACCTTTAAGTCCAATTGTTTACTTAAAAAATGTGCTTGGGGTGCCATCTTGCAAAGTAGATTTGATGTCAGTAAGTCGAGTCACAAGAGATTTAAATTGTTCAGTAACTTTCTTTCTTTCTGGGTGTATTTTGCAGGATTTGATAACGAGGATGATAATTGGTTTGGGTAAACAACGAGGTGGACTCTATTACTTGGTTGCAATGACATCAAATAAGTCACAAACTCTTATTCAATCGTTAGCAGCCCATGTCACCAAGTCATCTCTTTCTTCAAACAACTCTACTACCTTGTGGCATCGATGACTAGGACATCTATCTCCATCTAGATTAGATTTCATGGCTAAAAATTTGTTAAGTTTCTCTTTAGAATCAAATAAAACTTGTGATGTTTGTGCTCTTGCAAAATAGACGCGACTTGCTTTTCCAACTAGTTCAATTTCTTCAATTAAACCTTTTGAATTACTTCATTGTGATATTTGGGGACCATATAAAATTCCTTCTCTTTCTAGTGCTAGGTACTTTTTGACTGTTGTGGATGACTTTTCTCGCTTTACTTGGGTTTTTTTCATGTATCATAAAAGTGAAACCCAACTCCTTCTTACCAATTTTTTCTCTTTTTTCAAAACCCAATTTAATACCAATATAGCCAATATTCGGGTTGACAATGGAAGGAAATTTTTTTCTATGTGAGATTTTTTTACACAACAAGGTACCACTTACCAACATTTTTGCACTTACACACCACAATAAAATGGGGTTGTCGAGCACAAATATAGACATATTCTTGCGTCAGCATAAGCTCTTCGTTTTCAAGCCCATCTTCCCTTATAGTTTTGGGCAGAATGTGTCTCCAGTACTGTCCATATAATTAATAGGTTGCCCACACATCTTCTTTCACGTCAGACACCTTTTGAGCGTCTATATAGTAAAATTCCTTCTTATTCACATATTAGAGTTTTTGGATGTCTTGCTTATGCTACTAATGTTCATGTTTCTCATAAGTTTACTCCCCGTGCCCAAAGATGTATTTTTCTTGGTTATCCTCTTGGCCAAAAAGCTTACAAGTTATATGATCTTGACACTCACAAAGTCTTCACTAGTCGTGATGTTGTCTTCCATGAGGATACTTTTCCTATGAATCCATTGACACTTTTCCAACCACCATAGACACTGTCATACCTAATGCTATCCAAGATAATCCTCCTTCTGAGCCTCCTTCATCCACTGAACCAACACCTACAGAAAACATATTTGTGCCTCCCATTACTTCCCCACCTATGGCTCTCTTGGGTCGTTCTCAACGATCTCATGGTCCTCCTGCAGCTTTGCGAGATTATATTTGCAATCAAGTAGTGTCTCTCGACCCATTGTCATCCTCATCATCTTTTCCAAATAAAGGTACACGATATCCTATCTCCAATTTTATCTCTTATGATCGATACACACCTCAACATCGTTCTTTTATTGCAACTGTTACTAATGATATTGAACCTACATGTTATGATCAAGTTGTTTCTCACATTCATTGGCAAGAGGCAATGCAATCTGAGTTGGCTGCTTTGGAGGCCAATAATACTTGGTCTATCACAACTCTTCCTCCTGGTAAGCAGGCTATTGGTTGTCGTTGGGTGTATAAAATCAAGTGCAAATCCGATGGCTTCCTTGAACAATATAAGGCGCGTCTAGTTGCCAAAGGATATACACAACTGGAAGGTATCGATTATCATGAAATCTTTTCACCTACTGCTAAAATGGTTACAGTACACTATTTATTAGCTTTGGCTGCTGCTTAACATTGGTCTCTTCATCAGCTTAATGTCCATAATGCTTTTCTTCATAGTGATCTTTTCGAAGAAATCTATATGTCCCTTCCTCCTGGTTTTCAGTGATAGGGGGAGAATCTTGTGTGTCACTTCAACAAGTCCTTATGTGGATTAAAACAAGTCTCTCGTCAATGATTTGCCAAGTTCTCTACAGCTATTCAAGCTGCTGGTTTTATTCAATCAAAAGCTGATTACTCACTGTTTACATGTACAAATGGCAAGTCATTTATAGCTTTGTTGATCTATGTCGATGATATTCTCATAACTGGTAATGACCCTATTGCAATATCCAGTCTTAAACAATTCCTGCACAATCTTTTTCGGATAAAAGATTTGGGTGATCTTAAATTTTTTCTGGGTATTGAGGTCTCTCGTTTTAAAAAAAGTATTTTCTTATCACAAAGGAAATACACTTTGGAAATTGTCAAAGATGATAGGTATCTTGGAGCTAAGCCCGTGGATTTTCCCATGGAACAAAATATAAAGCTTTCTGATGAAGGAGAATTATTAAAGGACCTGTCAATATATAGGCGATTTGTTGGTCGCTTAATTTATTTGACAATTACCTGTCCAGATATCACCTATGCAGTACACGTACTGAGCAGATTCATGCACACTCCATGTAAGTCTCATATGAAAGCTGTAATACGTGTGCTAGATATTTAAAGAATACCAAGGTCAAGGTCTATTTTTCCCTTCACAAAATGATTTATCTTTGCGTGCTTTCTGTGATTCAGATTGGGGAGGTTGCCCAGTATCCCGAAGATCAACTACAGGTTATTGTGTTTTTTTGGGATCTTCTCTCATCTCTTGGTGAACAAAGACGCAGAAGACGGTTTCTCTATCCTCAGCAGAAGCTGAATATAGAGCATTAACTGGTACTTGTTGTGAGTTGACTTGGTTACGATCACTGTTGAAAGATTTACGAATATTGCATCCTAAACCGGCATTACTGTATTATGATAATAAAACAGCCTTACACATTGCAGCTAACACGGTATTTCATGAAAGAACTAGAGACATAGAGATGGATTGTCACTTCATTGTGATAAGATTCAAGATGGTTCAGTCACAACTAAATATGTACCTTCAGCTGAACAACTTGCAGATGTGTTCACCAAACCACTGGGAAAAGAAGCTTTCTCTACCATGAAGCGCAAGTTGGGAGTTCTTGATATTTACTCTCCAACTTGAGGGGGAGTGTTATAAAATAAATCATATCTTGAGATTATTGAGAGAAAATATTGTTATAATTATCCATATTAAAATAACTTATTTATTGCATTATTATAGGAACAAAATAACATAACTGAAGGGATAAAATAACGTAATTATAGATATTCCCTCTTGTATATATTTCTGATATTTTCATTCAATCAAACACAAGACAAAATTTCTTTTATTTATCTTCTTTACAATTCATCTTCAATTCTCCCATGGTAATGCTTATTCACCTTGGCAATTAGTTTGAAATTAATAAGACTATTTATCTTGGTGGTAAAAAAAATAAGAACAAAAAATGCTTGAAAAATTATGAAAAACTAATAACAAAAATCGTCAGGGGTTTGAAGAGAATAAAAATATATTTAAATTGAAAAAAAATTATAGACCTAAGAATTATTTAATATCTTTTAATTAGCTTCTTTTTTTTCAATTCGGTAGTTGAGCTTGTATCTTTTATTTTAAAAGTCATTTTAGTTTTTTTATAAGGTAACAAATATTATTAATAAATAAAGAATACAAGAGATATATTTCTGAAGAGTTTAGGGTTTAGGGTTTGGAGTATAAAAAAAATAAAGCTTACAAACACAGAAATCTATAAAAAAAATGTCATAATCAACCTCCATCCATACATAAAATTGGATTTATTATCCATTTTACATAAGAGTGAGATATAATTTTTATTATATAATATCATTTTCATGCATTGAGCTGAGTTTCCTACACTATATTTTAAGTGTTGGTGATTGTAGTTTTGAAAATCAAATTATTCTTCATTTTCTAAATTTGGCACATCCCAATGAATCAAAGGAAAGTTCACACTTGGGTAGTTTAACTTGTATATTTTAAAAGTCATTCTAATTATAATCCTAAGAGTCTACAATTATATATGCTACATTTTTTATCATCTAAAATATTCAACAATAACTAATTAGTCCTGTAAATTGTTAACCACAAATGCTGTCTCCAACTATATAGGATGAGCTTCTAGATATTCATCCCTAGAGACAAAAGAAAACAAGAAAAAAATTTCTTGGCACGTGAGAGAGTTAGTAAGGAAACAGCAATCATTTGCGTTGTCAGTCGATCTCTTCCCCCATGCATGTTACTAATAATCAACTGGAGCATGTTCCAAGTTGCGTGTTATTTGACTTAGACCCCCGCTCTGAATATTCAAACTATTTTATAGTCTCTTTAGACTGCATTTCTGTCGTCTTCTCTCATAGCACATTATTTTTGGCCACATCACAACTATATATATAACATGGACCAACACCCCATCCACAGATATAGTAATGGAGTTTCCCAAGATAGTGCAAATAGAAACGAGGTACGTGCAAACAGACTCTGTGAACTTCAAAGACGTTGTTCAGAGCCTCACGGGGAAGAACTCTTCCATGGATTCGATGGGATGGCCACATAACGCTGCTGCTACTCACTCCTCCTCCTCCCCAAAAGAAGGAATTCCTGATGAGACCAACAAACTAATACGTGCACCTCCTTCCTCTTATGGAACAAACAAATATTCTCTCTTACCTTCTTCCATGCAAATCAACAACAACCTCTCATTCAAAGACTTTTATGCCTCCCATGCATATCCACATCATATGATGCCATGGCCAAACTCATAGCTTGCATGCATCACAGTATCTCACAGAGTCCAATATGTATACAATCTTTTTTTTTTGTTTAAATAGATCGATGGAATTTTATGTGGGCCTTCATATATAATAGGAATTTTAGTTATATTTCTTTGAAAATATTATTCATCAGATTGTAATTGGATTGCTGTATCATCTTTCTCTCTTTCCTGGTCGAAGCGAGATCGATCGAAAAGAAAAAAACTGAGGTTTCTACAACAATTTCATGTAGTCATATTTTGGCTTGCAATGTTGTTGCCAGCAGTTCGGATGGGGTATTTTAAATTTATTTTTTCGAATAAATTAACAACATTACGTTGTCGTATGCTTTATAAGATGCAATATCCTATTTACATATCAGTGTTAGTACTGTTATCCATCTAAAATTTAAATTCAATATTATTAATTAAGTTGAAACAGTTATATACCAAGAATATATATATATATATATATATATATATATATATATATATGTGGGCGCGCGCTCTGCATATTGCGAAGTATATTTCTGGGATAGCTTTGTAAACAACACATATTAAGTTGAAACAATGCATTTTGCAGTACTTAGAAAAAAATAATATATAGCGCTTTTCAATATATATATATATATATATATATATATATATATATATATATATATATATATATAGTACCGTTATTTTTTATCAGTATAAAAGTATATGATTTATTAAAAAAATAATATTAGCAGGGAATTGTTCAATAAGGAGTTAGTTTATCATAAAATTTGGAGATTACAGTATAAATTCTTATTAAAGTTTTGTTTGGGCCGGGTGAACTTTTCTATAATAAATTATTGGAGAATGAAATATAAAAGAAATAAAAAAATTTATTATTTTTTTAAAAGATATGGTAGTTTTCTGTAGACTAATTCGTAAAAAAGGTCACATTATTTTTTAGAAAATTACATGAATTTTATTACATGTTAATTTATAAAAGCCTAATAATTTAGCTTATGGAAACATTATTTTTACTTTTTTTATATTTTTCTCTTACGAGTTTTTTAAAATACTAGTATTCTTCTGGAATTGCTTTGGGATAAACTGTTAAAAAAAAAAAACAGACAGTGTAATAAAAAAATGAAATTGAAATTGTTTGATTAAATAGAAGTGACCACACTATACGATATATATATATATATATATATATATATATATATATATATATATATATATATATAACTTTTAGTAATGTTTTTTTTCTAACATTTAATAAAAGTTTTTTATAATATATATTAAATTAAAAGTTATATAAACGTAAGTTTCACATTCATTCATTCACACACACATACATATATATATAATATTGTTAAATTATTAATAAATGTTATTAATATATCTTTTAAGTAGTTTTATCAAATGTTGTATATTGTTAAAAGCTATTATTAATATTTATTATAATTTACTAATATTTTATAAATATTACTAAATAATTTTAACAAAAATTTTATTGAATATTGAATAAAAATATTACTAAAAGTCATAGCACTTGAAAAGAAATAAAAGTTAAAAATTAAAATAATTACAATTACAAAATTATTATGTATTTATTAATAATTTTATAAACAAAATATTTTTTTTTGTTACGTGAAGGTAATTTACTTTTCTCCCATTTCCAAAAAAACAAAACATCATCCCAAATGAATGCATATAAAAGATGGCCGACGTAATTTTGACATACGGTATAAAACTTGTTTTTTACGTAAAAATAGAGATTTTGTTTTTAGATTTAACTTTTGAGTTTTCATTTATTTTTTCAAAATTAAAATTTCTGATTTTTTATTACATAAAAAATAATTTAATCAAATCACATGAAAAATCAACACTAATTATTTAACCGTTAACTATTTCTTAATAAATAGTTCAAATATCAACAAATTATATATAAGAGAAATAAAATATAAGTAATTAAAAATAAAAAAATAAAATGTGAAAAAATAATTATTGACAAATGTAAAAAATAACAAATGTCAACAATTAAAAAAAAGTATATAATATATATGTAAAAAGTACGAGAACGTCAAAGAGAACAAATACTGATTGACCCAAGTGGATTTATTTTTTAAAAAAATTATCAATATGGGTCTCTTTTATAAAATATTACCGGTATGAGTCTGTTTTGGTAGTTGACTCGGTCAAACCGCAACTCCGAATTGCGGTTTCGTTGTCACGTCAGCAACGTGATTACGTGGAAAACAGCGTGGCAAAAACGAGTATGAAACCGCAAGTGGGAATTGCGGTTTGACTAGTCTTTGACCAGCACCGCCTTGTTGTCCAATGGGTAAAAAAACACAGAAACGATGCCTGTAAAACCGCAAGTCAGAGTTGCGGTTTGACTGAGTTTAACCGGCCCCCCCTTCACCCGACAGTTGCAAAAAAAATACAAATTTCTACTCACATAAAACCGCAAGTGGCATCTGCGGTTTCTAGTAAATATTATTTTTTTTATGCAAGTGCTTGAGTAAAAAAAATAAGATAGTGACGCGGGTCAATCAGCCGTCAAGCGAAAGATAGTGACGCGTGTACACGTTCCAGGTTCACTCCCCACTCACCAAACAAGGAACCATTCAAAATATCCATTAAAATTAAAAATTAAATTATATGAGAGAGAGTGTGTTACGGCTATGTACCCCATCCATCAACACTGACACAGTTTAGACTAGGTCATTGACATTACTATCCAAAATACACTTTGCTTTCACTTTCACCCCTTCTGTAAAACCGCGTTACCAACACCTTCTGTGGGAATTGCTTAAGTAAAAAAAATAATATTTACTAGAAACCGCAGTTCGCACTTGAGGTTTATGGTAAAAATAATATTTAATTCAAACCACAGATGCCACTTGTGTTTTTAGGTGAGTAGAAATTTGTATTTTTTTTTGCAACTGTCGGGTAAAGGGGGGCCGGTTAAACCCCAGTCAAACCGCAACTCTGACGTGCGGTTTTACAGACATCGTTTTCTGTGTTTTTTTACTCATCGGACAACAAGGCGGTGCTGGTCAAAGACCAGTCAAAACGCAATTCCCACTTACGGTTTCATACTCGTTTTTGCCACGCTGGCTTCCACGTAATCAAGTTGCTGACGTGGCAACGAAACCGCAATTCGGAGTTGCGGTTTGACCGAGTCAACTACCCAAACAGACCCATACTGGTAATATTTTATAAAAAAGACCTATATTGATAATTTTTTTAAAAAATAAACCCACTTGAATCAATCAGCCAGAAAAC
Organism: Psophocarpus tetragonolobus; assembly: GCA_037954015.1. Lineage (NCBI taxonomy): Eukaryota > Viridiplantae > Streptophyta > Magnoliopsida > Fabales > Fabaceae > Psophocarpus > Psophocarpus tetragonolobus. Next base: position 97,868,169 of record CM075688.1, read on the forward strand.
AAATGTATAATTATTTTACATTTAATTGTTTAGGGTTAAAAATCAACATCTATTGTTAAACATAAACTGAATCCTAAAAGAAATCAATGAATGTGCCCCTCAAAAGGAGTAGCCACAAAATTCTACTAAAAAGTATTTGAGGAGTCTCCCCATTATATCCTTTCCCACAGAGTGTTGAATAACGCGATAGGATGAAAATATATAAATTACACGTGCTCCAACATTAGTCCGCACGCCAAATCTTTGGGACATTTGAACTGTAGATGATAAGATGAAACGCTACAGTCTTGTTTGGTTTAATATTTCACTTAGTCCAAAGTTAAAAAAATTAGTTTAAGATATTTCAGTTTAGGATTTAGATAGTGAAAAAATTAGAAAATTTGTTAAGTTATTAATTTTTTTTTGAAAAATTTAATTCAACTGATTTTTTAAAAAGATTTCATATTTTCATCTATTAGTTGCTGTTTTCTAAGCTTTTTAATTAATGTAAATACATTAGATAGAATATTCAAAATTTAATATTTCTACTTTTTTATCCAATAACTATACATCTATTATATTTTTATGTATATAAAGGGAAAAACTCTCTCTTATTCTGTCTTCATACAATTTCTTTTCTTCACTTATCTCTAATTCATTCATGTAATTATAATAATTTGTAATTTAAATATATATTTATAAAAAATTATAATTTAAATATATAATTTAAATTATATATATATATATATAATTATAAAAAATTATAATTATAATAATTTATAATTTAAATATGTAATTATATAAATTTATAATTTAAATATGTAAGTATAATTCAAATATGTAATCATAGAAATTTATAAATTTAGATATATAATTATAATAATTTATAATTTAAATATATAATTAATTTATCTTATTAAAATATACTATAATTATTTTAAATACCTCATTGTTGATATAATATTAATGATGTTCTTAACCCAATATTTTATTATTGGATTGAGTCTTGAGTTTGCCTAAATCTAACCTAACCCCTTTATTCACCCCTAATTTTTTATTCCATCAACATTCTATTAGAAATATGGCTCACTTTATCTAAAAAAAAAAAGTTTCTTCATTAATATTTTTTAAAACTAGTTAGGAAACCTTCCATATTTATGTCCAAGAGAAATAGAAAAATATATAAGAGGGCAGATGGTTTTTTTTTAAATGTATTTGGTTAGAAAGGGTATGGAGGAGCGGGAGGAAAAGTTAATTATAAATTTTATATAATTTATTAATTTTTTAAATTTATTTTATTTTTTAATTTTTATATTATATGAGTTTTTTTTCTCATTCAAGCTTAGTTTCTTTTCCTTCAATATTGTTGTTTGTTTATCTCTACATTTAATATTTCATTTGAATCTTTACATTTAATTATATATGAAAGACATGTTGAAAAACAAAATATATAAAAATTTCAAGTACAATGTTGTGACACATTCCACATAGGTGTGAAAGGTTCACATTAGAAGAGAAAGTACATTATGGTTTACTCATAGTAGTTGAAATATCCTGCATATATGTAAAAGACGCATTGAAAGATAAAATAAATACATTAGATGAATGCTCACATAAGTGTAGCACGATCCACCTAGATGAGAGGTACACTAAACGACCTAGCACTCATAGCCCATAAAGGTGTGAGAAATATTGGAAAGACAGTACATAAGAAATTAGACCACGTGAGTGTGAAAAATACCACAAAAAGTGTGCTTATTTTTTTTAAAAAAATTGTTTTTAATTGATAGTCACTTTTTTATTTTTTATTTATTTGTATAAATTGTTTATTTTTAAAATAATCAGTTTTTAGATTTTTAAAAAAATTCTACATGCTTCTTAAAAGTATTTTTTTTAAAAAATGTTTTTTAGAAAGAAATATTTTAGTATGATATCTCTTCTCTCACATCTCAATTTTCAATGGTAAGTTAATTCGTTTGAAAGAACTTCCAAACCTCCATATTATAAAAAGAAATACCTTAAATTGAAATACAATGTTTGATTTAAAGACATGATTGAAGAATTATGTATCTGGATATGGGTAATAAATATAATGAAAATTTCTTAAAAAGTTGATAATAATTTTAATAGTTTATCAAAACTTAATTTTGAGAGTATCAAGGATTAGGATTATACTCTGGGTGAAAGTAGTGAACAATCTTATTCTTATCAGATTAAATAATAAAGGAGTTTTCTTTTCTCACCTACCACATTTCTTCTCCCACCTACCTAAGATACAAAGTTCTCACCTTATCCTTTTCTCCCTCCCCTCCTTCCCTATGCACATCCCCTACGTCCAACCACACACCATTACCCAACAAGCAGCGCCGTGTTGAAACCCTCGACAAAGACATCCTTAAACTCCTCGAACCCTTGGTCCTTCGATAACCTCCGCAGATTGTCACTCAGCTTCAACTTGTGCTGTTGCTTGGTCTCCTTTGGAGTGCAGATGCCCCTTCCTCAAAACCCACACCAAAATGGACACACCTTCAAAATGCCCCTCTCGCGTTAAAATGAACACACCTTGTAAACGCGCTTGCGTCAAAATCAACACCACAAATATATTTTTATTATTTAACATTGCAGATCCCACGATTTAATAATCTTTTTCTTAAGATTCCATATCACTTGATTGGAAATAATATTTTTTCCATTCTAGATCAATTCATCTAGATATACAACAGTATATTTCACACCATACTATTCCAAAAACTAATACATTCAATAATTATTTTTTTTATTATAAATCAATTGATTCGAAACATACAACTAATGTGTTATAATAAAATAATCTATGATCAAATAATCTAGAAGATACAACTAGTGTATTCTAGATTTGTTGATCTGGATTATATAATTAATGTGCTTTGAATCAATTTATTTGGAGCAGTAAGTTTGGGTTTTAGAAACACAATAATTTTTTATGAATAATAAAAAGATAAAGTTGAAAATTCAGTATTTTTTATGGGTGGGAGAAGAAAATGAGTAGGTGATAAAAGAAAATCACAAAAATAAGCCCAGAGATGAATGTAGACCAGCCCATTTATTTGATGTGTGAGGCCGAAACCAAGAGTTCAGCAAGTCAGCAACCGTAGTAATTGACCTAAGATACTCGTGGCCTAAACACGAATTGGGATAATTGGATGTGAGAAAAGAAATAAAATAAAGAACTAAATAAAAGTAAAAGGAAGTAAGCGAGAGGAAAAAATAAGTAAGATTTGTAAAGACATAAAAAAATGAATAAAGATAAAAAAAAGGTTCAGCTCTTTCTCTGTTTGCTTGGTTAGATAAACAGCAGATAAAAAGGAATTAATGTTTCATTATACAAATAATTTTTCCTTGTAAAAAAAAAAAATTCTCATTTTGTATAAGATGTAAATGTAACACAACAATATTAAAATTCTTCGTACTTCTTATCATAAAATCTTTCAACTGAAGAGAAGAATATATTTTTTAAGGCCAGTTACACTTCTTCTTTTCCCCCTTTTCTCTACCACACTTCTTTTTCTTTGTCATTCATTTAATTCCAAAATCATACAAAACAAACTAAGTATAAAACCTTTTGTAATTGGTTCCAAACTTCTTTAATCATTAACTTTTTAATTAGCTACTAAAGCTTTTTTTGTTTTTAAGATCTTAAGGGATGTTTTAATTTATTTAAGAATAAAATTAGGTGCAATATTTAAACATTTTTTAATTAAAATTAGATTTTCAATTCAATAACCATTTGGGTGTTTAACTTTAATCTTAGTTTGTTATAAGCATTGTTAAATAGAATTTCAATATTTTGATAATAAAGTAACAGAAAAAGTCATAAAATATTGCATAAAGTTTAGTCCATAGATTAAAGAGAATAAAATTGAAGTGAATGCTTTTTCTACCTTGAATTTTCTTCGTCCAAAATGTTGTAAATAGAGTAGGTGATCACAGATACAAATGAAAACATAAGCACATGTGATATGCGTTAAAAATAGGTGGTCACTTCAAATATCTTTTGAGAAAACATAAACATGTGATGTGCGTTATAATTCTCTTTTAGTATGTGTACGTATAGCATACCTCCCACTGATGCTTCCTTTTGCAACTTTTAACAAAAAAGCGTACTAGCTCTTTACAAAAATTGCGACTTTCAATATTCTCTCACACATGCATATGTATTCATAGTTCCAATGGATGCATCAAGGGGAGGAAAACAAAAAGCACACTAACTAGTTAATACACATACAGTTCTCCCTTGGATATCAAGACAAATGAACTTGAAGATACAACCTTCTCTATAAAATTTATACCAAATTCTTTTTTATATATATATATATATATTCTATTTAGTCGTTAGGGCCAGTTCTTTTATGAAAGAAAAAAAAATCTTTTTAAATGGTGTACAAATTTTTATAAATTAGTTTGTAAAATAATTCACGTCCTTTAAAAAAAGTTATATAACAAAAATTTTACATAAGAGTTTATATATACATAAACCTAATTTTAGCTTATAGAAAAACTTATTTAGTTTCTCAATATATTTTTTTTTAAAAAAAAAACTTATGAAGAATTTAACCCAAACATACTCTTAATCCCTATACATGTGTTAAGAATGTTAAATTTGATCGTTGAAAAAAACACTTGTTAAATTGATTTATGTATGTACAAACATGACTAATTTAGTCCTTCTCATCATATATTAACTGATTTTAAAAAATTATATGTTAAGTTTTGAGTGATTCGTTGCACATTTTTAATTTGATGTAATATAATGTATTTTTTTTTTTTTAATTTCATCTTTATAATGCATTCTTAATTTAGTCTCTTACATAAATTAAGAATGTGTTATATAGATATTAAATGAATTTATAAATGCATTACTTGTAAAAGAACTAAGATAAAATAATGCTTAACGAGATTAACACCAACATGAACACATAAAACAATAAAATTGTATGATTAACCCTTTTTTTCCTATAAAAGAAAGAAGACATAATGGACATAATAAATTATTGTTCAATACACTAATTTAATTATATCTTTTATTATATAGAAAGTTGTATGACAAATCTCATTTTACACGGACAAATACAATTTTTCTTATATATTTTAATTAGATTTTAACAATAAAGAATACAAATCCAATAATAGCATATAATCTATTTTAGTTTTAGCTTAGTGATATCTACTATTTTTTAATTAAGAAACAAAGTATCGTAAATTTTACCTTCCTACCCTAATTTGAATTATCAACACCTGTCTATTTGAGGGACTTATTTGCCTTTTCAAAAAATTATATTCTCATTTGAGTTTATTTCCAAATTTGAATTTCACACTAAGATCATATCTTATTCTCTTTCTTTTTTACTATCACTCTCATTTCACAATTTTCATTCCAGATTAAAAAGAAAAACAATTTTCTCTCTCTCATTCCTTTTTTCCTTCTCCACATATAATTCTCTCTTCCGTCACTAAATCTTGTATTGCCGTGCCACCACCATGCCACTGCTGCCGCCCCTACCTTCTTCTCCAAATCCTTTTTCTTCTTTCTTTTTTTTTTTCTTCATCTATATTTTTCCCTATTTTCTTCTCTTCTATTTTCTCTTTCTTTTTTTCTCTTTCTCTTTTTCTCTTTCTCTTTCTTCTCCTCCATACCAACATCGTCATGTTGCGTCATTGCCGTTATGCCATCACGATGAAGGAGAGTGCTACAAAACATAATCAATTAGTGGGTATGTTTTTTGCATTTTCCTAATTTTTGCATAAGAATGTTACATTGAATTTGTGGTAAATACATAAATTAGTCATCAATTGAGTAATCGAAACATGTATATGTTGTCTTGGTTCTTAAAGGAGAAAACATGTATTTTTGTGATTATACATTAAAAGCTTCTTGATCTTCTTTTTCTTCCGTTTTTTTTTTCGTAGTGCTTTTTTGCATAACCGTACTTCTAGAAACTAAATGTTAGGGGGTTTCATTAAAAAAGATGAAAGGATTAAGCGAAGAAGAATAAAGGAACCAAAACTTTTCGATGGAGGCGAAATAGAGAATGTAAGTAAAGACTTTTCGATGGTAGATTTTAGTAAATTTCACATCGTTGGGGTTTGGTTTGATTTTAGAGTAAGGAAAATGTTAGGATTTTATATCATGGAGTAAAACTAATGTGTTTTGCTTCATTGTTGAATAATCTGACTTATAAGTCATTGGTTTTGGTTCTATAGTTTAATGGTTTATATTTTTACTATAGAATTTGTGGTTATATATATATAACTATATTCTTTTTATTAAAACAAAGCTATGATATGATGGTTAGCCACATTGATATGGTGCACATTAGTTACAAATATTTAAATTTATTTTTAATTAATATTAAAAAGATAATTATAATTTTCAAAGTAAAAAAATAATATATTTTTATCTATTGTTATATGTTGTAGGCATCCAATTTTGTTTGGATAATTTTTAACTGCATTGGGAGCTGCGATAAATGTTCATTTTATACAAAAATCTGAATATCCATGACACTTATCCAGCTAGAAAAATTAAAGAAAATACGTTGTACAACTTAACTTTATTGCACATTTAACGTATGGTTTATTGTGTCTAATCTCTCCTTCAAACTAATAAGAAGCAAGGAACAATAAGGAAAGATATCAGACTAACCAACAAAATCCTAGTATTGGTTCACGTGAATTACAGGGCAAAAACCCAAGCCTCAATCAAAGGTGTCAATAAATCAAGAGAGAATGTTGATTCATGTGAATTGTAGGGCAACAACATATGCCTTGATCAAAGTTGTTCAAGAGAGGATGTTCATTCATGTAAATGTTGTTCCATGTGAATTGAGAACCAATGCCCAAACCTCAACTAACATTCCATTGAACCAGGAGGAGGTGTTGATCCATATGAATCACAAGACCCAAACCCAAACCTCAACTAATGGTACCATTAAACTAAAGAATCATTGGTCCAAGCTTAAAATTCACTAAGCCACGAGGGAATCACATCCCAGAGGTTACTTAACAAATCAATTTTCGGTAAGTGAAGCCCCATGAAATAAATAGAAAATTCAGAAAATTTGCTATAAGTATTGAAGAGCTAATTGAAGGACTTTCAAAGAAAGACTTGAAGAAAAAATTATTGGAAGTATTATCTTTTTTAGATTTTGACAAAGAAAAGGTTCTTTAGATAGTTTTTCAAAAGATTGTTATGCTATGCAAATGGCCCAAGACCTGAAATTTTGATGATGTTTGACTATTAGTGGTTTGACCTTCAAACAAGGTCTTGATAAGAATAAACAATTTATTGGAAAGACTAAAATTAAATTAAAATAAAGGATTTTCTGAAAGAGTATCGACAGAACACAAAAAAATACTTTTGATAAAAGTAAAGATAAGGTGTAGCTTTGGAAAAGAAGGTCTCATTTTACTTATCTGAAAGTTGAAACTAAAGGTCCTGACTACATGTGGAATTGGAAGAGATAAGAGTATTTGAGTAAAGTATGCTTCGACACCTTGGAATACTTCAAGATAAAGATAAGATGGTACAAATCTATGATAAGAATAGAATAAAGTATACATGTGAAGGAATAATATTCTTGTATAATGTGTGAAGTCTAGATTTGAAGTTCATTTTGCATCTATAAATAGGTTGTAAATTGAAGAAAAGGGACACAACTTGATAGAGCCTTAAATTGTCTCCTCTCCTTCTCTTCAACCTTCTTTGTATTCAACCTTCATTGTTAGCCTAAAGCTTTTGTGTTTGCTTTATCTACCTTTTGTAAGTAATAAAATTGTGTATTATTTGGTTTTAATTTGTTTTCAATTCTGTACTATTTCATCTTTTAAATCCGCTTTCCGCATTTAATAATAATAATAATAACAATAATAATAATAATAATAATAATAATAATAATAATAATAATAATAATAATAATAATTCAATTTATTTTTCAATTGTTTTAATTATATATTCATTTTTAAATATATCTTTAAAAGAAGTTTTATATAAAGACAATTTCTAATTTTGGTAAGGTCCATTTATATATATATATATATAATTGATTTTCTATTTGTGAAATTCTTAATTCATGATGAATCATATTAGATTTTATTTCTTATTGTTCTACTTTACTTTCTTCCATATTTTCTTTTCGAAAACATTTTGATTAACTTAGATGTAAGTTATATAACTAGTTTCTAACTGGAACCACGTAGGGTAAACCAACATTTTTATGACATTTTTAAAGACTTACTGGAGAGATAATCTACTAACGACTGACAAACGCTTAGAACTAATTAATTTTTTCTTTGTCTATTGTAACAGAATTAGCTTTTGATGAAAAGACAAGCTTATTAAAGAAAGATGAGCAATAAACCAGTCCAAATTATACCACACACAGATAAATAGACACATACATACACAAACAAATAGATACACATGTACATGCATGCGCACACACAAAGTTAAGATTGAGTATTATTATAATTTTAAATTTGTTGTATATTACCGCGCAATTGAGGGTGGCAAATATATTATAAAAACTATTTACAAAAATTAATTACTAATTCAAGCTTTCACAAAGTGACAAAACTATAGTGGGAATAGTAGCTAGCATTTATAAAAAAATTTTGAACATGGACTCATGCTATAAAAGAAGAGAGAAACAAAATTGGAGGGCCTACTTATTTTGTGAAAAGTTTTGGGCCAAAGTATCACCATGTTAAGGTAGAAATGGGTTTGTTGAGCTGCGATGATTCTGGTCTTTAAAGTCTTATCTTTAGATAGAGTCTAATGTAATTTGCAGTGAAAATTAGAAACACTGTATACAATGCTTTGGATTGCACACACACATCTAGATGCAGTTGTAAAAGCAGTTTAAGAAATAAATGATAATTAAAAAAATTAAATGAAATTAATTATCACAGTTACAAATTAATTATAGTTAATCAAACCAATGACTATGAACTAATATGCTCTTAAAACCTAGGTTGGCTTCTGAGAGAGAATTTTAAAATAATTTTTGCAAAAAATCTGTTTGGCTCGTTAGTTTTTTTTTTTTTTGAAAAGCTAAACATATATTCAATAATAGAAACCAAAGGTTTCTTAGAATACAATCCGGTACTTGTCATCAGTATCCTATCGGAAACCGGTAAGGTCTATTCAGTTATCGCAAATTTAATAAGCATAACCTAGGGTTAGCATACCAATCCGAGAACCCATACCCCCTATTAAAACCAAAAGAGTAAGATAGCCAATTCCAGGATATTACCTTTATAGACATACAAATGTCGACTGAATCTACCAATATGTTGTCGAAAACAATCCTATTTCTCGTAATCCAGATAATCCAAATCACCGCGAGCGAGAATACAAACCTACTTTTTTTAGTTGCATGCGTGCGTGCACATGGGTGAGGCTAAAATTGGCGAATTTGCTTGACCCATTTTAATTACATATATGCCTTGAAGTTGAATTTCATGCACACCAGACTTTTTTTAAATACTAGTCTCACCTAGTTCATAAGTTTTAATATATATTTATCTTAAATAATTCTCTTAATCAATGTGAAACTTTTTGTGGTAATACACAAGTTTTCACAACAATGCTTATATCAACAATTGATAAATGAGTTCATCATCCCAAGACGTACCTTACAAGAACCATGGAGAAGTTTGGAGTATTATTATAATTGTATTAAGAAAATAGAAGTTTCTCTCAGGTGTATTGTAGTATTCTAATTTCTTATTTTAAATTGCGACTGTACCAACAATTTTTATGTTTTGTAACTATTGTGATAATTTCTTACGATGAGTTTACTATACATTCTTACAGTTACATACATAAAAAACTAGTAACAATACATTTTGAGACCTTTAATTAATTACTAAATATCCGCGTGTGCTAGGTACTCTGTTAACATTATTTATTTTTAATTTAATCATTTGTGTCTCTATTATATTTTTAAATCTTATTCTCGTTAATAATTAGCTATATAATAATATTACAAACAAACCATACACGACTTACGGTACAAAACTAGTTGTGATATTGAGCATTGTATCAGGAGCATGGAAATTACATTGACAACATCAATATTCTAAACGAAAACTAATGTCAAGCTCAAAAGTGTATTGAAAAAGATATATTTAAGGATAAACCTTAAACTTCAAGTATCCAGTAAAATTAAATTAATTTTCATACGGATAAAGACAATATAGCTATAGGTGCTTTATATGAAAGGAGCTTTAGAGTTAGAGTACGTAAGCGTTTCCTTCTTTTAATTTTAACATGGCTGGGGTGATGCCAATCGTAAGTAAAGTGAAAATTCAACAGCAACTTTTCCACCCTTCCGGATCAAAAGCTAACTACAAATTAAAGTGCGGAGAAAGCTCACGAATTCCATATTATTAATTTGCACACCATATCTCTATATTGATTCACATCAGCTACTTGCATGCATTGATAGTTTTTTCTAAAAGTAATCCTACATCAAAACTCAATAAAGACAAAAATCATGACATGTTCCATGTCAACCAATAAGTTAGAACTAGTGCATGCACTAGCTAGAAATTTGAAATTCTATATCTTGATCGATGGATGTTTTGATAGAAATCTGCGAATGAGAGAGAATTGTGGCTTCTACCTAACGTACAACTTTATTAATTACCAGACCTGTATTAATCAAATAAGCACTTTAACCCAATAACAAACTATGCATCTAGAGGCTCAATAAGATATGTACATGTGCAAGTTAGTTATATGCTATAATTATCTATAATTAATGTTATTGGATAATTGACTAGATCAAATGCAAAACGTTAACCTTGCACAACATTATATCAGATAATGATAAGATGTGGTTGGGTAGATTAAACTACAGAGACAAAAAGAAAGGAAGTTTAGAGATTTTTTCCACTTTACACCTTAGATTAGTCAACACGCAAAAATGATTTTTGGACGTGGAGAGTCTCGAGCATGAAGAAAAAGAATTTATTGTGTTATTTACAATAAAAATAAATAAATAATAAATAAAAATATGGACAGGAAATAGAGTACATATATATGGTGCTTGTTTATATTATTATCAATTGTTTGGTTAATTTCAAACCTTCTAAGAGAAAATGATAAAAAAAGTGAAAATAATTTTTTTAAATAATGTGAAACGTTTTACAAATTAATTTTTAAAAATTTTCATATTTTTTAAAAAAAATTATGTAAAATTAGTTCTACATAGTAGTTAAAATTAACATAAAAAAGTCTCATATCTTTTTAAAATATATGGAGCAGTTTTTAGACTTTTTTATATTTATAGAGAAATTTACCAAACAGAATCTAAAAGTAGAGAGAAAGAATTACTAAAAATATCAGAAATATTTATATAGTAATTAAGTTTATTGCTTTTATAATAATTATCATAACAAGCTACAAAAAGACTAATTTATTTAAATCATATTTTTTTAGGAGAATTCATAACTTTTATGTCCATGGAATTAATAAAATTGGTCATACTTTCAAATTTTGTGAATTTATGTGAAATCTAAGTAGGGGGAATTAATCAATAAATTTAAATTATAATTACTCATTTTAACAAAAAAAAACTATAATTACTCATAATCACGTCATTGATTATACCATTATATAACTGAGTTTTGAATAAGACTCCCCTCCTCTCTTTTAATTAGAGGGAAGTCATAATCAATAGCAAGTGAAATTGAAAGCTTTAGATCTTAATGTGTAGTTGACTAATATTTATCCAATGAGTAGTGAGATTGCGCGCTGGGAATAATTTGAAGTTTATAATGACATGCATGTACATACATACGAATCTTCATACGAAAGAAATCCAAGATCTTTTAATACACACGTAAACAGACACTTATATGTGTGTATTTATTTTTTTTTTAATTTTGACATATTTTTGGTAACCACGCCTTAAGTTGATTATTTACTTGGGAGTTTCTTAGCATCCGCGTGGAAAAGGTGAAAAGATTTAATATGAGTGGACATATTAAATATGTAATAGCAAAAATGGTATAGTGTAACATTTTATAAGGAAAAATATTATGCACATAATTGTGTAATGTATAGTTGCGTGTTGTGTGACATGTTTGTATCCTTGAATTTGCATGGAATAGGAATTAGGAAAGGGATGATGAATGACATCCACAAGGTCCAATGAGGAGGAGGCAAATAACTTTATGCCAGGATGGTTGTCTGATCATCCGAACAAGATTTTTTGTGGAAGAGAAGAGGAACACTTGTTTTCATTCCATTAATTTGACCACCTATTTTGGCCAAATTGAACTCATTCAATGAAAACAGAAGGGGGACTTTCTGACCATTATCCCAAATGAAGCATATATAACACAAATCTATGGATGAACCCAGAAAAGTTCCAAACTATACCTGCCGACCAGACAACAAGGTTTCTGATCGAGCAATGACACGCACATTTCCCACTACTTTCTGTTGATTTAGATCTAACATATTATGACCCTTCAACCAGAAATTTATGTACCTTCCACCTCATATATACAGGTAGACTTCTCATTCTGTCCCCCCACTTTTCAGCTCAAAGTTTTTTGGAAGGTATATATATCATTTCGTAAATAACACTTCCAATTCACTGAAAGTAATGTTTAATAATTATCATTGTCGACATATATAGTCCAAATTTTCTGCATGTGATCACTTAGAAATTAAGCATCTAATCCCTTTCTCGATAAAATATACATTTAGTAGTGTATCCTTTGTATATTAATTAGAGATTCGAGCTGTTGTTTGTCTGACTTGAATCTTTTTAGTCAATTACCGAAATACTTTCGAGTCAAACTATAACATTGGATATTGATATTCTTCTTCTAAGGTGCCTTTCTTTATTTTCCAAAAACGCGCGCGATTCAGTTTTACTTACGAATAATAGTGATCCGTACGTGTTAAAGGATTGAGGGGAAAGGATTGGTGGTTTGGGTTGTTTCCGCATCCAAATAAATTAATTTTAATATTTAAATTGTTGAAAATTTAGGTAGTCATTAATTTGAATAAATATATTATTTTTTATTTTTTGAAACTGTTTTGATGTTTAAGTTTTCAACGTTAACAAAATATTTATGTTTACGTTTGATATCTTTTATTTTAAAAAAAATAATATTATTAAATTTAATCAATTTTAGCAAAAATATTATAAATTATTTATATATAGTTTAAAATATATTTATATAATTATAATATTTTTATTAAGTTTTTATATAGTATTAACTTTTGAAAACACTAAAAATAATTTTTTTCTGTTTTTAGTTATTTTTTAAAAATGTTTTCAGTAAAAATGTTTTCTAAATTGTAACTAAATATATTTTCATATCTTTTTACTGTTTTATCTGAAAATGAAAACAAAAGATACAAAAAACAAATGTCACCTTATTTTCTGATCTGAACATAAGAATTAATGATAATTGAATTGATTTAGTTCAGAACAACAAAATCGGATAAAAAATTAAGATTAAATTATATGGTTATTGTTTGTTCTGCACCTTGAGCAAACACTAAATGATTTAATACCATTTACCTACAAATTATAATAAGGGATTTTAAAACCTTTTCATATTATCCAGAGACAACAAAATATAACCCTTCTAAATAACTTCATATGTATTAGATAGACATATTGGTAGTATAGACATGTAAGACTTTAAATCTTTAAAAAAAAAAACAAGGATTCACTTAAACAGAGGAAAGAAAAGTTGGAAAAATAATGAAAAAAGTGAGAGACAAGAGAGACTAACAATTGAGTAATACCCTAACAATAGTAGCAAATGATGTTTATAAATTAGTAAAAGAACAACAATAACAATGATATTATTATTATTATTATTATTATTATTATTATTATTATTATTGTTAAATAATGTAGATATCCATCCGTAAGTTCATATTTTTTATTAGTTTTTTGAAACACATTAGAGTATATAAAAGTTAGTTTTTTTGTGTTTGTAGAGCTGTAATTAGTTTTTCTGTTAGTTATAGGTGTAATTGGTAGACAAATTAGGCTTCGTTTTTGTTCATAGTACATTCCTTTTCTTTTCTACCTAGTAAAATAAGGCAGAACAAAATTAATCCTATTGAGTATCTGTAACATGATCAAATTGAAGAAAAAGAATAGTTATTTTTTAATTGCAACAAATTCGGTCTATAAGAGTCTATATATTGATTTTTATGTTCAGAAGTTCCTATTTCTATATATACTCCACAAAAAATTGATAAAAGTAATTATTTTAGAAAAAAATTTGTTTTTTTTTTACAAATTTCTGACAGTTTTTGTATTAAAAATAGTTCTTTTTCAAACATGCTAATTTCATTCTTGATCCTTATTCACTTAATTTATAAGAATTTAATTTATAAGGGATCATTAGGTAATGGTTAAACATTAAGTAATTCATGCTATATACATATATTTTAAATTTTCATATTTAAAGATTGAAAAGGTTAGAAATTAGTAGCATTTGTTATAAAATATGTTAAACCTTTTCGAAAAATTAACATAAGAGTATATAAGCTAGTTTAATTTTTTTTTACAAGTTTAAATTATCATATTTAAATGGACGAGAATAAAATTATTTTTCATTTATAAAGCTTCTTAATAAGATTAATTTAGGAATAAATGAGAATATAACTTTTCCATTTGTCATAATTAATAATCAATTAAAAAATTAATTAATTACCAAAATTCCATTAAATGTATTTGTAGACATTCAATTTTGTCTGTTTTTTTACTTTTTATTTATATTTAACCTGTGAAATCCACGTTAAAATAATAGTTTTTAAGTTAAATCACTCTAATTAAATATGAGCTTATAAATAGTTATGGAAAATGACATATTCTTTTTATATTATTTCTAACATTAATTTGAAAATGTAGAAATGAAAGATTTTTCAACAGTTTAACATTCATTTTAATCATTATCAGAATCATAATGATGATGATATCAATATAGCTAATAATTATTTTCTGCCTCACAGATGCAAACAATACTGCTAGATATATTAATGTTCTAAGGTGTGCTCCTCTCTTGCATTGGGTGATTTTCTTTTTTTTTTGTAAGCAAGAGACGTATATATTCAATAAACACCAGAGGTGCAAAGGAACAACAATGTACATAAACAAACATAAAAACAAGTATACATAACTGTCCAAGCTAAGCATGAGAATGGTTACCAAATATTATCACCTAATATAAGATAACCACACTTCTTTAGCCATATCAGAATTAGAAACAACTAAAATATGATAACTACATACACAATATGACAGTAACACAGGCAACAAAACAGGATACAAAAAATGTCATGACAGATCCTAACCACATTACAACCAATCTAACATAGCAGGCCAAAAGCACCAAAACAAGATACCAATAGTAATGATAGATCTTGCAAAGGACCAATGTAGCAGCAAACTCTGCCAACAGCAAGAGAATTGGTTGAAGTCATCAAATTGGAGCTGAATTCATGATGCACTTGACCCATATTGTGTACTAGGTGCATAAGTTAGTGTTAGGGCCATCACTGGTCTCAAAATTGCTTGTGCTTGCTGTTGAAGTTGATGAAAATAATATATCTTTAAAGTCCCACATTGTTCAAGGTGTGTTGAAGGAAGTCCTACATTGCTTGGGATGAATAAGGGAGTGTGGTAATTTTTTTTTGGTAAACAATGGATATATTAAGGCACTAGAGGTGTAGAATGAAATTACAAGCAACACAAGAGAAGGTTAACAACTATTGAAATGCTCATAAAGTATCTCAATAACAAGTAACCTATAAAAGAGCTAAAAAGCAAATAGATGTTGATTAGTCTAAGCATAACATGCATAACAACCTATGCCAATCAACCTATGCACTACAACCTATGTACTACATCCTATGTACTATACCAGTATGTATCTTGGTTCCTGTACCCAAAACTAACTAGTTACAGACAACAACAAAACCCAAATAAAATCCAACCAAAAACAAAATCAGAACTAAAAGTGACTTTGTTTTTCTAGTGATAATATCTCAACCAATAACATTTACATTAGAACCCAAATTTAAGACAAAACCTGCTTATGAAATTGAATCCTTATTGAGGACAAAGCTAGTGCCACTATCCCAACAATAGGTAGATGAAATACCTTAACTTACTCCAGTTGAAGACGAATGCAGACTGTTGGATTACTCATCCATTCGTGAAAAGAGTAACTTTATTTTAGGTAGCAACCTCTATATTAATTCCAA
The DNA here is from genome assembly GCA_037954015.1 of Psophocarpus tetragonolobus. Classification (NCBI taxonomy): domain Eukaryota; kingdom Viridiplantae; phylum Streptophyta; class Magnoliopsida; order Fabales; family Fabaceae; genus Psophocarpus; species Psophocarpus tetragonolobus. The sequence goes on from CM075688.1 coordinate 97,884,439, forward strand.
GCACACACAAGCATTTGTTGATAAATTGACGACAGATAAAAAGTTTGATTCCAAAATATGCAATTGTTTCTCATATTCCAAATGCTCTAAGCAGTAACTAACCAATTCAATTTCTAAAGTTGCATTGAATTGTGAGGGCCATGCCAAGGTAGATGTTGTCAGAAGAGTGAGATAATGCTATCAGGAAGTGCAGTAGATATCATGCATTATTTATACAAGGCTAACCATACCTGAGATGAAAATGCATAGGTCAGCAAGATGTGATTTGCAGACTTTAAATGTGAGTGGCAAAATGAACATGTTGCATCTTCCTCTTGTAGTATTCCTTTATCTTGCAAATTTGTTTTTGTTGGTAGATTACCCTTCAGCAATTTCCAGCCGAAGAACATAGCCTTTGGACGAGCCTTTAACTTCTAAAATTGAGTAAACAATTTAGATGATTAGAATTTGATCTTTGAACCTGTAAAGCTACAAAAGTAGATGAGACAGAATAAGACCTTAAATGATTTGGCATCCATCTCTAAGAATTTGGCGCTCCAATACATAGGTTAACACTCTCTAATTCTCCCTCAAGTTGCCTTCACACACTCTTTTACTAAGCAAACATCTCACCCTTCACTCAAGACCTCAAACTCACTATGTTATATAATGAATTTGAGTTCATGATATCAAAGTGTACCAGTTAAACTTGTATTTGACTTTTCTTATATTTTTGTTTTAGAAGATTATGATGTTTAGTCAAGTTATTTGCTTTAGAGAGTGTAAATATACTGAAGGTCGAGAAAAGTAGTATATGTATTATAAAATTTTTTATATATATTATTCTTTAATTGTCATTAGACAATAGTCATGATTTGTTTTTCAATTTTTAGATTTTCATATTATATTCTTATGCTTTTTGTTTTATTTTACTTTCCTATCTAAAAATGTTTATAGAGAGATAATGATGTCTTCTTTTACTCAACTCTTATATGGTAACATCAATTCCTTCTCCCAAATTCGGATTAAGGCCAAAAATTGATAAGCCGTGTACTGATCGTGCATGAGACATTGTTCAAATGGGATTATTGCTTCATGCGAAAATCCAACTAATTTTGCGGGTATACTCGACACACGAGCCAATCATCCTTGGGGTTGGTACCTGTCCCCGGCAAGCTCTTGCATTGGGTAAAATGGAATATTGATGGGTCTATAGAAAGCGCTCAAATCAAATAAGTCTTAGCTTAGATTGGATTTTTTTTTTTTAAAAAATAATTTATTTTACAACATCTAAAGAGGTAAATGGTTAGATTATATCCAAATATCTATTTTTTTATTTTAAATATTTTTATACTAAATGTAAAAACTTATTTTTATACATCCAAACAAAATTATTTATGATAATTGTGGAAATTAAATTATTTCAGTAATAAACTGTTGGTTAAATAAAACATATTTGAAAAGTAAATTAAAATAACTAATTTAATACAACAAAAATAAACCTTTACAGAATAAAATAGTATAGCTGAAAAGGAAAAAAAACTATTAAAAATAATCTTAAACTATTAAACTATAAATCTTTGTATTATAAAAAATAACTTAATCTCTTTCTTTTTTTATCTTCATTTTGGGCAACCTGTGAGATGCTCAAGGGTCATGGGGTTTTTAGAGATTCACAAACTAGTTAAACCTATAAATAATAATTAGATAAAGTTGTTAAAAATTTAAAAAAATATAATTAAATAAAAATAAACATATATTGAGTAGATATATAGAATTTAAGTAAACATAATAAAAAAAAATGTATAAGACATGAATTATCCATTGAAGTTGAATATGTTTTCTTATTGAATGACTCTTGATGATGAAAAACATGTTTATTTGTCATTTCAGTTAATTGTAAGGTAAAAAACTAGTTAAAATGGTTTCAACTTCGTTTAGAAAATAAAAAACTATCAATTTTTTTAGGAGTTACTAGTTTTTTTTAAAAATCTACTATAATTAGCTTTTTAAAAGATTTCTTATTTTTAGTTGCTAACTAATTTTCTTTTACAACTTTAACCCTTACTAATTAATGTAGAGTGACTCTTGATGATGAAGACTTTGTTTGGTTTGTCATTTCAGCTAGTTGAAAGATGAAAAATTAGCTGAAATGGTTTCAACTTTGTTTGGATAACAAAAAACTATCAACTTTTTTAGGAGTTACTAATTTTTTCAAAAAAGTTACTCCAAGTCAATGTTTTAAAACTCAGCTTGGACCGGTCAGTTCGACTAGGAACCGACCATATAATTGATTTGAGCCATTCTTTAAATCGAAAATGCATAAAAAATAAATTGACCTGTAGTAACTCAACCAGCCTCAGCGAACTAGCAACCCAACGACTTGGGGGATCATTTTTTTTAAATTTTTTTTTCTTAATGGTTAAACAACGTCATTTTGAATGGGGGAAAAACCATAATAGTTCAGTGTATTTACATTTTTCTCCAATCTCTATGACTTTGTCGTTTTACAATTGCAATTTATACTAAAAATTAACATCAAATAAGCCACAAATTTGGTGTTGACACTATCTTCTTTAATTTGTATTCTTGATTTTTTGTGTAATTTAATTGTTTTATAATTTTTATGGTATAAAATTATATAAATTATAAAATATTCATATTTTTTAATGTAATCTGAGTCGTGTGGGTCAATTATCGACTCTCCGGGTTGACTCCAACCCATGACTCCTTGCCCTAGCAGAGTTATAAATCGGACCGAGTCTGATAACATTGCTCCAAGTAGCTTTTTAAAAGATTTTCTATTTTCAGCTACTAGCTAATGTTCGTTTACAACTTTACCACTCATTAATTAATGAAAGTTGAAAAGCTAATTGAAATGGTTTCATCTCTGTTTGGATTGTAAAAAGTTATGAACTTTTTTAGAAGCTACTAGTTTTTTTCAAAATGTGTCTGCTTAATATGTGTTGTTATCATGACTTTCAAGTAATAAAATCTTCTTTAATTGGAAGACCAAACAATGACTGCAGATCTTGAGCTTTTCCGTGAAATTTAGTATAAAATATTATTTGTAGTTATTAACCTAAAGAAGAAACAAAATACTAAATGATAACAAAAAATTTAAGGTTGATGATATTACATTATAATTATGTTAAATACTTAATTGATGATCTAGTGATTAATGACGTTTTTATTTGTTATTTTACAACTTTCAACTAATTTTACCAAATACTTATAACTAATGTTTCAATTTTCAACTAACTTTTAACTTTCAGTTAACTTTTCAACTTTTAGCTAACTTTTTAACTAATTTTTTTGCTTTTAGTTGGTTTTCCAAATGCACCCAACAAGTACATCTCTTCAATTTGTCATCAAGTGGAGCTTATAGACGACTTCAAATAATAAATAAAGAGATAAGGTGCAGAGATGTTAACTTATTAAATTATAAATATTTTGAGATATTTATAATTTAATTTTTAATCAATTTTAAATTTTATAATTTTGAGATGCATTAATTGAAAAGGTTTTTGGTATGCAAAACACAAACTATGGAGTTGGATCAAGATTAAAGTGACTACAGCGAGTTTCAGCTATGATAAAGAAAGTTCCATACAAGGAATAAAATTAAAGTAAATTTTTTAAACATTTCTCAAATTTTATCAAATTACACATAATTTTACCTTTCTGTTTTAAACTAACCTCTTATTAAGTTAAAAATATTACACTAATACCCTTATATATTTAAAAATATTACACTAACACCCATATTTTTTATTTTCTTATACTAATACTGTTAGGGGTGCGAGAATAATAGTTAAAAAAGCAAGAAATAAATGTGTAATTATACTACATTTCAGGAAGTGTTGCTATAATTTACTCATAAAATAATACACGTGTCATATAATTTCTCTCAAGTTACTTCTTTGTAGATTAGACATACACTATTTTGGTTATATAGATAATTCATAGAAAGAGAAGGAACAATTTTTCTAAGAGTTCCTCATTCACAACTAGGATTTTTGTAGCACCTTTTGTGAAACCTTTGCGGCACAGAATTGAGATTCTTTAAATACAAAAGCATTTCATGCAAGCCATATAGATCATATGATAGTGAGCCAAATTATCCACATGATATCAATTACCCTTATTTCCTTTAACATGTTAAGGTATGTGTTGCCACATGTGGGAGGTATAATGAGTCTTCAAATGTCCAAGCCAGTGATAGCAATTCATCTAGACTTGATAAGATGTCTTACATGATAAAAACATAGATTCTGGTTCAACTTGACAAATAGACACATACCTCTTGTACTAAAAGTGTATCTTTTCTACTAGAGTTGCTCCTCCACTTCCACCCATTTTCACATGACATGAACCTTATCAACAATCGTTTTTAACTCATTCACCCAATTATTTTCCCACCTAATTAAGTAGTGATCTTTTTTGTCAAAGTTTCAATTTTCATACTATTTTCCCGCTTTTGAGAGTGGTCTTTTAATAAGAAAAAACATATTATCTAGGAAAGATAAATTTCACACTACCGATATTCTACCACCTCTCCTTCCAAAATTTAAATAAGTCATCCTACTACTACCTTCATATCATCATTATTATATTCTGTGTTGAAGTATTTATAAGTCTTAAGATGGCATAGTCGAGGCTGAAAAAATATATTGTGCTAACATATAAAGAGAGATTTTTTATAGCAACTTCGAAATTGTAATAGTTGCTATTTTTGGATCTTAATTATGAGACCGAATGACACATAACTGTCAATTTTATGTGAAAATATCTATATTTATAACACTTATCTAATAAGGAACCAAATAAAGTATTTTGAAAAAGTCAACTTTATTATAAAAATTAAAAAATTTTATAAATAAGTTTATTTTGAAAAGAATGATAAATTTAACTCTAGATAATTTTTCTTGTAGATGAAGGAATTAAATCTCAATTTGGAGCAAGTATGAAGCAATTCAATGAAAAAAGGAAGTTTCCAATAAAAGCAAAGATAATGCTCTCTTTCAAGAATCAATCCTTTCAGCGAATTGACTCTAGAGAAAGTTCTTGAAATAGAAGGGATTTGTTAAGCGAAACTCTATCCACTTAGTAGATGGAACTTTCTTCACCATGAAAGATTCTCATATGCTCAGCGAAATCTAATCCATTGAGCATATCGATCCTTTATGACTTTCTTGTTTGAAAAGTATAAAAGGAAAAAAAGAAGAGAAGGGAGGAAACTCGTACAAGTTGGACAGAGACCACAAGAGAGAATAAAGACAAAGAGAACAGAGAAACTCAACTCTTGGAAAAGAGTGGAGTCGATTCATTCTTCATCTTTCATCTGTAAAAGAGGATTGCTCTTATTATCATGAGTAACTAATCTTTTCTTATTAGGATTGAATGTAATCTATCAAACTCTATGTAATCCATTTGATTCATATATATATATATATATATATATATATATATATATATATAATCTCATATTAGTGATATGATTTCATTCTTAATGATTGAGATGAACTAATTATTTGTCTTATGAGTTGAGATTTAGCTTGAAAAACGTTTACTAAATTTGACTTGAATTACTTCACTTAATGATTCTAAATGCAAGGAATAACTTTGGAATTGTTACTTGGTCGCATTCCTGATTTTAATGCAAAATTTCTAGTTTAGTAGTTAAATGATTGATATTGAAGTAAGATCCTTAGAATTTCCATTTTAATTGGAATGATTTGAATTCAATAACATTCAATAACAAAAGACATGTGTCAAAAATCAAAAGATTACATACAAGTGACGTAGGTGAAGTTTGATCCCAACATCTCTTCTTATTAATACCTATTTAACTTTTACTTCTGCTAATTTTATTTTAATTTTTTTTAATATACAAATTTGTATATTGATTTTCACAAGTTTTACTTAGGATAATTGAATTTTTATATTATTTTCCAAGTTTTTGAAGAGACGACTTAATATTCATAAGATATTGCATATGACTAGTATACTTACTAGGAGTATATTCCACAATGGTGTTGGTGCACGTCACTACTTGTGATGTTGCTACCAATGACCTCTTATTAATAATTTTTTTTATGGTAAACTTATTAATAAAATTGTTGTTTGTCTTTCTTTTAAAAAATAATATTTAATTATTATAATTTTTAATTTTATATTTTCATATTATGTATTTTATTATTAATCTAATATTACATCTTAAAATATCTCTAATCAAATTAAAAATAAAATAAAATTAACGTTATTTACTTATTAAAAATAACGTTTACTTCATTAATAGATATTCTTAATTAATTTTATTAATTATTATGTTAAAAGAATCATAAATCAAATACGCACATTAATTTAAAAGATGTTGCTACTTGCTAGTGTTTGAACTTTCCAAGCTGGCCTCTAACCCAAATGCAGTATCTAAATAAATTTATAATCTTTTATCATCTCCTGGATTGATGAATGATTAAAGTACAAACAAAAATAAACGATGCATGAATATTCTGTTCACCAAAATTATTAATTTTCATTATTGCTTTTAATGTAATAAACGATGCATGAATATTCTGTTCACCAAAATTATTAATTTTCATTATTGCTTTTAATGTCGGTGCGATGATTCTTTGTGTTTCTCTTATTCTCTTTATCAGATTTCTACAATATCATCCGAAACTATATCGGATCTTTATTAAGATGTTACCTTTTGTCGATGTTATTTGATATTTGTACGTAAAAAAATTGGTAGAATACTTATAGTTAGAAAGTGTATCTTTCATTGACTTTTAATCTTATAAAAAGTTCGAGTTGGTAGGTATGGTGAACACAGGTGGATACCTGCAATGATATTTTAACACTTAAGTTAGTGTGAATTCAACCTTAAAATAGGTTAAAGATGTAAGAATAGTATATAATGATAGTGTCAAATCTATGTTTGTGCTTTACTATTTATAGTATTTTACTTTTCTAGATTTGAACCTGCATAATTAGATGTTTATCTTTTACCTGTAAAGAATGATTTGAATTTATCTTTATTTGTAAAAGATAATTAGGGTTTATCTTTTACCCGTAAAGGTTGATTTGGATTTATCTTTATTTGTAAGAGATAATTAGGGTTTATCTTTTACTCGTAAAGGATAATTTGAAACTTTTCATGTAGTAGTATGGGTCCCACTTTATATTGAATGTCGGGTCATGTTGAGGGTAGACCTAACCTTGAATGGAGATTCGACTCAGGGGTGGGTCTGACTCGGGGTAGGTATGGGCCGAGGGGTTCCTTCAGTACACCAGCATCAAGGAGCAAAGCGACGAAGATGTTTTTAAGTATTACTTAGGGTTGATCATCTTGTATGCTATAAACCCAATATAAACGACTCAACTAATTTGGTTCGGTAAGTCTTAGGGTTGTCGATTTTTCCTGCCTTTCCTTTTGAGTACTGTTCATGTCAGAACTTTCAGGGTTTGTCAGAGGGAAACCTTGTCTTCGTGTTTCTAATTTTTGCTTAAAGTACCTCCTTGTTGTTCAATTGGTAAGATATCCTTTGCTTGTTTGATCATCTAAGGCACTTCCTTGCCCTCACTATTTAACCAAGAGGGTATCCTTTGCTTGCTTGATTGTCTGAGTTACTTCCTTGCCTAGGTTGTTTGATCGGGAGGGTATCCTTCGCTTGTTTGATTGTTTAAGGTACTTCTTTGCCTAGGCTGTTCAACCAGGAGGGTATCCTTCACTTGTTTTATTGTCTAAGATACTTTCTTGCCTAGGTTGTTCGATTAGGAGAGTATCCTTTGCTTCTTTGATTGTCTGAGGTACTTCCTTGCCCATAATGTTTGATCGGGATGGTATCCTTCACTTGTTTGATTGTTTAAGATACTTCTTTATCTGGACTGTTTGACCGAGAGAGTATCCTTGTATTGATTTTTTAATCGTGTGAAGTTCCGACGTTGCTCATTGTCTGGACCATCGTCTCGCCGACTCAATCTTCTCTTTGAGGTCGAATGGGTATTACTCACTAAGCCCCATAGTGGGTGCCAAAATGTACCTACAAAAATTGTTCGAGTATTTACTATCTTAATGTTTCTCTTTCATTGGTTTCCAATCTTGGCAAAAGTCTGAGTTGGCAGGTTTGGTGGACACATATGAGTACTTGCAATGACACTCTAATGCTCAAGTCAGTGTGAGCTCAACCTTAGGACATGTCAAAGATGTTGCCAAATGTCAATGAGAATAGTATATAATGATGAGTGTTAAACTTGTGTCTGTGCTTTACTATTTATAGTTTTTTACCTTTCTGTGCTTAGACCTGCATAATTAAAGATTTATATTTTACTTGTAAAGAATGGTTTTGATTATCTTTATCTATAAAAGATAATTAAGGTTTATCTTTTACCTGTAAATGATAATTTGAATTTATCTTCATTTGTAAAAGATAATTAGAGTTTCATCTTTTACTTATAAAGATTGATTTGGATTTATCTTTATTTATAAAAGATAATTAGGGTTTATATTTTATTTATAAAGAATAATTTAAAACATTTTCTATATAATAATATTAGTCTTATCTTAAATCAAATATCAGATCATATTGAGAATACACTTAAACTTAAATAAAGATGCAATTCCGGAGTGGATCGATCCAAAATAGATATAAAAAGAAATATATACATTACAACACGTGACATGGTTCACATTATTTATAAAATGGTAGTTTTCACAAACCATTACGAAATTGTGCAGAATTAGACTAATAAAAAAATTATTTTTTTAGACGGAATAAAAAAAATTTATTGGTCACACAAAAGTTAACGAAGAAAAATATTTATTTGTATATTGCATCATATTTTTTTAACATTCTATGGATATCCTTATGTTGGCAGTTTAAGAATGAATTTTTCTCTAAATAGGCAGGTTAGATATAAAATCTGTACCAAATGTATAAGAAACAAAACTAAACTATCTCCATGTGTAGGTCGGTAAACGACCTATTTGACGATCGATCATTAAGCCCAGGTCGGTTTAAGACCTATCAAACGGTTTTCAGTGCTCTCATGAGACGATTCAACAAGCGAACAGAAGCTGTTAAAGAGAATACTAGTTATTAAAAGAAAACTCAACCACTAGGAAAGTGGCTTTTTCCGATTTCTCATCAGACACTAGAACAGTACTATATTGCATTTATACTTAAAAAAAAGTATGCTGTTTTCACATTATATTTTTCATGGACACTTCATCACCAATAAATAAACAACGCTTTATAACCGCAGAGATGGGCACCCCAATGGGCATATGGGAGAACATAACGAACATGACTCATATAGCACTTTGCAGAACGCCTTCATGTCCAATAACTACCGTTTTAAAGCTATCAACATTAAGAAAAATGTATAAAAAGTTTGGCTACGAAAAGTTTTTTTATTTTTTTTTTATTTTTTATGAATTGAATCAAAAGTTTCTATGACGGAGTTTTCGAGTATAAGTTGGAAAAAAAAATTTAAATATTGATTTATTATTTAAAATTTAAAGATATTATATGTAAATTAAATTAGGATCAAGAGAATAACTCAACAATATGATGAGATTGGAAGTTACAAGTTTTTTAATTATCTCAAAAACTTGCAGTGAAGATAAACATAAAATACAAATGGTGGAAAAAAAGACAAAAACAATTTACACGTTTTTTTAGTGATTTAAAAACTTATTTAGATATATGCGAACTATATGAAAAAAAAAATAGGAAGAGTTTGCAATATAAACATAAAATGGAAATCATATCATAAAATAATGATATTACCTTTCTTTTTTATTATGATATATACTACTTTTATAAAAAGTATATCGGTGAATATTAAAAAAAAAAAATAAAAAAATAATTGAGTACGGGTGTTCGCCCAAACAATAATATAATAAGTGTTCCTTAAAGAGAACATCATGTCTATCATTCTAATTAAGGATTAGTTCAAATAAGGACAACTTTACTAATTAGCAATTGAATTCAATCCTTAAATAATACTCTCATTCACTATATGTTGTTTGAAAACAACTAGTTACTTGGGAACACTAACTATCATTATCCATAAAATTAGTTTGAATAATTTCAACTTGATTTATGTTTTTTTTTTAAAGACTAAGAATATATTCAATAAAAGAAACAAATAGTTTCTTAGAATACAAACGAAAAACAATACTCCTCCATGTTCTATTGGAACATGTTTTAACTTATCCCCCTATATTATATTTAATAAACACAATGTAGGATTAGCGTACCAGTCCGAAAACACACACCCTCTATTAAACCCGAAGGAGCATGATAGCCAGTTCCACGATATTACCTTTATAGCCATCAGAATGTCCACTGAATCCACCGATATGTTATCAAATATAATCTGATTTCTGGTAATCCAGATACCCCAACAACCAGTCAGCCAGAAAACATACCTGTACTTCTCCTTTCTCCTTCCAACCACCCATGCTGATGATGAAATAAAAAGTTGAATCAGATTCCCCGGGATAGGTCCTTGGATTCCCAGCCAGCTCATAATATTGCTCCACACAGATTGGGCCTTAGCACACGTTAAGAACAAATGGTTCCTGCTTTCCATATCGCTCTTACACAAGACACATAGAGCCCCCTCTCCTGGAATCTCAACTCCTCTCTTCAATAGATTATCAGTGGTTGGTAATCTATCCAGCAATAATCTCCATGAGAAAGCAATTACCTTGGAAGGTAGACGGTCTCTCCACATTCGTCTCAGAAGGTTGGGTTCCACCTTGGTTAGTCTCGTTGAGGTCTGCTGTGAGCGTAGTAGCACATAAGCCTCCGCAACTGAGAAACATCCATCCCTGCTAGACCTCAAGCTCCATCTATCCAACCTGTAATCCACAATTACTACTGGCTATAGTACGCTTTGCAAAAGACGAAGCTGATATTCTTCCCATACAAATAGTTCCCTCCTCCATACCCAACTCCACCCCTCTGATACTTCCTTTTTCTGGTTAATAGTAGTACCCTTATCTGCCGCTAACCCATATAACCTAGGAAACTTTAAGCTAAGAGGTCCGTCTCCTATCCAATTCTGTTCCAAAAACAAGGTATCCTTTCCTTTCCCAACTTTTCTCATGACATTATTCTCAAACCAATATGGTATCACCGCTTTCGGCCCATCAATATCCCATAGATCCCTCCATCACTGCGAAGCTGTCGATAAATTCTGCTGTCTTTGGTTGAATTTGAATGTCTGACCATATCTACTCTCCAGCAAACTCGCCATATCACATTTTGCTCTGTTAATACTCTCCACCTCCACTTTGCAAGCAAACTCAAATTAAAGTCCCATAGACATTTTACCCCCAGACCCCCTTCTTCCTTGGGCCGACACACATTTTTCCAACTAACCCATGCAATTTTGTTCTCCTGGTCATTTCCTCCCCACAAAAAGGAACGCTGTAGACCGGTAATGACTTTTAGAACTTTTTTGGGCACTTTGTAAAATGAGAAGAGGTATAGTGGGAGGCTAGACAATACTGAATTTATCATAACTAACCTTCCTGCGAATGACATATGTTTTTCCCTCCACATTGCCAGATTCCTCTGGAACTGTTCGATAATTGGTACCCACATTTGTACCTTCCTTGGGTTCGCTCCCACCGGAATCCCTAAAAATTTAAATGGAGGTGATGATACAGCACAATTCAAGAGGTTTTTTGCAACTCGTGTAAATGACTCGTCTACATTTAAACCAAAAAATTGGCTTTTGCTGTAATTCACCTTTAACCCCGATGTCAACTCAAATCCACGGAGAATAACCTTCAGATACCATACTGATTGCAGATAAGCTTCCCTCATCATAATAACATCATCTGCGTATTGCAGAATTGAAAACTTTGCCTCAGCACCAAAATTGAGCTCTTTAAACACCCCTTTTCCTACAGCTGTCCTGAACAGTCCAGTTAAGGCTTCAACTACCAGAAGAAACAAAAAAGGAGATAGTGGATCTCCCTGCTTCAGACCTCTCCCCGGCCTAAACTCATCCGTTGGGCTCCCATTGACTAGAATTGAGACATGGCTATTCCTGACAATACTCTGCATCCACTTTCTCCATTTACTCCTAAATCCCAGCCTAGCCAACATATAATCCAGAAAATCCCAATTTACCGAATCGTACGCCTTCTGGAAATCCACCTTAAACAGAAAACATGGTTTCTTTTTCCTCTTTGCCCAATCAACTATTTCATTCGCTACCAGCACCCCATCCAGGATCGATCTACCTGGCAAAAAAGCTGACTGACACTTGGATATTAAGTGCCCCATAACTTTTTCATTCTTAATGACAACATTTTGGAGACAATCTTTTGAATGCTTGAGATTAAAGAAATTGGCCTATATTGCTTTAACCTGTTCGGCCTTGTCACCTTGGGAATGAGTGTAAGGAAAGATGATGACGCTGCTCTTGGTAGGATGCCTGACTGATGGAATTCCTGCACTGCCTTAACTACATCTTCCCCTATTATTTCCCAACATGATTGATAGAAATGGAATCCAAACCCATCTGGACCCGGGCTTTTCCCTCCCTCGCAAGCCCAAACTGCCTCCTTTATTTCCTCTGCTGAAAAAGGCTCTTCTAGGCTTTGTCTTTGCTGATCATTCAACTGATTAAAAGACACCCCATCCATCTTTAGTCTCAACTCTCGTTCCTCATTAAAGAACCTTGTGAAATGATTTAGTACATGATCCCGAATATTCCGAACTCCCTCCAACCAGCCAACATCTGATTTTACTGCCAGTAAGGAATTTGCATAACATCTCTCCCATTCTCCTTGCCTTCCCCCAATACTCTGAGAAGATATCTTGTCTCTACTGTCCATTCCCATTGGCCCCTAGGCCTAGCTGCTGATCGACCCTCTCCAATTCTATTACCTTCTTTGCCAGGAACTTCTCGTCTTTACTCCCATCTTCTTCTTTCCATTTTTTTATCGTTTTCTTCAAACCTTTTAACTTACTTACCAGCTGATACAACTTGATTTATGTAACCTTACTTGACATAAATTATTCGATTTGAACTTCAATATTGATTCAACAACCTGATCAAACTGATTCATTTGCATCTCTCCCTTTATTTACTTTTATTCGTTTATTTGCTACCGAGCTTTTATGTTCGAACTATTTGTATCAACTTTTATTTTATTTTAAAGGCTAAATTATTTAAAGTCTAAAATAAGACTTGTTTTGTTTATTCTTATGTTGTAGAAGGGAAATGTTAATATATAAATTATTAAATCGTTAATTTGTTCCTTGGATATTACTATAAAGTATTTATATTCTATTATTAAGGTTTTAAATCACAATTACTATTTAGTTATGCTACTTGATATTGCAAGAAAATCTAGATAAAAGTAATAAGAAAGACTTAAAAAATCATGTCATTGTAGTTAAATTGCCGTTGCAGAAAGCATTCTTGCTATCATATAATTGCATGCATGTTAAATACTACCAAAATAATTTAAATTTTGTTATACCTGTTATATTAGTTTATTTTACTAATGCGATAAGATATAATACCAGAATAGTATGCCCCCTAAACATCTTGACTAATGCCCCCTAAACATTTAAGATACCAGAATAGTATAATATTTTAGTCATTAGTCAAAATAAAATCTAAGAGAACAGAATAGTATGCCCCCTAAACATCTTGACTAATACCCCTATATTTCTTAAATAATACTTTCACTAAAACTAGTTATTTGACCCGTAAATTTGCATGGGTTACGTTTCATGCATAAAAAAAAAAATTGAAATGGGAAAGAAATAGCAAAAATCTAAGGAAAAACAAAAAATAAAATTAATAAAAAAATGTCACGAATTGACATATTTTTAAATCAAATTGATTGATACACATGCTAGATGGAAGTGTGAAATTAAAACACTAGATTGACGTAGAGCAAAAATCAGCACTTTATGGATGTCATGAAAATAAAATACTGAAAATCTAAATGCTAGATGGAAGTCTGAAGTGAGACTCAGACGTACACAACGTATACTTTTGTTTGAAAATGGTACATGTTACACGGGTATGTGATTGTATACTGCGCATAAAAGGACCGAATTGCATAAAATTGCTGAAAATTTTCATGATGGAGGGCATCTCCAAGTCAAAAAGGGTCAGTTCCAGCAGACCCTATGACTCCCTTTTCCCACACAAAGTATTATGTCTACACCGCTCCTTAGTCCCACCCCAAAGAGTGGCATAATAAAAAAATATGTACCCTATAGTCTATACATATATGTAAATTTGTTTAATACGGAATGTCATGATTAAGGGGTCTAAATTTCACCTTACCAAAAATTTTGGGATCCTACGATGACTTGCCTCAAAGGCTCTAATATTTAACCAACACCAACCAGTGGGATTTCCCTTTGCTTTTGTGTAAAGAAAGTGGGTGAAGGGTATTCAGGTCAAAGTGAAAATGGAAGTTGCGTGGGTTGGAAAGAGACAACCCCGTCCAAAAGAATGCAGCGTTAAGAATATATAAATAAGGAAACCAAGCCAAACGAAAGAAGACCCCCTGGGGGTAATAGCAAATGCAATAGCAATACTACCAAGGCAAGCTAAATCCCTCTAACAGAACCAAACACAAATCCTCTCATTTACCCTGCCTCCAAAATATTCAAACAAGAAAAGAAAGGAATTCCACATCATATAATTCCCTCTACATATATTCCACAATCTCAGATTCTCTTCCTAGGTCACAATGGCAACATTCATCACAAAATTAGCTATCCGCTATGCTTTTCTTGCAATTTTTCTCTCAGCAGGTATCCTGTTTGCTCTGCTTTTCTACGCTCTTTTTTTGTTTTTGTTTTTGCATACCATATATCATGTATTCATAAATATTAATTAGATTCAACAACATTGACTAGTACTAACATTTTTTTATTGATTGTGCAATCACTTCTAGGTGTTGAATCTTTTGGAATCAACTATGGCCAAGTGGCTAACAATTTGCCACCACCAGATAAAGTCCTTGAATTGTTGAGCACCCTTAACCTCAGAAAAACAAGAATATATGACACCAATCCTCAGATTCTGAGTGCTTTTGCCAATTCAAACATTGAAGTCATTGTGACTGTGGAAAATGAAATACTGAGCCAGTTGGATGATCCTGAACAAGCACTTCAATGGGTGAACAGCCGCATCATACCATACCTACCCGAGACAAAGATCACGGGGGTTCAGGTTGGGAACGAGGTTTTCACTGATGACGACACCACTCTCATTCAGCACCTTGTGCCAGCAGTTGTTAACATTCACAATGCTCTAGCTCAGTTAGGCTACTCAAACATCAAAGTTTCAACACCTAGTTCCTTAGCAGTGCTTGATGAATCTTACCCTCCTTCAGCTGGTAGTTTCAAAAGTGAAATCTCTCAGATTATGTACCAGTTTTTGAACTTCTTGTCAAACTCTAAGTCCCCCTTTTGGATCAATGCCTACCCCTACTTTGCTTACAAGGATGCTCCTAGTGGGATTCCGTTGAACTATGTGTTGTTCAATCCAAATGCGGGAATGGTTGACCCTTACACCAATCTCCACTATGATAACATGCTTTATGCTATGGTAGATGCTGTTTCATTTGCCATTGCTAAAATGGGGTTCAAGGGGATAGAGGTTAGGGTCTCTGAGACTGGTTGGCCATCAAAGGGAGATGCTGATGAGGTCGGTGCCACGCCAATGAATGCTGCAACTTACAACAGGAATTTGTTGAGAAGGCAAATGGCAAGTGAAGGGACTCCTCTGAATCCTAGAATGAGGTTGGAAGTGTATTTGTTTGCGTTGTTCAATGAAGACTTGAAGCCTGGACCAACCTCAGAAAGAAACTATGGTCTCTTTCGACCTGATGAATCCATGACTTACAATGTCGGCTTGTCTGCTCTGGCAACCTCATCAGCATCAACTTCGTCATCTTCAATTTCTCTTGCTTCCTCTTCCACTAAGATTAAGGTAAAATCGTTGATTATGCACTTCTTTTTCGTCATTATATCCGTTACTTAGCTTATAATGCACTGCTTACATTATGACCAGAAAACATGTACGTCAATTATACGAGGGTTATATGTGTAACTTACAGATGGACCCATTTATAATTAACTAATATATATTTTATTGAAAATTTTCTCAAGTATTTTATTATGAATGTAATATACACTGTCAGTGTAAAAGGTTATTCAATTATGACTCTTTATTTTTTAAAGTAGTAACGAGGAAAGTAATACATTTACAATGAATAAAAGGTTGTAATTGAATGTAACGTGTATACCAATTAAACTTTTTTATTATCTTGTAATTTTGTTTAGTAAATGACTAATATAAAAAAATCATCATATATAATAAGGCTTTTATATATAAAACTATATTTTTGCTTGATTGGCAATTTACAATGACATTAGATAGAAAATAAATTATATGGATAGTACGTATTGAACAATATCAATCTAATTATTTTCTTTAACCATGAAACAGGTAGCACCATGGGAATGCAAAAGCTTGGTGAACTGGATGTTTGTATATATGTTGATATTAACCCTTTTAGGGTGAAGAATATCTCCGTACTGGGAAATTAGTGTCAATATCCCCATTAAGTAAAGTTGGGAATTTACTTCCTTCAAGTGGCTAGAAAGAGATCCACCCGGTAAACAAAGGCATTCTGGAATGTCAAGTTTGAACACTAAAGGGACCCTATTTTTCAGGAAAAAGAGACCAACAAACTTTCCAAACAAACGGGCTTCAAAATCAGCATTCAGCATAAGAACAGAGGAAGAGAGGATTCAAGTGGAAAAATGGAAGATTACCCAACGTCTTAATCAAGTGGTTGTGCTTACGTCCACTTACCCCACCATTAGTCACTAGTCATATTCTAGCAACTAGCATGCATGTGGCAGTCACGGGAAAGTAAGCTTAATTTAGGTAGACAAGGGACAAAAGCCATCTCATTCTTTCAATGCAAGATGTTGCAGGACAATAAATTCTAGTTTCAGTTTAATTGCTTTGATTATCAAATGCCAAATATATGTTGTATGTCGCTTATGTAAAGTTAATTTCACTTTTGTTTGCTTCCTGGATTCGGCTATATTCCTTAAAAATAACAATATTATCAAAATTTTTAAAATTGAGAAATAACTAGTGCATAGGTTTCAACTTTATTTTTTATTTTCTGTAAAAAAAAAACCCTTTATTTTTTATGATCTTAGCATTCAAGTTGACATAACCAAAAGTAAAAACATCCTATATTTTAATTATGTTAATGTAAAAGAAGAATAAAGAGTTACTCCTTGAAGAGGAAGGTATAGAGAGGTAGCCAAGCCTTTTCTGCGGCTCTGCTGCTTCATGCAATATGCATATCACCTTATTGGTTGTTAAGAAATACTTTCCAAAGGTGGAATCCAATCATCCATGACCATTTCTATTAATATATAAAAATATAATATGTTCCAATATTATTTTCTTGGGGCACATTTTTTAAGATTAATATGTCGTAAGATTATGATTCCTTCTCTCTTTTGCCCCTTTTGCGATTTTGAGTATGCTCAAGTATAAAGTTTAATATAAAAAATAGTTGAAAATGTAAATATAATACCCAAAGTTAAGGCTTTGTTTGTTTCTATTATCCTCTGGAGACAATGGGGCGGTCCTGCTTTATTCCCTCTGCCAAATAAGCATCAGCATAGGGTCATACCCTCCCCTTTTCCCAAAGGTGCCTTTATCAACGGTTTATTTGTTTAATTAATTTCCTTGACATCAGACCTTCTATTTTTCTTGTCTAAAAGAGGCATAATCAAACCTCAGCCATATGAAAAAGTCATGGAGATTGGTCTAGTTCTTTGAAATCAGCTAACGTGGTGCACATGAACCCCTCAAATTATGAACTGACCCCTAAAATTTAGTTTTTCTTCTTTTCTTTTTGGGGCAGACAATACAAGGGCAATTTTCAAAGAATCCACCAAGAATATTTGTGTTATCGTATTATGGATTTGAACATTCTTATTAGAAACTGCATCTGCAGACATGTGATGTGGCAACATTTTGGTCTTCTAGTGATTTAATTAAAGTATAATTAGACGTATCCCAAATAGGGGTCCATGGCATATATTATCAGCATGTGAAGTGATCGTCTATCATAGACCCTGAAAAAATGTGACCCTTGTATTCTTAAGGCCATGCTATTTCAGTGCTCGTCTATTTTGCCAGGTTGCTAAACAATCGATTCATAGCTCAATTATACTGAACAATAACTCAAATGCTTTGTCTACTTCCTATTATTTCTGCTCTATTCAACTGTAGTTTTATACAGCGCTAGATCAATCTATCATCTTTTAGAACTTCAACATGGCCCTGCTGAAATTTTAGGGAGCAACGGTGATAAATGTCATAATCATATACAAACTGGAAATGTTAAGTAGCTTTCAAACATTGACTTAAAAGATGGATAATGCCAAAACCTTCTGCAATTTTTTTTCCCTTTTTAAAATGTGCAATTAACCATGTTTTTAGCATCTCAAGCACATTTAATGTTCTTTTATAAACTATATTTTTATTACATGATTTGTTTTTTAATTTCTAGTTTTAGTACATAAACTTTTTTTTTTGTTGATTTAGGTTTTTAAACTTTTTTCCGGTCTAGTTTTTAATATTTCTGTCCATTTTTTCTTTCAAAATTAGTATTTTATATTACCATGTGTAATGATTGACGCGTAAGCATTTAATGGAGAGATACACACGAACGACTAAAAGTTACACCAAAAGAATCGGAAGACTTTGACTCATCAAGGATAAATTTATATAATAAAAATAAAAATTCAAATAAGTTCAAGCACTAAACCATAATTTATCATTTTTTTTCCGTCAAATATATCAAGCACATACCATTACTCTGGATACCACATAAACGTAAGTAATATAAATTTTAATTCACATATATATAATTCTTACAAAATTTTCCTTTTTAAAATTGTATTACATAGTATATTAGTATATATTAGTAAGACATAATAAGAAAAACTTCACAAATTCATATTTTTACACATGATTTAGGTAGTATAAATTCAAACTTTTAAGAAGGTATTGTAGTTTATTTTAGATTTATTAATATGTAACCTAGTATTTATATTTTTTATAAGCTAAAGAATTTTATTAAAGAAGAATAGTTAAATAGGAGCACAAGATGTGCTTGCCTAACACATTGCATAGTTTAAAAGAAAAAAGGAATTCAACCACATTATCGTCTACAAAACACAAGGTATAAGTTCAAAACGCATTCAACAGATGAATGAATGAACATCTTCATTGTGTCACAACATTCCCACATTGGCAGTTGTATTGCTTGAACCATATCATCAACCTCTAGTTGCTTTTTTCTAAATAATTTCTCATTTCTAACTAAGTGAAAGACCATGCTCGACTAATCCCTATTGATCCACTTATTAATCCCAAATACTGGTAAGAATAGCTCCAAATCGTATTATGTAGTGACATTAGAAGACTCCCCACCAAATACATAACCTTGCCCAAACCTGAAGTGACTATCAACAAGCACTAAGTATTCACATAGCAAGTTTAATAGTGTCAAGTGTGAGAGAATATATAAGATTAATATAGTAGTTTGAGTTAGACTCAAACATAAATTCAAATACAATAAGGACTACATCTTAGTATATATCTACTTTTAGAATGAACCAACTTTGAATCAAGAGGGCCCAAAAACTTCAACAATTATTAGTAACTAGGATAACAAACAACTAGTAAGGGAACTTAAGACCAAAACAATGGGATAATGCCTTAAGAAATATGTATGTCAAAAATAAAATATATAAAAATAGGTACTTGAAAAAAGGTAGATGGGTTTATTGCACTTTTACTGTAACCAAATACTTCACATAAATGTTGTAGTACATAATAAACTTACCCTTGATCTTGCATAAAGTGTTATTAGTATAAAAGAAAATCATTAATTACCTCTAAGTGCTAATTGACACCTAGATATGAAAAGAGGCAAAAATATAAGTGTGATAAATGTATTATGTGTGTAAGAGAGAAATTCTAAGTGTTAATGAGATGCTTGATTTATAACACCATAATAAATATGCATTTTAGTAATTATAACTATGTCAACCTCAACAATAAAACTACTAGTGTCAAGTAAGTTAGTGTAAATAAGATGATAGCTGAAGCAATATATTTTTCTTTAAAATGAAATTACTTAGCATTGGTATTAGCCAACACTAATTTTGAAATGACGTTGATTTCGCATGGGTCAAAGTTGGCACTATTATCCGTTGGTAAATTCCAGGCCAAAAGTGTAGAAAAGATGTTCCCAAGACATATTGGGTATTATCTTAAAAGACTTATTCGAGTAATCTCGCAAGTCTCGTAGGATACAACAAGAACTTTTCAGGTGAGCTCAGACTACAGAACTAGCAAGATAAAAAGAGAAATAAAGGGAAAGAAAGCCAAAGAGAAGTAGAGAGAAGAAAACTCAAAGGTGTATCTGACAGTGGGAACCATAGACCCTATATATAGTGCTATAAGTTTCACATAAGAATGAATATAGCCCATTGCAAATATAAATTGTAATAAAAAAGATTAAATGTAATTAATTATATGATTATAAATTAATTACATTTAATACGTAATAAAGACTAAATTTAATACATAATAAAACTAACGAACGACTATGAACATTTTAATGCTTTTAAAATAACCCACCACAAATTAATTTGCCTATTGTAATATTCAAATTTTTCAACAATCTCCCACACATTACAAAAACAAATAAAACTTTTGAAAAGAAGAAATCTCTAGCTAAGTTCCTAAGTGAGATGTATTACATAAGATCTCATGTAGTTATGCTTTATGAGCCAGACCTATACTAGTAGTACTTATCACACAATGAAGTTGGTGTAGCTATGCTATATAAACCAAAAACATGTGGCTATGATAGTGGTCTACTAATCACAATTAATCCCCATAATCTTGTACTATTTTTTTGGGCCATGCGTTTGTCTCATATTCATGAGTGTTCTAGAGATTTGTCAAGATCTCGTGCAAATGGCTCCACTTGACACTCATATAGGTCATTTTATCAAGTGTATGTTGAAAATCATACACCACTTATAAGGGATATAAAATTCATTAAAAATTTTATAAAACGATAAGCTTTCTCATAAAGCTTAATTAGAAAGCTTAACCTGTCATTAATGCAACATCTAGTACTTTCCCACATCGTAGGAAGTGACTAAAAAGGAAATTAATTGATATCAATTTTTGTGCTAGAAGAATTGACAAATAATTTGTTCTTACCTATATGAACCTTTTTCATGGGATCTCCAATCATAAAGGTTGGGTTACCATCATTGTTTATTTTCAATTGGCTTAAGTCTCATTCCCCTTAATGTTTCTAACATGATTTTTCTTCCTAGGGGTTTCATCAGAGGATCTGCTAAGTTTTCTTTTGACTTTACAAAGTCTATGAAAATTATTCATCCTTTGGTGTTGGTTTCATTCCTAAAGGAATGTTAGTCAAGATGTTTCTTAACCACTCAGTCTTAGTGCTAGTCATTTCTAGAGTAACAAACTCAGATTCATTGTTGGCCTAGCTATAATGGTTTGTCTGGCTAGTTTTCATGTAATTGCATCACCACCAAGTGTAAATACATTGCCACTGGTGGATTTTGTCTAATGTAAATAAGAGATCCAATTAGCATTACTATACCTTTCCAGTACCGAAGGAAATCCACTGTATTCAATACCATAGTCCACGGTACCTCTCAAATATCTCATGAGTCTAGAAAATGCTTCCTAATGATCCTTATTAGGATTAAGATTGTATCTACTCAATCTACTTACTGCATAGGCTATATCAGGTCTTGAGAAATTCATCAAGTATAGTAAGCTCCCAATGATCTGGGCATATTAAGTTTAAGAAACTAGTTCTACTCTATTTTTCTTTACCTGAGAGTTAGCATCATAAGGGATACTTACCGATTTATAATCATAATAGTTAAACTTTTTAAGAAATTTCTGCACGTAATGTCCTTGGGATAATAATATACTATCTCCCTTCCTTATGACTTTAATTCCTATAATTACACGTCTTTGATATCAAACTTGGATGCTAAGAATGATTTAGTTTAAAAAATTCTATCATTGCATGTACTAAATTTTAACATGTCATCCAAATACAAACATATAATGACACATTCACAAGTTTTGCATACACATATCTATCAACATCACTATAACAAAAATCATCAGCAAGTATAGTTTCATTAAACTTTTCATGCCATTGTTTTTGTGTCCGTTTTAAACCATGTATGGATTTTAAAAATTTATACATTTTATTTTCTTGACCAGTTAATCACATATCTCTTGGGTTGGGTCATGTAAATTTCTTCCTCTAGATCACCATTCAAAAAAACTATCTTAACAATCATATGATGAATCACCAACTTGTGAAAAGATGCTAATGCTATCAAAACTCTAATAGAGGAAATTCTTGTAATAGGCACAAAGGTATCAAAGTAATTTATGTTCTCTTTTTGCGTAAACCCTTTAACTATCAATTTAGCCTTATATTTATCTATAGATCAATTAAGTTTATACTTTATTTTAAAGATCCACTTACAACCAATTGATTTTGCACCCGCAAGAAAGTTTACTAAGCCCCAAGTATTATTCTTTTTTATAGAATTAATCTCAATCTTAATAACTTGTTCCCAAATGTTCATGTTTGATGAACTAATAGCTTTAGAAAAATTCAAAGGATCATTTTCAACTATATATGTGTAAAAATCATCACTAAAAGATTTTTCTATCCTTTGTCTCTTACTATGTCTTAAGTCTCAATCATAGGTTCAATATAGGTTTCAATTGACTGCTCAAAAATAGTACTATCACTAGAGGTAGCAGATATACTAGATTTCCAAGCGAATATGTCCTCAAAGAATTCAACATTCTTAGTCTCTATAATGGTATTACAATCAAGTACATTACTCTTAATGTTAAGACACTTATAGGTTGCACTATGTTCAACATAACCAACAACATACAATTAGATGTCTTAGATCCTATTTTCTTTCTCTTAGGATTAGGTAACATAACCATAGTTAGACACCCCCACACTTTAAGATATTTCATGTTAGGTGTATATCCTTTTCCATAACTCATAGGGTATTTTTCTTGTTTTCTTATGACGGATCTTATTTTGTAAGAAATAAGCAGTTAAAAGGGCTTATCTCTAAAGGTTGACAGATGCAAATGAACTAACCAACGAAACATTCATCATTTCTTAAGTGTTCTATTTTTCCTCACAAATACTCCATTAGACTCAGGGGAATATGGTGGGGTTACTTCATGGATAACACCTTATTTCTCACAAAAGTCATTAAACAAAGTGTAATCACTATCTCTATCTGATCTTATCCTTTTTATCTTTCTACTTAATTAATTTTCAACTCCAGCTTTGTAAGATAAAAACATATTGAACACTTCATTTTTATGTTTAATAAAATAAACTCTTGTATACCTAGATAAATCATCAATAAAGGTTACAAAATAACTTTTACCTCCCCTAAACATACATTGTTTTGAATCAATAAGATTAGAATGAATAAGACAAAGAGATTCAGTTTCACATTGTATAGAAAAAAATAAGGTTTTAGTTAACTTAGATTCTACACATACTTCACATTTCCTAATTTGTTTATCATGTATGTTGATTGGCCTAGTCTCGTTGTAAATTACTAACATACAAAGAATTAACATGTCCTAATCTAACATGTCGCATATCATACGAATCAATCATATAAGTAGAAGAAGTAAATGCTTTATTCTCATTAATCACTATATTAAATACAAAGAAACCTTAATCACAATAAATCTCTCCCATAAACACATTGTTTTTAGTCATGACTATCTTATCAGACCCAAAAGCCAATTTTACCCAACCTTTTTTAACAGTGCCACAAAGACTAAGTTTATTCTAATTGTAGGCACATGCAACACATCACCTAGAGTTAGTGTTTTTACAAATAAGAGTTTTAAAAGAAAATTTTCTTTTCCTCAAAACTAGAGTAGATACATAATCACCTAGGAAAACTTATTCTTCTTCACCCCCCAAAGGAGTGCTAGAGAAGAATGTATTTATATTAGCACATATGTGTCTGGTGGCCTCAAAGCCTACCACTCATTTACTCACATTGGTCACAATATTTACCATAGAAATGATCACAATAAAATTATCATCTTGTTTAGCCAAGTTAACCTTAGGTTTAGGAGGATTGTCATTTCTTACAAGTAGGCACTGAAGCATAAAATATTTTGGCTCTTTACAAAAATTATTATTTTTTATTAAAGGTGAGGTTCAAAACTGCATGTGGAGTATGAGAATTATTATTATAATCAGTTTCACAAGCATACCTTTTTTAAGCAATCATAATTTGACCTTGCTTTTGACAGTGTAAATTTTTGTAGTTGTCCAACAACGATCCAACAATAATTTGAATCTTGGAGACATCTGACAAAGGTTTGGCGAAGGCATGTTGGATCTCAAGTGTAGCAACAGAGTCAAGTTGGTCAACCATGAGTCTTTTAGATTGTTGGTAATCTTTGGTACAAAAGTATAGAAAATATCTTCTCAAGTTTTGCTGGGCACTGTCTTATAATATTTATGCAAATAATCTCGCAAGTCTACCAGTATATAATAGGAACTTCTCAAGTCGTGCTAGGCACTGTCAATTATCATTTACTATAGCGTCCACCTAGTCAGCCTTATATGGTAATTAGTATTAATACACTTTTAAAATCATGTCACAAATTAATTTGCCTATTATAATATTCAAATTAATTGATAATCAATCTTATATGGTAATTAGTGTTTTGAGTTGTTTGACTATTATCAATTAATTGCAAAGTAGCATTAGCTAATTGTTGAAAAAACCAATATTTTGATTTGCTTTAATACAAAAACTAAATGCATTAATTACGACTTAGTGTCAACTTAGTTGATGTAAAACCTACTTAATGCACTTGTGTCTATTTAGCATAAACTAAATTAAGGTTAAGTCTACATGAAAGTCTTCCTCGATCCTATTTTCCCTTATTCTCCTTTTTTTCTTATTTTTCCTTTTCGTGCTCCATGGTGACTGCTACTATAGCTGTCAAAACGGGTTGGTTCGACCCATATGAACTAGTCCACCTTGTTCCACCAGAAAATGGGTCAATCTGACCTAACTCATTTAAAGTTTCTTACCCAATCTGTGTCCGACTCACCATAGGTTGGTGAGTTATATAAGCCAACCCACAAAAAAAAAATTAAAAAATTAAAAATATTTAAAATTTTAAAACTAATTATTTTATTAAGTCTTTATTTAAAATTATGAAAAATAATTTTCTATTTGATTATGTAATATAATAGTGTAAATCATAAATGTTTAGTGGGTCGAATATAAATATTTAGTAAAATAATAAAATAATAAATATTTAGTGGGTTGAATATAGGTTAACCTGACTCACCCAGATTAAACCTGTATGGACCAGGTCCAAAGTGGGTTAGGTTACTTTTTAACTATTACAACTTGTTTTTCTTATTTTTTTTGCTCAGCCTAACCCATATTTATGATGGGCCGAGTTGATCAACAAATTTAAACCTGTTTAGACAGCTCTAACTACTACACTTGTAACCACCATGCTTTCTAGTCACCATTTGCAATCACCATTACTATTGCAAGCCATCCATCTCCCATTATTCTATTACATTGCCAACATATTATATCATTGTCACAAAAAATAACCTATTTATTCTTTTTTCTTTTTTTTTCTTGAAATATGCTCAATTTTAATGTTTTTTTTTATTACGCTCACTAATATTTATTATTGTTGTTGGTTTGAGTTTGAAGTGCTTTTTATGATAACATTTTGCTTATTTAAATATATTTATTAGGCCCCTAAACTAAATAAGAAGGTTCTTAGAGGCTTGAAACTAGAAAAAGAAAATGAAAATTTATGACGATTTTAAGGTCTTAAAAAATTAAAAATAATTCAAAAGATAAGGATGTAATTAAAAAAAATTAGTTTAAGTACCTACGTAGTAATTTAATTATTTCAAATATTATTTTAACTTGTTTCCTTTTAAAAAAAGTATTTTAACTATTTAAAAATTATTCTTGAATTTTATTAATTAAATATTGTCTTGAAATTTTATGTTTTAAAATTTTTTGTTATTTAATTAATATTTTTTTAATTAAAAAATATTCAAATCATGTCAATTGGAAAGGGAAAATGTTAGAGGGATTAACCCACACTTTCTCTTTCCTAATTTAAGCTTTCTGGGAGATTTTAATTAAACAAAAAGCATATGTTTTGATTATTCTTGTTCTAATTATACCAATTGAAAAGGAAAAAGCACAATAATTTACCAACCTTTCTTCTTCCTAATTTAACTCTTTTCATGGAGATTTCTAATTAAAGTATATAGTCTTTATTCTTTACTTATATTTTACTTATTTATCATGTTTGATTTGTATTGCAATGATTAAATAACTATTGCACGTTCACACATAAAAAAAAAATCTCTTCTCATTTTGTGTTTTTCTACTTGTCATCTTCAATGTCATATTTATTTTCATCATCTTCATCTTATTTGATCCGTTTCATTATTTAAATCATTCACCAACTTTTTTATAAGTAAAATATTAGTTATTAACATGTTAATTTTATTAGTGAAAATATTTAAATCTACAATATTTTCTTTCTTTTTCTCTTTATATGTGTATTTTTTCATTAAAATAACCTTTTATTAATTATAACCTGTAAACCATCCACCAACTTAAACTTTTTCCTTAACTTGAGTTCGTTTGTACATACTATTTCAAAGCTATATTCCTTTTGAAACTAAAAGTTATGTAAGGAAAGAATGTAAGCCTGTACGAAGAAAAGTAAAAAAGAAGTAACTAATTAACCTTGGTGGTGATAGTTTTTATTTTTTAATCGGTAAAAACAAATTTCTATAAGTGGGAAAAATAATTTTCTAGATGGCTTTGTGTGATTTAGTAGAGAAATCAAATCTTGAAACCATAATGAGAAGAACCTGGACACATACTTTTGCCCTCATGTAATGTTTCATTATTGTTGTATGCTCTACCTTTTTGCCAAATATTTAAAAAAAAAAATAATCTTAACATTACAACCATTTCTTGATGTTAGTAGAAAATATTCCGCAATTTCTTTGTGCCGTTCAATTAATTGAATCCCCATAATTAGTTAAATAGGTCTTTTCAACATATCACCCATTTCAATAACTATTTGAAAAATTGGATGGGATATTCAGAAGATGTGTTGAATTAGTTATGGAATTTAGTAAATTAAAATGGAGTGAGTAAATAGAGAAATATTTTTGTATAGATATGGTCACTTAATTGAAAAGAAAACTTAGCATAGGAATGAAAAAATAAAATAACAACTTGGAGCATTTAAATTATTTCTCAAATATTTGGCTAAAAGGACAGATTATACTCCTTGGTAAATAAATTTCATAAGGAATGAAAGTCATTTGGAGCATGTGGAGTTTCTTCTCAGTATAGTTGTCAAAATTTGATCTCCCTGTTAGACCTCACAAAATTATTTTCAAAGCGATTCCTCTATATTGTAATAATGCAACTGACATTTTGAAGCTTTAGAGTGATGTAGTTGAGTCCAATGAAGTATTTAGACTTTTTTTCTTCCTTTAGGTTAGTTAAGAATTTTTTTTCCTTGCAATGCAATGATTTCTCTTTACACCTCTATAATATATTAAAAGATAAAAATATCTTAAAGATTCTTTACAATGGTAATTCAAATTTGAATTTTATAAATCTAAATTACTTATTTTAGACCTTGTTAAAATTTTTAATGCATCCAAAATGAATAATCCAGTTTTTATTTTTAATAAATATGGATTACCTATTATGTACTGACTACCTCAACCTCTGCAACTGCAATTTGTCCCCTTCAGCCAACGTACTTCGTCTGCATGCTTCATTCCTTCACACATTCCTCATCTCCGCCATATGGCCGTCATGGTGCCACCATATCCTACTGCAACCACTCTATCCTCCTCGCAACAACATCTCTTCCCACATGTCAATTCATGTTTCCTTCCTCACGCTAATCTTTTCCTTCTCGGATTACCTATTTTTAAGAGCTACCAATTTATTTTTTTTTTCCCTTTTATATATTATGATGATGTAGAGAGAAATATATAGAGATGTAGGAAGAAAAAACACGCTTGTTAATGAGTTTTGCTTTCATGGTTTAATAACAACTATACCCCTTTTTTTTAGGAATTTTTATTTCACATTACTCCATTTTCATTTTTCACCTATTAGTGAGAAAAATACTAATATATTCTTTATTTTTTACTCTCAGCGGTGCCCTGCTGGAGAGTAAAAAAGTTTATAAATTTTAAAAAATTATTACTCATAAATGTTATTAATATCAATTTAATTATAATAAAAAATTAAATTACTCATAAATGATGTTAGTGTCAATTTAATTATAACAAAAATAATAATAATAATAATTAGAGTAATTAACGTTAGTGTAATTAGAGTAATTAACGCCATGTAATTAGACTCAAAGTCATTAAAGTAATAAAGGATAAAGAGGAGTGTAATTAGAGAATTAGATTCCAAGTAAGGAGAGTAATTAAAGTCATATAATTATATTCAAAGTAATTAGAGTAATTTACAAATTTTTTTACTTCTCTAGCGGTGTATTGTCGCAGAAATTAAGAGAAGGTTTCGTAATAAATTTTATATTTTATCATATGAAATTTTAATAAAATTTTAAAAATTATATTATAAATAAATTATATTATTAAAATATAAAATTTTATAAATATAATATATAAATTTATAATTAAATAATAAATATAAAATTTATAAATATAAAAGTTTATTAGGAGAAGGTTTTTTGTAATAAACTTTTATATTTTAAAATATAAAATTTTAATAAAATTTTAAAAATTATGTTATAAATAAATTATTATTAAAATATAAAATTTTATAAAGATAATTTAAATAGTTAAATAAATTTTTTAATTAATTTTTTTCTTTGTTCGAAAAATTTATTTCATAAAATAAGTTATTTTATTTTAAAATATGAGTAAGTGAGGTTAATTTATTAAAATAGGTATTTAGAAGGATAAAATTAATTAATTATAATAAATATTAGGATAAATAATTAAGTTAAAGGGTTTTGAGCTGAATAAATATTAAATAAAAAAACATGTCTGAAATAAAAATATCTTCTTTTATTTTATTAATAAGCCCGAACGAAATAGGCCGCAGGCCAACAAAGTTGGTGGGAGAAAGAAATTCTCACAGGTTTATTATAAAGATTTTATGAATAGCGTAATATGATATATTACAATTTTATTAACTATTTAAAAAAACCATAAAATCATGTTGATATTTATTTGTAGTTATTAAATATCACATACTTATATTTTTATTTTTAATGCTTTAATTTTTCCTTTTGAAATTGAGGAGATGATTGAAACTGTATAAATGCACCTTGCTGGTGTTGCTTCATGTCCAACTGCAAGTCTTTCTCCTTCAATTATGTAAAAATACGGAAAAAAAAACCACTAGGAATTAAATCCGAGAAAAGACTTATGCAGTAAAAATTGGCATTTAATTGCATTCTTTTATATATTATTATTTAATCCACCTTATCAACTAATAATACCTTAAAATATATATATATATATATATATATATATATATATATTATATTGAGTTGTAATTATACGAAGATATACAAATTAAATTCATTAAATTCAGTATTTCAAGAAAAAAAATCATTTTATTGTCACGATGTTAAATTAAGAAATAATAATAATAATAATAATAATAATAATAATAAAATTTAATTCAGTATTTCTATAAAAAATTTATTTTTTAAATTGACATAATGACAATAAAATGACTTTTTTCATTCAGTACAAAATTAAATTTATTATTATTATTATTATTATTATTATAATAATTTTTTAATTTGACATGGTGGTAATAAAATGATTTTTTTCCATTGAGGTACTAGATTGAATTTTATTATAATAATATATAAACAAATATATATATATATATATTTATACTATTATAATAAAATTTAATAAGTAAATATTTATTTATAAATGATAGAAATTTAATAAATAAGATAAATTTTATTTATATTGAGTATTTTGTATTATATTTATATATTTAATAAATGAACAAAAAATATGAACAAAGTAATTTCTAAAAGAGTCAACCAAATTATTCATTGTGTTCTCTTGTTGATAACCTAAAAAATGAACCCAAAAAAAAAAGAACAAATTACTTTCCAAAAAAAGTAAAAAATCAAATTATTCATTGTGTTCTCTTCTTCATAATTTAAAAAATGAACAAATTAATTTCTAAAAAAAATCAAAAACCAAATTATTCATTGTTTTCGCTTGTTCATAACCTAAAAAATGAACAAAACAAAATACATATGAAAGAATAAAATGAACTTCGTTGTAATAAGAAAAATAATATAATAGGATACTTGTAGAATACCTGAACGCGAAAATATCTAACAAAAATTAAAATTTCATACCCGTCTTTTTATATTGCTTTCAACTCGCCCTGTTGTTATCCGTAATCATATGTAAACATATTTAATTTTTCATACTATAGTTTTTTACAAGACTTAATAATTTGCTATGCATGCATCATAAGATAATAAGCATAAAATAACTAATGCATTAATTGAACATTTTTCTATTAAGAACTTAAAAATATGAAAATCCATTGCTAAATTAACTTAAATACAAATGCATGTAGGTTTATTTGGAATAAATACTAATCTATAAACGAAGCGAAAGGTCGTCCAAATCAACTTCTTCTTCTTGTACATTGTTTGTGCTCTCTGAAGTCGAACCATCCTTTTCTTTATCCTTGAAGGCAATTGCATTTATAGCTGCAGGCTTTGCATCTTTGGTAGAAAAATTTGGTTTACTCTTTTGCAACATCTCTGTTTCATGATACACAAGTGGACCGGAGTTGAAATTGGGCCTTTTTGGTAGATTTATTATTGAATTTTTTTCTTGGAATTCATCTTTATTGTGTTTTTTTACACTCTTGGAAATTTCGCTCATATTATAATTATAGCTATTGTTTGAGCCAACAAAATATGTATTAAGAACATTATCCTTAATTAAGCAAGGAAATTTGTTGGTATTAAAATTAGATATGGAATATTGTTATCTTTATGATCGATATTTTGAAAATTACTTTTAAAAAATTTGAAAAAATGGTCGATAAAAAACTGTGGATTGTTAGCATCAAATACATAGTTTATAATAGAACTTGGACTTCGTGCATGCCCTTTATGATTATTAGAGGAACCCATATAAATTAGATGGTCCACAGATTGAGAAAAAGGAACAGTCCCTTTAGCTACAAAGGATGCATTGTCGCTTCTTGTAGAAGAATAATTTGGAGGCTTGAACAATGAATTGTAGTCTTGATGGTTATTCTCACCATGATAATTTCCTGCGTTTATCATATTTATTGAATTGAATTAGAAGAGCTATTAAACAAAAAATAAATTATTGCTTTACCTTTGGTTACATAAGGATTCTTTATTGTACCTCTAGACAAAGTTTTCATTGAAGCATTCCAATCTTTAAGCTTGTCCTTGGTGACATTTGTTGAATTATGAAAAGAAATCATTTAATGTTTACGTTTCTTAATCTCAGCCTTATGTAGCGTTTGATGACCTCCAAGAGCTTGATAATTGCTAAATACTTCTTCACAGTATGAGCAATAATATGCCTTTTGTTTTTGCTTGTCATGAGCGTCTATAGAAATTGAAGATAGATTCATCATGAAAGGGAAAATGAATTCTTTTAACAAAGATCTAAATGGGTTAAAATGTATTATCTTTTTAAGTATGAAGTATGTCTATGTCCCAACCTTATTTATAATTGTTTTAAAAGAGAGATAAAACTTTAATAAATTTATTTATGATAAGAAATTACAATATAAATTTTAGAATATGACAATTGAAAGATGATATATATATATATATATATATATATATATATATATATATATATATATATATATATATATATATATATCACATGAAAGAAGAAGTATGACTTTTAATGAATTATATTATGCAATCAATGTTCACATATTAAAGTTTTTTTTTTTTTTGTGTATTGAGGAGGTAGGAGAACATATGGTAAATAAACTCCTACTCATGGATAATCTTTCATCCTGTTACAAAATTGATGGGGAATCCTTCATTTTACTGGACATGAGCACAGGTATGACAAATACTCGATTTGTTAAGTCGTGAATAAAGATGAGATGGAAATATACATATCCACCTCATACTCTTACATGTCCCTGTATCCGTCTCATTTCCTTCTTATTTTATAATGACTAAAATATTCATTTATCTTAAAAAAAATTTGACATTTAATTCACAAATTACAACTTTGTGTTTATTAGACAACTTTTGAATTAATATTACTATATTTAAACAAATTATTTTTTACTAAAATATTATTATAATTTTTTTTATATGAGACAGGTATGAGGATACCTGATACCGACGAGAATGAGGACGAGAACATAAATCTGATACAACTAGATATGGAGACGAAAATGAGAATGTGTTTCAAAAGTGGGGATAGAGATAAGAATGTCATACTCGTTCTCACCCGTTTCTCCCTGTTGTCATGACTAAGAAAAAGTCAAACAAAATTATAAAAAAATTTTATAAAGTATTAATGTATTATTAATCACATAACACCTTTAAATATGAAAATTACACCACCGTTTAAGGATTTACCTAAAATATGCAATCAACTATGATTTAAATTTGCTAAATATAGCATCTTCTCTAACATATATGAATATTAAGTGTCATTTTTTCTAACTTTAAGGTTAATTCGAATGGTAGGTCGAAAAAAAAGAAACTCTCAATATGATATAAATTTATATTGTATTTAAGAGTGCACGATTTTTAATGAACTATATCACGTAACCATTAATGCTTATAAATTGAAGTTTTAGGAGGCTACAAATAAATCTTGCCGGACTATTAACATATATGAATATTGAGAGTCATTTTTTCTAACTTTAAGGTTTATTCTAATGGTAGGTCGAAATAAAACAAAATTCTCAATATGATATACATTTATGTTGTATTTAAGAGTGACATTAAAGAAGTATGACTTTTAATGAATTATATCATGTAACAATTAATGCTTATATATTGATTATTATTTTTATAAATAATAAAATTTTCTCAGTAATAAAATTCTTTTTGTTAAAAATGTTAAAATTAATAAGTAAAATAAAAAGTAATTTTTATGTCTTAAAGTGTGAAATAAATATATAAAAGTTATTTAATTTTACATATTTAATTACATGTATCTGTCTTTAAGATTTGATTTTTCAGTGTTTTTTTAATTTTTTTTATATTTACCTTAATAATTATTTGTAACGTCTCTTCCAATTTTTAAATGCAATGTCCAAAAATAATTAACGATAAATCAAGGCATCCTATTTTGTGCGACAAAGGAAAATTCATGAAAAAGTTAAAACCAAATAAAGTATCCAACAAAGTGACTGATATTATTTTCTCAATTTCCTATATAAATAAGGGATGGTAGTTTTGAATACAAAACTTTAAAACTTAAGACAACAAAGATGTGTAGGTTGATTAGTTAAAAATTAAAAAAACTAGTTGAAAGCTGAAATACTAGTTGTAAATGTTTGGTAAATTAATTGTAAGTGTTTGATAAATTAGTTGATCAATTAGTTAAAATTTGTAAAATGACAAATAAAAGCATCATTAATCATTAGATCAATGAGAAGATATTTAAAATAATTATAATATATTTTAATAATATAAATTAATTATATATTTAAATCATAAATTATTATAGTTATATATTTAAATTATAAATTTCTATTATAATATATTTTAATTATAAACTTATGTATAATAAATTACTATAATTAATATTTAAATTATAATTTCTATAATTAAATATATAAATTTTAAATTACATTTTTAAATTATAATTTAGTGAAGGACAATTATGTATTTATATTATAATTACTATAATCACTATAATTACATTAATGAAGGAGAGATGTTGTATAATGTGATGAGAAAGAATTAGTGAAGTACACTGCATTAATTAACGAATGATAAACATGTAAAAATAAAACTAACTAGTAGTTGAAAGGAAAAATTATTTGGAGTAGTTTTTTTGAAAAGAAACGAGTAGTTGTTAAAAAAACTCCTAAATTTTTGTTATCCAGCTAAAGTTAAAACTATTTCAAAGAACTTTTCAACTAGTTGAAATGTCAAACAAAACCTATTTATTCTCTATCTTGGCCCAATATGCTACTCTAAGGCATATATTGAGTCGTATGTTGTGCTAGATAGACCTAATTATGAGATCATAGGCTGATTGTACCAACCAAGGTCATTAACCTATTCCAAAGACATAAACCTACTCTAAAGACCTATGTCTCTATCTTGGCCCAATATGCTACTCTAGGGCATATATTGAGTCGTATATTGTGCTAGATAGACCTAATTATGATATCATAGGCTGATTGTACCAACCAAGGTCATTAACCTACTCCAAAGACATAAACCTACTCTAAAGACCTATGTCTCACTTCCACCTCTTTTATACATGCCACCTCTAAAGATATATCATATTTCAATTAGAATCCATTTATAAATTGTTACTTGTTTGATCTCCGGAGTTCCTTTACAGGTATTCCGACAATAATTTTTGAGAATTTGATATCTTATTTTCATTCATACGTAACCACACAAAATAAAATGGATAGCACAAAGAGAATGCAAGGATTCACATTAACAAGATGATTTTATAGACTTCTATTACAACATTATTATTTTTTGAAATCAAGAAATTATAAAGAAAAATTTCAAAGTACGGTTCTCACTCCCATCATGAGTGTTTTTGGGAAAATTCATTGAATTTGAGTCCAATAGTCTTCCTTGTTGATTTATTAATATTTTATGATCATAAAACGATTATTCAAAATATTTTTATTTTTAAAGTGAAAATAGTATATTTTAAAAGACAAAAGAAAAATTATAATAATCAAGAAAAAATAATTGAGGTTATAATAAAAATACATACGCATACATAACATAATAAATTATTAAATTAAAATGTCATCGGTTAATAATATGATGATTATATATACACATTTCTTTCACAGTAAGTTATTTTCACTTTAACATATTTTCTTGTTACATCATGACTTAAGTCCTCTTTCTCTTGTATTTTTATTTTTCTTACTTAGCATAGTGTGGACACTTGAAGAGATATATGTGAGACCATTTCGTGATATGATAAATTTGTGAAGTGGTGTAACTGTAAGCTTGTGTGTGATTGACTCAACAGAAGGAAAATCTTGCAGTGTTCAATGAACATGGTAGGTATAATGAAGCATTGAAAAGTGGTGGGAAATATATATTTTCAAAGTCTTATAAAACATGCATGTCATTAAGTGACCTTGGATTTTGGATCACATTTATGTGTTACTACTGTTGTGGATAAAATTGCAGACAAGGAAGGAATCGATGAAATTCCTGACGTTGCAGGCATGATTTGGTCGGTCTTAGTTGGAATAGACTATAGAAAGTAAGGTGCTTAATTCAGTGAAACTTAGCAAACATTTGTCCTCGCCGACCATTTTATCAAATATTAACATTCTGAACCTAGTTAGCTGAAAGGCTTTTCCAGTGTTGCCTCTGGTCAATAGATAAATTTTTCTTTTTTTTTTTAAAGGCAAAAGTATATTGATTTATATCATATAAGGTGGAGATATAACAAAATGTTTCAACCGGTATACAGTAGTGAAGTATTATTTTAAACTGTGCTCTACGTAACCTACATCTCTATTTCATATTCATTAAACACAGTCTAGGATGAGAGCACCAGTAAGAAAATACACATGGAGTAGTAAAACCAAAAAAATACAATAGTCATTTCCACGATAAAACTTTATCGACGTTAAGATATCCAGAGATTTCATCGCAAACCTTTGAAAAATAATAGCATTCCTGAACAACCAAATGCACCAACATACAGCAAGCCAAAACACATACCTGCACCTATTCTTCCGCTTTCCCACGACCCACACAGAGGATAACAGAAACAGCTGGTTAATATCTCCCGGAAGTGGGGTCTGTACCCCTACCCAGCTAATAACTTCATACCACAGCCTTTGGGTGATTGGACACTGTAGGAAAAGATGGTTTTTGGTCTCTGGCCCACTATTACAAAACACACAAAGGGGATTGAGCACCGGAGTATGAATTCCTCTCATTAGCAGGTTATCAACAGTGGGAAGTTTGCCCCTTAGCAATCTCCAGGAGAACACCAGTACCTTAGATGGTAATTTTTCCTTCCACAATCGACATAAATCCTGAGGTTCCACAAAATTCATTCTGAAGTCTGATACTCCTTCATTCAACACCTTATACCCTTCGGCCACCAAGTATCCCCCCTCGGTAACTGAATTCCATCCCCACTCATCTGGACTCTGACCCACCAATACCACTTCACTTAAAGCCTCCTGTAAAGCATGTAACAGATGCTCCTCCCATACAAACAACTCCCTCCGCCAGACCCACTTCCATGTTGATAGTGGAGCTCCTGAATCGCATTTGTCGCTAATAGTAATAAACTTATCCTCTGCTAAGGCGTACAATCTGGGGAAAAGTATACTGAATACCATATCTCCAATCCACCTCTGCTCCCAGAATAGAGTGCCCACTCCAGACCTCACTATCCTGTTTATTCTAGTTTGAAACCATTATGGCATTAACGCGGTTGGTCCATCAATGCCCCAGATGTCTTTCCACCACTGGGAAGTGTGGGTAAAGGATGTCGGCCTCTCCATGTATCTATGTAGCTCCCCGTACCTACTCCTCAAAAGCAGACCTCATATAGCTGTATCAGCTGATAATATTCTCCATCTCCACTTTGCCAACAAACTCAGATTCAATTTCTCCAAACACTTCACCCCTAACCCTCCTTCATCTTTTGGTCGACAAACTTTTTCCCAACTCAACCATGCAATTTTTGAGTGACTCTCAGTGCCTCCCCATAAGAATGTCCTCTGCAACCGCTTCAGAGACTTCAGCACTGTCTTGGGTGCCTTATAAAAGGAGAAAAAATACAATGGAATAGATGCTAGCACAGAATTCAGTAAAACCAATCTCCCAGCGAAGGACATATTACTTGTCTTCCATCCTGACAGTCGCTTCTTAAATTGATCAATAACTGGCTTCCAAACTTGTTCCTTCTTAGGGTTGACTCCCACTGGTAATCCCAAGAACTTGAGCTGTAGTGTGCCAACATTGCAATTTAGAATGGTACTAGCAGCAAGTGTAAAGGATTCTGACACATTGAAGCTATAGAAACTACTCTTGCTAAAATTTACCTTTAAACCTGATGCCATTTCAAAACCCTGCAACATCACCTTCAAGTACCACACAGTTTGCAGATCCGCTTCGCCCATCATAATGACATCATCTGCATACTGTAATACTGAATACCTCGCACCCTCTTCCACCTTTATTTCTTTATACAAACCTTTGTGAATGGTTGATCTGTACAATCCTGCTAGTGCCTCTGCCACCATCAAAAACAAAAAAGGAGATAGCGGATCTCCCTGCTTCAACCCTCTCCATGGCTGAAACTCTGGTTTCGGACACCCATTTACTAGGATCGAAACATAACTGTTCCTAACTATAGCATTCATCCACAACCTCCATCTCCATCCAAACCCCATCCTAACCATCATGTAGTCTAGAAAGTTCCATTTCACCGAGTCGTAAGCCTTCTCAAAATCGACATTGAACAAAAAACACGGACTTCGCCTTCTTTTTGCCCAATCCAGAAGCTCATTTGCCACCACTACTCCATCTAGAATTGATCTTCTAGACAAAAAAGCCATCTGAGAGGGCGATATCAGCCCGTTTAACACTTGTTTCAGCCATAAAGACAATAACTTCGAAATAATCTTATGCACACTTAATATTAGGGAGATGGCCTGTATTGACTTAACCCTGAAGGTCTAGCCACCTTTGGAATGAGAGTAATAAAAGAAGAACTTACCCCTCTCGGTAGTATGCCAGACTCATGAAACTCCTGTACTGCCTTCACCACATCTGGCCCAATTACTCCCCAACAGGATTTGTAGAAATTCAGTCCAAAACCATCAGGTCCTGGGCTTTTCCCTCCTTCACAAGCCCACATTGCCTCCTTGATCTCCTCGTCTAAGAAAGGCTCCTCCAGAAACTACTGCTACTGTTCTGATAATTGAGAAATGGGAACTTCATCCAGTGTAGGTCTATCCATCCATCTTTCGTGGAAGTTTTCCGAAAAATGATCTAATATTTTTGCTCTAATATCAGACACATTCTCCAACCATCCCATCTCTGACTGAACTGCCAAAATGGAGTTTGCATGACATCTCGCCTTAAAACAATTATGGAAGGAGTTATTGTCTCCATTCAAAGCCTGTCGCACCCTAGACTTCTGTAGCAGTGCATGTTCCATCACCCTAGCCCTGCCCCAATATTCGGACATGAGATACTGCCTTAGTCTATCAATCACCTGGACCCTTTCCACTAACTGTTGATCAACCACTTCCATCTCCTGAACCTTCTCTACCAAAAAATTATCATCCTTTTTCCACACTTCTTGAGACCACTTTTTTATCTCCCCTTTAATAATCTTTAGCTTCCTTGCCAGCTGGTACATCTTCTACCCTGAACACTGAGTTGAATTCCACCTTACTTTTATCAAATCTCCAAAGGACGCCTCTTCCATCCAATAATAAAAAAACTTGAATGGTTTTGGTCCCCAATTCTGCTTATTATCTCTTGTACTTATCCAACAGTGGTTAGAAAACTCCCTAGTGCCTACCCTCTGTGCACTAATTCCTCATTCCTCCATCACTGTCGGTGAGAATAGAAACCTGTCCAATCTACTGGCTGACTGTCCATCTGGTGAGATCCATGTGACTCATTTTCCAATAACTGGAATGTCCACCAGCCCCATCTACTGTATAAAGAAGTTGAAGTCCTCCATCTCTATCCTTGAATGGTAGGCTGATCTTCCTATGACTTCACTCCTGTCTGTCACCGCATTAAAATCGCCACCAACTACCCATCTTACAAGTGAGGCTCCCCTCCTAGTCATCATTAAATCATTCCAGACCTTTCTCTTGCCCTCCAGCGTACACGGGGCGTACACATTGACGACACAGTTAACCTCATCTGGGTTAGCTCCTCTAAAAGCAACTCCAATAAAACCTTGCCATTGTATTTGCCACACCACCTCCATTAAATCTTTCCTCCATACTGTCACACAACCCCCACTCAATCCCGTTGATGGAAGTACTCTCCATTCACATTCCTCACTCCCTCAAACCTCTTTTATTTCCACTCCTTCAAATTCATGCATTTTGTTTCCTGAAATAAACATATATCAATCTTGTTTCCCACAATCATCCTCTTAATGCGCCTCCTTTTCACCCTTTCCCTAAATCCCCTCACATTCAGTGACAGAATCTTCATTTAAACTACACTTGATTCCTTCTCCCCACCTCTTCCTTTTCCTCCTTGTCTCTTTTTTCCATTCTTGCAAGCTCTGCTAGATACACCTCCTCTGATTGCTTCCCAATTATTCCTATCTCCTTCATTGCTAACCATATTTTCCTCATATCATTGCCTCCTTCCTCTTTGTTCTGACTTGCTTGCTCCATTCCTCCACTCTGGTAAATCTTTTGTAGATCACTTCCATCAACACTATGCCTTCGAACCTGTCTCCAGGTGTTCACCATCCTCCTCTTTCCCTGCCCTCCCCAGGATATTTCTTCTGCACCCACACACTCCCATTGTTTACAGTTGTAAATCTTTGTGGCGCTTAAAACCGTGTTGGTATCACCAATTTCTCTATTATGGGATTGTATTGCCATTTTGGCAGCCACCTCATCTTCGGTACTTGAGTCGTATCCTCCCATCCGCCTTATTTCATTCAATTTTGCCCCTTCACATGTAGCTGAATTGCATGTAGACATTTGATCCTCGATTAAATGACCTTGGATACTCCTACTATTGCTTTTATGCACCATGTGTGGACAGACCGTTGCAGATTGTAAATGTTGTAGATTGAGCTTTCTATTATTACCCTCCACCATAGCCATCCCGTTGCCCACGTCCGCACCCAAGCCAGTAGTGTAGTCCATATTGTCTTCGAATTGTTGAGAATGAGCTCCATATTCACGGCCTGCTTTGTTTCCGCACATTGGGCCGTTGTTTCGTGGCCATCGGTCGGCCTGCATTGGACTGTTGTGGAGCGCCTGTGGGAGGCCCGACCTAAAAGCAAATTCGCAAGTCCGTTGGTGAACATGTGCGCGCGGGCCCACATCCAGAAGCTTCCTCGTTCGGTTCTCGTGTGAGACTGTACCATGACCGTTTTGCGCTACACGTGTCTTGCTATGATTTGCGGATGAAAAGCAGCTGCAGGCGTCATTATTTCTTTGCAGCAGAGGAGCCGTGTTGCAGTATCTAAGCAGGTAACGTGCCTAGGCCTCCCATCTCGCCGATCACTCCTGTTTCTCCAGCCAAGATCACCTTTCCAGTCGTGACTTGCGGCAACCATTCTCTGATTTTCTGACCCCCGTTTTCCTGGCATTCGCAGCTTACCATTTCCGGCCTAGTTTCGTGCCCATTGTCGTCTTCGTCGGACCATCTTTTAGCGCCAGCGTCGAGGTCGTCTGCACCTAGTCTGACACATGTTGTGTCTACGTCATAGGCTACCTCGTGTTGCTTTCGAAGCTCCTCCGCCGGAGCCGCCTTCCACCTCCCACCAAAAAGCTCCTCCTTCAGCACCGCCAGTCGATTCTCTGCTACAAAGGATTCATCAAACTCCCCCTCACCTTGGCACGAGCTCATCTCCGAGCCAGACCCTGGGTACTGCTCTTGGTTCAGCACCTTGTTCCCTTCATCTCCTTCCTCCATCACCTTGACGTGAAAAAGTCGATCGTCTATGGCGACTTTCACCACCTCCTGTAATGGTTTGAAAGCCTTCCGTGAGATGAGTAGTCGTGCCACATCAAACCTTTCCTTTCTGGCTGTCCCCTCTCCTACTCGCACCAACTCACCGTATGGTGCCATCAGAGTCTGAAAGAAATTTTCCCCCCATACATGCAGCGGAATACCATAACAACACACCCATACCCTTCTCTCCGTATCTACGCTTCCAGGCTCCCACCTGGTTATCAAATGGAACGATCTGTATACCCATTCATAACTACCTTCTACTGCCTGTTGCAAGGTTCACGACTCCCCTTCTTCCAACAACACCTTATTCCCTCCCATTGGGGTAGCTTTTACATCATAGATACCCTGCTCGACTAGGAATTGCTGCGTCCTAAAAGCTGTTCCTTTACATAGCACTTCGCCAACATAAGCTGCTTCCAACCTCCTTACTGTCTGTGCCTCTGCTTTAAAAATCAGGATCGACTTTGTTTGTTCCCTTCTCATTTCCCCTTTGTTCTGTCTGGAGACCTGGTTCAACCGTCCGTTATCCTGACTATGCCTTACCACCGAGGAGCCGAAAACCTTTGCATAAGACTGTGTTGTGCTTCGATTCTGTTCTCCTGTCCTCGTTTTCGGAGAATATGTCTGCGCCTGATTTAGCTTAACAGGCCCTTTCCGCTCCATTGCATCCGTGTTCATGTTTTTAATTAGTCTTTGTTCAAATCTGGGCCTGTTTACCCATATCTTCTGACTACCAATGAAGATACTATCCAGCTTAATCCTTAACAGATGAGCGTCCTTCACATCTATAAACCTTGCAACCCAAACCTCCTCCCATTTTTGTCCATTTTAGTTGGTATGTATACCTCATGAACATCCCCATATCTCCTGAAAATTTCCCACATCTCTCTCGCCTTATAATTATCAAGGAAATGTGTGAAGAAGAACGAAGTTATTCCTCCCATGCCTGTTTTCATGGCATCATTTTTAAACTTCCTCCCTCTCTGCTCGCTTCCATGGCTACTACCATACCTTCCTTTCCTCCTTCTCCGAACCTCTCTCCACCCTAAATCGTCCTCTGCAACTTCCATTTTTATGGAATGCTATATAGCAAAAATTATAACTGCGAATTTACCTCCAAGTAAAAGGATCAAGAATGCTCTGTTTTGACTATAGTTTGGCTAAGGAATTGCATAGACCAGAAATAAAATGCAGTTGTAATGTAAGGGCAATGAAGAAGGTGTATGTAATATGTATCTCTTTGTGGTTCCAAAAAGTTAATCAAGATTACAAGGACCAAAGTCATCGCGTAGCAAAAAACAAACTTATTGCGTTCACATAAAAAATCAAAGACCAAAGATCAATGATCAAACCATTCACCAACCCACCCAACCGTCTGTTTTTCTCCCATTATATCCCAATAGATAAACTATTCGGATCTCTTTCCATTCCTATTTTCTTCTTCCATCTACTACTATAACTATTCATTACATTTTTCATTCCAACTTGTCCACAATAAAATAAAGGATCTTTTTGTTGGTTATACAATCATTATCCACATCAATTTCTCAAATCTATTTATTTTTCTTAACAGAAAGTTTGTTTTATATATATATATATATATATATATATATATATTGGGGAGAAAAGTTTGTTATATATTCTATGTGCTTATACTAAATTATTCTTTAATTAAAGTTATATGGTCAATTTCTATTCAATATATTACTTCAGTTACCAAAAAATATAAAATCTCTTGTCATTTTCTAATTATTTTTGTAATTTTAAAAAAGTAAAATAATTATTGTTTCAGGATTTGAATTTTTCACTCTTTCTATTGTGAATTGTACGTGTCTCTCTTTTGCCTCTCACAGTCTCACTTATCTTTTACTTGACATTTTCTTTCGTAATATTCTTTTCCCTGCTGCTTATAAAAAAAAAATATATTTTCCCTACTTCAATGCAACAGGAAAGTAGGAGAGAACTGAGAACCGATTTCATTGTTTGATAACGTCATGTATTACACTAAAAAAACGTATTAAAATGACTATCACTTAATAATTTCCGTAGTGCATGCTGTCCGCTGACCGATCTTCTATGTTTTCTTCACTCTTTTTTATGTCGACTGAGTGTAACAGGGATTACATCACTTCTGTATCCGATTACATCACTTCTGTATCCACTCTTTATTGTTGCAATCATCATGCTTTATATCTTATGTAAGTAAATCAATAATATATTTAAATCTTTAATCACTTCATTATATTAGATTAATATTTGTATTTTGGGATTCTTGGATAATAAGTTACTTACTTTTCACAATATTTATAAATATATTTATTGTATTTATTGAAAAAGATAAATTTATATTCCTTAAATTCGATACTCTCAATCTAGAAATACTTTTACTAGGATTTACTTGATTTCAATAATATTTAACATCCACGGTGGAGTAACATGAAACACATTACCTACAGTCTCTTAGCTCAAATCCTCCCAACCTAGAAAATGGTAAAAGCAGTTCACCAATGCTCAACCACCAACGACAGCAACAAACAATCTCCAATGGAACTTATCCTGGTTGAATTAGCAAAGCTAACGAGGGATAACCCAAGAAGTCATTATGAAGGTCAATGTAGTTCTTAATAAACTGAATTCTTATGTAATCCTTAATAAACTGAATTCTTTAGCAATTCTACTTTTCCACATTTTTTATGCGTAAAAGGCTCAGTTGAGTGCCTCCAACACGTCTAAAGGCTATACATTATTAAGGCATAAGAGGCTCGTAGTCCCATCAACATGTCTAAACGACTATATATCGTTAAGTCATAAGAGGTTTTAGTCGAGTTCCGTTAACACGTCTAAACTGATAAATATTCTTGAGGCATAAGAGGTTCATAGCCAAGTCCCACCTACATGCCTAAACGATTATATATTTTTAAGGTATAAGAGGTTCTTAGTCGAGT
Source organism: Psophocarpus tetragonolobus (assembly GCA_037954015.1). NCBI lineage: Eukaryota > Viridiplantae > Streptophyta > Magnoliopsida > Fabales > Fabaceae > Psophocarpus > Psophocarpus tetragonolobus. The sequence goes on from CM075688.1 coordinate 97,928,568, forward strand.
TTCACCGACATGCCTAAACAACTATATATTCTTGAGGCATAAGAGGTTTGTAGTTGAGTCCTGCCAACATGCCTAAACAAGTAAATATTCTTGAGGCATAAGAAGCTCGTAGTTGAGTTCCACCGACACACCTAAACAACTATATATTCTGGAGGTACAAGAGGCTCATAGTCGAGTCCTGTTTACGCCTAAACAACTGTACATTCTTAAGGCATAACAAACTCGTAGTTGTATCCCACTCTCCTCTTGTTCCTTCTCGCTCACTAGCCCTTATGGCTAAGGGGCTATGTATCCCTGGTTGTCTGCTGAACAACCCTCACTCTCCTTTAGCCACTTCTCACTCCCAAGCGCTCGTGGCTAAGCGGCTATATACCTCTAGTTGTCCCCCGATCAACCTCCACTCTCCCCTAGCCAATTCTCGCTCCTAAGCACTTATGGCTAAGGGGCTATATTCTCTTGGTTGTTTGTCAACCGAGCCCACTCTCCTCTAGCCACTTCTCATTCCTAAGCGCTCATGACTAAGGGGTTATGTACCTCTAGTTGTCTGCCAACAACCTCCACTTTCCTCTAGTCACTTCTCGCGCCTAAGGGCTCGTGACTAAAAGGCTATGTACCTCTACTTGTCTGCCGACTGACCCCATTCTTCTCTAGCCACTTCTCGCTTCCAAGCACTTGTGGCTAAGGAGCTATGCACCTCTGGTTGTTCGCCAACCAACCTCCACTCTTCTCTAGCAATTTATCACTCCCAAATGCTTGTGGCTAAGGGGTTATGTACCTCTAGTTGTTTGCCGACTAACCCCTCACTCTCTTCTGGTCACTTCTCGCTCCCAAATGCTCGTGGCTAAAGAGTTATATACCTCTACTTCTCCGCTGACCAACCCTTATTCTTCTCTACCCATTTCTCACTTCCAAACGCTCTTGACTAATGGGCTATGTACCTTCTATTGTCTGTCGATCGACTCCATTCTCCTTTAGCCACTTCTCGTTCCTAAGCACTTGTGGCTAGATACTGCTAATCATCCTCTAATTAAACCCTTATGGCTTTCTACCACTTTCTGTTCCTAAGCATTTGTGGCTAGGGGCTTGTGTAGCGCTGGTTATCTCTCGACCAACCCCCTATATATTCCTCACTCCCTTCCCCTTATGCCAATCGAGTGTCACAAAGGATTATATCACTCCCATAATTGTTGCGCTCCATTTCTCATCTAGATCAACTATATATATGGATACCAAACCACATAATCATAGTAGAATATTCATATCTAGAGGACCCTGGGATACTCATTCCCTACAATACCAATAAATGCACCCTTTGCACCCATAAGAAAGGACAAATTTACACTCTCTAAACTCGATGCTTTCAGTCTAGCACACTCTTATTAAAGTTTTCTTGAATTCAAGAACAATTTCTAATATAAGTAAGAAGATATTATTATAATTTAATAAATTAATATATGCTCATGATTTTAAAGTTTAATCAATAAATGTAAAAAATTATCAGTAGTCGTCATGAACATAATCACGTATGTAAACGTATGGAAAGTGCTTCATATTTTTTTTATCAATTTTATTTTCTTATTCTTTACCTCTGTCTTTATATTTATTTTTCAAAATCAGTGCAATATATAACCCATTCCTAATTTTAAATGTGAGAAAAAATTGGTAATATAAAACTATTTTATATTAGCATTCAATACTCTTGATGCATGTAAGTTTTAAAACATTGATCGACGAAGTTAGCAAACGTTTCTTACATAAACTATTAGGAGCTCTTTTATGGACCTAAAAAGGAACAAAATAAGATAACTTTTTCCTATTATATCTTATATCAAGTACTTATTATACCAATATGATAGAATAAGTGTATCCTATCAATTTATGATATATTAATATTTACTGTAATTTTTATCCTGAAGGCGGGAAGAGGCTGAGTTAAAAAGTGAAAGAGTAAACTATTTTATATTTTTCCATTTGCCCTCACATCTTCTCTCTAGAGTTTGATTGTCTTTGTACTGACCCTTTCATTCTCAACACCACGCCTCTCAATCTCCGATGAATCTCCTTTCTCCCCCTCTTTGCCCTCTTTCTCTCTTGTTGCTGACTCTCTTTTTCTCTAGTCATTTTTCTATCTCATATTTTTTCGCTTTCTCATGTTTTTCTTTCTCATCACTGCGACAACAGGGTACACAAACACGTTTGTCACGTCCTACTGCTCTAGTGCCTGCACCAAGATATTTGTGTCCTTTTGGGGCTAATCAAGGCCAAACTGTGACACAAAGGGTTTCGCAACAACGATGACAGTTGCTTCGAAGAGGGTGTTGAAGATTTTGAGAAAACGACAAGTGGATTGTGCGAGGAGGGTAATGGGAGCATGCAATAAAGAAATGACTTATTTGACGTTAGAGGGAGGACGATGGTGGTGAAGACATGTTTTAGGGTAGTTTTTACCGCTATCTTTTTTAGATCCAAACAAATGTTAACCTTAATTCTATAGAACTTGTTGACAATTTTATTTTTTGAAAAATAAATTTAAATATTTTTTAATAAAAATAAATTTTATTTATGCATAATTATTGAAAAGTAAAAAAAAAACTTAAATTAAATTTATTATATTGTTCCGGACGATGGTGGTGAAGACATGTTTTAGGGTAGTTTTTACCGCTATCTTTTTTAGATCCAAACAAATGTTAACCTTAATTCTATAGAACTTGTTGACAATTTTATTTTTTGAAAAATAAATTTAAATATTTTTTAATAAAAATAAATTTTATTTATGCATAATTATTGAAAAGTAAAAAAAAACTTAAATTAAATTTATTATATTGTTCCGGACCCTAAACGTGTGCCCTGAAATTCTTAATATATTGCTCCGGACACTATTGATTCAAACTTTATTTAACAAACAAATTTGGGAATAAATTTAAAGAGAAGTGCTGATAACATATCACTTCTTGTCCTCTATTTTATTTTACAAGTAGTTTGGCCTGTTTTGATGTACTTAATGGATGTTTTAAATAACATATCTCTCTTCAAGATATTTAGCTTAGTTGATTCAATAAAGATATATGAATAGTTGTAAATTTCTTAAGATTATCTTCCACTTTTATAAGAGGATTAACAAAAAAAATTGTATCTCTCAATATGATTTTCATTATAAGTTATTTTAAATTATATATAAAATGTTTAATATAGTTATTCAATAACATATTATTTTATCCACATACATATTCAAGTAAAATATTTAAAAGATTAATTAAGTCTTAGTTCTTGAAAATTAAAAATATTTTTTTCTTAACTTAATAGTTTATAATTAATAAAGTTTAGTCTGTTAAAAAGATATAAACTTAAAATCTCGTGGTGACAAAATTATTTGTATTTTTCAGTGATAAAAAAAATTTTAATCAAATTTTAAGGTATAAAAACTTAATTAAGTCTATTTAAAATATATATTCTCGTCGAAATTAACTCTAAATTGATATTGTCAGCGTCAACTTAAATTATTAAATTGTCTAAAATATTTTCTTAGTTTTAACCGAGCCATCGTCTTTTATTTAGATATACACCAACCATTAAATCTAGATAACTTGAATCAACTTAAGAAAAAAAAACTAGATTAATGATTTTTTTGAGCCAAACAACATTTTAAAAAAAATAGTTAAACACATTTCGGAGTAATGAACGGAAGGTGGACGGTAGTAAGAAGAAAAAAGGACGTTAGACAGGGGGTGGTAAGGGAGGAAGGCAATCATTTCCAAAGGTAGGGACAGGAATGGGGCAGATAACAACAGTTTTTTTCACTCACTTTCCTGAGGAGTATACGGCAAAGGAAATGCCGAAAATTTTTGGGAAATATGCTAGGATACAAGATGTGGTCATACCAAACAAAAGAAACAAGAGGGGGCAGAGATTCGGTTTTGCTAGATTTAGTGAGGTACACGATGTAAAAATGATGGTGGTGAGACTGGATAATATTTTCATCAGCAAAGAGAAGCTGTGGGTTAATATCCCATGTTATGAACGGCGGGATGAGCAGGGTAATAGGAGGAAACACGGGTGGAATATGAAACAAGTAAAGGATGATCACCGTATGGACATTAGGAGGAAGGCACAACAAATAGAAAATAATGAAAGCATAAGGAAATCTTATGCATCAGTAGTACGTAATCTTGGGGGACTCAAGATTATGAACGATAGACAGGAGGTAGGAGAGACTGAAGCAGCAGAAGTGCAGATGGTGTTCAAAGCTTCGGAGGAGGAGCTCATCCGACTCCAACGGGCATATGTGGGCAAAGTTCGAAGCAAAGGGAGTTCTTTTAGGACTCAACTCTTCCTAATGGCTCATGGAATATACAGCGTTAGAGTAACTCCAATGGGGGCAAACAAGGTACTGCTGGAACCAAAACATGGAGAGAAATTCCAGGAGATTGTAAAAGGAAAACAAGAGTGGTTAGAACAATGGTTTGTCCGGATACAGAAGTGGGAGCCTGGAACTGTGGACACAGAAAGGACGGTCAAGGTGAATTGCTATGGTATTCCTCTACATGTTTGGGGGGAAAACTTCTTCCGTAATATAGCCGCATCGTTCGAGGAGTTGTTGTATGTGGAAACAGCTACATTAAGAAGGGAGAGGTATGATGTCGCACAGATGGTGTATCGAGGAAGGATATGAAACTGTTAAACGCGGTTATTCGAGTGAAGATTGAAGACCGGATGTTCCACATCCGAATGGTGGAGGTGGAAGACGTGAATGAACCAAAGCTAGGTCAAGATAACAAAACTAGTTATGGATCTGAAATGAGTTCTTATCAGGGGGAGGAAGATTTTGAAGAATCGGTGAGGCGGAGAAAAGGCTAGCTGAGTTGAAAGAGGAGATGTTTGGGAAAGGAAACTGGAAGGTGAACGGAGAGGCTGACGGAGGAAGCGATAGCCTTGGAGATCGAGTACTCCGGCGAGGCGGAAAAACGGTGGTGAACGAAACAGAAGGGCATAACTCCGGGCTGAGGGAATCAGAGGTACGAATGCCAAAAATAGGTATAGGAGAAGGCTACAGAAGAACGACTATTGTGCAGAAGTGTCAGGAGGGGCAGGTAGGGGAAAAGGAACAGAACGAGCAAAAGTCAAACAAGGAGGTGGAGGATCAGCTTTTGTAGATAGGGGCACGACAGGAAGACGAAAGGAAGCAGGTAGGAGATGAGAAGGGAAATGGTAACGGCAGGAATACAATGGAGGAAGGAGGAAAGCTGGATTTCATGGAGCGCGACAGAGAGAGTGAAGAGGGGCAGGTGGGGGAAAAGGAAACAGCCAGCGGTCTTCAAGGACTGAGGTTTGCAGCACGGGGCTCAAGGTTGACAGGCGAAATAATGAATGGAACGGTGGACGGATGGGAAACCATTTCGAGGATTAATTTAAGCGAGCAACGGTCAAAAAGGCCCGATTGGCACCCAATTAATTTGGGCCAGAGCTATGCATTACGGGCCCAACTACAAGATGAGAACGAGGGAACAGTACAATGGGCCCATTATGCAGGAGTGGATTGGGCTGAACACGAGAACTCGATGGGCTCTTTTACGGGCTCAATTTTAAGTAAATATGGTAGTGACAATGGGAATTTTTAGAAAGCGGAAAGAAGGGCGAATAGAGAATACGAAAACAAGGAATCTATTGCCACACAACCATACGACTACAAGAAATGGGTATTGGTTGGAGGAGAAGAGGTGTCTGGAGGAGAGAACGGACAAAGAATGAAGGTAGCTATATGGAAGCAAATAAGAAGAAATAGCTTGGAGGGGAGTGAATTAATAAGTCAAAGGCAACAAGAAGATTCAAAGGATGACGAGAAAGGGAAAGGAAAAGAGGTGGATGAAATGGGTAGAATATGGAAGGCAATGAAGGAAATCGGAATCTCGGGTAGCAAACCGGATGAGGAGTATATACAGGAACTACGACAAATGGAAACGAGGGATAAGGTGGAGAAAGAAAAAAGGGATAGGAGGATAGACCGGAATAGCTAAATGGAGATTTTTTCATTAAATGTGAGGGGGTTCCGGGATCGGGCCAAGCGAAGAAGAATCAGGAGAATTTTGAATAAGAATGACATTGATATTTGTTTACTATAGGAGACAAAATACAGGATGGTGAATGACTGGGAAATTAAGGAGGTATGGGGGTTGTCGGAGTGTGAGTGGAGAATACTTCCATCAACAGGGCTCAGTGAAGGGTGTCTGACAATTTGGAAGAAACATATGTTGGAGGTGGCTTGGTATATACAGGGGCAGGGCTTCCTTGGAATTGGATTCAGAGGAAAGCGTCCAAATGAAGTTAATTATGTGGTAAATGTGTATGCCCCATGTTCGTTAGAAGCGAAAAGGAAGGTGTGGGATGATATGATGATGACAAAGCATGGATTCCCAGAAATTAACTGGGTAATCGGGGGAGATTTTAATGTTGTGGTAGATAGGCATGAGTTTAGAGGGAGGTCAAATTATCACTCTCGAACTGAGATGTCCGAATTTAAATTCTTTATCCAAAGAATGGGACTTCTGGATATTCTGGTCATTAGGAAAGGAGTGACGTGGATAGCTCCGAATGGAGAATCATCTAGCAGGTTGGATCATTTTCTGTTTTCTCCAGATCTGATGGAGGAGTGGGGAGTCATAGCTCAAAGGGTGGGCACAAGAGAGTTCTCAGATCATAGTTGGATTTTAACTAAAGATAATAAACAGAAATGTGGCCCCAAACCATTTAAATTTTTTTATCATTGGAAGCAGGAGCTAGATTTTGTGGAATTGATGAGAGAATTTTGGACATCACAACAAGTTCAAGGGTGGAACATGTACCATTTAGCAAGCAAACTAACAGGCTTGAAGATGAAGATTAAAAAGTGGAAAGAAGAAATCTGGGGAAAGGATGAGGAATTCCTGGCAGAGAAGGTGGTAGAATTGGAGAGGGTGGATCAACAGTTAGGTGAAGGGGTTCAAGGAAGTAGTAAGTGTAGACAGGACATTTTGTCAGAGTATTGGGGGAAGGCAAGGAGGATGTAACAGTCCATGTTACAGAAATCTAGGGTAAAATGGGCTTTAAATGGCGATAACAATACCAAGTATTTTCACAAATGCTTCAAAGAGATATGCTATGCAAATTCCATACTGGCAATTAAATCAGAAGCGGGATGGCTGGAGGACGCTCAACAAATTCGCGGTCATGTGCTAAATCACTTCTCAGAGTTCTTTACTGAGAAAGAAGAACGAAAACTAAGTATGGACGGGGTACACTTTAATCAGCTAAGTGAACAATAGAGGGAAATGCTGGAGGAGCCTTTTGAAGCAGGTGAGATAAAAGAGGCGGTCTGGGCATGCGAGTGGGGGAAAAGTCCAGGTCCCGATGGATTTGGTTTCAATTTTTATAAATCATGTTGGGAAATCATAGGGGAGGATGTGGTGAAGGCAGTACAAGAATTCCATCAATCAAGTATACTACCGAGAGAGGTGACATCATCCTTTCTTACCTTAATCCCGAAGGTGGCAAAGCCAGACAAGTTAGCACAGTATAGACCAATCTCATTAATTTCAAGCATTCAAAATATTATTTCTAAATTGTTGTCATTAAGAATGAAGAGAGTCATGGGGGAATTAATTTCTAAGTGTTAGCCAGTATTTTTGCCGGGAAGATCCATTCTGGATGGGGTTGTAGTAGCAAACGAGATAGTTGATTGGGCAAAACGGAAAGGGAAATCCTGTTTTCTGCTTAAGGTGGATTTTCAAAAGGCTTATGATTCGGTCAATTGGAAATTTTTGGATTATATGTTGATCAGGATGGGGTTTGGGAGTAGATGGAGAAAGTGGATGAACAGCATTGTAAGGAACAACCATGTGTCAATTCTGGTAAATAGGAGCCCAGCGGCTGAATTTAGACCAGGGCGGGCACTGAAGCAGGGAGACCCACTTTCACCTTTTTTGTTTCTAGTGGTAGCTGAAGCTCTATCTGGACTATTTAGGTCAGCAGTTGTTAAAGGGGTATTCAAAGAGCTCTCTATTGGTGAGGAGGCGAAGTTCTCAATATTGCAATATGCTGATGATGTTATTATGATGGGGGAAGGAGATATGCAATGAGTATGGTACTTGAAGGTAATCCTTCGTGGTTTCGAGATGACTTCGGGGTTAAAGGTGAATTATAGCAAAAGTGGAGGTGGCAGATATTAACAGAGGATAATGCAATATAGGGGCAGCTGCTGGAAGTTAGGTACGATAAGGCACACAAATTCAATAATAGACCTGCTAATTTCTCTCGAGCTTCTCAGTGGTGGAGGGATTTATGGGCTGTTGACGGACCGAAAGCAGTGATACCACAGTGGTTTGAGACTAATGTCAATAAAAGAGTATGGAATGGGATGGACACTTTCTTCTAGGAACATAATTGGTTAGGAATTGGAGCTATAAGCATAAAATTTCCCAGGTTGTATGGGATATCGGAAGATAAGCTCATTACTATTAACGATAAAAGGGATGCTTCACTATCATCATCGGGGTGGAAATGGGTGTGGCGGAGGGAGTTATTTGTTTGGGAAGAGGACCAACTACGTCACTTACAAAGATTGCTGCAATCAGTCGTCTTTCTGGATCAGGTGCCGGATGTATGGAGATGGAGGTCAAGTACGGACGGAGGGTTTTCGGTGGCGGATGCATATAAGGTTTTGCATACGCAACAGACTTTGGTAACATTAATTGAGGTTGAGCCAAAAGAATTGCGACGAATGTGGAAGGATAAATTATCATCTAAGGTAATTGCTTTGTCGTGGAGGTTATTGTTAAATAGATTACCAACCATGGATAATCTATTGAAGAGAGGAGTTTACATTCCAATAGTGGATGCTCAGTGTGTGTTTTGCAGGAATGATATGGAAAGTAGAAATCACCTTTTTTTAACGTGCATCCAGGCTCAATCAGTGTGGAATAAAATGATTAGCTGGCTGGGGATCCAAGGACCAATTCCGGGGAACATAACACAACTTTTCCTTTCATCGTCCGCATAGGTCGTAGGAAAGCGAAAGAAGATGTGTAGGTATGTTTTCTGGCTTGCTGGGTGTTGGGGTATCTGGATAGCTAGAAACCAGATTGTTTTTTATAGGATACTGGCAGACTCTGTTGATATTATGATGTCTATAAAAGTAATATCGTGGAGTTGGTTAATGTATTATTTCGGTTTTAATAGGGGGTGCATGTTTTCGGATTGATATGCTAATCTTAGAATGTGTATGTTAAATATGAGATAGGTCCTCAATGAGGTGATATACACTATTAGAAAGAGGAGTAGTGCGTATCCCATCTTGTGTACGGTAGAAACATTTTGTTTCTTTTCCTTTGAATAAATTCTTTGCTCTTAAAAAAAAACACAAGTAGTGTTGGTCTTACAGGTTATAGGAAAAATAAAAAATAAAAAATAAAAGTCAACACACATTAGAACAAAAAGCATGTGGTTCAATTCAAAATTCATTATCAAACACACGTTATCAAACACAAATAGTGTTGGCCTTTTCAAATGTAGCATATTCCCGTAGATCAAGTCAAAGACTACATCTGTCTATGTCTTGATATTTCACTTATTAAGCACATAAATTGACTGCATTGACTTCAAATCATAGTATTAAGGGACATAGATATTTCCCATCAAGCACATAACCTAATCCAATCTACAATTCAAAAAAATGTGTTGTCCTATTTCCCCAGCCTTGCTATAGAGCACACAACATTCATTGTTTTCTCATAAAATTCTTCTCTTGCAAAAATTTTTCCTTATTAGCATCCTATTTGCCTCCCGTTTTCATGCTAAATATATTTTTTTTAAAGAAAAAAGAAACAATATATTCCTTTAAAACTGGGCGCTAAGATGAAACTTGTTTGTTAAATTCTAAATTTATAGACATCCCAATTTTTAAATATTTTTCACAAATAGTGGATGATTAATTAAATTTATTCTAAATTCTAGTTTATATAAAAGAGAGAATGCATAAATAAACACGCTAGAGAAGAGAATATGCCTTATACAAAAGCAAGTTTTATAACATTTAGTTGACAAATTTGTATTGGAAAATGTTTAGTATATATATAGGACAACTCGGGTGAGAAAAAGGGTTAGGGGAGAAATGGGAAAACATAATAATAACCATAAGATTTTAATAAAAGGTTCAAATTTAATTGTTAATTAAACAAGTTCACGTGCTTCTCTTATACAGAAACTTTTCTTACAAACTAAATATTTGTTTGTTGCTCTTCATTTATTTTTTTAATCAATCATGTTACTTATTAGATTTTTATTTTACTCTTTTAGATAATGATTAACATTAATTTTTATATAATTTATTTTATTTTAAATTTGGGGGAGGGACCATGGCCCTTAGTTGGTGGTAGTATTGACGATGGTGGCGGTAGTATCGACAACATATGGTGGGGGTGTGGTAGCAATGGTGGTGATGGCGATGGTAGGAGGCTAACAGTGGTAGTGACGATGATGGGGGCTAATAGTGGTAGTGGTGCGACCCCAAATTGTCACTACCACCGCCATCATCACCACTCTTATCGTCGTTGTCACCAGAGTCAATACCATTTCCCTTACCATATATCATCGACACTACCGCCACCATCATCAATACTACCATCACGCACGGGTAGAGGAACGGGGAACTGGCAGGGGCCATGGTCCCTCCTCCAAATTTAAAATAAATAAATTATATATAAAAATTAATGTAAATTATTATCTAAAAGAGTAAAATAAAAATCTAATAAATAACGTGATTGATGAAAAAAAAATAGATGAGGAACAACAGACAAATATTTAGTTTGTGAGAGAAATTTCTGTGTGAGAGAACCAAGTGAACTTGTTTAATTAACAATTAATTAACAAATATTTAGATTTCAATAAACTGTTCAGATTTAATTCTTAATTAAACAAAATCACGTGGTTCTCTTACACAAAAATTTCTCTCAAAAACCAAATATATGTTGTTGCTCTCCTCTCTTTATTTTATTTTTATCAATCATGTTACTTATCATATTTCCATTTTACTCTTTATAGATGATAAATAACATTATTTTTATATATAATTTATTTTATTTTGAATTTGGTTGGGGACTATGACCCCTACCAGTCCCCCCGTCCCTGAGTGGTGGTGACAATATTGACAATGATGGTGGTAGTATTGACAACGTACGGTGGGGGTGGTGGTGGTGATGGCGATGGTGAGGGTTCACAGCGGTGGTGGTGCCACCCAAATTGCCACTACCACCGTCATTGTCACCGCACCTATCGCTATTGCCACCATAGTCAACATCATCACTCTCACCGCTAATGCTGCCACCACAACTGTCAGTACCTCTACCATTGCCATCGACGATGGCAGCAGTATCGATGGAGGTGGTGGCGATCTTGCAAAGGATCCACATGGTTAACGAAGAGAGTGACACAACAGACAAAGATTTGGTTTGTGAGAGAAGTTTTTGTGTCAGAAAACCACATGAATTTGTCCTAGGGTTATTATTATGTTTTCTCATTTCTCACCTAACCGTTTTTCTCACCTAAGTTGTCTTTTACCTAAGTTGGTCTTCATTTATTTTTTTTATACTTATCTAATTTATATTTTACTCTTTTATATAGTAATTAAAATTAATTTTTATATACAATTTATTTATTTTAAATTTGGGGGAGGGATCATGGCCCCTGCCAGTTCCCCGTTCCTCCGCCCATGACTGGTGGTAGTATTGACGATGGTAGCGGTAATATTAATGACATATGGTGAATGTGATGGTATTGACTCTGGTGACAACGAGGATAGGGGTGATGATGATGAGAGTGGTAGTGACAATTTGGGGCGACGCCACCACTATTGATATACAAAAACAATAAATGAAACCACCATTGATATAAAAAAACAATAAATGAAGAGCAACAGACAAATATTTAGTTTGTGAGAGAAGTTTCTGTGTGGGAGAACCACATGAACTTGTTTAATTAACAATTAAATCTGAACTGTTTATTGAAATCCTATGATTATTATTATGTTTTCTCATTTCTCACTGTAACCTTTTTTCTCACCTGAGATATATATATATATATATATATATATATATATATATATATGTATATATATATATATATATAAACGGAGGAATTCACTTACTTCAAGAGTTAGTTTAAAAGACTTACTCTTCATCCAAACCATTTATTTTATTGAAATTTAATGGTTACATATTTTAAAATAATAATTTATAAGAAAATATAAAAATATTTAAAATTATTAAATAAAAATTCTAATATATTAAAATATAAAAATAAATTATAATAATTACTACATTATATTTTAAAATTTAAAAAATAAATATTAAATAATTATGAGAAAATTAACACTAACAAAAAATGTAATTAATAAAATTTATTATTTTTCAATGTTTCCATTTATCTAAATAGAAAATAAATTTCTTATTTATCTAAATATAATTTTTTAAATATATTTTTATTTTTATTATTTTTATCTTTTATCTTTTATTTTTTTATACATTTATGATTAAAGAAAAGTGTTGAAGAAGTGTACCAGAAAAAAAACCAAAATTAAAAGTAAATTTCTCTATCATTTCTATTATAATAATGAGTGTGGTTTCTATAATAATATCACATTTATTTTATTTTCTTTACGGAAGAGTATAACATATATTAAATCAAAGATAAAAGTAATATAAATTTAATGTCAAATCTGTATATGGTTAGTAAATATAATATAAAATAACTTTGTTAAATTTTATCTTATATAACACTTTATATAATAAATGTTGTATAATTTTTTATCTTATATGGCACTTATGTAAACAAACAATTATAAGAAATCTTGTTTTTCTAATAAAGAGCACATGTAAATAAATGCAGTATAAGTAAGATTAATATACAATATGTATTTAAATAAGTGTTGTATAAACATTTCATTTTTCCTTATATAACGCAGATGTAAATAAGCGCTATATAAGTGGTGTTATATATTTGTTATTTTGACATAATATTAAAATTATATAACACTTTATTATGAAAAATTAACTATAATTATTATGTATTTTTTTCCACCAGAGAAGCAACTATCACAATTAACTAGTCAACTAATAATGTTAATGTTTCACTTCTTAACAAAGTCTACCCACCAAAATATCTTAGGTCCCATTCGGGGTGGTTTTTGGTTTCTAGTTTTAAAATTTTTTTAAAAAAAAACTAGTTTTAGTTTTAAGTTCTCAAAATTTTAAAAACAACATTGTTTTTGTTTCCAAATTTAAAACATGGGTTTCAAATCTAAACTAAAACACTAGTTGAAAGTAGCGATCGAGATAGACGTCGAAGGAGACAGTCGGTCATTGGCGATCGCCAGTCGAAGGTGTGGTTGGTGATCGTTGGTCGGAGATAGCGACCGATGATCGTTGGTCGGAGGTAGTGGCCGGTGACCGTTGGTCGGAGATGGCGGCTAGTGACTGTCGATCGGAGGTGGCGGTCGGTGATCGGAGGTGGTGGTTGGTGACCGTTAGTTAGAGGTGGCCATCGGTGACAGCCGGTTGGAGGTGGCGGCCAGTGACTGCCAGGAGGTGACGATCGGTGACCGTTGGTCGAAGGTGGCGACCGTTGATCATCGATCGGGGGTGGTAACACTGCCGATCGGAGGTGGCGGCCGGTGATCGGAGGTGGCGGTTGGTGACCGCCAGTTAGAGATGGTTGTCGTTGACATCCGGTTGGAGGTGGCGATCGGTGACTGTCAATCGGAGGTGACTACCGGTGACTGCTAGTCAGAGGTGGGGGCTAGTGACCGCCGATCGAAGGTAATGATCAATGACCGTCTGAGTGGCAATCGGTGACTTTTGGTCAGAGGTGATGGTCAATGATGACAAATGGCGTCAAGTAATGAACTTAAATAAAAACAGAAACAGAAATCTAAAAACCAAATTTTATTGTTTTTAAAATTAAGTGAAAACTGTTTCGAAAATGAGTAAAAAACCAAAACAAAACTATTTTTACCGAACAGGTTTCTGTTTTCAAAATACATTTCAAAATCAAAAACCAAAAATTCAGAATCACCCCGAACGGGGACTTAGCAAATAGAATTTTATTCCTTATTCCCTGTATTCAACTATTACCTATTGAAAATTTATGAGAAACTTATTGGTAGAAAAATATACTTTAGATCATAAACGGTGTTATTAAATATAATTACTATGTAAATCTTTTGATTCTATAAGTATTTTTAAAATAAAATAAATTTATAACAATATTAACTAAAAGACTAAATTATTTTTATTGGTTTTAATAACTTAAATAATATACATATATATATATATATATATATATATATATATATTATTGTACCCTTAATCGCCTTGCTTATAAGCCATTTTCCACTATTCAGTGTTTATTGTTGGGGGGTTATGTATCTCGGTCACTCGTGCCAATTGATATCCTTGTTTATAAGTCACTTTCCACTCTTCAGTGCTTGTGGTAAGGGGGCTATGTACCACTAGTCACCCTCTGGCCGACTAGACCTATGTATCCTCAGTCAATCATCGTTCGATCTATTAAACCGTCACGGTTATAATTCAACTGAGTATAGTTAGCTCCTGTAACGACCGTTCCGCATATTTTATCTAAACCTCCGCCAGATTCGTATCTTCAACTACCTCATCATATTTGAATATCCCGTTCTCCATATCCTATCTAAATATCCCTCGAATCCGTATCTCTAACCACCTCATCATATTTGAATACCATGTTCTCCATATCTTATCAAACCCCCCAGATTTGTATCTCCAAACCACCTCATCATATTTGAATACATCATTTTTTCATATCTTATATTCCCTTATATATGTATCTTCAATTACCTAATCATATTAGAATATTTGTATTCTGTGAATTTCGAGATACCTATAAATACCTCCACACCCATGAGGTATGGAAATGAATTCACACTCCTTAAACTTTATACTCTCAGTCTAAGTATACTCTCACTAAGGTTTACTTGGATTTGAGAACATCTAGCACCCACCATGAGGCGACGATAAATACATTACCTACACCCTTATTGGTCAAACCCTCTCATCTGATGGAATGGTGCAAGCATCCCACCATTGTTCCACCATTGATAATGGTAGCAAACACCCCACCTTGGAGAAGATCTTAGTAAAACTGGCTGAACTAAAGAGATAGAACAAAGAAGCCACTGCTACAGCCGATGCAACACAAGTAAAAATCCTAGTCCGATCGTTGACCTTCGACGATTGGAAGGACAACAAACTGTTGAGACCCTGAGGGACTACCACCCTTTTTCAGCTAACATCTTTGAAGCTCTTATTCCCTTACACTACCTCGTCTAAAGACTGACCTTAAATCTTCGAGAACTATGTTTTTCTTTTAAGGCATAATAGACTCCTTAATGAGCTTGACCGAAATGCCCCTAAAAAGGTTATACATTAAGGCATAAGAGACTCCTCAATGAGTCCCGTTGAAATCCCCCCCAAAAGGGCTATACTTTTAGGCATAAGACACTCATTAGTGAGCCCTGCCGAGATGCCCCTAAAAAGGCTATATTTTGAGGCATAAAAGACTCCTTGATGAGTCCCGTCGAAACACCCCTAAAAAGTCTATACTTTGAGGCATTAAAGATTACTCAATGAGCCTCGTTGAAATGCCCCTAAAAAGGCTATACTTTGAGGCATAAGAAACCCCTCGATAAACTTGTCAAAAACCCTTAAAAAGGTTATACATCGAGACTCAAGAGGCTCAACCCTCACCGACCATAAAGGTTATACTTTGAGGCAAAAACTTTCATGATATTCAGCACAAAGTTATAAAATCATTAAGATACATTAAATCATCTTAGCATTGACCACTTACTTGAAATATCTCACGTCAAAGTTAATAAGATGATTCTTAACAAATTATAAAATCGCTTAAGCAACATTAAGTCATCTCAAAACTGACCAACCCACTCGTAAGATCCCATGCTAGAATTAATAAATTGTTTCTCAAAATTAGACATTAAGTTACATAAAAATGTCTTGACACCGATCGCCCAGTTCACAATATCTCAAGTTAAGTTGATTCATAAGTTATAAATCTTTTAAACATTTCGACATCAATAAACCATTCACAAATTAAATAATTTGAAGCACAAGTTACTGATTATTTAACATGTCCACTATGATTGTTCATTGATAATCTCGAGTTGAACAAGTTGATTCGCAAGTCAATCTTATTTAAACGTCTTGACACTAATCACTCGTTGACAATATCTCAAGTTAATAAGTTGATTCGTAAATCATTGATTATTTAAACATGTTGATACTTACCGCCCATTCAAAATATCTTATGTTAACAATTTGATTTGCAAGTTATTAATTATCTTGGTACCGATCACTCACTCATAATCTTGAGTTAAATAAGTTTATTTGCATTATTATTATTTAATCGTCTCATATCCAAGCACTCATAACTTCTTACTAAGCTGATAAGTTGATTATCAAAAGTTATGGGTATTTACATTTAAACTCATCGGTATGGATCGCCCACTCACAATAACTCACTCAGAGTTAAGTCAAATTGCAAGGTTACTATGTTATGGCACCTATAGAAACACTAAACTTGAAATAAGGAAAAAAGATCTTCATTAAATTTCAAAATGATGTACACAAGACATAAACATTAACTAAACAAACATAATAAAACTAACATTATACTTTAAAGACATCGACACTAGGGATAACAATCATGCCCACCCTAGCAATTATTGTCCCAATTTTGGTGGAGAAAACTCGCGTTGTTAGTCTCTGCCTTGTACCCGCCCCGTCTCTGTCTAATGTAATCGGGGATGAGGACATGTGTGTGTTTTATTAGTCCTGGTCTTGCCCCCACCTCGCTTCTATGTTTAACATGTAGGTATATTTTAAACAAAATCTCACATGTCTGTGTACAAATTCACATCCCTAAGGAACTAAAATATAATTAATAACTTAACATATATTTATTTAATCAATAAATTAACATATAATTTATTAAATAAATTATAAGTAAATTTAAATTATAAAAGATAATATAACAGGATACTCGCGGGTATACTCTATCCTGAAAATACCCAATAGAGATGGGGACAGATTAAAATTTCATACCCACCCCCGCCCCTGCCCCGCACTTTCCAGGGATGGGGACGAGGAGGGTCAAACCTGCCCTTGTCTTGGCTCTTTGCCATCCCTAGCCAAAATGCCAAAAGACGACGATTGTTCGACAAGCTATATTTAAGTCACTAATCACCTCATGTCAACCGACCTCCTTGCTTATGAGCCATTTTCCACTCTTTAGTGCTTGTGGCTAAGGGACTATGTATCCCTAGTTACTCCATGTCGACCGACCTCCTTACTTGTAAGTCACTAACCACTCTTCAGTGCTTGTGGTTAGGAGGACATGTACCCCTAGTCGCCCTCTAACTAACTTCACATATGTACCCTTGGTTAACCGCTGACCAATCTATTAAACCTTCATGGTTGTACTCTGACCGAGTACCATCAACTCCTGTAACTACCATTCTCTATATCTTATCTAAATCTCCACCAAATCCGTATTTCCAACAATCTCATCGTGTTTGAATATCTCATTCTCCATATCCTATCTAAATTTCCCCTGGATTCGTATCTCCAACCACCTCATCAAAATTGAATATCTCGTTCTCCATATCTTATATAATTCTCCCTTAAATTTGTGTCTTCAACATCTAATCATATTAAAATATTTTTCGCGAATCTCGGGATACTAACTCCCTACAATACTTATAAATATCTCCACACCCATTAGGTGTGGGGAACGAATTCACACTTCTTAAACTTGATACTCTCAGTATAAGTATACTCCCAATAGGATCTACTTCGATTTAAGAATATATATATATATATATATATATATATATATATATATATAATTTTATTTGAATTTGTTGTGATAAACAATTTTATTGATGTTAAATTATTATAAGTAGCAGTGTAGAACAAATCACTCTTTAAATTTATAATACCTTTCCTGATTCCTAGGTTTGCTTCACTCACCCTAGAAAATGGAGTAAAAAAGTCAAATAAATATTGTAGGTTTCTATTTTAATTTAAATATTTAAGTTCTATTTGACTTCAAAGTATACGTCAAATTTGAACCTGAATGATGAAATAAGGAGACAGCAGGGTCATATTGCATGTTAATCCAAGTGTTGGAGGATTTGATGGTTAGATAATTGCGGTGGGTATTTTTTTCAAGCATAAGAGAAAAAATGTATTGAAAATCAGGCCATACAACAAGTATTAACAAGATTGAAATTCAAAAAATAAGATGAATTTTTTAAGTGTGTTATTCTTCTCCTAATCCTGCCAAATATAGCGCCTGCCCAAATGTAACAAACAACATTCATATAATTGGGATGGGTAGGGCCATCCAAGGCTCCATTGGAGCGATTGAATTTAAAATTAGTTGGAATTTAATTAAAAATATAAGTATCGGTGTAATTTGTTTTAGTTTCAATTAATTATAAAATTTAAATAAATTTTTTATAGTTTAATTATTTGATTTCGCGATTTAAAATTTTTCGCAAGTATTAAAAACGCATTTAAAAATTTTATGTTTAAAATTTTATAAAAATTTACTCACTTCAAATAAAATTATATAAAATAAAATTATATAAAAGTAACAATTATTAAAATTAAAGTATATGCAATCAATTTATTTGAATATTGTCAAATTAAAATTAATGTAATTAAATCAAATAGTATAACAATAAAATACGGATGAGTTAATTAGTATATATTTATAGAATAAAAAGTTTTACACTAACATTTAATTATAATTCTTAATTTATGTAACTTTTAAAAGTATTAATTGAATAAGTTAATAAACATATTATAATTAAAAAATTGTAATTTAACGATAGTGTAAAAATATATATTAATTAAATTTAATATTTATTTATTAATTAATACAAATTAATTAAAAATTCTAATTAAAGATTAAATCAAAATTATATAAACTAGTGAATAATTATATAATCTTCTTATAAATTTGTTAAAATAAAAAGAAATTGAGCGATCTAAATTGATGAAGGTTTAGCACTTTAAAAATTACAAATCGAGTAGTTTAAACTACACAATCACTTTAAACTAAATCAGTTTTTTGTAATGTGCAATTTTTACCATTTGTAGCGTAAGGGAGGGGGGCGAGACCTGAGGGCATGCCTATGCTCCCCTAGTTCTAAATACAAAAAAACACAGTTTAGCATTTATTTTTTGTCGTGCGATTACATGTCGAGTTCATGGTAAAATAATTAATAAGGGTTATATGTATACAAATTTTAATTTTAATTTTTGAGTCAAGATTGAATGCCCAGTTACTTAATATCATTGTCACGCGCAATGGGATCGGCGCGGTTGAAAATCAAAGTTAAAACGATATTGAATGTGAAAATTGGAAAGTAAGACAAAATAAAATATTAAACATATAAATATGATAGATATTACTTTTTGGACCTTCCGTTCACGAGTTCATTACAAATACACTTCTTGTATGCCACCCATCAAAGCCGGTACTGGTTTCATATTCCAAACAGATAAGACACATGGAAAGACCACTTAATAGATAAAACACTTTTTATTTTCCTTTTGTTTAATTTCCCATGCATGTTTACCATAGAACTATGTGCTTCAGCTGCTGCTACATGTGCCAAATCAAGCCAAACAAGATACCTAACACACACTACCACAATACCTGTTACTGGTGAATAATACTAATAATTATAATGTCAGTTAGCAGCTGTTGGATTGAACCATGGCAATTAGTTGGCCACGTATCAACATGTGAAGATATAAAACCCCACAAAAAAGTATCGAAAAGGAAACATCAGAGCTGCAATATCTTAATCAGATCCAATGCATTCATATATGCGGATTGGAGGTCTCTTTTTAATACCTCTTTTTGTTAAATCTTATGCGACATATCGACATAGATGCTTCATAAAATCAACTGTGAAAAATTCTAAGACATCAATAAGGACAACGTATATTATCTCTTCTTAATATATCTTTTTCAACTTCAAGAGTAACTTTAATTTCGTCACCATTCTTCTGCTGTAATGATTCTTTTTTTTTTTTCCTTTTATTGTTACCATCATCATTGGGGACTTAGGTTGTTGAGTTTTGTTACTTATCAATTTATTTTTTGAGATATGTGTATAAATTAATGAGCCGTGCAAGATGAATTCAGAGCTGATCGACCTGCTAATATTTGAGTTTTGGGAATCAAATTTATTCTTATTTCTGTGTAATGCACAATATCATAAACAGATCAATACATGCACTTTTTGTATATACTTTTAACCAGTCAACTTAAACTGTGAAAACGTCAAAATGGAAAAAGAAAACTGGACAGACGACCTATGAAAACATGAAGAACAAAAACAAATAACATTGTCAATATAATTCTCAACGGAAACCCATTGTTCTTTAGGAGATGCCTTGACAACATTCTGCGGCTAAAAAAACGTAATAATTTCACTTTGTTTAAGAATATTAAATGCTTTAGTTAAATTACCATCGTCAGTGTTAAATCCCATTCTCTCCGAATATTCAATCTTGGAATAAATTCAAGTTTGGTTAAAAATGGACAAAATTGAACATTTGTATTTAAAAGTGAGACGAAATAAATAATTAAAGTTTAAATAAAACGTATGAAATTATACAAAACAAAGAGCTATAGAAATTATTGGAGAAAATACAAAAAAAAATTAAATTAAATGCACCTCCTCAAATATATAAAATTAACCAGTGAAAACATAAAATTTAACACAAATATATGTAACTTTATTAAAATATATGAGGAGGTGGATTTTCC
This sequence comes from Psophocarpus tetragonolobus, assembly GCA_037954015.1. Classification (NCBI taxonomy): domain Eukaryota; kingdom Viridiplantae; phylum Streptophyta; class Magnoliopsida; order Fabales; family Fabaceae; genus Psophocarpus; species Psophocarpus tetragonolobus. The sequence goes on from CM075688.1 coordinate 97,949,493, forward strand.
ACCATAATTATAAATAGGTCCACTCCTTTATATTAAATAGAAAAGTAAACCGCGCTTGAAAATTTTTCAATTATTGATAAAAATTCTAATTTAATTATGAGTTTAATTAATAATTACTGAAATTATAAAATAGTTTTATATTAACATTGAATCATAATTTTTCATCTTTATAATTTTTAAAGTATTAATTGATTCAACAAACTTAACCTATAAATAAATAGTTATAATTGAATTTAATATAAAATGTTTTAATTACAGTGATGTTGGATCTAACTTTTGTTTAATTATAACCATATTTGTCTTTAATCATTGAAGATCCATAATCTTTCATTTCTTCCTCCCATTATCAGTGTTTGAATTTTCAAGTTTAGCAATATTGGTTTGTATATATTCTTTCATTTCTTCCTCCCATTATCACATTGTTTTAAGTTTAGCAATATCGGTTTGTATATTATTTATTCTTGATTTCTTATAGAAATATTGTCATATTATTTTATGATATTACTTAGATGGATGAATAATATCTGTTTTTATTTATTTATCTAATAATATTTTATAAAAGTTATAACATTTACAACTTGATTTTTTTATGCAGAGATGAAAAGGCAATGTCAATAAAAATACATACACTATAATCATTGATAATTTTTTAAATATCTCTATTTTTATTTTCTTTTTCCTTTGTAGTATAATTTTAATATAACTCAACCAACCTATTTGTTTCATGTTTGATATAAGTTAAAATTAGAAATTTTTACACTAATATTAAATCACAACCTTTAATTTATATTCTAAAATTTATATAAATAAAAAGATATGAAATTAAATGTAAATGTAATATTATTTTACACAGTTAATTCAATACTCTTTTGCACTATCATAGTACATACTAATGCATATAGTTTTTTTACCTTAACCATTCCTCAAAACACTATTAACTTTTTTTTATTAACTTATTTTTTTATTTTGTACTTTAGATATTTTGAAGAGACAAGAGTTCATGCAAGCACTTGCGATCTCTAGAGAAAAAAAAACTCACTTTTTATCTTAGAATAGTTGTTGATTAAATATTTAATCAAATTTTGCATCGATAGAAAATTAAAATACCCATAGTAATTCTATTTATTATACACTTATGCAAAAATTTAAACCATTTTTAAAATCAAATTCATGCATAGATTTAATTAAAAAAAAATTAGAAAATAACTCTCTCATATATTAGTGATATTTATTATATAATTATTAAAAACTTAAAATATTTTTAATTTGCAACATTCAACTCCTGATCATTGTTAAAAAATAGTTATATGTAAACTTTGTTTCTTAAAAAAATCAACCTTTTTGAATATAAATATTATTATTATTTAGGCTTCAATTACAAATATCTGCTACTCGAATAAATTAAAATTAATTAATTTTATCTAATTAACTTAACACAACTTTACACAAATATTTGTTTTGGTAAAGAATTAGACTATAATAATAACAATAATATTATGTATCAAATAATAAGAAAGGACGAAAGAAGAATAAAGTTTTTTATATAAATATAAGATATTATGATTTTTTATTCTTATAAATTTAGACCATAAAAATAAATATTCATTATGCATCATAAATATTACGTAATTGTAGAGTATATATAATTATATTGCATTATTATCCATAGTAATAATGTTGCCTTTTTTTAATTGTATTAGAATGTTGTAGTTAGTAACAAATGAAAATTCAGTACATAAATAAAAATTTATGAAAACTTATCATGTAATTTTTTTATTGTCACAATAGTACATAACATTTAAAAGCATATAGAAAAATAATAACTAATAAATAATGATTTTTTATAAGATATAAACTTTACCTTTAAAAATTAATGAGTGATAAAATTAAATATAAAGGAATTAATGTTGACAAAAATGAAAATATTAATAATAGGACATCTTGTATTTGAGAATATTTGCAACTAAATCAGTTTAAATTTTAAAATATCATTAGAATTAATGTTTAAAATGAATTTTAATTAATATGCATAAACAGTGTTAAAAATTTTAGATCAATCTTCAATTACAATCATATAATTCATTTATGATAAGTTTCTTAAGTTTATTGGTTAATAATTTAAAATCATATGAACAAAAAGATATAATTAAATATTTAAAAAAATATTTTACACGGTTAGTGTATTGTAATTAAACTTTTTAAATAATTAAAAACATCCTTTTAAAGTAATTAATAACATACTTTTTAATAAATAAAAACGTATCTCAATAAACTTAAAATTAATTTTAATTTTATAATTAATGAATTTAAAAAGTGTTAACTATAAAGAGATAAAACGAAGTATATTTAATATAAATATTACAAACTTATTATTACAGTTTATATTCTTATATTATATGAAAACTCAATTTTAAATAATTATAAAGTAAAAAAATGGTCTATTCTTTTTTAATTTTATATTTTATATACATATTACAAGCTATTATCACTTAGATAAAGCATAACTCATAATAAATTTTAATAGGTTAAATAGTTTTGAAGACAACTCATATCAATTAAAAATTTAATAAATTATATTTCTCAATTTAATATATTAATTATTTGAAAAAATATTTTTACATAAATATATATAAAAAGCCAAATATGTTAATTTTTTTAAAAAAAATTAACTTCAACTGATACAAAATACCTTTTTCTCTTGTTTCTCTCACTCTATTTATTTCACCCATACACTCATTTTTAAGAATAATCAAACACAACTTGGATTGGAACCAACTGCTTGTCCCATCCAAGTCTCTCACTATCAAATATATTGCCATTAAAACATGGATGGATAAGTTGAATTAGTTCATCAAAAGATATAAGGTTATTTGGTGGTAAAGTAAAAAAATAAAAAAAATTGTAAATTTAAATTATTCTATTAACAAAAATGAATATATTAACAATTAATAATAATAATTTAAACTATAAAAAATAAATATGCGCATTACATATAATTCAGGAAAACATTAATAAAAACAAATTTGGTAGACACCAACCTCAACACCCCGTACAAGGCATAAACAACTTTCACATTTATTTTAGTATTATATCGATTAATGTGATTCAATTGTTGAGTCATTACAATGACACGGTGACGAAATGTCTTTAGAATTTGTCATAAATTGAAGTTTTAAAACATTAGATACATTCCAAATTTGATTTGTAATTAAATTTAGTCTTTTCTTTATTTTAATAGTATAACTAATATTGATGTTATCAAACTTCCAAGTTAGTTTATAAGTTAATCTATCTTTTGCAAGATATTTTATGGACAAACTATTTTTTTAATAAACTCTCAATTAAGGATAACAAATAAAGTTGTAGGTGTGAATAATCTCCAAGTCCATCTTGAAGTTGATTGAAAATATCCTATTTGACCTAACATGGACATTGAGTTTAAGGAATACCCAATTTTTTAAATTAGAGATGGGGACAAAATGAGGATATAAATACTTACCTCGTCCTCTCTCTTATTTTAATAATTAAAATATCTCAAACTCTTATTTTGGTTTATTATATGTAATTTTCAAACCAAATAACCTCTTAAATTTTTGTTTTGTTTTACAAATTACAAATTTTGGATATCAAGAGAGGTTTGACATACAAATTACAAACTTTACATTTATTATATAACTTGTTAACTAATGTCATTATATTCAAGTAGATTTTTATTAAAAAAATATTTTAATTTTTTTACAGGTACGAGTATCCCAATACCTAACAAGGACAAAAATATGTGACATAAATTGCATACCCGTAAGGTGTCGGGGATGGGGATGAGTTTGGGAGAGCAGAAGTGAGGATCAGAATGTCATATTTGTTCTCACCGCGCGCTCTTGTCATGCCTACTCTTGATAGACTAGATAAACTATATGCAAACTCTTTAAACTCTTAGTTTACTACTTAGTCAACGAGTTAACAAATTAAAAAAGAAAATGACCAACACAATTGTCATTTTAGGTTGTTTACATTTAGTATATGCAATTCTTGAGTTGAAAACCTTTGTTTCAAAGAACATTAATTATTTCTTTTTAAAAAATAAATACTAAACTCTCAGTCAAGATGATATACTATTGTTGTAACATTTACAAGTTATTATTGGATAGTGATGTACTACTATAACCATTGCAAATTATTATGTTTGTTGAAATATTTAATTCATATATTTATAAATATTTTATTATTATTATATGAAGTAAAATTTTTCAAATTGAATCTATAATGAAAGTTTATGAAACTCTAACGAGTTTACTTAAATTCTCTAATTTAATATTCTTATTAATATTAATCTTTTTTTTTGTCAATACAGTGACAAATTATATTATTATTAATAGTTTTTTAAGAAATATTGTAAATACAAAACACTATATGATCGATTGATAAAAAAAATTTACAGTATATTTAATCGAAATCAAATTTTAATTTACAGATCGAGAATTTTACACCCAAACATTGTTTTTACTGTCATGTAATATATATATATATATATATATATATATATATATATATATATATATATATATATATATATATATATTCTGATCTTTCTGTTTGTTGGAAGATTGTATCCAGCTTGCTTTATAGTTTGTTTGTGGAAGGTGGGGCTGGTTGTGAATATCATGAACTCATTTTCGTATTTTGTACACAAGGGAAAAAAAATCAACAATCTCTGCTCCACTCAAAGGAAATGGTAGAAATTAAGAAGCCAAAAAGTAAAACAAAACTTTAATAAGATACCATGCTTGCACTCCGCGGAGTCCATCCAATGCCCCACATAATTTAAAGATAGATACCCGGGTCATGTGTGCTATGAGAAATTTTATGAACGAAATTCATTTTATTTTGAGAATTTTAAATGTTTTATAATAAAATATATTATTAATTTGTGTATCGATAGTTAGTTCCGTGATATTGTTAGAATCATAGCATTTAAGGTAGTGTTTGTTTTGTAGGTTCTGACTTGATATAGTTTTGTCATTAAAAGACGCCTTAGAAGATTAAAAGAGAATAGTAGTTATAAACAATCATTGGTTTCGATTCCTAAGTGATGTAAAACTTTAGATGTGTATTGCAACAAGCCTTCCAGTTGTTGCTAAGGAGTGTGAAATCAGACACACTTTCCACAGATAACGTTGATGTTCCTACTACTAGTACTAAGATATCGTTAGGGTTGTCGCACTCGAAGTATTGTTCGCGGTGACCCTAGCAATGTCTCAGAATTGATGGTAGAAACATTGACAACCCTAAGGATATCTCAAGACTGGCGGTAGTACCCCCCCTCCCTTAATCCAGGCACCTTTTCAGGAAAAAATCGTAACGGAGTCATAACCTCCAAAACAGACAATACCTCAGGCGCGGTGACCCAATGATGTCTTGAAAATGACGGTAGGAACATTTGTTCCTTACACCCAAAGTCCCACATCACTTAGAAATCGAGGCCAAGGGTCGTTTATAAACACCCATCTCCATCAACTTTTTGAAGTGTCTTTTAAGGGCAAAATCTTAAAGGAGCAAAAACTTCTAAAGCGGACAATAAATTGAGAGAGGTAACCCTAACAATGTCCTAAAATTGATAGAAGAATTTTGACTAGTTAAAACCAAAGAATTTGAAGTTCTTCAAATCTATTTTTTTTTACCAATTATATTTTTTGTTTTATATCAGTTAATATTTTTTTAGTTGACATCGCTTAAGACTATTTTTCAATCTCTGTAGATTAGTGTTATTTTTTGAATGATTTTTGTCAATTTTTTTTGGAATATGTTGATTATATTTTTTGCTAATATTGGTAACAAAAATCTTTACCAAAAACATTATTAATCGATATTTTAAATTATTAAGTATGGTTTAATATTCAAAGAAATTTTTATTTTTAGTGGAAATTCACATATATACTCTACCAATTAGAAAATTAGAATTCAATAAATTTAAATTACTTTATCCAAACAATACATATTTAAAAAATAACATAATTTAAATTAAAAATATTTTAAATTTAATATATTCCAAAATTTGTTAAGTTTGTAAAATTATATATCTAAACACACGTTTCACGATGATACAGCATTTTTTTATTTCAAAATTAAGAATGTTACATGTTTCATTTATAATGTTTATCAATGAATATTAACGGTGGTTTTAAAATATCTGTTAAAATTAAAATATATCTTTCTTTAAGTTTCATGCATTTAATACTATTTTTAATTAATTATTTTATTTTTTTTATTAATCATCCTTAAAATTTGAACTAAATCCTTTGAATTAATTTTCACTCTCATAAAACCTTCATGAAATATTGTCAAAACCTAATCATACAACAAAATTTCATCACGCTGGTAAATATCTAATCCTTTAAACATTTGAATCAAGGTTCACTCGTAATAAAAAGATATTGTTAGCAGAAATAAAGTTAATTTTGGTGCTACAGCCTGGAGAAATTAATATTTAACTACCAATTTGGAAATACCAATGTTCACACAAGGGAAATCATCCCTTTCTTTTTGTTAACTTTTATATCTTACACCTTTATTGCGATAAGATCAAATAAAATAAAGTAAATAAACCGCTAGTTTTAAGTCTTACACTTCTTTGTAAAGAAATAAATACCAATCTCTAAATTTGTTTGCTACTTCCTATTTATAATTTTATTAGCTTCTTATTCATGTTTAATTTTCATAGAATTTGGTAAATATGATGTATATATATGAATGAAACTTTTGATTCAACAACGATTTTTAAATTAAATTATGCAATTGAAAGTTATTAAATAATATAACATTTCATGTGTTATATATATATATATATATATATATATATATATATATGTCTTATAAAAAACGGGAATGAAAATACACACTTTTTTTTTTAATTTCAAGGTTCTTCTTATTATTGATTATTATTGTTGGAAATAATAGTGGATTGGTATTAATCAATTATATTTTATCATTATCTGACAATTTAAGATATGGTGATAATCATATCTTATAATATCTTTATGATTATTTGAATGGGATTATAGTAAGATTTAATCTGTAGTGGGTTGAGTCAATCATAAAAAACCCATTTGAGGGGTCTCTGCCTACCCTGGGGGATTATAAATTTGTCATCCCATTAAGCAAATTAAAAAAACAATACACATTCTCTAAAATAATTCCCCTAGAAAGTAGGTAGTAAAATCCTCAAGAGTTCTTATTGAACTCATATCTCTACAATAATCATTCCTAGGATTTTTGTTCTCGAAGATCAAGAACTTCAATTCAATATATTTGAGGTACACAAATTCTCTTTCCTCTATCTTTTTATATTTAATTCTCTATACATACTATAATCTTGTATCTATTGATTTAAGGTTTCCTTTTATTTCCATCCATTGGTATCAGAGCCAAATTAGATACATATTATGGTTGTTTTCTATTAGAAAATTAAATTTGAATTGAAGATTTTTTTTGTGTTATTAGTGAAATTTTATAATATAGTTCACTATTATCTTTTTCACAAAAAAAAAATGAGGGTTTACGATACTTGTTATTGTTAAAATAACATGTTCCCTTACCCTTACATGAGTAACTTATATATTGAAACTTCTTTTTAAGTGCTACCCCTTTAAAACCTAGTTTTCTTTTAAATAATTTTGGGGTAAATTGTTTTCAAAATTACTTAATGGTTTTCCTGGTTTTATGTTTGACCAATATGAGTCATTTGTGTGGGCAACATAATATATTTGTATTAACCTTACTTTGAAAAGTGTTAATGGGGTTGCATTGACTCATTTTTATACCCATATTTTTGTGATTTGGTCAAGGAAGAACTTTGTCGTTTTGATACGATCATGTATGATGATTCGTGTGTTAAATTCATTCTCAGAAGCATTGAATGTGGTTGCTAATTTTTATATTCTTATTTTTTCAAAAATACCATATTTATTTAATATTTTTATATTATTGGTATTTTTTAGTATAAAAAAATTGATTAATTCAAGATTAAATTAAAATTTTTTTACTATTATAATCTTGAATTTTGGACCTATTTTCATTGTAATAATTCTTTACAGTATTTGTATTCTCCAATTATACTGTACTCTCTTTAATATTGAATTATCATTTATAAATTGATTTTAGGTTATTTTATTAATTATGCACAATCTTAATTGTACTTCTCTTATGAGCATAATTTTCTTTATTAATTTACATTATTATTACTTGTCTATCATGGGTATAATAATATGAATTTTGTATGTTTGTCATATAATATATATGATTAAAATTATGCAAATTTATTGGAGAATATGCATAATTTCTTTTTTTATTTACATAATTATAATTTCACTATTTTAGATGCATTTATGTGAATTTTGTGATATAATTATTTTTTTATTGCATTGATGATAACTATACTCTATCGGTGTATTGTTATTAATGTAATTTGGTATTATACAATGTATTTTTCTTGGCTTATGTTAATGATTTTCTTATATCCTATCGGTATTAGGATTTTATTGATATAAGTTATAGTGCATTGTAATTTCCTTAGGGATTCTCTTTTAACTGAACTTTTAGAATTACATAATGTTTCCCTATTTTTGTAATGTTCAGTTTATTTCCCTCATTTGATCATGTTTAGTTATATTTATATGGAACCAAAATTTACACTCTTATTTTCTTTTTATTCCATAATGACTTATAACCTTTAATTGGACATTTTTTCCTTCAAAACAAAAAAAATGTTGCATTTTTGTGGTGCAAATTATATATATATATATATATATATATATATATATATATATATTGATAAAGAAATAGTTGAATTTTATTTAGCCATCTGGGTATTTTTTTGTTATGTCAACTTATTTTTTCTTTATCAAGTGGAAGAATTTTGTATATTAGAATTTTAATTAATATCCTATAAAATAAATTGTTGTGATATAAGATTTTACTTTAAATGTCCAATTAATCATACATATGCAAAAACAAATGTTCTTGATAAAATTATTTTTTCTTATCACATTATTTGTGATCATATTGTTGGGATCTATATTAAGGATTTTATATTGGTCTCTTGTAAAATATTTTCTTGTATAACAAACTCTCTATTGATTTGTAATATTAGTATGTAATTCTTGTAAGGACAATATAGTAATCCTAAATTTTAAGAGATTAATTTCTCCATACCATATTTTATAATATTGTTAATGGTATTCTTGTAAAAGCTAGAGGCTTTATTTTGGGATATATAAATAAACTTATGTCCATTATAAATTGTGATGAGACTTAGACACTATTTATTATTATATCCTTAATATATGCAAGAATAGGTCTCATTCTTTCGCTGCGTGTAATCATGTTTTATTCTCAAGTGTGTGTAAATATTGTTTATTGTAGCACTTGATTTTGTTTATGATTACTTAAGAACTTGCTTATAATCTCATATTCTACGTAAAATTATCAAGTGATCCATTTTCTTACTCATGTAATTATTTTTTCAAGATCCTCATAGGGGTCAATATTTTTGTAAAGATTGATTAATATGTGGTTAATTATGAAACCATTTGTGAGAATTATTTATTCTTATGGATGAATTTATAGGTTTCATATTCTTGTTATTTTAATCACTTCTCTCATTAATCATTTGTTATTCTACTACTTTCTAATTCCTTAAATAGAATAATAGTGAATTTTAATTCACTTTTATTATTATCTTATAAAGTCATCATCCCACTATCACTACTATTGTACCCTAATGATAATCCTAATATTTTTTTGGTATATTAAGGATTAGTGGGAATATATATAATCTTGTATTATCTCTCGAAACTTATATATTTTTTATTGTCATATAATCGTGTGCACATTTAATTATGATATGACATATTTTATAGGACTTGACTATTTATTTTTGTCCTATTTTAATTGAGATACAGAATTCATTGTATCTTAATAGACATCTTTAATGGATGTTAAGAGCATTTTGTTGGGTATTGCACATTAATTCTTTTGGTATGCAATTAAGTATTGTGCATTTCTTTACCCAAAATTTCACATTTTGTTTGGTCAAAATTCTATAAGTATATTGTAGATGCAATACTCCTATCGGGTATAATTTTCTACTTTGTAAAAAAGTGCTTATTATGATAGTACTTCTAATGAGTACAATTTGCACTATTGAAGTACTTATGAATTTTTTTTTTGTTTGGACCAATTATCTAAGTGTTTGTTCAATTGACATTTTGTGGCCACAATAATCTGAGTGTCATTTTATATAAACTAGGTGTCTATGAGGTTTTAGTAGGGAATTTATGGATTTCCTACTTATCTTTGGATTCTTACCTAGTCACTCTTTTTTGAAACTCAGATTAGTTAAATGTCAAATATTTGCATTTATGTAGCCTATATGTAATTACATATGTTATTAGGCTATGATGAATAATTAGATGCATGTAAATTATGCTTTCTCACCTATATAATTTTTCAGACTCAAGTAAAAAAAAAATTATATTAATTAAACATTTTTTTATTCACTGATCAAATACTTAACTTTGGAGTTTTATAACTCATATGGTTTGGTTAAGTTTTGATGTCTTAGATCAGTGGGAGTCTGACAACTCTCTTATGAGATATGTGTGAAGTAATATCATTTTAGTAACATATCTCGTAGCATTTTTGGATGCTTGAGACCATGTAGTATCATTTTATTGAACTACATTATTCTATATACTTTATGAGAAATATTTATGATATATATCCCTATCGGATATTATTTTGTAGCTCAAATTTCTCATTGTCTAATATAAGATTTGTCTATAATTGTCATTCTAGCTTAATGATTTATCTTTGTATTATTGATTAATACCATCCAAGCGGGAGAATGTTGGAAATAATAGTGGATTGGTATTAATCAATTATATTTTATCATTATCTGACAATTTAAGATATGGTGATAATCATATCTTATAATATCTTTATGATTATTTGAATGAGATTATAGTAAGATTGACTCTGTGATGGGTTGAGTCAATCATAAAAAGCACATTTGAGGGGTCTCTGCCTGCCCTGGGGGATTATAAATTTGTCATCCCATTAAGCAAATTAAAAAAAAATACACATTCTCTAAAATAATCCCCTAAAAAGTAGGTAGTAAAATCCTCAAGAGTTCTTATTGAACTCATATCTCTACAATAATCATTCCTAGGGTTTTTGTTCTTGAAGATCAAGAACTTCAATTCAATAGATTTGAGGTACACAAATTCTCTTTCCTTTATCTTTTTATATTTAATTCCCTATACATACTATAATCTTGTATCTATTGATTTAAGGTTTACTTTTATTTCCATTAATTATCACTCAGAACTCCAATGACGGTGGATAAATGACTCAAGAAGGGTGATTGTAAACATGGTAAAGCATACCTTATGCCCCTATATATTTATAGGTAGTCATGGTACGTGAAAGCTGTGACATCCCTCATTAATACCTCGCTAATGTCATTTCATGTTGAATATATACTATGTAACTCATATTGTGTACACACAAAGCTGTAAAAAAGAACTACTCAACCCAGCTTGTTTGGTCAAGTTTAAAACATGGGTCAGGTTCAGAGAACTCGTATTCAATGGTGGTTGCATTTTTCTGCCAGACTACTCAAATAAGCCCGCTTTTCTTTTTCATGCATAAATTTATAAAATTCCAATAGATTAAAAATTTAAATAATGTTAGATCTAAATAGGTACAGTTCCTATCAGATTAACCATTTAGGCTTAGTTCTATATACAAGTTAAATTTCTTAAGTTAAATCTAACCAATTTTATGGGGTCATTAGTCTACTTATTTGATAGCTATATGTCTAAATACTTTACTTTTAGTTAGAGTGCATTAGCATGGTTCACTAAAAATTTAGAATATAAAAATAAATATTTTTTAACTGAATTAATTGAGGTAATTATAAATATACATTCTCATATTTAATGTAATTAATGCATCTCTTCCTCTTTTTTTAAACTACATAGACACTACTTATTTTTTTTCATACTCATTACAGTTCTATCTTATTCTTCCCAAATAATTTTAAATTCATTAATAATCGGGTCATGTGTTTGTCATATGATTTTTAATTAAATTTAAAAGATAAAATTATCTTTCTCACTTTCATAAACAAAAAAATTCTCTTTGCCTTCCAGTTTGATGGTTTCGTATTGTTTTGCTGAACAAAATAAACTTTCATCTATTGAATGTGTATATGGTATGCTGATATTCTCATTTATTTTTGCATTATTAGTTTGTATTTCGTGTAAACGTGATAAAAATCATTTTTTTTTTCAAGTTTCATAATGGTGCGATAATGATGAAGGTGAAAGGGGTATCAGTTGTAAAATTTAAAAAATATAAGAGATACATATGTAATATCATACAACACTTAAAAAATACATGTGTAATATCATATATAGATTTATTATACATGTACCCAATAAGTTTTGTAAGTTACTACACATATCCTCCAAGTTTTGTATAAATTTATTACACATGTACCCCTAAATTTTATATAATATTAGAATGTATCACCATAATTTATATAATATTATACATATATCTCCAAAGTTTCACATGTTATTATACATATAATTCCTATATTTTTCAACTTTATCGGTGTATCCCTCTCAATCTTGAAAATTATTTTCTAAAATTATTTATTATAATATTAGATAATACAATTTCTCAAATCTCAATCAACAAAGTCCGTTAAGCCCTTTGTTCAGTGATACTATTCATGATTACGTTATGGCTTTATCGTAGGTACCACCATAGTCAAATTCGCTGGTCGACATATCCCAAATACATGCCTTGTGGTCATCGCGCCGTAAACTATAGGACGTATTTGATATTTCTATTTTCTATATTTAGTTGGAAGATCGCAGCTATGCTCATCATCATCATGTCCACGATCTCTTGAATGAAACATAAGTCATATTGCCATATATCAATGTTCATTCTAGATTGCCTTTACAATAATATCATAAACAAATTTTATGTAATTTAGATCTCGTCATAAGAGGTTTTTTTTTTTAGTAAACCTCGTCATAAGGTTTTGGAATCATAGAAATTGTGTGACGGAAAAATCGAAAAATTGAAAAAATGAGAGGACATACATGAAGTATTAAGAAAAGAGAGAGGGTGATATGAAAATTTTAGTGATTAAGGGAATACATGAAGAAAAATTATGAAAAGGATAGAGTTTAAATAAGAGTTAAAGATAAATGAAGAAATAATTATGAGATCAAGGATTTAGAATCTTAGTAATTTAATTCTAAGTAATTAGGGTTTAATGTAGGATTTGACCGAATTAGTAATAGTATAATTTAAGATCTAAAAGGTTCTGGAGATGTATTATTTTAATTTTTAACTGGTTGATTTCATGTGTTTTTGTTATGACTTGAATGTTACAATATTCACATTGCATCACAAGGTTTATGTCAAAAGATTTTGACGGGATAAAGAAAATAGTTATAAAATGATTGCAAACTTGTTTTTTTGTGATTTATTGTTAAGATTAATAATGATCAGCAGTAAGATATGAAAAAAATTTTAACAAGATATTGTGAATGTTTATGTTCACTATCCAAGAGCAAAGAATGGTAAATAAGAAAAACAATCAAAATGTGAATAAATAGTTATGGTAAGGAAATCTATATATTTGAATATTATGTTATTGATTGTGGATAAGGTTGGGATGGGTTGGTAGCACGAACATATAGTCTAAGGAGTGTTTGAGTATGACCAATCTCACATATAATTAGTTCTTATTAGCTTTTAGTTATGGTAACCTTTGGCACCTTCTCACTTTATATGTTGCCTATCAATTGGGTCTAACGAGTGTTGCTTCATCACCTCAAAGGATGATGGTAATTAAGTTCAAACATCATTAGATACCAAAAAAGAAAATTTTCTATGGATTACAAGTATTCAAAATGATTTTCAAAAGATTTTAAAAAAATTGCATTCTTTTCCATTTTGAGAATTCTAGTGGATTATCCTTTATGATTGAATATTTTATTTTTATCCTATAGGTTATAATTGTATTTTTTTATTGAAATTAAATATCTAATTTGATACTTAGACGAAATGCCTTATCTATACTACTGTAGATCTTAGGAGTTTTAATGAGTAGGAAAAAGATTGTGAAACTTAATAATGATGTTTGATCCAACCAGAGCATAAGGACTTTGGGGAAAATATAAAATAAAAATTATATATTATATTTACTCTTTATTTTTAATGTGGTGTGTAAAACATGGCATAACATACTTATGTATCTTGAGTACTTATATATCTTACTCAACCTATAAAATTAATATTTGATAAGTTGTTATGTGATTTATTATAAATTCCAAACTATTAATCATGTAATTAACTAAAATGAGAATAATAATGCATAAAGAAAGATGGTTAACATAAAATCTTTAAATTAGTGTAAATAAAATAAAATATTTATAAGAGATAGGTGTATTAAAATTAATTATTTTAGAAAAAAAATATTTCTGTTTAAAACATATTGATTCAACATTTTCCAAATATTTTGTTTTTCTAATAAGATATGTGTAGAAAATTGTGGCAATGCTTTGACAATATTAAGAAATGAGAACTATCAGAAATCAAACACAAACAACAATAGTTTTAAAATAAATTGAAAGGTAAAGTGTTTATTTTAATGAAAGATATGAAATTCATTAATTATCATTTATATAAGAAAAAATCAAAGTAATCACCTAATAGGCGTCAAGTTCCTTTCCAATACTAGAGAGGTCAGAGAGAAAAAAACGCAGTCACTTTAAACCATAACCTATCATATAAAGAGAAAGCATGAGAAGGTAAAAAAATCGACGACCCTATTGACACTTTTAACAAAAAAGACTTAAAAACTTCTTATGCAGTAACTATTGGAGTTTATTAGAGTAGTAATTTCATGCCCTAAATTGGTAGTCTTTATGTATGCAAATGGGGGGAATGTTATCATTTCTGTTCTTAATTTTGGTGTACTAGATCAACATGAAGTCAAATTAAGTATTCAAGAGGAGAGTCATATCACAGAAGAGGTTAGATGCATTTTTCAAGAGGATCATTTTTCATGAGGTTAGATGCAACGTTTGTTTGTAAATTGTATTGTCTTACCAAGTTTAGATAAAGTTAAGTTCTTGGTCATGGACGACGACAATGCTCCAGAGTGATCTTAGGCCACTTTATTACCAATATCTGGGTTTGGTTAACGACTCCAAAATGAAAAGGCAGACATGGTCATTTGTTTGGTATGTAGAGTTGTGACACTTAAGGAAGACAAGGAATGCAACAATCTTCAACGATCAGGTATTTCAAGTTGATGATATCATCCTAACGATACAATTGAACTTTTGGAAAAGGTGTCACGTAACAAAAATTATAACTCACTAATTTGTCGACTAATCATATGTCACTAGTTTGTCGAATAGGTTATCAACTTTTTCTTTTATATTTAGTTTTACTTGATCTTTGTGTTATTAAGCTGACACATAATTTGTTTGTCTGTAAATTTTATGTTTTTAATAAAGTTCTTGACCTATAAAAAGATTAATTATTCAAGTAGTAATAAAAAAATGAAAGACAATATATGAAAATAACAATTTCCAAGATAGTCCTTGCTCTAAATAAGAATTTATAATAAAACATGGTAATTAATCACTAAAACCTCATCCAACTTTATATGTGCCGAGAGCAACTAAACGCGTAATAATCATGTACAAAACTGGCTTGTATCGAGCTTGAAGTAAACACGGGAAGGAATTTGGTTGTAACTTGTTGTGAGTCTATCTTTCTGATCTGAATAGTAATGAGAGAAAACTAATTGTAGTGGCGGAAAGCAAGCCAGCTAGGTGCTTATACACAACACAGTTGAGTGCTTGGTGCACGTTGAATGGAGTACCAGATCTTACTATTCACGAGGTATGTGTCAAACTGGCACTAGTATTTTTCATTCTTCTAATTTGTGTCCCTATTTCATGTGTATTTGTCAATAACAATTCACCTTCTAATTAGATAAAAAAAATATTAATGTGGGGTAAATTGGCCCTTAATAAGTTATTTAGAAAATAGTATATGCATTTAAAGAATTTTTTATATTGTTATTCAATAATAAATAATTAATATATAACAAGTTCATTGACCCTTGCAAAAATTACTCAAGAAACTTTACCTACCATTGAGATATTAACAAATACTATTAATATATAAGTTTTATAATTGTAAAATAAAGATGTGTTCATAATAGAGTTGACACAAAAGGACGTAACTAGAGTTGGGTTCCATTGAGAATAGAAGGGTAGTAGTGACTGTTACATTTTCAATCAAACAAAGATAAAGGAAGAACATGATGGTAAACAACCTATTCATTTTCTATATATGTCAAGTAGAGTCAACTGTTTGAAACCTAGATATAAACACACCAAAAAGAAAAGTGCCCTAATAACACGTGCCAAACTGAGTAGAATTTTGACACGATTATGCCTCCTTAATCAGCAGCAGATTTCTCAAAAGATCCAAGCCTATTATCGGCTAGCCTTGAAGCGTATGCAGCCTTCTTGTATTCCCACCATGTGAACTCTTTGTACAAACTCTCCTCTCCTTTTAACATGAGTGAGGGTAAAGCTTGTATCTTTTCACTCAAGGGTGCTCCTCCAAAGTAGATCATTGACAACCTTGACTTAGTTGGGTCAGCCAAAACTCTATGCTTTACACTTTTAAACCTCCCATTAGTCATTACCTGCATCAAACCCAGATTACAAGTTTTGGTTACCCAATACAAAATTATAAAATGTCCTTATCAAAAAGTTTGTCGGAATGTCTTTTCTAGTTTTCTTTACCAATGATGAGTGAGTTTTTTAAGCAAGCCGATATTGAAACAGTTGAAGTAAGAAAAAAAGTGACATTTACTATATATGATATATAAAAGTTAAGTTTAGAATAATAAATGAAGTTATGGAATACTAGAAGAAAATGTTTGGGTGAAGGCATGAATGGTACCTGGAGAGTGTCACCAACATTGATGAAAAAGGAAGTCTGATCAGGCGGGACTGAAACCCAAGTACCATCAGTGAGACAGATTTGAAGGCCTGATGTGCTGTTAGATCTCAGGACAGAAATGATCTGTGGGTCTGTGTGCTCTCCAAAACCAACCAAATTTCGTCCGCTGACTGGTTGCACCTCTGGGCACGGCGGGTAGTGGTTCAGTCTAAAGCATGAATCACTTTTTTCATCCTTCAGCAACCTGCTCAACACATTCCTCTCTGCTATACCCAATCCCTCCGCCATCAATTCCAACACCTCATAGCACATGTTCTTCACCGCTCCAATATACTCCTCCACCACCGTCCTGAAAATTAATCACATCATCAATATAAATGTGACTTGCTTCTCATCAACAAAAACGTTATTCTCTACTTGTTATGTTTATTCAGCGGAGTTATTTCAGTTAAATTAGTGGGTGTTAACTTGGACTTTTTTTAATTGTATTGTAGTAATAGTCCAAACTGACTGGATCATAACCGCCAACAATCACAATAATATCTTAAAATTTTGACTTTAAACCTAACTAATGATATTATAAATTAATGTGGCACTTGGATGTTTCTTTTAGTTTGGACATAGGAAAAACAGGGGGACTCTGTTGTACCTGAAAGTTTGAGGATTTTCTCGGAAAATGAAGAGTGACTTGGGGGAGATGACGTCAGGGTTGGTATTGAGAAGGAGGTACTCGACCCAACCGACATCGCCGTTTGGGCCAATCCTCTTGCTACCGTAGCCAAAAGGGTCAGGGGGGCCTGCCCTGTCTTTCTCGGACTGAGGTTTTTTGAAGAACCTGAGGGTCTCGTTTTCCAAATTGGCCATGAATTCCAACGGAACACCGTGGTTCACGAGTTTGAAGAAGCCGAAGTCCCTGCAAGCGTTAACTATGTGGGTCTTGGCATCGGGGTTGGTGAGGTCGACCACAGGAATCCCCGTGAACAAGGGAGTGGACTTGCATGTTTTGAGAAAGTAAAACTGGTTTAATGCTGGCTGAGACAGAACAACCATGGTAACAAGGTTGATGTTGCTAAGTAAAGAAACAGAGGGGTGTAGTGGAGGTTTTAAATGGGGAAATCGGTGAGAGCTGAGAAATTTTAATGCATGGTAAGAAAGGGGCGTTGCGAACTATATAGAGTAGCCATCTGGCTCTCACTGTCCCCTTTGCATTTGCATTTATAGTATCGAGTGGAAAGGCTCTACCTGTGACTTTCATCTTCTTTTCTTTCTTTTTTTTTTCTTTCTTTCCTTTTTTATATCCGTGGATTTCGTTCTCATGTTCTATTTTTATAAGTCCATCTATATTTGCTTTTCCAAAAGGCAACTTCTAAGGATATTTTGTTCACACTTCGCCTTTCACTAAGCAACGGATACCCATCTTCCTTGTAGTCCAATGTAAACTTTTCTGTCACCCACGCAATTTTGTCTCAATAAAAAACATGCTTTTCACTATTTTATATTTTTAACCTACAATCATATCACATAATAATGTACAGAATCTGCTAAGTTTTTCAAGTAATCATCTGTTATCCAATCGGAATTAGAGTTTTTTCTCAACAATTCTGAATGATAACATTGATTTTTTTTTTCTCAAAATATTGTAAAACTTTATTTTATTTTTAATTGATAAAAATACAACATAATAATCCAGGCAGTTACAATAAATATATATATATATATATATATATAATTTAAATCAATGAATCGCATCATTAAACTTTAATCAAATTTTCATTTTATAATACAATAATTAATTTATAAAATTATTTAAAATTTTAAATTATGATAATCAACTCTAAGTAATAATTTTTGTTTTCATTTCTATTAGAAAACTCATATTTATATTAAACTAGTAAATCATTTAATGCAGAAAGTTTGTTGATAAAAATTACTAGTTTACATATAAAAATATCAGTTGATGACTTAAAGTAACAAATTTTACAAATAAAAATATTTTTTTATTGAAAAGAAATATGTATTAATACAAAAATAGGGCAATGTATAATTAGGTTAAATAAATAATTATCTTCCCTGATTTTTTCTTTGAGATTATGATAAGAAATAAAGTAAGCTAGAGTTGGTTTCTTTAATATTTTAAGATTTTTTTTTGTGAATTTTTGTTTATTTAGATAGTTAATTATTAAAATTGACAATAAAAATAAAAATAGAAAAAAAAATATTAAAATCAAATAACTAAAATTACATAAGAATGAAAGTTAAAAAAAGAAGAGGAGAAAGACAAAATATTGATTAAACATTTATATCTGGTAGAAGGAAATATAGTATATTAGAGCATATGTAATGAAGCATCTTAAAAAGATATCTTAAAATTAAGATTTAATCTTTTCAAGATCTATCATTAATAAAAAATGTGAGATTTCCACAAGAATTAAATCAGAATGTGCATGTGCATCAGAAATCACCGTGCAATACGGATAAGTTTGATAAATAGAATACAAAGATTTTCGATGTAGAGGTAAACATAACATTTTCAAGTTATAAATAAAGATGAACATTTGAATTCAAATTCGTTAAATATTCTTGAAACTCACACCCTAAAATTTCGGACTCATTAAATATGTGGGCTTTAGGTTCAACCCGCGAAACTCGCGTGTATAGCAGATTAATATGTGAGTCTCTGTATAATTAGTTTTTTAATAAAAAAATATATTACTTATAAAAAAATAGAATGTCATAAATAAAAAAAAAAATCCATACTTTTATAATAACATTTAATACTTGAAATTTGAGATTTTATTTTTAAGTGTATTTATATTTTATTTGTATGCATTTTAAATTTAAATTATTTTATTTAATATTTGAGAATTGAAATTATTGTTTTGTAACTTATATACAATAAAGTTTTCATAAAAATTTAAAAGTGAGACAAATTTGTTTTAAAAAAAAGATTTTTTTTTTGTATTTTTATGCAAGTTGACCTGCGGGCCTCTGCGGGTGAGTACAGGCTCAAATATAATGAGCTTGTTTAGAATGCAAGTTTCCCGGATCGAGTTTCGCAGGTTGCGAGTTTCGCAAATCAAGTTACTTGTATGCTCGTCTCTTGTTGTAGATAGGCTTAACCTAACAAAATCATGAGCCAACAGGTTTGTTGCATGAGGGTAAAAGTGAAATTACAATGAATTGTTTCCTTGTTGCTTCTATAGATACCTTCCAAGATAGGATAAAGTTCACGCTATTGGGGGAGTCTAATTCGATTGTCAGTGTTCGTAACCCACACTCATAAGCCACCTTTAAAGCTTCAAGAATAACCCATAATTCAACCTCATCAACTTGACAGAAAGAGATCATATAAGAGAAACCAATCAAAAACTTTCTTATATGGCCTTGCACCACAGTTCAATAGTCGTACGTCTTATCAATTATTTAGTTGGTCTAAATTAATTAGACTCATACTTATAATTTATTTTTTATTACCATATTATCTATTTTTCTTAGAAAATTTGTAATTTTTAAGCATAATTATATTTTTTAACGAATTTTTGACCACCTAAACCAAACTTATAATTGATTAGGTTTGGTTTAGTTAAAGATTTTTTTCCCTAAAATTTGAATAAAACCAAATCAATTAATTAAGAATAAATTATAATTCGTACCCTTCAATTTATTCAATTGCTAATATTTTATTTCTCTATTTATAATTGCTCACATTTTATCTCTCTATTTTATCATGGATAACATTTGACTAAACTATTAACGTTCATTTTTCATATGATTTGATTAAATGACTTCTCATGTTGACGTATGGGTAAAAAAATTAGAATTTAGTTTTAAAGGAAGAAGTAGACTCAAAAGTTCAATACTGGAAAAAAGAAATAACTTTTTCCCTATTTTTATGCATAAAATAAGTTTTTTATTTATGCATCAACATGAAAAGTCATTTAATCAAAACACGTAGAAAATCAATGTTAATAGTTTAATAATTAGTAACTGACATTTGGCGAATGATTCAAATGCTATCAAATTATAAAATTGAGGACAAAATATGAGCCATTAAAAATAAAAGGATAAAATTTCAACAATGAAATATAAATTCCAAAACACAAATTATAATTTAACCTTATAATTAATTGATTAGAATTATTTTCCTTCTAACAATCGACCAAATTCACTTATGAACATCCTAAAATTTCTTAATAATTTTCATTATTTCTATGGATGAAAAATTTCTTAAGTAGAAAGTACAATAAATATTTTAAAATATATAATTAGAAGAGTTTTAAGTTGAAAAAAAAACACATAAAATCTTAATCATAAAACGGTTGGTTTTGGGAAGACAGAGTATGTCACAGGTAGGTGCAAAAAATGAATTTAGCCTCAAGTCGTAATGTGTGATTTGTTTAGGGGTTCAAACAATCTTTCTTTATTACATAGAGATAATGAAAATATATATAAGCTAACTCTAACATAATTAACCTTTTAAAAACATTGAGAATCATAATTACATACCTAAATATAAGAATCTTATGACTAAGCATCTACATCTAACATTTTTTAGCGATTATTGTCAAAGTGATAATTATTTTCTTAGTTGATCGAATACGAACATGTTTAATTTTAACAAATGCATGTGTATGTAAAAAACTTTTATATTTATATATATATATATATAACTTAAATAAAGTTTATTTTGATAATCTCTATATTTAAAAATAATTAACTTTTACAGTTAAATATATACTTGATATATATACAAGAACATATGTGGTACTCTAAACCCACAATTTTTTGGTTTAATTTGTTTTGAAATTTCACATGAACCTTTCAACGTAAAGAATTACATATAGAACATCTTGTTTCTTCTTGATGTTATATCTGAAGAAAAAGCTGTTGAAAAAAAAAATACTAGATAGTATTTGGCTAAAAGTTAAAAGATGAAAGACAAATATAATAGTTAGCGAAAATTCCATTCGGTAATAATAAAAATTTATCATTGGGCTTGTAATAGTCTAACGTAGCCATATGGAAGCAAGAGGAAGTTTTAATTATTTAACTTGCATCATGAAATACTATATTGAGAAATGTTATCAACACAATTTTTAGAGAGAAATTATTAGATGATTTAAACTACCACAACATTTCTAGTTTTAACTAATAAATATCAATCTATAATCAATTAATTAGTTTATGTTATAAATTGTGTTATTTAAATAATTATATATTGTATATTGATTAATTAAGACCATACATAATGTAGTGGTCCAATATCATCTAAAAAAAATTATATATTATATGACTAATTGATTGCCATTATATATAATTGATTGAAATTTATCAAACAAATTATATAGGTCTCACTTATCATTAAATGACTCATTCTATTTTGTAGTTTTCAATATATTTTAATTAATAATAAAGAGTATATTGATAATACTTTACATTAATTACTTTTTAATCAAAATATCTTAATTATTTTATAATAAATATTAATGCTATAAACTAATAAGATAAGTATATTTCTTTCTTATGGAAGTTAGGAAATATAACTAAAATATATTAATAATTAAATAGAAATGATCAAATAAAAATGATAAAGTCTTAATAATTGTAAGGATGATTTTGGAAATAGATACAAATTATTAATAAATTTAATATTGATAATTGAATTAATTAAGTTTGTAAAACAGTGTGAATTAACTAAAATTAACTTATATTTAAGGATATAAATAGTAATATAAATTTTTTTCTCTCTTTGGCATATTCATGCTACTTACTCTCTCCTAACCTAAAAATAAGTAAAAAATTACTTTCATGTTAATTAACATAATTTAATTTTACTCATTTCAATAAAAGTATATGGTTATTTCTAAAATATTTTTCATCAATATCACAAATAAAAGAGTTATTCAAATTTAAAATAGAATTTCAATTAATTAAAGATTATTTTTATAATAGTATCATAAAATAGTTAAAATTATTTATATTTGTGTAAAAGGATTTGGTTACTGATAATTAAGTCCAAACGAAACTCATATAAGTTTAATTTCATCTCCATTAATATTGTTGTCAAAAGAAAGCCAGCAACAAAATAATTGTCCGCCTTGCCTATTAGCAAAGTCTACTTATTAGATTTTTAATTTGGTCTATCGATAACATGTTCAAAGTATTCACATCTATTAGTATTTGTTATATGGGAGCATAGTTGGATTGTGTGGATGAACCATTCAATGATAGATTCACTAGGTTATGTGCCATTTCAAATCAAACAGGGTGCAACATTTTGGAGATGCGACGATGATTGTGGATCAAATGAGATTTCTCAAGACAAGGTGGTTTCATTATGAGAAGATGTTTCATGACCTACTCCAAGTTGTACAGACGCTTGTATTGTCAAAAGAAGGGACAAATATATAGGTGGGTGTGGAAAGCTTATCAGAAAATGATACATACGGTTAAATCAGCAAACACAATTATTCAGAATGTGACCACAAACGAGCACGTTGGCTTTTATATGTAGAATCATATTAACAAAGCTTGAGGAACACTAACAAAACTCGAGTAAATGCAGAAAACAGAGCATGGAAAACGAGGAGAAAATAACAAACACCGGATATGATCAGCAACAAATCTGATGCTGATAATGAATGATTAAAATGTTTATATACAAGATCAGAAAGAAGGATACAAGAGGTGTGTAGGAAACAAGCCAAACGGTTATGGTAACTATGACAAAAAACTAACTGCCTTAACTAACAAACAGAAAAATTGACCATTAACTAAATTAACTAAACTCAACTTACTTCAACTAGATGGTTAAGAGTCTCCCTCAAGTTAGGAATGAATATTTGACATTCCTAACTTGAAAGAAGACTCATGAAAGATGTGAAGAGGCAAAGCCTTGATGAGAATATCTACTAGTTACAAAGAAGAGGAAATTGGCAAAAGTTTTATCAGACCTTGGTTGACCTTGTCTCGAACCACATGACAGTTTATTTCAATGTGTTCAGTCAGCTCATGCAAAACTTGGTTGGAAGCAATTTGTAAGACAGAATCATTATCACAAAACAAGAATGATGGTTAGTCAAAAGGAACTCGAAGGTCCTCTAGGAGATAAGTGAGCCATTGAACTTCACAAGTAGCAGTAACAAGGGTTCTATACTCAGCCTCAAAAGAACCCTTGGAGACCATAACCTGCTTCTTTGATCACCAGGAAACAAGGAAATGGCCAAGATAAACAGAAAAACCAGTGACAAATCTGCGAGTATCAACACATCCTGCCTAATCAGAGTCACTGAAGACCTTAAGTTGGAGGGAATTATTGGCATCAAAGAAGATACCTGAGCCTAAGGCTTGCTTCAAGTAACGAAGAGTTCGAAAAGCAACTTTGTTATGGGCAAGAGTGCACTTGGAGACAATTTGACTAAGTTGCTGGATAGAGTGGGAATTATCATGACGTGTCGTTGTTAGGTAGATTAAACGACCCATGAGCCTTTCATAGGGTGAAGGATTAGATAAAGGACTACCTCGAGAAGAAGTGAGGCAAGTTGTATAGTCCATAGGAGTAGCAGGGCGAGAGGAAGGCATTCCTATATTAGAAAGTATGTAAAAAAGGTATTTATGTTAGCATGAATGAAGGCCAAATTTGGTGTGGGCCACTTTGAGATCAAGAAAATTGAGTCCCTCTATTTTAGTATATCCCTTTGCTACAAGACTTGTTTTGTAGTGTTCAATGGATCCATCAGAGTTATGTTTAATCTTGTAAACCCAACGACACCCAATAGCAGTTTTATTAGGAGGTAGAGAGGTAAGAACCCGGGTGTTGTTAGCCTGAAGAGTAGTGAGTTCAATATTCATGGCTTTAAGCCAACAATCATTCTTGGAGGCTTCAACATAAGACTTACGCTTGGTTACAGAAGAAATGGACAAAATGAATGGTGAAAAGAAGATGATAAACGATTATAAGAAAGAAAATACTCAAGTGGATAAAGAATACTTGGAGATTTGGTTGGTACATTGGATGTGAAAGTGCAATGCAAGTCCTTTAAATAAGATGTTATTAAGTGAGGTATGCTAGATTTGCGAGTAATAAGAAGTGGCAAAGGGGAGCTTGGAGGTGATGATGGTGAGGGGTTTGGAGAAGAAATGGTCACAGATGGAGAAGTATTGGGAGAAGAATCGGTAACTGGGTAAGAGTCAATAATGGTTGCATCAGGAACACATGTATGGTCATAGCTAAAACAGATAGGCATTGAGTGAGATGGTGTAGAGTTAGTATTAACATGATATAGAAAATGATCCTCATAAAAAATGACATTCTAAAATATGTCAATCTTATGTGTGTGAAGATTGAAAATAAGATATCATTTGGTATGAGACTTAAAACAAAAAAAAAAATGCATGGACTAGCACGTGGGTCAAGCTTCTCACGATGATTAGTCAAAGTGCTAGCATAATACAAAATCCTGAAAGCACAAATAATTAAAATGTCGCATGGTTTTCCATATAATTTTTCAAACAGAGATGTATGATTTAAGAAAGGTGTAGGAAAGCAATTGATAAGAAATGCTGCATGCATGAGATCAAAAGACCAAAAAGTAGGTGGAAGGTTGCTTTGAAATAAGAGAGCTTGGGTTAATATTCAAAAGGTGTTGTTGTTTTATCTCTACAATTCCATTCTACTCAGGTGTTTCAATGCAACTAGCTTAATGTATGATGTCTTTAGCATAACAGTATTATTCATAAAAGATTCAAGCCCATTATTAGTGTGTATGATCTAACCTTTGTGTTGAATTGATTTTCCAATTGTAAAATAAACCAAATATGTGATTGCGAGTTTTAGCTTTAGTAGTCATAAAGAAAACCTAAAGGAAATGAGTATAATAATCTACAATGGTTAAGAGATATCGATGTCCATGCATAGAGGTTTTAGAAAGAGGGTCCCTATATATCTATATGAAGCAATTCAAAGGAGCATGATGCACGAAGGGAAATGAGAGTATCTTTGGTGTTGCATGATAACCAGTATTACATGTGAATTTATTATTACTTGAACTACAAGGATAATATTATTTTATTTCACGCAAACGTTCATGTGACAAATGACTCATGTGAAAGTGCCATAGATCAATAGGAAGGACGTTACTATTGGAACTAAAGGAACTACATTGAAGTTTAAAGAAGTTTTGGTTTTGCTTTTCTCTCTTTGTTTTTGGTCTTAAACCAATTTTATGATACCAAACATGTTTATAGGGTTGGTATTTGTATTGTGTGTTTTAGATAGGCTTAAGAATGTGTTTAGGATGGTTTTGGATAGATTACATAGGTTGGGTTATGCTTAAAAAGCTTCAAAAATGGATTTTTAGGTAAGGTAATCAATTACCTAAAAATAGTAATTGATTACCCTATGAGAATTTTGAGAACAGGAATTAATGTTCTCTGTGGTAATCGATTACCTGATTTCAGTAATTGATTACTCCCAATAACAAGAACTTTGGATCAGTTTTGTGCAGGATATCAGGTAATCAAGTGAGTAATCGATTACCTTGCATCAAAACTAATCGATTATCCAATCAAGTGTTTGCTTCTCCCATACAATTTCTAAGAATTCTCTCCAAGATTCATACCCTTTTTATGGTTTAAAGGTGCTTAATTTTCAAGATTCAAGGAAAAGACTCTATTAAGTTTTGATCTTTTCGTTTGGGTATTCTTCACATCAGGTGATATTGTTTTGTACCCTTATTTGTGTTTTTGCATAAGGTTAACAATCTCTTGAGGTGTTCCTGAGATTGTGGGAAAATCTTGGAGCAGGGTGTTGTAAGTGGGGCAATTGTGAGTGGCAGGGTGTCACGGTGGAGCAAACTCTTGTGGGCTGCAAGAGGAAGTCTCTTCTTTTGTGGTTTAAATCTTTCCAATATTAGAATCTGTATGTGTAGTGTGCATGTACTGAGATTTTAATGAAAAACAAATTAGCAGAAGGCTAAGTCTGTAAACTGAATGTAGGTCAGTTGGACCGAACCAGTATAAATCACTGTGCAAATTCTCTCTTCTTTATACTCTTTAATTTCAGTCTTTATTGAATTCTTGAAGCACTAACAAGTGCGTTTTTGCAGTTGTATTTGATTTATTAAGTTTTCTTGCTGCAAATCAAATTCTTGTTCATCATTTGCTTGTGATTAAATTTGAGTTTTAACTCTATATTTGTGGGTTTGATTTTTATTCTTTCTATCTTTTCCTTTTGACTTTGAATCACTTGAAATATAATTCTTGCTACGTTTTTCTTCTATTTTATTTGAAATCATCATTGGAGAAATTGAATTAATTGGTGTCTTACCTTGAAGGTTCAATTCTTGAAAAAACTCATTTTTGTAAAAGAAGGTAGATTTTGAAAATTTCAAAAATGGGTTGCTTTTTAAAATAATCTGATACTGCTGAATAGAAATTTTTGAAAAATAATTTAGTGAATTTATTCAATCCCCCCCTTCTAGATTCCTCCTAGGACCAACAGTTACAAGTGGGGTGTGTAATGGATGATATAACAGATGAATGATTCCAGGTAGTAGTTGAAATGGTGTAGGGACCTCCATTCACATCAACTGTACCAATCATCTTCCTAGTTTTCATATCCTGAATGGTACATGAAGAATTAGAAAAAGTCAGTTTATAGTCAAGAAATGAGACAAGTTTTGAAATGGAAATCAGATTAAAAGTAAAATAGGGTATGTATAAAACACACATCAAGTAAAAAACCTCTGTGAATCTAAGGCCAGAATGCGGTGGCAAAGACCTATTGTCTAGTGGGCAATTTTACTATTACAAGATTAATGGAATTATATGTTTAGAAATAAGAAAGAGAAGGTAAGGCATAATTTGTGCACTTGGATCTAATATCTAAAGTGTCATTGTTAGTGTGTTGACAAAACAAACTTTAGCTTTAGGGTTACCTTTTGGTGATGAAAGTTGAGGTAAACATATCGACACTAAACCTATTTGATTGACATGTGATGATCAAAGTAGCTAAGTTTCCATTAGAAGGTTGTTGTATTAAAGCTAGAAGTGTCTAATACTACTGTGATCATAGGCGAAACTCCTAGTTCTCATTGACAGATTGTTGTTGATCAACATCATTGGCTCTTCCTTCACTAGCCACAATGTTATTCACGAAATTACTCTTGCCATATGCTTTGTGCCCAAGAGGGAAACCATGTTATACATCCATAGTGTGTCCAACTTTTCCACAATGAGGCAACTTTTCCCACTTCGATTAGAACCACTCTTATTATTCATGCTATCATTTTATGGGAACCCGTGTTTAGGATAGCAAACGTTTTCAGTGTGCCCATTGCGACCAAAAAAATCATAAAGAGGAACATAACTAGTAAAACTAATGGCAGTTCCCTTTGGTTCACTGTTAACATTAACAATGAAAATGTCCCCTTGAATTTGTCTTTCTTATTATGCTACATAGAAAAATATCTTAGAAATTTGTGGTAGAGGATCCATCAAAAGAATGTGTGACTTGACATTGTTATATTGATCATTCAACAATGAAAATGTCCCCTAAACCCATACAAGAATTGCATGGCTTGCTCCTTAAGTTTTCCTTGAGCAATGAAAGTGAGAACCTCACATTAGGTCATTTCTTTGATCGAACAGGTACAGACTAAATTAGGTCTAAAGTTTTCCAATTGATCCCAAATCACTCTAAGCTTGGTAAAAAATGTAGTTACTATAAGATCTCCTTTCTTCTATGATGATGCCTCTAATTGCAAATCTGACACACGAAGAAGATCTCCTTGCTCGTAACGAGCCTTCAAGTCCTTCCAAATTTCATATGCTTTATCCAGTAGTGTTCTTTTATAAATTGGGAATGATACCAAATGAACGATCCATGATACAACCCTGTTATTGCCTCTCCTCCATGCTGAACATGTTCGATTGCTTTTTTGTCGGTTATAGAGCACTTCCATCAACAAACTCCAGTTTGTTCTTAGCACTAAGAGTAGTGATCATGGATTTGTTCCATGAGTGATAGTTATTTATGGGTCTTTCTTTAGTTTAACAAGAAAGGGTAGCTCCTATTAGGCTTAAGTTAACACTTATTTTAGCCCTATGAAATAAGGGGCTGGCTACTGTAGCAGGATAACATGTTAGCCCCCAGGACGAGGGCTAGAGCTCTGCTCGGTCCGAGAAAGGTTCATTCTAAGTCACAAGAGCCATTTCTCTCTTCTTCTTATGGTAATGCAATGCAAGAGGTCTTGAAAATTGGGTTGTTTCTGATGATGAAAACCCGATAAAAACAAAGCCACATACCTAGTAGAAAGAGTCAAGCTAGAAGGAAAACACTTTTAGATCGGTCGTGATGATTTAATTGTCATCTTTCGAATTAAAGAGATGAATAGATTCTTCTTTTAAAATATATTCTTTTTCGCAGCATTAGTCTTTTCTTTTCAGACTGCTAAATCTAGAATCAAGCACCGGTGAAACAAGAACAATTGTTGGATTCTTACTAGGATGCAAGTACATGAAGTTGTGTATGTTAGAAGCTTGGTCTGTTTCTTCACTCATATTCAACGACAGGGATAACAAGTAGAAGAAGAAGAAAAAAAATTGCTTAATAGAGCTCTTTGAGAGAATAGTTTTGATACCATAACAAAGTTTGAGGAATAGTAATAGAATTCGAGTAAATGCAAAAAACAGAACATGGAAAATGTAAGGAGAAAATAACAAGCACTGGATATAATCAGTAACAAATTTGATGTTGATAATGAATGATTAAAATGTTTATATACAAGAGCAAAAAACAAGATACAAGGAGGAGTAGGAAAGAAGCCAAACGATTATGGTAGTTATAACAAAACACTAACTATCATGACTATGATCGGTGGTTTGATTGGGACAACTTTTTTGTTAGTTGTTTCACCCGTTGTAGTTTCTTCTAAGTGATGTATGATTTGTTGTTCAATGTAAAGGGTTTTAAAACTTTTTGTTTCACCCTTTTTGTTCATGTTATTTGTATATATTTTGTTTGTCTTTCAAAAAAATAAAAAACTACCATAACTAACAAACAGAAAAACTAACAATTAACTAAACTAACTGAACTCAATTAATTAACTTCAACTAAATGGTTAAGACATATAATATAAACTTCATGTGCCTTCCAAGTGTAGTGTTTTTGTTTAGAAAGTATCTTTTAATTGTATCCAAACTACGCTCAATATTAGATACGGTGTGCCCTCTATGTACGGCCAAGGATGAAGAAATAATGCATTTGATCATGAGTTGTGATATCGTACAAGATTTGGATGTATATATACAGATCAAATAGTGTTGCCAAATGATATTAACCAGTTATTTAGCAACATACTAATGTTGGAGGATCAAGCAAGAATAAAAAATGAAAATGTGTCGTAGATAGTTTGGATCGTAGTCATATGATTCATTTGGCTGAAAATAAATGCTTGAATTTTTAGGGGAGAAGTAGCTAATATTCAACAGGTTGTGTTGGGTAATGAGCTTAATGAGGTATTGTTTTGGTGGAGAAAACTGGAAATGTATATTTTTATTGTTCTTTACTGCATTCCATTGTGGCTTTTTGTATTCTCCCCAAACTTATGCTTTTAATATTTTAATATAAATATTTGTTTTTGCTGATAAAATAAAGTTAATTTAAAGTGTATTGATCCACTATTCGTTTGTATGAGTACAATTAAACACATCGTCGATCGTTAGATAAAGTCTTGGTTTGAGTCTTGTAATTAAATAGAAAATATATGTTTGAATCTCTTGATTAATAAGTTGTTTCAACAAAACCTTCCAAACATAAATCAATTAAAACTTAAGCTTTAGTATTACCAATAAAAACTTTATTGGTTTTTTCAATATATATATATATATATATATATATATATATGAAATACAAATTTTACAAATACAATTGTTAAATATTAGAATATTATACCAATAATCATCTTTATCAATTTTTACATAATTTAATCTTTCTTGATATGTTATTTAATTGTGAATATTTTTATATTTTTAAGTGATATATTATAAACTATTAAATAATTTTTAATTTGAGTAAAATTTTATATACCTCAACTAATTAATAAAAATATAAAATTCATTAATTGCTAAAATTTGCATTATTAAGTTATTGAAAGTTTAAGTTGTTAATCTTTTACTTCTATAAAAAGAATTATTTGATATAATTAATAAAAATATAAATTTTAACTGTTGTATTTTATTTCATTAAGTTGTTGAAAAATATCCTTAATCGTACACAAGGGCGCACAATACTAATAATTTAATACCTACCAACGAAAACACAGGTATGTATATTTATATTTCTATTTAAATATATTATAATAATTTTAAGATTTTATTTAATAATTTTTGTAAATTTTGATATTTTGAAATATAAATTATTAGTGACATGTTTTGAAATATTTATTTTTTTTGGTATTTTTTGTTGATGATAACATGATAAAAATGTCACATCATTAATGGATATGCCAAATCTTCAATGAATATAAAAAATTGAAAAGAGGAGATAATTTGAATAGAATTCAAAATATTATGACACCTGTGTATTTGCATATTTATATTAAGAATATTTATCATGAAATGTAAATATATATTAATCATGTTGTTTAAGAAAGATTGATTTGTGATAAGGTAGAAATTGTGAAAATGTGCATATTATATATATATATATATATATATATATATATATATATATATATATATATATATATATATATATATATATATATTAATAGGAAGAAGTTATATGTGCGAAAGTGGAAACAGTCATAAAGTGTTTAGAAGGTAAAATAGTAATAAAATGTAGATTCTAAAATATCATATTCCTATTATATAATATATATATATATATATAGTATATAATATAATATATTATAAATTATGGATATAGTTAGACAGTTATGTATGTTGAATATCAATATTTTAAAGTAATTTTTTACTTAAAGTTACAAGATTGGTCTAGTAGTAAAATTTATGTTTGGGAAAGTGAGAGGTTGTGGGTTTGAGTCACTTTTATGACAAATTAATTTATTTTAATTTTAAAATAATTATAAGGATAAAATAGATATTTTAAAAAGTGGAGATAAAAAATTATATTTACTTTATTAATAATATATATAAATATGTTAATACAATAAATACCATAATAGTCAACGTGCATGTCTATTCAAAGACAATTTAAGTACACTCTAGTACATACGGTTTATACAAATACAAATTGAAACAGGAGAATGCGAGAATAAGAACTTGATTGGTTTTGTTTTGTTTTTTAGTTTTTGAAAAGAGTTTTAAAAATAGTTTTCAAAAACTGTTTTTGGAAAGAAAAAAAAAAAACTTGTTTGGCAAGTGATATTTGAAAACTGTTTTGAATATGTACAAATGAAAAAACTTGTTAATGTTTATTAGAATTTCATTAATGAAAAGCAAAAAACAACATATTCTCATTGTATTTTGAGTTTTCAAAACAAAAACTGAAAACTGAAAAGCAAAACTACTTTCAATTGTTCTAGTTTTTTAGTTTTTAAAATCTAAAAAATCATATCTGTTTTCGAAAACTGTTTTCAGAAAACACTACCCAAACAAGTTTTTTAGTTTTTAAAAACTAAAATACTGAAAACAATTTTATAAAACTGTTGCCAAACAGTTTTATAAAACTGTTTTCGGAAAACATTACCCAAACAATTTTTTTAATTTTTAAAAACTAAAATACTGAAAATAATTTTATAAAACTGTTGTCAAACAAGTACTGAGAAACCAACATGAAAAGGAACGCAAGTCATACAAAACTAAAGGACTAACAAAAACAAAAAGAGGAGAAAAAATAACCTAAAGTAAGAATGTCTAAAATTAACAATATTATGTATTCTTTTGATCTAGATGTTGAGACTCAGTATATACAATTGAGCAAGACAAGTTTTCTTGGATAAGTACATCCATTGTTCACAATACTCGACAATATGGCTGACCTTTCAAAGAACTTGCTTCGAATAAATAAGTCAAGCAAAATGTCTTTTTCATAAAGACAAATGAGCTGAAACAAAGATACTTAGTTCTGTATAAATACTACAAAAATGTTTTTAAAGAAATTCACTAGCAGGCGAATATAATAAAATAGCGTTTAATAAAAAAAATTATTTGACGAGGATACTTTGTTTTTTTAAAAAATAAATTAAACTATTATAACACAAAATTAATTAAATCATATATGAACACATGAGTCACATATTTTTAAAATAAGTCTTGTCGTTTTAAAAGGCATTTTATGTGAAATATAGCATAAATATCACAATTTTTTTCTTTCTAATTTCTTATTTTTTAAATTTGAAGCTAGTCAATAAACTCACCCATAAAGGAGGTATGTCAAAATTTCTTATTTATCATCACAAATACGTAACTCACGAACATAAAAGTAAGTAAGTTAAACTACATGTATTATTAGCTAAAAGTTATAAGATTGACCTAAAAACAAAATCTAGGTGTGAAAAAAGAGAAGTTGTCGGATTTAAATGTCTTAACTAACACCTTAATAATTAATATTTGTTTTATAAAAAATACATTAATAGCAAGATAAGTATGAAAAGTGTGTAACTATCTACATTAAATCATGTTTTTATTCATACCATAACAAATAAAGAATAATTTTCATCTTCTCACTCAATTTTTTGTTTCTTTTTAACATAAGATTTAATTACAATTGGTATCCTCAAATTTTATAAATTTTAGATAGTTTTCTTATATTTTGAAAATACGACAATACCCTCAAATTAAAATATTTATGAATCAATGTTCTTTCATCAAATATTAAACATTCACGTTAAAAATTAAAAATTAACTACCATATGTTATCTCCTTGAGGAGCATTAATTTAAAAAAAAATAAAAATCTTGAGACAAAATATCAGATTTTTAAAATATAGTTACATAATATCTAAATTTTACAAAATATAGGCACAATGTTGTTAAGTAATTTTATGCCAAGATATATGACTAAAATTTGTCCTAACCTATTCCTTATTTCTAATAGGCTCGTAAAAAGATGGCCGAAAAGTCGCTCTTATTTATTTCTACGTACACTTCACAATTTTAAAGAAAAATATATCTTGACAGTATGTACTCCGCTTTTTTTTTTAAAAAAAAAAAAACCATGCTATTTTCACTATAACAAACAGAGAAACTTTCTCATCTTTCATTTGTTTCCATATTTCGTTAATATCTTCCATTTGTACCGTTCCAAATGTTAAAAGTAATTTGAGATCAAAATATGTAACTAGAACATAGCTATGTGACTATGTCGGTGGTTAGTTTGATTGAGTGGAATGAATGTAATAGAATTGAGAGCAAATATTGGAATTAAAGTAGAGTGATAAAGATATGAGATCCAAACAATTTTTTCTTGAACTCCTTGCAGTAATAATGTGCGAAACAAGTATGGAAAAACTTGTATATATCATTTATGATAATAGATACTGGATAGTCATTTTTTTTTCTGGGTTTCAAACTAATTTTTTTATCAGGGAGATTAATCTTGAATGGGATGCTGGTTACTAATGATGTCTGGGTTCATAAGCTTAAAAAATTTTGCTTCTTGTTTAAGGTGGATTTTGGAAAAGCTTATTACTTAATTAATTGGCAATTTCTTGACTACATGCTTTGCAGGCTGCGCTTCAGTCAAAGATGGAGAAAGTGGATCATTAATCTAATCATCGAGGCACACACATCAGTATTGGTAAACGGAAGTCCTTTAACAGAATTTAAACTGGGGAGGGGTACTAAACAAGGAGATCTATTGTCACCATTTTTATTCCTGGTGGTAGCGGAGGGATTATCGGGTTTTCTTAGAAATGTTGTTCGAAAAGGTATATACAAGCAAATTATAATGGGAAAAGAGGAAAACTATTCAATTATGCAATACACTGATGATGCAATCTTTATGGGAGTACCAGAATTTCAGACATTATGGGTTGTCAAGGTAATTTTGAAAGGGTTTGAATTAGTTTCCAATCTAAAAGCTAAATTTCCATAAGAGCCACTTTTATGGTTTAAATGTCGATCAAAATTTTTCACATCTATGGGGTGTATGCTGAATTGCTCTGTGAGTGTTCCACCATTCAAATTTCTAAGGATCTCAGGTGGGTCAATCCTCGTTGTTCAACTTCATGGGATCTTGTGGTGGAGAAATTCAAATGGAGATTGTTGGTATGGAAGGAAAAATCCATGTCCTTCAAAGGAAGATTGGTAATGTTCAATTCTGTGTTGACCAGTTTGTCATTGTATTACTTTTCTTTCTATAAAACCTCTAAAAAAGTAATTCAACTTTTAACTAGGTTGCAACGTAATTTTCTAGGGGGGATGGGGCAATGACGATGAAAGTAGAATTGCTTGGATCAGTTAGGATAAGTATGTCTGTCGAAAAAGAAGGAGGACCAGGGTGTGAAATGTTTGATAAAATTCAATGTAAGCCTCCTTGCTATGTGAGGCTGAAGATTTTTAAATGATGTCAACGTAATATGGTGTTGTATCTTAAGATGTAGATATGGGATGTTTCAAGAAATCCCTTATTTAATTTCCTACTCTTCAAAATGGTCTATTTGGTGGAGGGATGTGTGGTCAATTGACAATAACTCTGCATTTTTTCTTAGGTGGTTTTCAAACAATATTAGGAGGAAAATTGGTGATGGAAAGGATTTGCTGTTTTGGAAACACAAGTGGTTGGGTGGTCAAACTTTAAGTGTTAATGATATAAATGTGCACAATATGAAGGGTGCTACAAAGGGTTCTCTTTCTTGGATGTGGTTTTGGAGGAGGAACCTATTTGCATGGGAGGAAGAGGTTGTTCATAATTTAATGGAATTATTGGAAAATGTTCATTTGATCCAAGATGTTTAAGATGTATGGGGTGTGGAGTTTTGCAAGTTTTAATTCTTTTGTTGTGGCAGTTGCATACAGATCTTTATGTTCAATTGCAAATAGGGGGAACAACTCTTCAAAAGATATTCAAATGTTTAAATCGTTGTAGAATGATAAATTGTCATCTAAAGTTATTGCATCTCTTGAAGACTTTTGTTCACCAGGCTTCCAACTATTGACAATTTGCAAAAAAGAGGTATGGATCTCCAAGGTATTCAGCAATATTGTGCTTTATGCAAGGAACACCTAGAGGATGCCAAACATATATTTTCCTATCATGCAAGATTTCTTAGGCCTTGTAGTATAAGGTGATGAGATGGGTTGGTTTTGAAGCACCTTTACCCTGTGACATCTATCAAGTGTTTCAAATGGTTGGATCTTAGACTGCATAAAGATTCATAAGGAAGTTCAGGTATCTCTTTTGGCATGTTGTATATAGGGCAATTTGGCTATTTAGAAATGCTATTGTTTTTAAAGGAAAAAGTTTAGTGTTTTGTTTGGCAACAGTTTTATAAAATTGTTTTTAGTATTTTAGTATTTAAAAACTAAGTGTTTGTTTGGCAACAGTTTTATAAAACTGTTTTCAGTATTTTAGTTTTTAAAAACTAAAAAACTTGTTTGGGTAGTGTTTTCTAAAAAGAGTTCTGGTTTTTTAGTTTTTAAAAACTAAAAACAGGAACAACTGAAAGTGGTTTGCTTTTATTGTTCTATTTTTTTATTTTTTTGGAAACAAAAATGCAATCAGAATATGTTGTTATTTGCTTTTCATTAATGAGATTTAAATAAATATGAACAAGTTTTTCTATTTATAAATCTTCAAAATATTTTTCAAATAACATTTACCAAACAAGTTTTTTTTTTCCTTTTCTTTCCAAAAACAGTTTTTAAAAATTATTCTTTAAAACTCTTTTCAAAAACTAAAAAAAGAATTAAACCAATCAAATCTTTAGAATCTTTTGATATTTTTAACTTTATACAAATTAGTTTTTGGAATCGATTGTTGTATCATTTTGGAACCAGTAAATGGTAGGTATTCTCTTACAGGTACAATAATTCTTTTATTATTTTTAAAGTATATGTAAATGTGGTTGATTGGTAAAGGTGGATGAGATTAGTTTGATTATTGAAGTGTTTTTACTTTATATGTTGTGGAATGTCAACTGTTGTTAGTTTAGGCGTGATTGAAATATATTTTGGTGTTAACAGGGTAAGTATGGTGGTCTGTATTTTTTGCGTCAGATGTACAGTTGAGTGAAGTATTTTGTTTAATTCACTTATTGAATATAGATACTTTCTTTGTCTATAAAAGAAAATACTGAGTTTTGGCAGACTCAGACTAGTATGACTAATTATGTACGGAAGAGGCATATAGTACTG
This sequence comes from Psophocarpus tetragonolobus, assembly GCA_037954015.1. Lineage (NCBI taxonomy): Eukaryota > Viridiplantae > Streptophyta > Magnoliopsida > Fabales > Fabaceae > Psophocarpus > Psophocarpus tetragonolobus. The sequence goes on from CM075688.1 coordinate 97,986,890, forward strand.
ATTAACACGGCCCATTTAAAAGAAAATATGTTCACATGATTGGCTAGTAGGAAAATGAAAATGTTAAATAGTCTAGGCAATCAAGGGATGGACCCCTTGTTTTGCACAGGCCATTTGTTTACGTCCCAAACAAGACAAGCAAGTTGAAATAAACGAAAAGTCGGAAAATTTGCTTGGTCAAAGAAGATCAATTTTAGGGAGTGACATTATCTAATATGCGTAAAATTAAAGGCGTAAGGACAAAGTCTTTAAGACGAAGATGGCAATCACTTTCTGGACCAAATGACAACATACTTCTGAGTGCATAATTGATTCGTAAATTGTCTTCCTTTCCCGTTTGAACGGTATACCTAATTTGCCCGTGCGGATTTAGATTAAGACCTTTCGAGTTTCAGTATGAAAAGTTTGATGTTATTGAAAAACCAGGACCACTCCAACTGGCCACCACAATTCCACAATTCAGGAGTACTTTAATTCAGGACTCACAGTTTGATTTTGTTAAATCTTATGACAAATATTTTGAAATTTATGTACGAATATTAAAAAGTATAATTATTAAAACTTTTAAATACTTTTCTTCCTATTTATATGTGATTCTCAGTTTCCAAGATGATATTAACTTATTTTAAGGATGCAGTTATCATCCATTTATGTTTTTCCGTTTAGAAAAGTTTCAACATTTATTTTAATGATGTTCATCTAATAATTAATTTTTTAAGAAAAAATCATAATCTTTTATTACTTCCTTGGGCATCCCAAATTAATAGAGTAAGTAATTTTTTTACTTCTATTTCTTATTTAATGACTCTCTTTCATGATTTAGACATGGTATACATCAAAATTGGTTATTGTAAAAAAAAAAAAAATTTAACCAAATCAAATAGAGAGTATTAAAAAGAGACTGTTTGAAATAATATTGCTAATATAATATTTGTTTATAACTCTTTCAAACATTCTTCTTTTTAACAATCACATTCCTACGCTATAATACCACGTACCTCTGATTTTATATATAATAAACAAATATTTAATTTATAAGAACAATAAAATAGTTAAATTGATTAATATTAATTAATAATGTCAAATTTAAATTTTATTCTAAAAATATCATAAAATTAAATGGTTTAAATTATTTATATTTAATGACACTGCTAATAATAAAATGTGTTTTTGTAAGTGAGGATAGAAATAAGGTGACCTTAAAAAAAGAAGAAATAAAGTGGATGTAAATAGAAGAAAGATAATATTTAATTACTTTATTTTTTTATTATATTCTACAATAAATTAAAGATAAGGATGAAAATTCGCAATTTAAGGCTTTTTTTAAGATTATTTGGTTTTGGAAAGCGAAAAATATTATTGAAATAAATTATCTATTTTATCTCTAAAAATCCAAGAGCCAAGAGATTATTGAGTTAGTTCAAAAAATTGATGAAATGACAAAAAGATTCGTAAAACTGTATTTGTTGTTAACACCAAGTATCTTTTAACAGTACACAATTTATACACTCAATAATTTGATATGTAATATATATCATATTTCATTATATGTCAATTATATGGAAGTGAAGATTTATAAATAAGGAAATTTTCAAGTGGTAGTGGCACAAATTGATGGGAGTAATAAGATAAGTTTGCAACAAATGTAAACAAAGTAGCGGAAATAAATCTTCCTATCTCGCAAGAATTTATGAGGAGCAATAACAAAATATAACACTAACTAATCACTGATCTTTTTGGAATAAGACACCAAGATTTTAACGTAAAAAATCCCTCAAAGCAAGGGTAAAAACCACGGGTTGTCAATAAAGAGTACAAAAGAGTTTTAATCAAATGTCAACAACAATATCAATGTCAACACCAATGAAGCAATAAGCTTACAAATAGATAACAGAGAAAAAGATGAAGATCCCCAAACACATTGCTGCCATACAAATTGAATATCTCCCAACACATAAGTCTTCTAATGATCCGAACGGTCAGAATGAAAAAACATACATTCTGAACGTGCTGTCCAAAAATCAGTCTGATCCAATGGTAAATGAATCTGTAGTGGAGAATTTACGATTGCAGCTCTGTGTAAAGACGAGAATACTTTTGTCTCTCTATAGCTTTCTTTATTCAACTCTCTGCCCTACAAAACACCTTCTCCACTTGACTTAAATAAGATATCAAGTTGGCTTCTCAATTTGGGTTTTTTCTCCACATAAGAAGGGAGTTCAATACCCAACACAAATGACATGTAATGTTATTAAACAATGTATATGAGTCATGAGTCATGTTTTTATCTCTAGAATAATATATGAATACTCAGATGAGGTGAGATCTAAGATCAAATCTATTTGTCTCAAATGTTTTCTTTTTTTGCTTATACAATGATACAGTGAAAAAGTGATATGCAGAAATCACTTCGACGCTGAAGTAAGTATTTAAGTAGAAATATAATCAAAACAAGTATAGATGTAATAAATATAGTATCAACAATTATGCATATTTATAGACAGTGATACGAGTTTAGGGTCATGAGCCTTGATTAGCAAGCATCCAATTACGCATTAATGATGTTTAAGTTGTTTAATCGCTAAATTAAATTATTTCGTCAAGTTAATGTGTTATGAAAATGCCCCAAAAAATTTATAGAAACTTAATTGATATGACGTTAGAGAGAGATTTAAATCCATGACAAGTTCTATTACTTAAAAAATCTTTGATAAAAATTTGTTTTGTTGGACATGTTAGTTTTTTGTTAATTTTATTTAAGTATATAAAAGTTTATTTTCAAAAAGATATAATTGTAAGTAAATTTAGGCTTTAGAAATAAAAAAGTAGTTAACTGAATTAGTCCTTCAAATATATATATCACTGGACAAATTAATTATGAGAACTTAAATGTTTGAAGGTCCAAAATAAAAATTTACTTGTTGAATTTATTTATGCTGAACGAATGAAGTGCACCGACTCCTGCTCTGTTTCTTCTTCTTCTCCTTTGCAGCCTGTTTTATACCTACAAACAAAATGTAAGTGGAGTCCTTGCGGAAGACGGGCAGGGACAAGGAAGCTCTACTGAGTTGAAATTTTAATTTATGACTAAAACATTGTAGAGAATGGGCACGACTAAATGCTGTGTAATTTATGCAACCTAATCAATACTGTTATATACTATTTATCTTTCCTCTTTATGACAGAGTAATGTTTTCCACGTTGAAGTGATTTTATTCCAAGTAGAGATACTAATTTGTTGCAGTTAAGATTTGGAGAATGACATGATATTATGTTAAGTTTATCTATTTTATATAATTTAGATTTTTAAATATGTTATTTAATATTTATATATTTTTTAATAGTATTTTATATATTAATATTTAAGTGATATGATAAATTATTAAATAATTTTAAATGTTAGTGATTTTATATATTTAATTTAGTTAATAAGAACATAAAATTTCATTATTAAATTAATATAAATTTATATTGTATAATCAATTATTAAAAATATAAATTGACTAACACCTTATTTATTTGGAGTTTTGTAAAACTATTTTTAATATTTTAGTATTTAAAAATTAAAAATATTTTATTTTAATTTTTTTATTTTAAAAATTCAAAAAAGAACAAAATCAATAAATTTATTATGAATAAAGGTTATGATTGAATATTATTTACATTAAAAATATATACAGATTAAACTATTCTTTAAAACTAAAAAAGAAAGGTGAATAATTGAGACATTTTTGTTTCTTTTGCAGTGAGGTGGAGCTATATCATATGGCAACCTTTTTAGTTTTTACTTTATATTACCAATTTTTATATGCACGGAAACTGAACAGGTTGGTGAAGTCGTGCATCGCCTAATGCCCATCACTACTAGGCATTAGGCAAACAAACGTGCGTTGCTAACGAAACAGTAAAATGGATATCGAGTGGTCTACGCACGATTGACTCATTGCAGAAATACACTTTTCTCTTTCTTGCATTCTCATATGTGTTCCAGTGTGTCACTACTTCCTATCTGTTTCGCTCATGAGCTGTCACTGCCTCCAATTAATATACCAACCATATGCTAATGTTACAATTCCTATTCACTTTTACACTACTATAAAAAGATAACTTTATATTTAATAGGTTAAAAATATAAGATACTTTCCTTGATATAAGATGAAATTTTACGTACCTCTATTTGAAATGAAAAACAAATACATATCTTTATCAAATGATAAAAAAGGAAATAAAAAACAATTATATAAAATATGACCTTATAAACTTCTTATGAACATACTTTGTAAAATACTATATATTGATTTTGGCAACAACAAAAAACTGAATGAAATAAAGTGATAATAAGAATCATGAGTTCTGCTTGTGAATTTACGTGTATAAATTGAGTGTTAATTAGGAAAATATTTTTCTTTATGCATAACCTTATAAATAATAGGTAATTAATTATACTTATATTTTATAAGTATAAATAAATAAATATTATTTTTTTAAAAAAAAAGTAACAAATATTCTTGTTGATTTTTTCAATTTTCACTTTGGCTAACACCAAATACTATTTACAAATTTTCTTTTTAACTTCTTCTATTCACTAAAATTATATTTCATTATACTGTTATTTTTCAAAGAATAAAAAGATGATGTCATGGTAGACGAGAATATATAAAAATTTAATTTCATTATTTAATTTATCTTATTTAAAAATTAATTATATAAAGAGTTATTAAAAAATTGTTTATTATTTAAATTTGATAACACCCACCTAAGTTTATATAATATATATATATATATATATATATATATATATTTATTGATATACCAAATTATAAAATTTTATTTTTGACATGATTTAGGTACTATTGAAAACTTTTTTTGTTTCTATCAATTTATTTTTTAAAGGAAATGTTTATTTACATTCTGTGATGATATTCTTATGTAACGAAAGATATTATAGTCGACAAAAGGGGAAGGACAAAGAAAAAACACCCATAATATTAGTGCTCTTTGTCTAGGTAAGCTATCATTCAAAGACATTTATATTCAAGAACATTTCGCATTCACCATGGGACGACATTAAACACATTACCTACACCCTCACTACATGACCACTTATTCCCTAGTTACTAGCAAGGTTATCAAATTCGAGAGTCTATATAGACTTGTGAGAGTCTAGTAGACTCAAATCATAGAATCGTAAGAGTTTATTTTTTTAAAAAAATAAAAATAAATTAATAAATACTAATAAAAACATAAAAAAATTGAAAATTTCTACCACATAATAAGTCTAAAATTTGAATTGCTCCGAATAAAACATAAGTTCAAACTTCAAATTTCACTTCTAGAACAATTTTAGAATTCAATCATAATTTTAGAATAATTTAAATACCAAAATTCACCATAATAATCAAAGAACAGTCAGAATTCAAAACAATTTCATAACAATCATAATTCATAATTCAAACACTTTTAAAGTTCCAGTCCACTTCTACTCCAGAACAATTTCAGAATTCAAATTATTCAATCATAATCAGAGTTCAGAGAACATTCAAAATTTGATTTCAGAAGTCAAAACAATTTTAGAACAAATGAGCAATCATATAGAGCAATCAGAACAAGGATGAGGGAACAAATGGCAATTCGAAAGCTAAATGATGCTTGGACATTGATGTGGTGATGGAGGAGGATAGGTATCGCAAATCCCCATATCGCTAACTCAAAATAGGGCAATTATGGAGCTTAAGTGGTGGCACTCTAAAGCTAGACGATGGCACGATGAAGCTTAGTTATCGCGTCTTGAAGGAGGAATGGTGTTGCGACTGCGCAAGGGAAACACTGACCAAACCAACCACTAATGCTCTGTGCATGGTGCAGTGGCTTGAGGGAAGGAGGCGATGACATGGTGGAGTAAGCAATGGCACGATGGAACTCGGCCTATGCATGAGTGTGGTTGTGAGTTCGAAGGAGAAGACCTATGCCAAATGATGGAGGAATGAATGGAGAAAGAGAGAAAGTGCTTTTGTTTAAAGATGGGATGTCAAACTCATTGATTCACCGTAGACTTGCGAGTTTGCACGAGTTTGAATGAGTTTGGTCGAATTTGGTCATCGTTTGATTTTGCATCTGAGTCAACCAGCGAAAAGGGAGTAAAACTCGTAGAATCTATGATTGTACGGGTGAACACACGTTTTTTATATCACTGACCTAATTATTGAATATCGATAATGGCATCAAATAACCCATGATAGAACAAGTGATGACCAAATTAACCAAGTTAAGAAGGAATAACTAAGAGGTCACTGCAAGAGCCAACATAGGCCAAGCAGAACTTCAGGCCCAGACAAAAGATCTATGCCGCTTGGAAGGATAAGAAATCATAGAGCCACCAAGAGATTTCCAACCTTTCACAATTGCGATCCTAGAGGTACATGTTCTGCCTATTTCGTAGTTTTGAAGATGGGAGCATTCGACAAACCTATAAACTCGACCCAAGAACTAAAGAACACCATGGCTTAAATGATGATAAGTTAGGGGGAGATCTTATCTGGTGTAAAATGTTTATGGGGACACTGAAGGGAGCTACCATCAACTAGTTCAACACCCTTCTCAATTCATCAATACTTAACTTAAACAACTTTACATGTCTCTTCATGCAATAATTTTCCACCAATAAGTGTTGACCTCCCTCCTCAGCTAATCTATTTGACATCCCACAACAACATGAAGAAACCCTCAAGGACTTTATCATGAGATTCAACAATGTGATCATACGAATACCTAATCCTAACAAAGAAAATGGAAATTGTTGCACTCTACAAAGGGTTATATTAGGTCTATTCGCTAAGTCACTTGTCCATTGGAAGTTGAATAGCCTCATGGACATTCATCCTCTAGAGTTGTGTGCCAAATTAAAGTTGAGGAAATGATGAAGTGGAAGAGAGCCCTTAAACACAAAGAGTTGGGACACATACACCCACCCAGTGACCCTCTGAAACCTTGAAACTAGTCGACCAAAGCAGGCCCCTCCTCACAAGGACAAACTGGCGAGAGTACGTTTGACCTCAAGTAAGGCCAAGACGCATAGCAGACCCTCTCCCCTTTTGTAGTCCCTAGATGTTAGATACACAAAGACATTTAAAACACAAACTTGCTCAAATCCCCTGATCCCACCAGCAAACAACTCAACCCCAACTTAGCAAAATGGTGTGAATTGCACAAGTCTCATGGACACGACATTGAGAAATGCTACACACTTATACAAAAAATAGGTAATCTGTCATTTAAGGAGACTTAGGTTCAAGAACAATACTCATTCTATTTTTTTTTTTAAAAAAATAATAATAAAATACACGATAAAGAAAAAAAAATGAGAATAACTTAACAACTATTTAGATATTTTTTGTGTAAATCCTCTCATTTAAGAGATGATTTTTATTGGAATGTCTCAATCATTTTATTCTGTTCATCTGTTTAAAACTCAAAAGAATATGTGATTGGTTGCATTTCTTCAACCTTCAATTCTTCATTTGGTTTCAACTTTCAACCTAAGATATTTCTTAGGCTCCATTCATTTATTTTTTTAGTTTTTTATTTTAAAATGTATTTTGTAAACATAAACATATTTAATAAAAATTGTTTTGATTTAGTTTTTAGTTAGTTTTAAAACAATTTTTCTCTAATCTCAAAAACAATAAAAGTTAGTTTTGGTATATTTTTCCTTTTTGTTTTTACTAAAGCTAGTCGCTTTTTGTCACTTTATACCACCCACTAAGGATATTTAAAACCGAATCAATCCAAACTAAAATAAAAAAATTGACTCAAAAAATGGAAAACCAAAATTAATTGAGTTTATTTGGTTTATTAAATTCCTAAACTACATGATTCATTTTGATTTGAGGTTAAAAATTTGAAAATCATTCCGAACTAAACAAAACAACAATATAGATAACTTATACTTTTCTTCCTAAATAATGTCTAGTTTAGAAAATATGACATATATTTTTTGAAATACATAGCTCTTATAACATGACATGACTAATGTTATAAACATAGTCATGTAAAATATAAATAATGGATAGTGACAATACTCTAATTTCTACTAGTCAGACATGTCATGAAATTATATTTTTTAGGTAGTTTTATAGTGAAGTTAATTTTTAGTAAATTACCAATATATATTTAAGCAATGACTTCATTAACTTTATAGTCCTTGAAATTTAATTAAATTCACTTTTAGTTCCTAAAAATAAAAATAAAAAATTGTCCTTGAATTTAGTCTCCAAAAATAGTATAAACTTGAAATTTTAGGGTGAAAAAATTGTTTTCAATTTTCAGAAACCAAAAGTGAATTTAGTCAAATTTTAGGGACTAAAAACTTAATTAAGTTTTAAATAATTCTTAAAGTAAAGCAAACTATTTAAATACTTTTATAAGTATTAAAAATCATAGTAAATAATACTTAATAACATATTTTTGAAACTGCAAAAACTAAATCAAGCCAAATTGCTAAAAATTGATTTTGTTTGGTTTAGATTTTGTAATACTTACAAATCGAATTGCTCTTAATTTTTTTATTTGGTTTGATTGACTTTTACGATCAAAATTGAACCAAACTATACCGCGAACACACTTACCACCTGTTGCAATTTTCAATCTTCAATCATTAGCTGCCATCTTAGACCATTGATTATTAGTCTTCACCCCCGACAGTTAGGCATTAGTTATTAGTCATTGGCCACCAATCACCACGTTCGACTACTAATAATCGATGAACACCTTCAATCTCTAGTTATCACTTGCCACATCTGTTCATTGATCATTAGATCACTAGTCACCAATCACTACCTTTGATTATTCCTTACCAATTGTTAATTTAGACGGTCAATTAACGAGTGTCATCTTAGGTAACTATAATCAATCATTGATTGTCGATTCTCAATCATCTCTAATTATCGGTCACCTACCACTAATGACCGCTACTGGGCATTGAAAAGAAATAGTTTCAGTAGGATTAAGATTTGAAGTCAATATTTTAAATTAAAAATAAAACATATTATTTTATTAGATTAAAAATTTAAAATCAAAATTAATTTTTTTATAAATTTAATTACTAAAAACTAAAAATCACTTGGGAACTTAGTCTCCAGTTGAGGTATTTTTTGATTTATAGTTTTCAAATTATTAAAAAATAAAAATTAGTTTTGATTTAAGTTTTTGAATTTATAAAACTTTCGTTTTGATTTCAAATTTTGAAATATTGTTTCAAATCTTAAGCAACAATAGGAGGTGCCCGTGAGAAAATGAAGGTTTGAAACAGCAACCAGTAACTGACAATCGATGATTACCGATTGGAGGTAGCGACTGATGCCCACCAATCAGAACAGAGCTGACAATCGATGATTATCGGTCAAAAATGATAGTTAATGACTACCGATCGATGTTGACATTAGTAACCGTTAGTCGTAAAAAATGACTGTAAATCAAAAGTTACATTTAATGGTGATAAATGACGTCAAATGATAAATCTAAATAAAAACAAAAGTAGAAATTTAAAAGTTAAATTTTATTATTTTTAAAATTGAGTTAAAAGTATTTAAAAATAATGAAAAAATAAAAACAAAACGATTTTTAGTAAACATATTTGTGTTTAAAAAATAAAAAAGTGAAAAAAGAAGTGAAGAAATTGGTTTCTAATTTTGTAGAAAAGAAGTCACCGGTCCATGTAGAGAGAGTCCTTATCCTTTTCCGAAAGTATATATCAGAGGAAAAGAGTGAAGTGCACTACGGCCACGCCAATTGGAGTTCGCATTTGACTGACAGAGAGATGACAGGAAGGAAGAAAGTTCTAATTAGTGCAAAGAAATGTAAGTATTAGTGGACAAACTGAAAAAGGACGGCGGATTTGATGGCTAGGAAACTTGCTCGCTAATGCAATCAAATAAGAGAAAATGACAGTTTAAGTCGGCTTTTTCAGAACTCACCATATTTCTTACTTTAGTTCGCCTCATAATTTGTTCATAATTTATCTACGGAATATTCACACCTCTTCCAATTTCATATTATCGTATGCTTAAATCATTAATCATCTACACATAATTTTATATTATCAATTATTAATTATCAATATTTATATATTTTTAAAATTTTTTATTAAAATTAATAATTTTTTTTATAAATAATGAATTATAACAAAATGTTTGCATAAATTTTTTTTCATAATCAATGCTTAATTATTTTTTTCTGATTAAAATCATTAATTAAGTGCATATTTAATTTAAAGTTGATACCTCTTTGAACAATTATCGAATCAAAATTTATAAATTTATTTATATTTCTCACATAATATATATAAAAATATGTGTTTGTTTATCCTAACAATAAAGCAAATAAGTTATAAATCAATAAAATTTTTATAAATGATATATTATGATTTAATGTTTATATGAATGTTTTTGCACTTTTTTCTCCTAATTATAATCATAGACTAATTTTATATTTTTTTCTGATCGATTTTAACGAAAAAGTTGTACTATATGATATATTATGAGTCAAGAGAATATTTTGAAGATGCTTGTACATAAAAAAAGTAATACTTAATTGTACAAGAAGATGGCTGTACTATATAATAATTAATTGTTAGATGTTCAAAAGTTCAAATAATAGAGCTGAAATGTTCAACTAGGTTTTAATTAAATTGTAGTAGGTGCAAAAATAATTAAAGTTATTAGCCAGAGAGCTGAGTCACAAAAGTTGTTTAATAAGGCTAAGTATATTTATAAAATAAGGTAGGATAAAACGGTTTTAAGAACTCATTTATTAAACAAAAATGAAGAAGTTACGTCAAAGCATTTTAAAATGATGGATCATAAAAAGTAAAGTAAAAAGTAAAAAGTAAAATTTAGTAAGTGAAATTATTAAAAGAAGTTTTGAAGTTGTTTATGGGGATGTGAAATTGCAATTAAAAGGTAGGATGGTGGGGCGAGGGTGATAAAATTGTAGCAGAAATGGTCGTATGAGTTATGACAGGTAGCACTTAAAAATTGAGGGAAGAGAAGGTGCTGGTCCTCTTATCCGACAATTATGTTGGGGCATTTGACGGCCCTTATTGAGGTGAAGTAGTTATTAGAAACACATTCGGGGTGCCCTCACTCACCAATCTTAATCACTTTCAGATTCCCCATACACGTGGCCCCATTCCACGCCATCTCCATTCCCCACACGCTCACCTTCTAACACGTGTGTACCCCTCTCTAGTATTTCATTCTCCATATCATATGCTTTGGTCCAACCCATTCCTGCTTTCTGCCTGTGACACATAACATAATATTCATTTCCAATTCCCCCATCTCGCTTTTCACTTTTCACTTTTCACTTTTCACTTTTCACTTTTCAATTTACTTCCATTCCATTCTCGCTTTTCAAAACACTATCTGTACCTGCTCCTGCTTCTAGTGCTCACGCGCAATACCTGCTTTCATTTTTCTCTTTTCTCTACGAAACATACGCCGTCCTTCCAAATGCTTCTTCCAAATAAAACCCACTTTTTTAATCTTCCTCTTACAAAATCTACTTGTTACTTGTATATTATAATATGGATATATCCATAGTTTATCTTACCTTCTCTAATACGGATTAACCAACAAGATTCAACATAGTTGATTGTACCCATACCTGGAAGTGGAACATATCCTTTCGCTAGAGGAGTTTTCGATCTTCGGACATCTACTACCACCACTCAATATAGGATTTGTCATTGAAGAAATAATATTATGAAACCATAAATATTAGGTAATAAATAGATTACCTAATAAAAGGTAAACCTCACATCAACTTTCATCCTTCATACATTGGTATATCTACTGAATCGAAATATTTTACCAAGCTTAGCCGAGTTCATCTCAACCTATACTTTGCAGATATTATATAATATAAACATTATAGATTAGCAAAATAGATTAATCTAAAGCTGACTAATTAGTCTAAACTTGATTAGTAAGTTATTAGATTTTTACTAATCAAAGTTCATGACTTTAATTGCCTCAGCCTAATAAAATATAAAGTAATCAGCATGTAAATTTTTTAAGTTATTTTAATAACAATCAAATTTTTTCCAAATGTTATTTAATTTGATATTTTCCTTACTCGTAAGAAGTAAAAGCTCCACACATCCTACCAACCTAACTACATTCAAACATTGCTACTCAACTTAAACATTAAATTGTTGGTAGAAGTTAGAATATTAATTTGTTTATCTTTATGCATTGATAGCTAAAAGAAAGAATGTGAAGGCTATCTTTAGTTTAAGAAATTTTAATTGCATAATGTGTTTGGTAAGAGAAGGAAAATTAATTTTATTTTGTTGGGTTTAAGAAAGGAAAGAATAATTTTAAAGTTAATTATTATTTTTCTTTATTATATTTTAAAATTTATTTGACTACTTTATTTATATATGAAATTTATAGTTTTCTGTAAACCCTTAATTGTGTTACATTAGGTCGGCTAATATCTAATGTATTTCTTCTTTTACCCGACTCTTACACTTTATGAACTATACTACCTTATTGTGAAAAAAATTCTAATGCACTTTTCTTCTAACATGTTTTTCATATATCCATGGTGTGTTTTACAATATTCTAGGTAAACTCTTGATGTACTTTCTCCTATAGAACACTTCTCACACCTTCAAAATCTTGATGTATTTTCTCCTATAGAACACCTCTCACACCTCCAAGGTAATAATCACATTGTTGTGGTATGTGTAAGAATAACATGTATAATTATTTTTTTCCAGTTAGACTTAGACCAATGACAATTATACTATTTAATAGATCTTATAAATAATTATGAGTGTAGAGATTGAGCCAAATCTAATAAAAATATTGAAGATAATTCAACAAAACTATATAAAATTTATTAATTTACTTTTCCTCTCTTAATTAATATTAAAGAAAAACCTATGTTTTGTGAGACAAATATGGACTTTATTATTGGATATAATTTTAAATGGAAAATAGAAATCTCTATAGCCAAATTTAACTAATTATTTATAAATGTTTTGAAACTAATTATAATTATATTATATTATAGATAGATAGATAGATAGATAGATAGATAGATAGATAGATAGATAGATAGAGGAAGAGAGATAGAAACAAAAAGTTTAATAATAACTGTAGGATTAAAAGTAATATGTTTTAATGAAAGTCATTTTAAAAATTATTTTATTTTTATTAAAATAATGAAATTAAATAATAGTAAATTATTTTCTTAATAAATGTTAATTAAGTTTTTAATTGTTTTATTTCATTCTGGAGGATGTAACTGATTGATTTTCACTTGTTTAGAGATTAAATTTATAAAATAATTTTTTATCAGAATTATGATTAATATTTATTTAATACAATTTGGAAGAAAATTTTAGATAAATTTTACATATAAATAATTAATTAAAATTTCGTGTCATGAAAGTAAAATTTACATTTCACCTATCTTTAATTATTAATGGTTTTTACGTCCCGATTGACAAATCGTTGTTTCTCACGTTAGATACAACTCTTAAACACTAATATAAAAAAATAAGTATATTATTTTTTATATAATCAATATTAGAGAGTTATAATTACTATTTTTAACGAGAAATACTATTACCATCTTAAGAATGTATTTTTTTGTTTATATATATATATATAAATTATTATACATTAGTTTTCTTAATTATTTTTTCATTCAATTTTGTAAAATCTATTTTAAAATATATTTATTTTGAAAAATAAAGAGACCAGTTTTTTTTTAAAATTAAAAAACTAGAATAGTATATTTAAAAAACAGGAAGATCAAATTTGCATTTAAGCATTTTCTTATTAGCATGTTATTATGTATGAGTATCTACTCACAATTGTTGATGACTACTCTTGGTTTAAAAACCTAGCTGGCACATTTATTAGAATGTAGATTCTCATTCACTTTTTTTTTTTCAATCCATACCACTTGGAGATGAAAATTTGCTTAAAAAATATAAGTACTACTTACATCAACAATTTATGAGCAGTAAATTATATGTATACATATGAATATACCAATAAAAATATACTAGATTTTTTTTATTTGTAGTGAAATTTTTATTTTTTTTAAAACCATGATGATAATAGCATCAATAATACATGATAGAACATCTGTAACACAATAACTTAATTAATTATTATATGTAAAATTTATCCAAATTTAAATTTCTCATTTTGTGAAATAAATATTAATCATAATTATTTGAATTTTTTTTATTTTTTTATTTTATGAATTTACTCTATAAAAAAATGAGAAGCAGTCAATTATTACTATATGTATTTTTTTGGGTGAAAAGAAAGAGATTACGTAGAATTGAGTTTATAAAATAAATAGAAGAGAGATAATTGTTTTTAAAAATTCATAATTAATTAAATATTTAAATTAATTAAAATGGACATTTAGAGACCTGACTTATGTAAAATTGAATATGACTAGAAAACTTATGAATTTAGTAATGTACACATTTTTTTTATTTAACTTTTTTAACAATAGATCATTTTTGTCTCCAAAAGATTATAGTGGTGACATCCAGGTCTTTGAGAGCATTTAAGTTCTTGAAAAATTTTTAAACACATTCAATTAGATTTTTAAATTTTTCATTTGCACATGTTATGTAGTTACTATCGATACTCGGAACTATAGAGTCAGCAATTAATGATACTTCCTCTCTTGTACATGTTATAGTCCAACAAATTATGTGATATCTATTTTTTTTATTATATTCTTTTTATTAAAAAAATTATGTAATATTTGGACTTTTAAAATAATTTAGTTGCTTTGAATTTTTAATTCAAAATATTATAATAACTTGATTGTTAAAATTTAATAATAACTTGATTGTTTAAAATATTATAGTAGTCTCTAAATATGTTTCAAGAATATGTCAATATTTTCTAGCTATTATTAATTTTGAAGAATCAAGTTGTTATATTATTTTAAAATAAAAATAATGTTACGTCAAATCCAAAACCAAAACCAACAAATTACTTTCAACATTCAAAAGTTACATTAATTGCATGGATGATCAATAATATATTTTTCTTCTTTAATTTTGTGTATTTATCTCAACTATTTTTCATCATAAGAAAACCAAATAACAACCAAGGAGAAAATAATCATAATATCAATTTACAAGGACAAGGTCAAGAAAATTAGAAAATCAAGAAAAAGTTGAAAATATATAGATAGATTGAAGGATGAAAATCCTCTGTCCAAATTTGGTGTTTCATTCCATATCCCAACCATTAATAAAGATAATGTCATTTAATATGATATAAAATAAATTATAAAAGAAAATTCTTAAATCACGTCGTCTTTATTGATTGGTTGGGACAAGGAATAAAACACCAATTTGGGATAAAGGATTTTCATCCATAGATTGAAATGAGTATTAAAGTGAACATGTTTAGAGTTGTATATGACAAAGTCCTTTAGAAATTGTTTCCTTTATTAAAGTGGAGCAACACAGGAGAACAACATATCCTTAAAATACAATGCTCTAACATTTATGTCCGAACCATGAATTGTATCCTTCTTTTCACAACATCGAACGATCAATATCTTTAGAGGATCTCTCAAGTCTTACATCCTTAAGCATAAACTTTATACAAGGCCATAGTTTGGCGACAAATTGACAACACATGACAACAATGCACGCTCACTCTCTCACTCACCTTAGGTTGTCTTAGATCCCAAATACATTATTGTTGTTGTTTTATATTTTTTCTCATTTCTTGTACGTTTTTCCCTTTTTTTGTTCATCATTATAGTTCTTCACTTATTAAATCTTACAGTAACTCCAATAAGAGATTTGCATCCTCAAGACACACTATATTTTCGTGAGGGGTGGTGTGAAAAGTGAGTCGAGTTATGTTGGACTGCAAGGGGTTGGATTGCATGAGTGGGCTGTTGGAGCTGGGGCTAGGAAGTTATGGTGGGGGAAAGGAGTGAAGTTGTTAAATGGTTATCAAAGCTTGGTTCAATGTATTAGTTTAATATTTCATTGAAAGTATGGAAACTATGAATGATCAAGTTATTATAATATAGGATAAATTATAATTTATGTCTCTCAATTTATTCAATTGCTAATATTTTGTTCCCCTAATTTTAATTGCTCACATTTTTTTTCTCTATTTTATAATTTGATGACATTTGAATCATTCGTTAGATGATAGTCTTTGACTGATAAACTATTAACATTGACTTCTCATTCGGTTTAATTAAATGGCATGACTATAATGATTTTCTTTTATTGAGAATTTAAAATAAAATGCTCTGACTGATTTAGGGTTTGTAAAACCCCCTATTTCCAAAATTATCATGTAAATTAGTCGGGACATTTTACTTTAATTCTCAATTAACAACAATCATTATAGTCACGTTATTTAATAAAGTAATGTGGAAAGCCCACATTAATAGTTTACCAATCAAGGAATATCTTCTAAAGGATGGTTAAAACTAGAGATGGCAAAAAAATTCGCACGCGCGAACACCTGTGGATAAAACCCGTAAAAATACCTATACGAATACTATAAATGGGTACCCGTCATTCACGGGTATGAGTTTTTTTCTACCTGCTCCTTAACAGGCACAAGTACGATATCATAGTACCCGTATCCGCAGGTACCTGCTACCCGCTAAACTAAAATAATACATATATATATATATAAGTTAAAAAAGATAATATTTTTGGAAAATAAATTAAATTAAAATATTAATTATCAAAATTCATTGATATCAATCTTATTTTTTTATGAAAACGTCATAGTTAATAAAATTATTTATTATAAAAATACCGATAATATAAAATAAAGATTTTATTTGTATTAAATATTTTCTTATAATATATTATATTAATCTACTTTTAGATCTAATTAATCTTGTAGAAACTAATATAATTTTATTTGTAGATTTTCTAAAAAATAAATTATTTATTTGATAAAACTTCTTATAAAAATATTTAATTTTAAAAAAAATGATTTTTTTAAAAATATCCATGGATACCCGCTGGTATTTCTATAGTGGGTACCCAACGAGTTTTTAGCGGGTAACGGACGACGGGTTTTTGTACCAAGTTGGGTGGCGGGTAACCATAACCCATACCTGCCCAACTCATTGTCATTCCTAGTTAAAATGTCATCAAATTATAAAAGAAGAGACAAAATCTAAGCAATTAAAAATAAGGAGACAAAATATCATCAATTGAATAAATTGAGGGAAACAAATTATAATTTAGTCTATAATATAATAAAGTTTTCTTCATATTAGTTTGGAAATTTGATACTAACAAACTGCTTACAGATTCTATTGGTATTGATTTTTTTTTCTTTTCTCTTTTTAGAGGGAAATGGAATATGAAAGAGAGGAAGATAAATTAAGGAAATTTTTTTGTGCACTAAAATACCTATGAAAATGATTTTTTAGTTTTAAAGAATAAATAAAATAAAAAGTGTCATGTAAGCAGTTAGACTGTTATAGATGAGAGAGACTCTTGAGTACAACAGTTAACTATTTGACTATGCAGTTGCCTAATTTTGTTAGTAATTGAGAGATTTAAGTGTAAATGGTAGAAGAATTCAAGGATTTAGATGTCATTAAAATTTTTTTAAGAACCTGAATATGTTTAATATATTTTTAAAGACCTAGATGTCACTACTATAGTATTTTAAGGACCAAAATAATGTTTTCATCCTTAAAAAAAATAAAAACAAATTGAACATCACATAAGTAATTAGATTTCCATGTATGAGAGAGGCTACTAGCAAAATAGTTAATTGTTGCTAACGGTATAGTTTGATAATGCTTTTATTAACAAAAAAACCCTACATGAAAATAGCAGAAAAATTCAAAAAGTTAAATACTTTTAAAAATCTTTCAATGTCTTAAATATTATTACTTCTATCTTTTAAAGATTAAAATGATATTTCACTATATAAAATTATGTCATTTATGAATAAATTCGTCTAGAGCCATGCTCATTATTACAGAAATATTGATGTAGAAAGTTTAACTAGATAATTTAAATTATTTAATCCAGAATATAGTATTTTGTCATTTTGAGATCAAATGGTTCAAACCATCATCATTGTTTTGAACAATACGATGACAGTAGTTATATATTTCGAATAAGTTAATCATAGCTGTAAAAAAGTGATTGTATTTTTAAATTAAGTGATTGAGAAATATAATCACCGTTAATTTAAAATACATAAATTATTTTAAATTAAAAAGTATTATTCAAACCATGTATTCCGAAACTATACTCGCTATTCTAAACAGCATGATTTCAGATACAATAGATTTATATTCCTAATGAGAAAGATAAAAATGTATTCTATTTTAGGGTGATTTGAAATATACTAAAAAATCATTTTTAGTTTTATCATGTTAGATTAGCGTAATTGTCCTATGGGGGATGCAGTATGATGGGACGTTTTGGGGAACGGGGTAGACTTGGTCCTATCGGTCGGGGGGTGACTGGGGGACGCATTCCTGCGTGGAGGTCATAGGTGGGTACAAGTGGCGTGCGAAGAGGACCATCCACAAGAGCTTTTTTTTAGTCTTTTTTGTTTGTCAGAGGTCCAAAACCAAGTGTCTGTAGAGGTCATACTTTTTATTAGTTTATTACACAATTTTTTAATGCACCATATCGTTTTTATAAATATAATTTTTGGTCTAATTTATTTTATAATATTTATTTATTTATTTATTTATTTATTTAAACGTTATATATCTTTTTCTTCAAATATAACTTTTTTCCTTTTCAATTTTAAGATTTTTTTTTGTCTTTATTTTTTATCCTCTCCGTTTGATAAATTATAAAAAATATAATAAAATGATAAATATTAGTAAAAAGAAATAAATTTATGAAGCGAGCATAAAATAACGTTCTACTTGGAAGGTACCTTACTACTATTGTTGCTGTTTAAATAGAAGTAATATTTGTGATTATTTGGCTCTAGGAAGAGAATCGTATCTTATACGAACAACTATTTCATTTTTGTTCTTGGTTATTAGTTCCTCAAATTTTGTACAAGGTATTCTCTGAAAGTAATCTGGTGAAGAATTCCCAACGAATAGTATTCATTTCTTTATCTATCTGCCAAGAATAGAATCCTAATGGCAGATGATATTTGCAAGCAATGAAACAATATTTATATTGGTTTCACTTTAGTTTTGTGAAGATACATTCATCTGAAGGAATAAAGGTTTTTAAGTATGAAGGAGGTGGTAGAAAAATTTTGTAATTTTTCTTTTGCTCGAGATTGTTGTGAAGATATGAGAAATTTGATCTCATATGTCAATTCTAAGTATGGGGAAAATCCTTTGGAGGCAAAATCCTATATCATCCTCGGTGGTCTTTCTCTTTTGATTTTTGTATTAATAAGAAGGATTGGGTCCAAGCCCAAGCCAAAGCCCAAAAGACTTCATGCCACCAGGTCCTTCATCATAAGTGAACTCCATAGTGGCTATCCAACATTGAATAGATTGGTGATAGATAAATATGAACATCCATCAGCATTAGACAGCGCCTTTACTCTTATGATTGAACTTCAAAAAGATCTTCCTGATTTCATGATTCTTCAGGTTTGACACATTAATCTATTTCACTTCTTTCTTCATCTTCCAGATTGATAAACTGACGTTGTAAATTATCATTATGTTTGAAAAAATCCTGCTTTGACATTTCCTATATTAAATCTTCAATGCCCAATTAACCCTCATATTTACATTTTGACCACATTAATTAGAAAAAAAATTGCTACCAAAGAAAGTAAAGAAACTTTTACTTACTTGTCTAAAAAAGTAAACAGAAAAAAAACATTGAAAATAAATAGATGAACTACATAAAAATTATTTTTAAAGGAAATTGTTATAAAAATATTTTTTACAAAATTAAAAACAAATAAAAATAGATTGATAATTTCTCTTGCGTTCCATGCCAATTTAAGAGTAAAATGATAAATGCTAGTATGTTAATTTTGTTAATAAAAAGATTGAAAATTATAACCTCTTCTCTCATCTCACTAGGTTCCCACAGAACCAATGTTATAACTTTAAGATTGGAATGTATTTGTAAATCTCATAAAAATAATTTCTCTTTGCAAATAAAGAGGAAATTTTTTTTTATTATACTTGTTTTTTAGTTTAAAGTTAATACGTCAATGATACAAAATTATTTACTAATACATGGCCCTTGGCTTAGGGACATACACTTATAGTGCAAGGTTTAATTAACCTACAAATAGATCCATCCAATATAATTCAAAGATTTTATACGAAATATTTTGATAGGTATGAAATCATGTTTCATCTTTTAGAAATGTGTGTGTTGAATCTACGAGTGAATTAGGTAAGACGCTCCGGTAGCTTATAAACTCCGTTAACAGGTTTATAAACTAGTTTGACAAAAATAAATACGTTAACTATACAAATTAATTTCGGAAACTTATAACTTATTTTTATAATTTATTTTAAGTAGTTTATAAAAATAAATTAGTTTAAAACTACTATTTTCTTTTTCTTTTTCATTTTATCCTAGTTAATTTACTTGGTATAAATTTTTTATCAAATAATTAATTATATTTTTTAATTATATTTTTGTCTATAAAAAATTAATTAGATTTTTCATGTAATTTCATATTTATCAATTAATTTTATCAAATACTTAAAGCTCCTACTACGTAATAACCTAATTTACCCGATATAATTTAGTTAAATATATAAAAAAAAACTTGTAGGATGAAACCCATTTATATATTGTTTTCAAACTTTATGTCTAGTTAATACCAAACTTGGAATTAAAACTCGAGTTATAAGACATCGACATTTGATAAAAAAAAAAAAAACCTCTAAACATCATTAGATTACATCCTCATTTAGTTTCATAAAATGTCACTAGAAAAAAAATGCATGTGCCTATGTTGTTAACAGGTGAATAATAACTAATTTTTCGTATATTTTGAACTAAGATATGTTTTGTAATACATTGAAGGAAAAAGTAAGAGAATTGGAAATGGGGGAACAGGAAGAAATTGCAGAAAAAATACTTGAACGAGCGGTAAAAGAGGCGAATGAAAAGAATAAACCGCATGAAGCTTACGAGTTTGAAATGTTACTTGTAGAAGTGCTGATCTACAAGGTATTGAATTTGAAAGGCAATCTTAATTCTTAAAAGTGATGTACAATAAATATTGTGCATGAAAAGTGAGATTCGTTACATACGTGATTATTGTCAGGGAGGAAAGTCAGATTTAGAGAATGGGTTGAAATGTGAATGCTTGGGAGATGAATCGCTTAAAGATGCACGACGCCCCCTTTACAAGGTACATACACCTTACACCTCTCGATTAGAATGAGAATGAGATGGTTACCTTAATTTGGAAATATATATTTTGCAGGCAATTATATACAAAATGCAAGGGTACACTTACAAAGCCAGAGAGCAGTGGGAAGAATTCATTAAAGTACGAGACCCAACTTTCAGTCCTGATCTTAGAATCGATTTTGATCAGTTTAATCAGCATGTCTCCCGACTTCAAAATGCTACCCAAATGGTTATGCAAAAACGGAAAACAATGGACTCCTCAGCCTTAGCCTTTTCTCCATAATTCTATATCTCTATTACATTCTTTTCAAAACTACAAAACAAATTCCCCAAAATAAATTTAAGGGAGACGTATAACATGTAAATAAAATATCATTTTACAGTTTATGTGATACGTCTGACAATTTTTAAAATAAAAAGCTTTGTGTAAAAATCATGATAAAGCAATAATATCCTCATTCATCATTGGTATTCTCCCATTATATATACTACCGAAATCGTGTACAGGTATTTGTATTTTCTTTTTAGTATTGATTTTGGTTGAAGAAAGTAACAGTTTCAAGTAAGACTTTAAGTGAGTATGTGTACAGTTAGTATATTTCTTATTTATTAGCATGTTAGTTACTGTTATAATCATGGAACATAATTGTTAAGGGTGCGCTTTAGGGTTTAAGGTAGTATCCGGCTTGTAAAGTTTGCGAGTTTAACGGATCAGTCTGCGAGTCTGCACACACATATTTTTTTTAAAAATAATTAATTTTTTTAAAACTAACTAAATTATAATATATCATACTAATATTATTATATATAATAATCTAAAACATTAAATATTTTCAATATTAAAATATAAAATATCACAGTTTACAATAATAAAGTCACAACATTAATGCAAACTAATAGTCTAAATAACAAATTTGTCTCTTTAAACAAATTACGTAAATTTGTCTCTTTAAACAGACTACTGGCTAAGCCCATGAGCCCGTAGACTTAGCTCGAGAAGTCTGTGTGTTTCATGGATTGGGCTCAATTTTTTCCTATAATTATGATTCTTTTAAAAAAAATATCCAAAACCTGCACGGGCTTGGAAGTTTGTGGACTGGTCCATTGACTTGGGTCCATATACCGACCCCTAATAATTGTCCACCAAAATGTGGACACCAAAAAGGATAGTTCCTTTATTAATAATTAGCCAAAACATAGGTGATGTTGTGCCTATGTATTTGCATTTCTATTTTGATATGTTATAAAAATTTTAGGGTTTTAATTTAATATGTTTTGTAATAACAGATAGAATATAAATAATTATTGCGTTCTTTTGCATATAGCATGATAGAATATATTTTGTTAATTTGTATATTTCTTTGTTTATGATAACATGATAGAAATATCTTAAATCATCAATGACTATGACATATTTGCAATTAATTTTAGAAAATAAGGGGAGGATAGAATTTGAATAAAATTTAAAATATTGTTTTCCCTATGTAATTATATTTTTATTAAAAATATTAATGATCAATGGTATACATCTATTCACAAAACTTTTATTTGTGAGAGTGAGATAAGTCATAAAATGTTCAGAAGGATAAAATAGTCATAAAATGTGAACATACCAAAAGATCTTATTCTCATTATATAATATAAATATAATATTGTAGATTATTGATTATACATATAGATTATAGATAGTGAACAATTAAGTATATTAGATATAAATGTTTTAAAGTAATTTTGCTCTTAAGGTTGTACAGTTGATCTAGTGACAAAGTTTACATTTGCCGAGTGAGAGGTTGTGGGTTTCAATCACTCCTAAGAGAAAATAGTTTATTTTTTCATTTTCAAATAAATATAAAGGTAAAATAGGTATTTTGAAAAGTAGATATCAAAATGGAGAATTCTCTTTATTAATAGTATAGATAATATATATATATATATATATATATATATATATATATATATATTATAGATTGTAGATAGTAGGATAATTATGTATGTTGGATATAAATGTTTTAAAATAATTTTTTTCTTAACGTTATAAGATTTGTTTAATGAGAAAGTTGAGAAATGGGAAGAGATAGGTCATGGATTCAATTTCCTTCACTACCAACATAGACAAAATATAGTTTTTTGTTTTTTAATTTTTAAATAGATATAAGAGTAAAATTGAAAATGAAATATAGACATTAAAAGAGTGAATTTCCTTTATATATGTTATTATAGATTCAACAAGGTTAAATATAAATTTAATTCTTCTAATTTTGTAATTTTTATTTTTTATATTGCTCTAATTTTCTTTTTTAATTTCAATTCTTATTTTTAAATATTTCAATTCTTTGTTTTTACTATCAAAGTCTATTACAAAAAATATAAAAGATAATATTATTATGCATCACATAAAATGACATAGGAGTTCTTCCAACAATATTTACATAAGTTCTAAGAAAAGTTATCCACTCAAATCTCCTTTATTTTGTCTATTCCTATAACCATCATGCATTTTTTCCCATCGCCTTCTTTGCAATCATGCCTACAATATGTATCCATTAAAAATATTTTCTTATTTTCCACTCAAATCTCCTTTATTTAGTTGAACTTCTAGTTTTTTTATTTTCATAGAATAGTTTTTAGCTTGTTTTCAAATTTTTTCATTTCCTAAATACGAAAATTTTGGAAAATATATTTAAATACATTTATGATTTTTAAACTCGAGAGTTTACATAAATTTGTGGGAGACCTGTAAACTTGACTCATAAACCTTGAAGAGTTTAGCTCATATTAAAATAGTATTAAATTATTTTTCTTCATACCACAATACATAAATAAGAAAATATTATCCTATTTATCAACAAATTTCATCAAGATCCATAAATAGTTAATTTAAAATGGAATTAGTCCATAATAAAGCTATATAAAATATCATAAACAAATTTCATAAAAAAACTAACTAAATTTACATCAAAGTCTAATAATGACATACAAAATATCATCTTATTCAAAAATAAAAACAACATAATTAAAAAAAAGAATCAATTGTAGTTGTTTTCATTTAGAATAGAAAAAATTGATCAAACAATGTCAAAAGTTGAGTTTATCTGAGTTCACCCGAGTTACCTCTAAACAAGTTAAAATGCAAGTTGGGTTCATTTTGCTTACATAAACTTATAAAATCATATGATTTTACGAGTTAAATCACGAGTTTAAAAACAATAGATAAATCCACTTTTCATTTTTTTTTCATTTCCCCACAAAGGAAGGAGAACGATGGCGACAACAAGAGTGGTGACAAAAAAATGGAGACAGAGGAGGAGAGGTAACAAAGGTTGGTATCGGAGATGCGAAAAGAACGTGAGAGGTGAGTGTGGCGGAAATGAAGAATTGGTGAAAAGAGAAAGCAGATAGAGGTTAGGGTAAGAGGTGTGGGAGAAGTTTGAACATGGTTATCAAACTTGAGTTAATTAACTCTCTAACTCTTCAAGTTTAGGAGCACTTTTCATCTACGAGTTAACTCGTGTGTAAACTCTCTTTTTAGTAAACTTTGGATAAACTCGGTAGACTCTATGCAAGTTCTATAAACTCTCAAACTTACTAATGAGTCATCGAGCCAACAAATTGGATTGTTTTGTGTGACACCCTTCTACACCAAAACTCTTTATCTTTAATTACAAAATAATATAGAAATTTGCTCATTTAAATACTAGACTCGACATTTAAGTAAAATAATTCACATCGTACAATATACACGTATTTCCCAAAACTATGATATAATAAAACATAGACATATAAGTAAACATGCTAGACTTTAAAAATTGTCTTTATAAAGATTCTCAATTAATAAAGTTGATAATGAAACTTTAAATAATTTGTATATATGAAGAAAAACTATTAACTAATCTTCTTTATCCCAATTTCATACCTAATCAGAGTAGTCCAATAGAAAGAGGCAAAGAAAAACTGAAGCTTCATCACCCATGATAGTATCAAGATCTTGCTCACTAGAAAGTGATGTTTAGCCCAAACAAAATGCAACAATAAGCAGCAAGAGGGATGTGAATATGTCTCACACATGTTAAGGCACATATAAAGAGAATGAGAAGTCTAAAGAAGCTCTACAAATAAACATATAAATTCATTTCATACTCATGACAAGTATTAAACATCAATACACATAAATTCATTCATGCTAATGATGCTCATGCAGTGCAGGGTCATGCATGCTCTCTCAGGTACATGATCGAAGTGGTTCTCTTCTATGCCAATAACACATTGGTATAACTGTGCAATGCAAAACAACCCAAGAAGACCTGATCTAGAACATCACACAATGAACAATCCTTACAAAGTTCTCTGCCTATCATACTCATGCATGCTCTCTCAACTACTCACTTGAAATGATTCTCTTTTACGTTAGTAACATGTAGGTACAATCATCTCACCATAGGTCCACCTAAAGTCAATCCTCTTCTATACTAGTAACATGTAGGTACAACTATGCAATACAAAACAATATAATAAGACTTGGTTCAGAGCACCACACAATAGGCGATCCTTAAAAAAAAGTCTTCGATTGTCATACTCATGCATCATGTCATTCATAACACAAATCATGATGTCAACATTTACTCATGTCATCACACTCCACCCCAACAGTAGTTAGAATATTGACACATCGTCAAACACACTTTGACTATCATCACCAACATAAATCAAAATATTCACATTTAATCATGTCATTACACTCCACTCTAACCGTAGCTAAGATGACACCTCATTAGGCACACCCTAACCATCGTCATCAACACACTATACGTCTAGTTAAAATCAACATTAATATAACATGGTAGAACAAATCCCTAATTCACGCACCTCAAATAACTTTCAAACATTCAATCATTCACCACACTCATAATTATAAGATATATCACAATAATCAAATAAGGTCATCACAATCCACTCCCAATCGCAACTTGGATGACACCTTGTCAATCACACCCTAAACAACCTCAACACACTAATTACTCAAGGCAGAGTTCTCAATGCATATATTCTCATCCATAACATTGAATAAATTTGTTTTCCCACATACAGACATAAAATTATTACATTTTAGAGTTCACCACAACATTTTCCAAGTTTTAAGGATTCCTTCACTCATTTTTCAGTAAGTCTCTATGACTTTTGTAGAGTGTAAATGTCACATCTAGAGCTTTATCAATCCTATGAAATTGTTTCCTATCTATTTTGAAAGCTATAATATTTATCTACAATTCATATGTTGATCTCAAGAGCTAAAACAAACACTTAATATCTCAAAAATTGGAAGAAACATGAATTCATCTTTTAATAGTAATATGATGATTACTTGAGTTCTACAAATTGTCTTGGAGTGAAACCAATGGAATTAGTTAGATAACATCTAGGGATACAACTTTCATGAAGACAACTTTCTCAAATTTCATTATTTTTTAATGGTTTTCTCATTGGAAGATTGTAAAAGCTGTTAGTAAAATATGTACTACGTTTTTTCATGATCTCTCTGTTCTAAGGTTTGCTTAATCCTTCCAAGCCCACTCTAAATCATGTATTTGAAATCAAATCATTCTCAATTGATGCTTAACATAAAACAAATATAAAACAATGATAAAGTAAAGATAATATTATTTCTAACTAACCCAATTGTTATAATTAATCATAATAAACCACAAAAAGGTACTACTCTAACAATCCAATAATTAATACACACTCATTTTGTTGTATTCAAGAACACAAACCTATGCATCTATTTGTATTAGAATATACACAACATAAACCTCTCGCTATGAATGGTTCATATTGATCAAGCCATTAATTTTATTAATGTTTATAACTATTAATTACAAAGAAGAATTCTTGGTAAATTATCGATATCTCACAATGCTCTCTAAGAATTGTTTTCACTTTTTTGCTTGAATCAATTATTACAATCCTATGCATCTAGTTATATTCAAATATAAGCAACATGAACCTCTCATTTTCAATGATTCATATTAATCAAGTCATTAAGTTGATGAATGATTTATAACTATTAGCTATATATGTAAATGAATTTAAGACATACATAACATATAAAAATAGAAAACCTCAATGCCAAAATAGTACTTATGTCTAGTTTATTTTGCTCGATAATTTGTGATCCCTAACAATCCAACAATACATCAACATAATCAACAATCCAACAATATATTAAAAGTCCAATAGTTTAAAAAGTACACTTATTACTATTGCTAGCTTCTAGGCTATAAAAAAGGGAAAACTCACTACCAACATAATCCTTGTATCAACTCTATTTTATCTGATAATTCATGTTCTCTAACAATCTAACAAAATAATCATTACATTAGATCAACCACACTTAAATTTGAATTTATCAAAGCACTATTATTTAAATACAAAACTCCAATTACATATATTCACACAGTCACGCATAAAACATATTATCAGTACTCGTTGTGGGTGTTCATAACCCTTCAATAACATATATGCAACATTGAAACCTATCAAAACTCAATCGTTTCACTATCTATTTTACTTACACATGTCACATGAGAGATAATTTTCCACCCCTTACCTCAAATGATAATATCAACTGTGAAGGGTGTGTCCTCAAGTTCTCAAATACTGTGCTCCTTAATTTTCCTTGATATAGTTCTGTTTGTAAGTTTCTCTCACACTTCCAGAGTCAAACGTGAAACAGCTGCACAATCACATAACCTTTCTGAATTACTCTAGGTTAATAGTTGAATTAAAATTTCTAATACTAAACCCAAACTTAACCTTTAGACTATCTTACTATTTATACCACATTTATTTTATTTATTTTATAAAACCAATTCTTAATTCATTTTAATAAACACAAATTTAAATTAATTTAAGTTTATTAATATAAATTACACATTTTTATTAATATTTTAATTTGGTACACATTTAGAATTCAATGTACTTTCAATTAGTGCTTGATTCGTTTGATTTTATTTTTTAGTTTTTGAAAAGAGTTTTCAAGAATAGTTTTAAAAAATCGTTCTTGGGAAGAAAAGAAAAAAAACTTGTTTGGTAAGTGTTATTTGAAAAATTTTTTAAAGATGTAAAAATGAAAAAACTTGTTGACATTTATTAAAATTTTATTGATGAAAAGAAAAGAAATAACATAGTCTGATTGTATTTTGAGTTTTCAAAACAAAAATAGAAAACTGAAAAGAAAAATTACTTTAAGTTATTTTTGTTTTTTAGTTTTTTAAAACTAAAAAACCAGAACTGTTTTTTAAAAATGTTTTCAGACACACTGCTCAAACGAATTTTTTAGTTTTTAAATACTAAAATACTTAAAACAGTTTTATAAAACTGTTGACAAACAAACACTTACTGTTTCATTCTTAAATCGAAGAACACTTATTTCTATGGATGTAAAATATTCATTTTCAACAATAATAAATATCAATGAGAATGTTCTACCATTATTATCACCTTTTTCAATTTATTATCTGATAGTGATGCACTACTAGGCCTAGTTATTTAAATATTGTGGAATGTGTGATTTACTTTTTTACTTACTATGATTTTGAAGTGTTTAATTATATATTTTTATAGATATTTTTTATTATTTTTATATGAAGTAAAATCTTATGAGTCGAGTTTATGAGACTCTTGAGTTTGATATCCTTGAGTTTGCTAAACTGGAAAATATTATCCTTTGTTGATCAAATATATAAAATATCACAAAAGAAAACATTATTTTTTAAAATTTTATGTTAAAATAATCACTTAAAAAAATATTTTTGTCTTTGTAATTCAAGAATTTGAAATATAAAATTATATACAAAGTTTAAAATTTTTATACATTGTGGTCCTCAATTATAATTTTTTTTCTTTAGATGAATTGTTTTATATTATTTTTGTATTGTTAAATTTAGTTAATTAAAATATCATAAATATATAGTGAGATTTTTCAAGCAATGTTAAGGAAAAAAAAACCATTTCATTCATAAAAAAAAAATTAATAAACACATAAGTAATTTTTTATTATAATAATTTTAATTTATGAGCTTAAGTAAGGTAAGCGAAGGCAGAAAGCGTCTTTCGTGATGAAAGTAGCAAGTTCGGATTCAGGATTGAGAAAGAAATCAGCAAAGCCTGGAGCTGAATCTATTATAGGAGGCGTAGGGTAGGCTCTTTGTTCCTTTTCACATAACTTTTTCTTTTCTTGTAACTAAATAGAACCAAAAGCTTCAATGTTTTCATTTGGTTTTTTCATTGAGTATTTAATTTAAGATTTATTTGTTTTTAATTTTCACATTTGATACGCATTTTCAACATTTCCTTTTTGTACTCGTTGACTTCTTTAGCAACCAATAATAAGTAATTACATCGAATCTCTTTAAGAAGTAAGAGCTTGACTTTTGATTCACTAAACCTATCTTTTCGTACTTTCTAGTTTCACATTGTTATTAGTTGAAGTATGTCTCATTATAAATCAATGAGAAATATTCCCTGACACAAAATAAAAATATTAAATATGTAAATAATAAGTGTAAATGCATAAAGTTTATCCAAGTGCTTTTCAACATATGCTAATTCCTTTGTATTTGATCTACATCTTAACTTAGGTAGTTGTCAAGCTTATAATGCATGCCTTTCTTGTCAACTTATATTTGAGATTGTTTTTTTTTTTCCTTCTGAATTCTTGAAATGAAAACCTAACATTAATATAAAATTGAAAGGTACTAATTTATCTAGTGACTTAAGAATGAATATTTAATCTAAATTAATACATAAAGACCCCAACATTGTTTTTAAATACATGTATTATTTATTGATAATATTTATACCTATTATTATTATGTAAAATATTTTTTAAAATCAAATTTACCAAAATCTTATTTAATATTGACTACATTAAATTATAGATACAATGGATTTGTCATTTTAGATATTAAAAAAATGAAATATTAAAAATATTTTATTATCAAATTCGATAGATAATTTTGTAATATATAACAAAATATAAAATGAGAATTTATGTATTATATTAAATGAACTTTAAATAGAAAATTCTCTTATTCTTAATATTTTCATTTCTAGACTTTAGTGTATATATATTCTGTATGATATGAATGTTTAATCCAACGAGTTAGTATTTTATTTATTCGTTCAACAACGAGCCAGCAACCAGCTTTCAGATCAAATTACCTAAAATAATTATTAAATATAACATAATTTTATAATTTGATACACCTTTATCTCTGTCACTCCATAAAGCGACTGAAATGATAATGAGAACAAGTTTTTTTTTTTTTTTTTTCAAAATATAACTACATTGCACCAGAGTGGCCAAATAACAAAATACAGAAAAGGATATAAATATTGAATTTTATTGGTGAACAATAAATTTGATTCTACTCTCACCTCTTTTAATTAACGAAAGAGTTTAATAGGCATAAAATATAGCATTATTTATGTATTTTTTTATATAAATGAAATAAATTTATTAATAGTTGGAAAGTATTTATCTATTGTTAAGCAATGGGAGCCTTATGTTATTCTCAAAAAAAGGCCCACCTAGATGGGAACAAAATTTACATTGTTGAAGTTGAAAAGGACAGCTAACCGCCTCGTCATGCAATGGCAAATGTAACAGCACGAATTGTTACTAAACAAAGAGTAACCTAAACTAAACAACAAAAGCCATGGAAGAGAAATACCCAAAGAATATCACTTTATTATGGGGAGGCTAATAACAACCTCTAAACCTCTCATCCTCCACTCAAAGCTCCTCTGTTTTTCTCTGCTCTATCTCTTCTCCACTCTTTTCCTTGCTCTCTACACCACTCTCTCTCAGTCCAAATGCTTCTTCAGATCATCCCCTTCCGATCCCATTCAGGCTTCTTTCTTCTCCTACCCTTCTTCCTACGGAGAACACAAGTACGCTGTCTCAACCACTCGTTCCACCTGCTCTTCCCCTGTTTTCTTTTCAGGTACTGTTACCTTATCACCACTCGTTTGTGGCATCAAGATTATCCCTTTTTTTCTAATGCCTCATCCATTATGAATTCAGATTACTGGGTTGTTGTCAAGGAAATCCAGAATTACCGCAAGAACAATCACCCTTATTCAGGGGCTCTGCGGTATATGCAGGGTAATGCTCATACTTTCGGCGGGAATCTCACTACCCTTATGAGGTTCTCTTATTTTAATCATCAGAATCATAGCACGGAAGTTCCATGCGGATTTCTCAAGAAATTTCCTATCAGTGATTCCGGTCAGTTACACATCAATTCACTAATCAATTCTCAATTCACGCCTATGAGTATTTAAACGCGCCCCAGAGTCATAGATATGGAAAAATAAAACATTGTCCCCAGAGAGTTTTTACATTAAGAAGATCATGCTGCCAATGAAATCATGTCCTTCGTCTCCTCTGAAGTAAGGAGTATATCTTAGAGGGTATTTCGTAATGATAACAATTAATAAGAAAATCGATTGTAATTAATTTCAGATTTTGTTATATAGACATTTGATTTTCTCACGCTTCTGGATGATCAACTATGGTGGTTTAAAAGAGATAAATCTTTGTTTTTTCAAGTTCTGTTTTTATAGTTTGATATTTCATAGTAATTTGCTTACGTTATATGATTTTTCTCTTGATGTAGATCGAATTGTGATGGAGAAGTGCGACAGTGTGGTTGTGGTTTCAGCAATCTTCAATGATCATGACAAAATCCGTCAACCGAAGGGCCTTGGATCCAACACATTGCAAGAAGTGTGCTTTTTTATGTTTGTAGATGATGTTACCCTCAAAGGTCTTGATCATCATGGATTGATTTCAAAAAATTCAAGAGAATACAAGATAGGAGTATGGAGGATTGTGAAGGTTATAAAAGAGGACTTGTATCAGAACCCAGCAATGAATGGGGTTATACCAAAATATTTAGTTCATAGGCTATTCCCAAATTCCCAATTCAGCATTTGGATAGATGCAAAGTTGCAACTAATGGTTGATCCTTTGTTGTTGATTCATTCACTTATTTTATCCGATAATGTAGACATGGCTATATCAAAGCACCCTTATTATGTTCATACTTTGGAGGAAGCAATGGCAACTGCAAGGTGGAAGAAATTGTCGGATGTCAACGCCTTGAAGGAGCAAATGGAGACATATTGTGCAAACGGATTGGAACCGTGGAGCCCCAACAAACAGCCATATGCGTCAGGTAAACTATTCACTTTTTTAATGTTAATTTCTAGCACGGAGTTTTGGGCTTTCATATGTCATGCAAAATTGCAAACTTTGTTTACAAATTACAATTGTTACGTCATGAAATGCTCATCTTTATGTGTTGAAGATATGAAACAAGGCACCTTGAAAGTTAATGGAGATTGCTTAAGCCAGTGAAAATTAGTTGCCAAGGCAAGTTAATTGAAACTCTAAACCAATCCAAATTCATGAATCACATTTAAGTCTATTACATGATGAACCTTAAAAAGGGTTTTAGACCACATACTTTCTTTGTTTTTGAAGGGAGACCACGTACTTTTTTACTTTAGCAAATTCACTTTAATTTAATAGGTTCCAATTTGGAAAAACGTGACGGCTTTTATTATTTTAAGGAAAGTGAGAACTTTAGCACCGCCATTGACCATAAATACAATTTAGCCCCTAAGTCCTGCAATATCTTCAGTGGTGAAGGCTGTTGGGAGGAAGGTTTCTTACATATGGGATAGTTCACTTCCGTTGGCCTTAACCAATTCTATTTTGGTTACAACTGACAGGAAACTATGAAACATATTCCAGGTCTTAGCTGAGGGTTGGCTACGTATTCAGTTATTCTAGCCTAAGGTTTCAGTTTTAGCCGAAGTGTAGGAAGAAAAGTTGCATTAAATTTCAATAAAAATGGTAGATCACCCAAAATCATGGTCCACAAGTTGTTGTTCCTTACACCGCCAAATGTGTCCCAAAAGTATCGGATCTTGCCATCTAAGTACTTTTTTTTTTTGCTACACTACATACTTTGTTAACCATAGTAGCACAGTCTTTAAAATATTGATGGGTGAGACTCACATGCAAATGTTAGTTTCCTACCTCATTTTGTCCTATGGCTGAGTCATCTTTGTTTTCACTTGGCTTGTCTATTAATCATTTTGCATATGTTATATTTATCATCCCTGATAATGAATGTATCGAAAACAAAAGATAGAATTCATCCCTGAATCCTGATAATGAGTTTCTCAACGGCCATGCAGATAATGGAGTAGTGTTCATTGTCTTTGAATGTATTTATCATCATTTTTTCAATTATTGATTTAATGAATAAAATAGAATAATATTTTTGTTTTAGACTAAACTTATAAATCAAAATAGTACATAAGAGTGAAATTAAACACTACTAAATAATAGGAGGAGAAAAGAAATTTACATTATCTTGTATATATATGTTTATAAATTGCTTCCGCAAATTAAAATATAGTATAAAAATTAATATATAATATGAATATTGTTTTAAAAAATTTTACGTATATAAATAATATATCCACAACTAAAATTTCTGTATCCATAAGTGTTTGTATGCCTAAAAAAGGATGGTATGTTGTTATAATTGATTTTGGCAGATGTACCAGATAGTGCTTTGATATTAAGGAGACATGGACTTGGCAGTAACCTCTTCTCCTGCCTCATATTCAATGAGTTGGAGGCCTTTAACCCGAGAGACCAATTGCCTTTTGCATTTGTTAGAGATCACATGAAGCCCTATCTGAAGCTGAACATGTTTGAGGTGGAAGTATTTGAACAGGTGGCAGTGGAGTACAGACACAATATCAAGAGCAGTGATGGGACCACTGTTAAGAAAGTGTCCAGTTCAGGAAGAATCAAAAGGGCGCAACCTGATTTGTTGTATGTGAATGGAAGTTGTTGTAGCAAGTGCCAGAACTATCTTAATATAATGTGGGGGGAATCATCAAATGATTAGATCAGAAAAGAGGTCAAAAACAAAAACAAAGAAAGCTAAGAGCCTAGTAGATGGATTTGTCTTTTGACAAGGTGTCAAGGAGATTCAAAATAAAAAATTCGGTAGATGTATAATTTATTAATATATATAGATATATAGAAAAGAAGATTTTTTTTTTTATTAATAGGGAAAAGCTGACAACCTGTTATAAGCTAGCAGAATGTTTCCTTGGTTCTTCTCTTTTGTATTGATTTGGTTTAATTATGCTCAATTTTTTTAATCATTGAATTGTGCGTGTCCTTCTATAAGCTGTGCAAAGAATTAATGTAATCATTATCAGAGTGATTTGTTTCTTCAATTAGAAGATGCGGTGATCCCAAGATAGATTGGAGCGGAAAAACTTGCCAAATCTAAATTAAAAAAATTTATGCCTTTTTATTAAAATAATGAATTGTACTAAATTTTTTCTTTAAATAAAATAATAATGAGATTAATTATGTTACTCTTATATATTTTATTTCAGAATAAATAAATTTATATATAAATTAATTAAACATGAATGAAAAGTAAAAAAATATAATTGGCAAAAGACCAGTAACAGGAATATAATTGTTATAAATCATATGGCAGAAAGGAACACGCGTCCCTCCTTTAATAGAGTATGTTGTTGCTCCTAAGATAGTGAACAAAATTATAGCAGTAAGTGTTTTCTTTATAGGGTTGCAAGTATGTAATCATTGTACTGTATCTTTAAATAATTATTAGCTTCGTTACGAGAAGCTGAATTATATCTATTTTACCATTGTAAGCATGTAATTTTATTTTATTTTTGAAAGAATGCAAGCATGTAATCATTGTACTGTATTTATAGGTTATGTGTATATGTCAAATAAGTTTATGAAATTATAAGTATATTTCTGGCATCACCAAATTTCTTTATTTGATTCTTATTTTCATAATTTGAATTTTTCAAACGGCACCGTTTAAAAACATGAGAAATTAAAAATGACTGTTATTTAATAGTTTTGAGGACTGAAATAATTATTTGTATAAATTCATACATTAAACCAATCGCAATATTAAGTTTAGTAACGATTTAAAATGTCTGGTGGTTGCAATTATTAATATAATATAAAAGGATAGGGTAATTATTATATCATGTATTAATTCGAAACTTTTTTATTGCATGCACTAATAGGTCCTATTATGTTAATGTAGTTTAGTTCATATTTTAAGTGAGGAAGTTGAGTTAAGAACTGATATGATATGATAGGAGTTCCTTTTTCTATAAATTATATAATATATTTAATTTTAAAATAATTTCAACACATAAATTTAAATATACTATATTATTTAATAAATATTAAAATAAATAATTATTATTCTAATATTTAAATAATAATTATAATTTTTTAATTTTATATAAATTTTTAAATTTAAGCAAAAGCAATTGCATAAATAAAATATAATTTTATATAGTTTAGTTAAAATTATAATTTTTTTGTAAAATATTATTAATTAAGTCAATCTTTAGAATTAGAAAATTGTAAGTAATTTTAATAAATAGTATTTTTATTTGAACATAATTTATATTAAATATATTTTTTTGAAATCTAGTATGCACTAAACATTGGATAGTATGGTTACTTATGCGAGTTTCATCTTATCACATTTTTATCATATCTTGACCATTGACTGCAAGAAAATTGAGGATTAGCAGGGGATAATCCTACACCAATTCCTTGCCAATTAGTGAAGGATTATATAGAGTTAATAATGTCTCTTTATTCTTGCAGTAGGTGTATGGTCTTGGACCATTATGCTAGTTGTGATCTAACTAATAATCATGACATGTATAATTGATTAATTAATTTAATAAGTTTTTTAAAAAATAATCATTGTAACACAAAATTATAAAAATCACATCTAATTAAATAATAAACAATGCACTAGAGGAAATGTAAACAAATTCATCCTTTTGAAAACACTTTTTGTTATGGTTGAATTTTATAAAAAAAAAATATAAATATGTGAGGATTCCACTTGCTAAGAAGTAATTCTTTATCTTGATTTTGTAGTTTTTAATAGATAAGTGGAATGTGTTAGAAAGTGTGATACTGTCACTTCTCTTTAAATATAAACAAATTTTAAGTGTAGTCCTCTATTTTTCTCTTTAATTGAAATGAAAGTTATAAAGAAAACAATTACACCCTGAAAAAAGAGACCCCAGTGTCAACTAGCAAAGTAGCGAGAATTCGTTGTGTGCAAATGTCCATTGGACTAAGATATCATCATTAGCAGCAGATCCATCTTGGGGAGACTTAAGTTGCTTGATTTGGTTTATCATTTGCATAAGTATGGAAGTAGTGAACGTCCTCTTGGTTAAATATGGAAATAGCTTCCTAACGCAGTCAACACTTCTATAAGTTCTATGTCATGTCAATGATGTGGGAAGTGTGCTTAATAGATTTTTTTTAAAAAAATTTCACAACTATGTGATAATAATCATCACTTGAGAAGGTTATAGGATTGGTTGAGTGACAATGTTTACATGCTGGGAGAAAGTGAGAAAAAGATGTAGTGAGTTCGAATATCTTTATTACTAAAATTGAGATATTAACAACTAATATTTATCTATCTAAAAAAAATCATCAATTGTGAAAAATGCACCAAGCAAGAAAAAAGTTGCATATAAACCAGCTACACTTTTGTGTCAAAGGTCACATCTATGTGCATAAAGTGTTAAATAGAAAAATATTCCTTGATGTCGTCACACTTCTATAAAAATGTCATATCCTTGTAGATAACGTGTGTTCAATGTAAAAATCTTGCCTGACGTCCCACACTTCCATGGAAAAGACCAAATCCTTGTGCATAACTTGTTGAGTTGCCTAAGTAGAAAAACCTTACCTAACACTGTACACACATTTGTGAACGTCTTCACAAACCTCTGGGAAAAGCATTAAAAAGGAAAAACTTCTCTGGTCTTCACCCACACCTTTGTAGATTTTTTGCGACCTTATGATTAATGGGTGAAGCTGGGCCAACCCATATTTTGTTCAACTATATATTTATAAGCCTAACCTGACTCTATATTGGTCACCGGGCCAAAACGAGCCTTTTTAAAAAAAACCTCAAAATTCAAATTTTTATTAAAATAAAACTTATTTTATAATACAAGTTCAAATCAATTCAAAATAATACATTAAATTAATAAAAAACACATAATAAATAAGCCTAAAATAACATCAAAATATATTTATATGTATATTTAATTTAATATACATTTAAGAATAACATAAATTTTATTTGTTAAAAATATATCATTAAATAAACATCAAGCGTACTTATATATGTAATTTATATATATATATATATATATATATATATTATATTAATAATATGTATAAATTAACTTCACATTAAACATATTTTTATGTGTATATTTTTTATTTAATATATTTAAACAATATATTATATATTTTTAAAATTTATGTATTTAAATTTGTATTCAAGTCGGTCTGTGGCCCACCAGAACGACCCAAGTCTATTTACATTGTTGGGTTAAATAGATCAAGCAAAAAAAAAACTCACTTTATTTAATCGTTCCTTTTTAGAGTTGAGTTTGTCCCATTTTGTAGCCTTTTGGGCTGACCAAGTGGATCAGAACTATTTTAAATGCTCTAGCTTTAAGACTAAAAAATTACACTAAATATCCCACACCTTTGCAACAAATATCACAATACTGTGAATAACGTGCTAAATGGCCACACATATATGAAAAACATGTTAAGAAAAAAATTTAGTTTTAAAAATGAGTAATTATTCAAAATATTAATAAACAAATAATTGCTTGAATAAACAATTTATATATAATAATAATAATAATAATAATGAATAAATAAATAAATAAATAGATTTTAAATATATAACTAATTATTTACAAAGGATAACCATTTATTTAAAATGATAAATAAAAACCAGTTATAGTTATAATTGTTATTATAACTACTTTATATATATATATATATATATATATATATATATAGAATAGGAAAGATGCTATGCATGAAACAGATAAGCCCGGATGTTACACGGCGGTAGTCCGCACAAGACCGGATGTTATGCTAATGCATGCAACAGTTATACCAGAGCACAAGGCCGGATTATGCAGAGAGTATGCAGCAGAAGTAATACAAAAAAGGTTGTATTGATTGAAGAAAATTACAGAGTAGAGGGAAGAGAGAGGAGAGAGACGCTCTGAGTTTCCGTTCGAGCTCCCCCACAACTGAACCCTCGATTACAATTTATAGAATTTTGAAAGTTACTATTACAACAGTAAATTTAACTATTACAACAGTAACTCGATTTTACCGCTACAGTGAACAGTGTACATTGACTGGCGGCTCCGCAATAGTGAACAGTGATTGAACAGTAATTTTTTCGCAAAAATGCCTGCGAGGATTGGAATCAGTCTTCGTCAGACTCTTCGATCTGGTAAAATGAACCGGAGGAAGAGGATGCAGACGAACTGTCTTCTTTCTTCGACTTTCCTTTTGATGAACTAGCTTCTGAGTCAGTAGAGAGGAGAGTCAAAATCTGATGAAGATTCTTTGCCAAGGCTTCATCATCTGTTGAGGCTGCAAGGGCAGCTGCAATCTTGGCCTTGCGATTGAGGAATTGGCAGGTCTCTGGGTCTGCTGATTTGAGGCTTTTTGGGTTCTTCTGGAACCATAAAGCCACTCCTTGTGAGTTGGCATGGGAAGCATTAAACTGATCCCACCACTTTACTGAAGCTTGTTTCCCTAACATTGGCAAAAGCTTAGGATTTGTTGCATTTTTCTGGTATTGATGTTGCCAGGCAAAAATCCATGCTAAGGAAAAGATTGAGAAGAACCGAAGAGATGGATGAAACAGATTGTTTCCTTCTTCAATTCTTGACTTGAACTGATTAAATCCGACCTTTACTTCTTCAGGAAGGATAGATTGGATGGGTCCGAAGAAATCCCACCACTCAGCAAACCACTGAGGGAAGAAATAACGAACATTTTTCTTGAAATAAATCAGCCACGAGTGCCGATTATGTTTGTTTTGAAACCAAAAAATATTGGTCTAAGCTTGAATATAATCCCAGTAAGTATAACCAATCGGGTCAAAAGGCTGGGAGAATTTTCTTACCTGGTTTGGTTTCGTCTCAAAATCTTTAAAAGTAAGAACTTTTAAAATTTGAAAAGTGGAATGTGTGATAACAGTGTTATCATTTTTATCAAAATTATGTTTTATTGAAACAGATTTTGAATCCACCAAAATAAATTCATAAAATTTTCTAGTCTTATTGAGACTAAGAGGTTTAAACAAAAATGTTGGTGGAAAGATTTTTTCGCAAATCTTGTTTGGATTGGAATCCCAGAATTCAGGTTCCATTTGGATTGTTGGGTAAAATCTTCCTTCTTTTGGTTGATAGGAAGAGGATTGTTTTTGAGCTATTGGCTGAGGCTTCTCTACCAATGCTTTTGGATTTAAGGTTATTTTTGATTGGGCTATGTCTGAAATAATGGATTTCAGATTTTGGCTCCAGAAGAGGTCATCTGTTTCTTCTGAAAAGATTTGTTTCCATGATCTGGACGGAAGATTGGTCAGCCCACAGTCTTGAAGGGCTTGAAGGGTTGGGATAGCCATCGCATAGTCGGATGGTTTGGTTGCTAGGGTAGAAGACCCTTTTGCTATTTGCGGAGTAGATGACCCCGTTTTGGTAATGGCCTGCTGAGTTGATGACCCAGACTTAATGGTAGCCTGCTGGGTTGAAGACCCAGTCTGGGTAGATGACCCTTGATTGGCAGTCTGTAAGGCGACTTGAATGGTTTGGGCATCCTCTATGGAGGAAGATGATTTTTCTGTCCGAGATGATCCCCGAACTGCTTTCCCCCGGCCTCTGGAAGAGGCGACCTTCATTTTTAGTTTCGGAGGCATCTCACATGAGTCCGACCCTGAAGAAATTCACGAGTCAGATAATCAGGAAGAGTGTTTGAAGTACCTTTGATATACTCTATATTGAAATAAAAAATACTTAAGATTGCTTGCCAACGGGCAAAAATTTGTTTTGATGCAAGGTTTTTTACATCTTTTTGTAAAATTTCTCTGGCTGACTTGCAATCAACCCGAATTAAAAATTTTTGATTTAATAAATCAGATTGAAATTTTGAAATACACAGGACAATAGCCAAAACTTCTTTCTTAATAGTAGAATAGTTTTGTTGGGCTTTGTTCCAGTGCTTTGATGTAAATGCAATGCAATTTTCTGTATGATGCATGCGTTGTTTGAGAACCCCACCATAACCTAAGTCAGAGGCGTCGGTTTCTACAATCTTAAAGAGATTGGGATTTGGTAGATATAAACAGGGTAATACTTTGACCTGCTGCTTAATCTGTTTGACTAAATTGGTGTGGATATCAGTCCACGGTGGAGGAGACTTTTTGAGTCTCTCATGAAGAGGTTTAGAGATTATACTAAGCTGAGGAAAGAAGTCAGCTACATAATTTAGACAACCCAAAAATCTTTGAAGTTGCGATTTTTCTAAGATTTGATTGGAGAATTTGTCAGCAAATTCGATAACTCGACAAATTGGTTTGATAGTTCCTTGAAAAATGTAATGGCCAAGGAATTTGATTTTAGTCTGAAATAGACAGATTTTAGTTTTAGAAATGGCTAGGCCATTTCGTTTGATTATTTTGAAAAAGATTTCAAGATGTTTAAAATGTTGATCCACAGATTGGGAAAAGATAAGAACATCATCGATATAGACAATGCAGAAATTGGAATATGGATTGAATATATCATTCATGATATTCTGAAACTCTGATGGAGCATTCTTGAGTCCAAAGGGCATTACGTTCCATTCGTACTGCCCAAAGGGAACAGTGAAGGCCATCTTGTAGCGATCACTGGGATTGATTTGGATTTGCCAAAATCCAGATTTCATATCAAATTTAGAAAAGATTTTCGCCGAATGAAGGCGGGAGAGTAAATCTTTCTTGTTTGGAATTGGATATTTGATCCATTGAAGAGCTTGATTAAGCGGTTTGTAATTGATAACCAATCTTGGGGTACCTCGCTCAATTTCAGAGGCTTTGTTAACGTAGAAAGCTGCGCAAGACCAAGGGCTTTTGCTCTTTCTGATTAATCCTTTGGACAAAAGGTCCTTGATTTCGTTTTGACAATGAGTGACAAGATCGTGACTCATTTGGATTGGCCGAGCTTTGGTCGGGATTTGTCTATCTGTGAAATCCTTTTCGTAAGGAAGATTAACCATGTGTTTTTTCCTATCCCAGAAAGCATTAGAAAGGTCAGAACAGATGGTAGATTGAAAACGATCAGAAAGACTCTTGATACGTTTTTTAACATGAGGGAGAGAAAGTTGACTCTCGATCTGCTTAAAAGAAATTTCTTCTTTAAGAAAGTTAATCTGATTAAGTTTTCGATCAACTTGATTAATATTCCTACGAACAGGTTTGTTTAGGAATTTAAATAAGATTGTTTTTCCCAAATGCTGGGTGGTTATACCTTCACCGGAAATTTGAATAGGGAAGATAGTCTTGATGAATGGCGACCCTAAGATGACATCATTCTTAAGGTTTTTGATCAGGAGAAATGGAGTTTCTACCTGAAGATTATCCTTCTGGAGCTTATACTGGATTTCTAGTTTTGATCCACTAGCAGTCCTAAGTCTTTCGGAAGTTTTGTGGAAGTATTTGGTCGGAATAAGTCCTTCCAAAATACAATTTGAATCCGCTCCGGTATCAAATAGAGCGACAATTTTTAGAACGAAATCGTCTACGAGAATGGTAACATCAATATAAAATTTTTGAATGCTACACTGATTGATGAGATTATTGAAGAGGGTATCTTCGTTTGATGAATTATGATCAGACTCATAATCCTGATTACAGTTTTCATGGTTATCTGGAACCATGTTATCAGATAAAGCTGCAGTTATTTGAGATATGATAGTCTCATGCAACTGTGATTGAGTTTTGAGTTCTCGGACCTCGGTTTTGAAAGAACGAATTTCAGCCTGAAGGTCCTGAATAGTGACTGGCTTGGCTGAAGATTTTTCCAGTCGTTTGAGAGTTTGAGTGAGATCAAACTTGTTATTGACAAACCTATTATCTGAACGCGTAGGTTTGGGTTTGGAAATGATTGCTTTTAATTTTTCAAGATACTCCTTCCTATCCTGAGGGTCTTGGATAGATTCCAGGGCATCAAGCAACAGATTCTGCTCATCATTGTGAATGACATTGATGAGTGGAGATTCAGAACTTTCGCTACTAGAGGAGGAAAGATCATCGTCAGCTTGGATTTCGTCAGAAGATGTCTTGGCGATATCATTTTCTTCTTCTGAGGAACTATCGGAATAATTTATCAAAAGATTGTTAAGTTGATCCTGGACAATAGGATCAAGATTAAGTTGACGAATCTTAGAGGAGACTCGACAAAATCTTGCTAAGTGACCTTTACGGCCACACTTATAACAAGTTCTAGTTTCTCTAGAAAGATTGGTATCCTTTTGAGGAGGGTTAGTACTTCGTCGAGGAAGATTATGATCTGGAGGCCTACTGGGCTTGGAACGAAGATGACGAGTCTTGAACCTAGAGACTCTCGATGAGGTCTATTCAGCTGTTGCTGAGAATGTTTTTTATGAGTAGTCTTTCCTGGATTCTTGGAACAAGGAAGACCGAATTGTTGGCAGAAATTTCCCAAATCTCTGCGATTTTGAGCCTTTTCTCTGGCTAATTGCTTTTGAATATTGTCGTCTTGACAGATTTTGAGAGCGACCTTTTGAACATAAGCTATGATATTGCCATAACTTAACTGATCATAAGGGATTTCACCATTAAACTGGAACAGATCTTTTCCCTAACCTTGTCTCCTAAGGATTTTGGGAGTCTGGCTAGGAAGGTTTCTTTCCAAAAAGGTTGGTGACAGTCATCTCTGGTGTAGACTCGAGTAAGGAAGGTGTCCCTATACCACCTAAAATTACCTAAGGTCTTACACTTAAGAGTTGAGAGGAGATCTCCGGAACGATCTTTGTAAATAGAAGGATCTCCGATGAAATGTTTGACAACGACCATGATTAAGGTATTAACGGCGTCGAGAATAGGCTTCCCTTTGTCAGTAAGGACGGTTCCTTCAGCGTCCGTTTTGACTGCCGTAAAGATTTCATGTTTCTCAGTATCGGAAACATAATTATCCCACCAGCCTTTGAGTTGGCCAGAAAAGCTAGCGGTTAGGATTTCTACTATAGTTTCATCAGAGCTATCTAAAGCAGTCTGATATGCAGTGGAGACCATAGTCATATGCTGAAGAGTATTAAGGATATTATACTCAGTTTGACCATCTATGTTCCATTCATAGATTTGATTGGCGTTGAATGACCGAAGACTTTGATCATTCTTTTCCTCAAGAAGGAGATCAGGAGCAGTAGCTCGATTGTAGTAAAGTTTAGAAGGCTGCTTCCAGTTGAGAGCCTTGCTAATAACAGGATTGATTTGAGGAACAGACTTACTGCTAGATGCAGCATCCTCAGACTCGGAACCTATGGAAGAAGTTCCTAATTTGTTAATCCTAAGAGATTGGTCCTTTTGGGAGACACTCCTGGTGATTGGTCCTAGCTTAACAGATCCTACCTGTGAAGAACTAGGGGTATCAGGGATAACTACAGAGTTATCTGGATTAGATTTTCCTAAGGCTTTAGTCCAATTCTGATGAATAAGCCTAAATTT
Source organism: Psophocarpus tetragonolobus (assembly GCA_037954015.1). Taxonomy (NCBI): domain Eukaryota; kingdom Viridiplantae; phylum Streptophyta; class Magnoliopsida; order Fabales; family Fabaceae; genus Psophocarpus; species Psophocarpus tetragonolobus. The sequence continues at coordinate 98,031,023 of CM075688.1, forward strand.
ATTTCTAGTCTCGGTAGATAGACTAAAAGGTTTGAACAAAGGTTTGGAAATGGAAGAGGTCTCATCGTCTTTAGTTCCTGAGGATGAGGCTTTTCCCACCAGGTTTTCTCCTAAAACTTGGAGGTACTTATTGGTATAATTGTTTTGTTCCATAAGGGCTTTAATATCTTGGGCTCCTATGGTTTCATCTGATTTGTACTTAAAGGGCGAAGCTAAATACTTATCCTCTAAGTCTGGAATAAAATAACTGCTAGACGGAGGTAGGTCGGACTTAATGAGTTGACCATTCTTACGGTGCCAGACAGTTAAGGTATTGACAGAGAGATCTTCTGTGATTGTAATTGTCCATGGAGGATAGATTTTGTTCCTATGAAGGTAGACATTTAACCAATCAAAGAAACAGACATGAGTTTGGACTTTGTTAAGAAATTCATAAAAAGAATCGATGATTTTTGACCTATGGTCACCCTTAAACTTGCTAAGAAACCATTTCCTCTGAGAGGTCCAAGTCTCAGAGTAGAATTCCTTACGAAGGGTTGGGTTGTCTATGGTGTAACTATTCATAGTTGACCATACTGCATTTCAGATTGAGTAGGAGAATGGATTTCTGAAGAGATGTCTTCCTCAGTCCTACTGTAGATATTTCTAGGGATAGAAGATGAGTTATCTAACCCTTGAAGATTGATTTCTGGAGTAATAATTCTGGGAATTGAACTCCGATTTGATTGAGAAGCTATAGAAAAAGATCTTCTAGCACTATTATAGGCCGATCTAGAAGCTTCAGATCTTGAAGAGAAAGAATTTCTCCGATCAAAGATGATTTCTACCTTACCAGCCTCAGATTGTCTAATTTCCTGGAATTCAGGGGTTTGACGAGGAAGGGTTGGTGTAGCTTTTTCGAGTTGCCAAGAGGTTGGTAACTCTACCTCATCCCATTTGATGAGTTTGGGAACAGCAACATTTGCCCTAGTCATATCTGTGACAAACAAAGTTGTTTCCCGATCATTGGTTTTAAGAAGAACCCTTGAGTTACAAGTGTTCATGACCTTGTATTGGATTCGATAGAGAAGAGCTGCAGGGATAGAACCTTCTTTCATGTTTAACCCATGCAGACGAATGTTTAGAAACAATGAATCTAAGACATTTCTATCTAAAAGACTCACCGTTTTGTTTGGAAAACAATTGAAATAAACAGGACCATGTCCTAGACTAGTTTCTACGGTTCCTATGAGGGAATCGTGAAAGTCATTATGCCTAATATCGCGAAGGTACATGAGGATTGAGGCGTTAAGACCTTCCCTAACAAGGGGCTTGACAGCTACTTGAACACATCCTATGTGGAGGTATTTGTACTTCCTAGAATGTTCAGCTATCGATTGTTTGGTAAGAAGATGGAATTCCTCATCGGCTTGGGGATCCAAAGGGATATTGTTTTCTGCAGTCCTAATGATGTAGTCAGAACTACGGACATGTTTGGATTCGTCAGGAATATAGAGTTCATCCTGAGGGATTTTAGGGATTTCCCAATTATCGATGGCTTGATTGATATCCTCAAAGCAGACTTCTTCTTCGAAGATGTTAGTTTTGGGAGGTATTTCCTCAACCGATTGATTTTGCTCAGTGAGCAGATTGGTAGTAGAAGGAGAGGAGGAAGAAGAAGATTTAACAGAAAAGCGACGAGAGAGGGAACGAAGAAAAGAACTCATTGTTTATAAATCTTCCAGTATAATTACCTTCACTTGGTTCGATAAAAAACTATTATTCTGGATCTAAATCTAAGTTTAACACAAAATTATCATCCAAAGGTATTCCAGTTTCCAGGTTACAGACAAAACCTTGTTGTTTTTTTTTTTTTTTTTTTATAAAAGATAAACTTACCGAATTACAAAATTTACAGAACATTATCTCTTTCAGAATTACTTCATCAATGAAATAATCATTCATGGTAGAGACATCCAGCAAAGGCACATAGGCAACATGGACTTACCGCCTCCCTCGGGCCTTACTGCCAATCCAGCCCCAGGCCAAACCGTTGACACCATGAACCATTACTCATAGAAGTCATAATAACAAAAGAGATAAACAAAACTTACAACAAGAATATGAACACAGAAGAAAAGAGAAAAGAAAGACAGAAACGAGCTGGATTTACAAGGCGGTAATCCCCGCAGTACCAGTTTTCTGCGTCACACCTTATGAGTTTTTCAACCCGACAAGGCTTACAAAACCGCAGTTTTCGAAAATCAAGGGCAAGTACCCAGGTTTTCAGAAGAAAGAACAATAGATTAAGAGTCTGCATCCCCAGAACAGAATAGCATTAAATCATAATTTGAATGAGTTGACCATTTGGGTTTCTGGTATCAGAGCCTGATGGGGAAATAGGACTATATATATATATATATATATATAATATACTTCTCTTTAATCCTTCGTATTTGTTAAGAGCACCTCTTGTGACAAAAGTCCAAGTGTGCGTCACTAGGTTCGTCGGGTGAGAAGTCCTGCTTGGAATTGAAAGGACTTTTCCTTATTACCAGGGTTCTTAAAAGTTAAAACAATGAAGCATCAAAGGATTATGGTAAAGCCATGTGGGTGAAGGAGCTCAACAAGACCATCCATAAAGAAAATACAAATGCACTTATCCAACTTTTTCCTCACATGCCTCCCAATCGCATATTGAATATTTTTCTTCCATCTGAAGACTAGCAAAATCAAGTGCATGAATAGAGTGGAAATTATATATCTCTACAAACCTAAGTTGAAAAAACAATTTCATTAAAATCTCCTGCCATAAGCCATGGTCCTCGAACCATATTACCAAGACCAATTAAATAATCCCAGAAGGCAGCGCCAACAACTGGAATTGGTTGCACATGGGCCATGGAGTACTCATAAAGTCAACTAGAGAATAGGTGAGGTCCTCTTGATTTGAAAGAATCCAAGCCCCATTAGAGTGCCTATGGGCTTCTTGAAAAAACCATGGCTTATACCCAAGTGAACCCCAAAATTTCTTCGCCTTGTCAAACATAGAATATCTTTCAAAGAGAAGCAAAATAGATGGTCTACGAACTGGATCGAGCTGACAAATGTGACGTTTCCTATCACGACCTAAGGTTCCTCACGTCACGTGTGCCATGCAACAATATTAATATCTCTGAAACTATTCATGGAAAAAAATAGAGTAAAGAGGAAGGGAATAAAGCCCTTACGTAACTTTAGAAGGGTGTGCAATTTCCACAGCCTTCCCTTCTTGTTGGGTAGAGATATATCCATGGCGCAAGCATTTGAGGATGGATAGGCATTGCTTGGGGCGGTAATAACAGCTTTGGACACATCCAAATTTGAGGGATTTGCATGAATAGACTGTAGAGAGGTCATTACATCCTTAGGAAGGGCAAGCACAGTGCATTAGGAATTCTTTAATTAATTCCTCAAAGACAAAGACGATCCTGATTAGTTGTTAGCCTCCTTGATCTATTAAATTAACCCTTTGCAATATTCTTTTTATGGTTTTAAGGGGTTGCATTAGAGAGTTACCCACCGGAAGCATCGTGGCTACACTGTTAGGAGACTCGGTAGATGTAGTGCACTGCTTTGTGAAGTGTCCATAAGATGCAACCCCTCGTTCTCAACGTTATACGAAAACCCTTTCAGCCAAACCAGCCCAACAAATGGGTTTATCAAGTCTATTTCAACACAAAGTCGTGCAAAAAGACCTTGACATCCTTGGTGTTGTCGTCGACTTTAATGGGCACCCCCTACTACAGTCTCTGGTGCCTTTCTATTTTTTCTCAGGTGTCCAAGATTGCACTGTAGTCATTATAACCTTCTTTGAATCCTCATCATGGTGGAATAGGCATTGCCAATGTTTGAAGGCTTGCTTTTAGTCTAACACATTAACGTAAAAGCAATGTGTTTCCCTAACAACTAAACGATGAGAGTGGGAGCGGGTCTTGCGAATGGGTAGAGTATTGAATAGAAGCCAAGTTATGCTTGAAAACATGTACCGTAGGATGTGGACCTAGTGCTAACATTTGTTTTCTTTAAATGAGGCGTTGAGGTATATGATAAAATTTCTATTTGTAGATTAGCTATTAATTAAATTTGAAATAAAGTTATTTTGAGAGAGTAAAGTAATATAATGAATGAAAAGGTGGAGGGGAGAATGGCAATGGCACAAATAGAGGAGCACAGGAAAGATGCGGAGATATACTCGGGAGAAGCAATGTGCAGGGAAAAGTCAGGTATCCTAATGGACGAGATTCTCCTGCCAAGAGGGTTGCTCCCATTGGAAAACATCCTGGAGATGGGATACAACCGCATCACGGGATTCGTGTGGCTAAAGCAGAAGAACAAGAAGGAGCACCGCTTCACCGCTATTGGACGCACCGTTTCCTACGCAACCGAGGTAACTGCCTTCGTCGAGGAACACCGCATGCGAAGGATCACCGGTGTCAAGACCAAACAACTCTTCTTATGGGTCAACATCTCCGAAATCTTCGTCGATGACCCTTCCTCCGGTTACATCTCATTCGCCAATTCCTCCGGCATTGCAAGGTCCTTTCCTCTCTCAGCTTTTCATTTCTCCCCAACAACACCTTAGCTCCACAATTCACCTTCATTAGCTTCCTGCCTCCCTTCAATTTTCTCATTTCAATTCCTTCCCTCCCCACTTTCCATCACTTCTTAATATCTTCTTTCTCATCTCATCTATCCTATTCAATTTCTAAACTTTTTTATCATCTTTATTATTGTGAAACAATAAACATCATAATGTACTTTTTAAAATAAAATTATAATATGATGATTTTCATTATTTAAACATATCAAATAATATTATTAGTTTCTTCTTCTTCTTTTTTTAATAAAAAAATAATCAAAATACTACATATAAAAATATTAATTTAATTTTTTGAGAAAAAAATCTTAGTTTATATTTAATATAAATTATTAATAACAATGTTTAACATATCTTATCAGCTGAACAAGTATCAACACACAAATAATTAAATGAATATAAAACAATGTTCAAATTATTCCTCCAAATTACATTGGATGAACATTTAGTCACTCAAATTTTAATGCATTGTCGAGTACTTTATGTTTTAAATAAAAAACTAATAGTAGATTTTAAAATTTTAAAAATCAAAGCAACCTAGCTACCACTTCATCCGGCCCTAAGTATAATTAGTTGGTAATTAATAACATTTAGATAAAAATGGATTTGGTTCTCTGATTTTGAGATTTAGTAATTTTGGTGACCTCAATTATTACATTCATTCAAATTTTGTATAGCAATGTGTTAAAAGACATCTCTTGTACTTTTTTTTTAATTTTATCAATATAAATTTTTGTTTATAAAAAAAATCATTCAAAATTTTTGTTTATTATAAAAAATAATTATTTAATTATTATAGTAATTTAAAATGAAATAAAGTCACAAAATAATCCAAATCCAAAAAAACTAGATCTATTAGTCAAAATATAATCAATGTAAGAAAAAATTTGTAAAGAATCTGCAACCAAAGAAAACAAGGATTTGTTTAATGGATAAACATTCGTGTGAGAATATATAACCTTATCGTACCTTAAAAAAAAAAAAAAAACTCTAACCGTAAAATTTATTTTTAAAAAAACCGAGTAAAAATTAAATAGAAAAAATAGAGGGACAAATATGATTATCTATCTCTAGTGATAGGTCTTCACAAAAAGAAAAAAAAAACACTCTAGTGATAGGTGATAAACAATAGAAGAGAGATCATCGGTGGAGAGAAGAGAAAAATTAAAAAAATTAACGATCTTAATAAATAAGAGATGGGAGAGAATGAACAAGATGAAGCACTAATCAATAACTAAAACAATTTTATAAATTAATTAAAGTTAGTTCAACAAATGAGGGCTTGATTTTTTTTATATAGTTTTGATGTAACATATTTCAATTAAAAAATGAGAGTTTGTTAACAATGTCCATAATTAAATCATTAAGGGTAACATAAACTTTTACTCCCTATAGTTCCAATCAATTTTTTTTCATATTTTTTTTTTCAGTTCGTATATTTTTAAATTGATAATTTTGGATGTTAAACTTTGAAAAATATGTTAATTAATTTAGTTATTGTGTAATTGTGTTTAATAATATTAACATTGTTAATAAAGTTTTTATTGTGGCTATTTAAATATTTAAAAATATACAGTTTGTAACAATTATAAATTTTCATAAAATATACACATAATATATTTGAATTTAATATTTATTGCTTGTTATAGACGACAAATTCAGTTTCCAAACACAAACAACATGATATGATACTTTTAGAGAAACAACCTTTGACGATTTTGAATTAGGTAGTTGCTATAATTAGAAATTATATTTTCAAATGGCACAGTGAGACTTCCATATAACAACATTAATAATATGATATTAAAGGAAAGATACTAAATTTACATTTCTTTCAAAATTCGAATCATTTATTTGATAAAAGAAGTATATAAATTGGAAGGGTGGTAGAAGTACTAATCCCCATAACCTGACCCTAGGTTAATTAGGTCACGTTGAAATCTTAATTGGAGTAAATATAAGATAACATATATGGTACTCTCATAATTTCTACGTTATACCGACTTAAACTCTGAAATATATTTCCTAAAACATTACTTAAAAGATATATTATATTGTAGGGAAAAGAATTATGCATGAAACTGTGTAAAATTTTTTATAATGAGGTTGAATCATAAAAAAGTTTTAAAAACGAATTTTTTTATTATTATAAAAAACTCGTTCTAAAAAAATTCCGGTGGTAATTTTATAATTATTATAATTTTTTTAAGATTTGTTATGTTAGAATAGATCATAAATGCATTTTTTTTTATTTGTTAAAATTTTAACACATAAGAAAAGTATCTTTTAAGACATGTTATGCTAGAATAGATCTACCAAAGAACACCAATTGTTCATGCTAAGTTAAAATATTCATGTGTATTTTCTCTCTTTCTTTATTTCTCATAGTCTTTTCTCTCTTCCTTTATTTTCTCTCTTTCACTCATCGTTCGCCATTTTCTTTGGTGGTTTGCTTCGTTGCTGCTTAGGTTGCTATTCACTGTACTGTCGTGCTCACGTCTTGCACTGTCGTGGTCTTACAATGTTGCACTTGCGTCTTGTACCATCACGGTTGCCTCTTGCACTGCCATGCTCACTTCGCACACTGTCACGCTCGCTTCGTGCACTGCCACGCTCGCTTCGCATACCGCCGCGCTCGCTTCTCGCACCGTCGTGCTCGTGTCTCGTATTGTCGCAGTCACGTCTCTACATCAATGCACTGCCGCACTTGTGTTTCAGCAAAAAATATATGGCAATGACTATGAGTTTTCATGCTTGCATCTCAGCCGCTATGCTGGTTATTGCCACAGTCGTTCTCAAAAGCTAACCTTTTAAGAATGAGTATATGCTGGAAAGTTTTTAAAATTGTCATTTTTAAGAACGATGATAACAGATTTTAAAAATCGCGATTTTTAACATTTCCTAGAAAGACAATAGTTATACAATTGACCTTAAAATTCAATTTTAACAATTCTTAAAACTAATTTTTATGGTAGTATATAAATAAAAGATAGTAATTAAATACTAATATAAAACTTTTTTATACTAACTATATATATTATTTGTATATTAGCTGAAGTCCAAATGAAGCCAAAGTTATAGAAATTGTAGAACGGTGACCACATGGCATTTCACACATGATCAACATGGCTTAGAAGCCACGGTCCTCTACACTACTGCACAGTATCATGGTGCATGCGGCATATTAAAAGAAAGTTAGGGAAGTGCGGTTAAAATTCATGATTTATGAGAAAGAAGATTGAAGAAGATGAAATAAAAGTTAGTTAGAATAAAGAAAAAAAACTAAAAATAGCTATTATTTAAATGATAAAAACAATTTATATAAGTATAATGTGACTTATATGAAAAAGTTTAATACTCTATATCTTTAATATGTCTGTAAGTTAGAAGTGTTATTAACCTGGAATGAGTAATACACTACAAACTAGAGAAAATACAATACAACAAAGAATTAAAAATACATAAAAAGTAGAATCAACAAACTCAATTGCAAATGTCAAAATAGAAAATAAAAACTTAACTACTAAGTAAAAACTATTTCTTAAAGTTTAAACCACCATGGACAGGAGTTGTATTTAAAGAAGAAAAAAACAAACAGCTTATGAACAATCTTGAAATAGCTGAATTAGTGTTACTTGAACATTGTAATTAGTAATCGTAAAATATTAATAATGAAACTAATTGTCAAACACTTGCTATGCAAACAAAAATAACCAAGGAGAAATCCAATTATCAATGACATGAGCACAAAACCCCAACGAGCTGCATTTCTCAATAACAGTTGTGAATTTTGTTAGAAGTTTTTTTCATATGTGAATTTTATTAGAAGTTTAACAAATACAAAATATTCTTCCACTTTTAATTACAAACCATCATTTGAATAAATTTTTAAGGTAATTATTATTTTCTATCCTTATAAGACATTATTATCTTAAAATATAAACAAATCATCAATTCTTATAAAATAATATTTTATATTAAGGACAGAGAATAAATTAAAATAATTTGTGCTGATATTATTTTTATTTTTATGTCTCATGATCATTTAAATAAATTTTTAAGATAATTATTATGCTCTGTACTTATTATAAGATATTATTATTTTAAAATATAAACTAAAATATAAACAAATCACTCATTCTTTTAATTTGCGTCTTACTTTATTTTTATTTTTATTTTTCATAAAAAACTTTCAAACATTTTTAATTTCTATGTCTAACTTATTTTTAATCCTTATGAAAAGATCTCTATACTTTTTAATTATAGTTTGGTACTGATTAATTAATTATTGCTTAAAACAGTAATTAAAATGCCCAAAAAATAATACTGCTTTTTATTGGAATTGTAATGGTATTAGTTTATTGTAATATTTTCATGTAAGAATTTAATGGGGATTTATTTTTACCAACGACTCAAAATGAAGTGTAAATTTTCTTCCGATTAAAAAAAAGGTTACATGTAAGGATTAAATTATCACTTTATTATTTTTAAATTATTATATGATATAAAATTTATCAATATATTATTTTATAAGAATTATTAATATAATTTAGTATTATTTTATAAAAAATTTAACTATATTTTCATAATTACTAAATTAATTAATTAAAATACAAAATAATTATTAAATTTTTATGTCATTATTTTTGTCTATTCTAACAAAAATGTGTTAAGTTTTCTTATAAATAAAAATTTTAAATTAATTTAAAATATCTAAATATGATTTTAATTTGAGATAAAATAAAATTTGAATGATGTATGTAGAGGTGTCAAAACGGGTCAGTCCGGTCCATATGGATTGTCCCACTGCTTATTGTGGGTTAGATGAGGAGTTTTTTATTTAATACCTACTAATTTTTCATTTCCCACCAACCGATGGAAAAAAATACTATTATGTCTTTTATTGTTTACTTTCCGGCAATGCAACGCCGAAGAATAAAAAATTTTGCAAAATTTTTTTACTTTCCGGCGTTGCATGGCCGGAGAAGAAAAGAACTTGAAAAAAAATTATTACTTATAAATGTTATTAATCTCAATTTAATTATAACAAAAAATTAAATTACTCATAAATTATAAATAACAAAAAATAATAATATATTACAATATTTATAAAATTTTCAAATAACAATAATATTACTCATATAATATATGACAATATTTATAAAATTTGCAAATTGTTTTGCACAATCGGAGAGGAAAATGACAAAAAAAAATTATTACTCATAAATGTTATTAGTCTAAATTAAATTACTCATAAATATTGTTAGTCTCAATTTAATTATAATAGAAATAATAATAATAATAATAATAATAATAATAATAATAATAATTAGAGTAATTAACATTAGTGTAATTATAATAATAATAAATATTAGAGTAATTAACATCAGTGTAATTAGGATAATTAGACTCAAAGATATTAAAGTAATTAAGGTCATCTAATTAAAGTAATTATCCTAAAAGTAATTAGAGTAATTAACGTCAATCTAATTAGACTAAAGAAATTAGAGTAATTAGATTCAAAGTAACCAGAATAATTTGTAAATTTTTTTACTTCTCCGGCAGTCTATTGTCGAAGAAGTACAAAATTTAAGAGAATGTTTCGTAATTAATTTTATATTTTAAAATATTATGTTATAAATAAATTATTATTAAAATATAAAATTTTATAAAGATAATGTAAATAGTTAAATAATTTTTTAATTAATTTTTTTATTTGAAAAACTTATTTTATAGAATAAGTTATTTTATTTTGAAATGCGAGTGAGTGTGGTTAATTTACTAGAGTAAGTGTTAAGAGAGATAAGATTAATTTATTATGATAGGTGTTAGGATGGATAATTAGGTTTAAGGGTATTTTTGTGTTTTTTAAAAGTTATTTAGGTGAGTAGGTGTTAGATGAGAAAAAGGGTAGGTGTGAAATGAAAATCTCTTAGATGAGATGAGCTAACCCGACCTAACAAACATAAAGATAACTAGTTATACAACCCGGTCCGACCTGCCATGGGTTGGTGGGTTAGACAGACTGACCACCAGATTTGCTAAAAGAAATTGTGTCTAATTTTTTTAAGTGGGACTTTTTTATTAAAAAATAATGTAAACTATAAACATACAATTAAGTTTAAAGATGCAAATTATAAACACATAAATAAGTTTAAAACTTAAAAAGAATATCAAACACATACATAATATTAAACAACATACACATCATAAATAATATAAATCAACAACATTCAAATAATTTTTGTATATAATCTAATAAAAGATCTCTTTCAAACATAGACTAAATGGGTCAATGTTAACATTAATTAACAATTCAATATACAAAATAAAAGTTTAAAAAGAGTGTGTGTTACTAAAATTAAAATTTTAAAATAAGTCACATAATTAATTGTGGGCTAACTCGGCCCAAATCTACAAAAGACAGACTGTTTTATAAAATTATAATTTTTTCAGCTCGACTGGATCCGAATCTGTGATGGATCAGACTAACCTACTAAGCCGAACCCATTTTTACACCACTAGATACATGAGAATGTAAAAGTGAATTTTGGGACTGTAGACGTGTTTTGATACAAACCTCTGAATAGCACGGCATTGGTGTGGTTGTATTTACTTATATGGCCTTTTATGATATATACTACCTACCTTGGTTTAAGGAAGTATATCATAAGATAAATTAATATAAATAAGTTGTAAGCAAAATACTCTTGTAGTTACATATAATTTATAAATAAATTCTTCCAATAAAATCTAACTACCTAAACCTTATATAAATATAAACTTGTCCTTTGTACTACGAATATATTGAATTTCATTGATACTCCAGGCTGGTTCCTTATCATGCCTTGCGTGTATAATAATGTTTTCCTCAAAACAAGAAACTAAAGACTAAAGGGGAACTATTTTCCCTTTCATCATCTTGGTAAAAGTATACAAATCAGGAATTACGTGAACGGTAGACCCCCAACCACATACGTTTCAACAACTATAGCACCCTGAAACCACTCTATTAAGGGTTATAGAACAAATTGATTTATTTTTAATAAAATATTCTTCTAAATGAGTTTTTTTTAAGAATTTATTAAAGTAGGTCTCTTTGGTAATTTAGAACTATGATTTTATCTCATGTCAGTTTTTTTTACTACATAACTCCCACTGCAACTCAGATCTGTCATATTTTTTCCACACAAACTGTTATTTCCCAAAAATCAAAATTATAAAATCGCAGTTCCTGTATACAATTTTATGCCTGTAAATTTTGTTCTCTGTGTTTGTTTATTGAAGACACTTTTACACGGTGTATAAAATGCTTCATTAATTATGCAAGTGCTAATTTGGTGCGATGCTTGGTAATCATGGCCATGTTCTAATCGAATATTGCACATACAATAATAATCACATATAACTAATGTTTATTGGCAATAATAATAGAAATTGTGATTTTATCATTTTGATGCTTTGGAAAGGTAAGGTTACCAGTTTGACTTGTAGTTTTATTATCTTTGCTTTATATTGATCAAGTTTATGATAAAATGTCTGTTGAATCTCCCCTCTATTAAAGAGAAAGTGACAAAGTTCCATTTCCATAAACGCAAAATATGGTTGTTCCTCACCAGCTATTCATCTTCTTTCATCTCTTGCTTTTGAGCAAATCACATGCTAGGCCACAGACATTTGTTGACATACGAAATGACCTGCCCAAGAACACCAAGGCGCAATTGGAACTTAGTTGCAACAAAGGTTCTTACTTTCATCTCAAATTAGGTGATCACCTCAACAGCAGTCTCACAGTTGATCAAGATTTTGAGTGCACTGCTGCATGGTCGCGCTGGTTTACCACTTGGGATGCCTACCACGCCGAGAGGGACAAGGATCATCACACAGTTTATTGGTCGGTGAGAAAGGACGGTTTCTACCACACTTGGGATGGATCTAAGTGGAATCTCTTGGAACACTGGTACACTGAATGATGAACACCATTCCTTGAAAACTTTCCTTCTAGCTTCACTTTCATGAATACTCTCTGTTCTCCACCAAACTTACCATATATCTAGTTATCAATATAAAATAACGAAGTAAGCAAAATGGTTTTCAAGTAATTTTTAAGGTTTTCCCATTCCTTTTGAAACATGGCCTTAAAACCACTTTTTTTAGTTTGTATGCAATCTTCAAATCAAGGTAATAAACCAAAGCTTCTTTTTGGAACTAAACTAAATAATGATATTTGCACAACTTATGGCCCCAGGCATAGTTCCATGAATTTTGAAGAAATTAAGTGATTTAATCTCATTTAGCTAGGACGCACTTTAAGCAATCGCAAGAATTCCGGCATATGTTTAAGCATTAGAAGATAACAACATATAAAATGACAATGATTACGTTGGGTCCATCTATACTGGGGGATTAATTAGGGAATAGTTGTCTTATTAAAAACCCAATAAACATGGGTATCCCTGAGAGTCAGGTGAGTTGTAGGTAAGCTAATTAAACTATGGTAATGATTCCAATGCTAGACAAGCACAATGAGATGACTTACGGTCTACAACTGTCATAGAAACCCAAATGAAAGAAAAACAGGAAGCAATATAAACAAAATGCACAGATTTGTTATGAAGTTACAGCACTGTATATATTTTAATGCAAGGGGAGAAACCTAAGATATATGAATTTGAACTATTACAAATATTATAGTTTGTCCAATAAATATATAGCATGCAGCAGTTCCAATTTGTAAGTAGTAGATGAAATTGCATTGCCCGGCCTCTGCTTAATCCAAAAGAGAACTTGCACTTCCTAATATCCCATGGAAAAAGTTGGTCTTGAATATTTAATTAGTATTGTACGTGTAGGTCATAAGCAGCAAACAATGTATGTTACTATATTGAATAATATCCTGTAAAGTTGAAAGAAATAAATGTATTGGTGCAAGCTAGCAGCAACAGAAAGCAAAGTTCCACACGGGTATGCGAGGAAGGGAAAGTTCCGGAACACTTTCCTCTATGTTAAAATAAGAAAATTTTACTTGACATTTCCTTTAATTTAAAGTCACGGTTATTTTAATTTCTAAATTATTTTTTTTTAAATTTTCATTTTATTCTTAAACCTATTTCATTCTCTTCTTAAATATTATAACTCTCAAATCTATTTTTTTAATTTTCCCACAAGAACTTGTCAGAGACTAAAAATTTTCAATTAAATTTTATAATTTAATTAATTCATAAGTTTCTTTCTTATAATTTTAATAACTAGATTTATTTTTTATTCTTTTCCACATGCCTAAAATTTTGAAAAAAAATTAAAAATATTGTGCATAAATAATTTCTCTAAATATAATTTCATTAAAACATAAATATATATATATATATATATTAAAATAAATTAACATATTAAAACAAGTAAAAAAATAAGTACGAGAGGAGAGAGATTTAAATTGCAAAGTACAAATAACATTATGCTTATTATAAAAGAATTATATATTATATTATATTCTATTATTATTTATTTTAAAAAATAAATTTATTTTATTTTATTTTAGCGAAATCTGTGTCTATATTTGAATATATTTCATTCTTGATAAACTTTCATTATCCACATTTAAAAATATTAAAAACAATGTTATCAAATAAATATTAAAAGTTATGATCTTATTTATTTTTAATAAACTGTTATAAAGTTTTTTTAAAGCAAACTGTTATCAATTTTTAAAATACTCTACAATTATTTTTTTCATAAAAAAAAATAGCTGTTATAATTCACTCTCTTCATCCTGCACATATTGAGTTCTAAGATTTCGAAAATTTTTGGATATATAACTCCCTTTTCAAAAATTCATCCTGCACCATGGTTGTTCTATCATTCTATGAACTCATTATCTCAAAATTTGGTTCCAATTGTGAGCATAACCGTGATGATATTTATCATTCCAATTAAGATTTGATTTTCTCTTCTTGTAATCCCACTTCACTTTTTTTTCCTGCCATTTTCTACTCTCAAATTGTTCCTATTCCGAATCCCAAAAAAAAAAAATGCCTAATTGCTCACTACAGAGTTGATTTTGGGTTAAGCAAGATACCTCTAGCAAATTTTGAGTTCTAAGATCAACTCAAACATATAATATTAATGAAGATTACATTAATGGCCAATGGGTATGCATACATTTAATATATAGTTGTAATTCAAATATGAGTTTTGGTAAATATAGTTGAAAAATATTTTTTAATTTATTATCCATGTTGATTTTCCTTGTTTGTCTCGTGATACTCTCATATTTTTTTTTGATAAATTCAATGTTGTTTGCTCATTATTTGCATTGTGGATTTTTTTCTCTCTCTCAAATACATTGATTGAAAAAATGAGATATATAAAATGATTTAGTTGATTAAGAAATTAAAGGAAATCTTAATATCAATTAGATACAACATTATGGTATGTATAAAGAATTAAATATAAAAGATAGAGGAAAGAGAATTTATGTACCTCAGATATATTGAATTGAAGTTCTTGAACATCAAGAACGAAAACCCTATGAATGATTATTGTAGAGATATGAGTTCAATAAAAACTGTTGAGGGTTTTACTACTTACTTTATAGGGGATTATTTTAAAGAATGTGTATTGTTGTTGTAATTTGCTTAATAGGATGACAAATTTATAATTCCCCAGGGTAGACAGGGACTCCTCAAATGGGCTTTTTATGATTGACCAAACCCATCACAAAGTCAATCTTACTATAATCTCATTTAAATAATCATAAAGATATTATAAGATATGATTATGATCATATCTTAAATTGTCAGATAATGATAAAAGATAATCGATTAATATCAATCCAATATTATTTCCAACAATATAAACTCTTCAAATCAGCTAAAGAAATCAATATATTTGAATCAAATAAGATATACTAAAGATGAAATAAAAAAAAGGTTATAGATCAATATATATATCAAAGAGAGATGGAAGAACTATTTTTATAATATTTTTAATAATATGCACAAATACGTACATATATATATATATATATATATATATATATATATATATATATATATATATATACTAAATGCAATAACATATATCAAAGTATTAGAAATCCACGAAAACGAACAAAATCGGTCTTAAATATCCTAGAATTCGAGTTGTAAATTATTCAAGAGAATTAGTAATATAAAATTATTGATCCTAATACTATTCCTATTGAATTTTGGAAATACGTAAAGGTATACGATATCATTTGGGCCATTAGAGTATTTAATAAGATCATGAGATCTAAGAAAATGTAAAAAAGGAATAATTTGCTGCTTATATATACATCAAATTATCGTTAATTAAGTTTTTGCTTGTCTAATATATTCTTATATGTATTTACTAGATATACAAAGGTTTCCCTCACATTATTTATTTGTAGATGTTATAGTTTTAATTGAAGGATTAAGATTTAAGAGAAAATATTAATATGAAAACTTTGGAGACTGACGTTAGAATCAAAGTATTCGTACTTGAGTAACTGTAGGACAAATAAATATATATATATATATATATATATATATATATATATATATATATATATATGCCAATATTATAACAAGAAATAAAAGGAAAATGAATCAGAAGTAAAAATTGGAGATGTCATACCGCATGTATGTTTCTAAGTTTTATTACGTACAAAGAATTAATATTACAAAATAAATGAAAAATTATTATACATTCAAAATATATGTTATATATAGTTACAATGAAAAAAAATGTAAAAGAATATATATATATATATATATATATATATTATTCATACTAGCTGTACTTACCAGAAAATGATGAGTGTATTCTTAGGCAAGTCCACCAAATATCTCCCTGAAAGCACGACGTTGAAGATACGTGCAAGAGACATTCTGATACTCAAGTTAGTCAATACGATTGTTTTATATAAATTACCTATTTTTTTTATTGTTAAAGTGTCATAAATTATCTTAATTTCAGCAATTTATTGCTTATTAATGTTGTTTAATGGTGTCATAACCATTGGCTTGTTGACGACTACCATAAGTGTTCTAAAGGGTTTCTATTCGAGTAGGCGGTGTCATTTGAAGGGATTTGGTCTAGAGTGGAAGTCGTTTGTCGTTAATGTTTGGGTGTTTTAGCGAGGTTAAGGTCGGGGCGATAAGCTAAGGTTGAGGTCGAGTGTTAGGTTGAGGTTGAGGTTGAGGTTGGGATGTGGGAGACTATTAGGTAGTACATAAGCCCTCCAAGTTCTAAGGATCGTGAGCAAGACGCTGGAGCTTTGAAGTTGTCATCGCGAGTTGTGCACAAGTGCGTGAGCTTGCTGAGAGCTGAGATTTGCAAGGGATAGCTGGAGGTTGCTGGGGAGGTTACTTGGGAAAATGTATAGTTATGCTAATAGGGTTGTGCCATCTGGCTACCTATTTATGTCACCCATCATGTGAGGTTACTAAGGTTATCTTTTGGCTGTTGGTTTGAACTTTGCGGGAATGGGAGGGGACCGTTGGTTTGTGTTGCTTTGGTGGTCGTTGGATGATAACAAGAGCTTGCGTGTTCAACCGTTGGATCGAGGTTAAGTTAAGCGATAATGATTTATAGAGCCAATTGTGTTTGAGGCTTACGTGATATGTTTGTGACCTTTCGTCTTCCTTCACCTCTTTATCTACCTTTCATTGAGCTCGTGCTTGTGCTTTTTAAAGTTGGGTCTTGTGTCTATTCTTAGGTACGTTTAGTGTTGCTTTTCCTCTCGTGTTCCTCTGGTTTGTTTGGTTTATGTCGCTGTTTGGTCATGTCTTCTGATTTCGGGGAAGGGTTTATACGAAAAAAGAAAAAGTGTTCCATGCTCCTACAGAAGGTGATGAGTATAAGAGAAGACATAGGTTCGTTTGGTTCATCATCCCATTCGGTGATGTTGGAGGCTTCGTCTTCATCATCTGATGGAGGCGCTATCCCAACTACCGTTGTCAAAGCGGGGTGACATCTTATGGGTGACGGTGGTTAGAGAGAAGGTAGCCTCTTCAAAGGCGAGGGTTATGAAGGGGAAGAAGAAGAAAAAAGGAGGTGATGTATAGGGTGTCTAAGAAAAGGGGTGGTAATAAAAGGAAAACGGAGTTGCCACTGCTGGATGTCCTTGCGTATACTTGGGTTCGGAGTGATGTGGTCGAGTTCCGTAGTAAGCTCAGGGAGTTTGCTATAAACACCTTGTTAGCAAGTGACTTCGTGTCAGTCTTTGAGAAGGTCGACTTGTTTCTATTATAGTCTTATGCAATGGACGAGTACGTCTTCAAGGGGGGTCCTTTGAAGTTCCTTCCACATATGTATATAGGACATTTTTTTAAATCTTGGGGTGACTTTACCCTTTTTTTTATTTTGAGTGTGAGTTCCTCCAATATACCAATGTTGCTCCTTCTCAACTGCACCCGAATAGTTGGACTTTCCTTAGGGCTTTTCAAGTCTTATGTGCTTGCTTGGGGCTAGACATGTCCTTAAACATGTTCCTACATTTTTATCAGTTAAAGTTAGGTACGCCCATAGGTTGGGTTTCTCTGAGTGGGGTGAATAGGGGGTTGTTCTCTCTGTACTCGGGTTCTTATAAGTTTGAGAACGAGTTTATGAGAGTAAACTCGGTAGATCAGAGCCTTGCACAAAATAACATTTTCTTCAAGGCGGACGGGAAGTCGAACTTCCCTTTTTATTGGTAGGAGAGGCCACGTAAGTTTAAGGGTACTAGGTGTAGAGTAGTGATGGTCGAGGAGGAGGTTGATATCTCTAAGCTGGTGGCTCTTCCTCGTCCTATGAGTGTTCAAACCATCCTTCAATTTGTTATGCTCGTGATGTTAAGTAGGAGCTTAGGAGTGCGTATTTTTTGTACTTTTGTGTTTTCTCAGAGTGTTTTGTATTTGGTTGTTTTAAACCTTGTTTATGTTGTAGATTTGATGGGAAAGAATAATTGGAAGTCACTGAAGGGGAAGTTTGACTTGACCAAAGGGAATATTATTGCTGTTGTTAGAGATGGGAGTCGCCAAAGAAAACATTATGACATAGACTCTAAAGTCATCAGTGGGGCAACCTTGGAGGTCGTTGTGGTTGTTTTGGAAGGGCATGTGGTGGCGAATGAGGTGAGTTCTCCTATTCAGCCGACTTCTTAGACTCGAAAGGATATTCCTATCCCTTCTCCTCATCCAATTGTGTCACCAATGTCTGGAATATTAGGTGCTCTCTAAACTCAGGCTGGTGATTGCGCCATAGGTCAGTCATCCTTACCCCTAAACGTCATTGGGGCATTTTTGCATACTACCTGGGAGACAAATTGTGTATCACGTTTCCCAGAAGGAAAAGATGAGAACCAAATGGAGAAACTCGAGCATGTTTCAGCTTCTAAGGACAATGACTCATTGTGGAGTGTAGGAGTTGAAGCGTCTGCTTGCTTCAATGCTGAAGAAATGACCCTTGTTGATGTCGTCATTTTGGAGCAGGTTGGGCCTATCGAGAGTTTCAATTCGGCCATTATCATGTTGCAAAGGTCCTAGTGCGTGTTATGCTACTAGGACCGTAAATGGTTAGCAGCTGAAGAGAAGACGAATCAATTGGAGGCTTCAAATAAGAGGTTGAGTACTGAGATAACCAACCTTTAACACTAGCTGACCGAGTTGAAGGGTCGATTTCAAGGAGTGGTTGTGGCCTTTGCCCAAGCAATGGTTGATCATCGAGCCATGTGTAAACGTTCAAGCCAATTTCTTGCTAAGGCTGTTGAGAATAGGAGGTTGGCAATTGCTCGCATTGTCACCTTGTAGAGCAAGTCAGGGACATTGCATGAGCACCTAAAGGAAGCTCAAAGGCATTTGTTGGAGTCTAAGGAGAAGATGAGATTGTTGGAGGAGGAGCTTAATGATTCTCAGTGGCAAGTGTGCTTGGAGAACACTAATGGTTTTAATAAAGTCATAAAGCATGTCATCTTGTTCATGAACATAGAGGAAGCTCGATTTGATATTAACAAAGAGGTGAAAGATGACCAACTTGTGGATGTCGATGAGGAAGAGGAGGAAGAGGTAGGTAAAAGTGTAGCTGTGGAGGTTGGTGTCAAGGGGAAGGTTAAGTAAGATCATGTTTTTAGTATTTTTGTTTTGTATTCCTGGATGTATTTGTTTTTTGAAATGAACTTGCTTTATAGTGGAATGTCCTTCTAATGAACTCACTTTGGTTGATAATGGAGTCAGCTTTGTTTCACATATTTGATTTGATGACTTGGTATGGTTTTAGTGTGGAGCTT
Source organism: Psophocarpus tetragonolobus (assembly GCA_037954015.1). Classification (NCBI taxonomy): domain Eukaryota; kingdom Viridiplantae; phylum Streptophyta; class Magnoliopsida; order Fabales; family Fabaceae; genus Psophocarpus; species Psophocarpus tetragonolobus. Next base: position 98,050,909 of record CM075688.1, read on the forward strand.
TTTTTTTTTCCGATTTGTGATACTTGCTTGTTTTTTCATAATTGGTTCGTATGGAGTTCTCCTTGTTTTTTCAACTTGTGATACTTTTTTTTTTCTTTTTGTGTTTCTATTGAGTTTATGACGTTGCATTTTTTTAGGAGGTGGTGTTCAGCTTCTGAGAACTTGTGTTCGGCTCTTTAGGTGGAAGGCTCGCATTCGTCTTTCAAGAGCTCACATTTGGCTCTTTGATTGGGAGACTCACGTTCGGTCTTTAAGAGCTTGTGTTTGTCTCTTTGGGTGGAAGACTCTCGTTTGACAGTCGAGAGCTCGCGTTTGGCTCTTTGATTGGGAAACTTGCGTTCTGTCTCTTAGAGTTTGCATTCGGCTCTTTGGCTGGAAGGCTCGAGTTTAGCCTTCAAGAGCTCGTGTTCATCTCTTTGATTAGGAGCTTGTGTTCGGTCTCAGAGAGCTCGTGTTTGGCTCTTGCTTTTGGGAGGTCATTATTTTAGTTTACGGATATAGTGGGGAGTTTAATATGATGACACTTGAAACTGTAATTTTATTAATGTTGTGGGCCTCATTAAAACCTTTCCAGTCCAAAAACCCTTTTTAGTTTTGGCTGGGGAAAAAAGAACTTGAGAAGGAAAGAGTATCCTATACAATTATTTAACTAAAATAAAAATTTAAGTCGGATGCATTATAAGTTCTGGGTATACTTTTGCCATTGAGTTCTTGGAGTTTGTAAGTGTCGTTCTACAAATTTTTGGTAATTCGGAATGGACCTTCCTAGGGTGTTTTGAGCTTCCTGTGTGTGGGTTTCTTTTTGCTTTTCCAGTCATTCTCCATACCAAGTCGCCTAGTTAGAAAGATCTAGGGTTGAGATTGCTATCGTATCTTTTTTTTGTCTCTGACCTTTGGTGAAGAGTTTTTCTTATCTTTCACTTTACTTGGCAAGCAGACCAAGTTTCGTTATAGAAAATTGATTGTCGTCCACTAGGATTTGTGATATTAATTAATTCTGCTAATGTAATATGATAAAATTTATCATGAGCAAAGTGTATGTGATTGATATTAAATGAGAACACTAGTATAAATATGAAATTTACTATGAGATAAACGATAAGATTTAATGTACTTTCTAGTCTAACATCCCTCTTGAATATTTATGATATGATTTTATCAGTCCTGTTCTCATTAGTTAATTTAGTTTGATCCCTCAAAACTAAATTCTAAGATACTAGCTTCTCGTCATGATTCCTCAATAAGTCAAAGTTAGTATCCAGCATTTATCTGCATAAACTTGATAAATACCAGCTAACAATATCAAATCTATTCCTAGGAATGAAAACCGTTAGGTGTTTGAACATAGATTGAGTTTCCAAAAATGTTTTCCAGCAAGATTCAAAAACCTTAAATCATAAAATGGTTTATTAAACCAGATTAAGCAATGAACGCAGAATCAAACACAACTGATGAAATAGGAATTATATATATATATATATATATATATATATATACAAAGAGAGAGAATAGATTAGGAGTTACATTGAGTCCAATCAAAAGAGTTTAGCCTCTCATGGAGATGACCATTACAATCCAGAAGAGAAGAGAAAGAGATTACAAACAAGAACAGAAGGGAGAACTTCCTTTTCTTTCGAGCTTCACTTTCTTTATTCTTTCCTTCCACGGGCTATCCACCGCCTTTTCTTTCTTTCTCGCGCCTTTTAAATAAACCAATCAGTGTGACAGAGCATAAGGAAAGAGAAAGATCTACTCAGCGCCTTATAATCCTATGAGCGGATTGGAGAGTCCTTCAAGGTGAAGAAAGCTAATTCGCTGGGCACAAGTATAATCCGCTGAGCAGATTTATGTGGACATAAGCTTGTGCTTGCAGCCTTGAATCCACTAGGCGCCTCAAAATGGGTTGAGCAGATTTTCCCCTGTGAGAGCTTCCTTTCTTTGCCTTAAGTCCTGCATCAAAGAAATGTATACAAAATGAATCCTAAGTTGTACATTTTGTTGAGAAACCAAAAAATTTTTACCTTTTCATCAATTTGATACTTTGAAGAAAATTACAAGGTAAAATGTTACAAAATTGACTCATTAAGTGCCTAATTGTTAATGTAATTCATCCTACTTTAGACACTTAACAACCTTGCATGATGCTTCTTTGATTTTTTCCATGTCACGCACTTTTTCAATGAGGTCGAGGTCTTCTCACAAGGCAACCTCATTGGCTTGTTGATCATAGTGAGTTCTACGTGGTGTGGGCTCTCCGACTTCAATTGGAATCATGGTGTTAGAGCTGTAGACTAGCTTGTCTGATGTTTCCTGTGTGGCTGATTGGGAGGAGCAATTGTAGCCCATAGGATGCTCAGGAGTTTGTTTACCTATAATGTTTTGGCTACCCCTAACCTTTTCTTGAGCTCGTTTAGGATGACCTTGTTCGTCACTTCGACTTGGCTGTTGGTTTGAGGATGTTCCACAGATGTCATGAGGTGCTTGATCCCGAGGTTTTGTAAGAAGGTTTCCATGTTGGAGTTATTGAACTGCCTTCCATTATCGGAGAATTCCGTGTTGGGAATCTCATACCTGCAAATTAGTTGTTGCATATAAGTTTTTTAACACACCAACCTATTATGCGAGCTACTGCCTTTACTTTGATCCACTTGGTGAAGTAGTCAATGACGACCACGAGAAACTTGGCTTGCTCTCTGGCTTGGGGAAGAGGTCCCAGAATGTCAATTCCTCATATTGCGAAGGGTCATGGGGAGGTCAAGGTGTGCATGGCTTGTGAGGGTAGGTAAGGTAGATTACCTAATTCTCGACACTTTCTGCATTTGCAAATGAAGTTGTTGTAGTCGCTAAGTATGGTTGGCTGGTAGAAACTAGCTTTGAGTACCTTGGTAGTCATAGATCGAACTCCATTGTGGAATTTACATATCCTTTCATATAGTTCTCAGAGGACGTAGTCAGAATCTACTAGGTTCAAGCACTTCAATAGGGGTCAAGTTGTACTCCGTCGAAAGAGTTCATCTAAGACCAGTAAAAAACAACTTGCCTTTCTTCTTAGTTTCTTGGCTTCAGTGAGGTCATCTAGGAGTATGTCTTGTGACAAGTAGGCATGAATCGGGTTATCTAGGTAAGGTCTCGCTGTTGGATTGGTAATATTTTCATGCATGGTTATCTAAGGGTCTCCTGACTATAATGTAGTGTTGTCTTGGTATCTTGGTGCCTAGAGCTTTGATAACAGGTCGGTTCAGGAGTTGTTTTCTCCGGCAACATGACTGATTTTGAATTTGTGGAACTTATCAATTAAGCTTTTGATCACGTGATAGTATTTAAGGAGTTGCTTGTCCCGTGCTTGGTACTCTCATTTTACCTGTTCTGTGACAAGTTGTGAGTCACTTTTGCATCTGAGTTTAGTTGCCCCAACTTCTAGGATTGTCCAAATTAAGGTCATTTATGACACTTTACCAATAAAAGCAAAGAAACAAATACTTGCAATTGATATGATAATTTATGTAGAAAAACCACCTTGATTGACTTGAATGTTGAAGTGTCTCTTGCAGGTATCCTCACAGACGGTGCCAATGTTTTTACCGTCGGTCTAGAACATTGTTAGGATCACCCTCCCGAAGTATTATCCGCTTTTGAGGTTATGATTCCGTCACGGTTTTATCCTGAAAAGACGTCTCAGGGGTGAAGGGGGGAGGATTTTTATAAATGATCCTTGACCTTGACTCCTAACTACTCTTAATTATGGGTATGTACCAGAATACTAACTGTATATCAAACTCAAAATGAAGTTTTGCTATATTGTTTTAAGATTATCTATATTTTTAATTTATAGTAATGAATGTTATATTAAATAAAAATGTAAGATTACTGGGAATGAACATATATTAAAATATATAAGATTATAAGTGACCACACATAATTAATAAAAGAAAAAAGAAAAGTGACCACACATAAAAGAGCAAGACCACAAAATGATTATATTCAAAATGATAAAAATAATTTTCTAGTATTTTGATGAATTTTTTATAGTTTAAAAAATTAAAATTATAATTAAACACCAATACTTTGTATTTTATATTTATTATTACTATTAAATTAATTTTATCATTTAAGATAATCTTTCTCAATTTTAAATCTAATCTCTTGAATTTTATAAAAGAAAAAAGTATTTAAATTATTTATCCTCGTTTCATCTAAAGCAAACTTCAAACTCCAGGTCTCTGCTATTTGGGAAGCAGCTTTAAACCGTATAAAGGTAATTGTTTAATCAAAGGCTTGGTTTCCTCACATCAATCACTAATCAACTTAACTTTTATTTATGCTGTCTCTAACTTTATGTAAATGATAATAAGTGGAATTAACAGTCGCATCCTTCACCCACAGGAAAAGAAAAAAAGAAAAATGTCGCGTCCAAATCCAATTAGAAAACATAATTAATCCTTGGCGTTACGTTAGCGACCAAATAGTAAAAACTAGCTGCTATACAAACGAGTGATGATATTTGGACATTTCTTCTTTTTAAAATGTAATATAATTATATATATATATATTTCTTATTTCTAATATATAAATCCATTATAATTAAAATGTAATAAATAAATATTTTGAATATGTAATTTTTAAAATTTATAATGAATAGTTTAAGTTGTGATATAAAGATATTTTAATTATTGATATTTTAGAAACTGGTAACATTTAATAATAGACATAAAAGAGACAAAGGTATATAAAATAAATTATTAACATAAAGTTACAACTGCAAAGAGTATTATTGTATGAAATGTTTTTCCAAATCAAAAAACAAAAGAAATATTCATATAAAAATGTTACCAATTAATACACCTTTCCTTCTCAATACACTATTTATTATTGGTTGAAACTTTTTTTTTTTATATATATATATATATATATCATTTGTTTAAATAATCTAATCTCTTAATTTTATAGTGTTTTTATAAATTTAACGATAAGATATATATTAAAATATATTAGAAACTAAGTCACTAATATTTTTTATTAAATTTATATTAATATTTAATCACAAATTAAATTTATTGATGTTATCAATAATACTTTAAAAGTTATATAAATTAAGAATTATGATTAGTGTATAAAACTTTCTTATAGTAAAATATTAATTAAACTCATATAATATATAAATAGATCAATTTATGTTGGGTTAACAAATAAGTAACGTTGACAAATGTATGTTTAGTTTTTCTATTGTTTTATACAAACTTATAATATTATTTTTTTTAATTTTAAGTCGCAAAGATTTTATTCCAAGTTCTAACTACATTCTTAAGATTCATGATAAAAAGAGATTTAAAATGTAAGTTTGACACTTGAGACCATTAATTTTATGCTTGTTGATGTATGCGGTGATGTTTCGCTTTTGTATTTAAAATAAAACGATTAGAAACTCTTTCTTAAATATTTATATGAAAAAGAAAGGATTGTATCAGCATAAAAAAATTTTAATCACAATCTTTTATGTAGGTGAATTTTTTGAATTTATTAAATAATAATATTTTTTAAAAAATTGTAATTAAATTTTAGTGTAAAATACTGTCAGTATATTAATTAAAATTTGATTATAATTTTTTAGAACAAGACGAATTAATGCAAACGATGATAATTGGAATCATATAAAACAAAAATACGTTCGGTGGCTCCAAAAATAAGATTAGGACCCACTGTGTTGACCATGGTTACCGCTCAAATAAAAGAAAAGGTAAATACAATACTAGTAAAAAAAGATACATTTATCATGGTTTCAAATTACCATCTAGGATCTTAGCTAGGCCGCAATATAAATTTTTTTATTGTGACTGCAATATTTACAGCCGTGATGGTAATCACAATTTAAAACATTACAGAGAAAAATTCATTTTGTCTTTAATTATATTATCTTTACAGACCTCATTTGTTACTATATACTGGCGGCATGCATTTGATGTTTACCTTCTTTTGATGCCGTTCCGTTGTTAATTGTTTACTTGTTTTTGGGATGTAAGTCCCTTTAGTTTGATTAAAAAAGTATGATATACACAAAGTTGTAAATTATATGTGACTTTAGTAGTCACAATTGAAAGGAGACAAACTTTTTTATCTTGACTTTGATGTTGCTGAAATGTTTTGCTACTTGTAAAGAGAAACTTTCATATATTTATTGTGACATGGATCCGACTTGTGTGGCACATCGTCTAGAGTGCCGTCCCTACCATGCATAATGCATTGCATGCAAGAACAAAGTAAACGCCACGAAACTTGAAGGGGATTCAAACATAGGACTTTTCTTTTGCTTTCCCCAACGATGCAAATTCAGATGCCTTTCTCTCATTCTCCCTCTCTCATGCACCTACCGCGCATTTTTCACCCTCCATACAAATTCTATCTATACGAAGAAAGATACATATATACTAGAATAACAACAGACACTGTCATCTTTGTCTGTAACGGATCCATGAGCCTCCACGCCTTCCAAGTTAATTATTTCAATATTCCAAGTTATTGTCATTTTTTATTAATTGAGTCTTTCCACTATATATATTTGTAGTGATTAAATTATCATTATAACTAATTAGTTTATTGATTTTGATAATATTTATTATAATTTTTTATTGGTTGAATATATACACTTATAGAAATTAAGCTAAAAAATTAAAACAAGAATAAACAGATGATATACTATCACAATCAAATTACTATTACAGCAAATATATATAAATATGTTAAATGTATTAGTTTTAGAATATTTGTTTTAAAATTATACCTACCAGGATTATTTATTGATGGGATTTTTACACTATATATAGTGTAAAAACAAAAAGGGAAAATATAGTGTAAATTAATGATAGTATTACATACTATAACAATGAAAAGGATGGGCAGAAGAAAATTATAGGAACTAAAAGCTAAGTGCCAGTGATTTGTTACACTATACATTTTGTTAATTCTTATTGCCTTTTATTACAAAGATGAACATAAGGCCAGAAAAAGGAACAGGGAGTAATTAAAGTGATGATAGAATGCAAGAATAAAGGATCAAAAGCAATGATGAATATATTCCTGATCATCTGAATGCTCCACGTGTATGATGATATAAATATATATAATGTATAAAAATAGTGAAGAAGTGAGGGTTATAATAATGTGTGGGGGATGGACCTTTAAAATTTTGTGTCAAGGTTGTTGTGCAGTAGCACTGAGATGGCAGTGAAAGGACGATGACATGGAATTGGGTTGATCATTGTGGCATGGTGAGGAACCAGAAGGAGGGACAAAACCCTTTGGGAGCATAACGGAGAAAGATGGTGACTGTTGCATGTTCTTGAGCATCTTCTTTCTGTGCTTAATCATGTTGATCCTTCTCTTCTTGAAGCGTTCTTGTTTGGTGAAAGAGGTGGCGTAGTCTGTGTTCTTGAGGTAGAAGTGTGAAGGGTGGGTGGTTGAGGTGGAGGAGTGTGCATGTGTGTAACTGTAAGAGAGGAGGAAGAGATTAACGAAGAGTGTTACCGTGCACATGCACTTGAAGCTTTGAGTGAGATTGGCCATGTTGAGAAATTAAGAAGAGGCTAGTGAGTTTTGTAGTGCATTAATATTTGTGTGGAGAGGTAAAAGAAGGGAATGAATTATGGATGTGAGAGCGCCGAGATTGAAGATTAACGGGAATTCCAACGGGGTGGTTGAGGCTTTTGAGACAATAAAGGGACAAATATATAAAGGAGAAGATCACTTCTTCACTCCCTATGCTAATGTCAATATGCAAACCTTCACTTCAAACTTTAGAGACTCTTCATCCATATAAAGATAATGCTTTCTTATTATATAACTCATTCAAAACTTTTAATTTATCTTTCTCTCTAAACTCTTAATCCATTTTTCCCCTAATCTTTTTAATTAATTACCTGTGTTACAGCATTTACTTTATTATTAATTAAAATTTATTAAAAATGATAATAGTAAACATGCCACCACCATAATACACTGTAACATTCGTTAAAAAAATTATTGAAAATAATAAAAATAAAATAAGCTACTTAAATTTGTAAAATATTTAATATAATAATATAATATACGGTCACAATCATAAGTGACCATCAGATTACTCTCCATTTATACAAAAATTAGCCATTATTTTGACAATTACTTTTTAAATATTTGATATTATAAAAAGCTTCTAAAGTTTAAATTTATTTTTTTATAATTTAAATAATCAACTGAAAATAATCATTATGAAAATTATAAATTATTTTTTAAAATATATCTTTATAAGATTGAATTTTAAAATATTTATAATCTAACCAATGACTGACATTGCAGCCACCGAGATAGGTAATTGATTTTAAGTGAGTGTGTGTATCATAAAAAATAAAAAAAAAAACACGTAATTTCATTTTGATTTCCTGCTTGTGTACCCAAACCAAAATCCCGCTTCCAAATTCCTTTTCCCTCTCTCTGTTTCCAGCTTAAATCCTAAGTCTTTTGTATTTTATTAATCCAAAATCCTAAATGATTAGTCATTCCTTCTCTTTCACGGTCTAGACTTCACTTTAGTCTACCTTTCTCTCATTCTTCTATGATTAGTTGCTGATTTTTTTGCCATGAATCAGCCACCGAAGTTATACCAACTTAGCAAGGTTAGTTGCTCATTTAGTCTAGTTTATATAGCAACTGATTTTCCAATTATAGTGATTGATTATCAAAATCGCTATTCACTTATTTTTTAGTGATTTTTCAATAAATTTTAATTAATAATCAAAATTGTGTTAGAAAAATGTGTTACAGAATATTTTACTAACATTTTTCACTGGTTTAAGCTCTCTTTTAAATACTCACCATAATTTTCATTTCCTTTTAATTGAAATTTAAATTTTACACTCTTTTAAATTAAATACCGTATTAGAATTTTTTATTTATTTAAATATCAAATATTTATTAGTTTTATTTTCATAAAAGATCACTTTTTTCGAATATTACAATATAATCAAATTAATTTGGAATAAATAACTCAAATAAATGCCTTTTATCATTTTTATTATTTTCTTTTCTTTTCTCTAAATTTATATTTTTTTATATTTAATATATAAAAATGAATTTTAACATAAGAAAAAAATGAATTATTGACATTTAAGATAGACAGTTTATCTATAAGTTGATGGAAAATTTATTTGTGAAAAAAAAAAATCAAGGATTAATCAGCATGAAATAAAAATTTCAGGTTAAAAATAGTAAAGTTTAAAAAATAATTAGAAATATATTAATTTTGTTGAATTAAATTATAAATGGAGTAAATTTTTAAAAATCAATTAAGATAAACTTGATGTTTCAATAAGTTTTTGTCTAGTGAAGTTCTTTGTAATTATTTTTTTGCTAAATTCTCTATAAAATATTTTTTGTTTGGTAAAAAATTTGTACCGTCAAAATAATGTTAATCAAACGACGTTAACTATCCGATAACTTATCGCAATATCAAGAAATATAACAGAATAGTTCAATGCATTTTTTTAGAGCAAATTATATTTTAATCTATTATTTTTTCATAATAGCTTATGAAATTAAAAAATTTTATGTGTTCAAAAACATAATTTGCCCTAAAAACTTATAATTTATTATTCCAACAACTCCTTTAACCATGTTTTACTAACCTTTTAAGATATCTCAATTAACATTATTTCATGAAAATATAAAATTTAATTAAAAAAATACAAGAACTTTATAAAAAAATTATTTATAAAGAACTTTGGATAAAATAACTAATTCTTTTTGTTAGCAACATAAAATAATCTATTTATGTTTAAAAATTAATATTTAAGGTATTTATTTAAAAAAAGAAGAAGTTTAAGAGCTTAAATACTATTTCCTCAAATTTATTATAATATGGTCTACTATTTCAAATATACGATTGTTTTAGGTTATTTTATTCATAGCAAGAGAAATTAATAAATACATAAAATAAAGTAATATTTATACAAAAATAATCTTGTTTCAATACTCTCCAAACTCAAATATAAAAAAAATTTAACTAATTAACAAATGGAATTAAAAATATTAGTTAACATAATTTAATTTTTCCAAACTCAAACAAAAAACAAGATTATTTTTGTTGAATCTTAATAACATGAATAAAAAGTGTTATTAAGAATAGAACCTAATTAATTAAGAGTATATTTTTTGGAATATTTTTATTAAATAAGGTGGAAGTAATTCACATTATCTTTTATTTGATTTTTTTTTTACTTGTATTTAGGTTTGAATGTAGTATTACATTGAAAAACTAAAATGATATTTATTAAAGATACACTAAAATTTAATATTACCTCTAATCCTAATTGTAAAGAATAATCACCGACCTTTAAGTTAGTTATGATTTAAATTTTTTTGAATTAAATAAGTTTTTTATCTTTAAAATTTTATTAAAAATCACTTTTAGTCTTTAACATTAAAAAAAAGTAATTTTTTTAACTCACTTGTAGTCTTTCTTCTCCAATTAACACCATTAAAATATTGGTGATAGAAAACATGTTTTTGTACTCGTAAATTACTCTCCTCTTCAACTCTAACCCGCTCAATTTTTAATTTCTCATCCGACACAGATAAATAAATTGAAACTTATACATGAATAACGTTAATACAAAAAATAAATTAATTTTAGGATTAAAAAAATATTTTTAAATTTCAAGTATAAAAATGATTTTTTTAAAACTTTAAGAACAAAAAACTTATGTAAACAAATTTTCTTTATCCTGTAAATAGTAAATTTCTTTCATATATGCCTATAACTTATTTTTAGCTTTTCTTTCACTCGTTAAATATGGGTACTAATATGTGATAAAGATTTTTTTAAAATATTACTATTAAAATAGTATTTTTATTTTTTCCCTTTCTTTTACTACTTTTTGTTATTGTGTTTTTATCATTTTATTTTTCATTATTATTTTAATTATTTATTAGATAAATTTTATTTAATAAATTTTATTCACATAAGATTTACATATATGATTGATAAATCATTTTCTTGTTTGCATTTTATACACACATTTATATCCCATTATTGGTCTATTACTTCTATGTAGGAAGTTTTTGGAAGGGAAGAAGGATTAAAGAAAATGCAAAAATGAGTATGTTGGCCCAAATTTGAAGTAAGCTTTAGTATTCACCATTATCTTCTATTCACAATTGCGCTTCACAATAAGTATTCCACTTACAAAGTCAGCACCACCTTACACAGTCATGCATTTGAAGATGTGCTCTACTTACTAGAAGATCATGGATTATGTTTAATTATGTGCATATCTGTTATCCCAAGAAACACGATAATGCATAATTAAGCACAATTGTAAAGATCTATTTAGAGGTCTAACATTTTTTCTAAAAAATACTTTATCATGTTTTTTGTGGTATCTTTTATAATTTTTTACAGTTATGAGTTACTTGATATTTTTAAGAGTTAGGAAGAGACTATGAAGGCTTAAGAGAGTGATTTTTAGGAAGGATTTTATTCTTATTCTATGATTTCATTGTATTAATTTATGATTCGCTATTTGCTTTCCAAACATTATAAACATTAAAGTTAGGTTGTAATGTAATATGCTCATCTTAATCTTAATTTTGATTTCAATTGGATTTTTCTTTTTTTTAATTGAATTATTAATGTATATTTAATTGTTATTAGAATTAATCAATCTATATATAGTTAATTCAACATAATGTATATTCAAAATATGTATGCTTTTACATAATTTTTAATAATTATTTTATACACTTTTATTACTAACTAAAACTTCTTTTTTCTTGATTTTGTTTACTCCTGTCTTGCATTCTGTCACATCTCACATTTTCTCACTTTTATTACTAACTAAAACTTCTTTTTTCTTGATTTTGTTTACTTCTGTCTTGATTTTATTCTTATTCTATGATTTTATTGTATTAATTTATGATTCGCTATTTGCTTTCCAAACATTATAAACATTAAAGTTAGGTTGTAATGTAATAGGCTCATCTTAATCTTAATTTTGATTTCAATTGGATTTTTCTTTTTTTTAATTGAATTATTAATGTATATTTAATTGTTATTAGAATTAATCAATCTATATATAGTTAATTCAACATAATGTATATTCAAAATATGTATGCTTTTACATAATTTTTAATAATTATTTTATACACTTTTATTACTAACTAAAACTTCTTTTTTCTTGATTTTGTTTACTCCTGTCTTGCATTCTGTCACATCTCACATTTTCTCACTTTTATTACTAACTAAAACTTCTTTTTTCTTGATTTTGTTTACTCCTGTCTTGATTTTATTCTTATTCTATGATTTCATTGTATTAATTTATGATTCGCTATTTGCTTTCCAAACATTATAAACATTAAAGTTAAGTTGTAATGTAATATGCTCATCTTAATCTTAATTTTGATTTCAATTGGATTTTTCTTTTTTTTAATTGAATTATTAATGTATATTTAATTGTTATTAGAATTAATCAATCTATATATAGTTAATTCAACATAATGTATATTCAAAATATGTATGCTTTTACATAATTTTTAATAATTATTTTATACACTTTTATTACTAACTAAAACTTCTTTTTTCTTGATTTTGTTTACTCCTGTCTTGCATTCTGTCACATCTCACATTTTCTCACTTTCTCCTTTACCATCCAAGATGGATACACTTATGCATATCCCGAAATAGTATACTACCAAACAACAGCAAAATATAAATTTCATGTTATCAACTAATATCATGATATTCCCTCTATTTTGTATTATATGATGCTTAAGGTTTTGGCACAAGAATAAAGGAATGCAATTAACATTTTGAATTTCATAAAAATATTCCCTTTATTTCATATTACATAACTTTTAAAATTTTGACATAATTTTTTTTTCATACATCTAAACATAATAAAGAACCAAAGGAAAGGAAAAGAAACTAGAGACCATGATAGGTGATACCCATCATATAAGCTACAAGCAGAAGCTATGATTAAAGAGACTAACTTAGTTACTTAAATATGATGTGTTAATGGTTATATACACTCTATTTGTTTAATTGAGAAAGAGTCATAAACGAAAGAATTATTTTTTTGTACGACGAAAGAAATAGTTTGTAATTTAATAACAATATAAATTTTTTTATGCTATCATTATGTGGCTTATTTTATAAAAATTCTATCATATTTTCTATTCTGTATCTATTATTTACTTGCTATCAAATGAAGTGTTGGTGTATTGTTTTCATGTGGTATAGTAGGAGAAGAAGAATAAGTACTGTTAATGGGAATGAGCAGTTTGTCAACATATGACAACCAATCACACGCTCCAGGTTGATCTCCATAGTAAACTAATATAGACTTCATTTATTGATGATGTAATTGCCACAAATTAATATTTAGGAATTTAATTTTGACACATTAACCAATTAGACGCGAATTAAGCGTCACCCGACCCGGTAAGGTGTCAAAAAGAATCAACCGGACATCTGATCTGAGGCAGAGATGACCAAGAAAAAAAGACTGATAAGGTTTTATGTAAATAATTAATCAATTAATTTATAATACTAAATCCTCTCACAGTATATTTTTGGAAATGTTTAATAAAGAAATAAAGAGTTAAATAGCATATGTAAATTATTTTTATGGAATTTGAAAATGAAAGAGGATAAATAGAGATATTATTATCAACTAGTCAGGCTGAGGCATAATTAAAAGGTAGTCAAAGCGTTAAAGGAGAGAAGAGAGAAAAAAGAAGGAAAAGTAGGCATTGATCTGAATGTTGTTGTAAGTTGAAAGACATAGAAACCGCTGCGGAGAAAGGTGTAGGGCTCTCTCGCATGGCATGAACCATGCTACATAAGCATAGAATAGAATCCCGCTGCTCCTACGCAATCGAATTGGAAGCTAAATTGTGGTGTCCCGTTGTCTGAATTTGAATGAATCGGTGATAATCGGATCCAGCCTCAGCACCATGTCCAAGTCTCTGCCCTACTCCACCAAAGATGTTCACTACGACAACGCCAAGTTCCGCCACCGTTCTTTCTTCAAGGTACTCCTCTCTTCAATTTAGATCCTTTTTCCCCCTTTCTCCCTCCTTCATCATGCTAATTGCAATTCTCTATCATATTCACATTACTTTCCCTCCACCTTTCAATTTCTAATCAACATTATTTGTATGACTTGAGAAAAGGAACAATTGTTTAGTCGTTTGCATTTTCCAGGTTATAACTCAAAACTTACTCACCAGTAACCGAAAGCGTGATTGTGTTAGCTGTAGTACAGGAAAGTTTTTGTTCCTTCTATTGATCTTCGGTGTGGCCTATCTTATGCTCTCTCATACAAGTTCAGGTGATGTCATTTCTAATGATCAACCAATTCTTAATAGAAACAGTTACGCAAATGGCAGCATTGTTAATGGTTCTGGCAAAATAAAGAGGTTTTGGAGACGCCCTCCGAGGCTTCCTCCTCGATTATCGCCTGATGAAAAGATAATTAGTGATGGAAATGGCCGTGCATCCGGAAATCCAGATATTGTTAGGTCTATGTGGATTGCTAGGCAACAAAAGGTTAAAGAAGCTTTTCTTCATGCTTGGTCTGGTTACAAGAAATTTTCCATGGGTTATGATGAACTCATGCCGCTCAGCCAGCGTGGGATTGATGGACTTGGAGGATTGGGTGCTACACTGGTGGATGCTCTTGATACGGCTATGATCATGGGTCTTGATGAGGTTGTTGCTGAAGCTGGATCCTGGGTTGAACAACACCTTTCTGAGAGAATTAGCAAGAATGGCCAAGTCAATTTATTTGAAACCACAATTCGGGTTTTGGGTGGGCTTTTAAGTGCATACCATCTAAGTGCTGGGGAAAAAGGAATGAATTTAACTCATTCTGGGCCAAAGCCAACAGTTTATCTAGAAACTGCTAAGGATTTGGCTGACCGTCTGCTATCTGCTTTTACGGCCAGTCCAACCGCTATTCCATATAGTGATGTTATTTTGCATGACAAGTCAGCACATCCAGCTCCTGGTGGACTGAGTAGTACGTCAGAAGTTTCCACATTACAGCTTGAGTTTAATTATCTCAGTCAGATATCTGGTGATCAGAAATATGGTTTGGAAGCAATGAAAGTCATGGAGCACATGAAGACTCTTCCAAAGCATGAAGGACTAGTTCCTATTTACATTAGGTATGGAACTGAATATAGTTTGATCAATGCATTTAATATTAATCTTCAATTCCGGTAATTCTTGATAAATCTTTTTATTTTTATTTTTTTCAATTTCTTCTTTGATCACTCACCCCAATTGTTTTTTGTCACCTATAGGCTTGTGTCTTATTTTCTTTTCTAATCATACTTGTACTGACATTTAGATATCTCTAATAACTAAAACTGCAGCCCTCATTCTGGTGAATTTAGTGGAGAAAATATTAGACTGGGATCTCGTGGCGACAGTTACTATGAGTACTTAATTAAAGTATGGCTTCAGAGTGGAGCTAGTAGCAATAGTAATACATCATACCTATATGAAATGTACAAGGAAGCAATGAATGGTGTTAGACATCTTCTTGTTCAGAAATCAATTCCAAATGGACTAGTTTTTGTTGGAGAATTGCCTTATGGATCTCAAGGTGGTTTCAGCCCCAAAATGGATCACCTGGTACGAGTACTTTCTAAATTTTGAGTTTGGGCATTGCAGACAATTTATTTAGTGCTATAGTGGTTGTTTGAAAATATAATTAAGTAGAAATAGTGCAAAAGAATTTATTATCATACAAAAGGTAATAGAGTGATTTTACATAATTAAAAGTTTCGCTCCAACCACTAGTATGAGGTTGTTCTAGCTTAACTAGTGGTCTCGATTTTGAATCTTGAGTATGCAACTATGTTAAATATTCTGAGAATTGCTGTCCATAATATCCCATATGGCTCAAACAGAATTGCTTTCATTGGAGTATACCTATAATTAGACAAAAAAAAAAAAACAGTGCAAAATAATTGATCTAGTTATTGTTCCATACGTAACATGCTGCACTTGCCATACAATGACAATCCTGAACGGGTGGATTACTGGATTGGTTTGTTATTATAAATTATTTATTTGTATTAGATGTATGTGAAATATGAAATTCTATGTTTATATTATTGCCTTTCATATTATGATATTCCCAGTTTCCCACCCTATGGGTATGTAGCAAAATATATAAAATTAAACTGCTGATGTTCCTGTAGGGATGCATTGTTACCATTGTCTACTGTACTATACTAATAATTGCATTTTATGGTTTAAAATTCATTCTGTATCAGGAACTAGGTTTGCCTCTTATACTTAATTATACATTATGGGAATCCCTTTTGTTTTTTTACAACTTGAGCATATATCATAGTGCATATTGTCACATGAGTATGTTATAATTGACTCAACAATGGCATTTGAATAAAATATTGGGCATATATTTCATGGTTGATGTTGCAAAAGAATGATGGTAAAATTGCTACCATAATTTTCTGAAGCCTGAACCATGTGATATTGTAATTGGTCTAGGATAGTTACGCTAGCAGTACTAATTCTGGTTTCTGAGTAGTAAGATGGGTTCTATGACAACTTTAATGCTTTTAAAAAGTTTTTCTCCAAAACATATGGTGAAGCTTTTGAGTTTAATAGATTTCCTTCAGCTATGAATTTGAGACACTGATCATAAAACATCAAACAGCAGTTCAGTTTAGTAGAATCTTTTCTGTGATTTGCTTATTTCTTCTGCTCAGTTTTTGTCCTGTGAAAATTCAGTTATGTGCTTTTATCATAATTAAGAGGTGCTCGGTAACCTGGTTAATGTTGGCATGTACCTACTAACATTGATGTAAAATTTGATTCTGCCCTTTCAGGTGTGTTTCCTACCTGGTACTCTTGCAATCGGTGCCACTAAAGGCCTTACAAAGACACAGGCAATGAAAAACAATATGCTTAACTTTGAAGACCTAGAAAATTTGAAGCTAGCCGAAGATCTGACTAAAACATGCTTTGAAATGTATGCAGTAACTTCAACTGGTCTTGCTCCTGAAATTGCTTACTTTCATACTGAGGTTAGTAGATTTTTATGGTATTTTGGATTTCATCAATTGATAAAAGATCACAAAAAGATGCATGCATCTCATTAACTACTAATGTCTTCTCTTTTCTGTTTTATGATGCTGCTTATGGAAAGTATTTGTTTTTCTACTGCATTTTTACATAGCAAGAATAGACATGACATCTATCCTCTGGTTGAATGCTTTTCATACCCAGGAATTTTCTGAACAAGGTCACGACGGAGGAAATAAGAGCTCAGAATATATTAATGACATCATAATCAGACCTGCTGACCGTCATAATCTTTTGAGACCTGAGACTGTGGAATCGTTGTTTGTTTTGTACCGGATCACTGAAGATCCAAAGTATGCTTTCCCCCCATTTATGTATAAGATTAGTTTATGCTTTTAATTCTTCTGGCCATATGTAAGAAACTGTGCTTTTTTCTTTTTCTGAAATAATCAGATATGAATATTTTGTATTACAGATATCGTGAATGGGGTTGGCAAATCTTTGAAGCTTTTGAAAAGCACACAAAGGTTGATACTGGTGGATATTGTTCTCTGGATGATGTAACTAGTGTTCCTCCTCAAAGACGAGACAAGATGGAGACTTTTTTTCTAGGAGAAACACTCAAGTATTTATACTTGCTTTTTGCGGACAGCTCTCTTATTTCTCTGGATAAATTTGTTTTTAACACAGAAGCACATCCTATACCAATCATTTTGAAGAAATGAGTTTTATTCATCAAAGGCATTCAATAGACAGTTATTTGAAATAGGGACCGTGGTCTCACAAAGTGAGATGCTTCTTTGAAGTCACTCTAGCATCTCTTACACTGACCAAGAGCACTTCTGGTTGTGAAGAAATTTGATTAGCTGGGTTCTCGGTGATAATAAAAACTGTGAAATACTGTTTGAATCATGCAATGCATCAGCAAACACGTTTCAGAAACCATCGATTGATTATGACTCATTTTCTTGAATTTATAACGGGCCCTATCTACATGAGATTGTAAAATTTATTTCAAGTCATGAATAGAGAGCAGCTTTTGTAATTGAAGTGTATGATTTTCCATTATCTTTATGGATACTTAGCATTTTTGTGATTTGATTACAAGGTTATTATTACGTTCATAAAGATGCCATCATCTTCCTTAACTTAATGAATTCAAATTTCCATCATCAACGTACAGAAAAAAGAGATGATCTCCATCTCGAATAACATTTATGTCGTCTATCTCTGCATTCTCTATATTAATTACTTTCGTAGAGTTTATGCCGCCAAATTTTTCACCTGCAGTTGTGCAAGTTTATAGTTAGTAGAAAGCGAGAGCAGTAAAAAGTTCTCCCCTTCTGTGTTCAGAATATTGCATCTGCTTTCTGCAAAATCCCTCCTCCCCTTCCCCAGCAAAAATATAAAGATAAAAAATAATAAGTTGATCCCGTGTGTAAAAGTGTAAAACTATTATTGCTCTGTTATAGGTTCATAAATCATAATAAACTTGTTTTTTTTAGGTGAAAGCTTACCAGCAATTTTGAGCAGCTCTTCTAACGAATCAGGCAGGATAATTAATTTTCCATGCTGACCCCGTGAGGTGTTCCTGCTGTGTTGCAAGTAGATTGTTACTCTTTTCTTAGTGAACCTTGCCGATTCTATGTAACTTGGACAGTTGGAATATCTTGAATGTGAGTTTGTGTTTATTTTCTCCAATGGGAACTCGACTGATCTAAGACCTTGTCTCATGTTTCTGGTTGAGCCATTCCTGTCAATGTCAAGGTTCTCTGGCTCCGCTATCTCTATTCTAAATTCATCAAACTTCACGTTTTCGCTACTCATTTTTTGGTCACAAATTCTCTTGTTTTTGGGCTGTTTTACTAGATTTTTCTGCTTCCATCCCATGAAATTTGGGTTAGGATTTGCTTCTCTTTCAGGAAGAATTTCAACAATGTCTAGATTCCCTTTGTGTGCAAGGGCATGAGGATCTCTTCTATCTTGCTCAGGGATCATGTTATGTTTAGTGACTAAATGATCATTATTCACCATACGCAAACTGGTCTCCGAGTTCCTAATATCTATGCACTCTCCCTCATGCATTAATGAATGCTCATGTGAATTATTTGTACCCTCGTTAGAGGAGCTTCCTCTGGTGTTTCCTTCATGAAGCAGTTCCTGTGGAACCAGTTCAGAATCTGTGCATGGATATCCAAAGCCGAAGAAATCTTCACGCCCGTTTAATCTCTGTCAATACAAAGCTAGTAAGTCGTTTAAGAATTTATTATTTTTGAAGAGGGATTACGACAAATGAAACTTATACTATATATTCCCCAGGTTGAGTTTAGAGGTCTTCAATATCCTAATTACCATTAAAAGGTTGTCCATTATAATTTGCGCGCCTCCTGGATTTGCGTGTAAAACATTCATTAAAGAGGTTTTGGTGAGTCTTAAAATCTGAGAAAGTTCTGTGGTCCGAACTGTAAAAGGCTGTGGTATATGATATAAAACTCCAAGTTCTCCAAATGCATCTACGGCAACTGCCTTCCCATGAACCTGAATTGATTAATGTAGAGATAGAGAGTTATTTTCATTAATTTTATATCCTGAAGGTAAATAAAATGCCATGATTGAATTTTTTTTACGTGATCATGCCCGTCGATGTACTGAATCAGATCCTGCAACAAGTAACCATTTAAAAAGAATTTTTGTCAGTATGCATTCTCCAAGATTAAGTAATTGTTACTAGACCATTCATGATTTAAGCTAACTAACCACTGCTCCTGAAACCAGCACATAAAGTTCTGTGGAAGACTCGTTTTGCAGTATCACATCTTCCTTGGGTGGGAAATACTCAGCTTCCATATCTGAAACCTATTGTTACAGGGTTAATTGGGTTAGATAACGATAAATTGTAACATACGTTCGTCGTCTTCTTACTCTTAGCCAAAGAAGAACACAGAAGGAGAAATGGATGAAAATAAAGACAAAATTTGACCATGATAAAAATGAACAAGGGATGTGGAGATGTGGAGAAATAGCGTTACCAGTTGGAAAAGGAAATCATGTGAGACTCCTTGGAAAAGGTAGACCTTTTGCACGACAGGAAGAAACAGATGGTGTGCAATGCTTGATCGAATTGCCTTTGGAAGTTCATTTAATGTTTCTTGCTGCTTCAGTCCTTCTGTTTTGAACCTCAAACAAATATGTGACAGCATTTGATCCTGTATGCGATGTGGCAAATGATTTCTGGAAGCAAATTCAGAAGCCGCTTTGACCGTATCCCTCTGTGGCACCAAAACCAATCCTCTCTTCATTAGAGGGAAGAAATAAAATTCCTCTTATCTGAATGAGTTTTTTATTTGGAAAGGAAATAATTAGTTATGGCTGAAAGTGAAACTGAAGTTCAGCGTACCATGAAACTAACAGGAAAATTATCCAAGATTTTCTTTTTCAAATATAATACCAAAATGTGGGGCCTACGGAATATTTAAAACTAGCTTTTTGAACATTGTCCTGGATAGTGACTTTGAAGGGTATTATTAAATGAGAGACAGAGTATAGTTTAGTCTAACACATGTATAATAATTGGCACTGACAAATTGAGCAGTAGCTGAATAGCAAAAAACTTAAGTTTGAGAGTACATACAAAATTTCTGGTACGGCTGGTCCAGTGTACTACAAGGTTAGTCATGTTTCCAATTATATATGATGTTAAACCCAAGTTGAACAGCATGTATGCGATATCAAACAGCATCTCTCTCGTGTTCTCAGCATGTAAATCTCCATAGCCAGTGGTAGTAAGAGTGACAATAGACCAGTATATTGCAGTGACATATCTGTCCCAAAGACTTGCTTCTTTGAAATTTGGGTACACTGCACCAATCCAGGTTCTTTTGGAATCTGGGTACCTATCTGCAATGAGATAGTTAAAGCATCCCGCACAGTGCACTGCAAACAAGGTCACCTGAAATTTTGTGAAATTGGCAGTTCAGTTCTAAAAAGTACATTGAAATTGTTATAGCAAGAATAACAAAGTAAAGATATGAACAGTGGTGGCTTACGGCAATGAGCTTTGTGCACCTAGTCCAAAAATAATTGAACCGAATGTCCTTTTCAAGCCTGAAAGCAAATCAAAGGAGCTAGTGAGCACCTTCATATTCTTGCAATTAGAAGCCTTTGATGAAAACTATAACATGACAAGATGGTAAACCTTAACCTTGCAAACAGAGAACTAACTCGTCTCAATCGCCATAACCGAAACATGTTAAAGACTTTGAAGCCAAGCTCACTGCTATGATTAGTAGAGAGGAAGCTGAAGGACTGAAATGGTATTGTTGAGCAGACATCAAAAGCAAACCATGTAGATAGGTACCTGGAAAGTTTGGTTGAGCTATGTAAAGTAAGCAGAGTCGTTGCAGTACCATTTTAGTTTTTAAAAGTTTATGGACGTTCACCTGATTGCAATCCTCTTTGGATCATCAACAAGAAGATAAGAATGGTGATCAAGGTATGCAACAAAGAATGTCAACACTATATCAATGGCAAAGAAGCCATTGACAATGTTGTCTATGATGAATAGAGCATCTTCCTTGTAAGGAAGAAAGGCAAACTCAAATGGGCAAATCCAAGCTGAGTATATGACTAGAACAACCAATAACAACTCCCATGCCCTGTAATGAAAGTACATGAGAAGATGCAGGTACAAACAATATTCATAAGAGCTATGTATCTTGCTGTGACCATATGTAAAGGGTCATCACCTATAGCGAGGATTGAAAGGGGAGATTATGTATCTCCTAAGTCTAGTTTCCTGGTTTATTCTGGCACCAAGTGACGGAAGGAGATCATCATTGGCTAAAAAGCTGCCATGGGGAATATTTCCCATTTGGAATTCATCTTGCCAGAACCTCTGGAAGAAGTTTTTGGCACAGGAAAGCGACATGAGTGTTTGAATGAATCCTCAGGGCTACAGTAGAGGCAGTTAAGAGTTCATGGGATAGAATTGAATCCTCGGGAATTGCCCATATTTATAGTCAGGTGGTTGACTTGGATGCACCTGTTTTAGACCACATTTTTTTTTTCCTGACTTTTCCTTATGTAGGAATAAGCAGGAAGTTATGCAACTAATGCAAGATAAAAGATGTATAATGGAGTGGTAAAAACGTGTAGGGAAAATCCTTGATCTTGTCACAACGAATTAAGATTGACAAAATGGAAGGGGAGTGGTGGAAGAATGATAGAGCCCCGCAAGTGGCAGACAAGAGAGTAGAGACTTTCTGAAATGCAGTTGCAGACAATTTTGTATGTCGACTAAGGGATACAAAGAAGGTGCATATGGTGTTTCTTGCAGTTGCTGCATATATGGTGGTGCTATTGGTGGCCGTGGGGTTGGGTTTGGTTGATGTGGTGGTAGCTCCATCACTACATATAGGGGTAGGAAATTATATATAAAAAATATAGCCTTTTGGTTTGCAGAATAGATTCAGGATGAAACATATTGGTTAGTGTTTAGTTTACATTTCAAAGGACAGGCCAGACAGACAGTAGAACGAGTGGGGATTCTATGTAAATATGACACGTGGGCCAGTAAGGCTTTCTCTAGGGGGTTGTAATACACTAAAACTTGTCCAAAACCCACTAACAGAAAATCTCAATTATCAATTAATGTTGCCGATTATCACAATCTCTTCATGTGCTAATTCATCTCCTTTCTTTTTCTTTGTAGTTTTGGATTGGCCGACATTGAATGCTGCAGATTACTACTGATCTTTCACCTTTGATTAAGAGGCTTTGTGGCCCCATATATGATTAGGTGATGATAATCTAGTGCATGTGATTTTATATTGTGTGGTAATATGTTGATAAGTATTTTGGAATTATGAGGTTAAGATCAATGTATTCTCTCCATTCAATCATTTCTTGTCTTTAAGCCACAAGGTAGGACGTCTCCATTCCAAGGTAACAAAAGTACCTGTAGTTTGTGTGACGTTTTGAATGGAACGAAGCTCAAAAAACTTCTGGTTTTTTAATGGAGAAATTCCAAAGCAATATAAAGTCTTGAGAGCTCTCTTGGTTAATTTAGCATGTGAAAGAGGGTCACTATACTGGTCCCGTATGAATATCTTACAAAGAATCTTTCCCAAGTGATAATGGGGGGGGGGGGGGGGGGGGGGTATCTAAACTACTTGCTGCTGTACAAAGGTTGAGCCAAAAAGAGAAGAACAATTTGTAAAATGCCAAAATATGCGAGCCAAAACTCTGCTCTAGTATGCTAAATTCTCCAGAGTCTTGGAAGAAAGCATGTGCACAAAATATGGATCATAATTTCGATTTCATGCACATGGAACAACAAAAATCATTGCGTTGTATAAAATTTGGTATTTAGCAAAAAAGTTAACAGCCAATGATGTTATTGGTAGGAATTCAATAGGTAAAGCACATACGAGATTTCTAGCAATAGGACATAAGTAAGTATTACAAGCAAATTTCACATATTTAAATCAGTGAAAAACACTTATATATTATCCTTTTCCGTGTAAAATGTTTTATAATGTAAATTAATTATAATTCTTTATATATATATATATATATATATATATATATATATAAATATAAGTTTGTAAATTTTATCAATTAATATTTTAAAAGTCATCTAAATAAAGAATGTCACCCTAAAAACTTAAGAAATTAAACATAGGAATCATTATCAATGATTATATTTGAATGGAGAAACGTTATTGATGATTTAGTTATTTTTTACGGAAAAAAAAATTGAATCCACCTTTCTATTCTCTTCTCTTTTTATATAATTCCATTATCAATTTTACTTCGTTATTAAATATAAAACACAATTTAATTTATTTATTTTTGTTTCAAGTTGTATTGTATATCGACTACTTTTTTATCAAAATATCATTAGTTATTTATAATAAATGCATTTTTTCTCGTGAAAATTAAAGTATATTAATTAATTAGATTAAAAAACAATTATATGAAAGAGAAACCCAATAAAATTAAAAATGATTTTAAAAATTAACCTTAAATTTAATATATCCAACTAAATTAACTATTATCTTAAAAACATAAATGTGTCTTACACCAAGGAATAGTATATTGTAACATATTGATCTCTATTTAATGTGGAACATACTGGTACTTACACTCCAACATTTATCCAAGAATAATGCAAGAAATGGTTAATAATATTTTAATCATTAATACAATTATGAAAACATGGAAGTGGGGTTTTGGCTAACTGTTTATTTCTTATGGTGGCGCCTATAGCCTTTTAGAGAAGCCCCACCTCTCGTGGGAGACATGTCCTCCAGGCACACAAATAAAAGGTACAAGGATGACAATGTTGGCACTCTCACCACGTGGACAAATTAAGGAGTGCTTTACTGGTTTCAGAGTTTTGATTAACAATATGAATCATTGATCCCAAATGTTGTTGGTTAAGGATTACTGTGTAGAACTGTTGAGTATAGTATAGTTCTGTAAGGTTATTACACCACGTCATGAAAATACACCCTAAATGTTCCAAGGATGTTGACAATGCACTGGCAAATCTATCCATCCCCATATATAGTAAGCTTTAATTTGATAATATATATTTCTCACCAACTCTCTAGCATATTGGATTCTATTGGTCACAAATTGTGAGTTAGCTTCCCCATTAGCAGCTCCACTAGAGCAACAAAAGTGCAGTGCCTTTGGAGCATAAGCTATGTGAAAAGGAAACTTGTATTAAGGTAATGAAGTCAAAATATTTTCCATTCACCAGAACAAGAAGTCAAACCATTTTAATTTTGATTAATTTCATGAATATTCAAGAGTTCTCGAGTGATTTTGAAGTATGAATAGAGCAAAATAAATTCTTTCCCCAATGAAAAAAAGATAGATTTGTAGAATATCTTTTGCCTAAAGAATGT
Organism: Psophocarpus tetragonolobus; assembly: GCA_037954015.1. NCBI lineage: Eukaryota > Viridiplantae > Streptophyta > Magnoliopsida > Fabales > Fabaceae > Psophocarpus > Psophocarpus tetragonolobus. The sequence continues at coordinate 98,075,914 of CM075688.1, forward strand.
ATGTGATAATATTTTATTTTGAAGTGAAAGAGAAAGACAGAAACAACTAGAAGACTTAACAGAACAGGTGCAAACAAATATAGGGAAACGCGTAGAAGTTGTTTTGTGCCATTCTTCTTGTCTTTTATATAATATATGAGGATAGGATCCAAATCCCGTGCTTAATGAACATTTGCCTTTGGTATCAATTGGGGCTCACTTTTACGTGTTTGTGATGGCCTCGGGCATCAAATGGGGCTCACTATTTTGCTCTCCAGCTATGTATAAAGGGACCCCCCATTTGATTCCCCACCAAATCCACTTAATTAGTTTATTAACTGTTTATTTAACATCAATTTCTCTTTAAGATAACACAATACACCTGCATGATTTGTTTCATAGCTTTATGTCCCAACACATGGTGCTTCCTCCCATGGAATACGATCAACATTCTCTCTAGATATTTGAGAAAAACTAAAGAGATCTTGGCCTTGTATTTTTATTATATATATACATATACCATGAAAACATATATACTTCAACCAATATAAATTATTAATATACAACTTTTCAAAAAAAAAAAAAATTAATTTACAAAACTGCACCTACCACAATTTGCTGAAAACTCGAGACATCCAATTGACGACATTTATATTGACTAGCCAAGAAAGTTCAGACTTCACGAAATAATAAATAGAAGATAAATGTTTTATTTTTTAAAAGACATATCTAGTTTTAGACATCAATCTGGTTATTCTGGTCCTTAAACATAAATCATATATGACTAATTAAATTGATGTCCATAAGTATATTAAAAATCTAAATTAAAGTGTATTTTAAACATTTAAGAAATAAATTAATACATTTAAAATCTTTAACGCATTATATATTTTTGAAAAAGTAAGAGTTTTATTGGTTTGATTTTGTTTTTTAGTTTTTAAAAAGAGTTCTTAAAAATAGTTTTCAAAAACTGTTTTCAGGAAGGAAAAAAAAAACTTATTTGACAAGTGATATTTGAAAACTATTTTAAAAATATAAAAATAGAAAAACTTGTTAATGTTTATTATAATTTCATTAATAAAAAGAAAAAAAATAACATATTTTGATTGTATTTTGAGTTTTCAAAACAAGAACTGAAAAGTAAAACTACTTTCAACTGTTCTGGTTTTTTAGTTTTTAAAAACTAAAAAACTAGAACTGTTTTCGAAAACTGTTTTCAGAAAACACTATCTGAACAAGTTTTTTAATTTTTAAAAATTAAAATATTGAAAACAGTTTTATAAAACCGTTGCCACAAACACTAATTGTGTAATTAAGATAAAATTTGGAAATTGTGTACATTGCTATTCTAAATTTACAGACAATTACTCCGGAACACCGCTTCAAATAATTAACAGTGATCGAACATTCAATCATGAAAACTAATTAATGGCTACTAAAATATAAGACAGAATCTACTTAGAAAAAAAGAGAATATTTGTCTTATGGCTATGGGAAGGCCACAAACTGAAAACAAAGACAAGGTCAATGGTCCTGTAAAAGGGTGCTCATAATTCATCATGGATATATCCCCAAATTTTTTCAGTATTTAGCCATCACCATCAAGTGGTCCTGTTTAATTAATTAGTAATACCAAATTATCCTATTTCCATTAAAATATTATTCTGCAGTTCTGTATAACCAAATTGGACTTAGGCTTCCATAAGAAAGGATCAATATGAATGATTTTGTGACACTTTCTAGAGAATGGAAACTTTAGCATGTCTAGATATATAGTGACGAATTCAACGTGTAGTCTGATCATATCGATCACAATGTTGCCATTACTACTTAGAATTGAAAACGATATCCATGTTGTAAATCTTTATTTGCAAACTGAGCACCCAGCATGGGCATCATTTAAAATTTATTTTTATGTTTTGTATAAATATCAGTTTAATTAGTATGTATTATTATTTATTTATTAGTGTAAAAGATTTTATACAATGTAAAAATTAAGTTTTAGATAGACATTCAACTTCAATAATTTATTTATAATAAATTTATTGACTTTACTCATTAATATTTTAAAAGTAATAAATTAAAAAATTGTGATATTAAATATCAATATAAAACTGTGGATACTAATTAAACTCTAATAATATTTAAATATCTTCAAAATATTAAACACTACATCAACATCTTTATTAACTTTTTATCTTTCTTCTTCTTTTTTTTTTATATCAATTATATCATCTATCATATTTTTATTTCTCATCACTCTTCTCTCTCTATTTCTTTCTAGCTTTATGTGTCCAACTAGTTTTTTTCATGGAAACATTACAGATGATAAAGTTCTCGTGATATTAATACAACTACATACTATAACTTCGTGGTTTAAACAACTGCATACTATAACTTTGTGGTTTAATTTGAGTCTCTTAGCAAAGTGAGAGTGGAGGTTTTTTCTAATAATCAAGCTATTTAGAAAGGTTTAATATCTGCTACATATGCTTCCTTGATGATGATATATTTGGTGTTATATATAATCATAATGCTTCTTTACAGTGGAGAGACATTTGTATATTAGATTATTCTGGTGTTGCTCAAAATGGTTTGTTCTCTGATTTTATTTGCAGGAAAGTAGGTGATGGGCTCAGTAATAAATATTGGTTTTTCCTTTATTGTAGTAGTTTGATTTTGAAGGATATTATTTTCCTTTGTATTTTTCAAGTTACTCTCTACAAAAAGGGTGAGGTGGAAAATATGGATTCAATTGTTGATGGTGCATGGTTTGGAAGATTCTTTAGAGAAAAAATTTATTTACGTGGGAAGAATAATTATTTAGTGACTCGATGGCTATGTTGTCTAATTATAGTCTTTAATTTGGGGTATAGAATAAGTGAGCTGGACAAGGGATAATTCCTATCTTTCTCTGTTGCTTCTGCATACATAAAGACATTATGCAATCTTCCCTTACCTCTTTCATGCTACTTTGCACTTTTGTCTTAAGGGTTTGTGGAAATGAAAAATCTCATCTAAGATTTTAGTTTTTTCTTAGATATTACTCACGGATAGTTGCCCACACAATATCAACTTGTGAGAACAGGAGTTTTTCTTCTAGGGAGTGTTACTTATTGTGTGCTTTGTCAAAATGAAGTGGAGGATTTGTAGCATACTTTTTTTTTCTTATCTATTTATCTTTATAGTTTGGTAGAAAGTATTTCTTTGGCTTGTATTCAAATGGTGGTTCCACATGATTTGTTTTTTCATCAATAAGTTGGAGGTTTAGCTACCGGGAATGTGTCTAAAAAGTCATGTATGATATTCTAGCATTTTTTGTAATTTTGATGAAGGAATATTGATGTTTTTGGAAATGCACAAATCTATTCTTGGACGTGGTTGTTGTATAGCAATGATATTAAGCTAGGATGTCTTTTCTTTCTTTCTTTGTCCACCCTAGTTTGTTTTGTATAAATGGCTTTGGGTTGTTGTTGATGTACCTCTTGTAATGTTTAATGTAATTTTTTGGTTTAAAAAAACTCAAGACAACTAGTTTAAATGAAATAATTTAGGTTAATTTTTAAACTTGATAGATGGTATACTACGAGGGTTGATCTCAAATTTAAAATGAAATAATTTTATGTTAGTTAATCCATACAAAGATGATATATGTATATTCATTTTTGCTAATAATAATAACCATACTACGACAAAAATTCTATTTTAACTAAATATAATTAACATGGATGACAAAGTTATCCTTATTAATAATTAACCAAATATTCATTGTTTCAGTAGACTTAACTGGTTGTTAATACTTTGATGTCACTAATATAAAATTAACTTTTAAAAACGACTTTTAAACGCTTATATAACCTATTTCTTTACAACGTATATTATTAAAATTCATGCCTTGTAAGAACAGTTATAACCATTGTTGAAACACTTTTAAAGATAACTATCATAATAATCACTCTTAAAAGTTAAACTTTTAATAACGATTATGTCTTCAACCATTCTTAAAATATTAAATTTTAAGCACAGGTTATAACTATTTTTCAAAGGTTTTAAAAGGTTAAACTTTTAAGAAAATATGACTATAATTGTTCTTAAAAATTTAACTTTTAAGAATAGTTTTAGACATAACCATTCTAAAAAGTTTTATTTATATATTTTTGTTTTTATATATTTTTCTCTCTATTATAATTAACCACAAAAATCACAATAGAAACATTCACAATAATAATCGACATCTTCCCATTCACATTAATAATTTTTTTACAATCTCACATTCAACAAGTAAAAACATAAGTATTCAAATAATTCTAAATTAATTAACATCATAAACAAAAAAGTTTAAATATTTGCTATTTCTAGAAAATAATTTTGCTCAATGTTTTTAATATTATCAATATTCTCTGTAGGTATTGGAAATTCTCAATTGTCAAAAATCTACAATTTCAGAAAAACATATGATAAAGTATTATTTCAAGAAGTAATTAAAAACAAATTAAAACAAGACATGTAATTAATCTAAGTTGTTGAGAATTGCATTATATTTTTCTATGAACTAAAAATATTCTTTGTAGCAATTATGAACATATAATGCATGATATAATAGTCACACTTATAACCCATAAGTTGTATTTTACACTAAAAATGAATATAAAATTTAAATATATTAATAATTGTTTAAGGTTTTAATTTGAAATTGATAGTTGATTTAAAAATGCTTACATAGGAAATAGTCCATGAACACTTCTTTCTAATTTTCTAACTATAAGCACACCATCTTTGATATCCATTCATAACTCTAACATAATAGAAAAATCATGTTATTTGTAATATAAGTTTTATTACCATCACAAAAAGTTGAAAAAGCAAATGTTTCGAAATTAAAAGCTTATAATTTAACTTAGTTTCTATTATCGGTTGCTGTTCTTCTTTATTAAAGAGCACAACAACACCACAATATTTTCTTTAGAATAAATAACCAACAATTGTCGATGGTTCATAAATTGGAAAAAAAATAGTGACTTTATAAAACATATTTTAAATAATTTTTAAGACAAACTTATGAATACACGTAATGCGTTAAAGTAATATTATTTTTTTCTTCATATAGCCTACTTTGTAAATATCTTTGAACATCTTTTATATTATTCCTAACATTTTGAATGAATTGTGGGTCCACGAATTCTAAGATGTTGAAATAAATATTATAATAAATTGATATATATATATATATATATAATTAATATATTAAAATTTAAATATACTCACATAAACTATAATTGTTTAACTGAGATATTGAACATTTGTATACCCATATATACTTCCAACAAGTCTCTCCAATCAATATAAAATGGTAACTGAGAAGATTTTTCTAATACAGTAGGATCCTAAGGTTGTTTTATAGGATCCTTAACTTTACTAGCACTTATATAATGAATAAATGTTCAAGTGGATCAAGTTCAGATTTTGACCTTTTCTTGGAAACATCTTTGCTACATTTGTTAATAGCCTAGATAATAAAATTTAAAACATTAATTATATGCAACTATAAAATAAAAAGCATAATAATTAAATAATTGATTCTGAATACCTTAGTTGAAATAGATTTTCAAAGTCTTCTTGGCCACTGAATGAATTGATTAGGGTTTGCCCTATTGTTTGAACCTCATTAGTAGGAAAATGAACTAGAGAATTTGCATCTTTAACCTTTGTAAACACCACCCTCACTTTATCATCTCTATTTTCTTGTAGCGTATGTTTGACCCTAAATTGTGGACTTTTCAGATGGTCACTAAATGGGATTTATCAACACTATCATATAACTCACACTGTTTTTTTACATCAATGTGATAATTTTCTTCCCCTAATGGATCAAGAGTTGCATAACTCCCTTTCGTGCTCACACGAGGTATATTATTGAATGTTATATCACCTATTTTATTTGTTGCTAGTTGTTAGTTGTTTTGTATATGCAGGCAATGAATATATCATATGTTGTTATGCAACATTTGTTGTTATGAGAAATATAAATACATATAATCATATAAGTGTTATTTGTTTTTCAGCATATATATATATTATGTATTTCTTATAATATAAATGTATTTAGGAATTGAAATAGTGGTTATCCCACTACCGTTATCTCGTTATTGACTATTATAGTTGAAACTAATGTGCGACTTGTACTATCACCTATTAAGTCACTTGTTATGTGACTTATGGAGTCACTTGTTGAGTGAGCTATTGAGTAACAACCTCTACTGTGAAGTTTTTAATGACTTCCTCAAGTGTCTATTGTGTAAACAACTCTAAATGTTTCGTGCTAATAGTTGTTAATAAGGAACCATGATGGGTAGGTGATTTAAAGCACTGCCTAATGCCTATGTCCCGACCAACAACACGAACAGGACTAGGATGCTCTGGTTTCCAAAATACAGTTCCTAAGATATCTCGATGTCCATGGAAAACAAATGATCCTTGTGTGCTCTATTCAATGAGGGATCCTATATGTAATTCAATAACAAATTTAATTACAATTATTGAGTGATTTTTTACATGATGAATGAAATATTAACTTACAATTCCATCACCAGTAATGTGTATGCCATTAGCAATATAGGACTTGATTGGTTTGTTTTTGTTTTTTAGTTTTTGAAAAAAGTTTTTAAAAATAGTTTTCAAAAATTATTTCGAGAAGAAAAGGAAAAAAAACTTGTTTGGTAAGTGTTATTTGAAAATTGTTTTGAAGATGTAAAAATGGAAAACCTTGTTCATATTTATTAAAATTTCATTAATGAAAAGCAAAAAACAACAAATTTGGATTGTATTTTGAGTTTTCAAAACAAAAATAGAAAACTAAAAAATAAAACTACTTTTAGCTGTTTCTATTTTTTAGTTCTTAAAAACTAAAAAATCAGAACTGTTTTCGAAAACTGTTTTCAGAAAACCCTACCCAAACAAGTTTTTTAGTTTTTAAATACTAAAATACTGAAAATAGTTTTATAAAATTGTTGTCAAATAAGTATATAATCTCCTATCTTTCTTTTTTTTTTTTTTTTGTAGCTCTATTCCATTTCTTGTGGCATTTGGGTGAAAATGGAGGATTAATAACCAACATGGGATCTTATCGGGAAGCTTCTTCAAGTGTTTTCATATTTTTTTTCATCATCTTTTTCTCTAGCAATTCATAACCCCCATGAGATAATGTGTGAGGGTAGAGATTATATATTTGAACCTTTTGTGCGTTTTTTCTTTTCTCTTATTACAAATAATAAGACTCCTACTAGTTAAATTAGCTAACTTAAAAACTACAAATATACGCTCCCTTCTTTTAAAAACAAAAAATATAGACTCCTTTTTAAAAAATTACAAATGTACACTCCCTTTTTAAAAACTTGCATGGTCCAAACACCAAAACAACGTTCTCCCTTAACCAAAACAATGTATACATAACTAACCCATAAAACTCACCAAATTAGCTAATTAGAAGTATTTAGTTCAATTGAGTATAGGATCAGCTGCAGTAGAACGACATGAGATTTTCAGAAATATATGAGTGAGAATGTGAGATAGTAACTTGTGTAGTTCAATTATGAAGGACTGAATCCACAACAAATCAGTAGTTACAATGGTACATCCCGTGTACTTAGCCTAAGTGATGCTGCAAGACACCACAACACCACAATCTATCAATTATGACTCTCTATAGTGCTCACCACACAAGAACCAAGAAATAGCTACTCTACTTCCTATAGCCAATACATAAATGCAAACTCAAAATCAAATTCCAAAAACATTGAACTAGAAATCAAAACACATCAATAAAATAAAAATTGAACCACTAATCAAACAACTTAAAAAAATTATACCAACAAGCCCTAAATTGAGAAAACAAAGGCTTAAAACAACATTGAAAAGGGATAAATAGAGGAAACAAGGCTCCAATGAAATGTTTTTTAGTACCAAAACAAGAGGCTTAGTGGTAGGAAGTTTCTTTGTCAAGCTTATTTTATTCTTACCTATATAGATGTCTAGCTTAGTTTCTTGTGTGAACAAATTAACAAAATGTGAAAGTTTTTCCTTGAGATGGTGGAGGAAGAGGCACCAAAAGAGAAGGAGCCAGCAACAACAACGAAGAAGGAGAAGCATGTATAAACGAGCTAGTGGTGTAAGAAGAGAAGTGTGAATAAGTATTATTTAGAGAGTGTGGATTTGAAGGTATTTTCTTTTTTATCTGTTCTAATTTTAACAGATCATAAAAATATTTTTATGATCAATTCAATTTTTAACAAATAAAAAAATAATTTTTTATTAGGTATAATTTTAACTGATCAGAAAAGTATATTTTTATCTGTTCCTAACGAAATCAGTCTAAAAATATTTACGTTAATTACAAAAATACTATTGGATTGTAGAAGATTTTTTTATAATTGATTATAAAAAGTTGTTTTTAAAAGTGTTTTTTATAGTAGTATATTTTTAAAATGTATAATTTAATGTATTTTTTAAATTAATATGTTATATATATATATATATATATATATATATATATATATAAACTTTGTTTCAACTTATAAAAATATATATGTTATGGTGATGGATGAATTATTTAAGATTCCATGTTTGGCCATTTTGAAGGTATATTATATTTATATTAATAATGCTAATTTAAAAAGTTCAGTAAAAATGAATCTAATACCGACATCCCTAATAAATTATAAGCTTAATGAAATTAAAAATCTGATTAATTAAATTACAACAACTTAATAAAATAACAATTAAGATATATTATCAATACTTTATTGAGTTTAAAGTTTAGGCTTAAATTAAGTTTTTTGTCCTTTAACGTTTCAAAAAAATCACTTCTAGTGCTTAAAGTTTAAAAATATTTATTTTAATCTCGGATTCACTTTTAATCCTTCTTCTCCAGTTAATGCTATTAAAAAATTGTTGACAAAAAACACGTTTTTTGTATTCGTGAATTACTCTCTTGTTCAACTCTAATCCATCATTCTTCAATTTCGTATCCAAGTCAAATACACGAAACTTATAAAAAGAATAACGTTAATATAAAAACCAAATTAATTTTAGGGACTAAAAGAAATATTTTTTAATTTTAAAGAATAAAAAGTGATTTTTTTTTAAACTTTAACGAAAAAAAACTTATGCAAGCATAAAGTTTAATGCATATTTACTATCTTAGTGTAAAACATACTTTTTCAAGAAAAAAAATGGAGGATTAATCTTATATTGTATTTGGATAGAGAATTTTACAAATCTAAAGAATTTGATATCCTTTCAATTCAAATTACTTCAGTTTTCAAATGTTTCATTTGAATAAGATAATTCAAATTTATTGATTTTTTTTTGTTTGAAAAGAATATTTTAATTCACACTAAAAATAAAAAAATATTTTATTAAATAATATTTAATAATTGAAAAATATCAATTAAATTGTTGAGCTAATAAAATAGATATTTATCTTGAGCACAAGGGTGTGATCTCAATTTGGTCAACACACCTACCATAATACTCAAAGTGTTATAATTAATATTATGAAGCTCTACATATTAAGAAATAATTTTAACTAACATTAGTAAAAAATCTTAGCTACATATTCTTAACAAATATTAAAAAAATCAATCCAAAAGTAACTTTTATTGATGTAAACTGAAAAATAATTTTAATCAACGTCAATAAAAAAACTTCTAATTGATATTAAGTAAAAAATAATCTTAACCAATTTTATCAAAAGAAAATAAGTTTGAAAATTTTCAAATTCTTAGTTTTTTTTTTAAAGAATTTGAAATCCTACAATTTTAACTATTAAAATGCTTTAAAAAATACTTGGAATTTCAAATTCATTTAAAATTCCTTGTCCATATATATTTTATTACAAAATATTTGAAATTATAAAATAAAATAACTTACCCTCTTCAAATTTTCCATAAAAAATCATTAGAGATGGATTGATTAACACTTAATCATCCTCATCCAACTCACAGCATAAGTTAGAATAATTATATATACTGAATGAAAGTATTTTTAAGTTGGCATTCGAGAGTATTTTTAACTATTTTCAAAATAAATTCTTAATAATTAAAAATATAATATATTTATTATATAAATTTTAGAATTTTCTAACACATGCACCTGTTAATTTTAAGTTTAAAAATATGTTAACAAGTTATAATTTAAAAATTATCTTAATACATATCAATAGTGTTGTTTCATAATGCATTCCAACTAAATTAATGTGCGTTTTAGCAATTTTTTAATTTATATATTTAAAAGGGTTAAATATATTTTTGGTTCTTGCAAAATTAGCGAATTTTATTTTTTGTTTTATAAATTTTTTTGTTTGCAAATGACCATTCACTCCAAATGGCATATGTCTACAAAATTTATTAATTGGTTCAATGACAAAATGTTTTTCCTTCAAAATTTAACACAGATGCAAAACTTTCACTATGATAATTAGGATTAAAATTATACAAGTTACTATTGTCTTCACCTTGGACATTTTATCAGCTAGCTTCTTGCACAATTTTGTCAACTTCCTTTTCAGCTTCTCAATTTATTTTCATAAAATTGTCAATCTTCAAACCTAGGTTGTTATAGGTCAAACATTTTCTCATCAGTCCATTAAAAGAAGTTGTAGGTCATTTGTTTCTGAAAACTTAGAAAAAAAATTCAGAAAAGAGGAACCACAAAATAGCTCAACCCTAAAATTAGAATAAAGAGAAAATCATTTAAAGAAAGACTTATATTCTAATTAAGACATCTTCAAAACATTCTCTTTGGATTCTTTATGGATTTCAACTTCAACAAGCAACCTCTTCATTGCATGAACCGAACACCATTTGCACGATAGAAGATGAAGAAGACTTGTAAGAAGCGTTTTGTTTGTCTCAAACAGAATCAATCTCTTTCTCTTTCATGGTTACTCAACCAAATAATGGTTTTATGATTTACCTCAACTTCATTCAATATAAATTTGAAAGTAGGAGAGAAGATAATTATATAAAGAAATATTATCACATGAGATAGGAAGTGGGGGAGATAGTGAATGTTTAAAATTTAAATTTGTTAATTCGACATCTTAAAATTTAATTTCGTATAAGATTGAACTGAGTAGAAAAGAAGGCGAACACATAAACTAATTAAGCCTACTAATGTTTTAATTTTAAAAAAATACAAAAAGAGTTTATTTCATAAATTTTAATATATATATATATATATATATATATATTATGAAACTTTGTATATTGTAGTATACAAGTTTTTCTAACAGAATGTTACATATAAAACAAAAAAAACTGTTTAAAGTATGTGCATCATACACCTTTATCCAAAGAAATTCTGTGCTATCCCCATGAAAAAATTCCACCGTCTTGAATTCGTTAGCTTGTCTCTCCCCACGAGCTGGGCACATGATGTGTTTGAGTGTCTTTTCGTTCTCGGAAGAGCCTTCTTCGTCCACGTTCTTTGTCAAACGGGTGTTCACAATTTTCAAAACATATTTATCCAAGTATAATGGACATAGTTGTTAATTTAATGCTTACTCAAATGAAAAACTTAAATGACAAACTTAAATGACTTTCACTTCAGGAAAGTGTAACTTTTTCTAATTACAGGTAAATCTACTTTAGTACTGTATAATCACTGTTCGAGACCTATGAAAGAATTTTAATTTACAAAATAAAATAAAATAAAATAATAATCATTGATTCAAAGATTTGTGAGTGAGAACTTTTTTTCGATAGGCACTGTGAGTGAAAATTGTCAATTATAAGATATCCTTAACACATAATTTTTTTATATTTACTTTTTTACGTATAAAAATAAATTTTGAAATAAAAATATCTTTAAATAAATACATAAGTGTTTTGTTTTACCTTCTCCCCCACCTTGATCAACTAAATCTAAAAATGATTATTATGATCGATGTCTAAATAAGATCTTCCATTTATGTAATGGTCAATAAGTGTTTTGTTTTAAATTTTCAAATATATTTAAAAATATATTAAAGCATTTTAACCAACTTTGTGGGATTTAAACAACTCACTGAGACACAAGGCAAAATATAAAATGGATGTTTTGTGGATAATTGTAATGATATCATGAAAAGTGTACCAGTAGTTTGAATAACCGATCATATCTTATGGGATTAATTCGGTAAATACATTAAAATTCAACTATTATTTATTTGATATTAAATAACTAAATATTAAAAGAGATTTATAAGGTAAATTGTATAAAAGATGTAAAGTAAATTCTAATAAAAATTGACTCACAAAAATTAAACAGCTTTTTCAATTAAATATATCGAGTTCTGGGATCAAATTTCTTCTCAACATTAATATTCAATTTAAGTTTACTCAAATAATATTTTTTCCACAAAAATATGTGTTTTTCAGTTTGAAGATCTTAACTATTCTATTCAACTAGCTTGGCCAATTGTTCAATTAAAAGATTAGATAGTTAGAGATTTTGTTCAAGGAAAATAAAAGGCATACAAGCATTGTTCTATTCCTAAATACAATATTTATACAATGTTTTTTTTCAAATTTTTAGCTTGAAATAATTTTCTATTTCTTCCAAACATATATATAACAAGTTTAAGGATGATCAAACAAAAAACAATCATTAAGAATGGAGAAGAACATTAAATGAGAAATAAGCATAAAAAAAATTATCAAATACTTATATAAATGTTGATTGGTACATTGATCCTCCTACTAATAATGGGAATATTTGCTCTTGTGAGTAGTATAAAAAAAAAGAAGAGTATAAGAATGGAGAAAAGATTGAAAAGTGATGGAGAGAGTCTCCTTCCTCATTCCTCACTCAATTTTCTTTTCATCCAATTTTTCCTTTTCTCCAAAGTATTCACTTATTCAATTGGGATCTTGAGACTTCTTGTTTAACAACCCACATGCTTAATCAGTGAGAATATTTTTGAAGTATGGTGTGTCAGTCAACAACTAAGTCTCACTTGGTAATGATTTTGCTTCTCTTTTTTTTTCGCTCAACAATGATTTAATGAATTTGGCTCTATTGCTTGTGTTTTTACTAAGCACCACAATTTTCTTCTCTACTCTTTTTTTTTTTGACAGGCAAACATATATTATTTTATAGCATATAAAAATAAGTTGAAACAAAATGTTTCAGCTGATAAACATTAGACCATTATCCTGTCCACCTATGTTCCACCTAACCTACACCTCTATTTCATATACATTAAACACAATCTAGGGTGGGAGCACCAATCCAAAAATATACATCGTGTAGTAAAACCAAACGAGTACAACAACCATTTCCACTAGAGTAACTTTATCGACATTAACATGTCAAGTGATTCCAACGCGGACCCCTGAAAAATAATAGCATTCCTAGACAGCCAAATGCACCAACATACCGCAATCCAAAACACATACCTGCACCTCTTCTTCCGGTTCCCCACGACCCAGCCAGCGGCTTGGAGAAACAGCTGATTAATATCTGCCGGAAGTAGGGTCTGGACCCCAACCCAGCAGATAACATCATACCACAACCTTTGTATGTTTGGACATTGTAGGAATAGATGATTCTTGGTCTCTGGCTCATTGTTACAGAACACACAAACAAGACTGAGTACCGAGGGTTGGATTCCAGACATTCATAATGTACTATCAGCTAAAAAAAATTATATTTAGTAATATAATTATAAGAAAAACTAAAAGTGAAATAACCTAAATTATATTTACATAATTGAAAATAATGAGTTTAAAATTTTTGAAAAAGGTTTAGAAAATTAAAGAGATAATTGAAATTTTTTTATCAATAAATAATTGGACAATTATATCAATTATAATTTTATAGATACCAGCCGAAATATAAACATAATGTCATATACTATATATTTAGAGATAATTTTGAAAACAAGTTATTTCTATTTCATTGGCGTAAAAGCTGATAAATAGGATAAGTTATAACTCCTGAGTGTCCTTTGATGTAATATTATCTTGAAGGTATTTAATACAGGACATGTTGTGATGAACCGTGAAAGCCTTAGTTTAAGATTCAAAAGTTTAATCAGAATTAAATGATTCAACAAGATACTATTTTTTTTTTTGTTAATATAATAATATAATAAGTAAAGAAATAAGTCATATAATAACACGTGAATTTAATACGCCATATTACATTTTAAAAAATAATTATATTGTTTTTTAATTAATTCATATCTTTTAAATTATAAATTTTTTAATAAATTTTTTATTTCATTTCCTTATTTTTCATAAATCATTATTTATTAGAAATTAAATATTTAAATCTGCATTAGAAAAGGAAATATAAATTCATTCTTTCATCTAATATATTATGTGGAAAATGACCCAACATGGTGTTAGATCAGATAAAAGAATTAAACATTAGGGAGGGGTCACGAGTCCATATATAAAAAAATATGATATCACCTTGAACCTGAAACTTTAAGACATTAGATTATAAATCTTTTTCACTTATATATTACTTAATTTTCTAATTTCTAATTAACATGAGATTTTAACTCACACTTGCACTTCAATACATGACAGGTCATGCCAGATACGTGTTTATTACCTGCGCGCTGAAAGATGATGTTGAAAGTGGAAAAGAACATAGCGATGACGAAAGTGTGATAGCAATTTTTGAGGAATTCCAGAGAAGTGTGTACATCTACATTTTAATTTGTTATGTACATCATTCAAGATAAATATTGATATCTAAAAATGAGAATTGAAATGGTTAATTAGCACAGAGAAGATATTGCTGTTCTAGTGACGTGGGATAATGCAGTCCAATATTAATGAATGAAATCTGGGACCAACATGTGGAGACTGAGTTTTAATATGCCAATATGCCCAACCCCTTCTTCTTGCATTGTGGCCCTTTAAGATTCTGGTTCAGAGATTTATACCACCTAAATGGATGATCTATTTCGAGAAAGGAGTTTCAAATTCATAAAAATGGAGAAGACAATATATAATTATTTGTACTTTTTATCAAAGCTAAGGAGTGCATATGTGTGCATTAATGTGGCTCGGCGCATGGCCCTAAACCTAGTGGTTTCAAAGGCAGTTGCATTTTGTACCTTGCCTCCCTCTTTTTTCACTCATCTCACGTGAATTTCATGCACTCTGCTTTCCTTTTTGGTCCACACTCCACTTCAAACCACTTTTCCTTTTTCTTTCTCCATTACTTAATTCTCTTCTAATCTTTAATTAACAACATTTAACCACCCCAAAATTATATAAAGTAAGTTGCAAATGTTTTTATTATATATTATTTTAATCATGCCTTCTACTAGGACAAACGCGCGAAGTACTTAGTTTTAATCATGAAGATAGAATTTCTCAATTTTGTGTATGTGTTTTATAAGTAGAAGAGGATTTATGTGTAAGAAATGCAAAATAGAAAAAAGAAAGTAAAGTAATTTACTCTTCATTAATTTTTTGTGAGGAGAAAATATTAATTATTAATATTTTACGCTAGGGCTGGCTTGTTCCCATCATGTAAAGTCATTCTCAGCGCAGCCACATAGGACAAGAAAAATATAACTGAAATACAAATACAGTTGCTGAAAAATACATTTTTGTTTTCAAATTATTTCCAAAATAATTGCTTCATGATGCGAATGTTTACCAACCCTTTTTTGTTATTAATTTGTTGTTTTAAAATCTTACATCCAATACTATTCTTTGTTCATCATAAAATTTGAATAATGTTCAATTCTTCTTTTGAAAAAAGTTACGACCTTGTATATTGTGTCTACCACGATCAGTTTGTCCTCACATGACTTAATAATACAACAAATTAATGTCTTGGAGTAAATTTTTCTGGCTGAAATTATTATTCATCTATTTATTTCACATCATCATTATATCCAAAGCAATCATATCAAATAATGAAACTAAAGTATAATTAAATTTTGGGTCTATTTATAAAAAATTATTTGCTAATTATTAAATTTTATAAAAAAATCGTCAATTATTATTAAAAAATACCTAGATAAATAAAAAGGTCACATATGTTTATGTAAAGAACTCAATATATATAATTTCAACGTTTAAAATAAATTTGTTGAGTAAGACAATCTTAGGGTCTGCACATGCTTGTTAGTAGGGGATGGATGCCGAATTTGGCTGGAAAGAGGTACGGGGAAGGAGGAAGGGAAGGTATAGCAGCAGTGAGGGAAGTAAGCAGATAGAGAGACCAGCAAGACATGATCCGGCGACAACAGTTTTGGAAGGAGTAATCTCGTTTTTCTTCACACATTTTCCTGATAATTATAATGCGAAGGAGATGTGGGAGATTTTTAGAAGGTATGGGAATGTCCAGGAGGTATACATACCAACTAAAATGGATAGAAATAGGAGGAGGTTTGGGTTTGTGCGCTTTACAGAGGTGGAGGACGCTCGACTGTTAGGGATTAAACTGGACTGTATTTTTATTGGTAATGAAAAAATATGGGTAAAAAGACCAAGATTTGAAAAAAGAGAGATGCACACAATGAATAACACGTCTACGGAGTGGAAGGGGCAGGTGAAGGGAAATCTGATGGAGCCACACTCTCGGAAAACACAGATACGAGCCCAGAAAGGAAGCCAAAAATTGTCTTATGCAAAGGTTGCAGGCTCTGTAAGGTATAACCAGGATATTGGGGGTTTGAACCAGATTGGAGTACAGCACAAAGGCGGGATAAGAGGGGAAAAGACAAAGACTCTCTTGATTTTTAAAGCAGAGGCAGAAGAAGTGAGGAGGTTGAAATCTGCTTATGTGGGAGAAGTGCTCTGTAAAGGAACAGCCTTTAGGATGCAGCAATTTCGGGCTGAGCAGGGCATCTATGATGTTAAAGCCACCCCAATGGGAGGAAATCAGGTGTTGTTGGAAGATGGGGAGGCGCGAACCTTGAAACAGGCGATAGAAGGTAGCTATGACTGGATTCGTAGATGGTTCCATCTGCTAAGTAGTTGGGAGCCTGGAAACATAGACACGGAGAGAAGGGTTTGGGTGTGTTGTTATAGTATTCAGGTGCACGTATGGGGGGAAAAATTCTTTCAGAGGTTGATGGCACCCTACGGTGAGTTGGTGCGAGTAGGAGAGGGGACAGCCAGAAGGGAGAGGTTTGATGTGGTGTGACTGCTTATCTCCCGGAAGGCTTTCGAGCCAATACAGGAGGTTGTGAGAATCGCGATAGATGACCGGATCTTTCATGTTAAGGTGATGGAGGATGGTGATGAATGGCATAAGGTGATGAGTCAAGAGCTGTATCCAGATTTTGGCTCCGAGATGAGTTCGTGCCAGGGAGAGGGGGAGTTCGACGGATCTTTCGTAGCGGAGCAACGATTGGCGGTGCTGAAGGAGGAGTTGTTTGGCGAGCGATGGAAGGCGGCTTCGGCGGGGGAACTCAGAGGGAAAAATGGGGTAGGCTACGATGTAGAGTCAGTAAATGTCAGACTAGGTACAGCTGACCTCGACGCCGGCGCCAAAATGGGGTCTGAGAAAGCTGAAAAGGAAGGCAGAAACAGTCCGCAAATGGGATCTCTGCAAAGGCAACACACCGGGGGTCAGAAGTGCAGTGGCCTGATCCAGCAAAGCGGGGTACAGAAAGGGAGAGTGGGTGGAGAAATGGACGATTACGCTGACGAAGGAGATGTCTTCACGCAAAGAGAAAACGCGGAAGAGGAAGGAAACTACACGTCTCCTCTGCGGCTTGTGAAATATGCAGACTGTCTTTGCTTTTCACGTGCCAACCAGAGCCAAACACGTGGCAAGATCGCGGATCAAAGCACAGAACAGCAGAAGCTCGGCAGCCGAGGTGATAAGTCTCCAGAAATGGACCTGCACGTTTTCGCCCAACGGTCAAGTGATTTTGGGCCTCGGGAATTTGGGCCTTACACAATAATGGAAAGCGGATGTGGGCTGGCCCTTTCGCACTCGACGGGAAATGGAGTCGTGAGGCCTGGTAAAAGCCCAACGTGCGTGGGTCCAATGTCTCAAAGCCACAGAATCGGTGAACACGCAAGGTACAGGCAGTGCGAAATGAAGGAAAATCGGGAACCAGCCATGGAGTCGGGTCGGGCTTGGCCAAGGGAATGGGTACGAAGGACGGCCATAGTTCTAGTTTCGATTACCAGCAAACCCAAGCTAAAACGGCCGTGTCACCGAATGGGAAATCAGAGATGATAAGAAGCAAGGAAAGAGATGACATAAATCCTGGAGAAGAGGAGCTTGCTAAAGTGGCAACACAAGGTCATAACAGTCAAAATGATGATACAAAGACGGATTCAAGTGCTACAAAGATTTACAATTGTAAACAATGGGAGTGTGTGGGGGCAGAAGAAATGTCTTGAGAAGGGAAGGGAAACAGGAGGATGGTTAATACATGGCGGTAGGTTCAAAGCCATAGTGTTGATGGAAGTGATATGGAAAAGACTCACCACAATGGAGGTATGGAACAAGCAGGTAACAACAAAGAGGAAGGAGGTAATGATATGAGAAAAATGTGGTCAACAATGAAGGAGATAGGAATAACTGGGCAGCTATCAGAGGAGGTGTATTTAGCAGAATTAGCAAGAATGGAAGATAGAGGTAAGGAGGAAAAGGATAAGAGGGGGAGTAGAACTCAAACTGTGGTTTAAATGAAGATTCTGTCACTAAATGTGAGGGGTTTAGGGAGAGGGTGAAACGGAGGCGCATAAAGAGGATGGTGGTGGGGAATAAGATTGATATATGTCTTTTCCAGGAAACAAAGTGTAGCAATCTGAAGGAATGGGAGATAAAGGAGGTGTGGGGGAGTGACGAATGTGACTGAAGCATACTTCCATCAACGGGACTGAGCGGCGGTTGTGTTACAATTTGGAGGAAAGGTTTACTGGAGGTGGTGTGGCAAATCCAAGGGCAGGGTTTTTTAGGAGTTGCATTTAAAGGAACTAATCCAGATAAGGTGAACTATGTTGTCAATGTGTACGCTCCGTGTACGTTGGAGGGCAAGAGAAAGGTCTGGAATGACTTAATGATGACTAGAAGAGGGGGTCCCACATGTAAGATGGGTAGTTGGCAGGGATTTTAATGCGGTTAGAGGAAGGAGTGAAATTAGAGGAAGATCGACTTTCCACTCAACGAGGGAGATGGAGGAATTTGAATTTTTTATCCAGCAAATGGGGCTAGTAGACATCCCAGTTATTGGAAAAGGAGTGACATGGATATCACTAGATGGACAGTCAGCCAGCAGATTAGACAGGTTTCTATTCTCGCCGACACTGATGGAGGAATGGGGAGTTAGTGCACAGAGGGTAGGATCTAGGGAGTTTTCTGATCATTGCTGGATAAGCACAATAGGTGAGAAGCAGAACTGAGGCCCAAACCATTCAAGTTTTTTTATTATTGGTTGGAAGAGGCTTCCTTTGGAGAATTGATAAAAGCAAGGTGGGGCTCAATACAGTGCTCTGGGTGGAAGATGTACCAGTTGGCAACGAAGCTAAAGGCTATAAAAGGGGAGATAAAAAAGTGGTCTGAGGATGTGTGGAAAAAGGATGATAGATTCCTGACTGAAAGGGTTAAGGAGATGGAAGTGGTTGATCAACAGTTAGTGGAAGGGACCCAGGTGATTAGTAGATCAAGGCATGACTTTATGGCAGAATACTGGAGCAAGGCTAGGGTGATAGAGCATGCACTGCTTCAGAAATCTAGGGTACGATGGGCTCTAAGTGGAGATAACAATTCCAAGTACTTTTATAATTGTTTTAAGGCGAGATGTCATGCAAATTCCATTTTGGCAGTCTAGTCAGAAACGGGATGGCTGGAGAGTGTGTCTGATATTAGAGCAAAAATATTAGACCATTTTTCGGATAATTTCCAAGAAAGATGGTTGGGTAGACCTACAATGGATGAAGTCCCCTTCTCACAATTATCAGAACAGCAGAAGCAGTTTTTGGAGGAGCCTTTTTTAGAGGAGGAAATCAAGGCGGCAGTCTGGGCTTGTGAAGGAGGGAAAAGCCCAGGACCTGATGGTTTTGGAATGAGCTTTTACAAATCCTGCTGGGGAGTAATTGGGCCAGATGTGGTGAAGGCAGTACAGGAGTTCTATGAGTCTGGTATACTACCGAAAGGGGTAAGCTCTTCTTTCATTATTCTCATTCCAAAGGTGGCCATACCTTCAGGGTTGAGCCAATACAGGCCCATTTCCTTAATTTCAAGTGTGCAAAAGATCATTTCAAAGCTACTGTCATTAAGGTTGAAAAAAGTGTTGACTGGGTTGATATCGTCCACTCAGACGGCCTTCTTGTCTGGAAGATCGATTCTGGATGGAGTTGTGGTGGCAAATGAGCTTCTGGATTGGGCAAAAAGAAGGCGAAAGACGTGCTTTTTGTTCAAGGTGGATTTTGAGAAGGCTTATGACTCGGTGAATTGGAATTTTCTTGATTATATACTGGGTAGGATGGGGTTTGGGAGGAGATGGAGATTGTGGATGAGTGCAATAGTTCAGAATAGCTATATTTCAATTCTTGTAAATGGGTGTCCGACATCAGAGTTTAAGTCAGCGAGAGGTTTGAAGCAAGGAGATCCGCTGTCTCCTTTTTTGTTTTTTATGGTGGCGGAGGCATTAGCAGGTTTGTACAGATCAACCATACACAAAGGTTTGTACATGGAAATAAAGGTACAAGAGAATGCAAGATATTCACTGTTACAGTATGCAGATGATGTCATTATGATGGGTGAAGCGGACTTGAAAACTGTGTGGTACTTGAAGGCAATTTTGCGGGGCTTTGAAATGGCGTCAGGTCTAAAGGTTAATGTCAGAAAGAGTAGCTTCCATAGCCTAAATGCGTCCGAACCCTTCACACTTGCGGCTAGTAGAATTCTCATTTGTAATATTGGCACACCACCATTCAAATTCTTAGGGGTACCAGTGGGAGTCAACCCTAAGAAGGAACAAGTTTGGAAGCCAGTCATCGACCAGTTCAAGAAGCGACTGTCAGGCTGGCAGGTTAGTAATGTGTCCTTTGCTGGGAGGTTGGTATTACTAAATTCAGTGCTAGCTTCTCTTCTATTGTATTTTTTCTCCTTTTACAAGGCACCTAAGTCAGTGCTGAAGTCTCTGAAGCGGTTGTAGCGGTCTTTCTTATGGGGAGGCAATGAAAGTCAGCCCAAAATTGCATGGTTAAGTTGGGAAAAAGTATGCCGGCCAAAAGAAGAAGGAGGTCTAGGGGTAAAGTGTCTGGAGAAATTTAATTTGAGTCTGCTGGCAAAATGGAGGTGGAGAATATTATCAGATGATACGGCTATTTGGGGTCCGCTACTGAGGAGTAGGTACGGGGAGGTACACAGATATATGGATAGGCTGACATCTTTTGCTCATACTTCTCAATGGTGGAAAGACATATGGGTCATTGATGGACCAAAAGCGGTATTGACTGCATGGTTTCAAACTAGAGTAAACAGGATTGTAAGGTCGGGAGTGGCTACGCTATTTTGGGAACAGAGGTGGATTGGTGATTTGGCATTCGGTGTACTTTTTCCCAGATTGTACGCCCTAGCAGAGGATAAGTTTATTACTATCGTGGATAAATGCCAGCCAGGAGATCCTAGGTCACCATGGAGATGGGCCTGGCGAAGGGAGTTGTTTGTATGGGAGGAGCAGCTGCTTCATGCTTTACAGGATGCTTTAAGTGAGGTGGAATTGGTTGACCGGTCTCTAGATGAATGGGGGTGGAATTCAGCGGTCGGAGGGAGTTACTCGGTGGCGGCAGGGTATAAGGTGTTGAATGAAGGAATACTTGATTTAGGAATGAATGGTGTAGAACCCAAGCAATTGTGCTGTTTGTGGAAGGAAAAGCTACCATCTAAGGTATTGGTGTTCTCTTGGAGACTGCTAAGGGATAGACTACCCACTATTGATAACCTGCTAAGGAGAAGGATTAATACCTCTATGCTCAATCCAATGTGTGTGTTTTGTAATACTGGGCCAAAGACCAAAAACCATCTTTTCTTACAATGCCCACACGCACAAAGGTTGTGGTATGGAGTTATCAGTTGGGTAGGGGTGCAGTCCCCACTTCTGGGAGACTTGAACCAGCTATTTCTTGTATCCTCTGGATGGGTGGTGGGAAAGCGGAAAAAGAGATGCAGGTATGTGTTTTGGATTACTGTATGTTGGAGTCTCTGGTTGTCCAGGAATGCTATTATTTTTCAAAGGTCCGCGATGGAATCTCTTGATATATTAATGTCGATAAAGGTTTTATCGTGGAAATGACTGCGGTACTCTTTTGGTTTTAATGCAGGGTGTGTATTTTCTGATTGGTGCTCGCACCCTAGATTATGTCTGATGAATATGAAATAGATACATAGGTCACGTGGAGTACAGTAGGGATATCCCTTGAGTATTGTACATCAGTTGAAACATTTTGTTTCAATTGCTTTTTATATTCTATAATATAATATACTTTTGCTTGTAAAAAAAAATAATTTTAATCCGTAAATGTTACAAGCAACCCCTAGTTAAGTTTTGAAAGAAAAATTTAGATAAATTAATTAGTCATGATATTTATATTTTTGTATAATTTAGTTCTTGAAACCCTATTTTAATTATTTTTAAAATATTTTAAATTAATGACTCAATTGTACGAAAATAAAAATATCATAGAGTAATTTGGCTAAACATCTTTTTCAACGACTTAAGTAATGAATGATGTTTGTAATTTTCACTAAAATAGTACTTAGTTCTAAATTTTTTTCTTAAATTTTTGTTTATGTCTTGGTTGGATCAACCTTGTACCCATCAAGTTAAGCACTCCAGTATATAACATAAAATCAATTAGGTCAGCCAATTACCAGTTTTTTGTATTTATACAAGGCATGGTCTAATGACTATATATGTCTATAACATAACCTGCTGCTGCAAAGGGCCATTATTGAATAATTAGTTTTTTTTTTCATTTTAGAAACTTAATTGGTATATGTTAAGTTCTTATATAAACTACAACTAAATTTTTTTGGGTACATGCATGTGAGTAAAAAGGAAGAAAAAATAAATAAATGATAAATAATGTTTTTTAACATATATTAAGGATATATATACCATATATTCTCGTATAGTTCACATTCAACTAAATTACACCTCTTGTTACATAACAACTAATGTGATAGGAAATGAAAAAGAAACTAATAAAAAATTTCACAAAGAAAATGAGATTCAAACAAAATATATATATATATATATATATATATATTTATATATATTTTATAGTGTGTACTCTGATTCAGACCTTAGGCTGAACCTACTTTCGAGTTGGACTTCCAATTAAGGTTAGGTCTACCTCAACCTAGCCCGACATTTTATTTAAGGTGGAACTCATAACACTACATGAAAAAGTTCAAATTATCCATTTAAAGGTAAAAGATAAACCTTAATTATCTTTTAGGGGTAAAAGATAAATCCAAAATTATCTTTACAGGCCTAAGCCCAAAAAGGTAAACATTATGAATAATAAAACACGAGTACATGTTTGAGGACTGCATTATTATATTATTTTCCTGACATACTGTACTTTCTAGTACACTAGTCAACTCCCCTCTAACTTGAGCGTCAGAGTCCTTTTGTAAGTATCCATCTGTACTGGCTTAGAGAAACCGTTGGATTGGAAGATTGGACATCAAGGAGGAAAACTGCTCAGTGTGTACAAGAATAGTTGGTGCCCACCATGGGCCGAGTAAGTAATACCCTCCGACCCCAAAGACAAGATTGAGCAGGCGAGACGATGGTTCAGATAAAGTTTCCCTCCCAGGCGCGAACCAGATTGGACCTACCCACATGGCGAGGCCTACCCAAGTGTGGTCAGGTACCCTAGTTCAGGTAGGGCCTTAAGTGCACTCCTCTGCACTTAGCCTCAAGTGCACGTCTCGACACTTAGCCTCGAATACAAGTCTTGACACTTAGCCTCAAGTGTACCCTTCGGCACTCAACCTCAAGTGCACATCTCGACACTCAGCCTTAAGTGCACATCTTGACACTCAACCTTGAGTGCACGTCTCTACACTCAACCTTGAGTGCATGCCTCAATACTTAGCCTTAGGTGCATCCTTCGACAGTCAAACTCGAATGCACGCCTCGACACTCAACCTTAGGTGCACCCTTCAGCTCTCAACCTCGAGTGCACCATCAACACTCAGCCTTGAGTGTACATCTCGACAATCAGTCTCAAGTAAATGTCTCAACACTTAACCTCAAGTGTACCCTTTGGCACTCAACCTCGAGTGAATGTCTCAACGCTTAGCCTCAAGTACACGTCTCAGCACTCAGCCTTGAGTTCATGTCTCAACACTCGGCCTTAAGTGCACTCTTTGACACTCAACGTCAAGTGCACATCTCAACACTCAGCCTCGAGTGCACGTCTAGACACTCAGCCTCAAATGCACCCTTTAACACTCAGCCTCAAGTGCACGCCTCGACAC
Source organism: Psophocarpus tetragonolobus (assembly GCA_037954015.1). Lineage (NCBI taxonomy): Eukaryota > Viridiplantae > Streptophyta > Magnoliopsida > Fabales > Fabaceae > Psophocarpus > Psophocarpus tetragonolobus. The sequence continues at coordinate 98,100,367 of CM075688.1, forward strand.
TCAGCCTCGAATGCACGCCTCAGCATTCAACCTCAAGTGTACCCTTCGACACTCAGCCTTGTATGCAAGTCTTAACACTCAGCCTCAAGTGCATGTCTCAGCACTCACCCTCGAGTGTACCTTTCTGCACTCAGCATCAAGTCCACTTCTCGACACTCAACATCTAGTGCACCCTTTAGCTCTCAACCTCGAGCACACGCCTCGACAATCAATCTTAGGTGCATCCTTCGACACTCAACCTCAAGTGCAAATTTTGGAACTTAGTGTCACGTGCATGTCTTGGTACTCGGCCTCAACTACACCCTTCGACACTTAGTGTTGAGTGCACGCTTCGACACTCATCCTTAATTGCATCTTTCGGCTCTTAGCCTTGAGTGCATCTCTTGGTACTCATCCTCGAATGCATGCCTCAACACTCAGCCTCTAATGTACAAGATAGGGTTTCCCTCCCAGCCAACCAGCCCGGGTAAGGAGGTACCTTAGCAAAAACTTAGAAACGCGAAAACAAGATTTGCCTCTCGACTAACCAGCCAGGGTAAGGAGGTACCTTCGCTAAAAGTCAGAAACACAAAGATAAGGTTTTCCTCCCTGCTAACCAATTCAGGTAAAGATGTACCTTAGCCAAAACTCGAAAACACAAAGACAAGGTTTTCCTCCTGGTCAACCAGCTCGAGTATGGATGTATCTTATCCAAAAATCAGAAACGCGAAGACAAGGTTTTCCTCTCGACCAATCAACCCAGCTAAGGATGTACCTTAGCCAAAAATCAGAAACGCAAAGACAAGGTTTCATTTTCGGCCAACCAGCCTAGGTAAAGAGGTACCTTGCCAAAAAATAAAACATGCAAAGACAAGGTTTCCCTTATAGCCAACCAATTCAGGTAAGGAGGTACCTTAGCCAAAAATCAGAAACACAAAGACAAGGTTTCCAACCTAAAAAATTCTTACAAGAACAGTACATGAAAGGTTGGGAAAATTGGCAACCCTAAGGCCCTCTAAACTATTCTGGCCAAACTTTCCATATCGAGCCTACAACGTATCACACCCAGATAAGCATCACTTAAACACATATCAAACATCTCCGTCGTTTCAACTCCTTGATACTGATGGAGTTTTGTACCATAGGAATCTCTTGACCTGGACTTACCCTAAGCCGAAGTTACCCCTGAGTCATACCTCCAATTAAGGTCGGCCTACCCTCAACTTGGCCCGACATTCTGTTTAAGGTGGGACCCATAACACTACATGGAAAAGTTCAAATTATCTCTTTACAGGTAAAAGATAAACCCTAATTATCTTTTACGGTAAAATATAAATTCCAAATTTTCTTTACAGGGCTAAGCCAAAATGGTAAACACTATAAATAATAAAGCATGAGTACAAGTTTAGTACTGAATTATTATATTACTTTCCTGCTAACATACTGTACTTTGCAATGCATTAGTCAACTCCCTTCTGACTTGAGCGTCGAAGTGCTTTTGTATGTAACCACTTGTACTGACTTGGAGAAATCATTAAATATGAAAATTGGATGATCAAAGAGGAATATCTAATCAATGTGTGCAAGAACAATAATAATTTATATACAAGTCATATTTTTATTGAGTAGAATAACTAAGTTAGACAGATATTATTAGATCCTTCCGAAGATAATTATCATTGAACTTGTTTATCATATAGACAATAATAAATTTTAGCACCCTGACAAGATATATATATATATAGTATGATATATATTTTTTTGTTCAGTCTTTGTTTATCATCTATCATGTAGGATGAAAGATAATACCTCAAAATATTTTGCATACAATATTTCATTTTTTGAGGATTTAATTAAAGGGTGTGTGACTAAAGGAATACATCGCCCATATGACAGTACACATGCGCAATAGGTATGTCATACCAAAACTAACAGTCATTCAGTAGCGCATTGTGTGTGCCATGATTTACCTTTATCTATATTCTATTTTTTATTACTTATAATAACAGTGTAAATAGCCACAACTTTTGAATTGGTAGTGCCCTCTATCACTCTGCTGATGACTCTATCCTCAAAAGTGACCCTAATTTGTTACATGTATTCAACCTCTTAACAATTGTTTAGACACCTTGCAAGTTCCTAATGGGCAGTTGCCAAGATAAGTATAAAACCTAAAGAAAATGATCTAAAGATCATGTGAATTGAGATGTTACAAAATTGACTTAATTGTGAAAGCACAGTTGACGACTTCCTCATAAACAATCTCACGATAACTACCAAGTAATCCACCTATAACCATACGATTAGGTAAGCTCTAGGTAACCACTTACACTATATAAGACAACTAATGAGGAACTAAACAAGACACTTTTTGTTACAAAAACATCTTGGCGACTACAGTGGGAATTGGTAAAACATCTCTCACCTCCTTGTGATTTTGATGGTTAGGACACGCAACAATCCTTGCTTCGAGACGTCAACCTCGGAAGAGACCACCATGGAAGATTTTTTGGAAGAAATGTGAACTATGCATTAAGAGACATAACATGTCAACCAAAGAGCCACGCAAGCTGAAATACATAACATACATCTCTTGGAAGAAGCACGACTTCAACTCCAAGCAACACAACAAGAATTTTGAATGCAGTTGGCAGCGCTAAGCTAACTTGAGGGAGAAATCTTTGTTGAGCCCCAGAGAGACTTCCAGCCCTTCTCCGAACAAATCGAAGTCGATCCCATCCCACCACATGTTTGGTTCCCAAAATCGATCCTTATAATAGCATAAGACTTGAATGGAAACCTACGAACCTTTCGATCCCATAAGCTCATTAGCGGAGGTAGTGATGCTCTATGTTGCAAAATGTTTGCTTGAACTTTGATAAGAATAGCTCTAGAGTGGTTTCATGGTCTCCCCGATCGCTCCATCTCCAATTTGGGTGAGTTCTCTTGGTTATTCGTCATGCAATTTTCCACCAATCAATTGAATCTGCCTATGGTGGTTGACCTGCTTGATATCTAAGAGTCATGTGATGAGACCGTAAAACAATATCTCACACACTTCAACAAAGAAACAATACGAGTTGTCAACCTCAATGAAACCATGTTTGTGGTGGCCTTTTTGAAAGGACTTTGGGTTGGGCCTTATGGGGAGTCCTTCATACATCGTAAATTGGAGACCATGACTGAAATACGATCAAGGGTAACCTACCACATTGATGGAAATGAAGTCATGATGCAAAGAGGGCAAGAGAGAAAGAGGAAACATGTAACAAAATGCAATCTTTGAAAAAAAAAGGTGAAATGTGATCTCCACAAGCACGAAAATAGTAGCAGCACGACCAACTAAATATGACCTTAAGAACCTTACTCCTCTAACGATCTCATGACATCAAGTACTACAAGATGTTAGTAGTACACGTTTGATGCGTTTCCCTCCGATTTCATATTGAAAAATGTGGCAGATTAGAATTGTTAGTGCGAATTCCATCACACATATGGTCACGACACCGAGCAGTGTTGCGCCTTGATCAAGAAGATTGAAAAGTTAATCAAGGAAGGTCACTTATGCCATTGCATTCAAAATGATGAGGAACAAAAGGCGAACCCGACGTCTTTCTCGCAAGAGACCAAGAGGGCATGTAAGGATGATATTAACCATAAGCAGCTGATTTAAGGAGATTTTAAATAAAATTTTAATTTGCAACCCAACTTTGTTGTAAACAAGTCTCACATGTTAGATCGATACTATTCAAACCTGATCCCAATGTAAATTATGAGTTATATTGCAGATTAGATACATTAATAGATGATCCAATGTTACTAAGAGTTACATTGCAAATCATAAATTGATCTCAATGTAAACTTGAGTTGCATTGCAGGTCGACCTAGAAAAAATTATGGTCCCAATGTAACCAAGAGTTATATTACAAATCATAAATTAACCTTAATATAAACCTGAATTGCATTGCAGGTCAGCCAAGAACAAAGGTTGATCCTAATGTAACCAAGAGTTACATTATAGATCATAAACCAACACCAATGTAAACCTAAGTTGTATTGCAGGTTAGCCAAGAACAATGGATGTCCCAATGTAACCAAGAGTTACATTGCAGATCATAAACTAACCCCAATATAAACCTAAGTTGCATTACAGGTCAACCAAGAATAATGGATGGTCACATTGTAACCAAGAGTTACATTGTAGATCATAAACCAAGCCCAATGTAAACTTGAGTTACATTACAAGTCAGTCAAGAATAATGGATGGTCCCAATGCAAACATGTGTTGTGTTGCAGATCGTGATATTATCGACATGAAAGACCTGACATGCTACTTTATCATTAATAGTCAAAACATCATTACAATGGTAAAATGATCATTACAAAAGGTGATCGATACAAACTATAAAAAAAACTAGAAATCACATCTTGTCACATTTTACATCACTTCTTGTGTCACTTGCGTCAGGGCAAACCTCCTTTAGTTTGTCTCACGTCGTCTAAAAGAACGATCCCACACTAACCAAACTCATTGTCCAGCCTTTTCACTCCTACAGAACTCAAGGATGACGGGCTTGTGTACTGGAGAGAAGAGGCTGATGACTTGAGAAACACGACCTAGGAAACACAACCTGAGAAATCTGACCTCTTAATAACTGTCAAGACATCCCGTGAACCCCTAATGGGCAGTTATCAAGACAAGTATAAAACCTAAAAAGAAGATTTAAAAATCATGTGGACTGGGATGTCACAAAATCGACCTAACTGAGAAAGCATGGTTGACAACTTTCTCATAATCGATCTCATAATAACTACCAAATAATCAATTTATAACCTTCCAATAAGGTAACCTTCATATAACCACCAAGTAATCATTCAATAATCGATGAAGAATCAAACAAGCTATTTTTTACCAAAACAAAAATATTTCCAATTAATGGTTTGGTATGCTCTACATAATATATAGGATAGTTACACACAGCGTACGGTTAACTTCTTGTTGTGTTTCAGATGATATAGATTTTAAACAGAGACCATTGCTAAATTTAGAAAAGATATTTCCCGGACACTCTAGTTTTATACAGTAATATCAAACGAGCAATTAATATATATAAGATATTTTTGAGATGGTGTGGTAAGTTAGAGAGCAAATTAGATGGTGGAATAAAATCATTATGGTTTTTGTTTGGTGTGGCTTAATATATTCTTTTGATTTGTAATTATATGAGCGTTAAATTGGTTTTTCTCATGTGAGTCATGATCCAATAAACCCATTAGTTGTCAAAACTGGTTTTAATTTTTAAAAAAGTCATATATATATATATATATATATATATATATATATATATATATACTAAAGGTTTTAACCCTTGGAATCTCTAAAATAAAAATACTTATATATTGTGAGTGTAAAAAGTTTTACACTCGCAGTTAATCATAATCATTTATATATGTTAAGTTTATTGAATTTACCAATAATAATTTAAAATTTTTGTAAATAAATAATTATAATTAACCGTAACTCTTTTATACTTCTAATTTATAGGTGTTAGACTCAAATAAATATTTATGTAATCCATGAAAACTATAAAACCTTAATTACATCACACTATTGACATCACTTGAGCTTCTCATGTCAAGTCTCCACCACCAACATTTAAAACATCAAATTAATATAAGGATTATTTATGTATCAGTCAACTTATAGTTATCTATTTCCACATATCCTTAATACTTCAATATTTTTATCCTATTCAAAATCAATATAAAAACTATAACAAAAAGATTTTATCTTTAATTTAATTAATTTTGAAAATACTAATAATATATTTTTTAACACATTTATTTTAACTTATTATTATTATTATTAAAATTTAACAAAATTATAAAAGAAATTAATTAATTAAATATTAAGAAGCAGTATTAAAAATTAATCAATAATAAATAGTATAGTAAAAAAAAGTGTGTTAGTGATATGTTATAAGGATTTTTCTTTAATTTGTGAGTGTATCGTGGATAGTGGATATGAATCTTCCATTTGGTGGTGACTAGATAATTTATGATCTCCTTATTAGCAAAATGACTGCATGGACAGGGTTCACCTAAAGGTGGGATCTTCTAAAGACAAATGATGACTAGCTACTTTTAAAAACAAGGATGAAGGATTGCAGCTAGATCATGACATAATAACGAATATGCAAATTAAATTACCTCACTTTTATGATTGATGCAAATATCGATCGGGATTATGATGAATAAGGAAGAAAAGAAAAGACTTGAAAATTTGGTTCATGAGATAAGTACCGGCTGGCCTGGGTCTCATAATGCAAGAGTTGAAAATCATATTTCCCACTGCAACATAACTTTGCCCAGTGACCAGTGAGGAAAGCGTCCACGTATATGCTGCATACACATTACTCACTTTTGGTGGTAATACTAGTGGCTATTACCGTGTCAGTACAATTCTCAGGATAAATTCTTCTAAAGCATGCGTGATGATGATTCTGATTTCTGCATTACCCCACCACATGCTAATACAAATATTAACAACTAAATGTGGTCACCTTTGGTAAACATATTACCTAGAGATAAGGAGATAAGGAGTATGCATGAAATTAAAGTGGCTTTTCGCTCTATATTTTTTTTATATATATAACCACCTGCATGTGTTAATTTGGTTATTGATATTTTTAATTTCTCCAAACGTACAATAATTTTACTTACATTAAGTTCAGTCAGATGTTTACAATTTTGAAAACTAAATTTAAGTTTAATTTGTTTTGTGCTTCCCCTAATTCGACAATTAAGCAAGATAATTGTTACTTGTTATTTTAACTGCAAGATTTCTACGAATATAAAGTACAAAATAAATACAGCACTGTATATTACACATGCAGCCGGTAGAAATCTTAATCCATTGGTTTTCATATATATGAGTCACAGTAAGGACATAAATATATATATATATATATATGTGTGTGTGTGATCAGAATATGAATCCCTAAAACAGAACATAACCATCAAGGCTATGATCGAGTATGATATAAAGTTCTAGTTCAGGCTCAGCTATTAATGCTAAATCCAAAAGAATAGAAAAAACATTTACGTCTTATTAATTCATCTACTGGATTGGAAATGTCTCTACTAAATTCATTCATGTTTCATTTTTTGCTTTCACTCATCAATAATTATGATATCATTTAATAATTTTTTTTATAAATTCTTTATATATTATAAAGTTAGGATATTTATTGATAGTTGAAACAGAAAATGAGATACAAATTTTAGCATAAGAATTTTTATTCCATAAATACTTTATAATAAATATGAATTTCAAAACCATTTACTATACCCCTTACAATTTTTTAAAAGAAAATTATAAGATTTTCTAAAATTATTTTGTACATTAATTATTTTTTATTAAAATACTCTCTTAATTACTTTACAATAAATACATCTCTCTCTTATGAATATTAAAAAATATACTATATTATTAAAGTACAGATGATTATGTATCCCAACAAAATTAAACTAATGCCATCATCAATTTTTTTTACATAAATATTAATTAAAAATTAAAAATGACATAAAAAAACTTTTGGAATAATACACTAGCTGTTAGTGCATATTTAACGAAATACTTTTCGTACGAAATAACATTTCCGCAAAATCTTTGATACAAATAAACGATGGTATGTGTTTTTGTAATCTTTAGGTGCAGTCAGGCATTCTCGTAACATTAAGATTTTTTCATAAAATTAAGGATAATGTTAAAAATGAAATTTAAATTTAATGTTTCTAATTAACTTAACCAACAAGTGTGAATTAATTAAGAACGGAGGTAGTAATTAAGCATAAAACACCACCTTCCCATATGTTGCCTTCATCAAGACACTAATATGGTAGATGCTTCGTTTGACAAGGATATAATTAATATGGTTGCGTTGGTGTAGTAACAATGCTTACAGGTGGATTAATGTAAAATATCAAGCTTCATTTTAATTAGTCTATGAATTTGATCAACGGGTACCCTGCAATTAATTAATGATGGAAATCGACTAGGAATACCATGTCTTCCTCTTCCCATAATACGAAGATTGATAAAAAAGCTACTACTTCGTACTCCACTAGCTAAATTTACTTGGTTTTTCATAGCTTTTATGACCTATTTATTAGTCTTTTTAATGTTGGAAGGCAACAATAATGTAACCCTTTAATTCTTTGATGATCAATTTTTTTTATGGTTAACTCACTTTTTGGGCTGAGTGGGTACAAAAATACATGCGTTTCACTTCTTTTTTATTTTCAAAATTCCTTCTCAGCATTTCCTTTTGTATTCTAAGAATATCTCTTTCTTTTCTCTAACATTACTTTCATTATTTGGTATCTTTAAAGTTTAAAATATCCATTTTAGTTTCTTAAAAAATATTAAATAATTTTTGTAGTTTTTACAATATCATATTATTTTAAGATATTTATACACAATTTTATGTTAATGGTTGAAAAAGTTAAGAAATTTATTTTTTATTTTCTTTATTTTTAATTATTGAATTTAAAATATAAATTCTTAATACATTTTTTTATAAGCGAAATAAATTACATTAATAATAGTGTAGGTTATCACAAGATATCTCAACTAAATGTTTACAATTGTATAAGAGACTACTGATCAAGATGGACATTCTCAGATCCCAAAAGAGTACAAAAAGAAAGAGTACCTGCTTAACAAACATATAAGGAAGGATTCATTACTCACTCACGAAAACTATGAGAGGTTAACATGGAAGTCCTACTCCATTCCCACGAACTCAGCTAAACTGTTAGAATTATAGCTTGGAAATTAGGAGGTGTTGAATTGAAGATTGAAAGGAAGTAGATTGATATTGTAGACAATACAGTTTTGATGAGCACCACTCTCCCTGCTATAGACTTGTATTTGTGCTCTCACCCTAATAAATCTCTTTTTAACCCCTTCCATTATGGGCTTTCACATCGTCAATCTTGTAGGATTAGCTTCAATGGGAGTCTCATGTATTTGAATGGGATGGACCCCACCTTAAAGTTTAAAAGGAACGATGCTCTAACTAAGATTGCCTCAGACACATTCACCTTGAGGACCTGACTCTTATGAAAATTAACTTTAAGTCCGGAGACTAACTCAAAATTAAGCAGAACTGTTTTCATCACTACAATTGTCTCCTAGTTCATTTGTGCTAATAAAAGTGTGTCGTCAGCAAGCTATAAATGTGAGACACCAATTGCATCCTTCATAATGGCATACCCCTTCCACAATCCTTTATCCACCACAAATTAGACCATTTGGCTTAAACCCTCAACTGTAATAAGAAACAAAAATGGTGATAAAGGTCTCCTTGTCTAAAACCCCTACCAATCCTAACTCCTTCGTAGGGCTACCATTAAGCAACACTAAGATTCTTTGCCAACTCACAGAATCGTAAGCTTTTCAAAATTTACCCTCAAACAAACCAATTCTTTATTTTTCCTTTGCATATCATCCACCACCTTATTAATTAACACTCCATCAAGGATTTGTCTTCCTTTTTTAAACATTTTCTGATTCTCAGAGATGACCATATGAATTACCCTCCTCAATCTCATTGTCAACACTTCAGTGAGAAATTTATAGATGCACCCAATCAACGAGATAGGCTGATAGTCACTAATCGTGCTAGGGCAAGATGTTTTGGGAATAAAAATAATAAAAGAGTTGTTCAAACCTTTCACCAGCTTAACGTTGATATGAAACTCATTAAAAAAGTTCAAGAAGTCTTTCTTTCATTAGATGCCAAAACTCCTTGAGGAACTGAAAGTTCAAACTATCAATTCCTGGACACTTATTGTTATCACACTCTCACATTATTGCTATCAACTCTCATATTGTTGCTTTCACCTCTACTTCTGAAAACAACTTTTCCAACCCTAACTTCATCTCTTCCAATAACTTGAAAAATGGGAAGTCAACTATCTACAGTCGACTCCAATCTTGATTCTGAAAATGACACCCAAAGTGCTCTTTTACCATGTGTTTTAATTTGACCACCTCCACCACCTCCTCCCTTCCAAAAACAAGACTCAAAATCTCATTGGATTTTGTCCACTTCATCAACGCTTTATGGAAGAATTTAGAGTTGGCGTCTCCTTCTTTTAACCAAAGCACCCTTGAATTTTGATGCATTATAGAACACTTCTTTCTTACCCATTTTTGTAAATTGATCATGCTTCCAACTCTCTCTAGATCCCATCCTCATCCAACACCCCCTCCTCCACTTTTAAATCTAGCTCATTCACTTTTTGCCTCCCTTAAGTAATTTCTTTGTCTATGTCACCAAAGATGAGTTTATTCCACTCCCTAACTTATGCTTAATTAGCTTTAATTTTCCATTTAAAACAAAGGTCTTCCTCCCTTCAATAACTAATTTTCCATTCGTTTTCCACAAATGGCTGAAACTAAATATCATTGAACCAACAATTTAAAAATAAAAAAGGCTTTGTGCCCCAATTCACCTTTCCATCTAGCAACATTATAGGACAATGATCAAACACACTCCTTTGTAAGCCTATAGCTGTCAAAACGAGCTGGTCTAGCCCATATGAGTCAGCTCACCTTGGCCCACCAGTAAAATGGGTCAACCCAGCCTGACTCGTTTAAAATTTTTTACTCAATCTATTAGCCCGACTTGGCCCACCACAGGTTAGTGGGTTATACAGGCCAACCCACAAAAAAATAAAAAAATTATTTTAAAATTTAAAATTTAAAATTCTAAAACTAATTATTTAATTAAGTCTTATTTAAAATTAAGAAAAATATTTTCAATTTTATTATGTAATATAATATTTTAAATCATAAATGTTTAGTGGGTTCAATAATAAATATTTAGTAAAACAGTAAAATATTATAATAATAAATATTTAGTGGGTTAAATACGGGTTTACTGTCGGGTTCTAAGTGGGTCGGGTTGATTTTTAGCTATTGCAACTCATTTTTCTTGTTTTTTGATCTGTCCCATCCCGTATCCATGGTGGGCTGGGTTGACCCATAGGTTTGAACCCGTTTTGACAGCTCTATGTAAGCCCTATTGTTCAACCTTTCCCTATGCTGTAAAAATTCTTTCGAAATAAAAAATCGATCTAACCTGCTCATTGTTTTACCATCATTTTTTGTACCAAGTGAACTTTCATCCCCATAGGCATGTTCAAACATTTCAATGCCATCAAATCCTATATGTAAAACTTTTCCTGACATTCCAAAATTGTAATTTGTGAAGAAAACAAAAATCTAAAAGGTCATTTGGTTTAAAAATTAAGTATAATAAATTAAGATAAAAGTATGTGGTATTTTACTCATTAAAATAAAGGCGACTATGAGGACGAGGTGGGTATATATATTATCGTCCTCATCTTGACTTAACAAATTCGGTATTCCTTATACTCATATCCGGTCAAATCAAGGATTTTCCATCAACTTCAATGTGGGTTCAAGGATTATACATAAGTATGAATTTATTTGTCATCTCTACCCATAGATTTGGCAAAACAAGTTAACTCGGCCTATTTAGGTCCAGCCAACCAATAGTCTGCAAAAAATGAGGAGGGGTGGCCCGCCAACTTTGTCCACTTTTTTTTTTTAAATTTCAAAATTTGATTTTACCAATATCATAATTTTTTTCTCAAATTGATTTGTCCACTTTATCCATTATCGCATTCATCATCATAACATAGTGATTTAATTAACAAATTACTAAAACTACAAGCCCAATCATTTATAAGTTATTAATTTATAATACCAAAGTCTTAAATATCAAAAGTTAAGTCTCATGCCCTTACCCCTATAATTTCCTAAGTTATTATTATTTATAATTTTAAATCATTTTATTATTTTAAGTTAAATAATATCATTAATATATGTGGAGGCAAACTGACAAGCTAACCTACCTTGCCTTTCCTATGACCCAATAGGCTAGCGAACCTAGTTGAGCTTACCAAAACGGACTAGTAAGCCAAAAATCCACCTCATCCCACCAAAACTATGACAAACCTAACTCATTTTGTCACGCAAGTTACAAATGTCCCACATATTTGAACTTATGATATACAAAGAAGTATAATTTAAAAAATTAGTTTATAAAAAGAAAAATGATAGCATCACATTATTTGACACATTTTTTTTAAACATATATCATGTCTCATTGGTTGAAATTATCTAAAAACAAAAAATTATGTAGATCTTACTTGTCCTTAAATGTCTCTCTCTTCTAATTTTTTAATTTTCAATAAATTCCAATTAATGATAGAAAGTATTAGGAGAAGTGTGTTAGAGGAAAAATTATTATAGGGTCTGGATTAACACATCATCTATTATTTCAACCAATTAGCATGCATGTAATATATAATTATTTGATTGGGACAATTTACAACAAAATAGATTGATGAATTAATTATATGTTTCATGTTTATAAGTTTGGACAATGAATGACATGGTGGGTGTGCGTGTGTGTGCGCGTGTGTATATGTGAGTAACAATACCAGTACGGTACCAACAGAATATACAGCAAATTAATTAAATGTTCAAGCCATGCCTTACATCTGCATATTAACACATCCTCTATTATCTCAACCAATTAGCATATAATATATAATTATTTGATTAGGACAATTTACAACAAAATAAATTGATGAATTAATTATATGTTACCTGTTTACAGGTTTGGACAATAGATAATAGATAACATGGTTTGTGTGTGTCTACGTGACCGCGTGTGTGCTTATGTATGTGTGAGTAACAATACCAGCACGGTACCAATAGGGTATAGAGCAGATTAATTAAAAGTTCAAGCCATGTCTTACATCTTACATTTTGTAATCCAAAGTCCAAGTTCATTTGTCTTTTTAAAATGCATGTGTTAAATATAAATATTTTTATAAAAGTTTCCTCTAATTTCTGTAACAAAAAAAATGTTATATAAACATGGAGAACAGAATAACTTGAATAACCAAAAACACAGCTGATCTTATGCATCAGTGTGATCATGGTTCAAGTTCAAAACTTTCATATTCATGGAATGCCCGAATGACTTAGCAACTAGCATATATATGAACATTTTTAATATAAAATGCTCTAGTTTACAAGCCTGTAGTTGTTTTGATTTTTCTTTCTTTATCGTAACTATTTTTTCTCATTAATTAATAAGTTCCTGAATCATTGACCGACCTAAAAGTATATTTTTTCTTAGTGCTTCATAGTCTGCGTCCTTCAATTCCCACAAGCTCAGATAGGGACTGATGACAGGATCTTCGTGCTGAGAATTTAGAAGTGGCAAATGACTAATACTGCAAGAGAAAATAGTACTCTATGAAAACCCACTAACACAAGGTAGTATCCACTTTCTTCGATGTAATGCATATATTGGCCAAATGATATTTTTATGTTAAAAAATTTAAGGGGGAGAACGGTAGGGATCTTAATTAGTTTAAAATTAATAAAAAAAGTTTCCGAGATTTAAATCGTATTTATAAAGATCTTTAAATCCTCGAAAAGACGAGTGAGAGTTTGAAAATATATATTATTCTGTTAAATGCAAAAGCCTATCTTACTCCATTCCACGGCGATTAATTATAAGAACTACTATCCAAAACGCATGAATATAATCTCCAGAACTATATTGGGACTGCAGTTACAACAGTGTTGAAGTTTTTTAAGACTAGAATTATATTAGCACAAAATACAAGTACTAAAACCACAGTTGAAAACCTAAGCTTAGGTTAATCATGTACTTCAGCGTCACGTGCTCCCATATGTCATGTGAAAAGATATTAAAAGAATGGAAATTGAAAAGGATATATATGAGTTGATCTTGAGATAATGAATTCTTAATTATAATTCCATTCTCTTTGATTGACATGCTTCGTTTTTAGGGAGTACAGGCTCAAATTAACATATGTAGGTAAGTGACATATAGTGGTTCACCAGATAAGGCCCGACCCAGTAGCTTGTGAAACACAAAATATACGGAGGTGTTGATTGAATTTGAATGGAATGTGATTATGTTTGATAGAAGCAAACGGAAGTGACGGACCCACAGGCACAGCATGTGAGGTATGGGATGTTATGCTAATGCCATTGCTACCACATCTGTGTACGGAACATACCTATCAATATGACTATGAGTGTCCACAGGATATGATGGATTATAGAAGCGTATATGTACGTACATACACACTACACACTACACACTACACGCCCAGTGACCCGTGACCTGCGTCCTGTGTCAGTGCTTAGACCACACAAAAACAATGTGATTATTAGAAAAGGCACTTCTCCCGGAATTTGTTTCCAGCCGAATTCTCTCTCGCTCTCTCTTGTCCTTTCTTTTAAACCTCACAGGATTAAAACCTATGAATTTTAATTAAGGTTCTCAAACATGATCGTCAAGCCATGAGTTAATAGTTAAATATTAAATCAGGATTTAACTCAAGTTTAACCAGATTTAATAAAATATTATTTTTTTACTAATATAATAATATACTAAAAATAATAATTTATATGATTTATAATACACAAATATAATACATTTTATCAAGTTGAAGTGTTGTTTTTATAACATTACAAAGAAATAAAAGTCTTATATTATTTAAAATTATTGTTTTGAAAGATATTTATTGTTAAAATATTAATTTATGTTAAAATATTTAATTGTATGTTATTTATAGATATTCTAAATTATTGTTAAAATGTTTAATTGTATTTTATTTATAAATATTTTTTATTATCTTTATATAAAGTAATTTTTTTCAAGTTTACGAGTCAAGTTTATACGACTGTCACCTATGTCAAATTCTTGAGTTTGATAATATCATATTATATATATATATATATATAGAGATCTACTTATTCCAAGAGTAAGTCAAAACTTACTCTTTATCATAACACTTCATCATAATCTAATGATAAAAATTAGTTATTCATTACAATCATTAGATTCTAATTATATGAATGGTGAATATGGAGAGTAACTTTGTTAAAATTACTCTTTGAGTGAAGAAAATTTTTTCTTCCAATTTCGTATCTCATTCCTTATCTCAACCAATCAATAAATCACACTAAATTTATATGAGAGTAAGAGAGTAAATATATGATATTAAATGAAAAATAATGATTAAAATCAATAATTCATTATCTCTTTTCCACCATTTATTATTTGTTAAGATTTTTCAAATATTTTTTCTCTCATATCCCATTACTGAGATTTGTTTATTTGAATCTTATAAAAATTTATCTTTTTTACTATATATGTCATATATATATATATATATATATGTATGTGGGCAGTTCACCCACAATGATATCTGCAGAATTATTATCATTTAGGTGTGACTCTACCTTAAAAAAAAAAAAAGGTATGACTTTAACTTAACGTTTTGATCTCATTCGTTTTATATAAATCTAACGATGTAAAATATGACTGAAGAGAGCTCAAGAGATTTGGGACTGGAGAGGCTGTGCTCCCAATTTCTTGGCGAATACAGGTGAATTGATAACAGACGCTGGGTTTATAAGAAAAGATTTTATTTTCGCAAAATAAACTCTTAAAAAAGAATAGGAAATTTTGAGTGTGACAAAGAGAGACGAGTTCTGTACTTTGTTATGTTGGTTTTACACAATCACACTTTTTCTTTTTACTTTAATCCAACAATTTCTCTTATTATTTTCTATATCTGTTTTCTTTAAACCAGATATGCCTTTAACTTTT
Organism: Psophocarpus tetragonolobus; assembly: GCA_037954015.1. Lineage (NCBI taxonomy): Eukaryota > Viridiplantae > Streptophyta > Magnoliopsida > Fabales > Fabaceae > Psophocarpus > Psophocarpus tetragonolobus. The sequence goes on from CM075688.1 coordinate 98,116,113, forward strand.
AAATCAACAAATGGTTTAAAAATTAAGTTTAATTGAGTTAGTTTAAAGTATGTATTGTGATAGATATAAGAATTTATTAATTGAGTTAGTATGCATAGTCAATTTAACTAATTTTATAACATTTAATCACACTTTTTATTTATAGTAACTAATTAATATTTTAAAAGTGATATAAATAAATAATTATGATTAAATGTAAATATAAAATTTTTTTACATGATCAATGCATGCTACTTAAACTCATAATTAAATTATATTTTATGTTTATATTGTGACATAAATTATAATTAATATTAAATTTTTAAAATATTGAAATATAATTTAGAAATAAAGATAAACATTGTAGATTGAATAAAATAGACGCTAAAAATACTTACATATTAAGTTAAAGGTAAAAGGCGAGTTGTTGGCGATATATAGTTGAGGAAAAAAAATTGAAGCGTCCATGCTACTAATTGAAATGTACATCTAAAAGAGAAGAATAAGAAGAAGAAAAAATTAATAGAATAAGAAGAGTCAATTAAAGGCTTTGCTATACGTATATTCCTTTTCTTTTAGCGTACAATTTTTTTTTAAGGGAATGAGGAATGCCACCCAAAAATAATTACTAATATCAGTAGTTAATATACAATTTAAATCATTATGATAAATAGTAGATAGTGTGTCTCGAACAAAATTAAATATAGAAGTATCTAGAGTAGAAATGACTCCTAACTTAGCAAATTCTTCTGTCAGCAAGTTCGTTTACCGGGTTGTAAACATGAAATTGCATTGAACTGTTTTTCTACTACTCCTAAAGATAGATTCTACAATGACAAAATACTCATTGTCAATTGTACACCCCTCATCCAATAACTAAATGTTATGGAGTGAATCAGATTCAATGGTGAGTATACAAAATCCTTGCTCATACGCCACAGTCAGTGTGTGAAGAATACCCAATAATTCAACCTTATCTACGTGATGTGAACACACACTACACTTCCAACTGTCGCCTGACCCTGGGTGCTGAGAACAGTCACATCGCAATTGATTTTCAACACACTGGGATTTGAGGCCATCCAGACAAGTCGATATCCTCTAGTAACATATTGCATGCCATTATCCTTTAGAATTTATCACATATGGTGAATATTACTAAGTTCTCTTGACAAGAGACATGACAGAGCAAACTACGTGGTTATCAAATTGACATCAACCTTTGAAAATATACTCATTATCGCTTCCACCAGATACGATCAAGAGCAATACCAAAAATTTGGCACCATTGTCGATTCTGGGCCTTTGTTAAATTTGATATCAACCACAGAAAAGTTTTGTTCCATGAAGAAATTTGGGATACTTGATATACCAAGGTTTTCCAAACTCAGGCCATATAGGGATAGTCTCAAATTGCATGCATCATGGATTCCCTCTCAGCGTCACAAAGCGGGCACTTTGAATTATCATTCGTATGCTTAGAGAACTAGAATTCGTTTGTGGGGAGCATTGGATATTTCTCAAATAATTAAAAATAAAAAACAAAGCTTTTAGCTATTTCATTTATTGAGTGGTCTCTACTGTTGGGAACAAAGCACTAAAGGAGAGAAGAGAGAAATAAACAACACTAAGAAGTATTTGTTTTGGTGCATTTGTAAACCTTACATAAGCTGGCTTATATAGCAAAATGAAGAACACATCTCACAATACTAAGCAATGTGAGACTAAAAATCAAACTACAAAACTTAATAAAACTACAAAACTAACAATTCTCCCACTTGGAGTTTGATTATCACTTATTGTAGTTGCCTTCATCATCAATCATTCTTAAAGGCCAATTGAGACACTGCAAAGCCTCAACTTCTCTGTTGTGACAACCTTTGTCAACATATTCGTTGGGTTCTTACTTCCTAGTATCTTCTTCAACGTTAGTACTTCATTCTCAAGTAGAGATCTGATGAAGTGATAACGGAGATCAATGTGCTTCGTTCTGGAGTGAAATGTTGAATTCTTAGCCAGATGTATTGCAGTCTGACTGTCACTGTGCAAAACACTATTTTCCTGGATGAATCCCAACTCTGTTAACAATCCTTGAAGCCATATCAATTCTTTGCTAGCTTCTGTTACTGCCACATGCTCAGACTTTGTAGTGGATAGAGCAACGATCTTTTGTATCTGTGACATCCAACTAACAGTTGTAGTTCCAACAGTAAATATGTAGCCAGTGGTACTTCTTCGATGATCAATTTCTCCAGCAAAGTCTACATCTATGTAGCCTTGTACTTTTAGATCTTCTTTTCTAAAATACAAACATTTTTCTATTGTGCCTTGTAGATACCTCAAAATCCATTTAACTGCTTCCCAATGAGCTTTTCCTCGATTTTCCATAAATCTGCTTACAACTCCCACTGCATGGCCAATATCTGGCCTCGTACAGACCATTGCGTACATCAAACTTCCAATGGCTGAGGCATACAGAAGCTTAGCCATAAATTCTTTTTCTTCCTTTGTCTGAGGAGACTGATCCTTGGATAGGCGAAAATGACTGGCCAAAGGTGTACTAACTGGTTTGGCCTTGTCCATGTTAAATCTCTGCAAAACACGGTAGATGTACTCTGCCTGAGATAACTGCAAAACTCCTTTTTGCTTATCTCTCGTGATTTGCATTCCAAGAATCTTCTTTGTTAGGCTTAAGTCCTTCATGTCAAATTCTTTTGACAGTTGAATCTTCATATTTCTGATGTCTGTTATATATGATCCTGCTACTAACATGTCATCAACATAAAGTAGCAAAATGACATAGTTGGACTTGTACCTCTTAAAGAAACAATAATGATCAGCATTGCACTTTTGGAAACCTTCCTTGTGCATGAAGCTCTCAAACTTCTTATACCACTGTCTTGGAGCTTGTTTCATACCATAGAAGCTCTTCTTTAATCTGTACACCATGTTTTTCTTCTTTCCTTCTGAAAAACCTTCAGGCTGGTGCATGTAGATCTCCTCATCTAAATCTCCATGAAGAAATGTCATCTTCACATCTAATTGATTTAGGTAGAGCTCCTCACTAGCCATAATACTTAACACAATCCTGATAGTATTGAGCTTGACAACTGGAGCAAAGACTTCAGTGTAGTCAAATCGTTCTTTTTGCTTAAATCCTTTGACAACAAGTCGGGCCTTGTATCGCTTGGAACCATCATGGTCTTCCTTCACCCGATACACTCATTTATTGTGAAGTGTTTTCTTTCCCATAGGTAACTCAACTAGTTCCCATGTCTGATTGGAGATCAAAGACTTCATCTCGTCTTTCATAGCAAGCTCCCACTTGTCGGCGTTCATGGTTTGACAAGCTTCTATATAATCTTCAGGCTCCCCTCCATCAGTCAGCAACATGTAGTTCATGTATCTCCTGTTAGGCACAGGAACTCGAGAAGACCTTCTCAATTCAGGAGTTGAAGTAAATTGTTGCTCTCTGTCTGATTCAATTACTTCCTCTGATTGAGAACTCTCAACTGCTGGACTTTCTACAGCATCATCCACCTCTACATAAGTTGGCTCACTCGGTTTTTAGTTGCTGGCACTTGTATTATGCTTATCTTTGTACATCACTTTTTCATTGAAGATTACATCTCTGCTGCGGATCATCTTTTTGTTTTCATCATCCCATATGCGGTAAGCCAAACTCATCTTTACTATAACCAAGGAAAGTACACTTCTTTGATTATGGGTCAAGTTTGTTTCTGCCTTGATCACTGATGTGCACATATGCTACACAGCCCAAAACTCTAAGATGTGAGAGTTTTACCTCTTTTCCGCTCCATACCTCTTCTGGTATCTTGTGCTCCAATGGTACCGATGGACTTCAGTTGATCAAGTAAGCTGTTGTGTTGACTGCTTCTGCCCAAAACTGTTTTGGTAAGCCTGACTGCACACGCATGCTTCTGGCTCTTTCAGTCAACGTTCGATTCATACGCTCTGTTACACCATTATGTTCAAGCATACCTGGCATGGTTCTCTCTATTCTGATTCCGTGCTCATAACAAAACTTCTTGAATCTGGTGTCTACATATTCACCAGCATTGTCGGATCTGAGCTTTTTAATCGTCAATCCTGTCTCATTTTCTACCATAGCTTTCCAAATCTTGAAAGCTTCAAATACTTCAGACTTGTGTTTCAGAAAGTAAACTCATACCTTTCTGGAGTGATCATCAATAAAAGTTATGAAGTATTGCTTTCCACCAATGGAAGGGATAGTCGTTGGTCCCCAAACATCAGAGTGGATGAGCTCAAGTCTCTCTTTCTTTGGGGTTTTTCTACTTGTCTGAAAGCTGACTCTCTTCTAGTTTCCAAGTATACAGTCTTCACACATGTCAATTTCTACTAACTGAAGACCTGATAATTTTCCTTTTGAGTGCATGACATTCATCCCTTTCTCACTCATATGTCTAAGTCTTTGGTGCCATAGATTGGGACTTTCATTTGTTGTAACTGCAATCAAATGACATGCTCCTGCTGTCTTGTAAAGAGTACCACTCTTTTTGCCTCGAGCAATTATCATCGCATCCTTTGAAATATTCCAATCATCACCGTGGAAGATTGCTGTGTAGCCTTCACTGGCTAACTGACCCACTGAGATTAAGTTCTTAGTCAGGTCGAGAATATGTCTGACATTTTTCACTTCCCATACAGACTCGTTTAACTTAATCTTTATTGCACTTTTACCTACAATTTCACATGACTGCTCATTACCAAGGTAAACCTTACCAAGGTTTCCAGGAACATAATTCTCGAATAGTTCCTTTGTGAGGTAGCGTGAAAAGATGCTCCAGAGTCTAATACCCAAGACTCCTCTTTATCTTTAAGAAAGCATATCAACACCTCATCTTTTCCTGAGGTGGAGGCAACGTTTGCTTCACCCTTTGCTTCTTGACTCTTCTGTGCACTCCTACACTGGTTTTTGTAGTGCCCGGTTTTCCCACAATTCTAACATTCGATCGTCTTCGAGTTTTAGGAACTACGATGATTTCTGGACTTGGATCATCTCTCCTTTGATTTGCCGCAAACGCTTTTTTTGGTTGAACTTCTTCCTCTTGACTCTGTATGCAATACTGAAGAGGTTGATGGTTCACCCGACTCTCTCCGTCGGATCTTTTCACTAAGAACCAAATTTTGAACATTATCAAATCTTAACTTATTGCTTCCCGATGAGCTACTCACAGCCGTGACCGTAGCATTCCAACTTTCTGGCAAGGAAGACAAAAGTATTAAAGCCCGTACTTCCTCATCGAACTCAATCTCAACTGAACTCAACTGGGTTATAACAATGTTTAGTTCATTGAGATGATGTGCCACTGAAGCACCTTTAGACATCCGCAAATTGAACAATTGCCTCATCAAGTGAACTTTGTTTGAGGCTGATGGTTTCTTGTACATGTTGGAAAGAGCCTTCATGAGACCTGGTGTCGTCCTTTCTTTTGCAATGTTGAAAGCAACATTACTGGATAACGTCAGTCTAATGGCTCCAAAGGCTTGTCTATCAAGGAGACTCCAATCTTCCTCCTTCATACCCTCTGGCTTCTTTCTTGTGAGTGGTTGATACATATTCTTCTGATACAGATAATCTTCTATCTGCATTTTCCAAAAGCCAAAGTTGGCACCATCGAACTTTTCAATCTTCATCTTGCCTTCGTCCATTGCCATTGCTCCTACTGCTTTTGAAGAAAATCCCCCACTAGTTCTCTAAACTGAAATCCCCAAGAACAAGAGAAAAAATCTTTTATGATGTGGAAGATCAGACACAGCTACAGCCACACAGCATATTAAGAAAATTTATTCTAACCAAATCTTTTCTAATGCGGAAGATTAGACACTGCTACAACCACAGAGCATACTAAGAAATGAGCTATGATACCACTTGTTGGGAACAAGGCACTAAAGGAGAGAAGAGAGAAATAAACAACACTAAGAAGTATTTATTTTGGTGCATTTGTAAACCTTACATAAGCTTGCTTATATAGCAAAGTGAAGAACACCATCTCACAATACTAAGCAATGTGGGACTAAAAATCAAACTACAAAACTTAATAAAACTACAAAACTAACATCTACTCCCTTTTATTGCCCGTGTTTCGTTTCTTTAGTATCTATTTTTCAAATTTATTAATAATAAAATTTATGAGACAATTTGAAAATGGTATTCACTTGTTCCACCCCACAAGCTAACTTCCAAAGAAATACATGAACGTGTTACGGGCATTCTCACTTCCCTAATACTCGAAATATAGGATAGTGCTACATAAAATTCACATTAAGAAGACTTTTATAGGCCTTTTTTAATGGAGTACAAGCCATTTGTTTCACTAGCCCAACACGTCATCCTGATTCCCTCTAGGGGCGTCAATCGTACAAATATCAATAACAACATCAGGTGGTAAGAGCTTTGCTAATTTTTTAACATTCCAAGACCTATCTAATGCCACAAAAAAGAAAGTTTTAATATTATTTTGAATATGCAGTTTTATACACCAATCTACCAAAAGGCCACACCTAGGCACCCAATTATCTAACCAAAATTCAATTGTACATTCATTCCCCACTTGTCAGGTTATATTCTAAGCTACAATCCTCCAGGACTCAATTATACCTCTCTAGATATTGGTGTGGTTTAATGCTGGATGAAGGAGAGGCTTTAGAGACCTTCCGCATTTATACTTGGCACGAACAAGTTACACCCAAAAGTCATCCTTCCTAATCAGAAGCTTCCACCCTGATTTTGAAAGCAAGGCTAAGTTAGCCTACCTAATCTTCTTAAGTCCAAAACATCTTATCCTTTTGGGCTTGCAAAGAGTATCTTATCCAAGCCAGTGAACCTTCCTCAAGGTACTAGAACAAAGTCCATGCATTTTTTTAAACAGAGATAAGTAATAGGTTAGTTTGCATGACATAATTTTGCAATGCTTGCACTACTGATTTTGCTAACGTTAGTCTTCCTGATAAAGATAAGGTGTCCCTATTCGAATTATTCAATCTATGTTGAATCTTATCAATTAGGAACTGAAACAAGTCTTTTGACACATGTTTATGATGGAGGGGAATTCCAAGATATTTACCAAGGTGGCAAGTCTGATCAAAACCAAAAGCTTAAGCAATTTGTTCTTGGCGATGCCTATGTACATTAGTAGAGAAACAAATCCTTGTTTTTTCATGGCTTACCTTTTGGCCAGAATTACTACAAAAAAGATTAAGTACATGGATAATGACATTCACTTGGTCTAGTGAAGCTTTTGCAAAAAGTAAAAGGTCATCTGCAAATGCTAGATAGGCTAATTTTGAGAACAAATAAATACAGTGAAATAGATCATCTTGGCGTACCCCGCTAGAAGGTATAAATGAGTCTAGAGTTTCGCCGGTCCATAACATGCACATAGTTGGAAAGGAACTGCAGTGCCATATCAAATTGGTAAAAGATTCCTAAAACTCGATATTTATCATGGTGTCGTTGATGAAGTTCCAATTAAGCCTGTCATATGCTTTCTCCAGGTCCTCTTTAATTATCATACATCCCTTGTTACCTTTCTTATGCTTCACGGAATGTATCACCTCCTGACAATGACGGTATTATCATTGACTATTTTGGTTCGAGATAAAACTAGTCTAACAATGATGTACAAGTTTCTCCATGATAGTGCGCAGCTTCATGGCCAAAATTTTTGTGGGTGTCTTATAAGAGATATTACAAACACTAATTGGCCTCAAATTCTTCATGGAAATCATATCCACTTTAGGGATCAAGGTAATAAGTGTGGCATTTAGATTAGTTATCTTTCGTGAATCCTGAAAAGCTTCATCAATCATCCTAGAGAAAGACTTCCCTACAATGTGCCAATTACTCTTGTAAAATTCTGCTTATAGGCCATCTTCCCCAGGGGAAGATGGCCTTGAAACTGCTCATAATGAATTTAGGCTTCTTGATCTCTACACAGGATACAAGTTTGCTAAACAATTCAAGCTCTGCCTATTATATGGGAGGAAATTCCCCTTGGATGTTGGTTGGTGTACACTATTAATCATCAGAGAACAACTCTTTATAAGAATTACTAATAAGTCTTTCTTTCGAGATTTGTAGGGTTCGTTACCCAATTGTCATTTAATCTTGTAGCACCTCAATTTTATTCTTTCTTCAATGAATTGTTGTAACCCCATGGAAGTATTTTGAACTCTTATCTCCATAGGATAGCCACTTGGCACAAGAACATTGAAACCACAGTAGCTCTTCCTCCCTCAACACCTATTGGTAACTTTGCCAATTTTAATTTTTTTTTTGCTTCTCCTCTAAGGTAGATGGCATATTTCCCAATTTTTTATTAATCATATCCAACTATCCCGCCAGAATTCCGTGAAAAATCATTGAAAATCAAGATGAAGTAGCCATGTTGCAATGAACCAGAAAGATCTACGCCCCTTATTTAGAGGATGGTGTGTTGTTGGGACGATAAGAATTGGTCTATGGTCAGACTTGTAAAACAGCAAGTGATAAGGTAGTGTTGCTTGGAAACGAAGCCTTTCTGGTAGATTGATGAGCAATTTATCCAAGCGCTCCATCAGGTTGGCTCTCTTCCAAGTAAAATCCAAACCTTGAAATCCAACATCCAAAAGGTGATTGGTCTGTACAAACTCTATAAAGTCATACATCCCGCTCCTTGAGGGTGTACTAGAACCTATACCCTTTTCTCACAGCAGTGCAGAATGGAATTAAAATCACGCACCAGCCCTCAACTAAGTCAGTGAACTTCTCCCGAAGAGTATGCTTGTTCTGGAGATGGGGACTTCCATAGAGCACGTGAGTAACCAACTAGTTTGCTTTTTCCATCAAACCCATAAATGAACAAATTGATAGTCCTTAACTACAATGTGCCAACAGTTGGCCTTCCAAAGGCACCAAATGCCTCCAGCTCTGCCTATAGTTTCTCCAATATGCCAAGAATCAAACCTCAATCTGGGCACAACTTTGTTAGCTCTAGCATTGCTAATTTGGGTCTTAAGGAGAAAGAGTAAATTTACATCATACTCTTTCATTATATCTGCACTCAGTCGACTAAAAACAACTTTATTAGTTACATTTGAAATGAAATTTATGACTTTATCTATAATCCTCGAGTCTACATACCGGTGGACTTGGATGTAGGATTGTATTTGGTCAGTTGGGTTTAAATAAGGTAACAAGATAGGGCAGGGACGAGTATGATATTCCTATTCTGATTTTCGTTTCCAAAATTCATTTTCATTCTCATCCCCACATCCAATACGTATGAAATTTATGTTATCATCCTCATCTTCATTAGGTATTAGGTATATGTGTACCTGTTTGATATCTGCAGAAAATTTATAATATTTTTTAATAAAAAATAAATTATTTAAATATATGATATTAATTTAGAAGTTCTTTAATAAACACAAAGTTTGTAATTTGTGAAAGAAATGTTAAACCTTTCTTCTTTTTTTCTAAAACAAATGTCGAACTCTAAATGTGAAACCTTTCTTTACATCCCAAATTTGCAATTTATGAAGAAAATAGGAATTTAATGGATGATTTGATTTAAAAACTAAGTCTAATAAATTAAGGATAAGAATTTGGAATATTTTAGTTATTAAAATAAGGGCGGGGATGGGGACAAAGATGGGGATGAAGTGTATATGTATATCCTTGTCCCTGACTTAACAAATCAAGTATTCCCTATAGAGGCATCTAAATGGGTCAGCCTAGTCTACATGGATTGGCCTACCACAGGTTGAAGAATAAATAGATTAGGGCAGCCTAACCCACCAACTAAAGGTAGTAAAATTCTAGTTTGGCCTAGCCCACCACAGGTTGATGGGTTAGGTGGGCTGACCCACCAAATTTTACAAAAATTAAATTTAAATTAGCAAAAAATTCACACAATCACCAAAAAAAATTAGCAAAAATTTCACTCAAATTACTAAAATAGATTCACATAATTTAAATCATTAACTTGGACCGAGAAATAATAAAGCTAAACAACGGAGTATTGATTTAGCAAAACTTGCACACAAATTACATAAAAGTTTTAATTTCACAAAAAGTTTAACCAATAAAATCCATCAGTGAATGAGAATAAGCGAGAGTGAGGCATCGAAAGGTGTCTAAGGACTACATCGGCACCAAGACAAAAACAAGATGCAACAAGAGTCTAAACTAAGGCTCCGTTCGGGGTGGTTTTGAGTTTTTGGTTTTTAGTTTTGAAAACATAAACGTGTTCGGAAAAAATGGTTTTGTTTTGGTTTTTTACTTATTTTTGAAACATTTTTCACTCAATTTTAAAAACAATAAAATTTGGTTTTCAAATTTCTGTTTCTGTTTTTATTTAAGTTCATTATTTGACGTCACTTGTCATCATTCACCATCACCTTTGACTGACAGTCACCGGCCTTCACCTCTAACCGGCAATCACCGACTGTGTAACACCCTCAAACAGGGGCTACATACATTACCTCTTTATAAAATAAAGAATTGTTTTGTACCATTTTAGGTCTAACTAAATTTTCATGCATTATTTTATCTTATAAAATCTTTATTGAATTTTTCACAATAATAAAACTTTTCAAATATATTTTCAACTATCAATATTCTTTAGGACAAAGGTTGATTTTAGTAAAATATTTTTTTATTTCAAGACAAACATACAAAGAATGTTTTGCAAAACATTATATCATAATAAGTTCACTTTAAATCATATACATATACTTTTATGATCATTAAATATATATATACTCTAAACTGAAACTCCATGGTCAATAAATATAAAGAAATTTTTAAAAAAAATGTCAAAAGAATATAAATCTCAAATATTTACAATAAAAATAGTTAATTAAATAAATAAATAAAGAGATGACTAAGTGAAAAATATTAAAATCCCAAGTTTTAGAGCATTCATCTACCCAAACAATGTGGATCAATTGTATCATCAACATACATCTGGCTACATCAGTGTCATCCAAACTTGAAAAAGATTGGTTGTAAGGGTGAGTCTCCCCCGCCCTTCAAAACTCCTATGCAACAAACATATATAAATATCTAACATACAACATGCCAATATATAAATATATATATATATATATAGATATATCTTACCAACGTGTAATTAAAGAAAAATATAATTTAACAATTATTTAATCTTTTATTCAAACCGCAAAACTTTTCTTTGAGAATTCATCTTACATATCCCACCACAATTTATTTTTCATTAACAGTATTTATTTCTCATAAACAATATTTCTTTCTCATCAACTGTATTTCTTTCTCATTAATCGTATTTCTTTCTCATGAATCATATTTCTTTTCCATAAACTGTATTTCTTTCTCATCAACAATATTAATTTTCCATAAACCATATTTCTTTTTCATAAACTGTATTTCTTTCTCATCAACTATATTTCTTTCTTATAAACCATATTTTTTTCATCATTTCCACAGAAAAATAGTCATAACAATTTACCAACAACATCAACATTTAACAATTTAAGAAGGAATAATTATCCATATGATAAACAATCAATATAGGAGTTGTAAATTCACAACCCACATAATTCAAATACTCAATTCAAACAAATTAGATATCATCACCACAATAATATATCATCCTAACCTGCATGTCAATGAGCGAAAACCATTGGACTCAGCTAACACGCACAAATCTCAATATATATGTATACAAGAAATAAATTCACATACCACATTTAAATTGTTTGAGGTCACACTCTCATGATCTTATATAAGAAAATTATCCCAAAGTTTCAGAAACTATTATTTCATTATACAGTAATTAGTTTAAGTTTCAACATAACTTGCCTAATCCTGCAAACAACACATACTGTAGAAAATTCCTAAATTGGTCCTTCTCAAATGAAAATAGCAAACGTATAATTTCACATATAAAGTTACCATTTCCAACATCCAAATTAGTAAATAAAACTATAATTTATCCCCTAGAGTACTATTCCTATCAGATTAAAAAGGAAAAATTTTACAAAAGAGCTCTAAATTTGTTTTAGTCATAACTTTTATTAGGAAACTCCATTTTGGGTGATTCTTGAGTTTAACCTTAGGTTTTCGTACCCAAGGAATCCATTTTTGAAGTTAAAATCCAAAAATAAAAATTGAAAACTAGTAGAATGAAGCATTGCAGTAGCAAAAATGTGACAGATTTCATTTTAGGAAAACAACACTAAATAGAGCTCAAAGTTTAGGTTCAACCCTCCTTACCTAAAGAAATTTCAGTTAGAAGATATGAGAGTGAGTTCTAGCACAAGTTTCCCTAAAGAGAGCAAGATCGGTTGAGCTAAAAGGAATTAGGAGAAGAGAATCAAAGATTGAAGAGACTAAAACTCCAATATTTGAAGTTCTTACCTTAGATTAGAGTAGAAATGGAGAAATTAGTAAAAAGATGAAGATGAAATTGATGGAGATGGAGATGTAAGCAAAAAATAATTTGTTTCCCTCTACCATCCGTGAAAATACGAAGTGGAAGTGAAGTGACAAAAAAATATTTTATTTTAAAGAAATGATAGAGATGGGTCACATCAATAAATACTAATCTTATCTCTATCTTTTTTATTTACTTTTTCCTATATAAACCTTACACATTTTTCTCTTTTACTATTATTAAAAAAATTAATTTAATACCAAACTATAATTAAAATAAATTACTTGCATTGAATTAATAATTACTAAAAAAACTAAACTTGATTTTTTTATCATATAAAAAATATTCCTTCAAACCATAATTAATTAATTTGTCTTTATATCATTAGCAATTAATTAAACTCATATTCTAGAGTAAGTTACTCTCAACTTAAAATAATTAATTTTCTCTGTAGATGGAAATTAATTCCAAACACACTGATAATCAAAACAATTAGATTCACACACAAACTAAAAACAACAATATCTCATATATTCACTAATATTTACATTAAAATTGTTGGGTGTTACAAACCTGAACAAAGGAAAGTTCAAACTGTACAACATCACTTAATTTCATTTAATTTGGTGGGTCATGGGCCAGTCTAGCCCCAACCACCAAACTCGCAAGTTGGGTGGGTCATCCATTCTATCGTGTGTCGATTCGTGTGTTTTTCAAGTTTCTAGTTCGGCCTAACCCGAATTTGTGGTGGGTCGAACTGGCCCACAAGACAACCTCGTTTTGAAAGTGTTAATTCCTTGTACATGTGCCCAGTCAAATCATAGATTTCCCATCAACTTTCAAGTGGCATAGATTTCCCGTCAACTTTCAAGTGGTTCGCAGATTACCCACGGGTACGAATTTATTTGTCATCTAGTTAGGGATTACTCGTGCCTGGTTTTGTTCTTTTCTTGTAAATTTTTTCTTGTTACATTTTTTTCTGCTATATTATTTCTCAAAATAATATTGGATAACAAAAATTCTGCAAAACAATAAAAATATTAATTTAAAAATTTTTCACAAAAAAATAAAATTTAAAACAAAAATTAGTAAAATCATTAATAAATTAATAATCATTTTGGACTAAGTGTTCAAAAAGCATTAAATTTCAAGCTCTAGATCAACCTATCAAAAGTTATAATACAAGTTTCTCTAGACCATACAATCCTGACACAAACAAAAAGACCTTTCTGGATCAGTTGATCTAGAAGGACAAATCTTTCCAGTGTTTTGAAAACAAAAGAAAATTCAAGCTTTTTCAAATACAATATGGACCTATGTTTTGAAAACAAGACCGAACCAACTGATTTGATAAAAAAATCGGTGAACTGGTATAATAATCGGTTCGGTTAATACAAAAATCAATTAGGCAAAGAATTGGTTTTAAAACCAATAAAACTGGTGACTAAACCTATTCAACCGATTCTTCTTTTTCTTTTTAAATTTTTTATTTTTCTAAATGCACCCCTGATTTTCCTAAATCAACCCCTTTTTAATTCAAAAATTAATGAAAATGGGGGTTAACTTAGCAATATGGAGGTATTTTTAGTAAAATTACTTTTTTCTTTTATAATTACATCCTTAATACATTTTTTATTTTATAATCTTAATTGTTATAGTACATTAATGATGAAAAAATATTATTTTATTAAGATCAATTCAATCACTGATTTAATAATAGTTGAACTAATGAATCATGAATCAGTACTTTCACCGGTTCAATTATCAATCCGATTTTAAAAACATAAGTATGTACCATGGCATTTGGAAGTTAAACAAAATTGAAATCCAAATTATCTACCTATCAAGTCATGATTGTTAAAATTCCCTTGTTAATATCTTTAACGTGAAAAATTTCAAATAAGAATATAAACAATATATCTTCAACTTGAAAATGTTTTCAATTATGTTCTCCTTTTTTAACTCAGATTAAATGTTTCATATTGATATTTTGTAAGTTTTGGATGTCATGTTCCGGATTGTATTTGAAAAAATTGAGCCTGCAAATCAATTGATCCAAAAATTTAGTGTCTGTATTATACGGTCAAGAAAAAACTTGTATTATAACTTCGTGTTGGGTTAATTTAAGGCTTTTAGATCACTCAGTTTAGAATAAAAATGTGGTAAGAAAAAAATTTACTAGAAAATAACAAAAATAATTACCTTCACTTTCTTAAATGCTATCAAGAAATTGGAGGAAAAACTCAAATTATTAGAACTAGAAATTGCATTAACACAATGAAGAGGAAAAATCAACGTTATCAAACTCGATCCTATCTCTGATTCGTCTAGGGCAAGGAGTTATAAGTCAGGGGTTAACCTGGAAGTCGATAATTGACTTACACGACTCATATTAATTAAAAAATATAAATATTTTATAACCTATATAATTTTATACTATAAAAAATCATAAAAAAATTAAATTGTATAAAAAATCAAGAGTACAAATTAAAGAAAATAGTGTCGACACTAGATTTGTAGCTTATCTGATGCTAATTTTTAGTGCAAGTTGCACTCGCAAAAGGGCAAAACTGCAGAGATTGGAGCAAGACACAAATACACGAAGTCATAGAGAGTGAAAACTAGATGTAAAGAAGGCTATTAGGGTTTTTTCCATTCAAAATGACATTGTTTCACCTATTAAGAAAAAATAATAATAAAAAACCTTGACCCCTTGATTCATCGGGTCGTCAGGTCATTAGTTCTCAACTGAGTTTGACCGAGTCGCTCTAGGTTAATCCAATTCTAATGCATTTTCGATCTAAAGGCCAGTTCAGACTGGTTATATGGTCGGTTTTTGGTTGAACCAGTCGATCTGAGCTAGGGATAAAAAAAATACCCATACCTGTGGGTACCACCCCGAACCCGTCCTAATTCTTACGGGTATTACCAGCTTTGACCGGGTATAGGTATGGGTATTACCCAATGTGATGAACTGGGTATAGGTACGGGTATGTGACAACTTGCCTCATACTTGCCATTATAATTTTAATAATTATATAATAAGTTTAAAGTTGCATATCTAATTAAAAATTTTAATTCTTAAACTTTAATTTATAATTTCTTGTTATTAATTATTCTTTATATACTTTTTAAATTAAAATATGATTAATAAATTAATATATATAATTTATTTATTAATAAATAAGTAAATTTAAATTGTAAAAAATAATATAACGGATACTAGCGAGTATACCCGAACTCGAAAATACCCGACGGGGATGAGAATAGGAATTAAAATTTCATATCCACTATTTTTATGCCCGAACCCACTCTGCACTTTCTAGGGATGGTTAAATAATATAAGTATACTTTTTGTGGGTTTTAAAAGTAAAAGGACATTTTTGGTAGCTTATATTATTGGTAAGTTACATTAGAAATTAGGTAGGTGCTAAAAGATAATTCTAATTTTGATTCAAAATCCAATCCAATTCAACCCACTCATGAATGGATTAGGTTGAGTTTGGTCAATTGAACAACTATGATATTTCATCTACTTTTGTATTTTAGTAATTTCAATTATTATTATTTTTAATTATTATTATTATGGATTGAGTTGGTTTGAGTTGGATCCCAAGTTGAAAAGTCAAAATCTATTATCTATCTCGTAATTGATTGAATTTAATTGAGTTAGGTTGTATTTGATTCAATCATTAAAAAAACTCAATTCAATTGTTTAGGTTGGATTTGGGTTACAAAAGAACCCGACCTAAAGAACACTCCGCTTAGACATATTATCCTTTTGCATTATTTAGTTTTATTTTACTTTCTTAAAAACACTAGATTATGCTAACCCACTTATGTCTACCTGCTTTGTCCAACTAGCTCAGCTCACGCACCTCCCACCTGGACCTCCAAGCAAAGCCCATCTTACTCAAAACCCAAACACCATAAACCTTAATCACCTCAATGGCTCCCGCACTCTCCTACTTAAGAGGGAGCTCCAGCACCATGGTAAGTAATCATGATCATCTTACTTCTCTCTATTGTTGAATTGGATGTGGGAGGGGAAGAATCTAAATTCACCTATATTATGCACAAAAAATATGTTGATATATGTTGAATTTGGTTGAGTTTGAGGTTCCTAAGCTTTTGAATCTCTTAGTGAAGACTAGGCGTGTTCAAAACTGAACCAAACTAATCGAATTAAAAACCAAAAACCGAACCGCAAAAATTGAAAATCGCAAAGAACCATTTTAGTTTGCGATGGTTTGGTTTTTGTAATTTCTAAATCGCATGGTTCGATTCAGTATGCGGTTTGAGATATTGAAATCGCACCAAACCAAACCACTTATCTTAGTTATTTTAGCAAATTTCCAAGAAGACATATACAATTACTCATTATTTTCTAAGTTTATAAGATTTTTGACTTAATATTTAATTAATATGTATTAGTTGATGAATAAATATTTTAGCAAAATTATTTTATTTAATTTCATTGAATACAACTTGAAAACAACCACTCAAATGTAATATTTAAATGAATTGATTGTTTATACTTTACTTTAATGGCTACTTGATTGTTTATACTTTATTTTAATGACGACTACTTTTATATAATTTTGTTGGAAGTAAGTAAATTTTTATATAATTTTAGAAATAAATTTTTTCAATGCGTTTTTTAATACTTAATAATAAAAATTTTAAATCGCAAAACCAAATTCAAACCACAAAATATTGGTTTAGGTTTGATTTTATAATTAATCTAAACTGAATCAAACTGCACCACACTTTTTTTTTTAATTTGGTTCACACTAGATTTAAACTCAAAACTACCCTGCAAAGACTCCTTGCAAAATAGAACAATGATTCGATGAACAACAACTACAAAAATGATTCATTATTATTTTAGGGTTTTTCAATTTATATGTGCTAAAACTTAAAATCCCACCTACTTCTATAAAATACTAATATACTCTTCTTTTTTTTTTTTTTTGGCATAAAAGGATACTGAACAGAACTTAAATAGCAATTTAAAGTGTAAAACACTTGTAACTCCTATCAAACATTATTATAAGTATAGACTTAAAGTCTTCTGTTACGTCTTCTGCTCCATATGTCAAAAAACAGAACCATTAAATGTCATTAGAAAACAAATCAATGTCAATAGTTTGTTTTACAATCGAATGTAATCATTCAATATGTTGAAGACGTTGTATTCTGCACAACCACCACCTTGAACATGATTCCTGAATCCTGACATCAGAGTGCACGAGCAAACATCTGCAAGCATATTGGATTAGATGTTTGCATTTTTAAAACATAATGTAAGAAAATAAAGTATTTAGTTCAGTCTTCTCAAAGCATAGCAGAAATTTTAATTATTTGAAGAAATTTAGGCAAGGATTCTTGTAGCTCTCACACAATAATCTTTGTACGACAATACAGAGAAAACCAAGAAAAAATGCATAAAGTTCTTCACAAAAATGAATTGTTACTGTAGTAATTCTAAAATTAAGGAACAGCCTGTAACTGGATCTTCCTTGGTCAGTTTAGATAGTTACTACAATGACTATGGCAGCACTAAGGGACACCAACATTTTGGCATGAATGGTAATTAAATTGATGGCATTGGCAGCAGAAGTGGCCTTGTTTGACTCTCCCCGATCATCATTTTCTGCAGCTGAGTTATTCTTATCAGCCTTATGTGCATTGCCAACGTGGGAGCAGGAACCGGAGGCCTAGGCTTTGAGAAATCCAAAGGAATACGTAACTTGTCCACGTGATATATGCAAGTGTCTTATCAGTTGGAGTAACAGTTGGAATAAAAAAATTTCAAAATTTTTTGTAGGTCTCTAACGAGATCCCCCGAGAGTAAAAATATAACTGAATTTTTCTTTATTCTTCAACAAAATCCTGTTGAAAAGTAAAAAAAAATTTGAAATTCTGTAAATTTTTCTTTATTCTTCCACAAAATTCTGTAGGAAAATAAAAAAATTTGAAATTTACTTTTTGACGAGATCTCACCAGACTTTAAAAAGTTTAAGTTTCCAACAAGATCCTCAAAGAGTTAACGGTGTTTAACAAAGAAAAACAAAGTGACTGAATAATAACAAGTAAACGGGAGAATAAGAGAAGAATGAAGTAAAGAAGAGCCGCATTTTTTTAAAAAATAATAGGTGAAAATTGAAATAAAGATAAGTATAAATTGAAGTTCCTTTATTTTAATAGTGAAAAGGCAATAGCGTAGAGTACAGAAAGTGAATGCATTTTGAAAGGCTTTACATAGTATAATCGAGGCCCATAAGAGACTTGAAAGTCTACACGGTTTAAATTCAAATTCTCTTCTCCTTGCAGCCTAGATCCACCAAACTTGATAAAGAATGAATCGTTGGACCGTTGAATGTTAGAGTGAAATAAAGGGCCTAGTAGGTGTTAAATTAAATGTTAGAGTCTTAACTTTATTCATGATGCGGACCTTTCACCAAATATGGTCTTCTCACACAGACACACACATTTGATTATTTACTACTCGATCACAAGTCACAAGCAATATATACCAGTATATCACTAAACAAAACAACAAAATAACAAAGCTGCAAGACTGCGAGTTACACGCTTTATACATGGGGTGAAGATAGTTTAACAGTACCATAATTATGCAAATGAATAAAGGGGAATACTTTTTCTTTTCTTTTTACAAACCTAATAAGAGGGATACAAGAGAAGGCATGTATGCGGATGAGATAAGGAAGAAGAACAACATAGTAAAATAATGAACCGAACCCAGCCGGAAAGAGCCGACAATTTGGATGGCCCCACTCGGTCCATTTATTGGGTTTTTTTAATAAAATAAGTTAGGTTGTTTTATATTTTATTTGGATTCTATATTTATAAGTCTAGTCTGATTTTATATGCGTCACATGTCTAATCTATTCTTTAATAAAAATCAAAATTTAAATTTTTGCAAAAAATAAAATTTATTTTATAATATAAATCCAATCAATTTAAAACAATATATTAAATCAATAAAAATACATTACAAATAAACTTAAAATAACATAAAAATATATTTATATGTATATTTTAATTTAATATGCATTTAAAATAACATAATTTTATTTATTAAACATATATTATTAAATAAATATCAAACATATTTTTATATATAATTTATATATATTAACAATATATATAAATAATTTCACATCAAACATATTTTTTATGTGTATATTTTTTATTTAATATATTTTTAATAATATATTATTAATATATATTTTTAAAATTTATGTATTTATATTCGTATTTAATAAACTTATAGCCCACCAAACTGACTCAATCCAAACTCATTTATATAATTAAGTCAAATGTACTAAACCAAATAAATTCGTTTTTATTTAAATTTTTTTTTAATGTCGAATATAATTTATTTTGTAGGCTCGCCCAGAGAGCTGTGGAGACTTTCAAGTCAACGTATGTCATGAGCTTCAGAAGCACGAGGCACACACGCAAAACCAATAATAACTCACTTGAAACTTGTCTAGGACAATGCTGAGACACCACTCCATGGAAAATTATATATGCAGCTTCAACAGGCTCAGTCTCTTTGTTGTAATTTTAGGATCGGCAATAAATATATAAATGCTTGGCCAACATGAAATAGTACACTAATCAGAGTCGAACTTTAAGTAGGAAGGACAACATAAATGAAAAGACATACTACAAACTAATTAAGGTTTTCTATAAGAAAGAGATATGAATTTACAAAGTAATTAATTAACTCAATGATGATTAACAGTTTGGCTTTCGGGCTTTCCTGTCACAAGCGAATTTCATGTCTTGACAGTATGGTATGATTAATGATTGCCAATGCATTTTATGGTACCGAATGGAGCACAATAAATAGAGCTGGCCATACTGAGAGGAATCCCAAGCCCAAATAATTATGGCTTCAGGATTGGACCATATTTTGGATGACTTAAACGGAATTTGCTATTTGTGCCCATTTTGCACATATACACCTGAATCTAATTTTTTCCCACAAATTAAGTTCCGAAATACCTTTCTAAAAATTAATTATATTTAAAATAATTAATATTTAGATATATTAACATTTTAATACACTTTGAAAATTAATCAGTGAAAATGTTAAATTTTAATGCTTTTGGAATTTTTTTTCAAAAACTAAAATATCTAATAACTAAGCTATTGTTTGGAGTGATTTTTAATTTTTAGTTTGAATATATATTGAAAATAAAGACATGTTTGATTAAAATGATTGTGAATTGGTTTTAGTTTTTTTTTTTTAAAATCTAATTTAAAAATAATAAAAATTAATTTTACAATTTCTTGTTAATTATCACCATTGGTCATCGCCGCAAGTTACTTGTAAATTGTCTCCAACCACTATCATTCGTCATTGATCTCTAGTTGTCAATCTTTAACCACTAATATGGTCTTTAACCATTGTCTTCAATTGTTGTCATCGTGATAGATGAGGTATTCAACGGGCTAAGATTTAACAATATTTTTAATTTTGAAACAAAAATGTGTTTTTAATAAACTTAAAAAACCAAACTAGTTTATATTTTATTAAATTTATAAATAAAAAATAAAATAAAATAGACCTAAAATAGTACTCGTTCTCATTTTAATACTTTCAGCCAGTAGGATAAATGTGACACTACTCAAGTCCTTAGAAGTGGAAAATAATTTTTTCTAATTTTTTTACTCAATTAGAAATAAAAATGCAATAAAATAATAATTAAATTTAATTGAAATTGTGTAAAAAAATTCAATTAGATATGCGGATGTATTAGTAATTCAAGCAAGTTTTATGCATATATAAATTGAAACATACATATTTAAATTAAAGTATTGTCCTAAAAAAAATAAATTTAAGTCTTTTTTTTAATTCTTGCCTCTCAATTTAGAGCATTAGAAAGTGTATTTCCTAGTTTAAAAAGTTTATTTATCTTCATAATAAGCAATATAGAAAATTATTTCTTAGCTCTAAGACTCTAACAAATCATAATAAGCAAAGTTCAACAGTAACCAATATAGAAAATTAAAAATTAAAAATTAAATTTTAAAAATGATAACTAAAGAGGATAATCCTTATTTATTAGATATGATCCACAACACAAGGCATGAGGTTTAATCATCCTATAAAGGAGAAATGTCTTTACATCCAATGTTATTAACCTACTTATTATATAGTTGGTCATGAAAGCTTATTATATATCTTGCACAACAAAAATAGAAATTACATGAGTTTTTTTAGGATAGAGCTACAACAGTTTAAAGATAAAAAGAAATTATTAACTCTTTACTACTCTTTTTTTAATCTAAATACGTAGAGAGAAAATTTATCACTTTTTTCTTTTTTATTTTCTTGATTTAGATAATATATACTGTATTTTTTACTTCTCTTCTATTTTATTTTTTATTTTTTCCTCTATTTTACTGATGATCCAGATAAAAACACTTTTTTTCCTTTTTATAGTAAATAAACAATAAATTCACGGGATATATGATAATGTGATTAGGGGTATGTTTAGTAAAACTAGTTAAAAATTGAAAAATTAACTAAAAATTAAAAAGCTAGTTGACAACTGAAAAATTAATTGAAAGTTAAAAATTAACTAAAAATTTAAAAGTTAGGTGAAATTTAAAAAGATAATAGTAAGTATTTGATAAAACTAACTGATGAATTAACTAAAAGTTACAAGATGATAAATAAGGACATCATTAATCATTAGATAAACAATAAAATATTTAAATTAATTATAGTATATTTTAATAATATAAATTAATTATATATTTAAATTATAAATTATCATAATTATATATTTAAATTATAAATTTTTATAATAACATATTTAAATTATAATTATATATTTATATAATAAGTTATTATAATTAAATATATAAATTTTAAATTATATATTTAAATTATAATTTTATATAATTATATATTTATATTATAAATTACTATAATTATATTGATAAAAGAGAGAAGTTGCATGATAAAAGAGAATTTAATGAAAAATAATATATTAATGAGCAAAAAGTAAATATGTAAAAATAAAATTAATTAATAATTAAAAATAGAAAATCATTTAAAAAAGTTACTTTAATTTTTTTTAAATTAATAAATCCTAAAAAATCCTAAACTAAAATAAAAAACCAAATACATTTTCTATATAGCAGAAAAAATATTATGAAGGTTGTCTTGTGGCGTAATACGGCGATGCAGATTAATGGGAGTCCGCCGTAAAAAACAAGTGTGTAAATGGCACTATTTGTACACGATTAAATAATAAGAGTATCCAATAACCCTCTTTCTTATAACTATAGAAATAATCCGCGTTCACACTGCAGATCCAAACGGAACAAATATCAATAATTGTTAAAACAAACTTTATTTTAATAAAGTACTAGTTTTAACCGGAAAAAGTGCATACCCCTGGTTGGAATCTTGGATAAAAAGGACATTCACTCCTCTACTCTCTTTGCCTTTCCGCTCCTCAAAAACAGAGTAGCTCTACACGTATCACTGAGACAAAGAGAGAGAGAGAGAATATTTTTGTTCCTGCATATGGCTCGGACCTCCAGAACAATGAAATGGGTCTCCATTCTCACACTTCTAATCCTATCCCACTCAACCTTCGCTGAAGATGGTAACATCCCTTTTTTTCAATCTCCCTCTTAGCTTTGCAATATACATTTAGTAACTTTCCTACTCTTTTTTATGTCCTGAGATCTGATATTGCAATAGCTGCCTTCAATTCGTGTACCATTCTATGGTTTTCGGTGCTTTTTACTTTCTAGTTACCTTCTCATTGTGTTATGGTGCCAAGATAAAAAATGCTTCTGGGTGCGGGTGCGCTGATTCTGCTACTATTTTAAGTTCTGGGGCTGAAATGAAGGATATACCAATTATAGAAAGAAGAGAGTGATCTATTGTGTTTGTGTCCAAAGTTAGAAACAGTTCCCCCTCATACTTAACTTGTTTGCTACTTAAATAACTGTATTAAGTTAAATAACTTTAAACAGTTATACTGTTTGACTTTGTTTAAGGCGTTTTACTTCTAAGTGAACTCAACTCAACTCAACTATGAACACTATCGCTTTCCGTTTGAAATACTCTGGTCATGATTTTTAACACACAAGGCCCAAGGCCCACCTCTCTCGTTGTTATCACCATTTTTCTTACTAGTGATCTTCACTCCTCTGACCTCTCTCTGGTGTTGTTCTGTTTTTCACTGGCTTGTTATTTTAACTTCGTTTTTCATTTACTGAAGGGAGCTTCTAATTCTGTGACACGCCCCAATCTTTCTCCATAGTACATGGCTTCAGAAATGAAGTTAAAATTGTATCCCAAGATGAAATGTAAATAATAAAAACTATGATGGCAAAAAGATTGACAGTAAGGACACTAGCTGTAAATGTTTTGTAGGTTAAAAGCGATCTGTAAAGAACACATAAAAGTAATTTTTTTAAAAATATAAACTTGGAACTTTAATCTTTTATCTTGCTATTTTTAGCTGCTACTCTTCAAATAGTTTCTGATAAGGCTCTATAGTATTACATGTTTTTACTGGGAAAATAAAGTAACGTTATATAATTGGTAATAGGAGTTTGATGAATATAGTAGTGAACTGAAGATTAGGTAATTAAGCTTATTAAAATAAGGGAATTGACTATGTAGTACAAAATGTCAAGTGCTGATTTGTGTGTGATCTTTTTTGGGGACAAGATGGCATGGGTTTTACATTTAGAAGTGTAAATGCACCGCAAAACATCACCATCGATCTATTATGAACGGCTTGTAGCAATTAGACCGAAAAACTAGCAATATAAATAAAAAGGAAGCACCCAAAGCTATAGCTCTTAAAAGATGTAGATGAAAATAGGTAGTGGTTTGTTATAGTAGGAGAAGAAAAACAAACATGATAACCGGCCTAGAGGATAGAGATACACGAAAGAATGGGTCCGAAACAAAAGACCTTTTGGGGTTTCTTGATAACCTAGGGATGCGAAATGACCCAATTAACACAGTGTTCCCGCCACTCAATACACGCTTTTTTCCTCCAATCTTGACCAAAGTGTAAGGTCCTTTCCGGAAAAGACGCAAGCAACCCAATTACTTTTACTATTATTGTCGCCCGGGTCGCTATCCTTCTCCATTCCCATGCTCAGTTAAATAATAAAATACACAGTAAAAAAAAAAAAAAAAACACCTTTTTTGCTCTTCCTTTGGTCAGAGTGAAGGGATTGCGGAGCGTAGTGAATGGCAGCATGCGTTAGGACCCACGCGCTTCTGGTTGCTTGTTGCTTGTTGCTTGAGTAGATGAAAATAAACTCTAAATATTTCAAATAAAGCTTAGTAAAAGAAAAAAAATTGAGATCACAATAGATAGTGAAAATTATGAAGGGAATGCTTGGGTATATAAGTAATAAGAACTTTATTATTAGACTATTATGAAGAGATATTTTCTACTAAAGAAACTTTTGAATTTGTATAGAAACATATCTAAGTAACTGAGGACTATCATGATCTTTAATTTAATAATGTTAATGTGACGCATAGTTGGATGTCATATTTTTTTTTTTTTTCAAATTAAAAACATTTGAGCATGCTTTATGTGAAAATTAGCATAAGATTATATAGATGTGAATATGATTTGTTCCCTGTCAACATCGCCTTTGTCGTTTTTGCTGCCTTCTGATCTTCCCAATCCTCCATGGCTAGTTGGCATGTTCGATTTTAGGCCTTTCTGATTAGTGGCTTGTTTTGATCCCCTTTTTTTTGTTACTATTTGAGTCATTGTGTGCTTCTAAGCTGCTTCGCAAGTTGGCAGCTTTGAAAGCTTGTTCTTCCCTTTATTCCAATGTGGGCTTTCGCATTCTTGAGGCCCATTCTCGGATAAGGTAATCCAGGTTATACCAGAAGTTTGTTGTTTTTTCTAGTTGAGCTGGTGTTGTTGTTGCAAAAACATAAATGTGGAGACGGGACCAGATATAAATTGGGGAGAATAGTGTGGGTATGGTGCTATCACTTCACTGCAAAAGGACGCTGGTATTTGTTACATTCTCGTTCAACATAAATGTTGATTGCATTTACATTAGGTTGGAATTACCTGTGACATAGGGTGGGATCATGTGCTTGAGGACTACACCTTGACAATGATTGTGCCGGCTCTGTTTTTTTTTTTTTTTTTGAAAGGCAGTTGTGCCGGCTCTTACCTGTTGAAAATACCTCGATACCAAAATGTGGCCCCATACTCATAAAATGCTTTTATTATCTTAAATATTCAATTTTTGCTTTAAACAAACACTATATAATGGGCCATGTTTTATGATATTTTGTATTGGATGATGATGATTTATATATAACATGTCACCCTATTTTGGAGCGTAAATGTAATTAATATGCGCTACCTTTAAAGATGAGAGTAATCGGTGAAGTTAATATAAATAAAATATTGTGATGGATATTTTGAGCTAGGCACTTATTTAAAATGTAAACTTATAGTGTGACTTGAAGTTATTTGTTGGTGGATAAATAAAGAGATGAATTGGAGAAGGGATTTTGAAAAGCATATTGAATGAGTATTAAAGTTGATAAAAAATTAAATGGAATAGAAAGAAATGGGAGCAATGGAGGAGTGATACTGATAGAGTGAAGTGGCAGGACTAGTGGCGAATGGAGATTTCGAGGCGACACCATCAAACGGATTCCCGAACGAGGCGATAGTGGAGGGACCGAGTGAAGTGCCGAACTGGAAGTCAAACGGGACCGTGGAGCTGGTAGAGTCGGGGCAAAAACAGGGTGGGATGATCCTGATAGTACCGCAAGGTAGACACGCGGTGAGGCTGGGGAACGACGCGGAGATAAGCCAGGAAGTAACGGTTGAGAAAGGTTCGATTTATTCGATAACGTTTTGTGCGGCTCGCACTTGTGCCCAGTTGGAGTCCATCAACGTCTCCGTTCCCCCTGCTTCCCAGACCGTAGACCTTCAGACACTCTACAACGTGCAGGGATGGAACCCTTACGCCCTCTCTTTCAATGCCGAACAGGACACTTTCAGGTTGGTTTTTAAGAACCCCGGCATGGAGGATGACCCCACTTGTGGCCCCATCATTGACAACATTGCTATCAAGAAGCTTTTCACTCCTGATAAGCCCAAAGGTATCCACTTTCCACTTTCCACTTTCCACTTCCCACTTCCCACTTCCCACTTCCCACTTCCCACTTAGTTTAGTTGCATTTGCATGGACTGGACTGTTTTCTCATTCACTCATTTGCCTTGCCAGACAACGCAGTGATCAATGGGGACTTTGAAGAGGGTCCGTGGATGTTCCCCAATACTTCACTTGGTGTCTTGCTTCCCACTAATTTGGACGAAGATACTTCCTCACTTCCCGGTTGGATAGTTGAATCCAACCGAGCCGTTCGCTACATTGATTCTCAGCATTACTCGGTTCCACAAGGCAGGAGAGCTGTTGAGTTGCTATCCGGAAAGGAAGGCATCATATCCCAAATGGTTGAGACCAAACCAGACAAGCTCTACAGCTTGACCTTCTCATTGGGTCATGCCGATGACAAGTGCAAGGACCCTCTTGCTGTTATGGCCTTTGCTGGTGACCAGGCTCACAACATTCATTACACTCCTAATTCCAATTCTACTTTCCAAACTGCTAACCTCAATTTCACTGCCAAGGCCGACAGAACTAGAATTGCCTTCTATAGCATATACTACAACACCAGAAGTGATGACATGAGTTCTCTTTGTGGCCCTGTGGTTGATGATGTCAGGGTCTGGTTTTCTGCCTCCAACTCCCTTCCCCTTCCCCTTCCCCTTCCCATTTTTGCCTTACTTTTCCTTTTCATGTAAAACCCCCTTTCATTTCCTCCTCCTTTATTTATCGTCTTCACGCTCTACGTATCGTCACATTCTCCTTCTCAACAATGTTGTATTTCAACTGCCCTTAACTTTATACTTTTTATAGCTTTAGTTTACAGTTTACGCTATCAGAAATGAAAATGTCTTATTAGCTCTCTCATTCATGTATTTTTGCTGCTCAACACTTTTTCTTCTTTTTCGGGGGAGGGGGCCGTGGAAAAAAAAATGCGACTCAAAATATTCATGCTTCACTGCATCTTCTCCTTCGGTAAGCAAAATATATATGCTCCCTTTCAAGATTTTACCCAGCCACAGTATCCAACTTTTACTGAATTTTGTCATTTGTGGTAGAACGTTCTAGTTCAACTGCATTTCAATTTTTCTCATTTGTGGAACTGATGCTATGCGGTGAGAGAGGGGAAGAAAGTCTGTTGAATTTTGCTTTCGTATTAAGCTGATACGCAAAATCCGTTGTACAAATCTACTTGTATCTTTGTGATAAGACTAAGATTCAAAAAATTAAAAAAAAAACTACTATCTCCAACTCTCCCAATGAGCATTTAGAAAAAGATTGCACACTGTTACACACGGCAAATGCTATCATTTAATTATAATTTTTTATTTATAATAAATTTATTAATTTTACTTATTAATACTTAAAATTTATATAAACAAAAAAAATCTATCATTATATATTATTTTGTGAATTTATAGGTTCTATTTGGTAAGTTTATTTTTAGTTTAAAAATATTTTAAATTAAAATTTTAAAAATAAGTATATCTTTTATAGTTTAAAAACTTTTTAAGTTAAATGTTATTTAATATTTTTTTATTTTTTAATTGTTTCATAAAAATGTTTATAAAATAAAAGTTTTGTGAAAAATTAATTTACATTAAATACAATATTTACATCGAAAAATAAGTTTATATAAATTTGCTGTATTATCAATTAATATGTAAACAAAAAATTATGAATAAACTTTAATAGAAATTCTTTAACACGATTAATACATATTAATTAACTTCTAAATATTATTTCTTTTAAGATCTCGTTCAGTGTGAGGGAAATTTTTACTTTTCCAAAAATGTTGACTTGAAAATTTTACATGTTTGCTGTTCAAAAATGTTTTTTCACTTTTCAAGAATGTTTTTATGACCCTTTTCCACAAACATTCTCGTCGTGCGAATGGTGAGGACTAACTTTTCCGCTTTAGGAAAAAGTGTTAATTACATAGAAACAAATTATCTTGTTTTACACCAATTATCCTTCTTAATCTTCTTCATTCTCGCTAGCTTGTTAAGTTGGGGAAAACATTATCTAAAAAATGTTAGACTGTGAAAATAGGTTGACAGTTGGACATGACCTCTAGCATATCAAGTTGGGGGAAAAAAATACAGTTAGTAGAACATTAGTCCAATTAGAATAGCATGGAGATTTATTCATTTTATACGAAGGTAACCAAGTAGTAAATTGACTTACTAAAATGAATGCCTAAACTCACTGTCCCGTTGTCCTTCATCCCTTGCTCCAATCCTAGGTGCTGATGTCTAGAGTGTTAGTTTATATTTTTTATTTTTCTATCTTTTTTCATTCCCCTGAGAAAAAAATATAACATATGAAAAAAAGTTATACCTTAATACCAAAAATTATTTGAGTTTTGATTTTTTTTTCAGATAAATTAGAGTTTTGATTACTTATACATTTAAAAACTTATTAGGACCTACATTTCTATCAAGTTTTTTTTTTAGTGGGAGGTGAATTGAGAAATACAATTTTTTTAAAAACTTTCATACCCATGATGATTTTAAATAAATGAGAGAAAAATATACCAAAAATGAAAAAGAGACCGTTGATTTGAACAGGATGTTGATGACGAAGCAAAATGCAAAATGTCAACAAGTATCTTGGGCTATAAAAGGATCTGATCTAAGAAATCGAAACACTGTGGAGAGAGAAAGACATACCGGAACATAAAGGCGGGGGAGAGTTTCTTCTCCCTTCAATGGAAGGCGGCGAACAGGTTTTCCCTTCGGCCACCGCCGCCGTCTCGACCGCCGGCTATCCCACCTCCTCGCCTCCTCCGCTCGCTGATCCTGTCGGAGTCGGTGGTCCTAATCTCGGTGCTCCCTCGGTCGACGTCGCAGAGCCTGAAAGTCATGCGCTGATTTCGGACGAAGAGCAAGATCACGGGCATGACCATGACCATGACCATGACCATGACCACGACCATGACCATGACCACGACCACGACATCGATCACGAGCATGACCACCACGAGGACCATGACCGGGATCACGCTGCTGTGGCCGCTGTTTCCTTGGACGATCTTAAACTCAAGATCATTAAGCAGGTAACGCCTCTTTTCTCTTAAAACTATTCTCTAATGGACTATTGCTTTGTTTCTGTGTAATTTGTGTTTCGTATTATGGAGTCATGGAATTGAAGAGTAGAGATCGTTGTTGTATGGTATGCAGCTTGTGGATGGAGAATAGAATTTGATGTGTTCTGCTGTTTGGAAACCTAGAATTCTCGTTTTTTCGCGTTTACTGCGTTTTGCTGTTTGGATATTTTATATGCTGCTTTTTACTTTGCTCTGTTGAATTCTCGTTTCCTCATACTGAATTGTAGAATTGAAGAGTAAAAATTGTTGTTGTATCGTGAGCAGCTTTTGGATGGCGAGTAGAATTTGATGTGTTTACTTGAAAACCTGGACATCTTGTGACTGCTCACTTACTAATTTTTGCTGTTTGGATATTTTATATGCTTCTGTTATCTTTGCTCTGTGGAATTCTTGTTTCATGATATTGAATTGTATCATCTGCAGTTCGGCGATGGATAATAGAATTTGATTTTTTACTTGAAAATCTAGAAATCTCTCATTTACTGGGTTTTTCTGTTTGGATATTTTATGTGCTTCTGTTAGTGACTTGTTTATGTTGATTTTGCAGGTGGAGTATTATTTCAGTGATGAAAATCTGCCCAATGATAAGTATCTGTTGGGTTTTATCAAGAGGAACAAGGAAGGGTTTGGTAAGGGATAAATATCTTAAGTGTCTTGGTCCAATTTGATTTTAATCTGTACTGTATCTGTGGTATATTTTTTATTTTTTTGGAGGTTGAAAAATAAATTCATTTATGTTGGTATGAATGTGGAATAATCTGGGTTATGTATGATTTATACTTTGTAGGAGAGATCCTAAGGGAAGTTAAGTATTGAATCTTCTTGTTTCTAAAGTGCCATAACTTTTGAATTTACTTATATACATGTCATGAAAATGGCGATGTGACAATTTGTAAACCTTCATTTTATTTTTTAGTGACTCATTAAGTACTATTATTTTATTATGTATGAGTTCTTCATTTTGAGGAGAAGCAACGAACATATTTCTTCTTTTCTAAGATGTTGGATGATAGAAAAAAAAGAAATATTTGACAATGCTAGTAATCTATTAGAGCTCATCATAGAAAAGGTGATCGTTGATGTGGATTGGAAGGTGTAGCAATCGTAGCAGCCCACCTTCTGCATATATATACTAGACTGAATGTAATATAAACAATGATGACACTCTTTTAGTAAAGTACTATTAATTAATTACTTTAGTGCTTTTTCTGGAATAATCTTTAGTTAAGTACTTCATTGTATGAAAACTTTGCTGAAGGTTTGTCAGAATGATAATTGTATGTTCAATATGAAAAACGTTACCTAAGTAAAGTAATGCACATATGCTGCAGTTTTACATGCATTAAATGTTTTCAATTATAATCTATTCTGACAAGCAATGAAGCATCTATTGCTCTTTGTTTATAATAATTTAGCTACTCGCGCAATCCTAGTTGTATACTATTTGTATACTTACCATTATTATTTATCCATTGCTACATGCATGTGTTTGTATACTGTATCATTTAATCTGACTTACACCATTCATGCAGTTCCTATATCAGTAATTGCTTCTTTTAGAAAAATAAAGAAGCTCACGCGAGACAATGCATTTATTGTTGCTGCGCTGAAGGAGTCTTCACTGCTTGTATGATTCTTCCTTCCTTGTTTTGTCAACATGAACTGCATTGCAATCTGTACTTCAATTCATAATCTCTCATGGGAACTGCAGGTTGTTAGTGGTGATGGGAAAAGGGTCAAGCGGATCAATCCACTTCATTTCCATGAATCTAGAGATCATAAGGTATCCATGTTCGATGCACTTTGTGGAGCCTTACAAATATTCTCTCTCTTTCTCCTTCTTTCACTGACCTAATTATTGTCTTTTGCTATCCTGCATCTTTTTCTTGGACTCTAGTTATATACTGTTTTGGTAGAGAATTTACCAGAAGATCATTCAAAGAAGAATATTCAACTAATATTCCAGGAAGCTGGACAGTATGATTTCTTCCTTAGCTTGTGCTTGTGAATCCATGCTTCCAAATGTTAACATTTGTTTTAATTTCTTTTAAAATGCAGCATAAAAAGGATAACTATTCACAATCCTCATCCACATTGTACTTCTGAGTCTGCTAAGCATGTTAAGCAAGAAATGTTAATTAGTAATAAGGTACAAACCATCTA
Organism: Psophocarpus tetragonolobus; assembly: GCA_037954015.1. Lineage (NCBI taxonomy): Eukaryota > Viridiplantae > Streptophyta > Magnoliopsida > Fabales > Fabaceae > Psophocarpus > Psophocarpus tetragonolobus. The sequence goes on from CM075688.1 coordinate 98,147,988, forward strand.
ATTTTATCAGCTAACCTTAAATATGGATTGCTCTTACATTTTTCATTGTATTGATGCTTTTACTAGAAGTTCCATTTCAAAAATTTCAGCTGTCTCATCAATGAATCACAATATAGCTGCATTTTATTGTTATTTTTCTTTTAAAAGGATTGTGGTATTTTAATGTGGATATAATTACATGCTTTGGTGGCTTTTATTGTCTCTAATTCTAGCTAAGGGTATCAAATAAAAAGTTCTATTCTCGTATGATGCATATTAGACTGCAATAATTGCATCTATCTAGCCCCATCCCCACCATAAAAAAGAAAAGAAATTCCCTTCTCCTTATTGTTCATGAACATATATTTACTTCTTTTCCTGGTTTAGTTGAATATCACTGTAGTTTAGGTATATGAAATTATTCTTGTGCTGAAATTTGTAATTTGTGCTTTGCTTTCTCAGGAGTTAGTTTTTCAGATTTTATGGATTTTTTTTAAAAAGGTTTTAGACACGTAATAAGATAACCATCTTGTGTTCCTTCTTAAACTACCCACAAGAAGATATCAACCTTTGAGTGTCTTTTTTTTTTTAGATAAGCAAATGTTAATTGTCAGTATATTAGTTTTATCAGTGGAGAAATTCAAACACACAACAACCTCTTCTCTCCACATGTGAACTTTATAACTAGACCAATCTTATAACCCTCAACCTTAGTGTTAACTCATACATGCTATATATCCTTTGCCATTTGTGCCTTCATTGCCTTAAACTTTGTTTTCACTTACGTTATAAATATACTTCACTTGTGTAGTTACATGCTCTTGTGGAATATGAGACTATTGACGCTGCTGAAAAAGCTGTGAGTTTCAGTTTATGTACTTTCATGCAATGATTGGGATTTTTATTGCCTGGACAGTAACTTAATCTTTGCCACTCTAATCTTTGGTTAGGTGGCTATGTTAAATAATGAACAAGATTGGAGAAATGGCATGCAGGTTAAACTTCTCAAGCGAATGGTTAGTTTCAGATTTCTTTTCATTTGATTAATTGACTGTAAAAGGTGTTGATGGTGATTTTATGATTTAGGGGAAGTATGTACACAAAAAACAAGCCTGGAAAGGATGTAATTCTGAGAAGAATAACTCAAGCCATGTATCTGAACAAGCAGGAGATGAGGAGAATCATGGCTCAAATGAGCATCATGAACATACATACGAGGAAGAGGTATGTATTGTATTTGTTTTTCAATATTAGTAGCATTCTAGAGTGTATCTCTTTGTAATTTTAAATTTATTAGCGTTGTTTCTTGTATTTTAAGGATAAAACATATTGTTATTTTATATTTTATGTGGGAAATGTGTATTTCTTGCAAGTATGTGCCAAATTTTATCAACAAGAAATAAGATGCCGTTAGCAATTGAGAGCAGGTACTATAGCAATCCCAAGGGGGATCTGCAGTACACAAGACCTGTTGCTTTGCAGTTTTACTAGTCATATAGTGTAGCAGTGGCATACACTAGTTGTATTGTGCAGAATAGCATTGATTGGCTTTTGCACTATTGTGCAAAGTAAAAGTCCCCAAAGTCTTGATGTCTCTCTTATACCTTCAATGTTCAATCAATAGCTTGGCTGCAGATTCCAATGATCTAGAGTTGCTAGTGGAACTGCTTGGCCATCCTTCAATATACTTTATTAATTTTTTAAAATTAACTTTAATAATTAACTTTAACAGTTGATTTACAGCTGCACACCCTGCTGTTTCTTTTGAAACTATAGAAGATCCATATCCCTTGGCTTGTTATCCTTTTCATGATTTCAGAGCCCTTTATCGGTGTTGTTTCTAAAGCTTCTGCTATTTACTTTCGTCTCTTGGTTTCCTTTCATTACAGGATGGGGATCATTTGTCTAAGGATAAAGGTGGGCAGAGGTATAGAAATCAAGCAAGATCAAGAAAAAATAAATATCGTGCTGGAAATGGAATAGGTATCTTGATATTTTGGCATTCCATTTGATTATAATAATTATTATATAGGTAGAATTCAAGGTTATTAAAATCGAGAGTTTACGTAAACTCGTGAGAGTCTAGTAAACTCGACTCGTAAACTCGACTTGTAAAATCGTAAGAGTTTATTTCATTAAAAATATGAGTATAAATCACATAATAATTGAAATTTTTCAATACATAATAAGTTCAAATCCACATAATAAATTTAAATTACTCCAAATAAGTAGAAATTAAAGTAGAAATACTTAAAATTTCAAAACTTTTTTAGACATAAGAACAAATTATATTCAAAACACTTAAAATTAGAGTAAACATAGAAAAATATCACCTAAGAAGTTTGTTCACGAGTTTACTCCGATTTTACCGAGTTTACTCCGATTTTACGAGTTTATTCCGATTTTACCGAGTTTACTACTTTTCTGATTTGACTGCGATTTAACTCGTCTGTGACTTGTAAACTCGTAAATTAACTTGCGATTTTGATAACCATGAGTCAAGCAAGGTTATTAAAATCAAGAGTTTATGTAAACTCGTGAGAGTGTAGTAAACTCAACTCGTAAAATCGTAAGAGTTTACTTCATTAAAAATATGAGTATAAATCACATAATAATTGAAATTTTTCAATACATAATAAGTTCAAATCCACATAATAAATTTAAATTACTCCAAATAAGTAGAAATTAAAGTAGAAATATTTAAAATTTCAAAACTTTTTTAGATATAAGAACAAATTATATTCAAAACACTTAAAATTAGAGTAAACATGGAAAAATATCACCTAAGAAGTTTGTTCACGAGTTTACTCTGATTTTACCGAGTTTACTCCGATTTTACGAGTTTACTCCGATTTTATCGAGTTTACTCCGAGTTTACTACTTTTTCGATTTTACTGCGATTTAACTCGGCTGTGACTTGTAAACTCGTACGATTTTACGAGTTAACTCGCGATTCTGATAACCACGGGTAGAATCCTTGCCGTTTTCATAATCTGTTTCATTGTTCCAGGCCATGGAAGTACACCATCAACTCATGCTGTTGAAGCATCGAAGCCACCTCCTGGACCAAGAATGCCAGATGGAACACGGGGCTTCGCAATGGGACGAGGTCGGCCTCCTGTCCCTACTTCGAATTAGCAATGTTTTATCGGCACATGAAGGATTGTATTTACTATGTGTCGGATGTTTTAGTGATGGTACTAGTTTTAACTTGGGTCAACATGGGTTTGTCGGACTGCTAAATTCTATATCTTAATCTTTGGAAGCTAGTGTTGGTGGTGAAGTACATACCCATTTATTAGGCTTGGAAAAATAGAACTGTTTTTGTTATGGTAATCCTCACCTTACGAGGAATCTGTGTAACAGAATCATTTAGACAAATTTGTTAATGGGAATGGAAGAAAGCTGTGTCTGATACACATACCAATTCAAATTTTCTAGCTTTTGACAGTATGGTATCGTCGCGTCGAAAATTACGTGAAATTTATTATTAGTTAACCTGTCCGCATGTTTTATTTGTTATTCTTGTAAGAATAAGAACAATTAATTTATTTTTTACAGCCAACCTAGCATTACTTAAAAAGCTGAAATTGAAATTTTAGTATTTGTAGCATTTCTTATATATTGTTGAATTTAAATAGTATAAAAATGTATTTCCATTAATTAAATTTTAGTTATTATAAAATTATTTATCAGTTTTTGTAATAATTATTTTAAAAAACTTTGCAAGGTGACAATTATATTCTATAATGTTCCTTAACTTAATCTTGGTTTTCCAGATATTGATTGCAGCTTCCAAATTCCAATATTAAAAAGGCTGGTTGTTTTACCAAATTTGACTATAAAGCAGCAAATTTCTTTTCTTTTTTCCTCTGAAGATCCAGGTACTTTAATCGCCTTCCAAACACTTCAACCGAGAATACAAATTTGTGATTTCTAGATTTGAAAATGATTTTCTAGTTAAATAAGCACTAGAACAAAAAACGTTTGATATGAATAGACTATTTTAAAATAACTTGTGATCAAGGAAGGATCTCTTTGATTTCTAGTTATGAAAATGATTTTCTAGTTTACCAAGGACAAGAACAAAAAACATATTTTTCGATACTAGTATACTATTTTTCAAAAAGATTGTGTGTTTTAAAATAAAAATAGAACACTTCTAAGCTATTTTTAGTTTTTCAGTTTCAATTTTTTATCAATCATGTTATTTTTTCATTGTTTGAATTTCTCTTATTTTTATTCTCTAAAAATAGTTTTTAAGATTATTTTATGAAGTATTTTTAAAAATTAAAAGAAAGTCAAATCAAATAGTCAATGTATGATTTTGTGAAGATTAATGACCTATCTATTTTTATGCTTCGTTAGTAATTTTTCTTTTATTTCTATTTTATTAAAATATGTCCGGTTAAGTATTTCTTTTTTAGACAAAATAATAACACAAATGTGCGAGTCAAATTTGTTGAACTTAATATAAATAAATTTTAAATTTAATAAGTTTATGCATAAGTTTTGTTGAACTTAATATAAATAAATTTAATTTATGAATAAGTTTTTTTTGACAGCATGATTTATGCTCAAGTTAAAAATTAAATTTTAAAAGGTGACGCGATAGTCGATAGAGTTTTTAACTTTTCTTTAAATTAGTTTATGAGTAAACTAGTTTTAATTTATAGAGATGTTATTTTATAAGTGATTTTGGTTAAGATGATTTAAATAGATCTTAATACATGATTAAAAACGTGTTAATTATGTTTAACAATAAAAATAATTAGAATTGGTAGCTTAGGCCACATAGTATGAGTAGCTAACGCCTGACGGAAAGAAAGCAGGAAGCAAAAGCACATAGATGGAAGAGAGTAGTAATGTTGGGTAGGCACGTGGCGATTGGTAAATGGAACTAAGCGAGCCAGTGACCCTAGCAACCGGTTTGGGCGACTCGATGATTTCCATGTACCGCCATTTGACACTTTCCCTCCCTCTCCTTATTTTTATATATACTCCTTCTTTCTGATTCTCACATCTGAGTCAGATCCATCCATGCCTTCTCACTCTCGCCTCCTCAACCATCATCCTCTCCCTCTCCATCTCCACCTCTACGTCTCTCGTGTACGCACGCGCTTCTCTCTCCCTCCAACCACTTCACTCGCCTATTCACGCCCCACTATCCAGGTACTCTTCTCTCTCTCTCTCTCTCTCTCTCTCTCTCTCTCTCTCTCTCTCTTTGCTGTTTATACCATCTCATTTCTTTATCCTTCTCCGCAGCTACATCCCTTCATTACTCACCACTCTGGTGCTCCTGCTCTACGTTTTCTCCTTCCTACCACTGCCTTCGATGGGGTTCGTTCTTCCTTTTCACTCTTTTTTACTAACATCTATCATCTTTACTACCTTCACAATTCTAATCTTCACTGGACATGACAACAATATTACAACTCTTCTTCATTCCTTCGCTCATCCTAGTCCTGCAACTCATGTGTTAATATGCAAATTTCTCATACACGTGTATCTGTAATCACATTTATCATCTTTTACAGGATTCCTTTGACATACCCGTGCTTGATGATTGGAATGCTGATGACAATGACACTCCCACTGCATATGTGCTCTCTTCCAGTGACGGGGAAGACAGTGATGCTGAAATTTTTCTTACCCCCGTCAATGATGTTGATTTGCCTTCTGTTTCTGCGTCAAATAATGATGCTATAACAGTGGCTGCTCATCGCTTTGCATCCCTTGGGAAGGGACACAAGAAACATAGGCAAGCATGTACAAATTTATTTATGCAAATGGTTTATTTCAATAACCCTTATTTGTCTGTCAATCTTTTCTAATTCATATATTCAAACTATTATTCTATAGCACAACGTGGTTTCTATAAATTTAGCACCATCTATGTAGCACTGACACTGCATGTTAAATCTGAGTTCAAGTGACCAACAAATGTTGGACACGGGCACTCATGACAAGTGTAAGACACTCCTTTCAGGTGTCGGAATAAGAATTTTTTTTTTTCTTGGCTGACACATTGAGGACACTGTTTGGATATGGCCCCAACACCTACCCATACTTTGTTTCTGATTTCTGAGGGACATGAAAAGGGAGACCACTATCCACTGGTACCAAAATTTTCATTTTTTTAAAATAGTTTTAGGTAGGCTGACAAAACTAAGAAAAACTTCCTGCTTACACAACACGAACATATTGTTTATGGAGACAAATGGATTGAATGTAAAGACATAGTTCAATAGTTCATCATCTTGTTTTAGAATCTATTTTGTAAAGAAACAAAGTGTTTTATAATGATAATGATGCCTCTTAAATGTTCTTCTGTGAGACTATTATGGTAGGAAAAATATAGTACTTAGCAAGTTTTTCGAGATAACAACGAATATGCATATTATGATTCTCAATTTCGATTTATTTGTCCATCTATCTGGTGTTTGTGTTTGTGAAAGGTTTGGTGTTCTTTTTGTATCTATGTTTCATGACATATTTATCAATTTTATCAAAGTAATAATAGTAATGGTGATGATGATTATGATGGAATCTATATAAAAGGCATGGTGAAGATGAAAATGAAGATTTGAGGCTTAATAGACATCAAAGGTGTGACTAAATGAACATAAGGTTTTTGTCAGAGCTGGAAATGCATTTTAGTATAATTGATAACTAAATCCTTGATAGCCTTTCTTGTCATCTATTACTTAAATCCTTACAAATTGTCCTTCTGTTATTGTGGTGCTATGGTAACCCAGTTCAGGCTTTAATGTGTTTCCAGGACCAAACTTGGTTTTTTCATCACTGTGGGGCTTATAATCGTCATGACATCACTGCTTTTGTATGTGGATTGGTGTGCATGGAGAATTGTTAGACTTCCCTTATCACCTTTTTACTTGACCTGTCCATTTCTCATATCAGCCATTTTGGTTTCTTTTGCTGGCTATGTTTGTGTCCCAATTTTTCGTCATATTAAAATTATTCATGTACTCAAGCAACAAGGCCCTGCTAGACATCAAATGAAAAAGAGGACACCCACAATGGGTGGTTTGATTTTTATACCTATTGGTGTAGTTGTTGCTCACATCTTTGCTGGTTTCTCATCCATAGAAGTGTCTGGAGCAGCTGGCGCAACTGTTGCATTTGCTGCAGTTGGTTTATTTGGTGATATATTAAGCCTAACCAAGAATCATGGGAGAGGTTTGCCTGCATTGGCAGAAGTTCTTTTGGAGGTGACTATTATTAGAAACATTGTTTTGGAGTTGTAATATCGATTTGTTGATCTTTAACACCCCCCACCCCTCCAAAAAAAATCTCCAATTCGGTTGATCAGTGATATTTTTCTCTTCATCTAGCTCCTCACAAATCAGTTTTTGCAATCCAATCCCTCACTACAAAGCATGCCTCAATTTTGTTCTGCAATCAAAATCTGCCTTCGGGAAACATTAAATTGATACAAATTTAGACAATTGAGCACCATATTGCAAAAGTGATGTGAAAGACCTAGTTGGAAATGAAAAATTAACTAAAATAGGGATTTGTTTTGGCCAATGCTTACAGCTATGCTATTTTTTATTATTAATCTGCATTTTTTATACCATACAGGTAGCTGTTGGAACGTGGTTTTCGTTTTGGTTGGACATCACCAGTATATCTTCACCCTATGGCATGTATACTTCTTGTAACTCATCTGATCAACATTTTTCTGATGGTAACTCACATATCTGTTCTCATAGAATGCATTTCAAAGACAGTTGCAAACACATGGTTTTTTACCCCTTCTGCGCCTGAGTTAAACCAATAAATAAAAAATAATGTGAAGATTTTCTTTTGGTGGTAAAAATACATTCAACTGTTTTTATCTCTGAAATGTTTAGTTGGATGAATGATATGAAAAGATTTTCGTGTAGCTATATAAAATTTTGTATTTAGCATATGAAATGATTAGGACCAATTTCTAGCATGGACCACCTTAATAGGTGGTTTATGGTGCACCACTTTTTCTATTGGTTAGATTCACCTAGATAACATGCATCTACTTACACAAGAATACTTCTCTCAAATCCCCCAAAGCCCCTCTCAACAGCCCAGCTTTCCCATAACTAAAACCATAAGAACCAACACTCCTCTCCCAGCCTTCCCACCACCAAATCAAATCCACCCATCAAAATGATTTGATTTTTTTTTTCTTCTTTTCCTATCACCCTCTCCTCCCTCATCTTCTGCAAGACCCTATCTTTTTACACTAAACCAGTTCAAATGTGTTTGTTGCCAAAGAAGCAGCGACGTAGCTCCAGCAATGGAAGTGGTATCTGCACATTGGAGTGCAGGCGACAAAAACAGCTTCTGCAGGTGATGGAAGTGGTGACCTTGCAGCAGAGTGCCGGTAACAAAAGCGGCATCTGTGCAGTGGAGGGGGAGTTGTGATGGTGGTTCTTAGGGTTTGGGTTTGGATTTTTCTTCTGTTCAAGGATAATGCCATATTGAGGAGAAGAGGGATGCTTAAAAATTGAAACGTTGTAGAGAGCAAAACGTATAGTGGTACGAACACAACACACAACAGTGTGGCACAATGAAGTGGTGACGCAATTCCACAGGGTTGATTTGAAGAAGAGGAAACTGTCAGATAGGAGGGAATGAAGAGTGGAGGTGACAAGGAAAGAAGGATATAAAAACTGAGTGAACAGTGGCTAGAGATAATGTGGTATGGAGATCTAATGTGGGTAAACCTGTAACAACTAGATTCATCCAATGGATAAAATAAGAGGAGTCCTATGGAATCTCTTTTAGAAACTTTTTTGAAACTCCCTATGTTTGGTTAGAATTTATTGCAAATCCAATTTTAGTGGGTTTCACTTATTATTAAATGACTTTCTCTTGTAAAGTTGGTGATTTCCGACAAATTTTAACTAATCGTAGGGACAGTTTCAGAGGGTTTTCTTAACACTCTTCTAAAATAATACTCCCCCATGGACCACCTATTAAGGAGGTCAACGCTTGAATGTCTTAGTTCCAAATGTGAAAGTTATGTAATATCTTAATGACATTCAAGAGATTCATTTTTGTTTTTTATTTACTCAAATGTTGAGATTAATCAAATTATTGAAAGGGAAAGATTTGAAATCAAATGCAGCAATCGTACTTCTTTTATAATACACTAACTGTTAAGTTGCATTATTTATTATGGAAACTAGCGCATCCCATTGCTTGGAGATCTTTGTTATGCGAAAGTATGAGAGAGGGTTGTTGTACACACAGACTGAGGCTGGTTTCAGATTTGAATCCATGACCAACAGGTTACCAAGACACAATTTTACGGTTGTGTCTGGGCTTGTCCTTGCATTATTTATTATGTAGTGTTAAAGTACTGAGTGATCTCAAGAAAAAAAAATGGAATAAAGGTTTAGTTCTGTAGTTTAATGTTGCCTCTTTTTTGGTAATTAATATTTTAGATTAACTGCCTCCACATTTAATAGAAATTTTCCCTTACTGAATACTTTTTTCCTTACTACTAATATGCTCATTGATATTCATTTCTATATTGACCTTTTGTCATGTGACACTACATAAGATAGTCTTGTGCCCACCTATGTTACCCCAATGTGAGAAGAGGAAATCTTTTTTATCAAGTTAATGCTTTGTGATTGTGATGTTTTCTATTTTTTTGTTGGATTATGAGTAATCCAAGTTCTAAAATGTTACTTATCATCAGAGGTGGAACTAGCAAAGTTTTAGAGGTAGTTTGCTTTAAAAGGAACTACGTATGAGGCGGAAAGCAATTTAACTTTGTGGAGTTGCATGTCAAAGGAACTACGTATAAAATTGTTTTGACTTTGGATGCACCACCAGTTTTACACATGACATAGGTCTATCCATACATGACATAGAACTATTTGAAAATTTTCCTTAAAATGCTCTTGGAAACTGCAAAATTGAAGTCTTATTTAACATTTTTTGTCTACAATCCTGTGAACTGTAAAATGTAGATGGCAATGCCCATAAATGAGACTTAGGTTATCTGTTTGATTGACTGTAACAAATCACATGTGCCTCTTCCTCACTCTCATTTCCTTTACTTATATGCAGGAAGATGCTGGTTCCTCTACCACTGGGCCTTGTGTACTTGGGACGATGTTACCAATTCTTGACTTCATTTTGTTTTGTTTCCATGGGACATGGTGTTAAATTAGCAGATGCTCTTGATGGACTAGCTGGAGGTACTGCTGCGTTGGCATTTACTGGAATGTCAATAGCTGTTCTTCCAATATGTTCTGGTTAGTATAATGTTTTTAAATCAACTATAGAGTTTGCAAACATCTTTAAGCCATATATATATAGAGAGAGAAGTGTTTCATTTACTCCAAAAGTAAGTTTAAGCAACTTACTCTTCATCCTAATCTTTCATTTTCTTAAAATTTAATGGTTGTAATGAGTAACTAATTTTAACCATTAGATTTTAAAAAAATGAATGGTTAAAATAAATAGTAAGTCTCTTAAACTTATTTTTAGAATAAGTGGATTACTCATATATATATATATATATATATATATATATATTTTAAATCATGCTAGTTCCATGTTCAATCTATATAATCAGTAAAAAGAATTAGAGTATGTGGATTACAACAACAATAGTGAAAGCCCTATTTGCTGGTTTTGTTACTAGTATCATATGTGAAAGCAATTTTGTGTGCCCTAATAAAATATTTCTTCTAATAGTTCTTTAACCAATGCTCTTGAGACACTAGTTAGCATTCTCCAAAAGATATTTAGTGTAAGCTTGCTGTTGTTTTAAAACTGTACAAGATCCATATTCTTAATTCACATATTTTTGTGTGTAGGTTCTCCTAAATCTTCATCTTTCTATAATGACAATAATGTTTTCCATGCCCAATTAAAGATGGCTTTTTTTCCCCTTCTGTTTCAAGTTGTAATGCACTTTCATTATTTCCCATTACCATGTGGACCTAAACACTTGTTATTTTTCACGTATGGTACTGCATTCCAGTGAAGGGTATATCAACTTTATTTTTGTATCATGTTACTAAAAATTATTATTTTTAGTACTATATAAAAAGACTCTCTTTGATAAATTTGTTATTTGTAAATATGTGAGACCAGATCTTGCTATCTTTGGAGCTTCAATGGCTGGATCTTGTGTCGGATTTCTTCTACACAATAGATACAAAGCATCTATATTTATGGGTAACATAGGATCTTTGGCACTTGGCGGTGCATTAGCTGCAATGGCTGCATGTACCGGAATGTTCTTCCCACTACTCATTTCATCCGGAATTTTCATTGTTGAGTCAGTATCAATTATCATTCAGGTCTGTTCCACGCTTATAATGCTTTAATACGTTAGTTTGGTTTTCTTTTTCTTTTATGAGTTAAACATGCTAATCAATATGCTCAAAGGCATTCCTGTTCTTTGTTCCCAAATGAACTTAATGTCCCACACATTTGCAGTGCATGTGACGCTTAACCTGCTCTGAGATTGCCTCAATAAGGAGAGTCAATGATGGATAATTCAATATTACAACACAGTTTCAAATTTACCTATCGTTTGTCTGTCTTTTAATTTACATAGGTTATTGGTAAAAAGGGTATGAGCGATATTAAGTTCAAAATTTTCTATTTTGGTTGTTTTGGATGTGTTAGCTTAGCTATTAAAGTTCAAATAAATTTTTTGTTTTTTCCTATTGCATAGGGTCTAACATTGCTATATTTGTTAATAAATGCCATTTAAAAATAAGGATTATCTATTTTTAGAGTACTTTTCGTAGTTTAAAATTGTTTCTTTTATACATTTCAGATATGGTTCCAACAATGTCATCAAACCTGTCCAAGACTTTCTATGTTTAATAACCTAATTAACGATATAATGATTTGAAGTAAATTACAATGATACTCTGTTTTTTAACTCAACTAAAATCTCTATCTAAGCCTGGAATTTCGTTTTAGGAAGCTGAATAATTTTTAGATTCCTACATCTCCCTCACCACAGTGGTTAGTAGAGCCTAGCACATGACTTTTAATAACTTATTTTTTCTAGATTACCCTTGTCTTGTGTATGGACACATTAAAATGCAAAAACAAGAGAAGTTCAAATGGAGGAAGAAAATTGAGACATATTCATGGTAAGGCATATTTCCTTTAACTTGGTCCTATTGGGGCAGCATTGAGACAATTGCCTCCCTGGAGTTCATGATTGTTGCTGTCAGTCGTTGCGATGTTATTGCCAGATGTTTCTATCTGTGAGACGATCCTATTGTTCCCTTGAAACCTAAATCCCGAGGTGGAATTTCTTCCTTGTGAACCTCCTTCGTGGCTTTTTCTGTATCGTGCGTGATCTCCATAGCGCGATTTAATTCTTTTGGATAATGGGGGTGGACCTGACCCCTAATGTCAGAACGTAATCCTGTCAAGAAGTACTCCAAGATCTGTTTTTTGGAACTGGTTTTGGCTTGGATGATCAATAACTTTGAATTCTTGGAAATAATCTTCAACACTGTCGGTCTGTCTCAGGGCGGCCATGCTTTCGTACACAATACCCCACCCATCCTCACAGTATCTCTTTATCAAGGCTCCCGAAAAATCTTCCAAGGACGGATGCTTGGCTTTGTTACATCAATATTGAAACCAATGACATGCATTACCTTCCATACTGATAAAGACGACGTGCAGCCACTCTGATGGCTTAACATGGTGCACTTCAAAGAATTTTTCTGTTCGAGCAAGCCACCCCGAGTGGATGGCTACCTTCAAACGCCAGAAGAATGACTTTCTTTAACCAAAAATGAGTCGTGGCTTCCTTATCTTCTCCCTCGTAGTCGCTGGAGGTTGTTTTGGTGGTGCTGGATTTCCATTTGTCTTTGCTGGTTGCTTTCTTGGTGAGGCAATCCATGATGAGGTTGCGGATTTGATTCAAATCCAACATGTTTTCTTTAATGTAGGTGACATCTTTTTGCCAATTTGATTCCCTATTCAAAAATCGTGTTCTTTGTTGTCTGCCTGTGTTTTTCCATCACGGCAGGGAAGAGCGACAGGTCGGACTAATTGTCAGGAACCTTCTCTTAAAAAGAGGAATCCTAACAGCAAATTTCAAGAAATGCCAAGAATAACAGAAAAAGTAGAATGGAAGAACTGTCTTTGATTATCGTAAAGAATTTCAAAACTAGTTATTGTTTTGGGTTGTTTTTGCTATATATTCATATTCTATAATCTATACCCATGCATCTATTATTTTAATATTGTTTTGCCTTTTTATTCTCTATACCAGGTTTTCTACTTCAAGATAACTAAGGGCTTCCGGGGAGCAAGGTGGTGCCTTTTGAGAATTCCTCCCTTTCATTACAGCCTCAAGTTACGTGGGTTCAGAGAACCAAATATTGTATTAGGTGCTTATCTTATATCTTCTGTTTTGGCTATGCTTGGCGGCTATGTAGGTCTTGTTTCAGCATAACATTTGGATATGAATTGATAAACAAATGACACAATTGAACAGTTTCGAGGACAGTGACCTCCTCAGCAGAATGGGGAAAAAGTAAAGTTAGCAAATTGCAATTCATTCCTATGGTTTTAAAATGCATACATCACACCATTTTAAGTTTTTGACCATTGCCTGCTACCATAGCTGTTCCCCTCAAATGCCGAGACAACTGCATTGCATAAACAATACTTCCATCACAATGACACCTATCCGCTGTTAACAGCATTACTTTACCCAAATGTCAAGTCTCCTCTAACCGTGAGCATAATGGTCCCAATCCCTTAGATCTACATCTATCACCTGCGGAGATAGTGTCTGGGCGTCCTTGTTTAGTTTTGTTTTTCGCATCATGGTGTTCTTGATTGAATCCCCCGGCTTTTCAACATAAAAGTTCCTAATACATTGAGTTACATGTAGGTTGACCATGTATCCAGACCAACATTTAAGCTGTTTAGGAATCCCTCTCTTTAACTTTAAAAAAAATTGATTGGGACAAGATAAACCATATTTACCGAAGGTCTATATCTTATGATTATTTTTAATAATTTTTATTTTCTTTTTAGCTGTTTTTATTCTATATTATTATGTAAAAAAATATTTTTGTTACATTTAAAAAGATTAATTATTTTTCAGTTAATTTATCCACACAAAATTGATTTATGATTATAATCAATTATAACAATAGAAAAAAAAACTCATACAGTAAAAATTTTATATTAATGTTTAATTACATATTTTTGTTAGATGATTTTTGAAGTATTAATTGATAATTTATCATATATAAAAGGTTATAACTCAAAACAATTTTTATATGCTATTTAAAATTAACTCAAAATTATATATTTTAAAAAATTTATAAATTTATGTTTTAAATATTAAAATTATTCAAACATTAAATAGTGGTTAAATACAGAATTTTAAAAAACAAATTTATAAAATTTTTGTAGTGATTGATCTTAGAGTGTGATTAGGAAGAAGGTATATTTAAATTTATTATTACAACGGGTTGCGTAACGTACAAACAGAAAAGCTGTACATGATGAGATGCCACACACCTTTCTCACTGCTGAGTTACACATATGATATTGATTAAGTGCTTGTTTCGCAACAGTTTTATAAAATTGTTTTCAGTATTTTATAAAAATTAGTTTTGAAAATGGTTAGGTATCGTTTGGGGTGGTTTTTGGTTTCTAGTTTTGAAAATTTTAAAAATAAAAACTAGTTTTGGTTTTAAGTTTTTTAAATTTTAAAACAACATTGTTTTTGTTTCTAAATTTAAATCATTGGTTTCAAATCTTAATCAAAACATTAATTGAAGGTAGCGATTACAATTGTTGAAGGTGATGGTCAGTTATTGGTAATCGAAGGTGGTAGTCGATGATTGGGGATCGGAGGTGGTGGTTGGTGATTGATGATCGGAGGTAGCAGTTGGGTGACCAATGATCAGGGGTGGTAGTCGGTGATCGATGGTCGAAAGTGACAGCTAGTGACCGCTGGTTAGAGGTGGTAGCCAATGATCGCTAGTTGGAGGTAGTGGTTGGTGACCATCGGTTGGAGGTGACGACTGGTGACCGTCAGTTGGAGGTGATTGCGGGTCGAAGGTGGCGATTGGTGACTATCGGTCGGAGGTGGCAGCTGGTGACTGCCGGTCGGAAGAGGCAGTCGGTGACTGTCGATCAGAGGTGACAATCGGTGACTGTTGATCGGAGGTGACGATCGGTGACTGCTGGTCAGAGGTGATGACTGGTGACTGCTGGTCGGAGGTGGGGGTTGATGACCACCAGTCGAAAGTAGCAACAGATGACTATCAAAAAAGGTGGTAATCGGTGACTTTTGGTCAAAGAGGGAGGTCAGTGACTCCGGTCAGAGGTGATGGTCAACGGTGATAAGTGACATCAAGTAATGAGTTTAAATAAAAACAGAAACAAAAATCTAAAAACCAAATTTTATTGTTTTTAAAATTGAGTGAAAATTGTTTCGAAAATTAGTAAAAAACCAAAACAGAACCATTTTTGCCTAACAGGTTTCTGTTTTCAAAATACATTTCAAAACAAAAAACCAAAAACTCATAACCACCCCGAACAGGGCCTTAGTTTCTAAAAACTAAAAAACTTGTTTTGATAGTATTTTTCGAAAACAGTTTAAATTTATTATTCATGATGATAAGATAAGAACAATCGTGACAATTAAACATTTTAGTAAACACCATAAAATAATGATAATTAAATAACATAATTAACCAATGAACATTGGCTAGATTGTAAACATAATTAATCAATTTGTAAGTCACATTCAATTTGGACTTATATTCCTTAAGACCCAATTTTTTTAGTTTCTAATAATATATAATATATGAATATTATTATTTAATCTATATTAATAAATATTTTAAAATTTATATATTTTTTATTCGGGTTGGCCCAACCAGCTCAACTCAAATCCATTAACACATTCGGGCCAAATAGGACGGGCCAAAAAGACTTTTTTTATTTGGGTTTCATTTTTTAGTGTCTAGCTTGGTTCATGTTGTAAAGAATTTCTCCCTGCACCTCCATAATTTCTTCCTACACCTCTATAAAGGTGGAAAAAGTCTCAAATACTCTAGGTAAAAAAAAATTAATCCTAATAAAAAATTTGTAATTTTTTTACAAGTCTGGATAGGGGTATCCGGACTCAGTCCAGATAGGGGTGTTCGGATAGATAAACACAAAGTTGAACCACGAAGAACAAAGCAAACATAAAGTCACGAAGAACAAAGAAAACGCAAAGGGGATGAACAACAACACATGAAGAAGAGAAAATCACTGTTTTAGTGAGAAGAAAAAATGAAGTCGTGCAAGAGAAGCTAAAGAGAGATGCAAAAGGAGAGACTTGCGAAATGAGAGAGATGTAGATGAAAGAGAAAAGAAAAAAATGCATGATGATTAAATTTTTACTGTTTTTATTAAAGGTATTTTTGGCATTTTGAGAAATTATAGAGATGTAGGGAGAACTTATTAGAGTGTATGGAGAAATTCTCCATTTTGTAGGTCAATGGGTTAACCCACCCACTTTGACAACTATAAAACTCACAATGTCCCTCCCATATCTTTTGACATATAAACTTTGAAGATAGACAATCTAACTTATAACTCCAATTCACCTTAGTTATTGATGTAGCCTGCTTATTTCTATTTAAAAAATTATAATATTTATGTTAGATTGATATCTACTTAAGACAAATATTATTAGCGACACATTTTAAAAAAATGACTTAGTTATATTACACTTTTTGAATGTTGTTGAATCTTTTTAGCATATAGATGCATTAAATACTTGGAAAAAAAATTATTACCTATAAGTTTTCACAAGATTATGTAAAGTAAAATTATCTTACAATATTGTATTCTCTTTGAAAAAAAAACTTTTACATCCATAACAATTTTCTCAATATACTTTCATGTATAGTGTGAAGTAAGATAATTTATTGTAAAATATATTTGGAGTGTTTGTTATTAAAGAAATTGTAACTAATTTAATTTGTGATATTATTTAATAACTAATCTAAAATTATTATGTCATTAAATATTTTTAAATTATTTTGATATATGTATTATATATTTTTATTAAAAATAGTAAAATTATATAAATAAAAAATTATAACAAATTTATATTATTAATTAGCATTTACTTGAGGTTTTAAAAAAACAAATAAGTAACCTGATTATTACCTATCTCAGATTTAATATTATTATTTTATCATACATTTTTTTAAAATATCTTTATATGTATATTTAATTTTAAGAATTCTTTGATGAAATATATTTAATAAAAGCTGAGCACACGTAATTGCCAAATAAGTAAAAATAGTAAATTGAACTCATTACATAAAGAGAAAGGTTCATTATGTCCTAATTAGAAGTAATTCTAACTATAGAACATCAATCCTATGGTCGCAGTTAAGCTGCATGCAAAATCTCCTTTACCTCAAAAATTTTATTTTTGAATATTGTCATGTTTCTAATTCTTTATATGTGTCATATATGTGCAAATCAAACAAAATATCATACTCATTTTAGGACTTTGCTTCTACTTAGTAGTTCTATATATTGTTGACATAGACTACAAAATCATTATGAAGCACTTATGTTAGATCCTACCAAACATATAACTGCATCTATATCCGGGCTACATAGGGGCATAACACAAGTAGGTGATGACTTGTTTCCGTGTGCACCTCGCAAAAAGCACAACTAGCTTCCTATGTTGGTATAACTAAGCAAAATATGATTTTATAAATAATTTTATAGAATTGCAAAGTATAAATAATTATTATTAAATACTCACATAAAATTAATATATTATTTTGTAATAAGAAATTATACATGGTGTATTATTTTAAATACAACTATGTTAAATACTTGAAATAAAAAACTTTATCATTCATGCTAACGGTGAATATGATTATCTCTCATGTAATTAAAACTAATTAATTTATGATATCATTTTTTTATATATTCAAATATCTATATAAAAAAGCAAACATGATTATATAAAATATTAATTAAAACTTTAGTATAATTTTTAAATATGAAGTAAAAAATGTTTTGTAATAATATATCATCTTTTTTATGAATATAATAATATATTATCTAATCATATTTAAAATATTTCTCATTATAAAAATTTCAGTTTCCATATATTAAAATATTAAATATAAATTAATATATTATTTTTTAATAATAATTTATACATTGTCTAATTTTTTAAATGAAACTATGTTGATAAACACTCGCGAAAATTTTTTTATTGTTAATAATAGTGTTGAGTAGGATTGCCTTTTATAAAATAAAAAATAATTTAATTTATGATATTATTTACCATAGAGTATTTGGTATAAAAAATTTAACTTTATTAATTAACTAAATTTAGTATAGTTTTTAAGATAAACTCAAAAATATTATACAATAAATATATTCTATAATTAAATATTAGTTAATTTTTAGGTTTATAATTTCAATTCATATAATTAAATATTATTTAAAAATATGTAATATAGATATTTTTAATAAGTTTTTTAAAATTTAATTTTTAAAAAATTAAAATATTTTATAGCATTATAAAATTTAAATAAATAATATTAAATATTTACATGCAATTATGTTAAATACTATAAAAAGAATTAATGGACAAAATAGAGTCAAGTGATTGTTTTTGTAAATTATACTTGTAGTGATTATTGTAAAAGAATTATAACCAATTTAATTATAATAGTATTTGGTAATTAATATAAAATAATTGTCAATAAATATTTATATTAATTTTTATTTATCTGTCATATATATATGAAGAATAATTAATATTATTATATAAATATAATAAATAAAATAAAATTTGTGTAAATTAAAACAAATTTTATTTTATAATTTTTTCTTAAAACAGGTTAAAATTATTATAATATATTAAATTAAAATATATTTAAAATACATTTTTTAAGTCTTTGAAAAGGCAGTTATATTAAATACTCGTAAAACAATTTATCATTTACAACCGTGTCGATTAGGATTGTATCCCGTTAAATTAAAGTTAAATAATGGATGAAATTACTTATAATTTATTAATTTATTTTAAATAAACATTAATATTATTATATAGATATTAATTGAAAATACTATATCATAAATATTTTATAATGTATTATATTAAAATATATTTAATAAATTAATTTTACCGTATTAAATATAGACATAAAAAATATAATAAATGAAAATAAAATGACATAAAAATTAAAATAATATAAAAATTTAAAATGAAGAAAGATAATAAATAAAAATTAAAAATAAAAAGGTATAAATAAATTAAGAAATGAAAAAAAAATGAAAATAAAAACATAAAAAGAAAAAAAATAGGAAATAAGGGAAAAGGAGGAATGAAAAAATTAAAATAAGACACATTTAAATATGTGTGTATTATAGATTTGACATGGTAAAAAAATTATGTATTTTAATGTATCTTGCTTGAAATGAAATGGTAGGTTTTTCTTGAAAACCTTGAAAGATAATCAGAAGAATGAGATCCATTAAAATAGATATTTTTAAAAAAAAAATCAATCAAGAGAATTTTATAAAGAAGGTAAGAAAATATTAGTAAAATGTTCTCTTTACTTTGGTTCCCTCTTATTTATCTTAATTATTTTTTTCATTTTTCCTCTTTCTTTCTTTTTTAAATTCTTTGCCTATAAAAATAGTAGTATTAGAGATTATCTGTTTTAAACGTCACATATTGAAGAAACAAGATTGTATAAAATCTACTAATCATGTTACATGATATTAAGGTATGAGTAAATAGAAAGAACAATAAATTAGAAAATACAATTATTATGAAAGATAAGCGATATATTAGAAAATGTATAATTATTGCAAAAGTTTTATTGTCATGCAATTTAATAGCATAAAACAGTTTTATACTATTATCAAGTGTTAAAATGCTTTTTAAGACTTAATTAAAATGTTAATCATAATGGTGACGCACTAAATAAAAATAAATAAATCAGCTTAGTATTATGTTTTAGTCATTTGCAGATCGGATTCAAATAATTCTTTGCTTCTCATCAAGCAAGGAGTGACTCATTTATGTTCATCCTTATGCACCTTTAATTTTTAAATTAGAGCCTTCCCTTTTGGAGATTAAGTTAAATCACACATGCAGATAAGTATATAAATGTAGTGATTTGTTAGCTAGGTTTGAAGCAACTAACACTAATCCTTATGTGGTTCCAGGATTGTCCACGCCCCTTTAAAATTAATATGGCTCATGGTTGAATAATATTTACTAATATTTTAGTATAAACTTTTTATAACTAAGGAGAACCAACAACAGAAATATACATTAATTTTGAGAAAATAAATAATAAGCATTTAAAGAAAATAAATAATATAGATAGGAAGTTAATAAAATATTTTTCGATCATAAATTCATAATTGTAGAACACTCATTGTTGGAATTTGCATAAAATGTGTTAAACTCTTAAT
Organism: Psophocarpus tetragonolobus; assembly: GCA_037954015.1. NCBI lineage: Eukaryota > Viridiplantae > Streptophyta > Magnoliopsida > Fabales > Fabaceae > Psophocarpus > Psophocarpus tetragonolobus. Next base: position 98,168,469 of record CM075688.1, read on the forward strand.
TTTAGTGGAAAAAAACGTTGATCTTAAATATAATATTGTATTCAGATTTTATATAATAGTATTAAAAATATATTATCAAATAAGTAGTCCCGAATGAATTTAAATTAATGAAAATAAATATTAAAAAATAGTGTTAGAAATAAAATATTTAAAACGTTGATCTTAAATATAACACAAGTCAAGAGAACATAATCCCAGGTTGAAGAGGCTAACAGTGGTGAGTGGTGAGAATGCATAGCACCACACGTGACACTACCGAGTTGCGAGTTGCGAGTTGCGAGTTGCGAAAGCATAGATAGGATTGCAGGTTCACCGGCACCACACAACCTGGTTGGTTCCTTCGTTTCGTAGGATACCAGCTATTTGACCCTAACACATCCTCGGTAAATCACTAATAAATGTCATAAATAAATGCCATCAATAAATGTCATAAGTAAATTTACTAAAATAAATGTTATAAATAAAATAAATATATTTTCGTTACAAAATTAAATAATACTTATTCTGGATTAAGCAAAATAGTTGGATCGTCTGAAATACTTACATTACAATTATAACTCTTTTCATTATTTATGTCGTTTTATTTAATGTTGTTATTTTTAAAATATCTTTAATTAAATTATAATTATGACTTTTTTTATTCATCATATCAAAGTTTTAATAAAAGGTGTTAGATATAAGTAAATTGTCTTATTTAATATAACACTTATGATTCTTTTTATTTATGATACAAGTTTTAATAAAAGTTGTTTTAGAAATATTTTATTTATGTATTTATAATTTTTAATATATATGAAATTAAATTATGATAACTATAAATTTTTAATATATATGAATTTAGAATGTTTGCTTATATATAAAATAAATGTAAGGCACTTTAGGGTGTGGATAGTAAAATTACCTGAAAAATTAACTAAAAACTTTGACAAACTAGTTGGAAGTGTTTGACAAAACTAACTAAATGTTATAAAAAAACAAATAAGAACATAATGAATTATTAGATCAATATTATTTAAAATAATTATAACATATTTTAATAATATAAATTAATTATATATTTAAGTTATAAATTATTATAATTATATATTTAAATTATAAATTTATGTAATTACATATTTAAATTATAAACTAATGTGATTGTATATTTAAATTATAATTTTTTATGATTACATAAATAAATTTTAAATTACATATTTAAATTATAATTTTCTATAATTATATATTCAAATTATAAATTACTATAACTACATTAGTAAAAGGAAGAGAAATGAAAGAGAGAGATATTATATCATGTGATTTGAGAAAATTAATAGGAGATTGTATATTAATTAATTATGAGTAAAGTTGGAAAAGAAAACCATCTAATAATTGAAAATAGAAGATATTTTGAGAAAAACTACTCGAAATAGTTTTTTAGAAAAAATTAATAATTACCTAAAACAGTGTATAGATCTATGCTTACCAAACATAACTATAGTTTTTTAGATATTTTAACTACCATTTTCAGTTAGCTAAAATTACAACTAAACGCACTCTTAAACTCATATATAAGCAAAGATATCTAAATTGACACAAATTAAGAAAATTAGTTATCATAATTTAATTTCGCTAATATCAAATATAAAATAAAATTATTTCTAAAATACCTTTAATTGAAACATGATATCATGAATAAAAGAGTGATAATTGTAATTTAACAAATGATATTTTAGGAATAATAACATTAAATAAGTTAATAATAGTTATATTTGCTTATATATTTGTGATTGGTATTTTATGGTTGTATGAATTATATTTTTTTATTTTGTGTGCAACATGTAATTCTTGTGCTTTTACACACTTCTTCTAATAAAAATTTTTAGTTTATAAAACAAATAAATATTTGTTTATGTTTTAGTCCACCACCCAACCAACCTTTTTTTCTTATATGAGTTGAAAGGAAGTATGTTTTTAAATATTTTCTTGTCTATTCCATTTAAACAATAGAACTTATATTATATTTTATACGTGCATTTAAAAAATAAAAAATTAAATTACTCGATATATCCTTATTGTTTTATAGGCAAATATTAATTGTTAGTAGAGAGATTTAAACTTACAACATCTCTCATTCTATCTCGACAAGTTATCACTAGATTAACCTTGTAACTCCCTCTTTATCCTTATTTAGAAGACTCAATTATTTAATCCATAAAGAGTAAGAAAAATAATTATATTCTCTTTTCTCTTTCAATTATTCTTTATCATAACTTCTTCTTTGATTAAGCATATTTTAGTCTAAAAACAATTAACATAAAAGAACATAATTAATAAGGTTTTATAAAAATAATTTAGCACTATTTTTAAAATTAGATCAGAGAAAATAATAAATATAATTCACATCTTCGTTTATATATAAAAAAAATATTTTAATAAGATATTCATTGTTATTTTCCTCATAATTAATATGGGTAGAGCTGCATACCTAAAATATGTAAAGTATTTAATTAAAACAATAGACGAGCATAAAAATTGTTAGCTTTGTTCACTATCACTCCTAAAATGCATGTTATCAAATGTGATCCATTTGAAGTTGATAAGTTTTTTTTTTTTTAAAAGAAGTTGATAATGTTTTGTTTTTTTTAAAGAAGTTGATAATGTGTTCTACATGAATTTTTTTAATATTACACAATCTTTTCCTTTAAATGTATGATACTAGATTAAGATCATGGAGATCAATATATATGTTGTTCAAACACCATTAATTAGGATATGTAAATAATTAAAACGACTATTTTTTTTTTTTAAGAGCAAAGAATTTATTCAAAGGAAAGAAACAAAATGTTTCTACAATACACAAGATGGGATACGCATCACTCCTCATTCTAACAGTGCATATCACCTCATTGAGGTCCTATCTCATATTTAACATACACATTCTAGGATTAGCATACCAATCCGAAAACACACACCCCCTATTAAAACCGAAAGAATACATTAACCAATTCCATGATATTACTTTTATAGACATCATAATATGAACAGAGTTCGCTGGTATCCTATCAAAAAACAATCTGGTTTCTAGCTATCCAGATGCCCCAACACCCAGCAAGCCAGAAGACATACTTACACTTCTTCTTTCGCTTTCCTACGACCCATGCAGACGACGAAAGGAAAAGTTGTGTCATGTTCCCCGGAATTGGTCCTTGGATCCCCAACCAGCTGATCATTTTATTCCACACTGATTGAGCCTGGATGCACATTAAAAAAAGGTGATTTCTACTTTCCATGTCATTCCTACAAAACACACACTGAGCATCCACTATTGGAATGTAAACTTCTCTCTTCAGTAGATTATCCATGGTTGGTAATCTATTTAACAGTAACCTCCACAACAAAGCAATTACCTTAGATGGTAATTTATCCTTCCACATTCGATGCAAGTCTTTTGGCTCAACCTCAATTAATGTTACCGAAGTCTGTTGCGCACACAAAACCTTATATGCATCCGCCACCGAAAACCCTCCGTCCGTACTTGACCTCTATCTCCATACATCCGACACCTGATCCAGAAATACGACTGATTGCAGCAAACTTTGTAAGTGACGTAGTTGGTCTTCTTCCCAAACAAATAACTCCCTCTGCCACACCCATTTCCACCTCTATGATGATAGTGAAGCCTCCCTTTTATCGTTAATAGTGATGAGCTTATCTATCGATATCCCATACAACCTGGGAAATTTTATGCTTATAGCTCCAATTCCTAAACAATTATGCTCCCAAAAGAAAGTATCCTTCCCATTCCTTACTCTTTTATTGACATTGGTCTCAAACCACTGTGGTATCACTGCTTTTGGTCCGTCAATTGCCCATAAATCCCTCCACCACTGAGAAGTTCGAGAGATATTAGCAGGTCTATTATTGAATTTGTGTGACTTACCGTACCTAACTTCCAGCAATTGCCCCCATATAGCATTATCCTCTATTAATATCTGCCACCTCCACTTTGCTAGCAGACTCAAATTAAATTTTCATAAGCACTTTACCCCCAAACCCCCTTCTTTCTTAGGGCGACACACATTTTCCCAGCTAACCCACGCAATCTTGGTCTCTTGGTCTTTTCCCCCCCACAGGAAGGAGCGTTGTAATCCCATCATAACTTTCAATACTTTCTTAGGCGCCTTGTAGAAAGAGAAGAAATACAATGGAAGGCTTGACAGTACTGAATTGATCAGGACTAACCTTCCTGCAAACGACAAGTGTTTTGCCTTCCACCCTGACAGTTTCCTCTGAAATTGTTCGATAATAGGTGTTCACACTTCTACCTTCCTTGGATTAACCCCCACCGGTATCCCTAAAAATTTAAATGGCGGTGAAGATACCTCACAATTCAAGAGACTATTCACAACACACCTAAATGTATCATCCACATTTAAGCCAAAAAATTTACTTTTGCTATAATTCACCTTTAACCCCGAAGTCATCTCGAAACCACGGAGGATTATCTTCAAATACCATACTGATTGCATATCTGCTTCCCCCATCATAATAACATCATCAGCATATTGCAATATTGAGAACTTTGCCTCGTCACCAATAGAGAGCTCTTTGAACACCCCTTTAACAACTGCTGACCTAAAAAGTTCAGATAGAGCTTCAGCTACCACTAGAAACAAAAAAGGTGAAAGTGGGTCTCCCTGCTTCAGTCCCCGCCCTGGTCTAAATTCAGCCGTTGGGCTCCCATTTACCAGAATTGACACATGGCTATTCCTTACAATGTTGTTCATCCACTTCCTCCATCTACTCCCAAACCCCATCCTGATCAACATATAATCCAACAAAATTCTAATTGACCGAATCATAAGCCTTTTGAAAATCCACCTTAAGCAGAAAACAAGATTTTCCTTTCCGTTTTGCCAAATCAACTATCTCATTTGCTACCACAACCCCATCCAAAATGGATCTTCCCGGCAAAAATGCTGACTGACACTTAGAAATTAATTCCCCTATGACTCTCTTCATTCTTAATGACAGTAATTTAGAAATAATCTTTTGAATGCTTGAAATTAATGAGATTGGTCTATACTGTGCTAACCTGTCTGCCCTTGCCACCTTCGGGATCAAGGTAAAAAAAGATGATGTCACATCTCTCGGTAGTATACCTGATTGATGGAATTCTTGTACTGTCTTCACCACATCCTCCCCTATGATTTCCCAACATGATTTATAAAAATTGAAGCCAAATCCATCGGGACCCAGACTTTTCCCCCCCTCACATGCCCAGACCGCCTCTTTTATCTCACCTGCTTCAAAAGGCTCTTCCAGCATTTCCCTTTGTTGGTCACTTAGTTGATTAAAGTGTACCCCGTCCATATTTAGTCTTCCTTCTTCTTTCTCAGTAAAGAACTCTGAGAAGTGCTTTAACACATGACCGTGGATTTGTTGAGCTTCCTCCAGCCAGCCCGCTTCTGATTTAATTGCCACTATGGAATTTGCATAGCGTCTTTCTTTGAAGCATTTGTGAAAATACTTGGTATTGTTATCCCATTTAAAGCCCATTTTACCCTAGATTTCTGTAACATGGACTGTTCCATCCTCCTTGCCTTTCCCCAATACTCTGACAAGATGTCCTGTCTACACTTACTACTTCCTTGAACCCCTTCACCTAACTGTTGATCCACCCTCTCCAATTCTAACACCTTCTCTGCCAGGAATTCCTCATCCTTTCCCCAGCTTTCTTTTTTCCACTTTTTAATCTTCATCTTCAAGCCTTTTAGTTTGCTTGCCAACTGATACATGTTCCACCCTTGAGTCTGTTCTGAGGTCCAAAACTCTCTCATCAATTCCACAAAATCTGACTCCTGCATCCAGTGATCAAAAAACTTAAATGGTTTGGGACCCCAATTCTGTTTGTTATCTTTAGTTAAAATCCAACTATGATCTGAGAGCTCTCTTGTGCCCACCCTTTAAGCTATGACTCCCCACTCCTCTATCAGATCCGAAGAAAACGATCCAACCTGCTAAATGATTCTCCGTTCGGAGCTATCCACGTCACTCCTTTCCTAATGACCGGAATATCCAGAAGTCCCATTCTTTGGATAAAGAATTTAAATTCGGACATTCAGTTCGAGAGTGATAATTTGACCTCCCTCTAAACTCATGCCTATCCACCACAGCATTAAAATCTCTCCCTATTACCCAATTGATCTCCGGAAATCCACGCTTTGTCATCATCAGATCATCCCACACCTTCCTTTTCCCTTCTAACGAACATGGATCATACACATTTACCACACAATTAACTTCATTTGGACGCTTTCCTCTGAATCCAATTCCAAGAAAACCCTGCCCCTGTATATACCAAGCCACCTCCAACATATGTTTCTTCCAAATTGTCAGACACCTTCCACTAAGCCCTGTTGATGGAAGTATTCTCCACTCACACTCCGACAACCGCCATACCTCCTTGATTTCCCAGTCATTCATCATCCTGCATTTTGTTTCCTGTAGTAAACAAATATCAATGTCATTCTTATTCAAAATTCTCCTGATTCTTCTTCGCTTGGCCCGATCCTAGAACCCCCTCACATTTAATGAAAAAATCTTCATTTAGCTATTCCGGGCTATCCTCCTATCCCTTTTTTCTTTCTCCGCCTTATCCCTCGTTTCCATCTCTCTTAGTTCCTGTATATACTCTTCATCCGGTTTGCTACCAGAGATTCCGATTTCCTTCATTGTCTTCCATATTTTACCCATTTCATCCACCTTTTTTTCGTTCCCCTTCTCGTCATCCTTTAAATAGTTAATAATGACTCTTGTTAGTTAATAATAACTCCTTTTATATATAGAGGTGAGAGATACTCTTATTCCAAGAAAAAATTATATTTAACTATTTACTTTCTTACTAGTTAAAATAAGTTATTTATTATAATTATTAAATTAAAAATAAATAAATAATAAAATAAAAAATAATTTTTTAACTTAATTTAACTTAATTTTAGAGTAAGTGAATCATATATATATATATATATATATATATATATATATATATATATATATATATATATAATTAGCAAATAACATTACACACACTGGTGTGTGGTTGAGTTAAAAAAAATCATAAGAATATATTTTTATCAATGATAAAAATATTTTAATAATAATGTTATACAGTTAAAAAATTTACTTGTTAAAACGACGTTTAAAGTTCCTTAGGATGAGTTTTAGTTTTGTTAATAATAATAAAAAGTTATAGTTAACCTGCAAATGAAAACCGTGTGCTAAGGTCCACTTATTCTTATAAAATATAAGACCATGTCAGTTTTGTTAATATATATTTTGTGGAACACATGGTTATAAAATATAATTAAAGTGAAAAAGAAAAAGAAAATATTTGATGCATGATATGGTGACATGTGAGAAGTGTGCCTTTAAGGCATAAAAAAAATATTCTTTCGAAAAAATTATGTTTGATTGAAAATAAAAAAAATAAATATAAAATAAGAATATTAGAATTAAAATGTAATTTTTTTGTTGTATCTCTTCTAAACAATTATAGTAAGCACCTTAAGGACAGTTAGTATTTGTAACACAAGTTGATGTAATTTTAAATATTAATTTTTTAAAATGAGTCCCTTGGAAAAAGGAAAAAGTCAAAAGTCAGCTAAGCAGCATCTCTTGTACTGGTGTATCCACCTTGAACACGTGAGCCGTTGAGGTGCTCCTACACAGTTCTATTAAATGATTATTGAGTTAGCTATACATATGCAGCATCCATAATTTATTATAATAATAGCAATAATTTCATCGTCCAGAGTATGTAACATGTCTTTTCCAAAAGAAGAACAGCTTTTAGATCTTTACAAAAGATACACAGATACAGCAGCAGCAGCCCAAAAGTTCAAAATGACCATCTCAATAAATTTGGCCTCACATCGTTTTATTTGATTGCTAATAAGCACCCAATCATCCACCATCCAATGACCTCTCACATTCACATACACAAACTCTCATAGTACAACATTTCAAGAGATAGAAATAAGTCAATACAACTTTTTGTGGCAGCTAAACACAAAACACCAACAATTTTTTATAAAATACATTTTAGATAACTTAATTTTCAGGTATCCAATTGAAATCTAAAATGCATTTTATCAAAATAAATTTTAAATAATGGTAACGGGCATAATAATTAATAAAGCAATGAGGAGGGTATTATGGTAATTGGACGAGGTGGTTGACAGCAGGGAAGGAAGGAAACCGTGAGCAGCGTTTGGAGAGAAATACCCTGCAGTCGTCTTTGGGGCAAATGGTGGGCACGTAGGCTATCTCATCACAGCCATCCGTTGTGTCCCTTTTGAAATCGATCAACGTTGTAAACATGGCGATGAAGAGAACAAGGTGATTGAGGGCGTACCTTTGACCCACACACTGGTGGGGCCCGGCCCCGAAAGCCAGAAAATTTCTTTTAAATATTTGATCCTCTTGTCTCTCATCCGAGAAGCGGTCCGGGTCGAACCGGTCGGGTTCGGTGAAACCCTGAAACGACGACTCGAAAGCGGACGGGAATACGATGGTTCCCTTGGGAATGGAGTAGGAGACGGTGAGCGGAAAGGACTCGGTGGCGATGTGGGGGACAAGCGTGGCAGGCGGTCGGAACCTGACAACCTCACGCGCTACAGCCTGAGTGTATTTCATATCCCGGAGCATGTCGGCGGTAATAAGCTGGTCAGAGTGGGGAGACCAGATTCCGGCGACCTCGGCGCGCACCTTGGCGAGGACGTGGGGGTGTGAGTCGAGTAGGGTGACCGCCCACAGCAGGGAGGAGGTGGAGGCGTCCTGCGCGGCAAAAAGGAAGTCAAATAGATAACCGCCAATTTGGGCGTCGGAGGAGAAGGGGGCGACGGTGTGTCCGGGGAGGGTGGCCTCTTCCATTTCCCTGAGAGTGTCCTGCATCCAGTAATCGATGAGGCAGGTAGGTTCTTCACCTTTGTGCATCCTGGCTTTGCTCATGTGGGTGCAGGTGGCCAGGGCCTCCACCAGGCGGTCCACGGCCACCCTTGCGTTTCGAAAGGCGGTGCCCGGGAAATCAAACGGCAGCTTCATTAGCCCTACGTTGAATAGAAAGTAATCCCTCTCGAACCGCTCCCGGGCTTTGGCCCCCAAGTAGGGCCCCACGAACACAGTCTGAGAGGTGTCCAGGTTCATGTCTCGGGCCAGAATACGGAGTGGAATTGAATTCGTCTTGGCTTTGGCTTGGGCTTGGGCTTGGGCTTGGGCTTGGGCTTGGTTGAGCCATGACTTGAGGTGCTTCAGGATTATTATCTGCTGGAGCGCTGTGTAGGTTGAGAGGGCTTTGGGAGTGAAGTTGGGGGCGATCCGACGGCGGAGGTTTTTGTGGTCTTGCCCCATCATGTATATGAGGTTGTGTTCCCCGAAGAGCTTCTTGCCGAAGGGGTGTCCCACGAGGCGGAAGGCGTCGGGCCTGACATTGGCGAAGATTTTTTGGGAGAGTTCGGAGTCTCTGATGAAGACGATGAAGTTGCCGATGAGATAGTTTGCGGAGCAGCCTAATGGGGTTGATTTGGCCAAAGTGGATTGAAGTTCCCAGAACTTGGTTGGGTTTCGGACCAATGGGATAGCGTTTCCGAGGAATGGTAGGACGAGGGATGGTCCTGGTAGGGGACCTTTCTTGAGCAGGTAAGAGATCTGTTCCAGGAATATGACGAGGAGGATGAAGCACAGTAGGTAGGAGGTTAGCTCCACGAGATTCATATTGCTGCAAGCAATGCACTGGAACAGAGAAAAGGGGAGTGAGAATGTGGATAAAGGTTGAAAGGGTTTTAAACTAAGAAGGAGGGGTGGAGACTGGAGAGGTAGAGGGAGATAATAAATAAATAAATAAAGGAGGACGGCGGGGATTGGGGAGAAGAAGAGGTAGTGGTGGTGGGGTTGAGATCCAGCTAGGTAAGGCCAGCTTATGACGTGGGAAACATCGCTTACGACAAGTCGACAAGGGAAAGACATTTTTCTTTCTTCAATTTCAAATTCATCTCTCTCTCTCTCTCTCTCTCTATTCCATTCTTCTATTTCTTTCTTTTCAACTATATGCCATCATGCACTACCACTGTGCTGTCAAGTTTACCCCTTAACATCCTCTCTTTTTCTAATGTTTAAAAGGGTCAAAACCATTCAATTTTTTTATTACTTTTCACCCTGCTTCTTCTTTTAAAATCTGTTTTAGCAATACTAACCATTCAATTTTTTTATTACTTTTCACCCTGCTTCTTCTTTTAAAATCTGTTTTAGCAATACTTTGTTATTTGAAAAGCAAACCCCTAATTCTTTTCAACATTCTCATTTTTTTTCGTTTATGTTTTTTCATGACTTACCATTACTGCTTGCCAAAAAAGGAAAACAGGGGAAACAAATAACATACGTATTGAACCAAATGTTTCATATAATCTGTTATAAATTAACTTCATATTTGTTTAAAGTTCTTCTTTTTTAAATATAAATAAGCAGACATAAGATTATATATGTTTTAAAAAATTATTCTTGAATAAAGTTTATGTTCATTTATTACATAAAGTGTGAAATGAAGTTAATATTGAAAATCTAAATATACTGTGCATTACTCCAATCTTTTTTATAAAGCACATATCACACATGTCAATAGAAGTAGATCAGTTAATTTTATTGAAATTTTTAAATATTATTAATCTACTGATTTTAACCTTATGCTTTTAAAAATTAATAAATAACATAATATTTGAGACTTTAAATGTGTGGTTGTTTTTTCTATTACATTTAATGGAAGGTTAATCCACCTCCACCTTTCTTGTGCATTTTCATTTTGGAAAGTGAGAAATCCACATTGAACAAACTTGCAAGCGAGATGAACCTCAAATTTTGAATCCAAATCAAATATTAAAGATGTTCTAAGATTTTAATTAATTATATGGAAATAAAAAAATGTGATGAATGAAGAGTAAAGAAAAAAAAAAGGAAAGAAAGAAGGAATAAGTAAAAACTAGAATTGTTAGGTTAAGAAAAAATCAATATAAAAAAAAGTTATAAATAAAAGTGAGTATAATTACTTATACATTTATTATATATAGAGCAAATTAATAGAGGTAATTTTATAAGCACCAATTTTTTTTTACATTTTCATGTTTTTCATGTATAGACAAAGACCTTTTTTTTTTCTATATATTTTTCTAAACCCACAACTTTGTATTCTACACTTTTAATGCAATTGAACATAGTAAGATATATGAGAGGATACATCTATAAGTGACCTCTCAAATTATTTTAGTAAAACACATCTATTCACAATTTTTATTAAAGATAAATAAAATAAATAAAATTGTACAATATCTTATAAAATAGATAAATAATTATTTTCCGAACTATACTTAATCACTTTTTCCGGCTTTCTTTTCGTCTATGGATCGAAATCATACAGATATTAAGTATGTCCTTGATTTCTATTTCAAATTACTACATATGAAGTTTGAAATTAAATTAATAATCTATTAAACTCTTTTTTTAATAAGATGAAAATCTTGTTGTGAAACTATTTTTTACTCAAACTTAAATTTATTTAAATTTACTTTTGAAAAACAAACATGGACTAAAAATAATTGCACGGTCATGCAGTTTTAAAATTGTTTAATTTATTTAAGAATAATTTTATGTATAAACATATTTTTACGGATTTTTTTAATGGAGATTTATACGGTTAAAAATTGAATTGCAGAGTGGGCTGGTCCCTGTCTGTGTATGTACACGTGTGTCTTACGTGGTAAACATTTCGGTTGGCTGTTGTTTGTATTCTTGATGGAGCATACTGTTTCGTTACTGCTTACTATCGCCTGTTAAAATATCCGAAACACACAAACCGGTTACCATATAACATATGACTTAATGTTTTTTAATTTTTTTATTTTTAAATTTTATAATATTATATTTTCAATTTTTCAAATGATTATATTTGTGTTTTTGGTTGTTGATGAATTGACATTGATTATCAAAATATTAATAGTAATTTAGCAATTATTTTTTTATAAGTCAAACAATTTATTAATAACAATAATCATATTTTAAGGAATAAGATATGTCTTTCACAAAGTACAAAATTTTTAGTTTACAATCGTAATAATGTCTCTAGGGACATATTTGGAGCCTCCTTCAACAATTGAAAACAAAATCACAAACTCCACTTCAGTATGCACAATATATTGGATTCATAACTCACTCTACATAAGTGTCTGCAGTTAATTGCGCTACTCTATTTCATTCTCAAGAGTTGAGTTAGATCGTCTTAATAAAAGTATTCATGAAGATTAGAAAAAATTCAAATCTAATCTTACATAGAAAGCATAATCTTCTTATAACATTCCAAGCTAAAATATAATTTCATTTCAAAACATAATATAGTAAGTGAACTTTCTTATAATTCTGACATTATTTGAGCATAAAAAGAGTAACTTGCTTAAGAGTTCAATTTATTCATAGTAAATCCTCTTAATTTTGCATAATCTCCTGTTGATCAAATTCATCTTCTATTCGTACCACAAATATATAATAATAGAAATACATGAAAGGGGTGAGATTTTTATAAATCAGCAATGTTAATCTTAATAAACTTAACAAACAATAGGGCCTAAAGTTTAGCCTATACTCCAATCTCACTTATCACAATATATACACTTAGTCTTATAATTCCGTCTCATTTGACCCTATATGCTTATCCATAACCAATAATGATTCACCTCAATCATAATGGATTTTATGAACAATTTTAAATCTATGAACATTCCATCCTGAGTGTCAGCATGAACTACCCTGAATATCCACTTACCTGATGAATATCCTTAACTCGATTGCCAACATGGACTACCCTAAATATTCACCTATCTGATAAATATCCATGACCCAAGTACCTATATGGATTACCCTAAATATTCACCTACCTAATGAATATCCTCAGTCCGAGTACAATCATGGGATAATCCTGAATATTCATATATTTAAAACTATTTCAGGATTCAACCCGGTCTTGTCATTTTGAAGTGGAAAGGAAGATGTTCAGTCAATCGCAGATTTCCTATTCATTATAGGCGTTGCACCAACCTCAACTGGCTCTAACTAAGAACAAACATAACAAAAGAAATCACGGATCATTGTATACAAAGCGATTTCATGACCCTGTCCAATCTTCAACTCTTCCCATGTCTTGATTCTGCAGAGTCCCTTCTCAAGGTCAGCATACCTCCAACGCCACCAAAACATAGCATCATCGATTAAGTATGAGATTGTTCTCGCAGTATACCAAGTTGTGACTTCCCAAAACACGGACATGGGCACTCATACACTTGTATGGTATCTCTACAAGGAAACCTAGAACTTTACTAGATTCATTTCAACTTAATCTAAAAAATCACCAGATTTGGCAATCACATAGTATTTTCATATATTAATTTGCATTCACAGGATTGTTTATAAATCAACCTCAAATAATTAAAGATCATACCGAATATGCAAATTAATTTCCCATCTCAAATTTCTAGTTCATGAATAATAATCAATAGTAATTATAATAGTAATATAAGTATAAAATTGATTTATTGTTAGCACTAAAGACATCTTTTCTAATGTGGAAGATCGGGTTAGAATGCAATCACAGAACATACTTAAATTATCTTATAAAATTATTATTTTAAGAAATATCATGTTTATTATGAATTTTACAAAACTAAACATTACACATAATCCATTGAAAATTTTCGTATATAAATATATTCTATCATGAATATTCAATATATAATTATTAATTTTTTGAATAAAATATATTACTCAAATGTAACTTCAAAAAATAATTCAAATGATAGGATAAATGGTGATTAGTAACATAAGATCAGACTATATCATCTGAAGAATAATTTAAATAACAATATGGTAGTAACTGGAAATAATTAAGAAATGACCAGAAGTAATATCTGAAAAGAATAATAAAGAAATAACCAAAAGTAATATCTAAAAATAATAAACAAATGACCAGAAGTAATATCTAGAAATAATAAAAAAATTACCAAAAGTAATATTTGGAAAAAATAAAGAAATGATAAGAAGTAATATCCGGAAAGAATAAAGAAATTACTAGAAGAAACATCTATAAAAAATAAATAATTGACCAAAAGTAATATCCAAAAAGAATAACCGTCAATAAAAGAATAAAAGTGATAATCATAGTAAACACATATAAATTTATCAATATTAACACCACAAAGGTTTACAAATCTCACTCTCGCCTTACCTTAGTAAGAACTTGAAGAAAAGTAAAGTTGTGAACAACCTTCGAATCCTACCTTCTACACCTCATAACTACATTTTTTCCTCCCATTTTTGCATATGAATTATCCTATTTATAGCCAAAATTTGCACTCGGTTGCTAAGCGAATTTTGGTCACTAAATGACCATAAATGTATTTTAGTTACTCTTTTCTCGCATCACTTAGCAACGTAGCTTCGCCAACTGAAATCTGAGTTGGTCGCTTAGTGATAGAGTTTCGCTTAACGACCCTCGATATATTTTAGCTACTTTTGTCTCACATCGCTTAGCGAGTAACAACTTTTAATAGTGAAAAAAAACTCATTTCACTGAGCGAATAAATTTCGCTTAGCAAATTTTATTTTTTAAAAAATGTTTTTATTTCAGAAAATTCTTTTAAATTGAAATAAATTAGGAAATTTATAATTTAACAATACTATAATTTTTATTTTACCACTTTGTACTGTTTTTTAATAATGTATCACTAAAATTTTGAGATGATATAATTTCATAATATGTATTTCTATTTTCTAAATTGAAATTAAAACAGATCATGTAGTAATCTAGTTATTAAAAATAGGGATGCTACATCGTTCGTGTTGCTTTGTTGCCCTTGATCAATCCCTGAACTGCATAACTTGACTTTGAGTATGGATCTGTAGTGTCGTAAATAAACCCATTAAACTCATAAATCAAGTCAAACTCTAACACTCATGGAGCAAGAAAAAACAAAAACAATGTGGTCCTGTTTCCGACGCTCTGGCACACAAGTCACGTTTATCTATTTCATTTTGAATTATACCATGATTTACCAAATTATTTCGTGTAGGTAAACGATCACCTTCTAGTTTCCAAACCAACAATTGGACCTTATGAGGAACTCTTATTGCTCAAATTAATTTTAAGACATCATCCTTTTGTTGTCATGTGTCTGCTGATAAGACTACATATGCTGAGGATATAGTGTAAAACTCTTATGCTGATGTTGCTCATATCCATTGATCTTAAACCCCGCTGATAAACTAAGTATGCCCAAATTATTACTTAAAACCCCCCAGCAACTTTGTCTCACAAGCAAACAACATCCTACGCCAAGCCTAGTTCCATATACTCATACCTTCATCCCACGTTTCCTTCATCTATGCATTTGTGTTTATTGCTAACCTAAATAGACGACTATAGTCCTGTTATAGAGAGTTCCTTCTTACCCACCTTTTTCTCCAAAAGATGGCTTCCCCTCCATCCCTGATTCGTCTATGTACATTCCTTGACCACTAACTCTCATGCCTCCAACCCTCCACTTTAATAGAGTGCAAATCATCCCATCACTGTGAATACTGACTACTCTTCCCCTTCCAAAGCTCACCCTCATTATCATACTTTGACTTCAATATTTTTACCTAAAGAGTACTTGGTTTCACCCTCATTCTCCACTTCCATTTCCCTAACAAAGCAATATTAAACTTCTTTAGATCTTTCAACCCTAACCCTCATTCTTCCTTAGATCGACACATTTTCTCCCAAGACATCCACTTAATCTTTTCACTCATTTCACTACTTTCCCATAAAAAAATTAACAAAGATTGGAGTTGAAAAATTATACCTTTAAGAGTCTTAAAGAATGAAAGGAAGTAAATTGGCATGATAAACAATATAACTTTGATAAACGTCACTCTCCTTGTCGTGTTCACACACTTATTCTCCCACTCCACCAACCGCTAGTAACAATGTCAACTATCGACTTTCACATTCCATTTTTTCATGATTAGATCCAAATGGGAGCCTCAATCAACTTTTTTGGAATTAAGCTTTGCATTGGGTATTTTTTTTACTTTGTTATTATTTTGCAAAGCTACATAATAACAAATTACTTCCTTACATGTCCCAGCAATTTCTTATTTTGCATGAACTTTTTTGGATTAAGCTTTGTATGGGGTATTTTTTATTTTATATTTTTTTTAGTTTGTGATTTTTAGTGTTACTTGCCCGTAGTCTTTGTTGAATTTTTTAACCAATTTTATTTTGGGTTAAACCTCAATCAACTCAATTTAGAGATAGATTTAATGACATATTTTAGAGACTAAATTATAAATAGTCTTTTGTAACACCTTGTAACTAACATTCTCTTTCATTTTTTCATTTTTCTATATTTTAGATTCAACTTCTCTCTCTTTCTCTTTGCATTTTCCTTCTTCTCTATTCTTCTTATTAGGTTTTGATTTGAATTTTTTATCACAATTATGATCGATTAATCTAAATCGTATGAGACTAAATGATCAATTGAGAACCTATTTCAACCGATTAAATTTTTAAACTCATCAAAAGTAGGGATTATGATTGTGATCCAATTTGAGTAAACTACAAGTTGATGTGGTTTTTCATGCTATTACAATTATGATTACTTAAACACATCACTAAAAACCTCGTATGAATGTTTTCATTCTATATTTTTGTTCTTGAATATGTTTCTTGATCTTGCAATTCTATTTTTCAATTTTTCACTTTAAAGTTCCCTTATTCCTAACTATTTGATAAGATTTGTCACGCATATTTAATTTATATCTTTGAGATAATAACATAGTTTATGTCCTATGTTGTAAAATTAAGAGAATCTAGTTTTGTTTGATAGTAATTTCAGTAAATTGCTATCAGTCACCAACTGTACATTCGATTATTGGTCATCGACCCTTTATCTAGTGGTCATCTGATGTTGATGTTCAATCTTTAAGAAGAAGCCATTCTAATTAATGAGGTTAAGATTTCATAATAATATTTTAAATTTGAAAGCCAAAACAATATTTTTAAAAATATAAAATTTAAAAACAAAACTATTTTGTTTATAAAATTCAAAACTGTATGCCTTCCAATTTGAATGTGTCCTTAGAACAACAACGATATTTAGTACCAACATTGTATATGCATGAATGACACGAATTGATTATGCGGATGAATTTCTTTTGAGTTTAATTGGTATATATTATCCGTGTAAAAATTTTTACATTAACATTCAATCACAACCCTTCCTCCATATTAAGTTTGTTGACTTTACTCATTACTACTTTAAAAGTTATATGAATGAAAAGTTATGATTGGTATATATTATCATTTCTTTTTTCAAAATAATTAATTAAAAACCATAAAACTATAAAATAAAATTTCGACACAAATGAATTACATTGTACAGATTTTATTACCTCATGTGACTTTAGTAACTTTTTTTTTATAATGATTAATAATAATATTTTTAAAAACTTTTAAAAATATTATCAAATTATAAATAAATAATATTAACATAATAATATGTTATGTATAATTTATGGACTAAAACCTAAAATATCATTAATAGTTTTTAACAATATGAACAATACAGGATATTAATAAATATTATTAAAATATATTAGTAATATTTATTTATAATTTGACAGTATATATGTTGGTAAAGATTTTTGGTAATTTTATTTACATGTACTTTCTTACTAAAAGGATTTTCCATCTTGAATAAATGAAAATTAGAGATGGAAAAAATACTCATACTATGGAGACCATCTCGATTTTAAAGGGTATTATCCATTTTAATTGAGTATAAGTATAAGTATTACCCAATGTGATTAACCGAGTACGGGTATGGGTATGTGATTACTTGCCTCGTGCCGGCCCAAACCTGTACCCACCCATTATAATTTTAATAATTATATAATAAGTTTAAAATTATATATTTAATTAAAAAATTCAATTTTTAAATTTATATAATTTTTAATTATTCTTTATATAATTTTTAAATTTATATGTAATTAATAACTTAATATATAATTTATTTAATAATAAATAAGTAAATTTAAATTGTAAAAAATAATATAGCAGGTACTCGCAGGTATACCCGAACCCGAAGATACTCAACGAGGACGGGGATGAGGATAAAGATTAAAATTTTATACCCATTATTTTTATAATCAAACTTGAACCCGTCTCGCACTTTCTAGAGACCAAGGGAGGACCAAACCCTCACCTGCCCTGCTCCGTTGTCATCCCTAATGAAAACTAAACATAACAATATCAATTATTTAATAAATAACTGCTATTAAGAGAAAAAAGAGAAGAATATCAGCCAAATTTATGAGAGTGAGAGGAATGAATATTAACTATTAAAAGAGGAAGAGAATAATATCCAGAAAAATCTCAATCATTGAGAAATGGAAGGAAAAAAATAGAGGGACAAATAATAAATGTAGGGTATATTATACAAAAGTTAGAGAAGCAAATCTCAATCTTTCAAATAAAAATTAATGATTTAAGATCAAATCGTACATATCTACTCATTTTTTCCTCTTCTAACATTTATTATCTATCATTTTTTTCTCTCTTCGCTCTCAATAATTGAGATTTTTAAGATATTATTTTCTCTGTTCTCTTAATAGCTGAAATTTGTTAATTTTACTCTTATATATATTTCGTTTTCTCATTGGATATGTCTCTTATATATAATATAATATGGGACATATGTGAGAAATGAGTAGATGATCTCAACCATTAATTTTTATTTCAATGGGTGAGAGTGTACAAATCTTTTACACAAAAGTTTAATCATATTTATTTATTTATATAACTTTTAAAATATTAAAAGTTTAATTGGTATACATTGTCAATATAAAGATTTTTACACTGACATTCAATTAAAACCCTTCATTAAGTGTAAATTTGTTGACTTTACTTATTACTACTTTAAAAGTCCCATAAATGAAAAGTCATGATTGATTGTCAGTGTAAAAATCTTTTATACTGACAGTGTATATCAATTAAACTCAAATATTAATTAATAAAGTTAACAAACTTATTATAAATTAAAGATTGTAATTAAATATTAATATAAAATTCTTTCCACTGTAATTACATACCAATTAAACTTAACCTAATTGTAAACTCACTCATATATATTTAAAACAATGAGTCAGGTTCTGTCAAAAGATAAAACGATAAACAATGAGTCATGTGTGTTTTACGTGATTTACTGAAAAAAATGTGTGCTTTACGTGATTGCATTCACAACCCGAGTAGATATCCCTTTTGTCCATCTGGAATTTAATGTTTCGGATGTCCCAAGAACTAAAGAAAAACTAGAATAAAATTGAGTAGTTCTTTACTTCTTTTATATTATTTAAATTAATATATGTAAGAAAATATTAAAAAAAAAATGGAATCTTCTGTGCGCTTATTTGAGGAAAATTTATATTATTTAAAATAACAGAAGAAAAAAATTGAAGATAAATTTATATTTATAAAAAATAATTTTTTTTATTCTTTTTGACACAATGAATAATATAAGAAAAGTAAAAAGTTTGTTACTTCTCTTAATAAAACATTCCATTAAAGGGAAGATCAAATTTATTTATTTATTGCTATTTTTGTTTTTTAATCGTTCTTACATTTTCAAATGTTAGAATTCAGGATTATCCTATTTCTCTCTTGCCCGCTTCTTTCTCTAATTAAATGTTTTTCTCCCTCGGGTTTACTCACCGTTAAGGGATAATAAGATTTAAAAAAATCGTCCCACAATTTCTTTTATAATCAAAATGAATAACTTTTGTTATTGGGGAATGGCATTGGAAGATCTTGAAATACAAGAAACACACTTATATAAAAGGGGTAAGACCCAGGCTGATTGACCCAAGTGGGTTTATTTTTTTAAAAAATTACCAGTATGGGTCTCTTTTGAAAAATATTATCAGCACGGGTCTGTTTTGGTAGTTGACTCAGTTAAACCGCAACTCCGAATTGCGGTTTCATTGCTACGTCAGCAACGTGATTACGTGGAAGGCAGCGTGGAAAAACGACTATGAAACTGCAAGTGGGAATTGCGGTTTGACTGGTCTTTGACCAGCACCGCCTTGTTGTCCAATGGGTAAAAAAACACAGAAAACGATGTCTGTAAAACCGCAAGTCAGAGTTGTGGTTTTACTGGGGTTTAACCGGCCCCCCCTTTACCCGACGGTTGCAAAAAAAATACAAATTTCTACTCACATAAAACCGCAAGTCGCATCTGCGGTTTGAATTAAATATTATTTTTACAGTAAACCGCAAGTGCGAACTGCGGTTTGTATTAAATATTAATTTTAATAAACTGCAGATCAGACTTGCGGTTTACGTGGAGTTGCTATTTAAACCCCCGTCGCCCCACAGAACCGCACACCAGTTCAACCCAGAGAACCGCACACGTAGTTGCACCCGACGTAAAACAAAGCTTTACGTTACAGTCCAGTTGTTCAGGTAAAAAATGTAATTTATAAATTTTTTGTGTTTTTCAATATTTTTAAAAACAAATTGCTTTTTTAACTCTGTTTTTTATGTTTAAATTTACTTTATTATTTATTTGTAGGTACATTTATGAATATTATGTCTGCTCCAATTGTCACCTTCATTTATAGTGATGGAAGAATGTACAAAGGAGACGAAGGTGTTATTTTTTAAGGGAGTAGAAGAGCAATTAGAATTACGCGTCCTATGAGTTTTACTTCATTAAAGAACAAAATTCAGGAAAAGTTAAAAATGCAATCAAATGAATTTATATCATCTGTAACTTGTAGATTTTTATTTTCTGGAAAATATGTGCCACTACAAATTGTTGATGATGAAGATATTGAAATTACGTTGAATGCTTTTGAACAACAAAATAATGTTGATATAATAGAATTGTATATTCAGAAATCATCAGTTGGTACTAGTTCAGGCACTGTAGTAGACACTGGTATAATGAATTTTGACATAGTTGAAGTAGATGATGATGATGTTGTTGGTGAATCATGTGGTGAGGAAACATCTGACGAAGAAAATGATGTTTCAATTGATGGTAATTCATCTGATACTGATGACGATGAAACTCGTAATATGGAGTCATTGTCAGTAAGAAATGTGGAACAAGGTATGTTTAACAATAATTATTATTTTGTTTACGGTTTACTAGTTTAATTTGTTGAATAAGAGACACATGAATAAGAATATTGTTACAGTTGCAAGGCAACGTCAACCTTGGACTGATGCAGCTCATTATACACACATTAATTGGTTGCATCCTGATGACGAAGATATTTTAGGCCAAGACTTGCATGAGTCATGGAATGTTGGAGATGCATTGTACAAAGGTCTACAGTTTGAGACAAAAGAAGATCTAAAAAATGGACCGATATAATATTCAATGCAAACACATCAAACATATCATGTTGTGGAGTCAAAAAGTTCGAAATACATTATCAAATGTCCCAACTATAAAGATGGGTGCCCATTCTATATGAGGGCAATTTTGTCTCGGAAAACAATTAATTGGACGGTTACTCAATGGGGTGGAGATCATCTATGTCTCAATCCGGCAGTCTCACAAGACCACAAAAAATTAAACTCAACTTTCATCAGTAACTTGATATCAGGTTTGCTTACTTGTCCATATATAACGTAATATTTAAATTAAATTATTATGATTTGTTATTAACTTTTTAATTTTTTTAGGAATGGTTGGTTTAGACCCATCTTTAAGAATTAATTTGATTCAGGAGAGAATTTGTAGTCAATATGGATACAAAATATCATACAGGAAAGCATAGAAAGCAAAACAAAAAGAAATTGTGCGTGTTTATGGGGACTGGGATGAATCATTCGCGACTCTTCCAACATTTTTGAAATTCATTGAAAGTAAATCACATGGTTTTTTCTATCAAATATATCATGATGATCTTGTTGTTGGCAATCGAGGTTACCATCAATACCAACAGTTTGAAAGAGTGTTTTGGACATTTAAGCAGTGTGCTGAAGCCTTTAACTACTGTAAGCCATTGATACAGGTTGATGGAACACATTTATATGGAAAGTATCGTGGAACGTTGTTAATCGCAACCACACAAGATGGAAATAGCAATGTATTACCTTTAGTTTTTGCTTTGGTTGAAAGTGAAAACTCGTCCTCATGGTCTTGGTTCCTATCCCACATACGACTGCATGTGACACAAAAACAAGGAATATGTCTAATTTCTGATTGGCATGCCGGGATTAAGTCTGCTGTGCAAAATGAGGCATTAGGATGGCAACCACCATATGCTTATCATAAGTATTGCATATGCCATATTGCAAGTAATTTCAACACCCGATTTAAAAATATGGCACAGAAAAAGATGTTGATAAAATTAGGTATGACTTCTTTTTACACACATGACAATTTTTTTCAAATGTATTTTTTATTATTATAAATGAGCGATTGTATTGTGTTGTTTTACAGCTTACACTCCATGCAAGCACTGAAGTAGTTAGTTGGATAAATGACATATCGAAGCAAAAATGGAGTATCGCATACGATACAAAAGGTTACAGGTATGGACACATGACAACTAATTTGTCTGAGTGCGTTAACAAAGTGTTCAAGGATTGTAGGAATATTCCCATCAGTGCTTTGGTAAGGTCAACATATAGTAAATGTGCTGCATATTTTGTCGAAAGAGGATCCCATGGTAGGTCCCAATTGGAAGCTGGAAAGGTCTATTGTGATAAATTAATGCAAGCATTGCGTAAAAACCAACAAGACACTTGTTCCCATATAGTCCGTCAGTACAATATCGAAACGACTAGATTTGAAGTCGAAGAGGCCTTTAATCCACTGACTCAACGTGGAGGACAAAAATGGGTAGTTAACTTGAACGACAAATACTGCCAATGTGGCCGATTCCAAGCTTTCCATTAGCCTTGTTCACATGTAATAGTTGTGTGTGGTGCAATTAGTTTAGACTATTATCAATTTGTTGATAAGTATACATGAATGACTTCATCATGCGTGCATACTCTGGTCAATGGTTTCCTCTTGGGAATGACGACTTGATCCCTGATAATGAAGAAAGTTAGACTCTTATCCCAAACTATTCTGCTGTTCGAGGAAAAGGACGTCCAAACTCAACGAGGATAAGAAATGAAATGGATTTTACTGAGTCACAAACACACAGAAAAAATAAATGTCGCCGATGTGGAGAAGAGGGTCATAATCGAAGAAGTTGCCCTTTGCACGCTGACGTAGGATGCTCTCAACCAATTGATGGTGATATGTAATTACGTTAAATGTTATTGTGTTTTTCAACGTTGTTATATTTTATAATTTATTATTATCTCTTTCGAACTTTTGCAACGTTGTGATATTTTATAATTTGTTACCATCTTTTTCGTAAACATTAGAATAATAACTTTAAAAAATAATATAAAAACTGTATTGAAAATAAAAAAATATTTCATTGATCATCATCATCATCGTCTATATTTTGGCATGAGTTTGGATCAAATTGTCCACCTAATCCTAGACTAGCGGCAACATAGGGAGAATCCCAAGGTATATCGAATTGCGGTTCGTCGATAGCTGCTGTCGTTGCGGGTTGTTGCTCTGGTGGCATCTCCGGTGTGCGAAGTGATCCAAATATTTGTTGAAAAATATGGCCTTGGGGCATGCCAGCACCGTACGGTGTACCACCTTGGTAAGATGGTCCTACGTCTGTCTGAGACGGATAATAATAAGTAGTAGGCATATTTCCACTTAGTTGTGTCGGTGTATAATATATGTCTTCTTTGACGTTCAGGCAAGTTAGGAACAGGGTAAACTTCTGCCTGAACGACGTCCCTCCGTCTAGTTAGACCACGACTTTCACGATATGACTGTTTAACGTGAAAATCTGGAACATCGACCTCAGGCATACTTTCGGGTGCTGGCACTGCCGCTCGTGTGATTCGATCTTCATCTTCCAACAAGACCATTATTTTATCAACATATGGGACTAAATCGTCCACTGACCACTTGTTTCTTCCCTCCGGGGACACCATATACGATAATGTCTCTCCAACTTCACCCTACAATAACAATAGAATGGAAAACATTAAAACCATAAAAATGTTATTGCAAAAATTAAAAAACAAATTGGATAAGTATAACAAATTTTACCAACAACGATGCTCTTGCATTTCTTGGGTCGATAAACATTTTGGTTTTGGCACGATACCAAACCATGTACTCAGAGTTGAATGTCAGCTCTCCAACCTGAGTTCCAGTTTCTTCGACCCTAAATTGGTCTATGTTGTTCCATATTGCAATGGCAGGTTGCAACAACATAAGCCAATTTTCAGAACCTTTTCCTCGCATAGTCAACCCATGTAATTTTTTGGGCTACAAAGGAGGACGGGGTATGGGTTGGTGCATCCCAAACTATCGCATTACTCTATCTGGTTGATGTCATTCACAAATATTGAAACAAAGCAATGGCACAACACATTTCCATGCATTAACCCCTTCTAAGCATATCGGGGGTAACTGTGCCAAAACTTCGTTTGGATATGACATCCAAATGACCTATATAAAATAAGAAGTAGTTAGTACGTAAACAAAATTAACAAATAATAACATACATCCGGTAAACGACGATGATGTTTTAAATCATCGGTGGCTCCAATGTGTCGGTTTCCCCGTCGTAGCCACCTACGAAAATTATATAAATAATATTAAATATTATATAACTAACTGACAAATAATATTTTAAAATATAACTAACATTATACTCAATAAAAAAATTACCTTGATCCAATGGGTTTGTTTGGTTTGTATAGGGGTAATATAGTCGGTGCAACTTTTGGGAATCTTTCCCATGCCCATATCTGTATTAATAGGCATAAACCACCCATGGATTTTATTTTGTAGTTTGTTGCGATACATAGTTCTTTATACAAAAAACTAAGTACAGCAGCACCCTATGCATATGCATTGCACTCACAAAAATCCCGCAACAATAATAAATACCTTAAAGATACTTTACTACTAGACTTATATACAAACAGGGCACCACCAATGAGGCGTAAAATATATGCCCTAGTAAACCTCTGTAAATTTTCTTCATTATTTTCAAAATTTGCGATATCACCAAAATTATGAGTTAGCCAACTAACTCGAATAGAACTACCATCAATTTCATCGTTATTTGGTGAAACGCCAAGCAGTTCTTCACATAGTTCAACCCAATTAACATTGGTTGAAACTATGACAGGAATGTCAGTTACTCGTAAACCCAACAAAATTGCAACATCTTGAAGGGTGATAGTGCATTCTCCACATCTCATGTGGAAAGTATGAGTTTCCGGCCTCCACCGCTCAACAAATGCATTAATACGAAGAAAACTCATCTGCGCGACCGTGTAAAATCCTGCTTGTCGTAAATATCGTACAATTTGAGGAGGAATTGACTCTTCTCCATTATACGTGGGAACTGCACGTCTGATTAAGAGTTTTCTGTCGTCCTCGAGAAACGTGTTATTTTGCATGTACAACACGTCATTCTCCACAGGTCCAGAATGAACACAATCAACAGAAGGGCGAGAAGAAGATGATGCCATGACAATTGCTACAATTTAATATAAAAGATTATGTTAACATAATACCCAAAATAATATATATCAAAATATAAAATTAATATATAACAAACAAATATTATATACGAAAACTAACCTCAATATTTAGAAATAATTTCCAGAAAACAAAAGCTTTCTTTGATTATCACTATGTGGTCTCCAACTAGGTGTGCGATTCTCTGCGGCGGAGGGGTGTGCGGTTCTATGGGGTCAGGGGGTGAATTTATAGGAGTCGAACTCCACATAAACTGCAAGTCGCATCTGCGGTTTATGTGGAAAATATTATTTAATGCAAACCGCAGTTCGCACTTGCGGTTTGTGTGCGTAAAAAACCGCGCCTCTTCCTCAATATCCGCACCCGTTCGTAAAAAACCGTCGGGTAAAGAGGGGGGTCGGTTAAACCCCAATCAAACCGCAACTCTGACTTGCGGTTTTACAGGGATCCTTTTTGCAACCGTCGGGTAAAGGGGGGAGCCGGTTAAACCCCAGTAAAACCGCAACTCTGACTTGCGATTTTACAGGCATCGTTTTCTGTGTTTTTTTACCCATTGGACAACAAGGCGGTGCTGGTCAAAGACCAGTCAAACCGCAATTCCCACTTGCGGTTTCATAGTCGTTTTTCCACGCTGGCTTCCACGTAATCACGTTGCTGATGTGGCAACGAAACGGCAATTCGGAGTTGCGGTTTGACCAAGTCAACTACCAAAACAGACCTATGCTGATAATATTTTTCGAAAGAGACCCATACTGGTAATTTTTTTAAAAAATAAACCCACTTGGGTCAATCAGCCTAAGGCCCATGTACAAAAAAAAATAAAATATTAATATGACAAAGTGTAAAATGACATTGAACATAAATTATAATTTTTTATTTATATGATTGAGTATAAATTAGTAAAATATATAAATTTAATATAATAAAATATTGCATTAAATATTAGTGTAAATTTGTTTACAATAAACTAAAAAAGGATAAGGGGCGACCTGAGCAGTATGCCCTTGAAAATGTTACAACATGAGTATGAAATCATCTTTTCTCTTGAACCAACAGTTGTTGCAAAAGTCAGGTAGTTGGAATGGTATCATTTTCCAATTTCTCTCCTCTAGGATTTGGGAATATATTCAGTCAATTGATGTGGTCTTGTTAGTCTGCATGCAGTTTCAGGTTGACACTTGACAAGACTCAAAATTCCCCAATCGTCTATGACCGACGTTCAGCTTGTAGACACCATTTTTGATATTTCACATTTCCTTTATTCTTCCAACTGAGATCTTGAAAACTCAAAGGTTCTTTAGAATATAATTAATGCTAAGCAAAGAACTTTCGCAAAAGTCGGTTGATAAATGATAATATGACATATATATGTAGAATGTTCTTCCAAGATTTTGCTCCCGCATGACCATGAGATCTGTGATGCTTTTCCATGCGTGTCTGAAACTGACAAATAAACATGGTTAATTTATGGCTTGCTCCACAAGAATATCAATACCAACTTAAAGTTGCATTTATATAGAGAGGAAATTAATTACAATAATTTTTCTATTGATATTCAAATTAAAATAAATCTTAGATATAATAAAGATATAATAATACACAAAGAAATACACAAAAGAAATATATCTAAATATTTACAAAAAATCGAAAATTAATTTGAAAGAAATATTTTTTCTAGATTATTTAGGTAATATAATTTAATTATAATAATTAAATTATTGTAATTAAAATATATATAATCTATGATACACAAAAGAAATATATCTAAATTATATCTTTACAATATATATATATATATATATATATATATATATATGAATTTTTCTATTTCTGTGTTTGACACATAATTTTTTGTTCACCGACAGTCAAAGCTCTTCAATTTTTTTTGTCAAATTTCTAGTCATTTTCATTATCTATGGGATAACACTTACATGTCAATATTTCTTGTTGTCACATTAACTAATAGATAATTTGGTGAGTGACACAAATATTTAACAAAATAAATAAATAAAAATAACTAAACGTTTGAAGAAATAAAAAGTTGAATAACTTTTATCAATCAACAAAAAAAATATGTATAAAAAACAGAAATCAAGAAAAAATATATATAATAAAAAATAATTTACCTTTTAAATTATAATATTTTATGCAACACTTTTTATAATATTATTTTAGGTTTAACCAGAATTTAATTAATATTTCTAAAATATTTATTTTCTACTCTTAGTTTCTATATTTCTTTTAAATTAGTCTATGTAGTAA
Source organism: Psophocarpus tetragonolobus (assembly GCA_037954015.1). NCBI lineage: Eukaryota > Viridiplantae > Streptophyta > Magnoliopsida > Fabales > Fabaceae > Psophocarpus > Psophocarpus tetragonolobus. The sequence continues at coordinate 98,196,446 of CM075688.1, forward strand.
TATTTTTTTCCTTTATTCTCTCTTGTTATTAATTAGCTTTTGTACTTAATTGTTAACATGAAACAAGTCACATCAACAAATCATATAAGATTATATTATTTAAAGAAGAAATGATGTATAATGGTAGACAACTTTGATTTTTAATCGTAAAAAAACAAGAGGGACTTATAATTTGGTTGGGGGCAAACCGTTACCAATACATAGTTTCATTCGTGAGTAGTATGGTACTATCACAACAAAGACAAAAATAATCAATAAATATATTGAAATTTGCATGGACCGTTTAAAAATTTATTTTATGAAGATTACAAAAAAAAAATCTATATTTAATTTATAGGGATCATTACGGAAAAAATGTAATATAGAGACTATTTAAAAGTAAAATTTGTAAGAACTGATTCTCAACAAAAAAAAAAATAAATTAAGAACTAAACCAAAAGAAATATAGAATGATTAAATCTTTAAAATGTTGGAATGAATATAGTATAGATTAAGTCAGAAGGCAAACGATGCAAGTTTGATCAATGGTTATAAAGCCACACATTAATTTCATGAGCTGTTGGATGATGTTGGATGTAGGTGCAAAATTGTTAAAATCATCTATAATCTATAATTATTATAATGTGAATATCCTAATGTTTATATTTACTTAAATTTTTTATTTTTAAATAATTATTAAATTTTATACAATTTCTTTTTTTTTAACGTAACTTCTTTTATTTTATGTATTTTTTTTCTTTTTTTAGTTTTTATGTTTTTTTCTTTTCTTCTGTTATTTAATAATATAAAAAGCCTCTCTCTCCCTAAAAAATGAATAAAAAAATAAAAGTGGCATGTATAATAAAAATATATTTATATAGATTAATAACATTAATGGTAAATATATAAAAAAATATTTTGTTTTTTAAATAAAAGATAAACCAACATTATATTATTAAATTAAAATATTATAAATTTATTAAACATTCAAATTGTTATAAGTTTCACTTATAAAACAATATTTGAAAAATAATTAAAAATATTAACAAAATTGGTGAATATTATTAAAAAATAACATTAATCGTCATATAGTCGCGATACTCATAAAAAAAATTCATGGCAAATAAAACAAGTTTCGACTTTCAAGCCTTCAAATAAATATTTGAAAAAATACAATATTAAATAGATAACCAAAAAATTCTTCACCAAAAGATGGGTGAGTAGAAGGATATTCCAACCAGAGGGTAGCTCCTTAACTTCGGGTGAGGGGAAGGATGTAACTACCTTAGAGGAAATGCAATTAACGATAGAAGTAGCTAATCTTGATTACACTGTCACTCTTATTGATTTTTCTAACAAGTAACTACTCTCTACTAATTGTAAGTTAAACGAAGTGGAGAAAGCAAGACCCTGGGTAGGAGGTTGTTATCGTCTTGATCTTTAAGATTAGTTCATGTACTGCCCCGAGGATAACCCCTACAAAAGCGTACCGACGGGACAGTAAAAAGTCTGACTTGCGCCCTTACCCGAAGGAAAAGAACCAGCAAGTGACTGACCCACGAATGTAAGGTAGGAACAATAGAAGACAGCTATTGGGTAAAGGAGCTCCTAGAGAGAGGGTTTCCCTTTAGAAAAACCCAAACATGTAATACAATAACGAGACCACTATTCCTTATCAATGTTAAGAAATAGGATTAAGACTTCTACCTATTCTCTATCTAATAGGGGTCTTTCTTTACTTTAACAAGAAAAGGTAAATCTATTAAACTTGATTTCAAAAATTAATACGTAGATAAAAATGGATAGATGATGAGATAGATATTAAAAAAAAAAAAGCAAATGATGGTTAAATTATTGACAAGAATCCTCAAAAATTCCTAATGTTCAGTGTTGGTTATTACAAAAAAATCCCTGACAGCAAGCGACGGTGGTCACCAGAAAAGTCGTATACACAGCTGCCGAAGATACACCGGAAAAGAAAAATATATGAATTCAAAAGGATAAAAAAAGAAAAATATTCTGAAAGAAGAGCATAAATAAAAAGAGCCCCATCAGGACAGTGGTCCTATGAGAGACTTTTTTCTTCATATTCCTTCAACCTAATTATGACAGTAATGTTTATGTCTATTATGGTAATAAAATTAATTTTAAATAAATAAAATATTTTATTTTCTCTAAATAAAAGATAATATATATCTATAAACTATTATTATTACTGAATCAAAATATTATATTTTAATTTTTATCACAAATCAACATAAAAATGAATCTGGTATCTTCATGCAAAAAATGAATCTATATATAGTTGATTATTAATTATTATAATCTTAATAAATAATTTTCATTTAAATATGATTTTATATTTCATTTTTTACAGTGCACATCATAAGACTTAAATCCGCACAAAACGTATCTATCTGTGTCGCTGGCTTTGAGTCTTGGACATAGTTATTATTCAAGGGCCCAGAAAATGTCTCAAAAGCAAGCGTCACAATTTCAATTATGATTGTGATCGAATGATATTAAATAATTGTAGAGGTGCTCACACCAGAAAAAGAAAATCGTAGGGGTGTTGTTTGGATTAGATTTTTCTAATAAACTGGAAAGGTTTACTACTGAGTGTGCACATTTGATGTGGGATGTGAGTATGTATCTATATCAAAAGACTTGCAGAGAAAATTTTGTTTTCTACAAGAATTTATGCTAAACCCAAAATGTTTTTTTTTTTCGGTTAAGAAAGAAGAAATAAAGGAGAAATGTGACGCGTAAATTATTTTTACTTAAAAAAATTAACATTCCTAATCATTTTTTTTTTTTTTCACTTTGAACAGACAAATACTTAAGCATCGGATTCAACAAGGTTAGCAGAACAGATTGTAAATATGGAAAGACTTCATGAACTAAATTAGGAGAACAGCACGGGCATGAAATTGTCTCAATTTTAATAGGTTTTACCTACTTTTTTATCGGCTAAGATTACGGGTATATGACTATATATAATGTATTTGTATTTATCCCGTTACAATTATAATAATTATATAATAAATTTAAATAAAAATTTAATTAGTATGTATTGACTATATAAAATAATATTATACTAATATTTAATTAGTATACTATTCTTAAAATATTAATTTGTAAAGTTAACAAATTTTTTATAAATTAAGGGTTGTGATTGAATGTTACTGATAATCCATACTAATCAAACTCTTGAAATAATATGTTTAATTAAATAGTTTCTCTTAAGTTTTTATTTATAATTTTTATTATTATTATTATATATTTTAATTAAAATATATTAATAACTTAATATATAATTTATTTGATGATATATAAGTAAATTAAGAGTGTAAAGAATAATATAACATATTACCAGTATGCATGTTCAAACATGAAAACACAACCTTAATAAGCATGGTTATCAAACGTCAACTTAATTTATACCAACTCTTACAAGTTTACAGGATCACTTACCGACTCTCGATTTACCATTGAATCAACAAAATAAAAAAATTTACACTAAAATGATAATTATTTTCATATTTAAGGTTCAACATACCTTCATTTGGTATTTCATTCTTGAATCGAAAAATCCTTGTCTCTAACAACATCAAACTCTCATTATCAAACAACATTAATGGTAATGCTCTACCATTATTACTACATTTTTAAGTCTTCATCATTTAATAGTGATACATTGCTAAACTTAGTTATTTAAATATCTGAAATTTATGGTTTACTATTTTTTTTAATTATGCTGATAAAATGTTTAATTGATATGTGATTTATATACTTATAGATTTTTTGTTATTATTTTTATATGAAGTAAAATTTTATTAGTATACAAGTCAAATCTATGAAACTCCTATAAGTCTATTAATTAGACTTTCGAATTTGATAACTTTGAGGATGAGTTCAAATATTAGAAATTTATAGATGTTTTTTTTATATACGTATTAGAATCAACACTTATTTTTTAAAAACGAGGATGGGGAGGGTCAAACTCATTCTTACTAAGGATAGAACAAGCCAGGGCATGGTAAATTATGATGTTTAATCAGTTACATGCTCAACAACAATATCTTCTTAAGCTTTCTTTATGAATTTCTTCATATCATTATATATTTCTTCTAGCCCTCTTACTAGTCGATAAGGTATTGTGTTGCATTTTTAGTTATATATTTTAAGTCTCAATTTAATTTAAAATTTTATTTATTTGTATGTCATTCAGGCTTAGCTTTTGATTTTATGTATCTTTATATTTTATTTGGAAACTTGTTACACTTTTAGTGTTTATGATACTTAGGGTACAATTTAATAGAGCTTGAAATACTCTTGGACTGATTTGAGATATTGGAGTATAACTTGGAGCTTTGGAGAAAATTTAAAAAAAAAAAAAAAAACTTTGAAGATTTGAGACATTTGGCTATAAAAGAGTAAGAGCTACCTTAAGAATTCTAAAAACCTCTTAGTAAAGTCATAAAAAAGGATTCAATAAAACTCTACTTGAATAAGAAGTAGCTAGTAGGAACCTACATTGTTATCTATCTGGTGGTGCACCGTGTCAGCAATAGGTGGGAAATCCTTCTTCACATTTCCTATACGTTTACCTATGAAACTTTGTAAATATGATTTATATGAAATGAACTATGAATCTAACGATGAGTTTTGTGTAAAATTGGTGTCTTTTGATCCCTATTTTTTTTTATTTGTATTTCATTTTTTTATGTTGGATTTTATTTTAAAAAAAATAATATTTAACTTGTATTTTTCAGCATTTAAGGTAATATGTTTTGTAAGAATATATTTATTATCTATTAACTAATTGTAAGTGATTTTTTTGCTAGAAAATATTTCAATATTGATTTTAACCATAAATTCTCTCAAAATAAAAAAATAGTAATTTTCTAAGTTACTCTAATTTAACTTGTATTTAATTATGAACAAAAAATTATTACATATAAGATATATTTTTAAGATGAGTAAAGTTCTCTAATGATCAATCTTAAGATGGTTCTTAAACTTAATATTTATTTCTCTCGAAATCTCCCATCATAAGAGTTTAGACAAATCTCTATGATAAAATATCATTTATTCACCCAACGAGTATTAAGATCTTTGTTTTTAAATAAAACATGTAGCCTCATATGTAAAACTAATTTGAATTATATTAAATTTATTTTTAAAATAAAAATTAATAAATTTTTTAAAAGTGATATAGAAATCTGATAACCACAAAAAATAGCTAAAGAAACCTTAAATGAGTTTAATATCATGAATGTTCTGAGAATTCCCTCCCCCCCCCCCCCCCCCCCCCCCCCCCCCCCATAGAAAGAGATATTTTCTTCATAGAATTTTTAAAAATGAACGTATATGAGAAATAAAATAATATTGTTTCTCTCTATAAAAAAAAGTTTATGGAATCATCGTTACATGTAGTATACATTGGTGAGGTGAATTACAAATTCAATTTCCGTAGGGAAGCCCATGCTAGGGTTGAATATGGTGGGAAAGGGTAAAATAGCACGTGGTTAGTGGGGTCGTGATCCTGTGAACTGAATTAATGATTCAAGCCAACACGTAAAGGATTATGAGATTCAACTTCGATAGTTCTACATTCCGTAAAGCTAGTAAGTATTTATGCAATTCCAAGCATAAGGTTGAGTGTCTGGGGAGTTCTCATAGTACAATTTTCAGTACTTGTTTATCTGTGGTTAGTTAGTCTTCAACATTTCCTTTTCTTTCAATTTTTCTCATCAAAGTAAATCATACTGTGATATAAAATTGGAACACTTAATAAGTGTTTTAAAAATAATTATTAAATTATTTTTTCTATTAAAATACATTAAATTTACGGTCGTGTGTACTTATGAGTTGTATTTATACATAATTTAATTTTTATTAAAAAAATCTTTTAATTTGTTAATAATTACTCTCATAACACCATAGAGTAATTAATGAATAATCAATGCTTGAATTATCTCTTATAGATTAAGTTATGGATTTTGTATGTTTAACATAAGAATCTAATCATAATTATTAAATTTATTATTATTATTATATATCAAAGATTAGCATTATTAATAATATAAAAAAATTCTAAAATTTATCAAAAAAATTTTTTTTTTTAAATTTAACCCAATTGAGTTAATGATTAATGTTTACAAACAGATCGAGTAGATGATATATATATATATATATATTAGGTTGACTATTAGGTTAGTCTAAATCTGATACTACCCGTATAGCAATTATAATCTTTTAATTGCAGCTCTGTCTACCCTCGTAATGAATGAAAACTATATTTACATTATCACAATCTTTTTGTGGGTTTCGTTCCCTACACATGTATGCAATTAATTAGACTGTCGTGCAATCGAGGAACGTCCTGCACGGACTGAAAGTGTTTGCTATCACATCCTTATGTTACAACACAATAATTGAGTGACATAACATAGGATCTTTTTTTTTAGTTCGTTTTTACTCTCTTTTGCTTTATTTTAGCTTTTGATCTTATTATTTTATGATTATTATTAGCATAAAGCTACTTTTAACCCGCTTCTTACTATTTTTATTATTAGTTAAACTTATAAAATAAAAAACATTAAATAAGATGAATTATTTTTAAAAATTTTAATAAAGAGTGTTGCTGTCATTTTTCTTATTTTTATTTACTATTTGTTTTAGAAAATATTAGATGTATTATTTAATCATAGTGTCACTTAACATGAACAAGAAGTACATGTAAACCCTTGATGAATTTGTTTAATATGAAAATAAACATCACTTATTTAAATATAATAAATTCTTATCGTAATTTTTTAGATGTTTAGTTAAATTTTACATAAAGTTGAAACAAACTTAAAAAATAACTTATTTTCAAAATATGCTTACAGTAATTTCTCAAAATAAGATGGTGCGTAAGCTGTTTCATGAGAACAAAAAAATTCATATATTTTAAAAAATAACTTTATATAATTGTACGCAAATATAAAAAGTTTCTGATTTTATAAAAATCACTTATGAATAAATTAATTATTTTAAAATCATTTTTTTTACCATAAACAAACTTATTCAATATGTTTTTTATTATTTTAAAACAAACAAGTAAAGAGTGTCATTAATTATAATAATTAAAAACATTAAATATATCTATAAATGTTTTAGTTGATTTAAAAACAAATTTTGAACAATTTTATATATTTTTTAAATTTAGACAAATAAATTTCTATTTATCATTTGAATCTCTTAATATTTCAAATAACATTTTAATATTTATATATCATTTTGATCTCTTATCATTATAAATAATGTTAGTTGAACCAATTATGTCATGGTCGAAACTAGTTAAACATGCTTTAGTCAATCAAAAGATGCTTTAAGAGAGGTTAAGATGTGTAATATTGTCATTTAAGCTGAATATGTTGCAGCAGAGATTAAGCTAAAGATATCTCAACTAAGCCAAAGTTGTCTTGAGTTTTGAGTAAAAAATGATATTTAAAATGAAATTATATATTAATAATAAGTTTAATTATAATACTTATGCATAATCTTTGTAAAAAAATTTACACTGACATTCAATCACAATCTTTCACAATATAATTTTTAAAATATTGATTGATAAATTAACAAACTTATCATACATGAAGTGTTGTAATTGAATGTAAATAATAAACTAACTTTAAATCATTTTTAAAAGATAGTAGCCAATTTGATCTAATTCAAAAATATAAATTCTAAATCCAAATCATTTAACTTGATATATATTGAATTTTTTAAAATCCAATAATTGAACTAATTATTTAAACTATGCTAGCAAATTCAAGCTCGTGTCGTTCACAGCTCACCAATAATATTGTACTAAATTGAAGAGTAGGGTTGGGGTTAACAATCGATCCTACAAAGACAAGTCTCGTGTGATCACATTACGCCCAAACATAACAATAAAATTGCCTTATCATAAAACAATAAAATGTTATAATAAATTAATGCCCACATGCCACGAACAAAAGAACAAAGATACTTCAGGAAGAAGTAGCTGGTCCTTGCAAGCCAAGAATAGACACTATTTTATTTTTCTTAATTGATACATACTTACAAGAAACATCTATTTGCCAACGCACGTAAAATATATTAATTATCTGTCAATTAGCATACTTAGATATTATAATGGATTCCGTAACTTAATCACATTCTAAACTCGAAAGAATAAAAATATAATGAACAAATTAATTAATAATGAAAGAAATGTTTTTCATTTGTGGATTAGGGTTGGATGGATAACTAACTTAGTATCACAATATTATATAATTAATCTCCGTATGATCCAATAACTCACAATCCAAATAGATAAGGGTAATAGCCTGCCTTAATTTTAGGAACAAGAGGCAACAACTCCATGGGCCAGGGCTATACAAAGGGGGTAAAGTTACCACATAATGACATTTCATCCTTTCCCAACACAACCACTCAAAGAATGACTTAGAGGTTCAACTCTAGAACATTTGATGACCACAGTGAGAGCTGGTAAAACTAAAGTTGGCAACCTTTCTTTACGATTATGATAGTACAAACCTGACGCGTAGAAACTTCCAACTCTGAAATGTCACCCCAAGATCAATTCATTCAAAAGATACAACAAATTCACGATGAAGTAGAGGAGACATATAACTGTGCCCTGGAAGTTGAGGAGTGCAATCACAAAGCACAAGAAAAAGCTCAACGGCAAGTCGAGGTCGCCCAGTAGGAATTTAGGGCACAGTTGGCTACCCTTTGATGTCTTGACCTCGACATCTACCTTGAGATCCAATGAGAATTTAAACCATTCTTGAAAGAAATCGAGGTTGAACTAGTCCCCCTTCGTTTCCTTGTTTCTAAGATGAAACCTTTCAATGACAACAACGACCCAAACCACCACATGCACAAGTTCCACTTGTAAATGCTCATTAGTGGAGGAAGTGACGGAATCCAATGTAAAATGTTTGCTGGAACCTTAAGCAGTTCGACCCTAGACTGTTTCAACAGACTACCTAATAAGGGATCACCTGTTTTGACAATTTCTCATGCCTATTCGTAACTCAATTTGCGGGGAAAAGACAGAAGCCTCCATCTATAGCCAACCTCTTCGACATACGACACAAACCTGATAAGACCTTAAAGAAGTACTTGACGTATTTCAGTAGTGTCACTATTCGAGTGGTGGACCCCAATAAAAGGATATTTGTCATCGCTTTCATGAAAGGTCTTTGTGCTGGTCCCTTTGGGAAATTTTTGGTTCATAGAAAACCTAACAACAAGGTGAAAATTAGGTCTCGACCAATCTGCCACATCGACATAGAGGAGATCACAATGCAAAAGGGAGCCAAAGAAAAATTAAAATCCACCTAAAAAATTATATCCACGTAGAATCTCGTATTTGGCCATCTTAGCATACTAGTAACGGAACTTATAAATGAACAATGTTACTATAAAAACCCAGTTAATATTAGGACTGAAAAATTATTTTTGAATTTCAGGAACCAAAAGTGATATTTCTTGAAATTTTAGGGGCAAAAAGCTTAATTAAGTCAATTATATAAAATATCATTCTTTTAGACATTTTTGTTGGATCCTTAATCCAACATAAGGCACCGATGATAATACCAAATTAAAAGTGATAAAATAAATTATATTAAACAATTATATATATAACTGTTTAATCATTTCAATCAAGTCAAATTAGATTGATTACATAATTGTTTCAATAAGTAACTCGAACCAATTAATCACCAAGTATCAAATCAATTGTTCAATTTGAACTAGTTTTGATTGATATATAACTCTTTTTCTCTCTTTGTAGTCATGTCCAATAACCTTATATTTTGTAATGCATAATAAAGCTAAGTTAAATGAGAAATTTAATTTATACTTTTAAAAACCTATTATTTTTCTATTCCAATGTCTATTTCCAAAAGAAACATATTAAAAGTGCATGATTAAGAACATAAATTAAAAAACTGATCCAAAGTTCAACTCGAACAAGGCACAAGGTCACAGGATCACGAGTCATACCAGGGGTCAGTAATTTACTTGCGGTTTGGTCTATAATAAAAACTTAAAATTTTCATATTCGTACTTTATTAATATACTAAAAAAACATAATCACATCATAAATAAATATAATTCTATAAACTTATCCTTAAAGTTTAAATTAATTAACAAATAAATATAATTTCCAATTCAAATTCATTTACATTTATCCAAAAAAATAACAAATAACAAGTTCCACAAATTCATCCATTAGTTCAACAATAAGCACAATTAGAAAGGCTAAAAAAAATTCAAAATGTAAATAAGTTCTCCAAAAATTGTAGATAAGTCTAAAATTGAAGCATCAATCAGGTCTAAACAATCAAAGTTAAGCTTTGGGCATGTTGATGAACTTCTTCTTCGTCCAAGAACTTAGAATCTTCCCCAATAGTTTCCTCAATATTGTTTTGTTTTACGATCATTTCTTCTATGTTATTATTGACTTGTGTATCACCATCATCTAAATTTAATTTCTTTAACAACATATAGGAATAATAATAAGTAAGAGAGTAAGAAACAATGAAATTGTAATAAGAATGTAGTGAAAATATATCAATATCCCTTGCATTTAGTTGGATAGTCACATTAGTAAGATTTGTATGTAATGTTTCAACCTTTTCTTAGTTAAGAATGGTGGTGTCTCCTTGTTTGCAGTTTGACCAGTTGACTGGTGCCAACTTAGACGCCACGTGGGTATACAGATAACATGACACTAAAACTGCAAGTAGAAATTATGGTTGGACAAAGTCAAACTAAAAAACAGACCTACTTTTGTAAATTTTTTCAAAACAGATTCGTTTAAGTAATTTTTTTAAAAAAATGACCCACTTAGGTCAATCAGTCTTTATAAGAATTTTATTCTAGAAGAAGAAAAAACAAAAACATGTTTAGTAAGCGTTATTTGAAAATTGTTTTAAAGATGTGAAAATGAAAAAAAATTGTTCATATTTACAGAAGTGCTATTAATGAAAAACAAAAACAACCTATCTTTCATATGTTTTGAGTTTTCAAAATAAAAATACAAAACTGAAAAAGCAAGATTACTTACGATTGTTTTCCTTTTTTAATTTTAAAAACTAAAAAATCAAATCTATTTTTGAAAATTATTTAAAGAAAATATTAATCGAATATTTTTTTAGTTTTTAAATACTAAAAATATTTTTATAAAATTATATCTAAACAAACACTAAGTCTTTGGTGTTCCAACCACAACATGAATTACTATAAGTTTGGCTTAAAATGCAAATCACCAACTTTTGCAAATGAGTAACACTAACCATAAGATTCCCACCATATATCTAAAACATAATATCAAACCAAATAAATTAATAACAAATGAAGTCACAAATAAAAATTAAGAAATAATTATTATAAATTACAAGTTATGAACCTATTATATTTACCTAACATACTTGTATCCCATATTATTTTGAACATATTTAGATTACGTAATTTGGAAAATACACATCATCTCAAATAAACATTTGAGTTAAGTCATTTGAAATGTCCTTTATCTCCGCACATTGTCTAATCTGGACATGACATTTATCTCTCTGGATTTCCTAATCCAAATGTACATATGTAAGCCTTCCAAATTGACAAATCTAGATGAGACGATGAGTCACATATATGCATTTAGATTGGGTGTATTCTTGATGATATTGAAAAAAATAACGATGAATTGACTTGGCATAGCACCTTACTCTCACTAGCCTTAATTGGCAAAGTCTCTTCTAACTATAGGATTAAGGCTTTTGTTTTTCTTTGAGGAAATTATTGAATTTTAGAGAAACAAAAAGAGATCTATTATGAATCCTTGAATAGACAACAACATTTTAAATGGTTGTGATGTTTTTCGACAACACAAAGAATGTTGCATGGCGCACCTACAATGCCATTAACAGGGAGAAGAATGTATGAAGATGGGTGTATTGAGAAAGGTTTTTCAATAAAGGGTATTATTGAAAAATCAAACCCATAATTGGCGTATGAGTAAAAGGATGTGTACATGGAACAACACCCAAGATAAGGGTTAAGGGAGTTGTGAAAAAAAGATTCTAAGAAAGAAACGGGCCACAAAAGGATGGAAAGTTGTAGTAATTTATTTAAGTTTTTTTGTTTTTCAACATTCATTTTTCCTTTTGCACCTGTCAATTTTTAAAATCCAAAAATTTCCCTTGGCCATTTAATCTCTTTGGTTTCATTTGCAGACCTAATTTGCTTGCACCCCTCCCTCAACCTCCCTCTACTTTAGTCATACCATGGAGCTCAACTTCTCTACTCAACAACGTAGACATAATTATCCAATGACCACTCACCTCCTCTAGTAACTATGAAAACTAGAGGTAAGTTCCTCTCTCTCTTTTCTATTTTTTTGTTTCATTCATTTTATTATTGTTGTATAATGTTGCAAATCAATTAATGTGCAACATGCATCGTATTGGGATCATGAGATTCACATTATACATGTGAATATTACATATGCATATTGAACCAACACATTGTAGATCACATGGTGAGCAATTGTATAGTATCACATTGTGGATGCATAATATATAATATGTAGTTATATAATTATGTATTATGTGATCCACTGTGTGATAATACAAATTGTGAATCACATAATCTATAATGTACCATTTCACAATTGAGTAACACCTTATTCGCAACACATTAAATCTTAAAAGTTAGCATTGCTAATCATCCAATCATTAAAGGGTTATAAAGTTGGTTTAGTGGTAAAGTCAACATGTGAGAAGGAGGAGAGAGAGGTCGTGAGTTTGAATCCCTCAACTAACATATTAACTATTAACATTTTTGCCTATAAAAATAAGCGTCCAATCTTTAACTACATCGGCCACTATGTGGATTTTATTATCTATAATGTACCATAATATGTGTTGCAGATTTAATGATCCAAAATATTACAAATTAAATTAGTGTTGTTGATCATTAGGTTCATAGTTGTGAAAAAACTTTAGCATTAAAATAGCTTACTTGTTTGTGTTAAAAAGACACTCATGTTGTGGAAACTCACGAGAACAAGAAAATCAATACATGTCATTGTGGGTACAATGTATTATAGAAAAATCTTGACAACAATAGTTGATGGGGATAGTGCAAGAAAAGAAAAGGAATAAGAAGGTTTGTGTGATTTTGATTTAATGGGGTGTGAAAAACAATAAGAGGTGGAAAAGAAAAAAAAGACTTTATTTAACATTGGCTGAGAAACAAAAGAATTCAACAAAACATTAATAAGGACGAGAATGATGGAGGAAGATGATTGAGAATGTTTGGGTGATGACAATGACGATGAGCGATGAGGGGAAGAATCCTTATTACGGCACCTTTCAAGGCGTCGCCAACCACTATCCTTTCAATTACCAACCACAAGGATACCACCTCGTTCCAGGTATAACATTTCATCCTTCATCCAAGATAAATAATTATTAATAAAATCACAATTTATAATGCTCTTATGTTTCCGACGCAAGTTTATGCCTTTGTTGAAGGAAGGCCTGTTATAGAACGTCCTCTTCCTTGTTGTGGCCTTGGTCTCGCTTGGTTCTTGTCAGTTCTCTTTTCTTTCCTTTCTCACTTTCCAATGCATCTACTTTTCTATTTCATTCATATATCTTTCTTGCCATTGTTAATGGTTAAAGCCTAAAGTTGTAACAAGCTAGCCAAATAATATTATAAGATGCCAAGTTCAAAATGGATGCCAATGAATATGAAAGTTTCAATCCTCTTATAAACCACCATCCTTCTTCCTCTTTAAATGCTTTCTCCTTTTCATTATCTCAACCAAATAGTCATTTTTCTCTTATTATATTTACGAATGTAACTTTATTGTCTTGCCTTGCAAGGTTTATAATTGGTTGGTTTCTTGGTGGTGTTCCCTGGTACATTGGAGCTTTTATTCTATTGTTTGTAAAGATGGATTGCAGAGAAAAGCCTGGATTAATTGCATGTGCGGTTGCTGTAAGTTTTTTATGCTAATTTATAGATGTTTGGCTTTAAAATTTTCATTCATTCATGTATTGGGTGTTATATATATATATTTGCAAGTTGTTCATCTAAGTGGAAAGTCGAGATTAAAATCTTGTTCTATTCTACAGTTATTGAGGTGACTTTAATAACATAGTTGTGTTTAGTTTCTAATATGTAGTTAATCTTAGACTTGGATGTTTGAGTCTTTCAATAAAAAGAACATTAGTTTCAGTTCGTGATATGCATTGTTATCTTTGTAGATTGATTACTATAAGAAAGTAAAGAAAGGGTTCACATTAAGAACTCTTAAATACATTAGGTTGTTACTTAGATCAGGATAAACAATCATCACTTAATATTAAAAAATGCTCCAAGGGTTTTTACCATGTTAAGAATTAGCTTTACTACAATTGATGAGTATGAGTGAGTACAATCTACAAAAATAGGACGCTTATTTGTAAGATGTCGAATCAATTGTTTATTCTCCACTAATAAACCATCATTTTCCATGGATAGTACTAATCCAAGTTGATTTGTGGTATAACTACAGTAGTTCTCTTTCTCTTTTACTACTGGTATTGAGTGATTCATTCTTCTCAAGTGGTCACCTTACCTTTGAAGATGTAAATTAGTAAAATGACAAGGGTCCAAAAATTTTCAAAGTATATGCTAGGTAGACCATTTAAATTAGCGACAATGAAACACAATAAAAGACAATTTTTCAGCTGACATATATAATGAGCTTGAGTTATCGGTCTTTAACCATTTGTCCATGGATTTTATTGAAATAATGATGACAAATAAGTCTGATCTTTTTTGTTTAGTGTTTTATTTTATTTAAGAAAGGAAAGGTAGTGATTTTATTAGAGGAGATTAAAATTAAATCCCCTGGCATGGTTCAATTAAAGGAAAAGGAGAGGAAAGGGAAAATGAAAGTTGTAGTAAGCACAGTTGACAAAATTTACCACCCTCTGAATCCCCTCAATATTGGAGTTAGAGGAGATGGAAAAAGTGGGAGGCATTTTAGCTCCCTCATTTTATATCATATTCCCTCCAGTCAAGTACCATAAAAATGTTGGGTTTGTCTATGATATTGTTTACTGCAATATGTTGATTGAGAATATTGTCTTGTCCAAGAATTGCTAGGAAATGCATCACGCATATAACAATCACAGATTCAATTATTAGTCCAGTAAGCTTTGCTCAATACTCAGCATGGAAAAAGAGTTGCACACAACTATTACTCTTTTGCTCTTTCAAATATTGCAATAAAACCATGAGCATTAGAATATAGCTTAATCTAAGAAATATGATATGTACTTTGCGTACTCTTACACATCCAATGGCCCACATCAAAGGTGAGAAGCTTAGAGTATATTATGCAAACTAAACAAAATTTAAAACATTGGTTGAATAGTTACAAGCTAGCACTCATATGGTCAATTTCAGAGTTTATTTTTCAAAAAATTGTTGTTTTTCTTATTCTTATTACTATTATTGTTACTATATTGTTGTTATCATTATTATTATCATTCTTTTATTACATTTAGATGGTTTTTGTCATCCCTATGCTCATTTGGACTATGTACTTGAATTTACAGTCCTTTGTTACTGTGATAGTTATTGGCCTTGGTGTCAGACAAGGAGGAGATCTTGGAAAGTTGACATGAAACTAGATTTTATTCTCCACCTTTTGACCTGCACAATCCTATTTTTGGAGCTTTTCTTACTGTAATTTACACTTTGGAACTCATGGAGCTACTATTGGAAATTGACTCTAAGATGCAATTTCTACATGTTAAAGTCGGAGCTGATGAATGGAAGTTTGGAAACATATAAGGAAAAATAAAATGTCTATTTAAAAGAGCGAAATAGAATGTATAATATATATACTCATGATTTGAAAGTGTTTTATGGTCTTAACAAAACTTTAACAGTACACAATTAAATATTTATTCATATAATATAATATAATGTATGAGTGAAATATCAAGTTTTTCCTTAAAAGATCTGGATTCTTGACAGAATTTTGGAAGCATCAAGGTCATTGAATCTTTCTTTCATTTGCATATTAGTCCCTATGTCAGTCAACTATGAAGTGTCAAATTAATAGAACTTCTCTCATATGTGGCATTTAGTGAAAACATTATTTTAGTCCTCCAAAGCTTAAAGTGGTGACATCTAGGTTTTTGAAAGAGTATTTAGAGTCATTCATGTTCTAGAAAGATTTTTAGAGCATTTAGATCCTTGAAAGATTTTTAGGCATTTAGTTCTTTGAATTTTTCTACCATTTGCACGTATGTCTCTCATTTACTAACAACATTATGCAACTATATAGTTAACAATTAATTCTTGTCATGAAAGTCTCTCAAATGTGATAGTTAAATGGCATACATGACACCTACTTTTCTTTTTTTTAAAATAAAAACATTTGTATAAGTTTTTAACCGCTAAATAATAAAAATAAAAAAATCCCCAAATTTATGTTCCTCCTTATATTCCCTTTCCCGTTAAGAAGAATGAGAGAAATCAATACTAAGTAAATTAATAAGTTGTTTTGTTAGCATCAAATTGAGTGTTTAAAGCTCTCATGCTTCTTGTAAAATATCAAACTAATGCATAGAACCACATAAATGTTTTTCACCTTAAGAAACCCCACAAATGTATTTAATTTTAAAAATCGAATAAAAAAAGAGTAAATGTTACCTAAGTAGTTAACTATAAAGTTGCTTAATATCATTAATAATTAAAAAACCACATACAAACATTAAAAACATTCAAGAAACCACTTTAATATTTCAATAACTAAAATAATATTTTCACTTACTTAGATCCTCTTAACATGAACAATATCGTAGAATGAATATGTGAGAAAGATTTTATCCGTATTACACTTAACAGCTAATTTAACACTTACTAAATAGTGGAAGTAACATAATGACTCATGTGCAAACTACAAAAAGATTAAAGATCTAAATACCTCTATAATTTTTTGTAGCTACACTTTAATCTTTAATCTATCGGGAACCCATATTTCTCTCTATAATATATAGTATAATATCACAATGACAAATCATTCCACCTCCTTATGTTCGTACCACCGTCACTACCTTGCCATATGGTTTAATTGCACATACCACTGAACCATATATTATTGTCAAAGGTCGTCTTTACATGCGCCTTGCGATGTTAATATGGCATGCATAGTATTCTTCTATTTCAGTATTTAATTATTCTGATGTCAAAATGGCAATAAACTGTAGTAAATAATAATAAATATTAAACAGGTAAGGATTAAAAATTTGCATTAACTTGAATAGTCGCTTGGTTTTGGGAAGGTATATTTAAAACTTTTATATCAACACAAAATAATATAATTTCATTAACTAACAGTAAAATCTGATTTCTAATTCATTATTCTTATTTCCATACTTTAAATTTAAAGTAGCCGAGAGACATCGGATTATAAAGAAAAATAATCAACCAAACCAAGGGTCAACTTATCGCGTGGATGATTAGCATCCTTGCAAGCCAAAAAGCAACATGCAGGACTTTCAATTAACATATAAATGTACTCAACTAAAATTCTGTTTAATACCTCCAGAAAAGCAATACAAGTTCTGATATTAACTTGATAAACATCAAAACACCACAATTCTGTCTGGCAAGTAAAGTAAACATAGCATTAGCAAACTCCAGTGATATGCAATAAAAGTTTAAAGCCTTCTACCCCTTCTACCACTCTTTCTGCGAGTGCTATCCGAAGGAATGGGAGTTACATCCTCTGGAAAATCAAGAAACATTAATTAATATTTAACTATATATATGCCAAACAAACGAAATCAATCAGGAAAAAAAAAACTAGGAAACACAATGAGTATATAAAGAAAAATAAATTTATCAAGTAAACAAGGAATTTTTCAAGTCACACCAATATGGTTTTCTTTAGCCGATTAGTTACATGAAAAAAGGACAAACATCAAGACATTGAAGCAATGCCAAATCAAGTTAATTATGGTTTTTTTAAAGAGGCAATTACCTATTCGACCAATTTTCATTCCTGAACGAGCAAGGGCTCGAAGAGCTGATTGAGCGCCAGGACCAGGTGTTTTTGTCTTGTTTCCACCAGTGGCACGCAGCTTGATATGAAGAGCGGTTATGCCCAGCTCCTGCTCCAAAATAATTTGAAACAGTTCATTAAGCTTGACAGCTTCACAGAAAAACAGCATCCTACTTACTACAGTAATTTCACAGAACACGACCAAATGATACTGGCTAACACTCAGGGTGATCACATTGGAATTCTATCATATTCATAAAGAAGAAAGCAACATGATAAGCACGAAAGTTAACAGGGTTAATAAGGGGAAAAACTATGTGCAAGAGACAGGCACTGACCTTGCATCTGGCAGCAACATCCTGTGCTGCAAGCATAGCAGCATATGGAGACGATTCATCTCTATCAGCTTTAACCTTCATTCCACCTTAAGTTTGAAAGCAAAGACATAAGGAAATCACAGAAGTTTTCCCATATCGACTAGAAAGGGAAGACTGAACAAAAATTGGTTTATTGGCAAAGAAAGTTAGTTTGGCAATATGCGAGCAAAAGATGATAAAGTAATGCAAAAGGCAGGCAGCACACCATCGCAGGGCATGGGATTGAAAAGATATAGAAAAAATGATTCTTGTTGAGGGCAACCTGGTCTGTGGGAAGAGGGTGAATAAAAGACTGTAATTATGCAGATACAAAGGGTCTTGGTATCAGGTTTGACTTTGGTGCATAGATTGTTGTGGTGGCATTCATAGGGTTACATGTAGAAAGCAAGGTGTGTGGTTTTTCAATACCTATGAGGGGATTTGTGTGTCGGGGTAGATAAATTTTATAAAGCATGTGATTGGTTAGTAAGCAATGTATATTGACAAAGGAGAAGGATGCGATGTAGTGGAGATTTGCTGGAACTACTGCTCGTCTTGTGTTGATTTAATTAATAATCATTGCAGGGCAAGGATCTCACAAGTTAAAGGGGATTCAAAATATAATCTAGCATAGCATAAAATAAAATAAAATACATAAAAAGTGTGAAAGGTCCTTAATGGGAACAGAAAAAGTGATACCGGTGATGCGAACAAGGGTTTCCCTCCCAGACAAATCAGTCACATGCTGCAATCATAAAAATGAAGAATCGGAGATGAGGAATTGAATTGATGATGAAAGCTAAGAAATAGTATAGATACTGACGATGAAGGTGTCGTTAAAGGAGGCAAAAATGCGAGCCACACCAAAAACGTGTTCACCATCTCGAACAGCTGGACCCAGAGTCACATTTTCCTCCTTCGGCTCCCTCACCTTTCTCCTCGACATGCTTTCACTTCGATCAAGGGCTTCCGCTTTCAAAGCAAACTGCACCACCGTTTCAGCTTTTATAGGAATGTGGCTTCTGGGTTAGGGTTTTGCAGAGTGGAGATCATACACTTCAAAGTTTATTACTTCTTTTTCTTTTTTTTTCTGAACTGGTGGGCAAAACCTCCCAACCAAAAAATCATTTATTATTATCATTTACCAAAAAACAAGTTTATTATTTTTAATTTATATAAATATAACTAGTAAAATAACATTAAATATTTTTTATTGAAAATTAGTCAATAATTTTTATATAATTATATAAGTAGACACGTTGATAACTTAGAGTAAAAAATCTATAAATACAAATAGTTTTTTTTAAAAAAAATTGTATTAATATAACAATATTTTAAAATAATTTTACATGTACTAATGTAATAATGTTTTAAATAATGGTGAGAAGAAGAAATTAGGACATAGGAGAAATAAATAATTTTTTTCTATATTTTTCTTTAAAAACGATAATAAAAAATAAAACTAAACTGAATTTAGTTTATTTAATATTTTAAAATTTAAATGATATACAAAAATATAGTGTTTTTTTTTTAGGAAAACAAATATAAAAATGAGGCACATGTAACTCCACGAAGTTGTTACAATTTGATCTTGAGTTGTTCTACCTAAAGTGTTAAACTAAGATTCTCCGGTTCAAATCTTCGAGAACTCGAATTCAATATTCTAATTAAACTAAAAGGACCACAACCTTCAAATACTCAAATTCGAAATTTTACGTTTTCTAGTTTTTTTTTATTAAATGTATTTTGTAAATAGAAGCCATAAAAATGGTTGGTTTTGTTGTTTTATTCATTTTTAAAATAGTTTTCATTTAATTTCAAAGACAAATAAAATTTGGTTTTCAGATTTTTTATTTTTATTTTTATTTAAGTTCATTACTTTCACTTATCACCATTAATCATCACATTTAACCAGAAGTTATGGGTCGTCACCTCTGACCCGTAGTCACCAATAGCCAACTTCGTCCGACAGTCATTGTCCGCCACTTCAAATTGGCGGTCACCAGCCCCCACCTCCGACCAGTAGTCACCGGTCGTTACCTTTGATCGATGGTCACCAGTCGCCACCTCCGACCGGCGGTCACTGACTGCAACCTCCGACCAGCGATCACCGTCTATCACTTTCGACCAGCTGTCACCCCTGACCGGCAGTCACCAGCCCCCACCAACCGACGATCACTGGTCCCCACCTCCACCAACAATCACTGATTATCACCTCCAACCAGCGGTCACCGACCGCACCTCTGATAACTGGTCACTGATTACTACCTCCGACCATCGATCACCAACCATCACCTCTGATCACTGGTCACCGATCATCACCTTCAATCGTCAATTACCGACTGTCACCTTTATCGACTGTCTCAACCGCTACCTCTAACTAGTATTTTGGTTAAGATTTGAAAACAATGTTTTAATTTTGAAAACTTAAAACTAAAATTAGTTTTTGTTTTTATAAATCTCAAAACTAGAAATAAAAAATCACCCCGAACGAGACCTTAATTAAGCCTTTTTTTAAAGTAAAAATTAAAATATCTCATCTTCATAATTTTTATTATAAATAATTGGTATCGAACATGAATAAAATAACCATATGTTTAACTAGTTACATTCTTAGATCTTATAGAGTTAGTTACTTACTTTACTTAGATCAAGTTATGATTTTTAATTTTTATTTTTAATTTAAATTGAATTTAAATAATTTGATAAATTTATGAAATTGTAAAGTAAATTACTAAACTAGTAATCCTAAAATTCAATTGATAATATATTAATTATCATAATTTTTATTTGATTAATTATATTTTTAATATATTAATATAGAAATTATTATTGATAATTTAATATGTTATATTAAGTGGCGAACTAGCCAACAACGCTTTTGGCCCAACAAGTTGGCGAGTTAAGGGGAACGGGCCAGTTGACCAAAATACCTAATTCGCCCCGCCAAATTGCCTCCCTTAATTAAACCTAAGAAAATATTAGTTTAACATGACAAACTATGAATGACAAACTCATGGGTAGTACACCCAATATTCAAATTTAAAATTGTTTAAAATAAAATGTACCAATTAATCCATGCAAATACTCAAAATTATTAGATAATGCAACACATAAATAAATTAATAAAACCAACACATAGCTGCTAAGAATGCTTTCCAACAAACTTTATCAAAGACGTATGAGGCTATGACAC
This sequence comes from Psophocarpus tetragonolobus, assembly GCA_037954015.1. Lineage (NCBI taxonomy): Eukaryota > Viridiplantae > Streptophyta > Magnoliopsida > Fabales > Fabaceae > Psophocarpus > Psophocarpus tetragonolobus. The sequence goes on from CM075688.1 coordinate 98,218,095, forward strand.
ATGTGCATTAGGATTTTTGAGTTCTTAACTTTATGCAGATCACACTTTTGAGGTCTTTTTAAAAGGCATGAACCAGAAGCAAAAGATGGGCGAAGAGTCTTGACGATGAGCGTCCAAAAAAATTGAAACTTATTTGTCGGTGTAAAAAACTTGGCGAACAATTTATCTTTGGAGCCTAGGCAAACATAATGCCTGGTAAAAAACTGTAGAGCTATGGAGGTATGGAGATAGAGTTTGTTGGAAATCAACCTCTCATTAATTTTGTCGGAAGAGAGTTTAGCATCTTATAGATTCCAAATCAGTTACTTGCATTATGAGTAAGGAAAGTGCAAACTATGTTTAACTCTTAATGGAAGAGGTGGGAGGCGTAGCACAAGAGGAAGGGCCGTATCATCCAAGTGACATTGTTATTGGTCATGTAAAGGCTCATGTGTTAAATAAATGTTATTTTATGGAATTGTTGTGGTGTTGGGGTTGTGGGTTTCTCCAAGTTAACCAAGGATGTCTCTAAGGAGTATGATGTTACTCTCATGTTTCTATTAAAAACTTAAGTAAACAGTAATAAAGCTGAGAAAATTATGGCTTGGTTGGGTTTTTTATTATTGGCATATTGGGCAATCGGCTGGAAGGACTGAAGGCATTTGGTCCATGTGGAAATCAAAATACTTATGTGTCAAGGTTATATTGAGGACCTTCAATTTGTTCACCTGAGGGTTTGTTGGAAAAGACAAACTAATTAGCTACTTATAATGGTGTATAAGAGTCATCATATCCAAGGTAAAAGATCACTATGGGAGAAGTTGGGTGGGATGGCCCATAGGATTCATGAGCCTCAGGCTTTAATAGGAGACTACAATTCCATCATACAAATGTATGAGCGGGAGGGTAGTTTTGCCTCACCCTCTTCAAAAGGAATGTAACAATTCATGGAGTTCGTACAATCCAACCATCTGTTGGATATAGGTTTCCAGGGGCCCGTGTTTACTTGGAATTGTGGACAACTGAAGGAGAGTTTGATATAATGCTTATTAATCTACAATTAAGACTTTGATTCCAACAGGCAAGTGTGTTCCATTTTCCATTTTTCAAATCTGAACATCGCTCTATCTTAGCAAGGTTAATTAATAAAAAAGTAGTGAATAGGAGGATCCGACCATTCCATTTTGTTTCAACTTGACCAACTCACCCAAAGTTTCACTGGTTCCTTCAAGATTTCTAGGGAGAAAATGGTGCATGGCATGGTAGGCTACCTAAGTTACATGAAACCTTGAGAAAATTGAATGCTAATGTTTTTAGGGATATATTCAAACAGAAACACCAACTGATAAAAATCTAGACAAAATAAACAATGAGATGAGAGCAGCTAATTCCTCACATATGTGGGAAGACACGCAAAAGGCTACATGTCAACAACTTTTTAGAGAATAAAAGTTATTATGATTTCGATAATCCCGTGTTAAATGGTTCTCATATGGCGATAAATACAAAATATTTTTTCATGTAGTCACAATCATCTACAGGAGGAAAAGCCGGATTGAAACCCTGAAGAGTTGGAAAAGTTTATCACCATTTTCTATCAAAATTTGTATTCAGAAGACCATCATTACATGCAGCTGAGAGTACAGGGCACTTTTCTTAAACTCTTACCCGATGATGTAGCTATTTTTCATAAGTCGATTTCCAAAGCAAAAATTAGGAAAACCTTTTTCTCAATGGGAAATTTTAAAGCCCTGGAGGAGAATAGATTACAAGAAGACTTTTACGAGAGTAATTAGGATATTATAGACAAGTCTTTTAGCAAACTAATTGAAGAGGCTTTCAGAGTCCCTATAAGGATAGCAATGGCAACTCGACACTTATTATGCTCATTCCCAAAGTGGAGGTAGTTACCTCTATGAAACACTTGCGACCTATTAGCTTGTGCAATGTTTTGTATGAGACGCTCACAAAGATTTTGTCTACAAGGTTACGAACAATGATGGAGAAGTTGATTCACCCATGTTAAAGTAGTTTCATTCCTCAACGGAGCAGCTATGATAATATCATCATTGCGCAATAAGTGATAAATTCTATGAGACAAAAAAAGGGAAACAAGATATGGATGGTTATTAAGATTGACCTAAAAAAACTTACTATAAGCTTATCTGGAATTTTGTAAAAGAAATGTTAAAGGACATTGGTTTTCCAAAGGGTTTTACCAATATAATCTGGCATGCATTTCATCCCCTACCATGCGCATGCTGTAGAATAGGGAGGCCCTAAACGTTTTCAATCCAACACTAAGGGGATGATATTGTATCCTTGTATCTCTTTGTGTTTTGTCTCAAGCAACTCTTCCACCTGATTCAATTAGTGGTTAATCATAAGTTATGGAAACTTATCCAATTGTCTAAGGATGACCCAAAGCTATCCTACCTATCTTTTGCCAATGACCTTTTTCTCTTCGCGGAAGCCTCTCTTGTTCAAGTGGCAGTGATTAACCATATTTTACATCTCTTTTACAACAGCTTAGGCCAAAAAATTATCCAAGATAAAACTCGGGTCCTCTTATCTCCCAATTTAGCCAGACAACATTAATAACTGCTTAAATTACCTATTTTTACATAGGTAAAATAAGCAGTTATCGCAATTCTAACTCCTTTAATTAAAACTTTGTTTTCCTCCCTTTTATATAAAATTAGGATAATTAGAAAAATTAGTTCTAGATTTACATTTGTGCATATATTACTTTTGTCTCCCTGTTTTCAATTGTTTGAGTTAGATTTTGAAAAAGGTTAGAATAAATGTCAAATGGATTAAAGCTTAATTGGTGTTGTATCAGTATTCAGATGTTAAATCGAAAAGTTATTTGGGGTCTGACACCGACCCCTAATGGTCAGGAAGTGGCTGCCCAACGCTAAGCCGATGCCAGCGACCGTGACACCGTCGCTTAGTGCCTGCCAACTTGAAAGGGTGTTTTTTTCGCTATTGGCTGCCTAACGCTTAAGACATGTCCATCCGACACCTGTGGTTGAACATAACCCATCTTTTAAAAGAAAGTTGTGTCTTTTGTGAAAGGTATGAAAAGTATGCACCAACTGACCTAGGGCATCCCTCTCACTCACCTTCTACCCTTCTATTACCCCACTTACACCGAGAGGATTTTACTTGTTAAATGAGCTAAACAGAGGATTTTAATTTGTAAAATGAGGAGAGTTCCCAATGAGGTTTATTGTTCAAGAGAGAGTAAAACTCATTGGTTATCCTAAACTCATTTTCTTAAGGCGAGTTATTTGACTTCGGATTATGCAAGAGATCGATGGTCTAATACTCAAATAATCTAGTCCTTTACTTGTGGGAGATCGAGGTTAAGGGTATTTTTATGGGTGATAAGAATATGAGTGATAAACATTGATTTGTTAGTCATATATGCATTAGAATGATGAAATGGTGAGAATGGAACCTTACCAAGATTCTCATCGTATTAATCTTAATTTAACATTTATGCACCTTACTTTTTGTTAATTTATATTTAGTTTCAAATAAATTTCCTATTTATTTGCATGCAATTAGTACTGAGGTTCTTTAAGAATCAGTATAGTCCTTGTGAAATCGACCGATACATTTATCGAATACTGCATATGACTGATACACTTTCCAGGAGTATAGTAGAAAATTTGCTCATCAAACATAAGAGTAAATATCTAGCGAGTTGGGTTTTGAGAATATGTGTACAAATATTTGGGGGGGGTCCATTACATATGAATGTGCTTCTACAGAGTTTTATCAGTTTGTTATTGATAAAGTTCAACAATATTTGAGCAATTGGAAGCAAAATACTTTGTCCTTTATTGGTCGACTCATGCTAGCCAAATCAGTCTTGCAAGCACTTCCAACTTGCATTATGCAAACTACTATTTTGCCGGTATCTGTTTGTAAATTAATGATAAGAAATGCAGAGAATTTGTTTAGGGTGATTCAGACACAGTTAAGAAAACACATTGGATTAGTTGAGAGGAATTATGCTAACCAAAACTGGTAGAAGGTATAGGGCTATGTTGAATGAATCATGCAAATTTAGCCATCATATAAAAGTTCATATGGCATGTGACGAATAGGAAGAATATCCTTTAGGTCTAACTTGTTCGTTCCAAATACAAGTATGGTGGGAAGACAAGCCTAACATTGACATGCGAAGCAAAGGTACAAACTTTAGGAAAAATATCAAAGAGACATAACCCAATATGAGGAAGATATTGATCTAGAAACTAGGGAACGGGCGTGAGATTGATTTCTGCTTGACAATCGACCGAATTAGTGTATTGATAGAATTTTTATTAAAGAAGCTAACCATGTGTGCTTCTATGTGGTTATTGATGACTCTTGGAACAAACACAAGCTGTTTAGGATCCTATCTGCAGAGCTTGTAACAAATATATACAAAATCGAACCTCCTAGAGGAGATATGGGTGATGCAAACCACCCTTGTTGGGGCAATAGTAGGGATGGTCCACTCTCTAGCATCTAATTATCAGAGTCTCTTAGATTAAGACAATTCCCCAACAAATCCGTTATTCAACCCAGTGTGGAAGTGGGAGGGCACAGATTGTACTTACCCGCTACCCATCCTGTCACAAAATACTGTACCTGTCACATGTTTAAAACTCTTCGGGTACCTGTTATAAAAACACATGCGGGTATCCAAATATTTTATTTTTTTTTCATGAAATGTTATCAAATAAATAATTTATTTGTTGAAAAATCTAGAAATAAAATTATACTATTTTCTACAAGATTAATTAGACCTATAAATAGAAAAATAATATATATATATATACACACATATTTAATATAAATAGAATATTTGTTTTATATTATCGATATTTTTATAAAAAAAAATCTATGAATTATGCACTTTTCATAAAAAAAGTAATATGGATAATAATGAAATTTGACAATTAATATTTTAAAGTTAACTTACTTCACAAAAATATTATTATTTTTTAAATTAAATATGTGAAATATTTTAAATTAGCAGGTACCCGTCGATACAAGTACTATGATATTTGTACTCGTACTCGTTATTGAGCAAGTAGGAAAAAACCTATATTTGCGGGTGACGAGTACCCATTTAAATTATTCGTGCGAGTATTTCTACGGATTTTATCCGCAGGGCGATTTTTTTTACGATCTTTAGCTTAAGGAGATTCATCACATACACACTCTCATGAAAGATTTTGAGGTATATTACCTCTAGTTAGGATGTGTTTATGCTTAGAAGCCCTTCATTCTAGTTCTCTCAAGCTAGATTGTGATGTTGTTAGGCTCTAGTCGCACCAGAAGGCGACTATTAGAGGTGTGTTTCATAATTGCAAGGGTAAGTTTGTCTTCTGCTTTTGATACGATTTCTTATTGTGATGGTGTCAAGGTTGAGCTCTCAACCATTTTGCAAGCATTAATAGTCGTATATGAGCATGAGTTTTGAAATTTGGTAATTAAATCATACTCTATGAATGCAATTCAACTATTGGAGGATGACTGCCATGTTGACCATAAACACTTTCCCTAGTTGAGCAAATTTACAAAAGAAGTGGGAAAACTTGTACTTGCACATTTAATTTTGTCACATTTAAATTGAATATGTTAGCTTCTAGTTTTACGATACTAGGATTGCATACTCATTATAAAAACCCACTATATTCTAATGTTATGAATTCATTATATGTACTTGAGATACTTGCATTATATGATTCCTAATATTATAATACAATATTTCTATTTGGGTTATTGTCTATTGAGTTCAAAAAAAAAAAGTATATAAAAATATATGAAAATAATGACTAAATTTTAATAAGTTTTTAATTAATATGCACTAACAGTGTAAAAGAGTTTTACACTAACGTTCAATCATGGTTCTTCATTTATATGAATTTTAAAATATTAATTAGTAAAATAAAAAATTTTACCATAAAAGAATGGTTATGATTGAATGTTAATGTAAAAATATTTACACTGACAATGTATACTAATTAAACTCTTTTAATAAAAATATACACACACTTAAAAACAATACTTTACATTATTATATATATATATATATATATAATCTATAACATATTAAATAATAGTGCATGTTTTTTCTTTGTATATTTTAGCATTCAAATTTGAAAATCTCTTGATAAACACAAATTTTAACATATCAATGTCTTTTATTTACTCAATTCAAAATACATCCAAGATGGTAGACAATTGATTTTTTTGTATCCACATTTGGTTTTCAATTTTTTTTTTAATTTTTTTTAATAACTACCTATTTAAAAACTAGAAAATAAAAAAAATTACCCTCAAATATTCTTTAGGTTGCTAATATTTTTTTTTAATAATAAAGGGCTTTAAGAGTAACACACATGGATATAAGTTAAAATAGTAAACAAAATTATACTAATGTAAAACATTAAGGTAAAACACACATGCATAATTTTGTAAGAAAAAACATTATATAATTAAATGTCAAATTGAAATAAATATACTAACACACGTACGCATGCATATGTGTTTTTGTTAGTATAAATACAGTTTATACATTCAGAAATTCAAGCATATATTTTTATATTTATTTATCTATAATTGATTTAAAACTTTAATTTTATTAAATAATTTAAATTTAATTAACTAATTTATTTACTATAGCCGATTTTTTACTGAATAATGCCAAAAAAGGAAAACATGGAAGAGACGTAGTTTAAAAAAAGAAAAGTGAAGATCTAAGGTTTCGGGCCTTAAGTAGCCTGGCCCAACGAAAGAGTCCGAACCCGAGCCCAGTGGTTGAAGTTAAAAGTTAGGGTTTCGAGCCTCTTTATATACTAAGAAAACCCTACTTTGGTCTTCTTCATCGTAGCACCAGACTGAGAGGGAGAGCGAGAGAGAGTGTGTTATTCGTTTCTCAGAAATGGTTACGTTCAGGGTGAGTAAGATTAAAACCATTCATTCGGTGCTAGATTTTTATATTCCTTTGGTAATGATTTCAACGAAGTGATGTTTGTTTTCTGTTTTGTAGTTTCACCAGTATCAGGTCGTTGGGAGGGCTCTCCCCACCGAAGCAGATCAGCACCCTAAGATTTACCGCATGAAGCTCTGGGCTACCAACGAGGTGCGCGCCAAGTCCAAATTCTGGTAAGCTCATTCGTCTTTTTTATTCTTCCATGTATCTAGATTATTTGTGTTTTTCTTCAGAGATCTTTGATTTTATGTTTTTTAGCTTGATGTGTGGTTTTTATAGATTTCTGCAATCTGAGTTAACCGTCTCTGTTTATGAATTTTGGATTTTTGGTTTTAGGGTTTGATTTTTTATTCTGTATTTTTGTTTTAATTAGGTATTTTCTGAGGAAATTGAAGAAGGTCAAGAAGAGCAATGGTCAAGTGCTTGCTATCAATGAGGTACAATCTCCTTTAGGAATTGGTTGGCTTACCATGTTTTGATCTTCTTTTTTAGTCTATGGATTTTTCTGCTGATAGTTACAAATTTGTTCTGAGAAGCTCAATTTTTTTGTTGCATGTGGAATTGATGCTATTAAATTTGCTTCTGTTGTCGAACATAATATGAGTTAACTTTGCGATGATGTTTTCAATGGGTATCAAGGTAAATTGTGTTCTATGATATCTGCTGGATTTTGTGTTAGTGTTGCGCAGTGTGACTGACACAGTAGTTTATGAAAAACTACAATTAAGAAAAATGGCATTGATAGTTACTAAATTTTTTCACATGCTTAGTAAGAATTGAAGTTAACAAACTTGTGGAATACAAAAGTACTTCAAAACCTTGCATGTGGTATGTTAGTTTTTTGTCAAGACTACTGTTGATTTTGATTTCTTGATGTTCCATTTCTTAAGTATGTTGTGAAAGCTTTAATGGGCTGAAACTGAATTTGTATGTAGTTGTTTTAACTAAATTGCTTAAAAAATCATTAGTGGCCCAGGTTATATTTTCAAATGAATGCTGATTTTTTGTGTACAGTTGCTTCACCTGATTGATGTTCACGTATACTTCATTCGATAGATTATGGCTGAACTTTTTTCTTCAATTCTTTATGACCTGTGTTTTCAGCATCAAGCCGCATTCCAAGACTACTGTTGATTTTGATTTCTTGATGTTCCATTTCTTAAGTATGTTGTGAAAGCTTTAATGGGCTGAAACTGAATTTGTATGTAGTTGTTTTGACTAAATTGCTTAAAAAATCATTAGCGGCCCAGGTTATATTTTCAAATGAATGCTGATTTTTTGTGTACAGTTGCTTCACCTGATTGATGTTCACGTATACTTCATTCGATAGATTATGGCTGAACTTTTTTCTTCAATTCTTTATGACCTGTGTTTTCAGCATCAAGCCGCATTCCAAGAACTTGCAGAAAATATTAATTTTCAATTTAAGTGTTTGTTGTTGCTGATTGTAATTACTTTGATTTTTTTTTTTCTTCTTTTGTATCACTGTTGAATTCATAATTTTTAGAGTAGTTTTGTTTTTTTAATTTATGAATTTTTCAATAATCTATTGAATTAGTTTGTAATAATTTAAGTTAATGTATCCTCGGGTATGTCAAAACTATGTCTGGATTAGCCGTGTTTTCAAATTAGCAATCTGTAGATTGTTAAAAAGTTTGTTTGTGCTGAAATTTTAAATGTATTTGGTTTATTCACCTTGAAATTATTTTATTTTGCAGATTTTTGAGAAGAACCCAACCAAGATTAAGAATTATGGAATATGGTTGCGGTATCAGAGTAGGACCGGCTACCACAACATGTACAAGGAGTACCGTGACACCACTCTAAATGGCGCAGTTGAGCAGATGTACAATGAGATGGCCTCTCGTCACAGGGTGAGGTACCCCTGCATCCAAATCATAAAGACTGCGACCATACCAGCTAAGCTCTGCAAGAGGGAGAGCACCAAACAATTTCACAACTCCAAAATCAAGTTCCCATTGGTTTTCAAGAAAGTTAGGCCACCTTCCAGGAAGCTGAAGACCACATACAAGGCCAAAAAGCCTAACTTGTTTATGTAATGTGGTTTATGTGAGTTACAAATATTTAAGGTTGTCAATCAGGCGTTTTCAGTAGAAACGTACCCGTTGGTTTTTTCTTGCCAGATTTTGTTTGAGAATTTTAGACTATCTTTTATTGGCTTAATCTTGTGTTTCTGTTGGATATTATCTTCAAAACATTTTTATATTTGAGTAGAATGAAACAAATTTATATGGCTGTCGATCTAGATGTTATTAATATTTTTCTAGGAATATGTAGGGTATTAACTGTTAGAAAGAATTTAAGGGAATATGTTTTATTTAAGCATAAAAAAATATTTTAGTTCTATAATTTTTTTTAATCCAAAATAGTCGTTTTTTATATAACCTACATACTGGATTTTTAAGGCACCAGTAGAAGTCCGTGTCATTTTAATCTGTTTTCCAAAACTCAACGGTGTTACGCAGGCTGATACACTGTTTGAGTTGGAGGAGAAAAGAATAATCATATTAAAAATAGAGTTTAAATCTATAATTGGAAAAAAGTTTTACATCTTTAGTTATAATTCATTATTTATATGATTTACTTTAAATGAAAAAAGTTTTACATCTTTAATTATAATTTATTATTTATATAATTTATCTTCAATGAAGAGGTGAAATTTAAATGTTCGTGAAAGTTTTTTTATGTTTAATATTAGTATTGATTAAGAGTTTTAAGCATAATTTTTAAAATATTAATTAATAAAATTAAGTGTCGTTCAAAACTCTTAGTGTTTTGTAAGTATAAGAGATGAATTGCTATACGGTGTTTGATCGATTTGAATGGTAATCTAATTGTTTGAATTTTTTAATTTATTTAAATGATATAGATTTGGAGTTGTATTTTTAATTTATTTAATTCCAATATTATCTATTATTTTTTTAGATACAATTGTTTTTTTTTTTTTCATTGAACTTTTGAAAAACTTATTCAAACTAACTATTATAATTTGTTTAACATAGTTTGAATCATGAAAAAACTATAAAATTTGAATTAAAGTAATCTAATTAAAATTAATTAGTTTAAAATTTTTTTTCTACTTAAAAACTGAGTTAAACCAATCTATTAACACTCCTAAATCTTCATTTTGCTTTTAATAATTGACAGTAGTATCTTGCAATCTACTTTAAAGATTGGTTTAAACTTCCCTTAAAGAAATTCTGACAGGAAGGTGTTATTATGATACTAACCCTATCTGTTAAGTTGTTTCTAACGTAAAGTCTGCCTCAATCTAAAATTGAACGACGATGGGGCATGATCTAGGAGTTTGAAGAAGAAAAGAAGTGGATGAATCTTTAAAAATGATGCAAGTCAGTTTATGTTGGATGAAGACATCTTCTGTGTTATAGAAACACACTTTCGTCGATAATTGGATACGGTAGAATTTGTTAATATTTTGAGCACATGGTGAATACAATTTCTAGCCTAATCAGGAATTTGTTAACTTCGAATGTGTGTGTGTACTTCGAAAAGGCAATATGCTAGAGGATGCTTTTGCAAAATATGGACTATCTACTATCAATGATAAAATTTTATTTACAAATATTTTAAATTTTGCATATCCTGTCATTTGTAGGGATATTAATTGTATTTAGATTTTGAATTAATTATTGGTGTGGGTTGTTTTACCATAGAGAAGAAAAAAGCTCTTTTGAGTTTTTTTAAATTAGATTATTTTAATAATTATGAAATCAATTATTTTATAATCACTATTTTTTGTTTAGACAAACTTATTGAAAAATAATTAATCTTGTTCAAATGCAATAAAAAATAAATTTTAAAAAATAAAATGGTATAAAATTGACTAAGAAAAAGAAAAACTATTACAAATTAATCATAATAAAAACAAGTTATATTCTCTAAAAAAAAACTTATGTTAAAAAAAATTAAATAATTTTTTTTCTAAACATCCTGATTTTATGGAAATATTCTTTTTAACAAAACAACTAAAAATATCGTTTTAACAAAAGAACTAAAAACGAAAAAAAAATAAATTCTTCGAACATACTACTACAAGTGTGGTTGGGACCTCTGGTTTTCTAGGTTCCAAATTCCAATCGGTGCAGCGATTCAAGGTCACAAAATTGTCATTTGCCGAGAAGAGGAGCCACGGATGGCTCTTAATTGGTAAGACCAAAACAAAATAACAGTAATATGAAAAAAATAGGCTATCTACGTCTAATACAAACCGACTTTTTTTTAATCGCAAGTCAATATTACGTTAATTTTAAAATGATATGATTTGTTTTTAAATATAAAAAATTGCTTTTCGACACGAAAAATCTATCTTCAAATTTACATGTGATATATAATTAATGTTATTTCTGTCTGTTTTTTTTATTTTATCCAATAAAATACACTTTTTTTCTCTCGAAATATTTTGTGTGAGATAATTTCAAACCAATTACCATTGTTCTTATTATAAAAATAGACTAAGAGTAATTTTTTATTCAATGCAAAAGACATCCAAAGTTTTGTTGCAATTTGAATCAATTTTTAACTATTCTCAAATATAAAATCAAATATATGATTTTCTTTAAAAAAATAAATTTTAAATATAAAATTCTTTAATGTGAAATCAAACACAATTTATCCAAGTATTAACATTATTAACATTGTGCACAGAAAGGAAGCAATTCTGAATTTAACATTATCTTGCTGTTTCAATTGTCCTTGTTATGTGTTTTTGGTAATAATGTATTTTCTTCCATTATGTCTTAATTTTCTTATTAAGGAATTGAAAAGTTTAAACCGTTATGATTTATGAGAATGCTTTTTCTCTAATGCATTTTATGTAAGTGTGTGGGTGAATATTGATAAAATTAATTTTTCATAGAATTAATTTTGCATAATTGATTATTATTTTATTTTTGAGAAAATCTTGAAGGAATGAAATATAATTTCGGCATATTTCCTAACTCAAACTTCATGGTTGTATTTTCTATTTAAATGTATTTTGGAAAATAAATAATTTAATTTATAGTTTTATTTGACTATTTTATTTGTTTGACCAATATATAATTATCTATTAAATAAGTTTATTTCTACTTTTTAAAAATCATTTAGCATTTGAAGATTCTAAGCTTTCAGCTTATGGCTTTCTCACATACACATGTAATTTATAATAGTGTGATTTAATCCTTCTATATAATTTGCTAATTTCAAATTGAGACCGACTAATTAAATATGTGTTTATTTGTAATTATATACTTATAATTTAATCTTAAAATTAAGTAGAAGTTATGTATTTTAAGTAGTAAATTACTATTTATGTTTCTGAACATGAATTAGTAAATTGATATTTGTGTATCTTATATAATAATTTGTCAGATAATCTCGAGAAATCAATAGTTATTTAGAGTATTTCTAGCAAAAGATTAATTTTTTTTATCTTAGCTCATTTTTTAAATGGATCTCGTAATGTTACATCATCTTAGAGATCTGTTTCATTTTTTACTAAAATAAAAAATCTGATTCTGTGATCTTAAAACATCTTTTATGAACTCTACAATATTTATTATTAAATATTGGATTGAGGAGATAAACATTAAATTTTTTTTAATATTGGGATTGTTTGTTTTTGTACAATAACAAAAATTGACATAAGAAGATAATTTTTTTTTCCATAATTAATTTACAAAGATTAGATCTTAACCTCAAGAACATGCACACAAAAGATGCTTTAAACAAACATCCCTTCGCTAATTCTTCTTATGATTCTCTCTCTTTTTGTACTATACCCTGGATACTAGGAACAATAGTAGTTGCAAGTTCCAACTCGAAACATTTACACCAATCACTAAAGAGAACCTTTAAAAAAAACAAGACTTTGGATTATCCTTTTTACAGCAGAATAAGTTTCTTTCCTTGCATTGGTTTACCATCTAGAAAAATTGGAAAGCATGACACAGCAAGAAGTGATTCTAGGAATTGAGTCAAATGTGTACTCCAACTCTAGTCAAGATATTCCTCAATTTCAAAAACAGTAGTGTTGTTGACACTTGCCATAAGTTGCTTGTTGGAAAGAGAAACACACAGGAATTTAATTGACTAATTTGGCTCTCTTTTTCACATCTTGTGTATGGATCAGTGTCGTTTTCACTTCTTTAACTTTTGGTATCTCAAGCTGCATTGTTTGTATACAACTGAGAGGCGATTTTATGAAACAGAACAGAATTAAAACGTGATTGGTTATAATGAAGTTGCGGGGATAGCTCAGTTGGGAGAGCGTCAGACTGAAGATCTGAAGGTCGCGTGTTCGATCCACGCTCACCGCAAGCTTGAGAACCTTTTTTAGCATTTTGATGCACAAAGGACAAGCATATGTTCTTAGGTACATTTGTTGTTGGCAGCATTGGAAAAAACCTACGCCTACTAATAATCTTAACCTACATCTTGCAAGTTGCAACATTAGGGAATGTAAACAAGTGAGAATAAAGATGAACATGTTGTTATGATGGGGGACAAACTCGGCTACACAATATGATATAATATCCTTGTGCTGTTGGACTAATAAATATTCTTGATTGTTTTGACTTTGTTACACCCACCCTTGAACCAAGTTAAATTTCAAGTGTTTCACCAGAGAGAGGCTTGTTGGGATTGAAATAATTATACAAACAGAAGATAAAGAATAAGATAGCAGTGGATGTCTACCAAAAGCGTAGGGCATATCAATGGATAGAAAATATCCCATTTTGGTTTGAACGTGATACTCTGAAAGCATGCATGATATGCATAAATTCATAATGGATGTCTGGTAAATAGTAAGTAACAGGGTCTGTAGTAGTAATAGTGTAACCTTATCCCTTCCCATGTCAACTTGTTTTATATACGCTTACTATGTTACTAACACAACACAATCAAACCTTTCCTTTCCTTCTATGTTAGTCAATTCCTCCTCAATCTCAATCTTTTCAATTTCAAAACACTTGGACAACATTTAGACATAATTTTTTTAGTATTAACATTTTTTACTTTGTTATATTTGGACAACTATTTACTGTTAGTAATTTTTGGTAAAAACTTCTTCTCTAGCTACCATTTTCTTTCGCAATAAGACTCCAAGTTGTTTGAGTCCTTACTTAATGTCCTGTTTGGTTTCATATATATAGGAATTAAGGAGGGACACTGTTTTTTTTTTTATGATTGGTGGGAGGGAGAAAAAGGGGAAATAATTTTAAAATTTATGGGACCTGTTTTTCTATTCTTTCTTTTTGATTTTTTCATAATTAATCTTTTCTTTATTTCTCTTGAATAAAAAATATTTTATATTATTCCTCTTTTATTTTCATCCATTCTATTTCTCTCTTCACAAGGATCGAAATCTAATTCCTCTAATCTAATATAAATTGTTTTCCTCATATTTTAGCATTATTCTCAGTTAAAATTGAGATTTTATTTTAAGAATAAGTGTTATTTTTTACAGAAGAATAATATAAAATATTTAAGAAAGGGTAACTGATAGGTAGGTATTAAAATGCAGCAATGGGCAGATAGTATGATTTTTAAAAATAGTGATATGAGATTGAGAACTAAACATGCAGAGGGATTGGAATGGTGAAGGAAGGGTTTAAAAGTTAGGGTGATGGTGAATTTGAGGCAATTATGTTAGTAGAAAACAGCGGCGCAATGTGGCGTTGTAGCTTATACGCCAAACAAAGACCAAATAATGGAATAAAATCGCCGACATTTTTTTGTCACTGAGCTGAGTGGCTTTTGATATCACAGATTTTAGGCAGGACCTACTTTCCACCTGCGCACCACTTCAGCCGGTTTCTCAACAACGGTCTCCACCGGCACCACCCGGTAATAATTTCTTCCCCTTGCTTGCCAGGGTTAGCATAAAGATGACATTTAAAAAGTGGTTTGGTCACATCTTGCACATGTACGGTTGAAAGTTGAAAGTTGAAAGTTGAAAGTTGAAAGTTGAAACTATGTTTTACCGTTGCTTTTAGTTTCATTCCATCCCTATAGCCGTTGCAGTTGCAATTTGGAAATTCTTACGTTGGCGCTTCCATGCCACTAAAATTACTCACGCGCTTCTCATTGGCGTGTGCTCCTCGTCAATGCTATCCACTACCACGCCACCACCCGGTTTAAAACACAATTAAATATCATTTTTTATTTATTTAATTCACTCTTAATATATAATATTTTTTTAAAATATTCTCACTAAATATCTAATAATGTCACACATATTTACTTTTTTCTTGTAAGCTATGCATATTTACTTATAACATTCGTAATCTTTAAAGTTTAAATAGTATTGGCATATTCACCAAAAATAAATAAATTAGTATTGGCATGATATAATAGTTATCCTCGAAAAAAAAACGTGATTCTCGCATGGTCATCGACATTATTTTTCTAAAGTATATGTTTAGTTTCGCATTTAAAAATCACAATTTAATTAATTTTTTCTTAAACATTGTGTTAATATTATTTTTTTATGACAAAAATCATCTCAAATCTTAATTGAATTAAAATCTATAATGAGTTATTTTTATTTAATTTTAATTGAGTCTAATATAACTTAAGTTTCTACTCTTTTCAAAATACAGTCAAACTAGTTTGTGGACCTGATGAGTTTAGTTACGAAAAATAGTAATAATTAATTATTATTTTTATCAAAATCTTTTTGTAAGAATTAATATAATTGAAGAATATAATTAAATAATACCATTATTTAAATTGAATATCTTCAAGTGAATTATTTTTAGTTTAGATAAAATCGATGTTTTAATTAATTAGTTTTGAGTAGAGAAATTTTTTATAATTTGTAATTTTTTTTTGTATAAAACACTTAAACTTTAAGATATCAAGTAAAAAATATTAAAAAAATCATATTTCCTTATTAAAATTAAACTATCTCCTGTAAAAATTAAGTGTGTATGTAAGTATATTACCCTATTACTTTATTTTAAATTTGTGCATATTGTGTTGACAACTTTTTATTTTTGAGTTAAAACACACGCGAATTAAGAAAAAACTTAATATTTATTGGTATAACTAAATCTTATGGCTCTCCTAAAAAACACTAAATCTTATGGGTTTTATTTTATTTTTTTTAAAAAAAATCTTATGGCTTTTATAAATCACTTGTTTTTCGTGTGTCCTAGGTCAAATGTTAATAATGATTAGAATCTCATTTTTAATGTAACTTTTAAAGTATTTATCATGTAAGAGAGTGGAAATAGTTAAAAGGACATTAAATATGTTTTCTAGTTCTATTTGCTTTCAATTTTAACCTTGTCTTTTCACTTTAATCCTCCTTCAATTTTTACTTCTACATATTTTTGTTAACAATTATAAGAATCTTATTTCCATTGTAACTTTTGATGTATTTATCATATGCGAGGCAGAGAGAGTAAATATAGTTAAAAAACATTAAATCTGTTTTCTAATACTAATTTGTTTTCAATTTTAACCTTGTCTTTTCACTTTATTTTTCCCTTAATCTTTACTTTTATATTTTTTAATATTATTACTTCGTGTTTTTTTATATTACTTAAAAAAAACTAAGCATGATGCATATCTATTATATTAATTATAGTGTTTTCCCAGTTCTATTTTTTAATATTATTATTTGTTTCTTTGCAATATTGACTAACTTCAACTACAAATAAAATATGAAATATAATAATATAAAAGGGATAAAATAGTAAAAACATGGTTATATTTCACTTTTTATTCGTCGTTGAAGCTAATTATAATATTATAAAAAATTATAATATAAAAAATAAAATAAGAAAGACATTGTTATTAATATAATAGATATGTTTTGCGTTGAGTTTATTTTTTTAAAAAAAAAAACATATGAAAAAAATATAGAAGTAATAATATAAAAATATGTAGAAGTAAAAATTAAAGGAAGATTAAATAAAAAATAAAATTAAAATTAAAAATAAATTATTATTCGAAAATAGATTAAATCTATTTAACTATATCGAATCTCTCACGTTTAGCGTGCCTTTTCTTCCAAAAAAAACTTTCGTCCACTTCATATTTATTGTTATTTTATATTTAAGATCTGTTTAAAGAAATTTAAATATCCGAATGTAGATGTGATTATTTGAGTTTGACAACTCTACTTTTTATTTGTAAAAATCCAATCTTCAATCTCTCACTTGAAAGACAATTTTCTTTTCATTTAATATATCTTTGCCCCGCAAATCAATACAATCATTTAATAAAGGCAATTTTCTAGTTATTTTTTCATCTCCCATTTATTTATTAAAATTTAATGATTGAAATTAATTAATTATTTATTATAATTATTAGATTTCAATAAACATATGATTAAATCTAACAAAATATTTGTCAAAATAAAAATTAAACACTTGATTACTTTTTAATAAACAATGTAATGAACATTGTTAAATTTAATCATATCATTATTATTAAATTATTTCCTTTTTCATAATAAACTTTCTATATATTCTCTTTAT
Source organism: Psophocarpus tetragonolobus (assembly GCA_037954015.1). Lineage (NCBI taxonomy): Eukaryota > Viridiplantae > Streptophyta > Magnoliopsida > Fabales > Fabaceae > Psophocarpus > Psophocarpus tetragonolobus. The sequence continues at coordinate 98,235,585 of CM075688.1, forward strand.
ATATACACATATATTATGTATATTATGTTAGTAACTATTTTTTTGCTAGAGTATGTTATTACCTTATACTAATAATTTTTGGAAATAATCAATTATTTTATTTGTTTAGAAATATTCTTGTAAATAATAAAATTATTTTATTTGTTTAGGAATATTCTTGTAAATAATAATTTTTTTTAAACATCCACTCATTATCATTCTTTTCTCTCATCTTTCACTATTGTGGAATATTAATATAACTATAAATAATAATTATATAAAATATTTGGTTTAAATATCTTTTCAGTACCTATCAAATTATATGTTTTCCTTTTACCTAAACTTTCAATTTTTTTATTATTTTAGTACCTAATAGTTTAAAATTTTTTAAATGGTACCTATTATTAAGTGTCATTCCTTAACTGATGATGTAGCAAATAGAAATATCACATTATCAAGTCGACATAATTTTAAATTTCTGAATTAGCTTCCACATTATTTTCAAAACAGATGCATTTTTCAAAAATAAATTTTTTTCATGTACCACATTCGAAATATAAATAAATTTTAGGTATCAAAATCACAATAATTTTATTAGTTACTAAAAAATTATTTAAGCCTAAAAAAAACAGTTAATTATTATTATCATTGTATCACATAATATTTTATGATTTAAATATGTTTCACATTTCTGATATATTAGTGAATTTTCTATGAATTTTTATAAAATTGTTCTTTGTTTTTAAACCTTAATAATTTTTCATTTTGTTAAGAATTCTTAAAGCGTTATTCGAAACAATTTTAAAGTATTTTAAAATAATTTAAAATGCTACCAAAACACTTTAAACACCCAAAATAAAATAAAATTATTGGAAATAAAAAATAAAGCAAAAATTTTATTTGAAACATATATATTTAAGCCTTTTTTAAATATAGATTATATTTTGTTTGTTAAAAAAAACAAAGAGATCTAATTTCATCCATTAATATTTAAAAAATAATAATTTAGAGACAGTAAATTCACGATTCAACAATAATATTTAAGCTTTTTTATTGACTTTATTGTTGATGTTATATTCAGTATTCAAAAATAACAGTTAAAAGATTTTGTCCTATAGAAAAAACCAGTTGAAAGATTTTTAAGATAAGGAAATCAATTAAGGTGTATGTCATATGACAAATATCATACAACAAAGAATGTGTGATCAAAGAAAATGATAATTAACTTATTTGTAGTCTTAAATAATATTTTAGTACCTACAAAATAAAATTGTTTTGGTTTTAATGTCTAACCTTTATTTATATTTTGATTATAGTACCTGGAAATTTTTTATTTTTGAAAAAGGTACCTACCATCAAAATGATGTGAATATTTTCTTGACAACTTTAAATAATATGGACTTAGTGACGTGATATTTTCGTTAGCCACGTTACCCGTTAACAAATAGAACTTAGTGATAAGTACCCGTTTGAAACATTAAAAAATGTTAGTTACTAAAATAAATAAATAAAAAAAGATACTAAAATCAAAATGGTGAATTTTATAGGTAGTAAAAAAATATTTAAACCATAATAATTTAATAAAATAAGGAGTTATAGAGTTGGCCTAGCGACAAAGTGCACATATGGGGAGAAGGAAGGGAAGAAAGGTCGGGAGTTTGAATCCCTACACCAACAAAAAACTAACACATTAATAACTAACACTTAATCTATAAAAAATATTTACATACTTTATAAATTATAATTTATGTTCATATAATTTATATTTACATGATTATTATTTATAATTATATTAATATTCTACATTGATGAAAGAGGGAAAATAATAAAAGTTTAAAAATTAATGTTGATGAGATAAGAAAGAGAAAAAAAATGATAATAATACTAGAAGAGATAAAACATCTCCAATAGAAGCAACTCTCTGAGTTGTTTGGTGCATAAAAAACTATGTTTAATGGTCTCCACTAGGCCAGATCAGTGTTAAACAACTTTATTCTATTTTTACTCTAATGAAAGAAGTTTCAAACAACTCCAAAAAACTCACAATTTTATGGTTTTTTTTTTTAATTTTGGACTTCATTAATCTAGTCAGCGGTTGAGCATGGGTTTTGGGAAGGCTATAGCTTTGGTAGACACAATTCTTGTGTCTTTTATCTGTAGTTTGCAAATGGCACTCTTTGTTAGCTCGACCGGACATGACATTAATTTAGAGTATAAAAGTCATACTGTTTAACTTTAAGTTAGTTTCGGGACTCAAGGTTAATTTTCATAAAAATTAGGTAATTGGTGTGAATGTACATGCATCACGGTTGGTCAGGAAATTAATTATTCTAAATTGCAAGGTGGGAAAGGTGTCGTTCAAGTATCTGAGTCTCCCAATTAGAGCAAATCTAGCCAGATTGGAGACATGGAAGCTTGTGGTGGATTCTATCAAGAGGCGGTTAATGAGGTGGAACATAAGTGTGTGATTGTGACTAAGAGAGTAGTGTTTATCATAGTTGTATTATCTGTATTGTTAATTTATTTATTTTCTTTATTTTTCAATGCTTCTAAAGATATCATTGCCCAACTCCATTCTTTGTTTAGTAATTTTTTATGTACAGGAAATGAAGTAGGAGGAATGGTTTAATGAGTGTCCTGGGAGAGACTATGCAGGTTAAAGGAGGAAAAATGGCAAGGATTGAGAGATGCGGGGAAGTTAAATTTATCTTTATTGGGGAAGTGGAGAATGAGATTGATACAAATAATCTTTGGTGAGAGTGTTGCAATCAAAATATAAAGGCTAGGAAGGAGTTTTGAAGCAAAAGGAAGTCAATGCTCTCAGTGGTGGAACGATGTGAACTCTATTGAGTTAAAAGATAGGGGGAAAAAAGGTTGGTGGTCAAATAATATTCATAGACAGATTGGGAATGAAGGGGATACTAGATTCTGGAGTGATAGTGGATAAGGGGTTACAATCTATAACAGGACTATAACCATATTTTTAGATTAGTAGTGAACCCTAATATTTTAACGAAGGACAAGTGGGATGAAAGAGAGTGTAAATGGTGATGAGTTTGGTAGAGAAAACTTTTTGGTTAGGAGGAAGACTTGGTAGAAGAGTTAAGACTTAGTTTGAGTAAGATTGCTTTGTCAGTAGCGAAGCAAGATCAGTGGATCTGGAAAACATCAAGATTAGGGAATTTCACTGTCACATTAGCATATGGAGTCCTAAAAGCAGAGTCATTTTAACATAAGGATGACTTCTTCAAATTAATATGAGTAAAAAGAGTTCAACCAAAGGTTCAATTACTGGCTTGAAGACTGCATCATGAACGTTTACCTACAAGGGACAAGTTAGTCAAGCATGGAATTATCCAAATGGAAGCAAATAAATATTGTTTGTGTGGCGAGTCGTATGAATCTGAAAGACATATTTTCTTTTCATGTACAACGATCATTAGCCTTTGGTATGACTTATGTGAATGATGGAGTTTGTCTACAATAATACAGGTTCAAACTCGTAGTCATGAGTTGTAATTTATAGGATTGGTTAATGGCGACAAAGCCATCCGGAAGGTTTAGTGATTTGTATGGTTTGCAAGTCTATGACATACTTTGAAGAGACGTAATGATAAGATATTTCTTAACAAAATTTCTCATACACATGCTATTGTTCTTGTTGTTCAACTAAACTTTTAGGAATGAAGTAAGGAAGTACAATTAACATCACACTCTTTTGCAGAATGACTTATGAACTCGTTAAATTGTGTATAATGAAGTAGTGTTCTAAGGGTCGTGTTTAAAAGAGGAATATTCATCATTGTGTTTTATTGTAATATTTTTTGTCTTTGATCACTTTTTGTACTTATACTAGAAAACATTTTTTGTGCTCTTTAGTATTTTTTCATTATTAATATTATTTCGCTTATAAAAAAAACTTGGACTTCATTAAAATTATGGTACCTTAAAATTATAAATTTTTATTTTTATTTTTATTACTTATTAAAATATTAATTATTATAAAACAACTATTTTTTTGTTAATTTTACAAATAAATAAGTAAATTTAATATTCATAATATTTTAATTTAAAAATAATAACAATTACATAACATATTTAATGAAAATTTAATAATATTTAATAATTTTTTATTCAAATAGTTGTTTAAACAAACAACTCAAAATCATTTTAAGTAACTTTTAACACTGGGTTGCAAAGATATCCTTGCCCATAAAGACCTTTACCCTAGCTGGAGCAAATTTTTTCATTACACTCAATTAAAACACAATCTGAATCATAAAAAAAAGTTGAATTAAAAAAAACAGAATGAAAAGATATTAATAATAAAAAAAATTATTTTTATTTTCTTTTTAAAAAGGAGTTGGAATCAGTAAAACTTGGAACATATAAAAGACTAAATCATTCTATCATAATCACATTATTTATATGATTATTAAAATATTAATTAATAAAGTTAATAAATTTAATATATTATAAGAGCGTAAAATTTATGACTTTAATTTATACAGTGAACTGTTTTATTCTATTAATTAATTGATGTTACTAATTAATACTTTAAAATATCCCTTTTATAATTATATATTAACAGTAAAACTTTTAACTTAATAGATAACATTTACACAATATAAGATTATATTTATATTAACATTATATTATTGTTAGTATAATACCTTTAAAAAAATTATAGTGTGTTGCTTTTAGATTCTATTGTAATCAACGTGTTTGCAGATACACATAAAATTGCTGTTAAAGTGATGTTTTTTCATTCTTTCCCTAAAAACTAGAATGACAATGAATGCATTTATTATTTATTAATTCATGGATGGCACTATGAGAAAGTTTTTGAATAATACAAGCGTGTAATTCAATGTCATAGAATAATACAATTCGTATCCCATGAATTTTTTCCTTTTAATTTTTTAAACAATGACTTGTTAATGTTTTAACTTCATTTATTTTATACATGTGAGGTAATAATAAAAAGTCACATGTAATAACTATGTATATCTACTATCTATCTTTGGACATGAAGTGAATTTTAATAAATGTTAAATTTTAAAAATAGTTTAGATATAATTTCTAGGATAGATTTAAATTTTATATTAATTGAACTATATTTCTTTTAACTTAACTATAGATACTGAGTTTAAAGGAAGAATATTATTGGTTTGATCAAGTTAAGTTAATAATAGAAATGATAATGTTATCAACCCGATATAATATAGTTTGAGTCAATATAATTGGGCAAATGATTTAGTGATCCGATTTTGGTTATTTAATTTATTTTTTTAACTTAATAAAAATTATTTCTTTTTATCAATTATATTTTTTCATTAGTTTGTGTTGTTATTATTAGTGTTTTTTTTTGTTATTTAATATAGGTATAAAATTTTTATATATTTTTCAATTGCAGGTCATTTAGAGATTAAATGATTTGGCTAATGACTCATTGACATAAATCTTAATCGAGTTGACGGGTGTATTGATTTTTAAAACTAAACTTATGGAATTATTTTTGTTTATATCTAATAGAGCGATACTTTTGCTTTAGAAAAAAACTTATAACTTTTTTAAATTCAGATTCAGAGTTTATTATTTTAAAAATATATTTTTTATAATCATATACTAATAAGAAAACTTTTAACTTAATAGATAAGATTTACATAAGATTATATTTATATAATTAATAATATTTAAAAATATATTTAGCATATTATATATATATATATTATATTTTAATTATAAGAATGAGCTATATTATGCCAAAAAATTTAGTTGACTAAATTTTATTTTATGTAAAAATCAAATATACTTGGAGAGTCTTGATATTTTATTTTAGAGTATGGAATGTTTAAAGTGTTTTAAATAATAAATTTTGATTTATATAATTTAAAAAATTAATGATTAAAATTAAAAAATAAAGTATTGTGAGTGTAAAAGTTTTGGATGAGAGATTGAATTAAAATACATTTACATGAAGAAGGAAGGAAAGAGTCTAGGCTAGGTAGGAGATAAGTTTGGACAGAAGTGTTGTGAAAATTAGTATAGGGGGGAAGTATCCCATAGTGGTGGTCACATAGTAAACTCTTGTGACCTTTTACCCCTTTTAAGGAAGATCCTCCTTTTATGCCACGTGGGGCCAATAGCATCTATCTCGTGCTCTTTTTTGCATATGTTATCATCATCGGTCAGCCATAGACCACAACACATGACTAATTTTTAGTTTAATTAATAATTAACCTTTGCATTAAGTCTGATAAGAAAGGACAACTCTGTCATATCCCCATACTGTATTGACTCCCACTATTCCGCATGTTGAAACTGAAGGTCATTTTCGTATTTTCAAAACCCTCTATCTCTCTCAGGCTTCAGCGGTATAATAATAAAACTCCACCTGCTCCCAAACTCAGTTCCAAATCTTTTCCAATCCCTCAGCCTCAGATTCTCTCTCTTCAAATAAATAATTAATTATTTTTTAACAATAATAGTAATAAGGCGAATAAAAACAAAAAATAAAGGGAGATTATATATATTTGGTAATTTTTGTGGGATGTGTTGGCGGGTGCATATAAATAAAACCAACCAACAAACTCACAGACCAATAAAAGAAGCCCTCCAGAGAGAGAAAGATAAAAAATGAGAACACCCTTTGAAACTGAAAGAGAGAGTAAGTGAGTGTGTGCGCGAGAGAGAGAAGAGAGAGAGAGTGAGAAGAAGACAGAGACAAACGCTGTCTGTGGGAGGGCGACTTAGAGAGAGAGAGAGAGAAACCCCAGAAAATCGAACCCCATTTTTTCTCTCTACTTTCAATTTGATTGGAGGCTCTCATTGTGCTTCTCCGATTACCGTCGAATCAGCTCCGTTCTCCGGTTCGTGTCGGTGCAATGGAGCAGTACGGCCGCTCCAGTGAAGGTTCGCGGTCTGATCCGTCTCCGGAATGGGCCGGGCCAGAACCCCAAAGCGGGCTCGAAGGTATTTATCTGTCACCTATTGTGTTTATGCTTTCGGTTCAGAGATTGTGATTTATGGTTTGGGGGGAATGTGGTGGGGCTTCGATCTTGATTCTGGAAAATGCAGAGCCTATGTGGCAATTGGGAATTGGTGGTGCCGAGGAAGCGTATCCGCAACGCCCCGATGAGGTTGATTGCACTTACTATTTGAGGACTGGCTTCTGTGGCTTTGGTTCGCGGTGTCGGTTCAACCATCCTCGTGACCGTGTCGCGGTAATTTTGCTGTTTTTGCTTAATTCATTTCACCTGTGAAGAGTTTCCTGCTGTGATCGTCTGCTTCTCCATTTGCAATTTCGTTTGATCTTGCTGAAAATCACGGTTATTTCACTGATATTAAGATGTCGTGTTTGCATTGTGCACTGTGATTTAGTGTTTTGTAACTTTTTCATGTTTATCTGTGTTGCTTAGGTTGTTGGAGCTGAGAGGACCGCATGGGAGTATCCGGAACGAGTAGGCCAGCCTGTCTGCCAGGTGCTTTTTGTGGTTCTGCTGAATGATTGAGTTTTGCAATTCATTGTTTTTGTTAAGGATGGGTGGAATGTGATTTTTTTTTTTATATTTGGTTGTTTAAGTTTGTGACTTTCCTTTTCTTTGCTTGTTTAAGTTGTGATCATGACTATATCTGCAGTATTACTTGAAGACAAGAACGTGCAAATTTGGTTCATCTTGCAAGTACCACCACCCTAGGCAGGCAGGGGGCGCAGCTACCCCTGTGTCGTTAAATTATTATGGATATCCATTGCGACCGGTCTGTGTCACTTTTTGTTTTTACTGCATAAGGCTAACTCTGTTTTGTGAATGTTCAGTTTTGTTTTGTTTTCTGATGGTAGAGAGATTTTGATCTGAATATGAATGTTTAAAAATAATAATGATAACAGGGTGAAAAGGAGTGTTCCTATTATGTGAAAACGGGACAGTGCAAGTTTGGTGCAACTTGTAAATTCCATCATCCAGTTCCTGCTGGCGTCCAAATTCAGGCACCAGCACCAGTTGCTCCAGTTTCGCCTTTGCCTGTACCAGTACCTTCACCTCTATATTCAACCATGCAGCCCCCACCAGGTCCATCGTCCCAGCAAATTGGTGTGTTTGTTGCGAGGCCTTCTCTGCTTCCTGGCTCATTAGTCCAGAGCCCCTATGGACCTGTGGTATTGTCCCCTGCCATGGTACCTATTTCTGGCTGGGGTCCTTATCAAGTAGGTCAAGCATTTCTTTTTGACTGCTCAGTCAAATTATATGTTATGGTGCAATTGTGCATTCCTTCAAGCCATTAACTATTGAGCTCTTGGTGCAGGCTTCTGCCACAGGTGCTGTACTTCCTTCTGGTACTCCATCTAATGTTGGGTCAGCGCAGTTTTATGGGATAACCCAGCTACCTTCATCAGCAGCTGCTTATCCTCGACCTTATCAACCATCTGGTTCCTCAGTTGGTCCTTCAAGCAGTAGTCAGAAGGAGCAGACATATCCAGAAAGGTCTAATCAACCAGAATATCAGTATTATCCAAAAACAGGGGAGGTTAAATTTGGTCCATCCTATAGATATCAAGCTCCATCAGACATGAGTGCAACAAGATCAAATGTGAGTCTTAGTCCTGCAGGCCTTCCTTTGCGCCCGGTAATGGTTGTCTCACAACTTTGTTGTAATGTGGTGCCTTTTATTGAATAATGAATTACTTATGCATGATCTATCTCCCTTCTTCTACATAGTAGGGAAAAGCTTTACTGTTGTTGATCCATCTTCCCTCTCCAACAGAATTTTGTAGTTTCCAGAGATCAAAATTTCTATTTTCGAATTATATCCAATTTGACTTCTTATCGTTTTGTTTTCAACAGCTTTATGGAAAATTTGAAACTTGTTTACTGAAACTTAAGCTTAGTTTGCAATTCATCATGGAGAACAAATCATAGTAGGAGCCATTATTCCTTGTTCTTGTGCTTTTGATTTTTTTAAGATACACTTGTGTGGGATGGTGAGCTTTTGTCTTTATACTATCACGGGTCATTCATTCTTGTTGGCTTATATCACAGCTGTACCATCTTTATAGTTTAGATGAAACTGCCATGCGATGAAATAATATTAAATGCCTTGTGGACAAGTGTTTTAATCATAAATTTGGATGATAGTTGAATTCTTACATTTTTAATCTATTAGGGGTGTTGAGGGTTCTTCTAAAAAAGTTTGAAAAAACAGAGGTAAACTTGTTGATTTAATAGTTACCTTGAGCTTCATTTGTACCTTTATGAGAGTCGAATTCCCGCTTTGTCATACATTCATTTCAATGGGGCATCCTTTTCCTTTCTTTAGGTGTATGTTATGTTAAATATTTTTGTCTGATCATTATAACTTCACCCAGGGGTAAGTTCCGTCAGAAAGATCTTCTTCAATATCTTTTCAGCATGGATAAGTTCTCTGCCAGAGCAAGGAATACCGTGTAATATATAAACAGTTAAAACTCATCTTGGCTCTTTTTTAAAGTTTGTAAGAAAATACTGAAACATTATAAAGTCTTGTGATTGATTTTATCATGTTCTGTTGTATTTGAATGCAACTCTGATTAGTTTCTTCTGCATAATTAGCAGGGAATTCTCATATTAATGTATTGACCATAAAGGGTTATTTTTCCCTGTGTACTCCTTAAGGCAATTCCTGAGACCTGCATATTATAGTTAGATCTGCTACTGATAATAATTTTTTTGTATTTCATGTCTATCCTTTTTTGGCTGGCATATCTATGTTTCCCAATAGATGGAAGTTTTCGTTTTTTTGGTACATGGAACTTTATAATTCCTCGTTTAGTAGCTTTCTTGTAGATTATAATTTATTAACTCTTGTATGTTAGAATGCTTTTGATTACTGGGTAATGATCTTATGATACCTATCATGCCTGTTACAACCATGTCAACAAGATGTACTTTGTATGATATTGTTTTTATGGAGTATGTTATTCATACACTGGGTGATAAGTTGCAAATTTGAATCAGAACAGCACCAAGTCGCTAACCCCTTTGTTCCAAATGTCAAACCTTAGCAATCATAATCTGTATGTGTCATGTGCACATCTAGAACTAGCAAAGTCGGTGGTTAGGCAATAAAATGCTGATACCAAACTAAGAATGGTTTGGTGCACTTGAGTACTGGATTGAATGAATGAATGGTAAGATAATAGGAACAAGATTGAGAATATGATCCTTGTGGAAGTCCAAGACCATAGACTCATTATCACAACAAGTTCCGTTGGTACTCAGATCTTGTAAATGAATAGTGTACTCCTATTTATGATTCTTAGCCGATAATTAATCCTGCATACAAGTTGTGTCAGTATTCTGGCATCTTCATTCCCATTAGGGAGGGTGGGTAGGGTGAGAGTGATCAAGTGTGTTAATGGCCATAAGGATGAAATTGGCACATGTTACTTAAATACACATTTAAACATCATTGCACATAGACTTAAGAATGGTTATCATGAATGGCAGGGACTAAAACTGAAGTCTGTGGAAGAATCAGATTAGGGATAAACCAGCCCTACATTTTCTCCAGTAGCCAACAATATCAGGTTAGGAATCATATTCCTATACATGGATGAGCTTGGCATATTAGCAAATTTCTTACCTGAAAATTGATCAATTCACTTCTTTGGCTTTTAGGAAGTGTGTCAAAAATTGTTTTGATTTTGATGATAATTTTTGTCCAAAATTCTTGTCTTTGTTATAAATTTTTGTTCTTGTCATGACTTATGCTTGGGAACGGAACGAGTTTTTAGGTTCTTGAGTGATTATTGTTCAACTTAATGTAATCAAAACATTTTAAATTCATGGAGTGTCAATACGTAATATCAGTCTTGAACTTATCAGATTAAAGCATATGGATCTTGGCATGTAGTTTTCTAAATAAATGAGTCGAATTATAATAATAATTAATATGCACTCACTTATGAAGAAAAGTCTAGGTGTTGACACTGAGGTTCATTCTGGTGAGTCAATGAAATGAAGCTAAAAATATCTGTAATAATTTAAAAGAGGGTTCGATGACTAGGATATATTTATTTTAATCTATTTGGAATTATGGTAAATGCTAATATATTATAAAGCATCTTAGATTGACAATTTGATAACAATTTATTAATAGATAGCATATAATGTCTTGGAAGCTAGGATGCGGAAGGCGTCCTATAAGCATTATGCACAAGATCTGCTAAAAAGTCCAAATTTTAGACATTCCAACTAGAGATAGGCATATTGATTAGTCCTCCTATTTAGGCATGCCCCACACAGGCCCACAATATAAATGACCTGCAAAGTAAATGGGCCGGTTTTGAACCAGCCTGTGTCTATACCATGTACGACGTAACCAACTGATTAATAGGCGTGTTTGCTGCCTGCAAAACTAAATTGGAAAAAATAGATAAAAATAAATAAATAAACTGTTGTGTGTAGATATAATTTTTTTTACTTAAATGGTGAAAGCCGTTCAGAATTATTTGTAACTACAAGGTACTTGTCAAACTCAAAGGCAAGTTTTACTGAACATTCATTCATCCAACACAATATTATATGGCAATGAATGTTGGATTTGAGGGGAATGTTAGAGAAAAAAGTGGGAATGACAAATATGAGAATGTTAATTGGATGTGTGGACATACAAGAAAGGACAATTCAGAATAACTGTATACGAGAAGATTGGAGTGGCACCGATTGAGGAGAAAATGATAGAAAATTGGTTAAGGTGGTTTGGAGATGTATAGAGAAGACTAAAAGAGGCAGTTGTTAGAAGAGTAGATTGAATGACATTTATTCTGATGCAAAGAAGAAGAGCAAGACCTAAAAGAGACTCTGGAGAAATAAGTCAAGGGGGATTTGAGAATAAATAATATTTCTACAACTTTAGTCTTTAACCAGGTTGAATGACGTCATGCAATCCATGTAGCTGACTTCAGTTAGTGGAATAAGGTCTGATTGTTGTTATATCTCTAGAACTTCCTTTTTGAAATTCATCTCTTTAAAACATTTGTGTGTGCAAGTTTGGTTCCTATGGTTAAACCTTTATATACCTTTCCATCTTTGGAGTCAACTTTAATTTAGCATCCTGGGACATACTTAATGGTCTTAGTCCCCACAGTCAAATTTACTTGAGGGTTCAATTATAAATCATACGTCTAATAGGAAAATAAACCTATAAAATTTTAGATTATAAACTTAATACGACAATTATTCCTTTTTATAAAATATGATTAAAAAGCCTGTGGTTATATTAAATCTGTTTAAACCAAGAGCTAAATGGAATGGTCCTAAAAGCTTCCTATCATAATAAAGGGGCCAATTTTTTTTAGGCTCATGGCCAGTGCAGGATGCCTGTTAAATGGGTGGTGCACAGGCCTCAGTCTGTATACCTAGCTTTAATTCAGACTTCCCTTGTGGACTGCTAGAGTCTTAAGCTAATTTGGTGTTAGTTTGAGCAGGTTTTTCTTTTCTCCAATATTATCATTTGTGGATGGTAGAAAGCCAATAACCTGCCGTATACTATCATATAGTGGATAGAGTTGTGTGCTAATAGTGGAAGTCACATAATGGTTGAAATATATGGTATATGTAAATTATATATGCATAAAAGATTGAGTTGTAAGAATAAAAATTGACATAATATTAACTCAAATGTTCAATTGGCTGGATACTTGTCAGAGGTGACTAGAGGATGCAGGATGCATGCTGATAAGCGCTATTTAACAACATTTGTTTTACTCATTGCTGTGTTTTTAGAGTTAGCCCTGACGCAATATATAGTAAAATATTCTAAGGTTCAAAGTTTCTCTTCTACTCTTTTTGTTGTTCTGTTGCTAACAATTGCAATAATCAATGTCAAGAGTTACTAGAATATCTTTAAAATATCTCATAATATATTATTGAATCAAACTACTTTTAGCATATCTTAGATGATTTTCCTCAAATGGTTGTCATCTTTCATTACATTTCATGATTTGTTTTTTTATTTAATTAGGATTATGAGTCTACTCTGTCTAGTATTAGTATGAATAGGGTTCAGTGTTTTGTCTTTTGAGTAAGACCATTCTGCATAAGAGAATGTTATTTATATTTTATAATATTTCTCTTCTCCTTCTTCTCTACCTATAATTTCTACAAGAATTAGGTGTCCCAAAACTTAAGTGAGAAGAGAATGTCAATGATTTTAACCAATATTGAACATATGTTTTGCTCTTTGGCAAAAGCACTTTTCTGGTTTCCGAAACTGAGGTAAATTTTAATATGATTAAAAGAGTAGAAGACAAAGATACAACTCATAAGAACTTAGATGAAGAGTCTTACGTAAGCAAGTCAACATCCATCCCCATATCAGCTGATGATACAAGTCCCAGGAATTTTTTATTAATATTTTCTACTAGTTACCCGACAAATAATTCTTTCATACCCCACTAAGTGACGTTCATTACTATGTGGATCAATCAATAGATTGGGCTATATCAAAAACCAAAATTTCTGTAAAACCATTTAGCTTTGTTTCCTGTAACAGTTTTCTGACAATCAGTTACCTGATTTCTGTGGAGGAAGTGTATAAACAGTTTTTGCATTTTGTTTCATTATGTTTTGATATTTATTGTTTTTAATTTAACGTTATTTCACATGGATTAGATGTTTGTTTACTAGCTTCATATAATTCAGAAAACACTAGTTTTCTCGAAGCTTCTTGTTCATATCTCTCATCAAATTTCTAAATTTTTGTAGAGGTTGGGTTCTTTTCAGGTCCTTTGTCTACTTGTTATTCATTGCACCTTAATATATTTCACCTTATGCGTTGTCCCTTGCATCACTGTTTTCTATATCATGATTTTATGTGATTCTAACTTAATTTCCATTTATTCCTTTTTGGTTTATTATCTGTGAAACTGTAGATTTTGTCTCTGAGCAAATTCTTTATCTTGTTCATATGCCTGAATGTTACTTCTGACATGGGATGCTTTCTAGTTCAAGTATGAAGTTTTTATGCAAGAATTGTACATCCTATTTGGGTTTGTGCGGAGTTACTTGCCGCATCAGTTGCATATGCATGAAATCCTTGACAATGCTAGGACTACTATGTGCTGCATGTTTCTGTGTTGATTGTAGGTGCTCTTTGCTAGGTCATTTTTTTTGTCTCTCAATCTTTGTTCCATACTAGCTTGAGCTGTTCAAACTTTGTTTTCATGGGTAAATATTTATGTTTCCTTGATGTGATTTCTGTTAGTACTGCTTCTACTTTCCCATATATTCTAGACATTAGGATTTAGGAGTACTTCATTTTTCTTGAATATGTGTGGCGTTTGAAATTTGTTAAGCTAGTTTTTTTTTTCTTTTTTTATATTTCTCTCTGCGGTAATTGTTTTATCTCTTCATGCAATTATGTTTCTCTTTGAACTTTATTCAACGAAAGTATCTTAATATATTTTAATTGTCACTTATAATTTTAAAAACTAACACTCAGCAAGGATAGGTCTGTCTCATTAATTGAATTGTTTTTGGAAGGTGTCTTTCAACTGCCTTCTGTATCATCAATTTAATGTTTGTGATTGATCACCAGGGGGCACCACATTGCACTCATTATGCACAACATGGAGTTTGTAAGTTTGGTTCTGCATGTAAATTCGATCATCCTATTGGTTCACTGAGTTATAGTCCATCTGCTTCTTCCCTGGCTGACATGCCAGTTGCACCCTATCCCGTGGGTTCAACAATTGGTACTCTTGCTCCATCGTCTTCATCATCAGAGTTGCGGCCTGAATTTACCTCAGGGTCCAGCAAGGAGTCTGTTCCATCGAGAATGTCTTCATCAAGGAGCATGTTGACTGGGTCAATTGGTTTGACTGTGTCAACTGGTGGACCAGTTTCTCAATCAAGCATTCAACCATCTGCTCAAAGTTCAGCTCCTCTAGCCGCTGCCACTAGTACAAGTAGCGATGTTTCTCACACCTCGAGTTAAGCAATGTGAATGCATACCTCATAATTACTCCTTTTTTCAATCTCAATTCTTCCACTGAACATAATTATTCAAAGGAGGTCCTCCAATAGGTTTTGTTTTCAGTAATCCCAGTTCACTTTCAGGTCTAGCACACTTCACACCAATTATCTTTGTGTTCATATAATCTTTTTGTGGCCATTCCTTTGATCTTGAATAAACCATGGCCATCCTTGAGAATTTTAGCAATCCATACGACCACCTTGCTTTTGAATAACTCCGAAAGAATCTGCAAGCCCATTGTCCACGTCCTTTAACATCTCCAATTTTTGGAGGTTGTGCTGCTTATTTATGGTCCAATCTTTTTTTATATGAAAACATTCTGTCCAGACTTTCGTTTACCACGTGCTTATGTCTCTTCACCTGAACCCTTTTTTTAATTTGGGAACAATTTTCCATTTCTTCTTTGTTAGCCCTGTCAATACTTTTCCCAACTTGTATCTGGGTTTACTGTGAAGAGAAGTACCAGGAGACTACAATGAGGCTTCACATTGCTATCTTATATGGTTTTAGATACATGATGTTTGTGACAATGAAAAGCTTAACTTGGTACTTAAATTTATTACAAATACGTATATGAAGAAACAAATTTAAATTAACACATTTGAATGTGTAATAACCTTTTCTTTTCTCCTTTTCTATCACTTTATACCCGATCAAGCTTCACTGTGAGATTGGGTAAATTTTGGAGTGTTAATAGGCTGTTTGTACCCGTTGATCCAATTTGATGTTTTTGTTGTAGGCTGCTTGTATTGTACAGAGTACCGCTCCACTGAGTCATTTATGATCAAGTCCTTTTATGTGCACCATAATGCTCTGAACCAACAAAAACGATAGCGTGCGGCATAAATAAGTAAAATTGCACCATAAAATTTTTAAAGTGAAATTCCCAGTTTTCTTTCAGAGCTTCGTGAATATAATAAAATTGGTGCTTCCTTGCATTCTTGAGAGTGTAATCCTGATTTATGTAGTTATGTGGCTTTTATTTCTTTTATTCTCGGGGTATATTGAAGGCTTGACAAGAAATCTGATCTATAAAACTGGACCCTGCGCGATAAGTACTCTAGATTTGTTTTTTCTTTTTTAACGAGTTTGGTTCATTTGTTTTACGTTTTGATATAATGGATTAGTTTTGAAAGAAGTGATTTGTATTTTAATGATATTTTGCAAATGATTTTAATACTTGAATTATTTTAGTTTTATTAGAATGAAGTAAAAATTTTAATACATGCGCAAGATTGTTTTTGCTGCTTAATTCGTGGTTTGAAGTTCAAGCTAGAAGTATACACTTAGGTTAAATGCTTGGAGCCACAGTTTGCTGTCTATAATAATTCCATAAAACATGAACATGATTACCTCTAATTGAAGATACTTGCAATTAAGTTAAATAATAAAGTAAACAAAATTTAGAGATGAAATTTTCAAAAAAATTATAGAATAATAGTTCTAAAGAAAATTATGATATGAATGAACAACAAACTGAGAAAGGAACATGATAGCATCTAACGAAGGCATAACCAGCGGTCTAGTTTATGAAGGCATAATAATTTGCTTAAATATACTTTTAGTTTTTTAAAAAGGTTTAAAACTTATAGACTGTGAGTGTAACAAAAGGTAAGTTTGATTCAATTTAGATCGAAAAAATTCAAACCAATTAATTTTAATAGGTTCAGTTTTGTTCAAAATTCTAAAAAATGTTTTTATTTATAATAATAAATATGTTAAAGAACACAACTTTTAACATACATAAAATTATCTAAATTAGTAATTTTATTCTAAAATATTAAAATGTTCAATGTCATCAAATTAACAAAATATACAAATAAAATCACTTAAATATTTAACTAAATAAAATTGTATATAAAA
Organism: Psophocarpus tetragonolobus; assembly: GCA_037954015.1. Taxonomy (NCBI): domain Eukaryota; kingdom Viridiplantae; phylum Streptophyta; class Magnoliopsida; order Fabales; family Fabaceae; genus Psophocarpus; species Psophocarpus tetragonolobus. The sequence goes on from CM075688.1 coordinate 98,252,442, forward strand.
TATTTGATAGTTCATTAATATGGATATATTTTGATAAAAATAATATATAAATACATTTGATTGATTTGTTTTAAATTTTAAATTCTAAACCTTTAAATTAAACTCCATTCATTTAGTTTAGTTTTAAAACAAATTTAATTGATTTAATTTATAGGATGAAATTGGTTGGATTGATGCGGATGAAGTTTTTTGTGTATTTGGCCACATTATTCACAAACATCGAAAGCTCTTGAAATGGTGGTTGTTGCGACAACTCCCAAGTCATTCCTTGAAATTGAAAAGTCGTAACAATAACAATGTAAAGATACGAGCAATATGTAAGAAAAAAAAAATTAGAAGCATCATATGGAGTTCTGGCTGTTTTTATTTTTATTTTTTATATATTATAACAGTTTTAATCGCCACGAGTGAATTTTTTTTAAAAATTAAATCAAAAAATAATTTTGTGGTTAAAATTGTTATAAATTAAAAAATAATTTTGTGGTTAAAAATGTTATAAATTATGAAACTATGAATACAATTAATGGTATTCGTAATAAGGTTTGGTTCATAACTAACTACTCACTTTTCATAACATTCTTTTTTAATTTGAAAGTAATATATAAATTTTTATTGCAAAATAAATAAATATAATAAATTATTCAATAATTATTATTAACTATTATAAAAAAATTATATATTATAAATAAATATAATTATAATATGCAGTTTATTAGTTTGATTTTTTATATGATGATCCGAAAATCAAACGTCTTTTCTTTCATTTGATTTGATTTTCAGCACCGAAACACAATAAACAAAGATAAACTAAAACTAAAAGTAAGTTTTTGAAAATTTGAGGAACTAATAAAAACAACTAAAACATATTCAAGTTATAAATATAATTACGAAATTACAAATGTTTGTGTCTAATGATAAATTTTTTAATACATGTGCTTATGGGCTTTCTTTCTATGTTATGTGGTAATGATTTCTTTTGGCATCATGACCTTTATTATAATAATGTTGTTTATAGATTAAATAATTTTGGCTTATAAAAAGAATAGATCAAATAATTTTGTGATTTGAAATTTACCTTACTGTCTATGATTCTATGGTGTGTGTTGTGTATTTAAAAGTGGCCAGTATTAAAAATTTTAATTTAAGATGTTAACGTATTATCACACACAACTATGATAGATTAAGTTATAACTGTTTCTTTTTATTCATCGTTTAAGATTTTTATAGAAAAATAAAAAATAAATATATTTTTTATTTCAATAAAATCATTTTCATTTTTTTATTTTTTCATACTACAATAAATTTATAAATTAATTAAAGAGTATTAAATAGGAATATAATTATTAAATAAATTTGTGTTCTTAAATTGCGAATGATTATTGAATAATTTTTTTTAAATTTTAGACTTAAAAATAATCGAATAGAGAGTAAAAGATATAATTGAGCTGGTTGTGCAGGGTAATTAAAGACACGGCTTTTGAAATTTTCCGATAGCTCAGAACTTTGGAAAAGAGAAACAAAACCTTGGTTTGACAGTAAGATCAGTAAAGAAAAAATTATGTGTAATGTGAAAAAAAGATTACCATGTTTGATCATTACCAAGGATTAATTAATAATAATGCTATATGACTAAAATCTTCACTAACGATCAACACATTTTCAATTAACGCAAATTTTATCCAAATTTCAACTCATATTGTATCAGTGTCAAAGAGCGTTTTAGAGTCAAAACAATCTATGCTTCATCCCGCAGTTTATCTGGTGTTTAGCGCAGTGATAATATTAGTGTGTTGTTTAGCGCAGTTTTATCATATATAGTCGGATAACAACTACTTGAACAATTTATAATTATTTTCTTTACACGTACAGTTAATTAAACTAGTATGTTCGCTTTTCTTTTATTCTCCTAAATGATACTTGTCCACTTAATCTAAAACTGTAAATTTATACACTGTCATATCAATACATAAACATTAAACCCTCATACAAAATATCGGAAAGGTCTTTCATCTTTACTCTTACTTTGATGCATTTTCCAAGTCTTTCTGAGCTGAGTAAAAATCCATGTCAAAAATATCTTCCTTGGTCGAAAATAATAAAAGTTATGGCAATTCTTTAATCATTTTGAGTAAAAAATAAATAAAAAATCAATGGAGGTTTTAAACTGTTATGGTTGGATCTTTGGCTTTTGAATTAATATTCGGTAGAAGAAAAAAAAATGCATATCATACAGGAATTAAGTTGTATAATAATATAATAGTATAATGGTAGTAAATATAATAGTAACATTAATAATATGAGCAAGGATATGACATAAATGAGTTTTGAAGATGTGAAAGAGAGTAGTGAGTGACAGATTCTATAGCTTTTCTGAACCTCTTAGAACCAAAAAGAGCTGACTCATGTGAGTAATTTTGTAATTACTAGTTACAGTAGAAGAAGAAAAGACCTCCTACTTCCAAGACCAAACTTACCCGATAGACGTATCGAGTGCATGCAAATACTACGTGGCCATGGTAGTAAATTTTCACGTAACACATAATTTATGGAAAAAGCTATAAAATATAATTATGTGTGATGTAAAAATTGACCGAAACCATAGTAGTATGAAATTATGTAAGGCACCCCTTACGAAAAGGTACCATAGCTAATACGTCAACCCGAGATCAGAAGGGTGAGTATCCCAAATCAACATCCCCAAAGGGAGGAAGTGATGGAGAAGCTGTAGTTGAAGAAGCAACCTCAGCCTCAGTCATTAGCCCGTAACTTGGAGTGCTAGTGAAGGGACACAATGCATTCATGCACCCTTCCTCAACCCTCGATGGATTCTTAAACATGGCTGCTAGTTCATTGGAACTGCAACCCCATGATTGCTGATTATCCCATAATCCTTGATTGGGGTAAAAAAAATCTGCATAGTTAGAGGCCACTTTTGTTTGCATGCTCAAGAAGGCTTCTTGAGAGGTGTCAAAATGTGACTTAACCTGCATGGAGTTTGTGTTAACGTTGCCAACCTTTTGGTCATGGCTTGAAGCACTTGCATTGCTCTTCTGGAAACAGTTGCCGGGAACTATGCATTCAAGATAGCCCGAGTTAGAATCACTGGAGAAGAAGAAATTATCATCCTGTGGTGACCCATACGCAGTGTCAGCGCACATGTCAGAAATGTTTTCAATGTGGGAAGTGATAGTGTCAGTTTGATTGGTTGGTAGAGTGTTATGTGAAGGTGGCAAGAGAGGCTGAGCATCTATAGGACTAGGAGTGAGAACATTGTGGAAAATGTTGGTATTGGTATCTTTAGAATATATGAAGTTGGTTCTTGCTTGGCATCCTTTCATGGACAGAGCAGCTCTGTCATAAGCAAGAGCAGCTTCTTGGGCAGTGTCAAATGTTCCAAGCCAATGTCTTTCCTTAGTTAAAGGGTTTCTGATTTCAGCAGCATATCTACCCCAAGGGCGCCTTCTTACCCCAAGAAACCTTCCTGGTTCTGTTTGCTTTCCACGGCCTCTTCTCTCACCACAAGGAGATGTGTTGCGTTGAAGAAGAGACAGATTTATTTGAGTTTGGTTGGACTCATATCCTTTGAGAGAAGCATCAGAGGTTCTTGAGCTGGACATGACTTGGAAAATGGCAAGAAAGTGTGTGTTTGATGAGGGGAAAGGGAAGTTAAATAGTGCCACCTCAAGGGAGCTAAGAAGAGAATATGAATGAAAAGGGTGAAGTTGTGGGAAGTCTTTTAAAGACAGTGACTTCATCATGGGAGAAGGAAAAGGAGATTTTGCATATGTCATTTTTATGTAAACCGTTTTCCCCTTTTCACCTACCTATAAAATCTTGTTATTATCTCAGTATATCATAAATCTGTCCAAATTTCTGTCACATGTCAATTTTCTTAATCAACTTTTTTCCCTTTCAACCAATGTCATTTTGGTTATTATCATAAATGTTGGTTTTCTCTTTTCCTGTGGTTTTGCACGGGCCTGAATGCTAGTTTCTTTTAAATCTCTGGCTCTCCATCCCATCATCTACTTCATAGTTAAACTCAGTAGTGAAAATCAAGATTCCCTTCAGTTGTCAAATGCTTTAAATGGAGCTCCACAAACTGAACTGTTGAAAAAAAATTTTCAACAGTTGAAAAATGTGTTTACTGTATCTTAGTAATGAGCATGATAACCGATTTACCGTGGTAAGTTGAAAAATAGATCTACCTTAGTTTTCGAACTCAGTGAACAATGTAAAACTTAGTAAGCCAATTATTGCCTCTGGTCCATGCAAGGTATTGGCGTTTGATTAGCATTGGCAAAATTGAATCCTTATGTGCATAAATTCATGTGTAAAGGCCAAGCTAATCATCAAATTGCCTAGAATGCTGCCGGCTAAACTCTATTTTGTTGAATAAAGTATTACATTCTCCCGTGAAGTACTGAATATTCATCACTTCAGCTCTTGATGCATTTCAATACAGTTCAAAGTCTGATGTGAAGGTATTTTTTAATAGGTAGAGGACTACTTAGCATGGTTTTCTATATTTCGAGGACTAGTTAAACGATGTTTTTGACTTTAGGATCACTAACTCACTAAGGAGAGAATGTAATAATTTAAGGATGAAATTGATGGTTTACTCCTATTATGTTTCTTTCAGTACAAAGACAACATTGAAAAACTAAGACAAATACACCTCAGAAGAAAAAGGCTTGACCCCATAAACTATTATTGTTATTGGTTATAATATGTATAAACTGCATAGAAATGTATCATAAATTCTTCACCAGTATTTTTCAGCTAGTCCCATTTATGGAGTGGAGGACTGATATATCCCAGGGCAGATCAGAAAAGGAAAGCAACTGCATTATTTGTCTGCATACTCCTAGAGCGTCTCTAACCTTTGAATTTGGAGGCACTTTATCTTAGCATGCTGTTCACCGGCTGCATGTAATATACACATGTGAAACTTGTTATGCAAAATAATCAACCAATTACATCGGAAGCTCTTGTTTGCTTCATAGTTTTCAAAGGGAGCAGTTAAAATTAGCAGACCAGGATGAACATTATTCAATGTATTTGATATTTTGTCTTCCCTGTCTTGTGCCATTGAAACAACGTCACTCTAGAATACACAAATGGCAAAGTTTGTCATATGAAAGGCCCACTTTTAAATTCTTAATTTTGTTTGTTACTTAGCAATTCAATGGTTTGAATTTTCAATTCAGGTGTATGGTTTATATATCTTTGGCAAAACTGATGGTAGTAGTTCACATGCCTCAATAACACAGGAAAGAGTGTCAAAGAACCCAAACCACTCAATTTATAGAAGATCAGATTCTCTTGCAAAATTATCTCTTTCATGCCCAAAAAACATGTGTAGTTTCTAGCAGACTTCAGTTTCATTTAAACTTTTACTATTATGTTTGTGTTTTGGATCTTTCAAGCACAAATTCAATTTTGCATTCTAGAATGTTCATTAACAGTTTTCTTATGAAAATAGATATTTTGGAAAGATGTTCTTTTATTCTTTATACTTTCAGTCAAACATATTCAATATTCCTACACTTTTATATTGATGATTTAGTCCTAAAAAATTAAAAATAAGAACATTTAATTCATTCTATCTAAGTATTTATCAAGTTTTTAAAAATTTGAAGCCCAAATCCATTAATATAAAAATACAAAAATTTTTACAATATTTAATCGACAGAATTTACATATTTATGTAGGTTAAAAGACTAAATTTTTATCAATATAAAAATATAGAAATATTGACCTATAAATTAAAGATGCACTTTTCCTAAATATTTTAATAAAAATTTGGTGGAAGTGGTCTAAAAAATATAGTCTGTAAGCGCAATTTGGGCTCAACATGAAGGTATTTGAGGCCTGGGGGATCTCAGTTGCAGCCGTATTTATCTGGAATTTAAAAGTTGATTATGTGAGGACTTTGGTTAAGGGCTGAAGGGAAAATGTAAGAAAATAGCTAATGGCACAAAATTGATAATACATGATCTCTGCAAATTGGCTTCAAGGTATGATCAATTTTCAATGAAGACTGATAATGAGGGACATTAGTACTGATCTCCAAAAGCCAATAGAAAAAGGGGTAGTCAAAAAGGGCAACGAAAAGCTTAAACGGAGCATGCAAATTGGAGTTGACTAAACCGTCCGACAAGACAAAAGCTATAGTGGGGCCACAATTTTATTGATTCACAGCTCTTGTAGTATAATTTTACTCTCTTTAATTAAGCCTGCAGCAAAATCATTCTATATGGCATTGGAAATAGCATGCCACTAATCATATCAAAAGGGTCAAGCCGTTTTGTTGTTTTCCCAGTGCCACACAATGCTTTGTCATCAGTAACAGCATGTTGGCTCAATTCAATTAAACTTGCAGTGAACCCACTAAATTTTTGTAAACTGTGGAAGTGAAAAGTATTCAAACAGGGGACCAAAATGAAAGGGATCACAAACGGCTCAATTACAGTTGTTTGATTAAGAAATCATTTGGGTTTTGACTCTAAGAACCTTGACTCTTCCACTAAAGATTTCAAGCAGCCGAAAGATACAGATATGTTAGCTCCATTTGGGCCCCCATGTTGAAGGGTAAGATATTATTAGTATTAATGATCTTCCTGTCTTGTACCAAGACAATAAAAAAAATGTGGACATACATTAATTCAAAAATAAAGAAAAAGCTTCTAGCTATAGATTATAGTATAGAGCCTTGGTTGTTTGCTAATTCAATGTGAATGGATGGGAAGAGAAAAAACAGTTTAATTATGAGTGACATTATGACGGAATATACACTTGTATATAGCCACAACTCACAACACATATAATAAGGTCTTTATTTTGGTAAGAATATTTTTATATCAGAGGAACTAATTTAAATATAACACTATAAATTAATTGTGAAGATGACCGACCTCCTTTCTTTTCTCAATATATATAATATGATTGGATTCTATGTCAAGTCTTGGAACTTACCATTTTGTATGAAGAAAGGTTAGTCAGGTAACATCTCAAAAGGTGTGTTTTAGTTGGCTTGGCAAATGAGTACATTTTTTATAAGGTACTCTACATATCCCAAAAACTGAATTATTTTTTTTTCATAATAGTTAAAGAAAACACAAAAGGTAGCTTTCCCCCTCTATTTTTCTCATTACTTTTTTTGGTTTATTTATTTTAAGTGGTTTTTGGCAGTAAAAAGAAAAAGGGGTTTAATTACAAAATGTTCCTTGTTTTAGATAATTCAATGTGTTTGTTTTACTTCACTTACTCTGGTTATTGCTGTCTCTTGATTTAAAGTGACACGTATTAAACAATAAAAATGATTTTTGTGAAATATAAAAACGCCTGCAGATGTCTCTTATTTACTGGAAAAGCTTTAAGGTTAGAAGAGAATTTAGCACATTCTCCAAAACAAGTCATACTTTTAATTTTAATGTATAAGGACATCCGGCATTTAGGGATAAAGATAAGTGTTGTTTAGTTGGACTTTGACGAAAAATAGAGTAAGTGAGAAATGTTATAGTAAGTAACTTTTGGTTCAAACTTGTCTGATGTTTGCTTTAGCAGCTTCAGCTTCTATCTGTTCACATACACACTTGTGTGTTGCGTTCTCCCACTTTGCAACCAAAGTTCACGACACAATCGCTTTATTAAGTTGAGTTAATTATGTACCGCGGTTTCTTGTTCCGCGATCGTGAATCATGACCACCACAAAAATACGTTGAAATGACATCATATTTAAATATGCATCTAGCTTATGTTTAGGAAATTAAATAGAAGTAAGAAAAGCGCAAGAGAAGACAACGCAATCATGACCAATTGGAAACACAAATCATTCCCAATCTCTAGAGTGTGAATTTATGTCAAATTGGAGAAATGAAGTGCCATCACAAGATATGTTACCACTTACCATGCCTTATATTTATTTGTCTCGCTAATTAGTGTTCTTAAGTTGTTGTAAAGGAACTCTTTTAATATATAGAAAATCATGCGAGTGTAAATTATTATTGTTAATGAACACAGTTTTCGATGTGACAATAAAACATTTTACCTTTCTATTTTTTAATGTGACGTTTAATTTTTATGCATATAAACGAATAAAGATAATATTTTTCATGAGTTTGTTAGTTCTTTTTCCATTGTATTTCTATCATTTTTAATTCTCCCTCCATAGAAAACTACTTATATTTGATTAAATTATATAGCAGTTTTGAATTATACTGTACTAGACACAAATTATAGTATGCCAAATATCAACATTGAATTGATTAAAATGTGAATGAATGTGTACCTGAATTGACGTTCATGTCCATGAGCACTATTGAAGAGAACTCTAAGAGGTTCTTCTAGCTACCTTCTAAGAGGTTATTGTAGAGAATAATTATGATGTGTAAATTTGCTTAATGGGATGACAAATTTATAACCCCAGGGTAGTCAGGAACCTCTCTTAATTGGGCTTTTTAATCTGATTGACCTAACCCATCACAAAGTCAATCTCAATCTCACTGTAATCCTAGTTAAAATAACCATATTGATATTTTAAGATATTGTCGGTTACAGATAAATAACCATATTGATATAATGATCATATCTTATATTGTCGGTTAATGATAATAGATATTGAGTGATACTAATCCACAATATTTTCAACATTCTCCCACTTGGATAGTGTCAATCAACAATCAGCATACAAATCATTAAGCTAAAACGACAATTGCCGATACATCATATATTAATTAGCGATATGAAAAATTTGAGCAACAAAATAAATATCCGATAGGGATATTAATCATTTGCATTTAGCTAATATTTTTCATAAAATGTATGACATAATGCAGTCCCATAAATGACACTACAATGGTCCAAGCATAAATAAAATGCTAATAAGAAACATGAACAAAATGACGTCAACTAGAGCATGTCTCTTAAAGAAAATAGAGAATCAAATTCCCACTAACTTAATACATCAAAAGCCTTGACTAAACCCATGTGAGTTACATGAATAAGAAAAATTCCAACAATTAAGGCCTTAGTCAGTGGATCTGCTAACATCTCCTCAGAATCAATGTTTTCAATCCGAGTGTGAAAACTTTGAATTTGCTCTCTAACAAACTGATACTTGATATCAAAATGCTTTGAACGAGTAGAGCTTTTGTTGTTTCGAAAGAAACTCACAGCAGCAGTATTGTCACAGTAAATCACAAGTGGCCTGTAAATGCTTTCAACTATGTGAAAATCAGATATCAATTTCTTAAGCCATATGGCCTGGCGAGTGGCCGAAAAAAAATGCAACATACTCTGCTTCCGTGGTAGAGGTAGCTGTAAGAGACTGTTTAACACTCTTCCAAGAGATAGCTCCTCCTGCCATCATAAAAATAAAGCCAGAAGTAGATCTATGATCATCAGGGCAACCTGCAAAATCAGAATCAGAATAGCCAGTGACTTGAAGTTGATCAGACTTCATAAAAGTCAACATATGATCCTTGGTTCCCTGTAAATATCGCATGACCCTTTTAACGGCTTTCCAATGACCCAAACCTGGGTCGCTCAAGTATCTGCCTAAGGCATTGACAATGAAAGCAATATCAGGACGAGACAGACTTGAGCATACATCAGACTGCCAACAGCGGAAGCGTATGGAATTTTCTTCATAGCATCCACTTCTTCATCATTATGAGGACATTGTTTGTTAGATAATTTGTCACCACGTTGCACAGGTGCAGCACATAGGGAGCAAGCATTCATGTTGAACTTCTTGAGAATCTTCTCGATATATCCCTTTTGAGACAATCCAACTATGCCACGTGACCTATCACGAAGAATTTGGATGCCTAGAACAACAGAAGCTTCACCAAGGTTTTTCATATCAAAATGCCTACACAACATTGATTTTGTCTCAACCAATAGGCTCTTACAACTACTAGCAAGAATAATGCATCGACATATAATACGAGAATGATGAAATTACTCCCACTAGTCTTCAAGTAAATGCATTGGTCTGCAACATTTTCCTTGAAGTTGTAAGTAGTGACAACCTGGTCGAATTTTAAATACCATTGCCTAGATGCTTGTTTCAGTCCATAAATGGATCTTTTAAGTTTACACACCAAATGTTCATTGCCTGCCTCAACAAAACCATCAGGCTGAACCATGTAGACATCTTCAGCAAGATCTCCAATCAGAAAAGCTGTATTTACATCCATCTGGTGTAGCTCTAGGTCATAATGAGCAACTAAAGCCATGACAACTCGGAGTGCGTCCTTCGTTGAAACTAGTGAAAAAGTTTCTTTATAGTCAACGCCTTCCCGTTGACTATAACCTTTAGCCACTAATCTAGCCTTATACCTATCAACCTTTCCATCTGGAGTACGTTTTGTCTTAAAGACCCATTGAGATCCAACAGGCTTACAACCTGCTGGTAAGTCCACAAGATCCCAAACATTATTATGAGACATGGAAGACAATTCATCATGCATAGCTTTTAGCCAATCAGAAGCATGAGAACTAAAAAGAGCTTCCTGAAATGTGATGGGATCGTCATCATCATATGGATCATATTCGTGCTCCTGAAGGTATACAACATAGTCATTTGGTATAGAAGGTTGGCGTATTCTCTGAGATCGTCTTAATGGGGCCACATCAACATCATCAAGTTGTTGATCATTGAGTTGTGGTTCATCAACTTGTGGCTCTATCATTTGTTCATCTTGCCTCTCAACAATTTGTTCATCTGTGTGAACCATTGGGGTTGAGATGTCTGTAGGAAGAAAACAAGATGGTAATGGAAGCATGGTTCGATCTTCTCTAAGGGTCATCAATCGAGGTATGTAACTCCCACTGTCCAAATCATCCTCAAAGAAAACTGCTCGGTCAGATTCAATAACTCGTGTAGAGTGAGAAGGACAATAAAATCTACATCCTCTAGAACAGATGACGTAGCCAATGAAATAACCACTAATAGTTTTGAGATCAAGTTTCTTTTGTTTAGGATTGTAAGGTCTTACTTCTGCCTTACAACCCCATACATGGAAATGTCTCAAACTCGGCTTTCTTCCAGTCATTTGCTCAAAAAGAGTTTTGGGCACAGATTTGCTAGATACCTTATTAAGAATGTACATAGCAGTTCGTAAGGCATCTCCCCAAAGAAATTCTGGCAGAGATGAATGTGATAACATACATCTCACCATGTCCATGAGTGTTCGATTTCGTCTCTCAGCAACGCCATTTTGTTCAAGAGTTCCAGGCATGGTGTATTGAGCTTCAATTCCGTATTCATCAAGGAATCAAGCAAATGGTCCTAGATTTCTTCCTGTCTCGTCATAACGATCATAATATTCTCCTCCTCTATCAGACCTTACACACTTAATTTTCTTTTCTATTTTCATTCAACAAAGGCTTTAAAAGTTTTGAAGGCTTCAAGAGAGCTTGCTTTATCCTGAAGAAGATATATCCATCCATGTTTGGAGAAGTCATCTATGAAGGTAATAAAATACCTATATCCACCCATAGCAGTAGGAGTAATAGGTCCACATATGTCAGTGTGAATTAATTGTAGCACATCATCACATCTGTTTGAACTTTTATTCCTGGTTTTGGCAGTGAACTTTCCCTTGATGCAATTAACACAAGTGTCAAATCTGAGAAGTCAAGATCATGCAGAATACCTTCTTTTATGAGTCTTTCAATTCGAGGCCTAGAAATGTGTCCCAAACGTCTATGCCATAGCATAGAGGAGGATTCATCAATTCTGTTACGTTTACTCCCAAGAATGGAGTTAACTGACATATCAGTTACGTTTAACATGTAAAGTCTGTCATGCAAAACTCCTGAACCAACAACAGTTGAATTATAATAAATCACCAATTTACCATCACCAAAATAAAAGTTGTATCCACATTTGTCTAAAACAGAAATAGATATCAAATTCCTTCTCATGGAAGGGACATAAACAGCATCTTGCAATAATAATGTGTGTCCAGAGGATAAATATAAAGAGACGACTCCAATGTCAGCAACGGGTACTCCAGCTCCATCTCCCATAACAATCTTCGTCTCAACATCGCTTGGTTTCCTCAGGCTTGTGAACCTCTATAAAGAATTCTCAACATGAATAGTAGCCCCTGAGTCTAACCACCAGGAATTTGGAGGAACATCAACCACATTAGATTCAAAGCAAGTTAGTGCTAGCAGATTACCTCGCTTCTCCTCTTTCTTTTTCAGAATAAAGCAATCTTCCACCTTGTGACCACGTTTCTTACAATACTTGCAAGAACCTTTAAAGAATTTCTTCTTAGGTTCTAAATGTCATTCTGTTTCTCTGTACCCTTTTTCTTCTTTCCTTTATATCTGTTAGCACCCTTAGCACCTGAACTAGAAGCAACGAACTGAATGTTATTAGGCTTATTCTTCTTCATTGACTCCTCCTCTTGGGTGATTATTGCAATCAATTCATTCACTCCATAGTCATGCTTTTGAATGTTATATGAAGTCTTCATGATGTCAAACTGAGAAGGCAGAGATTCCAAGATGCGATAAATTAAAGTGTCTTCACCAACCTCAACCTTGAGAGACTTCAACTTATTATAGAAATGTACTAACTTCATAATGTGTTCACGTACACCGCTGACACCATCATATTTGGTCTTTTCAAATAAGGAAAAGTATTGACTTTTCTGTGCCTAATCAAAAGTCGTAAATTTTTCACCGATTGCTTTCAGAAAGGCACTGGCATCATCAAGATCTGGAATGCTCTGTCTGATAGATTTCTCCATGGTGAATTTAATCACCTTCAGGCACGCTCTGTTAGAGTGTTCCCATTTCTCATGAGAAATTCGTTGAGCTTCAAAAGACTCATCTGTAAGAGGCGCAAGCCTCGTCGTCCTCAATGTTAAGTCCAGATTGCCAATGGTCAGGTAGAGATCTAACGATTCTTTCCAGTCCTCATAATTTGTTCCATTTAGAGTTTTGATAGAATTAGGGAAGAAAAATGAACATCACAATAAAGAAAAAAAGTGATTTAAAAGTTCAACTTAAAATAAATCCCTAAGCAAATTACAATACATTATAACTTAAATTAATAAATCCTAGCATTGATAGGGTACAAAAAAACATTAACATAAGTCAAGAGAAATGCATTGTACAACAACAAATTATACTAATAATAACACACCGATAGAGTATAATTATCACTAATATAATGAATCAATATTTATTTCATAAATTTACACAAATGCATCCACGATAGGTGAAATTACAATTATGTAAATTAATAGCATAAATCATGCTTATTTCATATGATTTTAATCATCTTAAAATATGACAAACAAAATTCACATCATCATGCCCACGATAGGCATGTCATCACAATGCAAAATAACAGAAAAATCATATTGTAAGTGATAATTCAATATTCAAAATTTGAGAGTAATATGCCAAAAATAATTCGAAATTACGTCTCAAAATTAAATAAATTCCGATATTATGAAATTTCGAAAAATTTAATAATTTTAATATTTGCGCTTCAGTCCTTTAAATTTAATAAATTTAATAATGGCGGCGTTGTTCCATTGCACTTGCACCAGCCGGGAACCGAACTGGGTCTGTACCATGGCAGGGTACTATGCTACCACTAGACCACTGGTGCGGGTTTATCCCTTTCGTCTCAACCCTACAATCGCCATTTCTTTCTTCTTCTACAGCGCCGGGTAAAGACATTCCGACACGAGTCCGTCTCCGGCATCCCAAAACCGGTCCTCTGGAAGGCCAGCGCCTTCAATTCCGAGGCGCCGGCGGAACGCCGACGGGATCTTGGCGAGGCTCGAAGTGAGCGGGGTGGAACCGTTCGAAGGCGACTGAGAGCCGCTGGAACAGGCGGCGCTAGAGGCGCCGAAAAAACCCCAAGATCCGATGGGATCTGGGACCGAAACATGGTGGAGAACCGCTGAAACGGGCAGCGCTGGAGGCGCCGAAAAAAAAGCCCAAGATCCGACGGGATCTGGCGGTCGAAGCGATCTCTGCGATCTCCGTCGCGATCTGGGCGGTCGAAGCGATCTTCGCCTCTATCTGGGCGGTCGAAGCGATCTCCGCCTCGATCTGGGCGGTCGAACTATCTCCGCCGCGATCTGGGCGGTCGAAGCGATCTTCGTCGTTCTCAGGTTCAGATCGTGGCGCGAGGAAGGTGCGGCACGACAGGGTCGGGGCTAGCGGCAGACCACCGGCAGGGCCGCTGGCCCCGACGGGCGACTCGGCTGCCGGCGGATGACTCGATTGCCGCCGCGCAGTTACTCAGGTATCATTCGGTCTCTCCCTCTCTCAATATGTGTGTATGTTAATGTTAAAAATAAGGTTTGTTCAATTGATAACCATAAAATGTATCTAGTAAGCTCTGATACCAATTGATGAAATTATAAAGCAGTTTTGAATTATACTGTACTAGACACAAATTATAGTATGTCAAATATCAATATTGAATTGATTAAAATGTGAATGAATGTGTACCTGAATTGGCGTTCATGTCCATGAACACTATTGAAGAGAACTCTAGGATGTTCTTCTGGCTACCTTCTGAGGGGTTATTGTAGAGAATAAGTCTGATGTGTAAATTTGCTTAATGGGATGACAAATTTATAACCCCCCAGGGTAGTCAAGGACCTCTCTTAATTGGACTTTTTAATCTGATTGACCTAACCCATCACATAGTCAATCTCAGTGTAATCCCAGTTAAAATAACCATATTGATATTTTAAGATATTGTCGATTATAGATAAATAACCATATTGATATAATGATCATATCTTATATTGTCCTAATGATAATAGATATTGAGTGATACTAATGCACAATATTTTCAACAATAATAACTTATGTCTTCCCATGTAATAAAGTGTCTCATTTTTTCTCTTTTCACCAAAGAGAAGTATAAAGCATCTAAATAAGATTCTCTATATAATTTTTAATCTTAGAATTTTTACCACATAAAAAAATTGACTTGAATAATTACGGAAAGATTTTGCTTCCCACAAAAAAATTTAATATGTTTCACTCTATATATTTTGATTCCTAACTTAAAAAAATTCACAACTCCACTTGACATGACTACGAATGATAGATTTTCATTATCTGATATATATTTAAATGATGAAATCACAAATCAAGAAATTGAAAATGAAGGTGCTCTACTTATTTTTGCAAAAAATTAAAATTTCATACTCATTTGTCACACTTGAATATTGGTGTAGAAGAAAATTTTGTTATCGATCTCAACATTATTCCAAATTCTGCATAACCATTCCAAGGCCAGCTTTCATTTGATTTAAACAAAGAACCACATGACAATGACGAAGACCTTTTATGGAATCTTTACTTTTTTTTTTCATTTTTTCTTTGTAATTTCACTTGAGTGTCTTCCTTTTCAAAATTAGATTCACTGCATCTATCATCATAAATTTTATTTTTAGGAATTAAATAATATTTATTGATTAATGATATTTTTTTTATAGCTTTATGATAAGTTAGATGAAAAAGTAGAGAACTAAAAATTTTTATTAGTTAATGCCGATTGTAATCGACTGAATGCAATCCACTTATAGAATGTACTTTGGTTTTGAAATATTTATTTCTCTGTGAACTTTTCAAGGATTTATAATCCAATTTTAAGTGAAAGAAAATGTATCATTGATATAAAGATAATTAATGTTGTTTTAAACTTTACAAATAATAAACAAATAGAAAAAAATTATTAAAAAAATCAATTCTTAAAAAAAATGGAAAAAATATTTTTATATTTCCTTTTTCTTATAAACCAAATTTTTTATTACTAAAAAAATCACAAAACACAGTATATGCCTTCGTAATAGCTTTTAAAAGATGTTTTATAATTCCTTAATAAGTGCTCCCAACCAAAGCAAAATCATAGGTTAGCATTCTCCATATTTATTTCCTACTGCATTTTGAATTTTTTTTATCAGCCTACTGCATTTTAAATTTAATTGCATCAATTATTTGAATTAAAATTTGTACTTAAATTTGGGAAAATTCAATGATATACAAGTTTAATTAAGAACAGGTTTATACAAATCAAGACATTTTAGTAAAAAAAATATTGAATAAGGAGGTTCGTTTATTTGTGAAAGGAGTGTCTTTTTAAAATATTGGTAGTTAATACATCATTCTCAATCGTTGAAGCTATACATATCTTGTGAGTTTGAGCAACCAAAATTTCTAGGCTTTCACTAAAGAACTGGACCCAAAAGAGTTGATGATAAACTTAACTTAAAGAAATAAACACTAAACTCATATATAATAATGTTACACTATATTAATATATCAAATATTATAATATAATATTATAACATAATATAATTATATATAATATTTATTCTAATATTAAAGATATTATATAATACAAAGAGAAAATATAAGTTTATCTTATCTTGTTGTTTTCTAATCTAATTAGCTTCCCTTAAGATAAAAAAGATAAAAAGTAAACTATAGTGACAAGAGAAGATAAGAAACCTAAGGTTTTGTCCTTACCATTAAAAAAAAAATGATAAGATACGTTATTGTATTCTATCCTATATAGTATACAAATATTATAATATAATACTTATTCTAATATTAAATATATTATGTAATAAAAAAAAAAGAAAATAAAAGTTTATGGTATGTTGTTGATTTGTAATGATTCTCCTTATTAAGATAAGAATTAAACTATATTGATTGGAAATAATAAGAGACAAAATAACATTCTTATATACTATTAATGACACATATAGGATAATTATCCTATCCTAGCATTTGATATCTTGGCCACCAGATATACCAAAAAGAGTTGACAACTATCTAGCCTCAAGCCAATATAATGAGACTAAAATTTGAGTTATTCCTAAAGATGTGGCCCTAAAAACCTCAAAGATTGTACAATCCTTTAATGTTAAGCTCTTATTTGATACATGGAAAGAAAGCAAAAAACAAAGGAGTGAAATAAATAACATTTTAATTCAAAATTTTCATCTTTTTTCATTTCATTATAAACATACGAATAAGGATAAATATGAGTTATTATTGAAAAGGTCAACCTGAAGATTTTGGAGAGTACAAACCCTCCAATCTTGAACCAAAATGGATAGATGAAGCTAAAATGTAACTATTACTAAGGAGGTTGGCCTAATTGTTGCCATTATACATATTTTTTTTTTTACTAAAAATCTTTTTTTAATTAAAACAAATCACACAAATACCCACATATATTAAAAATATCCACTGAGGTATTAATTTCGCGAGCACTTACACGCATAGGATGGGTGCAACTGCGGGTAGCGGGACAATATATAATCCTTATCTTTCCAAATTATCATGGGCGAAGAATGTAAGAATTTTTATAATTGCACGAATCACTTAATTATTACATTGCCAACCATAAGAATACCGAAGGCAAGAGAGTTAAATTGAGAAACTGGTCCTTCTCAGCATTTCGTTCCAAACTCAATCGAGGAAGAAATATCAACTTAGTTGTGGTTCCATTTTTACGGTGATTAAGAGCAAGTTTGAAAATTAGCATTTCAACTGTTTTTTGAATATTTAAGCTGTCTATTAGAATTTAAGGATGTTTCAAATTTCTGATTAAATTAAAAAAAAAAGTTTTTACAAAATATTTTTAGAAAAATGAAAATTTATAATTTATATTCTATGATTTGTTCTCGAACAGTTTATTTTTACTTTCAACTTTTTAAATTTATTTACTCTATAAAAAATCATTTTTTTATTATATATATTTAAACAAAAATAATATAGTTCAGTTAACAAAAATATAGTTCCGCCACGACAGTAGCTCTTCGAATTTACGAACCACACTAGTCAAGAAAAATCGAAGAATGACGAAACCAACAAGAGATGGAAAATAAAAATAAAAACACTACCATCTCACATCAGGAACTTAAAATATCTTTTAACTTGTGAAAAGTAAGATGGCCATAGATTAAAAAGAAATATTTTAAAGTTATCACACATATAGAAATTGATCATATGTAACAGGATGTCCTTACAGACTTTTCCCCTTCAACCATTAACAGCTTTCTTAGTTAACAAACTAGTAAAAACGAGCTACTAACATGTAAATGAGGTACAATAGAACAATCCCAATCCAGTTACTTTTACGATGACTCCATGCGAAACTTGAAATTTGATTGTTCATTTAAATTTCATCGAAATATCCCACACGTCAAGAATAAGGATGTACACATTTTACATGCTATACAAAATAATTTATAACATTATAAAATTACATAACTAATCCCGCCGTTCTCTTCTGTTTGCTAGTTATCTGTTTAAAATCAACTTTAAGCAAACGACGACTGTTTCTTTAACTTGCATACAGTGAGCGGTTGAAGACCACAGCTTCATCAAGTCAAATAAAAGATTTTGAAAGCGCAAATGCACCCAACATCAGGCCATCACAGGACAACCATGTAATAGCTTGCATTACCCTTACCCTTTTTTATGCAGCTTTTCATGACTTTGATCCTTTTCTATATCAGTATCA
Organism: Psophocarpus tetragonolobus; assembly: GCA_037954015.1. Classification (NCBI taxonomy): domain Eukaryota; kingdom Viridiplantae; phylum Streptophyta; class Magnoliopsida; order Fabales; family Fabaceae; genus Psophocarpus; species Psophocarpus tetragonolobus. The sequence goes on from CM075688.1 coordinate 98,270,983, forward strand.
CCTGATTATGATTGAATTTGCTTCCTGCATGAACAGCTACCCATCAAAGATCAGTAAATATAATTTCATGAAGGGCGCCCTAATTGATAATCATGATTTCACAAAATCACAGAAAGCTAAAACACAAATATTTGAAAAGATTCTGCGCTAAACTACTATAGCAGTGGCATTAATGATTATACCCAAAATACACAAAAAATAAATAAAAAAGAAATCATGATGACATCCTTATCAGGGATGGTTAAAGAACCGAAGGAAAGATTGTTGGCTACTATAGGTGTTCATATGCACAAATGTTCCCAGAAAACATTATATATGGGAAACCATGGGAAGTAAGAGCCACTATTTTATTCAAATTAGATTCTTGCCCAGTTTCAAAGGCATCGCAAGGACTAAAGTCATTACAAGAACAGTGTTCTACTTACCTATGGAATAGTTGCAGTACAAATGAATCTAGAAGCAACAAAATTGAGTGGCATTACTTCCATTCTGGCCATTTAATTGAATCTGTGGACATTTTCTTCATCCTAGATGCACCAGAATTGCCAGAGGAGTCATGCCATATCATCTTCATCTGATAAGTAACAGAATAAACGATCATTGGTTATGCATTATGGAAATGGCACAAAATATTGTAGAAAGAACTTCATGCAGGACTGCATAAGGATACAATGAGAAAAAGATTTGTTTTCCAGCTGCTATACATTTCCAGGTTGTTCTTGATGTCATACAAAGTAGGGATCAATAAAGTTCCTCATTTAAAGACATCATTTTTAGGGAATTAAAGGACAACAAAATTTCATTTACTAAACCATATGCTACCATCATTGTTCATAGTGCGAGCACAGATTACAAATAATAGAAATACTGAAGAGACACACCTCTCCAACAATTACTGTGTCCCCTTCCTTCACACCAAGTTTCATGAGAGACTTGTACACACCACAAGCCTCAAGAACATGTTGGAATCTTCTCTCCGAATCAATGTACCTATTAAAAGATCCACGAATCTCAATGAAACTAGCCAAGAACAGAGGTTACAATTTCAAGCATAATGCTTATCCTAAATTCCTAATATATATATATAAAATATATATACATACATACATAGAGAGAGAGAGAGAGGAGGGATCCACTTACTCTAAGAGTAAGTTTGAGAGACTAACTCTTCATCCTAACCATTCATTTTCTTAAAATTTAATGGTTAAGATTAGTTACTTATTACAACCATTAGATTTTAAGAAAATGAATAGTTAGATGAAGTCTCTAAAACTTACTTTTGGAGTAAGTGGATCTTTCCTCGTATATTAACATGTATCAAATATCAGATAAGAAAAGGATGGAATTTCAAATCTTCATATTTTCTCACACTATTCAAAAAGGTCCTTCGATGAAGTTTCCTATGACTATTCTGAGTAATTTTTGTTTAGACATCTTCACATAAAGATTGAATTTTGAAAAGAAGCTCCATATCAGTGCATAAATCGTTTAGCAAGCATATACAAAGTGAATGCAGGATAATGATTTCAATGCTGTTTATTAAATGTGACTTATGCCTCAATATGTATGTTTAAGATGTAAGAAAAATAACATATAGGTGATTAAAAAAATACTAAGGAATTGCACTCTTGATCACATTTTTACTCTTTAACCTACCGCCAATTTGTCATTTGTATAAACCGTTGCAATCCAGATCCAACTACATGCCAAATATTTGAATCCCTGTCGTGAAAAATCTCAAAATCACTAATGGATGCATTCCGCTGCTTCTGTAATGCATCCGCTACATGGTTTAAGTTTACCATATCTCTTCCATCTGAAACAGGTTAAATTTGTCCAAATGCAAAAACTTATTAGAGAAGAAGGAGTATTCAGGTGTGTGAAAATAATACACAGAATAAGTTTAAAATAAATTATAACCTTCATATTCTTCCCTGTCTTCTTTACTTTTACGCAAAAGCTCATAAGCAGCACAGATAACTTCATCAGTTCCCTCCCTTTTGACAGCACTCATACAAAAAGTTGTGATCCCACGTGATTGCAACTTCTCTTTGAAGGATTCCCAGTTTTCATATGCCTCAGGAAGATCCATTTTGTTATAAGCAACTACATAAGGCTTCTCTGCAAGTTCAGGATTAAATAGCTTCAGCTCTAGACGAACTGCATCAAACTCAAGATCTGGCTGCAGTGATGAACCATCAACAACATGTACCTGAAATCCATTATATATAGACTTGATTAAACAGTAATTTTCAGGGTGAAGCAGACAAAAATATCAAATTAGCTTTACTCTGAAATAGCAGTTAGATGGTAGTAAAAAGTCAACAAGAGAGAATATACTCAATGAGAATGTTGCATTGACTGAGTGGATAATGACATACCAAAGAAGATAGGATTAGGAACAAGTGCATTACGGAAAATGTTGAGGCAGCACCTAATGTATAAAAAATGGTAGTCTTTTTCTTATGTGGTTTTGTCATGTGTGAAGAAGACCTTAATTCTATAAAAACCCCAGTATGTAAAGTAAATAAAATGGAGAGTAGTCCAAATGTCCAATAGCTAGTGGTAGAGGGAGACCAAACTATTGGAGAAACAATTGAGAAGGATTAAAAGTCAATAATTTGTTTAATGACATGATTTACAACAAAATATTATGGTGTCATATAACCAACTATTATCGAAATGGCATGCTTACCAATATCTTAATTCATACACCAAGAGTGGAAGGTACATACTGAGAAAAAAAATCAAGTCTACATATTTTATGTATGTGTACAATATTTGAACTTTAAATCAATGAATATTGGATAAACTAGCTCAATCATCCTCTTGATCAACACTAACAATGAAAAATTCAGCATAAAGATATTTTAGACATTTGGAACGATTTGGAATGGGCTGGGTTCATAATACACAAATTGGTGATCTAGTAGAGATATAAGGCAAATGCCAACGGACAAAAAGTAACACAGGGCAGAGGTGGGACCAAAAGGTTGGAGAGGCCGTACTTCGGATAGCAGGGTCTCTAAAAGAATTATATTTTCAGAAGAAAAAACATGATGTCTCAAATTCAATTTTAGAAAAAAGAAAAAACAAAGCAAATACTTATAATTTTAGTATACTCCTGTTCATGCTTTCTAAACCCCTAGGAACAGTGCAGTAAGCTGGTGAGGTGAAATTACAGCTGAACACAGCTCTACCAGAATTGAGATTCTCAAAAATAGCCATGTCTAACTAAACAAAGTAAATGAATGCATCTTGACTCAAAACTGCCTACCAGGGCAGAACACCTTTCAGTGTGCCGTAGAAACTCATGGCCTAAACCAAAACCTCGATGTGCACCTTCAAGCAGACCTGGAAGGTCTGCCACTACCATGGTTGAATCATAGTCAAAGGAAACAACACCGAGATTTGGAAGCAGAGTTGTAAAGGGATAATTAGCCACAGCTGGCTTAGCAGCACTAACAACACTCAAAAGTGTACTTTTCCCAGCATTCGGAGCACCAACTATACCAACATCTGCAACAAGCTTGAGCTCTAACTCCAACCACCTGATCAAAAGAAACCACCGTTCTATAAACTCTTACATGATTCCAACAAACTTAATTTTTCTTTCAGAATGCAATACACAAATGGTAGGCCTTAACCCCTAACTATTACATTACCAAACCAAATTGTATCCTTCACATTCAGACAACTCAAAAAATTGTCTTCCATTTTCATTTTCAATTACAAAAATACCAGTATGCCATAGCCACCATTTAACTTGTTATTTATTTATTTATTTTTTAAAAAAAAAAGTTCATTAAAAACATAAAAAGAAAAAAGAAAGATTTTATTAAAAGAAAACAAGCTTTAGGTATGTGAGTAATTGGAGCTTAACCTATAGTGTAAAGTTGGTGTGAAATATGTGTGGTAGGAGGAAAAAACAGAAAAGGAGGGAAAAGAACTGACAATTGAGAACCCTCTTCGCCATTCTCGGCAATCTTGGGGACCTTATTAGTGGCGGACTTGAAGGAAGCATTCCCTCTGCCCCCTCTTCCACCGGGCAATAGCAACGCTCTATGTCCCGGATACACCATCTCCAACAACACATTATCTTCACCACTGATACGAACCAATGTTCCAGGTGGCACCTTCACCACCACATCATCCCCCTTCGCCCCATTCTGCATGCTCCCCTGCCCGTGCGACCCCCTCCCTGCCCGGAAATGCACGCTGTTCCGAAACGGCAACAGCGAGTTCATCGCCCCGTCCACCTCCACGTACACGTCGCCGCCCCTCCCCCCGTCGCCCCCCGACGGCCCCCCCAACGGCACGTACTTCTCCCTCCGGAACGCCACCACGCCGTTCCCGCCGTCCCCCGCCTTCACATATATCTTCGCCCGATCGAAACAGCGCATCACCGCCGGCACCCCCTTCTCCTTGACGGTCCCATTCTCAGCGTACTCGCCGTCGCTTTCGGGTTCGGAACCTAGCTGGAAAACGACTTCTTCTTGTGGTTGGCGATTGCGTTGGAGGTGGGTGTGGGTGATGATGGGTGGGGCCGATTGGGAGAGCTTGATTTCGGGAGAGGAGAGAGGGGCGGGAGAGGAATAGTCGTGCTTGAGCGGTAGATGAGTGTACGTGGTTGCTTCGCCGCCATGCAGTAGTTGCTTCTCCAATTTAGGGTTTCGGGTCTTGCTGCGCTTCCCATTCCCATTGCGACGGGCCAAGGCGTGGTGACTCAGCCACACTGTGATTGAAGACGTACAACCAGCCATTTTTGTCCACTCTCCATCCACTTCTCTTCTCTTCTCCACTACTAATATAAAACTCAACTCTAACATATCACTTGGATAACGCCACCTTGGATATTCAATCATTTATTTATTTATATACTCATTTATATATATGTTTATATTTTAATATATCTATTCTACTAGATCTGTTTTAAAATAAAAAATAAATAAATTAAAGACCTGTACCTGTAACCTTGTTTCCTTTTTTTACTAAATTAATCTCATAATTTTAAATAAAAAATTATTTTAAAATATTAATATTTAACATATATAATTGTCTAACTATATATTATATTTATACTTACTATTAATAAAGAGAAAACCCTCTTTTGAGATCTACTTTTCAAAATACCTATTCTACCCTTACACCTATTTTAAAATTAAAAAAATAAACTAATTTATCATAAGAGGGACTTGGACCTATAATCTCTTACTTCTCAAACATATACTTTACAATTAAACTAACCTTATAATTTTAAGCAAAATATTACTTTAAAATATTGATATCCAACATACATAATTGTCCAATTATATCTATAATATATAATATATGATATTATATACTATATCTATACTTTTATATCTATATTATTAATAAAGACAATACTATCTTTTGGTGTCCACTATTCAAAATACCTATTATTAACTTCTTCCTATTAATATATGTTTACATTTCATGATAAATATTTTTAATAAACATTCAAATACAGAGGTGCCACAATATTTTGAGTTCTATTACAACTCTTCTCTTTCTATGTTTTCATATTCATTACACATTTGACATATCCATTGATGATCTAACATGTTTTTATCATGTTATCATAAAAAAAATATAAAATTAACAAAATATATTTCAAAATATGTCACATAATAATTTATATTTCAAAATATAAAATTTTACAAAAAATATTAAGATAAAAATGGGAATACATCTGGCACAGCATCGTCTATGTTTTCACTAGTAATACATAATGCTAATAATTTTTGTTAAAACATCAATTAATAATATATTAAAACAACTCTAACAAACAGATTAATGACATTGTTTCACCACACAAAAATTTTCAAATTTAATCAATTTGAGTCATAGAGAAGTTGTTGTGTTAAATACGGGAAAGTAGAGTGAGAAAAAAATAAGTAATTATCTTTTTATTGTTTTTAAATGGTAATAAAAAAAATAAACTAAAATTTACTTATTTAATATTTTAAATAATATAAAAAATATAGCAATCATTTTTTATTTGAGAAAAAATGGTTATAAATAATATAATTATATATAGTGTAAAATGTAAATAATATTACTAAAGTAATGTCAACCTATTGATTTGTTGTCAATTTAAAATTAAAAATATTTAATTTAATCCATTTGTATTGTTTTTATGAATGTCACCTAAATTAAGTCTATTTAATAGACTTAAGATAAAAAGTATGATACAGATGAAAAAAGTACACTGATATATTTGCAAATCTAATTTAGCAAAATTATCCACCAACATATTTGACTGTCGAGGGAAAAAAACGAAAATAATAATATTGGATTTTTTTACTTCCCTTGTAAATTTGTTGGGCTAAGGGAAAACACTTGTGATCACTGAAGTAGTCATCTTTCGGGACTTGGACTATGTTGAGGTTGTCAGATTCAATGACCAGGTTATGAAATCCATGCTTGTATGTCACAATTAAAGCATGAGTGTGGCTAGCAAGCTAGCCTTGTAAATCATGCGTAGTAGGACCGTCTATTGCTGGGCTGATTGACCCAAGTGGGTTTATTTTTTAAAAAAATTACCAGTATGAGTCTGCTTTAAAAAATATTACCAGCATGGGTCTGTTTTGGGTGGTTGACTCGGTCAAACCGCAACTCCGAATTGCGGTTTCGTTGTCACGTCAGCAAAGTGATTACGTGGAAGCCAGCGTGGAAAAACGACTACGAAACCGCAAGTGGGAATTGCGGTTTGACTGAAAACACAGAAAACTATGCCTGTAAAACCGCAAGTCAGAGTTGCGGTTTTACTGGGCTTTAACCGACCCCCCTTTTACCGGACGGTTGCAAAAAAAATACAAATTTCTACTCACATAAAACCGCAAGTCGCATCTGCGGTTTGAATTAAATATTATTTTTATCATAAACCGCAAGTGCGAACTGCGGTTTATGTTAAATATAATATTTAAATATCATGAAAGTGATTGTAGTTTAGTGGTGAGAATTTCACACTGTGGTCGTAGAGACTTGGGCTCGAGTCCCAGCAACCACACATTGTTTTAATTGATGTCGGATGGCTTACTTTTTTCACTTTTATAGGATAAAAAAGTAAGCCACGTGATTTTAATTAAAACAGTGTGTGGCTACTGGGATTCGAGCCCAGGTCTCTACGACCACAGCGTGAAATTCTCACCACTAAACTACAATCACTTTCATGATATTTAAATATTATATTTAACATAAACCGCAGTTCGCACTTGCGGTTTATGATAAAAATAATATTTAATTCAAACCGCAGATGCGACTTGCGGTTTTATGTGAGTAGAAATTTGTATTTTTTTTGCAACCGTCCGGTAAAAGGGGGGTCGGTTAAAGCCCAGTAAAACCGCAACTCTGACTTGCGGTTTTACAGGCATAGTTTTCTGTGTTTTCAGTCAAACCGCAATTCCCACTTGCGGTTTCGTAGTCGTTTTTCCACGCTGGCTTCCACGTAATCACTTTGCTAACGTGACAACGAAACCGCAATTCGGAGTTGCGGTTTGACCGAGTCAACCACCCAAAACAGACCCATGCTGGTAATATTTTTCAAAGCAGACCCATACTGGTAATTTTTTAAAAAAATAAACCCACTTGGGTCAATCAGCCTCTATTGCTGCCTTAATTTGGGAATTGAGCATAACAACACAATTAACCTTGGCAATACTAGTGTTTGGGGGTCTTAAAGCATATGTATTTGGTTTAGAATATTGTCAGAGGAAATGAACATAATAACACTTAACTAATTGACTAACTATTGTTCTTGAAAGCGTACTCATTGCACCTTCACCATACTTGATCTAGGACAATACCAAAAGGTTGAGTCTATGCCTAATCACCACAATGTTTGTCACATCTCAAATTTTTAAGCTGCCAATACTCGAAGTTTTGTTGATAAATGTTGTAAATACTAAAAAGGCCATGATCATTTGAATCCAAATGTTGCAAGTATGGATACAATCATACAATCACATAAGGCATACATAAGCATTTCTTTATCTTGGCCACAAAGGGGACAAACAAGGTTCTTTGTTATATGTCTCCCACATCTCAAATCATTTGTAGGTAGAATAACACGTGCTACTTTCAAAGAAAAAGTTGAACGCACTCTAATCCATTTCACTTCCACAAATGCTTGAATATTGGATTGTCAGGGCTTTGTATTGGTCTACTAAGCTCTCATGTGCAACTCTAGTTGATAACTCACCATCCAAACTTCTTTTTCAACAAGGAATTGCTTTCCTCATATCCCCTATATGAGACTCAATCTTGCATATATCAAGGAAGATAAGATCATTTGAAAATAGTCCCTCCAGCTTGTGAGAAATTCATATATAATTTTAATATAAAGTAAAAAGACTATTATTTTAGTATACTAAAGTAAAAACACTATCAATATCAAAATAAATCACAAGTAATCAAAGTATAAATATTTTTTTACCAAATTTTATTATCTTAATTTATAATATAATGTATTTTTTTTACAATATATTAAATTATTTTGAAATTAATTTAATCTATATAATGATCTTCATGACTATGATAATATATTTACTATATTAAAAAATCAAAATTAATTTCAGATTTATTGGCTTAAAAGTCTATTTACTTAAATAGATCATGCTTAAAGGTTATTTAAAAAGCTTTTGAAGTCTAATAGACCAACTTATTTAAAAATCATAAATGAAATATTCATTGTTACTACTTTTAATTTTTCTCTTTCCTAATTCAACCTACCCAAGTAAAGGATTAGAAAGGTGAATACATAAGAAAAAAATTTCATAAAATAATATGATTCATAAATAAGATTATATTTGCATAATTGCATTAGTTATAATTTTTTTTACAGACAAATGTTAGTTGTTAATATATTAATTTTATTAATAAAAATATTCAAAGTTGTTAATATATTAATTTTGTTAATGAAAATATTCAAACCTACGAACCTTTTTTTCCAGTTCTCTCCACATTAATTTTGCTATTATACTAACCTTATTACTTCCAATTTTTATCTTATACATAATTTTGACAGTTAAGCATTAACTGCATTAAAGAAGAAAAAATTAATATGATATATTATTTGTCTATGCCTAATTATGATTGTGGTCTATATATATTTTTTTTAAAAAATAATTTTTAATTTTAATATTCTAAAGTGATTCATCTCAAAATTCTTCAGTTTATTTGAAAATAATTTAATTGATTTTTAAGGTAATTTCTTATTTTTATGATTATCAAGTGTTGATAATTTTGAAACAAATAAATAAATATTTATGCAAAATTTAAATAAATATAAAGTAGTTTATGAAATTACGTGTTAAAACAACATTATTCAATATTTTATAATTGGGGTAACTTTCACTTTCTCTTCATGCAACTTAAATTTGCAAACACTATTTTTTTAAATTAACTTGAAAATTTTAGTAGCTATCTTGTTGTTAATCTCAGGTAAAAGTGAGTTAAGTACAATTTATCTTTAAAATACTATAATATTAGTGGTAGCTGAATAGTTAATTAATTAAGAAAAATAATTCTAGTTAATTTTTAGCTATTTTTAAAAAAATTATAGCTATTTTCTTTAGTTAATTTGTAACAATATTTAATTTTAACTAGAAAAATGATATTTCTAGTAATAAATAATTAATTATCTCTAAAATAACTACTAAATTTTAGCTAAAGTTTGTAAATCTTAAAAATTTTTGTAGTGAAAAAATAAATATTACAAGATGGTTGACATTATATTATATAAATTTTAAACCTAGTAAGCCTATACATAAAACCTATTTAGTAAATTAGTTAAAGACAATCAAAATGACATTCCATCTTGTTATTATTGCAACCATTATTTAAAAATAAATGAAAAATATTAGTACCACTATTTATTGGTCATAATGTATGTCTTTAACTCTTCAAAACATAATTTGTCTCATTTTCACAGCACCTAAACGTTGCATAATGAATGAACTAGTTTAGTTTGGCACAACTCATGCACAATTTGTATCTACTTTTAGACTACTCAACTTGGTATTCCTTTTCAAATTTGCCATCAACTTAAAAAAAAATTATATTTTAGAAAAGTGAAGAAATTAAGTTATTGACACATGGTATATTTTAAGTGACATATTTTCAAATAAGGAACCAAGTCAAGTCACCCTAGAACAGTGGTTAAAGCTACATCCAATTTTGACATAATTTTTTTTCTCGAGACATTTGTTGAATGGAAAGTAGAAGAATAATATTAAAATCAATGGCCTCAATGTGTCTTTTTAAGATACTTTATCTGCAGTTTCTAAAAAACTTGGTTGAAATAAATTGTCACATAATATACATAACAACACTTAAAAAATATATAATAATAGGATTATTTTTTTAATGATTTATTAGCAAATTTGATTCATCACATACTCAATTTTATTATGAAGATACTAGATGAACAATGAAGTTCGACTAACTCAGCTGACGAGATCTAAAACAATCCAACATTATTTAACAATACAATTGAGTTAAAAACTCATAATTTACATTTTTTCTGTGCAACTCGTATTCATTTTAGATAATTCATCTATTAATATTTAATACTCGATTTATCTAATAGATAGCTCCTCTTAAATGAATAATCACTCTTGTGAAAATTAATAGCTCATATAAAATGCTTTAAACAAGTAATCATAAAATCTTTGAAAATAACAACATGGTTTTAATTTATTAGCTCAATATTTGAAAATTTTACATCAAATTTGTATAAAAAATAAAAACGTTTGTGTTTATTAGTTTTTGAACTATGCATATCAATTTTCTCTTATGCTTTGTTTGGTTATGAGATGAAAATAGAGTAAAAAAAAACTAAAAGAGAAATAATTAAAGAAAGGAAAATAAAATGTAGATAATGAGGTATATTAGATTTTTTAGTCGAACAAAAATAGGTTGAAATTTTATGTAAAAAAATGTTAAAACTAAAATGAAAAAATATTTTAATATTTTTTGGTTTAAATAAAATAGGAGGGAGTGCATTAAATAAATTAATAAAAATATGAATTTAATTAGTATATACAGTTACTGAAATTTAATCACATTTTTTATTTATCATTTAATCACAATGTCTACTAATTAAAATTTAAAAATATTTATGAACTTCTTTTGGATTGTTCATGATGAATTAATCTAAAGAGTTAGTGATGCTATTTTATCCGTGGTAACCAAGTACTCTTTTTTTGTGCTCTTGTATTCTGAACCAATTATTGAATTTGAAGCCATTCAATGCCCTCTCTTCAATCTTTGCTTTCTTCCTTTCCATCCACAGCTATATAAGCTGTTCCCGAGCCCCATCCTTATTCTCTTGAAGGTCTCAACTAATTCCTATTTCTTTTATCTTGACTTTATTATTTCATTAATTCATTTTTTAATTCTAATAACCGATTATTCTTCAACATCTAATCAAATATTGATAAATAAAATGATATAACATGTTTAAAGTTTATTGGGGGTAAGTTTATTTGAAAGTATATATTTTTAGAAGAAAAAATATAAAGAAAAAAAGTAAAAAAAAAACCTTTTCATAAATTTTAAAATATGTGATTTTTTTTAAAATAATTTAAACTAATATGTAGAAGTTATTATAGCTTTTTTAAAAGATGTAATTTTTTTTAAAAATTATCTTGTACAAAAGTTTCATATCATTCAAAAAAATTTACGGTAAGAGAAAATTTTTAGGTAAGTTATTTAATATTAAAAGTATTATTAATCAAGGGTAAATTAAAATTTTATTTCAAGGGGCCAAGAAAAAAATTTAACAAAAAATATTATTTCATGTGAATAATTTTTTTTTAAAATAATTATATTTATGCAAACATCTTAATATTATATACATTTCTTTAATATTAATAATTTTTTTAATCATATTAATTATCATGTTTTTATTTTATTTTTTTAAATGTTAACTAACATTAGTTTTATATATAATTTATTTTATTTTAAATAAAAAATTATACATTTTTTATAATAATTTAAACCAATTTATAAATTTTGGAGGTAATATTATCTCTTAATTCCTTTGCCTCCACCACTGATTTTAATTTGAGACCTACAGTATTGAAATGGTTAAAATTGGAGAGAATTAAATAATTTTTTCTAATTTTATACATAAAATATTATAACATCCTTGTTGAAATAATAATTTTAAGCAATTTATCTAAAAACTTCAAATTAAAAATACTCTAAAATTATTTTGAACATTATCCAAACAAATCCCAAGACTCGGTAATTTTCCAGTGTAACTTTATCTCATGAGACTCACTCACGTGTATTAAAGCAAAAGCAATTAACACTAATTAATTAGCCGGATGATCTATACAAGTATTGATTATACAATTCCCTTTATTTATAACAGAATATATATATTTGGGAAATATAAAGGAAAAACAGTACCATAATTTTTTGTTAATTTAAAAAATTTAAATTAATCTCCAAAACTCGGTAACATCAATCAAATCAAATTTCATATATACTTGAAATAAAAAATCCGACATTTAAAGCATATCTAAATGACGATTAAAAAATATTTTGAATATTTATATATGCGTGTATATAAAGGGAGAGAGATACAAATTACAAAATCCTGAGAACGTTGCTACTGTTTGCATTGAATCTAGTTGAACCCTTTGGGGGAGAGAGAGAGAGAGAGAGAGAGAGAGGCAGAGTGAAAAAGGAGCGTAGCTACACCCCAACCATGGAAGTTCCCAAGGATCAAATCGCCACTCTTCTTGAACATGGCCTCTACAACTCCGCTCAGATGCTCGTAATAATTTTTTTTCTTCTTCCCCTTTCAATTCGAATTTGAAAGTTTGATTCTGCACCAAAAACGGTTGCTTTTTATTTCTGGGTCGAAGCTCTAATCCCAAGTTTCTCTGTGAACAGGGTTGTTTTCTCGTTTCTTCACCTGCCGCGAATGCCGAATCTGCCCCACACCTCAAAACTGAGAGCTTGGTCTCTGCAAATTTTCATTTTTTAAAAAAAAATTTAGTTGTTATTTTCATGTCTAGAATTTATTTTTCAATCTTTGAAGAGCTCATTGAAGTTTTTGTGTTGGTTATTTATTTATTTGTGCAGGTGTTACTTGGTGATTCTTTCTTCCGTGAAAGGGAGTATCGTAGGGCCATCGTAAGAGACTGTGCATTCTCTTTCTCCCTTTTGCATATATAGTTCGAAAACATTGTTTATTCATGAATCATGATAGTATTATTTTAAAGCATTTGCGAATTGGGTAGTTCAAAAGTTGTCTTTTTAGGGGGAGAGGTGAGGCCTTACTCTTATGAATAATTATTTCTTCTGTTGATGAACAGCACACCTATAAGCAAGCTTTGCAACACTACAAGATGATTCCTAAACAGAACATGTCATCTGGTCGGAGCTCATTGTCGTCGAATCGGTCTTCATCGCCAAATTCTTGCAATGGATCAGCGATCAATGAGAGTGAGGTAAACTGGTGTGTTGTGTTTCTTTGGTTCATGATAGTTGGAGGATTGACTTGATGTGCTTTTAAGGTTTCGCAACTCCAGGTTTTTTGACGCTTTCATCCGATCTTTTTAACAGGTGAAGTTCAAAATTGCATCATGTCATTGTTTTCTGAATGAGAATAAAGCAGCGCTAGTTGAGGTTTGTTTGTTCTCTGCTCTCCTTTTTGCTTACCAGCCTTGAGATTACATGCCCATTGACGTTTTTTTTTTGCTAAAACAATCCTGTTTGTGTAGTTTAAGTTGAAAGAATGCCAATTCTGTATTTATGGAGAGATTAACAAGGGAGATAATGAGCCTTAAATGGCTATATTGTCTATATTTTGTGAGTGCAGAACGTGGCATTTTTTTTTAGTAACAAAGGTTGTGATTTGTCTTCCCTTGTGAGTTATTTGTATCACTTTCTCATTACAGATGGAAGGAATTCCAAGCAAAGCTAGGAATTTACCAATGAATTTGTTACTAGGGAAGCTATATCGAATTTCTAGGCATAGCCGAGCTGCTGTTGCTATTTACAAAGAATGTCTAAGGTTTGTAAATACACTGGTTGAACCTTTTAATATGGCACCAATAACTGTCTTTCAATGTTTCTATGTCTCTATTTTATCAATTTTAATTTATTTGTCATAAATCAGTCTATTGTGTATTCATCTTCAATCTTCAGGCACGATATCCACTAGCACCCTTGTGCCTGAACTGATAGCATTTGCTCTTGTCAAACACACATTTGTAATGTTTGCTCATCCAGCAACATTTGTGTGTTTTCATTGTGGTTGAGCTTCTCTCTTCTGTTCTTTCACGTCCTCTTAAAGCTCATAAATAATTTGCGTTTTATATGAGGCTCCTTTCCATTTATTTAAAAGTCTGTTTGCTTTCTTTGGGCAGTATTGATTTTGTTATGAATTTAAGTTATTGCCCACTGCTTTAAGTTTTGTGCATTTGCATCTTTCGTATGATCTATATTATAATTTGTTAGTTTCTTAATCTGATTATGTCTGTTTGTCAGACATTGTCCTTATGTACTTGAGGCTATAACGGCTTTAGCAGAACTGGGATCTACTGCAAAGGACATCATTTCATTGTTTCCTCAGGTTTGTTCTTGATAAGAAGCTGAAAAAAATTTGTGAATGAGGCTAATTAGAGATTCAGCTTTTGACCATTTTTCAGATGATCCTTTTGATTTTCCATTGAATGGTGTAGCCATTACATTATGTCATTTCTTTTTCTATAGGTTATTAGGTGCTCAGCAACAAAGAATAAACTTAGGCTGATGTCTTCTATATGGCTGAGTAAGGTGGATGGGGTATTTATAAGACATCCTTCTGGTTTAATAAAATCACTCTCCTTAGATGGATTTTGGTTCATTTCTTTTTGTTAAATTAGATTTATTAGGTAGAAAGAAGATAGAATGACTGTTAACCTAAAGCATGTCTTGAGTCCTATTTTTCTTCTATTTTGACATGCACCTTAACCTCATCGGAATACTTTATCTTTTTTGTGGCCTGATAACCTTTGTGGTGTGATTATTCTATGGATGGAGTTACTGCCAGATAACTGCTTGGTGATCAGTCTCATTAGAATACCTTAATGTGATATTTCTTCTGTATATTTAATTTCAGTGGTATTTTTAATAACTCATTACCTTTTCTCATGAAACATTAATTTTTCTTATGTTGATCAATTTACAAAATTACAGTTTAATTGTAATTTAAATACTCTCTAAGAATATAATTGGTTTGCAAACATTTACTTTCAGACTCTGAATAGAAGTGGTAGGGCTCCGTTTGATCACACTGACTCGAGTCGTTGGCTTCAAGTAAGTTATACATCATACTAAAATATTTGTTTGTCCATGTGTTGGAGTACTTGCTGCTGTTTATCACATTATAGAGATTTTTCCTTTTATGTTTTGCCTCTATAGATGCTTCATTATTAATATGCATTGTGTATATGCTACATTGAATCCTTGAGAAACAACAAATGATTATTGGCAATCTAATAATGAATAAACAAAGATTGATATTTACAAATTATTTTGATGGTATATCTAGAATACATTGAGCTTGGCTAGTTGATATCCATATTCCTTATCTCAATGTAAAAATCAGTTGCAATGTAAAATCCAGTCATTCAAAATGGATTTTGCATATGTTTTCGTCTCGAGAACGAAATGTGAGTGCTCGGATTGAGGTGGGGTTCGGGATGAGTTCTTCTTAATCTGAAATGATCCTTCCCCCTTGTGCTCGGGTCGGGGGGGGGGGGGGTCTGTGACCTACAGAAGTCATTCTGACGCTCAAGTTAGTATTTCGCAGAGGCCAATTCGGAGCTAGAGTAAGGTACAATAAATGCAGTGACATCAACCTTTATTTGCTGACTTACCTGGTATTTATAGGCAATGGCATGGGGTGGGACCTATGGGCCTTGATTAGTAAAGACCCAATGATGTGCTAATTGCATTTGAGCTGATTAATTATTATTTTAGGCTAATCCGTCACATTAATCTGTTGTGTTTCCGTTACAGCCGCGTTGTAGGATTAGGGCTGAGATGACTTTGGTCTGAGGTGACCTCAGCAGAAGACCTTGGTCCCGTACAACATATATTTATCAACTGTCTTGCCTGCTGAATCTTTTGCTATAGGATGATGTTCCGGACAGAACTAATAATAGTTAATTCTGATTTAATTCCCTGGTTCAAAATAATATCTGCTGAGTTGTGGGGATACTAGTTAATAAAGTAACATTTATTTTTAAATAATTTATTAATGTCATTGTCATCTGTCCTTAAATTTTTCTGTTGACCAGTAAGCATACACCAAAACTCTCAAGGAAGTGTATATACTATATCATATGATTTTATTTCCTAAAGAAAATGATCATAAATATCGGCACATGAAATTTGGAAAGTTAGTTTGTTCATGATTTTGTTTAAATTTCCTTTTAAATTTGGCATGGTTTGTTTCATGGATTGTGTTTGTATGTGGGCAGGCAAACTGTAGGAACGTGCAATTACTGATCAACTTTTCCTCTTTTATCTGCAGCGCTATGTTGAGGCTCAATGTTGCATGGCCTCAAATGATTACAAAGGTGAGATGTGTATTTTATATGGTGTCATATGATTATTGATTCCATTCTTTTGTATTGGACACTTGGAGTTGAAAAAAGTCATAAGTCAAATTTGTGTTTTAATTTTTATGGGAATAGCCCTTTGGCCAATTTCTGACACTTACGTTTTACAAAAGGATAAATTCTACTGTAAACTGTTGTATTATTTAATTAATTGTGTGGCTCATTTTTCTGCATTAGCTTATTGTCTTCTTGTTTTGATCGAACTTGGACAAGATTTTAATGAAATAAGATAATTATTTCTGGATTTTCTTATAGTTGCAGTTTCTACTATCTTATTGATGTGTGTTTGATGCATACAGTTTTACTTTTGTTCAAATGTTGGCAGGTGCATTGGAACTCTTTGCAGATCTCTTACAGCGTTTCCCTTGTAATATACATTTACTACTTGAGATGGCAAAGGTTAGTCTTGCTGCAGTGATTTAGAACTAGTGTAATACAACTTCTAACTAGGGTGATTATGCACCTATTTCTAATTTTTGTGTTTGAACTTAGGAAAGGTTTGCTTTCTAAAGTCAGTGCTATGATAGATGAATTAGTTCCTCTAAAGCAAGTAGTTCTGTTTTGGAGAGAAAAGTAAAATGTCTCAGCCCTTAATGAAAAAATTATCAAATTCAAATCCATGATTTGTTATTCATCTGTAAATAACATCAACTATTAAATATTTCATTAATAATTGAAATCTCTTACTTTGAAGTTTAGAGAAGCCAGATTTGTTACAGACAATCAATGCTATTCCTATGAGTTGAGTTGACTGCCTGAATAAAAATTATCAAATTCAAATCCATGATTTGTTATTCATCTGTAAATAACATCAACTATTAAATATTTCATTAATAATTGAAATCTCTTACTTTGAAGTTTAGAGAAGCCAGATTTGTTACAGACAATCAATGCTATTCCTATGAGTTGAGTTGACTGCCTGAATTTTTTGACTAAATGATTCCCCCTGTTAAAGCATCTTTTCCTTTCCATGCAATTTCCTTTACTTAATCGCTTATCTTCTAAAATGAAGGTTGAAGCTATTATTGGAAAGAATGAAGAGGCCATTATGAATTTTGAAAAGGTAACACTGAACTATAACTTATTATCTTAATATATTTATCCCTGCTTCTTACCAACCTGTTTATTTACACATGTTTATTGAGTTCATAAATTATATTGATAATTTGGTAATCACAGGCCCGGTCAATTGATCCATACATCTTAACATATATGGATGAGTATGCAATGCTTCTAAAGCTAAAGTCTGATTATCCAAAACTGAACAAATTGGTGCATGATTTATTGAATATTGATCCTGCAAGACCAGAGGTGTTTGTAGCTTTATCTGTTTTGTGGGAAAGGAAAGATGAGAAAAAAGCATTACAATATGCAGAGCAGGTCTGTATTTTTGTTTGATGCAGATTGAACTGAATTATTTTATCTATTATAAATTATAAATATAAATAAATTGCTTACAATTGATTGATTATTTTGCAAGTAGAGTATTCGGATTGATGAGAGGCACATACCAGGGTATATAATGAAGGTAATAATATGGTTTTGCATCATATGGGGCATGACCCGTGCTGCATGGAGGGTCTATTTACTCTGCATGTTTGAAGAGGACTATAACATATGCCTTTTTCTGACACGCTTTTTTATTCAGGGAAATTTACTATTGACAATGAAACGGGCAGAAGCAGCCGTGTCTGCCTTCAGGGCAGCTCAAGAATTGAGACCTGATATTCGCTCATATCAAGGTTTATTTTGTACTTGCAAAATTATATTGTTGCATGACTTGAATTTCTTTCTTGCTATGACATAGTAGAAATTAGAAAAATTACATATTTTGACATGAATCTGAATAATTCAGGTTTGGTTCATACATATTTGGCTCTCTCTAAAATTAAAGAGGCTTTATATGCTTCGAGAGAGGCAATGAAAGCAATGCCCCAGTCTGCAAAGGCTTTAAAATTAGTAGGTGATGTGCATGCCAGTAATTCTGGTGGCAGAGAAAAGGTAACTAGTCAGCCCTTTAAAATTAGTACCTATATAGACTACTTTCTTTACCTTGTTTTCGCATGTGGGAAATATAATGCATTCTTCATAGGCCAAAAAATTCTATGAGTCTGCACTTAGACTGGAGCCTGGTTACCTTGGAGCGGCACTAGCTTTGGCTGAGCTCCATGTTATTGAGGGCCGGAATGGAGATGCTGTCTCCCTGCTTGAGCGTTATCTTAAGGACTGGGCTGATGATTCTCTTCATGTAAAACTTGCACAAGTTTTTGCTGCCACTAACATGCTGCAGGAGGCTTTGTCACATTATCAGGCTGCGTTAAGGTTGATCTTCTATCCTTGTTGAGGATATCAATGTGATGCATACCTGGGTTCATGATTTTACTATACTTCTAACATTTTATTTTATTTAAATTTAAATTTCAGGTTAAACCCCCAGAATGAAGCAGCAAAACGGGGTTTAGAGCGATTAGAGAAGCAAATGAAGGTTTTCTCCTTTTATTTATTGTTTAATATATAGTTTCCTTTTCTGTTGAAAATATATATATATATATATATATATATATATATATATATATATATATATATATATTCCTAAATAATTATGATGCTTTTTTTTTTGCCGTGTAAATAATTTTGATGCTTGATTATATATCTAACTAATCGCTCACATTATTCACTCTTCGTTCCTACTGAATTATGTTAGCTAAAATAGATGCATGGTCCAGTCCAAAATATAATTGATTGATGAGGGAAATATTAGAGGATATATACCCTTGAAAAGTTGAGTGAAGTTAAAGTTTGTGATTTTGCATTCTTTGTAGGGAGTGGATCCTGATGCACCTGAAGAAGATGAAGATAATGATGTTGAAGATGCAGATGGAGATCAAGATGAGACCGAACTTCTGTGAGTAGCAGTGTCCAGAGGAAGCCTCTTATGATGAGAACAGAAACCCTGGAAGTAGTTAAATATTGAGAAGGCATTAACAGTAGGGTGAGAATTACCTTGGTGGCCTACACGCTGAGCCTCAGTTTAGCTTAACTTCTGGAAGAGTTCCCATTGAGAAAACAAAGCATTCCATACTGTGGTTTCTGATGCCTGAAGCTGTATAATTATGAAATGTATGTATTAGACGGTGAAATTTCATGTCCAGGTCAGGGTGGATTGGACTTTGGTCAGGTGGTTGAATTCCATTTTTTAAGGCCAAAGATGCTCAGCCAGAAGCTTGTGTCATTTGCATGTAAAATTTTTTGTTCTTGGTTTTGTAAAATTTTGACAAAAAAAAAAAGTCTAGTGAAAACTGTAGACAGTCCTCTTTCAATTTCTGTAACCCTGTAAAACAACGGTTCATTAAATTGTTTTCAATTTTTCGTTACAAGCCAAAAGGTGAGATTCCATGTAAGGTTTTCTCTTTATTGTTTAGCCATGTGAATGAGTAGAATGTGCTAATACTCAAACGAGTGGCAGCAGAAGTTAGGACATAGTTATCAATGCAAATTAAAGATTTGTTCAATATCTTCAAATCATTGTTCTAATAATCAGAACGGCCAGTAGAACCGGAAACCGGTCTCCTGTCTAGTTTGTTATGGTAGAAGACTGGTTTTACACATGAACAGATAAAATGAATGAAAACTGGATCATGATTTTGTTTTTGAAAATTTTCAGATTTTTCTACATGTATATTTCTTTTTCATGAGTGAACTCCTTTAATTAAAAAATTTAAATAAAAGGAGAGTTAATTTAACAACATGAAGGTAAATGTAATTTTTATTTTTATTTTTATTTTTTACATTTACAACTCTTAACAGCTTAACATAGTTGCTTATCTTTTATGTAATTTGAACTAGTGTTGCTTTTGAGCCAAGTTTTATGCTCTCCAAAGATAATGTGCCATATTAATTTTATGTTACTATTGTGCAGATGAATTGATCCAAGATTGTTTTTAATTATCAGTAATTATATATATATATATAAAATCTGTTCGTTATCTATTTCATTTATTGCTTCGCTTTGATCACCATCCATATCAATTTACCATTTCATTTTTTCCTAATTATTTGGAACATCTTTTAAATTTTAAATATTAAATGTTCAAGCAAATAAAGTTAAAGAAATAAATAAAGGAAAAACTCATTTATGCTTAATGATTAGTTAGGACTTGAGAGAACTTACAAATTGAATTGGGTGGAAAAAGCCAAACAATTCAATTTTATAGGTTTTCTCTCTATTACCGGTGGAGTATTCACAAATTGAATTGAATTCAGTTGAAACAGCCAAAAAATAAAAATCTAGATAAATTGATATTTTATTTTTGGTTCATATTCATTTTTCTTACAATATCATTGTACTAGTTTTGTTCGATCTAAACTAAC
This sequence comes from Psophocarpus tetragonolobus, assembly GCA_037954015.1. NCBI lineage: Eukaryota > Viridiplantae > Streptophyta > Magnoliopsida > Fabales > Fabaceae > Psophocarpus > Psophocarpus tetragonolobus. The sequence goes on from CM075688.1 coordinate 98,292,006, forward strand.
TAAATTAGTTTCTAGCAATTAATATTTTATTTTACAGAATATATAATGTAATGCTATCTTTCTATACTACTTAAAATTTCACTTGATTTCTTATGTTTTTATGTCAATTTATTATTCAATACGTTGCTTAATGACAACGGTGGAGGTTAGTTATTAAAATGTGTTGATCCAATTTATTATGCTTCTTTTTTCGTTGGAGTTGGTCCTTCCAAGTCTTCAATGTCACCCTCAAGTTGCTCTTCCCTTAATAGATTGTGTACTCATAATGTAGGAGCATTGTCTCATCATTTATGTTGAAATTCATAGGCAAATGGCAATCATTGATCATTCAAAACACTACACGTGAAAAGGTTTCCTGGGAGTAGGGGCTCGATTTTCCATTGCTTGAAGTCTCTGCTTGAGATGGAAAACTTCAACCTATGCACCCAAAAAAATGGCAACGTGTTAGAGAAATCTATGTATGGGGAGAATATTAAGAAAACATTAATGAAAACACATGTAGTACTTTTAAGGCACCAAAATTCCAACACAAACAGCACCTCAACTTGAACAACATAATCGGACATACAAAATACAAAATTGTATTGTTACTTGAGATTTGTAATCAATCATAGGATATACCTGTAATTGGAATGCCCTGGTTCTTTCGGTTGCAAGAATCCCTCTGGTTGAGTGCAATTCCTACCAAACTTTTTACTAAGTCAATTAAGCATTTATAAAGGTATGCAAATACTTTCATCAAATGAAGGATTTATATACCTTTTGAGTATCATCTAAAACAGCCTTGAGGAAAGCCACATCATGCTCAAGCCTTACATTGTCAGCATGAACTATATTAGATAGGTTGTTAGCTTCTTCTTGGGCTCCATATTGGTCTTGGCTCCACTTGAGCTCGTGTGATTTCCAGGGTCATTTTGATTTGTTCTGTGATTAGCTGCCTGAAGTGTATAATAAGTTAGTCTTAGGTTACATTATATTTTGTCATAAATGTTAATTGGGGTTGGAATAGTATTTAACATTCATGATATTAAATACAAGCATATTCTTAACATCAGAGTAAGATGGTTCTAACTTCTAACCTTATGGACTATTGAAAATACTATACTTATATGTGATGGTGTGTAAGGGGTGATATATGCCATCAAGTAAACTCAGCATAGATGATGGCAACATAAGCAGCTTATTACCACATAAATGGTTCTGACCTAGAGATTGCACTTAAGGCAGCCCAAAGAGGCCACAATTGAAGTGTGTAAGAAGGGGTGACTGTAACCAAGCGCTTTTCCAACAAAAACAATAACATAATGAATTTTCCCTTTCCCTAAATTGAACTAAATGAATGGAAGTACCTAGGACAGTGTCATAGTGGCATGACCTAACCCAGACACGAAGAGTGGAGACGCATTCAGAAAAAGGTGATTGCATTCTGTGTATCTACATAGATATATTTAGAGGGTTGGTGGGATTCTGGGATATGTATCAACTATCAAGTATTAACCATCATGTGTTAAAACCACATTAGAATAGTTTTGTATTAAAGCATACAGTGTGATTAATGAGAATTTTTGTTTACCCGAGGGAAAGAACTTTCATCTTCTGAATGCTCGTCAATCCTGACATCTGCATTATATTCTTCATCATGATCAAATTTCTTGCGAAGGGAGATGTTGGTAGGGATAGAATCAGAATCTTGTAGAAGGGATTCTGACAGAGATTTTCTTTCAGAACCATGCCCAATTATAGATGCAACATTTTTTCGAGCAATGGAGTTAATCAATCATTGGGAAGAGTCAATTTTAAGTTGAGAAGCCAATCCAGCAGAAAATGAATGTTTTTCAAGTAGTATAGATATAGGACCTTTGGTAGAAGTTGGTCGTCTTCCCAGGACTGATTCATTTTTTTCTGTTATCAACACTTCCACCTAATACATTCAGGAAGAAAAAGGTTAAAAGCTCCACAAGGGTTAACTCATACACAAACTTTATGCAACCTGATTTGATGGCTCTTTTTTGGATCCCCCAAATGCAACAAGGAAGTCTTTATCATTGTGTTGCACAAGTATGAGGCTAAAACCCTGATAATATAACAGATATATTAAGAACATGCTTTTTAAAGACCATAGAAAAGAATGGTCAATCATACAAACAAATCTACTACTGCAGGAGATTTATGAAGTCAGGAAATGGATAAGTTGTACTCTTGATGCCAAATATAACACACCTAGAAATAATTTCTCTAGTAGTCAATGAGATACATGGTAAAAATGAATTTACAACTTATAGGTTGAACAGAAATCTTATACTAAAAAATACAAAATTCATAACTAGAGATTTCATCACTAATGTGATACAAAGTTTGAGTCATAAGTTGATAAGCACAGAAACCCTCATTTAAAAACTAGTAGCCTAAGGGGGAGAACCAAGCCACTTAAGTACTCCACTAAGCATCCTATGCTACTGAATGCGGAACTTAGGCACCCCATTATACCCATGTCCCTGTCATAAGCAAAAAAGGCTAAATGGAATACATTAATAGCAATAAATGCAGTGAACTAGCAATGTGAGGTAGCAACAGGAGAGTGACAGGTAAACACAGCAGGAAATATAAAATGCTCACCTTGTTGGTAGTAATAGAAGATGGAGGTGATGCAATTGCCACAGACCATTCACTTTTTACAACATCATATACCAAAGTTTCCCCATGTCCTGGAAAATACAAGGGAAAATTAAGAACTACATGAAACAGGAAGACAGGAATTGATACAAACAGTAAAACTAAATTGCAAAGGCCAAGTCTCAGTTGTGTTCTTATTATTACAATCCTCCCCCCCTCTCTCTTCTTTATACTTGGAATTTACCTCCCTTTCAGTCATCTGATCTTAGGGTTTAGAGTATTGGTCTCAAGCTAGCAAGGAACATTGATTAAATGAAAGTTCCAAAACACGAAAAATACAAGCGAGCGCTCACAAAAGCTATACAATCAAAAGCTTTGTAGTGATTAACAAAAAAAATGATCTGAAAAGAAAGGTAAAGAGGAATAATTCAAATGCAATACAGTAACCAAGAACTAAATCAATAAAATTCATGCATAAACTACTTTTTTTTTTTAAGTTGAAGTGTAAAAGGTTAAGTTCAAAAGATAGAAAAAAATAGTATGCTCTAATGTTGCAAATAAATACTTCCTCCATTAAGAATCATACGCTTTTTCTTGCTTCCACCCCCTGTAATATACCATTTAGTGCCACATAAAGCACCACAACAACCAGCTCTTGGGGACGGATGGAGACCACGTATTTTTATCCTTGACCATGCCATCTGAAAAAAAAAATTTTTTTTTATTAAATTACATAATGAATGAGCATTTAATCTTCATCATGGAGAAGTAAAAAAGTTTCCCTAAATATATAGAGCTCACTGTTTCAAAGTCAAGTGAATACAGGTCGTTCAAGGACCTGGATTTTGATGCTCCTCCAAATATAAATAGAATTTTACCATCATAAAGAGCTGCTGCATGGTTGAATCTTGGACAAGGTGCTGCTCCCCTGTAAGTGAGATAATATTTTAGGAAGTAGTATGGGGTAAAAAAGAAAAAAAGCACACAGAATTACATTTCAAAAGCAAGTAAACATTTAAATCAGGTCCTTATCAGCAGATAGTCACATCAAAACTTTTGTTTTTGAACTTTAAAAACAGAGAAATCAATCACCAAAAAGCATGGATACAATTACGTGTAGTGAAGTGGGAGCCATGTCAAGGACTTGAGATCAAACATATGTAGATCATTCAGTTTCCTCCTTTTTGCATCTTCTCCGCCAAACAATATTAAAACAGAGTTAGCCATAACAACAGTGTGACCACTGCGAGCGACCTGCCAAGAATAAAATATTTGGTCAATACTGCCTAGTTCCAATAGAAGAAACTAAATTATGATAGGTCAGTTCAGGTAATGTGTCATATTCTCTTTACAAAATTTGTTCCTAATTCCTATATTTTTTGGGTGCAATTGTTTTAGCTCATGTCTTCCCAACAATTTAGCTTGACAGGTGAATGATGAACTACACCCTCGTCATGTGCGAAAAAGCTATCCATTTTCACTTGGGAGTTGTCAATATCACATTCTAGTTCAAATTCATTAACATATTTTAATTGATAAAGAATTATTTTGGTTACAAGAGACTTAAAATGAAAACTGTATTTCAATTACACCACAAATTCAATATTTACATAAATGAATGTAATACATACATAGATACAATTTCCTAATTATTATATTTATGTCTACATGGTACTTTAAACCTAGACATTTGTGATGTATTAAGTAATATGATTGGGCAAGATATGAAAATTGCAATCCAGTAGCATATGCCCTAATATTTGGATTCCTAACATTATGGAAACAATCCCCAAGGTCAACTTTCTACCCCAGAAGAATTTGCAGTTTTACCAAATGAAAATTCCTACCGGTATGTCTCCTTTTGCTTCCATGGGTGACCAGCACTCTGTCTCTGTATCAAAAGCCCATACTACAAAAAGCACAAAGACAATGGGAGAAATTTCACAGCATGAACAAGGACAAAGCTATAAGTATAACATATGTGAAGAAGATGAGGGTGAACCGGAAATTTTGCCACTTGCTGGGTCTGTTTTCCCTCCAATGAGGAGTGCTTTTTTCCCCCAACAAACCTAGCCAAATTATCATCGAACACAAGAAATTGAAGAAAATCGAAACCGGGCTAAACCATTATCAAGCATAAATTTTAAACAAGGTACCATTAAGTATAGGATAGGCGTTAATTATCAATTTCAAATGAAATTTGATTTGTTGTATTATTAAGCAGCTAAGTTTTAATAGCCACAATTTACTGATGAACACTGAGCTTGGACATGCAAGGGTGGCCTTTTTTGGGTATGAATTTAGGTTCACGAACTTTTCATCTTAACAGACATGTTATTCAATGTCTATGATGAGAGCATTATGAAGGTCATTTGGATACAAATAAACAAGTCAACATGCTGAGAATATGTTGTTAAAACCATAGATAAAAGTACCAAACAATGTCCCTTGCAAGCCGGAATCTTTAGTGGAAGACTGCTTGGTGACAAGTAGAGCTTAGATGATGCTGTGGTCCAAGAAAATCTGTCAAAATTTAGCACCTGAACAATAAGAATGATATGTGAAGATCAGAATTCGTGTGATGAGCCAATAACCAAATAATCAGTAAATGTTAATATTGATGCTTTTACGTAGAAACAATCTCCCTCATAAATCTTCCAAAGATCCAGTTCCAAAACAAGAAATGTTCCCTCACCTGCACGTCATCTAACAATCCACTTCCTGATTCACCACCAACCACTATCAACTTATTCTGAATGACAGCTGCAGCATGCTATTCACAAAGAATAATAGTCAAGTCTTTTGTCAAAACTAGACAGAAGTCATAAAACTTCCACAAAATGACACTGGAACAAATATAAAAAATAACAAGAATCACAAAACTACATACATAGGATCTAGGGGTGGGCTTATCACCGGCAATTGACAACACCATCCAGTTCTCTGAGCTGCCTGATGTACAAGTACGCATCTCAGGTGCTGCAGATGAAACCTGGCAATCATTTTCCTCACATTGACCATTTATGCCTGCAACTCCATCACCCTGAAAGAAGCTTTATCAGTGGCCATACACATTCCTTCAAATTCAATCCCACACAAGGGTGAAGTAATGAAGCTGCGATACTCACATTGGAGTTTACATTTCGCTTATGGTGCCTGATGGGACTTCTAGTTCCCTGGGTGGTGTCAGAAAGTTGAACCTTCAATCTACTGAGAAAACACAACAGCAGACCATCATTATTGGTTCGTTTGAAAGAGTTAATTTACAAGTTATCTTATGAAACAAATACTAATATAAGCATTTGAGAAATCTAATGAGAATAGCTTATGATATGTCCATAATATGCGTTTATAGCTTAGTTCAATAAACTCTGGCATATAGCTTTTAAAAGTAACTTACAAGATGAAAATAAGTTAATCTTCGATCACAGAAACAACTTATAGACAAGCACATTATCCAGTAATAGCCTAATTAAGCTGTTACCCTAAAAAAAACATTGGGTATACTAAGCAAAATCCATGTATTGAAAGAACAAATCTTCACCTGCCAAGTTTCATGTGCCTGCGAGAGAACCCGAACATTTTGTTCTTCCAAAGCTCAAAGCTCAAAGCTCAAAGCTCAAAGCAGAGCTCCTACTATATGAAGAATGAATTGCACACTGAGTGAGCAACAAACAAGTTGAAACCAAACGCTAAAACTCCACAAAGGATTGCCATATTATCCTCAAAGTCACAGAGTAAAAACTGAGAATGATAGAGGGGAAACTTCAATTCAAATAAAACAACAACATTGTCAGTGTGACAAGAAAGCTTAAAGAGAAGCTCCAAACGGCACCGTCTGGTGTGCTATCCCGACAACAACAACACCAAAGTGCATGAGCTGTGAAACATAAGAGAGAGAGAAGGCGCACGTTAGCATTTGCGTGGTCTTGGTCCATTGGTAGTTAGTTCCTGAGTTAAGTTACGCTGTGCCGTTACAAAACCAAATTAAATTAACCCCACACCAACATAATTCGTTAAATAGATAGTAAATTGGTGACAAATGAAATAGAAATGTACTGTTTTTGTTTTTACAGCTACTTGATCAACAAACAAAAAGCAATAGCAATGTACTGTTAATTATTATAGTTACTTTTTTTATAGCAACTATTATACTTACTTAATTAAGTATTAATTAATAATATGCCGTATTAATTATTAACTTAGTATGACTTTTTAAACTTAATATCTTCAAAATTAGTTAATATATTTAACTCCGAATAGTTAATTTCAGTTGCTTTAAACTAGTAGTATTGAATATTTTCTCAGATTTTCAATATGCTGTAATTTTTATTTTAAACTAAATATCCTTGTTTGAGATTGTTTGGCATTCTCTATTTAGTTATATCTATTATATCTATTTACGAATTTTAATTTTATTTTAATATTTTTAATTTAAATGTGAATTTATTTCCAGCTGATGTTAATGATAACATTTTGATATATGTTTGAAATTACGTTGACAATTATGTTCCAGCAAAAAATATTTTTACAAAAATGTTAAAACCCTTACTCTTTTTTTTTTTTTTTAACTTACTTTATCTATTAGATTTAAATTATAACATGTTCATAATATTTCTAACTTTAATTAAACATTCACATCTTATTATTCCAAGGTACTTGTTTATTACTGTGTTTTTATTGCAAAGTACTTGTTTTTAGTTCAAATAAAATTTTCTTTAACGTGAATATTTATGACCAAATTTAAAACAAAAATTTTAATTTTTTTTTGTCTCATAGGATTTATTTTTTTTGATGAAAAATTGTATAAAAATAAATGATACTTTTTTAATACAAATAAACATAATATTAGTTAACATTTAAAATAAATATTAAATTTTTATTTTTGAATTTTCTCGTTCAAGAAATAATAATAAGATAGAGATAAGTTTTTTATCCTCTCTCCTTCATCCTACATATGGATACAAGTTCATGTATAACATAGATAAATATAAATTTTAATCTTTATCTCATTGAATTTGTTTGGGCTTGAGTATACTTGATGATACCTTACTATTTTTTATAATTTTAATTTATTTATTTATATACTTTAAACTAAAAAATATATATATACATATATATATATATAATTATTAATTATATTTTAATTTATATAGTATAGAAATTATGAAAACAAAGATAAAATTAAAAATTATATTATATTTTTATTAAATATAGAAATTTAATATTACTATTCAACTATAACTACATTTGTTTAACTATTAAAATATTTTTTTTTTATTTTTCACAAAAAAATATATACATGTTGTGACAAAATAAATAATAATAAAAAAATAAAGATGAAGTGTATGGTATAATTATCCCCCTCCCTTGTTAAAAAATGGATATTACTCTTAGCCTTTTTTCACAAAATCCGTAAAAATTCATAATAATATGTAACTTAAAAAATTTTAAAAAATTGATTTTTTTAGTTGCTTATAATTTCTTCCCTTGGATAAAAATTGAGTAAGAGTTATTTAGTAATGACATGACCCCGTAGAAACCAATCAACATTTCTTTTAATGCAATAAGAGCATCTCTAAGTGTAGATTAAGATTTTTAATCTTATCCAACTTTTTTGTGAACCCCACACTACCATGTATTCTGAAGATCAACTCCATTTTTTACTCCAATAGAAGATCACAGTTTGTGATCTTGGAACACTTTTAGTAGACTCCGCACTGTCACATCATTAAATTAAATATTTATTTACAGTTATTGTAAAATAACTTAAATTAAATAATGATATAAGTAAATTAAATAATTGTGTTATTTAAATAAAATAATTTATATTAAATAATTATATAAATTAAATTATATAAATTAAATTATATAGTTTAACTATGAAAACCAAATTGCAAAGAATAAAAAAATATTTAAAACTGAATTTTTTATGAATAAAAATACTTTAAATATGGGATAAAACATGTCATTGATAAGAAAGATACAAACATGAAGATACAATAAGGAAAATTAATACAAAAATACAAACATAATGATGAAACTCAAATTTCAGCATCATTGTCACTAAAATGTTCCCAAATATGTTCCATCAAATCTGCTTGAAGTTGTTGATGAACACCTCTTGTATGTATGTAACTTTGTGTTTTCAAGTATGTAGCAAAGATTGGATGAACTTCATGAGATATTTGAATATTTGAATTGTCTTCGCCAATATGATCATAATCAATATCAACATTACCAGTATATGTATCTCGTTCATTTTCAACAATTATGTTATGTAATATGATGCATGTCAACATAATGTTCTTCATAGTACCCGTTTTCCGATTACGTGATGGACTACATATAATTGCAATAGCACACTGAAAGCTCTCTCCACATCCTTTCTTGCTGCTTCTTGACGTTGTGCAAATAATTTTCTTTTTTCTCCTTGTGGCATCGGGATTGTTTTCACAAATGTAGCCCAATCAGGATAAATTCCATCAGCAAGATAATAACCCATATTATATTGGGTTCCATTAACTATAAAATGCACTAGAGGAGCTTGACCTTGCAAAACATCATTAAACACATATGATTGATTTAACACATTAATATCATTGTTAGAACCTGGAACTCCGAAAAATGCATGCCAAATCCATAAGTCTTGCGATGCGACAACTTCAAGTATAACTGTGGGTTTGTAATGATTACCTCTACGATATTGCGTTTGCTAAGCAACTGGACAATTTTTTCATTCCCAATGCATGCAATCAATAGAACCCAACATACTCGAAAATCCACATGCCTCTCCAAGTTGTAGCAAGTGATTGATGTCCTCATTGTTAGGCTTTCTCAGGTACTCATCTCCAAATATCTCGTTGATGCCAGTAACAAAAGCTTCTAAACATTCGACTGCAGTGCTTTCACAGATTCTAACATACTCATCAATACTATCCGCAGGTGATCCATATGCCAATATCCGTATTGCTGCAGTGCACTTTTGCAGTGGAGAAAGATCCTGTCTACCAGTAGCATCAATTCTCATTTGCAAATATGGATAACGAGAACTAAGAGCATCCACTATTTGAAGGAGCAATGGCTTTTTCATTCAAAACCTCCTCCGGAATTGAACTTCAGTGTATACACAATTATAAGAGAAATAGTCATTTAGTAGACATGTGTGTCCATTTTCACGATTGTGATTTATGGTTCTTCTTCTGCGTCTGGGTTGGCTGCTGGTTTGTGGTTGTTGTTGGAGTTGTTCTTCATGAAATTGCTGCATATAATAATATAGTTGAATATCAGTGTCATCAGTAAGTACTTTATGAATAATTTCTCGCCATACTATCTCAAACTCAGGGTGACGAGACATGATAATAGTAAGTAAAATGAAACGAACTGATATAACAAGATTGCAAAATAATATGTTTGTGCATCAATAGAAGACATGTAAATATTTATATAGGAAACTCATAACGGCTAGTTGTAATGGCTACTTTTTTAATGGCTAGTTTTTTAACGGCTAGTTTTTTAACAACTACTTCTAACGGCTAGTTTTTAAACGACTTAATTATAAACAAATAAATTAAAATGATTTGATATTATACTACTTTTAAAGGCATTACAACATATCTGATAATTAAAAATGGCAACTACAACATAATTAAAAATGACAGAGGCACACTACATATCGAGTCCAAGGTCGTTATAAATCTTTTGGCAAAACTTTTCATGTTTTTTGCATTGCTCAGTTTTCATATCTGATGTGTCTTCCATAATGATCTTGTACATTTTCAACATATTTTCAGTTTTAAGTGCTTTGGAAATTTCCTTGTTAACAATATTTCTTTTATGTATGTCAGTTTGAATGCCATTGAAATCCACAACTGGTGTGGACGATGTTGATGCTGCTCCTTTGCCTTTGTACTTTTTTGTCCCATTGTATGAGAGATTGGTGACAATGTTTCAGCTTCAGTAACCTCAATCGGTGTTTCAGGATTAGATGATGATGAGTAAATCCCACTTGCATTCAACTTTGTTCGTTTTGAAGGACCTTCGTTGCAAGTTCCTAACCATCTTGGTTGCTCCTTTAACATACGCCATGCATGCTCAAGTGAAAAATCTTTTTGACAATCTTGCTTCCAAATAAGATATGCATTAACCATGACATCATTCTCATTACAACCGCTTTTCTTCAAAGCAGTGGCTTGGTTATAACAACCGTTGAACTTTTGAACACTATGGTGAATCTTTTGCCATCGAGATCTCAATTGATTGTTTGACCTTTCATTAAAATTACCACAAAAGTTGTTGTAATGCTTAAGTACTCTTCTCCAAAATGCATCTTTTGATTGCCCATCACCGATGATTGGATCAATAGATGCATTGAGCCATGAGTTGATTAGAAGTTTATCCTCTTCAATTGAAAAGAAAATGCGTGCACCTTTTTTATTTTGTGAGGCCGTCTCTCCTCTATCATCTGTTGTCAAATTTTCTAATCCAATTTCGGTAGAAAATTGAGGAAATTGCATATCACCTTCCTCACTTGATAGAGTTTGTGCACGACTACAACTAGTACGCGGTGGTAGTAGAAAGTACGAAAAATAATAAAGAGGATTTTGAAAATTTTCATTTGTTGATGGTGGTGGTCGGGGCAAGAAAGGAATTGAAGTAGAAAGATTTTGCAAATTTTCGAGTACTTGTGGAAAGTATGGAAAATAATATGGAGGATTTTGAGAGTTATTATTTGTGGGCGGTGGTGGTTGTGGCAAGACCGGAGTTGAAGGAGACAAATTTTGGTTATTTTCATTTGGTGGTGGGATTTGGTATGCTTGGAAAAAATCTTTGTAGTAGGATTGCCAATTGTGTTGATTTGACAAGAAAAAAATTGAATTTGACACAAACAATAAGTATCATACGAAATAGAATGAGTGTGGAGGGAAGATGAAGGTGAAAAATTTCAATTGTCATACCTCAATTTATAGGTAAAAGTTACCAAACTTTTTTAAAAATAATTTAAAAAAAAATTACCTCCCAACGGTCATCCCCCACCCCCCACTTTTTCTACCTTCCCCCTCCCCCTCCCCCAAAATTTTTTCATTTCCTTCCTCCCCTTCCCCTATTTTTCATTTCAACCTTCTACCACTTTTGATTTCTTTTTCGTTTCATTTCTCCCTCCTCCTGCCTCCTACTCCCCCCTGTCCATTTTCATTTCTCCGTATCGCTTTTCCCCTCCATTATTGCCTCTCCGCCGGCCACCACAACATCCGCGACTCATCCCACACTCCATTGAACCTCCGTCTTTGTTTTCTTCTCCGTTTTTCTCTTCTACTTTTTTCTTTTTTCTACTACAAATAAAGTTTTAACTTTTATAAATGATTGGTATTTTTCATCATTTATTCTTTGTTGATCTATTTGTTTTTGTTGTTTATTTGCTATTTTGAGTCGATTTTAAAGTTGGTTTCTAGATTATTGTTGGTTTGAGCGGGTATGAGAAGAGAGAGACAATAAAATACATTTTTTTTAGCACTATTGATCTTGGATGTTCTTCTACAAGAACAGATCTCCACGTGGAGATCACCTTTATTTACTCTAATGGATGTTCTTGGTAAGAATTGATCTTGCCTTCAAGATCAGTGTCCAAAATCAACCCTTGGAGATGCTCTAAGCAACTCATGGGAGTTGCTTCTATTGGAGATGCCCTAAGCATTTCTTTTACTGCAATAAGAATCTTTAGAGCATCTCTAAGGGTTCATCTTGGACACCGATCTTGAAGTTAAGATCAGTTCTTACCAAGAACACCCATTGAAGCAAATGAGGGTGATCTTTACGTGGAGATATGTTCTTGTAGAAGAACACCCAAGATCAATAACCTTCCAAAAAAATAAATTATTTGTCTCTTTTTTCTTAAATTTCAGTTTTAAATATTTTTTTATTTTTTGCAATTTTTTTCATAATTAAACTATATAATTTAATTTATATAATTATTTAATTAAAATTATTTAAACTATATAATTATTTAATTAAAATTATTTAGACCATATATTTAACTTAAATAACATAATTATTTAATTTAATTAATATAATTATTTAATTTAAGTTATTTTACAATAACTGAAAATAAATATTAAATTTAATGATGTGGTCGTGCATGGTCAACTAAAAGTGTTCCAAGATCACAAACTGTGATATTTTGTTAGAGTAAAAAATGGAATTGATCTTCGAAATGATGTGGCGGTGTGGGGTTCACAAAAAAGTTGGGTAAGATAAAAAACCTTGATCTACCCTTGGAGATGCTCTTAGTAGGTGTTCTCGAAGGCTGATCTTGAAGTCAAGATCTGATCTTGACAAGATCAACTATTGGAGAAAAAAAATGATTTTCAAGTGGAGATCTTGTTCTTCTACAAGAACAAGCAAAGATTGATCTTGAAGGCAAAATTTGATCTTGGAAAAATCAACCATTGGAGAAAAGATCAAGATTTTTTTTATCTTTAACTCATGGCAAAAAGTAAGACTTCCATCTTTGATCAGGTTTTTATCTTAACTCATGGCAAAAAGCAAGAGTTCATCTCCAGGAGATCTTTTTTTTTTTTTTATCTTAATTCATTTTTTATGGACCCCATAGTTTAAAGATCTATTCCATTTTTTACTCTAATGGAAGATTACATTTTGTGATCCCGTGGGTGTTCTTGAAGGTTGATCTTAAGGTTAAGATCTGATCTTGGCAAAATCTACCATTGGAGAAAAGGTCAAACATTGGAGAAAAAAAGTTGATCTCCAAGTGTAGATCTTTTTCTTTTATTAGAACAAGCAAGATTAATCCATTATTCAAAAAATAATAATTTTTTATTTCTCTCTTCTATCCAACATTTAAGAAGAAACATTATGGAGTCTATAAAAAATGTTTTAAGATCACAAAATATGATCTTCCATAAGAGTAAAAGATGGAATTGATTTTTAAATCGTGAGGTCCACTAAAAAATGAGATAAGATAAAAAAATTATCTTTTGTGACATATGCTCTATGAACACTTTCCATGGATCCCATAATGTTTATTTTAAATATTTGGTTAATAAGAGACACAATAAGAAGTTATTATTTTTTGAATAGTGGGTTGATCTTGCATGTTCTTATAGAAGAACAATATCTCCACTTAGAGATCAACTTTTTTCTCCAATGGTTGATCTTGCTAAGATCAGATATTGGCTTCAAGATTAGCTTGTAAGAACATCAATTGAAAATGCCTTAAGAGCATCTCCAACAAAAGATCAAGTTTTTTAATCTTAACTCATATTTTGGTGGACCCATAATTTAAAGATCAATTCCATTTTTTACTCCAATGGAAGATCACATTTTGTGATCTTAGAATAATTTTGGTAAACCAGACCCCCGGAGCTAACGATAGAACTAGCTACTCTTGATTGCACTAACTATTAACCCCGATTTCCCTAACAGTAACTACTCTTTACTAACTGGAAGCTAAGCGAAGTGGAGAGAGGAAGACCCTGGATAGGGGGTTGCTATCGTATTGAGCTTTAAGAGGAGAACGACTGGATACAGGAGCTCCTAGAGAGAGGGCTCATACTCATACTCTATCTTTAGCTCACTATCTCAGGGGAGCTTGCGTAGCGTGCTTCCCGGATCTTACAGTCTGGTTGCTGTTACGCTCATCCTCCGGACTAACACTCTTCGTGCGCTATAATCCTCCGGCTCTTGGGTCTGTAAGACCCTCGACTGCGCGCTTGTAAAGTGCTTGTTCCCTGTGTTTCTCTAGGGATTAATAGTTTTCTCCTCTCCGGTCGCTATGCTTCCCTTCGTTCCGCTTGATCGCCCCCCGAAAACGAGCATGATGTTTGTTTTTAAATATTAGGTTGAGGAGAGAGACAATAAAAAAATATTTTTTAATAATGGGTTGATCTTGCTTGTTCTTGTAGAAGAATAAGATCTTCCCTTGGAGATCAACTCTTTTTCTCGAATGATGGATCTTGTCAAAATCAGATCTTGACTTCAAGATCAACCTTCAAGAAAACCACTAGATATGCTCTAATATGACATTTATTCTGTAACATTTTTTTAAAATTTATCATTTATTTTGAAATGAAGAAATTATTGTTTAAAATATTAATTGCTTAATTAAAAGGTAATTAATAATTAAGACAAAAATCAAATTACTAATGCATTCTCCCCAAGCAAGGACCCTATCACTAGGGTCATGGCTAGGAGAATAGAAGAAGACATGGCTAGAGTAGAAGGAGGAAGATCTCACCTCCATATGACCATCAAGTTATGCAAGTCATGACTTATTTACTTGTAATTTTTATTTTAGGAACCTATAAGATTTTATTTTGGACATGTATTAGTCCATTTAATTTTCTAGGAGGTGTCTTAGTAATAAGAAGGGGTAAGATTAGCTTTTGGGCCTTTATTTAGGAAATAAGGGGGTAGTTTGATAACTACACCCTCTTTTCCTAAATAAAATCCAAAA
This sequence comes from Psophocarpus tetragonolobus, assembly GCA_037954015.1. Taxonomy (NCBI): domain Eukaryota; kingdom Viridiplantae; phylum Streptophyta; class Magnoliopsida; order Fabales; family Fabaceae; genus Psophocarpus; species Psophocarpus tetragonolobus. Next base: position 98,307,088 of record CM075688.1, read on the forward strand.
ACTAATAAAGGAGTAATCTTGGCCCTTGGATGAGGTAGCTTGGGCACCAATTCTCATCTAAAGGAGGGGATTGATTGGATTTTGGGCTTCAATCCTCCTCCCTTGGATGACTCCTTTTAATCCTAGCCCTTCCTTTCCTTCTTGACTTCTCCAAGAGGTTAGCTCCCTCTATAAAAAGGTGCTCCTTCACACTCTTGTATTTTTTACACTTTATTGAATGGAAAAACCTTGAGTTGGCCAAAATTCTCTCAGTGTCCACCCTTCTCTCTTTGAGAATTCCTTAGGTTTTTATCAAGGGTTCCATCCCTTGTGGCAAACTTTCCCTCTTAGGCTTATCTTACCTTAAGTGGCGCCTAAAACCACCTCACTTCTTACCTTTCCATAAACCATTTCACCAAAGAAGAAAACCTCTAGAAAAAGATCAAGGGAGGCATGCATCAATTACCCTCGTATTATCTAATTCTTAATTATTCATACAAAACACAAGAAGTCAAAGACCCATGAGTGAGGTATAAATAAGTGCCCAGGTAATAAATTGAAGTAGTTAGTGCATTTACTCATTTATTACTTTGGATTTAACCTATTCTAACTCGAACCTAGAAGTGTCTTCCACATATACCTCTTTGCACTCCTCCACTCGAAATTTACGTAATACTAGGAGGATAACTATCAAAGAAACAAAGAGATACACAATGGATTAATTTAGGTGTACAAATACATAAACTTCTATATTTTATGACGTGAGAGTAGAAATATTAAACTTAAGAAAATTAAAATTGTATCAGGGATACCTCAGATAACACGACCTCGGTAGCGAGCATACCTCCGAAATAGTATCTGTGTAAGAACAAAATGCTTGAGTAACAAGGCTTACAGAGCAACAACGGTGAGGTCGAAAATACCTCAATCGTTTAAAGAAGTTGGCTTACGCTAAGATAAACACACTGTTAAGCTTAAAGCAAGATTAAGTTGTACTTGGGCTTCGATTAGCAAGGTCCATGGATAAAGGCCCACTACGAAGCCTATAAATAGGTGATAGGTAGCATAGGTAAAGTCAACTATTCACATTTATTACGTGTACTTGTCCGAAATAACTTCTAAAGCATCAGAGTTGTTATAGGTACACCCACCTTGGCGACAAAGGGGAGCATCTTTACCCAGAATCAAGTCTGCACCACAAAAGTAAGAAAGGGAATTAATAGGAACATTGGCACCCACCGTGCGACCTGTTAAAATTTTCTCTACCACATGGTGACTACGAGAAGGAATATTGAGGAGGTAATGATACAAAAATTCGGACATACCTCGTCTCAAATGGGGGAGACCTTAGATGGTACCAACATGGCCACTATCGTTGCCCAGTTGTGAGAGGAAATGGAGCAAAAAAGGAAGCATAATGAAGAAGAGTTGGAGATCATACGAAGATGCAATCAAGAGGAGATAGAAGCGCTTAAGCGGGAAAACGCTAGCATCATGAACAAGATTGATAAACCAAGTACGACTCATGATGATACCTACAACCCTCGACCCGCATCGGTCACACGGTGGAGTCAGGACCACATTTCCATACTGTGCATACAATTTCGAGCACACAATTAACAGGTACCATAGGGGAGGGGACTACCCAGGCCAATGATTCCTTAGTAGTACCTCGTAGACATCCATTTGTAGATGGAATCATGGAGGTTCACCAACCAAGCAATTGGAAAGCTCTCACTATAGATAGGTATGACAACACTACAGACTCTAATGAGCAAATCGATGTTTATGTGACACAAGTCAACTTATACAACACCAATGATGCAATACTCTATCGAGTTTTCCCGACCTTGCTAAAGGGAGGAGCACTGAGCTGGTTTACCAGACTACTTTTGGGTACTGTTGATTGCTTCAAAATACTTATGTCCAAATTTGGCATTCAATTTGCAACAAGCTGACCTATCATTTGACGTCCATAGTGTTGGTTGGAATCAAACAAGAGAAGAAGGAACCTAAGGGTTTTTATGGAGTAGATTGGTAAAGTAGATCTTAATGTAAGCAACCGCAATGCCGAGGTCGCCTTACATCACATGGTCACTATGCTACGACCCAGAAAGTTCGCTGGCAGCCTTTGCAAAAAATCGGCATCAACCATGGATGAACTAAAGAGAAGAACGACTAAGTACATGCAACTAGAAGAGCTGCCATAATTTAGAAACCAAACCCAGACAAAGAATTTGGAAAAAGATAGAAGGGATGATAGAAACCGAGGAAAGAGAACAAGAGAAGAATCCAGGAAATGTTGGGGACCGAGGTTCGCCCAATACACCTTCTTCACAGTGAACCGACGAGAATATTGGAAAAAGCTTTCACTTTTGAACTCATACTGCCACCAAGGAAGGTTCCCACTCCTTGGAATGTAGATTAGTCCAAGCACTATAGATACCATCGCAACTATGGACACACTACCGAGAAGTGTATAACTCTGAAAGACAAGATCGAAGAGTTAATACAAGTAGTCCATTTGAGATAATTCATAAGCCGAGGTCATAATAAGGAAAGACCAAATGAATACCTAAGAGATAGGGTTCATGATGAGAGAAGAAGACAAAGTAGAGAGTGAAGGGCTAACACTAGAAACTAGACCAAAGAACTACCCTTGAGAAAGGTTATTAATACAATATTAGGAGGGTTCACAAGGGGAGGAGTAAGTAGCTTGAACAAAAGCTGACATCTCTTAGCTGTTCAGAACATCAATGAAGCATAACTAGTGTTAGTCCGACCATGACCATCTCATCCTTCCATCACTTTCACAGATAAGGATTTTTAGGGAGCAGACTAGCAGCAAGATGACCTGATGGTAATCACTATTAAAGTTGCAAATTTCGCCATTAAGAAGACACTTGTCGACCAAGGAAGCTCAGCAGATGTGTCGTATTGGTCCACCTTTAAGAAGTTGGGTACCCTAGAAAGCTTTATCTTACCTTTTCATGACCAGCTGGTCAACTTTGCGGGAGAGAGAGTAGACACGAGAAGATATATCGACCTCTATACTAAGTTTGGCTAAGGGATCCAGACTAAAAAACCATATTGATACGATACATCATCGTCAATGCCAGCACATCATATAATGTATTGTTAGGAAGATTGTCCCTCAATAAGCAAGGTGTTATAGTGTCCACCCTCTACCTGGCTGTGAAGTTCCCCTCCACAATGGGACATATTCTCACCATTCATGCCAACCAGAAAATGGCATGAAAATGCTATATGGCAAGCCTGAGGATGACCCTGTTAGTCGATAACAACCCGAAAAAATTGGGCCAACCTAGGGCAAACATGGTGACCATGATGGAATTGGACCTGAGAATTGACGACGAGAACAAGGTCGAACCCCTTGAAGAGACTAAGTTATTTGAGTTGAGTGGAGCAGGTAAGACCACAAATCTAAGCACCAAGCTCACCTAACAAGGGTAGGCACTCATCACTCGTATTCTTCGTAGCAATGCTGATCTATTTGCATGGATTGCCGCTGACATGCCAGGAGTCGACCCATAGGTCTTATGTCATAAACTTTCCATATGCCCCTAAGCCAAGCCAGTATCATAGAAAAAGAGGAAAATTGGAGAAGCTAGGAGCAAAGTCACCATGGAAGAAGCAAACAAGTTGCTTGACGTTAGATTTATCTGAGAAGTGCACTACACTACCTGAATGTCGAATGTGGTGATGGTTCTAAAGGGAAATGGAAAGGGGCACATGTGCATAGACTACACCGACCTCAATAAGGTCTGCCTAAAGGATGCATACCCATTACCGAGATAGATCGGTTGGTAGATGGAGCAGCAGGGCATAAAGTAATGAGCTTCCTAAATGCCTATTTGGGGTATAACTAAATCCAAATGTTTCCACCTGATGAAGATAAAATGACCTTCATAACGAACGTTGCTAACTATTATTACAAGGTAATGCTATTTGGCCTAAAGAATGCAGGAGTGACAAGGTAATGCCGTTTGGCCTAAAGAACGTAGGAGTGATGTATTAGCAGTAGATGGACAAGGTTTTTGTGAACCAAATTGACCAAAATGTGGAAGTATATAAAAAATATGGTGATTAAATCAGACAACTATGAGGAACATGTAGATGACCTAGCAGAGACATTCTCTTCCATCAGGAGATACCACATGAGGCTCAATCCAGTCACATAGGAGGATTGAGGCTAACCCCGATAAGTGTCGAGCCATCATGGAAATGAGAATCCCACGCAACCAGGAGTAACTTCAAAAACTTAAATCTCGATTGACATCCCTTTCACGATTCTTGCCGAGGTTAGTCGAGAAGACCAAACACATGGCAAAGTTGCTAAAAATGAATGCGAAACAACTTTCCAGGACCTCAAAACCTTTTTAGCAACACCACCCACACTTCGAAAATCAGTCACAAGTTGGGAACTCTTGTTTTACTTGTCGATAACTGGCAAAGTCGTCAGCATGGTCATTATCCAAGAGCAAGATGAAAGGCAACAACGGGTCTACTATGTCAACCGAACACTCCATGGACCAGAGCTGAGATACCAAACTATCGAGAAGCTAGCTTTGGCTCTAGTAACATCATCTCAGAGACTTAGACCTTATTTCCAAGGACATCAGATGGTAGTCCGGACTGACTATCCCATCTCTAAAGTCTTTCGCAAGCTCGAACTAGTATGAAAGATGATATCTTGGTCGGTTAAGTTGTTTAAGTTTTGCCTTAGGTATAAGCCATGAAGACCCATTAAAGCATAATGCTTGAATAACTTCACATGCAAGTTACCCTTGATCACAACGTCACATCATGGGCCTTTTATGTGGATGGTTCCTCGAATGAACAAGGCAGTGACACAAGAATAATATTGGAAGGGTTGAAGAAATTGATATTAGAACAATCATTGATGTTCACCTTCAAGGCCTCCAACAGCCAAGCCGAGTATGAAGCACTGATCATCAGGTTACAGCTAACAAGAGAGATGAGAGCCGCAAGGCTAACCTGCTGAAGTGACTCTTAACTCACTGTGTCCCAGCTTAATAGAGACTACCAGGTCAAGGACCTCTTTCTCTTATAGTATTATCACACAATAAATAACCTCAAGTGCGACTTCAATCACATCTCGATTAAACATGTGAAGGGGGAAGATAACAGCCAAGTAGACATCCTCACCAAATTAGCTTGCAGCAAAAACCCAGTGCAACACAAGATTATGATCCAACATACCTTTGAAAAGCAGCCCACCATTGGCAAAATGCAGGTAGCTACCATTGAACAAGAAGATAACTGGATGATGACAATAAAGAACTTCCTAGAAAAGGGAGAACAACCCTTCGAAGAAAAGCTGGTAAGGACACTGTGCCTAAGAGCAACAAAATTCCTATTAATAAGGGACGAGTTGTTTAAGAGGGGATATTCATCACTACTTCTCAAGTGTCTTACCTCGACTCAAGGAACCTATGTGTTGGAAGAACTTCACCGAGGGGTGTGCGGATTCCACTCAGGTGTCCACGTATTAGCAGCTATAGTCATGAGGGCGGGATATTACTGGTCTACTATCAAGCAAGATGTCGAGGTATATACCAAAAGATGCAAAGATTGTCAACATGATAACTTGATGCACGCACCACTGGAATAATTACAACGTATCACCTCACCATGGCCATTTGCAACTTGGGGAATAGTTATTCTTGGTCCTTTTCATCCTGGGAAGGGACAATGCAAGTTATTCATAGTGACTATTGACTACTTCACTAAGTGGTTAGAAACAGAACTATTGGCTCAGATAACCGCCAGGAACGTCCAAAAATTCACATGGCAAGGTATCATATGTTGGTTCGGTATTCCACACACTATCGTGACCAACAATGGCTGACAGTTCATTGATAAAGGATTTGAAGAATTCTTGAAAGAATTTCACATTTTTCATGTCACCACTTCGGTCGAGCATCCCCAAACTAATGGTCAGGCCGAAGCAACAAACAAGGTCATTCTCGGTGAATTGAAAAAAGGATTGGGAGTGAGCAAGGGTAGGTGGACTAAAGAACTGCTGGTGGAACTCTGCCTAGCCCAAGAGCTGAGAAACAAGGAAGACATCCAAGAAGAGACCATAAAAAGCCAACCACTAGAAAATACAACAAAAAAGTGAAACTGAAGTCTTTTAAGGAGGGAGATCTCATATGGAGAATGCGTGAGGAAGCCCGAAAAGAACCAGGTCATGGCAAGTTTGCTTCCAACTGGGAGGGACCTGTTAGAGTTAATAGGAGCTTGGAAAACACAGCTTACAAGTTGGAGCACTTATTGAGAAAAGTTATGTCAAGGTCGTGGAATGCAACACACCTCAAATTTTACTACAACTAGTATTTTGTTTTGTTTAATGTAGATTGATGTATTCTTTTTCCTACCACCAGTCTTTTTCCCAAGGGGGTTTTGATTGGGGAAGTTTTAATGAGGCATTCATTTTAATAAATCAAGTTTACTGTTTAAGACATAACTCTATTTTTAACGTCAATACTTCAACAAAACCTCAGCTCGAGAACCTATCCCATAGAGCAGATGACTCCCACAAGTATACCCTCGGTAGGGTAGCCTCATTCAACACAATGAATGACTCTTTCTGATATATCCTCGTTCTAGAAGCTTTATTTTATAAAATGAATGATCACACGACACAATTACGAAAACATGGGTAAATGCAGTCGATGTATGTTTGACACCTACTTTTCCTTCTGGAACACCCCATTAGAACTTAAATAATGAGTACACCCCGAAGATTGCGCTAACAAAAAATTTAACAAACACGACGAGCAAATCATGTGAAACTATACAATGTAATATCGTTTAAGCAAAATAGATTTAAACAAGTAACCAGGTTAAGTTAATCTGAGTATGATCCAGGAATGATAGTTGGGGTGTCCTATTAATCAAGGCCCAATAAAGGACATACCAATTACATAGACAAAAAAATGGCACTCATGGCCACAACACTACAAAACAATGATCTTAAATGACCATGATCAAGCTAAATACATAAGCCCATCAAAACAAAAAAAATGTTTAACATTCAGTTCAAGACAGTAAAGGCAAGTTGACATCATCATCAACATCGAGATCTAGAATATCCTTTTTTAGGATCATTTGACCTTCGTAAATATCATGGTCCATGTCAAAGCAGCTCTCTTTGGTCAGGAAAAGGAAGACAGCTTGACGAACAACATTATTGAAACCTTCGATATGGTTGCTCTCAATGGCCAGCTTAGCCTCTTCAGTGATCTCCGTCTTTTCAGCCTCAAGCTTCGTCCCTTTCTTCTTGGCCTTGGCTAAGTCGGCCTTCACTGCAACACCCCAAATTTCTACCATTCATTTATTAATTTATGGAAAAATTATCAAAGATATTTATCCAATCATGAGGAATTTTTCAAAACTAAACATTACATAAAGAACTATAATCTCCTTTTAAAAAATATAGAATAATTATGGAACAATAGTATTCATTTCATAAATATAATTTTTACATAATTGTTCAGAGTACTTCAAATATCAATCATAATCACTACCCCAAATTAATCATTCAGAGCAGCGAATCCTCGACAACAGAAACTAAACTAAGTACAAACAATACATATATTAACCATTATACATAAAAGAAAATCTTTACAAATCTTCACCATAGCTATCCGATCAAGATCACTTTCATGCCTCGAACATATATCAAACAAAAATACATATAGAAAACATATAGAGGAGTGAGATATTTATAAATCATAAATGTTAATCTTAATAAACTAACAAATTATGGGGCCTAAGGTTTATCCTAAGACTCAGTTCCACATTGCCTTATTATATGACTAAGTCTCACTCATCTCATTACTAAACCCAATTCCTTCTTACTTATACATAAGGGTTCATAACTATCCTAATGGTTCAAACTTTAATATAAACAAATATTCTTTCAATTCAAATATCATAATCACACAGACAGTCTTTTAACTCAAAAAACACATTCATACATGAGTAGTTTTTCAACCCAAAAATCATAAATACATGGGTCTTTCAACCCAAAAATCATAAACATACGTAGTCTTTCAACCTAATTATCATGAACACACAGGTAATCTTTCAACCCAATTATCATAAGCACACGAGTAGTCTTTCAACCCAATTATCATAAGCACATAGGTAGTCTTTCAACCCAATTATCTTAAATACACATGCAGTCTTTCAACCCAATTATCTTAAATACACATGCAGTCTTTCAGCCCAATATTCACAAATATAATCCTCCCTTTGAATAAAGATATAACTTAACAATCTCATTTTACCTCATAAAGTGTACAACCATAATTCTCTATACACTAGTATCATAGTATCATACTTCTACTGGGGAACTTAGAACTTTTCACTAAGTTCACCTCATAATTTTACACATTATTAATCCATTAAATCACCAATCTAAATATAACTTAATATCATCCATTCACAATTTAACATTTTTACCATTCCTCAAAATAATACCAACACATTAACAATATCAGACATTACCCAAAAATAACTTTTTTATGTGAAAGATCGGATCATAAACTGCAACCACAGAGCATACTTTGTTTGTCTTTGAATACATAATATATTTAATCATCACAATTCAATAACAATATTTACATATCAAATAAACAATACAAAGTAATAAATACTTAACATTCAAACACACAACAACAATAATAATACACATAGTCTATTAAGACTAACACCTCAGACGACTTATAAAATCTCACTTCCCCCTTACCTTGATAAGAAAATTTAGTCTAAGAGTAGAGTAGAACCTCTATAACTTCCAATTTCCTTTGAAATATTTTCTCCAGACCTTCCCTTCACAAAAACTTACTTTCTCTCTCTAAAAACTAGAGCTCCTCTCTCTAAAAATCATTGAATGAAATAGTGAAATGGGATGAAGAAAATGGATTATCCAAGGGTTATTTATAGCTAAAGGCCCAACCCAAATTTGATTTGCTGGGCAAATTTCTACCTCAACTAAAATTCTAGTTTCTTCCCACTATTGTCCATCGCTTGCACCACTACGCCACACTAACTCAAAATTTGCTGAGCGGAATTTCTTGTAAGTTTCGGATTCAAGGAAAAATTCTAGCAGTGAAAAGGATAGAAATGAAAGTTCTTTCACTACAAAACTATTGTAGTGTCCGTCTACTGACTGGGTCGAATTAGATTGGATAAGTAAGTCGAATAGGGTCTTCTATTTTTAGTTAGAGAAGGGGCGGAAGATAAAACTTGTATACATACTTATGTAAAGTCTATGAGTAATTCCACAATTTATCAATATTTGTTAGTTAGATTGAATAGTTTATTTATTTAATTCCCTTTCTTAAAAGTGTGTGTATATATATATATATACTTATTAATATATACTATATTTAATATAGAATATATTTTAATATAATTCAAATTTTTTTAGTCTAATATCTTATAGAATAGAAAATAAAAAACAGGGTATAAGTATGCAAATGAATCTTCCTTGATTTTTTTACTTAATGACACAGGGGATAAAACATAAATAATTGGTTTACAGCATAGAATAAAGCCATGTATATGTCATATTATATATGAACTAACCATATATTTTAAATAACTAATATTTTATATCTAAAATTTCTTTAAAATTGCTTTGTTACTACCCTAAATTTCTATAGGGATTACAAAAACAAAGCCTTTTTATTTCATCTCGAATTGTGAATTGAATATTCAATGACTAAAGAAATTGAATAGAATTCAAAGAATGATTTAAAATTTTAGGTAAGATAAGAACAAAGGTTATATATATTCATACAAAAAAACTATGTAGGTAGAGACGAAAAAAGAAATCTTGAAGTAATTCGTATAGTTCAATAACTATTACTATTTTCAATATGAAATTCTTCTTAATTAGTTTAACCAAAGGGATTCTAGCTATTTTTGTACCGCTACAAGTTTTGTTGAGCAAATTCTAATTTCGCTAAGCGGATTTTGGGCACTAAGGAACACTTAGAAACATTGCTAAAAATGTTCTATACTCCAACCTCAAACTACTCCAACAATTAATTACTTATAGAACTCAATTCTACATCCATTTCTAGCTTATAACTAGGTATATACAGAACTTATTTCTAACACTTGTCTACTAACTTTGAAATTAATTTCCTAATAAACTTTATCTATAACTTATGATCTTATTAGCTTAATGGTAAAATTACGGATGTTACATTCACCTTCATCAATTTATCCAAGGTTGACTTCAACTCTTGTTAAGCAAAGCGACGATTGTCTTCTTCAAACTTCAGCTTTGCCTGGAGGTTAGCCACCTCTTCAAGAAGGCAAGAGTTTGTCGAGAGGGCTTCAACGAAAGCTGAGGTGGAATCTATAAGATCCTTCTTTAACATCTTCGTGCTGCATTCTTTGATCGCATCCCAGATTAACCTCTAGCCCAACACCCATGCACATGCTTGGAGTTCTGTGTAGCTTGCCGCGATTTCCTTGGCAGTAGAGATATTAATTAACTTGTTCTCTTTTGGGTTATACCCGGTTATCTTTATCTTCTTCTGATCTTCAATTAGGCTGGAAAAAGCCATCTGGAACTGATGTGCTCAGTGGGTCGGCAAGCTTCTCAAAACTCAATGTCTTTTGGGCAAGCTTCTTTGAAGATGCACTGACCTTATCTCTGTCATCTGGTTCCTTTCTATTTTTGTTGTCTTTCTTCCTTTTCATGTTCTTGGGTAGTGGCAGTAGCATGTCCAGTTTTCCTATGCCTTCGGGGCCGACCTAAAACTCTTCTTTTCGACTCTCTTAGGCATGATCCTCTTAGATTTTCTTAAAGGAAAATCAAGAACCCTTCGATACCTTATCCACCATAATACCTGCAAAGACAATGAAAGTTAGCAAAGAACTAAAAATGAATCATTAAGGACAATAACTTACTATCTAAACCGGGATTAAGATTCGCGAATAGCACTAGCTTGAGGACTAACTTAGTAGGAAGTCGGCAGGAAAGGCTATCCAAAATGGACAACAACTTTAAATCACTCTCCAACATATGTGACCTCGGCCAACCATTGAACCGATGTGGGTTGGACGTCCAATAGAAAGGGAACTTTGATCAATCATTTTCATCAAACATATAGATATGACCTCGCAGGCCAACTTAGACCTTAAAGTAACCTCGTTTGAAGTCCTTCAAAGATGTGGTATACGACGAAAATAGACAGAAGTTCTATTGCCCTGTCAACGAGACCCACCCTGGGTCTCACCTAAGTGCATACAATATGGTACAAGAAAATCCTATGGTTAGGTTCTATGTACAATGATATACAAATAACTTAGAATGACCCAACTGTTGGGATGCAACTGACTTGGTGCCATATTCAATATGCGCAACACAACCATAGTAATCTCATTGAACGAGAGTTGCACACGAAACTTCGAAAATAAACAGTCATACATAAAAAAAATCCTCATTGGAATCACCTTGACCATAACAGACCTTCTCAGACTTCTTGCATACATCTATGGCCAAGATTTCCTCCTCAGAATCCTCCGAAGTGAGGTCACTTTTATCTAAATATGACACGACATATACGATAATACAATCGGGTCTACCCATTCGTACCCCCTGCTCCTAGGTTTAATGTTGCACACCTCGATCATCGGTTCACAACCGTAGGCACCTCGCCTGCTCGCACTGACATTACCTCCACGAAATCGAAGACTTTGCCTCTGGTGTCTTGACTACTGACCCTAGAGCCCTCGAAACCCATGTCCCTATGTGATGAACTAGTTTGGGGTGAGGTGTTGGAACTTGTGGACATGATACACACTTGACTTGTCGACAAGCAAGTGATCTCAGAACACCAACATGGAGTATACTTTGGAGCTAAAGAAGAATTCGCTGCAGAGTGTGGCAGAGGGCTTCACTACATCCGCTATTTATAGGCGGAAAGTCTACTAGGCCCAAGGCGCTAGTCAATCGGGACCATTTAATTGCTACAGATCAATGACTCTTGCATTGCCACCCATTAAGAAGTAGGCTACCTAGAATTCTATGTCAGACACCCATAACTGTTGTCATCCCTAGGGCTGTGACAATATTGTTCCAAAGTAATAGAAGATGTATCGCCTCCCCACCAAACGTCGCATGCACACCTCATCATTCCTAAGTCACGTCCCTAAATTTAAGACTCACAAAGGTCACATCTCATTCCCATGTCAGCTTGGGGGGCATGTGTTTCGGGGATACCTCGGATAGCACGACCTCGGTAGCGGGCATACCTACCTCCAAAATAGTACTTGTACAAGAACAAAACGCTTGAGTAACAAGGCTTATAGAACAACAATAGTGAGGCAAAAAACATCTTGGCCATTTAACGAAGTTGTCTTAACTAAGATAAACACACTGTTAAGTTTAAAGTAACATTAAGTTGTATTTGAGTCTCGATTAGTAAGGTCCATTGATGAAGGCTCACTACGAAGCCTATAAATAGGTGGTAGCTAGCACAGGTAAAGTCAACTATTTACATTTATTATGTATACCTGTCTGAGATAACTTTTAACTTGAGTGTCGGAATGGTTGTAGGTACACCTACCTTGATGACAAAAAAGAACATCTCGACTCAGAATCAAGTTTGCACCACAGGAGCAAAAAAGGAAATTAGCATGGCACACAAATAGTATAAATAACATTGATATAGTTATTGAGATAGGAATAAAAATTAAAAAAGAATTAACACATAAATATTTTCTAATTTCTATCATGTAAAATATGATTTTCTATTGTTGCTGAGATGGGAGGAGTAAACCTCTCTTGCGAAATTCAAAAAGAATCAATACAACATAACCACTAGATGGACCACTGGCGTTTAACATGGTCATACAACACTAATTTAACTACTATGCATGACTAATTCAGGCATCATAATTAATAAATTAGTGTTGTATCATTTATGTTAAATGCTAGTGCTGGATTGAGTCACAGACAAATCAGTTAGAAAATGTCAGTGATGATCATTTCGCTACTGCTTCTTGATTTAATGAAAAGTGTAGAGGAATTGCCAAGTGGGGACTTTTATCTTTAGCTACAGGTCACACAACAATTTGGATATCATGGAAATTAAATTTCTCGACCTGCTAGGCTGTGCTGATGGTCTAGGATGATACTACCAAGAGGTTTGAAATGAGTGTGGATGGAAAGAGAATCTAATGTAGTTGGATAAAACTAATTTCACTTCTCTGTAATTAGGAAAACCAGGAGCGGAGCTTATACAATAGAACTTACTTGGTTGTCACTTTTGTGTCTGCTTTAATAAAAATTGACATAAACAGCCTCAATATAAAGTCCATTATGGACTGAAAGGACACTGTCTGTGCAGCAATGAGCGCGTGGCCTTGAAAGTTCTAAGGTTTCCTTTATGCAGTAGAGAAGAACCCTTAACCATGGCCAAATAGGAGGCTCAAAAGTACAAACAGCATGGTATTGCCCAGAGGGCCAAAACTAAAGCTTCTGATGTTTCATGTAATAGGTTGAGGCTACCACATTTGATATGGTACATAGGTTTAGGTTAGATTACGAATGCTCTTCTGGCACTTTTTTCACTAATAAATTAGTAAATATCAGTTTATTTATCATAATCATGTATAGGATTTAGAAGTTTTAATTATTCAATATTGGAATGCTAAAGCATCATTTGCTAACTATATATTAAGTCCAACTACGATCTTGTATGACACCAAATGTTTTTGTAACTTTTTCTACAGAATTAATAGAACAAGAAAGTAAATTAAAAAGATAATAATATAGGAGCCTTATCTACACAGATAAGACCGTTTAAAAAATTTGTGACCAGCTCGGAATATAAAATACTTCTCAATCTTGACTTTTGACATGAATGTATCTTAAAATAATATTTGTCTACTATATAGGTGAATCTAGAAAACTGATATAGTTATTCATTTGCGAAATATTTTTTACTTTTGCACGACCAATTTTATCACTAACTAGTGGTTTTCACTTTCACCGGTCTCTCACCAAGAATAGTTCTGGATTAGATATTCTTTCATATCGTTTATTATATAATAATATAATTCTGGGAAATAGATAGTGTTGGAGGTGGTCCAACTCCATCATGGATCCGGAGTACAATTTTCTCTAGAATATAGTCACTTTTCCTTAATTTAAGACTTAATAGGCTCTTAACTCTTTAACTTCATGATATATATGCTCTATTGTTTTTCCCCCCTAACTTCGGCATATAAATGTTTGATGTGACAAAGGAACCATATTATTGATATGTGTACCAATAGATTTATTCTACTGTGCGTTGTCCCTGATCAACTATATGTGAAAGATCAAGAAACCGTTTGTAGCCTTATAGTGCCTTATCATATGTACCATATGATTTTTGAACTACAATGTGCCACTTCGCAAATTAAGTGTGTGACAGTTGATGACTAAGCTCTAGATAAAGACAATATATCTATTGATTTGTTTATTTTACCTGATAAAGAGAAAAAGGATCAGAAGAAGGATTTTTTAAGTTTATACTATGACTATACACAGCTTAGATAGCTAACCAGCTATATTTTCATGTGTGGGCCCTCACTTTCTTCTGCTACTTAATCCTATTATTGCTGTAGAAAGCACATCTCTGCTCCCTCTCCCTTACTTGTTTCCCTTAATCTTTGCCTTATGAATTTGAATTTATGTTTTGTGAAAAAGCTGATAAATCACTATTTACTAGTTTGTACAAGCGGGTAATAAAATTTAAAATTCATATAACATGCAATTCCATTCAATTTATTATAATTAGCCAGAATACAAGCCTACATACTCAATACAAAAAAAGGGCTAATTAAAAGACACCTTAATCAATCAAGTAGCCTTATTATTACAAATTAGTAGCATAAACTCTACTAATAATATACATGCATATATCCTAGCTAGCATCGTCGTATGATGGATCCGGCGGCCACTATATATAGTCTCAGCATTATGCATGTAAGTGTAACCAAAACAGATTTAGATTTATTAGTGACTGATTGGAAGGTGACAAGTAGTAGTTAATATCTCACACCCAAAGTGCTCCTGCTCTCCTAAGCATTGGGATCAAGGACCGGTTTAGATGAAGGCTCATCACTTCATTGGCTCCACCTACAAGCTCACCACCAATGAACACAGCAGGCACAGAAGGGCTACACCCTAGCCTTGAAAGAGCTTGCTCAATGTCCTTCCCTCTAGGTATCTCATCAAGTTCATGGACATTTGGATGCACTCCAAAGTCGCTGAAGAGGGTTTTGATGGCGTGGCACATGCAGCAGGAACTCCTGCTGAAGATCACCACAGGCCTCTCTGATGCCATCTGTGTCACGCTATCCATTATGCTGCTATATATATATATGTATATAAATATATATATGTAAAGTCCACAAATGTAGTCTCAAAGGTAATGGAAACAATGCCAAAAGTTTTGAGTGCAGAAAGTGGTGCTGAGGAAGAAGCCAAGCAAATGTTGGTAAGGAATGTGAAGGAGGCTTTGGTATATGTGGTGTGCATGATCTAGTAGGAGCCAAATGGGGTTTGCTTATATAGGGGTTTGGGGACTTGGTACGGTTGCTTTGGTGGATTGACATTGCTATGCAAAAACTCAGCCAAGGGAAAGATAGAGTGGCTGAGGAGAAAGGAGAGGAGAATGTTCCACGAGATATTTGGGTGATCGGTTTCTAAATTTTCTTTGATCATTTGATAGAAAGTGATTGATCCATTTTTGCTTTTTACTCTAACGAATCCATATCTATGCGTGCATACGGAAACTAAGAGGTATCCTTGGTACGGCTTCCGAAAAAGAAAGAAAAATTTGTGCATATACCCTCATAATAATTGTTTCTTTAAAATGCTTCATCTAGTGTTATATGATTCTTTGAGCTAAATGAGTGGACAACCTTATAGGAAGGCCTATGTTTAATAGTCCCTTATATATGTGACATTACAACTTTTACTAATCTGCTATTTTTTGGGGGTTTCTTCCTTATCTATATTGGAGGCATCTGCTGCCCGCCTTGAAAGAAAATTTGAATTTATCCTATTGGGACCTCTTTCTCGCTATTAAGATTCGCATCCAATTCTAGAAAGGGAAGTATGAGTATAATGACGGGATGACTACAAATTCTATGAGAATTTTTTTCGTCAAGCTAAGTCAACATATTATAATCATAAAATTTTTATTTTTTATTATAGAATTTCTACCAAGAAAAAAAAGGGAGGGCTATTCTAAGATATAGCTATACTATTCACATATTCCATTTTTAAGAAAACAAAAATTATGACTGTTATAATCTTAAAAACTATATTAATGTTATATGTATATTATTTGAGTCTTGTTAATCATCTTTTCTTAACCTTTGATGCAGTCTTGATCTTGGGTTAAAATGTCTCCTTCGTCATGTGTTACCTACCCCATATTTATAGTTTTCGTAATAGGCCTTCATCCATGGAATTTGTTAATCAAGGTCCAAATACGACTTAATCTTACTTTGAGCTTAACAACATGTTTATCTTAACATAAACCATTTACATTAAATTGTCGAGGTGTCGTTGGCCATTATGTGATGTTCTACTACTTTGTTCATAGGTGTTTATACAAGTTTTGTATCCGAGGTATACCCGCTTACCTAGTTTGCGCTATCCAGGGTATTTCCGGTACACATGCCCCCCAGGCTCACATGGAAGTGACACTTGACCATAGTGAGTCTGATACTTGAAAAGATACAACTAATAAATGTTGGGGTATATGTGCAGTGCTTGGGGAGACAACACATTTCGTGTTATGTTGGAACAATATCGTCACGACCCTAGGAATGATAATGATCATGAGTGCCTAATGTAGGTTCTTAGGTAGCCTTGTGCCTCGACGAGTGGCACTGTGGGAGTTGTTGATTGATAGCGATTGAACAACCGAGATCGACTAGCGCCTTGGGTTGGTGTGCTTGTTGTCTATAAATAGCAAGTGCGATGATGCTCTCCACACACCTTGTAGTGACTTATTCTTCAGCTCTGAGGTATATTCAGTTTGTTAGTTCGAGATCAAATATTTGTCTAAATAGCAGGTGTGTATCATGTGTTCAAGTTCCAACTCCTTATCCTGAACTGGTTCTTCGACATCCGGGGATATGAGATCCGAAAGCTCTAGGGTTGGTAGTCAGGACACCAAAAGTGAAGTCTCTTGTTCCGTGGAGGTGATGTCGGTACGAGCGGGAGAGCCGTCTATGGCTATAAGTCCTGCGAACGAGGTGTGCAGCGATGACCTTGTGAGCGTAGAGTATGAATGGATGGATCCAATCGTGATGTCGTACATGTCATGTCACACCAAGGCTAGAGATATGCAATGGATTGTAGATAATTTCGACCTCACTTTAGATGATGTAGAGGAGAATATTTTGGCAATAGACGTATATAAAAAATCTGAGAGGGTTTATCATGGGTGAGGTGACGCTGGTAAGGATTTTTTCTTTATGTATGATTGATTATTTTTGGAGTTCCACGTATGACTCCCACTTGACAAGTTTACTATAGGCATGCTACGTGTGTTGAACATGGTACCAAGTCAGTTGCACCCCAACAGTTGGACTGCCCTCCAATTATTCTGAGTTATTTGTAAAGCATTGTACATAGAATCTAACCCTAGGATTTTCTTATACCATTATTGTGTCCGCTTAGGTGAGACCCCAAGATGGGTCTTATTGATACGACAACAAAATTTTTCTTGTTTTCACCATACACCTAATCTTTGATGGACTTCAAACGAGGTTATTTTAAGGTTTACGTTGGCCCGCGAGGTCGTCGATATCTGTTTGATGAAAATGACCGATCAAAGTTCCCCTTTTACTGGACATTGAACCCACGTCAGTACAATAGGTGGTCAAGGTCGCACATGCTGGAAAGTGATTTGAAGTTATTATCCATTTTGGACAACCTTCCTCATCATCTTCCCAGTAAGTCAAGTCTTAACCTAACATTATCGGCTGATCCCGACCCTGGTTTAGGTAGTAAGTTATCATTTTTAATGATTCACCTTCATTTTTGTAATTTTAACTTTGCTAAATTTTTGTTGTCATTGCAGGTATCATGGAAGATAAGGTGCCGAAGGGTTCATGCTTTTCTTTCAAAAATATTTGCCAAGACTGAGCTCAGGAGAGTGGGAATGAGGAAGTTTCGATTGGCCCCAAAGGAACCGGGAAACTAGACCTACTGCCGCCCCCACCCAAGAACACAAAGAGGAAGAAGGACAACAGGAAGAGAAAAGAGCCAGATAACAGGGGTAAAGCCTATGCATCTTCAAAGAAGCTTTCCCAAAAGATGCTAAGTTTTGAGAAACCTACAAACTGTACGTTGGTTCTAGACAGCTTTTTTCGGCATGATCTACAAATCAGGAAGAAGATTAAAATAACTGAGTTTACCTTGGAAGAGAACACGATCTTCAACGACCCCACCTTTGAGGAGATCTCAGTGAGCTATAATGAGTTTCAAGCTCGTGCTTGGGTGGTAGGCCAACAGTTGATTTGAGACACAATAAAAAATGGAAGCACAAAGAAACTGAAGAAGGATTTGGTGGACTCTACCTCAGCTTTTACTGAAGTTCTTTCGGTGAACTCTCGCCTTACTGAGGAGGTGGTCGATCTTCGGGACAAGCTAAAAGTAGAAGAGGATAATAATTGCTTCACAGAACGAGAGTTGAAATCAGCTTCAGATAAGCTAACTAATGTGAAAGTCGACTTAGCCGGAGGAAGAAAGAATGAGGTTGAGCTCGAGGCAGAGAAGACCAAAATTATCGAGGAAGCGAAGTCTGTCATTTAGAGCAGCCATATTCAAGGTTTCAACAGGGCAGTGCGCTAGAGTGTTTTCCTCTTCTAGGTCGAAAAAATCCATTTTGATGTGGATCACGATATTTATCAAGGTCGCATGGTTCCAGAGAAAGAGATCCCAGATCCTAATGCTGATACTGACCTATCATCGCAGTTCAAAACCAAATCTTAGACTTCTTTTGTTTGGGGTTTATTTTGCTTTACATTGGTCTATGGTGACCGTTATTTTGTAATGTTGTGGCTGTAAGCGCCACCTTTTTTGTAACATATAAGCCTTTTTTGGCCTATAATTAATATAAACACCCCCTGTTACCTACTCATGCTCGACTTTCTTCTTAGTGTTTATCTGCTTGTGCTATTAATTAATAATAATAAATTATATATATAAGTATATATTGTTTAAATGAGTTGTTTTTGTTGGTCGTAATAAGAAACATATCGGATGGGGTGATGTTCGTGTCACATTAGTTGTCGATTCAAGTTAATGAAGACGTGTTTTGGAAGAACTACCTACTTATGCCCATGCCTAGTAAACCACGATCATAATTAGCCATAGGATCCTTTGGTTTTTAGGGTTGTTATTTATGTCGGTGAGATCATTCATTGTATAGAATGAAGCATTCATACCAAGGTTACATTGGGCAGAATAATTCATTTTATGGAATGGTCTTTCTAGGCTGTGGCAATGTCGGTTGGAATCATTCATTTAATGGAATGAGGTTTCCAAGCTGATATGATGTTATGAGATTATAGTTGGAAGAACAATAAAGAGACTAGTCCGCAGAATGGTAGACTTCGTTGATTAAAGTAGATGCCTCATTAAAACCTCCCCAACCAAAACCCCCTTGGAAAAAAGACTGGTGGTAGGAAAAAGAGTGCATTGATCTACATTACATAATGAAATTAGCTATAGTAAAACTTGAGGTGTGTTGCATCCACGACCTCAACATAACTTCTCATGAGAGGTGTTCTAACTTATAAGCTCTATTGTCCAAGCTTTTATGAATTCTGAATGGCCCTTCCCGGTTCGATGCAAAATTGGCATATTTGGGCTTTTTTCAGGCTTCCCCACATATTCTCCAAATGAGGTCTCTATGTTTGAAAGACCTCGGTTTGAATTTTGTGTTATATTTCCTGGTAGCTCTTCTTTTGAACGCTTCCTCCTGAATGATTGCTCTGTCTCGTAACTCTTGTGCTAGTTCGAGTTCTACTAGCATCTCGTATGGGTTATTTTTGTGATATAGTCGATGTCGGAGTGATGATCTCCTACTTCTATCAAAATCATTGTATTTATGCTATATGTGAGGCTGTAGGGAGTTTCACGAGTTGCCGAGTGTGGTGTGCATCTATAGGCCCAAAGGACTTTCGTCCATCGACCCTTGTTATTCCAAGTCTCTTATTCAATTCATCCAAGATAACCTTGTTTGCCACCTCAGGTTGACCATTGTTTTGAATATGCTTAACTAAGGTGGTAACATGTGTTATATGTAATCCTTTAAGAACTATTCAAATCCCTTGTTTATGAACTGCCAACCATTATCAGTTACAATGGTATGAGGATGTTGAGACAACATATGAGGTTTTTCCATGTGAATGTCTAGACGTTCTTTGTTGTGATCTGAGCCAATGGTTCAACCTCGACCCATTTAGTGAAGTAATTGTGGCAAAAATGAGGAACTTGCACTGTCCCTTTCCAGGAGGGAAAAGGTCAAGGATATCCATTCCCCATATTGCAAAGGACCACGACGAGGTGATGCTCCACAATTCTTCTAAGGGTGCTCATATGAGGTTGTCATGCTGTTGACAGTCCTTGCATTTCCTGTTTATATCGGCATCATATTTAATTGTAGGCT
The DNA here is from genome assembly GCA_037954015.1 of Psophocarpus tetragonolobus. Classification (NCBI taxonomy): domain Eukaryota; kingdom Viridiplantae; phylum Streptophyta; class Magnoliopsida; order Fabales; family Fabaceae; genus Psophocarpus; species Psophocarpus tetragonolobus. The sequence goes on from CM075688.1 coordinate 98,327,829, forward strand.
AGTAATACCCTACTCTTATAACTCTAGCAGCTGTCATACAAGCCCTTGAGTGGAATCCGCACACTCCTTGGTGAAGTGCTTCCAAGACATAGATTCCTTGGATCGGGGTGAGGCATTTGAGGAGTGGTGTCGAATACCCCTTTTTGAATAACTCATCTCTAATCAACAGAAATCTTACTATCCTTATTCGCAATGCTTTAGCCAACCTCTCCTTGGCTGGTTGCTCCCTCTTTCAAGGAAGTTTTTTATTAGAGTCTCACTAGGCTCTTGTTCAATAGCAGCTACTTGTGTCTGATTGACGATGGGTTCTTTTAGGGTGTGTTCTATCACTGTTTTATGTTGGCCCAACCTTTAGGTGTTGGCTAACTTGGCGAGAATGTCAACTCGGTTGTTATCATTCCTCTTGACATGCTTAATTAAGATGTAGTCAAAGTGGTATTTGAAGTTGTTGCCTACATGGTAGTATTGCAAGAGAAGAGAGTCTTTGACTTGGTATTCTCCATTGATTTGGGATACAGTGAACTGAGAGTCACTTCAAAAAATTATCCTTATTGTTCCCATTTCTCTTGCCAAGTGTAGCCCAACTATCAACGCCTCGTACTCAGCCTAGTTGTTGGAGGCCTTGAAGTTGAACTTAAATGGTTGTTCCATACCAAATTGTTTGGTCCTTCCAAAACTATTACTGTCTCATTGCCTTGTTTGTTTAAGGAGCCATCAACATAAAGGGTCTAAGGTGCACTGTCAAGGTCAATGGGGGGTACTCCACAGATAAAATCAACTAGGCATTGAGCTTTAATAGGTCCTCATGGCTCATACTTGAAGCTGAACTCAGACAGTTCAACCGACCATGATATCATTTTCCTAGCTAGTTTGGACTTACAAAGGACCTTGGAAATTGGATAGTCCATTTTTACCACCACTTGATGTCCCTGGAAATAAGGTCAGAGTCGCCTTTGATGCCATGACCAGAGCTAATGCGAGCTTCTCAATGATTTGCTATCTTTATTCCGAGTCGTGGAGAGTTTGGCTGATGAAGTAAATGGGCTCCTATGTTTGGCCCAATTATTAGATGATTACTACACTAATAACCTTGTTGGTCATTGAAAGGTAAAGCAGGAGATCATGGTTTGTGATTGGTTTCTGAATTGTAGGCAGGGTGGCAAGGAAAGCTTTGAGGTCACAGAAAACTATTTTGCATTCATTTGTCCATTCAAACTTTGAATTTTTTCTCAGCAGTCTAGCCATATGCCTAATCTTGTCTACTAACTTGGGTAAAAATCTCGAAAGGGAGGTTGATCTACCTGTAAGCTTTTGAAGATCTTTCTGATTATGGGGGCTTTTCATTTCAATAATAGCTTGAAATTTGTCTAGATTAGTCTTAATCCCTCTATGTGAGAGCATGAAGTCGAGGAATTTTCCATCCTCTAACCTGAATACACACTTGGCAGGGTTGGCATTTCTTGAGAGAGAAGAATGTTTCTAGTAAGTCGTCTGCATGCTTCTCGTGACTATCTGATTTAACCACCATATCATCGTCGTACACCTCAATATTCCTAACGATATGCTCTTAGAAGACCTTATCTATTAGCCGTTGATAAGTCGTTGGTGCGTTCTTCAAGCCAAAAGGCATTACCTTGTAACAATAATTGACTTTGCCTGTTATAAAGGATGTTTTATCCTCGTCATATAGGTACATTTGGATTTGGTTATATCCTGAATGTGCATCTAAGAAACTCATCACCTTGTGTCCTGCTGCTCCATTGACCAACCGATCTATTCTTGACACCAGGTAGGCATCCTTTGGGCAAACTTTATTTAAATCAGTGTAATTTGTACACATGTGCCATTTTTCGTTTCCCTTTAGGACTATAACTACATTGGCTAGCCAAGTTATGTAGTACACTTCTCGGATAAACCTGACGTTTAGGAGCTTCTTCAATAGTGGTTCTTCTCCTAGCTTCCCCGACCTTCCTCTTCTTTTGGGACATTGGTTTGGCCTGGGGGCATATAGAAAGATTATGGCTTACAACTTTAGGATTAACGCCAGGCATGTTGTCTACCGTCCATGCGAATAGGTTGACATTGTTCTGGAGGATGTTAATGATAAGAGTTTCTCCTTGTCCTATAAGCTTGGTTCTTAAATTTGTGGTCTTTTCTTTGCCACCTAATTCAAGCAGTTTAGTTTCCTCCACGAGCTCTACTCTATTCTCGTCACCGATTCTAGATCCAACTCCATCATGGCAACCTTGTCAGCTCCTAGAGTCTCCAATGACTCTGGGATGTCCTCGACCAACAGTGTTATCTTCATGCTTGCCATGCAGAATTCTCAAGCGGCCTTCTAGTCGACCTGGATAATGACAATTAGTCCCGATGTCGAGGGAAATTTCATAGCTAAGTGGGGAGTGGATACTAGATGCCTAATTTGTTGAGTGATGAAAGGGTAGCTGCTCATGAAAAGGTAGGATGAAGCTTTCCGGGATGTCCAACTATTTGAAGGTGGACCAATACAACACATTAGTTGAACTACCTGGTTGATAAGTGTTTTTTTTATGGCGAAACTCACCACTTTTATGGTAATTACCACGGGGTTGTCTTATTGCCAATCCACACCCTGAAAATCTTGGTCGATGAAAGTAATGGAGGGGTGGGATCATCAGGACTGAGTTGGGATTGACCAAGCGTTATCCATGTTTTGGATAGCTCGTAGATGTCATCTTTGAGCTGAATTGCTTGCCCCGTCTCCTGCGAATCCTCCCGAAATTGTGTTAATGACTCCCTACAAGGGTACTTCCTCAACTTAGTTCCTAGGGTTGGCCGTCGACTCCCTGCTTCGTCTTCTCCTTTCCTCCCAGTCTCTATCCCGTTGAGGTTCTTCTGGCCTTTCTCTGTTCTGACCTCGGCTAACAAATTGCCTTAAATGTTCAACTTGTATCAATTCCTCAATTTTGTCTTTCAGGGCTATGCACTCCTTAGTAGTGTGTTTATAGTTACAGTGGTATCTATAGTTTTTAGATTGGTTTACATTCCGAGGGGTAGGGACTTTCCTCGATGATGGCATAAGCTCAGAGCTGAGAGTTTCCTCCAATATTCTAGCTCGGTTCATAGTAAGGGGAGTGTACTGGGCGAACTTTAGCCCACATTGCTCCCTAAACTCTTTCATTGCTCTTTTTTCCTTTATTTTGACCGTCTCTTTGATCTTTCTCCAAGTTCTCCATTCAAGTTTGGTTCCTAAAATCTAATAGCTCCTCCGACTGTATTTACTTGGTTGCCCTTCTTCTCAATTCATCCATGGTTGACATCAGTTTCTTGCACAAATTATCAGCAAACTTTCCAAGCCGTAGTGACGTGACCATGTTATGTAAGACAACCTCGGGATTTAGATTCCTCTCATTGAGAGTTACTTTACTGAACCATTCCACGAAGGCTCTCAAAGATTCCTTCTTCTCTTGCTTGATTCCAACCAAAGCTATGGATGTCAAATGATGGGGTCGGCTTGTTGCAAACTGGATGCCAAACTTGGACACAAGTGTCTCAAAGCAATCAATGGTACAAGGGGGAAGTCGGGTGAACCAGCTTAGTGCTTTCCCTTTAGTGAAGTTGGGAACACCCAACAACATATTGCATTGTTAGTGGTGTATAAATTGACTTGTGTCACATAGACGCAATGTGCATATTAGGGTCGGTTATTTCATCGTATTTATCAATAGTGAGAGCTTCCAATTGCTTGGAGAGGGACATCCATGATCCCATACACAAACGGATGCCCGTGAGGTATCACTAAAGGATTGTTAGCCTGGATAGTTCCCTCCCTTAGAGTGCCTATTACCCGAGTGCTCAAGAAGGTGCACATAGTATGAGGGCGCGACCCCAACTTTGTTGTGTGATCGCTGTGGTGTGAAGGTTGATAAGTTTCATCTCGGGACATGTCGGGCCTGCCGAGCCTATTCCTAATACTTGTGTTCTCTCGCCTGAGTGCCTCAATCTCTTCTTGGTTACGTCTTCGTATTACTTCCAACTCTTGTTCGTTATGCCTCCTCATATGTTCCATCTCCTCCTATAACTGGGTGACAACGATCATCGTGTTGGTGCCATTTGAGGTCCCCTCCATTTGGGACAAGGTGTGCTCGAACTCATTACATATAATAAATTTAAACAATCTTTTTTACCTATGCTACCTATCTTATATTTATAGTTTTCATAATGGGTCTTCATTTCACGAACTTTGCTGATCAAAACCCAAGTACGACTTAATCCTACTTTAAACATCACAAAGTGTTTATCTTAACATAAACCATTTATATTAAATTGTCGAGTTGTTGTCAGTCATTACGTGATGTTCTACTACTTTGTTTATAGATGTTTATACAAATCCGTATCCGAGGTATACCTATTTATCGATGTTGCACTATCCCAGATATCCTCGGTACAATGACAATACTCATTCTTATTATATATATTTCTCTAGCCGATTCTTTTAGTTTTTACTGGGGTAAAAAAAATGCCTACATGAAATTAAAAATACTTTAAAAATTGAAATTTATTTTTAAAATATAAATAAAATTGAATGTTATTTTTATAGTAGTTAGAACTTGAAAGTTTAACAAAATAATGTAATTATTTAAAATAATTAAAAATAAAAGTATCTAAATAAAATAATATAAAATGGAATTATTCTTTTTATAATAGTTATTGAAAAGAAAAAAAAATGATAGTATAAAAATATATATTATTTTTTGTTATAAAAAGCACTGGATATAGCATTTTTTTTAATAATAAGAATGACATAGTTTGACAAATCTTTTATACGTGACAGTTATTTTTAGTGTTTGTTTCTGATAATATATATCTAATTACGTGAATGCTTCCAATGAATGGCAACTGTCTAATCTGTTCTTATTCGTCATATAATTAATCATATTATAAACGCATGTGTTTAGTTTTCCTAGTAGGTATAAAGCAAAACCAAACAATAAAAGACAGAAAATTTTCCATTAATTCTTCGGTACAATCGCTAGACATAAGCTTCACATATTGAGATCTTTCAAGAATTGATGTTTTGAATTAATTAATGACTGAAAGAGATTGCTTCGTCTGAAGCATTATATATCCACCACCTTTATTGGTATTTCCTTACCTTTAATGATCGATATATCAGAGAGTATATACAAGGAGGAAATTAATTAATCTTTTAGATGAGTCAAAATTGTATAGGATTATGGTGATGCTTGCTTGATCCATGGAATGCAGTGAGGAAATTCAAGGAGCCCAACTATGAGCTAGAATTAATATATTATTATTTATTAGAAAATGTTATATGCTGTCCTAATATTAAGTGAAATTGTTCGACAAATATATAAGCTGTTCCTCAAAAATTAAAACAGATTTGTGTGACCTTCTTCCCATCCACAAATGTCATCTGTCAATTTACTAATAATTAAGATGAACTTTAGGTTTTGAATTTAAACTTATCTGACATAATAAACTTGTAAAGTAAGAGTTATCTTACTTTACAATTTAAAATTTTCTATGTAAGATTTAGTTTCCTAATAAGTTATTATTATCTTATTAGGGCGACAGGTATGGCAGCGTTCTAGGGATGTCTAGAAAAATTTTAAAAAATAAAAGGTATACTAGCTTTTCTTTCGGACCCGTGTTTGGTTCTGGCTAAAAGAATATGGTGACACAGGCAGCAATGTCCAAAACTATGAGAATTTGATATATCCTTTGTGTCTTTGTACATTCACACGCCTTGCTAATATGGTGACTCAAGATTTCTAATCATATATGAACTTTCCCTATGCCAATATGGACCAGATAACGGTGAACCCGCCATAACATGTCATAAGGTAAATGAAAATATACATCATCTATAACTAAGTCCTTTGGAAGAAAATGGTCCTAAATACATTTAATAGCCTCCTAACTTGCCCATGCTCACACTATATATACTTACAAAGCATAAACAACATTACCATATTGTTGTATGCATACTATTACCTCAACCCTTTACAACTAGACCGACTCTATGATTAACATGTAAAATATAATATATATAAACTCATGCAGAATAATAAAACCTAGTCTTACATAAACATTACGACAATATTAATTATTGTTTGCATAGTATACACATGCAGAATAATAAAACCCCGTTGTAGGCTAGCTAGGTTTATAAATTAATTATATGGCATCGTTCAAGTAAGATGTGATGAAAGTATAAAGTAGTTTTTTTGAATTATACTGTACTAGACACAAATTATAGTATGTCAATCATGCTATAGAATTAATAGAATGAAAATGAATGTGTACCTGAATTGGCATTCATATCCATGAGCACTATTGAACAGAACTCTAGAAGTTCTTCTGGCTACCTTCTGAGGGGTTATTGTAGAGAACAATTCTGATGTGTCTATTTGCTTAATGGGATGGCAAATTTATAACCCCCAGGGTAGTCAGGGACCTCTCTTAATTGGGTTTTTTATCTGATTGACCTAACCCATCACAGAGTCAATCTCACCGTAATCCCAGTTAAAATAACCATATTGATATTTTAAGATATTGACGGTTAAAGATAAATAACCATATTGATATCATGATCATATCTAATATTGTCGGTTAATGATAATTAGATATTGAGTGATACTAATCCACAATTAATTTCAACAAGATGGCCTTAATTAAATTAATATTATGTAGTTATCACTTGCTCATATAACAACACAATAGTATAATTGCTTATACAACACGATCGACATCTTTTTATCTGTCTCAACAGTTACTACTAATTAATTAACTACATCAATATATATATAATTAACGTCCATCGTGGTATATAATTAAGCTGAGAGAAGACAGTTAATATATATATATATATATATATATATATATATATATATATATATATATATATATATATATATATATATGTGTATGCGATGGCGGATCCTCGCATCACAAATTAGGGTACAGAACTGTACAAATTGCTACTCTTTTAACCATAAATATATAATTAAATATATGATATTCTTCTTCTCAGGAGAAAGGAAAAGGACAACCATAAACAAGTTATCCCCTTTAATAATTTTCCCTTTTCTATTGCTTTTAAAGATACGAGACACACAGAATCCTTACATGCAGTATCCAAAAGCACATTAAAAATGAAAGGACGAAAAGTTCTCTTAAAAAAGAGAAAAGAATAGCTTTGGGAACATAATATTGCTGAATATAGACATAAAGTATATTTTTATATATCATAGATCATGAGCATTTAGTATTTATTGTTATTTATTTATTCCCTATTGATTATAAAGAAACATATTCCCAGATTTTATTAAGATAGCCTACCTTATGCCTATGATTCCCATAAGCATTAAAATTTGTCTTCTTCTAAGGCAGGACAACCCTTAAAGGTAAGTACGGTTAGAAATCTATTTATCTCGATCTATTTTTTACTTAATTTTTATGAATTAATTAAAATGTAATGTACGACGTTTTCTTTATAGATCAAATGAAAAATACTAATAGTTAATGTGTTAATATTTATTAATGGAGACATTCGAATTCAAGATTTTTCTCCCCCTCATCTCCCAATATGTAATGTACAGAAATATAACTTATATTTTTAATTATAATCTATTGGAAAGCTTTTCAAAAAGTATGTGCAAGTAAAGACAAACCATGTTGAGCTATCCATGGAGAGTTCTAACCACTAGAGAGTTCTAACCAATGAGTAATTATGTTAAGTGTCATTGTGTGAAGTATAGTAGATTGGAGCAACTAAGAGGTTGTACATGTACTACAAATGGTATATATAAGAGCAAGGTCCCTATCCTAATAAGGTGTGATTCAAGGAGGACCCAGACTTAAGTTGTTGGGCAGGGTTGTAACACCATAGACATACAAAAATAAGAGGATCCAAAGGTTGTACAAGTGTAAGAGTGTACAATTGAGGATAGTTTGAAAAAATTATTATGTACCTATACTAACAACGTTCGATCATCTACTTTTTCAATAACAAATCTCTTATGAACTACACACTAGAAAAGTCTCGTGTTGGTTTGCTATGAGATCATTCATCCTAAAAGTAACTAGGCATCTCATAAAGGGCTACCCATGGAAAGTTTTAACCAATATAGAGTTGAGATTGAATTAGACAATTTAATATCGTCAAGTGAGGGAGGACAACGCCAACATTTTAAAAGCTCCAATTCATGGTATGAACTAAAAATAAAATAAAATTTTTATTGGAGACTAAAAATGACAAAAAAATTATTGTGAATCAGAAACAAAATTAACAAATTAATTGAAACCAAAGATTATATATAACTGTAATTAATTATCTAATTATATTTTTTATTAATTTGGGAAACTAAAGCTTATAACTGTAATTTGAAAATTCATTTAAGGTGAGAAATAAGAGAATTAATAATAATAGTAAGATTAAATTAACGATCCCGATTGTATTATTTATTAAAAGTAAAAGGTAATTGAATTTAATAATAATTGTAAGATTAAATTTAATAGTATTGATGACATTGTTTATTCTTACTACTTTTAATAATCAATGCAATACAGTTAAATTTAATCTTACATTTATTATTAACTTTTCGCAATATATTTTTTTTCTCATCTTTATATTGAGTGATAAATAAGTTTATGGTAAGAAATGGGAAAAATTAATAATAATTATAAGATTAAATTTAATAATATTAATTACATTAACTATTAAAAATAATAAAATAATTAAATTTAATAATAACGGTAGAACTAAATTTAACAATACAAAGTGTATTGTTTATTAAAAGTAACAAAGATTAAATATTTTATTACTTTTAATAATTAATACAATTAATATAATCAATACCATTAAATTTAATTTTATAGTTATTATTAATTTTTCTTATTTTTTATAATAAATTTAATCTTATTGTTATCCAAAAATGTATTTGCTGCTTTGAATATTAGCGTACTGTTCAAAAGCTTACGTGTGTAAGTTCTCCAACAAAACATTACAAAACAATAGATATGAATTAAAATCATATGTTACACAAGTTTGTTTATAATTAATTATAGTTCAAATTTTTAAAATGTTAACGACTATTTTTTATTAATTTATAATTTCTTCGACATTATATTTTAGATAATTTTAATATTTTAGATAATATTTTTAATATAATATGCATATATTTTTTTATGAAAATCGCTTATAGAAATTGCCTACATAAAAAAAATATTATCATTGAGTGAGTACTAGAGTTATTAAAATTCATTTTTTTAAGTTCAACACTTATCACAAAACTGGGATTTATTAGCACTTTCTACAGGGTTTATAACTATTGAGATTCGAGAGAATCTAATTAGCTGAAAACCGATTCCAAGACCGAACTTTTTATAAGTTCAATTAACGGATTTTTCTTTCTCACCCAAATTAACTAAAAAGATTATTTTATCCTTATAAATTTAAAAGAGGCTTCATGGATTTTCTTTGTAGGAAAACAAGTGAATTATTTTAATTAGTAAAGTTTTTTATAGTTATAAATTTTATTATCTAAAAAATATTTCTTTTGTTACATTACATTGCAGAACATGATATCAGCGACATTTTTTTATTTTTTTTTCATTTTAGATTATGAAATCTCCAATAGCGAGCAACATATCTACGGATCCAATTATTCCTAACACATTGATTTTACAATACATTGCGAATCACTTGATGTGCTATTATGTAATTACATTAATTATGTGATCCGTAATGTATTATTACACAATTATAGATAATTTAGTCTGAAACACAAAAATATCATAGGCTTGATAATTACATATAAATTATGAAATTTTTAATGTAGTTAACAAAATACATTACATATTACAAAATTTTTAAAACAGTTAAAAATTGCATTACGGATCCTAATATTTGTAATACACTTAAAAAAAAATACATCACGTATTCTGAAATCTTCAATATATTAAAAAAATTAAGAATTAATAAATCTGCAATATAAGATATTTTGGAAGTTTTTTAACTTTTGAGTGCAAAAATAAAAGGCCTTCATTTTACATGAGGAAAGTCAAAGGCCCACTATGAAACGTACACCAGCCCATGTTGAATATAGTGGTGTCTACTATCCAAAAGATAGAACTTCCGCTAGATCAATCCATGCATAAAATGCAATCAATACATGGAGGAGGTGCAGAGAGAAATTTCCTACCAGAAGTGACACGAGAGTAAAAGACATCTGTATGAGGAAAAAAGATATTTATGCTATGTTTGTCTTAGTGGTAGAAAAAAAAAAATGAAATAGAAGAGAATAAGATGAAATGTTAATGGATTAAAGATATATTTCTATTGTTTGGAAAAATAATAGATGAGAATTCATTGTAACTTTTGATTTAATATATTTTTTCTTATTTCATTAATTAATATGCAGTATAATATACATTAAATAAATTAACATATTAATTTTAAAATTTCTTAAACTTTATTTTATTATTTTTAATCCATCCTCCTTCATTCATTTGTATCTTTATTTTAATAAATTAAGAATAGTTATTTTTACTCATTACATTCCACTCCATTTCACCATTTATTTCACATCCAAACATATCCTAAGTAGCACCCAAGCAAAAATATTTCTTTGAGAAGTTAATTCAACACATTGTGGTTCTTAGGGTAGTAAATTTGATTAATCCATCTTCATCCGCTTTTTCTCGCTTTAATTGGATGAAGTTCACCCATTGAGATCGGAGAAAAGAAGTTCAGAAATATAACCCACCTCATTTAGAGATGTGTTAATTGTATTTTAATGGATTAACCTACCATGAACTGTTGTTATTAGGAATGACAACGGGTAGGGACGAATATGGTTAGTGGTTACCCATCATCGACCCGCTACAAAAATCTATTATCCGCTAAAAACCTATCGGATACCTGCTATAGAAATACCCACGAGTTTTAAAAAAACCTACAGGTATCCGCGGGTATCCACCCATGGATTTTTAAAAAAATAATTTTTTAAAATTAATTATTTTTCATAAGAAGTTTTATCAAATAAATCATTTATTTTTTTGAAAAATCTAGAAATAAAATTATACTAGTTTTTACAAGATTAATTAGATTTAAAAGTAAATTAATATAATATATTATAAGAAAATATTTAATACAAATAAAATCTTTATTTTATATTGTATTTTTATAATAAATAATTTTATTAATTATGATGTTTTCATAAAAAAATAAGATTGATATCTATGAATTTTGATAATTAATATTTTAATTTGATTTATTTTTCAAAAATATTATCTTTTTTAATTTATATATATTATTTTAGTTTAACGGGTAACAGGAAGCAGCGGGTACCCGCATGTACTCGCAGGTACGTATACTATGATACATGTACTTGTGCCTGTTAAGAAGCGGGTAGAAAAAAGTTGTACTAGCAGATAACGGGTACCCATTTATACTATTCTTGTGGATATTTTTGCGAGTTTTATTTACGGGTATCCGCATGTGTGAATTTTTTTGCCATCCTAATTGGTACCCCTTAAAAGTAGATTGGCTAGTGGATCCACCAAAATCTATCTAAAAAGAAAAGTTTAAATAAATTTCTCATATTTATAAAATAGGAGCGTTTTGATTAGGGGTGGCTCGAGGGATCGTCTCTTCCGTTTAAGGTCCGCTTCGCAAAGCCAGAGTTTTAAATGAATCATATAAGTTCGATCTGCCAAAAAATACACATGTTACAAATTAAAAGTATTTCTATTTTAAAAATAAATTCTATTCTATTATACTAAATGCATCACCATTTATAATAGTAAAAACATTGAACATTTTTATACTAAAACTAAAAGACTAAAAATATCTCAATTTATAACAATTAACAGTCTAAAACTATTAAATACCTCCGGATTACAAGTTAAGCCCACGAATTTAAGGAATCAGACTACGAAGTTTGTAGCTTCACGAACCAAACTGAAAAAAAATTCAATTTTGCATGTTAATAAAAAAAATTCAAAATCCGCATGGGATTAGCCAACCAATTTGTGGACCTTGGGTGGTATATCACCCGCAATTTTATTTCCATATCCAAGCTTTATTTTTTATTAAGTACCCAATAAGTTTTTTATTTTTGAAATAGATATACGTTGTCATGGAATCTCCATTAATAGATGACATCAAGATTAATAGAGTGTCATGCAAATTTATATTATTTAAAAATTTGCTAACTACCTGATAGTTAAGTTATTTTTATAAAATATACTTTTTTTAAAAGAGTAATTATATTTATATAACAAGAATAAAGATTTATAGCTATTCTGGCCGTTCTCTAGAGTGAGGAGACTCAACTGAAAGCATTCAAGTGTGTTGCTTTCTAGCTGTAGGCGTGACTCTTTATATAGTGTTTTCAGGATCATCCTTATTTCGATATTGGGGGTGATTTTTATCTTTAGCCTACGAATTAGGGAGTTTTTCTAGTGTTAAGGGTGGTTGTATCTTTTGGGGCAATTCCTTAGTTTTAAGAGTGCTTATATCTTTTGAGGTGGTTTCTTAGTTTTAAGGGTGATTATATCTTTTGATATATACTAGTGATTCACAGGTGGATGTGCGCTATTTACGGGGGGTTATGATGTGGTGGTTAGAATTGTTCGGCCAGAAGGTATGCCTTTTAGAGAATTCGGTCGGCATCGAGAGACAAACTGAAACCCATTTCATTCGGTTGACATCTAGAGGTAGGGGTAACATAGCCCACAAGCCTCAAGTGTTATTTATAGCCTAAAGAGGCTTATTAAAGTGGTAGAAGATCGCTCATTAGAGGGAGGGGATGGTAAGCAATATTGATGTTGATTACTCGGCTTTTATTGCTTTATGACTTTGTTCGTTCGGATTTCATCCATGTAAAACTCGTTGGAATTTTTCTAAGTTCAAATCACTTTTACTTCCTTTAGTGTCATCATCGTTCAAGATTCTCGAGGTGTGAGCTATTTTGTTCTGTCCTTATAGAGGACCGTTGAGTTTAGTATTTGGTTGTCTTTACGAAGGACCATCGAGTTAGTATTTGGTTGTCCTCCCTTGGAGGACTGCTGAATTTAGTATTTTGCTGTCCTCCTAAAGGGTCGTCAAGGTTGTATTTTGCTAACCTCCCAAAGGACCATCATCGTTTGAGATTCTCGAGGTGTGAGCTATTTTGTTCTATCCTACAGAGGACCATTGTGTTTAGTATTTGGTTGTCCTTACGGAGGACCATCGAGTTAGTATTTGGTTGTCCTCCCTCGGAGGACTGCTGAATTTAGTATTTTGCTGTCCTCCTAGAGGGTCGTCAAGGTTGCATTTTGCTGACCTCCCGAAGGACCGTCGAGTTTAGTATTTTTTTGTCCTCTCAAATGATCGTAGAGTTAATATTTTCTATGCTCGTAGAGGACCATAGAGTTTAACATTTTTCTATGCTCCCGAAGGATCGTCGACCTAATGTTTTTCTGGCCTCCCGGATGATTATAAAGTTTAGCATTTTTTGTCCTCTCGGAGGACTGTCAAGTTGATATTTTTTGTCTTCTTGGAGGACTTACAATTTAGCAATTTTTGTCCTCTTAAAGGACCGTAGAGTTTAGCATTTTTTGTTCTCCTGGAGGACTGTAGAGTTAATATTTTCTGTCCTCCTAGAGAACCGTATAGTTAATATTTTCTATGCTCCCAGAGAACTGTTGAGTCAATATTTTTTTGTCCTCCTGAGGGATCGTAGAGTTTTTTATTTTCTGTCCTCCTAAAGGACTATTAAGTTAATATTTTCTATCTTCCTGGAGGACCATATAGTTTAGCATTTTTCTATCTTCCTAGAGGACCATCAAGTTAATATTTTCTGTCTTCTCAGAGGACCATAGAGTTTAGCATTTTTTTGTCCTCCTAGAGGATCGTTGAGTTAATATTTTCTATCCTCCCTGTGAACTGTAGAGTTTAACATTTTTCTATCCTCCCGAAGGACCGTTGAGTTCATATTTTTTTGTCCTCTTGGAGGACTATAGAGTTTAGCATTTTTTGTCCTTCTAGAGAACCATCAAGTTAATATTTTTCTACCCCCCAAAAAATGATACAGTTTAGCATTTTTGTCCTCCCAAAGGATCGTCGAATTAGTATTTTGTTGTCTTGTCGAAGGACTATCGAGTTAAATGGTGTCATCTTAGGAATGAGGAAATTTGGAGGGAGGTGCTCTTTCATCACACCTTCTGTGAACAATTGGAAGTCTTGCGGCGGTTCCACCATGGTTGCCCCTTCCAACCGCCTCAAGTTGGTTGTTTGCGCTTGTAAAGTTGTCCTGCCTTGTTCGGCTTCCTAGCGAATTTGTGTGTTTTCCTCTTACATGAGTTATTGGGCTTACATGGCGTCGTCGGTGGCATAACGTGTCTCCAAGTTCTGGCCCTGTATCTCCGCCATCTAGGCCATGAGCTGCTCGATGGTAGGAGGGGTGTCAACTCTGTTGTTGGAGGTCTGACTTCTTGTAGTTGTCATGTTGTTGTGCTACAGCGTAACTCAAGGGTGAAAATATTGAATTCATTGTGCCCTACGGTCGGTGCCAAAATGTTTCAGCCATTAAGCTGTCCTCCGAAATGAAGGGGACTCAACTAGGAGCATTCAAGTGAGTTGTCTTCTAGTTATGGGCATGACTCTTTATATAGTGTTTTCGGGGTTATCCATATTCCGATATTGGGAGTGATTTCTATCTTTTAGCCTACAAATTAGGGAGGTTTCCTAGTTTTAAGGGTGATTATATTTTTTGAGGCAGTTCCCTAGTTTTAAAGGTGGTTATATCTTACAACACATCTTTGTAAGAAAAAAAATTGATAAGTAAAAAAATTAGGAAAAAAATATCAAATTTTGATAAAAAAAAGAAGATAAAACTCATCTTTGATAAAAATATCAAACAAATCTAAATCTCCACCTTTGAGAGTGTTTTCGTCTATGTTATCAAAACCGAACCGGACCGGTTGGTTCAACAGAAAAAACTGGTGAACCGATTCGGTCAACCTTGAAAACCAATGAAACAAAAGACCAATATTAAAATCGGAAAACCAGTCAAGAACCGGTGAAAATTTGTGGTTCAACCAGTTTGTATTTTTTTTTTTGAATTTTTTTTTTGCTAAATTCACCCCTCATTTTCCTAAATCAACCAATTTTTAATTAAAAAATTAAGAAAACTTAGCAATATGAAGGTATATTTAGTAAAATTAGTTTTGTCCATTTATAATTACAACCTCAATATATTTTTTTTATAATCTTAATTGTTATAGTACATTAATAATAAAAAATATTATTTTATTAAACCAGTTCAACCACTGGTTCAATAACAGTTAATTAATGAACCGTGAATCAGTCTTCACCAATTCGATTATTAGCCTGATTTTTAAAACATAGATTTTCGTTGTTATTTATCACTTTATCATTATAACATCACAATGTCTCTTGTTATGATTGTCAATTTGCACCACCTTCACAACCATACTTGTCACTATCGTAAATGTTGGTATTGCCAACCACCATCACTACAATGATTGACATTGTCATTACTTTCTTTGTGACAACATATGATAAAGATACTCATAATGATTGACATTGTCACTATTTTCTTTGTGACGACATATGATGAAGATACTCATAATGGTGGTAACATCTGTTATCATAATTACAACTTACAATGTCATAAATTATAGTAAAAAGAAAATTTATTGTAAATTTGTCACAATAAAACAACAGTACACTTTGAATAAAAACTTTTTCCAGAATTTTGTGTAAACTACATCTAACATATATGTATATATTTCATTCACAAACCACAAGAGTTAAAAATTAGAACTAACTATCAATAGCAGCAAAAATAAAAAGAAAAGACAATGAAGAATTTGTGATACAATAATGATAATAATAATTATATTTTTTATTTTAGATATAAATAATTTTAAATATTTATAAAATAAAGGAATTTTAATTTTGATATACCTTATTTTTACTTTTTATGGATGGTACCTAACTTTTTTTTGTTTGGTAATTATGAAATTGGTATGATGTAGTGATTGATAATAGTTACAACTAACATGAACCACTAGATTTTGAACATAGATCACTTGGTCAAACTTGATTTTTTTTATACCTAACAATTTTTTATTGAATTACTAAATCAATAAATTTTAAATTATTGCAACATTTTTTACAGCATTCATACAACATTTGTTAAACTCGAAAAACACCAACTTTGATGAAATTGAGACAGAAAAAGTTGATGCATAAGATTTGCTCCAATCTATCTCTGGCTATAAACAAGATTCTAAATTTGGAGTTATGATAAACTTACAATATATATCAATTTTTACAATCTTTTGAAATATTTTAGTGCATTCATTTATAAAATATTGTGAGAATAGTATAATCGATTGGTCTATATACATAAGTCGAGGATAACTTTGAAGTTCTGTTTACAACACATCAATTATGCATGTGACCTGTCACGATTGTACCTTTGTCTTCTAATTAATGTATCCGACCAAGCTGAATTGATAGTGAAATGAAAAATTACTTCTAGTATATATTATTATTTTAATGCAATTTGGAAGAGTATATATAGCTTCAATTTTAGTTTGTCGATGCTTTGTTCCTTTTTTAGGGGAGATTTTTGTATTAAACTTGTGCTAGAAATTTGCATTTATGCTATTGTCTAAATTTTTCTATTTTTAATGAATTCCAATTTACTTACTATAATAAATAAATAAATTAGTTAATAAATAAATAAATAGTAAAATTTTTGAAATAGTATCTAAAAAATATTAATGATACTCTTATCTCTGCTTTAAAAAAACACTAGAAAGAATAATATTTTTTATCTATAAAAATAGAATACATATTAAAAAGACTTGTAATGAAATGCATTCAACCAATTAATTAACTTTAAAAGAATAATAAATATAGTAAAATATAAACCCATCAATAACATCTCTAATAAGAGAACTTAATTGATTACTACATACAAATTATAACTTTCAGCTTCATATGTTCTACTCCTTCGATTACGTACATTAGCTTATAAGATACTAATTTTATCATAGATCAATGAATTATTTTCTAGTTGTATGGATATTTTTTGCAATCAAAATTATTCTTCCAAATTAAGTAAACCTACTTGAACGTGGATACCTTCATAAAATTTTCATTTTTAATTTACTTTTTTTAATGGATCATTTAATAAAATTGCTCTACACGAGACGAGAAGATAGAATTGTGATCTTATTTCTCTTTTTCATGTCCAATCAATGCTAAAGTTTGGTTTGAGTTATGAGTTTGGTGGGATGTATCTTCTAATTTCAAGTCTAACACACAAAATCATGATATATAATTTATCAGATTGGTCAATAGTAGCAAAACATTAATGACAATCTAATATGTGTAGTTTGTAAGCCTCTAACATATATGAAAAATACATAATAATTCAATTTTTTGAAACAAAGTTATAAATATCTCGAATTATTTTTGCAGACTAACTCAATTCTTAAAAATAGATTCAAACAACACAATTAACTTCACGTTCTTTTGCTAATCGATAATGAACACATCCTTTTGTTAAATTATACTAAATGAAGAAGTGATTGAAATTTTGAAATTTACCAAGAATTTCCATTAATACCGCAATGGAACATAAAAAAAAACATATGATATTTGTGAACCGCAGTAGGAAAGTATTTCTTATGCTTTCTAATGAATCTTATTAATTATAATATATTATTTGACTTATAAAAAAATATAAAATTTAATTTAATTAATAAAAGATAAAAAATAATATTTTATTTATTCGGTTATCTCAATTAAAATTAAATAGTCTAATTCCGTCACTGCATAACGATGTATCACATTTTTTATGAAAAAAGCTGCATCACTTTTTTTAACAGAAAAAAAAAGGTATATCACTTTTGTTTTGGCATAAAAAAAAAACGTATAACTTTTGTTTAGGAAAACAAAGTTATATCACTTGTTACATTCATTTTTGTACATATAAATTTATTCTTATATTATAAATTTGATTATTTATTGTATGTTGAATTAATGGGAGAATTTTAAAAACTTTTTTTTTATTAATGAGTCAGACGAACTTTTTCTATGTTAAATATCCCATATTTTATTTATTCATATTTTTATTCGTTTCAAATATTATCACCCAAATTTATTGAATCCTAATTTAAATTTATGAATAGAAATTTTTGGCTTGAATTTAATTTTAGTACACCATATTAAAATCTATTTCTTGATTAAAATAATTTATTCCCACAATTTCGTCTTAACTCCAAAGGTCTCATATCCTTAATTTATTTCTTTTTAACAAAAAAATTATCATTATTGATTTTTATTCTTAACTTTAACCTTTATTTATACTTAACGATACATCCATAATAAACAAAGGCTTTCTGATATTAATTTTAAGGCTAAAATAAATTTTATTTCTTTATATTTTTTATTATATTTAGTTTTGTTTCTATTTTCTAAAATATTTAATTTAATTATTTATATTTTTAAAGTTATTAAAAATTTATTTAGTCCAAAATAATTATATATTTTATTTGGGACATGAACAATTAAATTCACATATACACAGAAGCGAGAAAATCTAATTGAAATTTGAATAAAAATATTATAAATATCATGAACAATATGAAATTTTTATTTAATGGACGAACATATATATATATATATATATAAATTTGAGAAATCTTCTAAAGCTTATTTTAAAGAGAAAAATACTTATTTAATCATAACTCTTTTTTAATTCATTTTATTAATTATATTTTTGTGTAAAAACAAGATTATCATCAAACATAAATGTAAAACTTTTTTACACAGTTAGTGCATAGGTGTTAAACTTTATTTCAAACACTAGAAAATATATTGAATTAAGTTATTATTGATATTTTTTATCTCTTTTAAAAAATATATTTTTTGATAATTTATTATGGCAAAATTAAGATACATTGTAGAAGTAAGAAAAATT
Source organism: Psophocarpus tetragonolobus (assembly GCA_037954015.1). Classification (NCBI taxonomy): domain Eukaryota; kingdom Viridiplantae; phylum Streptophyta; class Magnoliopsida; order Fabales; family Fabaceae; genus Psophocarpus; species Psophocarpus tetragonolobus. The sequence continues at coordinate 98,346,842 of CM075688.1, forward strand.
AATGTGAACATAAAAAAAGAAAATTAATTTTTTTTCTCTTTTAATATTATCTTAAAATTTTAAATTTTTTAATTCTTTAGTAGTTAGTATGATAAAAAATAATAATTTAAGTCTAACTTTTTTCAACTAATCAACAACTAACTTTTATATTATGAGTTAAGTCTAATTTCTTTTATAAGAAAATATATGCAATTAAGTAGCTATTAATTTTTTATCTCTTTAAAAATTTACTTTTTTAATCAGTCAATAATGCAAAATTAAGATATATATATATATATATATATATATATATATAAATAAATAAATAAAAGTAAGGAAGTTAATATTTTTATTTTTTTTAATATTCTCTTGAAATTCTCAATATTTTAATTCTATAATGGTTAGCGTAATAAAATATTAATATTAAGTCAAAGTTTTCTCACTATTCCAACTTATGTATTATAAGTTAACTCTAATTCTGATTAAACATTCACTATAGTCATGTCATTTCTATAAACAAAAAGGTTATCTCAAAATGAAAGTAATTGTTAATAAGATGTTTAAAATTGAAGACATAATAGCATCATTGGTTGCATGCCTCAATACTTCTATTTTACAGTCATTATATAGCTATATATTTAATTCTTGACTTAGAAAATATGCTACAAGTTAGTACAAATTAACTTCAGGTTTATTTTTACTTGACTTACTTTCAATTATTTTTTATGTTTTTTGGTAATGCTTCAACAATTTAGCACTACTTAAATTTCCTTTGTTTTTAAACAAAATTTTCATTATATTATTGTAGAAATATCATATCGTTACCAAAGGAAATAAGTTTAACCTATGTTCGGACATAAGTACACTTGAGTCTTCTTATATTATATATGGCTTTATTGATGTTGATTCAATAATTAAGTTATTTTTCTATTATTTTTATATTTTTATTTTCAAATACAAGATTGATAATTGAATAATAATGTGCTTATTGAGAAGATAATTAAACTAACTTCTATCTTATCAATAATCAATAATAATAGTAAAAGAGTTACTAAAGAGAAATGTTGGTTACGAAACCTATGGTATTTGCAACATTACATCATATAAACTTGGTGATAAAGAGAGATTACAAACCCATAGTATTTAATGGGTCGGGTTTAAAAACCCTATTAAAACCTCATGAAATTCACAAAGGTTGGAAACCTCATGCAAGTTGTAACATTTTGGGCGTTGCCCAAAACCTCTACTACACTTTGATAATTTTTCAGGATTTGAACAATTATCAATAAAGTGTTAAACGAGGCTTTTAACCTTTGATAATGTCACAATTAATCTCCGATGAATTTCTTTTTTGTAGTGTAATAATAAATTTTAATTTTTGTTGTTAAATATGTATTTACTTGCAATTTTCAACTCATTTTTAATTAATCAAATACAAGTATATATATATATATATATGTATTTCTTTTTTTGTACTGTTAAATTGGGTTATATAAATTATTTTCACAATACTGTTAGGTGTGGACAACTTGTTCATCCCATCATGTTTTTTGAATATATCTTTTGATTCTAATATATATATATATATATATATATATATATATATATATATATATATATATATATATATATATATATATATATATATATATTTTGTTAATTTATTGTAACAAGTTTTATATGTCTCAAATTAGTTTTAAAAAGTTATTCAAAATTGTACGTGTTCTAATAAAATTAAAATGGTCTTTATTTCAAAAAATCCATTTATAGACTTTTATAAAATATATTAAGTCCAACTTATTATTAGCCTGATATTAACTAATATTCCTTAATATTATCTTACACTCGTCAGTAATTTGTTTGGTAAAAATAGTTTATAATCTATCTAAAACTTATAAATTAACTGAAAAGTTAGAATTTATAAGTTAATTTATTTAATTGGAAATATTCAGTAAAATTAACTAATAAGATAAGATTAATGTAAAATGACATATAAAAAATAATTATTTAATTGAAAATGTCAAATAAATTAGTGAGAATAAAAGAAAAAACTTATAATCAAGCTATATTTTTTATAAACTAGTAAAGTAGCTTTTAAAAATACGTTGAAAACTATTAAAATAAGCTCACGAGTTTATTTTCACAAGACTAAAATCGTAAATTCTTGTTATTAAGCTTTTTAAACATACCTAAAGAAAAAAGCTTTGTAAACATAGCAATTCATGCACGGCGTAAAACAAAAAAGAAGAAAAGAATATAATTAATGTGTTATCTTAATTTTTCCCATAAAATTGATGGAACTATATCCGTTTCCGCCATGTGTCAACCTCCATGCTCATCCCACGTGGTATGTATTCCCCTATCCAAGATTAAAGATATTCTTAACGTATTCCAAAAAAATTTCAAATATAACAAAATGATGTCACGTAACTTTTGTATTATTAAACTAAAAATAATATTATAATAGATCTGAAATATCATAAAAGTGATAGAACTATGAAAAGAATATTTATTTTTTGTTTAAAATGTCTCTGTATAATGAATCTAGTTTAGTGAATATATTTAATTTAAAGAAGTATTTTGATAAGTTTAGTTATTTAATGATGAAATTTAAATATTAAAGTCGATGGCATAGATAGTTGTAGAAATGTCGCTATCCAAAATATTTGGTGTGGAAGTATTTTAGAATTTCTCCAAAAGTTGACATTCTTGACGCACCATCAGACCCACGTAATCAACAGTGTTTTCATCCACATGAAGCACATCAGGCTCCAACCCAATTGTTTCCCTCTAATCTTCGTGGTCCCTTCTCAGGTTTGGCTTATCTTGATGGCTAGTAGATTCTTTGTCACACAAGTAGCTAGCTATATTAGACACTAATACACCACACAAGTCCCTCTCAATCAAGGATATTTGAGGCATCAACTCATTGAAAGAACCTTCAACCTTTCCATCCATCCCTAGCTAGCCACCCTTCAAGATACCAATTACCAAACAATTAATGCGTGACCCTTAATTTCATCACTCGTCACTCACATGTATAAAAACAACACAAACCCTTCAACCTATAATTAAGTGTGACTCATTAGTTCTCTTCATCTCTTACTTCAAAATCATACATTTTAAGCAAAGTACGTAGGTACTAGATATGGAACGCATAACAAAATTGGCATCACAAAAGGCAGTGGTGATCTTCAGCAAGAGCTCGTGTGGGATGAGCCATGCAATTAAGAGGCTGTTTTATGAGCAGGGTGTGGGGCCAGCGATCTATGAGCTTGATGAAGACATAAGAGGGAAGGAAATGGAATGGGCTCTCATGAGACTCGGGTGCAACCCTTCTGTTCCTGCAGTGTTCGTCGGTGGCAAATTTGTGGGTTCTGCCAACACAGTCATGACCCTTCACCTCAATGGCTCACTCAAGAAAATGCTCAGAGATGCTGGTGCTCTTTGGCTTTAGAATATCAACGCCACATGCAAACAAACACACCTCCTTTAACTGTATTATAATATCATAACCTACCACTTTTTTTCTCTGTCCCCGCGCGCGGCTTTTCGAATCTACATTGTACTATAATCATCTCTAGAGATTGTGCTCCAACATAATATTGAGTTCCATAACTTTTTGTATTATGCTTCTTTTAAACAACTTTATGTTATGTCATTAATATATATAAGAAAATGGTGACAACAAAATAATTATTTTTAAAAATTATTAATTAACAACTTAATCCAAAAATACATATAATGTTTTGAAGTGAGATCAAAATCTAAATTGTGTTCTTCTTATGTTTCAGTCTGAGAGTACGTTCTCAATTATATGCAATGCGTAAATGTTTTTCAATATTTTCTTCGGACCGCATTCCACAACGGTGTTGTGGACTCATATAAAACAATATTAATGTGCTGGAATTGTAGGCACAAAATAAAATAGGATATAACTGCAATGAATTTTTGGAGTTGAGTATTCTGACTTACGTAGAGGATGATCATGCATTCCATTAATTTTAAATTTTGACAAATTTTAATCATAGGGGTGTACGTGGCACAAAAATGACATGTGTGTATGTTCCGGTCTTTATCATTTCGAAAGAAGGATATATTCCTTGTTGATTGATATATGCATATAGAAGTGGATAAATTTCCCATCGAACAGAAATATTCTAATTGTAGTGTTCTTCCATAAATATGTACACGTACTAGATATCATGGATGTGGCCCTTCAATTAATATGCTTTTTGGGTGTATGCATAATAAATATTCTTTAGATTATCAAATATTATATATTATACATTTTAAGATATTTCAACTATAATTTTAACTTATTTTTTATCATATATAAAATAAATTTTAGAATATTAGAGAGTAATATGTTATCTGTATTAATTTTATTTTAATTTGAATTTCTATTTGTTTATATTTTGTTTCTAAATTTCCAGAAATAAATAAAGAGAACGTGAGGTCTATTAACAAAGATTGTGTGTTAAATGATTCATTAATTGAAACTTCATGTACACGGTCAAATCTTAAAAAATTAACTATCATTAGATTAAAATATGTAGTTTAGATTACAAAGCATATTAAAGAACTCATTAATACTTCACATATACAACGTTAAATCTACAAAAATTCTTTAAATAAAATTAAATTTCTGAAATATTAATTTAATTATCACATTGTAAAGTATCTTAAAACTATCTAAATTTTTTATTTTTTTAAAATGACAATTTTATTAAGTACACACAAAAACTATCATAAACATATCACCACCATGATCATCAATGTCATGATGATAAATGTCCATTTTATACAAAAATATATAGATATCTTTATGGCACTTATTTAACTATGAAATTAAAGAAAATGTTTTGTGTAATTCAATTTTTTTTTACAAAAATCTAAAAATATTTTGTTTTGAACAGAGTATTGAAATTGTGCAATTAACCTTTAATTTGTTGTTGAATCTTGCCTTAAGATAAACATGGAATAAAGAACAGAAGTGAATGATGTAATAACAAATGAGTTCCAACATTGATTCATGTGATTTGTAAGGTAAGAAGCCAAAATTTGACCAACAAAACCTAACGACCAAAAAAGTCATTGATCCAAGCTTAAATTTGCTAAGTCAAAGGGAGAATCAAATTTTAGAGGTCACTTAACGAAACCCCAAAAAAAAAACTACAAAATATTGAAATTTGTTGAGCAAATTGTTTTTGTTCCGTGAAACCAAGTTGGCAGCCAATTCATTGAGCAAGTAACTATTTGCTAAGTGAATTTGGTTTGAAAATAGGTGGTGAGAGAAAGGGGCAAAACATCCTTAAAACACATCCAAAAACTCATTTCTTCTCTTCTCTCTCTCCCCCATCTCTCTATCTTATAAATAGTTCATGGTGGGATCCAATTAAGCAAGATTTTCAGGATTGAGACACTGATCAATACTTTGTAATTTACTTTTACTTTTATTTAAGTTTCATTTATCTATTTTAAATCTTCTTTATGTTTAATGCTCGTTATTTGTCTGATAAACTTATAACGTGATTTATTTAATTTCTGTTATCGAAAGATATTCAAGAAATTATAGAACTAAGAAGTTCATCATATGATGACTACGCTTAGAAATAAAGTAGGATCTGTATGTCTGGTTTAATAATTGTTTTGTATTAATCAAGTTTTTGAAATAATTCTTGCTAAGAAATTAGGGGAACTTTCAATAATTTAGTTCTCTATTGTTAATGAATTAGGATAGAGAAACATTCAACAATTTTGGAATAGATGAATGAACTTAGGTAAAAGTTAGTAATTTACAAGTATTACAATTATGGAATAGAGAAACCCTTGATCATGTTGCCTTATTATCAATATTTATAAAAAATTCACAAAACATATAATTTATTTTCCAACTTAGCTATTTAGTTGTCCTTATTTGAATTCTTGTAAAAGGTTTTTATAAAAGAATGATTGAAATTCTAAATTATCTTTCAAGTCCCATAGAAGACAACCTTATTTAATCAGTTCTATACTACAATATGACTAGTGCACTTGCTAGAAGGAGAGTAGCTAATTAAAACTCTCAACACATGACCACCACAACTAGTCCACAATTATCACATTTGTTATTATCACCACCATGAACACTACAACTATCATAATTGTCATTGTTAACGTCTTGACTATGGCATCGCTAACACCACCACTATCACCACTAATGCCACTATTGTTACCACTCACTACCACCACTATGATTGTTACATCATCATCACCATTATTATCTATACCATCACCATTGTGCTTGTCGCCATGGTGGTAGGAAATATGGTGGTGATATCGATAATGATGGTAGTGATTGACAATAATGATGGCGATGATCATCATCATAGTAATGGTTGTTGTGATTTTATATTTTGTCACTTTGTTTTAAATAATGATAATGTGCCCTAATTTCTAAAATTATTGAATTTGTACTGATAGTTAGTAAATTAGTGTTGACTGTTATAAATGACAAACATGAACTAACATGTAGTAGTGATTTAATGACATGACAAATACTAATTATGTTTAAAGATTATTTAAATAATGAAAAAAATAATATTAATTAATTAAATCACATCACCTGTCACATTATTAAATTAATGTCATCTCTCAATCAACATTTGTGACTTAAGAATCAATCTCAATTTAATAAGGACTTAGCACATATTAACAATTTTAAAAATAAGAGTAGCAAGTATAATTATATCTAAAATATTTTTGAAATTTGATTGTATGTGTGAGGTTTTAATGAATTCTTTAATCAAGTGTTTAATATATAAACTAGCCATTTTGATCTATAGATGGTTATTAAGTGCTCTCACTCTCACAGTAAATCACTTTTCTCACAAGATAAATTATCTATGTATATATATAACTAAAAATAGTTTAAAACAAATAAAAATGCTAGACAAGTATATGATAGATATTGGAATCGAGTAAAAATTCTACAAAATACGTGTTTTTTAGTATCAATAAGTGTGCTTATGTTTGTTTGGAGTTGAGAAGTGTTACTCAAAGTTATTTCAAGCAAAATAGAGCAAATGGTGAAATGAGTGAAGGGCTCACAAGGGAGAGAAGAATATTGGAGTCAAACTACAATAAGAGAGATGAGCACCAATTAAAGAAAGGAATGCAAAAGTAAGCACAATGGTTTGGTGACCAAAAAAGGAATGCAAAAGAGCTTCAACAATGTATTCTTCTGCCAAGGAGTTTTGACAAAAGAAAGAGTAGGACTTGATGGACAAATAAAATGAAACGAGATGGACTCAATGGAGGAACTAAGGGACTCAATGGTAGAACACAAGAGAGCTACGCAACAAAATAAAAGGAGCTCAATAGAAAGAGAGGATTTCTACGGAAAAGTGATAGTATTTCTTTAGAGAAACAAAAGGGTTTCTTAAGAGGAGAGAGAGGAATTTTTCTATTTTTAGGGGGGAAAGACAAAATAAAGAAAGCATAAAGGCGTGAGGGTAAAAATTGAAGAGTTTTTTTTCGAGGATTTTAAAACCAACTTCTATAATAAGTGATGTTGTTTGCGATACTCTTATATATATTTAAATAGATATTAACGTTTCAACATCAGTCATTATATAATCGATGTTGATATCTTTAAAACATAATTTATTTAAGAACTAATGTATATATTTCTCAATATTTACAAAATTGTTACTGCATTTTTATTGGGGGTGTTCACGGATTGACATGGTTTGTTTTGGAGTAAAATAAAAATAGAACCAATTAATTTTAATGATTGATTCAGTTTTTGAAAATTTTTTCTTGACTCAAACTAATAATAATCGGATTGGTTCAATTCGGTTTCATAAAAAGCCGATAAAAAAAATAATTTTTTTTCATAAATCATAAAAAATAAATTTATATCTGAAACTAGTCAAATTCATTAGTCTACTAAATTCATAATTCTATAACAAAATATCAAGTATTTCATACATATTAAATTAGTCAAATTAAAATATTAAAACAACACAATACAATACAAACAACAAATTGTATAAAATAAATTTACTAACTTAAAAATATAAAATAAATATATAATAATACTATAACATATATTTTTGGATTGGTTCGGATTGCGTCAGAGTTTTAAAATACGAAAACCATGAACTAAACCGAACAAGGTCGGTTCTGGTCAGTTTGGGTGAGTTCAGACCCAATCAAATAAAAAAATCAATCAAACTAATTGATTCGATTTAGTTTAATGGATTTTTCGAGTTGAATCCAAAATGATAAACACCCCTATTTTTTATTAACAACATTTTTGTATGACCTATATAAATACAATGATGTTATATCAGTAATTAGTATGCATTAAGAAAATCTTTAATTATAACTTGTTATATTAACAAAAAATAAGTCTGTGCATTAACAAACTCATTACTAACTAATAATGCATAAATTTATTGTATAGTTGATGTGTGTTATTAACACTGCTAAAAAAAATACTTTTATAAACAACTTTTGAGATTCATTATATGAAAAAATCATTCTTAGAAAAGTATGGTGACATTTTTAAATTAATTAATTTGAATGTTTTAAGAACAGTTTTCTTAAAAAAAGATTAAGAATTTTTTTTTTGGGTCTGTTAAAATTTGAGTCGATAAAAAAAGTATTTTTGTGATATAGTAAATATTGAACTGATAAAATGTTTTTTTATCAGTATATTTTTGGATCTATCTAAATTTTAACAAATAAGAAAGGGACACATACGGGGCACATAATCACGCGAGACACAAACACAATTATTCACGTCTATTTTGAACTTCTGCGCTGCTTCTTTTAATTTTGCTTGAACCCTCACATTGCTACTTAAACCCTTTCAGGCTGCTCGGCTGATTGACCCAAGTGGTTTTATTTTTAAAAAAAATTACCAGTATGGGTCTGCTTTGAAAAATATTACTAGCATGGGTCTGTTTTTGGTGGTTGACTCGGTCAAACCGCAATCTGAATTGCGGTTTCGTTGTCACGTCAGCAAAGTGATTACGTGGAAGCCAGCGTGGAAAAACGACTACGAAACCGCAAGTGGGAATTGCGGTTTGACTGAAAACACAGAAAATCGCAAGTCGCATCTACGGTTTGAATTAAATATTATTTTTATCATAAACCGCAAGTGCGAACTGCGGTTTATGTTAAATACAATATTTAAATATCATCAAAGTGGCTGTGGTTTAATGGTAAGAATTTGATGTTGTAGTTGTAGAAACCTGGGCTCGAATCCCAGCAGCCACACATAAAACCGCAAGTCACATCTGTGGTTTGAATTAAATATAATTTTTATCATAAACCGCAAGTGTAAACTGCGGTTTATGTTAAATATAATATTTAAATATCACCAAGGTGACTGTAGTTTAATGGTGAGAATTTCATGTTAATTGATGTCGGATTTAAATCACATGGCTTACTTTTTTCACTTTTATAGGATAAAAAAGTAAGCCAAGTGATTTTAATTAAAATCAGTGTGTGGCTACTGGGATTCGAGCCCAGGTCTCTACAACCACAGGATAAAATTCTCATCACTAAACTACAGTCACTTTCATGATATTTAAATATTATATTTAACATAAACCGCAGTTCGCACTTGCGGTTTATGATAAAAATAATATTTAATTCAAACCACAGATGCGACTTGCGATTTTATGTGTGGCTGCTGGGATTCGAGCCCGGGTCTCCAAAACTACAACATCAAATTCTCACCATTAAACCACAACCACTTTGATAATATTTAAATATTATATTTAACATAAACAGCAGTTCGCACTTGCGGTTTATGATAAAAATAATATTTAATTCAAACCGCAGATGCGAATTGCGGTTTTCTGTGTTTTCAGTCAAACCGCAATTCCCACTTGCGGTTTCGTAGTCGTTTTTCCACGCTGGCTTCCATGTAATCACTTTGCTGACGTGACAACGAAACCGCAATTCGGAGTTGCGGTTTGACCGAGTCAACCACCCAAAACAGACCCATGCTAGTAATATTTTTCAAAGCAAACCCATACTGGTAATTTTTTTAAAAAATAAACCCACTTGGGTCAATCAGCCACGCTGCTCCATACTAGGGTAGGTATACGAAATTAAGTTTATGAACCTCCTAGCTAATGCGGATTTTGGATCTGTTTTCTCAAAGAATCATAATTATAGAAAAAGTTTTAAGTTGAATCTATGAAATTTGCAGACTTTGCAAGTTAAGTTTATAGACTTACAATTTTGACCCTTAATCCGTTTAAAGAAATAAATTTGTCATTTAAGCTATTAGTTTGTGTTAAGATTGTAATTTTTTTTTTGTAAATTGTAATATTTTACAATTTTAATATTAAAAATAGTCAATTTTTAGATTATGATAAATAATACATAATTTTTAGTATGACATATTATAACTTAATTAATTTAAAAAATATTATATATTTATTAAATTTTTTTAAAAATATATGTGTGTATGCAGATTTACAAATTAATCCGTTAAACTTGCAAACTTTGCGATATTATGAATTTTTAAAAAATTTTATTTATTTTTGTGAATTAGATTTATTTGACCATTTAAAATATAAGTTTTATGAACTGTACTTAGACAGGGCAAACCGGTCTATATTACCCACTCATACTTCATATTACTTAAACTTCTTCACGTTGCTTCGCATTGCTTAAACCCATTCACGCTGCTTCACGCTTTTCGTCACGTTGTGTTGTGCCATCGTCTCTACCATGCACTCACATCATCGTCATGCACTAGCACCTGTGCCGCCATGCCTTTATTTTGTCATTGCTTGCAATCTCGTGTCCACCCATGTCACCGTCTAAACGTCACTGCTTATAAAACATTTGGTTTTTCAATTTTTTGTAACTGTAATAAAAATTATATTGCAAATGATATGATTTTTTTTATTATGTTAGAGCTATGGATAGATACTAAAGATGGGTGAGTTTACCGTAAGAAATTAAAAAGAAGCCTTCATAGAATATTTCTCATGTAAGTAATTTCAAGTTAACTATCAATTTGAAATTAAATATTTATTAATTATATTTAAATTTTATATTCATGAGTGTGGCTATTATATCATGCACATGCTTATGATTGTCAAAATTAATGGAAAGATATAATGCAATTCTCATAAACTTATATTAATTATGTCTTATTTTTAGTAGTGTTTTATTAGTTCCTAAGCTAATACTTTATCATATATTTTTTTCAAATTGTAAATCTTTGACAATCAAGAATGTCCAATGCCTATGAAAAATATTGCAAATATTCACAAATATTTGGACAAATTATTTTCTTGAAATAATCAGCTTGTAAACTTTTTCGTTTAGATGTTAGTTTCTTTGGATGTTAAATTTTTTAAAACAGTTAACTTGTAAATTTTTTTGTAAATTTTACTTTTTTTTTATAAGCCATGAAAACATTATTCAAAATCAAGAGGTTTTACAAAAAGCAGAAGATGTGCTTGTGATATAGAAAGAAGAAACTTAAACACAAAGCAATGGGTTCATCACCCATTTGTGAAATGAATGTACCATAAGTTTTTTTTGCGCAATACCACTCTTAAGAGCTCAATTGGGTTGCATGGATGATATTGTCAACTTAAAAAAGTTAGTCCTAAAAATAATTGTGTTCCTAACCTTCCAAACGTGTCATAAACCTGCATGTCAAACAAAAGATCAAGCTTTTGACGCCACTTTAGAACTAGTGACTAAACCCAGATATAGTTGACAAAAAGGTCGAAAATAGTTGTGAAGCACTGTCAATATTCTCCACCAAGAGCGTAACTTGATAGAAACTTGAATCAACATGTTACAATTCATAAATAAGTGATTTACTTGTCAAATGTAAGATTGTCAAAAAAATTTATTAATGTGAATGAGTAGTTATTGTCAATATTTCTATTGTGATTTTTTTATTGATTATTATAAGGAAAAACATACAAAAAAATATTAAAAATTAATTTTTTAGATTGGTTATTAGCATAACCTTAAAAGTTTAATTTTTAACATCAATTATGATGTCAAAGGTTCTTGAAAGTTTACCCTTTTAAGAATAGTTGTAAATACTGGTTCTTAAAAATGTCATTTTTAAGACTGAACATAAATATAGTCGTTCTTAAAAATGTTACTTTTTTAAGAAAAGTTATAATCATTCTTAAAAGTATGTAACATTTAATATTCATAAGAAAAATGACAATCATATTGTTTTCAAAAGTCAATTTTAGTTGTCTTTTAAGTTATTTTTGTAATAATAAGTTACCTTATTATTGTACATTAATTAAGACAATATTTAATTAGTTATAATTTTTCCAATATATTTCAATTAAAAATCAAACATGTATTGATAGCAAATCTTATTAAAATTTATAAGTACAATTTATCTTTTAAAATGTATTTCTTTGCTTAAAAGAATCAAATCTAGCATTGCTATCAATAGAGTTTAAAAAAAAACTTTTGCTTGGATTTTGCTCCTCTTCTTGAAAATGTGAATGTGGATTTAACGGATAAATTTCGATAACAATTATTATTAAAAATATATAATTGATAAACTCAATAGATGCATTAAAAAATAGTTTAATTGACATACATTGTCAGTGTAAAAGATTTTTACACTGACATTCAATCATGACTTTTAATTTATGTGACTTTTAAAGTAATGATGAGTAAAGTCAACAAATTTGTCATGAATGAAGGGTTGTGGTTAAATGTCAGTATAAATTTTTTTACAATGATAATATATACCAATTAAACTCTTAAAATCAGAGTTTAACACTTATACACTGTCAGTGTAAAAGAATTTTACACTGGCAGTTAATCACAACCTTTCATTTACATTATTTTAAAGTATTAATTGATAAAGTTAACAAACTTACCATAAATAAATAAATGGTTGTGATTAATTGTCAGTATAACATTTTTTACACTGACAATGTACAATTGTTTTTCTCTTAAAAAAGCCAAATACATATTTTATACCATCTAAAATTAGTTACAATCTTAATAACTAATTTTCAAATCAATAATTATTAATAGAATTAAATTAGTATATACTGTCAGTGAAAAACTTTGTACACTAACATTTAATCACAATTCTTCGTTATAATAAGTTTGTTAATTTTACCAATTAATATTTTAAAAATTATATAAATAAAGAGTTATGATTACATGTCAGTTTTACACTCTCGATGCATACTAATTAAACTCTTATTAATATACTTGTTATTCGAAAATACATTATCTAGGTAATCCCTTTTACTAAAGCTAATTGGCAGTAGCAACAAAGTTTTATTAGTAGGTAATAAAGACAGTTTTATTAGTAGGTGAGGAGGACGTGCGATTTTCAAATTGTATTGATGATGGGTTTCAATGTTAAATGATTCTGAATATGAAACAGCGTGCATGAATGTCGAATTTAGAATGGAATCTTTTCTTTCACATGATTATAATTATCACTCTTTGTTAACCGCCTATGAAGATTCTATAAGAGTTAAATATTAAGTTAAATATTACATTGTTCCTGTACATTGCGTCCTCTCTTTTGTTAGATCTTATTTCAATACTTTTAACTTCCTCTTCCGCATTTATTTTGAATTGGTACAGATAGTACATATAAAAACACTGAAATTTGATTATTCTCTCAAGTTACAATGTGTTAGGAGGGAAATAGTAAAAAATTCAGTATTGAAATCTGTATTTGTTGTCCCTATTTATAATATTTTTCTTTTTTAAACTTGGTCTTAAGCTATTAGTGTTTTGCTTTATCTGAAAAGAATAGTTTAAACTTGGTCTTAAGCTATTAGTATTTTGCTTTATCTGAAAAGAATAGTATAAATATTTTACTTCTTTATTAGGTCGTTTCAGTGTTCCGATCGTTGAAGGTAGATCTAGTGTTACAGGTAAACTTGATCTTGAGGTAGATCTGGTCCAGACTCTTCGGATATAATATTATAAAAAAAATATATTTATTTCTATTTTTATCATTTTAAAATCTTAATATAGTATTAGTTACTATTCTCTGAATTATATTCTTATAAAATAAAAAACAATATGAAATATGAAAATAATAAAAATAATTGAATATTAAAATATTAATAAATTTAATATATAGAGAGATTAGTCACTTTTGGTGTTTTGTTTTATAATCTTAAATGATATATACAAAGAAGAAATGAAATAGGTAGTTTATTATTATAAAATTAAAATATAAAATAGATGGTTCACTGCCTCTTGGTTTTCCAATTGCCATTATTCTTTGTTTCCGGATAACTACGTAGATTTTAAGTGTGAAACGAATACTGAATGTTTGTATGTGATGCATTGTTGGGATCGATACGACAAAAAATGTGGTGAGAAATTCAAATTGTTAACTATTTTACATGAATAGAAATTGTAATTAGCTCAAGTTAGTCATTACTAATCGTGAGTGACATCCCAGTTACATGACCCCATCATATTGTAACTTGCCCAAAAAACAGAAAACGTGATTCCATCGTGGCCTAGCTACAACGGAATAATAACGTGATAAGGGTGTGAATCATTTGCTTAAATAATTGATGCCATGATATATGGGACTAAAATAGACTTATTTGCGTGACTAGTCAATTAATAATCAAGGAAACGATTCTTCCAAACCAACTGTAATATTCCATTTAGCAATATAAGCTTACGCTGAGGGCTGACTCTGTCTTACGCGATGGTTACTCTTACTTGAATTAATGCTCTACCAATCCCATCTCTTTCAAGCACAATTTTTTTTTTTTCTTTGTTAAAGGGTTTGGTAAGTTTATCTAGACGTACTTCTAAAATAAAAAAATACAAAAAAAAGTTCACATGGTATTTAACTTTCCTCTTTATATATTTTCTAAAAGTGCTTTTAAAAAATATTATCCCTTAAAAGCTAATTGACTTTCCACCACAGACAATTTTAATTAAGCTAAAACAACTTATTAGCTTATGCACGTTCTTGCTGGTATATGCTTGTAAGTATACTAATTAACTTATACAAGGAGTGTTAGTAACATACTTCTTATAATATAATCTTTATTTTTGCTTGAAATTATTGAAAATTATAAACTTAAAAGAAAAAGATATTAATAATAAATAAAATCTATATAAATGTATGTTTTAAGATAAATTTTTAATCAATTATAAATGATTTTTAAAAAAAAAAAGTGTCAAAAAGTATGATATTAGTATTTCTCCATCTTTTATGTATATATACACACCTGCCTAAAATAATTAATGGGATTAAGTTAGACTTAAATCTATCAAAATTAAGTGACCTGATTCCACCTTACTTACTACTTACACCTTGCTCCAAATACACTACACACCCTATTAAAAAATAACTAAAAGTTATATAATTTCGTGCAAAGGTAGGAAGAAGAAAAAGCAATAAATAAATAAGAGAAAAGTAGAACAGACCAGATGATGATGATACATGGTGATGGTTGGAAAATGGATCTTACTAATAAGTATAACCCTACAACCAAAAATTTTGAGAGTACCGAAGACAATATTTAGGCTATCTAGTTATAGATGTTAGGTTAACGTTTGTTTGGAGTATTTTTTTTTTATTTTTAGAGAAAATAGAAAATAATAGTTAAAATATCTTTAATTATAATTTAGATAATATTTTCATTAAAAATATTTTTAGAAAATAACAACAAACAGAAAAAGTTATTTTCAAAAGTTATAATACTATATGAAAACTTAATAACAATATTGTAATTATATAAAAATTAATATATAAATTATATATAAAATTTATAATATTTTTTATAAAATTAATTAAATTTAAAAATATGATTTTTTGAAAATAAAAAATATAAGTAAAAACAAATAGATTTTTTTAATATTGAAAGCTTAAAAATAAAAACAATATTTAAAAAACAAAATAAAAAATATTTTCTGAAACTAACCACACCTAATAAACCAGATTTTTGGACTTAACTAATTATATAAGAGAACTACACATGCATGCTACAAATATAATTTAAAACATTTCTTAGTAGTTATAGAGGTTGCAAATTTTGATATCTTATAATTTCCTATACGTACATAATTAATTCTCATGCATGCAAACAAAACTAATTGTCGATAACCAATATGTGTCGGTCTAATTAATTGAGTGAAAGAGATTCAGGTCCCTTTAGAGTTTAATCTTGAGATTAAATTCTAAAATTTATGCATATGGCAAAAGGATTGTCAG
This sequence comes from Psophocarpus tetragonolobus, assembly GCA_037954015.1. Taxonomy (NCBI): domain Eukaryota; kingdom Viridiplantae; phylum Streptophyta; class Magnoliopsida; order Fabales; family Fabaceae; genus Psophocarpus; species Psophocarpus tetragonolobus. The sequence continues at coordinate 98,363,049 of CM075688.1, forward strand.
AAGACATTATTTTTGCTTTAGCGAACCGTACTCCTAGAGATATATGTAAGCTGAGAAATTGAGAAATCAAAATTCAAAACCTAATTATCAATGGGACACATGCACAAAGATTATAAGTTGGGGATTGGTTTAATGATTAAAGAAATAAGTTCTGCTTCTGTTATTGAGATTTTAATTAATTAAATTTGCATTATCAATATTAAGGGGCCGGAATTAATTTCTCCAAATTAATTCAGCTCGATCTTTTTGATAAATACCACTGATTTAACTACAAATTTCTGTAGCAAAAAAAAATAATTCTCTCTTTTCTGAAAAAAATACATTATTTCTTTTTTTAAGATAGTAATATCTTATTAAGTAGCTGTTAATTTTATATTTTTTTAATTACAAGAACAATTAACGAGGAAAATTATTTTATTCCCCTAATTTGATTACCAATTAATGTCAAAATGTCAAGTTAATTTAATATTTACTTATAATTACATAAACAAGTTATAAGAAACCATCCACTTCATAGAATTATTGTGAATTATTTTAAGACATGTTAAAATCATAGTTTTAAACAACACGTTAAAATCATAGTTTTTAAAATTAGACTAAACCGATACAAAAGATCTTAGAATCGGTAGAAGTTGATAAAAATTTTGTCAAAATCAGTCAACAACTAGTGCTAAAAATCAGTTCCTATTAATATTTTTATTTTTATTTTAATATAAAATTAAGAATAAATCTAAATGCATATATATAAGAATTACAAATAGATAAAATCAACTTTTATTTTATAAAATATATCATTTACTTATGTACATATTAATTTATAAATTTTCATATCCTAATTTCTTATAATGTTATATTATAAGAGTTTATTTATTTTTTATTTTAAATATAATTTTTTTATTGTTAATGAAAATGATATATTTTATTAATTATAAAAATTTAAAATTAATTATTATGACATATTTTATTTTATTTTATTTTGTGTACTTTAAATATACAAATGGTATTTTACTTTAATCTTAAGTGTTATCAAATTATGATATTATATATGATATTATATTTATTTAATATTATTTTATCTATTATTGTTATTATTATATATTAATACTGATTCAATCACAGTTCAATCCTAAAAAAGGTTTGAGGACGGTTTAGTCTTTTATGTGATTTGTAGATTTATAATACATTTGAAAGGCAAGAAATACGACCATTTCAAAGGGCACACACACCATGTTTATGATATCATCATGCAATTCAGTTAAGTTCCTTGAAATAGTGTTATATAGCAAAAATTACTACTCACTCTTACGTCAAATTGGTCATGACCTTAACATTGTGTTTAGGCTTTATTACTATACTAAACTTATATTATATTAATTTATGTTAAGCAGACACATCTGCTTATGATTTCTTTTATAATAATATTTGTTTGGTTTATAAAAAAAAAACTATTGATGAATCTTATTTAAAGAGTGAATCTTAAATTAGTGCCTTAATCTGTTCAATTTTAAAAAAATTAATTAAAATCTTCAATAAAGAAACATATTTAACAATAGATTTATAACTATAGAAGTGGTTTCCTTTAGTGAAGTATTCAACTAGTTTTTTGTCACAATATTATATCTATGAGAAATTTTAGTAATTAACTTATATGTTCGGTTTAAAAGAAAGAAATAAGAAAAAAAAATAAAAGAGAAATTTTTTAATTAAAGTAGAGTCTAAAGTCATGGATCCCACAAAATAAAGTATAATTTTTTTTTCCTTTTTAATTTCTCTCCTTAAACAAACAAAGCTTTTTTTTACTTTTTAATTTCTCTCCTTAAACAAACAACCAAACAAAGTCATTGAACTCACATGAGAAATGAGAGTTTGTTCCGAGGGCAGTGCTAGCTGCTTTTTTTTTTTTTTCCTTTTGCCTAATCGAGAGCAAAGTAAGAGTAAGATGCTAAAGAAAAAGAATAAATTGGAGAAGTGTTAATTAATATTATATATATATATATAAAAAGCTAATATTCAATGTCTCTATTTAGAATAATGGAATAGAATAGGTTTAACTTTATCTAATAATCCCAAAATTATACCACCCTGGCCGTTCCAACTGTCTCGTGTTCATGCAGTACGAATCGGTCATCCTGAAAAAATAAATGATTTTCTGTATGTCTCGTCCTAGCAACCAATTATATTTGTCTGTTCCATGCGTACATTTTTATTTAAGAAGTTCAAATAAGTTCCATTCAAAACAACTTATAGAAAAGCTTATTCAATTCTTAGATAAGAGGAGGTTGTAATATAAGGACCGCCACACATACCAATATATATTGTTATTAATATACATATAGATAGTTAGAGGGAGAGTAAAAGGGAGAGGAAGGAAGAAAGAAAAGAAAGCAACCGTAACAAGTTTTAATTATGAAAGAAAAAAAATAATATTAGAAATAAGAGTAAAAAGAAGTGTAAGTTTTCAATAATTTAAAATATTTTTTTTAAAAAAACTATTCTAAATAATTTATTTAAATAAGTTTAAAACAGTTTATACATTTTATATAAATATTTTTATAAATTTATCCGATATATAAATATTTATATGATAACTATATAAATTCAAGTAAATTATAAATACACTCTTCTAAATAAGATTAAATTATTTCATGTTTATCATCCTTTTTTTCCTTTTAATTTCTTTTTCAAGTTCTGCATTAAATCCGAGGTCGATCTCGGTAATGAAGGGTTGAATTAAATTTAAAATCGTTTATACAATAATAGATAGTTTATATCAAACGTATTATAACTTACTGCTTTTTTAAAATAGTTTCATTAATTTATAATATATTAGCTAGGATGAGAATTAATTACCACTGATTGTGATTTGTGAGAATATTGTTAAAAATAAATGTACATTAGTATTACTTAATCTCTTTTATTATTAACCGACAATCTAGGATATGATTATTATCGTATTTTATCATATCGATATGGTTATTTATTATTAATAAAAAATTTAAGATATGATTATTATTACATCTTATTATGTCAATATAATTATTTATCATTAACCGACAATTTAAAATATGATTATTATTATATCTTATTATATCAATATGATTATTTAAACTAAGATTACATTGAAATTGATTCTCTGATGGATTAGGTTAATCAGATAAAAAAGTCTCAATTAAAAAAATACCTCACATATTTTAAAAGATTATAAATTTTTCATTTCATCAAACAAATTTATATAAATATTAATTATCTATAATAATCTCTTAAAAAGTAGTTAGAAAAACCTCCTAAAATTATAATTTATATCTAATATAGTATTTGATTTAAATATATTAATACTTTCATTAAGTATTGGATGTTGTTGGATGTGTATATAAGAAGAAATGCTAGAAGACAGCAGGCCATGCGCTGCTTCGCATTCGTATTTTTGGGGGAGAGAAAAGGCCTAGGGTTGATACATGGGAATTAATTCTCATATATATTCTCTCACAAACAGCAAATGAAATTTCTACAATCAGTCTTCTCAAAATTCCCGGGCTAATATTAGCAAGTTTTCGAGAAGTATTTCCTCTAAAAAACTTTTTAGGACCAAATGTTAAGTAGTAAAGTTAATGATGATAGTTTTGTTTAACCAATTTGTTACTGCACACACTTAATAGGTTTTCCTCTTTAATATTTTGAATGTCATTTCAACACTCCAAATTTTTTATCTAACCGTTTCTGAGCTGGTACAACACTCCAAACCTTTTATCTAATCGTATTTGAGCTGGTACAGCTTAGGTACTTTCAAAAACACTTTGACGTGCTCAAATCAAAGAGACATTAACTAATGCTAAAAAAAAGTATAGTATCCTCACCTTAAAGGAAATGTTAAGTCATAATTAGGGTAGATTCAACCTTGTATGTAGGTTTGGTTTGGATATAGGTTCAATCTAGGATAAATTCCACTCGAAAGTATCCTCTCGTATACCAACTTTTACATTCATTCGAGATATTAATTATAAGAGTTTATAATGCTATTAAAAATTTCTTATCTTACTAGTTGATCATGATTTCCATCTTTTATTAGGAATTGATTGGAGTGAAGAAATAAAAAGCAAAGACACGTGTCCAAATTATTTTACGAATGTTTCTTAACAGAAACCGGTGTAGCCCATTACCATGCTCCTTACTGTGTTACAGATCCTGGAGTATATAAATAAATTACTTTAAGTTTCATGATTTTATATATAAAAACTCTCTGCTTTAATTCTTTTAAGTTTATAACATCTCTTGTGAGGGACATGCGGCAAATAATAGTAGACACTTAATATTATATATATATATATATATATATATATATATATATATATATATATATATATATATAAATAAAGAACTAATAGAGTTTAATTATGATGCATCACATTGTAAAAATAATTTCTCTAAAATTTGTCAACTTCTTGTAAAACTTAGTTCGACATGTTTTATACCTTGAAAAAAATAATAGCAGGAAAATGTTAGTTAAAAACAATGTACACTCTTGCAGGTGCAACTTATGAATGTTTAGGGTGAAAGATTTTAATTTACGCATTGTGATTAAATCTTGCTTCAGCCTTGTGTTGTTGAATTTGTAATTAAAGTTGCTTGCTATGTGGCGTAAAAGACATGATGAACATGTGGCAGTTTCCACATAGGTGCAGAATGCTTTTATGTTGATATGAGATCAAACATATCACACTTTTTTTAGTTACATGTTCTATAATTTTAGCCAAAAACATTTCCAATTACTCAACGTTTCTCTGTCCACTATCGCAAATGCAAGTGGTAGAATACAACTATTTTTGTCATGTGTTGTTGCAATTAACAATGTTCCCTTATACTTTCCATATAAGAATGTCTTGTCTATTTGCAGTATGGGTTTGCATAAGTTAAATGTGTCAACGGCAGGTTGAAATGTCTAAAAGACATGCTTAAATTGTTGAAGTCCTTCTTCAACAACATCGTCAACCATAAACTTCGCTATCTCAAGTTTGTAAGCTGACCTAGGACATTTGATTATCATCCAATCCAACCATCTGCGCAATGTGTCATATGATTCTTCTCGGTCAATGAAAATTTTTGCGATAGCCTTTTGTTTACCCAACCATGCTTTGTTGTAAAAAGTTGTATGTGATAGGTCACTTTGAATTCTTTCTTGAATCATTGATATCACAATAGATGAGTCAATTTAAACCATACTGAAAACATTTGACACTATATTTTGTTAGTAAATATATCAATTGTATAAACATTTACTCGTCTTATTAGAGGTTTATTACCTAAAATGTAGTTGACGATAATATCAAAAGTTAGTTTTGCGTGATCTTGTGTAAAAGTCACATTTACACATTAATGCAAACCCTTCTATTTGATCACTATCCATTTATGTGACCTTTGTGACAACATGTCCCTCATCCTCCATGGACATCCGCTTGTGTGGTTTGGAAATTGGATAGAAAATATTGTTGGTTTGGTTTCAACAATTTCATAGTTGTTATGTGTTCCTAGGCAGTGTTCCGAAACAGCCAATTTGACTTCATATTTTGAAACTCTAATCCTTTGAACAAATCTTGCCTGTATTGCCAATCAGAAAAAGTACGAACAGATAGAAAATCTACTTCTTGATCCAGGTGTGCCTAGTTAATATTAGTATAATGCGCAGAAGGCAACAAAATTTGGGCACCTTAAAGCAATAAACAATATGACATTAACATGGTCATAAAAGATGTACATTAAAAAGTTTCGAGTTTAGGGATTACTCATTACCTGTTATAGAAAATCTTAGATGCTGTTGTCCTTGATGATGAGTTGTTGCTTCCTTATCTGTGACTGAACCTAAACTTGGAGGTGTGTCATTGTCCTCACCTCCATTGTCGTGATCTGAGATAAATTCATCATGTTCATAGACCGACATGTCTAGTCGGTCTTCATCGTCTCCTAGATTTATAATGTCTTTGCTATGGTTGTATGCCTTATACCTGCACTACTTTTTTGCATCGATTGATGTTCCGAATACATGGTTCCCATTGTTGGCATTGATCCTCCAGCATAATATTCTATTTGTTGCAGCCTATAAATTGTAGTAGCATCTGATTGTTTCATATCAACATATAGTTCTATCATACGTATTGTGTCACTTGCCAAGAAAATGTTAATCGTCATTCTTAGATCATCATCATCAGATACCTATAAAGCACCAAATTGTCTACGATTTTCATAAACAATAAATTTAAATATAATTTTACTCACAACTTGATTATGTGAAAGTTTTAATTTTGCATGAATTTTTATAACAAAACATCAAAATAGATGTTAGTTGAAAACTGCATGCCCGAACAAGAATCGCTAAATGAGACTCCTTTAGTCCCCATACTAATTTTTCCATTATAGTAAATCATTGCAAAAAGATAAGCCATAATTTCAAATGAAAAACAAATCTTTTTTGCACTTTGTAGACAATGAAGCAAACTTCAACTTGGTGCTGATATAACTTTCAGAAGGGTTATCTAGGTAAAGATTCAGAATAGGGTGGTGAACAAAAAGTCATGTTGGTTATTTTTTTTTTACATGAAAGGCCCAAAACACCATTTTGTTTGGCGTTTTGCACTGAGATGTCAAGTTAGTAGGTAAAAAATGCCAATTGAGATGGCGTTTTGGAACTGCTAACTGGACATGTCAATCTAAAATGCCAAAGCAAATGGCGTTTTGGACCACGTGAAAGGACCAAAACGTCATCTGCTTTGGCAATTTGGGCTGACATATCTAGTTAGCAGGTCCAAAATGCCATTGCAATTGACATTTTTGACCTGTTGACTTGAAATCTCAATCCAAACCACCAAAGAAGATGGCCTTTTGGGCCTTTCACGTGACCCAAAATGCCAATCTAAATGGCGTTTGTGACCCATTTATAACTTCCTCCCCCTTCTGTCTAAGTTGCACCCATATTTTCATACCATTTATAGCACTCTTACGAACCACATGTACACGAATTCAAGCATGACATTCTCATGTAGGAGTTTCAGGGATATACATATGCAGTTTCATTTTAGTGTCTTTTTTTTGGAAAAATTGTCTAATGTAGAGTTTCATTAAATGTATTTGAGTGTACTATTTTAAGTTATATCGAATGTCAAATGTACTATTTTAAGTTATGAAAGTAACTTACATGTTTACATTGGTTGAACACTTGAACGTTCAGGAGTTTCTTCTTCTCTGCTTTTTCTTTCCTGTTATTTCTTCTGTTTGTTTTTTGTAACCTTCTACATTTTTTTGCTTACCCTGTTCCCACTTTGCATGTTCGTCTTTGTCATTGTGTTTCTTTCCTCATCCTCATTTTCTTCGACGTGTCTCTTCAAGTTGTTTTGTTTTCATCGTGTGTTTGAAGAACATTGGTCTTGTCTATTTTGTATTTGTGTTTGTGTGTTTCAATGCTTTCTTTTGATCTTCCTTTGTAGGTTTAGAGTTTAAGATTTTTATGTTAATTATGAGATCATAAACATTGATGATGATACACATTGATGTTGTTTCTGAAACTGAAACACACATAATGCTAACATATCGAGTCTCATATTTAGAAAAACGGTTTAGTTAGAGTTTAGGGTTTACTAGAACGCACAAAAAATATTTGTAACGAATCTTTCAAAATAATGTAAGATAATATCTCTATTCTATTTTGTTGAATATAATGTCGATTTTGCTAATGTTTGTTATGATTTATGTGTCTTGCCTTCTATAGTTTTTTATTTATTTTCCATTTTGTCAATAAAATAATAATCAAGGAAAAAAAAGCAAATAAGATGTTCCTTTTTAAAAAAACAATTACTCGTATTAAATTTATATTATTACGAAATAATTATTTTTTTATGCTTTTTACAATAATAAGTCACGAGCTGTATGGAAAAGTAAATATATATATATACATATTTATATATCTGAATATATTTATATCAACGTATATGTGTGTATATATATATATAAACACATAAAATTTATATAGTCAAATAATGTTAAAGTAGTAAATAAAATATAATAATAATAATAATAATAATAATAATAATAAAAACAATATTTTTGGCCTTAGAAAATGCTAATGTATTTTGAAATGTAATAAGAATTGGTTTGAATCGGGTAATTTTTTTATATTCATCTTCAATTTTTCAAAAGCTAATTTTAAAAATTTCCACAAATTATGAATCCAATTATTGCCATAAATGCATAAGTATATTAGCATACAAAAGTACAACACATTAAATTCAAAACTTAACTTAATGCCACACACCAATGGAAAAAACCTCGGACATGTTACAAAAATTATGTATAATGATTAATATAAACATGCATTTATTTCACTTAGACATTTAACATTATAACTTTTTTTTAACATAACATTATAAAACTTTAATTATTTTACAAAACTTTAGATGCATAATTAAATTATAAAAATATATAATATTAACAATAACTAACTAACATGCTTACTTAAATATATAATAACAACTTACAAAACTTTCTTTCTTCTATTCTCAACTTCTTGTTGATGCACTTCTTCTCCTTCTCCTTTCTCAACATAACTTGACTTCTCATTCATTTTTCACCTTTCCTTCACATAAATATATATACCTTCACACTACCTTGTTTGCATTGACCCATAGCCCAAAATGTCATTCAGAGAGGTGTTTTTAGGACACATGTCACCACCCCATTGGCTGTGCAAAACTCTTTGACCATGTAAAACGCCATCTCAATTGGCATTTTCACTTGAACCGTGCCATGTGCCAACTCCTTGTTGCATCACCCTGCGACGTGATAGCAAACCACCATCTCAGTTGGCACTTTCCCCTAGTTACAGACATGTCTGCAACTAGGGAGTAGGTATATGCAAATTAGCTGCCCCAAAATGTCATTCAAATTGGCGTTTTGAGATTCTTCATCAGGACTACAACAAATCTTTGTCAACTGTCAATGAAAAGCCTCAAAACGTCATTCAACCTGGCGGTTTCCACATCATTTGCCTTAAATTGTCATCTCAATTGTCATTTTGGTGGTTTGAATAGTCGAACTACATCATCCTGAAAATATTCAGTTGACTCCCCCAATTTGGTATATGTTGTAAAAAAAAAAACATTGTTGGTAAATGAGACAAAGACTTTTCCTTTGAACCTTCACGAATTGGTCTTGACAAGCCAAAAGCCATGAGTATGTTTCACGAACAATATAAGTTCCTTGTGAGCCAATGAATACGCCATTTCCAAGCATCCTACAAATGCAACTGCCACATGATATTATCCAACACAATCATTTGCATGAGACTCTTTTTTCCCACTCAAAGATTTCTCCTTCACAAAGTTCACATACACCCACCTCCCTCATTAGCCTTTAAGTCACTGATGTTTTTTCTATGTTATAAAGATACAGAAAAATGTATAGGAAACTAGTCACTTAGTTCCTATCCCTCACCCAAAGTGTTTCCCAAAAGGAAGTTTCCCCACCATTCCCTACGTACCTATATATAGATTGTCACAATTAGAATCATTTTCATCCTAATTGATTCTCTTTATCGATCTCCCTCCCACATAAGAAATAGTGGTCAAACACTATTAATTTCTTGTCGTAATTCCCCATATTGAGACGCAAGTACCCTGACCTAAAACGAGTGAATCTCATTATGAACTCTCTAACTCCACTTATCAAACAAAGATTTGTTGAATAATTAATGACGGGTCTTTCACATCCATGCCCCCTCCTTTTTTGGTAGACAAGCCTAGTACCACTTCAAATACATCCATGCCCACTCCATAGACCTCTCCTTAACATTACCATCCCAAAGAAAATTCCTAAGAAGTGCATTAATATAATTCAGAACACTCATTGGGATCTTGTAGAATTAGAGGAAGTAAAGAAAGGACTAACTTTAGAAGACAAATACATTACCACAGGAAAGAACTTTTGATTTTCATCTAGAGAAGTTTGCATTCATCTTATCCACCAAGTGATTCTAACTTCCAAGTGCGTTTCTTTCTTGGATTTCCACCACTAGGTTTCTCATAACGGAGAATGGGATATTTGTATATTTAAAATTCGGGTTTTTTCTCAACACAGTATAAATGAACGAAAAAATTATGAAAATAGAGTGATTTTGCGAAAAATTCCTAAAATGGTATAGTTTGCACCAAACCCGTCACATGAATTGGCGGTTTGGATTAAATTACTACAAAACCGACAAATGAGTTGCCGGTTTAGCAAAAAAACAAAAAAGAAAATGCAGAAATCGGCAAATAACATATCTAACCCGCCATTTCAACTATCAGTTTTCGCGTTTTCTTTTTTGTCTTTTTGCCAAACTGACAATTCATGTGGTAGGTTTGGTGCAAACTACACAATTTCGGGAATTTTTTGCAAAATCACTATATTTTCGTCATTTTTCCTTTCATCTACACTCTGTTGTGAAAAAACCCTTAAAATTCAAGTATACCACTACAAAAGCTAAATGTGTATCACTCACTGCCATCCCTCCAATCTTGCTTTTAAAAAAAAATGACTTTTAAGTCTACCTCCACCTCAAATATTCTCTAGATGGTATTTAATCTTTTAAGATATTTCACATGGTTAGTTTCCCACAAATAGTATATCATTTGCAAATTGTAAAACAGACATTTCAACATTTGTATTGCCTTCTTTCACTCCTTAATATGATATGATTTCATTTGCTTTCTGAACTAATCTCTCCATATCTTCAACCACCATTGTGAAGAGAATTAGTGACAGTGGATCACGTTGATGAAGTCTCCACTTAGTTATAAATTATTCGATTAGGCTTCTGATTACCAACACCAACATAAATGCATATTCGATGCAACACTTTATCGATGCAGTCCAGTTTTGATAAATTACCTCATACATGACATAATAAAGAAAACTCCACCGGACAGTATAGTATATCTTTTAAAAGTTATCTTTGAAAAACAATTGGATTTCTTCTCCTTTCCGCACTATCCACAATATAATTTGAAATTACAACACATTTAGCATGTTTCGACCACCCATAAATGTGGATTTTTTCTTCATGAATCACTTTTTGAATGGCCTTTTTAACCTTAGTTAAAACCTCGTACAAACACCCAATGATACAAATCAGTCAAAAGTCACCATAGTTAACTAGATTGTCAACCTTAACCTTAAGAATGAAGGTTATAAATGATAAGTTGACTCCATTTGGTGTCTTAGCATGATGGTAAAATTCTAGCAATTAATGCACAAGATAGATCATCTTTCAAGACAAGCCAAAAGGTTTGAATGAACCTAAAATTATACTTGCCTTGCCTGAGGATCTAGCTAGTTTCCATCACAATCCCATATGTCCAAGTGTCCAACTTAATTTCCTCCTCTAAAAAAGGTTGAATGAAGATTTCATTATCTCCATCACTGATATGTATAAAAGCAACACCATTTAGCTCAACTTCAATAAATATCTCCTGTTTCCTGAATTTTTATTGAAAATAGGACTTGAACTCGACCTTAACTTGTAAAGGAACATCTATTTGAAGCGCATTCCTTCAAAAGGCGCCGGCATTTAACACCATTTGCACGTCTTTAACAATTTTGTTGTTTGAAGAAGTAAGTTAGCCGCTTACACGTTAGGTGTATTTTAATAAGTGTTTCTAACTTATTTTTTCTAAAAGAAAGTTATAAATGACCTAATGGAAATGGACCCAGCGAGTACATGTAGTGGCCATCTGCTTTCCCATATCCGCTGGCCAAAATCCGCAGCCATTACCCACTTTAAAAATACTAGCTGATTTTTTATACTTTAATATACCTCACAGATACAACATGTGTTTTTAAAAAAGTTGTTTTTTACGTTAAATTTTATCGAACAAATTCTTTATTTACTTAAAATTCTAGAAATAAATTATATTATTTTTTACAACATTAATTGGGTTTGAAAATCTAGAAATAATTTTTGTATCACATTTTAAATCCAAACTATAATTTAAAAGTTCAAATATCTCATTTATTATAAGTTTTGATTATAATAATATAATTTATATATTATTCATATTTACATATTATAAATTTATTTATATAGAAATAAACAATGAGCTAAAATACTAATTGTAATAACTGTTGGTGGCGTTCATATTATTTTGCTTTGAATTATAGGCTTAATTTATAGTTCATTTTGTGTCAATTTTATAGCTGGAAACATTTTTGCAATTGGTCTTAGTTGGATCAAGCCGGTCGTGAAACCTCTACTGAGCACGCAGAAAACCATAGCTCTTATTTGTTTTTGGTCCTGCAATAAAAAATCAGCTTATCGTAAATCCAATAGTATTTTTTCTTTCTGCACTCCTCATTGTTGATCCCTAAATAATTTCAATTTTTTATTTTTCTAATTCTAAAAGTTTTAAGTGAAAAAATTGAAATTATTTCTAAATATTTCAAAAGAAAGGAAAACCATCCATTTGTGACGCCCATTCTCATTTGGTAATTCCTCTTCCTTAACTGGCAGTTTAGTGTAAATTTGATTTCTTCAATTAATCAGTTCGGATAGGTAAATTTGGATGGAAACTTTTGAGAGTTAAAAGGAGTCTAAATTGTCTAATTGGTAGCCATTAAAATGTGATTTTTTTTTTAACAAATCCAAATCAGGTAATTCAAAGGGGTTTTTTTTTTATAAATATGGATTAGATGTGGATGTTCTTTTTTACAGGTCAAAATTATATAATTTAGACTTGTCAAAACACAATTTAGATTACATAATTTGAATGCTTGTAATTTTAAATGAGGTGCTCCAGATTTAGTAATCCAGACTTATTAAAATACAAACTTAGGTTATGTTTTATGAATGGAATCTTCAAAGCTTATTTATTAACATCATTTGGAACAACAATTTCAAACATACTCACACCGTCCATCACCTATGACATTGGTATAGAGTATCATCAACAATTAGTCTCAACTCATAAATAATTCATTGTGATTGTATATCATATTTTATCATATCTATATTTTATATTATTTAAAGTGTCAAATAATTTATACTATGTGATTAAATTGAGTTTTATGTATTTAAATATTCAGTAAAAAAATTAAATATTTAAAGTAAAATCTTATAACCATAATAGTTTTATACATTTATAATAGTCTTAAATTATATTTGGATGAACTTATTTAAAAATAGAATTTAATTTCATTAGTATGCACTATATTATAAACGAGTTTCACACTAACTTTCAATTATAACTTTTCATTTATATTATTTTTTATGTAAAATAAAAAAATTTACTAAATAAACAATTGTGATTTAATGAGTGTGTAAAATTTTTTACACTCTCAATACATAGTAATTAAACTCTTAAAAATATTTATAAAGGAAATTTGTATTTGCACTAAATTTATATTTGCTTACATGTATGGGTATTTGTGAATTTTTATAAAAAAATTATTTTTAATAAAAAATAAATTTCTTTTATAAAATCAAGTCAACACATGTTTTTTTATTTTATATTTAATAATATTTTTTATTCAAAGTAACATCAAAGTACAGTAATACATTAATAAAATTGATTATAAATGAAATTTATTAAATTTGAATTTTCAAAAAAAAAATTAAAACATAATATAAATATTTATAATATGAATAAAGTATTTTCCTAGATTAGTTTTTTATAGATATTTAAGGAATACCTGTAAGTCGGATATCCTAACCCCGCGTCCGCGTATGCGCGTTTGTGATCCTAATAATAACGTGGTTGACATAAAACTGTGAGGATAAGGTAATGTAAAAAGTAAAACCATTAGATTATTCACCCTAAAAAGAAAATTTAGATTTAATTTCCATGTTATACTCGTTATTAAACAAATTCTCCTTTTCGCTGCAAGATCCACCGACGTAAATTTTCATTAAAAGTCAAATGGGCCATCACAAGCTGTTCTCCGCTTTTCAGAACAGAGCATAAAAGCCTTATTTTCTACACTCTCAAATATCAACACATATATTAAAAAATTAATTAATAATATTTAGGTATATTATTTTTAATGAAAAATATTTTTCTAAATTATTCCTCTTTAAAAATTCATATAATAAGTAAATATTAATTAATTTAAATTAATTAATATTTACTTGTATTAAAGATTAGAGAATATAATCAAATAGTTTAATTATACTTTGTGTCCTTCAATTTTTTAATTTTTGATATTGTGTTATTCAATTCTTAAATCATGGTGTGGTTTAATGTTTAAAATTATTAAACTTGTACCTAGTCATGGTTAAATTTAATTATGTTGGTTATTATATAATAAATATTGACGTGGCAGTAATTTAATATATATCAAATTCTATTTCTTTAGTTTAAAATTTGCATAATAAAAAAATAGTTATAATTAATTGAAAAGACATGGTGTGGTATACTTGGTCTGGTAGAGTAAGAGTCAAGAGAGTATTCCAACAAATTATAACGTCTAGGGCAAGTTGAGTATGCAAAAGAAGTTTTTATTTTAAAGCCAAACAAACAACTGATCAATTAATCAAAAAAGAAGTCAATACAAGAAGTATAGGTACAAACACAAATAAAGTTAGGCCATAAATCCAAAAATACAAAGAACAGACAACATGAAAAAAGATCTATGAAGCGAACAAAATACATAATAAAGGCTCATTTTGCCATTGATGGTGAAGGAGGCTTTGTTAACCTTGGCTACAAACCATGCCTAGGACCTATATAAAATCAAACAGCCTCCAAGTCAAATGTACACGATTAAATATCATCTGTTTCTATGTATCCGCCGTGTAGACTAAATAGTTGTCACGCATACTGAATTTCATATGTGTAACACTTTTCTGCCATAAACCATGCCAAGTGTTGTTCAAAGTGTGTTGCAGAGGTAAAGTACCATGAACCCTAAACCATGTGTATATCTACTGCCAAATGTTAGATGCAACCTCACATGTAATAACAAATGTGTTGGAGTGTAAGAATACCTTCAATCTAAAACCTTAAAGCATTAGGTTATAGGTCTTTCTCTTTTATATATTACTTAACTCTCTAGTTTCTTATCAATATAAGACTTCAACTCATACTTACTTTAACACTTTTCACATAAAAAGAGGCATAGGTCAAGAATTCCCGCTCCAATGTTGCGCACGATTTTGTTCTCACCGGCTTAGCTCCCATCTCTATCGCATATTTGACCCATTCCAAGATCCCATGTGTGAAATTGTTGTGTATTTATCCAAACTCAAACCAAACTAACTAGAAAAATAAACTTTTATAGTATGTTTGCATAAAAAATTTTAATAGGGAATTTATTTCATTTTAAAATTTTAAATTCTTTATTATTAAATATATTGTTTGGATCAGAATTTTTAGAAGAACTTGAAATTAATTTTAGGTATTTTGGAAAGTATTTTTATTAGTTAAAATTATAGAATTTTAAATTCTTAGAAAAAGTAAGAATTTGAAATTTGTTAAACCTATTTTTCTTTTACTAAAATCGACTGAGATTATTTTTTACTTGATATCGGTTAAAAGTTTTTCAATTGACATTGATTAGATTTATTTTTTTTAATTACATCGGCAAGAGTTATTTTTTAACATTTTTTAAGGATGTCACTCAAATTTTTTGCTAATGTTGGTTGAACTCATTTCTTAACATAGAAAACTCCATAACATTAGTTATCATATTTTTTGTCTTACTCCTCTACAATACTGATGTGTTAATAATCAAATTTAGATCACACTTCTGCAATCAAGTAAAATATTTATTTTATTAGCTATAATAATTTAATCGATATTTTTTAATTATTGAATATTGTTTAATAAAATAAATTTTTATTTTTTAATAAGAAGTGAAATTCTCTATCCAAACAAGAAAAATTAAAATTCAATAAATGTGAATTACGTCATCCAAACAAAACATTTGAAAATGTAATTATTTGAACGGAAAAGATTTCAAATTAAATGTATTTCAAATTCCTTACATTTATAAAATTCTCTATTCAAACACAATGATAGATATTGTTTTATTGGTCCAATCATCATCCCAAAAAACCAATAACTTTCTATCTTGAATCGTTTTTGTCACTTTAATGTTAAACCATCCATGAGGTATATCAAGATTATTACCTATGGGTCTACCATATTTAATCATAACAATGTTAATCCATTAGTTAACACTTTCATTCATCCATCTTTACCGCCATTTAGCTAGCATTTTCTTATTAAAAGTCATAACATCTTGATGCCAAGGCCAGCATCTTGTTACTAGCACGCACCTTGTTCCATCAAACGCATGGTATTTTTTGCTTACCTTGCTCAGCATCTCAAAGCAAATCCCTATACAAACGAGTAATTATATTTACCACCCCAACAAGCATGTAATAAAAATCACATGTAAAACAACGAGATTGATGACAATGTACATTTGATTAAACACACTCTCCCACCAATTGTCAGAAATGTCTTTTGTTATGCACCCATTTCTTTTTTATTTTCTCAATTACTACCTTCCAATATTATACCCTCTTCATATTAATACCAATTTGAATTCCTAGGTACTTGAAAGAAATGTAGCATTGAGAAGTTAAGAAAATCTACCAGTGAGGCAATGGTTCTTTGTTGAACATGCACCCTACCTAAACTGCTCTTAGAAAAATTCATCCTTAGAAGCCTCCTCATAGTACTTTTCACGACAACAACATTATCTACTAATGGGGCAAACAAGGCTATTGATGTTACTTGCAATTGGATTACCAAAAGATAGTCTGTTGATCATCCATTGTGCTTCAGCCATCCTTAGAACTCTCCACACAAAATTTGATAATTGGGCTCCTATTGACTAAGACCAAAATTGATGCTTATTAAAAACACCCCAAAATCCAATTCCACCACTTTTTTACTAAATCCTAACCTTCATTTATATAAATCAAGAACAACAAATTTAGAGAATCATATGTCTTCTAAAAATTTGCCTTCAAAAGCATAATTGGTTTCCTCTTAGTTAGAGCGTCATGAATTACCTCATTAATGGCAACAACACTAGCATATGAGTAGGCAACAAAAGTTGTTTGACGTTTATCTATTATTCCATCCATAACCTTTTTTAACCTAGCAGCAAGAACACTAGAGAGTACTCTATAAATAGTCTCAATCAATATGTTATTTTTTTTTTCTTGATTAAATACTAAAAGTAGTATCTTTTAACCTATCGAATCATATAATAGGCTTACCTTGATTCTTTTTTTAAAATAAAATTTAAACATAAATAAAAATTTATAAATATTAATAAAATACAATTTTTCTATTGCATGAAGGATATCATCTTTTATACGGTAAGTAAATTAAAAAATTTAATTCAAGATATTTTGTTAAAGTAATTTAAATTAAACATATTTAATAAGATAATTTTTAAAAAATAAAAATATTTAATATATTTTTATCAGTGAATTAAAATTATTTTTTAATATATTAAAATATATTAAAAAATAATTTTATTAATTAATATCTATACATTAAAAATATTTTATTAAAAATTTTAAATCTTTAAAATGTAATTAACCAACATCTATATGTTATATATTTTGTCAAGGATTATAGACTAAAAGTAATATTTCCTAACTTATTGTATACTAATTTTCCTTGCAATGAATTATTTTTTTATCAAATCAAATTTACACATATATGATGTAAATCTATAAATAGTGATCAAACGCAATTTCTCGATGTTGTGAATCATAATATCTTTTATAATATAAATAAATAAATAAAATAAAAATACTTTTCGTTAAAGTAATTTAAATTTATTTTTTATATTAAATTTATTTAATAAGATAAATTTTTTAAAATTTAAAAATATTTAACATATTTTTGTTAAAGTAATTTAAATTATTTTCTAATATACTAAAATATATTTAAAAAATATTTTTAACATACAATAAGGTTGTTTTGTCATATAATCAATTATTTATTAATTAATATTCAATATATTAAATATATGTTTATATATAAATAAGCATAAATTTATATTTTATTAATCTACTTACCATACATATTTTTTTCCAAATAAAATTTGCACACAGATAAAAATCTATAAATGTTAATAAAACACAATTTCTTGATCCATAAATGATATTATCTTTTATATTTAAATAAATTAAAAATTTAATTAAAGATATCTTTTTAAATTAACTTAAATTTATTTTTAAATTAAATGTATTTAATAATACATTTTCTTAAAAAAATTAAAAATACTTAATGCTTGTTTGACAACAGTTTTATAAAACTGTTTTTAGTATTTAAGTATTTAAAAACTAAAAAAATAATTTGGGTAGTATTTTTTTAAAACAGTCTTCTCGAAAACAGATTTGGTTTTTTAGTTTTTAAA
Source organism: Psophocarpus tetragonolobus (assembly GCA_037954015.1). Lineage (NCBI taxonomy): Eukaryota > Viridiplantae > Streptophyta > Magnoliopsida > Fabales > Fabaceae > Psophocarpus > Psophocarpus tetragonolobus. The sequence continues at coordinate 98,381,448 of CM075688.1, forward strand.
AACTAAAAAATAGGAACAACTGAAATTAGTTTTGTTTTTCAATTTTCTATTTTTGTTTTAAAAACTCAAAATACAATTAGAATATGTTGTTCATTAATTTTCATTAATTAAATTTTAATAAATATAAACAAATTTTTCCATTTTTACATAAAATTTTAAAATAATACTTACCAAACAAGTTTTTTTCCCGAAAATAGTTTTTCAAAACTATTCTTGACAACTCTTTTCAAAAATTAAAAAATCAAATCAAATCAATCAAGTCCTTAACATATTCTATTAAATTAATTCAAAATTATTTTATAATATATTAAAATAACATTTATGTGTTAAAAAATATTTTATTAAAAAATTTTAAATCTTTAAAATATAATTGTATTAAGTATAAAATTTATAATTTATTATTCAACATCGATATATTATATTTATTTTGTCTTAGAATAAAGAGTAAAAGTAATATTTCTCAACTTATCAAATTTTATACTATATCACTTGCAATGTATAATTTTTTTTGTCAAATAAAATTTGTACATATATGTAAATCTATAAATATTAATCAAATAATATTTCTCGATGTCGTAAATAATATTATCTTTTATACTGTAAATAAATAAAAAATTTAATTGAATATACTTTTGTTAAAGTAATTTAAATTTATTTTTTATATTAAATGTATTTAATAATAATTTTTGAAAAATTAAAAATATTTAACCTGTTTTTATTAAATTAATTTAAAATTATTCTTAAATATTAAAATATATTTAAAAAATATTTTTTAACATACACTAAAATTATTTTAAATATCTCATTGTTGATATAACGGTTAATGATGTCCTTATTTATCATTTTACAACTTTTAGTTAGTTGATCAACTAGTTTCACCAAATACTTACAAGTAGCTTTTCAACTAACTTTTTAGCTAATTTTGGTAAACAACCTTAAAATGATGGCTAACCCATTAAATTCCAATGTCAATCAAACAATTGAAAAAAAAACTCTGTGCATGTTTGCTAATTATATATCATCAAAATCAGCATAGCAAGTAATCACATATGTGTTCTATAAACCTAGCTGAAAAACTAATTATAAGTTGAAAAGTTAACTAAAAGCAAAAAAATTAGTTGAAAGCAAAAAACTTGTTGAAAGTCGAAAAACTAGTGGCAAGTGTTTGATAAAACAAACTGAAAGTTATAAAATGAAAAATAAAGATATAATTAATTATTAGATCAATAGTAAAATATTTAACATAATTATAATATATTTTAATAATATAAATTGATTACATGTTTAAATGACAAATTATTATAATTATATATTTAAATTATAAATGTCTATAATTACATATTTAAATTATAAATTACTATAATTACATATTTAAATTATAAATTACTATAATTACATATTTAAATTATAAGTGATTGTTTGAAAACAATTTTATAAAATTGTTTTAAGTATTTTAGTATTTAAAAACTAAAAAACTCATTTGGTAGTATTTTCTTAAAATAATTTTACTAAAAAACAGGACATAAGTAGTTTTACTTTTTGGTTTTCTATTTTTGTTTTGAAAACTCAAAATATAATTAGCATATGTTGTTTTTTTATTTTCATTAATAATATTTCTTCAAATATAAACAAGTTTTTTTTTATTTTCACATCTTTAAAATAGTTTTCAAATAACATTTATAAAACAAGTTTTTCTTTCTCTTCTTCCAAGAAAGAGGTTTTGAAAACTCTTTTCAAAAATTAAAAAACAAAACCAAATCAATCAAGCCCTAAGTGTTTGTTTGACAACAGTTTTATAAAACTGTTTTCAGTATTTTAATATTTAAAAACTAAAAAACTCGTTCGGTTAGTATTTTCTTAAAACAGATTTGGTTTTTTAGTATTCAAAACTAAAAAAAAGTAACAGCTATAAGTAATTTTGCTTTTCAGTTTTTTATTTTTACATTGAAAACTCAAAATACAGTGAAAATATATTTGTTTTCATTAATGACATCTCCATAGACATAAACAATTTTTTTTATTTTCACATTTTTAAATAAAATTTACCAAACAATTTCTCTTTTCTTCTTCCAATAAATAGATCTTAGAACTCTTTTCAAAAACTAAAAAATAAAACTAAATCAATTAAGCCCTTAAATTTTTGTAATTACATCTTTAAATTATAAATTATTATAATGACATGTTTAATTTATAAATTTTATAATTATATTTTAAATTATAAATTTATAAAATTATATTTTATATAATAAATTTTTAGTTACATATTTAAATTATAATTCTCTATAATTAAATATATAAATTAAAAAATTATATATTTAAATTATAATTTTCTATAATTATATATTTAAACTATAAATTATTATACATTAATGAATGAGAAAGAAATGAAAGAGAGAGATTGTGTCATGAGGAGGGAGAATTAATGGAGACAATTCATTAATAATAAAGGGTAAAATGGTAAAAAATCAACTAGTAGTTTTTTAAAAAAAGTTACTTAAAAGTATGTTTGGTTTGCTATTCCAACTACTACTGGGGTAGCTAAAATGATTTTAACTTCGTTTGGATAGCAAAAATCTAGGAGCTCTTTTAAGAGCTATTAACTTTTTTAAAAAAGCTATTTCAAACAACTTTTTCAAAAGATCTTCTATTTTGAGTTATTAGCTGATTTTATTTATACATGTTTATCCTTTATTAATTAATATATTGTTTTTTACTAATTATCTTTCATCACATTATAAAACTTGTTTCCCCTTCATTTTTCATTCATTAATGTAATTATAGTAATTTATAATATAAATATATAATTGTAGAAAATTATAATTTAAATATGTAATTTAAAATTTAAATATGTAATTTAAAATTTATATATTCAATTATTGAAATTATAATTTGAAATTAATTATGGTAATTTATTATTTAAATATGTAATTACATAAATTTATAATTTAAATATGTTATTATAAAATTTTAATTTAAATATATAATTATAATAATTTATAATTTAAAAACATAATTAATTTATATTATTAAAATATATTAAAATTATTTTAAATACCTCATTGTTGATCTAATGATTATGTCTTTGTTTGTCATTTAATAACTTTTCAATTAGTTTTACCAAATATTTTTTCAGCTAACTTTTTAACTTTTAATTAGTTTTTCAGTTAATTTTGTCAAACACATTGTCCGAATAACTTCTTTTAAAAAGCTAACAGTTACCTAAAAAAACTAGTTTTTGACTAAGCAAACGAAGTTGAAACCATTTCAACTAGCTTTTTTTTTAACTTTCAGCTAGTTAAAATGGCAGATTAAACCACTCTAAAGCGACGTATTATAGCTCCAAGGAATCTTCCATCATAGTAATGATAATGATATTTATTTGGTTGAATGATAAAGTTTTAAAATAAAATTAATTAGTAGTTGTGAAAATAAGAGATATTTTAAAAAAATGACTTGGAGTAATTTTTTTAAAAAAACTAGTAACTCCTAAAAAAATATAGGATTTTGTTATTCAAACGCAGTTGAAATTATTTCAGTTATCATTTCAACTAATTCTTCAACTTTGATCTAACTTAAATGGTAAGTCTTACAAAATTATTGTTAAGTTTTAAATTCTTGTACGATAAACTAAATTTATAAATTTTTTTATGAAAATGATTTGAGAAAATTTTAACCATATAAATATGTATGACTATTTAAGATAGAAAATACTTAAAATTGTAAGTAAGTAAGTAATTAAAAAGTTACGTGACATTTTTTTAAAATTATATTTTAATTTTAATTATATATAATAATATTTAATAATCAATTTACTTTTTTAACAGAAATTTCCTCATCAAGTGTAAGAAATCAACCTAATAGTGAGGGAAACCTAAAATAAGATTTTAAGAAAAAAATATTTCAATGTTAGAGCTATAAATTGGACATTTTATCAATAAATATTGTCCTTATTTTATTTAATGTAGGACTGGTTTCTTAATAAAAAAGTAATCACAAATAATTCTTTTTTAGAGTTTAAAACTTGTGTTTTGCTTTATCTCGAACCCATCTTTGTAAGTGTGTATATGTTTATTGCACACGTTATTTTCAGTTGGATAAATATTTTTTCTTTCATTTGTTTTCAAAATGGATGTGGCTAATTAATTAAAGTTATAGAAAATTAAGCCTTTATTTCGTCATAAAAAATAATATATTAAATATTCACATTCATTACTTGTACGTATATACCCATCATGGTTGGCTAGTGGTAAAAGAATAAAATGGATCTCTAACTTGTAGAATATGGCAAAGTTTAACTTAGTAATTGTTATTACAGAATTTAATCATAGAAGATGGTAAATGTATTTAGAACTCTATTTCGGTGGACGAAACATAGGTCACTGAAAAACGTTACCCCCAAGTCAAACACCAATTAAATTACCATAAACTCTCCTAAAATCTACTATATATGGTAAATTATTGATTCATATACTTTATATTATAAATTTAAGTACAAAATATTTGTTCTGTAATTTCAATACGATTTGGTTTAAGTGGAATTTGGCCTATTCTCTTTAGCAAGATTAGCTATATTAATTTCACACAAAAAAATAGTTATATTAATTGTTATTTGAAAACATAATTTCTCTCATATATATATATATATATATATTATCTTTAAAGAGTTTAATTGGTATATATTATAAGTGGAAAATTTTTTTTGTCACAACTCTTCATTCATAGTAAATTTATTGACTTTATTTGTCATGATTGAATGTCAATGTAAAAAATTTTACCTACACTCCTTCACACAAAAAAATATAAATATATACCCACTTAAAATTGACTCTTGTTATTCAATTATAGCTTGATAATTCATATAAAATATATAAGAAAATATATTGTATGTATAGATTTGAGCAAGCGAATATTCCACTCATTTAAGCTTGCAACTATAAAATCCCCCCTACGGAACTCGTAATCTCAAGAGACTTTGTTTAGCCAAATTTGAAATCGACAGAAAAAAGTCTGCAGACTAAACGAGTTGTCCCATCTCGCAAATAAATATAAAAACTTGAAATTATTTTCCCTATTCATAAATTATTTTCATTTTTAACAAAATTATAGTACTATTTTTCATTTTTAAATTAGGATTTTTTTATTCCTAAAGCCTTCAAAAGTCATTAAATATAATTTTTTTTAATATTTTTTCCACAAACATAACAAAATAAAATATCTTTAAAAAAAATAAAAACCCTCTTAAGTCCTCATGGACCAAATCCACTAAAACCGCGGATTAAATAGCCCGAGCTAAAAAAATCTATATACTTTGTGAATTATGAGTTAAATTTAAATTTACATATGCATATTAAGAGCATATTTAAATTTGAAAATTTATTTATGATAAATTACAGTTTATTATATTGTAAATTAAGCTAATATTATAAGTATAAGAGTATATACTAAATATATAAAGGAGAGTAAAATTCACCTCTTTATAATGAGAGAATATTCAAATAAAGGTGAATGTGAGAGGAGTGGAGAATGAAGATAGTAGGAAGAAAATGTTATTAGATGTTTATAGGTAGGGATTTATACAAATTATTAGAAAAAGGAAAAAGTCCATCGTAAAATTTGGAGTTGATCTATACTAGACCTATACTTGTCATATTTAATATATATATATATATATATATATATATATATATATATATATATTTATTGTCTTTTAGTTTCCACTTTACTCTCCAAAATCGTTTCAGTTTTTTCATTATTTTAATCTTTTGTGAAATAGTTGTATTCTCTTATAACCATTTAATTTTGAGATACATAGATAATTGCTCAAAATTATCACTTATAAATGATTTTGATAGTTTGAAACACACCGGCGGTGTAAGAACTTTTTCTTACTCAGGTAAAATTAATGTGCAAGATAAATGAAAAGACATAGAAAGCTTATATGATTAAATATCTTTTTTTAAACAAGTAATTATGGTTTATTTTGATATTATTTCACTTTGTTGTTCAATTGCTAATTTAATGAATATCTAGAAAATTATTGAAACGTACCTTATCTATTTCCATAGTTGGTTGTTGATTTGTATTGTTTTGAGAGGTTGAGAATGATTGGAAGGTATTTATATTAAGGTTAAACTATAATTTGTGTCCGTTAAATTATTGACAGTTTATCCATATATTTTTAATTGCTCTTATTTTGTTTTTCTATTGTATGATTTGATGAACATTTAAATCATCTGTTAAAAGATAATTGTTCCCAGTTAAATTATTAATATTGATTTTTCACATGATTTCATTAAATGACAATGAGTAAAAAACTAAAACTTTAATTTTAAAGAAAGAAAAGTAGACTTAAAAGTCTAATTTCTAGAAAAGAAGAAAGAATTTCCTCCTCTTATATTTTTATGCAAAATAAGTTTTTTTTTACCCATGTGTTAACTTTAAAAAGTTATTTAATCTTCGATATGTGAGAAATCAATGTTAATAGTTTAACAGTCAACCATAACAATTCAATTATCATCAAATTATAAAATGAGAGACAAAATATGATAAATTAAAAATAAGAAACAAAATGTCAAAAATTAAAGATAAAAATTAAAATTTAGTGTTAAATTAATAACAGTGTCACCCGAATGCACCCACATCTACGTGGATATTCTCACCTAAGTTATTTTAATTTGTATAAAATATATTTATATGAGGCATGTAAATGAATTAAAATACTCACAAACATATAATATTTTTTTATCGCAAAAGAAGAGGTGTTTGTGAAACTCACAGCTAGCTATGTTAAGTAAACAACTCCGTGATTCACGTGTGGACTAGTAATGCAAGTAGAATAATGGAATAAGTGTAAAAGAAAAGAAAAGGATGAGAAATTGTTAATAAAAGATAAAAGATATAGGATGAAGAGAATGATGGGAAAAGGAAAGAAAAAGAAATGTATTAGGTGACCCACTAATGGTAATAAAAGGAAAAGGTGTGAATAAAAAAGCAATTCCGGAGAGCACAAATTAGACGTACACTGTCACTACACCAACATTAGAAATTACATTTATGCGCAACATGAAGCATTTCAAACACCACTCCTCATCGTCAACAACTTCCTAAGGACTTATTTATTTGAAAAAAAGACACTTACCACTCACCAAAAGAGCATATTCCTTTGCCTCCAATCAAATTATTATTATATCCTTTACCAAATATTAGAAGGCAAAAACTTGTATTCAACTACCTTAATATATATCTATTTTTATCTATAACTGCTAATATAATCTAGTCAAATTATTCAGTACTCTTTAATTTTAAACTATAAGGCTCAAAATATATTCAAATTTTTAAAAATATAAATTAGGATATAATCTATTTTAATTTTTTTCTCTTTTATTGTTTTAATATATTTCTTATATGTGTAATTTGTAAGTTTTTCACTTTTTTTTAACTTTCATTCAATTTTTTTTTCTTATTCAATACGTGTTAGTATTGTATGTCAATAATTTATATTATTAATAAAAGAAGATACTTATTTTATCTTTTCTAAAAAACTAAAAATAAAAAATTATTTTGTTAAAAGAGAGATGTGAAGTCTCGACTTCTCCCATTCTAATAAGCCTTGAAATTTTAACCCATGATATATGGACCCACAATATATGGACTTTGCCATTAAATCAATTTTAAAATTTTAATAAAAAAATTACTTTAAAATATCAACATACCTAATTATCCTACTATATTTATAATCTATAATATATACAATATTATATATTATATATTACTCTCTTTTTTATGTCTATTTTTTAAAATACTTATTTTTCCCTTTTTAAAAACAAAAAGAAAAAATTATTTTGTTAAAAGAGAGATTTGAACCCACAAATTCTCCCTTCCAGATACATGAACTCTACTACTAAATCAACTTTATAACTTTAATAAAAAAAAATACTTTAAAATATTTATATCCAACATATCTAATTATCCTACTATATTAATAACTTATAATATATAATATTATTTTATATATTATATAATGCGAATAGGACCTTTCAGTATTTGCATTTTATAACTATTTTATCACTCTAAATAGTTTATGACTTCTTTCACTCTCGTAAATATAACTTATCCCATATTAATATATGCGCATTTTCACAAATTTTATCTTACCATAAATTGATTTTCCTTAAACATCACTAGTATATGTATACTTCACATCCTAAATATTTTTAATAAATATGCAAATACACACATGTAACAAAATTTCCAGTTCTATTCAAACTCTCTCCTTTTTTCCACTTTTCAAATTCATTGCAAAATTGACATATTCTTTGATTATCTGACATGTTTCTATCATGTTATCATAAGCAAAATAACATAAAAATTAATAAAATATATTTCGAAATACACTAAACTAAAACTATTATACGCAAAATGAAACAATGAATTATTTATATTCTATTGTGTTTACAAAGCATATTAAATTAAAACTCTAAAATTGTTATAACATATCAAATTAGAAATGCAAATACACAAGTACGACAGCGCTTGTGTTTTCGCTAATAATAATGATAATGACGATGATGATAATAATAATAATAATAATAATAAATCTCAAAGGGATACGAGCAAGAGACTTTTTGAAAATGTTTGCAACTTAATACTTGGATTGAGTCAAAGTGAATGATGCCATCTTGAACCTTTTTTCCTCACAATATGATAATCAATCTCTATGTATTGTGTTTTTTCATTAAACACGAGGTTCAATGCAATTTATAAGGCTAATTAGTTATCATTATATATCATTGTTGGAGCAGAGCTAGGAATATGTAAATCATGAAATAAAAAAATTCACTGAGTCTCACAAGTTGTTTATGCAATATCTCTATATTTTGCTTTGTAAGAAAATAAGACACAATTGTTTGCTTTTTTGCTCTTCTAGGAAATAAAAAAGAACCAAGATAAAAGCAAAATCCAATAATAGATATATGAGTGTCAAGGCACGTGTCTCAATCTAAATCATTGAATATTTTCAGCAAAGGGTTTGAAGTAGTAGAAAAAAATAACCCTTTGGTTGGTGCTCGTTTTATGTATTTTAGAATTTGAAGTGCAACCTTATAGTAATGTGTTTCAATGAAGATGTTATGAAACTCACTAAGATAATTAATTAGAAATAAGATATCAGGTGAAGTATGAGTAAGGTAGAAAAGGCTCCCCATTAATTTGTGATATTGACTTTAGTAAGGTGTCATTCGACTGTTGTAACTAACCATTAGTATCCATTAAGGATGCTAATCACACCTGCTTCTGCGAGTACTGACCTTTATATATATATATATAATCTCACATGTATATGTGCAAATCCACACACCTATGAATGATTAAAACATCATTGTGCAAGGACCATAGACCACAGTGATGTGAAAGATGCAATGTGAGTAGTAATGAGGCTAGAGCAATGGTCATAAGTCTATGTAAAATCCCATAATCCTATGGAATATGTGATTTTACAATTTTTTTCCTATTTAAATGCAGGACTGGGTACGGGGCATGAAAACCCAATCCCGAGTAAGGGTAGGGGTGAGTCAAATTTTTTTCCCCAGCAGGGATTAAAGTCACAGCGAGGATGGTTAGGGGTGGGGGTGGGAGGCTAAACCTACCCCTGCCCCACCTTGCTACTACTCCTAATATCCATTGGTATGGAAATAGGCCTAACAACAAATAAACTTGTGTCCTGCAATAAATACAAAGCATACTTTCGTTGGTAAATGTTAACTCTATGCTTAGACCGAGCAACTTCAAAGTTAGGGAAGAACCTTAATTGCCTAAGGTCCTTAATGCTGAATTTTGTATCCAACAACTTCTTTATATTGTTGATTTCTATCAAATCATTCATTGTCAAAACTAGATCATTCACATATACAAGAATGACAATAAAAGAACCACAATTAGATTTAACAAATAAAAGGTAATCAAATTTAGATTGTACATAGCCTGAACCCAACTCGTGTGAGTTTGACATTCCATTAGATACTTGTCAACATGAGTTCATATAAGGACTTTTGCAATATGTGTACAAAGGGTGAATAAGAAGTGGTAACACTAAGAAGGAAGCACATGTACACCTCGTTGGAGATCGCTATGTAAGAAATAAGTATTCACATTTAATTGGTGTAAGTGCCAATTGTAGGTTGAAACAAAGGACATTAAGACTCAAAGTGTGGCCATCTCAACTAGTAAACTAAAAGTTTTCAAGTAATCAATTTTATAAGTTTGAGTGTATCCTTTAATAACTAGTCAAGTCTTATACTGATCAATTGCTCCATAACTTTGTGCTTCAATTTGAAAACCCACTTATAACCAATAGGTTTCTTACCAGGTGATGGAGAAGTGAGTATAAGTGTATGACTTTGAAAAGAAAAATCAATTTGAAATTTTTGTAGTTAAATTAACAAATTACTTATTCATATTTAGATTCTCCAATAGAAATGTAGATATTTCACACCATTTCACGAACCACTATAAAAGCTTAGTTATTACAATGTAAGAAAAAAAGACTTTTTGCTATAATAAATTAGATAATACTTTTTTAACTTTTTATTAAATTACACATTATCTTTTTTTTCCGACATTAACACTCCTTAGAGCAACATTCACAATTTCTTAAAAATAAGTACTAATGTTGAGCTCCTAAAAACTAATATATTTCTGGTGCTTGTATTAAATAAATACTTACTTGTAATAATTAAATTAAAATTTTAAATTATCAAAATATAGTTGGAATAAAAGATGATAAAAGTTTGGGTTGGTTATAAGAACTCATTATTGAATTAAAACTTGTAAATAAGTGATGTGACGTGGTGAGATCCATTTCAAGTGTGTTAAGAACGTTGGTGAGTTTATTGCAAAAGAAACTCTAACACATGTTAAGTTATATTTTACTAAGAAGACATGGTCTTTATTAGTGACCATGTTGGAGTTTGATAATATAAGCACAGGTTCATAAATAAACCAATGCTTATGATTAAAAATGAAAATTAAAAATTAATAATTAATTTTATTATATTTTAATTTTAATTGATATATATATTATTTCTAAAATTGACATACATTAAAAATGGGAATTATAGAAATTTGATTTAAATTAATGTTTAAAGTTTTTGGCTTTAAAATAATTAAAAATTAAATCTAAAAATAATTTTGTGTTTCAATTCAAAAAAATTAATGATTTCTTAAAGATTTGTGATAAGGAATTCAAATTATCTTTGCATATAGTTAAGAAGAAATTATGTTTATTAGCAATTCATGTGAAATAAAAGGTTGGTTCTAAAAGGGGATTAAATAGAACAATAAGAAGTTTTTCACAAATCCTTTTGAAAGATACATTCTTAAGAAGTTTTGTAAGAATCTTCTATAAGAAATGACCCCTTCTGATAAGCAAACACAAGTTAGATGTTTGATAAGAAGCCAATTCGAAAACATAGATGCAAATTAAAATTTGTTCTATTATACAAACACATCTTATGTTATACAGACACATGTTCTGGTATATAGACGTCCAGTCAGATACAGACACATATTAAAAACAACTTTTATAAAAAGAACACAGTTTCCATACAAACATGGTTTAAAAATAGTTTTTTATAAAAGAACTTTCTTATAAAGCTATTATGAGTAAAACTAGTATTAATGGAGACAAATGTTGTAATAGAAAGTAGTATGAAAGAATGTTTTTATACTAGTTCACTCTTAACTGAGCTACGTATAATATCTTCCAAGTAGGGATGACAAATAAATCCGTACTCTTCAGTGATCCCTAAACTCATCTTAAAGTTGATAGGGAATCCCCTATTTGACCGAGCACAGACACAAGTATGTGAAATACTTGATTTGTTAAGTCGGAAATGAGGATGAACATGGAGATATACATATTCACCTTATAACCGTACTTGTTCCCATACCCTACTTTTATTTTAATGACTAAAATATTCATTTGTCTTAAAAAAAATGTTTGACATTTAATTAACAAATTACAAACTGTGTTTATTAGATAAATTTTGAATTAATATCATTATATTCAAACATATTATTTTTTACTAAAATATTATTATAATTTTTTTGCGTGTATGAGACAGACACGGGTATACCCGATACTTGACAGAGATGAGGATGTGACATAAATTTCATACCTACTAGGTGTAGGGACAGAGATGAGGATGAGTTTCAGAAGTCGGGATGGATATGAAAATGTCATAGTTGTCCCCAGTCTGCCCCGTTGTCATGCTTACTTCTAAGAACCTCTTGGAAGTATGGGTGTTTACAGATTGAATTGAATCAAATTTGGAATAACATGAATCTGATTCGATCAAATTTAATAGGATTAGATTAGATTGAATTTGCAAAAAAAAAAAAAATTAGCAATCCAATGCGATTAAGAACGGATTGGATTGGATCCACAAATTACAATAAATATATATATATATATATATATTTGTTTTATATAAACATAAGGAATAATTAAAATGGTAAGCATAAAAATTTATAAATAAAATATTAAAAAATACATTATTTTTTCAAAATAACATGAAAGTAAAATTGCATATAAAAGAAGTATATATGATAAAATATAAATCCTAAAAAATTAAAACAATAAAATTTAATAACTCCTAATTTTAATCACCCCAATACTTAATACATTTATTTTCCAAATTATCTTCAACCTGTAAATAGTATTTAAACTTTAAATTGTATTGCCTATTTTCTATTTACACCCTTTTAATAAATATATATATATATAATAAAATATTAAACTTTAAATTGATATGATTGGTTCATAGATTTATGGATTTTTAAAGTTCAAAATTGTGATATGATCCATCCATGGTAGCATTTAATTAGATTGAATTGAATTGTATTCGATTACGTTTGGAGCGGTTTATGGATCTAATATATTGGATTAGTTTGGACTCACGAATTGGTCTAGATCCATGAATACCCTTACTTTGAAGGTTTTACTATTTTAAATTGAAATAAGACAAGTATTTTTACTACTACTTTTAGCTTATAACGAGTATTCTAAACCATTTATGGTTTTACTCGTAAACTTCCCGAGTTTAAAACTAAGTACATAAAGTCACTCTTGATTATTTGAGTATTCTTCATCATTAAACACTTATAGCTTTACTTGGGTATTCTTTTAAAAAAATCACTTCTGACTTACACGAGTATTTTTTGACCACTAAGTAACTCCTAGCTTGCTTCAGTATTGTTTAAACACTAAGTTACACTAGGTTTACAACCCAAAGGTTAAAAGGTTTGAGATATACAAGATAATTCTCATAGAGAGGATATACAATTTCACTAAAAAAGAATAACTTCACTAGGTGAAGGATAAATAATTAAGCTCACTAAAAGGTTGGATATAGAAGCTTCTGGCTCCTCAAGCTGAGTGTTTAATTTTGAACATTACAAAGGAGGAAAGCTTTTAAACACTTGATAATATTAATATGTACAAAATTTGTTATCTCTTTTTTTCAAAAGCTCAAGCTCTTATATAGGAACCTTTGAAAAAATATCATTGTGACTAAAGAAGCGTTGTGTGTTTGGTACGTCTAGTGCTTTTGAAGCAACATTAAATGTTGCACTGAGTGTTTTCACAAACTCTTTACTTTATCTTTGATATCTCATATTGCTTATCTCCTTTTGGGAGCAAGTGATTTTCACAAGCGACTTGTAGCAATAAACAACCTAAAAAGCTTTATACCACTTTGACCAAGGTGGAAACACAATTTTCTATGCACTACTTGTGCCTTTCTATTTGATTCAATTGAACAATTTAAATATGCCTCTTAAAATATTGTTTTGGATGATGATAAGTTGATCTTTATGTCATAAAGAATATAATAAACTCAATCGTACATATAAGAGGTTAACTTCAAATACTTCAAATTTTGTGTCTTATCATAAGAAGCTTTTGTTATTTGGTAACAGGCTTCTACATCTTCAGGATAAGAAGCTTTTACTGCTTTATATGTAGATGTTTTTTAGATATACCTTCTATTTTGCATTTTTGACTTCTTTTTGTCTTTATCTTTTATGTTTCGTCTTCTTGTTAATAGCTACATTCTTAGGGTTTGTCTTCTATGCTGAGTTTTGAACTTTATATGCTTCTTCTTGAGCGTTGAACCTTATTTTTCTATGTTTGCGTATTGATAAGCTTGTCATAATTCTTCATTTTCTTTGTTTTCTTCTTCAAATGTTGAGTCTTCTTTCTTAATATTTGTCTTGTCTTCTTATATCTTTGTTTCGATGGCATTTGTCTTCGTCTGCACTAAATGCATCTTTGTCTTACTCATTATGAGGTTCATCTTCATAAGCCATGTCTTATCTTTAAGAGGTGGGTTTGCGCTTGACTCAAGCTACATTTGCATCTTGATAAGCTTGTCATCATTCTTCATGCTTTTCATTTTCTTCTTCAAACACTGAGTCTCCTTTCTTAATATTTGTCTTGTCTTCTTATATCTTTGTTTCGATGGCCTTTGTCTTCATCTGCACTAAATACATCTTTGTTTTACTCATTATGAGGTTCATCTTCATAAGCCATGTCTTATCTTTAAGAGGTGGGTTTGCACCTGACTCAAGATGCATTTGCATCTAACGTGTCTGAGTCTACATTTGACTTGATTGAGTCTCTATTTGACTTCACTGAGCCTGTGTCTGTCTTGACCACGTTTGACTTGTTTGACAAATAAAATATAATTTAATTCTTTATCTTTAATATAATTATTTTAAATAATTTTTACACCATCTAAATTAAAATATAAGTACTAATTTAATATATAATTTAAAATATATATTTAAATTAAAAGTATAAACATATATAATAGGTTACATATTGGTATACACTTAAACAGACACCATGGGGATGTTCGAGTATTCAAATTCTATATTTATCTATTTTATACCTAAATTCATACCCACCCTGCCTCTTGAGGGAATGTGGATGAGGAACGTCAAAATTGTTTTCTCTTTGCCTTTTTTCATCGCTAGAGACAAATAAGTTTAAATAAGGGTGTGTTTGATAAAACTAGTTGAAATGTTAACTAAAAGCTAAAAAGTTAACTGAAAGTTGAAAAACTAGTTGTAAGTGTTTGGTAAAATTAGTTGATTAACTAGTTGAAAGTTCTAAAATGACAAATAAAGGCATTATTAATAAATAGATCAACAATGAGGTATTTAAAATAATTATAACATGTTTTAATAATATAAATTAATTATATAATTAAATTATAAATTATTATAATTATATATTTAAATTATAATTTTTACAGTAACATATTTAAATTATAATTACGTATTTAAATTATAAATTTATGTAATTACATAAATAAATAATAAATTACTATAATTGATATTTAAATTATATTTGTATAATTAAATATATAAATTTTAAATTGAATATTTAAATTATAATTTTCTATAATTATACATTTATATTATAATCTATTATAATTATATTAACGAAGGAGAGAGATGATGCATAATGTGATGAAAGATAATTAATACGGATAATGCATTAATGATTGAAGGATAAATATGTAAAAATAAAATCAGCTAGTAGCTGAAAATATGATATTTTTTGGAAAAACTACTTGGAGTAGTTTTTTTTAAAAAACTAGTAGTTCCTAAAAAAGTTTCTAAATTTTTGTTATCCAAATGAAGTTGAAAGTATTTCAAATGAAGTTCAAAGTTTTAAATGAAGTTGAAAAGATGACAAATCATACATGTTATAAGAATGAGTCATCACACGTGTTTTGCAAAAAGATAGAAGTATTAATCAAATTAAAAGAAACTAAACCATCATACAAACCCGCCAAATCCTACAAAAATCAATAAAAATAACATTATAAATTTCTCAGGTTAATCTCAACATTTCTCACTTGTTCAACTATGAAAGTAGATTCTTCTTTATAATCAATCAAAACTATATTAGAGATGCTACACACCTACTTGATGCTACATAATACTAATAAAGCAACAGTCTATTCTTCCCTTCACACACCTCAACAAAAAATAACTTGAGGCCACAGGTTAACAAAGATACAACTTGAGCCAAACTTACATTGCACCAATTAAAAAATACTTTTAATGCACTCAAACGACTAAACATGTCACTGATATAAAGAAATTTTGCTGCTCCAAATTTTTCCTTTATTAAAAGTCAAAACCTTAATTGAATTATATCCGAAGCCTTTTCACGATCAAAGAAAACATTTTGAAAAATAATCTCAATTTTTGAAGTCACAAACTCTACAAATCCTAAACCCCAAACCCAAAAGAACAACTAGCATTGCCTTGGTCCAAAATAATTCTTACGTTGTAGATTCTCTCTTGATTGAACATGACCATATAATAATCTCCGAGTGAAAGCCAATATTTTTTGTAGAAGTCTTCACTTTTCACAAAATCTTAAATACCTCAATGTCTTCAAATTGTTCTTTGCTCGAGATTTCAGAGTATCCTTCCTCTTTATGATAGTCCAAATATAACTATCCCTTGCTCCTTCTCCAAGGTAGCTGAATTAATGACTTGCTCAAACTCATATTTTGAGTATTAAGACTACTCTAACTTTAGTAACTCTTCGAGATCCAACTTGCCTAAACTTTTTAATCACTCACACATAAAGGGTATATTAGCATTTGAGTTTGTTAGAATTACTTGTCATTTTATCTATTATATTATGATATTTTGCAATAAAATTAATTTTCTTATGCATATCAGGCTATGTCATAAATGATAATGTCGATTTCTTTGCTTGAATGTAAGAAGCAAAATGTAAAGGTAAATGTGTAGCAAAAATGTTATTAATTTCTTAGTAGAGAAACTAAAAGAAAGAAAACATACAAACATAATTGAGCTTATAGAATTTATAAAACTCAAATACATGAGTCACAGGTTTATGAAAAAGTTGAACTATGTGTTTTTTTAAGTGATTTCTTTAAAATGTTAAGGTCTTTTAACTTGAAGTACTTAGAGAAGAGGTTAAAAATATTCAAGAATTTGTCATGAAATGTGTATGACTCTAAAATAAGTATAATCATTACTATGATTACTCAAATATAAGTATCAATAAATCTTATTATAGGTCGTTACTAAGCCAACCTGTTCTACATGACCATGCAAATTAAAGATATTGGTAAAAAAAAATCAATTAAGTTTATCTTGACTTGATTACTTCCTTATTCGAAAATTGAAAACCTTGTTAGTGCTACGCAACTCATATAAATGCAAAACATAGGAATATAACCCTAAATATTAGTAACTAGCACTTGTCACAACTAATTAAGAAATTAGATACTAAGGCTGTGTTTGACAAAACTAACTAAAAAGTTTGGTGAAAGTTGAAAAGTCAACAGAAAACTAGCTGAAAACTAAAAAGTAGTTGTAAATATTTAGTAAATAGTTAACAAAAATTGTAAAATGATAAATAAAGAAATCATTAATCATTAGATCGACAATGAAATATTTAAAATAATTATAATATATTTTAATAATATAAATTAATTACATATTTAAACTGTAAATTATTATATTTATATATTTAAACTATAAATTTTTATATATTTAAATTATAATTACATATCTAACTATAAATTTATGTAATTACATATTTAAATTATAAATTACTATAATTATATATTTAAATTATGATTTTTTATAATAAATATATATAAATTTTCGATTATATATTTAAATTATTATTTTCTATAATTATATATTTAAATTATAAATTATTATAAAATGAAGAAAAGAAGATGTGTATGTGAGGAGAAAGAATTAGTGAAGAATAATACATTAATTAATTATGAATAAAGTTGTAAAAAAATCTATTAATAACTGAAAACATGACATCTTTTAAAAAACTAGAAATAACTTTTTTAAAAACTTTAATAATTTAAAAAAAACCTAACTTTTTACTATTTAGAAACTATTTTAAGTTGATTTTTCAACTTTTAACTAATTAAAATTTTAAACCAAACATAATTTTATCGTTTACACGCAATTACATGAGAAACACGTCTAATTCAACAAGAGTCTTCTAACTAAATTTACCAATTTCAAGGCACACATTTTAATTATTATTACTTCATCATGTTATGTATATTACTCTAGAATTTAAGTAATGGAAAACCACTAAAAACATTTAAAGTTCTACCTCAAAATTAATGTTGAATAAATATTGTTTGACCAAATAGTTTTATTCAATTTACTTAATTTATTTATACGCGCATATATATTGAGTCTTTATAAATTTTAAAGTATATTTATTTTATAATGTTAATTTAATTGTTTTTATGTATATATAATTTTATCATTTCTTTGACTTTCTAATTTTTTATCAAATTATAAAAAATTCTGTACAATTTACCAATACTCAGTAGTATCGTACAATTTTTCCTTAGAGTGGGTAGATCAAGCATCACCTGTGCCCCCATCCTTTTCCTCTCTCTCCTGAGTGGGTTATTACTTATTAGTATTACTTCTTCGTGCAAAGAAAGTTGAGATCAATTATTTTTTAAAGTTATTATGATCAAAATTTAAAACTAAATAGGAAATATAACTTATTTTAAATCAAAACACATCAATGAAAATCTAAGTTAAAATCTTAATAAAATGAAAAAAATAAATATATCAAAGTTGTATGTCGTTGCTGGAGTGGAACATGTGTTAGCAATGCCCATCACACATGGTAAGGGCGGGACCCACTTCCCGACCGCGATGATGATTATTAAAACTACAAATGTACATGTACATGTTTGTAATTATTGAAAGTTGCAGGGTGAAAGTGAAACTTCGTAGCAACTCAATGGGAACCTCGTAATAGAGATTGTGTAACGCAATTGTTGAATTCCAATTCTGTTCCCTAATTAGTAATTACCACTCCAATAGTATTTGTCCATTTCCACTTCGATTTTCCAATTTTGAAATTTCCCTTACACTTATTTTTATTATTATTATAGAATAGATTATAGACACACACATATATATATTTTGCCTTTTGTTTATTTATTATTTATTATTCTTCCTTTACCTTGTGTTGTGTTTCACCACACCAGTTTGTTCGATTGGTTGATCTGCTTTCTGGGGTATGTTGGTGTCGATGAGGATCACGTTGAGAGGCGTCCACAGTGAGTTGTAGAAGCAAAAAGGGAAGTGCTTGGTGGCGATTTCTGAGATGGGTCTTGTGTGGGTGTGAGAGTGAGTTTGACTGTGTTGAAGACTTTTGAGGGGTTTGTTGTTATGAGAGGCATTATTCCTTGGTGGGCTTTGTGAGGGGTGGCTTTGATTTGCTTGGATTTGATATGGGTGGGTGTTTTCCTTGTTTTGGATCATCCAACAAGGAGGACAGTGGTGGGGTGAGGGTTAAGGAGGTGCCCAACAAGGATTCTTCTTTTAAGGAAGCTGCTTCTGTTGTTCCTCAATCTCACCACCCCAGCAGGGTTAACTCAGGTCTGCCTCCTAATTTTCCAACTTTCTTTCTCAAGCCCTCTTTGATTCACTGATTGCTTCCCTGCCTTGCCTTCAATTGTCCTCAATTTCCCCTTTTCTGTGCCTTTTCATCGTTTCTCTGCCCGTGATTTTCAATCCAAGTGGTTGGTTGCTTTGATCTGGTTCATCTTAGGTCGTGCTTGTACTGGTGTAGCCAGTGAAGTGATTTGATGGGTAGTGGATAATTTTAGCTTCTCTTAATTTTGTTTCCACTACGGGCTCCTAGTAACATCTTTGGGGATCTGCCCTTGCCTTTGGATATGACAACTACATCACATTGTTTCCTAGCGTTTTCCACTTGTTATTTTGACAATTCTGGGATACAAGACAGATGCTGGCTCCAATCCAATTGCTGCATTTTCTGTAGATTGTTGAATGTGGTAGTCCCGTAGATTATCGTTTAATTTTAACCGAGATGATTTGTACAGAATGCCCTTATCCAATGAAACATTTAGTTCATTAGAAGATAGGTACTGAAAACTTAACAATTCACGCCTGTTATTTGTGTTGCCAGACAATTGGGATTGTTAAAATTACTGGAATTACATTCTAACTGATAGTGGGGTGTGATATATGATTTCACTATGAAAATTTTGTCAATGAATTTAAACCAGCATGCCTTGAGCTGTGTTTAAGTATTATATGTAATTATTTATACCAAATGTGCTGTATATTGATTAACAACATCAATGTCATGATGTCACCTATACATATTTTTAGTTTATGCAATATGTTTCTTTGTAGCTTTTTACTCCTTCTTATCTTTAGTTATCCATTTAGATAAATCGAAATCATCACGAAGTGGCGCAGATGTTAAGAAGGAAGCACCGGTTCCAAAGGATGGCCCAACAGCCCATATTGCTGCACAAACCTTTACATTCCGAGAGCTTGCAGCTGCTACTAAGAATTTTAGGCCAGAATGTTTGTTAGGGGAAGGAGGTTTTGGTCGTGTTTATAAAGGTCGCCTTGAGAGCACAGGACAGGTAATTTGTGATTCCTACTATGAAAAGTTTTTATTTATTGTATATCTGTATCGTAAAGCTCAGTCTGATACCTAGGGGTAGGAATAGACCAGGCCAGTCGAGAGGGGCCAATGACCTAGCCTATTTAAAGCCCAGCCCGACCCAGTCTATTTTATAAAAAGGTAGCACTTAAGCTTTTTAAAAAACCTATTTAATTAAATAGGCTAGGTCTAGGCTTATGAAAAATCCTATTAAGCCTCATGAACCACCTGTTTATTCATTTAAGTATAATAAAAAATTAATATATTCATTACACTTATATATTTAATATCTTAATAGAATAATTGTCTCATATTATAAATGAAATAAAAAAACTTTGAAACTTTTATTTGCTATATTTAAAACTAGGCCTAATATTGTTTTTAACTTGTTGGCCTATTTAAAATTCAGCTTGTTGAGACTTGGGAGTTATAAGGTTGGTCTAGTGGCAAAGTTCACATGTGGGTAGAAGGGAAGGGAGAGGTTATGAATTCAAATCTCTCTACTTATTTAAAGCCCAGCCCGACCCAGTCTATTTTATAAAAAGGTAGCACTTAAGCTTTTTAAAAAACCTATTTAATTAAATAGGCTAGGTCTAGGCTTATGAAAAATCCTATTAAGCCTCATGAACCACCTGTTTATTCATTTAAGTATAATAAAAAATTAATATATTCATTACACTTATATATTTAATATCTTAATAGAATAATTGTCTCATATTATAAATGAAATAAAAAAACTTTGAAACTTTTATTTGCTATATTTAAAACTAGGCCTAATATTGTTTTTAACTTGTTGGCCTATTTAAAATTCAGCTTGTTGAGACTTGGGAGTTATAAGGTTGGTCTAGTGGCAAAGTTCACATGTGGGTAGAAGGGAAGGGAGAGGTTATGAATTCAAATCTCTCTACTTATAAAATTAACATACTAATAACTAACATTTACCAGAAAAGAAAAGAGTTTGCTAACTTGTTTAAAAGTTGGTTTGTTAGTCCATTTACATTTCTTAATATTAAATAGGTCAGTAAATAAGTTAACAGGCCAGACTGAACTTTTAAAAAGGCCAGACTAGACTTAAAAATAAAGCTTTTGATAGATAATGGGTCAGACTTGAACCTTAGTTTTTTTGCATTTCCAGAGTTATCTGTCGGAAGTCAATTTTTCAATTGATTATTGCTCTGTTACTATAACTCTCTCCCCCTTGCAATTTTTGTTGAAGAAATCATTCTTTTTGCAGGTAGTTGCTGTGAAACAGCTTGACCGAAACGGTCTTCAAGGAAATCGAGAGTTTTTGGTGGAAGTTCTCATGCTTAGTCTCTTGCATCATCCAAATCTTGTGAACTTAATTGGTTATTGTGCTGATGGGGATCAGCGGCTGCTTGTTTATGAATTTATGCCATTGGGATCTTTGGAAGACCATTTACACGGTCAGATTGCACTCCTTTTGAACTGAAACCTTTGCTTCCTTAATTATTATGCTTTCTATTATGAAACTAAAATATTCTATTTCATGTTGATTCAATCTTTTTAATCTCTTAATGTCAAATGAACACTATAACTTGTATGATAAAATGGAGCAGGAAAGTGTAGAATTATTTATTGAATGGGAAATTTCTTTCATTCTTTAGTTAATTTCACTGTTATTAAACAAAATTATGTTTGTGTGTCATAATTAAAATGGGGCAAACTGTATATGACATGAAAGTAGGGAGAAAACAAATAAGATTGTTATCATGGGGTTGCAACTCCTAAGGGTTATATAATATTTTAGAGGCATTAAGGAAAAGAGAGAAAGTGCATTGCTTTTTTCTATTTCTATAAATTAATTTAATGTAGGAGTTAGGAAGTTTTTTCTGTTCATTAGTAGAAGGGTTAGACTGTTGAGGGGATTTGAAAAGCAAATAAATAGGAGGAGGATGTAACGGAAAAGGCATTCTATCTTGTATCATTTGTATATTGAGCTTTTGCATTTTGCGCAAGGAAAAATCTTTTGTGCTGGGGAAATCTTTGGAGGATAGATCTCTCCCTCCAATTTTCTCTTCTTACTATTCAATTCAATAAAATCTTTCTTTTCTTTCCCATTTCTATGCTTGGCACCTAACAATTTATCTTTTCCTTCAGCTAGTGAGGTGTGTTTGTGTGTCAGGAGATCATATATCTTTGAATAAACATCATATATTTCAATTAAATAATTGAATTTCCGATGGGAATAAATCACAGATTATCGATAGTTTCCTTGATCTATTGTGTATGTTATTCTATTTATTTGTTTACACTTTATACTGTTTAAATTTGGCTTGTTTACATGATGTTACATTTGTTCCAATGGATGGCACTTGACTGTTATTTTGTAAGATTAGCTAGACATCTAGGAATCATGGAGTAACATGATTTTTAGTGCACTGCTATTGTTGATACATTATGATTTGTGGCATGGGAATATTGTTAATGGTTAGATTCACAAAACATTGATGTTAGTCCTGACACTTTGTTGAAATCTCTTAAATGTTAAATGAACAAAATTCAATTTTATATTATATAATTCTCTTATTACTTCTGACTTATTATTACCTTCAATGAAAAAAAACATGTGTCTGTAGGCTGGGAAGTTGACCAATGAGGATTTTTTTACTGTTGAATATTGATCAATCATTTCTTTTGGATGTCTATGTTTTTCACTTTGTTTATTTAGGTGGTGAGACAGAAAACTAATTTATTTGAGAATGACTGATATTGTTTTCCAAAACTATATGGCATCGGTTATTATGTCCATGTATTGGAAATTTGGAATAGCTTTTGATTTTCAAAATTTTTCTCAGGAAGCTGGCAAAAAAATATTATTGCTCCAAAATAAGCTAAACCAATATATAACCCTTGAAATCTGCTACATATGTTGTACTAGGCTAGTAGCCATTTGATGTTTTGAAAAATAATGATCTGATCTATGGTGGAAATTAAATTGCTCAGTGGCATATATGAACAGAATATTACTTGTTTGCTTATCTAACTTGTTATAAAAAGGTGAGGGAGGGAGGAGGGAATTTTCATGCACCAAATTTGCCTATATCCTTTGTGCACCACATTAAGAAATAAGACAATTTTTTTTTTTATACTTTAGACCAAGACAATATGAATTGTAGTTATATATATCTAATTATTAAGTGTTGGGTATAATGGAGTTTTGACAATTCTGGTAATTCTTATCCTATATGATTGAAGCATTTGCTAAGGTTTCTGAATCATCTGTGCCAGAGTTACATTTTCACCTCAGCTTACTAGCTTTTTGTGATGTGTTGGCTTGCATAGGCTGACTGTTAGTATGCCTTCAGAGTTCTTTTGCCACAAGGTGTCCTGACATCCTTTAGGTATGGGAATGATTCAAATTGGGGCGTAGACAAGCATGCTTGCAGCTAAATACAGATTATTTGTTTCTGATCAGGAAAACCTTTTAATTCGTAGATGGTTAGTGAGGTAGTAAAACCATTTAGACTCTAATGCTTTATGGTTTTCTCACTTCCAAAAAAATTCCTGGATAAATGGGTCTCTTCCTAGAACCAGATTGTTGGTGCAGAATTCATACAGCCGGGTGCTAGTTCTAGTATTTAGAAGCAGAGTCTTAAATTCAATGTAGAACTATAGGAGTAGTGACGATTTTAGTTGAATTTGGTTTCCATAATGGTAGCAGTAAACTTGCTTGGTAAGACTTACTTTGCTGGGAGCTTGGGCTGGCAACATTGGATGATTTAGGATGATATTTATATTCTGCAATCTACTTTTACTAATCATTCATTTAGTCAATCTTCTTTGTCATGATTAGATTAGATAAGCCATAAATATTTTACAATATGTGGTAATTTAATGTCATTTTAGTTCGAATAAGTTTTGCAACTGGTTAAGGAGAAGGCTAAAAGATGATTTGGATGTTAGTATGTTACAATCTGGTAGATTAAGGCATTTGGAAGAGCTTATTTACATTTTATTTCAACTTATCTTATGAAACACACACTTGTTTAAGTGTTTTTGAGAAGAATACTTTACTATATGTCATTATGTCTATAAAACTTGTTTGGGTGAACTTCTCTAAAAGAACTAACAGAAAATAAAAGTTCATAAGCTTCTTTATAAGTTAAACGTAGTTTATTATAAGTTTATATATAAAAGCTGACTTGTATAGCTTTTTCAGAAGATGTGGGACTTTTACAAATTAGCTTGTGAAAAGTCTCACATTATTTTTAAAAACTTATGGAGAAATTTTTTTAACCTTTTTTATGTATTTTTTTTCTTCTAAAAGTGTTTGTAGAGAAACTCATCCAAATAGGCTCATAAGCTATTTTCAGCTTATTTTAATAAGCTTTTTCAGTATAGATTATAAAACAACTTACAACTTGAAAATGATTTAGCCCTCTTCTTTGATTATAGATATAGAAACAACTTATACACTAGGGCATATTTGGAAGAGTGTATTTACAGGTTATTTAGACGTATCGTATGATATAAACACTTGTGTGGGTGTTTCGTTGGGAGAACTTATGAAAATAGTCCATGGTATGTCTATATACTTTTTTCAGTTTATTTCAACAAGTATCTAGGAGAACTTATGAAAACAGCTTACAGCTTATATGAACAGAATTTAAATTATAAAAACAACTTATACATAAGTACTTACAAGATAAATATTTATTAAATAAGGCCTTAATTAAGTTGTTAGCTCAAATGTTCCCACGTTTATATCATAAGAACTTATTCAATAAGTTCTTAATTGTACTCTACCCAAATGCACCCTTAATACTCTTATTGTTTTAGCTGCCTGTATATTCATTTCTCTGTGTTAATGGATACATTTTTATGTTTGTCTCCCTTGCCCAAAAAAATCATGAGATTCATTTCCCATGGCAGTTCTATGGTTTCTTGCAAGGTATTTTCTTCTCTGTTTTCCTTAGTAACACCTATAGAGGGTTGACTTTGAGGTATTTTATTGTTGAATAAAATGGTAATGTAGAAACATTTAACAAAAATTTATTTTATAAGAAACTAACGATATTTGCCTGAAAAGGTTCGTTGTCAAATGTCAATGTGGCCTTCCGAGGTGGTATCCAAATTTATAAACAAATGCAAAGTGAATAATCTTTGAATCTGAATACTTTTGAAAAGTATTACCCCATTCCCTTTGATGGAAGATACCCTCACAAGAGGTTAGGATTAGGAGCAGCTCTTTATATTCCTCTATTACAAAGCATATTGCTATTTTTATCTAATTCCTATTTTGTGGAATTAGAGTTGAAATTTATAATTCTGAACTTCAATTCCAATTCTGAGCATCAAATAGAATTTCTATTGAAATCCATGTTTTGCTTCAGCATTTGGTAATTGGTAGCCATTATTTCATTTACTTGTAAGAGTTACTCCTTTTGGCTTCCTAAGAGTTAACTTGGGTAGTTCCTGAGTTTAGATGTGTCTGAGCTATCTAGAGAGTAGCTTAGAATCTAATCTATTAGGTGCTTACATGGACCTCTCCCTGTAAATCTTTACCACTTAAAGCTGCTGAAGTTGATTTCAAGCGGGTCTACCTAAATTTATTCTCATATGAATCTTAATTTCTCATGTACAGCTACAACTGGCTATGCCCCAGATATTGGATGTATACTACATAAAAGATTAGAATTTGATTATGAGTAACTGTTAATGCAGGGTACCACATGCAAAATGCTGTGGCTTTTATTGCGACTGCTATGCTTTATGCTACTAAATTAAGTACTGTGTAATAAACTGAAATTAGGAAGCTTAATCTTAGGAATGTTGGTAAAAGGATTCAATGTAAAACCCATAGTGTGAAACGTTTAGATTTGGCCATAAATGGAGTGGGATCAATGCCACTAATGTAAAGCCTAGCACACCAAATAACTTTTTAAATGATGTCTCTCATTGACATTACTGATATAAGATGTAATTATGCATTTCAAATTTCAGCTTAATTCACAAGTACAGAAGTAAATACATGATAATTTTCTACAATATTTCATGTTTATTGTATGCCAGTGTTTTCTAACAGCACTTTGGAGTGCGTAATTTGATTTTTCATTACATTCAGTAGTGTTAACTTTATGGATTTATGTGTCTGTGTTGGGGGGGGGAACTCATGAGTTCCTCACCTCAATAACCTCTGCTAAAAAGTTCAACACTCATCTTAATGGCACCTAGGGATCAGCAAAGCTAGTAACCAGTGATATAAGATAGAGCCTGTTACAAATCTATTTGTGTTCAATGACTCTGTAAATATGAGCTGTCTTCTAGTAAAAGATATGAAATTTTATGTTGCCTATAACTATAAGGCTTGGTTCTTCATCTGTTTAGCTACACTCTAACAAGTAACAACTGGATTCGTTTTTGCTAATAGAACAAAATAAACTCTTCTTCATGTATTATGTTTTGGATGCTTTTTACTTGTTTGACATAATGTTAATGATTTTTGTTGCAACCGCAAATATGACGATTTATATCTGAATTGGCTAGATGTCAATGTGCCATTGTTCTGATAATCTTTTAGAAAGGGTATTGACGATCATGAACATTGAACAGACCCTTTGATAAGTTCTTTAGAAACCCATTACAATGTTGGTTTACATCCCCATTACAATGTTGGTTTACATCACCCATAGACATTGTTTTGAGTTGAATGTTATTAGAAATTAGCCCATGTATGGTTTCTGCATGCACTGGAGAAATTTTTGACTCTGAATCTCTTTCCAGATCTTCCTCCTGACAAGGAGCCTCTGGACTGGAACACTAGGATGAAAATAGCTGCTGGAGCAGCAAAGGGATTGGAATATTTGCATGACAAGGCAAATCCGCCAGTAATATATAGAGACTTAAAATCATCCAATATCCTCCTAGATGAGGGTTTTCATCCCAAGTTATCTGATTTCGGGCTAGCAAAACTTGGTCCAGTTGGCGATAAAACTCATGTATCCACACGAGTAATGGGAACATATGGCTATTGTGCCCCAGAATATGCTATGACTGGTCAACTAACTCTGAAATCCGACGTCTACAGTTTTGGAGTTGTCTTCCTTGAACTCATTACTGGACGCAAGGCTATTGATAATACACGTGCACATGGAGAGCATAATCTTGTTGCATGGGTAAGTATCTCTCACCTGATCATCCTTGTGTTACATCCTGTTTAATTAAACTTCTTTCTCCGGATACATTTATAGGAGAAGAAAATAAGAAAGAAAAATGAAAATTAAAAAACTTCTGTCATAAACTAAAACTAACTTAAAAGTTAATTTTTTTTTTTTTTGAAAAAGCTAATTTTAGCTTCTCCAAAATGCGGATTAAATTGTATAAGTTATTTTTAGTTTATGGAAGAAACTTTCATTATTTTTCCTTCTTCTGTAAGTACTAATGGAAAATCTTACCCAAACAGGGCCTTAGTTGTAGGACATGCATAATGTGAACTGATTTTTGTATATTAATATTTTGATCACCTTCTAAATGAACACAAGAAAATGAC
Organism: Psophocarpus tetragonolobus; assembly: GCA_037954015.1. Taxonomy (NCBI): domain Eukaryota; kingdom Viridiplantae; phylum Streptophyta; class Magnoliopsida; order Fabales; family Fabaceae; genus Psophocarpus; species Psophocarpus tetragonolobus. The sequence goes on from CM075688.1 coordinate 98,409,494, forward strand.
AACCTAATATTTGTCTTCATATTGTTGGGACATGGAACTTTGTAGGCACGGCCGCTTTTCAAAGACCGCAGGAAGTTCCCCAAAATGGCAGACCCTTTACTTCAAGGGCGTTACCCGATGCGAGGACTGTACCAAGCACTTGCAGTTGCTGCAATGTGTCTGCAGGAACAAGCTGCTACGAGGCCTCTTATTGGGGATGTGGTGACTGCTCTCACATATCTGGCCTCACAAACATATGATCCAAATGCAGCCAATCAATCCAACAGGGTTGGGCCATCAACCCCTAGGATCAGAGATGACAGAAGGAGCTTGGCAGATGGTGTGGATAGCCCCGACTGCGGTCGGCTTGGCTCCCCTTCGACCCACAGAAACTCACCTGACTACAGGAAGAGAGATAGCAGGGATCCAAGTGGAGGGACAGAGTTAGGCAGGATTGACACTGGTGGGGGGTCAGGGAGGAAATGGGGATTGGATGATTATGAAAGGCAGGAGTCCCAGAGAGAAAGCCCTGTAAATACTGCAAGAGCCAGAGAGACTCCATGGAACCGCGACCTGGACAGAGAGCGTGCAGTTGCAGAAGCCAAAGTGTGGGGGGAGAATTTAAGAGAGAAGAAGAAGGCAAACGCCATGGGTAGCTTCGATGCTACCAATGACTGAACAGACAACGGAACTCCCAATCAAGTTGCTGTTCTTGTATGATTGAGTCAGAGGAGAGAATGTGTTGGTTTTCATGTCTATCCAGAGTCTTGAATCCAACTATGACTGTTCTCCCACGTCATTCTGCTAGTTTGTTAGTCATCATGTGAAGGAAAACAGTACACAGTTGAAAAAAAACCAAAAAAACAAAAATAGGTGTTGGGGGGGCAAGTTAGTGTGGATTGGGGTATTTAAATGTAATGATGATGGTGCAAGAATGTGAATTGAAAATCCATGTCTATGTACTAACGATTTCTAGTTCATGTTGCATAGAGCAGCAAAGGCGTCTAATTTTTGGCCCCTCACAATTGCTTGTATGATGGGGGGAGCTTAGTAGTGGATTTGGCGTGGGTGTCATTGCTGTCGCATGTACTCCTACAGTATCTGTTGTATGTCTGAGTCTATGTTTTCGGCTTATACCAAAAAAAAAATTTTATTTTCCACATATCTCCTATTATCTCTTGCACGTGCAATGAATCAGGATGTATGTCCACGTAAGACATGTCTTGATAAAAAAGATATTTTATATTAGTTATCTTAACCGCCAAACTAGTGAAAAAACTAACCTAGAAGCTAGTTAAAAATGAATTGTTTATTCTTCTCCTCGTTCATCTCGTCTCATCATCCAAAGGACTGTCGTTAATTTATTTTTCATGGGAGGAACTGGTCGGAGGATCTACCAGTTTTGAACAGAATTCAGGTAAACATACAAGTATGGTACCCATACTATCCCAAAGATCATGGTGGTTTTTTTTTTTTTGTTTTCATGCCTTGAAATTGCATATGCATATAAGTAAAAGACATACCATCACACTATTAAACATGTTTCATCACGATGTGTTTTATTGGTTAAAATGATCATCCTAAATATAATAAAAAAAAGTAAGCAGTATTAATGTAAATTATTGAATAGTTTAAAGTAATAAACTGCAGTGACGAAATGTTGGGGTTTGTAGGAGTGTGAATATGAGTCTTTGATTTCTTTGTCTCTGCTGATGCTAAAGAGCTTCAGACTTCTTCGGCTTAGAAATTAAGTTTTCGCTATTGTCATTGGCTTTGATATCGCCAGTGACAACAATAATTAGCAATTAAGTAGTGTGAGAAAGGGTACAATAAAAGACAAATTTAAAACTAGTTTCCCACGCTGATAAACTCTCACCCATTGCAAAGCGTGACCTTGGAAGCCACCGGTGAAGGATCAGCATACTCACCTGAAGCTGCTTTTTTTTTTTTTTTTTGAAAAGCTAAGATTTTATTCAAAATAAAAACCAATGGTTTCATATCGAACAAGAAACGAAACACATACTAGTTCATTTGCTATTGGAGCATGTTCCCTAAACTCACCTGAAGCTGCAAGGTACGTGAATACTTTCTTGAACTTATGATTTGTGAAGAACATTAACTTCGACTTTATCAAGCTTTTGTATTTATCAACCAAATCATAAAACTAATTAGCTTTTATAATTTTATTTTCAATCGTATTGATGCTTGTTTATCTACTACATTTTCGGTGACAGCTATTGAAACCAATTATTTTCACATATATTCATTTGTCTACCATGTCATTGTTACATACTAATATTCACATCTCTTTCTCTCCAGAATATTTTCCTTGTATAATCATATATAATTATTACATGTAAGTAAAAACATAATTTGACGTCAAATTGGAGCTGGAAATCACAAACTCAATGGCCTACACGATTTTCCAAACGTTAGATTAATCATAATGCATGTCTACTTCAAATTGTATAAAGCTAAATTACATATTTTCATCGAACTAGCCGTTCAAATCGAAGGACTTTTTTGTAGATTTACATACTTACATGTTACAACATCTGATTTCTGCATAGTATTCTCTAACTAGCCATACAACTGACAATTGGAGCCTACAATACATAAATAAAATAGATTGGTAAGCACCGTCTTCGGAAGGCAAGCCTAACCATCAATGGTCATGTCTGGGCCACATGAAAATCAATGAGGCTTTTAAAACCCAGCACCCCTTACTTTGCAATATAGAGGATGTCTATTTATTTTCTTCTCTTCCCCTGCCACAACAGCATAATCTGCTTCAATAAAAACACGGCAAGAAACTTCTTATTCAAGAAAGAATATGACATATATGGTATGCATACCGTGCTTGCATAATCATCCATGGTCAACTGCTTGCGCTTCTTCAAAGAAGATGGACTCTCTGTCTGTCTTGCCAAAGCACGCTTTGATGGGGTCATACTCTGAAAGATTTGTTAAACTTGAGTAAGAGAAAAAAATTACATGAGAACTCAATTAGTATTTAACACAGTATGAAGATAAACTAACTTTAGCAAGTTTCTTCTCTTTTCGAGCTTGTCTCTCCCTCTCATCATATTCTTGGTTTTCCTTTTCCACCAGTCGGATGAGGGTGTCACACCTCCTTGCCAGTTCCTGAGTTGTGCGAGACTTAACAAACCAATCAAATCGAAACAAGGGTGATGTTCGAAATGCTGCCTTTAACTCATCCCAATTCCCATAGCCAAGTTTGTGAACCATGCATATCTGTAAATTTAATGCAAATTTTTTTTTTTTTTGAAACCGATAAAAGGATGGTAGGGCTAGAATTAGAAAGAAAAAAAATTGAAAGACAAATTTGTACCATGAATCTGTCACATTCTTCATTGTACAACTTCCCTTTGTTTTGCCCATACTGTATCTTCAACTCTAGCCATGGATTCTTGTAGCGGTCCAACTTCTTCCCAATAGCTTTCATGATCTCATCTTTCCGAGAAATTCTTGCCTCACCCCTTTCAATGTTTTTAATAATTCTGTCATAATCTGTAAATAATGGTTCAAAATGCACAAATTAGGCAGAATTTGCCGCATTTTATTATTTTAAAGCACTACAGCATAAAATAAGTCCACATCAAAATATCAATGACTCAAGCTGCTGGCTATGAAACAAACAAAATGATTTTCTCCATAAGAGTACTACAAACTAGCAAATAAAAACAATCATTCGGATTTGGCTAAGTATTTTGCTTCCAAGTTCAAATATTCAACAAAAGATTGTTCCATAGTCACATTGGCTGTGACATACCATTTAATTCCTTGTATCTTTCTTTGAAGACCTTTGCATATCTTTCAACTTCCTCCTCAGTTTTTCCTTCCATCTCAGAAGCAATACTTTTTATATCATTTCGGCCATATTTTTCACAGGCTCTGATGAAAGTATTAAAATCCCTCCGGCTCCATGATGAAAATCCCTATATTAACCAAATGATAAAAATTAAAAAAGGTTAATGTAAAAGCCTAGTTTGCAAAAACGGGAAAATTGTTCACCTCTTCTAGCAAGCGCTCCTTCTCTTCCAACTCTTCAGCGGTCAATGGATCTCCCACCTCTAAACATTCATTTCATCACACTTAAAACTAACAGCATACATGCAGAAAGGAGGAATCAAAGTATTAGTCTGGAGAGTAGTCACATACCTTCAGGTTCGTCAACATCTATTGAGTCCTTTATTTGATTCTTCTGGTGCGTTTGCTGAAATTTTATAAAATAAGCACTAAACAATATACCAATTCATTGAGCTAAAGCTAAACCTAAAAATCTAAAAACATGAAATAGAAAATTCATCTTGCTTACACCTACCATGAGATAGCGCACTTCCTTTTCATATAGCTCACTCAGCCTTTGTGTGTTGAAAAACTGGAAATCATGTCTGGAGGTCAGAAAAAAACAATTATCAGTAAGTAAATAACACAGGTACTATGTTAAGAGGAAAAATCAAAGAGTAAAAGCTTACAACTGGGGCATCCTAGGAATACGGGGTTCCTTTGGTTTAGTAGGACCACCTTGGCGCATTGTTTGTTTGAAATATTCAGACTCTGAGTAACTGAGCAAGAAATTCCAGAAAAAGAAAACCATCACATCTTGTTGTAAATACAAAATACCATATGAAACATAGATGTATAGAATGTAAAGGACAATGCTTACTTGCGCTTCCGCTCCCTTTTTGGTGGTTCAATCCAGTTCTCACTCACAATTTTTTTTATATCAAATCTGTTCTCAACCTTTATTTACAAAGGGAAATTGATACGACAATGTCAGTTAAATAGATAAAGGAGAAGGGAAGTGTAGGTTGATGCAAAGCAATAAAAAAGTTGCCAATGATGGAACAATGTGTCATCTTTACCTTCTCATCATCAAAATCATATAACTCAGCAGCTACAAAAAAGAAAGCATCAACATTAGTAACCCTAAACTACAAACAGCAGAAAGCATAAAACTTGTAAAGATGATGCCAATATTATTTTTAAAGCTAGAACAGGTAGTCATAGGTACATACTGTCATCCATCTTAAATTTGATGGCATCTTCAGTAAATTTCTTCATCTTAGCATCAAGCTCAGCAGTTGCCTCCTCTCCTTTAGCAATAATTCTATCAATATCCTCATCTGTAATTGTACTATCCTTGGAACTGAAAACCATTTCAGCTCCAAATCTAACCATTTGAAGCAACTCATCTTTATTTACCGCTGCACATAGAAACCAATGGAACCATATTAGACAATCCACACATCTTTTAGCAAAGACACAAGAAAAATCATCCATTGAATCCTTACTCTTCTGCTCAGCCAATCGCCCTTGCTGAATCACCAGAGCATCAAGTGCAAGCTTTTTGTAGGCCCTTTCAATGACTTTCTCTTCAATTGTATACTGTACCATTACAATGAGGATATTGATAGAGTAAACAATGAATTGAAAAGTAAAATAAAGTTTCAAAAGACAAACCTCGGTACAAAAACGGAAAACTTGAACTTCTTTCTTTTGACCAATCCTATGAGCACGATCCTGAGCCTGCAAGTCAACTTGTGGGTTCCTGTTGTAAATGCACCAACCATTAGCAAACAATAATAATTATCGTATGGATATAAATCAGATGGCAATGTCCACAACTATTTGAAATACTGACCAGTCACTATCGTACAGAATGACAACATCAGCAGTAGCCAGATTAATACCAAGACCCCCAGCACGAGTTGATAACAGGAAGACAAATTTCTCACTTCCTGGTTTGTTGAAAGCATCAATGGAAGCATCTCGATCATCCCCACCCGTATTTCCATCAATACGACAATATTGATATCCACGAAACATTAAATAATCTTCAAGAATGTCTAGCAGCCTAGTCATCTGGCGAGAAGAGTAACAAATTAGGCACAGAGGAATATTCAAAAGACAGAAATAAATGAGAAAACAAAAACAGGTTCCAGAACATAAGGCATTCACAATCATTGGTGACAAGAATCATATTCTGGCAGAACTGACCTGTGAAAATATGAGGACCCTAGAATCACGCTCTTTCAATTTAGGAAGTAACTTATCCAAAAGAACCATTTTACCTAGAAACATGATATTTATACAACAGGAAAAATCTCAGATTTTATTGATAAACCTAAGAAGCATTTCTTAATGCAAGTAGAGTTTACCAGCATTTGTAATGAGATGATCTCCTGTTGTGTAGGGAGGACCAGGTTCAGCACCTTGGAAAAGATATGGATGATTACAACATTTGCGCAGTTGCATAGCTATGTTTAGAAGGCGCTTCCGTTCACCACCAGCATTTACAACCTCAAGATCCTTCTGAAGTAGTGCTCTATAATACTGTTTCTGCATTTGGGACATGCCTACTTTAAGAATAGTTTCCTTTTTCGGTGGCAACCCTTTCTCAACATCTGACTTCAACCTTCGAAGGAGAAATGGGCGGAGTACCTTGATATACATTGAAAATGAAAATGCCAATTATGTACCCGATTAACATCAAGGACTTTCAACAATGCAAAGGAGGTTCTGTAATTTACCTTATGTAATTGTTGAACAACCTCCTGTTGGTCATTTTCACCAGAGATTTGAAACCATTCGTCAAAAGTTTCAGCAGAACTAAAAATTTCGGGCAGAAGAAAGTTGAGAAGAGACCAGAGTTCATGAAGATTATTCTGTGCCATTAAACGAGATCATAGACATTAGAATGCATCCAGGCAAAATAAAAAATTAATTCAAATTCAAAATAATCCAGAAAAGTATATAATTGAGAATTTTAAGATGCTAGTTAGTTGAAAACAAACAACACCAAAGAACAATACTAAAGTTTTAACCAAAGTTATGAATCATCTAACTCTTTAGTCAGGTTAATCAATCTCAATTAACTGTTTACGAAAAATCTTGTAAGACACTGTTAAATTAATGTTAGATGTTGGTTATTAGTTGTTAGTTGAGGTATATTATGTTTCATTTATTATCGTATGTCAAAGGTTGGTGGTAGTTGTATTCACCACTCTGAGTTTCTAGATTGTATTGTATCTCTATTTAATAAAAGATTCTAAGCTGAGAAAAGTTATCTCAAGCTTTTCTATATTCAAGTTGGTATCAAAGCAAGTTCGATTCTGCTCTTTATCGTCTAGAGTCACACAGTAGGGTGTCCGCCATTGTCGCCGCCGTCCGCCGCCTTTCCGGCGAGCACAGATCTAGGTGCGCCTCGACGTGTTCTACCTCTATAAATTGCTCCTCCATACGCCGCTCCACGTGCCTCCACGCACCGCCTCAGTCACACCAAACAGAAAGCGCGTGAGCTCCACATGCCGGCGAAACGGTCTCCGTTTGCCGTCGTTCCCGTGCCGTCTGACTCGCCGGAGCCTCCTGAAGCCATTGCTGACCTGCGTGGTTCACTTTGAGCAAGATTTAGTGGATTTAAATCAAATCTCTCTCTCGGTCTTTGTTTTTCCTCTTTTTCAAATCTGGAAAAATGTCTTCTTCTACTTCAGTCAACTCTAGTCCCATTCTTCCTATTTCTGGATCTGCCATCATCACAACAGAAAAGCTCAATGGTAAAAATTATTTAGCTTGGGCTGATTCTGTGGAACTCTGGTTCCTTGGTCAAGGACACCATGAGCATCTAGAAAAGGTAGATATTGAGGGATCAGCTGAACAGCAAACTCAGTGGAAGAGACTTGACTTTCAGCTTTGTGCACTTCTATGGCAGTCAGTGGAGCCTAAGATATTAAGGAACCTCAGAGCTTTCAAAACCTGTTACTCGTTTTGGAAGAAAGCCCAAGATATCTACTCTAATGATATCCAACGCTTGTTTGATTGTGTTCAAAAGCTAGCCTCCTTAAAACAAAATGATTCAGATATGGTGTCATACGTTTCCAAAGCTCAAACCGCTGCAGAAGAATTGAAGTTTTTCTTAGAAGCTGATTCTATAAAAGAAATAAGGAAACGACTTGATAACCTCTATATGGTTATGATTCTTCGTGGTATGAACCCGACATTTAATCACATTCGTGATCAGGTTCTGACTGGTCAAGATATTCCTTTCATGGAGAGCTTAACTACTCGTCTCCTCCGTGTTCCTACCTTGAGCAATGAGGGTACCTCCCTTGAAAATAAGATGGAGTCCTCTGTTTATCTTCAAGAGGAAGAGGAGGATGTGGAAACAGAGGTCGTGGTGGAAGAGGTAATCGTCCACAATGCACTCACTGCAAAAGGATGGGTCATACTCATGAGACATGCTACTCACTACATGATTTTCCAGACAAGTCTGTTCATGTATCAAGGTCTGAGAAGCCGGATGAGAGGAAACTGTCTGAAGAAGAATATCAAGGATACCAAGAGTATTTGAGGATGAAATCTAACAGCCTTGCTGGACCTAATGTCTCAACGGCCTGCATTTCTCAATCTGTGGAAGGTCAAAACCCATGGATTGTTGACTCTGGTGCTTCAGACCATATCTCTGGTAATAACTCCTTGTTTTCATCTTTATTACCTCCCAAATTTTCACATCTTGTCACATTAGCCAATGGGTCAAAGGTTTCAGCTCAAGGAGTGGGTTCAATTTCTATTTCTCCCTCCTTAAATTTATCTTCTGTTTTGTACATTCATTCTTGTCCCAATTTACTTTCCTTGAGTCAATTAACTAAGTCCTTAAATTGTTCAGTTACATTTAACTCTGACTCCTTTGTCATTCAGGACCGTGGTACGGGCAGACAGATTGGCGCAGGACATGAATCACAAGACCTCTATTACCTGGAATCTAGCTCTTCAATGTCCTGTCTTGCATCCATCTCTCCTAAATTGTTTCATGATCGGTTTGGACATCCTAGTCTTGCCAAATTAAAGATAATGGCTCCTAGTACTCAGAAAATCCAAACTTTAGAATATGAAGCTTGTCAATTAGGCAAACATGTTAGGTCTTCTTTTTCAAGTAAAGATAAATCAAGAAGTAATTCAGTCTTCTCCACTATTCATTCAGATATTTGGGGTCCTAGTCGAATTACTTCTTTTGGATTTAAATATTTTGTCACCTTTATTGATGAATATTCTCGGTGCACGTGGCTTTATTTAATGAAAGAGAGGTCTGAACTTCTATCCATATTTGTGTCCTTATTTCATGAAATAAAAAATCAGTTTGGAAAATCAATCAAATGTTTCAGAAGTGATGATGCAAAAGAATATTTTTCTTCTGAACTCTCGTCATTTTTGTCCTCTCAAGGTATATTACATCAGTCCACTTGTCCCCACACTCCTCAACAGAATGGGATAGCCGAAAGAAAGAATCGTCACCTTGTTGAAACCGCTCGCTCTTTAATGATTAATGCAAAAGTTCCATTACATCATTGGGGAGATGCGATTCTTTCTGCCTGCTATCTTATCAATAGAATGCCCTCTTCCTCTCTTGATAATCAAATTCCTCATTCCATCCTATTTCCAGCTGAACCTCTATATCATGTTTCACCTCATGTATTTGGTTGTACTTGTTTTGTTCATGATATATCTCCAGGCCTCGATAAATTGTCAGCTAAGTCGATCAAGTGTGTTTTCCTGGGATACTCCCGCCTTCAAAAAGGATACAAATGTTATTCTCCTCATAACAAGAAGTATTACATGTCTGCAAATGTTATCTTCTTTGAAGATTCTCCCTTCTACTCATCCTCCACTCCATTTCCATCCAAGAGGTCTTGCCTTCTCCCTCCTCGAATCCAGAGATTGTCATTTCTCCAGACATGTCTCATCAACCTGACTCGTGGCTCATGTCCATCTCCGTCTGCTTCTTGTACAACGGCTCCTAATCCTCCTCCCATGGCCGATGACAACTCATGTTGGCCTGTTGCCCTTCGAAAAGGTATTCGCTCTTCTCGAAACCCTCATCCTATTTACAATTTTTTGAGTTATCATCGTCTATCTCCATCTTATTGTTCCTTTATAAATTCCTTATCATCCATCACTATTCTAAAAATGTTTGTGAAGTACTTGATCACCCTGGATGGCGACAAGCCATGATTGATGAAATGCAGACCCTTGATCACAATGGAATATGGGAATTGGTTCATCTACCTCCTGGGAAGCAAGCTGTTGGTTATAGATGGATCTATGCTATTAAAGTTGGTCCAAATGGTTAAATTGAACGCCTTAAAGCTCGTTTGGTAGCCAAAGGTTACACTCAGATATATGGACTTGATTATGGAGACACTTTCTCTCCGGTGGCCAAGATCACTACTATTCGTCTTCTTCTTGCCATGGCAGCTATTTGCCATTGGCCCTTGTATCAGATGGACGTTAAAAATGCATTCCTACATGGTGAGTTAGATGAGGAGATTTACATGGAGCAACCTCTGGGCTTTGTTGCTCAGGGGGAGTCTGGTCTAGTGTGTAAACTCAGACGATCTCTCTATGGTCTTAAGCAGTCGTCAAGGGCTTGGTTTGGAAAGTTCAGCAATGTTGACAAATGTGTTTATTTAGTTGTTTATGTCGATGACATTGTCATTGCAGGAAATGATGAAGTCACAATATCTCAACTAAAGCAACACTTATGCAATCACTTTCAAACAAAAGATCTCGGTCATCTGAAATATTTTCTGGGAATAAAAGTAGCTCAATCCAAAGAAGGCATTGTAGTTTCCTAGAGGAAGTATGCCTTGGATCTTCTGAAGGAAACAAAAATGTCTGATTGTAAGCCAGTCAATAGTCCTATGGACCCATACAAGAAATTAGTAGCTGATATGGGAGACTTATACTCAGATCCAGAAAGGTATAGAAGGCTGGTTAGGAAGCTCATATATCTCACTATTACGAGGCCAGATATTTCCTTTGCAGTTGGAGTTGTAAGTCGATTCATGAATTCCCCTTGTGTTAATCATTGGAATGAAGTAATGCGTATTCTTAGGTACATAAAAAAAGGCTCCAGGCCAGGGTCTGTTGTTCGAAGATAAAGGAAATAGCCAAATTGTTGGATACTATGATGCTGATTGGGCTGAATCCGATACAGATAGACGCTCTACTAATGGGTATTGTGTGTACCTTGGTGGTAATCTTATCTCATGGAAGAGTAAGACTGTTGCTTGATCTAGTCCAGAAGCTGAATATAGATCTATGGCTCTTGTAGCTTGTGAGTTGGTGTGGGTTAAACAACATACAAAAATTGAAGTTCTGTGAAATTTTTCCAATGCAACTTTATTGTGATAATCAGACAGCTATCCACATTGCTTCCAATCCGGTATTTCATGAAAGGACTAAACACATTGAAATTGATTGTCACTTTGTAAGGGAAAAAGTGTTGTCCAAGGAAATTAGGACTGAATTTATTGGTACCAATGACCAGCTTGCAGACCTATTAACCAAACCCTTAAAGGGTCCTCAGATTGAATACTTGATTTCCAAGCTTGGAACATATGATTTATATGCTCCAGCTTGAGGGGGAGTGTTAAATTAATGTTAGATGTTGGTTATTAGTTGTTAGTTGAGGTATATTATGTTTCATTTATTATTGTATGTCAGAGGTTGGTGGTAGTTGTATTCACCACTCTGAGTTTCTAGATTGTATTGTATCTCTATTTAATAAGAGATTCTAAGCTGAGAAAAATTATCTCAAGCTTTTCTATATTCAAGTGACACAATGCCCCATGCATAATCTCTAACGAAATATTGCTGCATAGTACATAATCCCTAAACCCAAATAAACTACACAATACCGGCATAAATTACAATTAAGGAGGATCATTACAAAAAGATAAATTTAGAATTTCAACAAAGCAACCCAACCCTCCATAACTACTAGCAATTCTTATTTGAAAATCCGCTGAGATTAGTATATAATAGAATACAGCCAACCCCTCCATCACTATTAGCAGTTATTTATTTGAAAATTTGCTGAGATTAGTATATAATAGAATACAGATGAGATCAAACTATTTTCAATTACATTAGAAAAATTGGCATCGCACAACCTCCATTTAGTATCAAGGTTGTCAAGAAGGTTATACGGCGGATGGCGGTCAGGACCTTTAAGCGCCATTCTGCCATGGCAGATGCCATGACGGACAAAAAAAGAAGTATATATATATATATATATATAAAATATAATGCATAAACACCAAAATAACAAACAGGTTAATCAAAACCAACAATGTAATAATCTAAAATTCATAGAATTCATAATATAGTAATATTGTCATCATTAAATTTTAAAAACATAAATTCCTAATCAAATCAAAAGGATTAAACAACCATCAAAACAAAGTTAAAAACAGTAAACACAATGACAAATCCTAAACTGAAAAAATTTGAGGATACGTTTAGGGTGTTTGTTTCTATTCCAGACATGATTATTAAACTGAAAAAAAAATTTGAAAAATAGCTTTTATAAAAAAAATCAGAAACAAAAAACAGAAAAAAAAACTAATATCTCTTTTATAAAAAAAAAGAGATATTAAAGGAGGCAGAGACCTATGTACGAGAGGAAGAAAAAGGCTTTGGGGTAAGGTAGAACGTTGTCCACGGCAGAGCAATGGCACAAGGAAGAAGAGGAATAGTAGTCGCACTCACGAGGAAGAGAAACATTCGCGTGACTCGCGAGAAAGAGAAGAGGCGTCGTGAGGTGGCTTTTGTTGTCGTCGACGCCGGAGAACTCGTCGGAGACTAAACGGTCGTCGTCGCTAGGGTGAGTTTGTGAGGTGAGTTCGTGGCTAGGGCATGCACATAGTGTTTGGCATCAACCGGGTCGGGTCAACCCGGTCCAAAAACATAGAAAACAAAAAAAAGCCCAATTGGGCGTTACGTCCGCCATGCACCGCCACGCCATTTCCGCCATGGCACCCGCCACACACCGAAAGGCGGACTCGCGCCATACCCAGGTGTAACGCCCATAAAGGATTGCAGCCTCTGCCGCCACGGCGTTACGGTGCCGTTATGGTGCCGCCATAACCGCCATTTGATAAAACTGTTTAGTATAGGTCGATGAATTACAGACTAGAAAAAGGCATTCTTCAGATGATTACATCGTTGCGGATAATACAAGATTGCAAGTCATTACCTGAAGTGGTGTGCCAGTAATAAGGAGACGGTAGTTTGTACTGTAGAGCCTCATTGTTTTGGATAGTAAGGAATTCTCATTCTTGATTCGATGAGCTTCATCAATAATTATGTAGCGCCAACTAAATCTCCGCAAAGCAGACTTCTCCTTGATTGCCATTTCAAAACTTGTGACACAAACATCAAACTTCCCAGCAACCAACAATTCCTCTCTTATATGTCTCTGCAGCAAGTCAAAATTATTAGGAAAAAGTGAATAATGGTTCAAATTGAGCATCAACTGTAACCTTTGCCAAAATAGATCAACCCAGAAAAAAATGGTCTCACCCTTTCATCAGGGTTTCCAAGAAACTTAATTGCACGAAGAACAGGACAAAAGCGTCGAATCTCATTCATCCAATTTCCAAGAGTAGATTTTGGAGCAACCACCATATGAGGGCCTTTGATTCCTCTGAACTCATGCAAATAACCCAATAAAGATATAGTTTGCAATGTTTTACCAAGCCCCTGTAAATCACATATTTGTCATGACTTATCTAAATCAGCTTACCAATAAATAACATTTAAGCCTTACCCCTCTAGGTGGGGTAACTAAATCAGCTTCGTTTGTCAAATTATAGAACTGCATTTACATGTATTAATTCAATTAGACACAACTGCAATCTCATCCATTACCTACCATTTCATCAGCTAGAATTCCATTTATTCCATTCTCATACAATCGTATGAGCCAGTTTAGTCCAGCCAGTTGGTAATCCCTCATCTTCCCTTGGATACCTGTAATAATGAATTAAAAACAAGCAATGATCGTTCAGGAATCAGGAACTGTGTACCAAAAACGAAAATGTTATAAATAAATAAATAGACTTGTGTAAGTTAATTCAATGAATATTCTTATCTAGCATTAACAAAAAAGCACATATCCAAACACCTAATGGGAGCTATGGAATACAAATAGTGGAGAGATTTTAATAGCATCTTCTTGCATATTGTAGATGCAGTTTTATGATATAGGATTCAAAAACCTACTTTGACTAGGGATGGCAACGGGGCGGGGAGAGGGCAGGTTTGGTCCTCACGTCCCCATCACCGAACAGTGCGAGACGGGTTCAGGTATAAAAAAGTACGGGTATGTAATTTTAACTCCTGCCCCAGTCGGATATTTTCAGGTTCAGGTATGTCCACATGTACCCGTTATATTATTTTTTACAATTTAAATTTACATATTTATTATTAAATAAATTATATAAAGTTATTAATTGTATTTTAATTTAAAAAGTATATAAAGAATAATAAATAACAAGAAATTATAAATTAAAGTTTAAGAATTAAAAATTTTAATTAAATATATAACTTTAAACTTATTATATAATTATTAAAATTATATCAAGACGGGTACGAGGCGAGTTCAGAGTTGTATTCATGGGTACAGGTATTTTTGCTATCCCTTATTTTGACGCTAGAACATCATTCATTGTTTTTTGGGCAAAATATTCCACAACAAATATCTTTGTTTTTTTTTTTTTTTTCTCTATTCCTTAACACATTATAAGAACATTTCTTATCTTGTGCTCCATTCTTTTTTCTTCTTTTGAAATTTGAACTTCCCACCTAGTTCACATTTTGATAATTTCATATCAAATTTGTTACGCTCTTCTTCTAGTTCTTACAAGTTTCTCCACCATCTTTCATTTTTTTTTAATTTCATTCTATGTTCTTATTGCTCTTAGATTGGTAGTCATTGTGATCGTAAACATAAACTTATTATAGGTTTGGTTGGAGATCCCTCATCGACTAGTGACATAGCTAAACAATAGTATATAAGTGCCATGCAAACATCACTTTGGTTTGTAAAGGTTGAATAAGACCAAATTCACCATTTCTAATATAGTATCAGAATCTATCTTAGCGATTTGTTGTTTGTTGGGTCTATTGTGCCACCCACTATTGCACCACCTACAAATGTTCACTCCTACAAACTTCATGATTAAGATGTTCAATCTTCAGCGTGAGAGGGGGTATTGGAGATCCCACATCAACTAATAATATAGTCAAACAATAGTATATAAATGAGATATAAATCTTACCTTACAAGTTGATTTTGTAAGATTGAACTAGGCCCAAATTCACCATCTCTGTGTTTTGTTTTGCTTTTCAAGTATTTATATGTGTAGTATAAATTATTTAGTTTGTAAAATGTCTAAAATAGATCTCATCCCACAATTACCCTAGTGTTTCAATGTTAGTCGCTAGGCACTCAATTTGTTATTGGTAACTATGATTCTTATCACTTTTCACAAAGAGTAGAGGAAAACGGAGAGAGAAAAATAAGTGTGTTACGTCAAACAAAGCAAATATGTCAGCCCTATATAATGCATTGGCATATGGAACAGGATACACAAAGCAGTGTTGTCAAATAGCACCACTATGGCACGCAAATGTTGGACAAAATGCAATCGCAATGATGTCGTGTTGCGGAATTCGCAAAAACACAATCATATACACTTGTGAATCATAGCTTTTGGTGCATCGTGACTGTTGCATTTTAGGGTTCTTCTCCTTTGGTTTGAGACAAAAGCGCGTCAGTGTGGAATGTTGATTTGGGTCTTGGTCTCTTGGACTATCTAATAGGCACAATAGTAGTATTTTTTACTCTTTACTATGCTCTTTTTAGTTTTTACTATGTTCTTTTTACTTCTTTACTTATGGGCTTGGCTTGTCTCCTAATTGGCCCAATACTAATACTTTTACTACTAAAATTATAGTTCACTCCGTGCAGCTCGTTGGTTTTCAAAGTTCTAGAACCCCCTCCTTATATAATGCACTGGCATATGGAATAGGATATACAAAGTAGTGTTGTTAAATAGTGGCACTATCATGCTATAGCATCGCAAATCTTGGAGAAAACACAACCACGATGACATCACGTTGCGGAATCTGCAAAAAACGCAATCGCAGGGGCTTCTGCATTGTGGCCTTGCTGTGTATTGTGGCTGTTGCGGTTTAGGGTTCTCCTTTTTGGTCTGAGACAAATCTGGGTCAATGTGGACTGTGGATTTGGGTATTGGACTGTCTAACAGGCACAATAGTAGAGTATTTTTTACTCGTTACTGTGTTCTTTATACTTTTTTACTTATTTGGGTTGTTTCCTAATAGGCACAACAATAATATTTTTACTACTAAAATTATAATTCACTCCATGCAACTTGGTTTTCAAAGTTCTAGAAGCCCCTCCTTAGTCCTTACGTAAACCTTTCCTCTCTCCTCCAAAACTCTTTGATTTTCAAAATTTAAACCCCTCTTTTTGTAAACCATTCTCCCCCTACCAAAACTAAGTCTACAGCCTTCTCTAGCATTCTTCATCCAACTTTGTTCTTTTTCTACCCTAATTTGTCATCTATGGCTAATGAGGGATTATGAATATATATCGGGGAAGGAATAGATGTTTGATTGACTTTTAACTTTTTTTATTATATGCTTCAATGGAACTTGTTTAGATAATTTACTTTTAGCTTTTTTTTATCATGTGACGTGCCTCATTTTAGCTAATTAGCTTTGGGCTGTTATCAGTTCTTGTTTATTATATTGGGGATTGGGGAAGGGGCAGAGAAGGATGAACTAATTTGTCTTGAGCAGTTTAACTCGTAAGTTATTATTATGTTAATGTTTATGCAACTAATTTTTATTTGCATACCATTTTTTTTATACATATTTAATTGTTATATATATTCTATTTCAACCGCTATGGGGCTTCTGCTATTTGCCACAAAGTTATCTGCTATATCCTTTAGCGGATTTTCAGCTTTCTGCAATCCACTATTGACAACATTGACCCTAAAGGAAAGTTTGGGGTACAATTGCACAATACAAGATACTAAAAATAGTTTGCAAGCACATACATACAAAGAAAGAACATTACATGATGGTTGTGTCACCAAACGTGTGTTTGCTACACCATCTTCTTCTTCTTTTAGGTATTCTTCGTCTTCCTCTTCCTCAGTGACTTTGGATGCATGGCGACCCCTTAATACACAAATATTAGATGTTAGGATAAGTTCTTTTATGCAGCAGAAAGTCAGCGTCATCTCTTTTGTGCTCTTCTGAAATAACTAGAATAGGCAGTAGATTTTGCTATAATGTTAACATAAAAGATACATGCTTCTAGCCCTCTATTGAGCTATTCGAGACACTAAAGAGCACACGGGAACAAACAGTGTATCAATCATTTGATTAATTGGCACTAGTTTATCTCTATGATTTCCTTGCCCACCGAGTATACAAGAGTTTATATACACCCTTTAAAAGAACTTCAAACTCTGAAGGTATAACTTTATAATGTCATCTACATGTCAAATGTTATAAAATTCAGAGCATGATAAATTGCCAAGGCGGAGTTCAGACGAATTTTAGGAACATACCTTCCCCTTGAGTTCTGAGACGAAGACTGATCCCCTTTTGCAAAATGAGCAAACAGCTCAGTCTGCTGCAAGAGATACTTAAGACGCCCCTTTCCTCTCTTGTTCTGCATCAGATGTCGGTTCATTTAATCAACAATCAGATCAACTAATCAACATACTATGATATAAAAAGAAGCTGAATTATTACAATTTACAAAACTAAACATACTATGTCGGCGTCAATGGCCGCATTTTGCGCATCTAGTATCTCCTGAATCTTCTGTTTCTTCATTTTCTGCATTTCTCTTAATCTAGCCTTCTCTCGTTTGCTAATTTCGGGATCAATACTATCCCCACCCTGTACTCATACAACAAACTCTTCAGCATACATATTCCAACAAAAAACGAGTAAAATTCACGAGCAAGTTGCTTATCACTCTCTCTCTCTTCAGCATGCATCTCATCTTCACGAACTCACAAGGCAAGTAAACACAACTTCAACTACAAACAACAGTCTCGAGAGAACTAGAGCAAGTATAGTATAAACCCTGGAAACAATAGAGGACGGAGAGCATAGTAAACGGTTAGTTTGACCTGATCATCGTCGGCGTCATCACCGACCGCGGGGTCTTCATCGGAGTCTGGCGGATTTTCGCCGGCGCCTTCGTCGTCATCGTCGTCGGAACTGGCTGGACGCGCCACCGCCTCGAGCTCCTCTTCGTCCTCCTCTTCGTTGATCTGTTCGTTGAGCTGCTCTTCGTCCTCGGACGAACTCGAACCATTGGAGAGCGCTTCGTCAGAAGATGACTGTGGCTTGGAAAGTCTCGCCATGGATTCTGAAATCAAGAGCGAGGGTTTGGTTTGGTGGTGTAAAGAGACCGAAAGAGTCTTCTGAGTTTGAAGTGGCAGTCTAGTTATGTGGTTGCGGAATTTGTAGCCGTTCGATTGAGAGAGTAGATGTGCGGTTACAACCCCAATGGAAATGGGGATTTCCCGCCATTGATGTGGAAATGGATTTTGCCGCCGCTCTGGGCCCATTCTCACTCGATTCTTATCTAAGTTCACTGTTTACACCCTCTCTTTTGTTTAATGTGGTTTTGCTTGACGGGAAACATTATTTTGTTGTACCCTTGTAGAAAAGGGGCATTTTACATTAATGAAAATATGTTTCCCTTTCACATTTTTTAAATATAACGAAACGACACAGATGTGTGAGAGAAAGTGAGGTGTATTGTGTAAATGTATGTGAAACAATTTTTTTAAATAAATTTAGAAAGTGATATGGGATAAAAATAATAATAAATTAGAATTGCTACTAATTTATCTTATAAAAATAATAATAAATTAGAAATGCTACTAAATTTATCATTTACCTTTCTAATAGTAGTAATTATACACGTAGTCACAAACATGTAGCATAGCAATTCAAAAAGAAGAATAAGAAGCTTTTTTTTTTCCATAGGAATTGGTAAATGAATTTTTTGTTGTCCAAAAAGTAGTTTCACTTGGACATTTCGTTTTCTCTAGAGCGCCTTTGGTTCTTCTCCTTTCGGTTGATACATGTGTTTACAATTTCTTTTAATACCTCCTATTTGTTATTTACACTTTGAAGGGTTATAATTTTTTACAAATTCTCAATGTATCCTTACCCTTATTTTATTTTTAAACCTTTGAATTTATCTTGTTTTATCATATTTTTGTACATGGTTTTGCTCAATTGTTTCTTTTGTGTGTCAAACATTAACTGTCACGTTGTAACCTATTGTATATCCTTAATCATTCTTGCAAGTCTTTAAGATATTATTGGTTGGTTTAAGCGTTGTTTAGAAAGGAAAATGTAGGTTCAGGTATATTTTTCTTGATTTAAGGTTTAGGATCTAAGGTTTCTTGATGTTTCTTGTTGCTTATGATTTATTTAAAGTCTTTCGCGTATCATTTTTGGTATTCAAGCCTATTTCGCAGTGTTTTGGATCAACGATTCGAAAATTACAAAAATTATGCTTTTCGACTGTGTCTTCTAGAATATGAATTTGTTACAACCCTGGATCGATTGATCTGGAATGTACATAATGTATTTCAGATCAGTTGATCAAGAATACATTATGTATCTTCCGAATCATCTAGTTCGTAATACACTTGCCAAGTCTCATTTGCCTTTCAAATCACTTGATCTAGAATGCATATAATGTGTTTGGGGTCAATTCATATAGAATACATTATGTGCATTATAGATTAAGTGATCTATAATACAGTTACTAAATAATTCATAATATACATAGTGTATTTTAGATCAGTTCGTTTTGGAAGTTAGACCAAACTTGATGAAAACCCTAAATGGAGAAGACAACATGTGCACACATCTGTTGAATAAAATTAAGTAAAAGAATTTAGGTAAAAGAAGGCAATCTTGCTTTTGGATTTGGAAAAAAATTGTAAATCACAGGAAGGTGCCAATAGAAAATAGCAGGATATTAAAAGAAATTGTCCATGTATGTACGTCTGCTAATTTCTTTTGTTTATTTTTTTTTCTGAATGAATATTCTTCTAAATTCAGGTTTATTCCTTCGCTTTCATCAGTTCATGTTGTGATTTAAAGCCTCCACCAGAGTTGATGGATGTAACCTAATTCGCTGAACAGGATGCATAAAATTTAAAAAATTCTCTAAAAAATATTGTAATTTAAAGTAAGATTTTTTTATCTTGATCCACTATAAATTTGTTTCTTAGAGTTGGAAACTATTTTATTTTTAGTCATTCTGGTGTGTTGATTTTGTTTTAGTTATTCACTTACTTGTTTAAAAAATATCACTTTAATTCATTAGCAAACTTTAGAGAATAAAAAAAATTAAAATTATCAAAATAATGTATGTGGGGTTTGGAAACTCAAGTAAAAAATGCTCTATCTAAAAAACCTAATTACTTTTGTTTACAAAATGTCAGAGTTTGTGTGCTTGTTTTTTAAAGTTAATCTTTAAGAAAAAATCTGATATTGTCAAGATCAAATAAAAAAAAAGTAATTAAAAATGAGTTGAGATAAAAAAACTTGATTTTCTAGATTCTAATGTATTAAAAAAATATTTACTTTTCAAAATATTTATTTTACTCTCTCTTGTACTTATTTGAAAATTAAAAAATAAACTACTTTATGAAAAAATGAATTTAAACCCAACCTTTTTCTCCCCAAATATAAATTTTGTCACTAGATCAATATTATAAACTTAAACAAAATTATTTTAAAACATTTATATTTAACATACTTAATTTTTTTTATATTTATAATCTATGATAATATATATATATATACATATTTTGTATATTATATATAATATATTATATATTACGTATTACATATTATATACATATTTTGTCATTTTACAAAACAAAAAAAAAATTACTTTGTTAAAAGAGATATTCAAATCATGAAATCTCCCTCTTTCATTTTCTTCGTATATGACCTTATAACCTTAAGAAAAAAAAAATTACTTCAAAACATCTATATCCAATATACATAATTATCCTACTATATATAATATATATGTATAATCAATAATCTATAATATTATATTATCTACACTATTAATAAAAGGAAATTTCTCTTTTGATGTTTATTTTTTAAAACTTTTTTTTTTACAAAAAAAAATTGTTAAAAAACAAATTCAAACCCACAACATTTTCTCATATACTTTATTACTAGATCAACCTTATAATTTTAATAAAAAAAGACTACTTCAAAACATTTATATTCAATATACATAATTGTCCTATTATCTATAATCTATATGTATAAATAAATAATCTACAATATTATACTATTTATACTATTAATAAAGGGAATTCCCTTTTTTATGTTCATTTTCTAAAATACCTATTTTATCTTTAAAAAAAACAAAAAGAAAAAATGACTTTGTTAAAAGAGAAATTCAAACTCAAAACCTATTCCTTTAACATTTCTCCATGCATAGACTCTGCTACTAAACGTTATAACCTTAAAAAAAAAAGTTATTTTAAAAAATTTATATTCAATATACATAATTGTTCTACCGTTTATAATAATCAATAATCCATAATATTATATTATATTACATAATAAGAATAAGATTTTTTTGTGTCCTGCTCTTACAGATGTATCTTTTCTGATATTTACAACTTCTACATTATTACAACTCAATGTTCATTAAACACGGTTAATATATATAATTTTGATCAAAAATATTTTTAATAAAAATGTAAATACATAGACATAACAGCATTTTGAATTTTATTCAAACTCTTTTCTCTTTCAATTTTCTCAAATTCATTGCAAATTTATCATATTCGTTAATATTTGACATATTTCTATCATATTATCACAAATAAAAAAATATAAAAATTAAAAAAATATATTTAAAAACATACTTAACTAAATTTATTATATGCAAAATGATATAATAATAAATAATTATGATGCTATCGTAAAATATATTAAATTAAAATCCTAAAACTATTATATTATAAAAATACGAATATGTAAGTGTGAAAACTTATGTTTTTTCTAGTTAAAATCAAGGAAGGTGACACAGATGGATGAGTATGCATATTATTTTCCTATTTCCCACTTAACAAACTTGTGTCCGATTAAATAAACAATTTCTCCTCAATTTCTGTGAGTTCAGTAAATACTTGTGTTACGAGTTTATTTGCGATCTAAGTTTATCTTTATATCTCATTTACCCATCTTCATTTTTTATTATTCAAACTATAATGATAATATAAAAAATCAAACATTTGACTTGTGCCCCATGATGACTTCAGTTTGAAATTTAAACTTTTCACGAAACTAAACAATAGAGAGGGTCACACACTCGACTCCGTTAAATCCAATCCCGTAGGATTAAAATTCGAAACGAACAACGCATATTTCTACAGCGAAACTCCCCTCTTTGGTTTACGAACTTGAATTCCGGGCGATTCCAACTAGCTTCTGTGTTGTCGAGAGTAAAAAAGTAAGTTTTCATTTCAAGTTTGAATCGTAGATTAAAATTTTAATTTATTGGATGGCCAGGATTTATTATTATGCATCACACGTCACATTCAAATATATCCAATGAAATCATTCTGGCGATTAAATAACAGCTGAGTCAGATCCGAGTGTTTCCAGTACGGCACGAAAATAACGATAACAGCTCGTGCGACATCGTATTTGCTTCCGCTACTTCTCTACAAACCCCAATTATCGTTATCATATGACTCTTTGACTTCTCCTTCATCTCTTTCGCTGGACACCACAAAACTCACTGCAACCTTCGCGACTCCGATTACCGTTCCCTCGTGCATCTCTCCCACATGTATTCAACTATTCAATTTTCCCTTAACATTACTGTTTTTCTTTTTTTGGAACACTTCCCCAATTTTCGTTGTTGTTAAAGTGATTGATCCTTGTCTTTATGTCGACTTTTCCCCTTCCTGAATTTGTTTGTGAACTTCAATTGCAGAGTATATGGGGGAAAATAGGTGGTTGATATTGGTTACCTTTTTATGCCTGCTTTCCTTTTCCTATGCTAGAGGTAACACTTCAACTCATGTTAATGTTCTAGGGTTTGTGATATTGCTTGTCTCGTGTCTCTCTGTTATCTTTCAATTCCTTGGATTATATCTAGTTTCGTGGGTGATTGGATCATTCACGTTTCTATCACTCTAGGAAATGTAATGCCTTTTCAATTTGCAGAACTCAAGGTTATGCATAAAAAGCATCATTACCAATACAACCATACACTTGCTACAATATTGGTGGAATATGCTTCTGTGGTGAGTCTTATGGGAATTTTATGTGTTCAACCACCTTTGAGACATGTAGGCAGAGGATTTAGATTTTGAAATTGTTTACGTCATTATGTGTATTTTATGTTTTCTAATCTATTCATGGAATTGGATGTCAGTCATGAATTTGGGAACTAGATCACTCTCTGAGTGGTTTTATTATTATAGATTTAATTATAAGTCTGATATGGATTTTTCATTGCTTACGTTTTGAATTCCCAAGTAATCGAGATAGCTTTAAGTGGGCTACTTTAAATCATATCCTCTTTACTGATAAACAGACTCAATGAATTTATATCTGCTTTGCAGAACTATACTGATTTAAGAATTGACGAACTTTCTTGTATGCTGATCCTGATGGACAGACTCCCCCATCAGGGTCTTACCATGGTCAACATAAGTCAAAGTAGGATTTATTGTAGTTTGTCATAGTAATTTAGATTTTAACTAATTTCCCTTGCCCAATGCATTGAATCTGAAGGTTCATTACATGCATTAGCCAACTGTTTAGGGCACTATGGAAATTCTGTATGTATGAATTATGTAAAGAACTGATGTAGGTTTGGTTCTTGCAGGTATACTTGTCAGATTTAACAGAACTTTTTACTTGGACTTGCTCTCGGTGTAATGGCTTGACCAAGGTGCTGAAAATGTGAATATTGATTTTCACTTTACATGTTCACTTACTTCATGAGCCTTGAATTATTTACATTCTAGTGTCCTACTGATTTGTCTATTCGTTTAAAATAGTTGGTCTAAAGATCTTTAAAATGGAAACAGGGATTTGAAATGATAGAGTTAGTTGTTGACGTTGAGCATTGCTTACAGGTGGGTGAACTCTTATCATAGAAACAATATCCCTTTAAATTTTTGTACTAACATACCTTGTTTTTATATCATTGTCACTATCTATTATAGGCATTTGTTGGAGTGGCCGAGGATCCTCATGCCATTATCATTGCATTCCGAGGAACAAATGAACACAGGTAAATTTTCTTAATGGATTAAATTTACGTTTTATGGAATTTTCGGCTCATAACTGTATATGCACCATTAAAATGGGCATATCAGAGTGCAATTGTATGTGATGCCTAGACAGTAGACACAGATGCTCCTATGTTTTAGAAACAAGAATGTTTTGCTTATGGCATATGCATGTGAATTTGTATGATGCTCACATGCTGATATGCACGTTGCATATGTAATTTTAAGTTAAAAATGCAATTAACATCACTTACTGTGCATGCAATGTATTATTAGCACAGAGGTGTCTTGAATATTTAAAGCATGGGTGGTTAGGTACTGTATCTTGTTTTCATGTTCATGTGTACTGGGCTTGCCATTTTTTTACCCTAAATTGATCAGCAACATTCTTTAGTTTGGAATTTGGAAATACTATAGATGGCCATCCATATCTCCAACTGCATTTGAGACCTTGTAAATTATACATTTTTGTGTTTCAAGCGACATATGTTCTCATATATTGACTGCTGAGAAAGTCAGAGTTTATCTATATGAAGAAACAACATTTGGATTTTGGACAACAATGTGCATGTTTGGGTCTCTGATGGAAAGGCTTAACATACATTCACAGAAGTAACCCCTTTATTACTTTTGTGCTGAACGTACTTTTAGAGGACTGGAATGGTAACCCAAAACATAGGCCATGGTTGAGATCTTCATCTTGTAAACTACGTAGATTTTTTGTGTTTCTTGAGAGAACATAAGTTCCCTTATATTGTTGGCTTTTGAGAGTGTTTAAGTATATATAGCGTGCATAACTACATAGTAAGAGAGCCAATAATTTTCCAAGAGTAATTTTGTTAATAACTGTTATAGAGCCACCAAAACTCTATAACATGTTTATTGACCCTCCCCCATAAGCAATTTGCGAAGGGAGACCTGCTATGGCAGCAGCCATGGGCTGCATTGGCAGGGGTTTGTATGGCTGAATTTTGGCCTTCTGCCTTCTTTCACCATCTATTATTGATAACCTTGCTATAGAGAAATCAATGTTTATTTATAAGTACAAAGGAAAACAGTTCAAGTTTGTCAGATGTTTGGCTCACCTTTTTGAGACAACTTGAGATATATTCTGATTTCTGCTGATTTCTTTATAAACACTTTTTATACAGCTTACAAAATTGGATTGAAGATTTATACTGGAAGCAGCATGATATAAATTATCCAGGCATGGATGATGCGATGGTGTGTATAAGTTTAGCCTAAGTTATGCTCTGTAGTGCAGTAAAAAAGAAGTTATGTTTTGTAGTCTGTATCGGTGTTAGTTCTGATATATTATTACCATCTCCAGGTACACCGTGGCTTTTATACTGCATACCACAATACAACAATACGTCCTGCAATTTTAGATGCTGTTGACAGAGCAAAGAAGTTTTATGGAGATATTCAAATTATAGCACTAGGGCATTCTATGGGAGGAGCAATGGCTTCATTTTGTGGTCTTGATTTGACGGTAATTGTTATTTAGCTTTCTTGGTGTGACTGGGCATTATACAATAAGGTTTCGTGGTCTCAAGCTCCGTTTAATTTTTTTCTCATAAGTATTGCCTATGTTTTGCCTCAGGCAGGGGGCTTTGAATTTCTTGTGGAATATCATATCTGGAAAGTGTTTTATTTTTTAATATTAGAAATTTGTATAGCTGGTCAGGCTTTGGTAAAGGTGGAGGGTTATATTATGCAACCAGTGCCTAAGATAAAAACCAATATATATATATATATATATGTGTGTGTGTGTGTGTATACCCACAAACCTATTTAGAATAGTAAAAGTTGAAATTGCAATTTTTTTTAAAGGCCATGATTTTAGTTCAATTTTAGTCATTTCAAGATTTCTCTATTTTATAGCTCTGAAAAACTTAGGGCTTGATTGGTTTGGTTTTGTTTTGTTTTTTAGTTTTTGAAAAAAGTTTTCGAAAATAGTTTTCAAAAACTGTTTTCGGGAAGAAAAGAAAAAAAAAAAAAACTTGTTTGGCAAGTGATATTTGAAAACTGTTTTGAAGATGTAAAAATTGAAAAATTTGTTCATATTTATTAGAATTTCATTAATGAAAAGCAAAAAACAACATATTCTGATTATATTTTGAGTTTTCAAAACAAAAACAGAAAACTGAAAAAACAAAACTATTTTCAGCTGTTCCAGTTTTTTAGTTTTTAAAAACTAAAAAATCAAAATTGTTTTCGAAAACTGTTTTAAAAAAACACTACCCAAGCTAGTTTTTTAGTTTTTAAAAACTAAAATACTGAAAATAGTTTTATAAAACTATTGCCAAACAAGCACTTACTTGTTTGATTTTACATTCTTACAGGTAAATGAAAATGAAAAAAATGTTCAAGTTATGACATTTGGACAACCGCGAATTGGAAATGCTGCCTTTGCATATCTCTATAGCAAACTAGTTCCAAACACAATCCGAGTCACACATGACCATGATATTGTACCTCATTTGCCTCCATACTACTATTATTTACCACAGAAGACATACCACCACTTCCCAAGAGAGGTAAGGCATTGCATAATGAGATGATGAAATTTATTTGTTAAACCTGTTATGTTATCTTTAAATTAAAGTTTGTCTACTTGTTTGCGAAAAGTTACAATCATGTTATCTGCTGTTTGTCCTTGGCTAGCCATTAGATTTTTTTGTGAATATTGGAAATATTTTTTGCTTATCTGTATATATATTAAATGGCAACTATACTTCTCTGTGTTCACAATAACTCTTATCTCCGTCATTGAAGCCATATTTTCCATACTCATTCGAATTGTGTTTATTTGTTACTAAAATCTGCCTCTTTACCATTTCTGATAGTTTTGAAAACATTAGGAATAATGATTGCATACTAATTTGTTTGGACAATTATAGTTTGGTGTTTGTGTGTTGTTTTTGGTTTGAATTAATTTGAGATACCATCTCTCCCCTGTGCACCCAGTGATCTGATAGAGGTTCCTGTTTCCTAGCTTTAAATATATCTATTTTGTGTCTTATCCATCTTCTTGTTTGTTGCTTGGACAATGCGGTAACTTCAGTGTTGGTAGTTTTTGTTGCCATGATTATGAATCCTGGTTTATTATTTATAGCGGGGATGCAAACCTGTATCACTTCATTCGCTTGTTTCACTTGTTTTCCTATTGTTCAAGAAAGAACCTAATATCTTGCGGACTGCAGGTATGGCTTTATAACATTGGATTAGGTAGTCTTGTATACAGCGTTGAGAAGATTTGCGATGAATCTGGTGAGGATCCGAATTGCAGCAGGTTAGTCTATCTGTGTCATAATGCCTCTGAAAATGTAGACTTCATGAAACTTTTGCCACTGCATGGGTGCGAATAAAATTTATGAGTTTCCCTTAATTTTTATGTTATGATGGAATGCTGCTTAAATTTGATTTGGTTATCTTTTGCAGGTCAGTGAGTGGAAATAGCATTGCTGATCACTTGGTCTATTATGGTATTGACATGGGATCACATGAGCCAAGTTCATGCAGAATTGTTATGGATACTCATGTTCAGAATAGCATCAAAGATTCAAGGGGAAACTTAATCTTGTCAAGAGATCCTGCTACTCCCCTTATCAAATTGAGTAAAGAGATTGACAATCAGGAAAACACCATTAACGTTGTTTGAATTGCCGAGGAATAATCTCTAGCACGGTATTCGGAGTTGGCTGTGGGGTATTATATTTTTTCTTCCGGGTCCTTCAGAATGGCACAACCATACAACTGAACAATTTTAGTGAAATTGATTGGGGCAGGGCTGGAAGGGTTTGTATAGTCTTGGGACTTGTATATATGCTCATTCTTGTATATATATAATTAATAATTCTTGATATTTTGGGTGTATAATTCTACTTTCAAATTCTACTGAATACTCCTCATTTGGGTGATAATTATATTAGCCATTGTGGTTTCCAAAGTTCAGTTTTACTCAAATCTGTTTCTCCCGTTTATTTAAACTTATATTCACATTTTTTTGCCCTACTTTCATTATACGTTCTCTCTATTTCCTTGTCTATTATGCCGATGTTACTTTTTAATTTTGTTTGGAGATAGTATTTAAATTATCATCCACTTTAAATACTGTGTAGATTTATTTGGTGTTGGCAATAATTATAATCAGATTCATCACACAACATAACACATGTTAAAAGCTGTTTGGTTTAGGTTTTTTATCTTAAATTTAAACTTTTATTCACCTTTTTTCAGGCTTGCTTTCATTATATGCCCTCTATTTCTTTGTCTATTAGGCTGATTTACTTTTTATTTTTGTTTGGAGATAGTATTTATATTATCAACCACTTTAAATGCTGTATGAACTTATTGGATGTTAATAATCATAATCATTACACAACATTTTTCAAAGTATTCATTTAAAATCAAAAGAGTTTAGTTCAATTGATTTAGTATTATGCTCGAGTAGTTGTAAATCTCTTCACATTTAATTCCTATCAAGACCAAAAACATTATTCGTTTAAAAAAGATGACTTTGGTAAAAGCAAAGAACAGAGAGAATGAAAGAGAAGTGAGTGAGTAAAAATGAAAATTCTTTTAAACATATCTTTTTGAAACTAAACTTTCATTAAAATTTATTGAAAATTATTAATTTTGATGGGTTTTACTTCCCATTATATATTATCTCTCCTAAAATTGATGATTTTCAATAAATTGTAACCTCCCTTAAACTTACTTTTAGAGTAAGTGAATTCTCTCTCTCTATATATATATATATGAGAAAATAAAGAAGAGCGAATATGTGTTTGATTATCTCTCCACTTAATTGTGTAGAGATGAAAAACTGTAAATATTAATGTTGGTATCTACCATAGGAGTGTCATGACGGCTTGTGGATGGATATCTATCATGATGACATCATAAACCGCAATGACATGTTTTTATGGTGGAATTTTGAGATTCTATTGTGTTCTACCATTCGCCATTGATAACATTAGTAGTTACTTATTTTTGCTTTCAATGTAAGTTTAAAGTGACATGAATATAGAATATGAACACTCTATAAGTTCTTGGTAGAAGAATTTTTTATTCAATTTTGTTATGTAATTAATAAAAAAAGTCTCATGAAACTATCATTTCCAGGAATCAATTTTAATTTTAGCCCACTTTCCTGCAAAAAGCCAAGAAAATTTAAAAGGAGGGGCAAGAATCCCAACTTTTTCGAGTGGGAAAAATTTTAATTAGTGAAATTACTAATAATCTTTTTTTACAATTGTAAATTACCAATTTACCAAAAGCTCAAATCATTCATTGTATACTTCTCTTCCACTTTGCCTTTTATTAAGGATTTCAACTCAATTCAATTTTTCAATGTTAACCACAACATTATGGATTGGACCATAGATCTGTAATTAATAAAGTGGTTCACATGTTTTTTCTTTTCATACTTGTAATAGTAATATGGGAAACATGTCCTTTAGTTACATACATTATAGTTCTTATCTCTTGTGGATGTTCTTAAAGATTAATATTGATAAGATCAATCATTGAAAAAAAAAGTTGGTTTCATAAGAACAAGCAAAATAAGTCAAATATTAAAAAAAAATTTAATATCTCTCTCATCAACCTAATATACAAGAACACAAAAAAACTTGATATTCTGCTAAAAATACTCTTAGTTTGCTTTTTATTACCATATTGTTCACAATTATAAATAATATAAAAAATTATAAAAAGACGTGAACAATGTTGAGAAAATTATTCAATCATTAGAGTGGACTTTTTAACAAGTATCAAATATGTGAATATTTTTTATATATAAATTTATTTAAATTTTGTAATTAAATTAGATAAGTTGTATTTCCAATACAAGTTGTATTTCCAATGAAATTAGAGTAAAAAAGAGAGTAATAAATCTAATTTAACTCGAGGATATATTTATAAAAAATTTCTTATATACATAGAAAAAATTATAATGTAACAAAGTATTCTAGGTATAGAAAAGCTTCTCTCCTACCAAAGCCCCTAAGAATGATGGAGCAGGAAAACTAGAGAAGAAAAACTATCATCTCTGTTTTTTTTTTCCTTTCACTTAAGAATTTTGAATGAGGGGTGAACTTCATTCTCAATGAATCTGACTCTAAAATAGAGTCAAGTTGGTGGAGAGATTTACCTTTTTTCTTTTTACATATAAAATAACAGAGTAAATACAGCATGGTATATGTTGGTATATTAGAATGGACTAGCAAAATTGATAGGAGCCTTGGCAAGAGCATGAAGAACTATGTTAGCTTCTCTCCTTATATACTGAATCATATAGTTTGAAAAAAAAAATGAAAAAAGAGCTTTACAATCATGAATAATGAATCCAGTTTCAGAAAAATCACTTTTGCGGTCACGAATTGTATCCTCTTGGCAATCCAACTAAAAAATTGGATAGCTTAAAACAGGGCTGAAGCTTCTCCTTCCATGATAGGCATAGAAGGCAGCACAAGCCCTGATACAAAACAGATGCTGCATCAAAATGGTTAAACAAGCTGAGTATTCCAAAGTCTTCTCCCCAAAAATCATACAATCTTTTACTGCCATCTCTTAAAACATGTTGAAAGGGAGAGAGGATGGTTTAAGCTTTCAACAAAATATAAAGAGGGTGGGATTTGTGGTGAAGAGTATGGTTTGAATGGAAGTACTATTATTGGAATTTGGAAATATATAAACTGTGTCTTTTGGATCAAATAGGTTCTGCCCATATCATTTGTCGGTGGCCTTAATTTGTTTAAAATCAAAATTAATTCCGTTTGTTTACAATGTGTTTTTTTTTTATAAGCATCCCGTAAATCTACATTAAAAATGTGGAAAATACTCACCCTTCAAAAAATTTAGTTGGAATGGACGCATAAAAATAAAAACGGATAAGGTTTTTTTAACACTTCAAAATCATATTAATGGACAATAAGCCAATTTTTAATTAAACTAATATTTTCTATAAGAATTTAGTATTGCTTTCTTTGGGTAAATTGAAGTTATTTTTCTTTCCATTATCAAATCAATAGGTAAATCATATATTAAATTACGAAGATCTTTGATGGTAAAACCTACTAATTACTTAAGGTTATACAGTATATGTTTGAATTTGAATTGGCAGAGCTCAAAAGTATTTGTCATTTCGAAATAACTATTTCTTTTTTCGTCATTTTGTGTATTGAGATTTAGAAATATACGTTAGAGTTTAAAATTATTTTTCCAATTTTTGTTCCAACATAGCAATAGAGCTCTCATCCTCCTTCATGGCATTGTTTCGACCTTTTTTTCATTAAAGATTTTATTTCTTCATGGATTAATTATTATAGTAAAATGGTTGAATTATTTATTTTAGAACTTTCAAGTTGAAGTTTCATTTATTTTACTAATCTAATGAGTGATGATTGATGAAGGCTTACTAGGGATTGTCATTATTGGTAACTATAGTCCTATGTTAGAGAATATTTTAAATTTGAATTACCATATATAGTTTAGATTCCGATAAGAAAGAGAGGAATGAGGGAAATACGATAGCTCTTCCTTTATTTGCAACTTGTTATATTTTGAAAGAACTACGAAAGGAAAACTTTATATAATTAAATGCAGATCATAGATACAAAGATTATTATTATAAGTATAGACATATATATCACTAATTCATTATTATTTTCAATTTGGTATGTGCACCGTAAGCAAACTATCAACAATAATATTGGACTTTTTACATAAAAGTAGATAATTAGAGCGATTTTTGTATTAACTCCAACTGTTCTTATTCTTGTCTTTTCTTCACATAAGATATTGGCTGCTAGTTGGATTCTCTTGCCCCTGGGTTAGAAACATGTTTCCAATTAATTCCTTTCTAACAACTAGCACTTGACTAATTAACATGTGAAATTTAAAACCACTACATGTTTGTGGTATTGGTCAATCTCTACATAACACATAGTTAAACTTTATTTACTTGTTTATGTAAATTGGAAAACTTGATTACATGTTATATGCAATTTAATTGTTAACTTAGACATGTATAGTTTCAGACTATATAATAGGGTGTGGTGAAAAATATTGATAAAAAAAAATATTTGAAAGAAAATGAGAGGTGTGATGAGTAATGTAAAAGAGAAGAAACTAAAGAAAAAAGAAATTGAGTGTCAAAGGAATGCAAGATAATGTGATGTAAAAAAATATCAAAATTTTTAAACTTTATACTAAACAATTTTCACTTGAAAATTATGAAGAAAAAATTATGTAAAAATAAATAAAGGGTTTAACGGAATATTAAGTTTCATGTAAAAAAACTCTAGAAATTTATTCTTTCACACCTTTTTCATTTTCCGCTTGCATTTTCTCTTTTGTAGTATCAACAATATGAATATCATTGAACTTCTTTTCATTCTCTTTCAATGATTCATCTTTTTCACCTTCAAGTTGTCCTTTTTCAACAATAGTTTCTTGTGTTTTTTCCTCTTCACCTTCGACTTTAATTTCCTTCTCTTCTTGCATATTTGTTTTCTCTACTTCCTTCATTTCTTTCAAATTTGTTTTCTCATATTTTTCATCTTTGACATCATTAACAACTTTATCATCCTTACCTTGAACAACAAATTCTTTGACACTTTCACTCTCTTTATGTTCCACTTGTACCTCTAAATTCACATTGTCGTTTGTGTCTTTGGATTCTATCCCATTTTCCTGGTTGCTTACATTGGATTTTTTGCATTGGAGGATGGTGTTTCCTGAAGCAACATCATCATGCTTGGACTTTCCACAACCCATGCTTTTGTTTATTTTTCCTACTTTTATTATTATATGATGTGATTGAGCTAAGAAGAATGCAAAGAAAATTGAGATGAAGGTTGGAATATAATAACTATTTCTTTTATACAAAGAACGTGAAAAAGAGAAGGTTGATTTGTGTTATTAGTTGTATGATTTAACGATGAAACTATGAGTTATATAAGTGTAATTAGGTGTCATGGAACCAACCTCTTTGTTTCCTATACTATAATTGGAGTTTTATATTGGCAATTAGTTGTCTTCATTAATGAAAAAAAAAGCAATATAAAATTGTTGGTTATAACTAGAAATTGTAAAAATTGCAAATCAAATTTGTTACCTGTTTTTTGCCTATATTAATATTAAGGGTTAAAAAAACAACAAACTATTAAGGTCCTGGCAGGGACGAATTTTCTTTTGTCCTTTAGGATTTTTTTAATTTTTTAATATATATAATAATAAAATTTTACTATATAATATATTATATTTTTAACATGTACTTTTTAAATTTAATGTTTTGATTTTTTTTAGCTTTTTGTTTTAAGATTTGATTGTAAAAGTAATAATATTTATGTATGATTTTTCATTATTTGATAAAATATTTTAAAAAATAATCCTCTTTATAGTATTTATCATAAAGATAATAGAAATTTTTCTCTATTTATACAACTATATTATATACATATATAAATATTAATATTTAGGGTAGAGATAATTATAATTTTCTTTTTTAGATAAAATATTTAAGTATTATTAATTTTATTTTTAATAATAATATTTCACTAGTATTTTAAAGTATATAAAAGCTTGCATTAGTAATTAAATATTTTAAAGTATATAATATATTATCCTTATTTTATTTGAAAATAAAAAAATATTTCATATTAATTTTTTTAATCAAGTAATCTTATTGAAAAATTTGTAAAAAAAAATATTTAATATAAATTATAATGTTGTTAATAATTTTTTTTATATGTGAGTATACTTTTATATGATCCCTCCTAATTTTAATAGTAAAAAAAATAAAAATAAGTGTAATAAAATAAACGAAATCAAGAAAAAAGTCCGAAAGAAAAAAAAAACAAGTAGATTTTTTTAAAATTCGTTCACAAAAAGCTAAACATGTAATATTTTGACTAAAAAATAAAAATTTGATATAAAAACAATACTTATAATGCTACTACAAATACGGATTAAAAAAACAAAACAGAGACTTGGCTTCCGAACAATCGGATTTTCGGGGAGCCCTGATTTTGACTCTGTCCCTGGGTACTGGGTAAACCAAAATCTAGAGAAAATAGTTAGGGAAAATCCTTTTCAAAGATTTTTTAATAAGATATTTTATTATTAACTATATTGAAGTGGAAATAAAGTTAATTTAATACATGTCAATAAAAAGTTAGGTAAATTGTTATTGTTGTTCACGAATTGATCCAAGGGCAGGTTATTTTTATTTTCAGCAAATAGCTATCTACAAGTATTACAATATTTCTTTTAATATCCATCTAAGATTAATTGATCCAAGAACGTATTACCTTTATATAATCCATCTGTGAAATGACTTGATTTTGGACTTACAAAATTATTCTTCTAATATTAACAAAATTATGCACAATCCTTTATACCTAAATGTGATTTAGGATGAAATTCTAAAAACTCATGTTTCGTCTAGATTTCAAGCTCGAGGTGAACATGATTATATCAAGGGACTTTTTTGTGCTCATACTTTTGTATCAATTAATCTTTCAACTCGTAACAACATACTACAAAAAATAACTTAATTAATCTTTCAACTAAAAACAACATATTAAAAAGAAATAAACTTTTTAATGCAGAAAGTTCACCCTTTATTGATAGTATGCAATGTAGTTAAAATTTTTAACTCAAATTTAGGCTATATTTAAAATTTTGAATAACAGATGAATTTGAGAATGTATTAACAAGTGTAAGACACTTTGAAAAGGAAAGATCGAAAAAATTGTTGATTAAAAATGTTTTATATCTCTATGAAATTTTCTGATATAATTTCTCTTTTTGCATGTTTGCACACCTGTATAGTGTGTTCCACATGCCTGGGGAAATTTCCTAATTTGCTTTCTCATTCAACACGTCTCTCACACTATTATGAAATTCTCATGCTTGTAAGAAAACCTTGAAGCATCTTCTCTCTCAACATGTCTTCCACATCTTTACGGAGTGTGTCACATGGCTATGAAAAAATCTCTTATGCACCCTTATTTCTAACATCTTTCCCACACCTATGTGGGAAGTACCACATCGCTATGGGAAAATCCTTATTTGTTTTCTCTTCCATCACATTTTTCACAATGTGTGGGATATCACACATCTCTAAGGGAAAATCTCTTATGCACTTTTCTACCAACACATCTCCTTCACATATGAGGATAAAGTCATAATACTATGGAAAAGCGTCTTATGCCTTTCTTTTCCCACGCATACCCCACACCTATATGGGATGTACCACAACACTATGAAAATTATTAATATGTTTTCTCTTTTTATGTGTCTTCCACATCTCTGTGGATATAGCCATACTGTGAGAGATTTCCTTATGCACTTTTTCTTATGCTATGTCTCTCAACCTCTATGGACATAACCACATTGTTGTGGTGTATGTGATACTAATAATTATAAATTTTTAACATGTTATTTAATTATGCTTATAGTCATAGAGTTTATGAAGGTTATTTAATAAACCTTTTGAGAGGAAAATAGAGATTTTTTATGTGCTCCACAAATACATGTTAAATAACATATTATTACATAAAAAGGATAATTTTGACATGCAAACAACTTATTAGTGATCTCAACTCTCAATGTGTGAATAATGAATAATTTTGATGTAAACATGTGTCTCTTATTATTAATGCTTACTTACAACAAGAAAATTTTATTTTTTTAGAAACATTGATTTGAGAATTCCAATCACTTTTTTTTAAGTCAAAAGATTTTGAGATAATATGAGTAACAAATTAATTTAAGAATAAGGAAAGGTAGTTAGCTTGAATTCTTTCGTTAAAAAATTGAACTTTAACCACTAATATTAGCATTTGTTATTTTAAAACTTAAAAGCATTTCTTGATGAATTTCGTAATTATAAGCGAATAGTTATAAAAGTTAATATGAATAAATATAAAAATAGATGATTTTTATTAAATAAATTAAACTAACAGTTTGTAAAAAACAATTTTGTGAAGTTAGACAGTATATTTTTCCACACATATAATAAAAATCAAATAATTCCTTTATCTAGAGTAAATATTAAAATATATTTTAAAACTAATGATTTTATGTCAAAGCAACAATAACTAAAATATCTATTAACAAATTTAAATCTACACCGTTGAAATTTATCCTACACCCCATTTTCAAAGTGCATTTTTGTCCTGGATTTAAGTTTTCCAAAGTTAAATATGTGATGCAGGAAGAAAACTTTTATATTTAATACCTTAAATTCAAACTATTTTTTATAGACAAACGTTATTATTAAGTAATAATTACATTACTAAACTAGGGCTGACTTGTTTTGCAATATGGAAAGAACGTGCTTAGATCTCTACATGTGCATTGAACTTGGGAGAAAACTTGATTATTGTGATAAAGTTCCAATGCAATAATTATTTGATTGAAGATACTTATTGTACAGCACAAGTGCACAAGGAAATCAGTAGTATTTTGGTGACGTATTCTCTTTCGAATAACACCAGTTCATGTGCATAACAGACGCTTGTAAAGCAACAATAAATCACACTAAGCTATTAATATTCATTAAAATTGATCGGATGAAATTTAGTTTAAATTTTTTAAATAAATATTGAGTTTAAAACTTGTAAATAATAAAAATATACGTGATGAGAGTATCTTGAATATAGTCCAACCCAAACAAACCCAGTGATCCTCATTTGAATTACTTCAAATACAAACTAATATGTCAATCTTTGAACTCTATTTTATGAAATTGTTATACTTCACAAAAGAATCAGCATAATAGATCTTTTTTTTACAAATTCAATCAAATTATTATTTATTTAAGTTTTTAAATTTTACAAAACTAAAACTTATATAAACAATTATTTATTATTGCATTAACAACAGTATTTTGACTAAAATGACAGTTAAAAAATCATGTTATATTATTTGTATTGGGATTAAGGTTTGTTTGATTTCTGTTAGTTTAGTGGTGGGATTTGTCTTTAATGTTTCATAATGAGTTCCGACCTTTTGGTAACAGTTTTTGGGATTAGTTAATACATAAAAAAAGTTGAAAAAGATCAAGTCATTTATTTGGTTTGTTGGTTGTGATATATTCCCTTAACTTAAAATTAAAATTATAATTTATGATTATTTAATAGTATATAAACTTTTAACTTATAATTTCTATTCTTTAAAAAAACTTATAATTTTTATTAAACCTTTTTCTGATAATAAAAACAGAAAATAATAAATACATTAACAATGTAAGTTTTTTTTTACGGCAAATAGATTAGGTGTTAAGAGTTGTTACCTTGTTAATATTTACATTTCACCCTAAAAAAATTAGTTGTTCTTTTTTTGTAAAAAGCAAAAATTTTATTCATCAAAAGAGTAACAGAGTCTCTCATGTCATAATGTGTAACAAAGAGAGAGTCATAGTACAAAATTAAAATAGGACCAAACATTTGTCACAGTACAATAATTTCTCCACTAACACTCATATGAAAAAAATACTAAAAAGAGGACTATCTCCCATTTAATCAATACACAACATCAGATGAGATGACCATTCAGAAAAATAAATAAGAGAAGATTTGTAAAATCTTTTAATCCATACCCATGACTTTGAAGGGGGCTAGTCAGACTTTTTCAACAATGAAGAAAAAAAACTAGTTGTTACATTGTTAATTAATTAGAAATGATTATGTATCATTATTTTATTGACTTTGATGATAATTAACTAACTTAAAAGTTGTTTACAACCTAATTTGTGATTGATTATATAAAATTACGTTAAATAACCATTATAAAATGCATAAATCTCAATGAAAGAAAAATAAATATTCTACTCACTACTCGAATAAAAGTTTTTATATCATAGTCTAATAATAAATTAATGCATTCGAACAAGTTTGGAGTTTGCACCAACTTAAATACTTCAATAGAGCTAAAATCTTTAACCATTTTATTGTTTAAAATTTACTTTGAATAAATGTTAAATTAATAAAAAAAGATAAATAATGTTTTTGGTCTTGTATAGTCGAGTCAACTTTGGATTTAACCATGTATTTCTAAAGTGATGATTTTAGTTCTCAAACTTAAAAAACACATGTTAATTTAGTCTATCTAATGTTAGTAGTGTTAAAAAAATTCACATTATAACATTTTCTATAAATTACCAGAAAATATATAAATTTTATAGTAATTTATGTAGATTTATAACTGTAAAAAATTATAATTAGATGACACTTCATTGCAACTAGTAAAATTCAAATATAATATATATGTATATATATGTTTTATAATTATTTATAAATATCAAAAGCGTATTTTTAAATAGCTATGATTAAGTATTAAAAACTAAATTCACATGTTTTTCTTTAAAATTTAAAGACAAAAAATATTGAAATTATAAGTTGATGAGGGAGGAAGAAGAGAAAAGTGGTGAATTCCGGTTGATCTGCTAACAAAATTAATACAATAAGTTGATGAGGGAGGAAGAAGAGAAAAGTGGTAAAGTACTAAAATAATTTTACCCAATGGAAGAAAAGCATTGGATTTGACACATGACAGCTTAGTTGGGAATGTATGAGGGTACTGCAACTGCTGAGTTAAATTGTCTGAGAAAAAAGTGAAACACAACAGAAGAAAACGGTTTGTGATGGTTGGTTGGCTTTGTGAAAATCTAAAATCCCATTCGTGGATCCAACGGTGACATGTGTTTGTGTTGAAAGTCATCATCATCTTCTCTGCTGTCATACCAATCCACCTTATCCTCTTTCTTTCTCTCTCTTCACAAGTGGATACATACTATTCCTTATCATTTTTCGTACCCATTAATTATAATATTAACAACAATGGCCTTTCTCTCTCTTTGTCAATATCAACACAAATCATCTCCAATACCAACAGAATCTTCCCAATTCAGGAAACTCATCTCTCTGCCTTCCTTCCCCTCTCTTTTCCAAAACTCATGGAAGGTTCTTTCCTTGAACGTCTTGATTTTGGGAAGATGGGATACGGGTACCCATCTCCTTCTTCTTTTCTTTTTCATTCATTTCGTTTTGATTTCGGATTAAACTTAGATTTTGTGTTCTTCTCATATCTAAAATCAAAGTTTTTACATATCTAAGTTTTTTAGTTTGTTTTTATGATGTTGATTGCCTTTTGTAGGTGTAATCATTACAGAAGAAGATGTAGGATTAGAGCACCGTGTTGCAATGAGGTCTACCATTGTCGTCATTGTCATAACGAGGCAACGGTATTTCTTCTTCTACCCCTTCGTTTTCTTCGGTGTTTCATCTCAAAAACCTTGTTCTTTTGCTTTTATCTGACATGCCTCTGCCTCATTAGAGCATGCTAAGAAAACCTGTTGATCGCCACGAACTCATTCGCCAGGATGTTCAACATGTAAGGACAATTTCATTTAATGTCCCACCTTGATTTTCATTTTCCACTCTGCCTTGCTTCTTGTGCCATTAACATGAGATGATGATTATTGCCTTTTGAATTTTGATTCTATTTCAGGTTGTTTGTTCAGTTTGTGACACAGAGCAGCCAGTGTGTATCTAATATCTATTCCCTATTTGATTTGAAGCAAAGGTTTTTTGTTTTATTATTTTTGGTGATGCCTTTTTCTCTTATGGTTTCTTTTGAAGGTTGCTCAAGTTTGCACAAACTGTGGTGTCAGAATGGGAGAATATTTCTGCAATATCTGCAAATTCTTCGATGATGATGTAAGGCGTCACTGAATCTGTAGTATATGATCAAATTTTCCCTCGTTAATATGATTATATTACTTTTAGTCTTTTACTCTGGGTTCTTCATGTATCTTGGTTATGGACTTGTTCGAGAGTTGACATTTGGTGTTTGCTTCTAGCTTGTTATTGTTAATCTTATCGTTTTCTATTTGATGCTGAGCATTGGTTACATATTATACAGACCGGGAAACAACATTTTCATTGTGATGATTGTGGGATTTGCAGGTGCGTTGGCTCTTTTTTTGAATAAATCCTTCCATTATGTCCTAAGTTATCCAAGTTTATGAAATGCTACTAATTTTGGTGATGAAATTTGGAACAGAGTTGGTGGTCGTGAGAATTATTTCCACTGCAATAAGTGTGGTATGCATTCATAATCAAGTCACCTCACCGCTCACCACTGTGTCTCTTTCTATGCTTTAGTATACGAATATGTTTCTCCTTTTCAAATTAAGTTATGCTGCAAATTGTTATTTTTAATTTGTTAAAAGATTCAATTATTTCCTACCTTATTACCTCGTTATCTATTCTGTGAAGTGCTGAAATCATGTTTGATAAAATTAAATTATAGTAACCAGTAGCGTTTGCATGGCTAGTGTCTATTCCATGAGCTGAAAGAATTAAAAACCATGCTATCAACCTCTTAGTGACAACACAAGTTCAGGAGCACTGCTTTGTATTTATTAACTCTACTGCTTTTTCCTGTAATTGTTGATTTATTTCCTTGGTTCTTTTTAGTTGTTAAAACACTCCATAATTCATTTTGGGGAGCCAAAAGTGACCCCTCAAAGCAAACCATTTTGTTTACCAATTGAAAGAACACATTTCAAAGTCATCTCTTGATCTATGGTATCTTGTAAATTTGCGAACCGTTTGCTTCATTTGTGCTATAATTTTCTCTGAATTTCGCTCTGATGAATTTTATTTTCTTTAGAATCTGGACTCATATCTAATAATCAATCACATCGGTTACTGAATTTTTTGTTCTGTTATCAAATCAATTGGTCAATACTTACAGGGTCTTGCTATTCAACTGCCCTGCGTGATAATCATTTGTGTGTGGAGAACTCCATGAGGCATCATTGTCCCATTTGTTACGAGGTGCGTGCTTTGTTCCCCTCTTCCCTGTCTCACATTTTCAATTAAATAAGGAAT
Source organism: Psophocarpus tetragonolobus (assembly GCA_037954015.1). Taxonomy (NCBI): domain Eukaryota; kingdom Viridiplantae; phylum Streptophyta; class Magnoliopsida; order Fabales; family Fabaceae; genus Psophocarpus; species Psophocarpus tetragonolobus. The sequence continues at coordinate 98,450,625 of CM075688.1, forward strand.
TTATGTCATTTTGATGTTGGAAACATGAATGAATTCTAACATGACTTTATTATGTTGGTATAGTACCTTTTTGACTCATTGAAAGACACTGCTGTTATGAAATGTGGTCACACAATGCATAGTGAATGTTACATAGAGATGATAAAGCGTGACAAGTGAGTATTAACTATTTAACAATTCTTTGGTCTACTAAATATTATCTATGCTTAGTTATTGATTGACTTGGATATATATCAGGTATTGTTGTCCCATATGCTCCAAGTCGGTGATTGACATGTCTAGGACATGGAAGAGAATTGATGAAGAGGTATTTGGTTAAATTTAAGCCTATAGTAGCTTTCACTGGATTTCTTGGTTTTTATACTGTGCACTGTGCAGTTATCTGGTCACGATTATTTACTTGAAATTATCTAAAGTTATTATTTCTTGTTTATCTTTGCTATATTAGATTGAAGCAACTGTCATGCCTGACGATTATCGGTACAGAAAGGTAGAGTTTTACTCTTAGAAATGGGTGCTGAATGCATGCTACTTCTATTTATCTCCATTACTTTGCTTTCTGTGAAAATCTACAAATTAGACTTGAAATGCGCTTTTAAAGTATGAATGCACCTTTGGTCATTTGTGTCCAATGGAACAAATGAGTTTGACTTTATCAAAACTTATCTAAAGTTTGGACACGCCATTTTATTCAAATGATAAAGAATCATTCCATGCATCTCAATTTAATTATATATGGTGTATATATCATTGTTCTATCAGAAGATTTTAGAAAACTAAACAACATGCATTGCAGGTTTGGATACTCTGTAATGACTGCAATGACACAACTGAAGTTTACTTTCACATTCTTGGGCAAAAATGTGGTCACTGCAGTTCATATAATACTCGTGCTATAGCTCCTCCTGTTCTTCCTCAATGATTAGATTCTTGTGGTTTTGGAGACGGATCCTACCGGGCAGTAAATTCAAATTACGACTCAATTATTGTAGAGCCTTATTTGATTCATCAAGGTTAATGATGCATTGTGCCCTGAAACTTTTCTTGGGTTATTCTTTCTCCACCACCATTTAGCATGGGACTAGTGGTCTTGTTACGAGCTACTAATTGGGTTGATTTAAACTTGTGTATATTGTACTATAGGGAAATGTGTTTAGAACATCACGAGCTGCCTTTATTGATGTTGATGTTTAGATGGATTGGCTTGTCTTTGCCATTATTGAATTTAATCAATACAACTCAATGATTTCTTCTTGCATAAATCAACCATAATTGACTTGACTTCATAGTGATTGGTTTGTTATGTTGCTTTGTCATGCTGCGTTATACAATTCCATTTATCTATAAGAACAATTTCCTTCACCTTTATTCACGGCCATAAGTTATTCTACATAATCAAACACTTTGAAAATGGAAATGGCCTGAATTAATTTTTCAAATTATTGTAGTTAAAACAATTCTACTTTTAGTGATTTTACTTTTACAATCATACAATCATCTGTAATGGTTAACTTTTGCTGCTCTACAATATTATATCGAATCAACCTTTTTCGTCATGCCATGATACATGGGTTGTGAAAACTATTATAAGTTGATGTCAGTTGGATGATCCTTTTGCTGTTCTACACTCACTACTCATCAGATAGAAATTGAATCACTCAAAGCAAATACCAAGACAAGCCTGCATGTCATGTGAAAAACAAAGCAGAAGAATAATAAATTTAGAATGACATAATCGATGAAAAAAATATCCACTTGAAGGCCAAGGAGGAAGTTAAAGGCACAATAAACATGATCGAAGGATTTAGGTTATACGTGATGTCACTATTTATTTTTTAAAGGTACTAGTTTGTTTAATTTTAGAAAAGAGAGTTATTTAATGGCAAGTGATATTTACTAAAATTGATCATTTTTAATAAATTCTAATCTATGAAAAGATTTAGAAAAAATATTTAAGAAAGTTTACCTAACATTCATCTTCTTTCTTTCAGCATGATTTGCTACATACTAGTAACATTAGGGATTCCATATCATATAATTAAAAAACACTAATAGCTACACTTGTATGAATATGACTATTCATATAATCATATAATACAAATTTTAATACTATAAAACTGATTTTTGGATATAATCGTCTAGAGACTTTGATAAAATTGACTAGATGGTATATTACTGAAGAAATTCGAACATGTAAATGTCAAAATATTAAAACAAATTATGTTTAAAGTTTGAATTTGTCATTATAAATGTATCAACTGCGTACTAAGATTTAGCATATGTCTGTACCAAAAACAGATGCAGCCTATGTTGTATCTAATCCAGGTAAATTAGGCCTCAGCTTTTTAAAATTTGCTTAACAAATTTTTATTTTGTTCATGATTTTATTGTTATTCCCTTATAGTTGTTTGATTTTCTTTTGGTCTTGACGTCAATCCATTTAACACTCTTACCTGGTCTTCTTTTGTATGACAGATACATTGAGCCTTGAGGCCTTAAAATAGCCTTAAGCTCCACGGTACAAATAAAATAGGGATATTTGTTTAACATATCCACAATTTCTGTTACCATGGGTTAATATGTTTTAAAAATCTTTAAATTTGTATTATTTGGATAATTATTTTAACGTATGTTTATTGATCTAAAATTGAATATTGATTATGTTTTTTAAATTAGTTGATCTAAAATATATAAAAACATCAATTTTAAATTAATTAATCTAAAAAACATAATTAATATTTCGTTTTAATCAATGGATTTGGAACTTATTTTTTTATGCATTTCAGATCACTAATGTGAAAATAAAGGTATTTTGAATGTTTTTTTTTCTTAAAATGCAAATAATAATTGTAGGGATGCTAAAAAAATTTCCTAAAATAGTGCCACACTTGATATACTTTCCTAAATACAAAATTTCCTAAAATAGGACAGGAATTTTTTATTATATATTTTCACAAACATAAATATTTATTTTAGGTTATAAATATATTTTTATTATATATTATATTATTTAATTATTTTACAAATTATAAAATTATAAATATTTGTGTATCTTTTTATTTGTATAATTGTCATGTAAATACAAAAACAAGAATGAAGAATTTATGAATTTATCTTTTTAAAATTTACTACCTTGCACACATGATATACTTTCTTTTCTTTTCTTGTGGGTCTGTTTCGTGGAACTAATAACAACAAAGTAAAAATATGAAGATTTTCACCGTGCACGTACATGCAGCGGCAGATTTTCATCTATGACACCTTCAATAATTTTAAGTATTCAGGTTTTCTCGAAATATTTGGTGAAATTTCTGCCGCCATATCTAATGAAAGTTGAAACAATTAATGTCTTATGTCTAAGATAAATTTAAATATATGCTGTAATCCAAACTCATAACAGATGCCTAAGTAAGTTTGTGACGCACATTACAATGAAATGTATGATTATATAATTATCGGGTACACATAGCATATGAAATAAATAAAGTGGTGGATATATAATATATTGATTCAACAGAGACAATTAACTTAAGTTGTCTGTTTAAGTCTAAAAAGAGGAGGAATCAGAAGCAGCAAGAGGAATGCTATTGATCCAAGCAATGAGATAAAAAGAGAAGCAGCGACTTGGTCACAAAATCTGTCAAATTGGTTGCACACTTTGTTCCAATGCACGTGTGAGTTTCCTTGCAAGCCAAGAAGACCAACCGCAATGGCCGCACCGTTCCCAGAGAAGAGCAAAGCTACCATTACTGCTTCAAACACACTCATCAACGTCTCCATCTTCCCTTTACCTTTACGCCTATTTCCAAGTCTCAGAAGGAGAGACACAGTTGCATATGCACATGCTATTGCATTTCCCACCACAAAATACCTATTACATGCATCAAATCTTCACTCATCATTTCGGTTCCCTACACTTTTTGAATTTCACCTCTAACTATCCCCTTAATTCGAAAATAAATAAAGCATCCTTTTTTTTATTTAACAATTATCATTATGCCTACATTATAGGATAATAGGCCAGATCATTTTAACTTTACAAAAAATACTACCAATACGTACCTTTTTTCTTGAATACACTACACTAATTTACTGTTTGTTGAATTTCACAAAAATGGTAATCTTACATTTTATTCATCTTACTCGTGATTTTATAATAATAACTAATAATTAGTTAAAAGTATGTTAGAAAGAGCATATCATTAAAATTGTACTAGGAGTTATTCTAAGGTGAGAAATCATCTTTAAAACTAGAGAATTTTTTTTTGTTGATTAACACCTTAATCACTTAGCTCAAGATTTAATCACTTAAGGACTCTCATCCCTTGACATGACTGTAATAACTTGATTAGGATTTAATCACACTTAATACTTATAAGCTAATTGAAATGAATAAACTACTAGTTTATAAATTAATTGAAACTAATAAATTAGTTGAAAATTAAAATATTTATAAGCTAGAATTTGATAAAATTGGTTCATGAATGTAAAATATAAAATAAAAGAATATAATTAATCATTTAATTAAAATGTATCAATTAAATTAATCAAAATAAAAATAATAACAACTTATAAGTTAACTTATTTTGACATATAAGATATTTAAGTAAGGTATGAAAATAAGTTATAATATATATATATATATATATATATATATTAAAATAAATTTGTGTATCAAATAAGTTTATTTTAATTAAATTAAATAATTTAGAAGTTAGTGAAAGAACTTATTAGCCGTCAAAATATATAGTATACTGTAATATTTCTCATAAAAATATACATATAAGTCAATCTGATCGGTGATGGTCGTAGATAGACTACATATAATTAAGATGAATGGTTGGGTCAAATGGCTGCATTAAAATGGGAAGTGAAAAAAGTATTTATAGGCAGAACATGGAGTGGCAGAATATTTTGAAAATTATTTGTTTCTTTTATATATTTGTGCCTCTTCAAGATTCTGTTTCAAGTTAGGGTCAATCTTTGACTTCCATCCACATCCAGTATGGGCATATCTTTAATGTATGAAACACTTAATCAACTTTATTGCAAATCTTCAATCACGCAGTGTTTTTGTGTTTAAATCATATATATGATCTAGGTCTACCGATTAACTCGCAAACAAGTGTTTTGATCAAGTTGGATAGAGGATAAGATCGATAATGTTATTAATTAAATGTGATCTGAATTGATTTTGTGTAGCAACCGGTGATCTAATGACCCCGATCAAGATTATTTGATTTATTTTTTGTAATTAATTAAAAATTTATTTTATTTTTTATGTATTTCTTTATTAGTATATTGTCAATTTTTTTTTAAAAAAAAATTATGTTTCGTCTTCACGTTTGAAACTTTGTTTTATTATTAGTACGTTATTGTTGATTTAGTTTTAATATTACGTGTTTAAATTTTTGTTTTTAATAAATGTATATGTTTAAAGTTTTGTTTATAAATAATATTTTTTTTTATTTAAATATAGATATATTTTTTTATAATTTTTAAATATATTCGTATCATGCGAATCAATTAGTGATATTACGTGGTTTAACTATAATAAGTTAGTGTATTGATCGGATCAATATTTTTATAAATCTTTAAAACCACAATTTTATCTTTTGTGTATATAATACATATATAGAGAAAACATTTTTTTTTTGTTTTATCAATTAATATTGTTTGTTACAAATTTCATCAGAAAAAAAGCCATCTCCTAGAAGAAATTAAACGATACAAAATTAATAAAAAAATGTTCAATATCTATAAAATTGTAAAGTCTTTTTTTAAAAAAAAAATTTATTTTTCAAAGAATATTTATATAGGTTTATAAAAAAGATAATTTATTATTAAATGACTTTTTTATTCTACAGACATAACAAAACGAAACTAAAATAAGAATATTTTAATCATGACAATAAAATGCTCTTTCTTTGCTGCCATTAAAATAGAGAAGAAACCAAGCTAGCTAGAGCCAAAACAAGTCTTAAGCTATACTGTTCTTCTGGCCCCATTTTGCAATTCTAACTTCTATGTTTGAGTATCATTTTATGGGAGTTTCTCTCTTTTTCTCTGTTATGAATTTACATAAATATATTATTAAAATATTTAAAATTAATTTTTCAAGATAAAGTCACTACAACTTCTATCTCAAATATTTCCTTACTAAAATTTACATGTGATGAAAATAAGGGGAAATCCTCCATATAATACAGGAACATAACGGAGCTAATAATTTGTGAGGCTTATATGATTGTGGGGTCTAATGGATTAATTTTTATTATTTTTAGTGTTATTGATTATTCGTGAACTGAAAAAATTGAAAAGTGCCATGCAAACATTAGTTGGAATGATGAACATGTACATGGTGGTGGATTGATAATTAATTGTTGAATGATGAATAATCTGATGTGATAAAAAATAAAGAAAAATAATAAAGACATGTATATATAATGATGGGTGTGGAGGAAGATTTTGCAAGCAGTAATAAATAAAAAAAAGAAGAAGCAGAGAAGAGAGAAAGTGAGGTATGGGAGAATGGAGAACATACAGAAAGGCAGACATGTAATGCCACTTAGCAGCAACAGGAAGATGGAAAGGTGGCATAGAGTCCACAAACTTGATTGGAACAATGGCAGTTTGCTTAGCTTCCCCAATAACCACAGCAGCCACAAGAGTGAGCACAAAGGCCAGAAGCCTTAGAACCAAATCATATCCACATTTTCCCTCTCTTCCTTTCCTCTCACTCCCTTCCATACCCTCCATATTCATTTTGTCCATGTGTTTGCCAAAGGGAGATATGCCACTTTAAATAGTGTTTTGTGGTTATGGGAATTGAAAGAGGGAAGTTGCCATTTACCCCATACTGTTTCTGTTTCTGTCAAATGCCATTTAAGGCATGGAAAACTATGCACATCTGTCACACACCATTCCATCCTTGTTCGAAAGTAAATTACCATGCACTACATTATTCCACGCAACTTTCACTTCACTTATTTCAACATATCTTTTAATTAATCTATGCCTTTATTTTGCTTTCTAAATCTTTATTATGATATCCTTAAATATAATTAAGCTATAACTAAAATACTTTTGTATTTAAATATAATTAGTAAATAATAATTACCTTCATATTATTTAATATTATTATTTCAAAAATACTCCTTAATTAAGTAATTGATATTTTATTGTTAATAATTCTGTCGTATATAATACCAAATTTTGATAAAGGGTATTTAGAAATAATATTGTTTTTATTTAGTTTGATAAAATTAAATTATGTTAACTAATTTTTTAATTTTCCATTGAGATTATTAGTCAAATTTATGTATATTTAGATTAAGAGGAGAATATTATTTAATACCAAAAATACTTCCAATACTCCTAGTGTGAATAACATGTTGGGACTGTGAGAGCATAACATTCAGTTATAAAAAGAAAAAATAATCGAGAGGAACTTCTTAGAAAAAATATATTGATCATATCTGTAACTATGGTGAATAAATATTTATTATATAACTTACATAACTTTAGGTAGAGTCTAGAAAAATAGACATGTTAATGTGGTGGACAGCGAACAAAATTTCTGTGGCCATCTTGCTTCATTGAGGTTGAGGGGGTAAACTCTCTTTACCGACCTTTCTCAAAACAATATATATATATTTAATCCAAAAAGAGGCATACAAAAGCATTAATGCAGCGAAGGCAGTTCCAACGAGCTAAGATTGGCACTAACATTGGCGTCACCTTTGTAAGAATCATATTTCAGCATGAAGATAGAAATTGTTAATTAGTTTTATGCATAGCAAAACTCATCAGAGCAATCGTTGCTTAAATTAATGGTGACTAAGATTGGCGTCACCTTTGCTATATAAGCATCAGTCCCGCACGCCATGAGAAATGAGATGGAGCCACTCTGATTCAACAAAAACTTGTTCAAATCGTGAGTACGTATCTGCGTCACCTATCGCATCATCTGTACAAAAATATCAGTCAACATTTGCACACACCATATATGTGACATGAGAGTTAGGCTCTTGCTTCCGGGGATCATGAGGTCATTCATAGTAATGCCTTTTTTGGTGCCAACCCAAAAACTGAACAATGCAAAAACACTTTGTTCAAATTACATTATATATGTTGCGTTATTTCTCTCTTTCTCAACAACATCATTTATTATTTATCTATTTTCAACGATCAGATTGGCACTTAATACAAAGCGGTGCTCCAAATTAAACATGCTCACGTCATCAGGACTAGCCTCAGAAAATACTCTGGTTGATTACAAATTATCTTTGGAAGATCTTCCCACTTAATTATCTCATTATACATATTATTCCACAATTATACAAAAACAATTATCTTATTTAAGGTTTTGATTTTCATTTTTATGTAAGAAAATATATATAATTAGAATTTGGATAATATGGATAGTTTTAGTCTATTAGTTATTATGGTTTTGTAATATATGTATACATTAGATTTTGAGTTGGTTTGAAATAAGGTTAATTAAAATCAACAATCAATTTAATGACTTAATTTGCACTACAATTAGTATAAGCTCGTGCATGAGACTTCCTTCTTTTGCAAGTTTCTTTACCAAATCTTATTTATTTATTTTAATATAATTTTTTCTCAAGTAACTAATCTAAACCATATGAGACTTTGACTTTTGGAATATATGTTTTATCTTACAATAGAGAAGTCAAATAATTGAAATACCATAGCATAGTGCTCAAAATATGGGCGTCCAATTTTGACATCTTAGTTCAGCACTTGAGTTGAGTGTTCAACAATAGGTGATCTTCATTAATATTTTGCGAAAACAAATATAAGAGCTATATAAGAAGTGCCTTTTGTATGAAATTTTATAAATTTTCATTCCTTTAAACTAAAGTACATTACAAAACTCGTCTTTCTCTCTTTTGTTTTTTGCTTCCATTCTTTTGCTTTTTATTTTCTCCATTGTTCGCGATGCTCTTATCTTTCATGAGTATTTGAGTTTTTCCTTAATTATATTGAGGTTTGATGCAACTAAATCTAACTCATGTATTCTTTGACATAAGTTTATTAGTCAATGTTTGTGCTCTTTTCTTTTTTATGTGCTTATTTTGTTTATCCTCATTTATTTTTCGAATGCGATTGAAAATACATTTGAGTTAAAAATGAGAAGAAAACCTAATAAGATGTATTGCTAGGAATAGTAAAATGCATTGATCATCTTTGACTTTTTCTCTTAATACAAGTTATTTGATTTAGATTATGGAAGAAATTTATCGATGACTTAAAATTCACCCTACCTATAAAGGATTATAGTTGGGGTTTTTTATGAATGGATAAAAATATGAGTAATAAACATGATTAAATGTTATTATATATATATATATATATATATATATATATATATATATATATATATATATATATTCACACATACACACATAGATGATAACTCAGGTGAGAAAAAAGTTACAATGAAAAAATGATAAAACTTAATAATAATCGTAAGATTTTAATAAACGATTCAGATTGAATTGTTCATTAAACAAACTCATGTAGTTTTCTCACACAGGATCTCTCCCACACACATTTGCTATCTTGTCACTCGCAGAATCCTCGATCTCAAAGTCATAACCACCCCCACTCCAGCACTACCACCCATTAGTATCACCACTCGTCGGTATCACCATCACCACTGCCATCGCTATACAAATCCACAATCACCTACATCTCTTTTTGTTTCTCTAGACTCGCCCTCCGACTCTCTGACCTCTCTTCCTCTTACTTTGATTCATCTTTTCTAGATATCCCTTTGGTTGCTTTAGTAAGAAAATCCAAACATTTACTAGCGCATCCTTGAAATAACGTTGTTTCCACATGATTATTAACTTTATCGTTGTTGTGGCTGTTAACTTTGTCCTCCACACTCTTTTTAGGAAATGCTTCTTCTTCTACTCCTTGGTGGTGACTTATAGAAGATTTGGATTCTATGGTAGAAAAGAATAATTTGAGATTCAAATCGATGTCAACTTCTTTGGTGTGTGGGGTGGATGAAATTATACGAAGAATTTGGAAGAAGCAAATTTGGGCCTTGAAATAGCTGCGACATGAGGAAGTCACAACAACTAAAGAGAATGTGTTGTTTTTAGCACAAGCAACAACAGTGGTGGCAACAATGGAGTGGGTGGATTCCGCAAGGTGATTACAAAGAGTTGCGTGTTGGAGACGTTTCTAAGTGAGAAAACCACATAAATTTGTTTAATAAATAATTCAATTTGAACTATTTATTAAAATCTTAAATTTATTATTAAATTTTCTCATTTCTTACCTGAGTTGTCATCTTTTGACTTCTCCTCCTAATATAAGTTATTTGGTTTAGGTTATCTAAGAGATTAATAATTTAAAACTCAAACGAGTTACTTCAAAGGGCTTAAGGTTAGGAGATTTTTATAAGTTAATGTAAACATGAGTACTAAACAAGATTAAAGGTTCATATATACATGGCTGATGGTTTAATAAAGTTAAATCTCAACTAGTTCTCTATTTATGTTAAACCCATTTTATTCTCAAGCTTATGTTATTTTTCTATTGCTCTGTATAGTTATTATTTAAAATTTTATGCTTTTCGTTATACTTATAGAAAATACTACATTATTTAGTATGTTTGCAAATTGAGTAACACTCCTTGTTCATTTCATGCCAAAGAAAACAAAATCATTTATGACCCGTAATTGTGCTCCATGATATTTTTTGGAAGACAAAAAAACAAGTATATTATTAATCACTGACCATACAAGTTGTATGAGCCACACAACAAAATACATACTATATAAGTTCTTTAATAATATATATCAAACTACCTTCTAAATGAACAAAACAAAAAACTTGTAAGTAAACCTTAGACAACTCCAAAAGACACAAGAGGTTCATTCTTCCACTAGTATAGGGAGAACGTTGTCCTATTGTAAATTGAGATTATCCAAGATTAAGATCTAAAAGTTATAAGATCAAATACAATATATTCATCCTTTCATGTTGAAATTTACTTTAAGATCATATACTAGCTCAAAACACTTTAGAACACTATTGAGTATCAACATGTTATCTATGGTAGGCTTTAAAAAAACTATGGTATCATCAATAAATTGTTGTGATAACACTTTCATGTGACTCTCACCTATGTTACTACATATTTAGGGAAGTCTTTTCAAAAAAATTATCACTTATTAAAAAAAAAACTCTTTCATAGAACTAAAACCATGACTACTTACTTATTCCAAATAAGTTTAAATTAATATAAATCATGCACTAAAAAAACAAAGTAAATTTTGTAACTACAAATTAGCAATAAAAACCCACCACTTAAACTACTCCTCTTTATAATTTGTAAATTAAGAACTTGGGAGAAAAAAACACATAATAAGGAAGTTTAGAGCTAATATTTAGATTCAAAAAGAGAAATTTGTCATGCTAAAAAAACTGAATTTTCTTTTTACGTACGCAACTTTACATTTTTAAATCTAACAAAATGCCCATTAACAAAACACAAACAATTGAACTTAAGACTTAAGAAAGTTAATATTCCAAAGTTTAAGCGAACCATTTGTACGTGGATTTTATATGCTAAAAATTAATTAGCTTCTTGATTATTATCATTTATATACATTAGATAAAAAACATTCAAATAAAGTTTAAAATAAGCAACAGTAAAATAAGCAACTTTAAAATAAATATTTATTAATAAGTTGATATGATTCATTTCACAATATAAGCATAAAATTCTTTATTAACTAAATATATTTTAATAACAGTTTAGTCAAACACACTAAAAAACAAAAAAAAAATCTTATTTTATTAAAATAATTCTTTTTTAAATAAAGCTTACTCAATACACCGACGGTCACGTTTTTACTACAATCACATTTCATATTCAAGTAACAAACTCATTAAATTAATTACATTAATAATGCGGAAATAGATAAGATTAACCTTAGCTTTGCCTGACCTATATAAAATCAAGCCAGACTTTTCTTAAAAACAGGTTAAACCAATATTTTAATAAAGTCTATTTAAGTTTAGGCCATTCAAAACATTCTTATTTAGTATTATTAAATTATATTATTTTTTTTTACAGGAAATTAAAATCTTACATTTATTTATTTTTTAGATGTTAATCAAGTCAACTTAAAACTTATAATTAAGTTTATAAAAAATTAAAATTATGTTTTGTTACCAAATATATTTTAAATAAATTAGCACAAATATTATATTAAATCATAAAAAAAATATTTAGATCATATAAATAAGTTAGAGCTTATTCTTATAATGTCTGTACATATTTTTACCCCTATTTAATATTAAATTATCACAAATTAAACTGTAAAACATACCTATAGGCTAGGCAACATTTTTAACTAAATCAAGTACATGATCTTAAAAATGTCTTTAATTAACAGGTAAACAACAAAACAAATTCGGGCCATATGTTATTTTAATCTAAGCTATGTTCAGATCTAGAAAAATCTTACTTTGGTTTGGTTATTTTCATCCCTAACCATGACTCCAATCTTATACATTGCACACACAAAAACTACAATCTTATACAATAACCCTGACTTGTAATTCATATTTAATATCCTAGCTATACCAAACATTTAAGCAACTTTAAGTTTTAATACGTACTTTATTGCATATATGTAAGTGCACACAAGTCGGGTAATAACTTATATATAATAAAGAAAAACATGCACTGATATATATCATGCATCTGCACTTACATATATGCAATAAAAAAAACACGAAGATACATATTTGTGTGGTTGAAGTGAGTATGTCCATGATTGAGCAATTGAATTGGACCTAGCCAACAAACTCCAAAATTCATAATTAAATTAATTACGGCTTTGACTATGAACGATAAGTCCGGTAATAATTTATATATAATAGGGATCAAAATCTAATAGCTGAGAAATATAAAGTTGATACTAAATTGGCGATATTGAACCTAGCTAGCTAGTTTCATATTAAATATCCTGGTAACAACTTAAAATGAATTCTTTACTAAATAAGTACATTTTTTAGTTGTTTGTACTTTGTTGTGCTTCTCGTTGGAGATAATTTAAAAGTGTAAATATTTTTGTGAAAGAAAGGGATGAGATCCATGTTTTTGTCAGGGGTTGTAATGAATTTGATTGGATTGGATTTGGAATAAAATAAAATTTAATCCAAACAAATATAAATGGATTGGATTGGATTTGAAAAAAAAAATAGTAATATAATCTTATCTAGTTCAATTAAGAACATAATAGGTTGGATTGGATCCATTCGATTACAAAAATAAATCTTTTTAAATCTATTTTGTTTTCTATAAAAGATAGGAAATAAAATAGTAAACAAAATATCTATGTTTTTAAAATAGTAAAAAAAAATTCTTTTTAGATCTATTTTATTTTTCTATAAAAAAAATCAATTTCATAAAAGATAGGAAAGTATTGGTTCATGATCCATTGGTTCAATCGTTATTGAAACGATGGTCGAACCAATCTCAGTAAAATAATATTTTTTTATTATTAATATACTAAAACAATTAAGATTATAAAAGAAAAAAAATGTATTAAGATGAAATTATAAAAGAAAAAAATCATTTTGCTAAATACACCTCTATTTTTATTTATTTTTGTATTAAAAAGAGGTTAACTTAGAAAAACAAGAAATGCATATAGAAAGATAAAAAAAAAAAAAGAACCACTTCAACCACTTATTCTTAATTGGTTTTTTTTATTTTAAATCGGTTTTTTGTCTCATCGTTTTTTGTGTTAACTGAACTAGTTACCATACAAGTTCACTTGTTTTCCAATTAAATCGGTCAGCCTAATTTTCAAAATATAGCAAAATATAAACCTAAGTTTTTTTTTAAATAATAAAAATAAAAATTACATATAAAAGTAGTGATAAAATGTAAATCTTAAAAAAAAGCTAAAAATAATAAAATTTTTAATAATTTATAATCTCTATCTTGCAATACTTAATATATTATTTTTTCAATTTATTTTCAATTTGTAAATAATATTTAAACTTTAAATTGTATTGTCAATTTTTTATTTTATATTTATATATAATAAAATATTAAACTTTAAATTAAACGAATTACGAATCTATAAATTTTTAAAATTTAAATTGTAATCTTATCTTTTTATAATCATATTTAATTTAATTATATCTAAATTATTTCACGAATCAAATTGAATCCGATCGATCGAGATTCATTAACACAAACTTCAAATAACTTACAATTGCAAAGCAAATCGAAACAAATCCCTTCTACATATCCATCAACATACATCCATCGGTAAAATAATCGATCAACTAGTAGCGTGGGAGATTAAACGTTGAAGATATCTTGCCATTCACTTTTCACACTTTTATCATAAACAATTACTGCTTATACATTATACTTATTTAGAATTTTTTTAAAACATTGAAGGGTATGCATGTATTGAATATTATGTTTGTCATATTACATGAACAAGGATAAAATTAATTGATGTAAAGAAAGGAGTACATAAATAAAATAACATCACCCATTCACAACATTAATTACGTGGATTGATGATTGGTACGTAAGCACGCAAATGGTCAATTATAATGGTCCATACGTAAGCATACATGTTAGGTAAGTTTTGCTCTGTTTTTAATTTTTAAAAAAATAAAAAATAATAATAAAAATATGTTTGGTTACTATTTAAAAAATATTTTAAAAAATAACTGAAAACAAAAAGAAGAATTTTTTTTTTAGTATTTTCAAAAATTAATACTGTGAAAACTTAATAACAATATTATAATTATAGAAAAAGTAATATATAAATGTATTTTAAACTATATATAAATATTTTATAATATTTTTCTAAAATTAATTAAATTTAATATTATTATTTTTAAAATAAAAAATATCAAATAAAAATAGGCATATTTTTTTAATGTTAAAAATTTAAAAATAAAAAAATTCAAAAAAAAAAAAACACAAAACATTTTCTACCTCATCAACATTCATTTGCTTTTTTTGAAAGTCTACATATAATGGAAGGTTTTATAATAATGCGAATGAAAGTTGGTCAAGATTAATTAGCAAAATTGGAACTGTATTCCTTTTTCAATTTATAAATGAAAGAAGAAAAAATTAGATTCTTTTATTCTTATTAGCTTCAATAGACGAACAGTGTGTGTTCATATGTACTTGGAATTTCATCGTGTCAAAATTTATCCACGTCCATAAAAAACAAATATTTATTTTTAAATGTGTTTGACAAAATTAATTGAAAAATTCTTTAAGAATTGAAAAAATTAATGGTAAGTATTTGGTAAAATTAGTTGATGAGCTAACTAAAAGTTATAAAATAAAAAATAATAACATCATGAATTATTATATCAATTATGATGTATTTAAAATAATTATAATATATTTTAATAATATAATTTTTTAAATAAAAATAATTATATATTTAAATTATAAATTTCTATTATTATATTTAAATTATAAATTACTATGATTACATATTTAATTATAATGAAGGAGAAACACTAAACCAAAATAGTTGTGACATGTGAGAAGAGACAATAAACGAGAGACAATTTATTAATTAATGAAAACTAAAGTTGTAAAAAGAATCTGCTTGTAAATAAAAATAAAAGATTTTTTTAAAAACTAATAACATTAGTTTTTTAGAAAAAACTAGTAGATACCTAAAGGAGTAGCTTTTTTATTAGAGAAAATGACTTAGCATAGTATAAAAAGTTTTGCACCGATATTTATTCACAATCTTTCATGTATGATAAATTTTTTAACTTTTCTAATTAATACTTTAAAAGTAATATAAATGAAATGTTGTGATTGAATGTTAGTGAAAAACCTTTTTACATTGTCACTGTATAGAAATTAAATTCTTTTTATTACCAAAAGGAGTTGAAACTATTTCAGCTATCTATTCTATTTTCATCTAGCTGAGATGACAAATTTTAAGAGAAAAATTCATTTTGGAAATTTTGAAATTTTTTGTGATAAAATATATTGTTTGAATAAAGATTTTTAAAAGAATTTAAAATTATAGTAATTTTGAAAGCATTTTGATTAGTTAAAGTTGTAAAATTTTAAATTCCTAAAAAAAGTAAGAAGTTTTAATTCTTTAAACTTATTTTTCTTTTATTAAAATTGGGCTTTTTTTTTTTTTGCTTCACACGGGCTAAAAAAAAATTTATTGATATGACTAAGATTATTTTTCATTGACATTGGCCAAGGCTATTTTTTGACCAATTTTGTCATCATTTTTTTAGGATATGTTAATAAAACTTTTGCTAATGTTGATTGAAGTTGTTTCTCATCATGTAGATCTCTAAAGCATTAACTACAATACTTTTTCTTACTCCAGAAAACTATGACATATGTGTTGATAATCAAATTTATATTCATGCTCTTATGGTTAAGTCCACTATGTTGTGGAAGTTACATGTGAGGTATACTGAATTTTAGTGCAATAACCACAACACTATGGTCCATTCACACAAATGTTGGAAATGATCTAAAATATGGCATGCAAAACTATAGACCATTAGACACAAAATTATGGCCTATACCACAATAGTATTGTGAGATATGCAATAATAATACATTTGTGTTCACATTCCTATGGCTGATTCCACCTTGTTGTGGTAGTCGTGTGTGTGGTATACGGAACTTCGATGAGTCATCCATAACACCATCTATTATTCCAGAATATTGTGAGAAATGCGTTGAAACTCATTAGTGTGACATGCATATCCAGATTGTTAATCATAGAAATGTGACCTATTCCACAGTATTGTAGAAGGAGTGTTGATGACCTAATTTGGGTTCATGATATTGTGGTTGATCATGCTTTATTATAAAAGTTACATGTGAAGTATACAAAGTCTAGTGCATCAACCACAACAGTGTGATGTATTCCACATCAATATAATATATAACTAGAAAATTTTTTTAACTGACATTGGTAAAAAAATATTCATAATCAATGCTAATTAAAAAATAACATTAACTTTTGTTGAATAAATAAATTTGACCAACATCAACTGAAAACAAAACTTTAGCTACCATTAGCTAAAATATATTGATTAAAAAACTTTGACGAACATCGAATACAAAGATTTAGCCAAAAAATATCATTGATTGAAATTTTTTTGAATTATTAGATATTATTTAATATTAAAAATTTAATATAACTATTTTAGTGAAAAATGAAATACTCTATCTAAATAAAAAAATTAAAATTGAATAAAGTTGAATTAACTTATCAAAATAAAATAAAAAACAAAATCATTTAAATTAAATTTTTTTTAATTTAATATATTTCAAATTTCTTACCTTTTAAAAATTTATCCAAACAAAGTAGGCTTGTTTTGAGCTTTGATGTAATTTTTTTATTCTGTTAACGCACATCTTAAATGGGATACTAAACACCCTATATGCAGGTAAAATGGCAGTATATTTGAACAGTAGCTTAACATGGAAAAGTTAAAAGAAGATTAATGTTAGGTAATGTTTGATGAAAGAAAAGTTGGAATGAATTTATAATATAAATCTGCCCTTCTTCTAAAACCTACCCAAAACCAGAATCAGTGGAATGTGGACTAGCCACACTCAATCTATTGGAGTCCTACAAATGGATATAAGTTGAGCTTAAATTAATTGCCAGCCGCCTGGATTTAACAATACTCATCTCAATAATACTTTTAATTTAATTAAAAATTACTTTAACATACATAAGATATGAATTTTCAGTTTTCAGTATATACAATTTTTACATTACCAACAAATCGGAAAATCATTTTATGATGATTTTAAAATAGTAATCATAAAAATTTATAAATCATAATTATTTTTATTTGGAATTATGGATGATAGTGTAAAAGATGTTAACTAGATTTTACACCACGCACTTTCCTAAGTTATTTTCAAACAGAAGTGGAAGGTGAGGATAACACAGCACAAGTATATACATAGTCAAGATGGTTATCCATTGCTAGTCTTGAATATTTTCCAAGGAGCTAGAGCACTAAAAATAAGATTAATAAACTTTTGGAAGAAAGTTTACACTAACATTCAAATTTTAATCAAAGCATTTAAGATGAGATTTGAAAAGCCTATGCTCTACTGATGAATGCGTATCTTAATTTCGCAACTCAAATATTAATAGAATTTAATTGGTATATATATTATTAGGGTAAAGAATTTTTACACTATTAATGAAATAAATTATACTATTGTTATTTTTATTGAATTTATTATAAAATATCTTATAAAAATATTTTTTTTTTAAATTATTTCTTATAAAAATTACCAAAAAAAAATGTTATGTAATTATGTTATTTGAAAAGGTAACTCAATATTCCTTCTGTATTTAACCTTAATTAGGTTCGAGCAAAAGTTACTTTGTTTTATAAATAATTTTAAATCCAACTTCTTAAATTTGTTTTTACATCAAAATTCATTCTTTTACATTTCACTCGACATTATTTGACCGTAATATATTTCTTCAATTTTTTTTTCAATATTGACTTAAATTTATAGTGAACATGCTAACATGATTTATAATATTGTTTTAAAATACTATTTATAGATAACTTCTTTCAAAAGAAAAACTCATAAGAAGAAGCTATCTCATTTATTAAATAGTAATTGTAATGTTGCCTAAAGAAATAATGTAATTTACATTTTTTTTTTTAGAAAATGAAATACCTTATTCTCCGGATGTTTTTTCCCAAAAAGTTATCGGCATAAATAAATGAAAAAAGTACAGATGCAAATAAAGAGGGAAAAGTAGTAAAATAAAAAAAAAAAGTGAAAATTAGCTATCTGAGTTCAAATGTGATGAGAAATTTAACATTGAACATTAGATAGTAATACAGATATTAAACATTATATAAGTAAAGATGTGATCCCTTTAGCTTTTTGTTAAAAGTTATATAAAGGCTCACTTATTGAACGTGTTCAAGAGTCCATCTGGAGCGCAATCATAACAAGTCTACTGCATCATATTATTTGCTTTGACAACTTAAAAATTTTATTTAATTATTATAAATAAATATTAATTTAATACAGATAAAAATATATTAATATTTTATTTTTAAGAATCCATGTTTAATTTTAAGAAACTTTCAATCTCACAAATAGTGTTCTTTAAATAACAAGTTGAGTAATCGGGCAACAAATAGTACTTCTCTTGTGCTTCTTTTTATTTTTCATCTTCCCTCTATCAATTATAAATTTATTTAATTATATTTTCAATTATATTAATTATACAGATGACGAAATTCAACTAATACATGAATGGAAAATAGGACAATTTATTCTAACAGTTAGTTAGCAAACCTGAGCAAGAAAATAAAATACAAGAGACTACTATAGGAGGCAGGATCACAGGCTAGCGATGGTTTTAACAATTTTATACATGTCTCTTGCTCTTTGGCTTTGTAAATGCAGACAAATCTTATAACACAAGTTATGAGTTGTGACAACCATGTTAGCTAAATACAAAAAGTGAAAAAAGAAAACCTTCTGATGATCTGATCCAATTACCAATCATAATCCTATAATAGTAATGCACAAGTTAATTGAGCTGACAAAAAATGTCTTTTATATGAACCTTGTTGTGCTAAGGAACATTCAAAAGTGTAACGTACAATAACGTTATTAGCAGTATGATTTTATTACACAGGCACAAAGGAACATGCAACGGTCCAAACCAGATCACTTAGCCTGCAGGGAACTCCAACTCAATTGCCCCACAAAGGTCAAATCCATCTAATGTATATATAACCAAACCAAATAGATTATTGCTCAACTATCTGCATCCTGCATCTCTCAAAGTTGCATCTTGCCAGTCCCACTAAAGTCTACTACTGTCTAATAGCACCTACTATTCAAATCAAATTCACTAGCCACCTTGCAGCACTTCATGGCTTCTACAGAACCTGAGTACAAATCATCTCCAACTCCACCCCCTCCAGCCGGCGTGGATTACTTTAAAGTTGATGTGATCCTCAGATTTCTATTGTTGATTGCATCAGTGGTGGCCCTTGCAGTGATTGTCTCCGCTGATCAAACAGAGCTAGTGGTCTTCCAAGATATGCTTGTACCACAACCAGCCAAGTTCAAATACTCACCAGCTTTTGTGTAAGTTGAGAATCTTTCCAATTCTTTGCTGATTTATTATTTTCTGTATGATATCAATTATCTTGATGAAAAAAATATGAATATGAAGCACACCAATCGTATGATAAACAATTTACTTAACTGCTTGAACTTTTCCCCTTAAATTATTGAGTTCCTACAGACAATTAAGGATGTAGGAGCATCAAACTTTGTGGTGCTTCTTGTTCTTCTTCCTTCTAGCTAGGTGGAAATCACTTTAGAGATCATCCTCTCTGACTTAACTATTCTTAAAAACAGGGATGTCATATGTTGGCCTTCTTTACTGTATGAGATTTGTTGCAAAAGTACATAATCTCATGGTTTTATTAACTGCTTTGCAAGTAAAAGGGCAATTTTTAGTTTGAGAAAAGGTTTTTCGTTTTCATTTTTCAGTTTTCTAAAAAAAAATTCTATTTTTGAAAAAGTACAGAAACTAAACAAATGTGTTAAGACACTCTTCAATTTTCTAATTAAAAATAAAATAATAAGGTGAAAAACGGAGGCAAAGCCTGCGGAAGAGGTAAGAGAACTCAATATAGTTAAAGATGTGATTTCCAATTTTTCAAATCTAAAAAACTACTTTAGATAGTTTGCTAGTTTTTTAAAAAACTTGAATAATTTTTATCTTTATTTTAATTTTCTAGTTTTTTAGAAAACTAGAATAATTTCTATTTTTATTCTAGTTTTCCATTTTCGAACATTTAAAAATAGGTCTCTAACATGTTTTTCAATTTATTTTGTATTTCTAGAATAATTTTCTTAGTTTTCCTAAAAATCACTCCAACTATTCCTGAGATCAATCACCTCAAGTATATTCCATTTTAAATTTAATGGTCCAAAGTCTTCCATTTACAGACACTTATCATAAAAACTTATTCTATTTTATTCCTTTTTTTTCTGTGAAACATGTCTCCTAAAGATCACTCATTCAGAATTTCAAATTGATATATAATATGATATGCATGCAGATATTTTGTGGCTGCATTCAGTGTTTCCGGCCTTTATGCCCTGGTTTCTGCTCTTGCATCTATCTCGGTGATCCAGAAGCCAGAATTCAAACTGAAGTTCCTCCTCCACTTTGTCTTCTGGGATGCAGTAATTAACTAATTAACCTTTCTTTCCACATTGCTATTCATCTTGTCTTCTCAACTCTCCTGCTTTACATACAAAGCATAACAAACTATGATAAATTGTTCACAATGAACCGCTGCAGCTGATATTGGGGATAACAGCCTCAGCAACAGGAGCAGCTGGAAGTGTAGCATATCTCGGTTTAAAGGGAAATAGCCATGTGGGTTGGATTAAAGTTTGCAATGTCTATGACAAGTTCTGCCAGCATCTTGCAGGCTCCGTAGCAGTGGCATTATTTGGCAGCATCCTGACTGTCCTGCTCATCTGGCTTTCAGCTTTCACCATTCACTGTAGAGTCCCCAAGTAGATGGAAGGAAAATGGATCATTCAGCATGCATATGCACTCAACTCCAGAGTCACATTGTTCACAAAATCAGTGTGTCAAGTTACTATCGATAGATCAGCAGGAATAACTTTGTTTTTTGGGTGTTTCTTCAAAGTATGTAAAAAAGAATGTCAACAACACTTTTATACATTCTTTTCAACATACTCTTTGACATTGAATGAAATTCATCTGAGTCTTACTAAATGATGTAGGTACCTCTACATTTGGTGAGTTTCATATGAATTTCATCCAATAATAAAGAACAAATTGAAAAGTTTGTGTCAACTAATGTGTTACTTGTATTTCTCACATGTGTAAAGGATGTCTCCATGGACCCAGTTGTGTTTTGCATTCTATTCATGCTGAAAATTCCCGCAAAAATAAAAATATTAATAACTTATCAATCGAGAACAAATAACACGATTAATGCTTTTATATTTGATTGTGCAAATCCTACTCCCCCTAGCTTCTTCTAGTACATCGCTCAAGAGAATTTGCTAAGGAAACACTCAGATGTAGCAAGAGCAGAACTAAGTCAGTAAACATGACCAGGCCTTCATGAACAATGAAGAAGGTAAGGAATGTCTTCTTTCCATTTTATGAGGCATAAGCCTGTGTAGCTGATAATCAGATTGGCGAAATCTTGACGTATCAGCAAGATGGATTTCAAACATGTCATGCAAGGAAGTAGAACTGTAGAAGATGGATTCCAAACATGTCATGAAAGGAAGTAGAACTGTAGAAGTTAACGCTTAATAGGACAGTGAGGACACCTAAAGAGCACATACTGATTTGTGAATTCACTCACCAGTCACCACATTCATCTATTTTTCTGGAGATTTCCAAGGGTTGTAGGTGCTTTAAAAGATGGCTTAGTCAATCCATTCTAAGTAGCTTCTCATTCTAAATAATCGTTTGACAACATTAATTAGACATGGCAAAACTTACATAGTAGTATATTGGAGGAAATATTGAACATAATTCCATTTGTAATTTTGTATGCACATTCAGTTTTTTACAGAACAAAAATGAACATAATTTTAGGACATTAAACTCAGCTGCAACTAGCAATAATCAATTTATTAAAAAGGGAATGACAGTGCAATGCAATTAAAGAATGAACCTTCAATAATTCATTTCCAGAGACTTGAATCTTTTCCAACAATGCCTTAACTATTAAATATTAAACATTACAGTGACTCTAGCGGAATACATTTACAGAAACAAAACTGGTTGCTCTATTTGTCTTATTGTCTTCATACATACCTATAAACACAACGATCTTAAAATATATTTTGCTCACCTAGCTCTTGACCAGCCATTCCCTCCCTGAGAACCCTTGCAAAAAACTCTTCCAATGTATCATTCCCATAGCTAGGTGTCATTTCAGCACTGTACTCTCCCGTCTCGGGATCCAAAAGCAACATACTTTCTGCTGCATAGTACCTTCCAATTTTCCCAAACTCAGCAGCATCCTCCAGTGAAGGAAAGATCTTAACCAAAAAGTCAAGAACCCCAATGGCAAAATCCATTATCCCTATTGGAACTTTCAAGAACTTTGGTTCCTTTCCCAAAAGCCTAAACAACATCTCCCCTTGTTCCAATGGAGTCAATGCCTTCCCGGGCCCTCCAATTGGCAACACCTTGTTAATCTTATCCTCACTCAGCACACAATCCACAATAAAAGAAGCCAAATCTGCCTCACTTATAGGCTTACAAGCACACAGCCTCCCATCTCCAAACATAACATATGGCTTCCCATCCTTCACCAACTCAACCTGTCCTCCCAAACTCTTGAAAAATGCAGTTGGCCTCACTATGCTATAGGTGAATCCATCATCCTCCTCCGCCAACTTCATCAACTCAGCCTCAAACTTCAACTTAGCATGCTGAAACTCAAGGAGGGGCTTCTGCACACATATTGCTGAAAGCAACACAAAATGTGAAGCCCCACGTTTTCTTCCAGCAACAAGGCTATTCTTTGTAGCCTCATAATCAATCTTCCAAGAGTCCTTCACACCTCCATTTCTACTAGCAAGGCAAGACACCACAACATCGAAAGAGTTTCTCAAACTGTTGAGAGATTCCTCCAAAGCATCCAAATTGGTGACATCTGAGAAACACACATTGGCCCCTCTTAGCTGAGCCAAAGTCTGATCCTTATCAAAACTGGCCCTAATTCCACTCCTCTCTCTAGCAATGGCTGTGATGTTAAACCCTCTCTTAACCAACTCTGTCACAACAAACTTTCCGATGTACCCAGTTGAACCCACAACCAAGACATTGACATCTTTAGGACTCTTGGTCCTATAACTTGATGGGGCGGTCTCAACGGGTGGAGCTGGCGTGACAGAGGCAAAAAGTTTGAATCTTTCAGCGGTGAGCTTAATGGGGTGATGTGGTTTCCAAGGCTTAAATGGAAATAGGTTGATGAAGTGAGGAGAGTCAGAAGAGAATGTTAAGGAGAGGCTTTTTTGATGGTTGAGGGAGTGGGGTGAGATGAAAATGGAAGTGTAGCAGAGGGACATTTTCGGAATATTATGGGAAGCCAACTAAGACCTTTAGGGAGGTTGAGAAGAAGAAGAAAGAGTGAAGAGAAATGTGAGGTGGGAAATGAGGGAGAGAACAAAGTGGAACTGATTAGAGAGGAGAATCCAAATGGATGGTGGCTACGAGATGACGTGGCCTTGCCGGTTGCATCCATAAGAAAATTTACTTATCTAACACTTTTTTAAGTTTGTACAACTACTTTTTTAAATTAAATTTTATAATCAACATACAGTTCATGATTGAAACATAGGCTTCGTTATAAAACATGTCATCAAGATATGAAAATCAAAAAACATTAATATGACTCTCCTAAACGGATCTTTATATCTTGAAAATTTACTATCGAGACATATATGGAAACACAAAAAAAATCTAAATTTATGAAATATGTTTAAAGTTGAAAAATAATTTTTTCATAGTTTTAAAAACTCCTATATTCATTTCAAACAAAAATTTATATGTTTTCGATTTTGGTTTAGTTGTAAAAAATATATTTATGTAATATTTTTTTCTATCTATAATTAACTCCTCATCTCCTAGATTTAACATTGTTCTCACACCATATCAATTTTTGTCATTAAATTAGCACCACAATTTGTTATAGCTACTATTAACACTTGTTGTTATGATCATTATCATAATTAATATTATTATTGTTCTTATCATCACATAACTCTTAAACTAATTTTAAAACAAAACCTAAAACTATATTCTAAAAACTAAAAATAAATTATAAATTTTGAAAATTTTAAAACTTGCAACTAAAAATTTTTCTAAAGAAATCCATAATTGTTATTTAGGAATTGCGAAAGTTGCTACATCAGCTTGTTAAATTTTTTATGTTTGATAAAATTATTTTTTAAAGTAACTAATAAATATAAAATAACATAAATAAACATAATTATATGTTATTTTATATAAATCTTAATTTTATTTTGTTGATAAAAATATATAATGGAAATTTATGACTATTTTTTATAATTTTAAATTCTTGTAATTTTATTTATAGATCTATTATTTTAATTAAAAATTTCTTTCAATTAATATATTCTTTAATATTGTATATTCTACGACTAATTATATATATATATATATATATATATATTATCTTAAAATATTTTCAATAAAATTTCAAATTAAGTAAAAATAAAATACTTTTAAGTAGATATCATATCTTCATTGTATTAATTAATGTAATGGTTAATATAAATAGTAAAAATATTAAAAAATTAAATAAGAAAAAAACCGAACCTACCATCTATCAATATTTTGATATACTGCTGTATTGATAAAATAAATATCTCAAACACAAATTTCTGATTCTAATCAATTTTGTTTCTTATTCTTCAGTTTTTATTAATTTTATCTTTTTTGTAAAGAAGGGTTCGATTAATAAAAAATAAACATACAATTACAATAGAATTGATTTATTCTTAATCATTTTGAATTTTTTACAATATTTTTTAAATATTACAAAAGTATAAACCCAATAACAAAATAGCTAGTGAAAAAGAACTTTTTTGAATTTATATGCCATGACTTAATAATAATTTTTTTCAAAATTAGTGTTATATAAAATATCTAAAAAGTAATGAAAATAAAATAAACTTACCATTAAGATAATAAACTGTTGAATGATAATTTTTTATTTATATAAAAGATATTCGTCCAAAATGTATATTTCCATTTTCTCTATACTTATTAACTAACATTATCAATATCTCATGCAATAAAAAAAGTAAAAATAAGAAATCCTACCTTACATAAAAAAGTTAAAATAAATTATAAAACTTACTTTAATTTATGAGTAGAAGAGGAAAAAAAAATCACCGTATACAGAAAAAAAATGGAAAATAAAAATAACTTTATTATGGATAAAATAAAAATAAATATAAAAATTAGAAATTAGAAACTAATATTTTACAAAATACTTTTATATCTTAAAAAATATTAAATAATTTTTAATAGTTTTACAATATTATGTTAACTTTGAGATAAGACAATTTTATTCTAATGACAGAAAAAGTTAAAATTATGTTTTTATATATTTTATTCTCAATTAATTAAATTTAAAATAAAATTATTTATATAATTAATTAGTGGCTTTAATAAATTACATTTGAAACCTTGAAGTTAAGTAATCTATGTATCCGAGAGAGGATGTTAGATGGTTGTATCAAAAGACATTCTACTAATTTTAAAAGACATAAAAGAAACAAAAAAAATTACTAAAAACATTAAGTTAGGTTCAAACCCAACTTATTTTAATTTTTTTCTCTAAAAGAGAAAGTTGAATCAAAGAATATTATATAAAATTACTTAAATTCTCAAAAATTTATTTTATAATCTAATTATTACGTAAACTAGTTTTACACTATATTTTTTCACTATACATTAAGAAGAAAATTTTATCAAATAAATTTTAACTAAAAATTCATTTTTAAATTAAAATAAATAAAATTTGAAAAACTAACGTACTTGTTTTTAAATTAATTTTTTATTTTTAACTTAAAAATAAATTTTAAATTAAAAATAAACTGAAATTAATGAATCTTAATATCATGGTAACTAAAAGTGGTTAAAACTTAAAAATGACATATAAAAATAGCTAAAAACTGAAGAAAGGAAAAATATAGCATAAATTTTCCAATGATTTATATTTCATATCATTGGTGACTAATTTTACAAGAATAATAGTTAAAATCCTTTAGTCAAAAAGAGAAATTATTTCATAAATGATATTTGAAAACGAGTTTAATAATTGTACATGTTCATATAGTTTGATGTTATTAACTATCATATGTATTTTTGCGTAAATAATAAGAATTACAACAATTAACACAACAATTCTTTTAAAGCTTTGATTCATAATAAGAATTACAACAATTAGCACAATAATTGGTAGTCTAATCCATATTTCATTTATGTTATTATTTTGTTAATTCAATCTAACTATGGATTTGACTTCATGTCAAAATGGGTCTTTTAAACAAATCAAAATTCAAACTTTTATTAAAAAATTATTTTTTTATGACACATATAAACCTTATACAATTATTCAAATTTTAATCTAAATTTCAAAAACAAAAAATAAAAATAATTCATACCATTCTTTGTTAATAACAAATTAAATATAATACATTAACGAAGAATTCATATTAATCTAAAACAACATCAAAATACAAGCTCAAATTCATCCAAAATAACACTCTAAACCAATCTATAATTAAAATAACATCATACAATCCCAAATAAATCTAAAACATACCCTAAATTTAGTCCAAAGTAACACCTACATCAATCCAAAATATATATTGTATATATTTTTTTATTTAATGTACATTTTTAATAATATATTATATATTATTAATATATTTTTAAAATTTATATTTATATTTTTATTATGTTTGGTCTATCCCAAATCATTTAAATAATCAAACAAAAAAAAATCATTTCAAATTGAATATTTTTTAAGTCCGTTTAAGTCATTTTATAGGCCTGCAGGCCGGCCCACCTCCCATAGGCTAGGCGCATTATTATTTAGATATAGTTATTTAAAAATACACTTCCAAAACTACAAATTTTCAAAAACATGTTATCAATTTTTATCCAAACACGGTCTATATCTACGAATGTACTCCAACATGTTTCTATTACCCCCACCGCAGTAAGGTTAAAAATTCTATTCAAGTACGCATTTACATGCAAAATATAATTGATAAAAATAAACTAATTATCATTTCTCTATACACAATGTCACCATGAAGAAAATACTGAGTGAATCAGATGCTCTCAAGGAAATGAGCAAAGCTAGAGTACTTAGGTTCCCACCCTACTTCCTGGCGTGTTCTGGAGTTGTTCAATCTCTTGCCTAGAGGATCATCAGTTCCTGCAAAGGAAAGATACGAAGGAATGCTGAGTGATATAGTGATTTCACCCTAGAAAAGGTTAGAAAGAAAGGTGATCATGACTACCAATTGTGTACCTATGCAACATAGGTGATCATGGTTCGTTAATTTCTATTGGGTATTGGTTTTCAATCTCAAAATCTACCATTTACAAACCAAAAGAGTAGTTATTTACCTGTAAATTTCTCAAACTTTTTACTAAATTTCCCACTTCTGTCAACTAGATCCATCACTTCTTGCCTGACAACATTTAGAAAAGGTAAGAAAGAGCATAAAACATATATTGGCATCACTACCTAACACAAGAGTGAGGAACAAATCTCAGAAAGAAAAGCAATTACTGTCTGCATGATAATAGTTACAAATTCAAGGGCTAGCAGTAACCTGGATAAGGGATGATTATCACAGCCCAAGAAAATCCGGCCACGAAATTGTTTCTTCATAATTGCAACAGCGAGGGAAGCCGCGTCCTGCTTTGAAAGTGGCACATTAAACAACATACTCAACTTTTCATATTAACAAATACTAAATGACCAAAAGAAGATAAGAAAATGAAATGTTTTAGTTCGTTAAGCGAATCAAAATGGTCTCATGGTGAAATGCCAAATATGAAACAAAATATGCAAGTGTAATGGAAATAGAGAAAGCACATGAATGAAACATCATTTGGCTTTGATGGTAAACCTGGATAAAATGAATTTCAATACCTCATTGACTCAGTTCATGTCGAAAAAATTTAAAGATGCAAATTGCCAAATATAGATAAAACCACTATAATGTTAAATCTACAGAATACAAGATGAACTGAAATTCTTACCTCGTAGTGTATAAGATTGAGGATGTGATCAGGACGAGATTCAACAATCCCCTTCTCTAGCCAATAAGCATGTGCACCTTTATCTACTTTGTTTAAAATGTCAAGGTTGGAAGCAGACAATAGAGATATACGTAAGAACAGAAATAATCACCAAGATGAATGGATAGTCTGAAAAGGATATGTAAAGTCCGGACAGTCTTAAAACAGAACCACCAAACTCCAGCACTATTTTTTCAGCTTTTAGAAGTACATCAGTCCTTGGGCTCCTCCCTATTGGCACCACTGGACTATCCTGCACAGAAATTAATATAAAATATCTAGCCCCATCAACATGATATACTTTTGACAGATCCGTGCCTAAAACATGGAAACCAAGAGTGCTAGTAATACATTGTGTAACCCACTGTATACTATTGATTAAAATTTGTATAGAAACTAGAAAATTAAGAGATAATTATTAAATAAGATGTAAGATCTATAAAAAATTGTGATTTTTAATAAATTTTAACGGATGATAAAGAATGAGTTTAAAAAAAGTAGTAGAAGCATTTTATCTTCTACTATGTTATGCATATGAATGAAGAGGAAAAAAGTGATGATAAATGAAAAAATGAAACTATAAAAGAGGGAGAGAAAACAGCCAAAGAATGTTTAAGACCTACCTCATCACACAATCCATTATCATTACAATCATAGGGAGCAGAGCTTGATGTAAACAGCAGAGAACCTTCACCATTCCAGCATGATGCAGCCAGTCTGATTGGTACATAAGTTCAGAATAGAAAGACAATTTGAAAACATGTTTGTGTTTTCTTTTGCAAAAAAGAAAAGTTTATTATTTGAATGGTAAGAAATGTCACCTAAGATCACCAAGGTAGTCAGATGACTGGTAAGGCGGAGCACAGAAAAGGACATAGGGAAATTTGAGGGAGGATTTGGTCCATTTTAAAGAGGGATTGATAGCAATTTGAGTCAACTCTTGATGATGAATAGTGGTTAATGTTTGTCCGAAAATTTGACAATCTGGATATGCCTGCTAGAATGAAGATGAGAATTAATTTCCTGGAAAATTGAAACATAGAAGAAAAAGAAAGAGAAAAGAATAAAACAGTACCTGGTGCCAATTGTGGGCGACCAAACGACCAAGAATCCCAGGACCCACAATCAAGAGGTGGTGTTGTCCAACTGGAAATTGTGAATGGGAAGCCATAAAAGAGAGAGATAAAGCTGAAGAAGGGTTTGTGTTTAGTGGTGAAAAAGTGTTAGTTTGTGGTGCATGGAAATGGGAATAAGAGTCAAATGGAAAACACCTGGGAGAGTGCACCACACTCACTCTCTCTTCATACGATTTATTGCTGTCAGTAACCAATCACAATCACACGCCTCACCTAACCTATCCTAATTCACAAATCACACTTATCATATCTTATATTTTTAAAATTATAATCATTCATTTATCTTCTCTATAAAATGAATTCCACTGTAAACTTTTTATATTTATATTTTAATCTGAACTTTTCATTTATACCAGATTTAAGTAGAGTTTAAGTGTAGAAAAATAGTTAATTATATCACCACTTGGTTTCTGATATTTAAAAGGTTGTAATTAAATTTCATTCTATAATTTTTTATACTGCTTATCATACTAGTTATAGTAGAAAATTAATTTTTTTTTATCTTAACTTCTTTTGTGGACCTTACAATTTTAAACTCTATTTTATTTTTTATTCTAATTGAATATCACATTTTTAGAATATTTTTAATGGGTCTTATATGCTTTATTTTTAAATATTAGGTTGAAGAGAGATAATAAAAAATTCTTATTCTTTGAATAGTTGGATAATATTGCTTGCTCTTATACAATAACTAACATTTCTACTTAAAGATCAGTTTTTTTCTCCAATAGTTGATGTTGTTAAGATCAGATCTTGGTTTCAAAAACATTCATCGAAGTTTCTCTTAGAATATCCTTCCTAGTTTACTAATAATTTTTTTTTATTTCTTATCTTTTTCCTCTTTCATACTCCTCAAAATAAAATGAATTTATAATCACTCGTTATAATCACTCCTCAAAATAAAACAACTTTATAATCACTCGTTTATAATTAGTGCCTTTTCTAATGTACAGATGAAATTATTATTTTTTATAAGGGAAAAGTATTGATCAAATTAGGCTAACACTACTAACCTCTGACAAGTTACTACAATTAGTAGTGCCAAAAACAATAAGAGTAACGAAAAAACTATCACAATCTATTTATACAAAAAAAAAATAGTTTTTTTTATAGAGTTTAATGGGTATACACACCCAATGTAAAGATCTTTACATTCACATTTAATCTCAATAATTCATTCATAGTAAATTTGTTGATTTTATCCACTATCACTTTAAAAGTCATATAAATGAAAAATCATGATTAGATGTCAATGTAAAAATTTTTTACCCTAACAGTGTATATTAATTAAACTCTTTTTTATAAGCTAAAATATATTAATAATAGTAAAACTAAAAACAATGTAAAGCACAAAAAATGTCTTTCATTAAAAGTACAAACAAATATTTAGTTCAAAACCAAAATAAAAGTCTGAAGGTGACAATAGCTTTGAGTCTCATTGAACATCATAAATAGTAAGAATTTACCTCAAAATACACAATAAGATAGATTTATAATTTACTTTGCAAATGTATGAGTGGTTAATTTTGTGTCGTCCTATTTCATTTCCAAGTACTAAGTTTTGGAAAGAAGTGTTGAGTGTTGTGTGTTGCAAGTTTAGCTATGCAGCTCCCATATGGAGAATTGTATAATTTGACTATATCGTGAAATGTGACTTCTTTCTATTGAAATATATACATTTTTAGTCTTTTATATTTGTCAAAATCTTATTAACCACAAAATGCCAAACTTTTTGCTAACTTAATTTCAAGAGACCTTGTTGCTATATATTTTTGTTACCAATGAAATTATTCCTTCAAAAACTTTCCCTCAACCTATTGCTCCATGCCTTGGTATTTTATTTTGGAACGAGATAATCTAGAGTTGAAGCATATGTTACTTTTGATATTTTATTTTGTTTCATATTTTTTATAGAATTTAATTAGTATATACGGTTACTTTCAATATTTTATTTTGTTTCATATTTTTTATAGAGTTTAATTAGTATACACTGTACTTTATATGGACATTCAATCATGACTCTTTGTTTATCTAACTTTTAAAATAATAACAAGTAAAGTCAACAAATTTACCATAAATGGATGAATATGATTGGATGTCAGCGTAACTGACAGTATACCAATTAAACTCTATTTTTATTTGTTAAAGATTAATTATTAATGTATTAGTTTTTTTTATTAAAAAATAGAGATTAATTTTCGTGACTGGAGTACACTTCACAACATTGAAGAACTCTTATGCTTGAAGAATTAATAAATACATAGGTAGGTTTTTTTAATTTTTGTTACAATAGCATATTCCCATGCATCTAAATATCTATCCATATCTACATCTAAAGAAAGTTTGAACTTTTCTTAGCATTGATCCAAATTTTTATTTTATTATTGATAGGATTTGGAATTTTAAGTTTCAAAATTAATTTAAAATTTGAACATTTCACAGTTGATTAAAAATTTTTCTTTACAATAATCATTGATTTTATTTAATCATTTTTAACGTTAATTATAAAATCTTTTATAAACAATTTTTAAATCTTAAATAATTAAAAAAGTTGTGTCATACTATCAAAGAATATATATTTTTTATATTTATATTAATATTAAATAATATATATGAATAAAATAGTTGCAAAATAATTACATCACAGTCATGCAAACAATATTTCAGAATCTTATATTTCTTTAAAATAAAGGAAGTTTGAACTTTTCTTAACCATTTATCAAAATTTTTATTTCATCATTGTTATTAATTTGATTTGGAACCTTTAATTTTTATTAGATATTGATAAAAAAAATTTACTCCATTATAATTTTTTATTTCATTTAAAATTTTAACATTTTGTAGTCATTGATAAAAAAATTTACTTTATAGATTTAATCAGTTTTTATATTAATTATAAAATATTTTATAAATAATTTTAAATAATTAAAAAGTTGTGTTGTACTATTACATAAATTATATTTTTATATCTATA
This sequence comes from Psophocarpus tetragonolobus, assembly GCA_037954015.1. Lineage (NCBI taxonomy): Eukaryota > Viridiplantae > Streptophyta > Magnoliopsida > Fabales > Fabaceae > Psophocarpus > Psophocarpus tetragonolobus. Next base: position 98,483,720 of record CM075688.1, read on the forward strand.
TTAATACGAAATAACATATATAAATAAAAAGTTACAAAATAATTATAAAAGCATATTTTTTAAATCATAGCCATGCAAGCGATATTTCAAAATCTTATGCTTCTTTAAAATTAGATAGTCGAAATCATTTATTTTTCAATATACGGATTTTTGTTTGTTAAAAATAGATATTGATTTGATAGTAATAGAGAAATTAACTATTCACGCTAATAACATATTAATTAATTATTTTAATCTGTATCAGTTTCAATAGAAAGTGACGGTTTCTATAAAATTAATTACAATTAATCAAATGATTATTGTCCAATTTAAATACTAAGAATTTTACTTGAATAGATTTTGTAAAGACTAAGAATTTAATTATTTTTTTTGTAAGTTTTTTGTATTTGAATAGATTTTGTAAAATTGAACATAATTTTTGCTCATGCTTTTCTCTATCATTGGTTAGCAAAGAAAGGAATACTAGTTGGTATTCTAATGGAAACATGGAACTTTGTCCGCAAATATCTTACAGGTATTTTTTCATTTATTATAAATCCTCTCTTAATTTTGAATAATAAATTAATTTGTTAACAATATAAACATTTAATTAATTTTACTATATTATGAAGATAATAAAAATGATTTGAAACTATAGTAATAATTAAATAATAATTAGTTGATATTGTTTTAGCCGGGCAATAAAATTAGTAATGTCAAATAAAACAACATATTTAAACTAACATTTGGCAATAAAGAAACGACAAATTTAAAGGTAAACAGTTGATTTTAACAATTTTAATGGTAGAAACAATTAATAAATTTATAATCATTTTAAATTTTATATATAGAAAACAGAACATATAATAAACTTATAACAAACTAAAAATCTCGACCTAAAACAACCGTAGCTGACTAACAAATTTTAAGTCACTTTAGGATTACAATCGATCAATGTACTACTATATTCTAACAATTAACAATTAAAATGTTCACAAAATGTGACAAATTTTAAGTCACTTTACAATTACAATTTATCAATATACTATACTCATAAGCATGTTTAATAATGTTGTTGTTTAAATTTAACTTTGAAAATTTGTAAACTTACACATGTTGTTCACTATGAATTTATGATGTTGGTTAATTTTATGTGAGAGAAGAATCTAAAGTTGAATTTAAATCGAGAATCAATCTTGAGTAAAAGTAACTATTTGTTTGTATAGTTTCATATCATCATTTCTATAATTGTTTCTGGATCTAGGATTAATTTTAGATAGATTTTTATATGTTTCATTTTTTGGGAGAATAATTAGAGTAACTTATACATGAGAAAAATGGTTTTTAACTGAAATTTACTTGATCCTACTTACTTTTATAATAAAAACCTTCAAATATAAATTCTATTACTTATAAGTAATTTTTATCTATACTATTAATAAAGGAAATGCCTCTTTTGAGATCTACTTTTCAAAATATCTATTCTAATCTTACACCGATTTTAAAATTAAAAAAATAAACTAATTTGTCATAAGAGAGACTTGAACTCATAACTTTTTATTTTTCAAACATATATTTTACCAATAAACTAACCTTATAACTTTAAGTAAAAAATTACTTTTAGAATATTAATATCCAACATGCATAATTGTTCAATTATACTATTAATCTATATCTATACTATTAATAAAGGGAATACCCCTTTTGATGTCTACTTTTCAAAATATCTATTCTACCCTTACACCTATTTTAGGATTTAAAAATAAACTAATTTGTCAAAAGAGAAACTTGAACTCATAACCTCTTATTTGTCAAACATATATTTTACCACTAGACCAACCTTATAACTTTAAGCAAAAAATTACTTTAAAATATTTATATCCAACAAAAATAATTGTCCAATTATATCTATAATGTATAATATATTATATTATATTATATACTATATTATTATATAATGGGAATATGACATTTTGATGTCCATGTTTTATAACTATTTTACCTTCTAAATATTTTATGACTATTTCTGCTTTCACAAATATAACTTCTCATTAGTAATATATGCGTATATTTCATGATAAATATTTTTAATAAACATGTAACTACAGAGGTGCGACAATATTTTGAGTTATATTCAAACTTTCATCTTTCCATTTTTTCATATTCATTGCATATTTGACATATCCATTGATGATCTGACATGTTTTTATCATGTTATCATAACCAAAAAAATATTGTCGCAATTATATCTAACAAAAATAATAAATGGAAAGATGTCAGATCATGTCTTGATCTGACATCTTTCCATTTAAAATATTTATATCCAACAAAAATAATTGTCCAATTATATCTATAATGTATAATATATGATATTATATTATATACTATATTATTATATAATGGGAATATGACATTTTGGTGTCCATATTTTATGACTATTTTACCTTCTAAATATTTTATGACTATTTCTGCTTTCACAAATATAACTTCTCATTAGTAATATATACGTATATTTCATGATAAATATTTTTAATAAACATGTAACTACAGAGGTGCGACAATATTTTGAGTTCTATTCAAACTCTCATCTTTCCATTTTTTCATATTCATTGCATATTTGACATATCCATTGATGATCTGACATGTTTTTATCATGTTATCATAACCAAAAAAATATAAAATTAACAAAATATATTTCAAAACATGTCACATAACAATTTATATTTCAAAATATAAAAAATTACAAAAGATAATAAATTAAAACCCTACAATTGTTATAACATATTATATCTTCCTGTTTATCTAATATGTATTCGATCATACACTTAACATGTGCCTAACAATTTTTTTGCTATTACACAATTGTACACAATAATTTAGGCCTTGGGATGGATGGTTGAGATTATGCCGTTTTGATTTAGAAATGTATTTTAAAAATAGAAATGGGTTTGGATGAAAATGGTTTTTAATTTGATTTTTTACTTATTTTTAAAAAGAATTTATCTATTTTTTTAATTTCTATTCAAGTTTATCGTTTGACGTTATTACTTTCAATTGTTAGACAATTGATATAACATATTAATTTTGGCTTTTTCATTATCATTTTGAGGACTTTGAGATTTAGAGAGTTTGTAACTCATTTGAATAGGTGCCGCACATGAAGAGCAAGAATACATGTTAAACCGTTTGAGGGCTTTATCAATATATCCTTTCTTAGACAATCCAAGAATGCCACATGACCTATCATGAATAACTTGAATGCCTAAAATAACAGAGACATCATCAAGATCTTTCATATCAAAGTGACTATTTAACATAAATTTTGTCTCATTCAAAAGCTCAACACTGCTACTAGCAAGAAGAATATCATCAACATATAAGACAAGAATGATGAAATGGCTCCCACTAGTATTTAAGTAAATGCACTAATCTGAGGCATTTTTCTCGAAGCCAAAAGAAGTGACCACCTGATCAAATTTCGAATACCACTATAATAGACCTTTTCAACTTTGCAAACCAAATGCTCTTTGTCTTTTTTAGAAAAACCATCAAGTTGAACAATATAGACTTCATCAAATAAATCTCCACTCAAAAAAGTTGTTTTGACATCCATCTAGTGAAGCTATAAATCAAAATGAGCTATTAAAGCCATAACCACATGAGAAACATCCTTAGTAGAGACTAGTGATAAAGTCTCCTTATAATCAATGCCTTCTTTCTGGCTATACCCTTTTTCAAAGCTTGATGCCAAGACTGTCCAACGACTTCTTCATTGGTTACTGTGTGGTTCTTGTGGTAGTAGGTTTTATTGCCTTTCTCATTCTATGCGTTATTGAATCCGATCGACACTTTATAGAACTCATAGTTAGATCGTCTTATAAGCTTAAGAGGTTATTTTAATATTCTACTAGATAGTCAACACATTTTTGCATGTAATGACACCATCTTATATGAGCATGTCTTGATAGATGGTCAACACATTACATATATAGTAAGATCATCTTATGAGCAACATCACATTCTGATGTTTGACATTAGACATTTTTATGAGCACAACTTTACTTCTTGATGCGTTCAATATTTTGTCTAAGTAGATGCTTCTTATATAAACCTTCTTATCTTATAATGTTTACATCGTGCTCAATTATACGAGAGTTATATGGATGAATTTATCATCTTATGCTTATTATAATGTCATTTCTTTATTTATAAATCTTTCAATATAAACATTAGAAAGATAATTTTAATATTATTTGTTATCATCAAAACCTTTTAGGAATTATCTTATTGTTCTGACCTTCTAACCTTAATACATTTCAGATATTTATGTTTTTATATCAAGACTTGTATAAAATGTTAAATTGATGTTTGTTTTGTTTTGATTGCTATATTTAAATTGAATATTATATTCAACTTTTGTTTATTATTTATAAATTATATTGACGAACAAAATATAATAGGATATATAGTCTACTGTAAATGAAAATTATAGAAACCCTAATAAAAATTACAGTAGGCTTTTGACCTATAATAATAACATTTTTTTTAAGTTGACAAAACAACTAAAACATATATTTAGTGAAATAACTTTCTACTTAAATTTATAAGATAATGTCTATTTCTATAATAAACAATGATCAATATCCTACTTAATTTTACAAGGAAATATTTATCATGTGTAATGTAAATTAAGTGTGTTTGGTTTGAACAAATATTTTTTGTTTTCTTTTTTTATTTTCATTTTCTAAAATTTTTTTCATTTTCAAGTTTTCAATATTTAGAAAATATATTTTTTTTTCTTGATATTTTCTATTTTAAAAAATAATATTGTTAAATTTAATCAATTTTAACAAAAATATTATAAATTATTTATATATAGTTTAAAATACATTTATATATTATGTTTATATAATTACGATAATGTTATTAAGTTTTCACATAGTATTAGCTTTTGAAAATACTAAAAACAAATTTTTTCTGTTTTCAGTTGTTTTTTGAAAATGTTTTAAGCGAAAATGTTTTCTAAATTTCAACCAAACATATTTTCACTATTATTTTCTGTTTTCTCTAAAAATAAAAACAAAAAACACTAAAAACAAACATCACTTAATATTTTTTAAAAAAAGTTAAGCAATATGATGCTAGGCAAAAAAAAGTACTTTTATATGAATTATGGCAAAAACTTTAAATAAACACAACTAATGTCTTGGACTATACCACAAAGGGTGACCATGATATCGACAAAAAGACAACAATGATAATGATAATGATAATCATTGTGACGGTGACTGTCACTATTGATGTCATTCATCATCTTCATGATTTTTTAGGAACTAAAATGAATATTGACTTATTTACATAAACTATAAAAATTAACCTTAAATATATTTTTTAAAATTAAAATATATTTCATCTTTAATTAATCGTCAATCTTACTGAAAAATAAAAAATATATGTGGTATAAACAAAAAAAAAATGTTAGTTTTTTTCTATATTATCCTTAAAAAAGCATCTGTACTACATTTATATATGGAACACATGTTGTGTTTAAGTAATGAATCTTTAAAAAAGTTTTTAAAAACTAACCATTTAACACTAGCAAAAACAGAAATGATAATCACTAATTATTTCACTAAATATTCTACTCAATATTTGTTCAAAAGTAGTGATTAAATAATTTTTTATATTTTTTTATAAGTTAAAAAGTTAATCGTTAATATTTTAGTTTTTGTATTGAAAGAAATTCAAATAGAAATTTAAATTAACACTTCTCATAATTTGAAATTATATATACTTTTATAAAAAAATATTTGTATGTTCTTCACTTTATCTTTCATATTAATTTCTGATAAATTATTTATCGAGAGTAAAAAAATTAGCATGTAAAAAGTTTTTTTACTATTCGGGGACCTCTTGTAAAAATATTTCAAATCATTCAAATATTTTTAATCTTCTTTAGATCTTTTTGCACAGGTCCTCTCATAATTTGTCTTCTTTTCTTTTTTGTCTTAATTTAATATCTTTTATTCTAACCAAGAGTTAAGAATTTTGGAATTTTTAACCATGCTACAATATGTATACAAATAATTTTGGGCTAATAAGCGAAAACTTTCTTGTATGGTTGCAAACAATTACTAGGACACATCTTTTGTGGCCCAATTTATTTTTTTAAAATCTCCCAACAAGATGTTGTTAGAGAGTTGAAAAAAAAAATTCAGCTTTCACCAAATAGTTAGAATATTTAAAGAAAGATGAAAAATTAAGTTTAGTAATAAAACAAGAATTTGAAGGAAAAAATTATAATAAAACACATTTTTAGAGATGTTAATTCAAATTTTCAAATCACATAATTTTCTTCTTCCCACGGATAAATCCAGTGGACCAACCTTAAATAAGATCGTTGAATGCAAAATATAATGACAAGAAAGATTTGAGCAGCTTAATTAAAACGATCTTTATTGGTAGTACTAGTTAAGCAATGCTTTGATCTCCCCTTATTTTTATTTTTATCATAAATCTTGACCAACTTAACAATCCTATTTTCTCCTGAAAGCAATGTTCCAACGTCCTAGTTATAACTTACAAACCACCAAAACAGACCCAAAATAAAATGTAACAAAGCAACTGATCCGGTGTACATAACACACTAGTTCGTTCCTACCTCACTCACCCTTCTCCAACTACGCCAATAATATTTTTACCGCATGCATGAAACCAAAGAAAAATAAATAAATAAATCATCATCAAATGTAATTATTAATTAACACAAACATGTTCACTAGTTTGACTAGACACTATCATGGAAGCTTCTTCATATTGATACAAACACTACACAGTATTGTAAAGGTTAAAAAAGAGGGGAAAAAAAAACCGAGTTTGGACATAGAGATATTGTTGAATTGACACACCTCACCCATAACTGGGTTATTATAAGTACAGGTACTTTCTGTCTTTGGTCCTTCATTTGAGTCAAAATAAATACAGATACCATTATGGGTATGAGAGAGAATTTGGAAAAAAGAAGGGAAATCCACCCTTACATTTTTTTTTTTCTCTCTCTCTCTCTCTAAAACGTTCTTTTCACTGAACCTTGAATCTGGTAAGACTCAAGTTCAACTGTAACTGTTTCAACTTTGATCTTCCTTCATCTCACAGCACCAAAAGGGGGAAAAATAATAAAAGACCGACCTGAAGAAAAAAAAAAAAAAAGAAACAGTGGTCTTGCTGTCTTTGACTGCACCACAAATTGTGGGGTGTCTCCAAAATCATTGCTTTCTCACTTTTGTCTGCCAAAGTTAGGGTCTTTAGAATTAGCGTTTATACAGTCCAGCTTTTGGAGATTTATGATTAGGGTTTTGGAGGGATGAGTGGTGTTGGGGGGTGTTTGGATGGCGAGAAATTGAGGGAAAATGTGGTTGGTGGGAGTGGGGGAGTAAATGAGAACTTTTGAGAGATGGGGTGTGCGTTTGGGAAGGAGGCTTCGAGGAGGGAGGAGAGGGGAGAGGAGGTGAGAGAGGCAAAAGCTGAGGTGGGTAGAGGAGAGGTTGTTGAGAATGAGAACATTGAGAAGGAGGGTGGAAGAGAGGAGAGGAGGACGAGGGCAAGGGGAGAGAGGAGGCGATCTTCGAAGCCGAATCCAAGGTTGAGCAATCCACCTAACCATGTTCATGGCGAACAGGTAGCAGCAGGGTGGCCCTCTTGGCTCTCTAAGGTTGCTGGTGAAGCCATCAATGGATTGACCCCTCGGAGGGCTGACTCTTTTGAGAAGCTTGATAAGGTAAATGGCATCTTGAACTCACTAAATACTTTTGTTTCCAATTTTGGTTTTGTGATGTTGGAGAATGCTGATATGATCTTGCTGTCTGTATTTGATTTTTGACAATGTGTGAGTTGTTCTTATGTTCTCCATTGCTTGTTTCCTTATATCGAGGGTTTTGATTTTAACATCGAATATGGAGTTTGGCTCCAAAAAATTACTTTTTGTTGATTTTTATTTTTATTTTTTCAATGCAAGCAATGGCAACACCTAAAAGTAGTAATGTGGATTTCATACTTTCGTGTGTTTGTGTGTGTGGATTGGGATTTATAAAGTTGAGAAGCCTTGCATCAAAATGTCTAAAAGTTATTTTTGCTGGGCTACTTCCATGGTAAATATTAAATCTCTTATTGGTGCTTTTGCTATCTTTCAATCAGATCGGGCAAGGCACATATAGCAATGTTTACAAAGCTAGGGATACCTTAACGGGGAAAATTGTTGCTCTAAAGAAGGTTCGTTTTGACAATTTAGAGCCTGAGAGTGTGAAGTTCATGGCCAGAGAGATTTTGATTCTCCGTCGTCTGGATCATCCCAATGTCATCAAACTGGAAGGCTTAGTGACTTCTAGAATGTCATGCAGTTTATATCTTGTCTTTGAATATATGGTGCATGATCTGGCTGGACTTGCCACAAACCCAGCAATTAAGTTCACTGAATCACAGGTATTGACTTATTTACCTTTTGTTTGAAAATATATGATTCAAGAATCTTTCAGTTTTTGTTGCTTCTTGAGTTGGATAAGTTTTTTTTTTAAATGTTTGTATCTGGGGATTTTAGGTAAAATGTTACATGCATCAGCTATTTTCTGGACTGGAACATTGTCATAACCGTCATGTACTGCATCGGGATATAAAGGGGTCAAACCTTCTTATTGACAATGATGGAATTCTTAGGATTGCTGATTTTGGATTAGCTTCCTTCTATGATCCTAATCACAAGCACCCTATGACCAGTAGAGTGGTTACATTGTGGTATCGACCTCCAGAACTTCTTCTTGGGGCCACTGAATATAGTGTAGGAGTGGACCTCTGGAGTGCTGGCTGCATTCTTGCTGAATTATTGGCTGGAAAGCCAATTATGCCTGGTCGAACGGAGGTAATCTCTATGATGAATATATTGCATAGTGTCTATAGTTGCATCTTTTAAGGCTATCTATTCGGTTTACTACTAGTCTATGGTGCAGGGTTTTGTTGTCTGTGGCTTTTCAATTGCTGCTACTAGATTGTGATGCTTGTGCTTTGTATTTTACTGATATAGTTAGCATCCTTCTTTCTTTTTAGGTGGAGCAGCTACACAAGATATTTAAGTTGTGTGGTTCTCCTTCTGATGAATATTGGAAAAAGTCAAAGTTGCCTCATGCTACCATTTTTAAGCCCCAACAGTCATACAAACGATGCATTGCAGAGACATTTAAAGATTTTCCTCCATCATCCCTGCCACTTATTGATACCCTTCTCGCAATTGATCCAGATGAACGCTTGACTGCCACTGCTGCTTTGCATAGTGAAGTAAGATAATTGAATAGTCTAAATGTTGTTAGTAATATAGTAATATGTTAGCAGAGGCCTTCTTATATAAACTGGCCCTACTACTCATTCTTTTTGTTAATAATATGTTTTTGTTGTTACTCATAACTAGAACAAAAATACTATGGAGAAAGAAGAAATTTATTAAGACATATGAAAAAAATTAGCAAGAGAAGGGAGTTTTTAGAATAACCTTGTCAAAGGAATGAATAGAAAACAAGAGAAATGTTGCTTGTACAACAATCTGTACAGCTAAGAGAGAAAGAGAAATTTGGATGTAATTGATTTGATGAGAGAGAGAGATACAAAAAATGATGTTGTACAAATTGTTGTATATGTATCTCATCTCAAACAACAAAATGAAGAGAAAACCTATGCAAAGAAGCTGCATAATCCTTCAACATACCAATTAGTCATATGCCTTAAGGCCGTGTGTTTACACTAGATAAAAGCCACATGCATAATTTTATCCCAAAACAAGTATCGTGCTCCTGAAACATCCTTAAAAGAATGAGTTATGCTCCAACCAAATGCACCTAAGTGCAGCATAGAGTTTTCCATGTGCATCTTCCTGCTAATTATTTAATTAACACTTATCTCATGAGTGCCATAGCTGTAGAACATTGGAGGCTCTGTAATTCGGTTACATATCTATCTTTTTTTTCTCAAAATCACGTGTTGCATGGTTTTGTGAAAAAAAAAAGTGTTGAAAGCATTTTTGGAAATTCTAAAGCAAAGAAACAAAGGAATCTTCTGGATGCCAGTTGATGACCTAATTACTTATTTAGCCATGCACTAAGGTTTATGTTCAAATTAAACTCTGAAAGTTGTGTATTGTTCATCTTCCGTTAGAGTATAATATTCCAAAACTGGTTGGAACAGTTTAGCAATGTCAGATAAACTAATGAGTTATTGGTTTCAGAATTGTATATCAATATGAATTTGCCTTTCTTAACAAGCTTTAACTTCGCACTAATCCTGGTTAATATGATGCTTTGAACCACTCAACCACCTGACTGTCTATCAATATGTTGTCAATTGTGTATTGTTTAAAATTAGAGAGGATGAAAATTCTGCTTGTATTCATTGAAGGATTTCACTAACTGATGTAAAGATCCTGATTCAATGTTATTTTGGCTCTCTTTTGTAGTTCTTTACAACAAAACCATATGCTTGTGAGCCTTCTAGCCTTCCAAAATATCCTCCCAGCAAGGAGATGGATGCAAAGCTACGCGATGAAGAAGCTAGAAGGTGGCTTAAGTTACTTTTAACACCTAAATGGTCATTTTGTAAACAATGTGAAAAAAATTCTTATTTGAAGTTTGCCAAAATGCATGCATGTTGGTTAGGTTGATATCTTCTGGTTTCTTTAAGTGAAGAGGTTGCTAGACATCTACATAACTTGAACATGTAATTCAGTTATCCTTCTCCATCTCATGATATTGGAGGAAGCGAAGGATATATATTTTCAGAAGACAATGAAAATGCACACAACTTAGTATTTAATTTCAATATGTCATGAATGTAGATTGAGAGCAGCTGGTAAAGCTAATGCTGATGGTGTCAAGAAATCTCGTCCACGGGAACGAGTTGGGAGGGGAATTCCAGTTCCAGAGGCCAATGCTGAACTGCAAGCAAACATTGATGTATGTCTGACCCAGCAAGTATTTCTTATAGTTTATGAGTTATGATTAAAGACTTAAAGTGACGAATTGATAAATTTATCAATTAGCAGCAATGATGCAGATTTCAACTTAACAATACAATGATATCCCTTTTTCTTATTTATTTTTCATTTGGCTGCATGCAATCTTTATATGGATGTTTGTTTGACAGTTTTGATCTTCCTTTTTTCACAAGTATTAATTTATTCAGTTATTATGGTTTGCATAATTAGAAGAATTTTCATTAGGTTATTTTGAGTGGAAATTGTCTGGGCATGAAAAGCTTCAAACAAAAGCAGCTGTTTTGTTTCATTGTCCCCCGAGCCTTAAATGTGTGAAAACTGAAAAGTATTAATAGGCAGAAAACTAGTGTGCAAATGAAGTTAGTTTAATTCGGTTTATATATTAATTGAACAAAGACACATGGCAACAGTCATAACTACCATTTATCAACTGCAGATTGAACTTTTCCGACAGAATGCTTTAGATTTGGGGCATTTGGTTGCCTTGATTGTAGAAGTATATGCTCCCCTCGGGAATTTACGGGTTATTCAAGATAATTGTGTATATTATAGCTTCTCTTCATATAGAACAACAGTACTAATGTTTAGCTCTTACTGCAGAGACGGCGGCTGATAACACATGCAAATGCTAAGAGCAAGAGTGAGAAGTTTCCTCCTCCGCATCAAGATGGAGCTCTAGGCTATCCTTTGGGTTCTTCCCATCATATGGATCCAGTTTTTGATCCTCCTGATGTTCCATTTAGTTCCACCAACTTCTCACAACCTAAAGCAAATATCCAAACCTGGTCTGGCCCGCTGGTAGATTCTGCTGCTGTGGGTGCACAGAGGAGAAAGAAGAAACATGGCAAGTGATGGACATCATATACAATCAATTTTATCAAAAAAGGACTATAAAAGATAAGAATGCATTGGGAGTCAAAGAAATATTCTTGTAGTATAACACCAATCATTTTTTAGGAGTATTCATGATGAAGCTGCAAGTGTTGCTGACGTGTGATGTCTGGCCTCTAGGTGCTAAAGCCATTGGCATTGGAGGTAAACCAAATTGTATTTTCCTGCTCCCATTTCTTTTTCAAAGATCAAAGGTTTATTCTCTATCTTGTATATCTTAATTTTTTTTATGAACTAAAAAGTTTAATTAGGTTATATGAACATCTAATAAATATGTTTTGGGAACAGTGTTGGCGATTTATATTTCTCTTTTTTTTTTCATTTAATTTCTACTTTCCAGAAGCCTGTGAACTGTGCAGTACTTGTACACAGCTTTCTTAAGATTTTTGGTTTCTTAATACAGTTTCCTATTATCTTTGAAAGCACTATGACTTATTTTACAATGAATAGTGATATGGTTCCTGTTGCATTAGTAAAATATTTTCATTTTGTCTTGATAATTTTTCCCCCTTTTATTGTAATTTGGGAGAAATATCAGAAAAACCAACTTCATATCTATCATGTTTGCATTTGAATCACAATGGACGGGGTACTGGCATAGAATCTAAAGTAAAAGTGGAATTATATGGTCCGTTTAAGGCTTGGGTTAGAAGAAAAGCCCCAAAATGAAACATGGTTTATCGTTGGAAATGAATATTTTGTGAGTTTTATATATACGCGCGCTAATCAATTATTAAAGTTTATATCTGCTTCTGGCATCAAAATCATCGTAATTTTATCAACTAATGTTTTTGAGATTTTCTCTAGCTTTAAAATCTGAGTTTCTTAAGTTTTTCCTTTGTGTTTTTCATGAGATGAAACGTAAGAGGGAGTTAATCTTGAAAGATAGCATACTTAATAGTTCATGGCTGTCTCTGAAGTCTACAATATCTAGATGATGGATTGGACTTGTATATATGATGGATAATGTACAGCTTATTGACTATTGTCCATACATTTTAAGTATCACATTGGAGATCCAACCTATGTCATCGTACTTTCTTTCCCTCTTTTGAATTTCCCCTTTTCCAACTCATTTCCTTTATGTGGGGCTCATTTGGTCAAATCATAGCTCACTGAGTTGGTGTGGGATGAGACAATGGAACGTGTCAAGGACGGGTTCAACTACCATTCTATGTCAACTTTGGTCATCATCATTTCTTAACTTTCCCACACCAAATCACTTTCCACTTGTTTTGCCAAATTTTGTTGCCAGAACCAGAAGGGTAGATTGAAACATTGAATAATAGTTGTAGCTAAGTTTGACAGTTAGGCTCCACTTTTCTTTGAAGGTGTCTTAAGAACACGTGGCAGCCACCACTCAATATTTTTGGTTGTGACTATATATTGCTGAAGGTCTATGATCTTAGGCTTACCTTTTCTTTTAGGACAATTCAAGTGTGTGACATCCGTAGTAGTATTAAGTGGCTGTGTTTGGGTCATATGCTTGGTAGCTTAGAGGTTCTTGAAAGCTAAGAATGAGAGCACCAACACCTGAACCTTCGGGCTATCCAAGTTCATGGCCTGGACCACCTTCCATTATTGGCAACTTCTTCAATGGACTCCGTAATACCATATCTTCTTGGTTGGTAACTTGTTTCTCTTCATTAAACTAAGGCCTACACTATATATAAATAATAATTGCCATTGCAAAATGTAACTTTTTCTTTCTATTTACAAATTTAAGAGAACCAGAAGCAATATATTTATTAGTATCTTTTTCCAACTCCTATTATATTGAATTTCTTGCGGATCTCACTCAACTTATTTGAGACTGAACCCAACAATAATTGAGTGCCGCCAACATTTTTTGTAACGTTAATGAGGGTAAAAGTGAGAATAAAACATGATGCAAAAATTCACCATATTTGCAATTGTGTTTTGACAGTTGCTACATAGTTTGCTGTTGCTGGTTGTTTCAAGACTGTTTTGGTGCATCACCTGAACCGTCACCAAATCCAGTGCCCCCACCACAAGCTCCACCTCCACCTCCAACTCCTGTGCCCGGCCCATCCAAACCTCCTATTTGCCCTCCAGGCCCATCAGAGCCTCCTGATGGGCCACAGCCTCCACCTCCTTATTGAGGAAGAAATGTGATTTTTATTGGCACTTACAAAGTGTAATTTATCCACATACATGCTAACCAACTGCAATAAATGAATACACCAAAAGATTTTCTCAAGAAACCATGAATGTTGATTGTGACTGTAGGGGATCTTATAATATGAACCGAACGATTATCAGAGTTTAACCATGTTATGGTGGGTACTGATATTTTAAATAAATTGTACGTGTCCAACTTCGTCCCGTTCTTTGGTTCAGTCTTTCCATACCTGTGCGACTCATCCGCAAACTGAAACATATTTGTAGATAGTTTGCTTGGTTTAGCTTTCTGCAAGATCGATCTTTAAAGAATTAATAAAATATATTTTATGGTAAAAAGTTTATGAGCTTAATTAGTATGCTTTAAAAAAATTTTACATAGATTGAATCGAAATTTTTTATTTATATTTAATAAATTTATCATGAATAAAAAAATTGTGATTTAATAATAATATAATATTTTTTATCTTGATAATACATATTAATTAAATTAAAAAATAGGCATTAACAATGTAAAATTTTTTATGTTGACTTTAATTATAACTTTTTTGTTCATATAACTTTTATATAATTAATTGGTAGGACATAGTAATTAAATTCATTGTTAGATGTACAAAATTTTTTTTATTGAGATGGTAAAGTTCAGTAATTTTTTAAATGTAAATATTTCTTTTTTAAATTTTGAGTTTCATTCTAAAAAACAACTGTACCGACCTAAAACATTTTAAAATCAATTATATTCGTAAGTAAATTTTAAACGCAATTTTTACATTGAACATGCTGGACTATGCATTAGGGAGTATCTATGACCTAACAAATATACACAGGTAAATAAAGCTATAGCTTTTGAAATGCTTACGGTATATTTAGTGAAGCTACTTAGATGGTTAAGTATTTGAATTAACATTTATTTTAATTTAAAATAATATTTATTTTTTAAATTTTTATTTTCTAAATTTTCATTTTATCTTTGATTTCTTCTCTCTGATATCTCTCTTACATAATTTTCTCCATTCTCACACTCAGCTCTCTCTTTATCTTATTTTTTGTCTAACCCTCTCTCTCACCTTTGGTTCTCATTCTTATAATAAATATATTTAATATTTGCTTCTTAAGTGTAAAATTTATTTTACAATTTGAAATAATAACTAAAAAAATTGAAATTTGAAATAAATATTATTTTAAATAACTTAAAAATTTTGAATCTGAATTATAAATATTTTTTTAAAATTTGAAATAAATATTGTTTTAAATAACACAAAAAATTGACATAAATATTGTTTTAAATTTGAAATTTGAAAATAAATATTGTTTTAAATAAAATTTAAAATTTGAAATAAATATTATTTTAATTATTCTTTTAAATTTAAAATTTGAAATAAATACTATTTAAAATAACTAAAAACAAATTTGAAATTTGAAATGTATATTATTATTATTGTTTTAAATAATTAGTCATAAACCATAAATATTATCATTTTGAAAACTATAACAAGACTTGTTAATAAAAAATAACAGTAATAATAAAAACTCACTAATTTAACTCCATGAATTAATGACTTCATGAAAACTCATTGATTGCAAATTTTTTTTAGAGTAAAAAAATTGATTCAAATTTTAGTAGGTGTGGATTGCAAAAGCTGATGAGTTACTTGACATAAAAAACTATTATTTTAACATGAGTTTTGAGTTTCTTAAAAATGGATAAAAATGACTTATATAAGCAACTCTTTTTCATTTTTAAACATCTCAAATTATAAAATTTATATTAAAATAATAATTTTCAAGTTAAACAACTGTTATTAAACAACTTCTATTAAAAATACTATTAGTTCTTACCATTAAAAGATTCGTTAAATATGTTTTTGATAGGTATAAAATTCACCTCAAAAAAATTTATTGATTTAGAAATAAATAAAATTGAACGCTTCAGGTTTTAAAAAATAATATAATTGATCCTTTATTAAATTTTTTAATATTTTTACTGTCCAATAACTTGTTACGTTATATGAAATTTTCATAAGATGGTCTTTTATAATTATTTTGCACTAAGTTGTGTTTAATTTAATGTCTTATTTATTTGAAATAATAGATTTGATAAATGATTAAAAATATAGATGTAACATATTATTGGACTAATAATGTGGTTGTCATGTCTCGGATCTTACATATTTTCAAAACAATGAATACCAAAATTAATTGAGTATATTTTTGGATAAAAAAATACATTTAACCCTTACAAGAAAAACCAAAGCATATTTTTATAAGAAAAATTATTCTAATTCTCTAAAAATAAGTCTTGAATATTTAATTATTTAATAAATTCTTTCTTTTATAATATAATTTCATAAATCTAACTAATGAAATATGAAATGTCATCTTATTTACGTGTGAAATTTTAGACAAATTAAACATTCAGAATAAAAATATATAATTTTATAAAGTAAATATTTAAAATTGATAATTAAATGAGAACCAAGTGCTTCAAAATTAAAGTTGATAATTGTTTATTAAATTGTATGAATTTTTATTAAGTTTTGATTTATTTAATAGGAAGTCTCAATACAATAAGTATAACTCAATTTATAACATATGCTGAGTTGTTGGGAAATAATTTAAATTCAATTCTTGTATAATATACTTGGGAAATGAGTGAGGAGTCTTAAATGTGATAAAAGTAAGAGCCAATAATTATTTTTTTAATAAAACTAATGATTTGATGGTAAATTTTAATGTCTATAATAAGTTATTAAATAAAATAAATTATTTAAATTTTAATTTCATATGTGTAATTTATTTGTGGATACAGAGATCTCGAAGGAACGGTAAAAAATAATTTAAAGAATTAGAGATGATTTGTCACCTATATTTATTAAGAAAAAGATAAGAAAAAATAATTTTAGAACAAATTAGGAATCAAATATGTGGATAAAAGGTATTAGCATTTTATAACGTTTGCCATAAAGACAATTACTTCTAATTAATTAAGCAATTTATTTATTTTTTAGAATTTTTATTTTATCCTAAAATAACTAAAACAAATAAAAAATACTTTATTATGACCATTATTATTATTATTAGAAAAATCTTGATTGTTAATAAATTGTTATTTTATTATCATCATTATTATTATTTTTATATATGAAAATATTTGTCTGATGGACGACCCTCAAAAGTGGAAATAATTAAAATGTTTTTAGAATTTGTATTAAAAAATATTAATACATAAATAAATTCATATTATTAAAAATAATCAAGTTAAAAAAGAAAAACAATTCTTTAGAATCTATCTCATACAATTTTTTTGTCGAAAATAATAATAGTTTATTTTAAAATTAAAATAAATACAGGAACATTAAATGAAGACAGCAAAAAGTCTAATCATTGTTTAAAATATTTTATGCAAAGTATGAAAAATATAATTGAAACATGCGCAGAAGTCATAGATAGGTTTAAATGATGAACATGTGAAGGTCTTCACATTAATGATTGAATATTTGAATTGGATCTATAAATTGGGTTGTCGTCTCAATTCGTATATTTATCGTGTGAATGTCCCATACGCCATGGACACACTAATTGAGCTGTCCAATATGCCTGCCTTTAAACGATAAGAAATAAAATAGTACTTTATCATTTACTTTAAATAGTTTGAAAATTATAAATATCTTAATACATAGAAATCATTTATTGATTTTCTAGTTTTAACCTATAACGTAGAACCAATACAATTAACTAAATAAACGTTAATTTTTAAATTTATTCTATGTGAAAATATTTTACAAAAGAAATTTTATATGAACAAATAGTAAAAGAATCAATTATAATAAGACACTATATATGGTTTATTCTAACATATTGAGTTAAAGAGATTAACAAACTACAACCAAGACTTCAAGAGATGTTCCAATTGCTCAACGATGAAAACTTGATTTTATTTTTACTGGAAGTTTTATTTTATAGTTGTTAAAAGAGTGATAGGTGAATATTTCTAACAGTAAATAATTATATGAAATATTTACATTTATTTGTCCTCACAAAACTTTTAATAATTTTGAGAAAAATAGTAGTACCTTTTTTACATTACACTCATATTTGGTACGCATTGTGTGAGCGGTGGAGTGTATGTTATACTACCTATGACAATTCGTAATATTTGGAGCAATTCTATGAATTGGTTGGAAGGAGTATAAAGATAAAGGTTGCATGGTACTTCGTGTGGTATGCTGCAATTTGACAGTTGTAGAAGACAAGAAATAAAGCAATTTTTAAAGAAACGGATTCGAAAATTCAAGAGATTGTCTTAACCACTCAAATGAGCTCGTGAGAATGGTGCAAAACACCTTCTTTAACATCACATATGTTGGTAGAGTAGATAATGAATCTATGTTGGTGCATTGAGTAATTAGATGATTCAGTTAGACTAAGTTGATTACTTAATTCTATTGAATGATTGACATTGTTTCTGGTTTTTAGGAAACATTTCTTGTGTTTTTCTTATATTTAATAAAAATTTATTGACAATAGAAAAAAAAAACATTACTCATCTTAAAATTTAAAAAGTATATTATCCTTATAAGGAAATATAATTATAGAATTAAAAAACAGAATATGTATGATTTGCTATGACTAAAAATATTTGTCAAGGTATAAGTTTAAGTGAAAGTTAAAAGTTAGAAAAAGAAAGTGTACCTTAGAGATTTGTTTCTGTCTTTATCAAGGGGTAACACTATCATTCTAAAGTATATTTTTAGATTGATAATAATTATATTAATATTATAAATTTGAATATTTTTAATAAAAAATAAAAATATTATTTTTAAATACTTTTTTAGTAGAGTTCCGTAATAAACACTTTTTTTTTATTGTTACTCAATTTTAATTTACTCTTATTTAATAAAATAAAATAATTATTGATAATAAAAATACTTACTATTAGTTTTATTTATTTTTAACAAATTCATCATTTAAACATTTAAATTTAAAATACCATGTAACACAGGACTAGTTATTTCTCTAGTGTGGATATATACAACTATAGTGTAAGGATGCCGTGATCTTAAAGTTATACTTTTCTATCAAACTGAATTTTCTCTCTTATCTATTATATCATATGCAATTATTTTATATCATACTTCAATGGTATTCCACTTTTATACGAACACACCATACCATGCTTTTAGACATTTGAGCATTATGATGTTTTGACGCTTACTTATTTTAGAAGCATAAAATGTTTCAAGTTGTTTGACCAACTACGAGTCATTTCTTTCACCACAATTTTTATTACATATGCCTATCTTTAATTACTAAAAGTAACTATAATTACAGCCTTACATAACTCAAATAAGAATATATATATATATAACAATTCAAGTAAGAAAAAAAATTACGATAAAAAATAAAAAAACTTAATAATAAACATAAGATTAAAAATAGTAGTTCAAATAAAAACAACTCAGTTTAAGACAATATATATCTTCTTTATCGTAACTTATTCGTATCCTATTTTCCCATCTTACGGGCATCGACATCATTGCTGTTGTCACTACCATCATCGTCATTGCCATCGGTGCCGCCGCCATAAACCCACCGTCCCACCATCACAACTGGTGCCACCATCGCAGTAAGACACTCACTACCCCTTTGTCAGTCGCTTGAAAGGAATAACACTACTTCTAACTCCTTTACAATGCCAAGGGGGCAATCCTCATAGAAGTCGCATGCCATAGGGAACTCACTTTTTCAAGATTTGTGTGTTTTCGCTTCAACTTATCTTTTGCCTAAAATTGATTACAATGTCTCAATTGAGGATGTTCCCTTGTTGGTGGCGCAACTCACTAGGTGCCCCTTTAGTTTCCTCATATAACCTTTGTCGCACTATCCTTGATGGATCTTTAATTACATGTTTAACATTCCATTCAAAAGACATGAAAAAGGAAGGAAAATGTAAAGAAAATTTACCATTCCAAAATTACACTTATTTATAAAAAGCAAGTTATAAATATATAGGTAGTTTTGTAGTCTAATAACTAATTTATAATTTATCATAATTTTCACATCACTTTTTATACAACAGAGCAACTTTGATTTCATTCTATTTTATCTCTTTTTCTTTCCCCACACATTCTTTCATTTTATTTCCTTGCAATCGAACAAAGTCTTACTCTTGATTCTTTTGTAATTCATTTTTTTAAAATTTAATGGTTAAAATTAGTCATTTACTATAACCAATGCTTTAACCAACAAGAGCATTGATTAACTTGAATTATAGCCTCCTCAATTATCTTTACTTGGTATACAATACCATTAATGTTTACCTCTAATTTTTCATGCAACATCTACTTATGGTTTGGAATTTAGATGAAAAGCCTAACATATTCTACTGAAGCCATAGTCATCGTTTATTCATCAACCTTCATGAACTCGCCAACCGTGCCTATGATCTCCACAAAGCATCTCTCCTCCATGCATTTAGAGGGATCCCAGTACACTTTATCTGTGCTAGTTGATGACCACAAACAAAGAAGGATGTCCTTTTGGCCACACATGATAATATTGACAATACCCTTTAGTCTTCATTTTCCTATAGCTTAGTGACTCTTTCTAATGACAATCTTGTTATTAATATGAGTTCATCACCCATATACCATAAAGCCATCATATCGCCACTCTCCATTATAGCTACATTATGAAGCTTATCAAACATCCCTGGATCCTATAACCACTCAACTAAATTTTCCTCTATCCACTTCTTATCGATTTCTTTTGTGTTGATTACTTGTCTTTCCACACCTTTGTCTTCTTTTTCTCTCCTTTTACAACAAGTTTCCAAACCTTCTTAGTGCTTAATTTACCTTGTGCAGTTACTTCAGCAGATGTTCATTTGTGCCTTGCTATACCTTCTACTCCTTCCCTGCTTATTACCGTATATCTGGCCCTTTTAGATTTCTTTATAGGCTTTTACTTGCTTTCTTCCTATATCCTTCATTATAGACCCTTTTGTATATTTTGGAATATTGACTCTCATATTTTGATCCCAATCTATATACTATTCAACTTCTCCACTTCTGTTGCATCACAAATGTCCAAGAATCTTACAAACCCATACCAATTATCCACTGCATTCCTCCTATTTGCCACAAAAATTGTCCATAAATCCTTTACTGTGTAAAGTTTAAGAAACTTCAAGAAGTACATTGTTGTAATCCAATATTCTGCCCTACATAGTTTGATCATTTTCCTCTATATCGATCTTGGCCTCTATATGCCTTAGTTTTGTATTTGCCTCTTTGTCTCTCATCTTCATCTCTCAGGACTTTCATTTATCTCTCTCCTATGAAACAAAATTATTATCCTGATATGATCTTGAGACAACTAGTTAAACTTAAATAACTTGTGTCAACTGATTAACGCAAAATATCATACTTAATGTAATTATATGACAAAATTTATTGTTTTTAGTTTGGTTGTACTTATACGTAAAAAATGCACATCTGCATATACATAAAATAGTAAAGTTATTCAAACTCTAACCAAGAATGAGCATGAGAGTGTAAGCTTGAATAGTGAACTAAGGTTAATATGTATAGTTTACCTACTTGCATGTTGGGGAGGGATGATGGTTCATACAAATGCTATCCAAATTTTCAGTTGAGGGGTGACTTACTTAAAAATAGATGTTTTGAATTTATTTATTATGATTGATTTGGACAAAACTACTGCTTATGGAAGTATGTTTCAAGCATCATGTATAACAATTCTCGTAACATGTATACCAATCTTTATTTATACGAGTGCGTCTTAAAAGTGGAATTTCGTTAAATATTATTTCTGCTTCAAGAAAATACTTCTAAGATAAGGTGAGGTCCAATATGTAGGTGGTTCATCCAAGGTACGTTCTCCTTCTCTTCAAGAGATGGCACGTCGGGGAGGTGACCTGCATAAGTCACTCTGACGCGCAAGTCAGTGTTCAAGAAACTTTATTTGTAATAGAGCAAGTATAAGAGCAATAAATGCATAACAACAAACTTTACTTTGCACTTATCTTCATATTTGTAGGAGTTGGCATGGGGTCAGAGCCGATGGGCCTAATTAATACAGCCCAATGACGTGTTAATGATGCTTAAGTTGGTTAATTACCAAATTAAGCTAATTTGTTGTGTTAATCCTCTATGTTTGTGTAAAAAAAGTCTAGATGAGTGTCTAGCAGAGGTCATACGAGATGACCTGACCTCGGCTAGGCGGCTAATACACAACCCCCCAAACTTACTCAAGGGCTTTTAGGCCGTAGTGTCAGCCTTAAGTTAGTGGTGTACCAAGGTAGCTTCGAAGTTATCCATTGGTTTAGACCACCTAGGGATTCGAAAGGTTAGATAATCGTCAGGTGCCACGTGGCGCAATGTCAACCGTGGGATGTGCGTTGATGAGCAATCAAAATGTGTTGCCTTGTTGGGTTACGTAGGTCATGCACCTATAAATAGGGGTTCACCTGTTTCCTATTGCACATGTTCCTATTGTGTTGTGAAATGTGAGAACAAATAATTTTAAATCATCCAAAGTGTTATTGTGCAATTTTGAAAAAGGTTGGTGTAATGTCTTCCCTAAGTTCTTTCATTCGTGTGCATTCGGCTGAGGTTTCCATCTCTGAGGTTGGTTTAGGTTCCCAAAACTATCGGGTTGGAGATTCTAGTATCGTTGAGGTCTCCAGTAGGGATTCGGTAGAATGCAACCCGGCTAAGGAGTAGTCGGTGGTTGAGGTGAAGGCTAAAGTGAAGGTTGAAGTAGTCGTGATCTCAGAGGGTGTCGAAGGCGAAGTGGCCTTAAAGGCAAATTACACTTGGGTGGACCCCAAGGTTTTGGATTATATGTCTGATCTGCAGAGAATGTGTGACATAGAGTGGTTATTGGTGAACATCGACCTGATGGGGGATGACAATTGTGAGCATATGATCTCGGTGGATTTCTTTTGCAGATATTTGATTGACATTTCTGACCATAATAAAGAAAAAAAAATTGTAGAAACAATGAGGGATGAATTTCTTTTGACAAGTACATCTTTGAATGCATTGAGAGAACAAATTTTTTTTGGAAAATTTGAAAAATGAACTTATGATGTAGAGGAAAGAATATTTTTCCCCTTACGCTACCATATTAGAAAATATGGATGAAATTAATTAAAAAAAAGAAATTAAGAAATTGAAATGATATAAATCCAGAGGGGTTGGATTCGTTTTGCGGATCTATCTAGGCTGAAAGGTAATAAGTTAACAAAACAATGAGAATTGGGTAAACAAGAAAATGGAAAGGATGAAAATGGTTTAACGAAAAGATAGATGACGCCACTTCCAAGGATGAAAGATAAGTTATATGACGCCACAAGGATGGTGATTTACCCTTGATAAGTCTAGGAGAACGCCACAAGGAAAAATTCCTTGATAAGTTCTAAAGAGAAATTCATCTCTCACAAAAAGGTAAAACTCAAATATAATTTCACTAATTCAATGGTTGTCCTTTGAGTACAATTCAATCCCTACTTATAGAACTAGGTTGCTGCTCAAAATCATAACTCCCAAAAGAAAAATTAAATACTCCATTATCACGCAATTATCACATATAATTAATTGCATGTTACATTAATTCCTATATTAATAAAACGTTACAAAAAATGAAAAGTCATTGTCTTCGGCATTCACATCATTCCCTCCTTCTTTGAAAAGATTCGTCCTCGAATCTATGACTTTATTTTCCTATCAATTTTATTCACTTATAATTTAAAATAAACAAAATCAACCTCCAGGATCAAATGTAACTTGTAAAAATTCATGCATCAAAAAAGTTTTTCTTTTTGGTTTCCAAACCCAAACATTAGAATCAAGAGGAATTCTTCTTTTAAAATAGACTTGTGCATTTTCTTCAGGAGTTTTAACCTCAACAATGTACTGAATGTATAATGACTCTGGAAAAGGGATATCCACATTTTTCTTCCTCAAATATGGCAATTTGTGGGTTGTATTCTCATGGTCCTGTGCATTCAAAATACCAATAAAAAAAAAAAATCATTAGCAGTTTTTATTTTAACGTTCTTTTTCTCTCTTTCTCTTTCCTTTTCTCTCTCTTCCTCTTCACTCTTTTCTTTTTCTATTTTTCTCTTTTCTTCTCTTTCTTTTTCTATTTTCTCCTTCAACTTATGTTGATTATCACAAACTTCACTTGGTGTCAGAAATTTCAAATTAAGTTTGCGTCCTTCATGCACCAAAGAAACTGAAAGTCTTTCAGAATTTATCCTTTTACCCTGCAACCAAGGTCTCCTTAAAAGAAAATGACATGAGTCCATGGGAGCAATATCGCATATCACTT
Organism: Psophocarpus tetragonolobus; assembly: GCA_037954015.1. Classification (NCBI taxonomy): domain Eukaryota; kingdom Viridiplantae; phylum Streptophyta; class Magnoliopsida; order Fabales; family Fabaceae; genus Psophocarpus; species Psophocarpus tetragonolobus. Next base: position 98,508,120 of record CM075688.1, read on the forward strand.
CCTCCACATATTTTCCAATAGGAAATCTAAACTTAGTTTGCCTAGGATGAAGACTCGTTTTGCGGATACCAACTGATATAAATCCAAAGGGGTTGGATTCGTTTTGCGGATCTATCTAGGTTGGAAGGTAATAAGTTAACAAAACAATGAGAATTGGGTAAACAAGAAAATGGAAATGATAAAAATGGTTTAACGAAAAGATAGATGACGCCACTTCCAAGGATGGAAGATAAGTCATATGACGCCACAAGGGTGGTGATTTACCCTTGATAAGTCTAGGAGAACGCCACAAGGAAAAATTCCTTGATAAGTTCTAAAGAGAAATTCATTTCTCACAAAAGGGTAAAACCCAAATATAATTTCACTAATTCAATGGTTCTTTTTTAGTACAATTCAGCCCCTATTTATAGAACTAGTGACTATTCAAAATCATAACTTCTAAAAAAAAATTAAATACTTCATTATCACGCAATTATCACATATGATTAATTGTATGTTACATTAATTTCTAAGTTAATGAAACGTTACAAAAACGAAAAGTCATTATTTTTTGCATTCATATAATTCCCTCCTTCTTCGAAAAGATTCGTCCTCAAATCTGACTTTATTTTCCTACAAATTTTATTCACTTATAACGAACAAAACAACCTCCAGGATCAAACACAACTTGTAAAAAATCATGCATCAAAGAAGTTATCCTTTTTGGTGCCCAAACCCAGACTTGAAAATTTTTCTCATGAGTTTGAATTTCAACCGTGGACTTGATGTACATGATGCTCTAGGAGTGATATCAATATTTTTCTTCCTTACCTATGACCATTTGTGGGTTGTATACTCATGATCCTGTGCATTTATAATATTAAGAGAAGAAGAAAAATCAATAGCAGTTAAAATTTTATAGTTCTTTTTCTGTCTTTCTCTTTCCTTTTCTCTCTCTTCCTCTTCACTCTTTTCTTTTTCTTTTTTTCTCTTTTCTTCTCTCTTTTTTTCTATTTTCTCCTTCAACTTAAGTTGATCATCAGAAACTTGGCTTGGTGTCAGAAATTTCAAATTAAGCTTATGTCCTTCATGCACCAAAGAAACTGAAAATTTTTCAGGATTAATCTTTTTATCCTTTAGCCAAGATCTCCCTAAAATAAAATGACATGAGTCCATGAGAGCAATATCGCATGTCACTTCATCCACGAATTTTCCAACAGTGAATTTAAACTTAGTTTGTCTAGGATGAAGACTCGTCGATAAGTTGAGTTTATTCACCAATCTTTTGCTCACCACGTTGCTACAACTTCCTCCATCAATTGCAAATAAACATAAATGACCTTCGATTAAACACCTTGTATAAAAAATATTCACCATAGTTTCAAACCTAAAGCCGAAGCTCTGATACCAACTGATATAAATCCAAAGGGGTTGGATTCGTTTTGCGGATCTATCTAGGTTGGAAGGTAATAAGTTAACAAAACAATGAGAATTAGGTAAACAAGAAAATGGAAAGGATGAAAATGGTTTAACGAAAAGATAGATGACGCCACTTCCAAGGATGGAAGATAAGTCATATGACGCCACAAGGGTGGTGATTTACCCTTGATAAGTCTAGGAGAATGCCACAAGGAAAAATTCCTTGATAAGTTCTAAAGAGAAATTCATTTCTCACAAAAGGGTAAAACCCAAATATAATTTCACTAATTCAATGGTTCTTTTTTAGTACAATTCAGCCCCTATTTATAGAACTAGTGACTATTCAAAATCATAACTTCTAAAAAAAAATTAAATACTTCATTATCACGCAATTATCACATATGATTAATTGTATGTTACATTAATTTCTAAGTTAATGAAACGTTACAAAAACGAAAAGTCATTATTTTTTGTATTCATATAATTCCCTCCTTCTTCGAAAAGATTCGTCCTCAAATCTGACTTTATTTTCCTACAAATTTTATTCACTTATAACGAACAAAATAACCTCCAGGATCAAACACAACTTGTAAAAAATCATGCATCAAAGAAGTTCTCCTTTTTGGTGCCCAAACCCAGACTTGAAAATTTTTCTCATGAGTTTGAATTTCAACAGTGGACTCGATGTACAATGATGCTCTAGGAGTGATATCAATATTTTTCTTCCTTACCTATGACCATTTGTGGGTTGTATACTCATGATACTGTGCATTTATAATATTAAGAGAAGAAGAAAAATCAATAGCAGTTAAAATTTTATAGTTCTTTTTCTGTCTTTCTCTTTCCTTTTCTCTTTCTTCCTCTTCACTCTTTTCTTTCTCTTTTTTTCTCTTTTCTTCTCTCTTTTTTTCTATTTTCTCCTTCAACTTAAGTTGATCATAAACTTGGCTTGGTGTCAGAAATTTCAAATTAAGCTTATGTCCTTCATGCATCAAAGAAACTGAAAATTTTTCAGGATTAATCTTTTTATCCTTCAGCCAAGATCTTCCTAAAAGAAAATGACATGAGTCCATGGGAGCAATATCGCATGTCACTTCATCCACGAATTTTCCAACAGTGAATTTAAACTTAGTTTGTCTAAGATGAAGACTCGTCGATAAGTTGAGTTTATTCACCTTGCTCACCACGTTGCTACAACTTCCTCCATCAATTGCAAATAAACATAAATGACCTTCGATTAAACACCTTGTATAAAAAATATACCAACTGATATAAATCCAAAGGGGTTGGATTCGTTTTGCGGATCTATTTAGGTTGGAAGGTAATAAGTTAACAAAACAATGAGAATTGGGTAAACAAGAAAATGGAAATGATGAAAATGGTTTAACGAAAAGATAGATGACACCACTTACAAGGATGAAAGATAAGTCATATAAGTCTAGGAGAACGCCAAGAAAAAATTCCTTGATAAGTTATAAAGAGAAATTCATCTCTCACAAAAGGGTAAAACCCAAATATAATTTCACTAATTCAATGGTTGTCCTTTGAGTACAATTCAACCCCTATTTATAGAACTAGGTGGCTGTTCAAAATCATAACTTCCAAAAGAAAAATTAAATACTCCATTATCACTCAATTATCAAATATGATTAATTGCATGTTATATTAATTCCTAAATTAACGAAACATTACAAAAAATAAAAAGTCATTATCTTCGGCTTTCACATAATGAAATATGTAGAAAATTCAACAATTGAGATATTCATATGTTCAAACGCAAAGAATATGGTGCAATGTTTTTTGTTCTGCTCACTTTCTCGCTTCTTTTCTCTTACTCATTGAATCAATCAAACAAATGAAAAAAAAAAAAAACGTTTATCATGGCACGTAAATAGATCAAATACCTAACACTCCCAGAATTTGATTTAATCAAATTAGCGGTCACAAAATTACAAGACGCTGTTCAATTTTTCCGGCTCAAAGTCACAAAAATTTGGAAAAAGAAGGGAAAAGAACAAGACAAAGTAAACCGCTATCACTTTTTGGCAAATACTCAGAAGAAGCAACTTATGCTTCTTTTTTTTTTCTCTCTCTTCAATTATCAGCAAATTAGGTTTTTGATATATATGAAGCATGGATACTCTTAATTATATTATGTTATGGGTATTGCTTATACTTATCAATGAATTGCTTTGCCTAAAAAAAATAAAATGAAACATGTGCATATTTCGTAGGAATTGTGCGTGATTGTTGAATGTTTTTGTTTTTAATATAATTACTTGGCAAAGTTGAATTATTTTATTATTATATGTGATCGCCAGAAATTTGAAAATAAAACATTTTGTAACAAAAACAAACTTGTATATAAACAAATTGAAATAAGTTATATTTACGAAATTTTAGAACAATTCAACAACTATAACATGCTTGATGAATTCAAATCGCATATATCTTCTTAATTTGTCTTTGAGCAGTAATAAAAAACATTTCAATTGAAAATCGAAACTTCAAATTAAAAAAAAAAAAAATGAACATCTGCATAAAAGAAGAAATGTTGTTAGTTGAGTAAAAGAATGTTTTTTTATAAATGATTATTTTAAAAGTAAACCGTAGAGAAAAATTGCAAAGAGAGGAGAAATGATTTAAACTTGCTTTTGGCATCTTGAGTTTGACTTTTAGACAGAATAAGTCCATAATTTAAATTTGAGTTAAAAACAAAAGTGTGATGAGAAATAATAAGGTGGATTCCTTAATTGATGTAAGTCAGGAAACATTACATAGGTGGATGGTACATAGTGTGATAAATGTATCTCCCTAGACCTTTTTATGATCACCATTATCCTTTGTAGTAGACCAGTACCACTTGTGTAAATCTTCCAACACCTTATCAACTCAATTAAAACATCCTTATGACCAAGGAAGATCTGTTGCATGGCAAAAAACATGGTCCACGTATAAGATTGTAATTCAACTTGTGTCACACAACAACATAATAATGTGACGGTATACTATACACTGGAAGAATGCTGTGTGAGGTAGGAAGATTTGTCCATAAGGGGTAATATTTTCCTTATCTAGATAGAAAGAGCACACTCTGATCCGAGTCATGGTATGGAGTGATCCAAAAGCAGAACTGCAGAAGCAGAAGCTGAAGCTGAAGCAGATCCTGAAACACGGACCAATGAAGTGAATGTGAAGACCCCACAAAAGTACACCACAGAGAACAAGGAGTGTGACTCAGCATACACGCAGCATTGACCTATGTCTGTGCTCCACGCGTTATGCGCATCCACAACCTATCACTCATTCCGTGACTATCATCAAATTGTGTCCCTTTTACCTTGCCACACCCCCCCCTACTTTTCAACCATCCAATTCCCACTTGTCTTTTTTCTATGCAAACATTTTATTTAATTAATTTTATATATCAACAGTTAAAAGTACATAATAATTTAATCCCTTTTGGATAACTGAATCTAATATCTATCCTTTTGTCGGTCCCAAACATCATCCATAATACTTGTTATTTTAAACATGTTACCATTGTAAGTAAATAATTAAAGACCACGAATTATTATTATTATTTTTTATTTTCCTAATAATACAATCATCTGCGTGTGTTAGCCTTACATCCAGCCATATCCAACTCACCATACAACTTTTAGGAAATTGTTATTATGCTATTTATTGTTTTATATTTTATGGGTGCCAAGAATTTATCAAATTTTGTCAATAATGATTTTTTCAGAAATATGATTGATTTTTTTAGCAGAGTTTTTTTCTTAACCATATTTCTTCACAAAACTCAAATTTAAGAAAAAAGAAATTTTTCATAAATTAAAAATTATTTTTAAAAATATAAGAATTTTTTATACATTTATATAAACTAATTTTAATCTATAAAATAAGATTATTTTTCTTGCTTTATTATTTTCTTTTACTATATATAAATGTTTATAAAAAACTCATCAAAAAATATTTCAAACATCATAGCTTAGTTCCACTTCAACACCAACATAATAATGGTTTATTATGTTAACTATATTATTTGCTGCTATATATAATTTGTATTCTTTCAGAATTATGAACTCATAATGAAGATGATTTTGTTTGGGGTCTCCAATATTTTGATATTTATTTTTATATAAATATAAAAATAAAAATACTATTCTGCGGCTCTACTTTGGTTTCCTATCAGGAGGACACGTGGCAGGTTGTTTTGCAAGCTATTGTTTCTGTTTGGTTTACTGGTCGCAAAAAGAAAAAAGAAAAAGCGTGTTTGAGGCTCCACTTCGTTATATATCTACCTTGCCCGCATCTATTTACCCCATATTCAAAATCTCTCCTTTCCTTGAATCCCTTTATTTTCTGCGCGAATTTTGTTAGAAACCTTAAGTGGGTATTCTGAAAGCACTAGATTTCCGCTTTGTTTGGTGAACGAGTTTTTTTGGTGATTATTACGTTCTTTCTTTTCATTCTTATTGGCCATGGAGATTTCTGTCATTGGAAGCTCTCAAGCGAAGCTGGGAGCGTCGGATTTGGCATCTAGGGAAGTGGGGCTTTGTAATTTGAAGAACAATTTAAGGGTTTTGAATGATAGAGTTAGTTTTGGTCAGAATATACGGTGGAAGAACGCTGAGGTACGCTTCACTTTGAAGGCTCTTCAAACTGAACCCGTTCAAGAGGAGAAGAAGTCATCTCTGTCTGGAATAAGATCCAAAACGGTGAGTTTTATCTTTTCTTTTTCATCTTGTGTTTGGTTCATGAGATACTATTGGGGTAAATTGGGGATTTTTATTTTGTGATTCATTCTGTAGGAAACGATATTTGATTAATTAATAGTAGCTTTTTGTAATTAGTGTTTCACTTGAACTTTGTATCTGTTAGCTTGAAATAAGTTACATGAAAATATCACGGATGTCTGAATTATTTTGTTAAATTCTTCATTTACATAGTTAGGTAAATAATGAAGTGAACCCTTTTGAGCCTTTTAATATATTGATGGGGTTATTAAATGGTTTTCCCGTTAATTGGTCATCTGGTTAATTTGAGAGATTATCCGTTTTTTTTTCTTTTTCTTGGAGGGGTGGTTAGGGTGATTTTGGCAAAAATAACCCTGATCCTGGACAGTTTCCCGGGGTAATTTCCTTGACAAAATTAATGTATAACCTATTCATCACGGTTAAAGGAGCAATTGTGAACTTTTATTCTTATGCTAACCCTGATTGCATTGATGAATGAGAATCATGAGAAATAGATTAGTGTCTGAATGGGATTTACATGCTTGAAGTTTAGTAAATTCTACATGTAAGTGCTGCATCTCATGGAAAGATTTTGTGATTCCGCTATGCAGTTATGTCACATGTTAGGTGGTGCAATACAGAGTTTTGTCTTATAATGTCTAGCTGAAGGCATTAGAAGGTAACTGACAGGCATGTAATAATATTTTGCAGGTAGATGGTGTAAGATTATTTGTGGGTCTTCCCCTAGATGCAGTTTCTTATGACTGCAATTCAATAAACCATGCTAGAGCAATTGCAGCTGGCCTAAAAGCTCTGAAGCTGTTAGGAGTTGAAGGTGTTGAGCTCCCTATTTGGTGGGGAATTGTTGAGAAAGATGCCATGGGACAATATGACTGGTCTGGCTATATTGCTATTGCTGAGATGGTCCAGAAAGTGGGTCTCAAGCTCCATGTTTCTCTTTGCTTTCACGGGTCCAAGAAACCAAATATCCCCTTACCTAAATGGGTATCCCAGATTGGTGAATCTCAACCCAGTATTTTCTTTACAGATAGGTCAGGACAGCCTTATAAAGAATGCCTGTCCCTAGCAGTTGATAATCTTCCTGTTCTTGATGGGAAGACTCCAGTCCAAGTGTACCACAGTTTCTGTGAGAGCTTCAAGTCTTTATTCTCTCCTTTCATGGGCTCTACAATCACGGTAAAAATTCTGGATTCCAGAAACATTTTTGTATGGTAATAGTATATGCACTTTCAGATTATATGTATGACTAAGAAATTCCTCATTTCTTGCCATATTGCAGAGCATTTCCATGGGTTTAGGACCGGATGGCGAGCTTCGATATCCATCTCACCACCAGCTACCTAGTAAAACTCATCAAGGAGCGGGGGAATTCCAGTGTTATGACCGAAACATGCTCAGCCTTCTGAAGCAACATGCTGAAGCCTCTGGAAATCCTTTGTGGGGGCTTGGTGGTCCACATGATGCTCCTACCTATTACCAGTCCCCATTCTCCAATGGCTTCTTCAATGATGGGGGTTCTTGGGAGTCCACATATGGGGACTTCTTCCTCTCTTGGTATTCCAATCAGCTCGTAGCTCATGGAGACTGTCTCCTTTCATTAGCATCTTCTACTTTTGGTGACTCTGGAGTGACAATATATGGAAAAATCCCACTTATGCACTCTTGGTATGGAACTCGATCCCACCCTTCGGAGCTAACAGCGGGGTTCTATAACACCGCTCACAGGGATGGCTATGAACCATTTGCACAGATGTTTGCTAAGAACTCATGCAAAATGATTTTACCTGGCATGGACCTTTTAGATGCAAAACAACCAAAGGAAAACCATTCTAGCCCTGAGCTGCTGCTTTCTCAAATTATGGCATCTTGCAAAAAGCATGAGGTGAAGGTTTCAGGTCAAAGTTCTTCTGAGTCTGGTGTTCCAGGGGGTTTTGAACAAATTAAGAAGAATCTATCTGGAGATAATATATTGGACCTGTTCACATATCATAGAATGGGAGCATCTTTCTTTTCTCCCGAGCATTTTCCTTTGTTCACCGAGTTTGTCCGGAGCCTTAAGCAACCAGAGCTGCATTCAGATGATCTACCAACAGAGGAGGAAGAAGGTGCTGAATCTGCGGTTATGAGCCATGAATCAAGCGTGAGCATGCAAGCAGCCTAATGCTTGTAAATTTGTACTGTATGATAATCATGTATATAATAACAATTAGTTATACCCTTGCATCAGTGCATGGTATGAGATTAAGAACAGGTTATTTTGTAAGCTCAATGTGAGGATCCCTTTTCCTGGTTTATCCTCAAGCAGAGACCTTATAGTTTATTCCTTATAATGTATAGCCCAAGGTGGGTGGCAGATTACCTTTTTGTCGTTTGTGCTCATGCGGTGTACATTTCTAGTTAATATTACTTAGTTTTAAGTATCTCATTTCAAAATATCAGTTTATTAGAATTTTATATAATAATTGTGAAAGTTTTCAAATAAGAAAAAGCTTAATTAACTTTTTAGTCTTCAATAATTTTGCTTTTGATTTTTGATATGTTGAAATGATTTTTTTTAATTCCTTTTAAATTTATTTTTTGAATATAGACTCTTCTATTCTATTAACAGAAGGTTGTAGATGGTGTAATGCAAAAGCATTATTCTTATTTTGAAATAAAGGAGTATTTACCTGATCTTCTCCATCGTGGTTTATCTAATCCCAACTCTACCTCATGACACGAGTTTCTTTCTTGCATATAAAGTTGATTTGCTAACAAATTAAAGAGTCTTTTAGATAACGATGCAAATGTTTAAGGAAGGAATTTTAGTTGAAATGATTCATTGGCGTAAAACAAAACTAATTAAAACATGAACTTGGGATTACTTTCTTGACAATATTATTTGGGATGCTATCTAAGTTGTAGTTTTCATAATCTTGGAAAACTACTGCATATCATGGGATCGTAAAATCTATCACATGCATTTTTATATGAAAAGAGACTTTCCTTGATCTATAAGAGGTCTAATAAAAATAAATTCTTTAATTTTCTTTTTTTCCAATCTATTTATTTCTAATCTTCTTCTTTCAAACTTTTTTATAGTTAATAATAATAGAGCAGAATTCTTATTACTCTTTTATCTGCAACTTCCATCGTTACAGTTGGTAATAGAAGTTTCAAAAAAATAACTTCTCATTCTAACATATAGATTCTTTTATTTTATTAAATCACATTTTAGCTTATAATTATATCACTTCATTTTATATTTAATTCTTTTAGAAAAATGCAAAAATAGCTCTAAGACTAAATAATAACATCAAATTCAACGTAAAAATACAAGTGGAGATTAATTTATGCTTTGTCAGATGCAAGACACTTATATTGTTCAACTAAATCATGTTCTTGGAGTTAAATGAATTAGAAATTGATTATTCAATTGATATTTAAAATTAAAGTCCACGATTTAAGATAGGAATTTGTTAGCCTATTTTTTTTAAAAAAAAAAAATTAAGTTAAAAAATTATAACTATATTTTTTTAAATACAAGGTTTAACTTGTTAATTTATATCCACTTTTGTTTTAGGAGTAAATTAGCAAAGTTATAATTACAAATTTATACATAGAAAACATATCAAGTGAAAAAAAAATTTATTGCAAGAGATAAAGAAAATTTAATAATAATCATAAGATTAGAAAAAAATGTTTATGGTGAGAAATGAGAGAATTTATTAATAATTGTAGAATTAAATTTAATGGTACTTATTGCACTTTTTATTGAAAGTAAGAATGTGTTGAATCCTTATTAATTTTAATAAATAATATTATCATTATCGTTAAATTCAAACACATAGTTATTATTCGATCATTTGATTGACGAAGTTTATATACTTCATTAGTTAAATCTAAAAACTTTACGAATTCACTTGCTTGACCTATGACATGTTTAAAGGGATAAATATGTTATTTAAACTATTAATTTGTTTAATATTTTGAATTGTGATATTTTAGACTTTTAATATTAAAAATATTTAGTAATTTAAATTATTATAAATGATATAATTTTTAATATAATATAAATATAATAGTTTAGATAGTTACTAAACAGACTTTATTTTAATAAATTAGACTTTATCCAATCTATTGTCGAATCTATTTAAAATACAAGTTTTGTCAATAGTTACTAAACGGGGTATACCTATCTGTCTACATCCTAATTTCAATAAAAAAAAGTTTAAAAAGAAGTTTTTGAGAAAAATTCCTATCACTTTTTTTATCCTAATCTAATAATCTGTCTTGGTATTTTTTTTTTTAATTTCTTTTTTGCTGAAACAATGCACCCCTCCTTCAAAAAATCCCTTGCCATACCTTCTTTAAAAAGTAAAAACCCTTCACTCCTCTCAAAACCGCATATCCCCAATTCCGCATATCCCCCAATTCCCTTAACAACGCGTCTTGTACTTTGTTTTAAAATGCGATTGTGATTGTGTAAAATTCAGTAAGGTATTCTTATCTTAATGTTTTTTCGTTTGTCTCTCCTCGTTGCAGTATGCCACCTCGAGAGGTTCTGCACCATGTTGTGGCTTGGTTCAGTTTTGTTTGATTGATAGTATTTATTTGCATGTTCATAATTTTAATTGTTTATGAAGAAAGCAGTTATAATTTGTATATAGGATTAAATAAGTTACAAATAATTTATAGAAGACTATAAAAAATAGTCAAAATTTTCAGACACAACTTATCTAAGCCTAGTAAATACAATATAATATGTCATTATAAAGCCAACAAGGTTTAGCCTGTTCTTGTTCTGAAGCCACCAACCTAGTTTGAAACAGGAAAATTTTCCTTAAAAATGCTTTGGAATTCCTGCTGCAACAGTTTGATCGGAGACACAAACATTATCTTATTCCTAAATCAGAGAATAATACATCTAGTGTGTTACAGTTTTCGAAAGACCAAGTTAAGAGTGGAATATGGAATGAAAGGAGTTGCACATAGCAAGTTGCTTGCGCTTGTGTTTTTGCAAGTAGGTCCCACATGTTATCATGAAAATGGATAAGTTGAAAGCTAGCTAGTAGTCACATTAACAAAACATGTCTTGTGGGGGACACGTTATAAACCACTACTATATTACCATAAACAACCAAATGTTCAAAGAAAAAATGAGAGACAATTTATGTACAACCAGAATAAATGTATTTTTCCCTTTTTGTGTTTTGTTTTGTGGGGTGAGGGTGGAGGAGTTCCAATTTCAATTTCATGTTATCTTCCGAAGTGCTGATGATTGTGATCCCAGAAACTGAATGGCCCGTTTTGAATTCAGTTCAACACCCATCTAATCAATCACCTTACCGAACATTTTTCTTTTCATCTGTCCGCTTCCCAATCCCAACACGTGAAATACATTCAAACCATACTTTTCCCAGCAGCGAGAGAGAGAGCTATATAATCTGGATCAAAACTGGCATAAATTAGAAGCAAACATGGTCAATTGCCAAACCAAAGAAACAACAAATGGAATAAAGCACCAGCCAGAAAATTGGAGTTGAGATAACTGTCACCCTGCCAGATGGAATAACTAGAAAGCAAGGTTTTCAAGCAGTTACCATCCCATACGGTCATACGTGTCAATCATTATAAATAATAGAGAGGATATAAGCCAAACAGCTCCCACCCAAGAAAATTAATAGGCAAAACTTTTTAAGATTAGAAAACAGAAAGTATTGAATGGAAAATCATGTTGTTAAGTACCTAATGTCAATGCTGTGCTTTCATTGAATATTTCGATTACGTGATTCCTTAACATGTGCTTTTAGTTTTAGGCACTCGTTACTTGAACCAGATTAATATGGCCTACTTTTTTTATAGTGGGTGGCACTAGTGTAAGGTAAACCAAAAAGTAAATTGATCAGTGATCTATCCACGGAGTTATTATAAACAACACAACACTTGGTTTCTATGGCTTTCTATTAATATAGGTTTCTTTTCCCCAATTTACATTCAAAGATTAGAATGTGTAACTTTCCAATTAATACCTGTTTAAACATGTCATTCACAAGCAATCTTGGTATCAAAGCTGCTGAGGCAGATTGCAAATGCCTGAAATGCTGAAATAGGGTACCGGTAGTCCATTGTAAACAAATCCTTCCCAACTTTTCCAAATTGCAGGATAATCTTATCATGTTCTGGTCCAGCAGGCCCATTTTCTGCAGAAGCGACCAACTGAAAGTTTTTAACGGAGGCAATTGTCACCCGTCCATGAAAGTTTAAGCACCAACAATGCAGCTGCTCATGCCACCTAGGGGCCTTATTTTTCAACACTAGCATCTCACCCTTTTGATCAACCAATGGTCCAGACACAGAATTTTCCACACGATTCGATCTTGATCGAAAGAAGGAGAATGAAGGAAACATGTCTATGTTATTAAGAGAAAACTCAGTCTGTGTGGGTGCTACACCTCCAGGTTCAATTGCAGAGGCAGGAATTGAATCCATGACACAGTGCATTCTCCTAGGCCCCCTGCTTGTCGTATATATATTGTAAATATATAGCATGGTAGGAATATAAAGAGAGTGCATAGTAAGATAGTATATTTTCCATAAACACTTTGGCCACTCAAAGTCAAAGCATTATTGTCCACCAACCGAAACTATGAATGGCAGGTCAAAATAAAGAAAATTATAGCATAACAACTATGAACCATAAGCAGATTTCATTCACAAAGATCTGCATAAAAATTATGTAAAAGTTTACCTGGAGCCTAAAACATTCAATTCATATGAGATATGAGCCACTGGATAGTTTCCTGTAGGGACCTTGGGAGAAACTTGCTTTAGATTCACCAGCCTTGTGGAACGACTTTTCATAATCTTTGCTCCAGCATGAGGTGGCTGGCCATCATAGATTGTGAACTTTGTTCCAAGAAAATTTGATCTGGTTAAAAGGGGAAGAAATAGGTATAAGTCTTTGCACTAATAAACAAGACAACAATAATGGTCACAGTGCCCAATCAACACGACACCTCAGTTTCCCAACATAAGAGTTGCTTCCCTTTGACATATCATCAGCATCAAGAGAGATGATATAATCTGTGCAGGTTGGACGTCTGCATTTGCGTGCAGCCAGAAGGAACTTCCCATCATCAGCTAGTGCTGAATTAAGAAAATGGCCAAAAGGAACATACTCTTAGGATTAGAAGCTAAAGAAAGGTGAGAAACAAAGAAACTGAAGTTTTTACAGGAAGATTCAACCACAAGTTTTACTATATACTCACTACTAGTTAAACTGAGAAACAAATAATATGTTTGGGTGGACCGGTTGCGCTTTATAAAGCACCGTAGGAGATTCTCCCTTGGGCCAGGCTGCAAAAATTCACCAATAAAAACATGTTTAAGCAAGGGCAGAGTGCAGGAAAGCAATTCAATGAAGTACTCAGTAATAAAAGACAAGAAAGTCACATTCAAGCATCATGCCTTTCTACAAAGAAGGGACTTTTTACAACAATACCATGGAGAACAGGGAAATAAAAACAAATCAAAGCATTCCACACCAAAGTGGCATCTTCTGTGACCACTCAATTTGAACAAAAAAGTTACCTCTCTTTTAACCTTTTCGGATCAGTATATTATATGACAATGGCCCCTAGCCAACCAAATATAATATATCCCAACTAAACTATTAGAATATAATTGGATTAGAACAACCAGGCAGCACAAGAACACATATATCAATGTAAGATGCACGAAGGATGCTAATAATAACAGTGACAATACCCAGATGCCACTAAAAGTGGTCCTTCACAATGTTGCGGAAGGATTTAGACAGTAAATTCCCATATAAAGTTCGTCATAATTAAAAAATTGACATCACTATATAGTATATAGTGGTCCCACCTTCCCAGGTAGTGATATAGAAATAGAACATTCAATCCTAGTGAGGGAAGGGGGAAAAGAATATCTAGAATTATGCCAAAGACTCAAAAATATCTACACATATGACAGACCAACCAAAATCACAATTTTCCAAAGGATAAGAAGAACATTTATAGAGATTTATGCAGGATAAGCTTGAATTTAGAATTTTCTTTTCCCAAGGAGATAGTTTTAAATCATGAGAAACAGAAACTGAAAAAGAAAACTACCTCCTTTTCTTTCAAACTAGTAGTCCCTCAGTTTCTTTTCAAATGTCGGATTTTTGAGATATTTTTATTCTTATTTAAGGTAATATTAATTTCTTTAAAGCATATATTTATTATCTATTAACTAACAACGGATGATTTTTTTTTTTATTGATAAATGTTCGAATACTGATTTTAAGTGTAAAATTCTCTTATTAAGTAAGACACTTGATACCTTTGGAGAGAAATTATGTTTCTATTTATGTTTCAATTTAAAACATTAAAATGAGATTAATTACGATTTTCTCAAGTATTCCAAACAAAGAGCGAGACAAGTAGTAGTAGATGAAATATCATAATAATAAACAAGAGAGATAACTGACAAGTTAAAAAATTATAAATAATTTTAATAGAAAAAAGGAGGGTAATTATTTTTTAATTTATGTCCTACATCCCTGTACGTCACATAAAAGGATAATTAAGAAGCAGTGTACGAACAGCTTATTAATATTCCAAACAAAAGAAGTTAATAATATATTTAATAGAGTCACAAGTTGAAAATGAAAGACACCAAGAAAATGAGTTCATCAGTTCAACTCTTCCCGTCAGCTCACAGATTACCTTCACCCTTGCCTTCACGCCACGGACGGGGTAACCGCAGCATCAATATTTTTTATTTTTTCAACAACAAAACAATTTAAGCACGCCAAAAACATCGTAATCAATTTTCATAAAAAAAAAAAAAAAAAACACTGTTAGGAACAAAGAAAACAGGCAGCAAGTTACAGAAGAAAACCCCGATGAACTCAGTCAAGCAATCATGCTACTAATATGAATCATACCAAACCCAATAAATAAAATAATTCCAACGCAAAAAATAAAATAAAATTATAAAAGACCCACCAACTCAACAGAAAAGAAAAGTAAAAGAGCATACAAGTAATTGAAAGTGTGTGTGCGTGTATGTAAGTATATCTATGATAAGTTTGTTATGTTATGAATAATTATCTTAAATGTCATTCAACCACAAAGAGACACAAACGAAATTTATTGATTTTTGTAATAGGTTTTAATTAATTGGTCCATATAGGTATACAACATTTACATTTTAGTGTGTATAATTTTTGGACACTATGTCTAGAAAGTAGAAACTGTTATAGGTGCAGTTTTAATTGTAATTGATATCCGCTTTCGTAAAAAATGCACAAAATTTGAATGGGGTAATTGTTGGTAAAGAGAGTCAGAAAATTTACAGCGGAATATCTGTATGTATATGGTGGTGATGTTAATTATAAAAGCGAAGAAACGATGGATCAAGGGCATGAATGTGTAGAGAGGAGGAGTTGTAAGTAAAAGGCAAAGAAATGAAATTGAATAGAGGAAACCTGTTTAACAGAAATGGGGAAGGTGATCTTGGAGGAAAGCTCGGGTGTTTTGACAATGTCTAGGGTGATTTGTCTCCAGCTGCGGCAGACGCCGGCGCAGGCGACGACAGTCTTACGCGGCGGCCAGGTGTCCTCGGAGGCCTCGATTCGGAGGAGAACCTCTCTGAGAAGCTCTTGGGGCATGTTCGCCCAACAACTCTGTCTCATGCCGTCCCCCACACACTCTTCTTCCACCCGATTCGACCTCGATCTCATGCTTCTCATTATCCCCATCTCCTTCTTCCTCTTTTTCTTATTCCAGATATCGTATTCACTGTTTTTCTACTTTTCTTTCTGCACACAGAATGGAAAGCTAGAGAGATAAACCAAGGCTCTCTGTCTCAAGCTGTAAATTGTTTTCATCACACACTCACACTCACACTCACTCTCACTTACATTACAGCTCACACATGCTCCTGCCTTTTGGCCTATTTTTGTAATTTTCCTTCCAGTAAACTAAATTATCATCCTATTTTTCTTACTATAATTGTCTTGTGTGATATACTATGCATATTTTAATATAATTCTATCATAACCTTCTTCTTTTTTTCATAAAGGGGTATTCTCAATTCTCAAAATGCATTATGATAACCTTCTCCTTCAACTTGATTCTTTCAGAAATTGGTTTGCATATAATTTATATGTATATAATAAAGGAAAACTAAAAGAGAAGAAAAACACGTGTATGATAAAAAATTCCATATTATACAAAATTAAAATATACTACTATGAAAAATATATTTTATGAATGATATAAATTTCTGTTTTGTCCTTACAAGTGCTACTTCAACATTCATGTATTTTCATAAAATGGAACATAAAGATTGATCATGAAGAGATGTTTATGGCGCAGTTTTCAGTTAAAAATTAATTTAACTTAAACTAAAGTATAATAATTAAAATTAAAACATTTAAATAATTAATTTATAAGTAAAATACGACAGGAGTTTACAATTAAAAAAACAAAATTATAAAACCTCAAAATATAATTTTTATTAGTAAACTAAATTAATATTTATTTAACAATATTATTTGCACATGTCTATCTTTATTATTTTATAATTATCAATATTTTAATAATAATTTTATCAAACAAATATAATTCTATAAACGCAGGCAGATACATGTTAAGACTTATAATATTAGCTTTCATTTTTTCTGTTTTATAACTTTTTAACTATGTTTTTACATTCTCTCTCGCACTGTTTTTTTTTTTTTTTTAAATATTATTTCTTATAATTTAATTAGTATATATTATCGGTATAAAAAGTTTTAAACTAACATTTAATCTTAATTCTTTATTATAATAAATTTATTGAATTTATTCATCAATAATTTAAAAATTATATAAATAAAAAAATATAATTAAATATCAATATAATATTATTTTATATTTGTACATATTAATTAAACTATTTTATTTATATATTCTCTAGTTTAAAAAATAACTCCAACAATTATGAATAATTAAAACTAAATCAAATTAAATTAAAAATAAAAAATCAAACTAAAAATATACATACATACAAACGTACGTCTGTGTATATATTAAGTTGGGAAAACATGTAACAGTTCATTTACATTATGAGTGGTATACGGTGATTTTATTTTCTAATTTTTATTTAGTTAGATATTTAATGTAGTAACTGAAAGTCATAAAAAAATATACTTTTCCTATTTTGGATTGGACTTAATCTTTATATATATATATATATATATATATATATATATATATATATATATATATATATTTAAAATTCTCATAAAAATTATGAATAATTTATAAAATTGGTTCACAAAATCTAAACTAAAAAAGAAAAATTATGAGTTTAAATATCTCTATTAATTTTAACAAGGATAATAACCTCATCATATAGTCAGGAATTACATGTTTTTAAGTAACTTTTAAATGGGCTGTTTAAACTTTAATGATAGGTATATAATAATAATAATAATAATATTATTATTATTATTATTATTGTTATTATTATTATTATTTTGAACGAGTAACTATAGCAAACATTGAACAGTATAATCTGGTAAGAATTATAATCTAATCTAAGCATATATAACTATAGCAATTCTCGATCACCTTCGCTCAAAGGCAACCTAACACAGGCATTTTCAACTCCTTTTTTTTTTATGTACAGATTCCTCGTTTTTATTTATTGGGAAACAATTGAGTGGTGTGATAAGGTCAGTGTATTTCATTATTTAAAAAAAATTAATCAAATGATCAGCTTCCTATATTTTTTCTGTGTTTATATAAACTATTTTTGTTATAGAAAGTTTCACCAAAAAAAAATTGTGATAGGAAAAATATGTTTATTTTAAGAAATAAATTTTACGTATTTCTTAAAAATAATTATTTAAAAAAGTGCTTCTTTTATAAAAAAAAAGAAAAAGAAGGTATTTTAAGTTAAAACATAGTGACCCTAAATCATTAATAATAAGTAGTACAATAGGCGTTAGGTTGTAATTAGGTGTATATTATTGTATTTGTTTTATTATTATTGTATAATATGATAGCTTTAACACTGAACCCTAAACTAAAACAACACAGCGATCAAGTATCATTCCCATCAAAACTGGGCAATGGCAGCCGAACAAAAAGATTCAACAATGTCGCAGCGTCATTCAATTTAACCATTATTGTTTTTGTTAAGTGGACGAAAAAGAACATCAAAATTCTGCCTACTGCTTCTGTGCTTCTGCTTGTGGATAAAATAAAATAAAAATGTTATTTATACTACATTTCTACTGGTATTTAGATATTTTTCATTTTTCTCACTTAAGTTTTTTTTTTTTTGTTATTCATATATGTAATCTCAAATACGTTATATCTCAAATAAAAATTTGTTATATCTGTAATGAAATAATTTTAAAAAAATAATGTCTTAGTTTTTTTTGTTTTTTTTTTTACTTTCTTTCCTTCCTTCCTGGCAAAAGCTTAAATTTTTCACAAATCAAATTTAAATCAATCAATAAAAAAAAGAATATAAGAATATATTATTGATAACTTGAACTTTTTTTATGAATATTATGTATTTCTAAATCTTCTTACTAAGAAATTATTATTATTAATATATTTTAGATTTTTTTATGTTTAGAAAAATATAACCTGACCATCAAACAGACATGTTGTTCTTTTGAAAAATTTTATATATTTAAATGATAAATACGATTCTAATTATATATATATATATATATATATATATAAAGTTATTTTATACATATTGTCTTGATTGTTTTAAATTATTATTCTAATTTTTTCTTTATATTTTGTCATAGTTATTAACGTATAAAATTTGGCAAAAATTGAATTTATAATTCTTGATATTATAGAAAAAAATTACTTATTTTGGATATTATATGTTGAAATACATTTAGATGCAGTGGGTCTTGGAGACACCATTAAATAAGGAAACAACACATCTAATTAAGATAAGACTAACTTCATGATATTTCTTCTTTATCACCTCCATAAAAGATTAAAGGTTAAATATATTATCAAATAGTTTAAAAGAAAGATATTACCATAAAAAAATTGTGATTCTTCCAAAAGCTTGTTATTATTAGATGTATCTATAATTGCAAGATTTTAAAAATTTGAGTGAATATAATTCAACAATGTTAAGAATTATTTATCACTTAAAGTTATCTGGAGAAAAAATTACCCCCAAGAATGTTAGAAAAAACATTGTCCATTTTTCATGCTACTAATTTGCCCTTGTAGCATCAATAATGTGAAAAAATGTTTCAAAAAACATTTTGAATTAATTTCATGTCTCCTTGTGAGTGAACAAACTAATAAGCTTTCAATAAACAATCATGAGATTCCGCCAACTAGTTTTGCTCCATTCCTAAAAGTGAATAGACAACATATGATTATTATGGTCATAACTCACAATTATTGTTGTAGTCGTGAACATGGTAATCAAGGGAGTTCTATAAGATCACTTCTTCTCACTAAAAGTGATGAAAAAGTAATATAAAAATGAAAAGAAAAAAGGTGGACATTATAGTAAACGGACACTCATTAAATAGTCATAAGATTCTTCAATCCAAAGAATTCTCATGTATTACTTCTTTTGAATAAGTTAATAAGTAAATCATCATTAGAAAAGATTACAATTGAATCCATTAGATTTATAGAGAGGACATAGAGTGATATTTATGAACTAATACACCTACCATTTATATATTTTATGGTTTTGTAATTGATACATCAATTAAATAGTCACATGTTTGTTTATCATCATCTTGCAAGCATTTGCAATATTGTTAACTTAATTAATACAATTAAGATCTCATTTCTCATATCAACCAATTAAAAAAATTCATCTTGATAATGTTGATAAATTTACATTTCATGCCTGTAATTAAAGGTGTCAAAATGGTCAACTTAGCCACAAGGCTGCCCTTTAAACGGATACACCACTGGAAGCTTGTGGCATGATCTCACCATTCTTATGCATTAAGATCATTTCTTCCATAAGGTTTCCTTTGTTGCATTACAGGCTTTTAATCCCAACAAGCAAGCTTTGTTTCTCATTTTATGAAACATTTGGAGAGGTTGAAATGATGCTTTGTAGGAAAATAAATGTTGTGATGTAAGCCCATTCATGGTTTTTTTAAATTTAATGTAGACTTCCTAAAATAGATGTGTATCCTAGGGCACATGAAAAAAACATTTTCATGGCTAAATTGCTTGGAATGAGCAAATCATGTTACCTAATGAAACTAAAGTTATTGGACTTCTCAAGACTATATAATAGAGATGGATATGACTCATGTTATTATAGAGTTGGATAAAAAGAGTGTTGTCAACAAAATTAATAACCTTCCTATAGGAATATTAGAGCTTGAATCCATTATTCAAGAGTGTAAAAACCTCATTACCTCTCTTACAAACTTTTTTATAAAGTTTTTTCCTAGACAAACAAATATAGTAGCTCATGTTCTTGTAAGGGGTGCTACAAATCATGCTAGTCTTACTAATTATTATTATATTTCTCATTAAATTGCTTCTTTAATTATCAATAATATGAGTTTCGTGTAAAAAAAAATAATTGCATGTTTCCAAACTCATTTATGTAAACCATTAAATATATAACACCTTTTACCATAACATTTTTTTATAAAATGGTAAATGAGGTTATTATAAATCCTACTTAAATATATAAATAAAATTATAGAACGAAAAATAACTCTTTTAAATTGGGGAGATTAAGAGGATTAGATTCAAATTCAAGTGATAAAAAATATTTAAACCTACTTAATTTTCTTTTTGTTTATCAATCCTAAGCTTGTTTGGTGCTTTTTACTATTTACAGTAACTCATCATGACCAAATCTGTGATAATATATGACCAATCACTTGTTAATTAGTCATTTATGTAACATTCAATATTATAATAGATTCTTTCCCCTTTGCCAAAATTAGACTTGTATGTGATGGGTAAGAGTATAATCAACCAATGGCCTTAGAAGCTTATTGTCCTTGATGACATTATTATAGAATTGATAAAATTAGTGCATAAGAAGAAAAGAAAGATGGTGTCCTTATCCAAATAGGGTGGATAAGTTTTGTGGCACTGTTCTTGGCGTTCCTACCACAACTTAGCAGTAGGTAGAAGTCGTCATACCCCACCATACCTATATCTATACGCAAAAACAATGGTTTTCAGTGCATTATTAAGGTCTATTCTATCAACCACTTCGATTCATTTGCTAACAAATTTTGCTTTTCACACGCTCAAAACT
Organism: Psophocarpus tetragonolobus; assembly: GCA_037954015.1. Classification (NCBI taxonomy): domain Eukaryota; kingdom Viridiplantae; phylum Streptophyta; class Magnoliopsida; order Fabales; family Fabaceae; genus Psophocarpus; species Psophocarpus tetragonolobus. Next base: position 98,529,563 of record CM075688.1, read on the forward strand.
CAAATACAAGTTATTCATGTCAATCGTCTCATTGCCCTTATAATTAGGTTTGGTTTTTATTTTTCTTTTCTAACAACGGAGAACAACTTATTTTTCTAAAACTTCTCTTCAAGTTAGGCTCGTTACTACCAAACATCAACAACACGCTACATCAATTTTGGCTTGTTGAAAATTAAAAAGTTAGTCACAAGTTAAAAAACTAATTAGTAAAAGTTGTTTAATTAACTTATTAAATTATAAATATTTTGTAGTAAAATTATTGGTTGAAGAACTGAAAACATAAAATAATATAAATAGAAAATATAATAAATTCTTATCTTGTATTATATAGAAAACATTAAAAAATATATAATATATATTTAAGGATACAAAAATAACCATAAAAAGCTCAAGTTTAAAAGGTAGCTTTTAAAAAAAGTTTCAAAACTTTATTTAAAGTAACATTTAAAATGCAAAACTTACTTTTAAAAAAATTCTTTAACAAACACTTAAACAAACTTTTCAGCTAATAAAAAACTAAAAGCTAAACGAAATGACTTGTGAAACATAATTTTTCATGAGCGAGTAAACACCTGCTTTGATGATTAGAAAACTTTTCAGACTACTTTATACAATTTGATCCTAAAGCTTTAAAAATATTATTTAAGGCACTTGAAGAACAAACTAATGGTAGTTTACTGCAACTTAATTTTCTTCGTCCTTCTCCTGATAATTCTTATAAGTAACAACAATATTCTTACATCCTATTAGTGGCTGATCGATCGAAACTAGTTAGTTATTAGATGTGAATTGATAGCAAGCGATTTGAATTACTTTTAACAAAATCTTATCCAAATTTTCATTTCCAGAGGAAAACATTATAGACCAACAACGAATTAACATCTAGATTACATGAGCTTTTTTTTAAGATAAAAGATTACAGGAGCTTTTTAATTATAAAATCTTATCAGTAATTTTTTTGAAGCGCATAATGTCAATTTTTGTTAACTTCATAAATACTTATGAAAAAAATTAGGTGATGAATTTTGTATAAAATTAAAGTATATAAATTAGTTTTCACTTGTACAAAAGTTTTAATTTATCTTTTTCAATAATTAATTTTACACTATTTCCATACATTATTTATTGAGAAATTTATCTAAATTCATTATCTAATAATATGAGTGTGGATTATATAGAGAAAATATAAAATAAAATAGTCTTCTATTGAATATATTTTGTTTTAAAACTTGTTGTATCAGTAACAGTTTTATAGTATGTCTTTGTAAAACCATTTTCACACATTTCAATTCAATTAGACGTGATTAAAGAAAAAACAGTGAAATATACGCAAAAACAAACACAATTGTAGTTGGCGATATTAAGTTAATACTTTATGTTTATTTTTTTTATTTTGTTTTTAGTGTTTAATTTTACATGTAAAGTTTAGGAATAACAAAATATATTTAAAACCTTGACATCTGGGGAAAAAAAATATCTTCATATAATCATATGGAATCCCTAGCAAACAGGGTATGAATGAGTACATAAGAGGTGAGTCTATATTTCAAAAAATTATACTCGCATTATAGTACTCATCTCACCTAACTTGCATATTATATATAATATTAATATAATTATATTGCAATATTATATATTATAATTTTGAGAAAAAATATTATTAAAAATATATTTATATTATAATCTATGTTACATAATATAATTATAAAAATAAAAAATAAATAATACATTTTACACAAATTAAATAAAATAAAAATGAAATTTATAAGAAGAAATTAAGTTATTTTTAAAGTAACTTTTAATAAAGTTATAATATTTAATAATTCTAATAACCTATTTATTCAATTATTTTATATTAACTTATGCCTACCAAAATTAAAATAACTTAAATATTTACAATTATATAATTATATATTTCTATTTAAATTTTAGATGACCAAGTTATATTTTAAATATAATATATTATTATATTTCATTAACGGGGAAAATCTTTAAATATTGGAAACCAGACTCTAGAAGCTAAAACTCATATAAGAAAAGAAAAGGTTTCACGTTTAGGTAGTGTAAACAAGGATGTGCAAAAAATTGGATGTAAAATCAATTTATATCCAATCTATTTAAATTATTTTTAATGGATCAATTTCATATTCAAATCCATTTTTTGGATTTTACATCCAATAATTAGATTTTGATATTGAATATTTATCCGGATTTTTAAAATTCCAAAATTCTAACTATGACTTATCAATAAAATGTATCAAAATTTACTTGTTTTTTAAGGATATAAAAATTTTGAAAATAAAAATTATATTATGTGAAAGCTTATTTATAATTACAAAAAAATACAACTTAAAATGTCATGTATATTTAAAATACTAAAAACTTGTTAGTTAAATTAGATGAGTAAATATTTATTTTGAATTTATCCTTACTTTCTTTAATCATATGAAATATTATATTTTACTTATAGAATAGTTAAATTTTCTATTTTTTAACAGCTGACATAACTGTATGGATATTTCCACTATAATGTGGGAAATGCACTAAAAGAGAATATAACAAAATCATTGGTTATTCAATCATACACTTGTGTCACATCCACAAAAGTATGAGATACGTGCTAAAAATAGAAAGTGCATATGTATGTATCCTACTTCCTTGTAAGATAAACCAAAAGAATGTGTTTGAACTCCTAATACAGTTTATCTTCTAGCACTCACCTCAAACATTTGTGCACATAATCACATCACTGTGTTAAGTGTTAAGATGACCGTTAAAATTTTAATTTTATTTTGATTAGAATTTTAACTACTATTTAAGTATTTATTTGATAAAAAGTATTTTTTTGTATAAATTGAATAAGTTGTGTGATTAAATATAATTAAAAAAATTAATATCAGTTTTATAGTTCTGATAAAAAAAATAAAATGTCTTACTGAAATTTGCTAAAACTTATATTTAAAATAATTTTTTTTTTTAATTATAAATTTGTTTCAAAACCGGTTTTAAACCATTTAAAAAAAATTATCCAATTAATTGGATTTAAATTACCCCTATTATCTAGGTTTAAATATATTGTTATCGAAGTCAAAAAAATACTCTTAATCTATATAAAATGAGTAAATTTTAGTTTTGGTTTGATTTCTATATAAGAAATTATCTTTTTTATATATAAGCCAAGAAATTTTATAGATAACAAAATTGTCAGCATAAGAAATGCTTATCAATTGAAATACAAAGAGTAAACCCTTCAAAAGGAATAAAAACATTTGAACCAAATGTAACAAAAAAACATAGCTCATTCCATTTCTAAAGTACACAAAAAGATGGATTTATCACTCACTCTGTAAGATTGTGTGAAGTTAACCTTGCTAGTCTGCTCCATTCCTAAGAACTCAGTTGAATAGCTAATACGAGAGCACAAGAATCAGTAGCCTTACTATGAAAGATTGAGTTATTACGAACCTTCCAAAGTTGTCAAAATGCTGCAAATAACATGTACGACTAGGTTGCTCGTGTTGACTTGTTTCCCCCAACCAATCCCAAAAATTGAGGACATGACTTCCGATATCCGTTTGTAATGTCGAAGAGAGTCGCCACCAAGTGCATAATTTAGCCCATACTCTAGTAGCCACTGAACAAGAGAAGAATAAATGACTGACGCATCGTCGCATATCCTACAGCTATTGACTTCCACTTGAATTATTTCGTGCTTAACCAAATTTGCCAGTGTAGGTAGTCTATCAACTTCCAATCTCCAAGCCAGTAATTGAGCTTTTTGAGGAACCCATTTTTCCCATATAAGGTTAAAGAACTCATCCTTTTGAGGACATGTATCTGCTGCGAGGACCTTGTATGCTGATGAGATGAAATAACACCTTAAACTTGATGTTGCCAATATCCACTAATCTCGATCTTTGTCTGTTAGGATAATCGTACCCACTATATTCCTTAACTCCTCTAACAATTTTACCTCCTAAGAAAATAACTTCTTTCACCATTCTCATTTCTACTTACTTCCCCTTTCATCCCACATATTCATCACTAACACATTTGCATTCAGCACTACCCTAAAGAGACGATTGAAATCATGTTGCAGACTATTCTCCCCTAACCACCTATCATGCCAAAAACTAGTGTAACCTTCATCCCCAAGACTCTTATTCTCTTCAATGGAATTCAAAACAATCCACCATCAGGAGCAATGACTACCTTTCCCTTCCCACAAACCAACTACCCCTACACATTTTTCTTTCAAGACTTTTACCCGAAGGTTCTCTGGTTTCACCCTCATCTACTTTCGTTTTCCTAATAGGGGAAGATTGAACTTCCCCACATCTCTCAACCCAAACCCTTTTCATACTTTGACCTACATATTCTCTCCCATGACACCCATCTAACCTTCCCACCAGTTTCCAGACTTGCCTATAAAAATTAGAGAACAGAGATTGGAGTTCAAAAATTATACCTTTTTAGGGCCTTGAAGATGAAAGAAAGTAAATTGATAGCGTAGACAATACAACATTGAGAAACACCACTCTCTCTGCCATAGAAACATGTTTATTCCTCCGCCCTGTTAAACGCTTCTTAACAATGGTCCATACCGGTTTTCACATTTCCAGTCTAAATGAATTAGCCCCAATTGGGAGGCCCAAGTACTTGAACGACATGCAACCCACCTTGCAATTTAGTAGAGTCGAATCTCGAATCATACTAGACTAATGCACATTTACCTCAATAACTCAACTCTTGAGAAAATTTATCTTGGGTTGCGACACTAACTTAAAGTTTAGCAACACCATCTTTATCACCTCAATTGATGACCAATCCATATGTGCTAACAGCAATGTGTCATCTGTAAACTATAAATGAGAGATACAGGTCCCCTCCCTCCCAATGAAGTACCCCTTCCAGGGGTCTCGTTCCACGGTCAATTTTATTAGTTGGCTTAATCCCTCAATTGCTACAGGAACAAAAAAAAGAAATAAGGGATCCCTTTGCCAAAGGCTTCTCTCAATCCCAAATTCTTCAGTAGGACTTCTGTTCAATAACACAAAAATTCCTGTCGAGCTCGCACACTCCTGAATCCACCCAATACACTTCTCCCAAAACCCCATTAACTCCATAACATGCCATAAGTATTCCTAATTGTAAGCCTTTTCAAGATCAGCCTTTAAACAAATCAATTCCTTATTTTTCTTCCTTGCGTCATCAACCACTTCATTAGCAATAAAAGTGTCTTCCAAAATCTATCTTCCTTGAACAAACGCTAATTGGTTCTCTAAAATAACTAGCTGAATAACTCCATGCAGTCATATTGCCAAAACTTCAACTAGAACCTTGTAAATGTAATCAATTAGAGATATAGGACGATAATCATTAATCGCACTTGGACAAGAGTTCTTTGGTATTAAAGCAATAAAAGAGTTATTTGACCTCTTCACTAACTTGCCATTAGCATGAAACTCCTTAAAGAATTCCATGAACTCCCCCTTTAATAAATGCCAAAACTCAAAAATTCAAGCCATTCGGACCAAGACTCTTATTACTATCACACTTCCAAATAGCCTCTTTTACTTCCTTCTAAAAAAAAAGGCTTTTCTAATTCCCTTCATGCGTTAATTGTTATCTTCTAAAAGGAGAACTCATCCGATTAAGGACAACACAAATCCTGATTGAAAAAATGTTGTTGGAAGTGTTCTTGAATCCTATCTTTTAACTGATCCACTACCACCACTTCCTCTTCTCCAAAATTTAGACTTTGTATGTCATTTGTTTTCCTTCTCTTAACCATTGCTCTATGAAAGATAAAAAATAATTTTTATTTTTCTAAAATTTGAAGGTCATTTTTAAGGGATATTCAATATTATGATGAGGTGTCAAGTCATCATGTTACAATCAAAACCAATTTTTTCTTATTTTATATTGACAAAAAAAATTAATTTTAAATTTTATATAATAAAAATAAAATATTAAGGAACAAAATCAAAGTTTAAATATTAAAAGCAGTTTAAAATACCAAAAAATAATAAATCCAATTACATATTACATCAGTTAATATTTTAATGCACTATTGTAAAGGTCTTCTGATGCAACTTGGAGAATAGTTGGTACTTGGGTTGGGAGGGAACGTGGGAATTGTTTCGTACAATAGCGCTTCGCAATTAAGAGTTAAGATCGTCCCAAGGTAAAAAAAAAGCAAAATATAAAACGGTAACTTTCTGTTCAGTCATATACATGTTTCATTGCTTAAAAAAACATTTAACGCATTTAATCATCAACTAAGGTTTAGGCCAAGCTTGAATTTAATAAATAATATTCGTATGAATAAAAAAAAGGACTATGCTTGACTTTTTTTACAAAAACTAATTTAAATTTGAAAGTTGATATGTTATTTAAAACACATATAAGAGTTATTTGATGATTAAAAGAAGTGATGAGACAGAGAAAAGAAAAAAAAAAGAGAAGTGTAATAAATAAGAGATCAATAACACACAGTGAAAAAGAAGAGAAAGAAAAGAAATGTTATAAGCAAATAAATTGTATAACTCAATTTTAACTAAAACATTATGATTGATATAATATGTGATACGAATTTAACATATGGATTGAGGGAATGAGTGAACGAGTAGGGTATGTAAGTTATTATAAAAAAACACTATATTTAATGCCATTATAAACATTATCATATGTGTTCAATTCTTTAATAAAAAGAATCATCGTATTTAATGGAAAATACATTAGGTTAGAGGAAGTGAGTTGAGAGAGGAATATCACGATAAATCTATTTGAGATGCATAATGATTAGAGTTTGTATACTTCATAAATTCTGTTTACAGGATTCTGTCATAAGAAATGCGATAAAATAAGGATGAATTCTTTAAAATAATTTGGACCAAAGGGGTATCATCAAATGTCCAACTTCTGGCATGAAAGTTGTGATGTGAATGCCGAAGACAATGACTTTTCATTTTTGTAACGTTTCATTAATTTAGGAATTAATGTAACATGCAATTAATCATATGTGATAATTGCGTGATAATGGAGTATTTAATTTTTCTTTTGGGAGTTATGATTTTGAACAGCCACCTAGTTCTATAAATAGGGGTTGAATTGTACTCAAAGGACAACCATTGAATTAGTGAAATTATATTTGGGTTTTACCCTTTTGTGAGAGATGAATTTCTCTTTAGAACTTATCAAGGAATTTTTCCTTGTGGCGTTCTCCTAGACTTATCAAGGGTAAATCACCGCCCTTGTGGCGTCATATGACTTATCTTCCATCCTTGGAAGTGGCGTCATCTATCTTTTCGTTAAACCATTTTCATCCTTTCCATTTTCTTGTTTACCCAATTCTTATTGTTTTGTTAACTTATTACCTTCCAACCTAGATAGATCCGCAAAACGAATCCCACCCCTTTCGATTTATATCAGTTGGTATCAGAGCTTCGGCTCTAGGTTTGGAATTATGGTGAATATTTTTTATACAAGGTGTTTAATCGAAGGTCATTTGTGTTTATTTGCAGTTGATGGAGGAAGTTGTAACAACGTCGTGAGCGAAAGATTGGTGAATAAACTTAACTTACCAACGAGTCTTCATCCTAGGCAAACTAAGTTTAGATTCACTATTGGAAAATATGTGGAGGAAGTGACATGCGATATTGCTCCCATGGACTCATGTCATTTTCTTTTAGGGAAACCTTGGTTGCAGGGTAAAAGGATAAATTCTGAAAGACTTTCAGTTTCTTTGGTGCATGAAGGACGCAAACTTAATTTGAAATTTCTGACACCAAGTGAAGTTTGTGATAATCAACATAAGTTGAAGGAGAAAATAGAAAAAGAAAGAGAAGAAAAGAGAAAAATAGAAAAAGAAAAGAGTGAAGAGGAAGAGAGAGAAAAGGAAAGAGAAATAGAGAAAAAGAACGTTAAAATAAAAACTGCTAATGATTTTTCTTCTTTTATTGGTATTTTGAATGCACAGGACGATGACAATACAACCCACAAATTGCCATATTTGAGGAAGAAAAACGTGGATATCTCTTTTCCAGAGTCATTGTATATTCAGTACATTGTTGAGGTTAAAACTCCTGAAGAAAATGCACAAGTCTATTTTAAAAGAAGAATTCCTCTTGATTCCAATGTTTGGGTTTGGAAACCAAAAAGGAAAACTTCTTTGATGCATGAATTTTTACAAGTTACATTTGATCCTGGAGGTTGATTTTGTTTATTTTCAATTATAAGTGAATAAAATTGATAGGAAAATAAAGTCATAGATTCGAGGACGAATCTTTTCGAAGAAGGAGGGAATGATGTGAATGCCGAAGACAATGACTTTTCATTTTTGTAACGTTTCATTAATTTAGGAATTAATGTAACATGCAATTAATCATATGTGATAATTGCGTGATAATGGAGTATTTAATTTTTCTTTTGGGAGTTATGATTTTGAACAGCCACCTAGTTCTATAAATAGGGGTTGAATTGTACTCAAAGGACAACCATTGAATTAGTGAAATTATATTTGGGTTTTACCCTTTTGTGAGAGATGAATTTCTCTTTAGAACTTATCAAGGAATTTTTCCTTGTGGCGTTCTCCTAGACTTATCAAGGGTAAATCACCGCCCTTGTGGCGTCATATGACTTATCTTCCATCCTTGGAAGTGGCGTCATCTATCTTTTCGTTAAACCATTTTCATCCTTTCCATTTTCTTGTTTACCCAATTCTTATTGTTTTGTTAACTTATTACCTTCCAACCTAGATAGATCCGCAAAACGAATCCCACCCCTTTCGATTTATATCAAGTTGGATGCAAAAAGGATGCCTACAAGAAAGAAGCAGAAGAAAGATATACTACAACATGAAGATGAAGGGTTAATCTTTTGCGGTGAGACAATAAAAATAGGACAACAACATCTATTTTATTACTTGTGTAGTATCTACATAAGTATCAGGTCATCTATGTTATTGGTGAGGAATATATTACGCAACGAGATTAAGAGTCATTGCTACCAATTCTTGGGTCTTGTCATTAGAACCAACAAATTGAGGCAAGTTTAGTCTTTTGTATGAATTGTGGAGCTTTGATTAATATGAAAGGTTTGAAATGCTTTTGTTTTTAAGGAATAACCTACATTATCCATGTTGTGTAAATGAGTTCATAGAAATGGTGCTATGTAATTAAATTAACAAGACATTTATAAATGAAATGGATTATGAACACTTTGTTTTATATTTGAAGAGTAGTGAACTTTTATTAAATATTTTTAAGAGTTTAACTTATATGCATTATTTATGGTAAGTTTGTTGACTTTACCAATTAATGTTTTAAAAATCATATAAATAAAAATGTGTGATTGAACGTTAGTGTAAATCTCTTTTACATTTTCTTGATTTTTAATGTATTGGAAGATTTTTATGTATATAATACATGAATACTATCTACTATTATGAAGATACTTATGCTTAAAAAAAATTAACTACTATATTTTAAAATAAGCTTTCATGTCAAAGTATTCAAACAAAACAAAATGTAATTACAATTTATATAAATATGAAGATGTAATCCAGCTCTCGCCCCCAAATTTGACAAAAAGGCATTATTTTATAAAATGGGACGTGGCGAGCTGTGTAAAATTGAAAAGGAAATAAATCAAGTTGCAAAATTAATATGACAAAAATGCCCCTGTTCTAAAGTATCTCCCTACAATCTCAATGACCTCTTTAGATGGTAACAAAGTGGAACTTTGGCTCCCCTACGACTATGACAAAGCCTTTATCTCTATCCTTTTACGATTTTCTTTGGTCAACATTTAAATTGTATGTATTTTGGTATTTCTTGAAAACAAAGAAAAATCGAGTTGCGAATTTGGAAGCACATAACATAAATCTCGTCTCCAAATTCACAACAAACTAGTTGTCATTTTAGAAAAGACACGGACGTACAAATACAATCCTAGAGACTTGAATAAATAACTTTTCATTTTTCAATATTCCACCATGTACATCCAAATTGAAATAAAAAGTAGATAAAAATTGGCATGTAATTTCTAAAAAGGAAAAAAGCATTTTTTAAAGTAATTTTTATTAACAGATAAGAAGCAAATAGAATAAAAGAATTAAAGACATTTGTTAAAAGCAACAGTGAGGAGAAAAGAGTTTGTTAAAAGTTAAAACGTACGATAAAGAATGGGACAAGTGAGATGTACGCAATTTGCTCATGCCTTGAATTCTTGGCGTATGTTGAAAATGGTTGCTTGGCGAGACCATAACGCAATGTTATGTATGTATCTTCTCTACAAAAATAAAATAAGCTAAATATAGAATCAATATAAGGCAAGGAAGCTAGACAATAAGAAGTAGGATGCTTTAAGTTTGAAGACTGGCTCACGCCACGCCGTGTTCTCGGTAGGATAAAAATTTTTATGTTTTAAGTTTTTTAGAATTTTTTTTTTATTTTTTAGAAAAGTATAGAAAATTGAAAAATTGTTTAGACACTTTCTAAGTCCAATATTTTAATTTAAGAAAATAAAATAACAGGGTAAAAGACATTGAGAGACGGAAGGGAAAAATAAGGAAACTTGATATGATTGAATGTGTTATTGAGTTTTCTGATGCTCTAATAGTCTTCTTTAAAAATAGTTCTAACACTCCATCTAAACGGTACTTTTTCCTAGTATTGTGTATAAGAGCATAGTTTGATAACGTTGTTGACAGAAATACAGATAGGCTGATCAGAATTCACAACTGAGAAAGTGAGAAAAAGGAAGGACCACATCACTAATCACTATGCTCTATGTATATATAATATAGTAAGTAGGAGACAAAAGTTTAGAAGCATAAAATAGAAAAAGTATTGAGTCATAGTAGCACTGCCACAAAACACATTGCTTAGCTCTTCCAACTCCTCAATGCAATTTAACTTTTCAACCCATAAATACTTACTTCACAGAAACAAAGGAACCACAGTCACGCTGAGTCTATTGCGCCCATGCCAACACATATGTATCCCATTTAGTTATCTCAATTACGTTTACATTTCTTAACAAACATTGTTATAGCAATATTCCTTATCAAAATAATAATCCTCTAGATTTTTTTAATTTTTCAAATACTTTCTATCATTTTATTTTATATTTTGAGTAATACATATTTTAAAACTTAGATATTTTTAATTTTACTAATAAAAACGAACATTTTTATAAAAAAAAAAAGTGAGAAAATAATAAATCATACAACACAAATGATTAAGATTTCACATCATTAATTTTTTTTAACTCAAAATGTACAGGTCTACTCGGGTCTTTAGCCAACTCGAAATTTTGATAGGTTAATTTTGTTATAAACTCAACTCAATTGAGAGGGATAAAACCAAGTGAACGCAACTTATTCACACAATATATTAATCTTAATATTACATATAATTAAATCATAAAAATAAAGAAATATATTATTAAATTTAAAATATTTTTTACAGTATATTCTAATATCGATATAATATTAGTAAAAGATTATATTAAGTAAAAATTAATATATGGTTATTGAAAAAAGAAATATTATAAAAATAATATATAGCAACCTAAAATATAACAGAAATGTGTCTTGTCTTAAAAATATCTCCAACCTAACTTTATTTTTTCCTTGAGCGAGCCAGGTCAGTGACATGTGACATGGATGAGGCCATAAAATCCACTGGAAGTGAAACAGGTGAGGTGCCGCACCATAACTTTATTTACAGTTTAGATATTTTAAATTGTATAAAGACTATTGTAGTTAGTGTACGACAGCAACCCAAAAGAAAAAGCAAGATTTCCGTCCTCGGACACACCGATTAGGACGACGTGATTAAAATTTAAGGAAAACATGGAGAAGGTATTCGATCTTGCCGAAAATTATATAAAGCCTGACACTAACACCCACGAATCAACAACGATTAGGATACAATTAAAGACTCTACCTATAGACTCAATATACTAATATAAATAGCTAACAGGTTTCTATGTATTTAGTGATTTTTTAGCGTCCTATTGTGTGTGGTTGGAGCACACGAAGTCATCAAGAAGATTTTTTTTTTTGGAAAAAAAATAAATATATATATATATAAAATATTATTTCACGAAACAGAGTGTTTTATATACAACAGTTTCACAAAAGATGATAGATTCACTACCACTATCCATTATCACCCTAAAGGTATTCAACTAACTCGTATGGCTTCATTTACAGTAAAATTATAATTTGATATTAAACTAACCATTTTTAAAACACAGTAGAAAATTTATAATTTAGTCAAAATAAGTGGAATATCTATAATAGTCAAACCAATATAGTAACCATTTCTAAGAAACTAATTAGATAGAAGCAAAGATATATAGAAACTCCATAGTTTTTTTTTTTTAAAAAGATGAAGTTTCTAGATAATCATATTTTCCAGCATACAACATGTCAAAAAATATACCTACATTTATATTTGTATTTATCCATTACCCATGAAATAGATAGACTACACATTTGGAGCAAATTCTTAGGTAAAAGGGACAAAATCCCTATCCAATTCAACACCCTACGCCACAAGGATTGAGAAACCAATTCCAGAATGACCTCTCTATGGGCATACCGCTCATCTCATGCACATTAGCATTCTTCTTTTGTTCTAGAGAGTATAATCCAGGGAAAGAAGCATATAGAGATTTCCCACCTAACCAATTATGAGCCTAGAAAAGTGTGTCTTTCCCATCCCTTATTCTCCTCCTCATGTTATTTGTAAACCATCCAGGTGCTACAGAGATATTACTATCAATCCCTCCCACATCCTTCCATCAAATAAAACCTCCAGATAGTTCACCAATTTTGAAAGGGAAAGTTTGAAACTCACCATACTTGGAACGAAGTAGTAGACCCCAAATAGCAAACTCAAATTAAATGTTGATAGGCATTTGACTCCCAATCCTTCTTCTAATTTTGGCAAGAAAACTTTCTCCCATCCAACTCAAGCAATCTTCCAATCCTCTGTATCACCCCCCATAGAAAGTTATGTTGTAAAGAAATTAACTTGTTAACTACCTTTTTTTTGGGCTCTATAGAAGGAGAAGAAGTATAAAGGCAGACTTGTCATAATAGAGTTAATCATAGTTAATCGACTACCAAAAGACATGTTCTTTCCTTTCCAACCAGCCAACCTTCTTTTAAATTGGTCTACCATTGGTTCCCATCAGGAACTTTTCCTAGGATTGATCCCAATTGGAATACCTAGAAATTTGAAAAAAAAAAGGGGATCTCACTTCACAATTCAGCAAACAACTCACAGCATTTGAAAATCTTAAATCAACATTTAAGCCATAAAACTTACTCTTATGAAAGTTCACCTTCAAACCTGACACTAATTCAAATCCCCTAAGAATTACCTCAAGACTCCATATCGTTTGAAATTCAGCCTCATCCATTAAAACGGCATCATCTGCATATAACAAGATAGAGCATCTGGCTTGCTCGCCCACCTTAAGCTCATTATAACCTCTATTTTGTATTGTTGCCTTAAACAAACTTATCAAACCTTCTGTTGTAGGGACCTATTTATTTAATAGGTTATAAATTTGAAGAATAAATAGTGAAGATGATTAAATTTAAGGTTTTTTACTTAAATTACTAATTGATTTAAGATGTCATAGATTTATTAGTTTGATAATACTAAATGGCTATATCCGGTTGATGATAGAAGGAGGTGGGAGAAGAGAATAATTATTATTCTTTTTCTTCGGAGGGTTTTAGTTGAGTTTCAAGAAGTTCTCGGAGAATCCATTATCAAAAGGGAAGAGTTGCATTTAGCAAACTAAATTTACAAAATAGAACCCAATGTTATATAAATTATTTTTCTTTTAATTTTCTTATTTCTGTTCTCCTTCAACAAATTTTCCTCCATTTTTTTTCTCTCTCGCCGCAATCTTTTGTCCCTTGCATGACGGTCGAAACATTGATGGAATCCGATGTGGTCTCTTCCATTGCTCTTGATTCTGAGAGGTGATCAATATAGCTATGTCTGATCGTATTTTTCTAAACCTTTTTCCAATCGTTTTCAATCCTTTCATTTTCGTTCAAGATGAAACTTCTTTGAAAATCTTGATTTCTAAAGTTCCTGTTTAATTTGGAATTCTTGTCAAGTTCCTGTGTAATTTCTTTAGTTGATTCTTCCCCTTATGTTTTAATTCTCTTTCGGACGGGGAAATAGGTAAGAAAAACACTTTTGTTGATTTTTGTTAATGGATAAGTGATTTGGTAGTTTGAGAGATTTGAGCTATTTGAAATAGCGAGTATTTTGACTATATTTTGAGCTATTTAAGATAACATTTATTTTAATTGTGTTTTGAGCTATTTAATATAGTGTGTATTTGACTTTGATTTGAACTAAATGAATTAGCATATTTGTTAATTATGATGTGAGTTAATTGAGTTAGTGTATTTGTTAATAATGGTGTAAGTTGATTGAGTTAGTGTATATTAGAATTTCACAGTTGAGATATATGATGTATTGTGTAATTTATGATTATTATGGGAGTGATGTTTGATCTTAAATTTGATTATTATTGGATAGTTTGGATGTGACGGTTATGGTAGGGTAACTTAGTTTTGTTGAATTGATTTTTTATGACTAGAATTAAATTATTGGAATGACAATGTATTATTTGGACTTGTGATATAATACATATGATTAGAGTGCATGATGAGAATATATTTATTGATGTTGTTGTTGTGGGCAGTTACAGTTGGGTAACTTAACCTTTAATGATATGTTTGGTGGGGTACATTGATGTTAGGGACACGATTGGGGTCAATGTAATCCAGAATATCAGATATGTAAAGGGATATTTTTGTGATTTACATTGTGGTTCTAATACCAAATATACAAGACGGTGCCTAAAGGACATATTCATACAACAACTGTGTGACAGGGTCTCAAGTAGACACTAGGCAACAGTTTGTGGTTGTTAGATAAGTATTACTTAGAATTAAATTGGTGATAACACAGGCATATTAGACGTCTGTCACCAATAGGAAGAAGTCTTAAGCCGCCTCAGTGTCCAAACTCAATGTCGATATTCTGGAAGATGTCGCATCTGAACATGCTATTGTGTGAAAAACTTGTATTCAAGGGAATATAAATGTGTTTGATTTTATTGATTATGATATTTAATTAATGTTTTATTGATTGTTATGGGTGTTTATGTTCAAGTGAAACATAAGAATGATTGTTTGGTTATTTATTATTAGTGAATGTGTATTGATGGTACTAAATGTAAACGTTGTGCAACTTTCATGCTTTATGATTGATGAAATAGTATGTTGCGTATTATGTAAGTTTACCATTGCAATGTTTGTGTTTTTTTTATGACTGTAATGATTATGTTTTTCACAAGAGTATATAATAGTGATGATGCAGAGAGGCAGAAAAATGAAGTATGTTAGATTGTGGCTGTAAGTCTCAAAGGATATTATTTTATTATTCAATATGTATATAAGAGAGTTGTATAAGAATAATGTTATTTGAATTTAGAGGCATTATTGTTAAGTTATGTGATTATTATTTTATTATGGAAGTTGTGTGAATATGGTGTAAAGAGATAAATGAATTATGATATGCATGTCATAAGAATGTAGAATTATATGTCAGCATGTTGGTTGGTTTTGGCAGCAGGGGTTCTACTATCGCCCAGGTTCTGTGCTATCTGCAGGGTCTAGCTGGGTGATAACTATCGCTACACGAGCTACCATGGGTCTCGCCAAGCGAC
The DNA here is from genome assembly GCA_037954015.1 of Psophocarpus tetragonolobus. Lineage (NCBI taxonomy): Eukaryota > Viridiplantae > Streptophyta > Magnoliopsida > Fabales > Fabaceae > Psophocarpus > Psophocarpus tetragonolobus. The sequence continues at coordinate 98,545,343 of CM075688.1, forward strand.
GAGGTTCACTGGTGAGCTGAAATTGTGTGTACTCTATTATATTTTATTTTGAACTTTGAAAGTGTTGTAATGTATGTTTTAACATTGAGTATAATGTAATGAAAATTTTATATCTTAATATTTGGGAATATAGATAATAGTAATTTAAATAATTATTAAGAGAATTTATTGTGTAATTAATGTATAAAAACTTAGGATGTTATATCTGCCACCACCAAGAATAAGAAAGACAACAATGGATCACATTGCTTTATACCCCTCCTATGTTGAAATTCTTCTGTAGGGCTTCCATTGACTAAAGATAGATGTTGAACTATTTGTGGTAATAGTTAAGATCCATCTTCTTCATCTTAGGCCAAACCCCAATTTTCACAGCATGTAATCGAGAAAAGACCAATTGACTGAGTCGTAGGCTTTTTCAAAATTCACTTTAAATAGAAAGCAAGATTTTTCAGCCTATAGACCCAGTCAATTAGCTCATTAATTACCAAAACTCCATCCAAAATAGACATTCCAGGTAAGAAAGTCATCTGAAAGACAAATATGACCCCCCCCCCCCCACACACAACACTATTTTCAATCTACAAACCAAAATCTTAGAGATTATCTTATGGATACTCGAAATTAGAGAGATTGATCAGTATTGAGAAAGATTTTGTGGATTCCCAACTTTAGATATATGAGCAATAAAGGACTATATAATAACCTTTGGTAATGATCCTAACTCATGAAACTCTTACACTACCTTAGTCAACTTAAAACCAATTATTCCCCAACAAAACTTAAAAAAATTCATACAATACTCATCTAGGTCTGGCCTTCGACCTTCTTCACAAGATTATATCGCTTTTTTTTAACTTCCTCATTTGAAAATAGTTATTCAATTTTACTTCTATCCTTTGATGAAATTTGGCAAAAATCCATCTAATGTTGGCCTTACCAAGTTTTTTTTTAAACAAATCCTGAAAATAATATTATTTAAAAACGTATTCGATCCTTAGGGGATATATACAACTATTTTAATCTCCATAGTACAATCATTATTATAATGATATTGTTTGATACATTTATAAGACTGTAGAAATATAGAATGAATTAAAATAACATTGCATAAAAATATTTTTTATATAGATTATAGATTTGTTTATAATAAATTTATTTTTTATACCAGTTTCAAATAACAACAGGAAAAAAAATTACCTTTTTCCCGATAGTCAAACTAAAATCAAGTATCTTTGATATTTCTAGGAAAGCATTCGCCTAGTTGCAATCCGTCTGTACGAGCACGTGGTATGATGTCATCTATTCTAATATAATTTAATTTAATTTCGTACATTTGTTGATTTTCTTTCTCCAGGTGGCATAAAGGGAGAATCTGCTTTTAGATATTAAAAGATATGGATCAGTGTCGACAATTCCCATCATAAGAGACAAAAAAGTAGTCCATGTCTACTGCCATCACGCATGCACAGGAACACCAAATGAAATTATATTTCCTGTTGCCAATTTATCAATTGCCACACAAGCATAATAACAAAATTCGAATGAAATACTCGATTGTTTATTGAATTGGGGCACCGGATTCTCCACTTGCATCGATCCACTCTAAAGGTAAAGAGAATGCGTTGAATATTCATAGAACTCAAGAATATGCTTCAACGTCCATGTTTAGAAAATGAAATTGCATAGAAGAACAAGGTGCTATCAACAAATACATTTACTATAATATATTCACTGAAAGACAAAACAGAAGTTACTGTTTCTAAAGTGGGCTAAAGCGCGATAAACACGTGGCCTCCATTTTGGACAATCTTACCTTTTCTTCCAAGTTAGTTAAAAATTCTAATTTCAAATATCACAACTGAGTTTTCAAATATATATTCATAGATTCCCAAATTCTTCTACGTACCATAATTCAAGGGGCAAGTTATTTGCTGGTTTAAAATTCAACTGGAAAACAACAATTTGACACATAACTGACATAGTGAAATTTGAGAGTCATACAAAATGAAGCCGCTGTAGTTTAAAAGTGACCCACCAAAATACAAAGCCGTAACTGATGGATAATCTACTCTTCATTATCCAAGTCCATACCATGTACCTCGCCCTGACCCCGAAAAAAGGGAATGCTTCATGAACAAACACAATTTGTAATAGACATACAAATTAGGCAATTCTCTTAGACCCTATTCATTACAGTTTAAAGTTATTGGTACAACGAAACCAGAAGGAAGATTTCTCTAATTTGGTACGGAGCAAAATAACAAAGAAATATATTAATAACTAGTGAATCACACCTATTTTCCTTTTCCCACAAAACAGACATGAAAAGACTGAAAAATATAAAGAATATTGGTGGTTAAAAAATTATTCATATTTTGTTTGCAGCCTCTTAATAAATGTATAAATAAATTTGTAATTACAATCACTTTAATTTACAATTTTCCTTCTTTTTCGTACCAATTATCACAGGCTTATGACAAGAAATATCTGTTTTAAAGAATGCTTTGTGAACAAACTGGAGATACAGATTCCCCATCACGAACGGTGAAGTTTTAGTCTAAGTATAACTTAATCAAGTAATCATATTGATAATCGATCCCAAAGCTCTCTTTAACAGCTTATAACGTCGTAAAATCTTCATGTACAATTATAAATATACTTATATTGAGAAACGTCGTAATATCAAGAATGAAAATGGGCCTGATGTACAGGATATAAGTTCAGTATACAGATAACAGCAGAGAAAGGATATAGGCCTAAGAATTTCTTCATTTCCATCATATAACAGAAATTTGTTTTCATGTACAAAGCAGATGACAGGATACACAATTCGAGTAATTTACTTTATCAGCTTCAAAAAAGGAGCTAAATCCTAACCTCATGTATTGGTTACCTGTACCTTCACCTACCCAAAAAAATTCCACCAAGGTTACTAAATAACAGGAACACTACCATTTGGTTGCTGTATTGTTGCCAATGGATTTCCTACAAAAGCAGTACAAATAATTCTTATCGACAACTTATTCCCATAGTCATTATCATTGTAGTGTATATTGAAAAAATAACTAAACAAAAAGAGAATGCAAAACTACAAGTAAAATATGCTACGGCTTATCTAAATGCAATGAAAGTGTCACAGCAAAATTTGTCTGCTTCATGTCAAAGCTTCCACTTCAAGACTACTCATCACAGTACAAAAACGCTGTGAATCCACTAGCAGTCATATAGTCAGAGACACTATTGATGAGTACTGAATTTTCTTAATTAGCATACACTATAATTGGCACAAGCAGTTTAGGGCTTTTTCACACAGGTGAGGTGGTTTTAAAAACTATTTGCCATTTTGGGATGGTTTACAAAATATTTACCAAAGAGGTAAGTTTGACCAGTTTGACTTGGGAGATGCCAAACTATGTGGGGGTTTCCAGTGATGGGGCTTTGTCGCATAGTGAGAGGCGCCAACTATTGTTGACTATGAAATGACATTGGAGTATGCCACACAGAGTAGAATAAGCGAGAAACCCAGAGAAACAATATACATAAAATTGTTGAAAGCTGAAAATAAGATGATTGACCTACAAACTCCATTTATTGTTTTTAGGGTCTTTCAATAGGTTTAGAAAAATGATTTGATAATGAAAGTGAAGATAATATTTTTCCAAATTAAATTTATGTCGTGGTACACAAAAGAACAATTATTGTATCTATTCTTTTCATTTGTAACAAATGACAATAAGATTGCAGTGAGTGCTGAAATAATGTTTGTGTGCATCTACACTGCAAGAATTTAGACAAGGACATAGACAATGACTCAATTATAAACCCATAAAAGATGAAAGCTGCTTATTGTGATGATATCAGTGTGCAATAAAAATAGCAGCTCCAGGGAGAGGCCCAAACTGTTGGAGCGCCTCCCTTGTGCAAATAAAAAACTAAATCAGCCTGGAAAACCTATTAAGTTGGCACCTCTCACTACGTGACAAACCCCCCAAGCCTGGATACCCAACATAGTTTATGCCTCCCACTACGTGACAAAACCCCATCACTGAAAATCCCACATAGTTGCCGCCTCCCAAATCAAACCGGTCAAACTACACCTCTTTGGTAAATATTTTATAAACTACCCAAAATCGTAAATACTTTTTAAAGGAGCCCCACCTGTGAAAAAGACAGCAGTTAAGACCAAAAGTAAAAATAAAATGACAACTCAATAACTGATTAGATTACCTGTGTTGCTTGCAAAAGAATAAGACTTTGGAAGAAAGCTGCTTCTAGTCAAACCAACATGAGTGGCTGCAGACCGTGAAACATTATCAAGAAGAAACTGATTCGACAAGCCACTACTTGGCAGGACTCCTGCTTTTAGCAAGCAAATTTCTGAACTTTTTGCAAGAATATCATCAGATTTTTGCGCAGGCGACCAGCTCTATTTCAAAACAAAGAAAGAAAGAAATATTCATAGTTAGTCTCATTAGCATGGAACTAAGCTTTTCTAGGTGGGAATTAGGTTGGGGGCAGGTGATGGAAGGTATTTCCACTTTTAGCCTTCAGGCAGAAAGTAATTGCCTGCCAGTATAGAGTGTAGAGCCTAATTCTTCATTATTTTCTATTTTTAATAATCAAAATATTTAAAAGAAAAAATATTACCTGATGTAAAGAACTTACAAAATATTAAATTATGTCAGTCTGATGTGTACATCTAATATTGAATTACATCTTGACCTCATAACTTAGGTCACAAGATTCAACCTAGAATTTAAATAACCAAGCCTTAAGTAGGGATAAGAATGTCATACCTCATGCACATTGTCCATATGATCAAATGAAGGGTCCCTCAAAGATGTGTCTTGGAATGTAACCATCTCTGCGTGTGATGTCTTTGGACACACAACATCAGTACACAATTGCTCCTTTAAATCTTGGAAGTACAGTTGACGAATTTTGGCACGAAGTCGATTAGTCCTCTGTGAATAATATATCTTCGTAGCAAGGGGAGCAGGAAAATCTAATTCAACCAAGAAATTTGTTGTACCAAATCATATTAGAAACACCCATAATTAAAAAATATAGGAAATAAATGTTATTGGTTTCACCAGTTGCTAAAAGGAAAGACTTCCAAAGCAGAAATTAAATAAAAAAATTTAAATACCATTTTTCATTATTTGTCGATGTTGCACAAGGACCTGCCCAAGGTTTTTATGATTAAGATCTCCCTGTTCTGAAATAGTTCTTTCAAGAAAATCCTTGCCTAAATAGAATCCGGAAAAATAATTAGGTTATTCATTCCATGGCCAGGTCCACAACTGCCAAAGAGCTCACGGCATAATACATTAATACAGTAAAAGCAATAGAAGCGTTATCATTAAAGTCAGGCTCAAAATTACAAAAAGAGTGTTCACCCTGCATACCTACATATAAAAATTAACACAGTAAAAGCAATAGAAGCGTTATCGTTAAAGTCAGGCTCAAAATTACAAAAACAGAATGTTCACCCTGCATACCTACATATAAAAATTAACACAATTGCAAACAAAAAAGGACGAATTCCACTAACATCTTTTCATATAAAAGGATAAAAATTCAGCAAGACTAGAGCTCATTCATTCTGGACAGCCACCAAAGGTGATCTTTGATGGCTTCAGAATATTATGAAACAATTACCTGTAGTTTCTCAATTAAAAAAAAAAATACAGTGTCCAGATACGTAAAATACTAAAATTTTAATAGTAGAGGAAACAGACTTTTACATTTGAACATGATTTTCTTAATAGTATGCACAATTATCAAATTATTGGAGAATTATAAGTGTGAGCATACATGAAGATAAACAAAAGATTGTACACAATTTTAAACCTTGAAGGCATACCTTTATTTAACTAACTCTATTTATTTGTAACTTTTGTGAAAAGGAAATTAACATTCATGCTACCTTTTGAATTTTGATTGACATTTTGGCATTCAGTATGCCTATGCTTGAATTTACAAAATAGTTTTTTAGCCAAAATCTAGTAAAAGAAACTCATCACACAAAAACAAAAAAGTTTGGCACATATAATTGAACACTTACAAGTAATTCCATCTGTGAAACTCCCAGTTTTTGTCTCTCCAAATTCTGTTCCATGGCTTTCTAGTACAGGTAGATGGGAGTTTGCTATCCTGCAATAACCATAATAGATTGGATATAAATTTAAGAGGAATGATCAAAAGCTAAAGAAGAAACGTGAAAAACATTTGAATTCCAAACATAATTTTTAGGTTAAATAATATTTCTGCAGCTTTGATTTTTAACCAGATTGAATGGCATCATGTGATCCACATACCGAACCCCACTTAGTGGAATAAGTTTTGGTTGTTTTTATTGCTGTATGTGCCTTAACCTCATAAATGGAGTTTTCTAGTTAGTAATTATTAATCAAGATGTAAAATGACAGTCAGGGAAAGTTATAGTAATTATAGTTTATACTGTTTCAGCAAAGAGGAGGAATACTGGTTATATGGCAGGCATTCGCTCTGAAACCAGGCCCTAACACCTGATAATTGATTAAATATTTCTTATTATCTCTTAGTTTGCATACATTTCTCCATTTAGCAATATAATAATTTCAACTGGGGAGGAGAGAAATGGGGGTACTATACATGAAATAAGGAATCAAATTCATTTTCTATTAATCATGAATTTAAGATTTTTTTCTGCCAGCATAGGCACCCAAAATCAATGCTTCAAACATGAAAAATACTTTTCTAGGCACAAAAGCAAAGACAATGATATCAAAATAAACATACTACAATATATTGTGTGCACATCAGATGAACCAAGAAAGCATACAATTTATGACGTTTTGTTGGAGGATGCATTACAGAAGCTGGGTGATCTCTAATGCCAGATTTAATTCCAGTACCATCCATCATAGATGCTGCATCTACAAAAGTTGAGTGTCCTGAGGAATTTGGAACTAAAATGAATCAAGTTTTAAAATTTATTAGTAAACAATTAGCTTATGGTGTGATATAATAGACATCTGTATTCAGAAAATAAAATCCTACTCCCCTCCAAGAAAACAAGTTTCAGATCCACAGCAACGATATTAATCAAATAGGTAAAAATAAGGATCAAATATGTCGTAACATAATAAATTAATTGTTTAAGCTGTCAACAATCAACATTGTATCAAATATTTCAAATCAAATCTCTGTTAAGCAGTATTATGAGAGGTTTTAAAATAAACCTACAAAACCAATAAAGATTTACCAAGCAAAATAAGGATAAAACATAATTTTCCATGGTCACAAATAAAATAGTAGAGAAAAGGTACACAACCAGCACTATTAGTTGTTGGAGAAGGTTTCAGTGAAAGTCAACAACAAAAGAAGTCACAGACGGCGCAAACTAACAAATCAAAGATGTCATTATTTGTTCGAACAAATAATTGAAAATGAGAAGAGAGTCACTTACTCCGAGAGTAAATATAAGATAGTTACTCCTCATTCTCATCATCAATTTTCTTTAAGTCTAATGGCTAAAAATCATTATTCATTACACCCATTAGATTTAGATTTCAAGGAAACGGATGATAAGGATGAGGAATAAGTCTCTTGGAGTTAAAAGTTAATCTTAGTGTAACTGGATCCTCCTCATTGAAAAATAGATTCAATATTTCAATCATAGCAAATATTAAAACAAATAGTAATCTTTCTAAAAAAGGAGTGTATATGAAGCATACATCAACTTCTGCATCATAATTCCACTGATGTGTTGGAAGAGAAAACTTACAAAAAAGTAGGCCTTTTACCTTTTACCTCATTGGGAACGAGAATTGCTCTGATTTGACTATTCAAGTGGGATTGTGACAAAGCAGAGTCAATAATACCCATAGAGTCAGACCTTCTGGGCTCCCCAACTGCAGTGGCTTGGTCTATGAGGGGTTATGAGGCACAAAAAATTAATGTCACAACAACTTATCATTAGAATGTATTCAGAAAAAAACTAAAGGACTCCCTTTAAAAAGGAAATCATACTTAAGAAATCCAAAAAACAACTTTCAAAAGATGTGATTATTATACAGCATCTTCAAAAAACAATCACCGGAAGATTAAAGTACTAAATAGTAAATTTAAATTATAGTAGGTAAAAAATCTGACAGTGAGAATATAGCATAGTACCCAAACAGTACTTGCAATTGATTAATTAATCACTATTTTAAGGATACTTGCACAAGAAGCTGCTAACTTTTTCTTTTCCCTCCTAGGAGGTTTGCGATTGCCCGTGCTACCATCAAGCTCCAACGTAGCTTGTTCTGTGAGCTTTAATGACCTACAAAGTTCTGAAAAGGGGGCATGGGATGGGAGGGAAAAACAAGGAAGGCTCAATCTTAGTACCTTTAGAAACAAAAGGGGAGCAAAAAAAAGCTGTTAGTAAACTAGCCAGCAACTTATGCAGGTCAATGCATAACTGAATAATTTGAAAATTAAAAGGATAATAATAACAACCATATAAAGCCACTGGTTGTCTAACCTCAGATATCATACAAAAAGACCAGAAAGTTTTATAATAAATAGAAAATAAGCCACCAAACCTGCATGAGCAGCAAATTGGCTGTCCTTGATTGGTTTCTTGCAAGTGTTACAGCATACCTCAAAAAGGATACCAAACGATAAGTTAAATGAAATGCTTTAGATTACCATGTTTTAAAAAAAGCTAATGCCTACAGATGAAAATATTTATAACTTGTGACATCTAAATCAATTCCACAATCTAGAAAGTAGATATAAAATGCATAAAATGTTTCCAAACTGCCAGATTAGCTACCATGTGCTATTCTGGTGAATATGCCAGTAAGCAAGCAATTATATTCAGAGTAAAGATGGAATCAACAATTAGTTTTGCATAACCTAAGGCATCCTAAACTATAGTCTATAGGAATAAATAACAATGGGGTATTAATATTATTTCATAAAACACAGAGTAACATTACAATGAATTCGTTAAATTCATGTGACCCCTCGATACCAATAAAAAGATCATGTGATATATTCAAGGAGGCACATGTATGAAAGATACAAATACTAGTTCACTAGCACACAAAGAAAAAATAGAAAGAGGCAAAACTTACCAGCTGCAAGGCATCAGTCATGGGACTCTCACCATAGACATGCATATCTGTGATATAAAATATGTGAAGCAGGCAAGCAGCATTTTAAAATCCCCAAAAAAAATTAAGATTGTACCAGACAAAAAACTGGAAACGAAACACAAACTGGGATTTATACTTGTGAAATTCAAATAAGGTAATAATAGAAAGCTAAACCCAAAAAAAAAATCCTGAAAACTAAACATGCCGTTCAACCATTATATACACAGTTTTTTTTTTTTATAGGCAACCATTATATACACAGTTCCACAATGACAAAGCACTAGTCCCTCTGCCCTGCCCCTAAAAGAAAAAGATTTATATTTAGGCCTTGTTAGGATAAACTTTTCAATAAGCACTTATAAGAGAAGAAAATAAAAAGGTCAAGCAAAATAAGTTGTTGCCATAAGTTAAAATTAACTTATGCATATGTAGAAACTCTTTAATTTAGTTTCTCCAAAAACTTATTTTAACTTATGCATTATCTAATTGTAACTTACAAGAGAAGCTTAATTCATTTTTATTTTAGGCCTTGTTAGGATAAACTTCTCAATAAGCACTTATAAGTTGTAAGAGAAGAAAATAAAAAGGTAAAGCAAAAAAGTTGTTCCCATAAGTTAAAATTAACTTATGCATATGTAGAAACTCTTTAATTTAGATTCTCCAAAAACTTATTTTAACTTATGCATAAGCTAATTTTTAACTTACAAGAGAAGCTTAATTCATTTTTCCTTTTTATTTTCTTCTATAAGTGCTTATTGAGAAGTTTTATTCCTAACATGGCCTTGTTCACTTTCAGCAGGTGACACCTTCATTCTTCTATCAATTTGAAAATGATTAAAATAAAAAATGACATTAAACTAAATAAATCATAAAATTGATAAACTGCTATCTAGTAAGGAATATACACACTTTGTATTAAAAAAGGGTCAATTAACTATATAAAATTCAAAAACCTTCTTCGTTAAGCACATTTGCTTCGTCTGCCTCACGTAGTTCTCTACAAATATACTCAGCAGCTGACTTCTGACGGGCAAAGTCATCTTCCAAGCCATGCACGAATAAATGATGCTCAATCAGATATCATGGTAAGTATGACTATTAAGATAGTTATTATAAAAGTAAAAAAACAACTTACCATACACGGCTATTTGTTATTGGCTAACAATAACAATATAAAAAGATCATTTACTTTGCCGGTGCATATATTATCTATAATCTATAGCAATTAATAACGGGGGATATCATGTTCTTGTGTAAATATTTAGACATTTTTATTTTTTACCGATTCATCATTTAATTATAATTTGCAACTCCCACAAACCACTAAGACATCCCTCAACTGATTTTTCCTTCAAATGTAACTCAGCAAACTACAATTAATTATTATTTTCTTTCTCCTTTAAATGCCTCACCTATCTTTGTATTTACCCCAAAAAATATAAATGCAGGCGAGGAGTATATTCTAAATTCTAAATTACGAACAAACAAACAGCTAACTAATGTGAAGTATATATTATATAATATATAATATAATAAGCTAAATACAGCAAGCAATGTCAGGCACGAGACGCAGTATAAGTAGCAATTTTAAAAGGTAGGGTCTCGATGTAGTAGTACCTGCTATGGTGTGCGAGAAAGTCCCAGCAACCAGAAACCTTGACATGACTTCCATTCTACCACTTCCCGGCGAACATACCATTGAGGAGAGGCAAAAACAATGCACCTTTGACAACGATAAACAGAATAAGGAACGTGAGAGTTAGCAAGGAAGGAAGTGAGAAGACAGAAGAAACAGTCATTCGTGAATATGGAAAGAGGTGGTAAAAAGAGAACAGGATTACCTGGAAGTGAGAACAACGGAATATCGATGAAAACCCTAGAAAAGAGGGGGAGAAATTAGGGAATCGGAATGAAATTGGAGTGTAGAGAGTATGAGAGAGCAATGCCTGTAGAGAAGAGAGCGCAGGAGCTACGAGTGAGATCGGCAATGGTGGAAGAGAAACCCTAGAAAACGGAGAAGGTGAGGAGGATTTACCTTTTTCTTTTCTCCACTTTTTAGTAATATAGGTGGAAGGGAATGGAACAATCTGTTTTGGGTCTTCTCCTCTTCTCTCCTGTGTGGGGGAGAAGAGGGAGAAGCCAACAAGAGGTTTGAAGAAGCAACTTCTGTTCACCTGTGCAAATGCGTTTAATGCCTTCTGCACCACACTGTAACTCCATCTACTGTATGATCACTTCTTTTTTTTTATTATTACTCTCTTTTGTCCCTCCACCCTAAATCATCACACTACTTGTCACTTGTTGGTTACAACTTTTTTTTTTTCAGAGCAATCTTTTTAAATTATAACTATATAATAAAACTAGTCAAATTTCATTTTTAAATATATAAGTTTTTAATAGAAAATGAGTCATAGATAATATTAAATATATCATCATCCAATCAAAGTTTATTATGATAAGTTTTTCACTTTTTTAATTACAAAATCACATCAACTTATTTTTTTTATTCATTACGTAAAGTGATTTTGCATTGTCAACAGATAACCATTAAATTTTAAGTTTATTTTAAATTAATTAAAAGTACACTGATAGTGTAGATATTTAAATACAATCATTTCATCATAATCACCATATAATTTTAAAATAGTTGAATTTTATAATAGTAGTTATATATATATATATATATATATATATATATATATATATATATATATATATATATATATATATATATTCAGAATCATCTGAAATTAATGTATCGCAAAAAAGTATTTATTTTTTATCATCATAATTTAAGTTAGATATACATTAAAAAATACTCGTGTTTTATGAACTATTCTATAAATATATTGTTGCATGAATTTATATTTATATTTCACTGTGGGTTGTGGGTACACTTATATGACCCAGGCGACCTGAACTTTGGGGCCAAACCCAAGTCTCCCAGCTTCACGCGTTATCTATTGGTCGTTGGGAAGTGTTGGGGACTGGAATGAATACTGTTAGATTACTAGAACATTATGAACAAGAATATTTGGAAAACTACATTGTTTGCTCTCTCCCTGATTGAATGATTTAAGAGTACACCACATGTTTCAAATCAATATAGAGGCCTATAATTTTGGATCCACATACCATTTTACAAGCATGCATGAAAGATTCTCAGGTATCACATATTAACATTCGTCGAGTATAACAATCACGGTAAGAACGAATTGTCCTCTAACGATTAACGAATCAATAAGGAGAACACCGTCATTTTGGAACATCTGCTGCTATTCATATATGCTCCCCGTTATGAATGAATATAATAGCCCACTGCCATACTCACAAGCGAAACTACGCAAACAAACAGTAACGGGAAGCCCTCCTGAGCTCTTTTCATCTTCATTTTCTTTTTCAACATCTCCTAATCAACAAAATCAAAAAACGGTTGTCAAATAGTGAAAAACTGAAAATTAACAATAACTTCAGATGCAGTTGCGTTGCTTTCATGCAACTGAGAGATGAAGCATTCCACAGAAATCTCTTCTGGTTTGCCCCACCAATCATCATCACAATAAAATTGAAGGAATTCGAATCTGTCACATCTTGCTTCCCTTTGTCTTTTTTTTTTTCATGTATACTTTATTACTAAATTAACTTTATCACTTAATACTATATTTGAATATAAATATACCATAATTGAATTGTGTAAGAAGACAGGAAAACGGAAATCTATATTTTTCACTGAATGGGACTGATAATTTATCATATAGTTTCCATTATAGTTGCAAGTAAGAAATTGTGTTGAAAAGCGTTCTGGAAATGATTCTACAAGATTTAGAGGCATCTTGCCCCGGATAACTTAAGCCTTTTTTTTATTGATGTTGTACTTATAACAAAAGCCACTCACCCTTTATGTTTTAGACTTTAGATCTTACATGGCAAGTTAACAGTGTGAGATTATTGAAAAACTAACTCAAACAATCAGTTTGCTATTTCCTACTTTTATCTTGCTGCTCATTTTGTATTGATTTAATTGTTTCCATCCAGCTTCCAGAAGTGGCTACTGGATATGAGAAAACGGAATTCGTGTCAATAACAAAAATACCTACCAACTCTTGCTTGAGCAAATCTTTTTCTCGGGTGTTCCTGCGCCTCTCTTCATTCAACTTCATGATGGTTTCTTCAGCCTGAAAAGATGATAATTAATTGTTGATGATGATTGCTTCTATCTTTGAAGGTTTAAAAATATTAAAAAGGTAAAATTGCAATCCAAGGATCTGATTTAAGGAAATGAAATTAAGTAGAGATAACATTGTAAAGCAAAATGATACTGCATAAGCATTTTACAACACTTTGCAATAGGCATTCATGAAAACACGATAGGGAAAAAACCATTTTAACTTAAATGATATATAGTGGAGGTGGATTGGCAATTTGGCATAAACAATTCAACATTTCCTTTCTGTCAATGTGAAATAAAAAAAGGAAAGTGTTTTCTTATCCCAGCTTTGCTTGACTATAATAGCTTGAACATAAATTTCCCTGATCCAATTTCTCCATTCATTCCCCTGGAAGCTTGTAGTACAATTCAAGTAGAAAATTAACTAACCAACCAACCGTTTACCAAACTTAAAATCAAAGTTACCATGAGATAACTGCTAATGACTAACCTCTCTTAGCTTTGCATCCATTATACTCAACCTTGACTTGAAATCCTCCGAATCCAATTTGATAACATCATTAACTTGCTTCATGTCCCCCACCTTCTCAATGCATCTTGGAACATCATCTTTATCAGCTCCGTCCTCTTCCATATCCTCAGCTGTATCTTCCATGCCCTTTTGAAGCTGATAAAAGGCAAGGAGAAACAACATGATAGAGCAATGCTTGTGATTCTCAAGGTCAAGAGTCAAGAAGATATTACATGGCTTTAAACTGTGATTAGTACGTTGACTGTTTTTCATAAATTAGAAAAAATGGATTATGTATCACGGCTAATTTGAGGATTATAAAGACATAGTTTTGTAAAACTGTTTTAAAAAACAGTTTTTAATTTTTAAAAATGAGAAAAAAGGAGCTCTTCCATTGGAGTAATTCTTATATTACTTAAAAAGTGGATGAGTTGTTTCTTTTACAAACAACCGATTTTTATGATTAAAACATAATAATTTTTCACCAAATTCATATAAATTTATAAAATTATAATTTCTTCCTTTGTACTAAAATTAAGTATGAGTTGTTTAACCAATTATATGGAAGTTGCTACTATAGAAGATACCAAGTAATCTTATTTTTCAATTTTGTAATTTTTTTTTCTTTATCAAAATACAATAAGAATATTAATGACATTTTTGTAAATATAAATTTTTGTTTTTAAATATTTAAAACAGTTGTTAAATTAACATATGCCTAAGAATTTTATTTTATAAAAGTAATTTTGAAAAGCAAAGCATATAAAAGTGGGGGAAGATTACTTGAAGAGGGGGAGGCATTTGGTGGGGTGGATCCTGGTTGAAATGTGCATTTAGTGGTGGGCTAATGAGGAGCACCCTGAGCTTTTTTTCATCAACAAGCCTTCCATTATCTTTGAGAAACTGAAAGTGAAAAAAGAAGGAATGAATTAAGCAGAAAGGAGAGGAGATGGGAAACATAAAGACAGAGGAGATGAGAGACCAGGTGAGAGGAGATGTCATCCTCGGTTGTTCCAAAGGGGACAACGGCGCTTTGAACGAGGAACTTGTCTTTGCAATTTAAATCAGGTGGGGCAGTGCGCTGAGCCTGCATAGTAACTATAGGTGGGCGAAGGGAAAGAAGAAGGTTAGTAGGTAACAGGTGAATGGTGATGGGAGGAATTGAAATGGGAATAGCGTTTACCGGTGAAGTCACATGTTCCGTGTGGCTGGACGATGCCGACGGTTGGTCTGACGCAGTATTTCTTTGGCGACGTCGTTTTAACCTGAATGATTAGAGAGAGAGAGAGAGAGAGATGGATTTAGAAATTTGAAGAGATGTTAAATTGGTAGGACGTAGGAGAGAGGCGAACCTTAAAGGCAACATGGTGAGAGGCGTTGTTGGCGATATGAACCAAGCAGGAACTCTGTTTCTTCAATTCAACTGGGAATGGAAGGAGAGGGGAAATGAGGAACAGAAAGCAGAGAGAGAGAGAGAGAGAGAGAAAGAGAAAGTGAAATGAAAAAACTTACAGAGAAAAGTGAGATGAGGGGGATCAATCTGGAGAAGCTCGGTGACTGTGGCCATGTGAATAATGCAGGATGAGAGTGTGTGTAGGACTAAGAACTAAGAACTAAGAACTAAGAAAGAAATGGTGTTGGTTACGTGAGCCTGTCAGACTGCGACTTACCGCTTGTAACTTACCAGCTTTTCCTGTCATGTCTCCGCGCCCACTATTTCATTTCTTTTCTCTTTTCCATCTCAATTTATGCCCATTTTGCTTCTCTCAACAACAAAATAAACTTAATATTTAATTCACGCTCACCTAAATTAACCACACTTTAGTATGAAAATATGGATTTGCTTTACTCATTTGTGTACACAATCTTAACCGCAATGATAATTTTATTATAAAAAAATATAAAATATTAAAAATTTTAATTATTAGATTATAACTATATTTTCTATATTTACAAAATAATTAAAAAAATCCAGATTGTATCGAAAATCACCACCTTGAGATAAATAAATAAATAAAAAAGTCTACTCGTACTGGACCTCCCATTATTTAGCTTTCCTCTCTCTCTAAGTAGAATGTCAAAGTCAAATTCCATTTCATGGATTATAATACGATTATAAGAATAAAAATAATCATTCTTTATTTAACCACCGTCTCATACATTTGACCAACCCATATTACATTTCTCATTCCCCACCAAACTAAACTTCATTAACAGTTTTGGTCGTTTAGAGTAAAAATTAACATATTTTCAGTTTTAAAATTTATAAAACAACATTGTTTTTTTTTAATTTAAAATATTATTATTTTCAAATTTAATTTCAGTTTTTAAATTATATTTTTTAGAGACAAAAAATTGACAGTTGATAATTGACGATTAGAGGTGACAACCGATGATCGATAATCGACGATTGGAGATGAGGACAAGTGATTGACAGTCGAAGATGACAGTCAATGACCAGCAATCAAAAGTAGTGACCAATGAATGTCGATCAAAGGTGGTCGTAAGTGATTGTTGGTTAGAGGTAACAGCTAATGATTGTCGATTGGAGGTGACGATCAGTGTCCACCGGTCAAAGATGGTAGTCAACAACAGCAAGTGACATCAAGTGATGAGTTTAAGTAAAAACAAAAACATAAATCTTAAAATTAAATTTTATTGTTCTTAAAATTGAGTGAATAGTATTTCAAAAACAAATAAAAAACCAAAAGAGAACTATTTTTGCATAACACATTTTTGTTTTTAAAATACATTTCAAAATAAAAAATCAAAAACTCAAAATCATTCAAATGAATCAAAATTTTCATTAGTTTTCACAGTCTCTACATGTCTTTTACACATTTATTTGTACACACATTCAACCAAAAATCTTAAAATAATAATTTTATGGGTTTTTTAACTATAAAGTATTTAACTTAATTATTTTTACTCAATATATGATTTCACATTCACACTTAAATTCTACATATGAATACGTAATATAAATAGAATAAACTTCATATAATTAAGTTTATTTTATGCAGAGATGAAAATGAGTAGTGTAGGTAGTGTATTATAGTATTCATCTATATAACTGCATTTAAAAAATAGACTCCGTTTGATATTTACACGAGTAATAATTTAATCTCATATCTGCATTCCTTAGATACCTATATATCTATACTCATATTTATGACCTACACTTTACTTATAAAGATAATAAATCTATATCTATAAGGTCTAAGCCCATTTTTTCATTCCTAATTTTATGTATAAAATATAAGATTTTATGCATGTATGCATACCATGGTTTTCAAAATTAAACTAGGTAGGAATTCACTTAGGAAGTGATTTGGTTAACATAGAGAATCCAAATATTATAGAACCAATTAGGAAAACAATTCAAGAAACATTTCTAAAAATTGGTTAAACTAGAATTTTCTTTTACATTTTCATTTTTTATTTTAATAAAAATTAAAGATAAATATAAATGCACATTTATAAACATTAAAAATAGTATATATTATTTCATAAAAAAATTTATAAAATATATAATCTATTCATGTATATTAATTTAAAAATTTTCATATTTTAATTTCTTATAATTTCATATTATAAGAAATTTTTATTTTTATTTTAAATATAATTTTTTTGTTAATGAATATTTTTATATTTTATTAATTATTATAATTTAAATTTAATTGCTATGATATGTTTTATTTAGACTTTTATCTTTGTTTTATTTATAAAAATTATGTTTTATTTTAAACTTAAGTGTTATAAAAGTAAGATATTATATTTACTTAATACAATTTAATTTATTATTTTATTAATATGCCAATGTTGACTTTATACACATACCGTTTGAAATTTGGACTTGTATTTTTTAAATCCTAATCATCCTGAGCTGAAAATGGTCAAGTGGCATAACCATAATTGAAGAAAAAATTTGGGAATGATGGAGGACGGGTGGACGGAGGTAAGGAGAAGAAACGGGGTCATTGGAGGAGGGAAGTTAAACACTGATGTAAGGAAAAAAGACGGGAATGTAACCTCTGTTTTTTTCACTCACTTTCCGGAGGAATACATGGCAAAGGATATGTGGGAGATATTCGGGAGATACGCAAAAATTCATGATGTAGTAATTCCAACCAAGAGAGACAGTAAAGGCCAAAGGTTCGACTTCGCCAGGTTTAGGGAGGTTGAGGATGTTAGAATGCTGGTGGTAAGGCTGGACAACATATTCATTGGAAAGAAAAAATTGTGGGTCAATCTCCCGAGGTATGACAAGCGAACGGAGCAGAATCAGACAAACAGGAATTCATGGAGGAGGAAACAGAACCAAAACGGTTATCCTATAGTGGCGACGCAAACGGGGCGACAGAGTGGGCACGATGGAAAGATGGTAAAATCATTTGCTTCGGTTGTACGTGATCCTGGGGGGCCAAAATATAATGATAAGCGGAAATAGATTGGTAAAAAGGAGACCGCAACAACAAAAATGGTATACAAAGCACCAGCGGAGAATGTTATTCGACTACAAAGGGCTTATGTAGGGGAAGTGCGTAAAGGAAGGAATGCGTTCAGGACGAAGGTTTTTCTAATGAACCATGACATATATAGTGTACGCACAACTCTCACGGGGGTAAACAAGGTACTGCTGGAGACGGAAGGGGGGGAGGCACTCCAAGAGATTATGAAGGGAAGACAGCAGTGGTTCGATGAGTGGTTTGCTGGGATACAGAAGTGGGAGCTTGGAATGGTGGACACGGACAGGAGGGTAAAGGTGAACTACTACGGGATCCCGTTACATGTTTGGGGAGATGATTTTTTCTCTACTTTGCTCGCACCATTTGGCGAGTGGTTGTACACGGAGGAAATTACCAAAAATGAAGAAAGGTTCGATGTAGCAAATATGGTGATGTCCAGAAAGGACATGAAAAGACTAGACGATATTGTCTGAGTGACCATTGATGGGTGGGATTTCGACATCAGATTAGAGGAGGTGGAAGAGACGAATCAGACAAAACAAACTTTAGTACAAACAACATACAGGTCGGAAATGAGTTCCTGTCAGGGGGAGGAGGAGTTTGACGAATCGGTTGAAGCGAAAAGAAGACTGGCCGAGCTGAAGCAAAAGATGCTATTCAACGGTAACTGGAAGGTGTGGGAGGAAGGGGACGGGGAAGCGCCGGACATAGGGGGTCCTGGTTGCCGGCAGGGAGGAGTCACGGAGGTTAACGAGATATACCGATACAGTTCTACAAGCAGAACTCCGGAAGCCGGGACGAGGAGAATAGGGGTGGTCGGTGACTATAGAAACGGTGGGCCACGGCGGGATGACCAGAACTGGCAGGAAGAAAGAGGGCAGGGGACAGTATCCCAGATTTTTCGCACTGGTTCAGGGTCCATTTTGGGCAAAAAGTCGACAACCGGTGGCTTTAGTAGGGAACCTAGCTGCGGACGAGTGGAGTTTAAGGAAAGGAAAATAGATAAAGCTGAGGAGAGGTAGATGCAGAGCAGAAATGGCGGGGAAGAAGAAAATGAAGGTCTATTTCAGGAAATAGGGAATGCTTATCGAGATCCAGGGCACGATTATCGATACCCGTTGACGGGACAGACTGCACGGAGTCAGTCTGAGCGGCACGCGGCACGAGGTCAGCGTGTAGAGCACTACGCGGCAGGACAACATGGACAAGATCGGGCTGTTGGACGCGGGATGGGGCTGCGTGGCGTAAATCCAGCCGTTGAAGGAAGCGTGTCTCAGGACACGGGGCGCGATTATCGAGACCCGGGGCACGCGTACCGAGCCACGTCGCCAGGACAATCTACACCGCGTCAGTCTGCGTCGCGTGAGGACCGAAGGCCACGTGCCGGCTGGGGTCAGGACCGCGTGGGGCATATCCGACCGTTGGAGACGGGTCGTGGTTCATGCTGGGCCGCGATGCGATTTTGAAGAATCCAGCCGGGGAGCGTTCCACGTTGGGCAGGACGGAAGAGGCCCAATCTCCGGTGGTGTGCGGGGAAAAACCGTTGCCAATTTTGGGCCTGATAGCGGAACCGGACTGGGCTCAACAACAGCGGGACCGAGGGCCTGAAATGGGCTTCAATACAGGAGTAGATCTGGGTCAGGTTATCACGGAAGGCATGGGCCAAGGCGGTGAGCATTCCGAAACTGCTTCTGGACACGACCAGAAGGGGGTTTTTACGGAGGAAAGCGATTAGGGAGTCAACGAATCATTGTCTACACTCCCATACGATTACAAGAAATGGGTATTAGTAGGTGGAGAAGTAGTGTCTAGAGGGGAACAAGGGCATAAGAGGGAGGTCTCCATATGGAAGCAACTAAGGAGGAATAGTTTTGATGGAAACGAAATAATGACGAGAGGGCAACTGGAGGAGGCAAGCGCAGAACAGAAAAGACAGACCAATGACGAGGAAGAAGCGGAAAGAATATGGAAGGCAATGAAGGAAATCGGAATATCTGGGAACGAATCAGATAATATATTTATAAAGGCATTAAAGAAGATGGAAACAAGGGATAAAGAGGAGAAGGAAAGACGGGAATCAAGGAGGGATACGAATAACTAAATGAAGATTCTTTCTTTGAATATGAAGGGGTTCCGGGATCGGACCAAGAGAAGAAGGATAAGGAGACTGCTAAATGTTAATGAGGTTGATATCTGCTTACTACAGGAGACAAAATGTACGAAGATAAATGACTGGGAAGTTAAGGAGCTTTGGGGGCCGACAGGGTGTGACTGGAGAATTTTACCGTCAATAGGACTTAGCGGAGGGTGTCTGACAATTTGGAAGAAGGACATGTTGGAGGTTGTTTGGGTAATACAAGGGCTGGGTTTCCTGGGAATTGGGTTCAGAGGAAAGAGTTCAATGGCAGTTAACTGTGTGGTCAATGTATACGCTCCATGCTCGATGCAAGGGAAAAGGAAACTATGGGATGATCTGTTGATGACAAAACGCGGATTTCCGGAGGTGAATTGGGTACTTGGAGGAGACTTTAATGCGGTGACGGATACGAGTGAATTCAAAGGGAGACCTAGTTCTCACTCCACGACTGAGATGTATGACTTCAAATTCTTTATCCAATCAATGGGATTATTGGATATTCCAGTCATCAGGAAGGGAGCCACGTGGATAGCGCCGGATGGAGAGGCATCTAGTAGGCTGGATCGGTTTTTATTCTCCCCGGATTTGATGGAGGAGTGGGGAGTTATAGCTCAAAGAATTGGTACTAGAGAATTATCAGATCATAGTTGGATCTTAACAGAGGTGAATAAACAGAATTGGGGCCCTAAACCTTTCAAGTTCTTTGATCATTGGTTGCAGGAGCAAGGATTCTTGGACTATGTAAAAGAGGTCTGGTCATCTGATCAGGATCAACGATGGAGGATGTATCAGTTGGCAAGTAAATTAAAAGGTTTGAAGAAGAATATTAAAGAGTGGAAAGAAGAAGAATGGAGTAAAGACGAGAAATTCCTGAGAGATAAAGTATTACAATTGGAGATGGTGGACCAATAGTTGGGCCACGGGGTGATCGGAAGTGGTCAGCAGAGACAAAGGATTTTATCAGAGTATTGGGTGAAGGCAAGGCAAATGGAACAATCCATGTTACAAAAATCTCGAGTTAAGTGGGCCCTAAATGGGGATAGCAATACAAACTACTTTCATAAATGTTTTAAGGAGAGATGCTACGCAAACTCCATTCTGGCAGTCAAAACAGATGCCGGCTGGGTGGAGGGTGTTCAGAATATTCGGGAGCATGTGTTTAATCATTTCAAAGGGCTCTTTGAGGAGGAGCAATAGACGAGACCAAAGATGGATGGGGTTGTCTTCAATCAGTTGGATGATCGACAGAGAGAATGGCTAGAGGAGCCTTTTTCAGCGACTGAAATAAAGGAGGCGGTTTGGGCATGTGAAGGTGGGAAAAGTCCGGGTCCCGATGGTTTTGGTTTCCATTTCTATAAATCATGTTGGGAATAATAGGGGCCGACGTTGTAAAGGCAGTGCAAGAATTTCACCAGTCAGGAGTGCTACCTAGAGGAGTGACGTCATCCTTCCTTACTCTCATCCCTAAGGTGGCGAGGCCAGACAGGTTAGCTCAGTATAGACCAATTTCTTTAACCTCTAGCATTCAAAAGATTGTCTCTAAATTGTTGTCTCTAAGAATGAAGAAAGTAATGAGGCATTTAATCTCTAAGTGCTAGTCAGCATTCTTGCTAGGCATATTCATCCTGGATGGGGTACTGGTAGCAAATGAGATTGTGGATTGGGCTAAACGGAAGAGGAAACCATGTTACTTGTTTAAAGTGGATTTCCAGAAGGCGTATGACTCGGTAAATTGGGATTTTCTGGACTATATGTTGGCTAGGTTGGAGTTCAGATGCACTTGGAGAAAGTGGATGAGGAGTATAGTCAGGAATAGTCACATGTTAGTATTAATTCGTATATATATTACATATATATACTCATACTCTATCTCTAGCTCACTATCTAGGGGAGCTCGCATAGCGTGCTGCCCGGATCTTTCAGTCCGGCAGCCGTTACGCTCATCCTACGGACTAGCTCTCTTCGCTCGCTACAGTCCTCCGGCTCTCGGGTCTGTAAGACCCTCGACTGCGGGCTTGTAAAGCCCTTGTCCCCTTTCCGACTCTTGGTAGTAACTAACTCGTCGCTACTCTCCGGGTCGCTATGCTTCCCTTCGTTCCGCTCTCTCGGCCCCCCCAAAACAGCCCTCTTCGTTTTGGGGTGGGCCTCGGTTCCGTGCGTGTGTGTAGGTGCATGCAGGCGTATACGGGCGTCTGCGCGTGCGTCTATAGTAGCGAAATGTCGTATGTAAAGAAAAATGGGAGCCCTATGGAGGAATTTAGGTCAGAGAAAGGCTTGAAGCAGGGAGACCCACTATTTCCGTTTTTGTTTCTAGTGGTAGCAGAAGCCTTATCGGGATTGTTCAGAACAGCTGTAGGGAGAGGGGTATTCAAAGAGCTCAGTATTGCTGATGAGGCAAAGTTCTCAGTACTGCAGTATGCAGATGATGTGATTATGATGAGGGAGGCTGATATGCAATCTGTTTGGTATTTGAAGGTGATTCTTCGTGGTTTTGAGTTGACCTCGGGGCTAAAGGTGAACTACAACAAAAGCAATTTTTTTTGGCTAAATGTAGATGATTCATTTATAAGAGCTGTTAGTAATCTCTTGAACTGTGTTGTGTCATCTCTGCATTCAAATTTCTGGGAATTCCGATTGTGCGAATCCTAGAAGGACTGATATGTGGTTACCAGTTATTGAACAATTCCAGAGGAAATTGGCAGTGTGGAGGGCAAAACATATGTCCTTCGCAGGAAGGTTAGTTATGATAAATTCAGTTTTGTCTAGCCTTCCGCTGTATTTATTCTCGTTTTACAAGGTGCCCAAAAAAGTCTTAAAAGTTATGACAGGACTTCAGCGCGCATTTTTGTGGGGAGGGACAGATCAGCAGATCAAAATTGCATGGGTCAGCTGGGAAAATGTCTGTCGGCCAAAGGAAGAGGGGGGTTTGAGGGTAAAGTGCTTACGGAATTTCAATCTGAGTTTACTGGCAAAGTGAAGGTGGAGACTATTATCAGATAAAAACGCTATATGGGCAAGTTTGTTGAAGGGCAAATATGGCCAGACATATAATCTCAACCAAAGACTGGAGAAATTATATTCAGCATCACAGTGGTGGAGGGATGTATGGGCTATAGACGGACCGAATGCGCGGATACCAGGTTGGTTTGGGAATAATGTCCGCAGAATAATAGGAAACGGCAACGATACCTTATTTTGGGAGCATAATTGGATAGGAGATAGCCCGCTTAGTCTTAAGTTTCCCAGGTTATATGGACTAGCGGTAGATAAAGGCATCAACATTAGCGACAAAAAGGGAGTATCAGGAAAGTGGATATGGGTCTGGAGAAGGCAGTTATTTGTATGGGAACAGGATCAGCTTACTATTTTACAAAGTATGGTGCAGTCAGTGGTAACGGGGGAGCATAGGTCCGATAGATGGAGTTGGTCGTCTACTACAGATGGGGGTTTCACAGTGGTGGAGGTATATTCGATTTTGCGCTCTCAACAGTCTACACTCGGATTAATTGAGGTGGAAGCTAGAGATCTGAGACGAATGTGGAAAGATAGTCTGCCATCCATAGTGATTGCTTTTTCATGGAGATTATTGTTGGATAGATTACCAACCACAAATAATCTCTTTAAGAGAGGGGTGGACATCCCAAGCCAGGGTACAATGTGCGTTTTTTGCAACAGTGCTGCTGAGGAAAGAAATTATCTATTCCTAACGTGTGTCAAGGCTCAATCAGTATGGAACAATATTCTTAGATGGTTGGGGATTCAAGGACCTATTCCGGGGGATTTGCATCAACTGTTCCTTTCGTAATCGGCATGGGTGGTTGGTAAGCGAAAGAACAAGTGCAGGTATGTGTTCTGGCTGACTGGGTGTTGGAGAATTTGAATCACTAGAAATCAGATTGTTTTTTATAACATACCGAAGGACTCTGTTGACATTTTGATGCTCATAAAGACACTATCGTGGAGATGACTTTCATATTCCATTGGTTTTAATAGGGGGTGTGTCTTTTCTGATTGGTATGTTAACCCTAGATTGTGTCTATTAAATATGAGATAGATGAATATGTCATGATAGGTTCCATTAGCATACCGAGGACCTTGTAATCAGGTTGTATCTCAAGAAACAATTTGTTTCTTCTAATGAATATATGCTTAACTTTTCAAAAAGAAATCCTGAGTTGAAAATCTATTTTCTTATGCATATCTGGAAAAAAAATAAAATATATTTATATATATAAAGTTTAATCGATATATATTATTAATTTAAAAAAATTTACATTTATATTTAATTACAATTATTTATCTAAAAAGTTTTATTTTATTAATTAATATTTTAAAAGATCATATAAATTAAGAAATATATTTAAGTATAGTATAAAATTTTATACTATAGAACACATATATATATATATATATATATATATATCCAATAAGATTTACTAATGTATCAAAACTAAAAATTTAATATAATGTTAGTGTTATTATTATATAACTATAGAATATATTCACACACACACAAAAACAGGTTTATTTATTAATTGACTCATAACTTTTTAAATGATCAAGAGACTAATCTTTCAAATTAATTGACTCATAAAAAATCTTTCAAAATAATTAAACTTTCACATAAGTATTGGCATAAATTATTTAATGAATAAGTTTGATCAAACCTAAATTTGATAGGTGGTAGATCTAATCTCTCGCTTAAACTTAAACATAAAAACAATCTTTGTATTAACACATAAAAATTTTCTTGCTAGATTAATCTCTCGCTTAAATACAAACAACGTGTGTTCCCAACCACTCATAAATTTAAGCCAACCCACCGAAAGGTAAAAGAGATCGGTGGCAAGATATATATTCTTACAATTTACAAGAAATATTTTTCTATATTTTTATGAATTTTGCTTTCCATTCGTTTCGAATTAAGTGTTACTTTTATATTGGGTGATAATTTTAAATTATGTACTGAAAAGAAGTGACGAGCCTAACGTTTAAAAGTATCAACTTTTTATCTCTAATCTTTATCTTTTTCTCGTCGTCACTTTTCTTTTCGTGATTGGGAAATCGTAGGGCCAAAACCATTATAAACGATAACAAAAAAATGGGGAAGATGTTCAGTACGGTCTTCATGGATCATGCTAGACTGAATTTGAGTTAAAATGAAATTAAATTAGATTAAATTTAATTGAATTGGATTAGAGTATGTTTTTTAGAAATAAGTAATCTATTAAAAAATAATTGGATTAGATTTACGAATTATAAAGAAAAATTTTTATATTTATTTTATAGCTTACATAAACTTTTTATTTTTAAAATTTCACAAAGATTACTTTTAATTTTTAAAATTCAAAATTAGTTTTTTTAATTATTGATTCACTTTTAGTGTTTTTCTTTTTTTATAAAAGACAAATTTATTCACCATAAGCAAACCATCTTATATCATAAGCCATGACCTTAGAAAGTATACTAGAAACACAAACTAATAGATTTAATTGACACGAGATTCCCACTAAACAGTCAGAACCGTTTCTAGAGCACCCCACTAAGTTATCAGAAACACATAAAAAACACATCAGTCCAACATGGCTGCAGAATAGCAGAGTAGAGAACTAAATCATACTAAATTCTCATTTTTTTAATCCTCACAAAACACAATTCCGCGTAGGAATATCATTCTCAAAACTGAAATGATTTACAAAGATTCACTTTTAGTGTTTGTTTTTCAATTAACATCGTTAAAAATTTTAAACTTAGAAACAAACAACGTTAATATAAAAAAAATTAATTTCAACAACTAGAAAAATATTTTTGAATTTTCAAGATCAAAAATGATTTTTTATGAAACTTTAAAAATAAAAAACTTATTGAAACCTTATTTTATTTTTATAAACATAAAAAAAGATAATAAATATAAAAAATTATAAATAAAATATTAAAACATATATTATTTCTTCAAAATAACATAAAAATGAAATTACATATAAAAGTAATCTATAAATGATAAAATGTAAATCTTAAAAGGTTGAAACAACACAATTTAATAATTTGTAATCTTCATTATTGTAATATTTAATGTATTTATTTTTTTAACTTATCTTTCATTTATAAATAATATTTAAATTTTAAATTATACTGTAAATTTTCTATATATATATATAAATAAAAAATTTAAATTAAATGGGTTGATTCATGGACTTATAGATTTTCAAAATTCAAATTTGTGATATAATCATATTTAATCAATTTTTATTTAATTATGTCCAGATCAATTCACATATTTAATTAGATTGAATTGAATTCATAGATTGATTTGAATCTACTAAAAAATATTAATATCACATATAATAATTTGGACACATAAATGGTTAAAATTCTAAATATAAATTTTTATTTTTTCTTAATTTTAATGGTTGTGCTTTGTTTTTAATGTGATTTTTTTATTAGTTAAGTCTTTTATGGGAGATGTAGATTGCTTTTGTTATTGTTTCCCTTTGCTTTTTAAGTAGTACGTTTTCTTTTTTTTAAGTAAATTACTTAAATAATATTTTTAATTAAAAATTTATTTCTCTCTTACATTCTTCTTGAATCAATTATACATTGCATTCATGTACTTTTTCATCTGCTCTCTCATCAAGACTTCCTCTCATCCTCTTCTCTCATTGGAATTTTGTTTCCTTCAACACAAATATACACTTATACTCTTTCACCTTTTTTTTAATTTCTCCATCTCCCCTCGATCACGTACCCATATTTGCTTCGCTGTTATTATGGTGTCAGTGTTTTCTCTTCCTCTAATTGTACTTCTGATCTTATTTGATGTTTGTTCACTCATGACTCAACATCATTAACATTTCTTCTATTTTATGTATGCTTCAATTGGGAGTTCAATTTTAACTTTTCTAACTCCATTCACTCTTTTGACATCTTACTAAAAACAACTACAAAAATTGAAATATTTTGTACCAAAAAATATTTTTCAATATGTTAATATATATATATATATATATATATATATATATATATATATATATATATATATATATATTTTGAAAACTAGTTTCCGAAACATTAAAAATTAAAGAAAGAAGAAGAAGAAGATCGAGATACTTGTGCAATAAAAAGTCATAATAATAAAAATTGAAGAAAAAAAATGAAGTAATGAAAATAGCAAATACTTATAAATCTTACACAACAAACTTTGTACATTTTATGGGCTAGGACAAAGGAATAAATAAGGGTCTTTATTAACCATACTCTCAAAGTATAAAATCTTACATTATTTTTGTTCTTGGAAGATGGTCTGTGGGTGCCTCCTTTGCTATCTCTTGAACTTGATGTTAACTCTTGAACATGAATATTCGCGTGTGGGTGGCCGAACAGGGGTAGTACTTGCAAAAGACATTCTAACGCTCAAGTTAGAGTGATATTCGGTTTAGAGTGCCAGGTAATAAATATTTTTCAATCCTACTTTATCTAAGGTACTTTTACTTATTTATAGAGATGGACTGAGCCTTTGTCTATTGAGTCTTGCTTAAGCAATCCGAATTTAGGTAATATGACCTTAATTAGGTCAATGACTAGTAATTGAGATTTGTGTTAATTAAACTTGATTCGCCGTAGGTTGAGTGTCCCTGGTCGAGTACAGTATTCGGCTCTGACAATGTGTCAAGGCCAAGGTCTATTTGTACATTTTATGCCCCTAGAACAAAGGAATAAATAAGGGTTTCTATAAACCATACTCTCAAAATATAAAATCTTACATTATTTTTATCTTGAATTAATTTTATTGGCACCTTTTTTAAATTTCATGAAATAGAATCTTTTTTATCTGTACATTGTCTTTAAATTTTTTAAAATATTACATTAGCATCACTTTATACATTACATTAATTATATAAATGTTTAAAAATATTAAATTGTATATTTGTATAAGAAAAGTTACAGTAAATGTTAAAAGTTGTTTGATTATTAGTGTATTATAATTAAACTTGAGGATGCGTTAGTATAATTTATTTTTATTAATTATACAAGGCCCACAAACATCCCTACCAACAAATGAAATGTATTACTAATTGCTCAATTAATTTACTCTAAATGTTATTAACTAAAAGTTTGTTTAATGAAAGTTAATGTTCATTGAGCAAAATTTCTCACATAAAAAAATTCAATGAGAAAAGACAAAATGAATAGAGACTCTTAATGGATCTAACCTAAAATAATCAGAGAACATTCCTGTTAATTAGTTGGAGTTCTTGTTGGTAACACTTTTATCCTTCATTTTCATTTTGTTGTCGTTTTTTAAGCTATTGGAGGTATGAAAGTGTTTTATTATTGGGATTGAATATAATAAAACCACATTAGATGTGGCTTTTATTACATTTAAATCGTTTTTTATGTTTTATACTAAATATTATACTAATGTGCTTCATTTTAATATATGATATTATCATCCATATGTTTAATAATTTTTGTTGTTGTTGAAAAATACTTCTTGTCGAATCTTGAATTAGAGGAAATAGTTAATGAACCTTAGGAATGTGGTTTGGTTTATTAATCATTTTACTATTATTTCTATAAAAGTGAATTCCTTTATTAAGTAACTAAAAAATTGAGAGTTTTACGAGGGTAGATTAAACATTCAAAATGCACTTAAGAATGAGTGTACCTTACGCAATTATAACAATAGACTAAAAGTCCAAATTATTGAACCTAAATGATTGACTGTGGTTTTCTATTAGCGAGAATTTACTATAATTCAATCAAATCTTAAGGTTGGTATGATAGAGCAAACAATTAAAGTAAAATAAGAGTTTGGTGTACAAACAATTGAGAAAACTTATGGATTGACAAGACTAGGATTACAACTTCACAGGACTTGTGACGTCCCCCTCAATTCTAACTTAAATTAAACTGTGTTACAGTGAATATTAACTCTATATAGATTATTAAGCATGATTAACCAATAATTAGTACTCTCATATTGACACTTAAATGTTAAAGAAAAATAGGTTTAACTTCAGAGACATAAATTGGAGGGTTTTATAGACAACTTGACAATGCAATTTGTATAAAACCTAATTATTTACGAGCTTCGTTTAAAGAAATAGATTGCCCTTTCATTTCAACCAATT
The DNA here is from genome assembly GCA_037954015.1 of Psophocarpus tetragonolobus. NCBI lineage: Eukaryota > Viridiplantae > Streptophyta > Magnoliopsida > Fabales > Fabaceae > Psophocarpus > Psophocarpus tetragonolobus. Next base: position 98,574,893 of record CM075688.1, read on the forward strand.
AGGATTGGATTCATCCGTTTTAATAATCAATAAGCATACCTTAAAAATTCAATTATGAGAGAAATAGTTACATTGCAATCCCAACTTAAGAAAATGAGTTACTAATGATATTTAGGAAGTCAAGACAATTCAAAGAGGATAACAAAGTCACAAATAATGAAAATCTTAACAAAATTAATTATCTTGGGTTTTTTCTATCTCTTCCTAAGCATTTGATCTCTCAAATAACACAAAACCTTCTAAAAGGTGTAAAGCCAAGAATAAAAATGACAAAAAGTCCTTTCTAAAAAGAACTACCTTGTACTAATGAGCTTGGTTAGTGTCCAATTATGCAGAGTCATGTTTACATACATAATTATGATTTATGGTTTGTTGTTGATGATGGATGAACATAATGAAGCAAAGTCAGGTTGACTTCATGAGTGTTGGATTGTTGAGTATATATGGTTGTGTTTCTTTAAAACCTAAGTCAATTTACCCATTTTCATTATTTTCATTTTGGAGGCTTCATACATAAAAAAACAATAATTCAAAACTAGTTTAAAACTCAATTAAACAAAGTAAAAAACAATGTACTTTGTATACAAACGTATAAAATGCAATCATAAAAATGATTTATCATTATACTTATTTCATCTAAGGATTATGGTTTGTGTAAAATACAAAGATTGATGTGTCTGTTAAGTGTAAGCATAATTATTTATGTCCAGTTTATGAGATGATGATGTTTTATTTTCATTATCTTTTAATTTTGTATTAACTTACATGCATATCATTTGCCTTCTAATAATTTAAATCAAACCTTTGTTTTTTATAATCATAGTGAACTTTGAGTTTTGTCAATTACCACGTAAGTTCAACGGGAAATGATACTTAAACTTGCTACTACTCACTATTTGAGTGATTTGATAATCTTATTCAGGATATAATATTACTTATATGTCTTTTCCTTTCCACTGTATGCCTGCCTATTTATGTTCTCCTACCTCACACCAACACATATGGTTGGTGTCAAAAAACCATAAATGTACAGTGTTATTAAATAATAATATAAAATCATTATTATAATGAATCATTGCATTTGATAAAAATACAATTGTTTATTAATTATAATTAAAAAAATAAAAATAGATAAAAATATATAATTTGAAAATACAAGGATTCAAATTAAAGGGTAAATACTAGACCCTAATAAAAAATAAAGATAAATTTTTTGTTAAGATAAAATATTGCTTCTGTGATTCTTTTTTTAATTTGCAAATAAAGCACAGGTTCAAATTTAGAAAACTCAAAAGATTGGTAACTTGATATCATGATTGTTTAGGTAACTTTTGTAAGTATAATTTGTCTTTTACATGTAATTTCCTAGGATTTAACATACAAAAAACTACATGATTTTAGATAATATATAATTAACATTCTTTATTCTCTGCATTCATCAAGTGAGAGTTTAAAAAATTACCTGATTCATAATATTGTTAAGAACTTGTTTTTCTAATAGCATTTGGTCAAGTAATAATTGTCACGTTGTTATTTTCTTTTTTTTTTTTATTCTAATTTGGCAAAAACGTCTCATCCAATAACTCAACTTAATATTTTCAATATTACTACATTTGGTTTCTCTTTTCTCTAACTTACTTTCCTTGGTCTATGTGATAGTGAAAGAACTTTAACCCTTTTATAGCAGTTGAATAGTCTTTCAAAATAAATAAATAAATATATATTGAGAGAATATCTTTTTTATATCTTCTCTAACCTTCTTTTATTTTTTTATTGTCAAAATTACCCTTAATGAAGTGAAAAGAGAAAGACTTATTTTATTAACTTAAAAATAACCTCCAATAACTTTAAAATATTTTATAGCCTAACAACCATCACATTAAACATTTTTTTCATTAAAGTCATTCTATAATTACATTAGTCAAATATTGTATTAAATAATCTAACAACTTTTTCCTTTTTTCAAACTTGTGAATGTATAACCAATTGAATTAACTCTTATTTTGGTATATTTAATTAAACTCATTAAGAGCCTTGTTAACTCATTGAATTCTCGAAGGCTTAAATCTACTTTTTTGATTTAAATCCCAAGTTTCTTTCCTAGGATTCTAACAATAGGATTCACATTTCAATTATTCCTTAATTATATATGACTTCAAAAATGATTATCAAGCATATTGTATTGGTAAAAACCGTATAAGAAATCATAAAAAACTCTAATAAATGTGAATGTGTAACTAATTGAATTAATTCTTATTTTGGGATGTTTAATGAAACTCATTAAGATCCTTGTTAACTCATTGAATTTTGGAAGACTTAAATCTGCTTTCGTGATTTAAATCCCAAGTTTCTTTTTTAGGATTCTAACACTAGGGTTCACATTTCAATTATTCCTTAATTATGTAAGACTACAAAAATGATTATCAAACATATTGTATTGGTAAAAACCAGACAAGAAATCATAAGAAACTCTAATAAAAATATAAAATACTTTAATCTATCATCAATAAAGTCAAGAGTTAAGACCCCAATTGTAGAATAAAATGTACTCACACATAGTCATGAGTAAAAAAAAAGAAGACAAGTAAATAGCATTAAACTAAAAAACAAAGATTAAAGAGAAAAGGAGTAGCTCAAGTTTCACTTCCAATCTCATTCAAATCCCTAATTTAGAACAAAAGTTTCTTATATAAACTAGAGGACTTCATAATCTCTTAGTCAAAAAAGAAAATAAAATAAATTAAACTTATTACATATACATATTTTGAGTAGGGGTGAAATCTTATAAATTTTTTAATAATTTTTTTTTCAAATTGTTTTCAAGTTACAAGTTTCACTCTAATGTGTCAAATTAGTCCAATAATACTTTAAACCTTAGTAAACCATGTCCTAAAAGGATAAAACATAAAAAAAATAAAAACATGGCAAATTCCAAAATAATTAAAAAGTACCTAAAATGCAAAAATTAAGCCTAAATTACATACAATAAATAAAATCTTAATTAAAATGAGACTTAAAATAGTTAAAAATGCAATGTATCAAGTAACTTGAAACAAACTTTTTTTATAAGTTAAATGTCAGTTATTAATATGTTAGTTTTTGTCTGAGATTCGAACTCATAACCTCTCTTTCATCCATCTCCCTATTTTAGCAGAGACTAACCTTGTAATTCAAAGCAACTCGAAACTTAAAATTTGTTTATTCCCAGACAATCATAATAAAATAAAAATAACCAAAATAAAATACTAACAAGGAAATACAATAAAAAAGAATCATGTACAAATGTAGTTAAAAAGTATTGAATTATACTTATTCAAATGTAGTTAAAAAAGGGGCACCGTTGCAAAAATAAAAACAAATTACAAATACGTGTATCATATAAAGTCAAAATATTTTCGTAAACCACACCCAATAAACTACTTTGGCATGGACATAGCTGGTGGTTGGTGGGAGTTGGACGTTGATTGTGCCGTTGGAACATAAAATCACGACGGCTGATTCTAAAATTATTGACATTGTCCAACTGTTTTACCAAAACCTTTTGGTGCCATCGCCAATTTTAACACTCATAAATTGCTTCTTTCCAAAAGTTATCTGATAATTGTGTTAATTGGAATTTTAAAACGTATCTGAAAGTTAGAACAAATTCTTTTAATTTTACATTTTATAGTTAAAATTGAAAGTTATCGAATTAAAAAAATATTTATCAAAAAGTATAGTTAAAAATAATCATAGAGTTGTAATATCATAGGATCCACTGTTAATTAATTCTGAATTCTTATAATTTTTGTTTAAATATAAAATGTGTTAATAAAATATGAAAAGAATATTGAAAATAGTGCTGTAATTAAAGCACAAAGTTGATGAATTTTAGGATAAAAACAAAAAATAATAAACAAAAAATTATAAATTCACGACATTAATTCAAGTAAATATAAGTTTTTTTTATAAGCAACAAGTAAATATAAGTTAATGAATTAAACTTAGATTTCAAATTATAACCTGATAAATAAGTTAGTTTCTTTCACAAATTATAACTTAATCAAACTTACTTTTCCAGATGAAGAATAAAAAAAATTAAATCATTAAAAAAATCACTCTCAACATTTTTTAATTCAAAGAAATATCAGCACACATCTTATTAAAGAAAAACAATCTTTTTAAATTATATTCGGATAAAAGAGTTAATTATGTATAGGAAAAATAATAACACCTTACAATTATCTTTTATAAATGACTACCGCAACTTATGTGTAAAAATAGTGATGATTTAGTTTCACTCCTTTAATGGTATAAAAGATTTTGCAACCGTGTTTTAAAACGGATTTGGATTCCGTTCTTATTTTAAATTATTAGATTAATTTAATCGTCTAAATTTAATTATAAAAACATTAATTTAATTATTATAATAATTAAAAATAAATGAAAGTACCAAAATTATCATTTCTCATAGTCACTGAATTGATGTCTATTTTAAAACTTGAATCAAATTCATCTAAAAAATGGGAGCAAAAGAGATTCAATTTAATTATTGAATTAATTTTGTTCACATGATATTTCCTCTCCGTATGTATAAAGAAAAAAAAAAAAGAATTCACCTACTTTAAGAGTGACTAAGTATAAGAGCAAATGTTCCATTCACACACAAAAAAAGAGCGAATGCTACTTAAAACAAAATAAATTCTTTTTTTTTCTTTATAGATACAGAGAGCAAATGCTCCATTAAAAAAAGAAAGACCAAATGCCACTTACAACAAAATAATACAGAAAGAGGAAAAAAAAAAGGGAAAGAATTTACGAACTCTTAAATTTTAATGATTCAAAAATAATATTATTATCCATTATGTATTAAGTATTTTATTTTTAGATAAATAAATACGAAGCAAATGCTACGTAGAACAAACGGAAATAAAGTATATAGGAAAAGACACACCACTTCTATGCTGAATTTGGATTCCTTTTTATATATACATAACAACATGCAGTCATAATATAATAATTAATATTTTTAATATTTTATTATAAAATTTATTATTATATTAAGTGTCTTCATAGAATCTATTTCCTATTTATCCAAGATCTAGAATAGATGACGTATATACCCACAAATAAAATTAACCATATACTAAAAAACTCACGGATAAGTTATATATATTTAGACTTATCACTCACCTACATTAATATATTCATTTTATTTTTAAGAATATTTCTTATTCTTGTTATTTTAAACAATATTTCTTATTCATTTACAAGATACAAATTTTTAATGGAAAAAATTGGATAAAAGAGGAAAAAAATATAGGTTTAGTCCATGAAAAGGTGTATATTTACCTTAGTCAGAATTATCAGACATAAAACTCTAATTTTAAAATATTATTAAATAATTTTATTTAATTTTTATAAATTTTTTTTAAAAAATTACAAAGTCATGTAAAATTAATGATCTCGAGTTGAATTTTAATTTTTATATATAATATTTATAGTCTTCATGAATTTCTTAATTACAAGCAAATAGACTGAAAAAACTTGAATGACAAAGATTTGGACAGAATTTAGTTTTGAAATTTAAGTTAAGATTAATTAATTGTTTATTTTTAAATTTTAATCAAAATTTTCTTTTCATAAAATTAGGTTTAGAAGCTTCAAGAATGACCATAAATAATTGCATTTGATTAATATAAGTTGCATATTATATACATAGAGAGACGAAACACATAATTAATTTCGAATTGATTTGGAATCGTGCACACATCACTAAGATCTTAAGCGAGTTTGGGAGATCCTTCAGCGAAACATTGTTATCTCCTCTACCTTGGACATAACGGATAGCCTGTTGGGCTCAAGTGGAAGTCACGACCTAAGAGATAGAGTTGTTTTAGTTCAATTAGGGTTTATGAAGCTTTTGTGTGAGAAATCCTATATGAGAGAATCACGTGAAGTTGTTTAATGAACAACTCAACATGAACTATTTATTAAAATCCTAAAGTTATTATTAAGTTTTTTTATTTTTGACTGTAACATTTTTTTCACCTAATTTAACCTCTCTTTCTATATATATATATATATGTGTGTGAAGAGGGAGGATTGTAAGTTGTACAGGTAGTTCCTGGACTAAAGTTCATTTTTCCAACTCTAATTTGACAAAATAAATGCTCCTAAAATTTTATTCCAACACGAAACAAATTACTCTCTAACTTGCTTATTCAAAATATAAACATGAAGTAACACTAGAGTTAAATAATTACTTTATTTAGATCTAAACATAAGTAAATTTTACTAATTCACACGAGTATTAAGGAAATTAATTAAGATTATTTAATTTTATAAAATTCAATGAAAAATAAAGTTAGTTTTAAGATACTTTAAAGTTAATAATATGTACTAAAAGAGTTATTAAAAATAAAATCTCAACTAACTAAGATATTTTTTAAAAACTAAGGTTAAGTAAGGTAAAGTCAGTTAACATTTATTTATTTGTGTCAAAATTTTGTTTTTCTATTCATATTTAGATAATGGTAGAGTAAATTTTAAAAAATCTATCGAAAAGGTTTTAAAAAATATTCATCCAATTACTCTTGAATAAAAAAATTTCCCCATTCCTAAAAATTACAATTTTAGGAATGATATTCCTCCCAATAACACTGGAGTTTATTTTTTGAAAAAAATAATATTGGTATGATATCATCAAGATATAATAATTTAAAGTCTATTTTGCAATTTACAAAAGACGTAATTAGTAAAACAATAAGCATATGATACTCCATCTAAATTCATATATGAAAAAAAAAGGGTTGTATTATATGGTAGACTCAAATATAAGCAAATGTAACTACTTTTTATTGTTTAATATTATTATTTGTAATACATTCTCTATTAAATTATAATTATGACTCTTTTATCCGTAATATCAAGTTCAATTTTTAAAAATAACCATATTTTATATTTGATAACAGTGAAATTAAATTAAGATAACTAATTTTTTTAACATGTATGAATTTAGTATTTTTGTTTATATGTGAATTTAGAGGAAGTAATAATTTTGAGAGAAAAAAGGTTAGATGTTTATATACTCAAGATGCATTTGAGACGAGAGTTTATTTGATGTAACATGTTTAGATGTTTTTTCATAGTTTCTAGGTCAATTTTTAACGTTTATGAGCTCTGTAAGTCATCTTGTACGTTAGTGGAAAGTAAGTGCTAAGTGGAAAACTTAGTGAAAGATAATTGCTTAGTGAAAAATAAATACACAGATTAGTGGAAAATTAATGGTAGTAGATTTGCTAGTTTATTTTTTTCGAAACTTCCTACATATCCTATAAATAAGAGTCTCGTGTTATCTTCCAAGACATAAGACACAAATAAATTATATTGTGTTTTTCTTTGTTGTGGAAACTTTTTATTTTTATTTTTGTGTTAAGAACTTTATAATATTGATTAGGCCAGTAAATCGTGATTATAACTTTAGTAACTTTAGTCGTAATAACATATGGCAGTTAAAGTTGCTTTTTCTTTCGGTTACTTGTTTTCAAAATGATCATTACAAGATTCATTAATCATTAGAGTTAACCTTCTTGTTTTATAAAATATCTTCGTTCTACGGAAAAAAAATATTATTTTTAAATAATATTAAAAATAAAATAACTTTAATATATTCATTGCTATTTAATAGTAGCAAATTTTATTTTTAGATTGTTTATATCAATTACTACTGCGCTCAGATAAAAATTATGAAAATGAAGTGATCTCAAATAAATAAATGTGCAAAATAAAAAGTAAGGATTATTTGGTGGGTGGAATGACGGTAAAGTCATGAAACAATATTAGAAAATCTGCGCTGAATACGAACCATGCATGCATGTTGCCGTCCAGCAGCGCTATGTATATACAGCCATGTGTTTTGGAAACCTACGAAACTCATTCATTCTAGTAAAAACAAAAATTATAAATAATAGAATATATTTAGTGACCTTTGCCTCCTCACACAAAAAAGATTTGTTTGATGGCATGGAACCTATTTTAACATTATGGATGAGTCATATAAGTCTCAATTGTTACAAAAAAGGTCACTAAATATTAGTATTTTAAATGAGAAAACAATGAAGATAGGATGGAGCCCTGGCCCCTTGAAGAAAAGTATATATGGATAGCGGAATTCAGGCATGGAAATGCAAACCACAACACAAATTAGGCCATTCTTTTTACGAGCGTTTACATACATACTTATGTTTGGGACCTTTCTTTTCTTCAAACCAAACTCAATTGCTGATGAGATCCATTATTTTTTTAAATTAAAATTATTTATTTTCAAGTCTTTATTTTTAAGTTGAGCACATTTACCAATGATGTCAATAAAGAAAGTCTAAAATAAGGAGCTTGAGTTCTATCTATATAATGGACATAAGCTTTTAATTCAAACATTAATTATAGAGAATATCAAAATAAAACTTTAATTCTAATAAGAAAATAGTTTAAAACAATGGTTAAAGTGTTATATATATTTTTCTCTTAAAATAAATTAGTCATGTTACCTTTAGTTTCAAGTTTTATCTATCAACTACCTTATATGTTATGCTAGTTTGCGCTTATTCCTCATTTGTGTGGATAAATTTTCATATATATATATATATATATATATATATATATATATATTACTTTATCTAATATTTGTTGTATGCAAAACATAAACGTGTCAATAGCATAGTCAAGTTGTCGATGTTAATCTTAAAATCTTGTCACATTGTAAAATATTGAGAAACTTCATCTCTACGTGCGGATTACAAATCAAATTCTATAAGCCTTGATAATAAAACAACTATACAGTCTAGAATGTTCTTGTTCCAATTCTTCATTTTTTAATACATTTCACATATTAGTGAACCATGTATTTTTTAGTAAAAAAATTGAGTAGAAAGCACGCTTTAAATTGTGCCTAAAAATATATAGATATGGAATCCCAATATTAAAAAAATTAACGTTAGAAGTAGTTTGTTTCAAGATGTAATGTTTGCTGATTTAAATCGTCTACAGGATGGCTCATGGATTTGGCATACGAATTTGTTTGCATGGAATAAGATCAACTATTTTAAATTTGTAGGGAGTATTTTGGGATTAGATGTAGGGGGTGTTTATATGATTGGATCAAACCAATAAATTTGATATACCAAATAAATTAATTTGATTTGGTTTTTTCATGTTTAACACGATGCAAATTAATTATAATTAATTATGTTCGGTTTGATTCATTGTTTTTGTATTTCAAAAATTCTGATTTAACTTGAATCAACTAATATATATATATATATATATATATATATATATATATATATTATTTATTTTATATTTTTAAGTTAGTAAAGTTAGTAACTTGTTTTGTTTAGGGTTTTATATTTCAAAACTCACTTATTTTATATTTTATATTTTTAAGTTAGTAAATTTATTTTATATTTTAAATTATACAATTTGTTATTTGTATTGTATACTGTTATTTTAATAGTTTAATTTAACTAATTTAGTATATATGAAACACTTGATATTTTATTATAAAATTATAAATTTAGTAGACTAATGAATTTGGCTAGTTTCAAGTATAAAATTATTTTTTTACGATTTGATGAAAAAAATTATTTTTTTTATTTTTTATCAATTTTTTTCCTTAAACTGAATCGAACAACCCAATTATCATTGGTTCTGGTCATGAAAAAAAATTCCTAAAAATCAAAACAACTCAACCCAATTAAAATAATTGATTTAGTTTTTATTTTCTCCCAAGACCTAAACAATGCAAACTGTGAACACACTTGAGCAAAAGAGGTAGGTCAAAGACTTTAGAGAATGCAAAATTTCATAAATTATTTTTCTTTTTTGCATCTTTAAAGGATTGGTTACTAATTGTGCAACAACTCAAGTTTCAAATATTGCAATCTCCAAGGTAATTTAATAGTTTGTGGTTTTTGTTCTTTGAATAAAGAAAATATTTAGGGCTTGATTGGTTTGGTTTTGTTTTTTAGTTTTTGAAAAGAGTTTTCAAAAATAGTTTTCAAAAACTATTTTCGAGAAGAAAAAAAAAAACTTGTTTGACAAGTGATATTTGAAAATTATTTTAGAGATGTAAAAATAGAAAAATTTGTTAATGTTTATTAGAATTTCATCAATTAAAAGTAAAAAATAACATATTCTGATTGTATTTTGAGTTTTCAAAACAAAAACTGAAAAGCAAAACTATTTTCAACTGTTCCAGTTGTTAAAAACTAAAAAATCAAAACTGTTTCCGAAAACTGTTTTCAGAAAATACTACCCAAACAAGTTTTTTAATTTTTAAAAACTAAAATACTGAAAACAGTTTTATAAAACTGTTGCCAAATAAGCACTTAGCATCTGTCTTTTGCAAGTCAATATGTTAATTTGATCTGTGATGTTGGTCGTCTTGTTGGGTGATTTAATTAACATGTAATGTCGTTGATTTTAAAGGTTGGATGATATATAATACTTATATGTTTTGTGGAGTATTTTTTCTCCTTTTGGATTTACAATTTTTTTCATATAAGTATAGGTTGGTGGTAATGTTTGATCTAGATGGTTGTAGTTAGGGAAGAAAAATAAACTCTTACTTGTGAGTAATCTCCAAACTTATATCAAAATTGACAGGGAATCCCTGAGACTGGACACAGGCACAGGTACGAATAATATCTTATTTGTTAAGACAAAAATAGGAATATACATACTTATTCTATCCTCATCCCCGCTCTTGTCCCCGTACTTATTTTAATAGCCAAAAGACCCCAAACTTTTATCATTGACTTATTAGAATTAGTTTTCAAACCAAATGATTCATGCAAGGTGATTTTAAGTTTCTCTTTTAGTTTTGAAAACAGAAATATGTTCGGAAAAAATAGTTCTGATTTAGTTTTTAGTTGTTTTCAAAACAGTTTTCACCCAATTAAAAAACAAAAAAATTTAGTTTTCAAATTCTATTTTTATTTTTATTCAAATTCATCGTTTAACATACTTGTCACCATTGACCGGTGATTATTGGTCGTCACCTCTGACCGACGGTCATGACCACCACTTCTAATTGACGGTCACAGGTCGTTGCCTCCAACTGATGACCATCTGTCGTTGCCTCCAACCAACGGCTATGAATCGCTACTTTGACTAACAGTCACAACCACCATTTCTAATCAACCATCATTAGCCGCCACCTCTAACCGGTGGTCACTAGACGTCATCTCTTATCAATGATCATCGATTGCTACCTTTGATCAACGGTCACCGATAGCCACATTCGACTGCTGATCATCGATCGCAACCTTTGATTAATGGTCACCAACCTCTACATTCGACAAAAAATCACCGACCGCCACTTGTGATTGACGATCACCAACTATCACCTTTGAGTAATGATCATCAACTGTCACCTTTGATTGATGGTCACTAGTTGTCACCTTCAACTGCTGATCATCGTCGTCATCTCAGAACGATGGTAACTTGATATATGCCAAAGGGGGTCAACCTAATTTTCGGTTTATGTTTTATTTGTAATTTTCGTTACTATTTTAAGGAATTTTTTATTGGCCTTATGTATTTTCCAAGTTGGTTTTAACTGTGATGTATACTAAATAAAGTTAGCCTAATAGGATTAATGAATTATTTAATTCATTTTTTAGGAGTTATTATTTTGAACAGACACTTAGTATATAAATAGAAAAATTATTGTATTTCAAACAAGATTATAAGTTTAAAGAAAATTGAGTTTTCTCATGTGAGAATTATATGGAGTTCTGAGTTATAAAAATCATATTTCAATCTTATCAGGTTACGTTGTGACGACCAACCTCATGACTTATCACTCATCTTTTCATTTTTCTAGAGTATGACAACAATATCCTTTTCCAAACAAAAATATAAAAAAAATAACAAATTTCCATTTTTTTTCTTTCAAACCAAGATTCAAGGTGATATTGCTTTCGTTTTCGCATCATAACAAGTAACCATCTCCAACTAGCGATCATCGGCCACTATCGTCGATTTTTGGTCTCCAGGGAGGAAAAACTTATAATTGTTAAAATTTGAAAACAATGTTTAAATTTGAAAACCAAAACAATGTTGATTTTAAAAGTTTGAAAACTTAAAGTAAAACTAGTTTTTTATTTTTATAAATTTAAAAAATGCAAACAAAAAACCACCACGAATGTGCTTGATTTTTGTTTTCTTCACAAATTACAATATGGGATGTAAAAAAAGTTTGATATTTAATTTACAAATTAAAAACTTTGCACTTATTAAATATTGCTTGAATTAATATCATTATATCCACTTTATTTTTTATTAAAAAATTATTATAATTTTTTGTAGGTGTTGGATGGGTATAGATATATTTGACACCTGATGAGGGTGAGAATAAAGACATAAATATCACACCATTGGGTATGAGAATAAAGATGGAGTTTCAGAAGCAGAAATGACCATGAGAATGTCATACTCATCTCTATTCAGTCTCGTTGCCACACTTAATTATAGATAATTTATTGTAGTCCAAAACATATATGTCTTGTACATTTTGTTTGATAAATGAGATCTACTAGTTTTGTCTTCCAAAAAAGGTTTAAACATGTTTTTTATCACTACTAAATGTGCCAATTTTGTTTTTTATATCTATTGTTTTTTGTTTTAATCTCTAATAAATTTTTTATTTGATGTTTGTACTTAAACCTCCTTAGATAGCAATCTAAAAAGTTATCAAAATAATTTTGAAAACCTTTTAGCTGGGACTAAATACAAAGAAATAATTTACTGGAACCAAAAACAAAATTTATTAATTTAGCATTAACCCAAAAACATGTTTAAGCAAACAAAATGATAGAAAGAAATTATAACTAACCGTAAAAGAACAACAAAATAAAAACGATAGAATTTGATGTATATCTAATTCTAGAAAACAAAATAATTAAAAACACTATGTAAAACAAACCAATTATGTGAATAAATATTTTGCAGAATAATATGAATTAAAGAAAGAACTATTTTTCACCTACCTTTCCCCTTGATTAAACTATCCCATTGCTACTATAAGAACAAATAGAGATAAACATTTTTTAGTTAAAATAATAAATTTTAAAGTAATGATAAAGAAAAAATGAAAAAAAAAAATTGATGTTTGAGAAAGCTTAATTCATAATAAAAAAATGTAAAAAAAAATCAATGTAGTTTCATGTATATCTAATTTTAGAAGACAAAAGAATTAAAAACACTGTGTAAAACATAACAATTATGTGAAGAAATATTTTGCAAAATAGTATGAATTAAAGAAAGAAATATTTTTTACCTAGGTTCCTCTCCTTGATTATATATGATCTCATTGATGCAATAATGGAGAAAAATAAAGTTAAACAACATTTTAGTTAAATAATAGCTTTTAAAGTAAATATATAAGAAAACATGTGTAACAAAAAAAAATGAATGTTCGAAAAAGTTTAATTCATGATTAAAAAAACACGGAAACATATAAAATTATATTTTTACTTTAGGCCAAATCATTTACAAATATGGATCACAAAAATACTGACATTTGTGGGTATCATCCCAAAGTTGTTCCGATTTTGATGAATATTACTTATTTTGATAGGTATAGGTACAAGTATTATCCGATGTGATCAACAAGTATGTATGTGATTACTCATCCCGTACTTGAATCTGTATTTTCCTGTTATAATTTTAATAATTATATAATAAGTTTAAATTTATATATTTAATAAAAAAAATTAATTCTTAAACTTTAATTTATAATTTTTTGTGATTAATTATTTTTTATATACTTTTTAAAATTAAAATATAATTAATAACTTATATATATATAATTTATTTAATAATAATTAAGTAAATTTAAATTGTAAAAAAATAATATAATGAGTACTTATGGATATATCTAAACTAAAAAATATCTAATAAAGACGAATGAAGATTAAAATTTCATACATATTTTTTTAATATCTAAATCCAAACATACTTGTACTTTGCGAAGACAGAAATAAAGAATATCAAACTCGCACCCGCCCATTGCATATCTATTTATACACATAAATGAATAGTAATAATATGTTAACTAGCATAATATTAATTAATGTGTTAAATGACATATCTATAGACACACATATAATCAATAAACAAAGCTAAAAGTTCCTTTCTTACTTGCTACATTCTTATAAGATAATTAATATAAAAATAGTTTAAGTGTGCTACAGAAAATATATATGACCATTAATATTTTGTTCAAAAGATGGATTATTGCTCAGAATCATACTTCATCTCATTAAAAAATAATAATAAAATTTCATTTTATCCTCATTTCGAACACAAAAAGAAATAATTGTTTTAGTTAGATAAAATAAAATCCACGTTATGATTAAATCAAATTTTATTTCAAAAAATTAAATCGAAATTATGATCTAGCAATTTACAGGTGTTTAACATTTTTTATCATATAATGAGTAAAATCAATGACTATTATCGTAATATAATTTCCATCTAATGGTTGACAGATAAACGTCTTTTACATACATAATTAAATCAATGACTATTACTAAATTACGTTTTGATTTAACATGACACACTTGTTCAATTTTCCTTTGCATATATTATTATTATTATCATCATCATAATATAGTATTTAAGGGTTGACATTTGATAAAACTTATTTTACGTCTAAAATAAAATCAATAGCTATTATTAATTATCTTCACCCAAGCTATTATTAATTATAGTTTTGATCTAACTTGTTCAAACTTTCTTCACATATAGTAATAGATAGATTGTAAATAGTAATTTAATCCGAGTTTTTAAAAATCATTAGAAGAAAATTACTACATTGAGGTATTTTTAGAAATTAAGGTGCCAATTGGAGGTTTTTAAAAATCATATACTAAACTCAACAATCAAAATTAATTAAGATATCTAATATATAATCTGGTTGGTGAACCAAACAAGGAAAAAGGAAATCGGGAACAGGGGGAGGGAGAGGAGAAGCGAAGGAAACAAACAAAGCGCATTCCACGTGCCGAGGCTCCTCGATATTAACGAGCGTAGTTGAACCCGACTGCGTTAAGCCTTTCCTATAAATACACACATTGTCCCTTTCTTCTTTCATTTCAGACACACTTCGTTCTCTCCGTCATTTCCCTCTCCCTCCCTCCGATCCAGATCTCTCTCTTTCTCCAATGGCTTCCATTACGCAATCCTCCCTCTCCCTCGCCTCTCTTCCCAATCCTTCTATGGTATTTTCTCCTCTTTCCTTACTTCTTCTTCCTCCATTCTTTTTGTAAGATCTTTTTCCCCATTCTTAACCGGTTCAATTAAACTGTTTCGTTGCTTCTGACTTTCAATTCTACATGTTACCCACATAATTAATTTATGATTCACTTGTGTGGATTCTTCTTATTATTTTATATTTCCTCGACTCATTCTGTTCTTGTCGGATACAACAACAGGTACCAGGTACCAGGATCTCCATCCCAACTTCACTTTCCCTTTCAATTGAGGGGAGAAACTTCCCCTCCCTTACATTGCAGCCCAGAGCACGTAGGTTTCAATTCAGATGTGCGGTAAGATTTGCAGCCTAAAACCCTTTTTTTTTTGCCTTACTTTGCTCTGTTGTCTCTATCTTTAGTTTAATTTTATTAATGCCTAAACAACTTTTGGATTCTGGACAGTTCATATTTCTTTCTTAGCTTCTGCTATTGAAATTTTCTATTCTACTAAACTATCCTCATGACTGACACTGCTACTATGATGTTTGTTGTCACAAAATATCTTATATTAAATTATCTCTGTTGCTTTATGCTCTTTGTTTTCTATTATGTGCTTAGAATTAGAATATCCATAACAAAAATGTTCTGGCCAGTTTTGGTGGCTTGAACTTTTGTAACATGGAAGATGATATAACCAGCAAAAGTGTTTTTCTCATGCAGGCTAAACCAGACACAGTGAAGAAGGTGTGTGACATTGTCAAGAAGCAATTGGCCCTGCCAGAGTGTTCAACTGTTACTGGAGAGTCTAAATTTGCTGCACTTGGAGCTGATTCTCTTGACACGGTATTTTTGTATTCACTATTTATCTGTGAATTTTTTTTACGGTGTAAAGTCATGATACTTAAAATTAGTAAATATAGAACTATATGCATGTCTTGTTGAGATTTTATTTTTTGCATGTTAGTGCTTTTACAGTTATTTTTGTTCTCTCTCGCTGTAATGGCATGGAGGACTAACATTCTTTACCATGAGAAAGTGGTGATGAATTGCATATTCATATTTTATCACAGCATGTTTTGATACATTTCCCTGGATGTTAATGAAAGATCATCCTTTTGTTAGCTGGTGTCTTGTGGCTAGTCGTTTCCCTTATAAGTACTTGCTGACTAAAGGAAAGAGTTAGGCTACCATTGATACTGCTGATATAACAGGAAATCGTAACAATTTTTTTTTTTCCCCCTTTTTCTTAATCTACAGACTACAATTGTGTTCCTCTGATAAAATGCCTGAAGTTGTCTACATAGTTCTTACCTTATTATTATTGCGTCCTTTTTTGAAGGCCTCAGTTTGTTTAAGCAATTTAAGGTTTCTTCATCCGTGGTTGCATTCTTTCTCTATATAATCTATATCATGTTTGACATGCTTCCCTTTTCTTTTTAAATTTTTATTTTTTTTTTTTGTGAAGAGGGGAACGAAACCTTCTGACCTCTATTCCCTTAACTCACCCATGAGCTAACTTCAATTGGCGTGCTAAACTTTGACACTTTGTTCTTGTGTTGTCAGATCAAAACACAATATCGGTTGTTTGTGTTTGATGATTTTAGACTTGCTTTTCAATTTGTGCAGGTCGAGATTGTGATGGGACTTGAGGAGGAATTCGGTATTTGTGTGGAAGAAGAAAGCGCGCAGACCATCACCACCGTTCAAGAAGCTGCTGATATGATTGATAAGCTTCTTGAAAGCAAGGCTTAAACTAGTAGTAAAAAGGACATGTATGTCCATTTTGAAGTTTTTTGCTATTTTGATGCAAGGGAATTTAAATGTTTTAATTTTTAGCTTTGTATTACAGCTTGATTTGTTCTTCAAGTAACTGCTAGTTCTTTTCTTGATTTGTATTGGGATTACTATAATAATAGTTTCAATGTTATAGAACTCGTGCCATTTTGTTCTTGTTTGATGAATTTGGTTGTCAAAATCGCGTACATGACATGTTTTTTAGGCACTAATTGTGTTCTCTCCATGACTACATGATACATCAAAACATGCATCTCATTCTATCATTTCCGGGAGAAACAAGTATTATATATAGACTTGCATGACCAACAAAATTTAGAAATGATTCCTCCGGTCTTTTGAATGGCTGATTACTTATTAACTATGTAGGTGTGGCGAAACCTTCTTGTATTTGTATGGTTTGGTTCAGGTTGTGATATTAAACTAACTATTAATTAGTGGTCACAGTATGTTTTTTCTATGGATGCATAAAACTTTGGAAGGAAGTATTATAGATTTACTCTTTCTCGAGCTAAGGCGTTGGCACATCTTACCAGCATACTGAGATTAAGGTGCAATTTGTGAAGACTAAAAGCCAATAACCTCTTCCCAAAAAGTAAAAGCAGGGAGATAAAGGATGGCATCTTCGATACAATTTTATAAAACTGATTTTAATATTTTAGTATTTAAAAATTAAAAAAAATATTTAATTATTTTTTTTTTAAAATTTAGGTTTTAAAAACTAAAAAAGAGAACAATCATAACTAGTTTTTTTTTTTATTTTTTCTATTTATGTTTTGAAAAATAAAAATACAATAAAAATATCTTATTTATTTTTTATTTTAATGATATTTTTTTGTAAATATGAACATTTTTTTTATTTTTATATCTTTAAAATACTTTTAAATAACACTTATTAATTTTTTTTTAGAAAACAGTTTTTCAAAATTCTATTAAAAACTAAAACAAAATAAAAAACCCATCAAAGTGTTTTTCCTCTTCCAAAAAAACAGTTTACACGTTTCTTTCTTTGCCAAAAGGAAAATGCTGTATATTTTGTTTTTGGTTCTTAAAAATTTTAAATAATTTTTTTGAATGAAATTAATTAAATTTAGTTATTAAAAATAATATAAATATGAAATTTCAAAAATAAAAAAAATATTTTCAATTTTCAGATTAAAAATAGGTTAAATTTAAAGAAAAAAATATTAAAGATTTGTTGTACATAAAATAGTAAAGATGTGCAGTAAAAGACTTTTGAATTATAATTATTTATTTATATATAACTTTTCATTTATGTATGATTTTTTTTATAAGTTTCAGCTAACGAAGGTTGCAAGTATTTTTATCAAATTATTTCATACTTAGGTTTAAGATCAGTCTGTGTAAAAACAATTTTTTTTAAAGTTAAAAACATATTTGTAATAAAAGAATAAACGCACAAAATATTTGAAACATATAAACGAAAATAAAGTCTAAAATAAAATAAAAACAGCTTATGATTATCCCTTAATAAAACAAAACTACCAACATCACAAAAAAAACGTAACTGCAACTTAGAATTAAAAAATAAGAACTACTAACAACCCAAAGGAAATAAAAAACCCTAGCAACATCAATCAAGAAGCGGTTATTTTTTATCCTAGCAATCGGAGTCACCAACAGACTTTCCATCAGCAGGTTTAACAAAGTTTTTCCAAAAAGGGTGCTTTTGCCACACAACATGCATTTCTTCGATGGGAATGCCCTTGGTCTCCGGTAAAAGTTTATAGATGAATATGCTCATAAGGATGACAAAGCATGCAAAGAAAATGAATAGTCCAAACTTCATGTGGCAAAGCATTGCAGTGAAAATTTGAGCAATGGCAAAGGTGAAGATCATGTTGACAGACACATTTATACTTTGTGCAGCCGATCTCACTTCAAGTGGGAAAATCTCACTTGGCACCAACCATCCAAGAGGACCCCAAGACCATGCAAATCCTGCCACATACACACATATTCCAACCACAACTATTGTAGCATACCACTTTGGCAACTCTCCTGGATTTCCATCAATTCCAAATTTCCATGCAATTGCAGTAGTTATCACAGCCTGCACCAAAACAACAAATTAATTAGCATCACATTACTACTCAAAGGGTTAATTAATTTTCTAGTGATTTACCTGGCAAAGAAACATCTGTGCCCCGCCTTCTAAGAAAAGAGTGCGCCTGCCGAACTTGTCAACGGTGAATATTGAAACGAGAGTGGCGATTGCGTTACACCCACCGGTAATCATGGCAGACATGAGAGAAGCAGTGGCACCAAAACCAATGGTTTTAAACAAAACAGGGGCATAAAATGTAATTACATTCATGCCCGTGAGTTGCTGGAAGAAGGGAATTGCAATGGCAAACGTAAGCTGAGGTCTGTATTGCCTCTGCAACAAAGTGGCCCAAGGGTGTTTCACTGCCTTCGAGGATTCACTCGCCGCCACAAGATCCTTAAACTCCTCCTCAACATCATCAGTTCCTCGAATCTTAATCAACTCTTTCTTGGCTTCCTCGTCTTTACCACGTGCAATCAACGAACTTGGCGAGTCAGGAAGACAGAGTGAACCTATGATTATCATTATGGCAGGAACTGCTGCAAGACCCAAACTGTAGCGCCACCCTTCACCGTTCTTCATTTTGGCAAAAATATAGTTTAAGACATTCGCCACAAAGATGCCAATAGTGATTGCCAATTGGAACATCATATTCAGAGCACCTCTGTACCTGTACGGAGCAACCTCGGACACATAGATAGGCACAGACTGTATACAAACAAACATCATAATTTCATAAGAAGGATTTTTTAAAAGCAGACAAAGAAAAGTAATAGGTTGTGAAAAAGGGCACCTGATTGGCGCATCCAATTCCAAAGCCAAGAAGCATGCGACCAACAATGAGCATCCAAACTTTTTGAGCAAAGGCATTGAGGCCAGCACCACAGAGAAAGAGCAAACCCCCACAGAACATGGTAAGTCGCCTTCCAAAGACTCGAGTGACGGTTGATGCACAGAGTGATGCAACCAGAGCAGCCAAATACAGAGAAGACGTGAACAACGTCAAGGTTTGGCTGTCGAATTTGCAGTACTGGTTCACCGACGCCTTTATGTTGTTCTCCTTCTCATACACTTCCGGGAAGAATTTCAGCAGAAAGGGATCCATAGAGGTCACACCACCTACATGTTACACAAAATTCTCTTGTCACATTATATGTCTCACCAAAATAATAAAAAAAATCGTCTTTCAATGCCACCTGATATGCCAAGATCGTAGCCAAAAATGAGTCCACCGAACGCAGCTACGAAACATGTCATGAACACTCTGAAGGTAAGTTTGCCGGGATAGTTTTTGCCCCCTTTGCCATCAATGAAACCTCCTGCCATTGTAATTTCCACACACACAAATTAAAATAAAAATATCAGTGATCTAACACTCCACCATTATGTTAATTTATAGCACTTCAATTCAAAATATTTTTACACTAAAAAAAGATAATTCAGTTAAGATATATAGATTCATTTTGGATAAGTACATCTGTGTTACACTGATCTTCATTCTCTCCTTATCTGTTTTTCGTTTAGTTGTTTGATTCTCCGAATTATTCTAACTCTTCTGTTATCTTCTAACTAACTCATAATTCACACTCTTCTTATCTTTTCTCCTAGAGTCTTATCTCCCGCATTATTCTAATTTTTATAATTTATGTTTATATTTTGTATTTTATATACCTTTGATTGTAACCAGGCTTATTCAAGTAAGAGGTGTTTTCTATACCTTTTTATACACCTTCTCTGTTATTTCTCATTTAAAAGTAGTGCTTGGATAACTTTTTTTTTTTTTTTTTAGTTTTTGGAAAAGTAAAAAAAAAATAATCATGAAGATTAGATTCTAAGCTTCTCATCTCCCAGCTTATCAGAGGAATGTTCTCATTTATTTTTATTTTTTTTCATTAAATCAAGGTTTCTTTATGTCTCAAATTTTAAAAATAGTTTTTAGTCTTTAAAATTTAAAATAAATTACTTTAATCCTTTAAATTTAAAATGATTTAAAATAAATTACATGATAATAGTTGAAGTTACATCAATAAATTTATTAATGTCATCAAGATTAAAGAACTGAAAACATATTTTTCAACATTTTAGATCAAAATAATTATTTTTAATTTTGGAACAAAAAATATAATTAACACAACTTTTAGGGACTAAAACATACTTAAGTAAAAAAAAAATTGTCAACGAATGAAAAATATTTTATTATTTTAATATATTTAATTTAAAAAATTTAATACTTTAATTTTTATATAACTTTTTTACTAATATTAAGGAATGTTGTTTCAACAATCTTTTTACCTTAACCGTGAGAATAAGAATAAAAAGTATGGGAAAAAAAGTTAAAACATTTTAAAAAAGATAAAAGATAGATAATAAAATGATTTTAATCAGAATCTATTGATAGCAAAAAAAAATATTATACTCACATTTAATCATACTTTCTTATGATTTTTAAATTAATAATTTTGTGAAATAAGAACTATTGTGATTAAATCTGAAAATAAAACATATAATAAATGTGAGATTGCAGTTAATTCCCTTCAAAAAATTAAGTTCGAGAAACAAAGACACTCTAATTAATATAAATATATATATATATATATATATAAACGGTTGTATAGTTTTATCTAAGTATTACTTTTTTTTATAAAGTTAAATCATTTCACATCACCAAATCATTCATTTCACTTGGTAAATCAAAATTCGTTTTGCATTGTATTGTTATGTTTCTCCTATCATTCATTCCATAATAGTAGGTCTTCATATATATTTCACAAAAACATATATATACATCACCTATAATAAGATAGGTCTCTCAAATTAAAATTTGTAGCCACTATTTTGTTTTATTACATATACTTTTTATTTTATACAATATTTTTAATTACCTATTTAAATTATTCCCTTTAAAATTTATAACATTTCATATTACTTTTGAGTTTCTTTTTGACCTTTTATTTTCAAAGAAAATATAAGTAAACTTCATATCCTTAAAACATATTTTTAGGACATTACTAACTAAAACTTCCTTAAAAGAAGAATATGAGTGATCGTTTAATTACACTAATTCCCAAAAATGTATTGTCCCTCATTTGACCATCCTTTCTCTTAAAAGATATGTCAGGACCCTTTCATGTACCTTAGATGACAAATTCATTTTAGAATAGAATCAAAATCAAATCACTCTCTCCCCTTTAATGAAGGTACAATTTAATCATAAAAGCATTAAAGAGATCAATTAAAAAGGAATTCGATCAAAGACTCAAAGATAAAGTGCTAAGCAAAGACTCTACTTCAAACTCATTTTTGGACAAAAATAAAGCAGGAAAAAGTATGATAAGAAACTTACCATTTGTCATGATCATTTGAAACTAAGGATAAATTAACTTCTACTTACTGAATCATCATTGGTTTACGACTCAAAAGGTGAAATTCAAATTGTGTGAAGTGGTTGAAGCAACCACATTCAAAACAAAGGTAAAAGTTGTCCTCGAGAAGACAACTCTGACACATTGTTGGTATGCAAAGTCTCTGATCAAAATAAGTGTTGTATAAAGGCAATAGTGAAACACAATATAAAAAAAGGCGATGAGTTCAATGATAAGTCTTCAAGATACTTTAAATGTTAAGATCATTGACCAAGTCCACATTCAAAATCCCTATAGGAAGATGAGCAACCGTGACATATGAGGAAATAGAGGATCGATTGAGGGAGAATAAAACCAAACCATCAAAGTTAGTAGAAGTTATATAATTTCAAGTGTTTAATATTCTCTCTTTCTCGTTGCAATATCTGTTTAATTTCACTCATCTTGAGTGATTAGAAGCTTTAGAAAAAACAACCTTCTTTTACTAGCCAAAAATACGCATCCCCTTCACTTCGTGAGTTAAATAGTGAGTCAAACTTTCTTATCCTTTCTTCAAGAGTTAATCTTGTAAATCATTCAAACATTCTTCTTATATTTATCCAAGAGTGGTTAGTTGTTTAATGCTAAATAGCACTCAAGTTTCAAGTTTTAAACTCAAGGGAAATTTAAGGATAAACCAGAAGTGAGTGATATAAAACATACATTTTGTAAAGCAAGCAAGTAATAGAAGGAATATTTGTGTATCTTTTAAGAGGTACTTAGAAGCGAACCAGACGTACTTAGGTTTTGAGCAAACTAGTATAAAAACAAAATAATTATTCTTACTATTTTCTATTATTTCAAATTTTTATACCATATGTTTTACTATTATTGGAACTATAAAAAGGTTCTTATTTTAAAACATCTTAAAACTATTCCATTAAGTTTCTTAAGGAAGTTTTTGAAATAGTTTATGAAAAAATATCTGCTTTATTCAATCCCTTTATAGAGTTAATCCTTATTTCGATTTATAATATGAAACAATGAAAGTAGATGAAATAGCGGTGATTTAATGTCTAGTTTTACATGTTGAACATCATAATTTCTATTTTCACAAAGATATATTTTAAAATTACAAATTAGATATTATAGGGATAAAAATGTTTTTTTAATCTATTTTAACGTGCATTTATGTTGCCAATCATCTCTTACTTGCACATACTTTTTGGACAAAAACATTTTTAGAAGTATTTCTAATTTATTCATTTTAATTTATTATTTTTATCATTATTTTAAATTTTAATCTTAATTTTAATATTTTAAAAATAAAGAGAAGTACTAGATAAACCCTCTTTTCTAAAATTCACCCTATGATTAGTTAGAATTTATTAAAAATTACTCAAATATAAAAATAAAGTTTATTACATTATGAATTTTATTTATCATAAAAACAACTCAAATAGATAATCAAAGTCGTAAATAAAATTAGTCCTCCAAATATAAGTCTAATACAATCCATGTTACCAAACTCGTCAACTCATAAACTTGATCAAGAAAGTGTGCAAATGCTTCAAAAGACTCAAAAAATATGTATATTTCCTCCTGAAAGACTCAATGAAAACTCCTACTGGAACCCATGTAGCCTTGACATGAATGAGAGGAAAAAAATAATAATGTAAACCTCTTTTGGATAAGTATAATTTAGTTAAAATAAAGGTTATCAAAGTCTATCTAACCATCCACTCAGTGTTTAAGATCAAGGTCGTTTTGAAAGATTGAAGATTAACTCATCTGCATTAAAAAATATAAATAACTTATAATCTTTATAATTTTATATTTCAAAAATCATACTATATAAAAAATTGACAATACAATTCTAATTTATAAATCTATAATAGTAATTGTATTAAGGAAATAACAAAGACAAAAATAAAACACAAATAATAAAGCAATTGCAACAAAGAAAGAATTGACGAATTATATGAAAAATATTTTTTTATTTTTTATATTAATGTTATGAATATATAAATTTTTTATTTTTGTTAAATTTTATATTAATTTTTATTTTTTCAGAATGTGCATTTATAATTTCGAAAAGGTGCCAGAAGAATCAGACTCTTTAAAAAATATTTAATATTTTCCAGAACTATGTTTAAAGATAAAAGTGTTGAAAATACTTTTCAAAATATACATTAATCTATACTTTTAGAGAGTACCTTTTGAAATAGCACATTATCAATGGCATCATGATGTGTAATCTCTCTTTTTTAACCTAGAAAAAATAATAACAAAAAAAATATAACAAGAAAGAATAAAATGCACCCATAATTTTCTCCTATCCACTATAAGTGATTATTTGGGAGAAAATTCAAAGATAATTGGCAAGAATATGAGGTAGAAGTAAATAAATGATAAAGGTATAAAAAAAAAGTATAAAATTAATAAAAAAAAGTTGTAAGAATATAACTTAAAAAGAATCATGGACTACAAAATTATGGGTTTAAAAAATAATATAGATAAAATAGAATTAGAATTTATATTAGAATAAAAATGAATTTTAGTAACAAAGAAAATATAAAAAAAGGGAGGAACGTTGATTAATTATATGAAAATACAATTATAAAAATATTTTAAAAAATATTTACAATAAATATCAAAAGAATTATATCAACAAAAAATAACATTATTAATTATTAACATTTAACTTATAACAAAATAGTATACTAATTACGGTAGGAGGCTTAAAAAACATTAGCCTGTAAAAATCTTTCCTACTTCAGCAAAGAAGCTTTTATATATATATATATATATATGGTTGCAAGCCAATTATAACATATATTGTATTATATCAACATTATTTTGATTATTTTTTTCAAATCATGTGATCAATTAGTTAACTTATTGAGGCAATATAATTAAGGTTTTATGAGAGTCAGTAAATTTGACCACTAGAATTATAAAAGTTTATTTTTTTAAAATTATACTTATAAATAACATAAAAATTAAAGATTATTAGAGAATTTCTTCTTGTACCTCTATAATTTCTTCCTACACTTCTATAAAGGTAGGAAAAGTCTCAAATACCCTAGGTAAAAAAATAATATTAATCCTAGTAAAAAATTTACAATTTTTTTTACAATCCGGATAGGGGTGTCCAAATTTGTAAAAAAAAATTACAAATTTTTTTATAAGTCCGAACAAGGGTTTCTAGACTTAGTTCAGACATGGGTGTCCGGACTCAGTCCAGATAGGGGAGTTCGGACTTGTAAAAAAAATTACAAATTCTTTTACAAGTCCGGACAAGGGTTTTCAGACTCAGTCCAGACAGAGGTTTCCGGACTCAGTCTGGACAGGAGTGTCCTGACTTGTAAAAAAATTGTAATTTTTTTACATGTCCTGACAGGGGTATCCAAACTTCTAAAAGAAAGTTGCAAAATTTTTTACAAGTCCAGACACCTCTGTCTGAATTTGTAAAAAAAACTAATGTACCGAGAGAAGATAAATGAAAAGTTGAACCACGAAGAACAAAGCAAATGCAACGAGGATGAACAACAACGTACCAAGAAGAAGAGAAAACCAATTATTCAGTGAGAAGAAAAACAAAATCATGCAAGATAAGCTAACGAGAGAGATGTGAAACGAGAGAGAGGTGCAAATGAAAGAAAAAAGAAAGAGGTGCGTGGTAATTAAATTTTTACTGTTTTCATTAAGGGTTTTTTTGTCATTTTGAGAAATTATGGAGGTATAAGGAGAACTTATTGAAGTGAAAAAATTCTCAGATCATGAATACATAATAAGTTTAGATCCACATAATAAGTTTAATTTACTTCAAATAAATACATATTAGAGTCAAAACACTTAAAATTTTAAAACATTTTTAGACAAAAGAACAAATTATATTTAAAACACTCAAAATTAGAATTAGTACAGGAAAACTCCACCCAACAAATTTGCTCACAATTCTACTCAAGAGTTTACTCCATTTCTACCGAGTTTGCTCTAATTTTACTGAGTTTACCACCTTTTCAATTCTACATGTAATTTAACTTGTTAAGAGCTTGTAAACTTGTACAATTTTACGTTAACTCACGATTTTGATAACTATGAATGTAATAATTATAATATATATATATATATATATATATTACATTAATAAAAAAGTTTAAAAATTATATATACATAACATTAATATAAACATTTTTTTTTTTTATAATTCTTCAATTCTTTCTTTATTTCTTATACATCGGTCAAAAATCGTCAGTAACATTATATAATTTTGTAATTAATGATTTAATAAAATATATTCAATATAAGAAAAAAATGGATATAATTTAAAATAACATTCTAGTATTGTTATAATTTAGATAATTCAATTTTAATATTTAGAACAAAAAACTATACAAGAGTGGTAATTGACCCTACCTACATATGCATGTATATATATTTTTGTACATCACAATTTTTTTAAATACATCATTGTACAATTTTTTTGTTTAGAGTTCATAGATATGCAGGTCTTTAGACTTTAATTGTAAATAGAATTATGAGCGTCAAGATGGATTTTAGAGTTAGAGATTGGGTAATGCTAGAGATTTTAGAGGTGCAAATAAATTTGGGACACCTAGTCTTGTATATCATTCAGTAATATTAGCATTACTATATTTATAGAGAACATCTTGGGTATGAAGTAGAACGTAAAAAGTTTTGCACATGATATGCTATCATGATATCCAAGGAATAAGACAGCAAAACCAGACAAAACAGGATTACCTAACACTATGCTATTCATATTTGTCATTTGTTTGGGAAGCATGTAACCGGTAATTGGACGGAAAACAATAACAAAACGCATGATTCCGGCTGATCAGGTGTTTGTCACGTGCACTTCAGTTGTAACTTAGAAAATATTGTCAATACCTTAAACCATGTGCCATCACCTAAGTTGATTACATGCTAACCTGACAAAGCTGGAAGCAAATAAATCTTACATTTCCAGCTTATACGCAAAGTGAAACAGGAAAAGCAAAAGTCTCTTGAAAAGTTCAATCATGGACCTCTGATTGGAAAAGGTAAAGGATCATCATTTAACATAATGGAAAAACAAACAAACCAAACAAAAAAGGTTTAACCTCAATAATTACAACCGGTGAATCAACAGTAGGGTAATGAAAAAGAAAATTGACACTGTTGAAAAATTATGCTCAAGCCAATCTAGAAAGAAACAGGTTTATTA
Organism: Psophocarpus tetragonolobus; assembly: GCA_037954015.1. Lineage (NCBI taxonomy): Eukaryota > Viridiplantae > Streptophyta > Magnoliopsida > Fabales > Fabaceae > Psophocarpus > Psophocarpus tetragonolobus. The sequence continues at coordinate 98,602,568 of CM075688.1, forward strand.
TATTATCATATACTACAAGAATGAAAAATTAACATACAAGAAAGAGAAATCTAGCCTAATAATTGGAATCTGCTACATCCCAAATCACTCATACTCTCATACAGTGCAACAACCAGTATGCTGCTAGACCTGCAAAAGCAGAAGTAGCTAAGCTACCAACTAGACTTCTAGGGGCATGGGAAGAAGCCTGCATTGATCCAAATGGTGAAAAAGCAGAAAGAGGTCCAGGAGCCATTATGTCATCTGGGTTTGGAGGGCTTGGATTGGAAGGAATGGTGGGAATGTCAGAGCCAGCAGGAGTTGGCAACACACCACCAGGAGAAGGCAACAGTGGAGCAATGTCTGGGGACAGCTCTTGGAAAGGGGATAGTGAAGATGGAGGAGGATCTGTTAATGTTGCCGGTGAAGATGAGAGTGTGGGGACTTTGGGAATAGGCAGTGAATATGATGATAGCAAAGGTAAGGGCATGAAAGCCAGGATGATCATGAGTGTTACATAAACATTGTATGATGCCATTCTGATGAAGAGAATCCAAATTGAACTGCCTGGAAATGGATATAATTAAGTAAGGGTTTTTTTGAGGGAGATGGAGATGTGCGGGCATTTAGTGGAAATAATGATGGCAAGGGTTTAAATCGTCAGGCCTTGAAGCTCTGCAGGTACCCATCTCTCTCTCATCTCCTACCTAAGACTAGGTGGGGTCAAACAGAGCAACACGTGGCAAAAGACTATTGGGTGATGATAAGGAAACATAGTTTTTAACCTTGAGGAAGAGACAAAGATCGGAAAAGGTTTCCATGTGATGCGTTTGGTGAGAGAGAATCCTTTTCAGCCCGTGATATTTGGTGCCCTACAGCTCTTTATTTTCTGTTGATCTTTAAAGCTAATTTGTTAATAATAGCAAACGTGAAAACTGATTGTTAATTTGCTTTACAAAATTCACAATCATAGTGCTTCATCTTTCAAGGGTGATTTAAAAATACCCGGCAAACAGAGAGAACCAGAATGATTCAAAATTCATTGCGTATTCCAACTCTTACAAAAGGAGATGTGTGACCTTCTGTCGTCATGTGACTATTTTGCATGATACATGTCATTTTTTTTAACGCGAAGTTGTCTCGTGACGAACATTCCTATAAGCAAGCATAAATGAAGCTAGGCTGGACATTTTCGTTAGTTGAGCAGCATTATTGAAATAAGCCCTCTTACATGGCAGACAATCCTTCTGTCTTTGGAAGTATGTGTAGCATGGTACCTATCAAATAGGAATCTCAATCATATTCATGCAGTTTCATTGAAGGGTTTTTCGGGAATTCGATACTTGTGTCCTATACGTTACTTCATTTAGTGGTGAACTTGATGAAAGGAATCTAACCTTGACAGTTTTCATCTCAATCATGCTAATTATCTACTACATGGACATGCTAATTCTAGCCTAATCGATTTATGGAAAAATCTAGGAGAGGAAAAAATTCGTTCACTTATACTTTAATATTCAAGAAGATACAGTGTGCACATACTTTACATAGAAATACAGTGAAGCCTGAGTGGAATTCACCAAATTGCTCTACCTTTACCTGGAATTTAATAAGGCCTGGAATACAAGGGAAAACGGCGAACTAGAAGAGTTGCAGAGTCTAATGAGAGGAACATGACATAACATGATACCTACATTATTCAAATGCAGCGAGGCAGCCGCTGCAATTCCAAGGCTGCCAGCCCAGCTGTTTTGACTAAAGCTGGTACACCTGAACTTTTGAGTTCAGAAACTATGGCTTCAGTTCTTGAAATCTCGGGTTTAGATATTGATAATATCATAGCATGCAGTAAGTATTGCTTGCAAGCATAACCTAAAGCATGAAGCATTCGGTGCACCATCAAGTGAGGAATCCCTCTGTTCCAGGTCTCTAGAATCACAGTGACCTTGGGGAGGTTGGTTAGTATACCAGTGGTGGCTTCTCTAGGAGCTGCCTTGAGCAGTAAAACAACACATTCAGAAGCTATATCAGCAATACTGGTTTCCGCGGAGGCACTCAACTCTAGCAAGACACCAACATTGCTTCCAAAGTCTGCTATATCTTTTATACATTGCTGGATATCATCAATAGTACCACCACTCAACTCGGGAGGACAGTCCCCTAAGAGAGCAGGTTCTGTTGCGTAGCTGAAGCCTTTTGTACAGCTAACTGAACGTGCTAGAAAAGCCCTACACAACCCAAGAGTTGGCTCCAGCAAATCTTCCATACCCTTTGCATACACAAACTCAAGAAAGTTGCCAATCCTTCTAACCACCTTCAACTGAGAGAGTAATTTGGACTCCATCTCAGGAGCAGAAGCCAGAGCAAGACACAGCTTAACATTACTCACGTTTGCATTTGAGAGATCACCAAGCAAGAACTCAAAGCATTGTGAAATTGTCTTCAGATGTAGAATGTCCGGAATTGTAATAAAACCGTACTCCAGTAGCATGACAAGAAGCTTCTGTGCATAGATAGGAATAGGATCTTCATCTTCAACCAAGGTTGGGTAGAGAGGAAGAAAACGGGTATTTGAAATGAATTTCAGATCCTTCAATCTCTGCTCTTCTTCAATTGGTTCACTCAGAAGAATGATCATCACATCAAAAAGAATTTTAAGGCACAAAAATCTGGCATCACCATCTTTGTTACCCTTGTAGAGAACTGTCAAACTAGGGAGGATTTCACGTATGAAAATGTCCGGATTGCCAAGAATCACAGGAGATTCCTCGGTGAGGGACTCGAATATTCGAAGAAGGGTTATTTGGAAGTCATCTCTTCCCTGAAAGATAATGATTGAAAAGAATGATATCAAATACCGATTGTTACTTGATCAACTGAAAAAGTCATTTGCCATCTAACTAACAGTATGATACTATGATCCCATTAACGGTAAAATCAGGGAAATAATTGTCATCGTTTCGAGAAAGATTGAAGTAGCCAAACAATATGTGAAAATTAAGCTGGCAATGAATAAAATACCATTGTTCATTTGAATCAAGTTAAAATTTAATGAGGGCTATCGAAAAATAAAATAAAATCTAAAACTAAAGCCAAATTAAACATATAACTTCATATCAAGGGAAAAATTAATGTCAAGGCAAGAACATTAAGAAGAAATATTTAATTTTAAGGATTTATAAAATATTAAATTGATGATAAGAGCCGCATTAGTTATCAAAAGACAAATTGAGGAGAAAAACTAACTTTGATGGAAGTAATATCTGCTTTTTGTTTTAATGAAAAGTCATATCTCCTTAGCGAGAATAAATATTCATCCGCAATTTCCATTCTAACTTCACATGAGTGCAAAAACAAACATTTCTGTTGTTAATTACTCAATGCGAACTCTTAAGATTAAATAATCTGATACGAAACTTCATTTACAACTACTTACACGCTCAGTGAAAACAAATTATCATTCAACTACAAAATTACAATCATACACAAAATGCTTCTTATTTTCATTTCTCTACTTATCTAATATATGACTCCATTGTTAATGGTTGAGTAAAAATAAATAACTGCCTTTTAAGATTTATAAAGCTATCTATTTTTTAACTTTTAAGATAAATAGTAAAATATTTTTTTAAAAAATTTTAGAAAATATTTTCAATTAAAAAATATTTTTTCTTTATAAAAAACAAACAACTGGCCTTAAACTTTGTACACTGCCTTATGATCAATTATTTATTCTTAGCGGTCATCCTTAAACTTTAATTTTACCTAAACCAATTTCTTAAAAAAAAAAGAAATCTCATTAACACATTTGATACAAAGAAATATAGCAGTTTCACTATTTCAAAATTCCTGAAAGCATCCAATTAAAAGGAAAAACAAATGCCAGAGACATGTTCCATTAACACATTTCAAATTTTAAATAAAGTAACATTTAGGTTTACTAAATCGTAATAAAACACACGCATAACACTCGTTTAGTTACGTAAAATCTACTCAATGATAAAAAAATCTGTTGGAAAAAAGTGTAGAAAAGGTGCTAGAATTTCTCTTTAAAGGAAAGAAGATACATCGGCTCAGTCACAAACCTGAAATGGTGTCTCCACGAGTTTAATTAGATTCGCCAACTGCCGTAAGACTTGTGGTGTCACGACTTTGTGCTTAAAAGTTGAACTTCCAAGAAGATGAAGGATAACAGGACACAAATGGATGTTGGTTTTGGGAGCAGATCTACTGGTAAGGGCAGAGATGTGCCCATGGCGCCTTCCTCCTCCCATCATTTGCTGGACATCTCCTGTTATTATATCCAGTAAACCTGGAATACTGGATGCCACAATATGCACAAATGCATCCAAAGACTGCCTTACATAGACATCCTTTTCTTTTCCCAACCTGTCCACTACAGAAAGTAACTTTTGACTACAGAAAAAGTGTGGAAGCCACCTCCTGCCGTGCTTACAAAGAAGAGCTACAAGGACTAGTGCTTTTCCTCTTAAAACTTCACTACCTTGCTCAACAAGAGCCAAAAGACTTGGGATCAGATTTTTATCCTCAGAGAGTACTACAAGGTATCTTCCAATATTTGTGAACATGTGACTTCCAAGCATTGCCATGTTGAGAAGATTTAAGCCGATTTGTTGCTCTCGTGGACTGCCCTTGACTAGAGCAGAAGCTACGTCTTTGAATGAGAGCTTCTCAATAACAGACTGAACGGTAGGAGGATTAAAACGAACTAAGCGCACCAAACATGATCCTGCAGTGAGCCTCATACTCTCTTGTTTCCCTGCCGCCCTGTAGATATAGCAGAGATTACTAATAACATCTTGACTGGTCAAACGCCCCACCCAGAACCCGCCTTGACTGCAAATATTCTCAATTGTTCTCAATGCATACAATTGTGTTATATCATCCTCTCCCTTCCGCAGCATAGATGACACAAGTGATATTAATGAATTTGGAACCTGCAGCCAGGTGAAAATAAGAATGTGCACTTAGAAAGCCGGCGGATAAGGTAGAATAGCTAAAAGGAAAACACAAATTTGACTTAAATATATTGTAAATTCTTATATACCAGTCAGATAGACCTAGTCATAAGTCAACGAATATAATATGTAATATGTGACGAGCTTGGAAGCTAACCTGCCAACCATTCGTAGTCCTATTGTCCTTTGATGGAGATTCAAGTACATTGTTATCCCTGCAGTCCGCATTTTGAGTGGATATATAAAATAGTAATTCACCCAAAGCAGCCATGGAGAACCTCCTTACTTTTTCCTGTCTGTCTCTAAGGCCATCAGTCAGTGCACCTAAAATTCCAGAACTAGCCAAACCATCATCAACAAAAGTGGAATGCCTAATCAACAAACCAATCAATGAAGCAAGTTGAACACGCAAAGCTGATGCCTTGGATTGACGCAGCAATTTTACAAGCATGAGCATTATTGGCCCATTGGTCAAGATATTTGCTGCATCAGCATTACTGCTCAACATCTCAAGGTACCTAATCACATTCTGTTTCTCTCCAATGCTGGTATTTCCATTCAAAATGGATAATATTCGGTTGTGGACTGCCTCCAATTGCTCTTTAGGCATCTTGATAAAATCAGGTGCTTGCAATGCCTCAAAAGGGAGTGAAGGAATGACTTCGGAGACTTTATCAACTTTTCGGCTAGGCATTACAGGTCTGACAGAGAGATCAGATGGATGCCAAAGAACCTGGGAAAGGTTGTTAGACAACCTTGAAGAATCAGAGTCAAGACCAGATCCTGAGTCTTCTTTAGTTCTATGTTTCTTCACCTGAGGGCTCACGCTTGGAGAAATAGCAGATATGTCAGGATGGTCAGGTGTTGATTCATGATCAAATGACTTTGGATCATCTGATACCGGAGGGTTAACAGCAGATGAGGTGTCCAAATGGTGTGTATTATTTTCAATCTCCTCTGCTTTTCCCTGGATCAGGAAATGATTGTCCATTTTCTCATCAGGCATAGAAGTTGTTTGTTCAGCACCTTCAGTTTCTTCATGAGCATCATCTTCAGTATTCTCATTAAAATCAAGTTCCATGTCAGTATTCTCAATTTTAACTTCAGAATCATTCTCAGAGTTATTAGGCAAGGGGCGTCGATAGTTTTCCTTCTCATTTTCTCTCTGTAAATTAGTTTTTGCTATTCTTGACAGTCTTAAAAGATTCACACCCTTGTTAACATTGGAATTATCTTTATGCTTTACATCGTGTGTTCTGCCAGAACCCTTTGTCTGAGTTCTATGGCCACTTGGTGTTGCCCTTGTTGGTGTCTCAATGCCTCTAGATCCTAAAACAGAGTTTTCATCCTTCCTCAACACCCCTTTGACATCTTTCTCACGATTTTTGGGAGGAGTCCTGTTATGTGAAGATTTATCTCCATTACGTTCTGATAAACATGGTTTAGCATGTAGCTCTATCATATCATCAAATGCAGGTTGAGCAGGCAGAGGCACCAGAGTCAATTTGGTTCTCCAAAAGGCATGTCCACAAAGTTCAGGCCACTGTATTCTTTCAGCTGGATCTTTTACCAACAGGGAATTAATCAAATTGACAAAAGGTCGACTTGGATTACCAGGGAGAGGTGGAGCCGGATCTGAAATGATGGATTTTACAAGCTGAGTGAATTCTCTACCCACAAAGGGTGGCTTCCCAGCATAGCATTCATATAGTACACAGCCTAGTGCCCAGAAATCAGAAGCATAAGAATGGACTCCACCATCCTCAAAAAGCTCCGGAGCCATGTAAGAGGGTGTTCCACGTTTTGCTCGCGGCAACTAAAAAAGTATACAAAATTAGTAGATGTTAGCAGATAATTTAAATCATGCAGAAAAATGACAAACATATTTGATTAACGGTCCGTCACTTTATGCATAAAGATGTCAGGAAATGCCAGAGTTAGTCAAGCATACCGAGGAAGAACGAGCTTTTGATATATCTTTCAACTTCCTAGCCAATCCAAAATCACATAGCTGCTCCAATCAAAGTAGAAAGTACATATTTAATTTCAAATTAGATTTAAAAAATATAAAATGAATCAACCAGCCAAAACACACACACACAGCATAATAACCCGGTACCTTTGCACACCCATTTTCATCTAGTAGGATATTTGATGGTTTCAGGTCACAGTAAATTATTCCATTTGAATGTAAAAACCTGTATATCATATCAGTTTTAGTGGATATAAGAAATAAGAATAAGAATAATAATAATACAACCAAACGATAGGAGAAACAAAAACAGAAAATTAAGACTTGTGAACCTACTGCAAAGCTTTGACTAGATCATAAGCAAGATCATGAACCGAGTCTTCAGGAAGCTGACTATCCTGCAATTTATCCACGTACCAAATTAACATTGCATAGCATAGCACAAAATCTCCCAGCCTACAGATTACAATTTACGTGCGTGCAAAGTGCAAACAGCATAAATTCGATCACTTGAGAGATTTTACGAAGCTGTGTGCAACAGTAAGTGTGATTTAGCAATTCAAAAGACTGAAGCTACGATAAATACAGGCTCAAAACAAACAAGGAAAGAATGGCTGTTTACCTGTCGTAATATGGAAAGCAAATCCCCTCCAACACAGTACTCTAAAACCAACCATAGATGAGCAGAAGTTTCATACCTAAAAAGCATTATTGAACTACACTTTAGAAAATCGCTTACCCAGTTAAGGAAGAAATATCAGTTTGTGACAATTCCCAAATAAGGAAGTCTTACATGGTACATTAATTATGAATAATAATTAACAATCACTTCAATATTCATAATTCAGAGTACAAAATTTATTAGTAGCATTTCCTCATTTCAATAGAAAACAATTCTTTCCTTTCAGAAGAAACAATTTTAATAGATTTCCTAATTTTCGGATTCTCCCTAATTGTTTTCCGTGAAATGATAAGTCCTTACCAGTCATAGAACTTGAGAACATTCAGATGATCCAAAGTGTGAAGAATCCTAACCTGCAAAAAGAGGAAGAGGTTAATTCAAAAAGCAAGATACAGCTCAGGATCTGCTAGAAAAAAGTGCGAAAAACACATAATCGATGGAAATAACAATTAATTAAAGGAAAAACAGAGTTATAGAATATTAAATGAACTGCACTAGTTGAGTAGAAGCCCTGCATAAGTTTTCTGAAATAGAATGACTTACCTCTTCAAGGACCTTAGTTTTCTGCGATTTATCGACGCTTTTGATGGCAAAGTACTCAATAGTTTTCTTCTTCCTGCCTTTGTAAACGGTCTGCGTATGCATGAAAACAGAGAAAAAGCGATCGCATGTTACGACACTGATAAGAGCTTAAAAAGACGGAAGAAAGAAGAGAGAGGTTGCCTCACGGAGTATCTGCCGCGGCCGATGGCTTCGTAGATGTGGTACTGGTTCATCTTTCTAGGGTTTTTCTTCGCAGATTTCAAATGTTGGAGATGAACATAGAGAGAGAAATGAATCTGGATACTATTGACAATAGAGAGAAAGCGACACTGCTACTGTGCTAACGGGCGGGGTATTTCAAAAATCAAACTTACGGGGTTATGATATTTAACCATCCAAGCAGCCACTAAGAGCAATTCTGAAACCTACATTTTTTATTCAGTGTTTATTTCACAACAATTTTATAAAATTATTTTTATTAATAATTTTTTAATTTAAAAAATTGTAAAATAGAAATAATTGAAATTAATTTTGTTTTTTAATTTTTTGTTTTAAAAATTCAAAATACAATCAAAATATGTTGTTTTTTGTATTTTATTAATGAAATTTTAATAAATATGAACAATTTTTTTTATTTTTACATTTTCAAAATAATTTTTAAATAAAATTTGTCAAAAAAGTTTTTTTTTTCAAAAACTAAAAAACAAAATTAAATCAATCAAACACTTAGTATTTAAAAACTAAAAAACTTGTTTGAATAATGTTTTCTAAAAACAGTTTTAAGAAATAAGTCTGGTTTTGTAGTTTTTAAACTAAAGAACAGCAACAGTTGAAAATAGTTTTGTTTTTCAGTTTTTTTTTTAAAGCTCAAAATACTGTTTTTTGTTTTTTATCAATAAAATTTTAATAAATATGAAAAAGTTTTTCCATTTTTACATCTCTAAAACAATTTTTAAATAATATTTAACAAACAAGTTTTTTATTTATTTTTTTTCTAAAAAAATTTTTTAAAATTATTCTTAAAATTTTTTTCAAAAACTAAAAAATAAAATCAAATCAATCAAAACTCTTAACCAAATTCTCCTTCATGTTTACAATTATTGATGCATGTTTGTGGAAGCAATTGCTTGATTTTTGCACCAAGTCCAACAAGTGGGAGGAGTCCTAACCACGTAGAATAGCAAAAAAACCCACCCTCGTAGCTAATTTCTAGTTTAGTAGAACATAAAATATTACATATATTTAAGTTTGATAATAGTTAAAATTACACATAATATTAGAAAAAAGTAAAGTATAGATTACATACATCTCGTACTATACAAGTTTTTTCATATATATATACCAAAAATATAAAGAATTTTACAATAACAATTTAATAAAGTTAATAAATTTATTATTCATGAAAAGTCGTTACACAAAGAGTCCATAACATTATAAAATATTATATATTTAGTGCAGAGGAAAATATTATATCTATAACTATTGTAAATAAAATAACTCTATCTAATGTCATTTTTATTTTTATTTGGTCTTATTTTCATCCATAACTATTAATTTGGGATTACACAATGACTGGATTTACAATTTGCTACCTTATTTTTGTGCGACAACTGTCAGACATCTAAACTCTCAATTTTATTTTATTTTTTGTGAACATCTAAACTCTCAATTAGTCCACCACGTTTTTACACACTCCCTCATTTCTAAAACCCTTATTCATTATTTTTCAAATTCTGTGGTTACTCAACTCAATTCAAAATTGTTGAGTGTACTAGTTTATTCTACCTTGAGTTGAAGAGCTATGAGTATCACATTTATTGTAAAGGTAGTATTTTTTTTATTTTTTGATTGGGGAAATTGTTTGTTCAAACCATTTTACTGATATTTCTTTTACCTTTGATTTGAAAATTTTGTAATTATGTGCTTTGCAGTGTTTATATCGAATGAGACGATCAGGAATTTTGTCTGTTTGTTTTTCTATGAAGTTTTAATTTGCCTTTGTTTCACACTACAATGAGTCGGTGAGAAAAAAAATGTAAATGACATAGTAACTTTATTTAATATCTATGAAGAGTGAAGTTTTCACTATTCAGAGTGTTAGTTTAGTATTTATTTTACATTTATCTTGTTTTATGATTTGTTATGTTGGATATTTGTAAATAATCATGCATTTGTTTGACTGATTTTCTATGTTGCAGTTGTACAGACATGAATACTTGACCAACCCAATACAAAGCATGTATGTTGTATGCATCAATCCCAAACAACAAAGTGTAGACAATTCAAAACTGTAATTGTGTTGTATATGTATTTGATATTTGTATCTGACACTTCATATGTTCCTAATTGAAATTTACAATTTTGTTGAACTTGTAAACTAATATGAAAATATCACTAATTGAAAGAATCAAAATATTTGTATTCAGTTTTAATGATTTATGATAAGGATTGATTCTTGCCATAGATTTAATATTTTGCTCTCATATTAATCTTATAATTTATACTAATTCTATGTGCTGAATTATGTGCGTATAATATCTTTATAAGTTTTAAACGTATCCCATGTTGTATTGTTTTCTCTGGAGGTTGCGAGAAATCGAGAATAATGGTTTTTTGTTCCGATGAGCCAAGAATATGTTAATAAAGTAGAGAAAGTATAAGGGTGTTCTCCAAAAAAGTACATGATATATAATCTCTCCATATAAAAAAAAAAGATTCATCATACATTTTGTACACGAATGTGTTGTGCACTCACACATTATTCCTAATAATTAAATTACGTTTGTTGAATAATAGTAGAAACATATGGGAGTTGATGCTTAAAAATTGATGCATTTCTAGCTTCCAGATCTGTCACAACCACAACCCAGCAAACCAAACAAAAGACCACATTATTTACTTCTCATTGTTTCCACTAACCAGACTTATGAACTAATTACTGAGACATGTAACTTCATTGTGTAATGTTGTGTGTAACCCCTACTAAGAACATAAGTGTAACCACACTTGGTTTGCCACGTCGCAATGCACAAATAGGTGCTCCCCCACCTCCATTGTCATACCACATAGACTGTAATTTGCAGCAGCTAATAGTAAAATTGCTCGTCACACTAGATTACCTCGAGTTGCTAATCTGTCAACATACAACTTTCATGCAAATAACTGAACTTTTAGAGGTACTCCTTTGATGCATATAATATTACTCAAGTCATGCGTCTGTTGATCAACATCTACGCCCAAAACATTGTAATGCCCCATCTGCCGTCCATACCTATGTATCTTTAACTTTCGGTTACAGTAAGACTATCCCAACCTCATCTTGTAAAGTAATTAGCATATCTTTCTTTCACGCAAACAACCCTTGTCTCCAATGTCACTGCCAACCCAATCCCTCACACAACGTATCCTTCACGATAGTATTTTGGTGAACTACTAGCCCATATAAGCGACTATAGTTATCTTGGAACTGTTGATCCCCTAGTCAACAATCTTGCCAGAACAACACTTTATCCCTTGCCCTAAGACACCTTTTCACATTGGTATCCTACCAATCTCACTACCTTGACCCCTCCACCCTAATTGAATTCAGGTTTATCCACCATCTTAAATAGTATTTCCTTGCGACCTTCTAACTATCACTTGTACACCCATATTTTTCTTTTAGTACCCTTTCCCACAAACTATCAGGTTCAAGCAATAACCGCCACTTCCATTTATCCAACAAAACTATATTAAAATTGCCCAAATGCCACAATCCCAGTCCCCCTCTACCTTTTTCTCCTTGCAAACCTTTTTTCTAAAGACACCCAATGCACTTCCTACAATCCTTCTTCTACCCCGTAAAAACCTTGTAGTAAATAGTGAATATGAAAAATTATACCTTTAGGTGTCTTGAAAAATGAAAGAAAGTATATGGGCATTGTCGACATAACCATCTTGATTAACATCACTCTCATAGCTAGCAAATTTCATTTATTGTCCCATGCTAATAACTTCCTCTTCATTGCAGCCACCATAGGTGCCCACATCTCCAACTTCAAATGAGTCGCACCTATAGGTAAATCCCAATAATGTAAGAGGCAATGATCCCACCTTACAATTCAAAATCCCAATCGCTCGCTTTAACCAACCCTCCACCATGTTAAGTCCAAATAGTTGTCTCTGATGATAGTTCACCTTAAACCTCAACACTAGCTTGAACAGTTGTAGCACAACCTTTATTGCCTTCACCTACTGCCAATCCATCTTAGTTAAAAGCATAGTATCATCTGCAAACTGCAGATGAGAAACATTCGTGCCAACCCCCCAACTTGATATCCCTTCCACACTCATGAGGCCATCGCTAACTGTACAAGCTTACTTAAGCCATGCACTACAATAAGGAACAAAAATGGTGATAATGTGTCACCTTGCCTGAGACCCCGACCAACATCAAACTCCTTTGTCGGGCTTCCGTTTAAAAGTACAAACACCCTTGCTGAGCTCACACATTCCTTAACCCCCCTCATTCACTCACACCCAAAACTTATTCTCTCCATGACATTCCACAAGTACTGCCAATCAACAAAATCATAGGTTTTTTCAAAATCAACCTTAAAACACACAACTTATTTTTATGTTGCTTTGCATTTGCCACCAATTTGTTGGTTATTAAAACAATGTCTAAATTTTGTTTCCTTACTACAAATGTTGTCTGGTGTTCATCAATCAAAGGAATGCATTACACTTCGTAGCCTCTTAGTCAGAAACTTGGCTAGCACCTTATACATGCACCCAATAAAGGAAATAGGTCTACAATTACCTATTCTTTGTAGTTATTGTGTTTAGGTAACAAAGTGATAAAAGACTTGTTTGACCCCTTCACAAGTTTACTATTCACATAGAACTTTTCAAATAATTTCACAAAATAAATTTTTATTAAGTACCAAAACTCTTTAAAAAAATTAGCAGTCGCAATAGTAGACAAATGATGTGTTTGACAAAACTAGCTGATATATGAAAATTTTTCCTATATAATAGTGTTATAATACCATCACAATTTAACATTAATTGTTGTGATTGCGACATGTGTCATGTGTAACATTGTTTTTATAACGTAACATTAGATAATGTTAAAAGGTAATTTTGGATGCACTCCTTCAGATTTAGTTACAGAGGCATTCTTTCCTTTTTAAAACTACACAAACACTCCTCAGTTTTACTGACTCATTATAACTTTATCCCCTCCTTTCCAAATAGTATTAAATCCATTAATAGAGCACGTCAGATAGCATATACATAACATGTAACCCAATTTGTTAATAGATTTAACACGCTTGGGAAAAAGAAAGTACATCTATAATAGGAACGTAAAAGTAAGGGTATCTATATAGTTTAAAAAAAGGGTACTTATGTAATTACACCATACTTGAGGGGGTTGCATTCGTAATTATCTATAATTTTAATTATATTGAAAAAATAATTAAATTTAATTTAAGTATAATTAATATGAGATAATAAGTTTAAGGACTTGATTGATTTGATTTTGTTTTTGAAAACAAGGAAAAAAAATTGTTTGGTATTAAAAACTGTTTTGAATATGTAAAAATTAAAAAAAAAACTTGTTTATATTTAATGAAAGTTCATTAGTGAATAGTAAAAAATAATATATTTTTATTGTATCTTGAGTTTTAAAAAAAAATAAAAAAATTGAAAGCAAAACTACTAATAATTATTTATATTTTTTAGTTTTTAAAAATAAAAAAACTAGAACAGTTTTAAAAAAACAAAACCAACAAACTTTTTAGTTTTTAAATAATAAAATCTTGAATTTTTTTTATAAAACTATTGTTTAACAAACACTGAGTATTTATAATACCGTTTGGCCCAATTTTTTCCTTAAAAACGAATTTTATAGAAAAGGTTTGTCAATTAGTATTTTGATATAATTTGAATCAAATTATTTTTAGCTTCAATATTACTTTCAAACTAAAGAGAAAAAAAATAGAACTTAAAAAATAAATATAATTTATTTGTCAAATTTTATTTTTAAAATTAAAACCTTTTTTTGAATATTTTTTTATTAATTATTATTTTTTATTGTCTAATAAAAATATTATAAAATAATATGCTTAAAAGATTGAAGTATAACTCAACTTCTCTTCTGAAGCAATTTTTAAGTCAGAAATAAACTGAGCCATATAATATGTTATAATTAAAATTTTAGGAAGCTTATTTTATAATGTATATTTTTATCATATATGTGATAATAAAAATAATAATTATTCAAAAAATTTTGTTGAAAAGAATTTTTGAAGGTAAAAAAATAAAGTTTGATAAACAATTTATACTTATTTTTTAAGTTATAATTTTTATTTTAATTTAAAATTTATTTTTAAACTAAAAATAATCTAGACTAAACAATATTTATATTTATTTTTCAAAAATTGTATTTAATAAATGATTAGTTGATTTATGCATGTGTTTGAGTATGGTGAGTGGGTTTTGACTTTCGAGTGATGGAAATGGGGTGAGTGAGTTTAGTAAAAAGGGTGTGAGTAGTAGATAATGTTTTTGGGTTGAAGCATTGGGCTTGGTTGTAGCAAAATGTTGTTGAAAGAGCAGAAAACAGGATAACTAACAACACCCCTGGGCTCTCTATTTCATACGCGAACCCTCCATTCTCCTTCGAATTCCTTTTCTTCTTTCTTCCCAAACCCTCCTCCTCCAATTTCTTGCATACCTACGAGCCGTACCATGGAGAACTAAGTAAGACATGATTCTTCCTCCATTTCTCTTCTTCCCGAGCCAAGATTCTAGTGGGTAAGTCCTCCTTCTACTCCATTGTGCTAGATTTTTGTTGTTGTTAGAGTCTTATGCACCACCCCGGGAGTGCCAACCTTGAAGTTTTAATTTCTCTGGTTCTCTATGCTTTTGGTGTTTTAATAGGGTCTCTATAAATTTCAGTAGCCGTGATAGTGGGTTGGGAAGCCAAAATCTTGATTCCTTAGTTCATCCCTTCTCTACAGCGAAGCTTAACTGAGAAATAGGTAGGGAAGCTAACCTATAATTTTGATTTGGGACTTTTTGATTTGATGATGTGCCTGTGTTGTTAATTGTTGATTTGTGTTGTTTTGGACTTGTATTGAGTTTTGAGTCATTGTGAGTGATCTGAGAGGTTGGGAATGATTGGAAAGGTGTTTACATTCCTAATAATCATTAGGACGCCTCCACATTGGTGTGGCTATTCCCACGGGTGTATAGGGGATGCACTGAAAGAGGCAGATGCGTGGACACGTGTGTGGGAGACTCGCTGAGAGCAAAGTGTACAGGGTTCGTCCACAGTGATGTGGCTATTCCCACATGGGTGTAGGAGACGTGTAGAGAGAAAACTGCATCAGAGGTTCGACCACAGGGATGTGGAAAAGTCCGTAGAGGTGTGGGAAACACTCTAAAAGTTATATTAACTCAAAACTTATGAGATGTTTTCATGACCTTTAATTTTGCTACATTGTTGTACTGACGCATGGTTAATAGGTCATGATTGCCTAGGATGTCATTATTGTCAAGTTATTATATGTTGTTTAGGTATCAATTGATGGAATGATTATATTTTGTAAGTTACGTGTATTATTCAACGAGCTGAATGTGACAGGTTTTTCACACACGTACAACTTATGCTGTTCTAG
Organism: Psophocarpus tetragonolobus; assembly: GCA_037954015.1. NCBI lineage: Eukaryota > Viridiplantae > Streptophyta > Magnoliopsida > Fabales > Fabaceae > Psophocarpus > Psophocarpus tetragonolobus. The sequence goes on from CM075688.1 coordinate 98,618,390, forward strand.
AAACTGTGTCTTGGATTTCTTCATATTATGTTTATAGCGCAGTATCGCACTCTGATAGGTTGTTCTTACATGTACGCTGTTAAGAGTATTATAGGGAAGTCTTAAACAATTTCTTCTCAGCCGAATGTTAAGTTACATGTATTATTCTTCCTGTTTTATGTGATAGGTATTTCGTACATGTACAACTTAAGCTGTTCTAGAAACTGTGTCTTGGATTTCTGTTTTGTTTACATTACACTGCTGTTTCCTAACGATTTGAAAGATCTGGCCCATCTACTGATGCGTTAATTTCACGTTTAGATATTCTGTTTGTGATATCAATAACTGTCATTTTTCAAAGGTTTTTTTTGTTCAATTGAGAATCTAATAGTTGGAAGTAATTAATATCTGTAGGGTCAATCTGAATCTGCAAACTGTAATCTTTTGGCGCACTGGCGTGGTCTTGGAAGATTTATTCACTATCTGCATTTCAATGTTGGCCAGTCTGTTCTCGTAGCAATTATAAATTAAATGTAGATTGGTTGTCAGTCTTGGTCATAGCACTCACTTTCAGGTTTTGAAATCTGGATTTTTGATGGAGTGCAATAAAGAAGAGGCCACAAAGGCCAAGGAAATCGCTGAAAAGAAAATGCAAAATAAAGATTTCAATGGGGCTCGGAAATTTGCTCTTAAAGCTCAGCAGCTATATCCTGATTTGGAGAATATTGCTCAAATGCTTATTGTTTGTGATGTGCATTGCTCTGCTGAGAAGAAATTGTTTGGCAATGAGATGGACTGGTATAAAATTCTTCAAATTGAGCAGATGGCTAATGATACAACAATTAAGAAGCAATACAGGAAGTTTGCCCTCCAACTTCATCCTGACAAAAACAAATTTGCTGGTGCAGAAGCTGCTTTTAAGCTGATCGGGGAAGCTCAAAGAGTTCTTTTAGACAGAGAAAAACGATCAAGGCTTGACATGAATTTGCGCCGGGTTCCAATGAACAGAACTACTATGCCATCCCATCATCAGCAGAATGTTCAGATGAATTTTAATCCTGTGATGCACACCAGTGTCAGGCCCAATTTTATAAACTTAAATCCTCAGCAGCAACAACAGTCTAGGCAGTCATCTCAGCAGGGGCTTAATGGTGGTCGCCCTACTTTTTGGACTTCATGCTCATTCTGTTCTGTTAAATATGAGTATTATAGGGAAGTTTTAAACAGGTCTCTTCGCTGTCAACATTGCAATAGGCCATTCATTGCATATGATGTGAATATGCGAGGTACAATGCCAACAACTAATTCAAGTCAGCATGCTTTTGGTGCGCAGAACTACAATCAGAATCATGGTGCTTTCAACGTTGGTGTTGGATCTCAAGGTAATTTGCATACTCAAAAACCCAATACAGAATCATTTAAAAAAAAAGGTCCAGCTGCTGATGTGTCTGTAAAGCCAAATGGAAAGAAAAGGAGAAAGCGAGCAGCAGAATCCAGTGAAAGTTCTGAGTCGATAGGCAGCACTGATTCTGAATTTGAAGAGGAAATCATTTATGACAAGGATGGTTTTCCTGGTGTTTCTACTCATAGAGAAGAGAATCCACGTAGATCTACTCGGCAAAAGCATCAGGTTTCCTATAAGGAGAATGTGAGTGATGATGATGAAGGGAGTGGTTCTCCATCTGGTGCTGGTGAAAGCAGTGGGAAGGCTGCCAAAATTAATGGTCAGAATGGTTTGGCTGCTGATCTGAAAGGTGATCAACAAGGAATAAAGCAGAAACACAACTTTTATTCTGAAGAGAACTTACAAAATATAAATGAGGAAATTAAGGACGTTAGAGGAAAAGAAACTGTGGGTAGCTCAAAGATAGACAAAGATTCAGAGCATTCACCCTCTAAATCACCAAACCAACCAGATAACTTTGTTTATCCAGATGCAGAGTTCAGTGATTTTGACAAGGACAAGACGGAGGGATCTTTTGCTGCTGGGCAGATTTGGGCTGTTTACGATACTATAGATGGTATGCCTAGATTCTATGCTTTGATCAGAAAAGTTCTTTCTCCTGGATTCAAGTTGCGGATAACATGGTTTGAGCCAGATCCAGTTGAAAAAGACGAAATCCGCTGGTTCAGTGAGCAATTGCCAGTTGCTTGTGGGAAACATAAACTTGGCAGCACTGAAACCACTGAAGATTGTCTGATGTTCTCTCATTTGATTTTTTGCGAAAAGATCAGCCGCTGCAGTTATAAAGTATATCCTAGAAAAGGAGAAACCTGGGCTCTTTTTAAAAATTGGGATATCAAATGGCATCTAGATGCAGAATCTCATCGGAAGTATGATTTTGAATTTGTCGAAATTTTGTCGGATTATGTTGAAGGCGTGGGAGTAGTTGTTGCATACTTGGCCAAATTGAAAGGTTTTGTGTGTCTCTTCTCTCGATTGGAGGGAGCTAATTGCACAATTCAAATTCCATCCGCTGAGTTATTCAGATTCTCTCACAGGATTCCATCTTTTAAAATGACTGGTCAGGAAAGAGTTGGTGTTCCTGTAGGATCTTTTGAACTTGATCCTGTATCCTTGCCGACGAATCTTGAAGAGATTGCTGTTCCTGTAAAGGTTGGTCACTTTCCATCTAGTGGGACAGGTACAAGGTCTTCAGATATGCCAAAATTTACAATGAACTTGGAGGGAGATGCATCATCTACTGCAAAGGTTAATTTGGATAGAAGCAATTCAGCAGAGGAGAACAAGGATCCTGTTGATCATATTGGTAATGGTCGTGATTCTTCAGCTGAAGATGATGCTTTTGAAATTCCAGATCCCGTGTTCTGCAATTTTGATGCTGAAAGGTCCCTCGAAAAGTTTCAGGTTGGTCAGATTTGGGCATTTTACGGTGATGAAGACGGACTGCCAAAATACTATGGTCAGATTAAGAGGGTTAGGACTAATCCAGATCTTGAGTTGCAAGTTACTTATCTTACTAACTGCTGGCTACCTGAGAACAGTGTTAGATGGGAAGATAGGGATATGCTTATTTCCATTGGAAGATTTAAAATCGAAGCAGGTGCTCGTCCCTGCACTTATACTAACACCTATTCTGTTTCGCATCAGGTGCAGGCTATTACTGATGGTAAGAAGGAATATGAAATTTTTCCAAGGAAAGGCGAAATTTGGGCATTGTATAAGAATTGGACGACTAAAATAAAACGCTTTGATTTGGAAAAATGTCAGTATGACATAGTGGAAGTTGTTGGAGAAAATGATTTGTGGATGGATGTTTTACCTTTGGAGTTGGTAAGTGGTTACAGTTCAGTTTTTAAGAGCAAATCAAATGCAGGATCAGCTAGGACCATGAAAATATACTGGAAAGAGTTGCTCAGGTTCTCCCACCAAATCCCTGCATTCGAACTCACAGAAGAACATGGTGGCAATCTGAGAGGCTTTTGGGAACTTGATCCAGGAGCACTACCCCTTCATTATTTTAACAATAAGTGAAAGAAGCCTTTAGTTCCTGAACGTGAATAGGTCTAATGTATTTATGTAATCTCTCTTTTGCCAGGAAGCAAAATTTGTGATCCTAATGGCATTTTTTTAACTCAAGTTGTTTTGGTAGTTGTTTAAATTAGATAAACAATACAGTGTCTATGCAGTAGTAGCATCTGCATGATCCCAGTTATATGACATCATCACCTTGTTCCTGCTACCTCGAGGTATTGCTGTTTCTCGTTTCCATTTTTTGCTTTTTTTCTCGCACATCAGAATTTCAGTTGCGTTTAGTGTTATGCTACAAAATTACTATTTACTTAAGTAATTGAGTTTAACCAAAAAACGCATGTGGGCACACACGCCGCAAGTTTGCAAAGTGTCTTGCATGATCTGTTTTGTTATGGCGAGCCAAGAGCTATGCAATATATGTTGCACAGAAAATGCCTTTTAAACAGTTAAAAAAAACCCACTTAGCCTGGTGTAAATTACTTCTTCCCGTTTCGAAAGACATTGTTTTGAAAATTTTTTATCTCTTTATAAATTTCTTTTATCTCACATTAATTATTTTTTGCTAAAACATCTCAATTGTCTCTTTCTCAATAAATTCTCAACCATCTTTCAAATGGAAATGGATTTAAAAATATATTAATGTAGATTTTTTTTTGACGAATCAAAACTCTTCATTCATTCATAGATACATGTAGGTATATGATGGTAAACTTTGGGACTAGCATGGTCATAACAAACTTTGAGCAGCAACATTAGCCTGTTTCCTAACAAACAAATATGACTATCTCGGTGTTTAGCATGTGAAAGAAGTTTTTTACACTCAAATAATACCTATCTCGGTGTGCTCAGTGGCAGATTTGGAAATCTTATCTACAATTATTTTAGCATCTAATTAAAAAATGACATTATCCAGCCCTAAGTCAATTAACCAATTTATAGCTTTGAGCAAGAGCAACCCCATCGTTTCTATATGTCATGGCTAACATAAACACAGCATTCTCATCGTGGCAGCACACCCCCCAACCAGTAGTTCCCAGTGATGGGTGGAACGCAGCATCCACGTTAAACTTAACAAAAGACATAGGAGGAGACGTCCAATGTTCCACTTGTCTCTTATGCACGTTGTTTGCTACCCCAACTTGAAAGGCTTTGACTTACCTTCAATCCTGCATAAAACTTATTGCCCAATTGGCTATTTGCTTTGCTGGCTTAACAGAGTTACGGCATTGCAGCGAAGGGTAAAAAACATGGCACATCTCCAGCTCCTGCGAGAAATCTTGGCTCTTTTGGCAGCCGAAGAAAGTATGACAAGTGTTGCTTGTTAGCACGTTAATACTCAATTTTCTCAAGTAACAGAATTAAAGAACCCGAATAAGGAAGATAATAGAAAAAAAGGGGTTCACTCATTCATGTTGACAAGCCATAAGAGAAATATATATAGCATCTAGAACTCGGCTCAACAAAGTCCCAAAGCAACACAAAATTACTAAATGTAGTCATCCAGCCACTTTGGTCGAGCAGTAATGTGCTTAGGTTATGTAACATCTGACCTACTAACAATGTCTCCTAGATGACTAGGGACCTTGCCCTAAAGGTCATGGGTTGGGTTGACGTGGCGGTTGATGGTTGGTTGGATAGGGAGGGGGAGGATTGTGTTTCTAGGGGACAGTTGGGATTTGGCATTGAGAAGGGAAAATTGATCTAATAACTAGGAGGGAAGGGAGCATATATAGGAATTTTGAATGTTGGGAGTTGGTAAGACAGGAGTATTAACGGCTGGGTTAAAGGTGTGATCTTTGACCGTTAGATTAAAAGAGGGAGGAGAAAGAGGTGTGTAGTTTAGTGGGAGCACGACATGTGGCTAGTTGGAAATATGAAAATGTGTGCTAGGAAGCAATGAAGTCTGGTTGGATGAGATGGTAGATTTGAGGGTAGGAAGTAGGACAGGGTTTAAGAAGGTTTTGATGGTTTAGGGTGATGGTAGAGTTTTAGTGTGTAAATATAAGGGTGGAAATAGCAAAGTTAGCAATTACTTGACCCAAGACAGCTAGCCAATCCAACCCTAAGACAAAATCAACTCCCTCAATTTGAAATAAGTAACAAGCAATGATTATTCTTCAATATAAGAGACACGTTAAGGCAAAAACCTCCACAACGAATGTGATTGTAAATGGTTACCAACTGTAACAGAGATTTTAGTTGCAGGCTGTACATGTACTTGCAAATTGTTACCCAAGCGTGATTGTAAAATATTGTGATTGTTACCAGCGTAATCAAAATTGTAATGTTCTACCCTTGGATTTTTCCATTGATTGTGAAGGGACGTGGTGAGGTTGAGCCCGAAACTGCTTGAGTTGATAACTGAAGATGGATTGGTCCTCGAAAGGATCCATGTGAATGACTGGTTGAATGTTCCAAGATGAAGGTTCAAGTTTCTTTTCATAAACCATAAGCAAAAGTAGCTTAGCCTGAGCACATTTATGTCCTGTGACAAACTTTTCATTACAATGATAGCAAAGTCCTAAGGCACGTCTTCCTACATTTGAGCTTGAGTCATGCGTTTAATCGGTAAACTGTTAGGTGGTGGGTTTGAGGAAAACGAAGGGTGAGATATGGCAGCAACATTAGGGAGTTTTAGGGGAGCAGTCATGGACATTGTGTGATAATGCTTTGTCTGAGAGTCTTGTACTTTATCCTCCGCTAATTTTGCTAATCCTCCACTAATTTTGCTAGTTCAATAGCTTGGGACACCAAGGTGGGACAATGTATACCAAGCTCATGACGGATTTCAGAATTGACTCCTGAAATAAAGCAATTCAAGATGGTGTCAGCTTGAGGTTGAGAATGCAATTACACATTTTTTCAAATGTTGGTTGATATTCTTGAAAAGATCTAGTCTATCTTAATTTGAACAATTCTGCTTGGTGGTTGACATAAGTAAAAGGGCCAAACCACACCTTTAAGGCTTGGGTAAATAATGTTCATCTTGTCAACTGAAAGTTTTCAGTCATCTATTTCAACTAGCTTAGAGCTTCACCTTTCATATAAAAGGAAAATATGGAGAGGCGTTGATCTGGTGGAGCATTATGGAACTGAAAAAATTGTTTGGCCTAGAATATCTAGTCCAAAGGTTCTATACCATAAAAGAAAGGAAGTTGTATTTTAGGAATATTCAGTGGTTAGGGTGAATGGTGAAATGGGATAAGGTTTAAGGTCATGGGTTGGCAAATAGGTTCTGTAGGGATGGGAATTGGAGGGATGGTGAGAGGGTTTGGGGGAAATGGTGGGCACATGGTAGAAAATGGCATGGTTACATAGGTTGGAGGGATTTCAATAGATTACAGGAATACATCCATACCTGGGGAAACCTGGACAAACGGTGGAAAATATGGTCAAATGTCCTTGAAGGACAACCAATGTAGCTTGCTGTGAATCAAGTGATTGCTGCAATAAGTCATGGCAAGCATCAGAGTGAAGTTGTCGAGACTCCAACTGGGATTGTAAGGCTACCAATTTCTCTATAATGAGAGGAAGGGTGGCCTTAATCTCTTTATCCTTAAAACTTCTCTTTGAAGGAGACATAGTAAGGAAAATGAAAGCACCAATGTTAGCACACTAAATCTCGATTTTCTCAAGTAACATAGCTAAAAAAGCAGAATAAGGAAAATGATATAAAAAAAACGTTCCATCCATTCATCATAATGTAACAAGTCATAAGAGAATATATATATATATATATATATATATATATATATATATATATATATATATATATATATATATATATAACATTAAGAAACCATAGGAGAGTTAGGTTGAGCAAGGTCCTAAAGCAACACAAAATTACTAAAAGTAGTCACGCAATCACTTTGGTCTGGAAGTAATGCGTTTGGGTTGTGTAACATCTAACTACTAACATTGCCAAGGCCAGAGGAACATTAACTTGTTTTCTCTAAATCCAATCCAAGATGTCAGGGCTCTTGGAAGCTATAGTGGTATGTGTTTGTTGAACCTTTGTCTCTCCAACCATTTCTTAATTCTTATACCTGTATGATTTAGAATAATTTTGATTAGCACTTGCCCCATGTCACATCCAAACCTAAATTATCACTTTGAACCTTGGCTTCAATTTCATTTGTACAATCATACTCTACTAGCCATCTATCGCATTAAGGACCTAAATCGTTCATCATTTAATCTCTTTGATGTTAGTAACATATTTTCATGGCGAGATTGATTCCCAAAATTTTTAGAACTAGAATTGTGTCCTCATCTCTATGCCATAATAGCTAGTGAATCATGACCGTGCTTTGAGTTTGAGATCCTTTTAGTACCTATAAGGTTTCAATTTTGTGAGACGCCATTCAGGAGTCGTGCACCTCCTTTGGTGTCACCATTACATTGTTTTGTTTTCAAGTTCTTTTTTTTTTCCTAGATCAAATGTTGGGGTCTTAGTGTGGTGATGTGTGATTTATTATAAAATGTGTATCTAAGTCTATACTTATAACTTAAGTGGGATAGCATCGAGGAAAGGAAAGGAAAAATGTAGTAGACTAGAAAGGACAAGGCAAAAGTAATTAATAGAAAAAATAAAAAATAAGAAAAACTAAATCATTAATTTATAAACAAAGAATAAAGATAGAAAAACCAAGACATAAAACAATACAATTCTTTAAAATAATAATAATATAACATAAAATAATAAAATTCTTTAAAAAATTAAGACAATAAAGATAGAATTTTCTTTTACTAAATGAATTAAAATGAAATAAATTAACACATTAATCTTGTCAAAGAAAAATTCTTCAAAATAATAAAATTAACATAAAATAATAAAATAATTTAAAAATTAAACAATAAAGATAGAAAGGTCTTAAAACAAATAACATAAAATAAACTGAAAAAGAAAATAAAACCTAAAAAGACAACAAATGATAAAAAGAAACACTTCCAAAAAATTAAAATAGGCAAATGAGTAATTTTCATAGTCTGCCTAAAAAAACAAAAACAGATAAAAAGAAATACTTGTTAAAAAATTAAAATGGATAGTATTTCAGGGATAAAAATAAAATAAAAATTTATTAGGAACAAAAAGTAATAAAAAATTTATTAAAAATTAAAAACAAAATTCATTAATCTATACTAAAATCATATACAAGTAAAAAATAAAATTAGATTTTATTAATTAACACGAATATCAAAATATTTTTTATTTGTATTAAGAAAAAAATTATTAATTTGAAGATTATTTTACCAAATATGTATTTTTTCTGTAAGAATATTTCATGCATACATTATTTGAATTTTTATTTTCCTGAAAACCTTCATAATATATAACTCTTAGTCAATTTTTAAAATGTCTATTTTATAACAAAAATAACTTCAACTATAAATTATAAATGTAAAACAAACTTTTATTGGCAAAATTATAATGACAAGTTGTTTAACATAGACTTTTACTGAACAATTATAGATAAATATGTGTTTGTACATACTAATTTTATAGTAGATATATTTATTTTAATAATCAACTTCAATTAAAATTAAAAACAAGTAAAATGACAAAACTAATATAAACTTAAACATGTATCTTTACTATACTATTCTCTTATGAATAATACTATATTTATACCATATTCTCTTGTGAATGATTTATGTTTCTTAAAAATAAAAAAAACTTAATAATGGAAAAAAATAGAAAACAGAGACACATTTCAAAAATAGAAAAAAGACACATATAAGTAATTTTATATATTTAGTGAAATAGAATAATAAAATATAATAAATCAAATAACATAAAAATGGAAATGGAAAAATAAAATAATATATAAATAAAAACAAATAATAAAATAATATAATAAAATAAAAACTAATGAGGAAAATAAGAAAAATAAAATTTAAAAAGAAAAAACAGAGATGGAATTTCTAAGAAACTAATTCAATAAAAGGACTAAAATTATAAAATTGAAGAGTAAAAATATCTATTTTAAAATAAAGAGACGGAAATTACATATTTTTAAAAGTATAGAAAATAAAAACAAAATTTAAGCTTAAATAAAAAGGACAAAGAAAAAAAATTAAACGAAATTACAGGTTAAAATCATAAGCGAAGTGAAGTGAGTGAGCTAACTTAAGTCTGAAACGGTTACAAAAACGGAGACAGAGTGGGGCATTCCGAGAATTGAACTCGGGACCTCTCGCACCCTAAGCGAGAATCATACCACTAGACCAAATGCCCATATTGTATTACTTCTCCCTAAATTCTTTGTTTTATTTCAATCTTATTAGCTACATATTATATTTCAACCAATCAAATATGAAACATCCATCCTATTATAATTATAATATTATAAAAAATTAAAAATGCTTTAAATATTTATATTTAAACCTTATTTCAAATATTTTTTTTATTCTTATAAAAAATGAAAAATAAAAATATTTATGTATTTTATTTTATTATCTTGTCAAATTTTATATACTTCATTATATATATTTTTTATAAAATTATATTAATTAAGGTAATGTAATATATTAAAAATGTTAATATAATATTTTTAAACAAGTAAAAGTGTTAATGTAAATTATATTTTAAAACTTAGAAACAATAAGGTTAGGAAATAATTATAAAGACATTAAGTTATTATGCTATTAGTCAAACTAATATGTCAATAATTAAAAGAAATGTAAATAATTAATTTTTTATTAATTCTTAGTGTAAAACTTTTTTATATTCAAAATGTATAAATATTAAATTCTATAAATAATTATATATAATATATTTATTAAAATTTTTAATTACATATGTATTATTTTAGTTGATTTAGTGATAAAAGAAAGCTGCATCTTATATCAGTTACCTACTTCTAGTCACAATCAGAATAAGCTCATTTATGTTGTTCATTGGGTTGTAACATTAAATAGCGCAAGAAAATATTATATACTTTAAAAGAAAAAAAAGTAGGAAGAATATTAATAACACTAATTTTTTCTTTTACATTTTCTATTAGAAATTTTTGGAAACATTTTATTTTTAATAAATTTTAGTAAATTATAAAGATATTATCAAGAATATGTAGAGAAACTTCGCTAATGTTTTTAACATACTTCAACCAACTACATAAAGATTATTAAAATTAGAGTATTTGAAAAGTGACATTGACATTCCTCATCTCAGAGGTGGATGAGCACTATAGGAAAATGATATTACTTTTTTTTTTTATACGAAACTATTTACAGTTTTACACCATAACTTATTTTTTTATGAAAAAAACAAAAGTACTGCCATGCAAGACAAAGATATATTCCAATAATTAACGTGTATAAAATTTCACTAATAAAAATGTTGGAATAATATAACTCTTCAAGCATAAATTATTAAAATTAAATATGCATATAATTAAATTTATATATTTTTACTCAATAGTTATTAAAATAAATATAAACTACCTGATAATTTTACAGACACATAAAAGGTAAAAAAATAAATATAAGAGGTATAATAAGTATATAAATAAAAATATAAATAAAATTTATTTAGATTAAACAGAATTTATTTTTAAAATTAAGTATAAAACTGATTCAACTAATTTATATATATATATATATATATATATATATATATATTTATGCTGTAATATGTTAAAAGGAAGTCTATTAGTTGAACAGAATTTATGAATTGTTAGTGATTTAACCAAAAAATTCTTAAATTATAAGACTAAAACGTAAAAATATGAAATATTTAAAGGGTCTAGTTCAATAAATATTAGTTAATCATAATGTGTAAGTTGTCGGTTATTTAAAAAAGAATCCTTAAATTATAACACTAAAATGTAGAAATATAAGGTATTTACTATTACGGTGCTGTTCTTACTATTTGCAAGTAAGTACTAGTGGGCGATCTTCTACAGTTCTTTCAACCGGTCTACTAACCCAAAAAACCGCGAGATTTTCCCTCCAAAAAATTTCTCAGTCCTTAATCTTTGCTATCTCTCTTTGGATGCCCTAATTTTTGTAGGGTTTTTCAGCGATGGGTCCGATTGATTCTGCAGACAATGATGGTCGCACAATCCACCAAGATTTTGACTACGTCGATACTCAACCACTCGACACCGATGGTCAGTGCTTCGCATCTTCAATTCAATTTCCTTCTCCGTTTCTCATGTAAAACCGCATCTAATTTAACATTTTTGTTTGATTTGGTGAAATGTCAGGTGAGGGGGACGACGCTTGCGGCGATAATGAAGATCGGTACTTCGAAGACACCGTGCCTTTTGTCGACGACACCGTTTTAGAGACCGAAGCACTCGACCTTGCTGGTGAAACTCAGGCATTGGATGATGTTGATACTTTCCACGACGACGACGTTTTGGAAACCGAGGCGGTGAACTTTGCCGGCGAAACTCAGGTGTTGGATGATGGCGACACGCAGTTGCTAGAGGAAGAGTGGGAATCGGATAGAACGCAAGTTTTGGAGGATGTGGACGCCAGTGACGATGATGAAGCCGTTGATAGCAAGAAGGGTGAATCTTCTCAACTCCTTTTTTTTTTTTTGGGAGCTCGAAGTAGGTTGGTTGGTACTTGACGCTGTTTTGGCTGCCATGGCTTTTGTTTTTTGTTTGCGAGTTTAGGGATGCCATTAGCTGGATTGATGAAAAGGAAACCGTGAAGTGAAAAGTTGTGATTTTGAAATGGTTGGCGCTTTCAAAGAAAAGAACTGTGCTAATGATGTGGTCTTTTTTAATAATGTCCTTTTTGTTAGTGCCTTATTAATTCTTTAGGTGTTTAACAATGCGTGATGGCAGTTTTATGGAAATTGAAAATTCTAATGATTTGTGGAAAATTTATTTGTCTATACCCATTGTCTTTGCTGTAGTAAAAGGGGCATGTATCTTGAAGAAAAGAAAAAGGTTTGCACATCCAGGAGTTTGGATTACCCTTGACTTAAATCCTAATATTATGTTTTTGATAAGCTTACCTTTGGGGGTGGAATACTGGCTGACTGTTCTGCTGACTTTTCCGTACTCTTTTATCTTTTTCTTTTATTTTTATGAGAACTCTTATCCTTGCTTCTCTGTTTTTCTATGGTATTTTGTATCAGACTCTGCCATTTCAGCTTTCAGTTTAGACTAAATGCATTTCCAGGTTGATTGTTTTATGGATTGTTATCCCTTTCTTTTTTTAATCTTGAAATGTATGGTGTGAATGTATTTCATTTCGTTTAATTTGATTTCCCTATTAAAGTTTATATTTTTCTCAGGTTCTATGCCACCACGGTTTACTTTTCTCCGTGCAGAATCTTTGCGACAGGCTGCTCTAGCCAATGGCAATGTGGATTTGAAAGAAAACCACTTTGTCACCAATTCTGTCAAGTATATGAGTCAGTCTTGTCGGGAATTGCCGGCTGTAAAGGATAATGAGGGATCCTTTCTTGGATGTTCTGAGAAGGTTGTGAGAGTTGAACAGGAAAACGATAATGAGAAATACAGTGTGGAAGTAGGGGTATTTAAGAGCAAAAGTATGTGCAAGGCTGCTAATTCGACGGTGAGAAAACTTTTCAATGACGATTTACCTGTTGAAACAAATGGACCTTCTCTTAGCAGCAATGATTTTAATGAAGGAGACAACTTGGACAAGTTGCCTATTTACCATGGTGAGTTGGCAGGGTTAAGCTACATTAACTCTCAAGAACCTGGAATGTTGTCACAGGACACTGCTCTTGATTTTGTAGATAGGTTTCTTAAAGATACTATCATGGAGTTTGATCAAGAAACTAACTGTGTGAAGAATACAAAGGAAAAGTCAAAATCCATTCCCAGTACAAAAAGGCAACACAGTTTGGCCAAGGCAGTAAATGATAGAGGCAAAGCTGGAAGAACTGGGATTTATGACTGGGATGATAGCTGTGAGGATGAAGGTGGGGGAGATATATTCCTAAGGCGAATGGAAGATTTTTTTAAGGGTGAAACTCATAGGCCAAGGTTGTTGCCAGGGTTCCAGCAGAGCAAAATACGTAGACTAAATGGTGATAAGGAGGATAAAAAACACTTAAGTGTTCCTAATAAAAGAAAGACTATAGTTCATTCTGATTCAGGTCTACATGCAGTTCATTCTGATTCAAAACTAGGGATGCATACTCTGAAAGTAAAGGACAATATTACACAAGAGCTTTCAATAAAGTTAAAACGGAATCTTGCTAATGAATTGGATGAACAATTTAACACTGATTGCTCTAGAGGAGAGATGGAGCCCAATGCTAATGCAGGTGCACAGGAGATGTTGGATGTAGGTTTAGATACTCAAATTGCTGCTGAGGCTATGGAAGCATTATGCAATGCTGATGATATTGTTGATCATGTTGCTAATGATGGCATTCGTGTTACTAGAAGTGGTTTAACTTATAAACTCAGTAACTCTTCTACTGGAAAAGTGGGTCTGGTTTCGTCAAAGGAATGTTCTGGAAAATATGGCAGGAAAAGGAAAGTTGATGTTAAATCAAAGTTGCAAACTTCAGAGTTATCAAGGAGAAGTACTAAAGAAGTCAGGCAATGCAAAAAGGACAATATGATAACAAGATCAATGAGGAGTAAGTTAAATGCAGAAGGCAACAAAACCTCCAAAGCTAATGAAAAAGGTAGAGTATCTTTGTCTCTAACAATTGCGCAAGAAAAGTCATGTGGAGCTTTGAAAAGCCATCATCTTGATGAATTGAATAATCCTTACAACTATTATGGAGAAGGTAGTTCAGTCAACCAAAAGCATTTACAGGATGGTGTTAGGCATTTTACACCAATTGCCCGCAGAACCAGACAATCCTTAGCTGTAAATCAATTAACAAATCTTGATATATCATCCAAAAGTTTGAGAGATGGGGATATAGGGATTGATTCCCTTGAGAAAAGCAGTGGAATTGGCCTACAGGTGTCCAAAGCTTTGAAGTCTAAATCTACTAAAGAATCTTTTGATCACTTTGAAGTAGATGATAATTCTAAAACTTGTCAATTCAAGAATTCAGCTGTAAAGGCTGGTGCTGTCAGTGTCAACAGTGGTGTTGAAATGGATTCAATAGATCCTCCTAAAAGGAGGAGATCTCTTAGGATTAGGAGGTTGTCTGATTATGATAAAGGAACAGAGATATTAGTTGGTTCACCCAAACCATCTGCACAACCTGAAGATATTGGGAAATCTATTACTGTGAAGAGAAAAATGAGAACAGATTCTGTTGTAAAATCACATGTGAATTGCCAAGCGCGCACATCTTTATCTGATGGTTCAGTAATATCTTCTGTTGATAAAAAACAAGGTAACATATCAGAGCTAACTTTAGATAAAGCAAATCCAAGGGATAGTATAAATAATTCTGAAGTCATCAGTTCAGATGAATCACCAAGAGAAAGGTACAAATCATCTGACGTGGCATCTGCAACTCCAGCAAAGTGTAAGGTGCCCTTGAATGATGCATCACCTGTTTGTATGGGTGATGAGTATTACAAACAATCATGCAATAGAAATCTTTCAAGATCATGTAAGGAGCTTCATAGAGAACTTCAAAGCTTGAGTGCCATTAGACCTGAATTACTTACTCCGTCTAAAGATTCAAGAAAGAGGAGGGACATGACTGATGTTCGAATTCTTTACAGCCAGCACCTGGATGAAGATATTATTAAGCATCAGAAAAAGGTATCATTTGATTTTTGTAAACCTCTATCAGTTAACACAGGCATGTGATTTTCAGCCTTATCTTGTTTCTTGTGCTTATTGCAGGTTTTAGTGCGGCTTGGAGTTTCTGTGGCATCCTTCATTACAGATGCCACCCACTTCATAGCTGATGAATTTGTGCGTACAAGAAATATGTTAGAAGCTATTGCTTTGGGTAAACCAGTGGTCACACACTCATGGATTGATAGCTGTGGTCAAGCTAGCTGTTTTATTGATGAGAGAAATTACATATTGAGGGATGCAAAAAAGGAAAAGGAGTTTGGTTTCAGCATGCCAGTTTCACTAGCACGTGCAAACCAGCATCCTCTTTTAAAGGTAATATATATGGAACATACAGAGTGAAAGGATACATCTTGGATAATGGATGTGTTGTCACCAGCTAGAATTATAACGAAGTTCTTTGTTTTTCTAAAGTGGTCATGCAATTTTTTTGCAATTTCTAATTCTGACCATCTATGCAAAGATCCATTTGACATGGTTCTTATCTATAAACTATTCTCACTTAATATGTCCTGTATATATTTGTTTATATGGCTTGCCAACCCTATCCAGTGAGATGATGTTCAATTACTGTTGTTGTTTACTTGTTTATAAATATCTTTAGACTTTTAATCTTACTTTGTCAATTTTATTTTATATCCTCTGGTTTTAATTGTAACAATGTTGTGCCATAGTTTTCTACCTGATGCAATTAATTCCCCTGGTTAGTTTGTTGTTGATGTAAACTTATGCTGCTTCATCTGCATGTAAGTATAGTCAGTAAACAAGAAGGTTGTGTCATAAAGTTCAGTGTTAAAGAGCAGGTTAACAGGGGACTAAATTGTTCATGATGGAACCACATCAGCAAAACATTGCTTAAGGGGGATAAACTTCTGTGTCAAAACTAAGTGAACCAGAATTTAATTTCTTTAAGATTAGGATGGATAAAAGTTTAATTCAACCTATTTTAACAAGCATGCATTCTCCTCTTGTTGCTCATTATAAATGATCATAATTTTCTGCAGGGTCGAAGAGTATTGATCACCCCAAATACTAAACCTAGTAAAGAAATTATTTCAAAATTAGTGAGGACAGTTCAAGGCCAGGTATGCATCTTTCTACATATATATTCATCAGTTGCACTCCTATGTGGTTGAAGAAAAGCATATTTTTAGAATTGGGATAGTTCCTCTCATTATTTTCTGTGAACAAATCATCTACAATAAACAAAGATTATATATATGTGTGTGTGTGTGTGTTTTGTGTGTGTGTAATTGTTCTATTTTATCATATATCAATATTGTGGTTTACTTATGATTTGTGATCATAAAATTGCTGGTTTTTTTCACAAAGCAGATACTTGTTTATATCACTAGAAGCAATTGAACAAGCCTTTATTGTGGCACAATTTTCCAACATTACACTTGATCTACCTGGTTAATTATTTTTGCCTGTTACTGATTTTCCTAGGTGGTGGAGAAAGTAGGAAGATCTAATTTTAAGGGTCATACAATTCCAGATGATCTGCTGATCTTGTCCTGTGAAGAAGATTATGCCTCTTGTGTACCTTTTCTTGAAAAGGGTAATAAACTGTTTCATTTGGGTCTGAAAACTAGCTTGCCATCTGCACAAAATTAAGAATACCGTGTTTTGCACCTGCAGGAGCTACTGTGTGCAGTTCGGAACTGTTGCTGAATGGCATAGTTACCCAGAAGCTGGAGTATCAGAGGTCAGACTTCATGTTCTTTTTGCTGGTGTTACTAATGAATTTGAATCTCTATGGGGAAGAATGCTTTTAGTAGATGCAGATCTTGTTCCCTAGAGTAGTAGGTAGAGGGTTGGAGGGTTTACCATTATCACATATAGCCAATTCCTTAGCAGAAATTTCCACTAGCTAAATTTTTATGCCTAATGTAGTGCTACAAAATTGCATCTTCTAAATGATGGGTTTCATGTTTGTGTGTACTAGTATCTTTGGTAGTTCATTCCTGATATGCACAGTTCGGTTGCAGGCATCGACTCTTTGCAGACAATGTGAAGAAAACTCGTTCCACCATATGGTTGAAAAGAGATGACAGAACATTTACTCCCGTGACTAAATGTAATTAGAGTGGTTCCATTTTTTACTTTTCATTGTGTTCATCTGTAGTTTAAGTCATACGTAGATATTGTCCAATAAAAGTCCTGATTTCCCCTTACGCCGGGGTAATATATTTATTATGTAGAAAAATCTTCGGAAGGGCTTTTAGCTCTCTTTTCTTTCAGTTAGTTTGCATTCTTTTCCGACAATTTTGTGAGTGATGCTTGTAAGACAGAGGATATAAATCTTTGTCAGATCTGGACCTGGTTGTGTTTGGGTGACAAAATAACGTAGTATGTTGCATTGGTGGTATCTCATGTATTTTCGTTTGAGTTCTCATGCTTTTACATGAGAAAACTCAGTTCTCACGCTTCATATTGTGTTGCATTGGTGGTGGTATGTTATGAAGCAGGAAAGAAATTTCGGGAAAATAAATAAATAAATTGATAAAATGGCAATGTAATATGAAAAATAGTATTGTAGAAAAGTTATGGAAATACTAAATTATATAACTCAATAATAATGCACAAATTGATAATGCAAATTCTTCCGGATTGTCCACATCAGTCCAAAATTCATTGGCAAATGCCAATTGCCTTTGCCAACTTGGGTTTGCAAGAATGAGTAGCACAGAAGTGTTAGTTTAAAGGACAAGTTTGATGCTGCGAGCTACGATTATGCAAATCGTGGTAGAAGACTTTATAGCTGCGCTGAGGAACCTTCCTTATCATAGCCAATGACAGATCAAAGTAAAGAGGGAGTTGGACAAATGCAAAAAAAGATACCGGTAAACACGTAGCAGCATATATGGGATAAACTGCCAACTTGAGCTCATCTTCAACTATAAAGAAATGCCCTGCACAGAATGAGACCAAGACTGAAGCTATAGATGCGAAGAGTGTGGTCAATCCCAGAAGAAGCTTTCTTGGCAAGTCCATGGCAAAATCCTTTTCTTGGAACCGAGATGTGAGTATTGAAAGAAACAAAACGAGGGCAGTGACAGAGGAACAAAGTGCAATCAGCGATGTTACAGCGAAGAGGTTGAAAGCAGGCTTTCCTCGGAATAGTGGATAACCTGTGTCTTGATTGGGACCACCTGGTATAGCTGTTGAGGTTGTGAATGCAACGGTTGCAACGAGTGCTGCTACCACTGAGCATGATTCTGAGGTTTTGGTGAGCCATTTACCACCTTCCTTTGCCAGTCTTTCGTGTGTACTAATGAATAGCTGCTTTGCGGTTTGCCCGTTCTTATTGTAGCGTTCATAGAAATTTGGTGGCATGGAGTCCTTAACAAGCTGAAAAATTCCAATAACAACATATTTTATAGATAGAATACGATAGAGGATGTCTTATTTATGAAAAAAGATTATCCATGATATGGTTGGTAATATGTAAAGATTATTACAAGGAGAAATAGGAAGAAGGTGGACCTTATACCACTTGTATTCCCACTGCATTTGCATTGCAGCACCAGGAACTCGCCAAGGCTTATGACTCCTGTAGGTGGCAGCAAGGTGCAATGCACTGTTACCTTGGTTGTCTACTTGACGAAATGCAGTCTCCTTGATTATATTTATACTCCTCTTATTCAAAAGGCTATAAACATGAGGTTGCCTATTCTCTATGGCCAAAAGAACAACATTCTTGTTATCAGCGTCCACTTCATGGATAGCCACCGGATCTGTTTCAAGGATCTTCTCAACCATTTCTGTCACTCCCATCTTTGCTGCAATTAAAATAGGTGAATCCCTTCTTCTACTTTTCTCTTTCTCCTTACTACTATTTATTTTTCCTCTGTCATTATCATCAACACCTATTCCATTATAATCATGGTACTTGTGCATTGAAGAAGAGCGCCGAATTAGTTCATTCATCACTTTCTTAGCCAGGATATGTTTCACTTTCTTTCGTTGGATTTTCCCTATCCAAGATGCTCCTACGTCATCAAAGCCACCAGGTTAATTTTTTTTTCTTTTCACCTTTCTCAAGAGTTTCTTTCTTTTCTCTCAAGTAATTTTACATTTAGCAATGATGAGAAATTATTGTATGGTTTGGATCCTACTACAGTTCCACTCAATCTTTACGTACCTGGTATATAGTCAAGTTTTTAATTTATAAAACATAGTTACAGGGTGAATATGAATGGATTGCAATATTGTCAAGAGGTTTACTACAATATTCACGTTTTCAATTCAATCAACCGAAGTCCCGATACATTCATATAGAGTTTTTTTTTTTTTAAAAAAAAGAAGCAAATTTTCTTTATTTTTCCACATCAATATTTGCTTATGTTCCACTTCCATATCACTATTTTTTATGCACAAAACATGGAGTAAAGAAGAAACGTGGATGGTCATGTAACAGACATTTTGTTACTGATTTTTTACTAACAATGAGAAGATAAATAGATGGCAGTGTTGCTTACCAACACCGCAAATGATTAGCAATATCTTCAACATATGGGTTAAGAATCGGATCGTTGCTCCCCAATTGGGAGGGAACCGGTACCCCTTTTTTTCTAATTTCTTTGCTTGTTCTTGCTCTACATAAATAAATAACACAGACATTAGGTGAAAATATAGAAGAAATAAAACGTGCATGCCACAGAATATAGAAATAAAAACTCTTATGAATAATCCTCTCCACGTGACAAAACAGAGGGCAGAAGAAAATTTGAAATTTAAATTACAGACAAAAAAGAGTATAGAGAATTTGAAATTTTATTTCCTAAAAAGATAATTTTCTTTCCAGAGGCTTCATATATACTCTTATTTTTTGAGGGTATAAGAGTAGCACGATGATTTGCAAGAGGGGAAATTACCAGATATTTGCAAGCTATTATTCTCTTCGTCATTGCTTGCCGTTCCTAGTGCTACGTAACACAGCATAAAAAAATAAGAGTGTTCATACTTGATAGAATGTTATGATATATAAAAGTATCCATGCATGATCAGTTTGCCATGATATACAAGACTGGGTATGTTAAAGTAAAAGGAGTAAAATAAAAGATACATTCACGCACAAGTACTCTTCAATATTGATAAGAAGGTATTGCATGTTTCATAGTTCATTGGATAGTGATGAGTTGGATCTATTTCATTATACCGCACATTCTCTGCTTTCTCAATCTCATCAACAACCGAACCTGTCAAAAACACCAATTATGTCACTCCTATATAAACCGTACCACGTAAGCACTAGTTAACGTGAGAAGTATTGTATTTTATGTGGTTAAACTTAATCTTGATCCACCAGTTATAAGCCGTAACAAGTACTTAATCTTGATCACGTAAATATTGTTTGAATTTTAAATTTTTAACTATTGATTAAATATGGTTAAATTTTTGGGATGGCTGTTCCCAAGATCGAATAATTAGAAAGAAATTGTTGTAAGAAAGTTATATTCTTACAATTGTAAACAATACGCTGAAGTAACTCCATCCGGGTGCTAGTTTTGAAACAATTAGGCTTCCCAGCTAGAACCTGCAGTGGTGATAATCCGTCCTGGTTTACACAATTCACAAGGTTCGGGTACAGCTCTATTATTTGAAGGGCCAAACCTATCAAATTCATTATCTATAGTAAGCACACTTTATATGACAGCATTCCAACGACATGTAATAATTTAGCATATACATTAAATTGCTTCTTTCTCATATAAAATAATTATTGTCTACTTTAAAAGACCAGATTAATTCTTCCATGAATCTATGTCACAAACTTATAAAGAATTGGGGCATGTGATTAAGTGAAAGATGAGGAAAGAAGTGAAAAGTGTATATATATGAATGACAGAACTAACCAAAGTATTCACTGCAGATGGTGGAATGAAGAATGGTGTCACCGTTGGTTTTGGTAACGAAGGAGAGAGGATGAGGAAGAGGGATTGGTTGGAGGCGATGGAGAGAAAAGAAGGCATCTCTTTTGCCATGAAGAGCAGCCATAAAGAGAGGGGTCTCACCTTGTTTGTTGAGACAAGAAATGAGGTTGGAGTCCCTTTTGGCTATGATGCGGCACATGTCAACGTTCCCAAGCTGCGCTGCAAGGTGCAATGGAGTGTTTCCCTGTGAGTTTTGCATGTATAAGATGTTGAGACACACCTCTTTATCGATGTTATCCAACACCCTGCTCAAAAAACAGGTTTGCCCTACATACACTGCAACATGTAACACACTGTCTTCTACTTTCGTGATCTTTGCCTCCAGCGCTCCTGGCTTTTTCTTGTACTCCTCTAATGCTTCTCTCCACTGCCCCTTCACCGCATAATTAAACAAACGTTCAACATCAATCTCCTCCATTGATTTTCTATATATAAACAATACTAATCTAATATGCCTTTCACATCTATACGTATATTGTATGCAGTGCTTCAATTCAACATATATAGCTCTTCTCATATTAACTAAGACTCATCCTAAACCACTTCCAAACAATCTTCCTTTTTTTGTCTTTTCTTTCAGTGTAAGGTAAGCATTTTCTTGTCAATGGAGGAGTCTTGGATTCCATTTATCTGTATTTTTTATTTTTTTTTTCCGTTTTTTAACATTATATTTATCATACCCTGTTTTCCTTTTCTCGTTGTACACAAGTAAAGGAATAAAAATACATAAAAGATCTACTGTTATTTATACTTTGCTCCACTTGGTAATTTTGTTTTTTATAGGTCAAAAGTTATTAATGACCGTTAGTTTTTGTTAATCACCGCAACCTTTGTCTTTTATAGGTCAAAAGGTATTAATGACCGTTAGTTTTTGTTAATCACCTCAACCTTTCCTCATCTTTCTCTTTCTTTAATGCTGTAGCTTGCACAATTATACTGTCCATGCAATAATTTAAAGAGTTCCAAAAATGTATATTTATGAAGTTGAGATGAAGATTTAGAAAAAAAAAAAAAACTTTGCAGATCTTTTTATACACACAATAACAAAACAAATCTTCAAATTACAAACTAATACTAAAAGAGTTTAATTACGGTAAAAGAAAATTTTATAATGATATTTAATTATAACTTTTTTTTATCATAATTTGTTAACTTTATTCATTAATATTTTAAAAGTTATACACAATTTTTTATTTATTATAAGTTTATTGACTTTATTTATTAATATTTTAAAAAATTATATAAACAAAGCATTTTGACTAAATGTTAACGTAAAATCTTTTATTATAGTAAGTTGTAAGTTATAATTATATAAACGAAGAGTTGTGATTAAATAGTAAAATCCTTTCACATTGTGATTATACTAATCAAACTCATTAAATTTAGTAAAATATCTTTTTATTTTATTTTTTGATAAAATATGCACAGAATAAATCAAGTAATATTAAATTCAGTAAATATTCTTTTAATATCAATTTTTTATAATTATATAAATGAAGAGTTGTGATTAAATTCGTAAAACCCTTTCACATTGTGATTATACTAATCAAACTCATTAAATTTAGTAAAATATTTTTTTTTATTTTTTGATAAAAGATGCACAGAATAAATCAAGTAATATTAAATTCAGTAAATATTCTTTTAATATCAATTTTTTATAGAAGTGGTTAGTGAATAGATTTAAGTCAGTCTCCCTCCGCTTTTTTGTCATTATAACAACCTTATAACCCCTCATTTTAATATTAACTATATCTTAATATAATTTAAACTAAGAGTAACAAGTTTCACTATTAACAAAATAATTAGGGAATATGAAGAACATGCTAGATATATGTCTTGAGGGTAATTTAATTAAATTTAATTTTAATCATTATTTTAAACATGTATGTCTTGAGGGTAATTTTTCTCTTTATTTTTTAATCTTCAAATAAACAGTTATTGAAAAAAATAATTAAAGGTAAATTGAAAGCTAAATATGAACACTAAAAAATAAATTCTCTTTATACATACTATAAATTACTATAATATATTATGTGAATTCAAAATATATAAATATACTATATAAAGTTAATGAGTAATATCAATTATTAAATTCAACATAAAGAGATGCTAAAATTGCTGCAACCAATAGATAATATAAGTTCAAAAAATATGACCTGAAAAGATTGTTATATATAACACATAACGTAAGAATTCAAATGCAATGATTAACGTGAAGTGTAAATAATGGGTTGGAATATTTTGTAGAAAGAACATAAAGTTATCCCATAATTTTTGGAGTAACTAAAGGTTAAATTGTTATTATGTCCTCCTTTTAATTCGTGATATTTCATATATTTTTAAAAATAAAATATAAAACCAAAATACTTATCCTGACCAGTATATTTTTAGTCACACGGAATCAAATGAGTCTGTGCAGGGTAATAGCTATTTCTTACAACATATCAACCTTTTTAATGGGTTTACTGGTCATGATAAATAAGTACATTTCTTTAACATTTACTATTTAGTTCGATTGGATCAAAGATAGCATTAATATAATACTTGAAATACAAATATAAATAACTATTGCATCTAATGATATTATTTTAATACTCATTTTCTTATAATAATAACAGGTATTCTTGCATGGCTTTTCTTCCCCTCTAATTTATTTATTTTAAGATAAAAATGACAATACAATGTTAACCCGTAAGAAAATAAGATACGGAAGGAAAAAAAAGCACTGTAAGAAAATGAGTATTTCTTTGCTCTCAAGCGCCGTTGGTAACTTGATTAACTTCAACATATGAAAATTGGAACCTGACGAGGCACTTGTCATCAGTGTTTTTTTTTTTTTTTTTTTTTTAACTATGAAAAATTAGAAATTTTGAATAATTTTAAGAGTTTAATGATTATATACTGATTGTGTGATTGAATTTTACAATAACACTTAATCACAATTTTTTATTTATACTACTCTCTAAAAACTATTAATAACTAAAATTAACAAAATTACCATAAACATGCCCTGATTCGTGCATACTAATTAAACTCTAATTTTAAATTTGTTTCACTAAATAATTCGCTTGGTTTTTGTTGCTTCTCAACTTTTTCTCATCTAGCAATAGCAAGGAGGATACTTTTGTTACTTTTTAAATTTTTTACAGAATTATTCAGTGAAATAAATTTAGTATTTCTTAGAAAGATGTTAAAGATTATGCTTCTCTTGCTCTCTTGAGTATACACTTCATGATATTTATTTAGAAAAAATATACTACATGGTATTGATTGACAAACACAAGGTTCATAATAAACACTATCGCAGGTCATCATGTCGGTAGATACAGAGGAAAAAAATCCATGAAGTTGTTTCCCTTGTGATGAGATTCATACTGGGTTATCATCATGAGAAACCTGAAGTCTCCAAGTGGCAAACTGGATATATGCGTAGTTGATAGCCATAGCAATTCCAAAACCCAAAACTGATGAAAGTAATATGGCATATATGACTGTCAAATGTAGCTGCAACAAAATTACAAAGCTTAAGGATATCAAAGGTACACTCGAGTCAGTCAAGAAATCAACTAATTAAGGAGCAGTGATGCATGGTATTTTGTAGTGTTAAAAAATGAACTAAACCATAAAAAACCAAACTATTTCTTTTTTATATAAAAAAATTGAATCAAATTATAAAAATCAAACCACTTCTATAAAAGGACAAAAATTCTCATACTTCTAATCTTGCTTCTGAATATTAGAGCACAAAAATAGTTTAGTTCAGTTCAAAACATAATCTGATTTGAATTTCAGAAAATAATTTGCTAAACAAAAAAAAATAAAAAATCAGGCGCGTAATTTTTCAGTTCGTTTTTGTATTGAACCAAGCCATGGACGCCCCAAGTTCTTTAATTACCAGGAAACACTCTTAAGTTGTTAATGCAAGACAAATAGGAAGACTACATGAAACAAATCAGACAACAGTGTTTGTACGCAAAGTTTTAACTTGCAATCGAGGAGGCAGAAGTAACAGATTAATCATAGTGGTTTATCAATACAAAATCCTAGAAGCAATAATCATTAGCAGGCTTTCGATTCATCTGGCATCAATCTCGGGAATGAACAAGAAATCTGTACATGCATACTCACCATAGTATAAAATAGATGCACGGTTAAAGCCACAAGCGCAAACTCAAGAGCAGCATACGTCCATATATACTCTTTAATTGCTGCAAACAACATAAGTAAACAGTCAATTAAAGTCCAAAGACAAAATCATTTCGTAAAAAAAAAAATCAAACAAGTTCTGTTATAGAGTTTATACCAAGGATGACTGCAAAAATAGAAGCTAGGAGGCCCAGGGTAAAGGCAAATGGTGCTGCAATAATAATCGCTTGAGTCTTCATTTCAGGAAGCTATAAAATGAAACAAGCAATATATAAAATCAATGATGTTAGAAATGCCAGAAAAAAAAATTAATATCATCTCATCACAATAAACATTCTAATGATATCCACTCCATTAAACTACTTTCTAGTTGTTTTTTTTTTCTGATTATTTCTATTGGGCACGAGTACTGCTTATTTTTTTTGTTCCCCCAACCATTTATAGTAAAATACCCTTGTACTGTGAATACATGTAATAGACTGTGTTCTTGGCACTATTACATGCATGTGAATTCTATGCTATAAAGAATCTAATTGATTAAAAGATCAAGAAATGTCAGAAAGTAAAAATAACATTAAAATAATAAAGGAAATAATTCAAAATGCACCCAAGGTAGTTCTCAGAAGATGGATGTTATTATCCAGAAGTCTTTTGTCAAAGGAAACAGGCGTACCAGTAGCTGTTCAAGGAAGAAAAAGTAGCATATTGTGCTAATCAGGACAAGCACCACAAAATCTTGCCATGCACTGGAAAAAAAAAGATTGAAATTAATAAAAAATAGCTTAAAGAAATCTAGTTAAAAAATACTAAATACTAGAGTGATCAAATGCTTGACAATAGAATAACTCATCCATTTATTCCAAATAAGTTTCCCAAAGTCAAACTTATTATCAATTGATAAGCACCCAAGCACATGGGAAACCCTACCTTAAAAGCACCTATAACCAGTTGTATCTAAAGTGTCTGCGGTGAAGAATGGAAAATAATGGATTACTTGACTTGAAAAAATGCTTTACAAATCACCTTATTGACTCTGGATGTAGGTTTGGCTGACCTTGTAGCTGTCTGTTTTGTCGTTGAGCAGAGCTGGGGACACGAAGCAACGTTACAGGTAAATTCTGAACCTCTTGCCTACATACATCACATTTCTTATCTCCTTTTGTGTTAAACCATTTAATTAAACATTCTTCATGCACCAATCTCAGGTCACCTTTGCAACTGCACTCCATTTTAAAGGTATTTCTTTCATCACACACATCCAAACATATCCTACACATTGCTTCCTCTTCAGGAATTTCTTCATCAGCAGTAACTTCTACAGGCACAGGAGTTATTTGATCTGATTGGCCACGTATAGAAAGTTCTTATAAGATTAAAATGTGATATATGCTAACAAGTAAAGTAACTCACTCAAGTTTTAATAGCACATCATTGATTCAAATAAAAACAAAACTAGTGCAGCATTGTCTATCTGTCATCAACATACAAATACAACTTTATCAAACTTTGTCCACTGATCAAGTTCTACTCAATTGAATGATTATCATAAGGTGTCTAAGCATTGACTATGAAGATTTGTTTACGATAAAAATCAATTACCGAAAACCTTCACATCAACTAATCCACCTAACTATGTAATGAACTTTTAAATTGAATTTAATGAAACAAATGTGCATGGGGACGGGGAAACACCATAGTACCATACTATTTGGGATAATAACAGATTTCAACCTTGCAAAAAAGATTAGATTTCTTCAAGTTTATGAATAAAAACAGAAGAGTAGGACTACCAAACTGGAATAATAGGGCTTATGTTATGACAAACATACCATCATTTGAATCTTGTTGCTCCTGATCACTACGGGTAGAAAAAGAGACAGATCTTACAATAACCACATTTCGCCCAGGTACAGAAAGAGACCTTGAAACTTTAGAACGATTGACATCTTTCTGCGTACAAATAGTAGTTATTAATCAATACTATAAACATTTCTGGTCACTATTGGGCGAAGAAATTCTGTGTGGCACTTGGAGGATGCAACATTTCTCCTTTTAAAAAATTTAGCCATTTTGGGACATTTGAACTCTGTTGCTTACAAATGGTCCTGAGGCTTCCACAAACACTTAACAGGTAATAATATTCATTTTTTTTTTTCTCATCTTAATTCGAATAAAAATCTTATCTGCATTGCACAGGTGTAAAAAGTAGTTTGTTTACTTAAAAAAATTCTGATACTTAACACAAACCTTAGTAATAGGGTTTAGAAGGCACTAAAAATATGTTTGAACTTGATTCTTTCTAAGATACATAATTGAAAATGTCAGATGTGATAAGTTTCAGCTTTCCCTTTTTGGAGGAGGCATACATTCAGTTTCTTTCATGGAAGGTTAAACACAAAATCCTAATTCCCGATTGAAATGCAAAAAAGAAAAGATATTTTGTGTATGGCGACAGGTAGAGTTAGCATAAAAAGGCAACTGAACGAAGTAGAAGTTACATAAGGCTTAGCCTGTTCATTATATGTCCTTGCGGAAATGGGTGTAGAAACGGAAGGAGAGAGATTAGATGCAGGCGTAACAGGAAGAGAAGTACATCTGGTCCATGGAATTTCAGAAGTGGAAGCCATATCAGAAGCTGAATTGGGATCTGAATTAAGAAGGGAACTTGTTTCGCCAACGGCTACATTGGCTTTTCTTTTGAAGCTAAAGGCCCGCAACAAGTGTCTAGATGATGAAATCCCTTTGCTGAAGCTTAGAGAATGGTCCAGAGCCCTAAAGCCCACGGGCCTGGGAGGAACTTGAAGGGAAATATGAGGGCGCCTCCCACTATCTGCGTCTCGCTTCGGGACAGCCTGCATATGGTGGCACCACTAAATACTTAAACACACATCGACGGGATTTAAATCTAATTTCATTATGGAAAAAGCAAACAAGTTGGGATGCCAACCTCATGCCCAATCTCAGAAGCTGCTTGCATTTTACCTCTTCACAAGTAAATACACAAACAAGAGCATAAGAGCTAAAAGATAAAAAGATAACTGTTTAGTGTTTCGCCAACACAATACAATCCAACTATAAACCCCTCCCTCCTCCCTCCTCCCTCTTTATTATTTCTATTTTTCTACTCATTTTAAATTATTAATAATTCCCACCAATTTATCGTTATTTCAGTCTTCTCTTCAAAATGGAGTTGTTTCCATCATTATAAAAATTAAAATTTATTTAAGAAGTATATAAATATTCATTTCTGTACAATTATATATTTTTAAATTAATATAATAAAAATATATTTGTAAGATAAAATTTCAAATTTTGAATATAAAGTAATTTATAAATTATTTTCTTAAAATAAATTTTAGTTATATAAATAAATATTTATTTTCTACATTACATGATATAATTATTGTAATCTTAAAAATTATATTTAAAATAAAGCTTAATTATTTTTTGTGTATGAAGAATAAGTTTAATAATTAGTATGTTTTCACAGCGTAAAAAAATTTATATTATCATCAAATTACAATTCTTGTGATGGATTTATTAAATTTTTACTAATTAATATTTTAAAAAATTATATAAATAAAGAAAGTCAATATAGTGTAGGAAAATTTTTACATTAAAATGAATGAAAATTAAATTCATGTTTCACAAAAACATAATTAACATACTACTTACTAATTATTAAGTGTTTGTTTAATTGCACTTTTACAAAATTAAACTCATTTAATTAGTATTTTTTTAAGGTAAATTTTAAAAATAATTTTAATTTTTAATTTTTAAAAACTAAAAGAGAGAAATAAATATGAGGAGTTTTTATTTTAATTTTATATTTTATTTTGAAAATTCAAAACATTTTTTTATTAATAACATTTATGTACATATATACAATTTTTTTATTTTCATATTTTTAATAAAAAAATACGCTTATCAAATAAGTTTTTTTTTTATAAATTTTTAAAAAATAGTTCTTAAAAACTATCTCTCAAAACTAATTTAAAAAGAAAAAATCAAACCAACAAGACCTTATTGAACCAAATTCCTGAAAATCCAAAATTCTTTATGAAGAGATACTCACTAATCGAGATTTTAGATTGCTTCAGTGTCTTTATCGATAGAGATTAAAGATTCAAAAGTAGTTTTGAGCAATTAGTTTTATTAAAATAGCTGTAGGAATATTTTAATAAAAGAGAGAAAAACGAAGCTTCACCGAAAGGGGTGAGTGAGTACTTAGCAGAGTAGTTTCGTGTGTCCGATTCTTTACTATTGTTATATATTTATATCTGACACTTTCTTAACAACAGAGAGAATTAAGTAAAAGTATAAATACTGTTGTTACACCTATAATAGTAATAATAATTCAAAATAAATTAAACAATACCGTGTCATTGATCCATGTTCATCTTTGTGTGTAGCTTCCTATTTGTTATTTGCGTTTCCCGATCTTCCAAGTCTCCCAATATTTCATCTTATTGGGAGAAAAACGCTTCATAGATAGTGGAACCCAGTAGGGTATCATTAAATATGCTCCAAGATATTTTATTCACTAATTACTTAATTATGTATAACAGTTTTATTACAAACTTAACCATCATAAATAATTTATATTTACATTAAATAAGTTGATAAGTTAATGTATGTAACTGTTTTACATGCGATAACATTTGAAGAAAATGGAACCACTAATAGACACCAAATTATGACAAAATTTGTTAATCCAAGTGTGAAAGGAAGAAAAAAAAGTCACATATGGAAGACTGAAAGGGAAGAATCTAAGCTCAACTTAACGGTGAGAAATTAAATAATATCCCTGAAGTGATAAGGGTTACATTTAATGGAATTATTGTCATAAAAATAACTAGATTGAGAGATAGAAAATAAAAGTGAAAACAAATACGAAGTGTATTATAAATTATTTTTTTTTATAAACCGATATCATCGATCTCGGAATCCAGTCACACGACTCTCTCTTTCCAAAAGTGTATTGCAGGAATTGAACTCATTCTTTCTCATAATGCATATCATAAAAGGTAAAAATGCAGTATGTGAGATTAATTTTATTAACGCAATAAAAGTACTTACGTTCTAATTTTCAAGATTGCAAATGTCATTTTTAGTCTCTTTTTTATAAAAAAAATATTAATTAAGCAAATTTTATTTTATTTTAATAATTTTAAAAATTTTGGTCTTTCAGTTTAAATTAAAAATTAGGTATTTCAATTTTAAAATTTCTTTATTTTTTTCTAAATGTCAATTTTTCAAACATGGATCCTTACAAGTAAAATAAATAATAAAATAATTAAATAATTAAAAATAAATAATCGATTATTTGTTCTATTATGTAAAAGTGAATAATCGATTATCTATTCTGTTTTGTAATGGTTAACATTTATAAAATAAACTGTTTAACAAAAATTATGACTATTTTAAAATTAAAAAACTTGATTTCTCAATTTAGAAAAAAGGGACAAATTTTTTAAAATTGTTGAAATATATCCGGGGATAAAAATGTGTAATCTTTATAAAATTCTCACCTTAGCATTTAATAAAAAAAATTTGTAAATTTTTTTAATTTATCTTATAAACAGCATCAAGCGTGAGGAATATTTCATCGAAAAGATACAATTGTAAATTTAGTGCTTTTTCAAATGTTTGTTGAGTGTTTAGAACGTTAAATATACATGTCACATATTGCATTTCAATTTTTTGTTAATTAATTAATAAAATATATATACAAGGTGCACATATATGTTTCAAATAGTGATCCACGTTTACTAGCTATCTGCTAAACCATAACCGATGTCGGTAATACTTGAAATTTCTACGGAAAGTTAAAGAATAATTTTTTAAATCAATATCAATTTAACGTTTTCAACTAAATTTAGAATTTTTTGTTTATATTTTAAATATTTTATTGTTAGTAATATTTTTTGTTAGTGTTTCATAGCTTCTAAATTTAAGAATTAAGTGTGAAATAGATAAAAACATTTACGGATGAATGTAGTATTTAATATATTTAGTAGGAAATACAATTGTGATTTAGATTGAGAAATTCATAATTATTTTGTAATTATTGTATTAAATAAAAATATTAACTTATTTAAAATAATAAAAAAAAATATCACACCATCATAAAGTGCGAAAAGTAATGACGAAAATTACTTCACTAAAGAGATACGTAGCTTAGTATAACAAAAATATATAAAGAGATTGCGAAGCCTAATCTAACAAAAATATGAACAGAGAATTTGCCCTTAATCATTCTTTAAAATCTCTCTTGTTTTGTTTGAGTGTAAATAAAAAGAAAGAAAACAAAAATAAAAAAAAATATTATTGGGAGAAGAATATCACACGTGCCTTCAAATTATACGATGGTGTTAATAATTAGTTATTACTATCGTTGTGATTAAAAAAAGGTTTTCTTATCTATTTAAGTTGAGAAATAAGAAAGAAAAACATCATGTGTGAGTTTTACATATAAAAATAATTTTAAAATAAAAGAAAAGTATTTTTTCATTTTTCTAAAATAAATATTTTCTTTGGTTAGATGTTCATGGAACAAGTGTTCATAATTTTGTAATGATATGTTGTTATAAATAAATTAAAAATTGATTGTAAATTATGCAGTAAGTATAGTTAGATCCCGGGTCAATAGTTAATATTTGGAGTCGTACTTGGATAGATAATAGTTGTTGAGATAGTCTCACATGTGGTTCTGCCACAGACAAATAAGGGTCTGATATATGGGCAAGGGGTCTAATAATGTTTTTACAATAATAAATTGTCAATAAATTTTTAAATACTTCTTATCAATATTGTAGTAAAAAATAACTAAATTCTATGTGTCTTCACAAATTCGCGAATTTTGGTGTCATTATATATAAATAATTAGTCTTATATAAAAATACAATTTATACACACTAAAATTTAAATTTATAAATTTATATAAACAATTTAAATAATTTTTTATTATGATAATAGTGGTTTAGTATATTAATTTTATATTATTTTATTCTATCAAATTGTAAATTTATCATGAAATATATAAAATAATAATAAAAATTTTAAAATATATTTATAACTTTAAATTATTTAAAATATAAAAATGGTGTTAAAAAATGCACAAAAGAAAATACCTAAAAATAATGTAGGTGGTAAGAGAAAAGGAGGAATTAAATTTGAAGAAAATAACAAAGAAGTATTCTCATTTCCGAACATTTGTTATGACTTGTGAGATCTTACAAAGAAAAAAAAAATGAAAAACATTAAAAAAACATGCTTAACTAAATATACTTTCCGTATTAATCACAATAACACTTATGGCAAAGAATGTTTTTACGATGTGTCAATAGAAATTGGCATAAGGTAATTTTATCCACAAAATCTACAAAATTTGACATGTGAAATCCATATTCTAAACCAATATATTATATTTAATTACCTAGCAAAACTTGTGAGGAAATATACATAAAAATATAAAAAATAATTTTTTATATAAAAAAACAATAGGTTTTATTTTAATTATTATAAAAATTCTATATATCTAAAATTACTCTATAATGGATTACAATGCAATAATTAAGTCAATCTAGACTACTTATTACTTAATAGTTAAATATTAAATATTATCATAAATAATTAAATATAATTCTAATTCTAAAATATAAAATACACATAAATAAAATATAAATACATTCAAATATAAAATTTCAAATCTTAATTTTAAATGTGATCACAAAAGTATTTTTTTTACTAATAATATCTCATTTTTATAAATAATATAATATAATTTTTATTAAAAAATTAATTATGTAAAAATTCCCAAGTTAATCCTCTAAACCCACAAATCTTGTGGATTAAGTCTAAAAAACTCATATATTTGAATGTGTTTAAAAAATTCAGGTGCCAACGTGCCTCTATGTGGGATGACTCCTTTATTCTCATGTGATATTCTCTATTCATCTCATCACATATATACGTTAAAAATTAATTAAAATTTTCTACTTGATTAGCTTTAGACTGTCTTGCCCATTTATGTCTTTTTCAATCAGTTGACATTGACACTTTACCTAACCTAGTAGGCCAGTACACCTGAAATTGAATCCTCTCCTCCTCATATCCAATTTTGTGGTTTTAACTTAAGATTATAAAAAATTCAATGTCGATAATTAATAATTAAAGCGTTAATGTAAAAAATAAAGTAATTAAAAAAATGTGTTGATTTTGAAATTGACTTAATCTCATTCTAATGTGAATATTTAGCTCTAGATGCAAAGTATTGCTTGCAAGTTGCAACAGTCAGTCACAAATGAGATGTGGAGACAGGTCCGAACTTTCCAACCTAGGAAGATGAATGGAGCATAACAATTACGAAGGTCTCATGAACATAGCAGACATGAATGATCATACAATCGAAACAACCTAGCAACAACAATTAATTCGGCCATACATCACTTGCTATGTTGGAGCTACATTGCACTACCCTGCCCACTTATGCTAACATTAACAATAGCTCATAGCTCATAGCTCATAGCTACCCATCAATCACTCATTATCCTTCAATTTTTATTAGCTTGAATTTATGACATTTTTTTAATTGTTAATTGTCACTCTTCACGTTATTTATTTATAATATAAAAAATATTGATTTTTTTCCAATTTATGAGTGCTTATGAAATATTCAAATATATTACTTAATTTTAACTTATATGCAAATTTTAATTTGCTTTATTTTACGTAATTCTTTTTGTTCTTTATTTTTTATGAATACGTATTGAAATAAGTTTATAAAAAATTCACTCACGGTACAAATTTTTTTATTAACAATAATTATAATCACTTGTTTAGAATTTAGTTATATGTAAGATTCTTTAAAAAGTGTATTTTATAATATTGAAGTAAGATTTTTTTTAACAAACTCAGCAATGTGTCACGAACAAAATTATACTAATGTAATTTAATAGTTTTTGATATATGTGAGATTTTGAGAATTAACTATTGGAATTTTTTAACCACTAAGTTATAATTAATTATGAGATTAATAATAATATTCTGAAAATTTAAAATAGTTTTAGTTTAATAATAAATTATTATATTTATATAATTTTACAAAATAATTATTATAAATTTATTATCATATAATAGTAACAATTTGTGATAATTATACTATTTAAGTCTTTTTGACACATATCCATAATTTATGTTTTTCATTATTAATATTTTTTTCTTAATAATATTAAAAATAACTCTTTGTTGTCATTACTTATTACTTGAATAATATTTTATGTATTATTTCACACCTTATCATGTGACATAATTTTCTAAATAATAGTTATGATACGAATGAGTTTAAATATTTTCATTTAAATTTAAAAATTTTACAAACATCTACTTTAATTATATGTATTGTTTTACCTACATTTATCACAATAAATATATATTTATATATATATATATATATATATTTAAAATAATAGTTGCAATCACAATATTAACGAGTTTAAATATTTACATTTAAATCTGAAAATTCTTCAAATAAATATCTTAGTTGTATGTATTATGTTACATAATAGGTTTTTTTTTTTTTTTTATGAAGAGAATGGGTATAGCTCACCCAAATAATTTAACAACATACATTGCATATCATTATACAAACATTTGACAATATTTTTGGTACATGAATAAAAAGAAACCTCCTAATTAAGGGATAGCCTCAACTTGGCAAAACCATATGCCAATATGTTAGCGTCAAGCGGAGTATAGAGAAATTGACAATGTAATATTTTGTCACTAGCCCACTACTTCTTTAGATCTTTTCTACTATGGCAAACAACTCATTTTCAACCTCGCAACCATCTTCCAATAACTTAATAGCATTCAAAGAGTCCGATTCAATAACCAAAGAATGAAATTCTTATTGATACCCCACTGTTATTGCATAATGAATAGCCAACAACTCAACCTTATCTACATGACAAGATGAAACCTGATAAGAGAACCCTAAAAGGAATTGGCCCCTAATGATTGCGCACTACCCTTCTGATAGCTACCCTCTTATGGTCCATACTGACTATTGCATTGTAATTAATTTTGACGGTCCCTAAAGCAGGAACTATCCATATATTGTGATGGTTCAGATTGCCACATTGAGCACCATTTTCTTTTAGCATAATTCACATTCTATGGATTTCCTTAATCTCACTCACGAGTGGACAATCAGAATGTACCACCTTTTGTTCCTCGGTTTAAATATTATTGTCTTTGTAAGAAAAAAAATTAAAAATAATTTTTATTTATTTTTTAGAATGTTTATATTCTCAAATAGAAAGAACCACAGGTCTATCAAT
Organism: Psophocarpus tetragonolobus; assembly: GCA_037954015.1. Lineage (NCBI taxonomy): Eukaryota > Viridiplantae > Streptophyta > Magnoliopsida > Fabales > Fabaceae > Psophocarpus > Psophocarpus tetragonolobus. The sequence goes on from CM075688.1 coordinate 98,654,008, forward strand.
TGAGTAAAAAAGTTGTAATGTTTCCATGTTTTAATATCATTTCTAGAATTAATCACCAGTTAGCATGAAGATTTAATTTGAATAGCACATGAATCCCGTGAGATTTGAGAAATGTTAATATGGGAATAATATGCTATAAAGATCGGGACAAACCTGATAGATTTTGCAAACCAGTTGCTTTATTATAGTCATGAACTTACACACCTCCGATCTCCTATATTCAAATCAAATCCTAATGTTTTTTCTATTTTGTAGAAGACTTGTAATTACACAACAAGAGGTCATGATATTAATTGTCTACTAATAAATTAGAATCAACTGCAATTCTTATATAAAACATTGTATAGTACAAGCAATTGTGCACGTAGAATTTCCAATTCAATTTGACACATCTACCACAAAGAAGAGGGACATATTCTCAATTGAAGAACTGCAAATAGCTCTTAAAAATAATTCAATACCTAGTAAAAATGAGACAGAAGGTACTCATCTGCAAACTGGAACAGGAAAAGTAAACATGTATCCTTTGGTATATTATGAACAAGCTGTGTGAAATGAACTTATAGGATAGCTTATGGACGTCATCAAGGGTACCCTACAGCCATGCATATCTCCCAGAATATTTTATCTTCCACATCGTTCACATTAACTTTAACAATCCTTGTTTCCACTTCATCTTCAACATCCAAAGGAGAAGAGCATTCTATTTCCAAGGCTGCATCTGACAGCCACATGATAGAGCTGCTCCAATCTGAACCACGATTGTCACCTTCATTAACACACCCCTTCTCATCTTCATGAAACTCACCATCATCCTCAAATAGGCCACATATAGCAGCTGTGTCACAGGTACAAGATTCAGCATCATCCTCATTGTGACCAAGGTTAGCAACCATGTTGCAAGGGTATAATAGACTAAAGAAGCCAGAGTGTCCTTCAGAATCAGCAGTGTGCTCAATAAGCAACCAAGATGATTCATCCATGCCATTCATTTCGTCTTCAAAGACAATGAGCAATAAAACATGTTATACTATTGAGTTAAATTTCAGGTACTACTTAATACTTATCATAGTTGTGAACTGGTCCTGTTTTGTTCAAACTTGAAACCATGTTATTGGTAAGATTTGTTGCAATTACATATGTCATCTTCCGGTTAAAAGAAAAAAGTGGTTGGTTTTGATTGATTGACATTCCATGTTGACGGTGGATTTCAATTCAGCAATCCACTGCATTGAACAGAAGTGCCAGGTGTCGGTTGCTGGTCGGCCAAAGAGTAGAAGCCTAGATTTTGGGATTTGAAGTGAAAGAAGTTATCATTACTCATTAGGATATGGTAATGTTTATCCTTCACTGGATCCGCCGACGCTGATATCTACATCAGAAACTGACCATGTGGTGTCACTATGATATTGCTAATTGCTTGTGCTTCACTTTCATACATGAACTGCCAGATTGACATTAGCATTAGCATTATGGAAACTTGGATATGACGATCATGCGAAGTTTAATAATTATATTTATGGGTGTTTAGCCTAACCAATGTGTACCCTTCTTCCTGGCTCATGAATCATGATCAACTTGCCACTTTAGGTACTTTTGGACTTTTTTCATTCTGATGAATATGGAACTTAATTTAATTAAATGACAGCAGGTATAAAGTGGATGTGCGTGACCATATTTTCTCCATGATTACGAACATGCTATATTAGATTCAAATTGTAAAATGCAAAGATAAAAAAAGTATAAGGGCCAACTGCCAAGGGAAAGAAACAAAATTAGCCTCTACTTTATAATTCAAACATTCATCTCAACTGTTAATAATCATCCACGCTTCAGGATAATTAAATTTGACGCTCTTCACTTTTATACAAAATTTAATAATTAATAATTAAAAAAAATATATTTATATATTTGTCTCTCAAAAAATGTGTCTAATTAGGGTCTTATGGTAGTTGAAGCTACGAGTTTTTTCTTTCTGTAATTCCATATTTTCTTCGTGCACTTCCATAATTCTATAAAATTTTTAAACTAGTCTTACTTAAAAAAAAATTAAAATTATTTCTCTCTTGAAGACACCCTTCTAAGCGACGCACCTCCTCATTTACGACTCAACCTTCTTCTTTCGTAGCTTCTCTATTCGGATCGAGCGACATAGCTTTGATGACTCAGCTCTGACGACACAGCGACTCACCTCCTCTTTCATCTCGCACCCTCCATTTGCAATTGTTCTGACTTCCAGCTACGTCCAACTTTGTTCTCACAGCTTCGTCCCACATGAAAAATTATAATAACAATGTCGTATATTTATACAAAGTTATATCGTGTAATTACAAAAATTAAATAAATTCCTAACAAATATGAAGCAAAGAAACAGTATCCAGTTTGACTGGAATTGAGTTCAGTAAATTTCAAGATTTTCACATATTGGATATGCTTAAGCATTAGTTATTTTGACCTTATTGCAAAAGCTAAACATAGCACATGTATGATTTAACCTAACCTCGAATCCAACACTTTTGAAAAGTTCCTAAACTTCACTTTTTCTCCCTTTTGGAACCTATTTAAATTTGTAAAAAAAATTTATATCGCAAGTCCAGATTGTATAACTTGAACTTGCAAAATTTTTTATTACTTGAAAAAAGGGGATTCATTCAAAATGCAAAAGGGAGCGAAATTGTACTAAGCAAGAGATTAAATTACAAATCAAAAGAAGAGAAAAGAAAAAGAAGAGAAAAGAACAGTGATACTCACAAGAACATGTTCAATGAAGAAAATGAGAGAGACAACTAAAGAGAACACGAGGTGCAACATAACATATAGTGAGAGAAACGTAAAAGAAGTAACAAAATTTTATCTTTTTTATCTAAGATTAAAAATTATAAAAGTGCAAAAAAAATTTATGAAAGTACAAGAAAAAAAAGACATGAAGCCGTGGTCAATTTTGGCTGAGATCTATTTAAGGGTGTCACCATGAAGGGCTAAGCTTCCTACGCTTGGGACTCCGTATACCTGAGATTTATTCAAGGGTGTCACCATGGAGTGCTAAGCTTCACCAAAGCATGGGACACAATTCAAGCGTTCTGGGTACTGTATTGTGCCAGTATACCCATACTACAAGTTTTAATATATACACCAACAAAACTATGATATGATGTAGCTTATTCCCATAATTTACTAGACATTAGATTTCAATTACTGGTAGTCCTTCGTTGCTAGATCAGATATAAATCAACCATTACTTAAATCCAAAATTTATGCATCCCCTCCGTCCTCACCTTAGGAGGGTACAACCTTCCTTTCACCGAAACTTTTTTACTAAACAAATTAATTAATTAATTCATTTCAGCGCAGATAACCAAACACAAAATTGAAATGCTTGCTAACAAGAAGTTGCCACCATGATTGGTCAATCTGCAGGGGCAGAGCATCATTGGAGGGAGTGGGGGAGTCTTGAACCCCCAATTTTTTTCTTTCCTTTAATTAAATATATATATATATATATATATATATATATTCATTAATATAATTATAAATATTTGTAGAATTTAATAGGTATGTACAATTTTCCACTAATATTTAATTATAATAATTAATTTATGGTCGGTTTCTTAATTTTACAGTAAAAATCATATAAATAAAAAAATATATTTAAAGGTATATAAAAATACTAATTAAACTTATAATTTTAACAATATGTGGTTTAGAATTTCACACACCCACCAACATTTTTTGAACAAATGCAACAAGATCCGCGACTGTCAATCTGCATCATCTATTTGCATTATTTTTATAAAAACTACTTTGTGGTACACTAGGTGAATCAAGTTACACTGTGTTTCTTTTATGTCATGACCACCAGTGCCTTTCTTTCTTGTCCAAGTAAATTGAAAACGGTTGCTGCTATGTGAGATGGTGTAAGACCAGCAATATTCAACTGCCCATTGCTGCTATGTGAGATGGTGTAAGACCAGCAATATTCAACTGCCCATCCAGTGATGCGTGCTCAATATAAAAATCAGGAAGAACCATTGGCCTCCACTGCAATTGTAAATGAAAGCCACATTAGTTTTTAGCAACTAGTTAAATACTCACACAAACTAAACTTTCAAACAAGTATATATTTAAATGCATAAGAAAAGCAAGTATTTGAAAATCAGGAAAAACAAGTATATATGTTTTCAGTTAGTTTTGTCAAAAACACCGGTAAGAGTGTGTTTAGTTTGATGATTTTAATTTTATTAGGATAGCAAAAATCTAGGAGTTCTTTCATGAGCTACTAATTTTTTTCAAAAAAAGTTACTTCAAGTAGTTTTTTTAAAATATGTCATATTTTCATCACACTTGCAACCTCTCTATCATTAATGTAATTATATTAATTTATAATATAAAATATATAATTATAGAAAATTATAATTTAAAATTTATATATTTAATTATAGAAATTATAATTTAAATATTAATTATATTAATTTATTATTTAAATATATAATTACATAAATTTATATTTAAATATGTAATTATAATTTAAATATGTTATCATCAATGTTATCAGACTCGACTTAGCTATCAATCCAACCGAGTTAGGAGGTCATGGAGTCAGGGGGTCAAGAATTGACTCGCATGGGGCGAGTTTGCCTTCCTTGTCCTCGTCCTTGGAAAGTGTAGGGCAGATATAAAATTTTAATCCTCGTCCTCATCTCTATCGGGTAATTTCGGGTTTAGTATCCTTGCGGGTACTCTGTTATATAATTTTTTATAATTTATATTTAAATTTACTTATAGTTTATTAAATAAATTATATGTTAATTTATTAATTATTAAATAAATTATATGTTAAGTTATTAATTATATTTTAGTTTTAACTGTCCACAGGGATGTAATTGTACATAGATATATGATATTTTATTTAACGTATAATTATATGTAAAATATAGAAGCGAGATAGGGATAAGTGTGAGGAATGGGCTCGGGATGAGGTAGAAACCAATAACATGGGTTTTTCTTGTTAGAATTGTGATGAGGATGGAGTAGTACCCTCGAGGACAGACATGATTAGCATCCCCAAGTCTACACGTTAATGAGAGAATACTTGGCCTTGCATGAATTTTAAGCCAAACATAGTAGAAGAAATTAAAAGAGCATTTGAACTCTTCCCGTTGATTTGGATCCCTATCCGCTTATAGCCATTGATTTTGAATTATATGGATCCTATGGTTGAGATTTTATTAATTGTGGGCTAATAAGGAAAGGAAAGGATTCGGTGCACATCCGTTAAGAAAACATTAACTTCTACTGTAGTAGCTAGACTAAAACATCTTTATTGGATGAACCTTATATTATAAAAACTAGCATTAGTCATTAATACTCTCATCAATGGGTGATAGTTATTGAGTTATATACTTGTAAAATTTAATGAATATATATAGACATATTTAGTGAGAAAAATGAGTAAGAAGAGTAAATTTCAGTTATTAAGAAAGAAAAGAGAAAAATATTTAAAAAATATCAGCCAATTGAGAGAAGAGAGAAAAAAAGAAGAATAACAAATAATAAATGCTAAAAAAGAAAAAATAAATGCATGAGTACGATTTAATCTTAATAATTAATTTTTATTTTAATGACTCTACTCCTCTCACTCTCATATAAGATATCTTACTCTCATATGATATGTCTTATATATATATATATATATATATATATATATATATATATATATATATATATATATAGTGAAAAAGCCAAAATTTATATGAAAATAAGATAAGCAAATCTCATTTATTGAGAGAGGAGAGAGAAAAAAGAGTAGCAGATAATAAACGTTAGAAGAGAGAGAATGAGTTATTGACTTCAACCATTAATTTTTTTTATTTTAATTGTTGAGATTTTTTCATCTCACTTTCATATAAATTCAGTTTTCTCATTACATAAAAGATGACAACGAGGTAGGGCGGGTGCAGGTTTAACCCTCCCCGTCCTCGTTCACACAAAGTGCAGGATGTGTTCGGGTATAAGAAGAGCGGATATTAAATTTTAATCCACATCCCCATCTTCCTTGGGTATTTTCGGGTTTGTGGTTCCCATTTAAAAATAATTTAAATTTACTTATTTATTATTAAATAAACTATATATATATATTAAGTTATCAATTATATTTTAATTTAAAAATTATATAAATAATAATTAATAACAAGAAATTATAAATTAAAGTTTAAGAATTAAATTTTTTTATTAAATATATAAATTTAAACTTATTATATAATTATCAAAATTATAATGGGGTGGTTACGAGCTTAGGTATAGGGAGGGTGGTCATATACTTATACTATAACCGGTTTAACACATATAAAGTAATACCTGTATTCATACCCATACCCAGTAAAAATGGGTAATACCCATCAAAATCAGGGCAACTTCAAGTGAGTAACCATGTGTATGAGTATTTTTGTCATCCCTACATATGCCCCATATATATATATATATATATATATATATATATATGTATGTGTAGGACATATCATATAAGAGTAAGATATCTGATATAAAAGTGAAAAGAGCAAATCTCAGCCATTGAAATAAAATTAATGGTTCAGATCAAATTGTACATATCAACTCATTCTCTCTTTTTTAACATTCATTATCTATAATTTTTTTTCTCTCTCCTCTTTTAATGGTTGAGATTTTTCAATATTTTTTTCTCTCCTCTCTCAATAACTAAGATTTGCTTCCATACAACATATCTATCGAGAAAGTCAAAAGGATCAAATTTCAACCATTGAAATAAAAATTAATGATTAAAATTAAATCGTACACATCGACTCATTTTTTCTCTTCTACCATCTATTATAGGTCACTTTTTTTCTCTTTCTTCTCTGAATGTCTGAGAATTTTTTAATATTCTCTTGTTTCCTCTCTTAATGACTGAGATTTGCTCATTCCACTCTCATATAAAATTGGGTTTCTCACTAAAGATGATCTCATATATATATATATATATATATATATATATATATATATATATATATATATATATATATATGGTTGTACCTAAGGGCGTATCGGTTGAAGTAGATTCTTCTTTTTAATCAATGAAAACTTTTTCCCAAACTATACAAATCTGTTGAATAACTCATGTTATGATCTTCTACATCCTAGGTCTTCTCGTTTCTTCATTTAACTTGTGTTCTTCATATAGCATTAAGACTGAATGACTCTATGAAATTCCGTTGCTACTTCCATATGGAAAGGGTAATGTAGGAGACATCTCTCCTCCAAGGGGAATCCCTAGAATTACCACGCTTAACTTTCAATTTGCCTATGACCATCAAATGAAATGTGAATAATTTGCCCTCCCTTCTTTGAAACAAAGGGTGCTTCCGATTCTGACAGTGATATATACATATGGAGAGAGAGAAACAAGACATATCTAGTGAGAAAGCCAAAGTTATATAAGAATGAGAGGAACAAATCTCAACTATTAAGAGAAGAGAGAGAAAAAAGAGTGACATATAATAAATGCTGAAAGAAAGAGAATGAGTGGTTGATCTCAACCATTAATTTTTATTTTAATGACTGAAATTTGTTTTTCTCACTCTCATGAATTTAACTTTCTCATTAGATATGTCCTATATATATACATATATATATATATATATATATATATAAATAATTGGGGAAAACTTATAAATATAGTCTTAAATTTGTAACACAATTTTAATTTTAAAATAAAATTAAAATGTTAAAATCATTATAGTTTTTAAACGAAAGGAATATACATTATTTATTATTATAAAAACTAAAACTTATTAAAGTGTGTGAATTGAGATCTATATTTTATGATATGTGTCAAATTTAATCAATATTAATGTAATTAATTGTAGTATCTATTATCTTTATTATATTACCTAAACTTTTAAAATGGTTTCTTTTTTTTATATATATAAGATTCAATTTACCACTATTATGAGACTCGACTTGGCTAAAGCAAGGGATCAGGAGTTAGGAGTGGACTCAGAGAGTCAATAGTTGTCCCGCATGACTCAGTCTATATTAATAATATAAACAATTTTTACTTGTACAATTTATGCTTATATAAATATAACTGTTTGCATGTAATTATTAATTAAAAAACTTGGTTTAGTGGTAAGCTATTTTTGTTTTCATAAGGGATCAGGGTTCAAACCATGGTTGGTATGTTTTTTTTATGAGTTTATGGAATGCAGAGGCTTGTAATTTTTTTATGATTCTATGGAATGCAGAGGCTTGGAAGAGATTTGAATTGTGCAAAAATTGGGTTTATGCATGTCAAATTTACAATGCTTAACAAATTAATTTGTTATTTACAAAATTACTTTTCATTAAATATGCTTTTAGTTCAATATGTGGAATATCTTGTTTCCTTAAGGATGACAACGGGGTAGGTGGGACGGGTATAAATGAGATAAATATAAAATTTTAATCTCCATTTTCGTCAGGTATTCTCAGGTTCAGTACCCTATTATATTATTTTTTATAGTTTAAATTTACATATAATTTATTAAATAAATTATATGTTAAGTTATTAATTATATTTTAGTTTTAACGATTTACAGGGATGTGAATTTATACACTGACATGTGAGATTATATATATATATATATATATATATATATATATAATTTTGTTAACAAAGAAACGACGTGAGGGCAAGGACGAGGTGGGAACCAACAAACCTACCCCGTCCCTAAATTTTTTTAGGATGGAACAGGGGAAAGCAGAGACCAACAATGTGGACTGTTTCTATCAAAATCGGGGTAGGGACAGGGTACTCACAGGAGTTGACATGATAGTCATCCCTATGTTTTCTCATTAATAACGACTTTGGAAACATTAATTTGGGACAATTTTGAAAATAAATACAAATTTACAACATATTTATTGCTTTCAATTAAAAAATAATTTTCTTTATCTTAGTTAAAAATATTAAATCCTCTTTCAAAAAATTAAAAATATTAAATTTAAATAAAAAGTATTAAATATTTATCTAATTATATATTTGTTAAATTTAACAATGAGGCTTAAATCTAATTTCTTAAGAAGTGAATGTCTCCATAGTTTCCATACCAAGTGTTATCTTCTTTTCAAAATAGTTTGCAAAAAAAGAGTTTGAGACTATCTAATATTCCTCCCCATCATCTCTCTTTTCAAAATTTGGACAAATACTCATCACCTCCTTTAATTTTCACACTACTTCTAAATTAGTCATCCATCTTCCTCTGTTAATGTTACCTTTGCAATATCTCTCTATCAGTAAGTGTTTCTTTTCCATTAGTCTAAGTATAATTGACATCTTAGACATTCATATTTAGGTTGAAGAATTTTTACCCATAAAATACCTTTTCACTAAGGACAATATATCATGAATTAAATAAATAATTTTATTTAATTAATTTAACTAAATTTATATTACGTGAGGTTAATCTTTTAATTATCGACCCTTCTAATTTTACATAAAGAACCAACAAATTATAGATTTTACAAAATTAAGGGACTAAATATTTTATTTTCAAATATAAACAAAAAATATGGATTTTAAATATTTTGAAAGTAATTGTCTCTAGTTTAAAATTGAAAGGCTAAAACCATAGATTTCAAAAAACAAATAAACCAAAATTACGTTTAATTCATTATTATATTAATTTATTAAATGGTTATTTGAGGAACGAAAGTTGATTTTGATTTTATTTTTTTGAAATATAATTTTAACTTATACATAAATTAAACTTATGAAAAAACTATTGTATTGTTTCTTCTGTAAATATTTATAGAAAATAATTATCTAACCAAAGCTTATATACATATGATTCATGTATTTCTGTCTTTTCCAATTTTCTTTTAAATATTAACTAGTAAGGTAACCGTGTTTCACAGTCAAAATTTTTTAAATAATTTGCTGCTAAAATTTAATTAAAAATTAATGTTTATTTAAAAAAATAATAATTAAGATAATTAGTTGTAAAAATTTTAAATTTAAATACAAATATTTAAACTCTTTAATTTAATAACTGTAATTTAATTTAAAGAAAATAAAAAAGACATTAAATATCGTGTCGTGACATATAAAATAGAATACCAAAACTACAAATTAAAAATAAAGAAGACTTAACTTACAATTAAAATTTGTATAAAAGGGAAATTGCTTAGTGCTGAAATTTAAAAAAAAAAAAATTGTCGTGGATCTCCCTCACTCCGTATCATCACTTTTATAATTTTTTTTATAACATGTTTTTTTCTTTTTACAGAATTTTTTTTATAACATGTTATTAATACAAAGTATTCATACTGAATTCTTACCGAGACGATGACTAATCCCTAACCTATTTCACGACTTTAAATAAATCCTTTTTTAGTAACCTGTTGAATTGATAGATTCTGGTAGTATTTGCTAATTTGCATTATCCGCGCTTATTTTTGGAATGGGATTAAATTGAAAAATCATTAGTGAGAACATGACAAACTCTTAGAATATTATTTTATTTTTTTCGACCGCATGGTTAGATGTAGATCTTGTAAGGGACATTTTGGATGTAATTACTAATTAGGTATCAACATATTCGATTATTCGAGAGATGTCTGATGCTAAAGCTAAAAATTCGTTTTCGTGATGTGATGCCTTAATTTAATCTACTTCTTTTGAGCATCATATGGCTTAAGTGGTTGTTGACACTATTATTCATCATTTGTATTATTTGTTTGTACAGTTGGAGGAGAGAAAAGTGATTTGATTTATGCCATGACCTCTAATGCCTCTCTTGTCTGTCCAAGTAAATTGAAAACTGTTGCTGCGATGTGAGATGGTGTAAGACCTGCTGCATTCAACTGGTCAGCTGGTGATCCGTGGTCAATATAGCAATCAGGAAGAACCATCGGCCTAAACTGCAGTTGTGAATGAAAGGCATATGAGTTTTGAGTTGCTAGTTAAAAACTTTCAAGTACTTACTTATAACTAGATTCTACCTTCAATTTTCCATCTAGAAGACCATCAAGGGCCATGAACTGAGCAACATGAGACCCAAATCCTCCTATTGATCCTTCTTCCACAGTGATCATAATCTCATGCGATTTTGCAAGGCTCCGGATAAGTGAATGGTCCAATGGTTTGCAGAAACGTGCATCCGCCACTGTTGCACGCAAGCCATGCTGTTCCAACAGGGAAGCAGCAGCCAAACAGTTCTGAACAGCTGAACCATAGCCCAACAAGACCACTCTTTCTCCTTCAATTAGTATCCTACCTTTACCAACCTGTTAAAATGTCATTACACAAATGTTAAGTTTGTTTGCATCATAGTTCCTAATTATCTCCTTAAGGCTACCCTCTAGAATTCTAACTTGCCTCTAGAGGAATGCCTTTCTTCCCTGGTGGTAGTTCAACACCAACACCATTTCCCCTCGGGAAGCGAAAACAACTCGGTCTATCATCAATGGCAGCTGCAGTGGCAACCATGTGAAATAGCTCTGCTTCATCAGAAGGAGCCATCACCACCATGTTAGGGAGGCATGCCATAAAAGTGACATCAAACGCACCACAGTGTGTTGGACCATCTGCTCCAACTAATCCGGCTCGGTCCATTGCAAATCTTACAGGCAGCTTCTGCAAATCCACATCATGCACCACCTTCGAATGGACACAGATACTTAGCATTGGCTTTGAAGGTAATGATATTCATTAGTCATGTCTAGACCATTGCTAATAGGAACTCATCATGTTATCTTAACCGATATGGTACCAAGAAAGATTTATACAAAGATGAAGATGTTGACACTTGACAGAGAAGTCATCTTATGCTTACCTGGTCATAAGCTCTCTGTATGAATGATGAGTAAATTGCACAAAAAGGCTTAAGGCCTTCACAAGCCAGACCAGCTGCAAATGTAACAGCATGTTGTTCTGCTATCCCTACATCAAAGCATCTTGTAGGGAAATGACGAAGGAAGAGATTCATGCCAGTTCCACCTCCCATTGCAGCATGTATTCCAACAATGTCTTTGTCAGATTCTGCTTCAGCAACCAAAGCCTCTGCAAAGTATGTTGTGTATGATTGGGTGGCGGCCTTGGATTTGAATTGTTTTCCTGTTGCTGGATCAAACTTGGCAACTCCTGCAAAATCAACCCAAGTTACATGCCTGTCATGAATATAGCAAGTCAAAGATTTATTCTGCCTTATATAAAGTGTTTTCTATAGAAATAACTAAAAAGAAGTCATCCTCAATCTTTTTTTAAAGTTGATTAATATCATTTCTATCAAGCATGGTAATGAACAGTAAATGTAAAAAGTAACGCGTTAAGATTTTGTATCATTAACCACTTGGAGGTATTTTGGTCCTTCCATAGATTGAATGAGCAAAACGTGATGAATTTATTCGGTGATTCGCGTCACCGAAAGTCAAAGAAGTTTGTAATGCCTCATTTACCATGGTACTTGTCTGCTGCTCTTTCAGCATATGGGTATCCACGACCTTTCTCAGTGACAACATGGATCAGCAAAGGCCCAGTTGTTTTAGTACTTTTAACTTCATTGAGAATGGCAACAAGATCATCTATGTTATGACCATCAACAGGACCTATATAGTAAAGTCCAAGCTCTTCAAATAGTGTTGATCCTGAACCGCTGATCATGCCACGTGCATATTCGTCAACTTTTGCTGCTAATTCGTGCATTGGGCCACCAATTTGTTTAGTGACTCCCTGCAAAAAATCTCATTTTGTACAGAATCAGTTTTACTGGGACTTTGCAGCCACACAAGTCCTTGATTGAGAGGCATGTGACTTGTATTCCTCACCTTAGCAACCTCTCTCAGTTCTCTAAGGGGTCTGTTTGATTGTAACCTACTAAGAGCACTGCTCAAAGCACCCACAGGTGGTATGGGACCATCAAGATTAGCAGTTGGTAGGGAGACCTGCTTGTTGTCATTTAAGATAACAATCATGTCCGAATCAAGATATCCAGCGTTGTTCATGGCTTCATAAGCTTGGCCAGCAGTCATGGCACCATCGCCTATAACAGCAACTACTTTATTCTTGTCTCCCTTCAAATCCCTGCCGACTGCCATTCCTGTTTATGCAGAAAAAATTGCCAAAAGTTATGGCTAAACTACAAAATCACATTGTGCAAAGCAGTGTCAAGTGTTGTAATTGTAGCAAAACATCATCTTGGACAAATAAAACCACGTCGTGAGCTTGAAAAGTTAAGCTTCAAGGAGAGACATTACTTTTCATATATTTGACTCCACTGAATAAACTGACTGATTGAATTATTAGTGAAAGTTAAGAATGTCAGGGTCCCACATATCACCTGCATTAATTCTTGGGAGCAGGTTATACATTTGTTGGCAACTTAATTTAATGCCAATTGGCTTTAAGTTGGAATCTAACATGATATCAAAGCCCATCTTTGTTAATGCCTATTCTGGTAGTCGTTTCATGCCTTTTAAGCAATATCTATAAAAATGAGATCTTCAATAATTCCTGGAATGATACTCATTCCAATCCCCAATAAAACCTTTTAATGCCTTTTAATGCCAATTGGCTTTAAGTTGGAATCTAACATAATATCAAAGCTCATCTTTGTTATGCCTATTCTGTTAATCGTTTCAAGCAATATCTATAAAAATGAGATCTTCAATAATTCATAAAATGATACTCATCCCAATTCCAATAAAACTTTTGGGGAGTAGAACCCACATCAACTCCTAAATTTATAATACATGTAACATTTTTCTATAACTAATTGTTTGCCTAAACCAAGTCCAGAGAAATTCTACGTCAAAACACAAATAGCAAATAGAATCTCCGAAACATGGACACCAATATGTATCCAGACAAGTTGATATCACTAATGTCTAAAATATAAGAAACCAAGACATATTTTATATACATATAAATATTAATATTCTAATAAAATAAAATATGAGTAACACAACAAATTAATTAAAGTGGTGATATATTTAGTAATTTAAACCAATTTTTTATGATAATAAGGATAAAAATAAATCCAACACTATTTTTTCAATAATAACAATGTATCTTCATCTATATTGAGGTGTCAACTTAGATATTTAAGTTGCATAAAAATATGAGTTTAATTTTTAAGAAAAAAATAATAAGTTTTTAATTGAAAACCTAATTAAAAATATTTAATATGTGTGTACAAGTGTTAGTGTCCAACTTTTCCGACAGGGACACACTTCGGACAATAGATGTATTGAATAGAACACATACCCAATCCAGCTGATATTGTTGTAGAACTATGACCAGTGCCAAAACAATCATATTCACTCTCGGAGCGTTTAGTAAACCCGGCTAGTCCATCTGTTTGCCTCATGGTATGCATCATATTCCTTCTACCAGTGAGTATTTTATGTGGATAAGACTGCAGAATTCATACAAAACTTTATAATTGATATGAAGTGCCACCCCAAGAAAAGCAGTTGAATCACCAATACCAACTACTCCAAAGAAGATAAAACACCCAACCTGATGACCAACATCCCACAAGATTTTGTCCTTAGGAGCGTTGAAAACATAGTGAAGGGCAACAGTGAGATCTACAACACCAAGGCTTGATCCCAAATGACCCCCAGTTCTAGAAACACGGAAAATAACATCAGAACGCAGCTCATCCGCTAGATTTTTCAGTTCCTGCATCAATGTTTAGATTATAAGAATAAAAAAAAAATTATCTTGTTGCACAATAAGCAGCATGAGTCATTTACTTTGAGTCAGTGTACCTTGGTAGATAAATTCTTCATATGAATTGGATAGTTTATGGTATCCAACAGAGGAGTTGGTGGTTTCTGCGAATAATACTCTCCCATCTCTGATAGTGATGCATGTACCCCATGCGACCTTTTCCTCGCCTACATCAATTCAGAAGACGACAGGAATTTCTGTCAGCAAGTAACATCTCAATTTTGATGTTTGAGAATAACAAAACACAATAAGGAGGGTAAATGGAAACAAAAGAAGAGAAAACTGATAGTGTATGACAAAGAACCTAGAATAAAAGTATTTTAAGCGAGAAAGAAGTGAATTGAGCTTAAAGGTATAGTAGTGTATGAAGACAAAGACAAGTGAATTGCTTGCATGAATAAAGCATGCATGTCTTAACCTTGTAGAATCTGCGTTGGGAATGTGTGAGGCGATCTGCACCCGAAGGAGAGTGAGGAGGCAAAGGGGTTGATGTTTTAGCATGAGAAGGTGTTGTTTGTCTGAGATTGAGAGGGAGCGAGAATGAGAATGCAGAGAGAGCCATAAGTGAAGAATGAAGAGGAGAAAGTGAATGAATGTGTATAAGTAACAAGGTTGGTTTGGTTGGAAGAGAAGGCCTGTACTTGAAAGAAAGCAGTGACTGCTAAGTGGCATACAATCTATAAATAAACATGGAAGGAGAGCACGTGTCTGGTGGGGAGCTGAAGAGACTAGAGAGAGAAACAAAACAAGCCTTGCTTCTTAAATGACAATAAACTTTTACTTTTCACAGTCATATCAAAACTATAAACACTGAAACAATTGTATCTATATCTTTGCAAAATAAATAAAAGATGGTGTTTTTAAAAAGAAAGTCTCTCCTTTTATAGTTATTGGGCCACCTCACCAACGAATAGATTAACAGATAAGAGTATGATTGGATTCCTATTCCATTTTACCTCAACCAACTTTTATTTCAAAATTATAATTTTGTTGTTGTTTTAATTTCTGTATTAAAAACTCAATTGTTTTCTTAAGATTAATCTGTCTACAATCCAAATATACCATAAATCATTCTTAAATACTTTACTGAATATAAAAAATATATTCATAATTCAATGCAACAAGGGATACGATAATGATATGTTCCTATCTTTCATTCCAACTCTCGTGACTTAGAAACAGTTTTGGTCGCCATGTCCACTTACCATGCCCGCGTCTTTTTCTGAATTCCAAATTTCCAATTTTCAAATCTTGATACTATTCCAATTTTTAAATAATAGCAAATTTGTGTATTTATTTTTTTTACATGCAACCTTACGTCTTGATCTACTTCCTTTCAAATAAATAAATGTTTAAAATAAAATAAAGCAAATTACATATATATCAGCAGAAACTTTTATAGATTACACATAATTCTACTTTTTTCTTTTACATTAATCTTTCTTTAAGTTTAAAAAGATTACACCAACACTCCCTATATGTTTGAAAATATTACACTAGCGTCTCTTTCAAAACTTACGATGACATTTTCTTATAGTGCCAAAGTAATAGTTAAAAAACAGAATACATGTGTAATTATACTAAATTTCAAGAATATTATTGTAATTTACTCTAAAATTAATGATATAAGAATGTGCACATTGGTTATTTAAAAATTATATAACATTTTTGTTGATCTTGACTCATAATCTTTTGTTTGAGAGGAGGAAGTAGCTGTTGTTGGGGTGAGAGTGCATTTAGTGGAAGAGTGTCTCATAGAAGTGCATGGTGAAGATTAGTTGATGGGAAAGCCTTTGGTGGAGATCCTGGGAGGTCTAGAGCGAACTACCTGGTGCCCATGTGTTGAAACCATATGATGTATACTCTTACAAGAGCTTTTATTGTAACCTTAGTAGCTTATGGTCGTTAGCATATGTCTCACATTTGTGCTCTATTTTTCAATTTTACATTGTTTTTCTCTCGTTCTCACTCTCGATTCCCTTTTTCATTCTTGAGTGTGTAATTCACTTGACCTTCTTATTGTTCTTGTGTGAGTTTCTGTCTGGCAAACCTCAACAAGTGGCACTGTCTATGAGAAGTACACAACAATCAAGAAAGATCAGTGAATTAATGACAACAAAGTTCAATATTGAGAAGTTTTTTGAAAGTAACCAATTCGGACTATGGAAGATCAAGATGGAATCAATCCTGATCTAGTAGGGGTGTGAAGAAGTGTTGATAGGGGAGGCAAACATGTCTTCATCATTGACAACAACGAAGAAAAGAAAGATAATTGATAGGGTGATGAGTACAATTGTCTTGTGCCTTGGTGATAAGGAACTCAGGAAAGTCTTTAAAGAGAGAAAAAGTTGTTAGGATATGGGCGAAGCTTAAAGCCCTATAAATAACGTAATCTTTGCCTCACAAACTCTGTGTGAAGGGGAAACTTTATTCGTTCGAGATGGTTGAGTTAACAACGATGGAGGAGCAGTTAGCAGATTCAATAAAATGGTTAATAATCTTGAGAATATTAACGTTAAACTTAAGGACAGAGATAAGGTTGTGATTATCCTTAATTCTTTACCAAAGTCCTATGAGCATTTTAAGGATTCACTATAGTATGGGAAAAAGCATACAATTACCTTGAGGAAGCGGTAATATTGATTCGAATTAAGGAGTTTTAGAAGCTCCAAGATTTGAAAGTAGCGAGTGAGGTGTTTGGTCTAACGACGATGAAGAAGGGGAAGGGAGAGAGGAAAGGAGGAAAAGGAAAGAAGTCAAAAAACAATTAGGAAGTGAAGCATGATTGGGAGAAGGAGATGTGATGCTATAAATGTTAAAAGTTAAGTCATATTCAAAAGTCCTGTCCGTAGAATGGAAGGAAAAAATCTCAGAACATGAAAAAATTACTAGCTTAGTAGAAGTTTCTAAAGACATCAAATATGCTAATGTTATAATGGAATCTTTTAATGACTCATTAAGGAGTTGGGTCATACAAGAATTGTTTTCTTCACATTTCACTTAAAATTAGATTGCATTAGGAAATTAGTCTTAGGTTTAGAATTTTGCATATTTTATCATTATTTTTATGCTTTTGTTTATTTTGAGTCAGATTTTCAAAAAGATAGAAGAAATGTTAGAACAATTAACATTATAATAAATAAAAGAACATAAAAATTGAAATGAAAAAATAAAATAACATATAAAGAAAAGAAAGAAGAGAGAAATTAGGAAAGATAAAAATAATTAAAAAGACAAAAAAGCTAACAAAAAAATATAGAAATATAAAATATCAATATAAAAGAGTAAAATATAATTTAAAATAACATAAAAATGAAACTGAAAAAAAATAACATATAAGAAAAGAAATTGAGAAAGATAAAAAAAAATTGAAAATACAAAAAGATATAACAAATGTGACAATTTTAAGAAATTGTAAAGTTATACAAATAAAATATAAAAAATTGAGAAAATTAAAAAAATTGAAAACACAAAAGAATATAATAAAAAGACATATGTCAAATTTTTAAGAAAGGTTAAATTTGTATTTTCACCAACCTATATTTTCCTTTTAAAAAATTTTCAACAAATAATTTCTAACTTTTACTGTGCATATAGTCACTAGCTAAAAATAAATAATATAAAATAAAAACTATAGAAAATATTAAAACAAATAATATAAAAAAGAAACTTAAAATAAATAAATGAATTAAAAATTAATATATAAAATTCTTTAAAATATTAAAAATAATAAAAGAAGGTAATAAATAAAAATATAACAATATAAAAATAAAAAAAAATTAATATACAAAAATGTTTAAAAAGATTTAAAAACTAAAAAAATAAAGATAAAAAATATAAAATATATTAATTAAGAGAAAATAAACAACATGTTAAATTTAAAATTATAATAAGGTTGAAAACTAAAAATAAATTAAAACATAAAAAATAAAAAATAAAGAATAAAGATTAATTGAAAAAAATAAAGGAAAAATAATTTAAAAATAAAAAACACAATAAAGTATAAAATTATGTTTAAAATATTAAAATATATTTAATACGCTGATTTTTCACATATAATATATATAAATTTATAATTATTATATAAATATTAAAATATATTGAATAAATTAAAACCAAAAAAAGATAAAAAATAAACCTAAAAATAATAAAAATTAAGAAATAAAAATTTTAAAAGACAAAAAAATGGACAGTCCATAAAAGGGAAAGAACAAAAAGATAAAAAAAATTGACAAATGTCCATAAAAGAGAAAAAAATAAAAAAAAATAAAAAATTTGGAAAGACAAAAAAGTAAAAAAAACTTGTCCATAAAAAAGAAGAGACAAATTTATAATTTCCCTAGTTTCTTCTTTTTAGTATACTTTATATTTTTTTATGAATGATACTATATTTATATTATATTCTTTTGATACTACATTTTTTAAAAGTGGAAGAAAAAAAATAAATTATGATAAAAATAAATATTAAAAAGACAAAAAAGACATGAGTCAAAAGTAGAGGAAGAGTCTGAAATTTAGAAGAAATAGGATAGTTTCTTATCTTCTTATTATGAGGTTATTAACCTCTATAAATATACATGGGTCAGCTGCATATTTTAGGAAATGCAGACTGCTAATCCTAAAATCAGATCCCTATAATTATGGGATTAATTAAACATAAATAATCCTAATAAAAAACAACACACAACTGTTGCATGAATATAACACATCGAATATAAAGACATCCTAAAATTACGTCACGTCAATTACTGCTGCACAAATCACGGTTTTTGACACTCCCCCTCAAGCTGGTGAATAGGTGTTTTCCATTCCCAGCTTGGATATAATTCCTTCAAAGTTACTGCAGTTCAGTCCCTTGGTGAGGATGTCTGCAAGTTGGTTCTGAGTAGACACATATGGTGTGCAAATCATGCCACTGTCAAGTTTTTCCTTGATAAAGTGTCTATCAACTTCAATATGTTTAGTTCTATCATGTTGCACCGGGTTGTGGGCTATGCTAATTGCCAATTTATTGTCACAGTATAATTTTATAGGTTCGTCCCACTTTATCTTCAAGTCTTCCAATATAATCTTCAACCATAGAAGTTCACATATTCCGTGAGCCATTGCCCGAAATTCTGCTTCAGCACTTGATCTAGCAACTACACTTTGTTTTTTACTCTTCCAAGTGACTAAGTTTTCACCAAGGAAGGTACAGTATCCCGTGGTTGATATTCTATCTACAACTGACCCTGCATAATCTGCATCTGTATATGCTTCAAGACTTACACTCTTGTTTCGTTTGAACAAAATTCCTCTTCTGGGGGTTCTTTTAAGTACTAAACAATTCTAAGGGCAGCTTGTAGATGAGCTTCCTTTGGTTGGTGCATAAATTGACTAACTAAACTTACAGCAAAAGCAATGTCTGGTCTAGTATGAGATAAGTAGATAAGCCTGCCCACAAGTCTTTGATACATCTCCTTGTCCACAGCAATATCCTCCTCCATACTTCCCAATTTTATATTTGGATCAACTGGAGTGTTTGCTGGTCTGCAGCCTGTCTTCCCTGTTTCTTTAAGCAAGTCAGTAATATATTTTTGTTGAGATATAAAGATCCCTTTCTTGGAATGAGCCACTTCAATTCCCAAAAAATATTTAAGTCTCCCTAGCATCTTGATCTCAAATTCAGTGGCAAGACATTCACTTAACACTTGTTGTTCCTGCTTGTCGTCCCCACTTACTATAATATCATCTACATACACTAATAAAAGTGTTACTCCCCCTGAAACTGAATGTTTGATAAATAATGTGTGATCTCCTTGGCTCTGTTTATAGCCCAAACCTGTCATGACCTTGGTAAATCTTCCAAACCATGCTCTTGGGGATTGTTTCAGCCCGTAGAGCCTTTCTTAGTTTGCAAACAGTTCCAGCAGCAACATGTCCGTTGTAACCAGGTGGCAATTCCATGTATATTTCTTCTTCAAGATCTCCATGCAAAAAGGCATTCTTCACATCAAATTGTTGCAGATCCCAATCATTATTAGCTGCTAATGACAATATTACTCTGACCGTGTTCATCTTAGCAACCGGGGCAAATGTTTCCAAGTAATCAACTCCATAGGTTTGAGTGAAGCCTTTAGCCACCAACCTTGATTTGTGATGTTCGATTGTCCCATCGGCCCTATACTTTATTGTATACACCCACTTACATCCAACTGATTTTTTTCCAGGAGGTAAGATGACAAGTTCCTATGTTCTATTTTTGTTGAACGCCTCCATTTCCACATCCATGGTATGTTTCCATTTCCTCTCAGTTAATGCTTCAGATACAGAGGAAAGTGTGTATGTGGAGTTGAGGTTAGTGAGAAAAGTTTTATGGGTAGGAGAGAATTTTTCAAAGGATAAAAAATTTGACAATGGGTAACGTGATTGTTGGGTGCATGTTCTAGTTCCCTTTCTAAGGGCAATGGGCAAGTCCAGATTTTGGTCCACCTGTGCTTCTATATTTTCAGACAAAAGTTCATTAGAATCACTTAAATTTATAGGATTTGAAGGTGTTACCTCATGCAGTGACGGTGGGTTGGATTCTTGGACATTGCCGGATCCTGGAATGGCCTTTTCTCTCCTTGAATATACCAGGTTTTTCCCAAACTTTCCTCCGGCATTAGGTGCAGGTGCAGGCTGTTTCGTTGGTTCAGGTGCAGATGTAGGAGGTCTCACTGGTTCAGGTGGTTCAAGTGCAGAATGCTCAATACTTCTCTCAATTTCAGGTACAATTTCAGGTCCGAACATCATATTTGGGAACATGAGAGTCTCATCTTCCTCTCTTATTGTCTCCCCCTGAAGATGAGGCTGTTTAAAGTAACTTTCTTGTTCATTGAAGGTGACATCTCTTGACACATAGAATCTTTTTTAGAGGAGTTGAAAACATTTGTACCCCTTTTGTGTGGTAGAGTACCTTAAGAAGACACACTTAACAGCCCTAGGATCCAACTTTCCCCTTTCATTACTATGAACATGCACAAAGGATACACACCCAAAAATCCTAGGTTGGAGTTTATTTGTAGGGTCTAAGTTTAGGTAGAATGATGATAGAACTTCCATGGGACTTTTTGAGTTTAAAATTTTAGTGGGTAACCTATTAATTAGGTAGGTGGCAGTAAGAAGAGTTTCCCCCCAAAATCTCTTAGGAACATGGTTTTGAAAAAGTAGAGCTCTAGTTTGATCTAATAGGTGCCCATTTTTCCTTTCTGCAATTCCATTCTGTTGAGGTGTATTCACACATGAGGACTCATGGATTATCCCTTCCCGTTGGCAAAAGGAGTTTAGTACAAGATTAAAGTAGTCCTTGACATTGTCAGACCTAATTCTTTTGATACTAACCCCAAATTGATTTTTAATCATTGAGACAAATTGGATAAAAACGAAGCTGACTTCAGATTTTTGTTTTAATAAAAACACCCAAGTCACCCGAGTGCAATCATCAATGAATGTTAAAAACGATTTAGCACCTCAGATATTAGGAACATAAGCAGGATCCCATACATCAGTGTGAACAAGAGAAAACGGGAGAGAACTCATCTTATTGCTAATGGGAAAAGGTACACGTTTGTGTTTCGCAAACTCACACACCTCACAATGGAGACTCTCCACATTTAAATTTTTAAACAGGGAAGGAAACAACACTTTTATGACTCGGAATGACGGATGTCCTAGCCGGTAATGGTAAAGTTAAACTTTCTCTTTATTGGTCATGGTGGATGTAGATATAAGACTCTTGGTAGGCATATTAGGATTCTCCATGTAGTATAGGTCATTCCATTCTCTAGCATGTCCAATCATCCTCCCCGATTTCTTGTCTTGCAATATACAAGCATTGCTGTAAAAGACAACATTACATGAAAGATCTTTGGTGAGTTTTTGTATAGAAATCAGGTTGGTAGATAGTTTAGGGACATGAAAGACATTTTTTAAAGTCATAGATGGGCTTATTTGGACCTCTCCTTGTCCGGCTGCAGTTATAAGGATTCCATCTGCGGTGGAAATTTTCTTGTTGCTAGGACATGGGGAATATGTGGAGAAGTATTTGGGTAAGGGGGTCATATGTCAGTGGCTCTAGAGTCTAATATCCAGTAATGTGTAAATGGTGTATCTGAAACATTGAGCCCAAACAAAAATGGAAATTTACCAGAATATGTCAATGAGCACGTACCTGTACTTGTGGGCTTCTCCAATTTACTAAGAATTGATCTTACTCATTCTATTTCTTCATGATTCAGCTGTACAGATTCTTCACTTTGCCCATTAGCAATGTATGTTTGTCCTTGCCCTCCTTTTTTGTGTAAGCCTCCTTTCAGCCCCCATTCTCGGCTTGGGGTTTTTGGCCCCCATTCTCGGCTTGAGTTTTCTCCTTTCGATCCCCATTCTCTGCTTGAGGTCTTTCCATCTTTCAGCCCCCATTCTCGGATTGGGCGTTTTCCGTGTAATTTCCAACATTTTCCCCTTGTGTGGCGTGGCTTGTTACAATAAGTACAACAAGCCTCCTCATGTTTTTTCTCCATACTGGGAACCCAGTTTTTTCTCTAGTTAGCAATCATAATTGTTCCTCCTTCGGCTATCATTGCAGAGCTTTCGATGGTTGGGTTTTCCAGCATCAGCCCTCTCCTGCTTTCTTCACTCCGGATAATGGCAGCCACTTCATTAAGCCCTGGAACTTTTTCTTTTCCCAGGATTTGGACTCGGACTTGGTCATATTCAAGGTTTAGGCCTACCAAAAAATCATAGACCCTATCTTGTTCAATATACTCCTTTAGAATTGCTGAGTCCTCTGAGCACTTTGCTTTTATAACTCGATAGTGATCCAATTCCATCCATAGAGACTTGAGTTGATTGACATATTCCGTGACTGATTTATTTCCCTGTTTGGCAGCCATGGTTTTCACTTTTACATCATAGATTTGAGCAGCATCCTTCGCCTTAGAATAAGTTTGTTCAACTGCCTCCCAAATTTCCTTTGCTGATTTCAGAAACATACAGGTATCACTGATTTCTGGAATCATCGAATTCCACAGCCACCCCATAATCATAGAGTCTTCTTCATCCCATGATTTGAATTTAGGATCAGTTTCATCAGGTGCATTATCGGTCAAGTGACTGATCTTCCCTTTTCCTTTCAAGATAGTCCTAATGATTTGAGACCATTTGAGATAGTTCTTCCCATTTAACCGATAAGTTGGATGAATATTCTGCATTTCTCCAATGATTTGAGGGCTGTCCCCAGTTTCCAGGTTCACGACTTCAGCCATAACAAGGTGAGATTAAGGTAGAGAATTCTACTGCAATGAAGGCTAGCACCAAGACTTAAAGGTAGCGCAACAATGAAGGCTGCGATTTTAGGTTATAGGTCCCGCAGTAATGAAGGCTGCGGTTTAAGTTTGACAGCACGGTCAGAGACTCCCAGGGATCGGGAGCTCTGATACCATCTGAAATTTAGAAGAAATAAGATAGTTTCTTATCTTCTTATTATGAGGTTATTAACCTCTATAAATATACATGGGTCAGCTGCATATTTTAGGAAATGCATACTGCTAATCCTAAAAACAGATCCCTATAATTATGAGATTAATTAAACATAAATGATCCTAATAAAAAACAACACACAACTGTTGCATGAATACATCACATCAAATATAAAGACATCCTAAAATTACGTCACGTCAATTACTGCTGCACAAATCACGGTTTTTGAGAAAGAGTAACTAAGTAATTTTATATGCCTAGAAAAATAAAATAATAAAATAATAAAATATAATAAATAAAATAACATAAAAATGGAAATGAAAAAATAAAATAAAGAAAAGAAAGAAGCGAGACATTAGGAAAGATAAAAATAATTGAAAAGACAAAAAAGATAACAAAAAAATATAGAAATATAAAATATAAATATAAAAAGAGTAAATATAACATTTAAAATAACATAAAAATGAAAGTGAAAAAAAATAACATATAAAAAAATTAATTGAGAAAGATAAAAAAAATTGAAAAGACAAAAAGATATAATAAATGTGTCAATTTTTAAGAAATTTAAATTTGTATAAATAACATATAAAAAAAGAAATTGAGAAAGTTAAAAAAATTGAAAAGACAAAAGAATGTACAAAAAGACGTGTGTCAATTTTTAAGAAAGGGTAAATTTGTACTTTCAGCAACCTATATTTTTCTTTTAAAAAAATTTTAATAATGAATTTTTATCTTTTATGATGAGAACATGAAGAGCAAGGAGCTTAAAGGACTTGGAGGACCTATGACAAGGGCAAGGACAAGAAGAGCTAAGGAAACTATGCAATAAATATTGACAACCCATTTGCAAAAAGGGTCAAACATTGAAGAAATAAAGTTTAAAATTTTTAATTCTCATGACCGAAGAGAACAATGGTACCTTAATGAAAGAGAAATATGGAATAAATTAAACTTATTTTCTTGGAGTTTACTTAGTTAATGGTGGGCAACCAGAATTGTCTTATTAAAGTTGCAGCCACCTAGGTTATCAATTCTAATTAGTATACATGTTTAATTTGCTTTGACAGTTACACTTTGTTATTAAGTTGTCCATTATTAGCTTTTTTATTAAGCTTATTTTGTAACTTCAGCTGAATGTGGAAAGCCACTAAACCTACACACAAGCTGAGTTTATTAGGCATATATATATTTGTGCAACACTCATATATGAGGACAAAATATTTTGGAAATAAAAAAACTAGTTGATGGTTTCTCTCTTTTAGGTTTTTGACAATTCAAAATCTTTTAAGATTTATCAAAGGTAATTCACCCCTTTGTGTGTGCAATCTCGTACACATATCTTTCATCCTTGGAAGTGTGGAGTCTATCAATTCCAATTCCATTTTCTGTCTTTTCCATTCATACTCAATTATGCCCAGTAAACTCTATGATCAATTGCACAGGAAAGTCATACACTATTCGAAAACTCGTTTAATCATTGAATTTCAATAACTTTTAATTTCCATTATGTGTCTAAAAGTTTAATAATTGATCAATGTTTTAATTTCCATTTTACCTCAACCAACTTTTATTTCAAAATTATAATTTTGTTATTGTTTTAATTTCTGTATTAAAAACTCAATTGTTTTCTTAAGATTAATCTGTCTACAATCCAAATATACCATAAATCATTCTTAAATACTTTACTGAATATAAAAAATATATTCATAATTCAATGCAACAAGGGATACGATAATGATATGTTCCTATCTTTCATTCCAACTCTCGTGACTTAGAAACAGTTTTGGTCGCCATGTCCACTTACCATGCCCGCGTCTTTTTCTGAATTCCAAATTTCCAATTTTCAAATCTTGATACTATTCCAATTTTTAAATAATAGCAAATTTGTGTATTTATTTTTTTTACATGCAACCTTACGTCTTGATCTACTTCCTTTCAAATAAATAAATGTTTAAAATAAAATAAAGCAAATTACATATATATCAGCAGAAACTTTTATAGATTACACATAATTCTACTTTTTTCTTTTACATTAATCTTTCTTTAAGTTTAAAAAGATTACACCAACACTCCCTATATGTTTGAAAATATTACACTAGTGTCTCTTTCAAAACTTACGATGACATTTTCTTATGGTGCGAAAGTAATAGTTAAAAAACAGAATACATGTGTAATTATACTAAATTTCAGGAATATTATTGTAATTTACTCTAAAATTAATGATATAAGAATGTGCACATTGGTTATTTAAAAATTATATAACATTTTTGTTGATGTTGACTCATAATCTTTTGTTTGAGAGGAGGAAGTAGCTGTTGTTGGGGTGAGAGTGCATTTAGTGGAAGAGTGTCTCATAGAAGTGCATGGTGAAGATTAGTTGATGGGAAAGCCTTTGGTGGAGATCCTGGGAGCTCTAGAGCGAACTACCTGGTGCCCATGTGTTGAAACCATATGATGTATACTCTTACAAGAGCTTTTATTGTAACCTTAGTAGCTTATGGTCGTTAGCATGTCTCACATTTGTGCTCTATTTTTCAATTTTACATTGTTTTTCTCTCGTTCTCACTCTCGATTCTCTTTTTCATTCTTGAGTGTGTAAGTCACTTGACCTTCTTATTGTTCTTGTGTGAGTTTCTGTCTGGAAAACCTCAACAAGTGGCACTGTCTATGAGAAGTACACAGCAATCAAGAAAGATCAGTGAATTAATGACAACAAAGTTCAATATTGAGAAGTTTTTTTAAAGTAACCAATTCGGACTATGGAAGATCAAGATGGAATCAATCCTGATCTAGTAGGGGTGTGAAGAAGTATTGATAGGGGAGGCAAACATGTCTTCATCATTGACAACAACGAAGAAGAGAAAGATAATTGATAGGGTGATGAGTACAATTGTCTTGTGCCTTGGTGATAAGGAACTCAGGAAAGTCTTTAAAGAGAGAAAAAGTTGTTAGGATATGGGCGAAGCTTAAAGCCCTATAAATAACGTAATCTTTGCCTCACAAACTCTGTTTGAAGGGGAAACTTTATTTGTTCGAGATGGTTGAGTTAACAACGATGGAGGAGCAGTTAGAAGATTCAATAAAATGGTTAATAATCTTGAGAATATTAACGTTAAACTTAAGGACAGAGATAAGGTTGTGATTATCCTTAATTCTTTACCAAAGTCCTATAAGCATTTTAAGGATTCACCATAGTATGGGAAAAAGCATACAATTACCTTGGAGGAAGCGGTAATATTGATTCGAATTAAGGAGTTTTAGAAGCTCCAAGATTTGAAAGTAGCGAGTGAGGTGTTTGGTCTAACGACGATGAAGAAGGGGAAGGGAAAGAGGAAAGGAGGAAAAGGAAATAAGTCAAAAAACAATTAGGAAGTGAAGCATGATTGGGAGAAGGAGATGTGATGCTATAAATGTTAAAAGTTAAGTCATATTCAAAAGTCCTGTCCGTAGAATGGAAGGAAAAAATCTCAGAACATGAAAAAATTACTAGCTTAGTAGAAGTTTCTAAAGACATCAAATATGCTAATGTTATAATGGAATCTTCTAATGACTCATTAAGGAGTTGGGTCATGCAAGAATTGTTTTCTTCACATTTCACTTAAAATTAGATTGCATTAGGAAATTAGTCTTAGGTTTAGAATTTTGCATATTTTATCATTATTTTTATGCTTTTGTTTATTTTGAGTCAGATTTTCAAAAAGATAGAAGAAATGTTAGAACAATTAACATTATAATAAATAAAAGAACATAAAAATTGAAATGAAAAAATAAAATAAAATATAAAGAAAAGAAAGAAGAGAGAAATTAGGAAAGATAAAAATAATTAGAAAGACAAAAAAGCTAACAAAAAAATATAGAAATATAAAATATCAATATAAAATATCAATATAAAAGAGTAAAATATAATTTAAAATAACATAAAAATGAAAATGAAAAAAAATAACATATAAGAAAAGAAATTGAGAAAGATAAAAAAAATTGAAAAGACAAAAAGATATAACAAATGTGACAATTTTAAGAAATTTTAAAGTTATACAAATAAAATATAAAAAATTGAGAAAATTAAAAAAATTGAAAACACAAAAGAATATAATAAAAAGACATATGTCAAATTTTTAAGAAAGAGTAAATTTGTATTTTCACCAACCTATATTTTCCTTTTAAAAAATTTTCAACAAAGAATTTCTAACTTTTACTGTGCATATAGTCACTAGCTAAAAATAAATAATATAAAATAAAAACTATAGAAAATATTAAAACAAATAATATAAAAAAGAAACTTAAAATAAATAAATTAATTAAAAATTAATATATAAAATTCTTTAAAATATTAAAAATAATAAAAGAAGGTAATAAATAAAAATATAAAAATATAAAAAAATAAAATTAATATACAAAAATATTTAAAAAAATTTAAAAAATAAAAAAAATAAATATAAAAAATATAAAATATATTAATTAAGAGAAAATAAACAACATGTTAAATTGAAAATTATAATAAGGTTGAAAACTAAAAATAAATTAAAACATAAAAAATAAAAAATAAAGAATAGTGATTAATTGAAAAAAATAAAGGAAAAATAATTTAAAAATAAAAAACACAATAAAGTATAAAATTATGTTTAAAATATTAAAATGTATTTAATATGCTGATTTTTCACATATAATATATATAAATTTATAATTATTATATAAATATTAAAATATATTAAATAAATTAAAACCAAAAAAAGATAAAAAAATAAAACTAAAAATAATAAAAATTAAGGAATAAAAATTTTAAAAGACAAAAAAAATGGACAGTCCATAAAAGGGAAATACAAAAAAGATAAAAAAAATTGACAAATTTCCATAAAAGAGAAAAAAATAAAAAAAAATAAAAAATTTGGAAAGACAAAAAAGTAAAAAAAACTTGTCCATAAAAAAGAAGAGACAAATTTATAATTTCCCTAGTTTCTTCTTTTTAGTATACTTTATATTTTTTTATGAATGATACTATATTTATATTATATTCTTTTGATACTACATTTCTTAAAAGTGGAAGAAAAAAAATAAATTATGAAAAAAATAAATATTAAAAAGACAAAAAAGACATGAGTCAAAAGTAGAGGAAGAGTCTGAAATTTAGAAGAAATAGGATAGTTTCTTATCTTCTTATTATAAGATTATTAACCTCTATAAATATACATGGGTCAGCTGCATATTTTAGGAAATGCAGACTGCTAATCCTAAAAACAGATCCCTATAATTATGGGATTAATTAAACATAAATAATCCTAATAAAAAACAACACACAACTGTTGCATGAATACAGCACATCAAATATAAAGACATCCTAAAATTACGTCACGTCAATTACTGCTGCACAAATCACGGTTTTTGACACTCCCCCTCAAGCTGGTGAATAGGTGTTTTCCACTCCCAGCTTGGATATAATTCCTTCAAAGTTACTGCAGTTCAGTCCCTTGGTGAGGATGTCTGGAAGTTGGTTCTGAGTAGACACATATGGTGTGGAAATCATTCCACTGTCAAGTTTTTCCTTGATAAAGTGTCTATCAACTTCAATATGTTTAGTTCTATCATGTTGCACCGGGTTGTGGGCTATGCTAATTGCCGATTTATTGTCACAGTATAATCTCATAGGTTCGTCCCACTTTATCTTCAAGTCTTCCAATATAATCTTCAGCCATAGAAGTTCACATATTCCGTGAGCCATTGCCCGAAATTCTGCTTCAGCACTTGATCTAGCAACTACACTTTGTTTTTTACTCTTCCAAGTGACTAAGTTTCCACCAAGGAAGGTACAGTATCCCGTGGTTGATCTTCTATCTACAACTGACCCTGCATAATCTGCATCTGTATATGCTTCAAGACTTACACTCTTGTTTCGTTTGAACAAAATTCCTCTTCCGGGGGTTCTTTTAAGTACTGAACAATTCTAAGGGCAGCTTGTAGATGAGCTTCCTTTGGTTGGTGCATAAATTGACTAACTAAACTTACAGCAAAAGCAATGTCTGGTCTAGTATGAGATAAGTAGATAAGTCTGCCCACAAGTCTTTGATACATCTCCTTGTCCACAGCAATATCCTCCTCCATACTTCCCAATTTTATATTTGGATCAACTGGAATGTTTGCTGGTCTGCAGCCTGTCTTCCCTGTTTCTTTAAGCAAGTCAGTAATATATTTTTTGTTGAGATATAAAGATCCCTTTCTTGGAATGAGCCACTTCAATTCCCAAAAAATATTTAAGTCTCCTTAGCATCTTGATCTCAAATTTAGTGGCAAGACATTCACTTAACACTTGTTGTTCCTGCTTGTCGTCCCCACTTACTATAATATCATCTACATACACTAATAAAAGTGTTACTCCCCCTGAAACTGAATGTTTGATAAATAATGTGTGATCTCCTTGGCTCTGTTTATAGCCCAAACCTGTCATGACCTTGGTAAATCTTCCAAACCATGCTCTTGGGGATTGTTTCAGCCCATAGAGTCTTTCTTAGTTTGAAAACAGTTCCAGCAGCAACATGTCCGTTGTAACCAGGTGGCAATTCCATGTATATTTCTTCTTCAAGATCTCCATGCAAAAAGGCATTCTTCACATCAAATTGTTGCAGATCCCAATCATTATTAGCTGTTAATGACAATATTACTCTGACCGTGTTCATCTTAGCAACCGGGGCAAATATTTCCAAGTAATCAGTTCCACAGGTTTGAGTGAAGCCTTTAGCCACCAACCTTGATTTGTGATGTTCGATTGTCCCATCGGCCCTATACTTTATTGTATACACCTACTTACATCCAACTGAATTTTTTCCAGGAGGTAAGATGACAAGTTCCTATGTTCTATTTTTGTTGAACGCCTCCATTTCCACATTCATGGTATGTTTCCATTTCCTGTCAGTTAATGCTTCAGATACAGAGGAAGGTGTGTATGTGGAGTTGAGGTTAGTGAGAAAAGTTTTATGGGTAGGAGAGAATTTTTCAAAGGATAAAAAATTTGACAATGGGTAACGTGGTTGTTGGGTGCATGTTCTAGTTCCCTTTCTAAGGGCAATGGGCAAGTCGAGATTTTGGTCCACCTGTGCTTCTATATTTTCA
This sequence comes from Psophocarpus tetragonolobus, assembly GCA_037954015.1. Lineage (NCBI taxonomy): Eukaryota > Viridiplantae > Streptophyta > Magnoliopsida > Fabales > Fabaceae > Psophocarpus > Psophocarpus tetragonolobus. Next base: position 98,685,332 of record CM075688.1, read on the forward strand.
GACAAAATTTCATTAGAATCACTTAAATTTATAGGATTTGAAGGTGTTACCTCATGCAGTGACGGTGGGTTGGATTCTTGGACATTACCGGATCCTGGAATCGCATGTTCTCACCTTGAATATACCAGGCTTTTCCCAAAATTTCCTCCGGCATTAGGTGCATGTGCAGGCTGTTTCGTTGGTTCAGGTGCAGATGTAGGAGGTCTCACTGGTTCAGGTGGTTCAGGTGCAGAATGCTCAATACTTCCCTCAGTTTCAGGTACAATTTCAGGTCCGAACATCATATTTGGGAACATGAGAGTCTCATCTTCCTCTCTTATTGTCTCCCCCTGAAGATGAGGCTGTTTAAAATAACTTTCTTGTTCATTGAAGGTGACATCTCTTGACACATAGAATCTTTTTTAGAGGAGTTGAAAACATTTGTACCCCTTTTGTGTGGTAGAGTACCCTAAGAAGACACATTTAACAGCCCTAGGATCCAACTTTCCCCTTTCATTACTATGAACATGCACAAAGAATACACACCCAAAAATCCTAGGTTGGAGTTTATTTGTAGGGTCTAAGTGTAGGTAGAATGAGGATAGAACTTCCATGAAACTTTTTGAGTTTAAAATTTTAGTGGGTAACCTATTAATTAGGTAGGTGGCAGTAAGAAGAGCTTCCCCCCAAAATCTCTTAGGAACATGGTTTTGAAAAAGTAGAGCTCTAGTTTGATCTAATAGGTGCCCATTTTTTCTTTCTGCAATTCCATTCTGTTGAGGTGTGTTCACACATGAGGACTCATGGATTATCCCTTCTCGTTGGCAAAAGGAGTTTAGTACAAGATTAAAGTAGTCCTTGGCATTGTCAGACCTAATTCTTTTGATACTAACCCCAAATTGATTTTTAATCATTGAGACAAATTGGATAAAAACGGAGCTGACTTCAGATTTTTGTTTTAATAAAAACACCCAAGTCACCCGGGTGCAATCATCAATGAATGTTAAAAACGATTTAGCACCTGAGATATTAGGAACATAAGCAGGACCCCATACATCAGTGTGAACAAGAGAAAACGGGAGAGAACTCATCTTATTGCTAATGGGAAAAGGTACACGCTTGTGTTTCGCAAACTCACACACCTCACAAAGGAGACTCTCCACATTTAAATTTTTAAACAGGGAAGGAAACAACACTTTTATGACTCGGAATGACGGATGTCCTAGCCGGTAATGGTAAAGTTAAACTTTCTCTTTATTGGTCATGGTGGATGTAGATATAAGACTCTTGGTAGGCATATTAGGATTCTCCATGTAGTATAGGTCATTCCATTCTCTAGCATGTGCAATCATCCTCCCTGAGTTCTTGTCTTGCAATATACAAGCATTGCTGTAAAAGACAACATTACATGAAAGATCTTTGGTGAGTTTTTGTATAGAAATCAGGTTGGTAGATAGTTTTGGGACATAAAGGACATTTTTTAAAGTCATGGATGGGCTTATTTGGACCTCTCCTTGTCCGGCTGCAGTTATAAGGATTCCATCTGCGGTGGAAATTTTCTTGTTGCTAGGACATGGGGAATATGTGGAGAAGTATTTGGGTAAGGGGGTCATATGGTCAGTGGCTCCAGAGTCTAATATCCAGTAATGTGTAAATGGTGTATCTGAAACATTGAGCCCAAACAAAAATGGAAACTTACCAGAATATGTCAATGAGCACGTACCTGTACTTGTGGGCTTCTCCAATTTACTAAGAATTGATCTTACTCGTTCTATTTCTTCATGATTCAGCTGTACAGATTCTTCACTTTGCCCATTAGCAATGTATGTTTGTCCTTGCCCTCCTTTTTTGTGTAAGCCTCCTTTCAGCCCCCATTCTCGGCTTGGGGTTTTTGGCCCCCATTCTCGGCTTGAGTTTTCTCCTTTCGATCCCTATTCTCTACTTGAGGTCTTTCCATCTTTCAGCCCCCATTCTCGGCTTGGGGGTTTTCCGTGTAATTTCCAACATTTTCCCCTTGTGTGGCGCGACTTGTTACAATAAGTACACCAAGCCTCCTCATGTTTTTTCTATGGTTAGCAATCATAATTGTTCCTCCTTCGGCTATCATTGCAGAGCTTTCGATGGTTGGGTTTTCCAGCATCAGCCCTCTCCTGCTTTCTTCACTCCGGATAATGGCAGCCACTTCATTAAGCCCTGGAACTTTTTCTTTTCCCAGGATTTGGACTCGGACTTGGTCATATTCAAGGTTTAGGCCTACCAAAAAATCATAGACCCTATCTTGTTCAATATACTCCTTTAGAATTGCTGAGTCCTCTGAGCACTTTGCTTTTATAACTCGATAGTGATCCAATTCCATCCATAGAGACTTGAGTTGATTGGCATATTCCGTGACTGATTTATTTCCCTGTTTGGCAGCCATGGTTTTCACTTTTACATCATAGATTTGAGCAGCATCCTTCGCCTTAGAATAAGTTTGTTCAACTGCCTCCCAAATTTCCTTTGCTGATTTCAGAAACATGCAGGTATCACTGATTTCTGGAATCATCGAATTCCACAGCCACGCCATAATCATAGAGTCTTCTTCATCCCATGATTTGAATTTAGGTTCAGTTTCATCAGGTGCATTACCGGTCAAGTGACTGATCTTCCCTTTTCCTTTCAAGATAGTCCTAATGATTTGAGACCATTTGAGATAGTTCTTCCCATTTAACCGATAAGTTGGATGAATATTCTGCATTTCTCCAATGATTTGAGGGTTGTCCCCAGTTTCCAGGTTCACGACTTCAGCCATAACAAGGTGAGATTAAGGTAGAGAATTCTACTGCAATGAAGGCTAGCACCAAGACTTAAAGGTAGCGCAACAATGAAGGCTGCGATTTTAGGTTATAGGTCGCGCAGCAATGAAGGCTGCGGTTTAGGTTTGACGGCACGGTCAGAGACTCCCAGGGATCGGGAGCTCTGATACCATCTGAAATTTAGAAGAAATAGGATAGTTTCTTATCTTCTTATTATGAGGTTATTAACCTCTATAAATATACATGGGTCAGCTGCATATTTTAGGAAATGCAGACTGTTAATCCTAAAAACAGATCCCTATAATTACGAGATTAATTAAACATAAATGATCCTAATAAAAAACAACACACAATTGTTGCATGAATACAGCACATCAAATATAAAGACATCCTAAAATTACGTCACGTCAATTACTGCTGCACAAATCACGGTTTTTGACAAAGAGTAACTAAGTAATTTTATATGCCTAGAAAAATAAAATAATAAAATATAATAAATAAAATAACATAAAAATGGAAATGAAAAAATAAAATAAAGAAAAGAAAGAAGCGAGACATTAGGAAAGATAAAAATAATTGAAAAGACAAAAAAGATAACAAAAAAATATAGAAATATAAAATATAAATATAAAAAGAGTAAATATAACATTTAAAATAACATAAAAATGAAAGTGAAAAAAAATAACATATAAAAAAATTAATTGAGAAAGATAAAAAAAATTGAAAAGACAAAAAGATATAATAAATGTGTCAATTTTTAAGAAATTTAAATTTGTATAAATAACATATAAAAAAAGAAATTGAGAAAGTTAAAAAAATTGAAAAGACAAAAGAATGTAACAAAAAGACGTGTGTCAATTTTTAAGAAAGGGTAAATTTGTACTTTCACCAACCTATATTTTTCTTTTAAAAAAAAATTTAATAATGAATTTTTATCTTTTATGATGAGAACATGAAGAGCAAGGAGCTTGAAGACTTGGAGGACCTATGACAAGGGCAAGGACAAGAAGAGCTAAGGAAACTATGCAATAAATATTGACAACCCTTTTGCAAAAAGGGTCAAACATTGAAGAAATAAAGTTTAAAATTTTTAATTCTCATAACCAAAGAGAACAATGCTACCTTAATGGAAGAGAAATATGGAATAAATTAAACTTATTTTCTTGGAGTTTACTTAGTTAATGGTGGGCAACCAGAATTGTCTTATTAAAGTTGCAGCCACCTAGGTTATATTCTAATTAGTATACATGTTTAATTTGCTTTGACAGTTACACTTTGTTATTAAGCTGTCCATTATTAGTTTTTTTATTAAGCTTATTTTGTAACTTCAGCTGAATCTAGAAAGCCACTAAACCTACACACAAGCTGAGTTTATTAGGCATATATATTTGTGCAAGACTCATATATGAGGACAAAATATTTTGGAAATAAAAAAACTAGTTGATGGTTTCTCTCTTTTGGGTTTTTGACAATTCAAAATCTTTTAAGATTTATCAAAGGTAATTCACCCCTTTGTGTGTGCAATCTCGTACACATATCTTCCATCCTTGGAAGTGTGGAGTCTATCAATTCCAATTCCATTTTCTGTCTTTTCCATTCATACTCAATTATGCCCAGTAAACTCTATGATCAATTGCACAGGAAAGTCATACACTATTCGAAAACTCGTTTAATCATTGAATTTCAATAACTTTTAATTTCCATTATGTGTCTAAAAGTTTGATAGTAATTTTAATAAGTTTCTTTTTGGCAATTGTTTGCATCCCACATAGATCAATTTTGTTAAAGCGGTAAGTTAAATTACTAAGGTCCTTTCGGAATCCTAAACTCACAAAGAAGTTCATATAATTTTACTCTCAATATGGTCATGGGCTAAAAATAAGTAATATAAAATAAAAATTATTAAAAATATTAAAACAAATAATATAAAAACAAACATAAAATAAATAAATTAATTAAAAATTAATATAGAAAATTCTTTATAATAGTAAAAAAAAGAAGATAATAAATAAAAATATAACAATATAAAAATAAAAAATAAATATATAAAAATATTAAAAATTTAAAAACTAAAACAATAAATATATAAAATATATTAAATAATATTATTTATAAAAGTTTAGAATTAAAAGAAAATAAATAACATGTTAAATTTAAAATTATAAGAAAGTTGAAAACTAAAATAAATTAATTTAGAATTAAAATAAAATAAATAACATGTTAAATTTAAAATTACAAGAAATTTGAAAACTAAAAATAAATTAAAATATAAAAATAAAAAATAAATAAGAAATAAGAAATAATAATTAAAAATAAAGGAAAATAAATTAAAAATAAAAAAGAAAATAAAATATAAAATTATGAATAAGAACATAAAAAAGTAAAACTAAAAATATGAAAAACAAAAAAAAAATAGAGATTAAAAATTTGAAAAGACAAAAAAAATAAAAATGGACACTTGTCCATAAAAGAGAAAGAAAAAAAATAAAATAAAATAGACGCATGTCCATGAAAGAGGAGGGAAAATTTATAATTGTCCTAGTGCCTTATTTTCTTATATATATTAGAAGTGGTTTATATGATTTTTTAGAATGACGAAAGTTGATTTAGAAATTACTTGAAAAATTAAAAGTGATGCAAAGATTAAAAGTGTTTAAAAAATTTGGAGACAAAATGCAAAGATTCCAAATTTTATAAGGATGCAAAAAAAAAAATCCCTTTTAAAAAATAAACTGATATAATTTTGAATCTTTATGATTAAATTTAATACAATAAATTTAAACTTCACCGAATAATTTAAAAATAGATATTTTTAATTATACAATTTTTATATAAGAATTAATTAATTTATAAAAAAAAGTACACTAATAGTGTAAAACAATAATTTTTAATTATCTATATTATTAATAAAGGGAATACTCTCTTTTAATATCTACGTTTCAATATATCTATTCTACCCTTACACCTATTTTAAAATTTAAAAACTAAACTAATTGTTATAAGAGAGACTTAAACTCATAACTTATTTCCACTAGACCAATCTTATAACTTTCAGCAAAAGATTACTTTAAAATATTGATATCCAACATACATAATTGTCCAATTATATCTATAATGAATGTATAATATATGATATTATATTATGTATTATATCTATACTATTAATAAAGGGAATACCCCATTTTGATATCTACTTTTCAATATACTTATTAAGAAAGACTTGAATCCATAACCTCTTATTTCTCAAACTTATACTTTAATCTATACTATTAATAAAGGCAATACCCCCCACTTTTCAAAATATCTATTCTACCCTTACACCTATTTTAAAATAAAAAAAATAAATTAATTTGTCATAAGAGGGACTTAAACCCATAACCTCTTATTTCTCAAAGATATAGTTTACCATTAGACCAACCTTATAACTTTAAGCAAAAAATTACTTTAAAATATTGATATCTAACATACATAAGACAATACCTCCTTTTGATGTCTACTTTTCAAAATACCTATTATACCCTTACACCTATTTTAAAATTAAAAAAAATAAACTAATTTTCATAAAAGGGAATTGAACCCATAACCTTTTATTTTCTAAACATATACTTTACCACTAGACCAACCTTATATCTTTAAGCAAAAAATTACTTTAAAATATTGATATCCAACATACATAATTGTCCAATTATATCTATACTGTATACTATATGATATTATATTATATACTATATATTATATAGTGAGAATATGACCTTTTGGTGTCCATATTTTATGACTATTTTACTTTCTAAATATTTTATAATTGTTCCCACTTTCATAAATATAACTTATCCCTATTAATATATGCACACATTTCATGATAAATATTTTTAATAAATATGCAAATATAACAATATTTTGAGTTCTATTCAAACTCTCATCTTTCTATCTTTTCATATTCATTGCATATTTGACATATCTATTGATGATCTGACATGTTTTTATCATGTTATCATAAACAAAAAATATAAAATTAACAAAATATATTTCAAAACATTTCACATAACAATTTATATTTTAAAATATAAAAATTTACAAAAGATATAAATTAAAACTCTACCATTGTTATAATATATTAAAATAAAAATACAAAAATACAGGCATTATGCAAATACACAGCCGCAATAACGCCTTTGTTTTTGTTAGTTTATTTAATGTTAACCTATAGAAACCACTATAATGATTATTTTTATGATAATTATATTTAAAATTATATAAATAATAATTATTATAATTAAATATCGATAAAAAATTCTTTTATAATATCAATCCATCGCTGTTAAACTATTTTATTTAACACATAAATTTATAGATAATGTGTGATTGATAATTGGCTGTTAAGGCAGGGTAGCTAGCTACACCTTGATAAACTCTTTTCAAACTCCAAGCTTACCCATTTGTGATACAAATAATTATTTCACCTGTAAAATCTTGGAGGGCATAGTAGTACTCCTCACAATGTACCCATAGCTCCATGGTTAAAAAAGATGCCTAGCAATAAAAAAAAAATATAAAAAAAAATAATAAATAAATAATTTATACCATATATAAAGAGAATTTAACTTTTTTTAATCTATATTTGATTTTAGTTTTTATCTTTATTATTTTTTAATAACTTTTTTTTATCCTTGTTTTTCAATAACTATATATATGAAAATTAAAAATAAAAATAATGATTATTCTCAAAATATATATAATCATAATATATACAAAGAGAATTCATCATTTTGATGTGCATATTTAATTTCTAATTTTATTCTTATTTATTTTTTAATAACTATCTATTTGAAAATAAAAAAAAAATTCTCAAAATATATATAACTAATATACATAAGTGTCTCATTATTTAAAAAAGTTTAATTATGTTGTTAATATTATTTAAAAAATTAAAAAGCAAAAAAAATATTTTTAAAATATATATAATAAATATAAACAACTGTCTTACTGTTACTAAAAATATTAATTATTTCCTTAAAAATAAGATAAAGTGTCTCAAAGAGAAAATCGAGCTTCTGGGGTATTGCACTTGCATGTGAATTCACATGACAATTTGCAACAAAGAAAATGCCATTTTTCCTTGTCAAGGAATAAACTATTTCTTTTCTTGGATAGAATACATATTACCTGATTTATTACGTAATTGTAATTTCATTTGCTTAAAGGACTATAAGGTTCACGTAGATATGACAATAGGGTAGGAATGAATATGACATTCTCATTCTTATTTTTATTTCTGAAACTCATCCTGGTCTCCATATTTGGCAGATATGAGATTTATATCACTATCCCCATTCGCGTTGGGTATCAGGTATACCCTTGCCTGTTCCATACCTGCAAAAAAAATTATAATAATATTTTACTAGAAAATAATTTATTTAAATAAAATTATGTTAATTTAAAAGTTATCTAATAAATACAAAGTTTGTAATTTATTAATTAAATATCAAACCTTTCTTTTTTTTTAAGATAAATGATATTTTAGTCATTAAAATAAGAACGGAGTGAGACGAATATGGGAACAGGTACAGGATGAGTATATATATCCTCGTCCCCATCCAGACTTAATAAATCAGATATTCTTCATATCTGTACCCGTACCTGGTCAAACTGGGGATTCCCCCGTCAACTTCGGAGCGGGTTAAGGGATTACCTATAGATACGAATTTATTTATCATCTTTATCCATACTTTCATTATCAAGAGAAATCATTACTAATCTTTTTTTTTTAATTCATGAGACTTTTTTAGCATAATAATAATATATGCCTAATGTTAATTAATAACATTCAGCTATATCATTAAACTTTTTTTTTTACTGCATACCATTAAACTTATAATATTAGAAATTAGGGAAAAATAACATTAATTAATCATCATAAATTTTACTCTTTTTATTAGTAAACACTCCAAATTTTTATTTCATCTCTATTAATCTTTAAATTTTATTTTTTAAAAAATAAAAATTGTAAACTTTAATTTTTATTATGACTGATATTTAAATTTTAATATTTTTATTAATAACCACCTTATCACTTTCATTTCATTTTAATTACTGTTTAAAAAAACTTGATATAAATATTTTTTTCAAATAATTTTTCTTAGAATGATTATTTTTCTATATTTTTATTTTTTAATTATAAATTTTATTATTTTATTTTTCATTATTAATTCAACTTTAATTATGAGATATTATTTTAGAAATGGGTAAATTTTAAGAAATAATTAAGCTGAGATTGGCTTATAAAAAATTAAGATGAAATTGAAATTTAGGTGTTCATGTAAAAAAAATAAAGTTTAAGGATTGGTTTAAAAAAATTAAAATTTATGGTGATTATTTATAAAAGAGATACAATTTAAAGATTAATTGAAACAAAAATTAAAATTTAAAATATCTATTTGTAAGAAAATAAAGTTTAGCATGATTTAATGTAATTCTTTTCTTCTAGAAATTATATGTTGAGATTTTACTGTAGTTTACTCTATTATCTCATTATATATATCTTACATTTCCGATTCCTTTCAAAAAAGAAAATATAATTCGTTACCTATCTATTTATTGGTTGTGCCTTTACTTTGTCCTTGATTTTAAATTTTATATTATCACTTGTATTGCTCATTTTCTTTAACTTTTATTAATTATAAAAAGTAAATTAAAAACCATGATTAAGCTACTACTAGGATCAAGATGGTTCATACCATTAAATAATTACATGTGTTATATGTAATGTTGATTCATGTTATATATATTATTCTTTGTCTTGATTCAAAGGACATGGGACTTTATTAAGATGCATCCGGACAATAACAGTATGTTTTTTATTGAATTTAATACCAAAAATAGTTTATAAATAAAGTAAATATTATTTTTTTATTTATTTTATTTTTATCGTTACAAACATATATTGCTTTAAAAAAATATAAAAATTTATTGTTCCTTACACGATGAAAATATTTTCAATTTCAAATAAAATAAAGATATTTAAATATATTCAGCATGTAAAAGTAAATTAATAAAAAAAATTATCTATCCTTGTGGGTAAAAGATATAAAAATAAATCTTTTACTTCTTCGGTGAATCCTGTATTTTTTTTATTTGCAAATTACAACATTTGTGTTTTTTCATAGCCATGCAATAAAAATAATTAACTCGGGAATAGGAACTTAGCTGAGATGATTACGAAATTATGATTCATAAATTGATATCTGTAATTGTTCATGCATCATGAATCTGTCCCATCCAATTCCTTCTCAAATTGGAAAAAACAAATTGAAGATGCAACTGATTTTGGACTTCCGTAAGTGATATGATATTAATCCAAAGGTAAGTTTCTTGTTTGTGTTTTTCAACATATAGATCACAGAGGGTATAAACTATTTGCAAAAGCACGACACAATTATAAAAACCTCCTGGTAAAAAAATATGGAACGCAACAAATATACATATATTTGATTAAATAAAATAGAATCCATGCATACAATAACAAGAAAGTGAGTTGATAAATATTTGTCTATTTTTTAGTTCATAAATACGTACAAAAAAATAAAAAATTCAAGTGACGTGTGAATACAAAAAGAGAGCAAAAATCAAGTGAGAATAAGAAAACATAGAAAATGATATCTCAATGGAAAGAACCTAAAGTGTTAAAAGAAAATTGTTTACCATAATTATATATAGCACTTACAACATGTTAGATGGTATAATTAAAAAAAAAATGTTACATGGTATAAATAAATAAATCATGTGCGATAGATGTTAAAACATCTAACATGTTGTAAGTGCTATCATGGTATAAATAAATAACTCACACGACTCACTTTAGATATTCTTATCAGATGATATCCATCATAGTTATTTATGAGAGTCTCTCATTAGATGCTGCCATGAGACGGTCTCATTAGGTGTTATCATGAGATGCTTTCACCATATGCTTCCATGAGATGCTTTCACTAGACGTAGCCATGAGATACTTTTGTTAGATGATGCTACGGGAAACTCTCGTCAGACGCTGTCATAAGACACTCTCACCGGGCACTACCACAAGACGCTCATTAGAGCTTCTACTTGATTCTGCACTCTCACCCCATACGTTACTTGCCTACAAATCATCAAAAGCTTCCACTTTTTGAAGATTCTGAGTCAACATCAACAATTTCCACATTGACTGTGAAACAAGGGTACCTAACTCTTCCCACAAACCATTAGAAGCTTCCACTTTTTGAAGATTCTTAGTAAACATCAACAATCTTCACATTATCTCTGAATCAAAGGTACCTAACCTATTCACAAACGATTAGAAGTTTCCATCTTTTGAAAATTCCTAGTCAACATCAACAATCTTCACCTTAACCCTGAATTAAAGGTCAGCATACCTCCATGATCATATGCTCCATCTTCTGATGATTGACCTGCATTAGCGGCAACAACCTCTTATACTAACTCTAAATCTTGAGCTTGCCAATCACCTGTTTACTTTTTATACAAGCTCAACTTTGAATCTCACCTCCACCCCTATGAATAATGTTTTTCTTCAAGTTGCCATCCACAACACACTAAATCCCCCCACTCTTTTATCCCTCCTTTAAGTTTCTTAACCTCTCCTCATAACATTCAAGTGTGACAAAATCTATAAGTAGGATTCATGATCGTTCTTTCATTATTACACACTAGCTGATAGTTGGAAACAACATGTTTTGCTTCTTTAGATTTAGATGCTTCTCACTCAACATCTCTGTCTACTACACCTTTTGCCTCCACCAAGCGCTCTTATCTGAAGCTGATAGTAGGCAACTCCACCTCAACAAGATTTTTCTCCCTATCTTTGTTAGACTTCCCACTCAGCATAACCCCCTTGGTTTCATCAAACATCACATCTCTACAGATGGTACACTTAGACATTTTAGGCTCCAAACTCCTCAACTTATTCCCTTACATTGTCTAACTAGCAACATACACATGCTCAATGACGAGAGAGTCATTTAAGATGTACAACTCATTAACCTTATGACCTTTAGCAATTATAGATGCTCCTCTAGACACCTCTATCATCCCACTTTCTACCATAGTAGAATAGCCCATAATGTCAAATACGCTTATGGACAACAAGTTCTTTCTAAGCACCGAAACAAACCTCACCCCTGTAGCAACATCTCATGGTTGTCAAACATCCTTATTTGGTCATCCTTATGCCTACATTCTACAAATGTTGTTCTTAAGGAGGATCGTCCCATTCTCCTTCAGTTCTAGAGTCTCAAAGTAGTTCCTCATTGGCACATATGATAAACACATCCTGAATCTATGGCCTAACTCATTTGTGAATCATAAGAAGATGACATTATAACCCCAAGATGCTTGCAACTTTGACGATTCTTGGACTTCTTTTCTCTTCCCTCCTTCTTCTTCCTCTTCCCTTTTGTTATACTCATACCAATTCATGCGTCTTTAGGCTTCGAATCTTGGAGCTTTTGAACTCCTTGGTCTGAATCGAGGTTAGAACCTCCTCTAGCGTGATCATCTACTCCCCTCCGTAAAATAACACATCCTTAACATGCTCAACAGACTTCGACAACGATTTGATGAGAATGACAACCTTGTCCTCGTATTTTAGGTTCACATCAATATTTTCAATATTGTCCACCATCTTATGAAAATTAACAAGTTGTTCCTCTATTGTCTTGACTTCATCCTCTTGAATGAATAAAATTGCCCCTTCAAGCAGAGACTATAAGACAATGATTTCGTTATGTACAAAGCCTTAAGCTTCACCCACATCCCATTAGTCGTTCTCTCTTTAGCGACTTCTCTCAGTGCCTTATATCCTCAAGGCGCAACATGATTGCACTTCTTGCTCTATTGATAATCTTTCACTTTTTTGTAAGTGTTAGAAATATGACATATTCACCTCCTCCTTCAATGCTTATTCACCCCTTTGTTGGATCTAGACCACCTCTATCTTGATCTTACACAATCTGAAGTCGTTGCCTCTAGAAAATTTCTCGATGTTGAACTTCATTGTCATGGTCACTGATATTTCTTGATTGCTTTGCTCCTTCCCATAAACGATACCACTTGACAGGTTTCTTAGCTCAGAAACACACACAAGAACAATAAAAAGATCAAGTGATTTACAAATGCAAGTATGAAAATGAGAACTGAGAGTCAGAACAAGAGAAAATAGAAAAAAGGATATCTTAATTGAAAGAGTGTAAATGCTTTGTGTTAACAAAAAATCATTTACTAGAGATATATATAGGACTTACAACATGTCATATGATGTTACTAACTTACATGCTCCTATACAGGAGATAAATGCTAAAAGATAGAAAGTTACAAAGGGCGTAACAAAAGCTTTGGTCAAAAAGATACATTGAATAATCTATATATGAAAGCATCAAACAACTTGCTTTAGATGCTTTCATCATATGATCTCCAATATATGCTCTCGTCATACATAACCATAAGACACGGAGCTTCTATATGATTATGCATTCTCCCCAAATAGAAGCTTCTACTTGTTTAACATCCAAAAACACTTTCACCTTAAACAAAACCTTCTGCTTATTTTTTCATATATTAAAAGTTTCCACCTTTTAAAGATTTTAAGTAATCATAAAAAATCTTAAGCCAAAGAAGACTTGAAATTTATTTGTGATGCCTTAGAACTTGTACATGAAACACATTGCAGTCGGAGGTTGGATGTGCTGCATCTTAGGTCTTCGTTGATCACGTTCAAACTTAACACGTATTTAGATTAAAAGGTCAATCGTTTAACAATAGCAATAATACCGTACACACATCAGTAGCAGGGTTGATTTTGCAAGTGCAACACACCATTCCCTAATCCCTGCCGATTCAAACCTAGTCAAAGGAAAGGAAAATGAGGAGTAAGTAGTTCTGTTTTATACTTTAATTTCTGTTCATGAATAAGCCAAAAAAAATGTTAGGTGTGGATAACGTTGCCCATAACATCCACTAATACTATAGTGCCACTGTGACCAATGCAAATGTATACATGCCTTTGTCAATTCACTGTGTTTTATTTAGCTCGTATATCCCAAAATAAATAAATGTTGTTTCTAATTTTTTTTTTTTTAAATTGGAATCAACACACGTAAACAACGTTGAAACAAACCCGCATTAAGCAACGCAAAATAATGGCCGCACTGCAGTCTTCTATGCAAGAATATGATTTTTATGTATATTAATCTGTATAGCTTAAAAAAATAAAGTATTATTCATTTTATATCTCTACTTTTGTTTAAATTGTTAACACCAATAAATTTGTTATTCTTATAAATTTTTAAATTCAAATGTTATCTTATATTTTTTCGTTTTTCTCTATTTCTTATAATAACAATATTATATGACGTGTCACATGAAAATGATGTTTTTATGTGAGAATGATGTGAATATTTTATAATCATCTATATTTTTGTAATTATCCATCGATGTTGTTGTCGCAACCACCATCATCGTTGTGATTTTTGTTATCACCACCACTACCATCATCTCAATCTCACCTTCACCACAATGTGACGGTGACAATAGCGGCAACAATATTAACGATGACGACGATGGGAATGTGGGTGATGATGGTGATGTCAACAATGAAGATACAATAAAGTAGGTGATAGTAACAGTGATGATACAATGATAAAGAAACATATAATATATTTAAGTGAGTTATTTTAATTTTAATATTTTATTTAAATCTAGATAAATAAAAAATATTTTCATTATTCTCACATAAAAACATTATCTTCATGTGATATGTCACTCTATATATATATACATATATTAAAACAAAGTATTATTGATTTTGTATTTCTGACTTTATTTAAATTGTTATACTTATTTATCTTTAAGGACAAATTTGTCATTTGATATTTTTATAAATTTAAATTTATCATTTTTTAATTTTTTGTTTTTTCTTTCTTTTCTTTTCTCTCCATAATCTTCTCTCTTTCTCATTGTTTGTCTTTTTTTTAGAGCAGTTTTTTACTAAATTAAGAATTTTATGTTAGATTTTACTCTGAATTAACTTTTAAAAAAACATCTACGCCTTAATCACATATTTCAATATCTATTTTAATCATAATCAATTATATAAAATTAATTTTATTAACAATCATCCAAAATTACGATAGAATAAGAAGGCGAGTGAGAAATTCCTAAAATAATTCCTTCGCAGCGGTAAGTACACGAAGAACTTCTTCCGTGCGCCTAACAAATCTTATCAAAATTATAAATGGTTAAAATAACCTATAAGTTTGTAACGAAATTAGGAGACGTAATTCTTTGGAGCTAATCAAGGACTTTTTCTTTCCCATAATTTTCTCCTTGCACCTTCATATACAATTTCAAAAAGATAAAAATATTCCTAGCCAAAAATTTTTATAATCTTACATTTGGTAAGGACTTAATTTGGAGTTATTTTTTACTATCTGGGTGAGGTGATACAAATTTGTTAGAAAACCTCTTAATTATCTAATTCAGATTCACAAAAAAAATTAAAGTAATTTAAATTAGTTAATTCGAATGTTAAAAAAATAAGTTTCGAATGACCTGTTATGAACTGACTCCACATTGTCTGATCCGGACTGATTCTAAATTAGCTAATCCAAACTAATTGATCTAGACTCAGTGTATATTGTTTTAAAAAGAAGTTCAGGTTTCTCAATCTAGATTAGCTAGTCCAAATTGGCTCTAGATTGGATGATTCAGACTCAATGTAATACTAGTTTAGCAAGGAATCTAATTTTCCAATTCAGACTTGTTCCCAATATGACTTTGTCTGGATTCACTTATTCAGACTACTAAAGTGCATCAATCATAACACCTAATTTGAAACAGGAACTACCATCATCAAATATTGAATCCGAATTGATATCTCTATCAATCTGGATTTCAATTTTCAGTGAGCACGAAGAGAGTTTAAGAGACAAGCACATACCTGAAGGTGGAAGTGAAAAATGAAGAAGGATAGTACAAGCATGTGTGAGGAGGAATAAAGCTCTTCAGGTCTGGATTGAACAGCAAAACAAGAAAAGGAGATGAAAATGTCTCATGGTTATGAAAGATTTTAAACTAAAAATATTTTTGCTTTTTTCAAAATATATAAAGGCGCAGAAAGAACATTGAGAGGTACAGAAAGAAAGACTCAAGTAATGATTGTGTTAGGTTATGGGTTCTGATTATATTGGGCCTTAAATTTGTAACTGTTCCTAACAAAAAAAAAAGGCAGTAAGCTGGTGTTCTGGTGCAGAAAATTTCTCATATTCATTTTAACAAAATTTATATTAATATTAAATGGAATTGTAACACAATAAACAATTCACATCGATACCATAATACAATAATATAAATTTCTATAAAACTTAAACTTACATTCAATTATGATTTTTTTTATTTATGTAATTTTTAAATAATAATAAGTAAATTTTAGATAAAAAATTATGATTAAATGTCAAATAATTTAATAATAATTTTTTATTTATGTG
Source organism: Psophocarpus tetragonolobus (assembly GCA_037954015.1). Lineage (NCBI taxonomy): Eukaryota > Viridiplantae > Streptophyta > Magnoliopsida > Fabales > Fabaceae > Psophocarpus > Psophocarpus tetragonolobus. The sequence continues at coordinate 98,701,641 of CM075688.1, forward strand.
AATTTTAAAATAATAATAAATAAAATTAATAAATTATATAAATTTTTATAAATCAATTGGATATTTATGTTTTTATAGTTATATTATTATTTTTTAAAATAATATTTGATAATATAAAAAATAAAGTTATAATTAAATTACTAAAATTATATAATTATGACGGCACAATTAAATCGATTCTTCCTTACATACCCCTGGTTAATCTTTATATATTTGGATTAGAAAATCGAAAAAAAAAAAAGTTGGGAGTTGGGACAACGCTCTGGCATCAATTTGTCTGAGTTTGACTTCATTTCTGATTTGAAAGATGAGTTACTTGACAATTAAGCCAACAATTATGGTCCTTCATTGTTTATGGGATGCCATCAAAAGATTCCTTTCCCCACCTTACCTTCCTATCCCTTTCATTCTTAAGTTTAAGCAACTCTTGTCACGGATTTTTATATTGCTTTTTAATTAAAAGTATAATTAACGCTTTTACAGTTATTAGTTTTTATTTAATTATTTAGTATATCTTTATTATTTTTATTATTTTAAAATGCCTTGATAAATGATAAATATACAAAATTAATTAAAATTTGATAGAGAAAAAATATCATGCTCTATCAATGTAAAAATTTGTATATATTCATTGGATCAATCATAATCTTATATGGAGATAAATTATCTACTTTGAGTCTTTTTAGAAAAAAATTATAAATTTTTTAAAAGATGTGAATTTTTTCCACACTAATAGGTAAAAATTTTATGAGAAACAACATACTCTTTAACGCATTTTCCTAACACATTTAAAAACTACAGAATTAGGAGAAATAATCATTTAATGAAAAATAAGACTTATATAATTTTTTATTTTTTATAAACTTCAATCAATCATGTCAAGTGTATTAGAAGAAGTATGTTAAAAAGTGTATTGTTAGCATTTATCAAGTTTTATACTTTTCAAAATAATATATAATAAAATTTTTACATTTTAATTTATGATAACTTTAACTTACGGAAAAATTACTTGTAAAAGTATCTTATATTTACAGTATATTACATTTAATCTTATAAAGATAAGATATTTAACAAATAATAATTAACAGTCACTTTAATTTTTTAAATAATAAATATTTTTTAAACTGACACATAAGAGTTGTCATTTTTACCAAATGTTTCCATTCTATCATTGCTTATTAATATACATACATATGGAATTTATGATTATTACCGTGGTCACATTTTTCTACGTTTTATTCTTTAATTACAAAATAATATAAAAATTTATTCATTTAAATATTAGATTTGACATTTAGGTAAAATGATTTATATAACTTAATATACATTTATTTTTAAAAACTATGATATAACAAAATATAAACATATAAGTAAACAAATTAGACTTGGAAAATTGTCTTTATACTTGATTCTCAATTAATTAAATTTATAATGAAACTTTAAATAATTTGTATACATGATAAAAAACTATTAAATAATATTTTCCAGCTCAATATCACACATAATCATAGCAACTTAGATAAAAAAAAAGTTGAAAGTTTCATTACTCATGATATCATAAAGATCTTACTCACCTGAAAGTGTCGTTCACCTAATGATATATTCATTCCATATTCATGATAGAGATTATACATGAACACACACAATGACATATCTTGACCTAAAATTTTGGAGGTGCCACAACAAATTTAATTTAATATAAATTTTAGATTTAAATATAATTTTTATTTCTTATTTAAATAAATAGTTTATTCTTTTTTTAATTTATAATTTTGGTTCTCTTATTTTTAAAATCTTATATCTTATTTTTTTAAATTATAAGTATCAACTGACCCTTAAGGCCCAAACTTATGTTCACGAGACTTCTCCTCTTGCAAGCCTCTTTACTAAGCCTTGTTCACTTATTTCTGTATAAACCTTTCTTATGTAGCTAATACAAGAAATGTGGGACTTTGACTTTTGTAATATATGCACTATTTTACAACATTCCGGCACATATTACAAAAGTCAAAGTAACTTTTTAAAAAACAAGATTTCTCTAACTAGGTTCTCAAATGAGATATATTGCATCAGACCTGAGGTATGCTATATGAATAAGACCTAAACTGATAGTACTTATCACACAATGCAGTTGGGGTAGCGAAACTATATGAACCAAAAATACATGGCTTATGATAGTGGTCTATTAGTCACAGTATAGTCCCACAATCATTTGTTGTTTTCTCTATGTTGTGCATTTAGGTCATGCATCTTACCTGGTATTCATGATTGCTCTAGAGATTTGCTAAGATCTCATGCAAGCGACCCCACTTAACACTCATATAGGTGATTTCATCAAGTGCATGCTGCAAATCATACACCACCATAAGGGATATGAAATTATTAAAAACTTTATAAAATGCTAAGCTTTCTCATAAAGCTTAACTATAAAGTTTAACCTCACATTAATGTAGATTTTAGCACTTTCTCACATTATAGAAAAAGACTAAAGTAAATTGATAAATATCAATTTTAGTGCTAGCAGAACTGACAAATGACTTGTTAACCCATATGAACCTTATTCATGGGTTCTCCAATTGCAAAGGTTGAGTTACCATCATTGTTTATTTTTTAATGGCTTAAGTCTCATTCTATCTATGTTTGTAATATCATTTTTCTTCACAAGGATTTCATAAGAGAATATGCTAAGTTTCTTTTTTACTTTGCAAAATCTATGATGTGAAAACAGGAAAATTGGGGTTGCAACTAAAAGGCCCCTTAACTATTATTAAATTATTCAAACCCGAATCCCCATTATAATTTTCTTTAAAGGGAGTAGAAATAAAAAAGATATAAAATTTTAAGTTTGTGAGATGAGGAAAAAATAGAGAAAAAACAAATATATACCTTTTTTTCATTCACTTATCTACACGAAAATGAAGAGTAACTAAATTTATCTTGTGAAATAATTTATTGTCATGTAGATGATAAAAATTAATTAATTCACTATCATGGTAATTGTTACTCGAGTGACAAACCTATCAAATCGTTTAATATTTTTTATAAGTGCAAAGGTTGTATCTATCTATCTACTTAACTTATACTTAAAAAACTTTTATACTTTTTATTTGTTTAATTAAGAGTGTAAAATTTCAACCAATAACTTTAGAGAGTGATAAAGAAAAGCATAACATTGAGATTTAAAATAAAAAAGGTTTAATACATATGAAGAGCTAGTTGGAATTTGACTTAACTAAACTATCATACATGTATATATGAAATCTTAATCATATTTATTATTCATGGTTTCATCAACTCGTAAAAATGCTCTAACATTAATCCTTTACAAGTAGGGCATAAGTTCATTGAGTTTTAATTTATTAGTTCTTTGCATTAAGAAAATGAGTCAAATATGACAAATGAGTTTGACTATGAAGGGAGAAACATCTTAAACGATGGAGGAGTCACAAAGAGGAAGAAAATGAAACCACTAGCCCTCCAACACAATTTTATAGTGTTTTTTTCTTCATAAGGTGTTAATGCGAATACCAGTGTCTAGTGGTTCTATCTTGACCAATGGGTTTTCACCTCAAGTGCTAAACGGAGAGGCCATGACTAGGCTCCTGTATTGTGAGCGTGGGATAATGTCCTTTCACTTATAGGATTCTCTTTATCTACAATTGTTGGACGCTCTCTTGATAAGTGTTGAGAGGTGGTCTTTTACCTATTGATAACCTTGCCTTTGATCCACTAGGTGGATTGTTGAATCAGCTAATCTTGCTTCAATACAACTCCAAAACATGTGCGTGTATTATAAAAAAATAGTAATTATTAGACTAAAACTATGATTGTTTGTGTACCACAAACATAAAATTCTCAATGTCCAAACCTTAACATTCTTTATTTACTTATAATCACTCAAACAAAAGTTTTAACACGTTATCAACAATAGACCATGATTTCACATATAGTCGTAACATCCAACAAAATTGAAAATGGAAGCCTAAGCTTCATCCTATATGATATTGTCTTACTCACTAAGATCATGTTCATTTGAAAGTAACGTTTAACCTAGACAACAATGCAATAACGAATATTAAGGAGGTGAGAATACTTCTCACATATGTTAATACACATATAAAGAAGTTGAATAGTCAATTAAAACACAACAACACATATAGATATCATAAACAAATGCACAAATTAGCTCAAAACCCTTGACTCATGAAGATTTATGTTTTCACCTATATGCATGTGGTATCATAACTTTTAGCACAAGACGCATGACAATTGTCTAATTTACATAGTTTTACATAGGAAAAATAAAACAATTATCATACTCTTTTTCTTATTTAAGGTCTTCTTTTCCTCTTTTTTCATTTAAAATTAGTTTTAGTTAGGATATTAGACTTATATTTAATTTTATGAACATTTTACCTTTATTTTCTTATTTTTATTTATTTAGAGACAAGTTTTGTGAAGGACCACAAACATGTTAGATAATTTGGGATTATTGGTGTTGTAGTAAAGCCCAATGCTTAGCGGTCATAGTTGGAACGCCTAGTGCTACTTGGTAGAGAACACTCATTTTTGCACTTCCACCACCCGACCCCCATGAAGTGAGTGCCCAGTAGTTGAGTTAATTAGGGCCCAAGATTTTCTATTGGCATCCAATGGTCATTTTATCACAGCTGGGTATTGGTGTTTTGACCTGCTGTTATATAAAGGTTTTTTCTTGTTCTAGAAGAAGGTTACACACCCTGCTGACCTAGGGCATGTTTGAGACCTAGTTCTTTGTCCATTCTCCATCTTTTCCTTCCATTTTTTTACTTCCTCTACATTGATCATGCTTTCACCCCATGGTTGGCTAAGTGTCTCATTGGTTGGGGGTTGATGTAGCTAAACCTCAACTCTTGTATATATTTTGTTCTCTTAATTAAAATTTATTATTCATTATTGATGTTCTTTTTTACCGGATGCTTATTTCTTTATCTTTCATGGATTTTACTTGTTGAATAAACTTGGAAGATGATTTTTACTTGTAAAATGAAAAGAGCTTTCAATGAGGTTTATAGCTAGGAATAAAGTAAAATTCATCGGTCATCTTAAACTCTTTTTCTTAATGTTAGTTATTTGACTTTGGATTATATAAGGTATTGGTAATTTAAATCTTAAATAACTTAGTTAAAAATGCTATAACTTAAAATGATATCACTTAAGAAAAATACTCTCATTAAATAATGATATAGTTAAAAATGTTTTTGTGAAATATAGTTTTCTCTCTCTACATAGAAAAATATAATTGTAAGAATTGCAATAGAAGAATTTTGCCTTGTCTTCATTGATCAATCAGGTACATATATATAATACATCAAATAAACCTAATTACAGAATGAAAATAACAAAACCAATAATATCTTTTGGCTCTAACTTAATTAAATTGATTAATCGTGATTGATAATCATATAATGTGCATGATCAATCATTTAGATTCTCTACAATTGCTTTTCACATATCTCATTACCCCCTTCAAGTTGGTGTATGAAGATTGCGAATACCAAACTTGCTCAATAAAGAAAAAAATTGGGAGTGGCCAAGAGTTTTTGTTAGCATATCAGCTAGTTATATATGAGTGGAGACGTAGGAGGGTCTGATATGTCTAGTAAGGATTTCATTTTGAACAAAGTAGAAATCCTTATCAATATGTTACTTAGTGTGTTCATGGAAGACATGATTCTTGGCAATGTGCAATGCGGCTTGGTTGTCATAGTCATAGGTTGTGGATGAGAAATTCCAAGACAGCTCAATATGGTCTTCAACTATTTCAATTAACAGGTTGCAATAGCCATGGACTGATACTCGAATTCAACAGAGGAATGAAAGACTGTGAGTTGTTTCTTGGTTTTCCAAGAAATAGGTGAGTGTCCCAAAAGAACAAACCAACTCCTGAGAGACTTTTGAGTCAATGGACAACTAGCCCAATCAGAATCGCACCATCCATATAGAGTTAAGTCACTATCCCTATGTAACAAGATCTCTTGTCTTAGGTTCCCTTCCAGGTAATGAACCACCCATAAAGCAGCATCCCAATGTTCTTACCTTGGTTGCTACATGAACTAGGACAATATATGAACTAGTAGACAATTCTAGTCTCGTAAAAACATAAATAAATCAATCACCTAACTAGTTATTGATACTGTTTTGGACAAGGAATAATAGATCCATCAGCAAGGGCCACATGGTGGTGGTGTTCTTGGGGTGTTTGAGAGCTGGTTTGGCCCCAAGTAATCCAGTTTCACTAACAATATCTAAGGCATATTTCCTATGGCATAAGAAGATACCTGTAGTAGATTGTGCCACTTTAACTCCAAGAAAACATTTAAGTTCCCTAAGTCTTTCATATGGAAACATGCACGTAAGTGTGTCTTAAACTATTGTTGAAACTCTGGCAAGCGTACCAAAATCAACTGTAGTATAATAATTTTAAGAGTAAGAGTATCGATCCCACGAGGAAGGATTTAAATTAAAATCCAAAGTTATTATGCCCACTAAGTATATATATATAGTAAATAGATTTGTTCATGATGAAATGGTAGTAATATAAATTAAATTGCATAATACGTATAAAAGAGTAACAAGCTAAATGATAAAGAGAATTCAATGGGAGAAACTGGGATTGAATTTCATCTATCTCGCTCATCTATATTCTAGATAAATAAATATATATATAACCTTTGAAACTATTGATATTGATGCAACATACAAAAATGAAAAATCATTTATATTGATTCCTCGAGTATAACATTCATAAGAAAAAACTTTTAAATACCAATTTCTCAGATATTTAATAGATTAACCAACATTATGATCAAATATTATAAAACAATTATATATTGAAATCTATTTCTAGCAATGCAACACATCAAGTAATTTCATTCAAAACGGATTTCTAGCAATACTTTCCTGTCAATTCTAAAAATCAAATTCAAGAATCTATTGATAAAATAAAATCAGGCATGAAGAACAAAACAAAATCCCAGTATCAAATAGAAATGAAATTACTATATCTAAATATCACCAAAATACATCTGAGTTTGAATCGATTACATTCAATCCAAAAAAGAAAGTAACTACACATGGTAAGCCTGATACAGTAAGGAATTGGAGAAGAATTGAAGAAAATAGCTTCTGCAGCTCTTCATTCCTTTCTCTTTGCCTTTCGTCCTCTATTTTTCCTTTCAAACTCTGTTCTCCTCCAAATTTTTCGTTTAAGATCTTTTATAAGTGACTTCTCGCTTGAGCTAGCTTATTCTCGCTCAAGCGAGAAGAGTACTTCAACTTGAAGAAAGGTATTCTCGCTCAAACTAGATTTTCTTGCTTACACGAAAGTGCCCACTGAAACAACATTCTTCTTTGGACAATTCTCTCTCAAGCGAGAATGATCTCGCTCAAGTGAGAATGATCTTGCTTAAGCTAGAATGTCCCTGAATCGCTTCCCTCCTGTGGACCATTCTCGCTTAAGCAAGAAAATGCAGCTCGAGCAAGAATGTGGCAGAATCTCTTCTTGCTTTGTTTTCTCGATTTCTTCATAAGTCTTCAAATCCTTTCCTTCTTCCATCTTTAATTACCTAAAATTTGTACAAAAAGTGGGATAAAATATCTTCATTTATAACAAGACTCAAAAACAAACATTTGAATTCAATAATTCTTATCCAGGGGAAATTAATATTTAATGAATACAATTAAGACAAAAAAGTATCACAATTCCATATGAAAATTTACTAACAATTGACACTTATCAACTGCCCAACACTTGCATGGTTATTTCCTACCACAAGTAATCCACATATACTAAAACAACAATATGAACTCTTGATTTCTGCAACACAAACAAAGAGTACATAGATAAGGATTGGGTGAACCCATATGTTTTGAGCACATGAGACAACTTTGTAAAACAATATCTAGGTGCTTGCTTGAGTCTATAGAGGAATTTTCAAGTTCACACACAACCCAAATTTGGAGACATTAAAACCAGGTGACAACTTCGTAAAAACTTCTTCTTGTAAGTCCCCATGAAAAAAACCATTGTGGGTGTCAATTTAATGCAACTCCTAGTTCTTTGCAGAAGTATGGGTGTGTATATGGACCTGGGTCCGCAGACTCTCAAACCCGTGTGGGTTTTAGACCCTTTTTTAAAAGAATAAGAATTGTAGGAAAATTTTGAGCCCATTTTGCAAAACCCGTAAATTTTGCGGGCTAAAACCGTAGGCTCATGGGCTTCGGTCGTGACCTATTTAAAGGGACAAATTTGTCATTTTGACTATTAATTTGTGTTAATGTTATGATTTTTTTGTTTTAAATTGTGATATTTTATACTTTTAATATTGAAAATATTTAGTGTTTTAGATTATAATAAATAATGATATAATTTTTAATATGCTATATTATAGTTTAGTAAAATTATAATTTTTTAATTTTTAAAAAAATATGTGGGGGGGGGGGGGGGGGGGGGGTTTACGGGTTGGATATGGATTCTTAAAAAAAATTCATTTATTTTGATGGGATGGATTTATCCGGTCCATTTAAAATGAGAGTTTCATGGGCAAGGCTTAAACGGGCCAGATAAACCCATATACCCACCCCTATGCAGTTGCCACTGCTAATACCACTTGAACAATCACCACTTTTGAAACAAGAGCAAATGTCTCATTATAGTCAATCCCTTTCACTTGATGGTTTTCAAGAATGACCAATCATGCTTTGAATGTTTCCACTATGCCATCGGATATTGTCTATGTATGATTATTTTCAAGAGTCCTGATCTTACTTTACATGGCTTCTCACCACTGGTGGTCTGTAACAACCTCACTGTGGGTTACTGACTTCTTTTCCTATTCAAAAGCTGCAAGAAACACACGACATGCCACAAAGAAATTATTACAATTCACATAATGTGCAATATGATAGGGTGCACCAAGGGATAAAGGTGAACGACTAGATGTCCTTAGTCTTTGGATGGTGCTGGTGGCATAATCATGTAGCTGAGAGGGAGGTTTCTTGATTCTACATCCTCGTCCAATTTGTCCCTCTTCATGATCAACACTAGACTTTGCTTATGTGTCACTTAAAGTTTTTTTCCATGTGTGGAAGACTCTCTACTTGTGCTTTGATTACTTTGTCTTTACTCCATTGTCTTGGGCATCGAATGAATTGTGATCATATGATGTTAGATCTTTATCATCATCCACACAATTATGGACTTATACTCCTCCATTACTATGACTACATGGTGTGACTTCGTCGTGCAACCTATACTCAATTGATTGAAAGGAAACTCATTTTTAACAAAAATCACATCTTGAGAAACAAAATACTCATTTTTGTCTAAGTTAAATACCTCCATCCCTTTTTCCCATATGGATACCTAAGAAAAACACATTTTCAGCTTTTGCTAGCAAATTTGTCCTATTTCCTTCCTTGATTATGAGCATAACACAAACATCCAAATGTTCTAAGGTATTTCATAAGGAAACTCACTACTATGACTACATGGTGTGGCTTCATCATGCAACCTATTACTCAATTGATTGAAACGAAACTCATTTTCAACAAAAACCTTGAGAAACAAAATACTCACTTGTTTCTAAGTCAAATTGTTCCATCCCTTTTTTCATATGGATACCTAAGAAAAACACATGTTCGACTTTTGCTAGCAAATTTATCCTCTTTCCTTCATTGATTATGAGCATAACACAAACATCCAAATGTATTCAAGTGTTTGAGTGAGAGAGACTGTTCATGTAGTATTTCATAAGGTGTTTTCCCATTAAGCACCATAAATGTTGTCCTATTAATCAAATACCCATTGTTTAATTGGAAGGTTAAACGAAAAGCACATGCAATATAAACAATATGTCTATGTTTTCATTCTACTTTCCCATTCTATTGTGGCGTTCCAACACAAGAGGTTTGAAAAATTATACATTGCTAAAAAAATAATTTTTCATGCATAGAAATTTAGTCTCATTATCACTTCTAAAAATTTTTACATGTTTATCAAATAGTTTTTTATCATAAAAAATAAACTTTTTAGCATATGAGACACTTTTTTTTTTTTTAGCAAGCAAATAAATCCATACACTATGAGAATAATCATCTATTATTGTCATGAAATAAAAAGCACCACATGAAGAGAGATTTTTATATGAACCTATAAATTGCAATGAATTAACTAAAATATATCATTGGCTTTGTGTTCACTATCAAGGAAATTTATTTCTTGCCTGTTTTACTCTAAGACACATCACAATTTTGATTTGACAAGTCTTCAGACTTATTCTTGTTGAGATCAGGAATTGACTGTCTGACCTCGTGAGAAGATGTCCTATACGCTTGTGCCATAGATCCAATTGATTTACACCATGTGTTTTGCAAGCCTTCACCACGAAAGTAATATAAAGACCATCCCTAGGTTCACCTATACCAATCAACGTCCTCGAAGTAGGTCTTACATAACAATTTATTAGTAAATTATACAATATAATTTGACTCATGGAATAATTGTGTCATGGATACCAAGGTGCAACTCAATTTGGAAACATAAAGAACATTTGTAAGCTTGAATCCCCGTCTAACAAAAGTGTTCCTTCCTTTGTAGCGTTTGTTGGTCTCTCATGTGGCAGTCAATAGGACATGCTGTAATGTCATGCACTTCTCACATTTTCATTAAACTTCCTGCCATATTGTTGGAGGGACGTGTGTCAATGATCCACGAGGCAAATTTACCTATCATCTTCTCATTAGAGATTGTTTATTTAACACATATCCATGACCCTAATCAGCATTCAGCCCAGCAAACCCAACTCTGACAGCACCTGTTAGTGGAAGCAGCACCATTTACACTCCACTTCCTCGTCCTGCACCACTTCGTTGGTGTGACTTGCCTTTCCCACCAGATTTTCCTTCACCTCTCGGCCTCTCCCCCCACTAGTCAGGATTCCCAATCAATTTGAAGCAGCTTCCTGCATCATGCCTTGCTCTATTGCAATGGCTACAAAGTTGGCTCTTATCACTTTCTCTTCCTTTTTATTTGTGCTACAAGACCCACAACTTCACCTCTTTCTTCTTTAGCCCGTGTTCTTGTTTTCTTCACACGCTCTTCCTTCTCCATAGTCGAGTACACCCTATTTAAGGAAGGTAGCGGATCACTTGTCAGCAGATTCTCCACACTTTTCTTCCAACAAGAAATATTCCACTCCAACAAGTTTAGCTCAACCTCATTTTTATTTATTAAATATAGAAAATGGATGTCCTAAATAATAAATAAAATTAAAGAAGAAATTTTTTATCACATTGTTTGTTTAAAACTTGTTTAAAAAATACAAATTCAAATTAAATAAAAGCTATTTAATTGCTTTCAATTTTATTTTAAAACTAAATTTAACGTATTAATAACCATTCAATGCATTGGTTTTTGTTCAAGTGAAATAGTAAGGATTGATTTAAAAATAATTAATATCATTAATTGATGCATGTATATATCTAATAAACAATAACTCAAAATTAAACTTTAAACAATTTAATCATTATTCTCTATTTATTATTTGAAATTTGAAAATATGAACAAAATTGAGGCAAATAAACTTTATAGAATCAAGTATAATAGTAATTATCATTCTGAATTTTTTTTACCACAACTGAAAATTAACCATTGATAAAATTTAACAACAGTATAATGACACTATAAAATGGTTTTATATTATTATTCACCCATAAATGAATTTTAATATAATTATTATTTTGTTTAGTTAGTGATATCGTTCACTTCAGCTGCATATTCATGACTCGATCTTGAAATCACCATAATGAAACAACAATATTCCATTGATTTACATGTTTGGTGCTATTTAAATAAAAAGTAAAAAAAAACAACTAACCATATACAATAGATGCTAAAAAAATAGATATAGTGTACATAATAAATAAATGTGTAAAATAAATTTGTATAATTCTTTACGAAAAATACTTAAAATGTATAAAATAACTTTATATATACATATTTTGTAAAATAATATTTAATTTTGTGATTGAAATTTTATATTAAAAATTAATTTAAATATAATTAGGTAATGTATTTATTACAAAATAGTTTTTGAGTTTATTTTTAAAAATTCTTATACTAAAACTTAGTATCATTCTAATTATTCCTCAACAGATAATAACAAAACTTTTTTCTTTAAGTATGTAATATATTTACATATCAAATATAAGTTTTTTTTACAGTATAAATAACAGTATTATTCACAAAAGAATTTATGTTTGGTTAGTTGTTCTCACATGCGGATTTCTGCTTTTGTTTTTAACTTAGTTTTTTGACCGAACTTGTTGTATAAGCTCTTATTTCAAATAGGTGAGATACTTACAAAAGGGACATTAGCATTTAAGTAGGATACAGTTTGGTTGAGAATAAGAGATGAGGTCAATAGTGATCATAATAAATACCTCAATCCTTGTTACTTATTTACAAGCGTGGACTGAGTTTTTACTTATTGGACTCATCTAATCAGCTGAGTTTAGGTAATACGATCTTAATATCTATTTTCGACTAATAATCAGAATTTGTGCTAATCCATTCCTTAACTTGTGGTTAATCTTTTCCTTCATCCGAACTGGGTCATTGCCTGCTATTGTAACCAAACACTTGTGGCCGAACATGTAACTCGGTACAAGGAGTCGAAGTCTTTACTTATGACCGAGATACTCTTATCTTATTTGTTAGTATTTATCAAACAATTTTAGTGAAAAAATGTTGTAATCATAGTGGGTGTCAAATTTTTTGTGGATACTAATCATATTTATTTATACTTTAATATTTGATAAAACCATTCTATTATTTCCAAAAAAGTAAATTTTACTTAGAAAATGCAAAAAATATCTCTATATGTACAAATTTGTTGAATAATATTTAATTATGTGGTCGAAATCTTATACTAAAAATTAAATTTAAACCTAATTAGGTTATTACAAAATAGGTTTTGAGTTAATTTCTAAAATTGTTATACTAAAAGTTGGATGATTGTTGCTTATATAATAATGTAAATTTTTATATAAACAACTCAGTGTATGATAAGTTAAATTAATTTTGATTTCTATAACAGAATGTATGATTTTTTATAGAAATCACGAATATTATTTACAGAAGACAACTTTTTACTCAATACCATCGTAGCTTTGTAGGTGAAACATTATGGATAACAATTTTTTTTCTTTAAGTATTTAATAGACCTATATATCAAATAATAAGCAATATTTATTTTTACCTTTAAAACTAAAAAATACTTTTACTTTATGTAAAATAGTTTTAAATCATTTGATAGATGATTTTTTTACCAATATTTCTATTATGCAGTCAAAGTTTTAATATTAAAATTTGATTTAAATCTAATTAGTTATTGTATTTTAATAAAAATGATATTTTGAATTTGTGTTGATGAATTTATCATAGATGAAATTTTTATGATTAATATTTATATAATAATATTTTTTAATAAATATATTAAAATTATAAATTAACACTATAAAAATAATAATTAGTTATTGTATTTTAATAAAAATAATATTTTTTAATAAATATATTAAAATTATATGAGACAATTTTTTTAACACTATTTTGATCAAACATTATGTGATAATTTTTTTAAAGTATTTAATATAACTGCATATTAAAAATTTAATAATATTTAAAAAGTGTAATACAATTAAGTGTACTTTTTAATAAATAAGTTACTAAAAAATATTTTAATATTTGTGTTAAATAAATTTCAATCTAAATAGAAATATTTAAATTTCAAATAGAAATAAATAAATTAAATTAATAAATAAATTAAATTAATAAATAATATGAATTATGTAACAATATTATTTTAATTGTAAAAATAAATATTATTAATCTAGTTACTATAATATATTTGATTTTTTCAATTTCACATAGATGTTAACTAGTAAAATAAAAATTTTATGTTAAGCTTAAAATCGTAATGTAATTTAAGTAATATTAGTTTCAATATTTTGAATAAAATTAAATTAATTTTATATTTTTTTAAATCCTTAAAAAATAGTTTATAATCTATAATCTTATAAAATTATTATTTGAATTGAAAATAGTTATAAAATACTCAGATCAACATATCATTTTATATTTTAAATTAAAATATAAATTTAACAAAAGTTAAATTAATTTTAAACCTTTATACTTAATAAAATTTTCAAAAAAATTTATAAATATTTTAAATCAAATTAAAAATAGAGTTTAATTGATATACATTGTCAGTGTAAAAATTTTTACACCAATCATAACCCTTCATTCATAGTAAATTTATTGACTTTACTATTTACTATTTTAAAAATTTCATAAAGAGTCATAATTGACTTGTAAATATCTCTTTTATACTTACAGGATACCAATTAAACTCTTAAAAATATATATGAGATTCTAAATATATTTTCTTTGCTTCAATATTTTTAATGTTTATGCTATTTTAGGTAAGTTAATTAATCAAAGACAGACTTTAGTATTCGTAATATTTTTTTTTAATTTTATAAATGTTTAGAAGATAATAATTCGTGTTATATTTTGTTTATTATGTATTGTTTAGGATTGTAATATATTAAATTTAATTCTGTCTGTGTTCTTTTATATAATATCATGTTTTTAATATGTAAATTTACATAATATTTATTTATATTAAAATATATATATATTTATTACTATTTTCTAAGTTTACAAAATAGAATAAATTTATTTATTTACACAAAATATATATTTATTACACACAATATGTACTTTTTTTTTTATTTTGATATACCGTCCCAGTTCATAAAAAAATATACTTTTTATTTTGATTTAAAAAAGACACTAAAAGGTAAGTATAGGGGAAAAGGAAATTCGGATAAACACTGTCCGGCATAAACACTGGTAAGTATACTTTTGTATTAATTATAAAGAGTAAAATTAGTAAATTGCATTTATCTGCTGGTTTTATTTGGAGAGGGCGCGTGAAAGGAAAAGGAGAGCGCGTAGGGGAGAAAACTTGCAAATGTGGCCACGATGACCCCATCGATCATCAGAAAGAAGAAAGCCGCCGTTTCTTCCATTCTCCGCCAAACATCCAACGACCCCTAACAAACACTGCAAGACTACAATTGAATTAGGGTTTCCAATTTGGAAAATCCAAAATCCATGGAACCCCATTCTCCCCCTCCCTCCATGGATGACATCGAAGACCCTTCATCGATTTGGGACTTCTCCTACCTACTTGACTTCAACCTCGAAGAAGAAGACACCAACTCTCTCCTTCTGCCGTTAAGCGACCCCCCCGAGATCCCTCCAAACGACAGGGTCCGAAAGCGCGACCCGAGGCTCACCTGCTCCAACTTCCTCGCGGGTCGGGTCCCCTGTGCATGTCCCGAACTCGACGCCAAGCTCGAGGACGACGGTTTGCCCGGCAAGAAACGCCCCCGCACCGCCCGTGCTTCTGCTTCTTCTCGATGCCAGGTCCCTGCCTGCCAACTCGACATCTCCGAACTCAAAGGCTACCACCGCCGACACAGGGTTTGCCTCCGCTGCGCTAATGCCGCCACCGTTATGCTCCACGGCGAGCCCAAGAGATACTGCCAACAGTGCGGAAAGTTCGTTTCTCTTTCACTCTCTTCTCTCTTTGCGACTCAATCTTTTTATGCTCAACTCTCCCCATTCTTCTCAGGTTTCACGTTTTGTCCGATTTCGACGAAGGCAAACGCAGCTGTAGAAGGAAGCTAGAGCGCCATAACACCAGAAGGCGCAGAAAGCCTCCACCCGAATCTGGAGGTGCTGCTTGTATCGAAATTGACCCTGTTACTCTAAACGAGGAAAACAGTTATGATGCGGAACCACCAAAAGGTTTATGTTCATTATTCACT
Source organism: Psophocarpus tetragonolobus (assembly GCA_037954015.1). NCBI lineage: Eukaryota > Viridiplantae > Streptophyta > Magnoliopsida > Fabales > Fabaceae > Psophocarpus > Psophocarpus tetragonolobus. The sequence continues at coordinate 98,717,580 of CM075688.1, forward strand.
CTTACTATCCCATGCTGTTAGTTTTCTGAATTCCTCTGGAATTCAGACCAAGTCGTATTTTTATGTTACACCAGAGTGCTCACTGGCAGTGTATGATTCGAACAGATTCTTCGAATTTGAGTACCGAACTCAATGACAAAGAAGCGTCGCCGGATCGTGAAGACCAACCGGTTCCCATTATGATCTCGCCTCCTGATGCCCAGAACATTAATAGTGATAGTGTTGTGTCTTTGGCTGTTTCTGGTGAAACGCGAGTGAATAGTGGGAACACTTCTAATTCGCCTTCTTATTGTGACAACAAGAGTGCCTATTCCACTATGGTGGGTTGCCCTTCCTGTTTACTATTCTTTTTTCTCCAAATGTTTGTTATTGTGCAGGAAATTGTTTTTCATGTTTGCTGATTGAAAGTTCACTTGTAGTGCCAAACAGGTCGGGTTTCATTTAAGCTTTATGATTGGAATCCAGCCGAGTTTCCTAGAAGGCTACGACACCAAGTATTTTAAAGCATTGTTGTTGCAGTTTAGTATTTGCATAGTGGCAAGATCTTCTGCCGTATGCGTTAGTAACTGATTAACAGGCAGCTAAATGCATTTGCAGATATTCCAATGGTTGGCAAGTATGCCTGTAGAGTTGGAGGGGTATATCCGCCCTGGGTGTACGATCCTGACAATTTTTATTGCAATGCCTAACGTTATGTGGATAAATGTAAGGGTTCAACTTGATGTTCTTACATTTTGTGTTCTTGTTTTGTGCTCAAGTAGTCTTATTACTTGTTACCTCCCCAGTATTGGACTAATAAACTATATGGTTCTTTTTTCTGCTCATTATTCTTGGCTAAATTTTGCTGATTAAGATGCTTATTTTTGCTCGAATTTACTATATACTATCTGATACATATTCTATCTTTTACTTGGACATCTCCAAAATTCCATACTTTAACTAAAAAACAAGGAATTTTGTTTCGCCTCAGTTTTCAACTTTTACTTAATATGATTTATTAGTCTTTTTTTTTTCCTTTTTTGTATTCTGATTTCATTTTTTCTTTCTCTTATGTGGACCAACCAGTTACTCAATGACTCTTTGGAATATGTGCACAATCTTGTTGCTCCTGGGAAGATGCTATCTGGAAGAGGCACCAGACTAGTGCATCTGAATGATGTGATCTTCCATGTTATGAAAGGTTTTTTGCTGTTTTGTTTGTTCACTATGTATGTGTAGGTGTTTTTTATATATCTTCTTTTTGGTTCTATATTTTACCTTGATCCTTATGACAATATTGATGGCTTTCTAGGGTATTTATCCTCCATCTTAGAGATGTGCATTATGTTATAAATATTACCATGTAGTATTATACCTTGATCCTTATGACAATATTGATGGCTTTGTAGGGTGCTTATCCTCCATCTTAGAGACGTGCATTATTATGTTATAAACTTTGCAAAACAAAGTAAACAACATTAAGTTTCTACTGGAATAGTTTCTGTATTTCTTGATTTGTCTCGTTATCTAGTTTGGATTTTGTTCTAGCATTAATAATAATAAGGGTTTATGCTTTATGTTTTCTATCATATTGTATCCAGTCTCTATCAACTTCCAGTTTTCAGTCTTTGCTGTCTTCTTTTCCTTCCTCTATACATAAAACACTATAATTTCAACAAGCACATTTCAATGATTACAGATGGCACTTCTGTGAGGAAAGTTGAGGTAAACATTCAGGCACCAAAGCTACACTATGTTCATCCCACATACTTCGAGGCTGGCAAACCTATGGAGTTTGTTGCCTGTGGAAGTAACTTACAGCAGCCTAAGTTTCGGTATGTAATTTTCACCTCTCCTTATCATTTAAAGTCGTTCTTTGTTGCATATATTTATAATAGATATAACATAAGCACGCTTAAAAAAAATAAGAAACATAAGCATTGCATTTGTGCATTATATATTTTTTAGTGATGTACAGGACCTAAAGTTAGGGTAAGCATCCATAGACATAAGCATTGCATTTGTGCATCATATATTATGGAATTGGAGCATCCTTAGATCTAACTGAATCGAAAATCTAGGTATCTTTTGTGTCCAATAAGCAAGAATCTATTAACTATAAAAGGAACTTTGGGTTCAGTGGTTCACATGTAATTCTTTGTTGACAAAAAAGTAATGCTTTTTCATGTGTAATGTTGTTTTCCTCCTATATATTATTTTAGCGTAAATGGTCACTTTGGTTCTTGTAAGTATGAGATGAGGATATTTGATTTCCGAAAAGAATGAAATCATGAAAGTCCCTAGAGGCTAGAAGTGTAAAAATGTATCAATTTAGTGCTACCATCTATTGGATCTATTAAAGTTAATGTGCCTGCTTACCAGACACATTTTTTGCATATTTGGATGACACATGGCAGTGGACGGTTGCCATGTGTCTTTCACGTGGCAATCAAGTAAGCTGTCATGTGTTAGAAAGTTGACTTTTCAATTTAGTTCACAAACTTAACCACTTATTGTCAATTTGGTCATAAACTCAACTGCTTACTATGATTATGGTCCTTGAAAGTACTTTTGAATTTTCAGCTAAGTCCTATAGGTTGCATGTAAACTATTAGCATAGCCATCACCATACCCCTCTCTTCCATTCTTTATCTTTCATATTTTTCACTTTCCTCTTGCCATGTCCACCGATCAAATTTTAAACACTTAAGAGTCTAATGCAAATCATAATACGTATGAGCATAAAAGTAGGCTTAAAGCTATATTTCTACATATTTGATTATACAACTGTTAAACTACTGTACGAGTGATTATGAAACAGTAGTTAGCAGCTAAATCTAGGACATAGCTAACAAAATTCTATAACCAGATCTTTTACCCAAATCAAGTTATTAACTTAAATGCTATTAATATGTGTAGAATGTTAGATTAATTATTCAACTAATATATTTCATGGATTAACATTATAATCTTTTTCTTTGTTTTCCAATCTCTATTAATCTGATGTAATACCAAACTAATTGTGTTTTATACTTTCTTTTATTTCAGTTGATATATATATTTTCAAATGTATCATCTTTGTACAGCTAGTTTAGATTCCGGCTCACTTGTAATTGTTGTTAATGTACTTCTGACTGTTGATCTGGTCATCATGACAGGCTTCTTGTATCATTTTCTGGAAAGTATCTAAAATGTGAGTACTGTGTACCATCTCCACATAACTGGACTGAAGACAACATTTCTTGTGCTTTTAACAATCAGTTATACAAGGTATACATCCCTCATACAGAGGAAAATCTCTTTGGGCCTGCATTTATTGAGGTAATAATTGATCTATGATTGTGTTTCCTTTAGCTATGCTTTAATCAGGATTTATTTGCTTACTGCTATGTTTCTTTTCTTGCACTTTGGGAACACCTGATATTTGACCAATATTACTGCCATGCCTGTTACACGTTTCTAACTGCAAATTCTTTAAATACATCCAAGGTATAGGTTGCTGACTTACTCCTAAAAATTAAGTGGGTGTAAGTTAGCAAACCCTACAAGCATTTGCTAACTTATATCCACTTATTTTTTAGGAGTAAGTTAGCAAGCTATAACTAATTAACTACACATGTTTTTAAATAGACAGTGTGTCAGTTGCTAACTTATTCTAGAAAAACAAGTGAGTGTAAGCAAACCCATATATATAATTTGATCCCTCCTCTCTCTCTTTCTCATATATATATATATGAGAAAGAGAGAGAGGAGGGATCAAATTATATCGTTGAAACTTTAAATTGGATAACAACATTGGATTGAAAGTTCTTTTCTCATAATTCATATATATATATATATATATTTATATATATATATATAATTTTATATTAATCCAAAATTATGTTACTTGATTCATATAGATTAAAATTGACATAATATAAAATTTTCAAAATATACTAAAATATTCTTTTGTTAAAAATTTGATAATTTGACACATACAATCTTGATAATATGTAGATGTAATTCAACGGTTGGATCTTATTAAATAGACATGTTTGTTGATGATAATAACATCAAATTAGGATTAATTGTCTGAATCTTTTGTTTTGATACAATATTGAATTATTGTTGATCCATTTACAAGTTTGATTAAGTTTTGTTTATAAATGCTTCACATCAAGATTTTTTTTTTAATTGTTGCTTTTATGCCAGTTCATATTTCTTACCCCTCGAGTCTTACTTTTATCATATTCCTTCTGTCTTTTGTAGGTGGAGAATGAATCTGGTTTATCAAACTTTATTCCTGTACTCATTGGGGATAAAGAAATTTGTACCGAAATGAAGACAGTGCAGCAAAAATTAGATGTATCTCTTCTTTCTAAATTTCAGTCTGCATTTTGTGGTTCTGTCTGCAGCTTATGTAAAGCTTTTGCACTTAATCATGCATCATCATCAGACTTACTTTTAGATATAGCATGGTTGCTTAAGGACACTAGTTCAGAAAATTTTGACAGAGCGATGACAGCTTCACAAATTCAAAGATATTGTCATTTGCTGGATTTTCTGATATGCAATGATTCAACGATAATTTTGGGGAAAATATTACCAAATTTGATAATCTTGACAGAAGGCATGAAATCGAATATTGTGATTAATTGGACGAGTGATGCTGACTTTACTCAACTTCTAAATCACATAGATAATGCTAGAAATGCTATATGTCAGAAACATCAGAAAGGTGGAGGTATAATTGTGCACTCTGAAATGGAAGACTCTAAACTTGCTCATAAATGCTCCGAAAATAAGAAGCTATCAGTTGCAGTTAGCAGTCAGGTTAGGACTATTATTTTTCTTAGTTTTCTTATCTCTGATGATGAAATACTAACACATTTTGAAGTTTTAGATTAAGATGCTTTACATTTTACTTTATGATAACTTTCTTATAATATAATGGAAAATAAAATTGATGCATCTTGTATTTAATAGCAGTCTTGTATTCTTAACTGTTGGCAATGTCTGTCAATTTGTTAGAGCTCTTGACAATTTAAAATTAAGTAAAATTTGATTACTCTGAAGTTGGTTTGCAGATTTTATTTGTTAAAAATCAGAGAAATAGAAATGAATAATAGACTGAAACGGTGTGTTTGAATACACACCGGATAAGTGTTTATATTTATAGTTATATTTCATAAATTACACATGAATAAAGAAGATATCGGTTCCTATAATATCTAAGATAATATACCTACATACTATATTTAAAATCAAGATAAGATAATAACTAAGATTTTGTATTAATAAAATTGAGTTGGTTATGTATTAACATAATGGAAAATAAAATTGATGCATCCTGTATTAATGTAAGCAGTCTTGTAATCTTAACTGTTGGCAATGGCAGTAAATTTGTTAGAGCTCTTGACATTTAAAATAAAGTAAAATTTGCTACTCTGAAGTTGGTGTGCAGATTTCATTGATAACAATTGAATTTGAGATTGTATTATTAGAGAGGTATCAAAGATTGTTAGGCATAAAGAAGTTGTTTACATGTTCAAAGTGTGAGCAGGGGTAGGGAAAGAAATATGAAGTAGAGTTACTTATTGAAATAGTAAAAGCAACCAGTGGTTACCACTCTTTTTTTCATATGGTGGTGCTTTTTGGTTTTGGCTCAAGGATTAATGTCTGTGATTAGACATGACTGTATTACTTACTTTTAGTTCTTCTGATGTTAACATTCAAGCTCCGAGCAATTCCTTCGTTGTGTGGAAATTTGTCCTGCAGTTTGGGTATCTACCACGTAGTATTCTGGTTTTATATCTTCTGATAGTTTGTGACCGCTATAGTAACTAACATGCATTTTCTACATGGACATTTGTTTGGCAGGGTATCCTGTCGAGAGTACTGAAAAGTCCAATTTCTAGTGACAAAAACGAAAGAATACCACTGTTGAAGAGGGATATTATAATGAATATGGAAGAGTGGCCTGAAAGATATGGGCGTAGATGTTTGGGCAGGGGATTCTTGACATCTCGACCAGCTATTTTTGTTATTGTTTCGGTTGCTGTTTGTCTTGGGGTATGTGTTGCCATCCTTCATCCTGGGAGAGTTAGTGACTTAGCAGTATCCGTTAGAAGGTGCTTGTTTAAGTATTAGTGGTAGATGTTTCAATTTTTTGTACTTATCTAATAGTTAGTACATATTTGTTGTAACACTAAATAAACAAGTGTTATTGGATGGTTAGGTAGTGTATTAGATTGGAAGCATAATCCAAGGTTGCTAATTTGTGCATTACCAATTTTATCGGATGTCCAAAGGGGGGATTCCGCAGTTGCTGGGACTTCAACGAGTCTGATCATTGTTAAAGTTTGTAATTCATATAATTTTTATCATTAGAGTTGGCCAATCGGGTGTTTATGCAAGAAATCTTGAAAATGTACGAGAGCCCGAGTTTTCAGTCTGTTCATAAGAAACTACACTGGTTTGTTACTATTTTTATTCAAGATTGGATGACATAACAGTGCGTTTAGATAACATATCGAATTGATTTTGTCTTTCAAAATCATGGTAATATAGTGAAAAAACAGAAGCAATTATTTATTGTTTCACTTTCATTATAAAAATTTAGTTTTTTGCCCCCCATCAAATTTAATATGTGTGCCCTAATGGTTAGATAAAATAGTTTGGAACTTTATTTTATATAAATCTGGATGGATGTTACAAAGACGTAATAACTTGAAAGCTTTTGCATTGTGCTTGCGAAGCATGTGATTGGGGCTACATGTGTTACGCACATTTCCCCTCAAAATCAAGTCAAACTGGTCCATTTACGTGGAAATTAGTATTTGTGGGTTCTGCAGAACGTGGAGAAAAAATGCATACGCACATTGAAGTATAACCATACATGTACTAAAATTTGGGTCCAAATTCTTTTTCCCCCCTCTTCCTACCTGGTTCCTTATGCTTAAAATTTATATTTTTATTACATTCAATGATTTAGAATAAATTTTATATAATTATAAAAAAATTTAATAGTTATGCACTGAAAATATAAGAGTTTTAAATTTATATTTGATTACAATTCTTCACTTATATCACTTTTAAAATAAAGTAAATTAAGTTTTTTCTCATTATAAAATAGGTGAAAATGAGATCTAAACACACAGTGATAAGGTAAGAATAAACAACAGAATGAATGTGACATGTCGATTCCTACACACAAAAAAAAGCCCATAACTCTGCGTCTCTACTAATAAAACTTGCTGTCCGCTTAGGTCATTGAGCCTAGGTAAACTGCTGGTAATAACATAACGGCCTAATTGGATTTATTAAGTGAAATAAGATGGACATTTTTTTTTTCTTGCTTAGATAATTTTTTGTGTTAAAGTTTCATAAAAAATTACTTTTGATTCTTGAAATTTAAAAATATTTTTTTAGTCCTTGAAATTAATTTATTTTTTGTATTAACATTATCTATCTATAAATTTAAGTATATTTGGTTGTGTCGGATGTGAAATTGAAGATTGAAAAAGTTATAGTTGAGGAGGAGAGTGATTCACAAATACAAAAAAAATATTCTCTGTCATCAATTTTTTAACGGTATTAATAAGAGAGACTAAAAGTGAATCAAAGACTAAAAAATTTTTTTGAATTTAAAGGACCAAAAGTGATTTTTTGTGAAACTTTAGGGATAACAAACTTTTCAATTGCTACTTTTATTTTTAATTACTATCATTTTCAAAAAAAAAAGTTTTAATATTATGACACATACAAGATAATAATAAGACTTTAGTCATATTATTACTTAACATTAGACTTCTAGTAATCTAATGACAAAAACTATTTTAAAATAAAGAACATATTTTAGGGCTAAAATATGACAATTATTTAGAGGACAAATAAAAAATATATATCTTTTGAAACCAAAAATTAATTGAGTCTATCAACAAAAATATTTTTGAAACCAAAAATATATATTATGACACATACAAGATAATAATAAGACTTTAGTCATATTATTACTTAACATTAGACTTCTAGTAATCTAATGACAAAAACTATTTTAGAATAAAGAACATATTTTGGGGCTAAAATATGACAATTATTTAGAGGGAAAATAAAAAATATATATTTTTTGAAACCAAAAATTAATTGAGTCTATCAACAAAAATATTTTTAAAAAAGCTACATCATTATCATATTATTATATTTAGTGATATGACAAAATGTTACTCATATCATTGCTTAACATTGGACAAATAACGGCAAATGTTATTTTCAAACAAAAGCATATCTTGGGGACTAAAATAAAAAAATATGTTCAAAGAAAAAGTTAATTAAGTCATAATTTAATTACTAAATTTTAGTTAATTTTATAAAATAATTAAATTATCAAAATTAAAAAAACAATACAAAATAATAATTTTGAAGAATAAAACATAGTCAATTATTATAAATTAGATTTTATTTAAAATCATGAAAATTGTTAAACTTACATACCTAATACACGTAAATTATGTAAATTATATAATTAAAACAATAAAATAGACATGCATAACACAACTACATAATTAAGAAAATAATTAATTTTGTGGATATTAGTTAAAACATGTTCTTAATTATGCTTCACAATATCCATTTGAAGTTGATAAGTTTTTGAGAAATTGATAATTTTGCATGAAATTGAACCAATAACTGAGATTGAACATTTGGATCCGTGGGTTCAAAATAGAAAAAAAATTAGATAAAAATAAAATTGAATGAGATAAAATTTTGAGAAAAACCTGATAAAGAATTAAATGAGATATGTAAAAAGACAAGTAGTGTTAAAAAAAGTGATGACATTTCACTTAAAAAAAAAACTATGAACATCTAATTTATATAAGTGAAAAAATATTTTAACATTTAGGATTATAACGTTAAAAATGTAATGTTAAAAAAATTTATTCGTTAAACAGCACTATATTTTACAATCAGTCACCTCTACATTATTGTTTTAAACTTTTTTTTTTCAAAATCAGTCAAAAAATAATATCATAATTGATGAGCTGCTGCAAATCAGATCATAAGTACAGTGGCCTACTTACGAAATCGGTTACAGTTAAGGAAATATCAACAAAGATTAAAAAATACATTATAGTTGACAGATAAAATTGCTCTTTATACATGAGATAAGAGATTTGATTGTTTGTGAATATGAAAATCATTTGCTAAGAGAGGAATTGGTTTGTGTATATCATAAGAAAAAATATGCATAATTTGTTATCTAGAGGTTTATGCCAACAAATTTATTGATATAATAGGGATGCCAACATGTCATAACTTAGAATTCTGGGTCTGGTTTATTTACATTTCGGCACTTAAATAAAAATATATGCAATACAATGTCTAAACTTCCTAAAGTGTGTGTTTTTGTCCAACAGATGATCACATTTTCTATGTGTTAGGATTTTAAGTCTATATAGGGTGGATTAGTTTGAGAATGAGAAGTGGTCGCGGAAGCACAGTTTTAGGAGCGGTTACATTAAGAGACTAATTATTATACGTAAAATGACATTTAATAATAATACGAACATTGTTGAAGCCATTATTCTAGCTACCAAGAGCTCCTGGACCAAACCTCCACCTATTATCTTAAGCTTTCACACACATGTCGTCCATATTAATTTATATATACTGTTAACTAATTCGTAAATTCATTTTGTTTTATAATGTAAAAAGGACACTTTATTCTTTTTGTTAACACTAAGCAGAATCACTCTACTTAGATTTAGTTAATTGTAAAAAACACTTCAATAGTAGTTGTTTTATTCCGTTCAGTTTTCATACATAAAACCATACAATATATTTTTGAAAGTGTTATTTAACACTAATATTTAAATTTAATGGTTTTTCTCTATATTTTTAAAATTGAACCGGTGAAAGCACTGGTTCACAGTTCATTGGTTCAATCGTTATTGAACTAGTAGTTGAATCAGTTTTAATAAAATAATATTTTTTTATTATTAATATACTATAATAATTAAAATTATAAAAAAAAGTATTAAGGTTATGATTATAAAAAGATAAGAATAATTTTACTAAATACACCTTCATATTAGTAAGTTAAACCCAATTTTATTAATTTTTAGTTAAAAATTAGTTGTTTTAGAAAAATGAGGGGTGTATTTAGCAAAATAAAAAAATTAAAAAAAAAAATACAAATTGGTTGAACCAGTGAACCATCGATTTCACCGGATTTTGACCAATTTTTCAGTTTTTATACTGATTTTTTGTTCAATTGATTTTGAAAGTTGATCGAACCGGTTATCAGACTAATTTACCGATTTTTCGATTAAACTGATCGATTCGATCCGGTTTTGTTAACACAGGTTTTTTCTGATATTTCCTCTATTTACAAAATAAATAAATAAGGAAGTAGATACCACGAATACACTATATTTTTATATAGATACGCGCCAATAATTAGATGCAATTAAAAGTGGATAAAATAAAAAATTAAGAGACTCCACATTAGGTTGGATTAGAATCAGATATGCTACAGTGCAAATTGCCAAATTCAATGATCCTTTATTGAATAAATACTTTATTCAATCAAATATTTATTAACAGTTAAGATATCTCCCACTCCATCAAAGAATAAGTGATTAATTTTTTTTTATATTGTTTTTGAGCGAAAAGGAATATAAGATAAGATTCATCCATTATTAACATATTTTTTTGCTACTTCTTCGTTTATGAACTAAAAAGTAGTATCTTTCTTCTTATTTTTTTTATCCAAATAACTTTCCACACCACGTTTGTTTAATCAGCAGAATTTCATAAAGTAAATAGATAAACATACATTAATTGCGTATAATTCTTAAATGTTTAGGGTTAAATTCATTATGTTCATAAATTAAGAATAAGTATGTTTGTTAGAAGTTGTAAATGGCAAAATTTGTTGTTTTTTTTTTGCAATCTTCATTCTTGCAACTTTTAAAATTTTGAAAGCAAATTTTATTGATGAGAAATAATAAAACACAAATCAATAAAATAAACTTTGAACAAACAAAATAACAATTCATTATATTTACAAGAATTACACCAAAAAGAAATTATCACACAAAAAAATGTTTACAAAAATTAAAAAAACATATTTAAATTATTCTAAAATATATAAATACACCCCCATTTACGAAATGAAGATTCATCAAATTTTCCTACACCACTCTCAAGTTCTTTCCTTCCCTCAATTATTTAGTTTTAAATTATGAGTGGTCATACACTCATACCTTATAACTTTTTTATTTTTACATATCATTTTTTTTATATGAATTAATTGGATTTTTTTTAAGTTATCCACGAAATTGACGAGCATGGTAGAGGTTTACTGTAACTTATACATCCTACTTAATCCTAAAATTGCATTTAATTTTATAATGACATCGAATTTATGATTTAAAACTTATTTTCAAAAAGATAATGATTTTATGAATTTGTTTTTAAACACAAAGGGGCCTAAGCCCAACAAAGTAATTATTTTGTTATCTTTTAAGCTTTTGATTTTGACTCATTTCAGTAAAATAACAAAATTAAATTATGAGAAGTAAGAGTCATAGTGTGATACAAACTGTGGAAGAGTAGTCTCCAAAAAATAAAAAATAAAAAAAATTAGCTTTTACAGTGGAATGAGATAACGTAGAGAGTGACATAAAGAGCAGGTGATTTTTTGTTGTACTCCGTACACTTCGTACTGAGTGAAATATTCGACACAAATATCTCCCGGAAAAAAAATTAAAGACACAAACATCTGTGTACTATTTTTCGTGTTTCATCTTTCTGATTATAAATTTTCATCTTTCTTCTATTCCCGACATATATTATACATATACACTTCATTTTTTTCTCATCTCACATTTTATATATACGTGAAAAATATTGTTTAGATCTACACTCGAAGAAGGAAATATAAAAAAATGAGTGTTTAATCCTTATATATATATATATATATATTAAAGAAGCTTGAATATTTTTTAACTTTAGTTAAAATTTTAATTAATAATGATGATTGATTTAATTTATATGATTGAGCCTTTTATAATTGTTAATTAAAATTCTAATTCTATAATAACTGTGTATATATTTAACAGAGACTTAAATATTTATGATCATTTATTCAAATTTTAATTCTACAATAATCGTTGATTTAATTTAATTAATTTAACATTAATGAATAATTAAATGACTCATTTATGGTATTTTTATATATTTATACATAAAATTAAAATAATTTTAAAATTATAATCTTGCATATAATTTATTTTTATATTAATATTAAAATAGATATATTTTTAAATTATTTTGAAAATCATTTTTAGAAGCTTAAATAGTTAATAAAATTGTGTCATATTATTAAAAATATTTTTTTTATTTTTATATTTAAATATATTAGATTACATTAATTGGTACATTTACTATTTTTTCTCAAATTTAATTTACTTATTTTAATAATTTTAAATGATTGATAAAATTTTGTTGTATTATAAAACTAAAAATAAAAATAATAGGGTTTTTAATAGTAACATTTTACATTTAGTTTATTTATATTATATACAATAATAAGAATCAAATTAGAATAATTATACATTATAATTTTACATTTAGTTTATTTATATTATTTTTATTTATTAATTTAATAAATTATTTTTTCACTTCTATTACTTAGAGAAATAGTATCATAATAAAATTCAATAGAATTAAATATTTTTTAAAAATATTTATTCAATAAAAATTATAATCATAATATTTTAAAAAACAATTTTATTTAAAAATATTATTTTTAAATATATAAAATTTAAAAAAATCCGTGCGGGTTTAAATTATAATTTCATATGTCAACTCATGCTACATTTTAAATTTTGTTCTCTTCTTTAATTTTAAATGCAAACTTGTGTTTTGTTTCAGTGTATAATGTTCTAATTTAATAGTACTATTCAGTCTATTCTTTGATTGAATAAAACATAATTACAGCAGCACGCATTAGCATACATGATTACATGTGGCCAATCATTGCAAACCCGAAACTATGGAAATATGTAATGGATTCTAATGTCTGCAGCCTAATATGACAAGCATATTATAGTTTGTTATTGTTCCATCCGAGTAGGAACCACGTAAGCTGAGATGAATAAACAACGGGCAATCATGCACTGCCACAGCATCTGCATCCCCTTGCAATTGCAACTTGTTACCAACAACTTGGACCTTCAAATTCATTACCTAAGAAGAGGGTCTACAATCTAGATTGGCCTGTTGTAATAGCCACATCAGTGACAGCTTCATTCCCACATGCTCCTCTCATTTGACACGCTTGTTCATTTTACCATGCCATGCCCTTAATACTTAAATTCTCTCTATTTCCTAATCAACAGTATCAGGACAACATTGGAAACATCTAAACAAAATGCTGCCGTGTTACATGCAATATAAATACCCTCCAACACACCATGGTTTTGCATGTTCCATCTCCTTTCATAATATATTGTCTTTTTTAGGCCATTTTTCTAGCTATTCAAGAAAATGACAATTGAGCAACTCAAGGATGTGGAGAGTGGAGAAGCCAATGGGCTTCAGTATTTGCAAGAGCCCTTCATTCAACCAGAGAAGGCTACTGCTTGTAACGAAGCTGGACCAGATAAAAGTGTGGAAAATGGATCCATTGGAATGGTTTTGCTTAGCACACTTGTTGCTGTTTCTGGTTCTTTCATTTTTGGAACTTGTGTAAGTATCTAAGCATTAGAAAATTATAATTGACACAACACTCTACGTTGTCTTGTAAATTTTCATTTACAAAACTATGGAAACTGAAAAATAAGAAACGAAAAATTCGCTGTATGGCTTGAGAAAGAAACACTTTGGAAAAACCGTGTTTGAGTTAGGAATAAAACCAAAAATCACTCCAAATATGCAGAAAAAAGGTTTTCACCTTTGCTAATTGCTATGTTAAGCTGAAGTTATTATTTTGGCAGGTGGGCTATTCAGCACCAACTCAAGCGGCTATCAGGGAAGATCTTAATCTATCTCTTGCTGAGGTTAGTATTCTAGTTTTCCGTCCTCATTGGCATTCATATAATATTCTCTGTTCTGATTTTCTTTTTTTTTGGGATTGGTAGTTTTCCATGTTTGGTTCTTTAGTGACCATTGGTGCAATGCTCGGGGCTATAACCAGCGGTCGGATTACAGATTTTATTGGCAGGAAAGGGGTATGTAAAAACTAAATGCCTAAAAAATAAAGTCTATTTTGAAGTTATTTTAGCATTATATATCTTCAGTTTTTAATTGATCGTTGCTAAATAGTCAAGTTCACTCAAGAATTGTTCTATATTATGAATCATGTATTATGGTCTTTCCATGTTTATTATTATTAGTATAAAGGTCTTCTACCTTCAACTGTTGTCTTGTCAAATTAATTGTCGTATAAAAACTTTTATACTTACGATCTATTTCTATTAAACTCTTACTTTTCATGGGAAACAGGCTATGAGGATTTCAACAGGATTTTGCATTACAGGATGGTTAGCTGTTTTCTTCGCAAAGGTATTTATCTTCTACCTAATATGTGGTTCATGTTAAGAAAAGTTGTTGTAAAATACAAAATAGGTTCACGTGTGCTATTCTGTCTTGTCTACTGCAGGGTTCCTACTCCCTTGACTTGGGTAGATTTTTCACAGGATACGGCATTGGAGTTATCTCATACGTGGTAACTAAATTTGATAACCCTGAAACTTTTATTTATTTTCATTCATACATTTAAGCACGTGCCGTTTAATATATTTATATATATCTGACAAAAACCAGTAAAACGAAACAGGTTCCCGTATATATAGCAGAAATAGCACCGAAAAATCTTCGAGGAGGATTAGCAACAACAAATCAGGTGAGGGAATATTAATTTGATTAACATTTAAAAGTTAAGTATGATTGAGTTGAATTTAAACTCTGATTGTTATGCAGCTTTTGATTGTTACTGGAGCGTCAGTCTCATTCTTAATTGGAAGTGTCATAAGTTGGAGAGAACTTGCACTAGCTGGTAAGTATATAATAACATTGCTTTGAATTGTAACCTAAGGTGTAACAAATTATGGATTCAAAGATATAACTATTGCCTTGGTTTGAACTTTGAAGGGCTGGTGCCTTGCATTTGCTTGCTGGTTGGTTTGTGCTTTATACCTGAGTCCCCCAGATGGCTGGTAAGCATTATTAACCTAGAATCTACGGACCAAATTCTCATTTATTTTCTTCTCGAAGATATATAATTATAAGAGGAATGTTGTAATCAAAATTAACATGTATGTATATATGTACTTTTTTTAGGCAAAGGTTGGCCGTGAAAAAGAATTTCAACTAGCTTTAAGGAGACTTCGGGGTAAAGATGTTGACATTTCTGATGAAGCTGCTGAAATTCTGGTACTGTACAAGCTGATTAATTGAATATCTTCAGAGAAATTTCCCTACAATTTGACCTGTTTGCTGACCTGAGCTGGCTTATTTTTCGGTAAATAGGATTATATTGAAACTCTTCAAAGCCTTCCTAAGACTAAGCTGTTGGATTTGTTCCAGAGCAAACACGTGCGCTCTGTAGTTGTGAGTAGCACACTTCTTTAGCAGAAATTCAATGACAGTGTACATAATTAAATCAATAGATATGTCACAATTTCAGATTGGGGTCGGGTTAATGGTATGTCAACAATCTGTTGGTATTAATGGCATAGGATTCTACACAGCCGAGACTTTTGTAGCAGCTGGTAAGTGAGAAAAACTACATTCTGATTATGGAAAATTAAAAGACGTCATATTTATAATTTATTCCTCTGTAACTGGATTTTCAGGCCTTTCTTCAGGAAAAGCTGGTACCATAGCATATGCTTGTATGCAGGTAGTTGATCCCTCTAATGATTTTTCATAAGTTAATAACTGTTAGAACTTCATCTGTTACAATGAATATCAGGTTCCATTTACAGTATTGGGAGCCATTTTGATGGACAAGTCTGGAAGAAGAGCACTTATAATGGTAAATCTATTTGCAAGCTTTTATTTATCAAGGTCAAGTAAAAATAAGTGGAATGAGAACATAGATCCGTAACAAAAATTCTTGAACACATGCAGGTTTCCGCAACTGGGACATTCTTAGGTTGCTTTATTGCCGGAATTGCTTTCTTTCTTAAGGCAAGTCAGTCTTTAGTATAAAAAGTATAATATTTTCTCGAGAGACTGTGTGTATCTTAATTCTAAAATTCGTCTCAATGACTTGATGGATCAGGACCAAAGCTTATTGCCTGAGTGGGTACCTATATTAGCAGTTGGTGGCGTGTTGGTGAGTTTTCTTCTACAACATTAATTTCACGCCCTCCATCCCCCTTGTCTCAAAATTTTAGTTATCCTAACTTGGAATCTTACTGTTATCAGATGTACATAGCAGCATTTTCAATTGGGGTGGGACCAGTTCCTTGGGTGATAATGTCTGAGGTATGTCCTTGGCTCTTGTAACTTATAGGCCAGTCAACGTTGAAATGGTAGCTGTGGATATTTGTTTCGAAACAAGTTCTTTATCAAGAGACGTGACATTTCAATCTTTTGTTTTCCAATAAAAATCAAGGCTAAAAATTGCAAACTAGAGCTACTATTGTCCCTCCTATATAAGACCCCTTTTGAAAATAGTTGAAGTAATTAAAGAGCTGCATTTTAAAATTTATGAAAGGGGTTATTTTCTTTCCCGTCCTTGATGAATGGAAAGCCATGGAAATGTATGTTGTATCTAATACTACTTTTCATATTCCAGATCTTTCCAATACACGTGAAGGGAATCGCAGGAAGCTTGGTGGTTTTGGTGAATTGGCTAGGAGCTTGGGTAGTTTCTTATACATTCAACTTTCTTATGAGCTGGAGTTCTCCTGGTAAGCACATAACATAATTGTAGAAACACAGTTAATTAGCATTCTTGTACCTATCCGACTACAATTGGTCAAACGAATATTTATAATTTTATATTGTTTTTTTTTGGGGCAGGTACTTTGTTTTTGTATGCTGGATGTTCCCTCTTAACTATTCTATTTGTAGCAAAATTAGTCCCAGAAACAAAAGGAAAAACTTTGGAAGAGATCCAGGCTTGCATTAGTTCATAAAGAGAAGAGAGCAAACAAGATTTGATAGATACTCAAGCCAAATGGGATTCACCATCTGAATCATTTATTGGAATTTGGAAGTGGGGAGCTCAAGCCAAAACACACATAAGGACCCTGTCCATCATTTATCAATTTTTTTTAGATCCATCTAGGACCGGCATAAAATAATCGAATGTTGCCATATTCTTTTTTTTCCATAATAATAACAATAAAATCAATGTATTATTAGCTTATTTGATAAGAAAAAATAATCATATTCTCTAACACAGTGCCTCTGATTTTTTTTTAATGTATTTGCTGTTTACTTTACAAAAAGTAATCCAACTAGCTTCAGCACGTGACTGTCTGTCTGACTAATTAATTGCTTCGAAAAAATCCCGTAAGTTTCTTGATGCCATGTGGTTCGAACCTCACCGACCCTCTCTCTCAATTGGAGACGTACTAAGTTCGTGAATTCGACCATAGGAAGAAAAGTATGAATTTTAAGTATGAGTAAATCTTAAATAATTATAATTATTGGTAATAAAAGTTATAGTGGAAACCTCGAACAAGTGGATAGAGACGTGTAGAGGTTATATGAAATTTTTGGATTAATAAAAGATGGCTATTATACTGACACGAAAATTTAAATTGAGGGTACGTTTGAATAGCTGCCGGAGGATGGAACGGAGAAGGATAAATTCACCGGAATTCGATTTTTTGGTTTGTAAAAATAGGAATAGGAATGAAACAAGAGACATAATGAAGGAACGGATCGTGATAATTTTATTTCATTTGTTTAACCACAATTTTCTTTTCCTTAAATTTGTGATGCATTTGATGAAACAATTTTTTTTTAAATTATAAAATAAATATTTTATCTCTATAAATTTTATTCTAATAATTTTTCTTGTAAAGATCTAAACAACTTAGCAACCATGTATTCTGTTGTTACGGGATAGGGGTTTGGAGGAGGGTATGTTCAAATCGTATTTTCAAGTTGCTATTAACTTCATCTTTCATGGTTGTGCTTCTACCCATTGAGTGTGTTAAGTTAGTAGAGTGATTCGAGCCTCTGATGACAACGGTGTTACACTTACATGTCATGAAGGAATTCAATCAAATGGCTCGTTCTCTTGCCAAGCAATGTGTATTGGAAAAGGCATAAAGAATGAAGGCATAAAGAGAAACACTATAACACTTTGGATTTCAGCTTTGTCGAAATCTGAATATATACTATATCAAGACATAGGATAAAGAATGAAGGCATAAAGACTTCACATTTCGACCAGGCTAAAATCCATGACAAATAGGAAATCTACTAAAAAAATTATAATTAAATATTTAGATAACCACTACACCCAATAAAACCTAATAGACAAAGATAATATCTATTGAATAAAGGTAATATCTTTTCTTACAAAGGTAATGTCCAACAGGTAAAAACCTGCATACTTGCTATAAATAGAAAACAATGTCAAAGTTAAGGTATGTGTCTATCATTCACTTGCAATACAAATATTTCTATGTAACTCGAATGCAGGTTGCCCCCCTCTGTGGATGGACATCGAAGGATACTTTCGTAAGTTTACATAACAAACAGTGTTCAGCCTTATTCAGGAAGAAACATTTTGGCACCCACTGTGGGACTGAAAGTAAAACTTATCCTCACACTTGAACACACTTGAAGTCTGAGTAGATATGACAGTTACAAGGATTCATATAGCTACACCAAGAAATTAGTCATAGAATGAATAGGAGGAAAGAATACAAAATACTCCTCAGCAGCTAGAAGTCGTAGATTCAAACAATGTTGCCAAAATCCTCAAACTATTAAGAGAAGAGATCACAAAACTCAGGTGTGAGAATGCATAGTTTCGAAATTGAAGTATACGGGAAGAAGAAACAAGTAGAAGAAAGAAACAGAGAGACTCGCACAAGGGTGAGTCAGCAGCCCCATCATGTAGTGGACCATCAATGGCATTTGACGGGACCGTCACATAGTCAACCCTTACATAGCCATTTAGCTTGCCCAACCATTGAACAAGGTCCTAAGGAGATTCCTCCACTTGTCCACCCTATGCCAACACTTACACCTCCACCTTTCCTAACCATGCCCACCCTGGTCCAAACTATGGCGTCGTTCACCTTTTGGCCCATAAGAGGACCAACGAAAGTCAGGCCACATCATTCTTTTACACCTGAAATCATGGACATACCCATACCAGAAAGTTGGAAGCATGTAATTCTAGAAAAATATGACAACACCACGAGTCCTGATTCCCATTTGGCTGCTTTCATGATCCAAGTGGAAATGTACAATAAGGATCAAACAACATTGTGCAAGATTTTCCCAATGTTCTTCAAGTGATAAATGTTAAGTTGGTTCATCTAATTACTTCCAAGCTCGATTGATAGCTTCCAAACTCTAGCCATGAGGTTTGGAACTCAGTTTGCAACAGCTCGGCTGCACCAATTCACATTAGTGGCCATCACCATTGTAAAGCAGGAGAAAAATGAACCCCTAAGGGCCTACACAGATTAGTTTGGTCAAGCTACCCTGATGATCAAGAACCTTTAGCCAAATGTAGTTTTGCACACCTTCATAACCAACCTTTAACCTGGAGATTTCATTAATAGCTTAATCCATTTCCGCCATTGGATATGTATGAACTTCGGAGAAAGGCAACACCATTCATTGAATTCGAAGAACTGAGCGCCTTTGAAAAAAACACAAGTTGAGGTGCCTAGCAATACCCAAAAAGAAAAAGAGAGAGGCAATCTGAGTAAGAGGAAAAAATAGTATTCAAATCGACCTTCCAGAAGACTTAGACCATTACATGCCTCTTAACATTGCAAGAGCCAAGATATTGGAGCAAAAAGTAGTAGTAAAGTTTTTGGCCACGTAGAAGATGGCACACACAACCCCAGGAGCCAAAACAAATAAACACTGCAGATATCACTAGAATAAAGGAAATTCGGTAAAAGAGTGTACAACCCTCCAAAATAAGATTCAAGACTTGATCAAACAAGGGAACCTGAAGGATTTTGTGTACAAGACATATTATAATCCTTAACCAGTAAAGCTAGAGTATTATTAGAGAGATTATCACCTCAAGTACATGAATGATGATTGTTCGAGAAGGGATAAACATAGGAGCAGAAGTCGAAGTAGATCCAGAGAAAGGAAAGATGATCGTTATGAAGGCAAAAAGATGATCAACATGATAGCTGATAGATATTAGAACAAGCATTAACAGTAGAGCTTTTGGCTATGCCGAAGAAGGCATACACACCCCCACAAGCCGACATGTAAGGACTATTTGATCTGTTAATTCAATAGCCCTCTAAGTTAAACCAAAAATGCCAACCATTACTTTTAATGATGAAGATTTTCAAGTTATTGATCCTGAACAAGATGATCCCATGGTAATCAGTGTGGAGATTGTTAACTACATTGTCCGCAAGACATTGATGGACCAACGGAGTTTGGTTAATGTTCGATATTGGAAGACTTTCAGGAAGTTAGGATTATTTAAGGATCAATTGATGTCTTATGATGCACTGTTAATCGGTTTCTTGGGTGAGAAAGTATCTACTCGACGTTGCATTGACCTATATACCAAGTTTGGAACAGGAAGAGAATCTAGTAATATCCTCATCTGGTACAAAGTAGTACATGCCACCACCTTTGATAATATCCTCCTTGGACGACCTTCGCTGAATAAGCTCGGAGCAATAGTCTCCACACCCTATCTGACCATGAAATTTCTAGTCGATGGAGGTAGAATTATCACCATTCACGCGGACCAGAGAGAAACTAGAGAATGTTACTTGGCAAGTTTGAAGCCTCGGACCTATTAGAGACACCTCAAATTAAATAATGTCAACATAGCAAAGCCAATAGAAGAATTAAATATAGATCTGGATCCTCGAAGTGAAGCCATGGACAGAGAAGAACCAACAGAAAAGGTGGAAGCCTTCCAACTGGGCAAGAAACTTGATCAGGTTACTTATATAGGCTCCTTTGTCCCAAAAACCTTGAGGCAAGGAATAATTGATGTTGTCTCAGGAAATACCAACCTATTTGCATGGACCGCCACAAACATACTTGACATAGATCCCAAATTCTTGTGCCACCAGTTGGGAGTTTGTAGGGAAGTTGAGTCTATAGCCTAAAAGAGAAGAAAAATGGGAGCAGAGAGAATAAAAGCAATCCAGGAAGAAGTAACCAAGCTTCTTAAGGAAAATTTTATCTGAGAGATCTGTTATACCACTTGATTGGCCAATGTGGTAATGGCTCGCAAGCGAAACAACAAATGGAGAATGTGCACGGACTACACAAACTTAAACAAAACTTGCCCAAAATACGCATATCCCCTCCCCAACATCGACAAACTGGTGGACAAAGCAATTGGACATTGGCTACTAAGTTTCTTATATGCATATTCAGGATACAACACCAAATTCGTATGCATCCGAAAGACGAAGTTAAAATAGTATTCATCATCAAATCTGCTAATTTTTGTTACAGAATCATGCCTTTCGGTCTTAAAAACGTAGGAGCAACTTATCAGAGATTAATGGATAAGGTCTTTCACCAACAAATAGGCAAAAATTTGGAAGTTTATGTAGATGACATGGTGGTAAAATCTGAAGACCCAAATAGTTATGCAAAGGACCTCTAGAAAATATTTTCGACACTTCAAAAGTATTCCATGTGCCTTAACCCAGAAAAATTTGTTTTTGGAGTGAAATGAGGGAAGTTCCTCGGTTTCATGTTCAACAAACGGGGAATCGAAGTAAATCTTGATAAGTGTTAAACAGTAATAAACATGAAAAGTCCTACAAATTTAAAAGAAGTAAAAAGATTAATGGGAAAACTGGTCTCTCTGGCTAGATTTCTCCTCTAAACAGTTGAGAGGCTGAAACCAATAATTATCCTTCTTTAGAAAAGCAAGAACTTCATATGGATGGAAGAATGTGAGGAAGCTTTCGCATATTTGAAAAAATTCATTGCGCCACTCTTATTTTAGTAAAACTTGACCTCTGTAGATCCTGATTCTGTATCTTTCAGTATCTGAAAAAGCTGTGAGCACTATTATAGTTCAAGATATGACGGAAAGACATAAACCAATATACTAAATGAGCCGAATGCTTCAACATGATGAGACCAAGTACCAACTAGTGGAAAAAGTAGCTTTAGCTTTAGTCAATTTAGAAGGAAAACTTAGACCTTACTATCAAAGTCATAAAGTGATAGTCTGAATTAACTGCTCAATCTCTAAAGTCTTAAGAAAATCGAAGTTAGTAGGTAGAATAGTAGCATAGTTTATAAAACTGTCAGGATTTGATGTCAAGTACAAGCCTAGGGAACCAATCAAAGTCCAATGTTTAGCCAATTTTTTGAACGAATTCCACCATCTTCCTGATAGGCAATCTCCTCACTAGACTTTGCACGTAGATGGCTCCTCTAACAGTGAGGGAAATGCTGCAGGAGTGATTCTAGAAGGGGAAAATGAGATCGCCATTGAACAATCCTTACGTTTTGGCTTCAAAGCATCTAATAATCAAGCAGAATATGAGGCCCTGTTGGCTGGGCTAAAACTTGCCAAAGACATAGGGGCAATGTGAATAAAATGCCTCACAGACTCAAAAATTGTGACAGAACAGGTAAACGACTCTTATTAGGTAAATAACCCAAAGATTTTGCAATACTATCACACTTTTGCAAATGAAAAAACCAAGTTCGACGAAGTTGAAGTAGTCCATATACCTAGAGAGTAGAACACAAAAGCAGACCAACTAGCCAAATTGGCTAGTTCTCAGAAAATAGGCCAATTATGTAGTTTCTTACAACAATAATTGCCTTTACCAAGCATCACAGTGCTTTCGATCTCTCCATACAACGAAGATTGACGTGACGAAATCCGAAAATACATATAAAA
The DNA here is from genome assembly GCA_037954015.1 of Psophocarpus tetragonolobus. Taxonomy (NCBI): domain Eukaryota; kingdom Viridiplantae; phylum Streptophyta; class Magnoliopsida; order Fabales; family Fabaceae; genus Psophocarpus; species Psophocarpus tetragonolobus. The sequence continues at coordinate 98,740,624 of CM075688.1, forward strand.
TGGAACCACTCCCTCAGATCCTATCAAAGCTAAAAATTTGAAAACAAACACAGTCTGTTTCACTATTATTTCAAGAGAACTCTACATAAGAGGCTTTTCAACCCCACTGTTAAAATGCCTAAACAACAATGAAGCAAATTACGTTCTCTACAAGATACACCAAGGCATACGTCGATTCGACTTAGGATCCAGATCTATGGTTACTCGGGTACTCTGTTTAGGTTACTATTGGCCAACTTTAAAAAAAATGTGTAAAGTTTCTTAAAAAGTGTATACAGTATCTGAAACATGGGAATCTGATTCACCTACTAGCAGATGAGTTAAAAACAGTTGTTGCTCCATGGCCCTTCTGGATATGAGGAATGGACATCCTCCGTCCTTTTTCCATCACTAAAGGCCAATGCAAATTTCTATTAGCTGCGGTAGATTATTTTATAAAGTGGATTGAAGTCGAACCATTAGCAACCATCTTAGCCCAAATTCTACAAAAATTCGTGTGAAAGAACATTGTCACTTATTTCAGTATTCCTCATTCTGTTATTGTAGACAATAATCTTCAATTCACAAATAAAAAGCTCAATGTCTCCCTTAAAGGACTTGGCATCAGTCACATGGTGACATCGATTGAACATTCCCAAGCTAATGATCAGGTAGAAGCTACCAATAAGGTGATTTTAACCGAGCTAAAAAAGCAACTTGAAGGTGCCAAAGGAAGATGGGCTGACTAGTTAGTCGAAGTGTTATGGGCATACCATTGCACCCCATAATCTTCTACTCAAGGGACTCCCTTTTGACTAACATATGGGATTAACGCGATGTTGTCCATTGAAATAAGAAAGTCTTCCTTCAAAAGACAACACTTTTGCACCAAGAAAATTTCGGAGTCGTTTAGGACAAACTTGGATTGCGTAGAGGAACTAAAGACCAAACACTAGTAATAGCAAAAGCCAGTAGGAAACAAATGACACGACATTTTAATTCCAGGGTTCAACCACCCAGTTTTCGGCAACAGGAAAAGCTCGAAAAGAAAAACATGAAGGCAAACTTGTTGCCAAATGGGATGAGCCATTCCACATTAACCAGGACCTTGGCAATGGAGCATATAAACTTGAAGAATTATCTACCAGATTCCCAGAACGTGGAACTCCACACATCTCAAACCGTATTATAGTTAAGAACATGTATTTCTTTGGGGCACTTTTTTTCTTGCTCGGTTTTTATCCTACCTGAGGATCTTTTCCAAATTGGTTTTTAATGAGGCCCCCCACCACTAATAAAAGAAGGACATTTCAGTTCTACCCTTAGCATTCTTATACATCTTAAAATATTTTCAAACATAGCCTTCCGAATTACACAATTCGGCCTAGACAGTACTTAGAATTACCCTCCCAAAAGTTTCGCATTTCGGTTAAGGCAGTACTTAAACAATTTCATGTTTGGCACAAAGCATTCAAATCATGTAAAACAATAAGCTATGCTATTTGGATTAACTTTAATAAAAATCAAAAGTAAACTCCAAAATCAAGCACAAGACAAAAAGGCAAATTATATTAATCAAAAGTGGTATAACAACCACTATTTACATTTACAAAATATTGGACACATGTTTATTTCGACCCATATAAAAAAACCTTCTAAATAAATAAAAAGAAGAAGTAGAAAATTCTAAGAAACAATTTCATCATTTTCACTCTAGTCATCTGCTTTTTCGGATTCCACGTAGGCAGTTTCCTCAACCTAAGTATCTTTTTTCAACACGAGCTCAGGAACCTCCCAATCCTGCAATAAGTCATCAGGGACATCATCAAGATGTTTTAACTCATCTCCAAAAACATCATGATCTTCCAAAAAATCAAAACCATCCAGAATGGTGCAGAAAAGGAGTGCCTAACGCACTGCATGTGAAAACCAACTGAGTGTTCTTCCATCATGTCCTTCTCTGCCTGTTTTTTGTACACAATGAAATCCTCAAGAGTCTGGTCCCTTTTCTACCTATATTCTTCTCATATTTTTTCTCTTTGATCACACAAAGAACTCAGGCTCCTCACCCATTCTCGAGCTCTTCTTCCTTCTCCTTCAATGCTTCATCCCTCTTGGCTAACAACGCATCTTTTGCCTTCAAAGCCTCCATATGCACTTCAAATGAACCCATAGTACTCACACTCTCTTCAAGCTTTTCTAGCTTGTCCTAAATTGCTAAAAAGACGTCTTCAACTTTAGCACAACGTTGCTTTGCGCTCACTAGTTCATATACAAATAAATGTTTCCTAGCGCTTATATGCGAGCCTACAACTTGCAATAATTTTGCCACTTGAGAAATAAACCCATATCCTCTAAATCCTTTGGACCCTTATCAGAGATAGAGTCGCCAAACTTGCCCGTCGACATCAAGGTGTCAAAATCCTCAAAAAAGAAGCCATGAGGTAGGATGGAAGTACTGACAGCCAAATTGAGAAAAGGATCAGTACCCTCTTTGGCCTTTTTGTAATTGCTGGATGAGGATTTTTTTCTCTCTTTTTCTCTTCTTCTTCTTCTCCTTTTGTTTTCCCTTCTCCTATTCTTCCCATTCTATTTTTCCTTTTGTTTTTTCTTTTTGAATGTAGAGATTGGGGGCACCACATCCATAGTAGGGGACCTCGGCTGAGGATCTTTCCCAACTACCACCTTGGAAATAATTGTTTCCCCATCTAGTGCATGAACTCAGCGTAACTTGCGGAAGTCAACCGCTTTCCCCCAACCAACATAATGATACTTGCATTAAGTACAAAACTACTATCAAATACATTTTAGAATATTAGAATCAAAATCTCCATAAAATGAACAATCACCTTCTAGGTCCCCAAAAAGAATAGACAACTCAAATAACTAAAGCAACCTCCCCACTAGAAGAAGGCATGGTAATGAGTCTAAGTAGGAAGCTTCGACCTTCTCCTTAGCAGTAAGAAGCTTATTTGGGAAGTCAATGTACCATCTCGACACTTGCTTCTAGTGGAATGGAAATAAATGACCTCCATCGTGATCATAAAAATAATTTCGGCCACACTCAAGATTAATCATTACTTTGAAGTACCAAGTCTTAAACCCTTTAAATAATGTGGTACAATGAGACCCATTTATATCTCTCATGAGGCCAAGTACTAAAACAACACAAAAAAGACTCGGTGTGTCTTTAGTGTGGGTAAAAAGACATAATACTTAGAATGCTTGAATATAGCCCCAGACATTTGGATGTAGCTAAGTGGAGGCGCAGTTCAACACTCATAAAACCCCCCATAACAAAAATCATCTAATGGAAGATTCATATAAAAACTAAAAACATACAATTATGTATGTAAAAGAAATCCTATTTTTCCTTTTCGGACCAACCTAAGAATACAAAATCAGGCTTTACAACCGAAAATCTTTGCATCGCCGAATAAGAATGGAAATTCCTCAGTGTCATCAAAACGATACACATTGAAATTATTAATAAAATGGATTAATATCATTCTTTTGTTATAGTGGAATGAAAAAGCCGCTACCTTTCCATCCATCCATTGGTAGTTGAGGTCAAGAATAAGGGGGTAATCCTTTTTCGGATTCCCTTTGAATTTACGTTTGATCGTGACTTTTGCATAAATCGTGGTCTTCCGATGAGGAAGGGACTTCAGATCTGAAGACCCCTCCCCCTCTTGGACAGTCATGGACCTGCATTACTGCTTGACCTAGATGAAATAGTTTCGACAAACTTTGTCGAGCCACCCCTACTTGTTGGTCACACGGAGAATCTAAAAGGGGGGTTGAATAGATTCCCAAAAATATTTTCACAAATTTATTTTTAAAAATATCAGAGTTTTCAAAAATTACCCCTTAAAGAAATTTCCAAAATCAATCTTAAGAATTTTCAAAAACAATTTCAGATAAACTAGAAACAATGTTCAATAGTCAACTTCTTTTTAAGCTTTCAAACACCAAGCAAAACTAATAATAATTCCTTCAACTATGATTTCCATATACACACTTAACCAATATTCAACTTTTTCAATACAAACATGTAGCTTTCTTTAATAGCGAGATCAATATGTAATGATACAAAATTCAAGATTCAACTTTACACAATTAAATTCAATACTATTTTGCTATTAAGAAAATTCACATTTACAATACACAAAGATCAATTTTATTTTGCTGTAAACATTTAGTTCTACTGCAACAAAAAAACCAACATAATTCTTTCAAAATATCTTTTTAATCAAACATAAAGAGTTAAAAGATAGAGAGAATTTGCACAGTTGTTTTATACTAGTTTAGTCAACCTTACCTACATCTGGTTCCACATTTAGCCTTTCGCTAATTTAGCTTTCCACTAAAAAATCAAGATATATGCACACCACACATACATGTTTTTCACAGAAAGATAAAAGCAACACAATAATAAAGGCTTCCCCTTGTACCCCACAAGAGTTTGTTATACCATGATACCCTGTCATGCACAACACCTCACTTACAACATCCTGTTGCAAAATTTCCACAATAACCTCAAGAATTCATCAAAAGATTATCCAAGCAAGTGCAAAAACACAAAAAGATAGGTAAAGAACAATATCACCTGTTTGTGATGAATACCCAAAACAATAAATGCAGTTCTACAATCTTTTCTCTTCCAACCAACAAATCTTGAATCTCAACACATTGATTTTTTGGGTTTTTCTTGATTTCAAAGGGTTTCTTTCTTTGTAAACTCATTTTCTCTCTTTTGAAAACCTAAATTCCCTTTATCCTCTTTTGAAAAATCAGTTTCAAAATGGTTTTAATTGAGTAACAAACATGGTAATCGATTAACTTTCACAGTCACTTAATTACCTAATAGTTCTCTCAAAACAGATCTAGAAATGCATGTTCTCTATTTTAATCGATTAACATAGTCAGGTAATCAATTATTCTAGAGAGCTTGCAATTGAGAAACCAAATTTTTCTGCAGGTAATCAGTTATCTAAATAGGGTAATCGATTAACATTCAAAAAATTCAGATTTTATGATTTTCTTGATTGATCCAACTCATGTAATCTATTACCAACTTAAGTAATCTATTACCCATGAGGTAATTCAACTCTTAGCTTAGTAATTTTGATTCCTTTACTTTCCAAACAATACATAATCATAAACTCAAGATTCAATCATGGAATAATACTTATCCATACACTCAAGCCTAACTAAACAATCAATACAAGTATCACACCTATCAAATATGTTTGGTACCATAAAAGAAATTAATATAAACTAAGCTAAAACTACAAAACCAAAACACTAAGGACTTGAGATGCTTCAACAAAGTTGTTTTCCAACCTTCAATCTCAACACTACTTGACTGAGACCCCGAAGGCATCTCAGAAGAAAGAGAAAAATAAGACATTGACTGAATAAAAGAAAAGTTACAAGACATACTCGACTTTGAAAAAAAGGAAACTCAAGAGGTTTTTTGGGATTTCGGTAGGATAGGAAGAAAAAAATGACAAAGTGTAACGAATCCCCCCTTCCTCATCCTTTTATAGAACATCTACATGGAACAATACCTTATCACAATTGTCCAGATCATCTGAATCAACGAATAAGATGATGTAACTATTCATCTCCACATTATCTGAAACCTTTTCGCAATATCTCTTCTCCACACTTCGACAGTGCCAACATGTTCCTCTCTCTTTTCACAACATTCTCCTTTTTTTTTCTTTTTTAGACTTCACCTTGTCGTTCCTCGCCCAGGGTAAAGCCTGGGGGCAAGTGTATGGGAAAAGGAAATTTGGATATATAAAAAAGACTAGAACACCCCGCCAGGCATAAGAGAGACACTATAACACTTCGAATTTTGACAAAGCCAAAATCCAAATATATAATGTATCAAGACACAAGAGAAAGAATGAAGGCATAAAGACTTCAAATTTCGGCCGGACTGAAATCCATGACAAATAGGAAATCCACTAAAAGACAAAATTATAATTAAATAATTTAGATTATCACCACACCCAATAAAACCCAACAGATAAAGATAATATCCACTGAATAAAGGTAATATCCTTTCTTAAAAAAGTAATGTCCAACATTTGAAAATCTACATGCTATAAATAGTAAACAATGTTAAATCTAAGGTACATGTTTATCATTTACTTGCAATACAGATATTTCTATGTAACCCGAATACCATTTGACTTGAGCGTCAGAGTCTTTTTTGTAGGTTCTCCCCTTTCGTGATGGACATCGAAGGGTACTTTTGTTAGTTTGCATAACAAACAGTGTTCAACCTTATTTAGGAAGGAACACAATGTTTTAATTGATAATTCACAGAAATATAATTGATGCCCCAAATTTTTTCAATTTTAAACATTGTGCTCGTATTTTAAAACTGTAACATTATGTCCCAAATCTTAAAAATGTGTGAATTGATACCCCTTCTATAAATTTGTTGACATTGACTGTTAATTGTGAGTGTGTTGACGACCACATGTAAGAAATTAGATGACGTATCACACAATTATTGCTTAATAAAAAAGTTAATTTAACATTTTAGGATTTGAATGAGTCTTAGTAGGTCAAAGAACTCGACATATAATACCTACGTAAACTCTAAAATATTAAATTAACCATTTTATTAAGCAATAGTTGTGTGTTATGTCACCTAATTTCTTACATGTGCACGTCAACACACTCATAATTAACCGTCAACGTCAACAATTCACAGAAGAGGTATCAATTCACACATTTTTAAAATTTGGAGCATAATATCACAGTTTTAAAATATGGACATAATGTCTAAAATTGAAAAAATTTGGAACATGAATTGTATTTAAGTCTTGATAATTTTTTTTTCAAGTTCCTTCTTTTATTCTCTTGAAGGTTTATGCTTTTGTTTTTCTAGGGAATTTTACTCTATTAAGGAATGCTACCAATACACTCCTTATCATTGGTTGAAATTTATTCAAAATTACAAAATTAGAAGAGAGAATAATTTAATGACAAGTGAAACCTATATAATTTATTGTTTTCCATAAATTTCAATCAATTAGGTAAAATGTGTTAAGATGAATGTGTAAAAGAATGTGTTAGGAGGATTTTCTTACTCTATTTTATTTGTGCTATATGAGTTCTCTTATTAACAAAAAAGAAAAAACATTTTGCTATTAATATTTATTCTCACATAATATCAGTCGCTGAGTTAATGAGATTCTCGAATAGTCGGCATTATATGTAGTGATTTAGAAATTAAAAGCATTGTGTACAAAGATCAAAACTCGTCTCAAGTGGCTTGGCTAGCAGTAGACAGGACAAACTTCATTTTTAGTTTAGATGGCGAGTTCCTTCCTTCGAACTTGAGTAAAACCACATAGGTAAAATTTCACATAATTCATTGTAAGAACAAAAAATGCAAGTTCTTAAAAAACAAAAATATATAAAATTTGCAAAACTTATTAAAAGTCGCATTAACTTTCTAGTTTTTTTTTTTAAACTGAATGGACAATAGTACAAACAAAAAGGTTATATGATAATATTAAGAATATACAATGCAAGTCTTTTAAGTACACAATGAAAAATGAATTTGAAACAGTAGAAAATAGTGATTTCTCTTAATGAGTATGCAATTCTAATCTCGCAAAATTATTAGCTAACATATTTAACTCACACAGGACAAAATTCAATGTGTTAGTTTGAGTTTCTTCACTTCTTCTGTAAATATGTTCAACTAGGAAAAAGTGTTCATGGTCAACATGACAATCATCCTCTGGTAGCTGAATCTCACTGATATAGTTTGATTCAAGGACTAAATTCTAAAACCTATGCTCGAATGCGACTATTAATGCTTGCAGAATGGTTAAAAGCTCACCATCGCAGTAAGGAATTGCATGAGAGAAACTAGGGACAAACTTACCCTTGCAATCATGAAACACACCTTCAATATATTAGCTTTCTAGTGGATTGGAGCACAACACCATCACAATTTAGCTTGAGAGAACTAGAGTGAGGGGGTCTCCAAGCATAAATACATCTTACTCGGGTTAATGTACCATAAACTTTTTCATGAGAGAGCACATGCGATGAATTTGCTTGAGCTCAAGCTAGAGGGACCTCATAGTTTTGATGACTTGATCATGTGACTGCTGCTTATTATTGAAGGTGACCTCGTTTTTCCTCCACCACATGAGGTCTATAATGATACCAAAGGTTTGAGTCCACCCATAAGCACCATTGCTCGTGGCACGATATAGGTTATCACACAACCAGTCCTTATCATTCTAGTGAGAAAATAAGTTAGGCTTATTGACAGATGATAACTGCCTAAATTACCTATTTTTACATAGGTAAAATAGAGTATTTATCCTAATTCCTTCTTATTTAAGACCTTGTTTTCCTCATATTTCACTTAAAATTACATTTAATTAGGAAATTAATCTTATGTTTGAATTTATGCTTAGTTTACCTTTATTTTCTTGTTTTTAGTTGTTTTAAGACAGGTTGCGACGAAAGAAATGTAAGAGAATTCAAGCTAATTGATGTTGTAGCAACATCTTGACACACAATGGCCAGGTTAAGAGTGTCTAATGTTGCTTGGAAGGGAGCATTACAGTTCAACCTCTCGGCACCCAATGCTTACTTGTCAATGTTGGGTGTTGGTGTTTTGATCAGAGTGTATAAATAGGGTGTTTTTTGTTTTGGAAAGGGGTTGCACACCTTATTTATCGAGAACATGTTCCAGACCCATCTTCATCTATTCTTCGTGTTCATTCATCTTGATGGTTAGTTAAACTTGTTATTTTGTTGAAGTTTCATGTAACTAAACTTGAATTCTTATGTATTTTGTTCTTTTAATCAAAGTTTGTTATTCAATATTAGTACTCTTTTTTACCATTTGCTTTATTTATGTGACACAAAAATTTCTTATCCTTGTTTTTCAGATTTTTTATTAAAAAAACTGTTTCTTAATAATAAAAATTGATTTTTTGTCTTTAAAAAATAATAATTATATTTCAACCATTTATTACGCAAAATAAAAAAAATGTTTGTTAAACTTTTTTTTACTATTAATTATGTATGAATTTTTTAAAAAGAATGTGACACTCCAAGGTTTAAAAAAATAATTTTCGTTGAGTTAAAAAACACATTTAATAAGCTAAAGTTGGAGATACCAATAGCTATTACTGTTTATGAACCAACACATTTAATAAGCTAAAGTTGGAGATACCAATAGCTATTACTGTTTATGAACCTGGTTATTAGTCATAAATATGGTGTACTGTTTATTCTAACAAAAAAAACCTTAATGTCTTAATTAGTTTTTTAGCAAATTTAATTTTTTTCTAAGTAGTATTTAATTTACTAAAGGTAGACGAGGACACCTGGGAGTCTGTAACACCTTGTATGTATGTGTGTACGTATGCAAATTGAGAAAAAACCAAGCAAAGGCAAGGAAACAAAGGGGCTTTGACATTTCCAATTTTCCAAAATTTTATATTCATTCATCTCAATTTTCATCACACAGGCATACATACACATACACATACTGCTACAACACACCAAAACTCAAGCAAGCAAGTGAATAAACTCCACAACTTCGTATTCCAATCAGAGGTCACCTTCCCCAATCATCTATAACCCCTTTATCAATTTATCTTTTATGTTTCAATTTTTACTTCAACTGTTTGATAAGTCGCTCTGCAGTATTGCTCAATTGCGTTTCATTTGGTACCCAGATATTCATTTTCCTTTTAATTCTCATAATCGGACATTTCTTTTTGTTTAATTTTGTGATTCTCTTCATTTCAGAGCTACCCTTTTGTTGGAACAACCAAAAAGGATTATACTTGCAAGGCGTTTGGTTCTGAGCAACATCTGCTTTTCACTTTATTTCATTTGGCTTGCTTCTTCACGGTGTGACGAGTTCTCTACTGGCACTGAGTGTTTAGGTAGTCATTTTTGGCTTGAAACAGTTCAAAATGATAACCCTCTTTGCATATTGTTGTGTATTTATGATGAAAAATCCTCTGGCATAGGGTTTTTTATTGGACTTTATGCTTTTTGCAGGATATATTGAGAGAATTATGAGTCGGTTGAACAAAAATAAAAGTACTTGTGGTGATGGTAGTGCCAATAATGAATCTTCTGCAAGTGGAATAACTAGTGAAAGGGATAGTCATCTTGATCATGAAATTGCACAGCTCACAAAACTTAGGTCAAGTCCCCATGTGCTTTTGAGTCGTGTTATTCCAGGTAGGAAGAGGTTACCCACATCTACTGTGAGAATGTTAGTTGGTAGAGAAGGTAATTTTTCTGGAAGAGGGAGATTTTCCTCAGCAGATGGATGCCATGTGTTAAGCCGCTATTTGCCTACCAAAGGTCCTTCGATTGTGGATCAGATGAAAAGCCGTGCCTATGTTTCACAGTTTTCTGCTGACGGTTCTCTCTTTATTGCTGGATTCCAGGTTAATACTATTATCGTTATCATTGTAGTTGGTGTATACTTAAATTATGTATGAAGCCGAAGGTGATTTTGTTAAATTGAATAGTTTTGTACACGTACAAAAGGTCTTTATATCTTCACTTGTAGTTGTTTGTGCTTTGTTATAAAACAGGGAAGTCATATCAGAATCTATGATGTTGACCGGGGCTGGAAAGTTAAAAAGGACATCTCTGCTAGAAACTTAAGGTGGACAATTACTGATTCATCTCTCTCTCCGGATCAACTCTATCTTGTAAGTTTGACGTGATTGCCAATGGAGGCAGTGCTCATGGACCGGAGCTATTTACTGCGTTGTCTGTTTTAACTTCTTGCAACTCAAATTTGACAGTTTGTTAATTAATTATTGCAGGTTTATGCCAGTATGTCACCAATTATCCATATTGTTACTGTGGGATCTGCCACAACAGAGTCAATAGCAAATGTTACAGTATGTACTAGAAATTTCTCACTCTTATTCATTTTAGCTAGTGAGATAGCGATTGTGGAGGTGCCATGGTGGAATGGTCTGATAGATGTTTTGCCAACTGCCATAGACAATTTGTGAAGAGATGCCCGCCATGGTGGCAACATTAGGTGCAATAACAAATTTCGGCCTTCTGCCATGTTTCACCAGTCACCATTGATAACACTGAGCCAGTGCAATGTAGTTTCATAGATTTTTATAATATTGTAGTGGAGTAAGCAGATGTTACATTTACAGTTTTCCTAGGTGTTTGATATTATTTGCATTTAATATACTCTGATTTGTTATTGTAAGATAGTGACTATTAAAATAAGAGAAATAGAGAGGAATAGCGGAATGAAACTGTGTGTATCACTCACACAATGACTCTATTTATAACTTTATTTCATAGGTTATATATGAGTATCAAAGATATGATTCCCTATAATCTCAAAAAATATTTTTTTTTACCCACTATATTTAAAAACAAGATAATATATTATCAAGATATATAATATAAAAATACGATATATCTAAGATTTCCAACACTACCCCTCAACCTGCATTCAACTTGTTATAAGAATGCATTAACAAAATTATAAACCAAAATTGAGTTTCACCATAAACAATATTTGGAAATACAACTCAAGGATGTTGGTGAAGTCAGAGAATATTGCTTGAGACCACCACTACTATTGAGACATAGTAGAAACTAGTACAATAGGAACAATCGGGGCTAGTACATCTGGGACAGCCGATGCAAGTGCATCTAGGACAAAGACGAGGTCAATGCATAAGAGTAGAAATGAGCCGATGGAAACCATTATTGGAGAGGAAAATAGAGGCAAGATGAACAATATTGAAACACTATGTTTTAGGATAGGAGCAACAAGCAAAAAGAGGTCACCGGAGGCATGCTCCTTATGTTAATTACTTTGAATCTGTAAAATAGTTAAGTGCTTCTTACATTGTCACGGACATGCTCCTACTACTGTTGAACTGTAGGTCATTGGAGATATCTGTCCAAACTCACATATTGGATTGAAAATTTGTAATGTTTGTTGTTAAAGATACAGCCAACCTGTTTAATTATTGTTGTTATTAAGTAGCATATTTGTTCTTATGCTTTAAACTTCTAACATAAAATATGCTATGATGTAATGAATGTGTGCATCTTTGTATGTATAATATATATACACATTAAATAATTTTTTTATTTACCTTCAGGAATGCTTCTATCATTGCAGGAAATTCACTATGGATTAAATTTCTCTTCTGATGAAGATGATGATGAATTTGGAATTTTCTCTATCAAATTTTCAACTGATGGTAGAGAACTTGTGGCTGGAACTAGTGATAGCTCAATATGTGTATATGATCTTGAAGCAGATAAGCTTAGCCTTAGAATTCCTGCTCACCAGGTATTGTATACTATTATTTTCTATAATTAATTTCTGACTAATTAAAATCTGAATAATAACTGAAACTCAATTTAGAATTTTAGATATGTTGAGCTGGATCTTTCAAAACTGAGTCTTGCTCATTTTGGGAACAGTTAGGGGTTTAGGGGAAGCCTAATATTAAGGAAGCCAAATTTTGAGCTTGAGAATGTTCTCTTCTAGTTCCTTTCATCTTTGTTGAATGACTTGTAAATAATTGTTAATCATTTGTTCTTTACTTTAAAGTGGCATACAGTGAATCAAGGTGGACCTTTATTTGCAAGCATGGAAGTTGGATCATATCTGATGTGCCTTTTTCATGTTGCAGTCTGATGTTAACACTGTCTGCTTTGCTGATGAATCTGGCCATCTAATATATTCCGGAAGTGATGATAGTTTCTGCAAGGTAATATTCATATTTTTGTTAAAATGAATTTGTTATTATCCATAAATTTCTGTGTTGGCAGTAATATTTTCATTTAATGCATGTCTTTATTCCATTATTGGTGAGTGAAGTTTATTGTACTGATCATGGCATTAGAGCCATTAGTCTGTTCTGATGAAAGGGTAGTTGATGTAATTTGATCTCAGTTGATGGCAACCCAATTAGCTTAGGAGATTTTGCAATACCTTATCCCTTACTTAATATGCCTAAGTTATGTATATAGTTATTATAGTAATTATTAAGGTTAATTAATTTTAAATTGAGTAAAATGAGTTATATTATTTGTTATTAATTGAAATGGTTAAGGCCATAATTAAATAAACTTGTGTAAAATTAGCTTTGTTTGTTGTTATTCCAGTAACAGTTAAAGTATTATTATTTAAAAATAAAAATTAGTTTCAATTTTATGTGTTATTATTAAATATTTTTTATGATTTATAATTAAAAGTTAAATATTTAAGCATCACAAAGAAAGTAGAAGAAAAAAAAAATTAGCCCCCCCTCTATTTATTAGCTTTAGCTTTCTGGATCTATCTCTGCTTTTATCTTTAGGGTTCCTTGTTAGATAAGTTTTTTTTTTTTTTTATAAGTCAAATATTAGTTTTTAAATGTGTTAGTTTTTGTTCGTGGAGTGATTCGAACTCATGACCTTTCCGTTCCCCTTCTCCTTATATATGGACTTTGCAATTAGACCAATCTTATAACTCCTTGTAAGGAAAAAGTTGTGTATGCAATAACCTTTCCCGATACTTGGCACCGGGGTACGTTAGTTATTATATACCACACGAGCGGTGTTATCGATGACGGAACATAGTGGAATGTCAAAATTCTGCCATAAAAACATGCTACAATGCCTTATGGTGGGGTCATAGCATAGCTCCCTTCACAAATTGGCTATGGTGGTTGGCAAAAAATTCGCCATGCCACGGCTCTATGGTGCCGCCATGGTGGTTATTTAACAATACTGCACATGAGATACTAGAATTCTGGAATTTATTTCTCTATTTCTTCTTCTGGGCCCACTTCATTTAACTTGAAGACTGGCATGTAATTGTTTGGTATTATGATTTTTTTAAAAAGGGGTTTCTGAGAAAAAATAAATATGGGGAAGGACCTTTCCATATCCAATAAATTAACTTTCCTCAAAGTGTTAAAATGAATTCGTCATGTAGATGTTCATGTTCCCCAAGATTAAGATTTTTTCTTGAATTTTTTTTTTCTTTGAAATAAATCAAATTCTTCAAGATGATCTTTTCTAAAAGTGCAGTTTGTAATTTTTAAGCCTTCATGCTAGTAAGATTATTCATCAAATGCTTTGAAGTTTTGGTATAGATTATTCTGATAAAAAATCTCAGGCTTTCTATTGCTTGCCTATATTGGTTATGAAGTTAATTGAGATATTTACTACTATTCAAATTATTTAATTTGCAAAAGAGTGAACAGTTGGACAATACAAGTATTAATTTTTTATCAAAGTCATACAATGTGTGGAGAATCTTAGATATTATCTTATCTTGATTTTAAATATAGTATGTAGGCATATTATCATATAGATATTATAGGAAATCACATTTTCTAGATTCATGTGTAATTTATGAAATAAGTCTATAAAACACTTATTAGCTGTGCATTCAGATACACCACATATGGTTTCATTCCATTATTCTTCTCTAATTTTAATTATCAGAGGTAGGTTGAAGGAATATTAAAAAAAAAGTCCCTCACCAGGGACCCAATGCTCCTGGTGAGCTCTTTCTGTTTGCTGATCCTTTTCTAAGAATCTTTTTCATATATTTTTCTTTTCTGGTGCATTTTGGTGACTGCTGTCAATGGCTTTTTCGGTGAATACCACCACTTGCTGTCAGTGACTTTTCCATCTATGACCAATATCATTAGGGTTCTTTGAGAATTTTCAGCTAGTGGTTTAATACCACCTTTTGTGTCTTCCTTTCAGTGAAGAACCCTCTCGCCGTCTATTATGTTGTTGTTCTTTTACAACATGTTTTCCAGCCACTACCTTTTGCTCATCAATCATCTTTTGATGAAGAAATTTCTAATTGCCTATCCAATTCGACATATTTCTTTAATTTAAATGATTTTGGGTCTTCATGGTTTGAAGCCTCCAAATGTTAGTTTTAAAAAAGTTAAAACTTGCTCTGCTTGTCGTGAATTTTCTTAAGCTAATGGGTATTCCAGTTATTTGACAATGTTATATTTCTAGCAATATTTCTTGACTTCACCAGTTTCTTTGAGTTGTATTTCCAAATATTGTTTTGTGGTGGAACTCAATTTTGGTTTTATTTATTTTGTTATTTACTTAATTTTTATAGCAAGCTGAATGCTTAGTTAGCTCCAACTTGAGGGAGAGTGTTGAGAATTTTAGATATTATTTTATTTTGATTTTAAATATAGTATGTAGGCATTTTATCTTAGATATTATAGAAAAATCATATCTTCTAAGTTCATGTGTAATTTATGAAATAAGTTTATATAAACACTTATCCACTGTCCATTCAGACACAATTTTATTCCATTATTCTCTCTATTCCTCTAATTTTAAACACATACACTGTGCATCCATGAATTTATGCTGTTGCTTACATTAGTAAGAGTATTTGCTTATGCTGAAAAGTGAAAATTAAAGAACAGGTTCTCCATGATTTACTCAGTATTTTGCTAAACATGACACACACAGAACATACCTCAAGGTCCCAAGGACAATGTTTTTTGAAGCTTGGACTTGGCATGAGCTTAAGATCTAAAATTAGCTCTGAAGTTGCTTATCTTTGACACCCTTAATTTTATATCCTTTTTATTTCTCAATGCATTGCTTTGGTTTTTCTGTTTTTAGTTACTTGAAGGAATTTTTAGTTGTGATTTTGTGCAGGTGTGGGATAGGCGTTGTTTTGTCACCAAAGGACAACCAGCTGGTATCTTAATGGGTCATTTAGAAGGCATTACATTCATTGATAGCCGTGGGGATGGTCGCTATTTAATTTCTAATGGAAAAGATCAAACCACCAAATTATGGGATATAAGGAAGATGTCTTCTAATGCCATAAAGTAAATGTTTTATCTCTCAAACTTTGTTACGTAGATTCAGAGTTATGATAATGAATTTTATAGTTTACCTCTATAGCCTAATGGAAATGCTCGTGTTCGAATATGTATTTCAGATAGAAATAAGTAGAAGGAAGAAAGAATACATAGGCAGAAAAAGCTAACAGAAATTTGAAAAGTAAGGTCTACAAAGGAAAAACAAAATATTAATTTTAAAAATAAGATGTACAAGGTCATGAATTATTAATTGAGTTTGGAAGTTTCAATGAGTCTGATTATATTTGTAACCTTTTGTTAATGTTTTTCTGGTTGTCATCTGTGAACAATTGAACTGAGAATTGTTCCCGACTGTAATTTACCAATGCTGTGCTGTGCAATTGGAGCTTTGTCTTTGAAAAGATATATTGGGTGATTTCTAATAATTGTAAAGCATAGCTCCCTTGCACATGAATGTGTTTGTGTGCATAGTAGACTGAGTGCTCCTTGTTATGAATTTGAATCCGGACATGGTATTTTATGTTAGGGCAATACATAAGTCCAAGAAGTGACTCTATTTTATTTTCTTTCCCCTTATAGTCTGTGATGTGTATTTAACAATGGTGTTTTATTTCTTAAACCAACAGTCTGGGCCTTGGAGATGATGAGTGGGACTATCGGTGGATGGACTACCCTGAATATGCCAGAAATTTAAAGCATCCCCATGACCAGTCATTGGCAACATATAAAGGTCACTCAGTGTTGCGTACTTTAGTGCGCTGTTATTTCTCACCTTCATATAGGTAACTTTTATACTTTTCTACTTTTTTATTCTCTTTAAATTTGATTTTTTGAAGAACATCTTGTGTATTTCTTGTTGCAGCACGGGTCAAAAGTACATTTATACCGGGTCTAGTGATTCCTCTGTTTATATATATGACCTGGTAAAAAAACTACTTACAACTTCAGCATTTGTTTTTAGTTTGTGAGCTGATATCAGTGTCTAAAAACATTATTTGTAGGTAAGTGGTGCACAGATTGCAAAACTTGATCATCACGAGGCTCCTGTGAGAGATTGTAGTTGGCACCCTTTTTATCCAATGATGATATCTTCGGCTTGGGATGGTGACATTGTTAGGTGGGAATTTCCTGGGAGTGATGGGAGTGATAAAGCCCCTGATCGTCCAAATAAAAGAGAACGTCGTATTCGTAGGAGAAATTTGATATATCTATAGCTCCTGCTCTCTGTACATCTATCTGGATATAATATATTTTGCTAGCTATATGGAAGTTATGTGTCTTTTTTTTTATTCCCTATTTTCTTACAGGTTTAGAAATTTATACCTTGTTCTTTACACTTTGTAAGCCTATCATGGATATCATCAACATAAAGCCTTTGTTAATGTAAAATGTTGTCACTAATGTATTTAAACATGCTCGATTTGTTGTAGGGCTCTGTGCTATTATATTGGAAATTTCTCCTTGAATCTCCTTAATTTGTCATACACATTTTAGAGGTGTATTTTTTTTTCTAAATTAGGCTTTCCAAAACGTGTAATAAATGGAGTGAGAAATTCCCTTATATAATTATTATTTCTAACTTTGGGCTTTGGAGGTTGCATTATATCAATGATATTGAAATTTCCAAGATGAACAATTGTTTGATAGGAAAAAAAATTGTGATTAAAAGTTATATAAATGGTAATTGTGAAAAACACTTAAACAATGCATACTCATAACCTTTTATATATATAGATAAATTTGTTAATTTTATTAATTAATACTTTAAAAATTATATAAATAATAATTGTGATTAAATGTTAAAGTGTAAAATACATGATACCTTTGACATGATTTCCAATTGCATGAAAAATTTTAAAATGTTGTCAAAAAATTGCGCGAGAAATTTCAAAATGTTGGCTAATTCTAACTCCAAAGGCAGAACATTTAAGATAACCACGCCAACACTTGAAAATGGTCTTATAATTAAAAATGAAAAATTACTAAAAATAATTTTGAAAATGGTCTTGTAATAAATGTTTAGATATATTTAAAAATAATAATATAATTTTATGTTTAATAAATTTAATAAATGTGTTCATGCATTTGAAATTTATTACTTTTTTAATATTTAAAATAATAATTGTTAAAACATATATTAAATTAAAAATCAATACTAAAATTATATTAATAAATTTTGATAAATATAAAAAATACTTGTCTCATAAATATATAAAATCTTAGTTTTAGGTTAGGGATTATTGTGAAAAAGGTTCTTTCTCTTGTATGAGTGGTCTCTCTGCAATCTTACTACTATATTTCTATCCCAAGAAAAGTCAAGAGGTGTAATGAGAGGATTTCTCCAAATCTTAGTGTTGTGTTCCTTATGTATTTGTTTAATTATTCGTAGTGCCTTTTGTATCTACTGAATCAGTCTCTTATTATATCTTTTGATTGAGCTGATGTTGTGTAATTTCTGAAAAAAATTATTTTTCCTTTTAAAAATATTATATTTAAGAGAGTGTAGGTCGGTTGTGTTTGAGCCAGATGCATGAGTATTTGTAAATTCTTGACATTGTCTTCAACTTCGATTAGAGGATCAAATTAAAACTGGAAATTGAATTTGAACAATTTGTCTTTGTCTTTTATTATAAAGATTGTTTTCAATAACAAATCTTAATAAAAATATTTAATTTGGATAATTTCATTATATTTATTAATTATTTATACTATTATTCTAAAATTATGTTTATCATCTCTTTCCATTTACATATTTTCATATGACTAATTAATGTTTGGAGAGATGAAAAGTTATTTTTATTAATAAAGCTTCATATTTTTCAATATCAACAAGAGAGAGAAATAGTTACTTTAAAGAAATTTGTTAATGCAGTTGACTAAGGATTAGTTTTGAAAAATAAATAATGTATCTAGAAATTAGAAAATGATCTTATAAAAAAAATTAAAATTTTTTAGATATATTAAAAAATAAAATATAATATTATGTTTAATAAATGTTTTGTTATTATTTAAAATATTTAATTGATAAAAAATATATTAAAAATAAAAAAATCAATAATAAATTATATAAAAAATACTCCTCTCATAAATATGTTTAGAGACTTACAACTCAGTCAATCTCAAGTGTGGCAGGAGATGTTCGAAAAAAACTTAGTTTTGGGTTACTAGTTAATGTAAAAGAGTTTTTAAAAATTATTTTTGAGAAGAAAAAAAAAACTTGTTTGGTAAATATTATTTCAAAACTATTTTGAAGATGTAAAAATGAAAAAATTGTTTATATTTATTAGAATTTCATTAATAAAAAGCAAAGGACAACATATTCCGATTGTATTTTGAGTTTTTAAAACAAAAATAGAAAACTGAAAAACAAAACTACTTTTAATTGTTCCTGTTTTTTAGTTTTTAAAAACTAAAAAACCAGAATTGTTTTAAGAAAACACTACCAAAATTATTTTTTTAATTTTTAAATACTAAAATATTAAAAATAGTTTTATTAAACTGTTGTCAAACAAACACTTAATGTTGTGTTCCTTTTGTATTTATTTAGTATTTATAGTGTCCTATGTATTTGTGGGGACACTATCTTATTATATCTTGTAATTGGGGTTAAGAAAACTATTTTACCTTTTAAAAAATATTATATTTAATATGATTATCTAGTATTTTTACTTATGATATACTAAATAAATTATTTATTTAATAAATTAAAACTATAAATTGAATTTGAAAATATTACCCTTTGTCTGTTATTATAATATTCTTTTTAATAACACATCTTAATAAAAATAGTTAATTTAGATAATCATACTAAGTTTATCATTTATTTTTGCTATTATTCTAAAATTATTTGTATCTTCTCTATTGTATTTAGAAATTAAAAAACGGTCTTACAAAAGAAGATAAAAATATTTTAGGTAATTACGAATGTATTATTAACGTTTAGTGTAATTACATATGCATTTTTTTTAATTACACAAACCCTTCTTATTTTTTACATACTCATTACAATTGCATCTCATCCTTCTAAAATGGTATAATATTGTACATAAATTTATTACACATGTATTTCCTAAGTTTTATATGATATTACAGATGTACCCTTTAAGTTTCATATACTATTATATATGCATCCACTATATTTTTCAAATTGTACGGTCAACACCCCTCTCAAACTTTACATTCACATGAAATGTAATAATGCAAAAATAAATGAAGGTCTATATACTATAGAAATGGTAATGGTCAGTGATCGACGATCGGAAGTGGTGATCGGTGACTGGTGGTTAGAGGTAGCGGTTGGTAACCGATGATCGAAGGTGGCGGTTGGTAATTACGGGTTAAAGGTGGCAGCCAGTGATCGCTGGTTCGAGGTGGTGACCAATGATCGTCGGTTGGAGGTGGTGATGTGTGCTTGTTAGTGGAGGTGGTGGCTGGTGACCCCCAGTTGGAGGTGACAGCCAATGATTGCCAATCAGAGGTGGCAATCGGTGGCGGCCCGTCAGAGGTGATAACCGGTCAGAGGTGGCGGCTGGTGACCGTTGATCGGAGGTGACAACTGATGACTGCTGGTCAGAGGTGGAGGTTGTGACCATCGGTCGAAAGCGACGACTGATGACTTCCGGTCAGAGGTAACGGCCGGTGATTGTCGGTCAGACGTGAGAGTCAATTATGAAAAGTGACGTAAAGTAATGAAATTAAAAGAATCATTTTTGACGAACACATTTTTGTTTTCAAAATACATTTCAAAACCAAAATCAGAAATTAAGAACCACCCCAAACGGGGGCGAAGTGGATTTATTGCTTTTATCAACTTGATTTCTCTAATAGGTTGCTATTTTAATAATCTCTTAAACCCATTCTCATTTTTATTTTATGAACACTTCTAATTTGTTGATATCCTTGAAAGTTGTCAAAGGTTGCTTGTATTCCAAATTTACTTGTTATTTTACTCGTGTATTGGGGATGAAGATTCAAGAGGTACACAATATCTCCCTATGTTTTTTTTTTTAAAAAAAAACTAAAACACTAAATAAAGAGAATATACTATTTTGATATTCATTTTTCTTTTAATACTTTTATTTCTTAATTAGAAATAATAATTTATCTAACGCTCTGATATCATAATTCAACTTTTATCAAAGTATATATTCTTGTTTTTTATTTAATTTTTTATAATAGATTAAAAATAGCACCGATAATCAAACCAGTGAACAAAAATACTGATTCAAAATTTACTAGTTGATCCATGGTTAAACTGATTTTAATAAAATAATATCTTTGTTTTTAATGTACTATAGTAATTATACTAAACAATATTAAATAAAAAAATAATATAGTATTCATAATATTAAAACTTAAAGATTAACATAAATTAAAACTTCATAATTTTTTTTTATAAATCAAAACTTCATAAGTTTTTTTTTATAAATCAAAACTTCATAAGTTATAAGCGGTAAAACATAAGTTATAACATAAAAAAAAATACATATGAATTATAAAGGTAATTATCGAAATGACTGATCTTCTTATTTGTATTTTTAATTTATAAATTAAATTTTTTTCTTTTATTTTATTTTAAGATTTTTATTATTAACTAGGATTAGAATTACTTTGAATTCACATTACATTTTTTTACAAAAAGCGTAAGGCCCAAAGCAAAGCTCTGATCAAAGCTTCAGTTTCTAACAAAAATATCGACCAAAGCTAGAGATTAGAAAATGCATAAAAACGAAAAGAAAGATGAAGAAAAAGTTATGTATGTATAATTTTGAAATAGGGAAGTGTTTTCACGAAGGTAATGAGAAAAGATTACTAAATAAAAGAGGAACAAAATAATTAGTTATACACCAACAGAACACCCAAATGAAAAATGACTCATACATTTATTTTGTTAGGTATCTGAGACAAAAGAGAAAATAAGTCTGAAAATAGAGGTAGGAAATAGTATGTGTTTGATAGTGTGAAAAAAAAAAAAAAGAGAAGAAAGAAATAAAAAAAAATTTCACACCTACCTATTTTATTTAATTGTTAGTAAAACATCGTAAAAATAAGAGTCACGCTTCTTTTTCAAAAATAATTTAGTATATTTTTTTATCAGTTAAATATTAGTGTTATTAGGATCGTTAACTATAATATTAAATTCATCACTTTTTCTCACTTCCTTCAATTGTATTTTGTTCATAATCAATTGCGTCAGATTAAAAAATAAGATAATAGATTGGTTATATTGTTTCAACAATTGATTTTTGATTTTTTTTATTGGTTCATAATCAATAATTGATTTTTAATTATCTTATATTGTTTAAAAAAGTTTTTATTTATTATTTATTTTATTCATCTTAATTAGATCACAAATTTAAAATCATAAAATCCAAAAAAAAATAATTTTGTTTTCTAATTATGGTAAAAGAATCGCTTTCTTGCTAAATTTAATTTTTTAATGTTATTTATCATTTTTTATTATTTGTTTGATTAAAATAGAATGTTGCTTTCCATGACTTAGTTTATGTTCACTAAACTTATTTTTGAACCTTTTTCTCATTCTCTACAGCATATTAGAACATAAGAGAAATTTGATCACTCTTGGACCACTCCACCTTACATAATGTTCTCAATGAGGTTTTGGGTAGCTGTGGTATTTATTGTGTTAACAAGTGTTGGAGCTGCTTTGGATAGTGTGAAGGCCAAGCCTCACCGAATTCTTTTGGATACAGATGTTGATAGTGATGATGTACTTGCTCTGCTATATCTTTTAAAGCTTAACAGATCCGAGTTCCAATTAGAGGTTAGTAATAAAAAAAAAAAAAATTGCTTTCACCAACTAAAATGAACCATTTGCTCACTCTTGTATTGAAATAATTTTTTATTTTTCAAGAAATTCTACTATTATTTCTATTAGCTTAATAAAGGAACTAACATAGTACTTAATTTTTTGTTGCATAATTCATAAGTATGTGTTTTAAAAGTTGTCAATACTCAGTACAGTTGCCATAACATTGCATATTTGGCATGAATTGAGGGGCAAGGGAGGGTTATATATCTGGTGAAGCATTCAAGTTTGAAATATAGTAATGTTTTGAGTGTAGGGAGTTACAATCAGTGCAAATGGTTTTAGTAATGCCGGACATGCTGTGAATCAAATTTATGACATACTTTACATGATGGGGAGAGATGACATAGCAGTTGGAATGGGAGGTGAGGGTGGAATACTCCCAAACGGTACCATACTCCCAAATGTGGGTGGATATCATGCAATTATAGAACAAGTAGGTGTCACCTTTTCTTTTGTAAGCCTCCAAATAGAAATTAATACACTATCATTCAATTAACATTTTATTAAATTAGGGAATGACAACAGTAGGAGGCTGCAGATACAGGCAGGCCATTCCTAAGGGCACTAGAGGGTTCCTGGATACTGATACTACCTATGGCATTCGAAAGGCTTTCCTTCCGCAGGTATATTATACATTATCAATTTCTACATGTTACCCTTAATTAGTCTAATATAACCCCCTGTCCTAATATTTAAATTTTTAACATTGTCACCAGAATGGAGTTCTAACTATTCTTGCCAACTTAATCATATTACATTTATAAATGTTTAAGTTGAATGAATTCATTTGTTTGAACTTTAAACTACTTGTAGTCTGAATACTAATACTCATTTTCTTGTTGATTCCATCATGAAATCAGGGGAAGAGGAAATATAGCCCCCTAAGACAACCAACTGCTCAGCAAGTGCTGATTGATAAAATATCTGCAGGACCCATATCTTTGATTGTGCTCGGATCACAAACAAACACAGCTATTTTTTTAATGACCAATCCACACCTAAAGAAAAATGTGGAGCATATTTACATCATGGGTGGTGGTGTGAGGTCAGGAAACCAAGCTGATTGTTGTCCCCAAAATGCCTCAACTTCTTGTGTACCTGGGCAGTGTGGTGACCCTGGCAATTTATTTACAAATTTTAAAGCTAATCCTTATGCTGAGTTCAATATATTTTGTGATCCTTTTGCAGCATACCAGGTTAGTCTCAAACTATTCCGAGAAGTTATTAACAAAATAAAATACGTTTGTTAATATCAAAACGGCAACCTCATTGTTTAACTGTCCCTTGATGTATCAGCTGTAATAAACTAATTAGCATTAATCTTTTCAAGGTTCAGGTTAACGTGTTTAAAGTCATTTTGAATGAATGTTGTTGTTAATAAAATAATAACATCGTTGTTTAGTTATCCCTTGATGGCCATTGTAATTAATTTAGCATTTAGTTTTTTCACGGTTCATGTTAATATCTTTATACATACAAAGATAAATTCATAGATACAATTGTTATTGACAAACAATTACATGTAATTTTAGGTGATTCATTCTGGTATACCAATAACCCTTATTCCTCTGGATGCAACAAACACAATCCCTTACACTAAAGAATTCATTGATGAATTTGAAAAAAGTCAAGACACATATGAGGCACAATTTTCTTTCAAGTTGTTGAAGATGATTCGTGATACTTGGTCTGACAATCAATTTTATACGGTAATCTCTTAATAAAGTTGGTGTATATCATATATGCTTAAAATTTTCACTTATTAATATATCTTTATTTGGTGGAGTAAAAAGGAATTTGCATTCATAATGATTCATTGTTAACAGGGTTGTTTTATGTGGGACTCTTTTGCATCTGGTGTCGCAATCTCAAGCATGAGAAACTCCAATAAAAAAAATAAAGAGGAAAATGAATTTGCTGATATGGAATACATAAATATAACTGTAATTACGTCAAATAAACCTTATGGGATATCTGATGGCTCCAACCCATTCTTTGATGGTCTCAAAGTTCCAAAATTCAATCTAAAGAAGGATCGGGTGCATAGTGGTCATGTTCAACAAGGCCTTAGAGATCAATTTTGCTTTGTAAAGAATGGAAAAGGAAGATGTCAAGTACTTTCTTTTCTTCTTCTTTACGCAACTTCAAAATTATACAAATACTTAAGCATATAGCAAAATGTTTGTGTTAGTTATCTTGTTGCAAAATCTACTATATATAGGATGGATATACAATCGAAGTGAAGGGTCCTGACTCGGTGAAAGTACTTGTCGCCACTAAAGCAAAGTCTAACCGGGATGTTAAAAGTCTACTAAATAGAGAGTATTTCAAAAACTTCTTAAATGTTAGTTAAATCTTAAATCCTACCTCTTTTATTTAAACCTCTTTCCATTTTGTTTTGTATGATATTTAATTGTTAAAAACATTAATTAAGTTTTTTTTTTAAAGGAGACACATAACTGAGTTAATAAAATGGGATTTGGATGACAATAATAATAATTTTGTTAATCCTCATAATAAGAGTTAAAAGCAATGTTCCATTTTACTTAATTATTAAGCTATAGAGCCCATTCACTAATAATAATAATAATAAAAGCAACAGAAGTAATAATAATTATTATAATTACAATGGAAATAATAAAATCAACAATTTAATTATTATTATTAGAAAATTAATGGTTGAAATTGTAATTAACTTTAAAATTTATAATATTTGTATTTGATTTTATTATAATTCTTAATCATTAAAGTTTTAAATAACTGTGGTTGCACTTTATTTTTTAAAATACACGCCATGATTAGTATCTAAATTTTGCTTTATTTTTGGTGGTTCACAGGTTCTAAAGCAACCACAACATGCGGGAAAGTTCAACTTCACTACACAATTTGCTTATTATGATGAAGTAGCTTATATGCCAGATTTTCAAAATAAAACACTAGGAAAACCTGTTGTGTATGACATGGACATGAGTGTAGGAGATTTTCTTGCTTTGTTTTACCTCCTTAAAGTTGGTGTTGAAGTGATAAACTTAAAGGTATTTTGATTTTGATTTCTTTGATTTAGGTATGTTCTAAACTAACTTAACAATTGTGATTTGGAAAACATGTCTAAATAAAAAATACTTAATAATCTATTAGTTCAATGAGGAGTTTTTATTATCTTTATTAGCAAAAACATAGGCGTGACAACGCTTGTGTATTCACATTTTTATTTTAATATGTTATAATGATTTTAGGGTTTTAATTTAATATTTTTTGTAAATTTTTATATTTTGAAATATAAATTATTATGTGACATGTTTTGAAATATATTTTATTAATTTTATATTTTTTTTTATGATAACATGATAAAAATATGTCAGATCATCAATGAATATGTCAAATATGCAATAAATATGAAAAGATGGAAAGAGAAAAGAGTTTGAATAGAACTCAAAATATTGTCACACCTGTGTATTTGCATTTTTTTAAGAATATTTATCATGAAATGTATACATATATTAATCATGAAATGTATACATATATTAATCATGTTTAAGAAGGATTGATTTGTGATAAGATAGAAATTGTGAAAATGTGCATAAAATGTTTAGAAGGTAAAATAGTCATAAAATATAGACATCAAAAGGTCATGTTTCCCATTATATAATACTAGCGAGACATTGTCGTGCCTATGTGTTTGCATTTTTATTTGATATATTTAATTATGTAATTTATAAATAATTATTCTTTTTTATATTTCTGTATACTATTTTAACTTGAATTTAATAATATATAAAAAATACCACTATATATATAACAGTATATAAGATGAATATCAGTTTTAAAAAAGCTGCTACTAGTATATATAACAGTTTTTATATCTTATTTTTTATATTTTATTACATAACAGTACATAAGATGAATAGTGGTATATATAACTTTTTTATTAAAAAAAATTATTTCCATCCAGTTAGTTATAAAAAATATTTTTAAAAAACTATATAGCAGTTATAATTATATATTTTAAAAAAATTGCTAGCGGTATATGTAACGGCTTTAAAAAAACTGCTAACGGAAGAGAATATTAAAAAAAAGAAAATGGACAGTTTTTTTAAATAATAAATTATTTTTATAAAGTTTTGAGGAATTATGATGAAAAGTGTCATTCTCTTTATATATAGGTATAAATATAATATATATTATAATATCATATATTATAAATTATAGATATAGTTGGATAATTTGATGAAAAAAAAAATCCTTAAATCAATAAAAGATAGAAGAAAGAGAATGTGTCTCTTATATATATTGAATTGAAGTTTTTGATTTTCATGAACAAAACCTCTATAAATGATTATTGTAAATATATGAATTCAATAAAAACTCTTGAGGGTTATACTACCTACATTCTAGGGAATTATTTTAGAGAATGTGTGTGGTAATTTGGGATGACAAATTTATAATCCCTAGGGTAGGCATACCCGGTTTTTTATGATTGATTCAACTCATCATAGAGTCAATCTTACTATAATATCATTTAAATAAATAGTATAAGATAGGATAAGATATGATTATCATCATATTTTAATTGCTAGATAATAATAAAAGATAAATGATTAATACTAATCCATTATTATTTTAACACAAATATGTATGTTGGATATTAATATTTTATATAGTGGTAAAATTTATGTTTTGGGAGTGAGAGGTTGCGGGTTTGAGTCTCTCTTACTTACAAGATAATTTATTTTATAATTTTAAAATAGATGTAAGGATAGAATATGTATTTTGAAAAATAGACATAAAAAAATTTTATAATTTTAAAATAGATGTAAGAATAGAATAGATATTTTGAAAAATAGACATAAAATGTATAGATTACTTATAAAATTTTAATTAAGCCGCATTCTAATGGCAAGGCAGGACTTTTATAGTTGTTATTTAGGAAACTAGGTTACTTGATACATAACAACTAAAACAGATTTTTTTGTTGTTGAATTATATAATAGTTGTATGCTTTTGCAGGAGGACATGAATTGATATAGTGGTTTTTGGTTCAGGCAATAATTGTAAGCCCAACTGGATGGGCAAATGGTGCAACAATAGATGTTATCTATGACTTATTGCACATGATGGGTCGTGACGATATCCCAGTTGGTCTAGGAGATGTGTTTGCTATGAATCAATCAAACCCAACATTTCCAATTGTTGGAGACTGTAAGTATGCTAAAGCCATTCCCCTCGGAAATGGTGGGCTATTGGACTCTGACACTCTTTATGGATTTGCTCGTCATTTGCCTCGTAGCCCCAGAAGGTGCTTTTCAATTTACTTTCTTACCTTATAAGTGCTTATTGCATTATCATGCATGAGAAATTACCAAACATGGTTATACAAATTTACTTTCTTAAAACGTTTTATAAATGATTTCTAAAACGTTATTTAAAACACTTTATGAATAAAATTAAAAAAGAAAACTTATTTTTTTAAAAAGTAAGATATAAGATGATTTAGTTGATTAAAGAAAAAAGAAAGTGAGAGAAGATTGTGTATTTGAATCTTACCGCTAATAAAAATTAATATTACTAACAACAATAACATTTTTTTATAAAAAAAAATTGTTTGAAATTCTTTTTAAGATGGATTTTTTAAGATGTACTGTAAAAAAAATTATAGTTTTTTTAAGAATAAAAACGTGTTTACTGTTAAGGGAAAGATAATTTAGTATTGTCACTAAATTCATGGAATTTGTTATGTATAATTAAAAACTATATTGAATAATAAATTGAAAAATGGTAACATAACTTAAAATAATAATAATATAGTCGTAGTAGTAAGAAATCATTAAAATTTGTCACTTCGGTAGATTTGTATAGATGAAAATATCAATAGTTTAAAGTTTCTTAATGTACAAGCCCCAACATAATAAGAATATCATTTTTCTGAAACCATTTTCGTCATATGCATAAGTTTTTTTTTTTTTTATTATTATTCTTACGTATAACTCAGTATGTGTATAGTTTGTGCAAGAATTCAATCCTTAAGCAAAGAAACTAGCGTATTCAATGGCGTAAAAATTATTGTAAAAGAATACAATCTATCAATTTGTGATATTTCACTTCTTTAATACGAAGAATAATTATACCTCGATGCATGCATCTTCTAACTTAGACCCGTTTATAATAATAGGGCTTTTTACTGGGTAAAAAACTTATAATATTTGAGTTGCAATATACACTAACAAATTGGCATGTTGCGTAGGTATACATCTGAAAATTCCGTGAGGTTTGGGGCTCCTCGAGACACTGATCACCCTAAACTTAGACAACCATTGGCCATGGAAATTTGGGAGTCTATATTGCAAACAATGGAACCCGAATCTAAAATCACAGTATTAACCAATGGACCCTTGACTACTTTGGCAAAGGTTGTATCAATTAAAAACATAAGCTCAAGAATTGAGGTACTTAAGTTGTTATGAAGCTATATTATACAACATTTTAGAATAATACTAATTCTAGTATTCTTAATTTAAATCGGGGATAATTAAATCTATAATTTTT
Source organism: Psophocarpus tetragonolobus (assembly GCA_037954015.1). NCBI lineage: Eukaryota > Viridiplantae > Streptophyta > Magnoliopsida > Fabales > Fabaceae > Psophocarpus > Psophocarpus tetragonolobus. The sequence continues at coordinate 98,769,868 of CM075688.1, forward strand.
TTAGTCTATTAAATTTTATTTGAACAATCATCTAAATTTTAGTTTTTTTTTTTGTCAATTTTCTTCTATATAAATATTCTCATTTTTTATACAAATATTTTAGGTTTATGATAAATATGAGACATAAATAATTTTAGAATTTAAAAAGTAGAGAAATTTATAAAGGTCTTATACAACGTGATATTAGAATTTGATGTAAGGAACGGTTTACAAAAAATAATTTTTAGATGAAATTGAATATGTTTTAGTTGATAAGTTTTGAAAAGAAAAAAAAAATTAAAGGAGCATAGTTAAATTAAGTTGTAAAAAAATGATATGAAAATGCGTATTTAATAGGAAAAGGAACAAGAAGAAATGACGTAATGTAAGAGTAGCTATAAAAAAGTGAGAAATTTGTTCTTGACAATTTGATGTTATATTTTAGGTAAAAGCATGACATAAGAGTTCCAAAATGTTTCAGGAGGTTTACGTAGTAGGGGGACACATTAGCAGGAATGCCTATGACAAAGGAAATATATTTTGTATTCCCTCCAACGAATATGCAGAATTTAATATGTTCCTGGATCCTTTAGCAGCTAAAACAGTGTTTGAATCAGAAGTTAACATTACACTGATTCCACTCAGTATCCAGCACAGAGCAAGTTCTTTTTCAAGTATGTTAAACTGGTTGCGTAGAGAGAAAACACCCGAAGCTGTGTTTTCCAAGCGTGTGTTATCAAGGTTGCTGCGTTTGAACAAAATCCACCACAGATATCGTCATATGGTATAACTTCAGTACTGTACTAACACAACACTTTAATTTATTTCCTTTTTTGTTAACAAATAATTTCATTTGACATTGTTTCTACTACTCATGGTTTAATGTTGTAGGATACATTCTTAGGGGAAATTCTAGGTGCGGTTGTCCTAGCTGATGGTGGTTCAAGACTAAACGCAAAATTTGAAGTGAAAGCCATTAAAGTGTTGGCCAAAGGGGACATTTCCGTAGATGGAGAAATGGCTGTGGATGAGAAACATGGAAAATTAGTTAGAGTTTTAAGCTATGTGAATGCCCAGGCTTATCATCATATCTTTGCAACTAGGCTTGGTGATTCCAACCATTCAGCTACTGTAGGAAGCTTTGAAGATCAAAAACGCAGTTGGAGTCATCCTAAAGTTGGTTTACGTCTTAAACTAATATGAGACTCATTAATCACTAGCTATTCAAACAAAAATCATGTTAAATGTAAAATAAATAAAATGTTTTTATTGAGTTTTATTTGAAATATTTAATATTAAAAATATAAGTTGCTCTTTGTATTCTTTTATAGTGTTATCCTAAATGTTAGTTTTGGTGTTTTTTATATTATCTTTGCTAAGTCAAGTTTTAAAAGATCGATCATTTATATTTTTAAGACTTTTATTTTGTTTTTTTTATTAACAACATTAGTATGTTAACAACATATCTCTATTTTGAATTTTAAAATAGTTAATTTTAAATAATCACAAAATGACTTCTACACTAGTGTAAACTCATAATCATGATTGTTTTCAATGGATAGAGAATATGAGCAACTAAAAAAACAAGAGTAAACTCTCAAACTTAGGGCCTGTCTCTAGATTTTATGGGTTCGCCTTGAAAATGAGTAGTAATTCTATTAAATTGTTCTTAAATGAAATATCGGATCTCTTTTTTTATTCAGTCGAACATTTAATTGAAATAATATTTTATATTTAGTTAATATCGAACTCAACTTAAAAAAAGTAAACATTTTCTCTCAAATTATGTTAAGTTCACCATTCCACTCTTCTTGTTTGACTTGAAGCCCATTGAGAATTTAGGTTAATTAAGCACGCACAAAAACAGCTTTACGTGGAATTTCTATATGTGGTGGCACGAATATGCTAATTAATTAGTAGCGTTGGTGCCCATTGCATCTATAAAAATACCTTCACCTTTTGACCAACTGCGAAGACAATTATTTTCTTTTTCTTTTTTAAATTGTAAATGATAGAGGCATCCATGTTAATACACTGATTATTTAAAAATGAAAAACTATGTAGCATAGCATTTGATACTCGCCCAACCGCTTTTAGTTATTACTTATCAGGAATACAATTAGTGCAGGGTTGTGGGTAGATCCAAAATAGATTTAGAATTATATAATTCAATATAATAATATTAAGGTGTTGAAGTTTTGTAAAAATTAGAATATGGATAATATTATTAGAATTTGACTATCTCAACACACCAGTGGAGGTGATTGAATGCACATGCAAAGGAATTGAGTAAATCATATTCCTAAAAGTCATCCTCTCATTCATATAACAACAGACTCACAACGTTACACACTTTTGGGCACACCATTCACTCTCTGTGGTCATTAGCACACACTGTTTCCCTCAAAGAATACCAATCCCACACCCAAAGTTTTTCTTTTTTTAATACACACACTCACCACCCACTAACATCACTATCTATCTTTTGCACATTCTCTCTTCCCAATGCTCTTTAATCTCTCTCAGCCACAACTATTGAGCATCGGTAGATAAATTTACGCAGAATTGTTTTATTTTAAAAACTTTGAATTTGAGTTTTAAATATATATGTAATGTGTTAAAAAATATTTTCCGTAGTAATTTTATAAGACTTGACAAAATTATCTCTTGTACCAACACAGACACAAACACTAAACTTATCCACACAATTTTATCCTTTCATCACCATTTGTCACTCTCAAGTCTCACCCACAAACTCATTGTCTCATTCTTCAACACTCAGCAAGATTTTTTGTCGGAACGATTCAATAACCAAGCATCATCTCTTCCTTTCACTGGTTCCCTTTAAGTACTCATAATAATGGGACACTCCATCTTTAGGCCATCATGATCCATGACCAGAACAGCAGCAGCAACCAAAGCTCACTGTATTAGCATTTGCAGCATCAAATTCAAAGCTCCGTATTGGTATTTTCCTTCATTTCTGATCACTCTTACACGTACTTTTTTCTTTTTTCTTTGCTTATTTGTTAATTGTTTGTCTTTTTCTTCTTTATCAATTAGTCAAAACCATTCGCTTGAACAAGATATTAATTAATGAAAACGTAAATATAAACCCAAACAAGACCAAAAAGGTTTGGGTAAAATTAAATAATAATAATAATAATAATAATAATAATAATAATAAATAGTTTTTATTTTATTGGTTTTTTTAATTGTGGCTATTGCTCTATGGAAGACCAAACAGCATTTATGAAAGTACACTTGTAACCACCTTATTCAACAAAGAATGGAATAAAATAGCACTGGTCTTTAAAGGTGTTACAAGTCAGATCATTAGTCATCCGAATTAATTCTCTTTTTCTGTGGATTGCCAAAATAGTAAGTATGCTGTGCACTACAAAGCCAATCAACACGTTACTAAATTGCCTCTCATTTTTACTTTTTCTATCAAGCCTACTGCTTAAGCTACTTCTTGTTCTAGTTCTACTACCTTATAATTTATTTACGTCCCTATCATTTCCTCCACACAATACCTGAATTCTCTCTTCTTTGCATGCTTTTCACTGCTCTTTCGTTATTATGTTCATCAAACCTCTTTCTGAGCCTTTTCTCATCTCTATTGCATATTTGAACATTAAAAGAATATTCTGGGAGTAGAGAGAAAGTCTCCAATGAGATTCTGGGTAGCTGCGGTATTGATTATGTTAGCAACTACTGTGGAGGCCAAGCCTCGTCGAATTCTTTTGGATACGGATGTTGATACTGATGATGTATTTGCTCTGCTCTACCTTTTGAAGCTCAACAGATCAGAGTTTCAATTGGAGGTTAGAAATCCAAAGCAAATTGACGAGCAAGACATGTTTATTTTGCCTTTACATTTTTGTACTTTTGACCCCACCATAAATATACTCATTATTCATTTACTCCTTGCTTCGTATCATTTTCAGTTTTTAAGCAAATCTTACTACTATTTCTGTTGCCTTAATAAAGGAAACGGCGTTGTACAAAGTGTGCATTTTGTATTCTTTCTTTTTGTTGGATAAACCATAAACAAGTGTCTTTTTTTAAAAAGCTGCCAATGCTCAGTGGTACTTTAATTTCTTTGTTTCCATGTGTTGTAAAATTCCCACAATTTAGTCTTGTGTAGCTGACATTACATTACATGGATTCGGATTTTGTGATGTTTTGAGTCTCCTTGCTTGCATATGTTAATGTAGGCAGTCACAATCAGTGCAAATGCTTGGACTAATGTTGGACACGCTGTGAATCAAGTTTACGACATACTTTTCATGATGGGGCGAGATGACATATCGGTTGGAATGGGAGGTGAGGGTGGAATCCTCCCAAACGGTACCATACTCCCAAACGTGGGTGGATATCTTTCAATTATAGAACAGGTATTTGTCTCCTTTTCTTTCACTTTTATAAGCCTTCAATCCAAATAGCTAGAAATACATCGAGCATAAAACTTATATACAATTTTATATGTCCTTTTCGTAATTTGATATTGATAATTTCAACTGATATTTATTTGAAACCTTTATTTTACATATTATCAAGGTAAAATTCTAATTCTTATTAGAAAATAATAACTAAAGTACTTATCTAACTGCATTTAAGTTTTATACAACATTACATTCATATCCATGGTTAAAATGTTAGACCAAATGACATTTCATTGAATTAGGAAATGACAACAATAGGAGGTTGTAGATACAGGCAGGCCATTCCTATGGGCCTTAGAGGGATCTTGGATATTGATACTAACTATGGCATCCGGAAAGCTTTCCTTCCACAGGTATAATATACATTGTCAATTTGAACATGTTGCCTATAATACATAATAACTATTTATCATAATATTAAAAAAAATTAATTCTCCAGCATTCTTCCTTATTAATAAAGTTCATTCGTGTCAACACCCAACATCACCACAATGGAATTAAATTAGTCCGTTTGTTTGAGCTATATATACTACTTTGTAACCTATATACTAATACTCATTTTCTTGTTCATCCGATCATGAAATTAGGGGAGAAGGAAATATACTCCCCTAGGACAACCTACTGCTCAGCAAGTGTTGATTGACAAAATATCTGCAGGTCCTATAACTTTGATTGTGATAGGAGTGCAGACAAACATAGCTATTTTCCTCATGAATAATCCACAGTTAAAGAAAAATGTGGAGCATATTTACATCATGGGTGGTGGTGTGAGGTCAAGAAATCCAACTGGTTGTTGCCCCCAAAATACTTCCTTTTCCTGTGTTCCTAGGCAATGTGGTGATCGGGGCAATTTATTCGCAAATTATAAAGCTAACCCTTATGCAGAGTTTAATATATTTGGTGACCCTTTTGCAGCATACCAGGTAACTCTCCAACTATATGGAGAAGTTATTAACAACTTAATCTGCATTTAGTTATTATCTAGAGCCTATCTAATATCTTTTATGACATCATTAATGTTTTATTTATTTATATCATGGATAAAATTTACATATAGTTGTTCAGTCTTGTTTGCGTTGTATTCTAATCAGAATTGAAGTTTTCCTGTTGTATTGTAGGTAATAAAGATTTGAGTTAAAACATTTTATAGATCAGTAAGGTGAAACTTCAATTTTAATTGAAGTACAACACGAACAAAATTGTATATAAATTTTGTTTGTATTTTATATTAGAAAATAAAACATTTGAATTAATTTTGAATAAATAACAGTTATGTATATAATAGTTATCATTGTTTAATTATCCCTTGATGTCTATTGTAATCAACAAAGTATTCAATTTTTTCAAGGTTTATAGGTTGACATATTCAAATTCATTTTGAATCGAATATCATTGTTAAGTAAATAATAGTCATCATTATTTAACTATTTTTAATCTTAAGTATTATCAACTGAGCATTTATCTTTCTCAAGGTCCAGGTTGCGTGTTTATATGCAAGATAAATGCATAGATACGATTGGTTCTTGACCAAAAAGTACATGTCGTTTTAGGTGATTCATTCTGGTATACCTATTACTCTTGTTCCCCTAGATGCAACAAACACAATCCCTATCACCGAAGAATTCTTTAATGAATTTGAAAAACGTCAAGACACTTATGAAGCACAATACTGTTTCAAGTCGTTGAAAATGGCTAAAATGGCTTACGATAGGCTTGACAACCAATTCAATACGGTAATATCTTGACAATGTTTTCATATATCATGTGCCTATGATTTTCACTTGTTGACATATCTTTTGTTTTGGTGGAATAATAAGGAACTCATATTGCTAATGACTTGTTGTTAACAGAGTTATTTTATGTGGGACTCTTTCACATCTGCTGTAGCAATCTCAAGCATGAGAAACTCCAATGAAAAGAATAAAGGAGAGAACGAATTTGCTGATTTAGAGTACATAAACATAACTGTAATTACTTCAAACAGACCCTATGGGATATCTGATGGCTCTAATCCATTCTTTGACGGCCTCAAAGTTCCTAAATTCAATCTAAAGAAAGGTGGGGTGCATAGTGGTCATGTTCAGCAAGGTGTTAGAGATCAATTTTGCTTTGTGAAGAATGGGAAAGGCAGATGTCAAGTATTTGCTTCTATTTTTTATTGCAACTTTATGATTGTACATATTAATCGGGAACATATATCAAAGTGATTGTGTTTATTTATTGCAAAATGTGCTATATAGGACGGTTATACAAATGAGGTGGATGGTCTTGACTCAGCAAGGGTACTTGTTGCCACTAAAGCAAAGACTAACAAAGATGTTAAGAGTCCGATTGACAAGGAATATTTTAAAAGCTTTTTGGATGTAAGTTCACTTATGTTATTCAAATATTTTCATTCTATTTTATATGATATTTTGGTAAAATAAAAAAAACCACGAATTAAGTTTTTATAAGAACTCACATCACTAAATTATTTGTGACATGATGATTATTGAGTCTACTAAATGAAATTTTCTCCATTCTCAATAGTTAGTATTGATTATTAGAAGTGTGGTAATAATAATTAATTAGAAAATCAATAGTTAGTATTGTAATTAATTTTAGATTTTATAGTATCTATAGTTGATATCATTATCATTCTCAATAATGATTAATGTTATAATTATCAACTTAATTTAAAAGTGAACAAGTCGCTTTTGTGTAAAGGAGTCAAATACTACAAATAAGTGTTTTAATTTTGCTTTATTTTTGTGCTTCACAGGTTCTAAAGCAACCACAAAATACAGGGAGGTTCAAATTTGCTACACAATTTCCTTACTACGAAGAAATTGCTTACATGCCAGATTTTCAAAACAAAACACTAGGGAAACCTGTTATATTTGACATGGACATGAGTGTAGGAGATTTTCTTGCCCTATTTTACCTCCTTAAAGTTGATGTTGAAGTGATAAATCTTAAGGTAGTCTGATTATTGTTTTGTTTTTTTTTTTATTATTTGGGTGTTCTACATTAACTTAGAGATTAACATGTCGAAATAAAAACATCTTAAATGTGAAGGAAGGGAAGGTGGTGACATCTAACTGAAGAGGCAAACATAGTTTGATTTGTTGTGTTGAATCATATAGTATGTTTATTTGACAAGTTGATTATAAAGAGATGGACTGACATAAGGAGTTTTGGTTTAGGCAATCATTGTGAGTCCAACTGGGTGGGCAAATGGTGCAACAATAGATGTGGTCTATGACTTATTACACATGATGGGTCGTGATGATATCCCAATTGGTTTAGGTGATTTTTTTGCAATGAATGAATCAAACCCGATATTCCCATCTGTAGGAGACTGCAAATATGCGAAAGCCATTCCACACGGAAATGGAGGACTTCTCGATTCTGACACTCTCTATGGGTTTGCCCGTCATTTGCCGCGTAGTCCTAGAAGGTGCTTTTCAACTTTCTTCTTTTCTCCCTTTTCCCAATCAACAAATTACATTTTTTTTTTTTTAAAAGCAAACATTTCATTCAAGAGAGAAACTAAAAGTTTGTTAAAGTACAAGGAAACAAGCTTCATACTACTGTATTTTCAATTAGAGCATGGTAATTAACCCTTCTCCGCCTAAGGCATATTTAATAAGTACTTTCTCAGGTTAGCATACCAATCCTATAATACACATCCCCTATTAAACTCAAAAAAATATGACAATCATTTCCACAAGATTATCTTAATAGTCATCATAATGTCTACTGACTCCACCTGAATTCTATCAAAGACATGTAATTTCTTCTATATAATTAAAAATTATATCAAACAATGAATTTTTAAATTAAAAAAGGGTAGCCTCACCTAAATAATATGAGAATTAGATATTGGAAAGCACGTGTGATAGGTTTGCATTTATGCAAGTATGGAGAGCTTAAAAGAGTGGCATTAAAAAGTTTAACCTGCAATATACACTAACAATTTCACTTGTGATTCTTCAGGTATGCAGCTAAAGCTTACATCAACTTTGGGGCTCCTAAAGATACTGATCACGCTGAACTCGGACAACCATTCGCTATGGAAATTTGGGAGTCTGTATTGCAAACAATAGATCCAGGATCTAAAATTACAGTATTAACCAATGGACCCTTGACTACTTTAGCAAAGGTTTTATCAGTCAAAAACATAAGCTCCAGAATTGAGGTAAGTTATATTATACATCTTGTTCAACATCTTAGAATAATAGTAATTAAGTCCTCTTCATTTCAATTTTCATTATTTAATGTTTCAATATATTTTTGTCAATTAAACCTTTCTATTGTTAAAATTAAGAAAAATGATTTCTTTATCAATTTTCCTCTTTCTAAAACTATTAAACTCACATTTTATCCAGATATTTTGAACTTGTGATAGATATGAAATAATTTTAAAATTTATAAGGAAAAAAACAGTGAAAATTAAATAACAAAGTTTGAAGGATTTTACACAACATGATATTGGGATATGAACAAGAAAATTTTTAATTTATAATATATTTATTATTTTAGTTGGTAACTTTTGGGTATAAAAATATTAAAAAAATTTTAATTTATTAATTGAGAGTTTCAAAAATTTTGTTGAGAATTTTAACAATTTAAGTAAAAAGAAATCTATGAACCAAATTTACTTTCTTTTTTTTTTTTAAATTAGTTCAACTTAGGTTAAAACCAAATTGACCAGTTTATCCGATTGAACCTAGAATCAACCAAATATCTGGTCTATTATTTTAAAATAAGTAATAAGACATCGAACCAATAAACAACTAGAAGAATGAAAAAAAAAATCGAGAAAATAAGTTAGAACCTATAAGAATCAAGTTGTTGAAAAAATAACTTTTTTAATTAAAAATGAAAAAACCCCTAGATCCACAAAAGAGTGATTTTTCGATAAATTTAAAGAAAAACTTCAAAAATAGATAATATGTTTATTATATTTCTACGTTATTGCATTATATATATGACTTATTTTTTACCTAGTATAATACTATGAGATTAATTGGTATACATTATCCGTGTAAAAATTTTTACACTGTCATTTAATCACAATTCTTTATTCATGGTAAGTTTGTTGACTTTACTATTATTACTTTAAAAATCACATAAATGAAAAGTTATGGTTGAACGTCAATATAAAAGTTTTCATAGTAAGTTTGTTGATTTTACTGTTACTACTTTAAAAGTTACATAAATAAAAAGTTATAATTGAACATTAATATAAAAGTCTTTTACACTGACAATATATATCAATTAAACTCTAATACTATATTAACAAATAAAATAAAATAATAGTATTTTATTAAAATCACTTTAGTTTAAATCTCATTGAAACTTTAAATACCAAACTCATATTTTCATTGATTCAATCTTATCTTAAAAACCTTTCAAAATTCAATATGTCATAATATATTAATTTTATGAAAAGGAGCAAGAAAAATGGATTACCTGGAAAGTTTATGCAAAAGCAGTCCCTAAAAAGTGGAAATGTTTCTCCATTTCGATGAAAGCTAGATATTAGTAAAAAATAAAGTTTGTTTTTGGCATGTGAATGTAAAAATGTAGCTAAGATGATTATAATTTGTAGTGATGAAATGATACAATAGTTGGAAAAAATGTTTCAGGATGTGTATGTAGTGGGGGGACACATCAGCAAGAATTCTGGTGACAAAGGAAATATGTTTTCTATTCCCTCCAACCACTATGCTGAATTTAATATGTTCCTGGATCCTTTAGCAGCCAAGATAGTGTTTGAATCAGAAGTTAAAATCACACTCCTTCCACTTAATGTCCAACATAAAGCAAGTTCGTTTTCACGTATGTTACACTGGTTGCGTAGGACTCAACAAACACCTGAAGCTGTATTTTCAAAGCGCCTGCTATTAAGGCTACAACGTCTCAAACAAATCCACCACAGATATCACCATATGGTATAACTTCATTTTCTTACACTGAAACTAAACAAAAGTTAACCAACTGTCAATATTTTTTACATAACATTAGTGTCACCAAAAAAGCATATAGATTTGAACTTTAATTTTCAACTTAAAGTAATTATTCTATCTATCAATAAAAAAATTAAATATGGTAAGTAAGACTTTTAAGATAGTTATTACACAAAATCATTTCATTTGTGATAAAATCATATGCATGTAAAATTCCTTTTTATTGTGTATGTATTATAAAAATCTTTACCCTATTGTAGTAATTATGACTTTAATTGTTTTACAAAGATTAACACATTTATCAAACTTGTCAACGAATGAAAGTGTAATTCTATTTACGCTATCAATGTATAGACTACTAATTACTATTTAGGGCAGATTAAGTTTAATTTCTATACATCATATAATACTATGTTACAATCATTTGGTTTTCCAAATATTTGTGTAGTACTTACGGTTTGTGTTTATAATGTTGTAGGACACATTCTTAGGGGAAGTTCTAGGTGCTGTTGTCCTAGCCGGTGGGCATTCATGTGTAAACGTAAAATTTGAGGTGAAGCCCATTAAAGTGTTGGCCCAAGGGAATGTGTCAATTGATGGGGAAATGGTAGTGGATGAGGAAGATGGAAAGTTAGTAAGAATTTTAAGTCATGTGAATGCCAAGGCTTATCATAAGATGTATGCAAAGAGACTTGGTGACTGGAACCAATCGGCTAAGGTAGGAAGCTTTGAAGATCAGAGAAGGAAATGGAGTCATCCGCGTTCATGATATATAATTGAATAATTGATATGTTTGATTGCGATTTTCATGCAATTTTGAAATTTTGAAACCCAAATTTTGATTTAAGACGTAGTAACTTTTTTAAATTTTCTATTCATATTAATGGAAGACTAATTATAACATTAACATTTTTTTTAATAAGCAACTCAACATTAATATTAACTTTATAATCAATTATTCTAAATAAACAGTTAATTATTTTATATATTGGTGATGTTTCTTGTACAAATAATTCATTATAGTAAGTTAATAATTAATTATTTTGTGTTCAGTAAATTTTTTCTTATGTAAATAATTTATTATTATAATAAATAGTTAATCATTTTATACAAATAATTAATTATCATCAAGTCAACATTAATATTTACTATAAATTAATTAATCTTCCGTCCAATTTGACTACAAATCGAAAAATTTTAAAAATTTAAACTCACAATGTTTTAAATTAAATATTTGGAGTTAAATTGCAAAAGTTGTATGATAGAACGTGTAATTAAGGGTAAGTGACAAAAGCTAGAAGCCACTTATTGTAGATTCCGTGTTAAAAGTAGCGCATCTTTTTTCCTTTTGTTTTATACGCTATAGTTTTTGTTGAATGGTTGATATTCTTCAAGCTTTAATGTAGACTTTCAAGTTTAATATAGGAAAAGAACAAATAAATTAAAAGCAACTTAGGGTACGATAGATACTTAAAAGAAAATTTCAACAGATTAACGTGTACTTATTTCGGCTGTCATCTTGTAATTACAATTCATATTCAAACATAATAATTGTATAATACATTTTAAATTTGATAAAGCATGTCTCAAACATGAAAAAATGAACATAAACTTTTAGGGACATTTATGAGGATTTAGATCAACAGTTGTGTTTCATTTTTTTACGAATAATGTGTTTAAACTATCGTGCGCAGTTTTTTTAATTTAAAAAATATATTTATAAATATAATAATTTAAATACATGTCATTATATGATTGGTGAGACACAAAGTGAGATGCAAAATATTATTTTTCATGATCTTATTTGTTTGTTATTTAGTATGGAATTGTTCCAGTTTAATTAGTAATTTTGAATTCAAGATATGCAATATTTAGAAGAAGAGTTTGTTATGCATTATGATACCATAATTAAATCAAAAGATGTTTATATAGTTAAAAATTAAAAATGTTAAAAGATAAGCTGAAGAAATAAATTATGTAAAAAGTTCGGTTCTATTTTTATAAAAAAAAAGAAGTTACATGATACCCATTTATATATACCATAAAAATAAGAAACAACCAATAATAAATAACTTTATAAGGTAAGAATACATTTTTAAAATTGTATAAATAATTTTTTCATATTATTTTTATTTTACCTTCTTTTATATAAGCTAAATAATATTATTAAAATCAATTAATTCATAGGTCGTGGTTTGTTTACAATATATGAAAGTCGTAATAAAAAAAACATAGAACTAAAACAAATCATCTTCTTTCAAATACTTAGACTAGGATCATAATTCATTTTGCAAAAAATAAGTTAATTTTGCTGGATTACACAATGTGCACAAACTTAATGAAATCGTAAGTTTAAAGAAGCTTGCTAACAGTAAAATATTTTATTAAAAGTTATAGGTAAACATAACACAATATTACATTCTTAATAAATATTTTCTTTTAGTAACCTGCATTCCCCTTCCATCCATTTTTTTATAAGCTCCCTTCCATTGAGTATACAAATTTATATTTTTAAACTAGCATCCATAGTAATAAAAGTGTTCATAAATATTGGAATAAAATAAAATTTAATTTATCAATTATAATCATATTTGATTTGTCAAGAAAATAGCAATTCAATATAATCTCATCCAATTAAAAATTCATCGGGTTATATCTGATTAACAAATTATAAAAAATATATTTTTTTAATAAAATAAAAGAAAATAAAACATTGTAAAAGTGTGTATACTATTAGAAAAAAAAAAGGTTTTTAGAATGGTTAATTTTAGATTTTTTGAAAACAATTTTTAAATTGTCTTAAAGGCCAGTATTTTAAAAAGCATGACATTTTAACAACAGTTTTTTAACCATTCTAATTTTTTTAAAAGGGTTAGGAAGTACATTTTCTACTACCGGTCTTTGTAAAAAATACTTTAAAATGTTACTTTATTAAAAACAATGGTTTTCTGATAAAATCGTTTTATGCAGATAAAACATTCAAAATAAAGTAATTTATAAAAATTTAAAAAAATTATAAATCATATAGAAAAAATAAAGAATGATACAGAGCACAAGAAGTTTGGTTTCACCAACCAATACAAGGAGACTATAAAAATAATCTAATAAAAAAATCATAAAAAGCTAAAAGCCTAAAACTATGTCTTTATTCCTCTATAAAAGATTGCCATGCAAATAATAGTAAATGTTAAAATTTCTTAGGGATTGAACATGTCTGTAAAGAGTTTCAATTAAGAGGGAATTAAATGATAGTAGCTGTAAATCCGTGAGGAATCTATTGAATAGATCTGAATGATAAAGATGGCGGAATAGGTAATATTGAAAGTAGAGAGACTTGTGGTTAATGGTTTAGGGTATTCAACAGAAAACGACAATGAATGTTCTCCGCATGTGCGTGAGCGTGGCATCTGTGGGGTTGGCATGTCTTATCTTGCGGATAGGCATCCTAAGAATATCAACATCAAATTTCAATAACCATAGTGTTTGCTGCTATGCCCATGTTCGGCATTCATTTTCTTTTTGTGATTTACTCCATTAATAGTAGACAAAGGGACAACGCCACTGCATCATGATTTGACTTCTACAGAATCATATCTTCCCAAGATTCTCTTATCTTCCACTCCTTTTTTTAATTATTATTTTTCCGTCCTTACAGCTTTCTTATTCCAAAATAAAGTCACTTTATAATTCCATTAACTTATACCCTTTCATTCTTTCAACCATCCCTTCTGCCACTGTATTCTTTCAACCAAATTTCCATTTAATGCAACGCCATCACTTCAGCCATTTCTTCAGAATAAAGTTTTGTCCACATCCAATCATAGTTTTTACCTTGAAAGCCCAAGAATTGGTAATAGATTGTATGATATAACTAAATGGAGAGAAATAGAATGTGCCTAATACTAGTAACTGTTTATACTATTAGGGTATTCATCATATACTGCTATATTTATTATCTCTACCATTGTAACTACCATTTTTTGTCGACGTTCGGAAGAGAGATAAAAGAGACAAGTTCATTTAATGGTGCTATCATCCTTCATCAAAGCATGCAAAAGATTACAAAATTATGAAGAACATTTGGTGAAGAAAAAAGGCACATTGGATGGAAACTTGTATCTTCATAAAAACCCATACATTCACCATGCACATAAGATAAAAGATAATCTTCGACAAAGAAGAGGCTCATGATACAAGTGTCTCTACAAACCCACCCAGTCACCCACTGAAACTCAGTTCAGTAGGGATTGACCCACCAGCTGCCACAATCTGTTGCTCAAGCTGCAAAAAGTATCCATAGAAGAAATATAAATTACAATTCCATAATGTAATATAATGTTTATTAAGCTTAAGATTCTCATCTAGTTACCCTGAACATTGTTTCAAGCTTATTCTTGACAAGGCAGTATTCTTGCTTCACCTGCTGCAGACATCTGAGGCACCTGCAGTAATCAGAAACTTCCTATGATCAGACCATGAGATTAGCCAAACTAGCCCTTGTGCATTTAATATATATGCCCAAGTAGCTTAGTCATTCAAAGTTTCAAACTTTTGCACTTATTCGTCAATAGGCCAAAACTATTAAACAACATGTCTGAAGAATAAGAACTCACGCATCTGTGTTCTGCTCCTCACAGAAGTTGCGGAAAGCAATGCAGGCATTTTTCACCCTTTGTGCGCCTATGCTGTGAACCAGACAAAAACAAGTTTGTCTCACCAAACCGAGAAAAGACAGAATAGTTTAATACTAGTTTATCCTAAGTAAGCGTGATTAGTCCTAATGAGTATTGGAAGGACAGGGCCAACATAGCTTAATGGCACAAAAAGTCCAATTTATTTGGAATCTGTGGGATTATAAATGTTTGTTAGGCTTTAATAAAATTCCATACCTTGAACTGCTACCCTTTAACTGGTGCACATGAGCATCAACTTTTTTGAAGTCAACACCATTCTGATCTCTGCACAGGAAAAACCCCATAAACATGGAAGATCATGCACTTTTACAAAGTGATCACTTAACATAGGACAACTGTATAACAAACAAACACCATTGTAGCTGACAAGGGAAGGGGAGAAAAACAAGGAGAAGCAATTTCAGCTCAGTCAAGTTTTCACGCATTCACTCAGACACTGCATTTATAACCGAAGGTGGACCAAGTGTGGATTTTCTGCAGTCACAAAGGTGACAGCATGAAATCCTGCCCACTTATAGTACTAGTATATATTAAATAATAAAAAAAATGTAACTGAAAAAACTCTAAAGCTTTGGAAGTTGCCTTTTATTAACAGCCTGGTCCATTCATAAGTAAAATTGTAAACACGTGTTTGAATTCTGATTTATTAGAATGAAATTGGGAGTTGATGAATGCAGGAACTGACAGTGCAAAGGTGAGATCTTTGAGAAGCCTTTCAGAATCTTCAAAGAAGAGAGAGACGACTTCGACAACAAAGTCAGGGTTGCTCTCGTCTTGAAGCTGCTGAAGTTGCAGAAACTGACCATCCAGGAACCCCTTCTCTCATCATGAAAAGAAAAAGATATGAAAAAGAATTGAAAGCAACAAAACAAAAGATCTACCAATGAAAAGCGTCGAAAGTATGGTGTATGTACCTCGAGGAAGAGGGATTTGGTGTAGTCGATCCACTGTCTCTGCATCTGACCCACGTCCATGGTGTTCCTCTGTTGTCTGTGACACAACACAAGAAGACAGTGGTGCTTGTTATGTTAGTTACACAAGATAGCAGTGAGTTGGGTAAGTGTTTTAATTTATTATTTGGTGAATGAAAGAATGGCAGAAGTGAAGGAAACACCTTGAATGAGAGAGACAGAGAGAGAGAGGCAGAGGGGCAAATAATTTTAATTTTAAGGTTGGGTGTTTGTGTTTGTGTCTGGTTTCTACGATGAACTGGACTGGCCCCTAAAGAATGGCTTTTTATTCTTCTCAATCTCTGGGTTTGCTTTCTTTTCTTGCACCATTTAGGACCCCACCCTCCCTCTCTCTTATTTATACCCTTCATTCCCGCCTCCTTTCTATATAGGTCAGACTGTTGAGAAAGGATTTTGAATATATATATATATATATATATATATATATATATATATATATATATATATATATATATATATATGTATTACTGAAAACATATCAGAATCAGATAATAATTACTTGAGTTTTTCCCCAAGATATGAGCTACCCATTTATACTCTGAGACAAATACACATTTTTGTTTGGGTTTCCAAGGTTAAACCAATTATGGTTTAATTTGTATAATGTGATAAGAGTAAAATAACTTTTTTTCTCGGTAACTGTTGTTAATTTAATTTACACTGCATAAGCGTCACTGTGTTTACAATTTTTATAGTGTAAAAATATAATTATGTTTGTGATTTGTAGGAATGAAAACAATTGTACACCAAATATATATTTAAGATAATTTAGTAACTAGATAAAGGGGTAATTGTGATCTCTTGACATTGGAGAAGATCTCTGCAGGTAAGTTGTGAGTCTGGTAGACGGAGTCATGGACTGCGATTTGCAATTTCGCATGTTAAGCTCATCAAGTCTACATTGGCCTAAACACAGGGTGTTATGGACTTAAGTTGACACATATATTTGATTTCCTTCAAATAATATCCGTTGCATTAAGAAAGAAAGTAATTTGGGTGAAGCAGTGAGTTGGAGGTGCATGGATGGCATCTAGGACCACAAAACATGGGCATATTTCTCATTCCTCTGATTTGACAGGATTCTCTGTGATCCTTTCCTTTGGGATTTGGGTGTGCCAACCTCTCAACTCTCCATTTTATAATATATACTCCATTACAATTCACAAACGCCCCATTCAGATTTGGAAGGCTATGCATATGCTCTTACCATCATGCAATATTTAACCTTTCCTTTTGCTTTCTTTTCTTATAATTTCAACCATAGTTTTTATGTTTTAACACCGAAATATTTCAAACATAACTAACAATACAATGAATCCATTCACGCTTAACACCTCAAAACCATGCCTTCCAATTTGTTGCTCAGCAGAACTTAGTACGGACGCCCTCCCCAAACAAATAAAAAGAAAAAGCTAACGTAGTTAAAGATTAGGATCTATGGACTCGTTCCTGTAAAAAAAACAAAACACGAATGAATATGAGAAATAGAGAAATTCTCATTACTTGACATTATATGACTACAACATGACTTAACACTCATTTATAATATAGTAATCAACCATAACATAAAAACAAATAATGACGTAATATCTTAATTAAAAGTGATTACACAAAATAAATTTCAATTTCTTTTAAGCATATAATGTATTATTTTTCAACTCACAATTTATTATTAATTATTATTTCTAACATCCTCCCTTAATTAGAAAACTCCTAATAATTTTTCTGTACTCCTAACAATTTTTCTGCACTCCAAGTCTTGCTTTCAATCTACTAAATTATTCTGACTTAAGTGGCTTGGTAAAAATTGCGATTTGATCTTGTTTCTTCACATAAACTATTTTCACTTCCTTCTTGACAATACATTATCTAATGAAATGATATCTTGTGTCTATGTGCTTGCTCTACTCATGAAACATCGAATTCTTTGCAAGGTCTAAGGTAGATTTATTATCAACATAAATCTTTGTACTTTCTTCTTTATTCATATTAAGCTCTTTCAACAACCTTCTTAACCAAATAGCATGACATGTGCAAGAGGTTGTTGCCACATACTCGGCCTCACAAGTAGACAATGTAACAATAACTTGTTTTTTAGAATTCTAAGAAAAAACACAATCACCCATGAAAAACACAAACACAGTAGTGTTTTTTCTATCATCAACATCTCCCAAAAATCACTATCACAAAATCCCATAAGGTTGAACTCATTAGTAGGTGAATACAACAAGCCATAGTCAATTGTACCTTTTAAATAATGAAGAAGTCTTCTTGCGGCCTTCATATGAGTAGAGTTAGGAGACTTCATAAAATGACATATAACTCTAGCCGCATAAACGATATTCGGCCTTGTACACGTTAAATACCTCAAGCTTCCACAAGACTCTTCAACATAGTAGAATTTTATTTCTCTCCACCATCAAACTTTGATAATTTTAATTTTCCTTTCATGGATGTGTTCACCAAGTTGCAATCAAGCATTTTGAATTTCTCCAACACCTTTTTTGCATAGCTTTTTTGAGAAACAAAAATTCCATTCTCCATTTGCTTCACTTCTAATCCCAAATAATAAGACATAAGTCTCATATCTGTCATCTCAAATTCACAAGACATTCTATTCTTGAAATCTTCAAATAAATTTGGGTTATTGCTAGTAAATATTAAATCATCACATAAAGACAAACAAAGAGAATATCAAAATTTTTAACATATAAAGCATACTCATGTTGATAACGGGAAAATCCATTGTCTCAAAAGTACTTGTCAATGTGGCTACTCCACACTCTTGGTGCTTGCTTTAAGCCATACAACGCCTTATTCAATTTTAAAATTTTTTCTCTTCATCTTTGACAACAAAACTCATTGGTTGCTCAACATAGGCATCCTCCTCAAGATAACCATTTAGAAAAGCCGACTTAACATCAAGTTGAAAAATTTTCCACTCCATTTGAGTTGCTATAAAGAGATAAGAATACGAATTGTCTCCATACAAACAATTGGTGCATACACTTCATCATAATTAACTCCATGTTTTTATTTATACCCTTTCACAACTAATCTTGCTTTGTACCTTTCCACCTCCCTTTTTTGCATTCTTCTTAATTTTAAACACCCACTTGACTCCAATTGCTTCATGACCCTTAGGAAGTTTTGTTCACTCCCAAGTGTCATTCTTCTTGATAGCATTAATTTCTTCCTCCATTGTTTGTCTCCACCTTTTATCTTCCATAGTTTCATCAAAGGTTAGAGGTTCACTGCAAAAAAAAAAAGACAAAAGAAATCATTTATAATTTTAGTTTCATCATAAATCTCTTCAAGACTTCTTATTTTTCTTAGTCTTTCACTTGAGCTCCCTTCAGAAAATGAGGCCTCATGAATTGAAGTAGTCGATGAAAAAGGTGGAGTAGAAAATTCATTTTGTGGTACATCTTCTTGATCAATTTCTTCAAAATAGGGAAAGCAATCATAATTTCCTTCTTCTTTCTCCCAATTCCATGTCTCTTCTTCATCAAATTCTACACCTCTACTTACAATAATCTTCCCATTGTTTAGATTTTACAATTTGTAGCCCTTTGAATTTGCACCATAACCAATGAACACATTTTTCACACTTCTATTATCAAGTTTGGTTTTTCCTTGGTTGGGTACATGAGCAAATGCAATGCTCCCAAAGACTCTAAGATGATCAACTTTTGGCTTCACTCTACTCCATGCTTCTTGAGGTGTTTGACCTTTGACATTCTTTGTAAGAGAACAATTGGACAAATAAACTGTACAAGAAACAACTTCAGCCCAAAATTCCTTGGGCATAGACTTAGCTTTCAACATACATCTATCCATATTCCAAATTGTTCTATTTTTTCTCTTTACCACCCCATTTTGTTGTGGAGTTCTAGAAACCGTTAAAGGGCGACAAATCTGTTGGTTCCAGAGGAGAATCTAGAAGGGGGTTGAATAGATTAACCAAATTATTTTCCAAAAACTTTTCTATTCAACAGTATCAGAGTAATTTAAATATGTCCCTTTTCAGAAATTTTCAAAATCTACCTTGTTTAGTAAAAATGAGTTTTTCAAGAATTCAACTCTTTTAATGTATTTGATAGTAAACTTGATATATAGCAATTCCTTCAATAATGGGTTACAATTGCAATAAGTGAAAATACAATATGAATTGCACCAACAAGTTTATCAAACGCAAAGGAAATGAGTAGATAAAGAATTGAATCAGATTTCAAACCCACAACTCTTATATCAATTACCCAAGCCCAATATCAAAATAAAAGTATTGTCAACTGTAATCCGTTGCAAGAAATGTTTCAACTGCAAAAGCTCAATCAATACTTTTATGTGTGGTGTACATGTACTGAGATTTTAGTAGAAAGCAGATTAGCGGAAGAGTAAATCTGAAAAATGGATGTAGGTCAAGTTGATCGAACTAGTATAAATCATTGTGCAATTTCTCTCTTCCTATACTATTTAATTTTGAATTTTATTAAGATCAATATCTTAATAAAATTCAAAATTAAATAGTATAGGAAGAGAGAAATTGCACAATGATTTATACTAGTTCGATCAACTTGACCTACATCCATTTTTCAGATTTACTCTTCCGCTAATCTGCTTTCTACTAAAATCTCAGTACATGTACACCACACATACAGATTTTACACCCGGAAAGATTCAAACCACACAAAAAAAGGCTTCCTCTTGCACCCCACAAGAGTTTGCTAAATTGTGACACCCTGCCACTCACAACACCCTGTTGCAAAATTTTACAACAATCTCAAGAACACCTCAAGAGATTGTGCAAAAACACAAAATAGGGTATAGAAAAATATCACCTATAGTGATGAATACCCAACAAGATAGATCAAATCTTAATGTAGTTTTTTTCTCGAATCTTGAATTTCTTGTACTTCAAATCATAAAAAATGAGTATAGTTCTTAGAGAGAATTTTGGTAAAATAGTTAAGAACAACAAACATTCAATGGACCTTTTGAAAGTTAGTTAAAATCAATTTTGAAAATGCTTTTATATGAGTTTTAAATCAGGGTAATCGATTACCTACTTGATTACCTGATATCTTGCTCAAAACTAGTCCAGAATGCAAGTTCTCTGTATTAATTGATTACCACTGTAGGTAATCGAATGCCACAGAGAGCAGTAATCTCAATACTCAAATTTCTCAAAGGGTAATTGATTACCGTAATAAGGTAATCGATTAGCTTACCAGAATTTTCACTTTTGAAGATTTTTCAGCATTTCCCAGCCTATGCAATCTATTTCTAAACTCCCTAAACACATTCTGATGTCTATCTAAACACACAACACAAGTATCTCACCTATCAAATGTGTTTAGTACTATAAAATTGATTTGTGAAAAAACTAAAAATCAAAAGCATCATACATCTTCAAAATCAAAACCTCAAAGAACTTCAAAGGACTTGATGATTCTTCAAGCTTTCCAAGCCTTTAATTCCAACAGAATCCCATTATCTTTACAAAACTCATTGAATTTTTTTTATGTGAATTCGCCACCTCTGTCAGATCTTAGAGCTTTGATTACATAACCACTCTCCTTCTCAACAAGGGCTTTAAAATTTTTAAACATTACAAATGCCTTAGATTTTTGTTTCAAAAAATACACTCAAGTCTTCCTACTAAAATCATCTATAAAGAGCAAAAAATATTTATTTTTACCAAAGGATGGAGGATCAATTGGCCCACACACATCCGTGTGCACAAGTTGGAAAGACTCCTTTGGTCTTGATTCAACTTCTTTAGGAAAGCTTCTTCTTGCATGCTTTCCAAGGAGACATGTTTTACACAACTGATTGGGATGATTGATTTGAGGCACGCTTTCACCATCTTCTCATCTCCTAAGGTCTTGAGTGCTCCAAAATTCAAGTGACCAAACCTCATATGCCAAGACCATGCTACATCTTTTATGTTAGTTTTCAAGAATTTTGCTTCATCGGTGTTTATGTTCAAAGTAAATATTCTATTTCTTGACATAAAAATCTTAGCAATTAAATTAGAATTTTGGTCTTTAAGTCATAAACAATTATCTTTTATGATAACTTCATATTCCTTCTCAACAAGTTGTCCCAAACTCAAAATATTACTTTTTAGTTTAGGAACATAATAAACATCCTTAATTAATTTGTGAGCACCATCTTTTAAGGAAATTAAAATATTACCTTTCCCTTGGATTTGTACCTTAGAAGAATCACCAAAGGAAACATTTTCCTTTACCTTCTCTTCAAGCTCCACAATTTTTTCTTTATAGTCACACATGTGATTGCTTGCTCCATTATCAAGATACCACAAGCAATTATCATCACCTTCTTCATTGTTAAATGTTAGCAATAATGTTGGCTCTTCACCTTCTTTTTTATCATTAACAAGATTGGATCTTTCTTCTACATTGTTTCTACATTCCCAAGAAAAATGATCATACTTATGGCAATTGTAACATTCAATATTTGATTTATCATACCTCTTTTCATTTGTTCTTTAATGATTGCGTCTATCCCTTCTTCTTCTTCTTCCACGGCTTTTGGTTGGTTGATAACTTCTTTCATTATTATCAAAATTGTCATGATCTCCTCTTCCTCTTCCTCTTCCATGGTCACGTCTACGTCTTCTTTGACTTTTTTCTCCATTTTCTTTCAAAGAAACTTTGGTTTTTAGGACTTGCTCTAAAGGCTCATTATGTCTTCTTTTCAACCTTTCTTTATATACTTGAAGAAAACCCAATAATTGGTCCACAATCATTGATTCTAAATCTTTTGATTCTTCAATTTCACAAACCACAAAATCATATTTTGCAGTTAAAGAGCGAAGGACTTTTCTACCACACGAACATCTTCCATCTTCTCTCCATAACGTCTCATTTGGTTTACTACCATCATCACCTTATTGCCAAAATTCGAAATTGACTCAGACTCTTTCATATGCAAGGATTCAAACTCTCCATGAAGAGTTTGTAGACGCACCTTCTTCACCTTGTCAACACCTTCAAGGGAAGTTCTCAAAATCTCCCCAGTTTTTTTAGAGATGACTGCATTTGACACCATTTCAAATATAATTTCATCTAAACCTTGGTAGATGAAAGCAAGTGCTTGTTGATCCTTCTTGTTCATCCTTATCAAAATCTCCCTCTCATTTGGTTGTAGAGTATCCTCATTTTTAGGTTGGATATAACTTTTTTCCACAATATCCCAAAATCTTGGGAACCTAATAAGACTTTCATCTGACAACACAATTATCATAATTTCCATTGGTTAGACAAGGAAATTAAAACAAATTCAAGGCATTATTATTTGTTATCTCTCAACTCATCAAGTGTTTCACTTTTACCTTACTAAGTATTTCACTTTGTTTTTTTTTTTTCACTTTTCATAACCATAGCTCTTATGTCACTTTGTTAGAGTTTAGGGTTTAGGGAGATTCTCATTACTTGGCACCATCTAACTACATGACTTGACACTTATTGATAATAAAGTTACCAACCATTACATAATAACATAACAACATAAAAACAAATAATGACATAACATCTTGATTAAAAGTGATTACACAAAATAAATTTCTTTTAAACCTATAACGCATAATTCTTCAATTCACAATTTATTTCTAATTATTATTTCTAATAGTTACTAGACAATAAATATAAATTTTTTTGTTCTTCTTTAAGAAAAGAATAGTATTTGTAATAACACGTAGTTTAAAGACTAAAACAATAAAGCACCTTTGTAATTCACATCATTCCAACGTGACAAGCTTTTCTGAGAAAGTATTAATACGCTAACAACATGTTTGCATTTAGTTTGGGATCCTCGTTTTTTTTTTATAAGTGTGTTGAGATGATCACTCACAAAATTAATTTTAATTTGATTATTTTTACAAGTTATTAGTAAAATTTTAATATGAATTTATTTATCTAACACAAGATGTATCTAAAGTCATTTTAACTCAAAATTAATTTTAGGCCCAAAATCAATTATTTGACTTTGAACAAAATGTGAAAATTTATCTAACTTCATATCCATAAGTATTTCAACATCATTACGGAGAATCCAATATAAAATCAAAGACACTAAATTTACATTAAAAAATCTCTAATGATGCAAACAAAAAGGTATTTTGTTTCAAATTGATATGCCTCCACCACAGAGAATGGCCAACCAAATAGACACTAAACATCTTATACACAGACACCATCGATCACGAAGGTTGAGCCACAACAGTATTTTCTTCAATATTTTCTTTGTTCTTAAGTAAATTTTAATTTGGGTAAAATATATTTTTTCATTTATTTATTTTCCATCAAATTTGAGTTTAGTCCCTATACTTTTAAAATTGATTATTTTGATCTTGCGTTATGAATTTACATTGTGTTTGGATAATTGTTTAACAGATTCAATACATGTTCCCACTTTTTAAAGCATCCAACGAAAAAGTAACTCTCTCATGTGGTTGGAGAAAATAGTATTTTGTATTAACTTCAACAGCTTTCTAAGCACACACTTTGTCTCCTTCCTTTAAGGATGTTAACACTATTAACAAAAATTGATAGTATGACATTTGAAAATATAATTTATGACGATAGTTATAATCCATTCCAAAGGTTTTTGTTTTTAGCAATTTCAAACTATCAGAAATTATTTGTCTAAAAGCATTATTTTATATATATATATATATATATATATATATATATATATATATATATATATATATATATATGTTTTCTATTGGTATATAACTATTGAAAAATATAAGTAATAATATTTAGCCATGAATAAATGTTAAATTCAAATATAGCGATTTATTCTAGCAGAAATTGCACTTTCAAATAATTACAATATAAATTTTTGTTAAGTCACTAGACAATTCAATATCCTTAAATTTTGGTGATTGAAAAATAAAAATTATATTAGTGTTAAGTGTTTTATTTTAGATATACAAATGTAAAATAGATATATAAGCAAAAACAAGCATAAATATTATATGTAAGCAACAACAGACACAAATGTTAATAACACGTAGAGTAGATAGATATACCATGAACTGACAAAATAAATCACATGTTGAAAAGTACAATTAGTAGGCTTTATGCATATGTATTTATCATTCAAGGACAAATAATATATTTATTTTGTGTCCAAGAATGTTTCTTATTGATTTACAAGACACAAAAAATGTGAAAATAAGAAGTACAAAAATATAAGTTCAATGTATCAAGAGGTGAATTTTACCTTGATCAAAGTGATTAGATATAATTCTGAATATTCACGAAGTCAACTAGTACAAAAAGAGATCACTAGAGTGTTTCATAATATAAATGTTACTAGTTAGTGAAAAACAATTAATGTTGCATTAAATACTCAATCGGAAGAATTAGACAAAGATACTCCCAAGATGCATACTTTTAGCCTTCATAAGTCACATCTATTAACTTTTCTTAAAGATTATAAATACCAAGTGTTGGAGTTTTTGAAGGATATAGACCTCGTTTGGAAGAGCTTATAGTATAAAAGTTTATTCAATAAGAATTTTTTACATAAGAGTTTATAGTATAAACTCTTAAATTCAATAAGCTATTTGTGTTTGGATATACAAATTTAAAAGTTCTAATATGAAAATAAAGTGTTTGAATATATATATATATATATATATATATAGAGAGAGAGAGAGAGATAGATCGATAGATTAAGAGAGAGGGAGAAAGGGAGGGAGAGAAAGAGAGATGGGGGAGAGGGATTGGGAGGGAAAGGGGGGAGAGAGAGATAAAGAGAGGGAGAGGAAGAAAAGGAATGAGAGAGATGGAAAGAGATACAGAGAAACTCAGTAGCAAATTTTAATTATAGGAGAGACAGAAAAATGAGATGTGAGAATTGAAGGAAATGCGAATTTTCAATAAGTTTAAAGCAACTTTTTTTCAGAAAGCTATTCTAAATAACTTATTCAAATAAACTTAAAACAACTTATGTACCCTATATAAGGGCTTTTATAAATTTATCCTAACACTTGTATAAGTATTTATATGATAAGATAAACTCAAATGAACTGTAAATAAGCTCTTCTAAATACATAACAAGTTTTTAAATTGTTTTCTAGGCACAAATTTCATTCATTCTTATAAAGATTTCCTTTTTTGTAGATATTCTCAATTCATTTGTACATATGAGAGTTTGACTTATTCTTCATTATACATTCATTTTGTAAGACATAGATAGTTATTTTATGCCTTGTAAACCACTAAATCATTTGATTTAGTAATAAATAACTTAAAGAGAATATTTGCGTTGTAACTTAAAGAGATTAATGAAAAGATTTGAGATAAGCTTGAAGAAACTTAGGAAATAATGTTTGTATATTTTTTAGAAGATAATGAAATGAGTTGCTAAGGAACTGGACATAGTCTCGAGGTTGAGACAAACTAGTATAAAAATGTTGTGCCTTTTTGTTTAACTAACCTTGATTTGTGACTCTGTTTTAGAAATTTCATTACCACGTTTGAGATATTATCCGTTTGAGATATTATCCACTTTGGAACTTAGTGACTCTCTTACAATTTTGTTCTGAGAAAACACCTCGATGGAACACTTTCAAGGATCAATGATATTTATAAATGACCATTAACCTTGATTTCTAAGTAATGTTAGACTTTGGACGTACTATAACACTACTATATCTTTTTACTATATTATTTTATTATCCTTTTAATACTTTATAAGAAAATTATTAAAATAAGACATTATTCATGAGTTTAAAACGTGAATTTTTTTTCATATTTTTCTAGTAATCATTCTTTCATTAGTAAACTAAATAAAATACCATTTTACTTATCTTGTACTGTTGTACTTACTAATATTAATATTATCAACTAGCACAGTGACTATGCTTATATACAAGATTATTCAATTGATAGTTATATTTGTTAACGTGTAAATAATACTTTTTTGATTTTAAAATAAGTGATGTGAATGCCGAAGACAATGTCTTTTCATTTTTTGTAATGTTTCATTAATTTAGGAATTAATGTAACATGCAATTAATCATGTGTGATAATTGCGTGATAATAGAGTATTTAATTTTTCTTTTGGGAGTTACGATTTTGAACAGTAACCTAATTCTATAAATAGGGGCTGAATTGTACTCTAAGGAGAACCATTGAATTAGTGAAATTATATTTGGGTTTTACCCTTTTGTGAGAGATGAATTTCTCTTTAGAACTTATCAAGGAATTTTTCCTTGTGGCGTTCTCCTAGACTTATCAAGGGTAAATCACCATCCTTGTGGCGTCATATGACTTATCTTCCATCCTTGGAAGTGGCGTCATTTATCTTTTCGTTAAACCATTTTCATCCTTTCCATTTTCTTGTTTACCCAATTCTCATTGTTTTGTTAACTTATTACCTTCCAACCTAGATAGATCCGCAAAACGAATTCAATCCCTCTGGATTTCTATCAGTTGGTATCAGAGCTTCGGCTCTAGGTTTAGAACTATGGTGGATATTTTTTATACAAGGTGTTTAATCGAAGGTCATTTGTGTTTATTTGCAGTTGATGAAGAAAGTTATAGCAACGTGGTGAGCGAAAGATTAGTGAATAAACTTAACTTACCAACGAGTCTTCATCCTAGACAAACTAAGTTTAGATTCACAATTGGAAAATATGTGGAGGAAGTGACATGCGATATTGTTCCCATGGACTCATGTCATTTTCTTTTAGGGAAACCTTGGTTGTAGGGTAAAAAGATAAATTCTGAAAGACTTTCAGTTTCTTTGGTGCATGAAGGACACAAACTTAATTTGAAATTTCTGACACCAAGTGAAGTTTGTGATAATCAACATAAGTTGAAGGAGAAAATAGAAAAAGAAAGAGAAGAAAAGAGAAAAATAGAAAAAGAAAAGAGTGAAGAAGAAGAGAGAGAAAAGGAAAGACAAAGACAGAAAAAGAACTATAAAACTTTAACTGCTATTGATTTTTCTTCTTCTCTTGATATTATAAATGCACAGGATCATGAGTATACAACGCACAAATGGTCATGGGTAAGGAAGAAAAATATTGATATCACTCCTAGAGCGTCATTGTACATTGAGTCCACTGTTGAAATTCAAACTCATGAGAAAAATTTTCAAGTCTGGGTCTAGGCACCAAAAAGGAGAAATTCTTTGATGCATGATTTTTTACAAGTTGTATTTGATCCTGGAGGTTGTTTTGTTCGTTATAAGTGAATAAAATTTGTAGGAAAATAAAGTCATAGATTCGGGGACGATCTTTTCGAAGAAGGAGGGAATGATGTGAATGCCGAAGACAATGTCTTTTCATTTTTTGTAACATTTCATTAATTTAGGAATTAATGTAACATGCAATTAATCATGTGTGATAATTGCGTGATAATAGAGTATTTAATTTTTCTTTTGGAAGTTACGATTTTGAACAGTCACCTAATTCTATAAATAGGGGCTGAATTGTACTCTAAGGAGAACCATTGAATTAGTGAAATTATATTTGAGTTTTACCCTTTTGTGAGAGATGAATTTCTCTTTAGAACTTATCAAGGAATTTTTCCTTGTGGCATTCTCCTAGACTTATCAAGGGTAAATCACCACCCTTGTGGCGTCATATGACTTATCTTCCATCCTTGGAAGTGGCGTCATCTATCTTTTCGTTAAACCATTTTCATCCTTTCCATTTTCTTGTTTACCCAATTCTCATTATTTTGTTAACTTATTACCTTCCAACCTAGATAGATCCACAAAACGAATCCAACCCCTTTGAATTTATATCAATAAGTCTCGTATTTGAAAAAAAAAAGTGTTTTAAAATAAGTGTCATATTTAAATTTTTAAATAATATTATTTTTCATTAATAGTGTATTTTAGCTTTTCATTATAATATTATATTAATATTAGCTTTGTTACTCTTTCTGTTCTAAAATTATAATTATTTAAGGTTAGTAGACAGTATTAAATTAATTAATATATTTGTAAATTATAATTTCTTATTTGATGAGTTTTGTGTTAGAGTTTAATTGGTATACAATGTCAGTGTAAAGATTTCTACACAGACAGTCAATCACAATCATTCATTCATGGTAGATTTGTTGATTTTACTCATTACTATTTTAAAAAGTCACATAAATGAAAGTAATGATTGACTGTCAGTGTAAAAATCCTTTACACTGACAGTCTATACCAATTAAACTTGTTGTGTTATTAGTATCATCATTAAGTATCAATATTTTTTATTTATGGTCATTCATTTACTTAAGTAGTCTAAAATTTAATACATTACTAAATGGAGATATCAAGAAGGCTTAACTTAGTTGGTTGAAAATGATAGGTGAGTTGTTATAAACTCTCTAACATTGTCTTCAACTCCTATCAAAAGTATAAAAAAAAAAAAACAAACTAAAGTAAGTAAGGCTATACTTGGAAAAAGGTTAAAAATATAATATTACAATATGTATAGTTTGGAACAAAACTAAAATTATAACATCACTATAGTTTTGGAGTTAATCATTGCTCTCTCTTTCTTCCATTAATTAATTTTTCTTGATCCTTATAAAAAAACTTAAGACTACACTTATTTTAAAAGTTACAGAAAATTATATTTTATTATTTTTGTAAATTGAGAGATAGTAATAAATATGATGTAAATTTAAGTATTAGAAAATGTGATATTATATTGATGAACATGAATCATAGGCAAATTTAAAAAATCTACAACTTAAAATCCTAAAAATAAATAATAATAGAAAATAATGTGATTAAAAAATTTTCATGCAAGCAGTTGCTAGACGAAAATTTTGTTTGACTTTGCAAAATACAATGATTTTGTCTATAATAGTGTCAAGTAAAATTGTCTTTTATAAATGGTAATTGTAGTGTTTGTAATAAAATAACTTAAAATCTATTTAATTTACAATATTATTTAGTAAATAAAATTTTTAATATTTAAAAATATAAAAGATAAAACATAAAATAAAAAAGATAAAACATAAAATAAAAAAGAAAAAACATGATATAATAAAAGAAAAAAAAGAAGTCAAGTAAGATTGACCTTCATTAATGATATTTGTAATTCTTTAAATAATAAAACTAATTCAATTTATAATATTATTAAGTAATTTAAAACTATTATGTGTCTTAAAATATGTATAATAAATTAATTTTAATATATTTATACTTTTTCCCCTAAATCATATACCACAATTGAGTGTCTCCCTATCCATTTAGAAACTAAAATTTTGCTCATGGAAAAAATCGAGCATTGTTTCTTTTACTAACTAATTGGGTTTAAACCTAATTTAGTGTATGTTTTATCACTCATAATAATTTTTTAGTAAGATTATCTCCTATAAATGATATAGTCGCTTACTATTTTGTAAATATATATATATATATATATATATATATATATATATATATATATATATATATATATATATATATATATATATAAAAGGAGTATAATTTTGAACATCAAAGAAATTAAATATAACTTCTCCCACTAACATTAAGATCATTATTAATTAATAAATATTAAGCATGACTTCTCCCAATAAACTGCAACTCACTGTTGTCACTTAACCTCCCTCCAAGTCTAAAACTGCAACTTTTTCTAACACCTTAATTCATTTTTTATTTCATGCTAATGGTTTTGTAATCACTCAAGTCCAATAAGTTCAATAGGTGTCTCAAAACAACTTAAAATAACAATTAAGGGAGTGTTTGTTACGAGTTTTAGTATTATATTTTCAAAAATTTCATTTCTAAAATAATAAAATTAAAAATATTATGCTTGTATAAATTTAAAATTATGTTTGACTATATTTTTATATTCCTTTGAATGTTTTTTAATTTTAAAATAATTTAAGTAAAAAAAAAAAAAAAGAAGTCACATGTATTTATAAGTAACTCTTAATATTTTCTTAAACTTTCTTACCCTGAATAAAATGTAGAAAAATAAAAATTTAAAACATTCTCCAAGATAAATGAATAAAATTTCAAAACTTCCAACAAATATGAAAATACTATATTTTGATATCTACATTTTTTAGGATAGTATTTTAATCCATGAAACAAACTTCTCTTTAAAAACGCCATAATTATGTGATATGATACTTGTATTTTTAATTACTTTTCAATTTATTTTATATAAAATAAATTATGTGGTGATCAAACTGCAAATGTGACCTGTGGATTAGTCCCGTTCATGGTTAAAAGAAACTCACCCGATAATTATTTTGAAAAGAGATCTATTGTGATGATATTGTTCAAGTGACCTAAATGAGTCAATGGACCTCCTATTTTTCTCAAGACATAAACACGGAAGAGATGTCAAGAGTAATTTTCCAATCGCAATATGAAACTCAGTAAAGTGTGTTTTGCATCAGCAATTAGGCTTCTTATTCATCTACCTACTTGGTAATAAGCAAGAAGCTTCTCTTGGTTCACTTTCTAACCCCGGCTAGGTTGTTGAATCCTTGAATTACTTCAGAAAATATTCTCGTTACATGAAAGCAACAAGTGAACGTTACAAATTGACACAACAAGAACGAGGGAAAACCATCACAAGGGAGGAGAAAAAATAACGTATACTTCCGTTTTGTAGTTTTACAAAGAAAGTATACGACGAAAAATGGTGAATCCCACTTTACCTACCATTACAGCTTCACAACTCACAAATGTACCTCATGAAGGTGACCATGCACTGGAACAATATCTGAGAGCTAATCATTATGAGTCAGAATACATTACAATTCACGGGGAAAAAAATACACAATATAAATCTGAGAACCAATTGAAATTTGAAAGTGAACGTAAAAAATATCATGTGGTATCTGGAAGGCATTCAGTAACATTTCTAACATGCCTTGCAACTTTTCATGCAGTATCCAGGAAGGCCTGGAGATCCAACCATATATTCGGGATTATTAGTGCATTCTCCAAGGGTAGCCCATTTCTCACAGTTTTCATGCTTATCATTGCAATCCCCTCCATCTCCCACCATCTTGTCAAACGAGTCCACATGAATCCATTTTGTTGCTGACCATTTCTCACCTTCAATTACAGGGCATCCTGCATGTAGACTGTTTGTGTCTGGTATAGCATTTGGGTAGAGACTAAAGAAAAGAAGTGCATCCCCTCTTCGTGGTTTCACTGTGAATTGCTCAGGACAAGGAAGGAAGGAAGGAAACAATGATCATTTAACATGATTTGACAGGCAGCGTATGTAGTTTGGCACATTAATACAGAAGAAAAACCATATAGATTGATAGAAGTAATTAAGTATTTGTCCAGTTGCCCACCTGCTATTCCTTTTCGTGCACACTCTGAGAGATCATCATTTGCTTCAGAACCCCTGCGACGTGGAGATTCCTGTAACCAGAATTATAAAGTTATCTTATCAAAGTTAGCTACTAGAAGTTAAAGGTTGAAACAATTTTATTTGACTCCAAAAGTTTTTGCTCAGTCTAAAGGCATAAATATAATCTCACAAGACATTTTATGTAACTTAAATATTGAATACTAGACATTCAGTTGACACGAAAAATTGTAGAACTATTTAAAATTATGGAGACACCAAGAAAAATATTTTCAGAACTTATAACCGCAATGATTTTTCAGGATTATAGTTTTATTTGGAAGGAAGTATTACTGTATTAGAAATACTAGACATCTTCACACAAAAAAAAAAAAAAAAAAAAGAAATACTAGACATACCTCAGCATTAGGGAACACTGTTTCACCACCTTTGGTTACATCGGTGAGATACATGAGAACTGTGGCAACTCGGTGTCCACCCCGAGCTATATTAACTTTATCAACAAAGTAATCATAATGAGGATCATATTTCTGCCCATGCTCATATCTTAATACTTGTATGTCTTCTCCATTTTCTGAAATTCAATAATCAAATACTGTAAGGAATTGAATATTGCCTCCTTTTTTCTTTTTTTTTTTCATTGGGGGTTAGGTTAGGGGAGGGGAGAGAAGATGGAAATGCATTTGCATTATTTAACGTAGACAAAATAAGTTAATTTATAGGTTTTTTGGTACATGATTTATAAAGACTATTTGCACAAGATACTTGTGATTCATAATAACTATTCTTTGGTCCCTCTGTTTCTGATTTACTCCAGTAATCTTTTAATGCTTTAAATCTCTTAGAAGTTGCCATGGTACCTGATGGATATAGTTCTTAATTATTATGGTGAGTTGTGAAGCATTTATTATATATTGATTATGTAACAAATGTTTATGATTCTATTAAATATAACCAGCAGCCAATTGAATGCTTGATGGGTACCATACCCAGGAAAGAAGAAGGGGGGATGGGAGAGTAATGCCGGTCATGCTTTCCATATTCAATAGAAAAACAGTTTATTTTACTTTATGCTGATTTTTTAAGAATATAAAAGTCAAATTTTTTTATTAGGAAATAAATTAATATAGGGCCTGTTTGAAAACTAAATTCAATCATAAAAATGGGATATTTGCACGGAGAATAATTTAATGGAATTGGTTCAAAACCTTCTAAACTTCTATTTAAGTAAAAACATTCCACACAAATAAGATGTCACTAGATGCAATAAACATCAGCTTCCTTGTTTAAATTATTAAATTATAACAGATTTTTTAATTTAATTGGGACAATTTTAAAGCTCATTGTGGCATTTAGTAGAAGTTTAGAGGAATGAGAATTGCAATAAACAATTCAATGCATCACAGTCACAATAGGGCTTTGCTAACATGCAGAATAAGACAGGAACTGAAACTTTGGAGGGCCGCAGTAGGCAGGCAGATGAAAAAGAGAGAATATGGTCCCTAACCTTGAGTTTGGTTGCACAGAAAGGGTGAGAAATAGTAGAGAAATTTCCACCATGTACTATGAATCACACACTTCATTCACTCTACTTTAATTCAAATATTTTCATTCTATTCATTCACTCTTGCCATGTTTTTTATAGCCCCTGTTTAAAAGACTTCATTTTAAAGGCAAAGACTACAGTTACCATAACAAAACAACAAGTAACAAGATACAGAGAATAATATAAGACAACCTTCTCATTCACTTGTAACGTTAATGTTGCGGGCCAAAAACTAAATTAAGCCAGACATTATAGGAGAAAAACCAACAAATTTTAACAAAGGACAATCATAATTGCAGTTGACCCAATCACATGCAAGTAAAAACCAGTATCAAGTATCAGCAGGGCAATGAGAAAAGTTCCACAGCAAAAAGCACATTTCCATCATGATTTTATATATGCCATACCTTTTGGAAGAAAGGTCCATGACGAAATCTTATTCTCAATACCAGCAACAATGGGATCCTATAAAATAACTGAACAGAGTAAAAAACAGTTCATAGAAAGTACACAGCACAGCTTTTCTTTTCTATAATATGAATTAAAAATTGAACCCACCAAAGTTCAAACAACAGAACAAATCTAAAAATCCCCCATGGTGTCTACAAAACCTGTCAAAAAGTCAGACAACTCACAAACCCAATCAGAATATTCTTCCAAACTCACCATGTAATTCTTCTATAAAACAGTCCTTATTCCCTAACTCACCATGTAAAAGCAAAAATAAAACTATGGTTGGAATTGACTTTTCAAATCGCTAGAATGATCAGTGCAATCAATTTAACTCTCATATTTCCCGTGGATGCAGGTTCAATTCCACTTCACGTCACTAAAATCTTACTCGGTGTGCAAACCTCCGAAGGGAAAATCCTTGAGGCTTAGATACTAGTTGCAAACATATAACCGGTTAAATCTGCTTGCGCTTTAGACCTGTGAAGTTATTATTTGAATGGGCCTGTACTTGTAGTCCCAGGGCCCTACCTGGCAGTATTAGAATTTAGGAGTGACTCCCCGTTTTACCATTTTTAGCACAGAAAAAAAGAAGAAGAAAAAAGTAAAGACTTATAACCATTAAATTAACCTGATGTTTCTTTGTAGTTACATTACAGCCCCACACGCACCAAGTATAAGATTGATGCAGGATCTACCACTCGCACAGAAAATTCAAATATAAAGGCAATTAATGGTAACAAATGAAGAAAAGGGAAGCAACCTTGTTCTTGGGAATGAACATGCCGGAGCTGGTTCTAACTTCACTCAACTTGCTCTCGCCGGACAAATTATCAGCCACAGCGGATCTCTTGAGCTCCGATTTGGCGATGGAAATCAAGTGGTCGCATTCCAATTCCGTGAGGAAACCCTCGTAAACGAAAGCCCTGCACCAAACGCATCCAAATCATTGTCTCACTAATACCAAATTGAGTTTTCATAAGTGCAGAAACACTGACAAACCTTGGTTTCCACGAAATTTGTTTGACCTTGGAAGGGTCGATGATCGCACTTGCGGAGCCAGCGTAGGAACTCCATGCTTCCTGCCATTGCAACATCAACGCCAGCGCTGATACCACCCCACACCAAACCCTACTCATTTTCGTCTCCCTTCCCTTTCAATTCCCAACCAACTTTCTTTGTTTTCTTTACACCACAACCATTTAACCATCATCAAACTGGTAAAGACACTTTGACTTTTATAATGCTTTTTCTCATCATTAATTTCATTCTTTAAGTCATTTTTCCCATAGTTAAAAAAAAAAAACAACAACAACAACACATTGGACCACATGTTTGTTTGCTTAGACAAATAATAGGTTGCAAATTTCTTTTCTACCCTATTTAAAACCAAATCAAATTAAATTAAAAATCAAGAATTGCAAAAAAAAATAAAATTATCTTACTTTAGAATGCTTTAATTTTCAAATCACACTAGTCAGCTTCTGATATAACATTTTGAAATCACATTAAACAGTATACCCTTAGTCTTTAATTGTTACAGCAAAAAAATATTGTAAAAAAAATTTATTTTTATCATTTTTTTTTTTGTAAATAAATAATTCGTGAATAAATATTTATTTAAAAAATAATAAAGACTTTTAAGATTGTTATTGTATTTAATTTAATACGTTAAAAATAAATAAATATTTTATGTAAAAACTGTTCTTTTTTTATAGATTTTTCATTGAAATTTTTTTTCTATTGCTTGTTTTTCAATAAGCAATTTTTCTTTCATTTTATGTAGATTTTTTTTTATGATGTCTAATGTTTATAAATATTTCTATCTGTTGTGTTTAGTTTTTCTTTTATAATTTTATTAAATATAAATTGAGGAAATTATACTAAGTGAGTTTGATCTTTGAAGCATGTAAGATTTTTTTTAGCGGTAAATTTCTAACAAGTTTTTCATATAAAATTTGTGCAAAAGAACAAAAGTTAAGTACTATTTCAAAGTTTAAATATTTTTCGATTACAGTCATGGCAACAAAGATTTTCAAAGTATGTTTTTAAAATTCTTAATAATAATAGAATTTTTAAATCACAAAACTGAACAAAGTTAATTGCTATTATTCAGAATTTATAATTAATTTAAAACAAATCAAATTACCATATTTTTATCTTTTTAATTTGGTACGCAATAATTTTAGACCTAAAACCATATCTAATCACACTTCCAACATGAAAAAAGTGATTCATTGTTTAGTGAATAAATAGTGTTTTAAAACTTGATTCAAAATCAATCAACACTTATTTTACCTAGTCAATAAAAAAAACACTTGTTTTAACTGGACAGATTTTGTTTTGAAATTTGTATTTGAAAACTAAAAGCTATAAACACTTACAACCATCTCCATGTCCCAGCAGTAACACTACGGATGAGATATATTAATAAAAATCACTTAACACAAATCGAAGAAATTATGGAAATTTTCTGGTTACAACAGAAATTAAACAACTTGCTGAAAATGGTATTTGGAGATGATGATCATTGACGCTTCGTGGAAATGGGTAATCCTCATCTAAGGCAACCATCAGGGCTTTAATTTGGCTTCAGAAAGTATAGCAGAATTTCATGATCACTTTGACTAATAAAACTATTGACAAACATGCTACATCCACACGAGGTTATGCCTCTTCGGTGTCTTTGTTAACCCCTTCAATCCATGCTCTGTACAGCTCTAGATCGTCTATCAAAATGTGCTCTTTAAGTTCAATTTTCAACTTCTGTAGTTCCATGTACACACATATCTGATTCACAGACACCCCATACGCTAGATATTATCTCCTTCTTCATCTGTAACAGAGCTATCGCAGCCTAGAATAGTCTCCATATGTCGATCCCTCTCACTCAAAAGCTTTGTTGAGTTGTACTCTTCTGCATCTAAGAGTTCTTCAGAGTATGTCCTCTGAAGTTTTGATTTCGCTCGTTCTTTCACGATTCTTAAGCTATCTTCGTCCCCTCTTAGTATATCTAACACCTGCATCCATCCAATCACCAAAAAACACAAACATTGAAAGCTTTTGTTTTTTTATTTTCTTGGCCAAAGTCAAACACAGGATCAAAGCTGAATCTTTTTTGAAGCTACTATTCGTATACATGTTAGGGTCATTTGGGGCAAAATGAATGATATTATGGAAATATGACTGAATTCTATTAATTCAGATAAGTGGTTGGTGCAAAGATGCTTGGACAAGTCAACCTGCTCTAGCAATCTATTAAATATATAAAGAACATGCCTGGCTCATGTCCGGTCGCTGTATTGAAGACTGGTCTACACAAAGAGAAGCTGTTAAGATTACAAGTTTCATCTGCTCTTTATCATAAGCATCGGCCAAAACTGGATCCACGAGCTCTTTGATGTTATTTTCAGATAACAAAGGTTTTGCCTGCAATAATTATTTTGTAGAAGGTAGATTAAAATTGGAGTTTAATTTCTATGCACTGTTGAGTCTATATACGGTCAACCCATTAGAATATATGTTAAGTATGATTCTTAAGAAAGTTATTTTAAAACCAAAAACTTAACATGCATAACAATTGTGTGTTCAATGACATTGTAGAAACCTTTATCCTGTCATGCATCGACCATTTACTTTTAATATTAAACATTTTCCTTGTCAAAAGGATTAACAAAATTTAGCATTTGTATGAGCAAAGTTAGACATACATACCCACATCACCAGACTTTTCTGTGAGCTATCCAAAGCTTGTCTACCAGTAATGAGCTCCAATAATAGCACGCCATAAGCATAGACATCTGTCTTTTCATCTACTATACCATGCATGAAGAATTCTGGAGGAAGGTAGCTGTTTTGACATCCAAGGTAAATGCAAAAGAAAAACAGAAAACAAAAAGTGCTAATTAATAGGTTAAAAGAAAAAAAAAATTACAATCATTTGTACACATGGAATTCTTGAGAAGATGTTACATATACAAACCCGAATGTGCCTTCCACTTTGGAGACAGTATGGTGAGTCCATTGGTCAGGTAACCATTTTGCAAGCCCAAAATCAGATATCTGGGATAAGATTAGCGCTAAACAGACTTAGAGGAAACAATTAAGATGGTAATTGATTTAGAACTGAAGTTAGGCTTAAGAGGCACCTGGGGCTCAAAATCCTCTGAGAGCAGAATATTAGAAGCCTTGATATCTTTGTGAATTATTCTTCTTTGACACGCCTCATGCAGATAGCGAAGGCCCTCAGCAGTTCCCAAAGCAATCTTATATCTGAGGCTCCAATCAAGTTTCTCTCTAGGTCCTGAAATCATGCAAGGGAAGAAAATACCAATAACTTCTATTTTCCCAAAACTTGCATGGCATTTCAGAAACTATCAAAATGGTAAGTTTGTTAGTTAGAATGTATACCATAAAGTATGGATGACAGGCTACCATGTGGAGACAATTGAAGAACAAGAAACATTCCTCCTTCAACACCATATCCAATCAATCTAGCTATGTTGGGGTGGTCGACGTGCACTATTATGCCAAGCTCAGACAAGAAATCTGCAGTCATTTCTTCTTGGTTCCCTCTTGTCAACCGTTTAATGGCAACAAAGTTTCCATCTTCCAATTTGCCTAAATAAACCTCGGCATAGCCTCCCTCCCCAATCAAATTTTCTTCAAAAGTAAATATATAAAATAGTTGATCAGCCTAGCAATGCAAGATGTCATCATGAAAAACAGAAAAAAGAAAGAAAGGTTTCTTTCTAAGTTACTTGGATTTGCTGATAAGAAAATTGCATTACCATCGCTAAACTCATCGGTTGCAGCCTCGATCTCAGCAAGCGTGAAGTTTTTCCAGGAAGTTTTGAAGCAGCCAAACTCAGTGTCAAAAGATGACTGAAGAGCTGGAGAATTCAGAGATGGAATGAGGTCCTCCCTTATTCTCTTGCTTTTTCTTCTTGTCAGTTTTGGAACATTTTTAAGTGGATGAAAAGTTTGGAAAGGCATTTGGGATCCTTTCTTAAGTAATTTAAAGAACCCACGCCATTGGTTATTGTTAGGTGTGCCTACTAAAGATCCCTGACTCTCTGAATCAGAAGTGCTGGCTCTGGAACTAGGGGTTTCAGACCCTTGACTCCTAGGAGAGTGCTCACGTAGCCCTCCCTCTTCAATGTCTAAAGTTTCGATGTCTAATATGGTATTAATTTTCAGCATCGATACGAAAGAGAAAAGAAATAACAAATGAAAGAGTTAAGGTCAACTCAGAATGTTTGGAAACAAGGAAAGAAGATAAAGGGAATTTTACCAATACTTGAAAATGAATCAGAAAACCCAGTTCGTGGACGTCTGCCTTTAAAAATGGATTTCTCCCTTTCAGTCATTTGTTTTTTTACTATCTTGTGGACGCTATTGCTGCCAACATAATCTTCTTTGTCAGCAAACAACAACAAGTATGACACTAAAAACAAATTATTCCACCGACTGCCCGTAGTGATGATGTTAGAAAATTGGCCATAACCATAAGACAAAATTAAACATCTCAAAAAAAATATCTAAGCATGCATGCAAGACAAATTTAGAAACCGTGCGTGCATGAGATGAAAAACAAACGTTAAACGTTGCATGAGAAAACAAATGGTGGGAGCAATGAATTGAAAAAATACCTCGGGGAGGCTTGTGGTTCTCGTTCATCGTTCATGGTGGCCAAGGCTAAGCAAAACGAGTTTCCGAGAACCAAAAGGGTAGCCACGGGAATGACGTGCATGCATATAGAGTCATAGAGGAACAGAAAGAGAAAGATGCATCAAAGTAGCGGTTCGCATCATTTTTCTGTCTCTTCCCACTTCCTATCATAACGTTCTCCTTATTTCACACCGCTTTTTTATGCCCAAAATTCGCCCTTCCTTCATTCTTTCATCTTATGCAAATCTCTATTTTCTTTTTCCTTTCTCAAATCAAATTTAATTAAAAGCCAGCCTCTATCAATATTCTATACAATTTAATCAGTTCAACAAAATTATCAAATATTTAATATATAGAATATAGAAAATTTCTGAAGTGTCATTTTTTTTTTTAAAAAAAAACTATCTTAATTATACTACATTTAAAATTTTTGTACAATATTAGTTATTTTTTAACCACCATAATTAACATGTATGACTCTTCAGTGGGATCTCAAGATATTTCAACCATAACATAATTAATCTTCTAGCTCGCACATGATATTCTTACAGAGAGATAAATAA
The DNA here is from genome assembly GCA_037954015.1 of Psophocarpus tetragonolobus. Taxonomy (NCBI): domain Eukaryota; kingdom Viridiplantae; phylum Streptophyta; class Magnoliopsida; order Fabales; family Fabaceae; genus Psophocarpus; species Psophocarpus tetragonolobus. The sequence goes on from CM075688.1 coordinate 98,810,488, forward strand.
TGATGGAGAAATTGATTAATCGGGTAAATGAAGAATATATATACTAGGATATTTTTAATCCTAATGTCATGGGGATCAACCTCTTCCTTAATTAGTGCGGATCCACGCAATGAAAGTGTTGCTTTTATCTATATTGTTAATTGTTAATAAAGAATTTTTTTATGTATACTTTTTAAAATACTTATAAACCTATAAAATCTTTTAAAATCTTATGAATTCATTTTATAATTTCCTTCGACTCCAAACTATAAAACTTTATGAGTCTTGTAAAATTTTATATAAATCATTATATTCTTAGTCTTTTAAAATTTACAAGATTTTTTTATGCCCAAATAGTTATTTAAAATTTTAAGATTGTATGTTTGATTTGATAATTCATAGAGTAAGTGATTGTTGAGGCCAATTTATGTGGTCAGACAATTCAGAGTCCTGAATCTAAAAGAAGAACTTGTGCTTGAAAGGCGTAAACGCTTCTTCAGGTTAAACTATTAAAAATTTACAATCACATAATTCATGGCATTGAGGCTTTGTGCTAATTAAAAAATGTAAAAAAAATCTAAAATTATATGAATAAACATAAATTAAGTTTGCTATCTTGTAAAATGTTAAATTATTCAATATTATGAATGAAAATGAGTTAGAGATGTTAGACTTCATAAAATTTAAGCATTTATTTTATAAATAAGCTTTTTAAATTATTTAAAATCTAATTTGTTTAATTAAATAGAATTTAAAAAATTGATCAAACCTATTTTAAACATGCTGAGTCTTGCCAGATTTGATGTAGTTTAGGTGATAGTGTATCCCCTACCCAAGATAAAGAATGAGAACCGAGAAGATAAAAAAAAGACCATTTTTCTAATAAATCTGATAATAAGGGTATAAAAAATAGCATAAAATAATTAAATAAAATTTTTAAGTTACTTGCTATTGCATGAACCAAAAACACAGTATACAAAATAAGTACTATGTAATTTACTTACAATGGGAAAAGTTGCTAGAGTAGTAGAGGAAATATCAGTTATTACAAAAGTAATGAAATTTCCACAAGGCAGTGCTAATGGACATTGCGCATTATCAATCCCTCAAATATAGCATAGAGGTCCTTGTTTCCAGGCCCAAATATCTCATTAGCTTTCTGTAGTGTTTCCTGCAATTTCACATTCACAGACACACACATAAATGTGGCAATTAACTGAAATTCAGATACATATGGGGTAGCATGGGAAGAGGGAAGGAAGCCGAGGGTTACCTCTTTGGTTTGTTTGTGAGAATTCAGTTCCTTAACATTTGCTAAAAATGCACCAAACTGCTCATAAGATAAACGACTCCTAGTAATAAATAACAAACAGGAGAAAATTAATTAAGATTCAATATTAATAGATAGTTAATTATCAAACACAATTAAACATTTGTGCTAACAAATTTAAGTGCTGTTACTTTGAAATCTCACCACCCTCCATAAAAAATTCAAATAGATTTTTGTGTTATGTAGCAACTAAAGAAGATTATATTGAATCCATTCCATAAATGTCATGGTTTGCAATTTGTTTGATAGCTAAAATAATTAAAACAAGCAACGCTCACCTAACTTGGCGAAAAAACTCTTTTCCATCCACCCGTGTTCGTCCTGAGACAATAAAAAAAGAGTTGAGAATGAGCCAATTTTTTGAAAAGTGTGGTAGAACAAATGCAAGGATTTGAAGGAATTACCAGTTTGTGATCCTACTGAAGACCTATCATCAAACATTCCTCTTGAGGTTGAAAAGGACATTGCATGGCGCCTTGGAGACACAGGCTTAGACGATGTTCTTGATGGGGATACCAACGCTGACATACTAGGAGGGGAACCTGGGGGAGTAATTCGAGGGGTGCTACTTTGAGATGCTAAGAGGAGATTATGTGGTGCTCCACATTTTGACCCTGCAACTGCAATAATTTCCGAACACACAATTATGGTAACATATTATACCATATATTTTTGTTCACTTTTTAGCAATTCGTAACCAAAGAGATGCACCATCATGTCTATTTTGATTATAATTAAGCAATGAAATCTATGTATACTATTGCCCAATTAGATGATACTACTCACAATCAGACTCACGATCCTCTGCCAAAGCATTTTCCGTGTTTATTCGCATTGAAGAAGATCTTGAAAGCGTTGAAGAATCCTCATCTGCAATATCAAATGAGAATTTTTCACAGCCAAAAATAAGAGAACTACAGCTCAAACAATTGTGTTTCTTAATCATTTTCCTCGCCGTCAAATTCAAGCACTAGCATCCAATTGGAATATTAAAATAATTAAGCTGGTTTGCTTACAGCTTATTCAAAGTAATGCCATGTTGGGGATTCTGGCCAAAAATTATGTGGTAACTAGACTAATAGATCAAAAAAGAGTTTGTATGAACTGCGAACAATTAAGTAGTTCTACAATATAATTCTTGAGGCTACAAGTGGCACACTGGAGATACCACATCTGGCGCCTTGTAATTATATTATTTTGATTTATTGAAATTCTTGCGTACAATTTGTTCGTGTAAATAAATTAAAAATAGTCACATTTGTTAGTTATCTCAAAGTTGACGTAATTATTTAATTGGTGAAGTGTGTGATAGGATGAATTAATAGAGAAAGTTATTTACTAGAACAACACTAAACTAAGAAGATGAGGGAACTAAAGATAAGGGTAAGTTCATTCTCACCTCTTCTAACTGGGAGGAGACTAAATAAAAGAGTCATACCAAGACCTAACGAGCCTCACACTACAAGCCCTTCTAGGAAAGCATACAAAAATCCACAAAGTAGTCCTTCATTCAGGTTGGGCTTCTTCTGATCCTAGTTGGCCTATTAACATGGCTCGCCGCTGGAAGAGCAACCTTGTCCTCAAGGTTGGAGGTGACGTGCTCGGCTATAGATGGTGGACTGGGTGAGGCACAGATTGTGCTTTCTGCGGACAGCTAGGATGCAACGCCTAATTCATCTAACAGTTGAGATGGGAGGCGTGCAAGGGAGTTGAGGCTAGCTATTTGCACGTTCTCGTGAGGAGTGTGAGCATCCAGCTACTGCTCATCCAACGATTGAGGTTGAGCCCTGTGGGAAATGCAGGGAGCAGTTGCTTATCATCTAAATTAAGTGTTGGACGGTTGGGTGATAATGAAGGCGTCTATTAACCTTCGGATATTAATGTTGAGCGAGGACTGTTGTTCAAAGCTGCAGGTGGAATTAATGCTGAGTTATTGGACTCTGCAGGGGATGCGTGAGCATTAAAGGGGTTGGGTGAGTTTCCAGCATTGCAATCCAACCGCACGAAGCCACGTGGCGTCCTGGGCAATCTCTCTTCCTGATGGTTCGTGAACGGTCTTGATTTGAGATTTCTTGGCCAGATGGACAACCCAAATTCATGTGGGCTTTTTGAAAGCCAAGGAAAAGTTAAAATGGATGTTTTGGGTTCCACAAAAGAGGCATGGCAACCTTTGGAAGCTGCTCAACAAGGAAACATGAAACACCAACTGAACTCCAGACTCTAGTGGTAGTTGGAGTTCATAGCAACATGGTCAATGCGTCGGATTACTTCAAAAGGGCCAAAATATTTTTTCGTGAGCTTAGGGAAAGGTTTTCGAACCACTTTCTTTTGCTTGTAAGGAATGAGGCACAACCAGACATAGTCTCCAACCTTGAGTGTAAGATCTTAAAAATGTTTATTTGCTTGAGCCACCATGCTCTGTCTTGTTCTCTTAAGATTAAGCTTTAAGGTCCTTAAATTTTTCTTCTATTTTCTAGGGAGGAATCCAAGGCTAAGTTCGTGAAGGACCCTTGGATATAGTTCACTATTGAGGATGGAGGGCGACCATACACAACTTGAAATAGAGTTATTCCAATTGTCAAATGGAAAGAGGAGTTAAGCCAGTATTCGACTAAATGGAGGAACTTGAACCATGACTTAGGATGTTCACTACAGAAACATCGGAGGTAAGTTTTCAAACGTCTATATACAACTTTAGTCTATCCATCGATTTCAAGGTGATAAGTCTTACTGTATTGTAATGTTGTGCATTAGTGTTTAAACAACTCCTTCCAAAAGGAGCTTAGGAACAGCAGGTCCCTATCCAAAGTGATGGATTTTGGCATGCCGTGAAGGTGACATATCTTCATGGAGAATCTCGTTGCCAAATCAGGGGCTAAAAAATGCTTTGGAAGAGCGATTATGTGCACTTATTTGCTAAGTCGGTCACAGACAACCCAAATCACGGTGTGGCCCAAAGAGCTAGGTAAGTGGGTAATAAATCCATGGTTAAGTTTTCCCACACTCTTGTTGGTATTATGAAGGGTTGTAACAATTTTTTTTTCTTTGTTGGCACATATTTATTTTGCTAGCACACCAAACATAGCTGCAAGAGCTGGTGGACATTGGTGGACATGTTAGGCTAGAAAAAATTAAGCAGCGAGTCTAGCCAGAGTAGACTTTAAAGCTGAGTGTCCTCATGTGGGCGTATTGTGATATTCCTTGATCAATGTGGTTCGTAGTTTATTTATATCAGGGACAAAAATTTGGCCCCAAACCATAAGCAATCCATCTTGAACGAATGTGCCTTCCTTGTAATGTAAGTCCAAGTTCTCTGTAAATGCCTTTATGATACTTTTCCTTTCATCTATGATGGAAAAATTTCTTATGGTTTAAAGGAAAGTTGAAATGGGGATGAAGTTCAGCAAAAGTAACATTAAGTGTTCCTTCTCTTCATCGGAAATTACTCTTTTTTATAGTACATCATCCACCAGATTTGATTTCCCAGGTTTGTAAATGATTTCAAACTCATAGCCTTGAAGTTTCCAAGTCCATTTCTGTTGTTCTGGGGTTTGGATAGTTTGAAACACTAGGTTTCATAGACTTTGTTGATCTATGAATATCTGGAAATTTCTACCAATCAAATACTAACGCCACTTCTTAATTGCCTCTAGTACAACAAACATTTTTCTTACATATGCTGAAGCTGCCTGTATTCAGGAGCACATCTTCTTGCTGAAAAAAGCAATTGGTCGGCCCTCTTGCATGAACACTACCCCAACCTCACTTGCAGATGCATTTGTTTCAATGGAGAATGGTTTAGAGAAGTTTGGTAGCCTCAAAAGTAGAAGTTATCTTATTCTTTAATGTTGTAAAAGCCTTTGTAGTTGTATAACTCCATGTAAAGTTATTGGACTTTAATAATTTGGTGAGAGGAGTGGTAAAAGAGGTGTAATGCTAAATGAATCGATGGTAAAACCCAGTGAGGCCTAAGAAACCTCGTAATGACATGAGAGTTTGTGGCTCTGGCCAGCTTAGAATAGTTGTAATCTTCTCTGATCATGATTAACACAACTCGTGGAAATAATGTGGCATAGGTAATGAACCGACTTAACAGGAAATACACACTTAGTTAACTTAACATAAGAAGAATTAGATAGTAATACTTGTAGAATAATGCTTAAGTGATCCAAATGTGATTCTGCGTTTTTGTTGTAAATTAATATATCATAAAAAAATACTGAAAAACCTATTTTAAATAAGGCTTGATAAGATCATTCATGATTTCTTGGAAAGTGAAGAGAGTGTTGGTTAGCCCAAAAGGCATGACCAAAAATTCGTAATGGCCATCACAAGTTCGAAAGGTTGTTTTGTGAGTGTCAACTGGAGAAACACGAATTTGGTGGTATCCTGATCTTAGGTTTAGTTTAGTAAAGATTCTAGCTTAGCCCAATTCATCAACAATTGGAATAAGGAAGCGATCCTTAATAGTGAATATATTTAATGCTATGTAGTCCACTCAAAACCTCTAACTTCCATCTTTTCTTCTAACAAGCAAAACTAGTGAAGAAAATGGACTATGACTTGGGACAATTATGCCATCTTCTACAATCTCCTTGATAATATTAGTGATAGCTTCTTTTTAGGAGAATGGGTAGCAGTAGGGTTTAACATTCACTGGTGGCATGTTAGGAAGCAAGGAATTTTGTGATCATGAAAGCGGGGTGGTGATAATGTGTGGTTTTTGGTGAAGAGGTTACTGTATTTTTGGAGAAGGTTTTGAAATTTTGTGGGTAGGTGTTCAGATGGTTGCGTAAGTTGGGTTGTGGTATTTTCGAATGTTGGTGGAGGAATAGTTTGGAGAATGAGGAGGCAAAAAGAGGCAATAAATTTGGTATGGAAGGAGTGACAAAGTTGTGGGTAGGAAGATGGTATGTCGGTGGAAGGTGAGGAGCCTTTTAGGGTAATCCAAGTGTTGTTGTGTTTAAATGAAAGTTAGGAATTAAGAAATCTGCTAAAATAGGTCCCAAGGTAGATAGTCATTCTAGTCCTAAAACTATATCAGCATCTTCAATGGGAATTAGGTAAGACGGCATGGTAAATTCATGCCCTTACAGTGAAAGGAAAACCTCCGAACAATGCCCTTGATATGCTAGGTGTTCACCATTACCTACTATAACTTTTAGATTAGGGGTTAGGTCAACCAAAAGACCCAAATGAGTAGCAATTGGAGGCTGTAAGATATTGTGAGAACTATTTGTGTCGAGAAGGATGAGAACCTGCAAATCAGCAATATGGCCATGAAACTTGAGTGTCTTTGGAGAGGTTTGGCCCAATAAAGCTTGGGGGGAAAGTTGAAAGTGGATTGTCTCTTACTCAGTAGGGTTGACCATGTATGGATCAGCTTGTTCATGATCATCCTTAAGTAAAAGGAGGAAACGTCCCTTAGCATATTTATGACCTACCATGAACTTTTCATTGCAGGAATAGCAGAGACCCTGGGCTCTACGTTCTTGCATGTATGCTCCGGATATCTTCTTTATGGTTAAGGCATTTGGTTGGATCGGTGGTGTAATGGTTGCATTAGTAATAGGACGAGTAGTAGGTAGTGAAGTATTATGTGTTAGGTGATAGGGTTTGTGTCTAGTGTCATGGAGTTTTTCTTCAACCAATTTTGCTATACCGATGGCCTAAGGGATGAAGTAGGTGGAGAAGGGTAAGCTCATGTTTAATTTCAAGATGGAACCCTACAAGAAAACAATTAAGAATAGATTCTTGGCTTAATCCAACAACCCTATTGCATAATCGTTCGAATTGAGTTTGATACTCTGCAACATAACCAGTTTGTTTGAGTTTGAACAATTCAACCTCATGATTAATAAAGGTAGAAGACCCAAATCTGAGCTCCAAAGCTCTTGTGAAGGAATGCCAATCAGAAAATTGGTGTGAGTGAGCTATCCATTGATACCAAATAATAGCATTTCCTCTCATATAGAATCCAACCATGTTAATGCGGTTTTCAAATGGAATATGATAAGAAAAAAAATGTTATTCCTGAAACAACCATTGTAGAGGGCTAGAATCATCAAAAGGGCTAAGTCAATGTTGGGGGTTTTTATAGTATTGTGGTGGTTAGGTGGATGAGACTGTGGGGGGAAGGGGGTGCAAAGATGTGGTAGATGTTGGGCTTGTAACATATGTTGGGGTGACTGGTAAGTTTGGTAGATGTGGGGTGATGAATTAGATACGTAAGGTTTGGGAATTTGTTGAATATGGGGGGGGGGGGGGGGGGGGGGGGGATAGATATGTTAGGATTGGGTATTTGGTAAATGTGAGAGGAAGAAATAGGTATGTTAAGGTTGACCGTATGGATTGTAGATGTGGAATTTGATGACATCTGGGAAATAGGATTTGGTATGAGGGCGTGATGAAAAGATTGTTCTAAAAACTTATCTTGCAGTATTGTGATAGAGGTTTGCAAAGCATCTTGGTGGGATTCAATGGCCTGCTGGAATTGGAGGGATTAAGCAGCTTGATGTCGTTGTTTTTTGTCTAATTGAGTTTGCAACGCATTAAGCTGCTTAATGAGAGCAGAAATTGTCTCACTAATATCTTTGTTCTTAGCTTGTAGAGGCATAGAAAACGTATAAAAACACCAAATGATAGGATGAATTAATGGAGAAAATTATCTATTAGAACAATGTGAAACTAGGAAGAAGAGGGAACACTAAAGACAAGGATAATTTCATTCTCACATCCTTCCAATTAGGAGGAGATTAAATAAAGATTCATATAATGACCTAATGAGTTTCACACTACAAACCCTTCTAGAAAAATATACAAAAAACGCACTACACTTAGGAAAAATCCACATAGTAATCCTTCATCCAACTTGGACTTCTTCTTATCCTGGTTGGCTCATTAACCGTGTGATGACATTTGTGGCACTAAAAAATAACACTTTACATAAAGGCAAGAATGAACAGAACTGGAAATAATAGTAGAGGTGAATACTATGAGACAAGTTGAAAGTACCTCCAAATTGCGATGTGGAAGTGAAACTTGCTTGACTTTGCAACTTGGCGACAATGTCCGGCGCTTCTCCCTGTGCCAAAGATATAACATTAGCGTTATTCAAATTCAAGGGGCTCAGCCAAATTTCATCTCATTCCTTAAATGATGCCAGATATCCAAAAAAGATGTACTAATCTTTTATCATTTCATGTTCTTTTATTTAATTCACTTCACTGTTAATCAAATACTATCTTTTAATTTCTTTGTCGTTTCTTTATCAACAGCTGAATAAAAAATGTGCTTCGTTTTATGGAGCACAAGCCAAATAAAAAATTCATAATGAGACTTGAAGATTTGAATTTCAACAAAATCAAATACCCTCAAACTAGACCAACCTTTTACTAAACTAATAACAATGAAGATTATCAATGGACACTTCAACCCTATTTAACATCTTAAAAGAGAAAAGAGTATAATATAAAATAGTATAATATAATAAAAAAAATTAAAATAGAGAAAAATTAGAAATATAGATAAAATGCATAATATCCAATTACCATCCCTTGACAAAATAAGGGTGTGTTTAGATAAAAATTTATGTGAAGTTTACTAGGTAGTAGTAATAATAAGAAAAGAAACTAATTAACTAAAAATAATAATAAATATAAAATTATTGTTAAATATTTGATAAAATATATTGATAATATAGAATAATTATATAAATATTGTTTGACATGATACATTTGAAGTTTTTTCTCTTTTGAATTTCAGAAACATGTATAGATGGTTGTTTTGTTTAATTATTGATGCGGATGGAATGTCCCACGATGTAGGTTTTATAAAATGAAAATGATTAGATTAAAAGAAAAAGAAAATACTGAATTATCTTCATCCTCGCGAAGTGATTTCAGAAGTGTCCTTCTGAAAGTCTCGAGCTGCATTGATCAGTGGAACAACGACGCACATTACGTAAAGCGATTATGTTTATGTGTTTATATATAGAAATAAACTGAAATGGAAGTGCCAATAAAAATTAAGTGCGTGCACCTTGGCCACATCTCTGCTCAGCTTTCTCACCGTGTTGGAAAGCGAAGTATTCTCCTTCATTAAACTCTCCTGTAATAATAATCCAAGATAAATGAATATAAAAAAACAAGTGGGTAGTGCAAAATGAAGGTGGTTGGGATGGGACCTTGTCATGGTCGGCTCGGGCGAGCTTCTCGGCGGCTTCGGCGAGGGAGCCATCGATGGAGGCCAGCTGAGCCTGGAGGTCGGCGATGAGCCGGTCCCTTTCGGCGACTTCGGCGCGTAGAGTGGAGGACTCTGATTGGAGCTCGTTCACACGTGTGGACAGCGCAACGGAGGTGATCTTGCGTGCCACATCCAGCTGCTCGTAAGGATCAGACGGTAGAACTTTAAGCAGCTCCTCCGGAATGTCCACCTTTGAACCACCCGATTCAGTCACCAACATCTTCCTCTTCTGCTTCTGTTTCTTACTATTACTATTACTATTACTATTACTATTACTATATACTACAATTTTAATTTTGGAACTTGTTGGTGAAGCGCAGAGGAAGGAAGACACACATAGATGAGTGTCTCGGAACGAAAGACGTTTTACTTTATCCCTCTTTTTTTATGAATTTGTTTGTTTCGTACCAAAATTTGTGGTTTTCAATAAGGATAGGACTTGAAGGAGAGACAAAATGACACCGTGGTGGATATTGCCTCTGTAACTCATAACTCCCAATGCAACAATTTATTCACGTCGCTGTTTTGTGCATACTTTATATTTCATTTTATTACCTACCCAAATTGCCAATTTTAGTCAATAGTAATGACTCATGGGTCTTCAACAAGTGATAATTCGATTCAGAGGTTCCACTGAACAAGGAAGACAATACTTGAAAAACCATTACGTAGTTTTAGTTTGTGCCCACACCTGAAATCAAAGAGTAAACTACGATAATAAGCTATTGTGTGATAAGTCGATGTTATAATTCCTGTGTAAAAAATATTCATATTTTTTAATGGTGCAACTTGCAAGCCATCGGCCTAGCACAAGCAAATTTTGTTTGAGGTGGGCCTTCCAACGTTGTAATGGATATTTTCTTTGAACTTTTTATTCGTTCACACTTTTTATATTTTTTAAAAGAGTTTAATTGATATATATTGTTCGTATAAAAGATTTTTACACTTCCACTTAATCATAATTTTGCATTTATGTGACTTTTAAAGTAGTAATGAGTAAATTTTCAACAAATTTATCATGATTGAATGTCGGTATAAAAATTTTTACACTGATAATGTATACCAATTAAACTTTTTTTAAAAAAATAAAAATATTTTTAGGTTAAAAATGTCTTTAGGTTAAAAAAAGTGCAATAAATCTCTCCTCTTTCTTTCTTCTTCCATGTGAATGTAACCTCATGATGTTTGTGCTTGGATTCATCTCCTTCATGTTGCATTTTAGCATCTCGATTGCTTAATCTAGATTCCTTCTACATCTCCCTACAATCAACATAGTTTGTAAAATAACCTTGAATTCATAAAAAATTTCATAAGTTCAAATTAACTAACTCAAACTCACAAGTTTTTTAAGAAGTATAGGCTAGTTAATCCGAACTTATAATTTTTAATAATTGTGAGTCTGAATTAATTAATCTGGACTTGCTAAAAAATTATTTTTTCAACATTCGAATTAGCTAATCCAAACTTGGTAAAAAACTTGTGAGTTCAGATTAGTTAAGTTGGACTCACAAATTTTTTAACAAGTCTGAATTAGTTAATCCTACCTTCTTAAAAAATGTGTTTTCTCAACACCTAGATTAATTAATATGGACTTGTTAAAAAAAATTGTGAGCCTGAATTAGCTAATCTGAACTTGTTAAAAAATTTGTTTTTTTAATGTCTGGATTAGCTAATTTGAACTTGTTAAATAACGTTTGAGTCTGGATTAACTAATCCAAACTTATTATGAATGTTTTTTGTGAATCTTAAGTTATTTAACAATTACAGGGAAAGGGAGGGAGATTGGATTAAGCAATGGAAATGATAACAAGAGATGAAGAATAAATCTCAAGTATGAGCACCAAGGTGTTTCAGTCGCAAGGAACAAGAAAAAAGGAGAAGAGATTTATTACACATGTTTTAACCTAAGGGTACTTTTATCTTTTTAAAAGAATGTGAAGGTGTAGAAAGAAAATTGAGAGGTGCAAAAAGAAAAATTCTTTTCTTCGCATGCCATGGGCTGTCTAATATTTAGTTTATTTTATTGAACAAAGGCCCAGATGTGTAGTTGTTGATCAACGTACGTAACCATGATTTGTTACTTGTTAATGCTAAATAACAATGACGAGATTTGTAGTGTTGAAAATTTGTGTCACCTTCCTTTGAGAGTTAAGAAGTTGAGATAAGTACTGTTTAGTTACATTTTTTGTTGTTTTTTTTTAATATTTTTATAAATTTTTTATTTTCTAGAAAAGTTTGAAAATTTTAGAAAATGTATTAAAATAAATTCAATTTTAAAAAAGGCAATGGCGGCAACAAACGGGGTGATGGAGGTCATGGCAACGGAGGTGAAGAGGTGGTGAAAATCGAGATGGGAGGCACAAAATGAGTATCAAAGGTGGCAAAGACGACAACAAAGAGATACGGAGGTCGAAGCGGAAGGTGCAAAAGAAGCGTGAGAGATGGTGGTGGTGGCAGTGGAAAGGTAACAAAAGTCAAAGTGGGAGGTGTGGAAGGATTGTAAGAGATGGTGGTAGAAAGGTGATAGAGTAGGAGGCACAAAAGGAGCATGAGAGGTGAGAGCAGCAACAATAAGAGTTGAGAGCGACAATGATGAGAGGTAACATAAGTTAGGGTGAAAGTCACATGAAAAATGAAGAAGGAGGCTAGGGAAGACATAAGAGAACTTAATATGGTTGTAAATGAGATTATGTTTTCCACATTTCCAAATTTGAAAACTACTTTTGGTAATTTTTCAGATGATTAGTTTTCCATTTTTCAACGATTTTCTTTAAAAGAATGGGTTTCTGAACATTTTTTTCAGTTTTAATTGCATTCATAAAATAATTTTCTCAGTTTTATACTACATTCAATCATAATATTTTATATATAGTAAATTTGATAACTTTACAATGTTTTAAAGATCATATAATTAAAGAATTATAATTAAAGGTCAATGTAAAATTTTTTTACGCGAAAAATGCATAAATATTAAGCTATTTTTTAAATGTTATTTTAGTCAATTGTTTTTTAAGTTTTTTTAAAATAAAAGTCAAGTTCCGTAATTTTTAAGAGTCTTTTCTCCTTTTGTAAAAAAAAAAAAAGAAGTATTTTCTCCTAAAATATTGTAATTTGGCTCGGTTAATTTCTCTTATGCCGTATTGGAATTAACTTAGTTTAAGACTTAAATATGAGTGACTATCTATATAATATAAATATAACGCTATTAAAGTTTATAAATTGACCATCCCATTCCACCTTATTTTCTTGACGAATTAAACGAGTTAGCCAATTGAGTTAAATGAATTGAGAAAGTGGAAGCCATTTTGTGACCCCATCTTTTGAATGATACCGCGTTCCTTTCAAACCACTTGTCCCTTCTTTGAAAGTTTCCACTATTCCTTCCCATGCTATTTGTTTCTAAACTGTACTGGAAAAAGGAGACTAAACCACTCTCGGCATATTCTTTGCAATTAATTAACTATTATGAAAAAGCTTTATTGGACCCCACACCTTATGAAAGCATATTTGATTAGTTCCTAGTTCCTACTACTTTTCTTTTTCTTTTTTAATTTTTCTAGCAAAAATTATTGAAACAGACAGGTGGGGGATAGAGAATCGTTTATTATTTGTTTTAGAAAAGAAGCCAAAACTCAACATTGAATTGGTCCTGAACTAAGTCAAAGGGAGGTGCAGTGGAATGATCAAAGGGCGAAAAAAAAAAAAAAGAAAGTGCATTATTTATAATAACATCGACAAAACTCTAATGCTATATGCCTTATTGTTTTAATTTTTAAATAAATTATTGTTATTATTATATACAGGGGACAGCAAGAAAGCTAAATTTACAAGAATTGCATGAGGAACAAATTTCAGTCATTAAGAGATAAGAAAGAAAAATATTTGACCTACCAAATAAAATCTCAACTATTAAAATATGAAAAAGAAAAAAGAATAATGGATAATAAATTTTTAGCTAAAAGAGAATGAATAGATGAGCCCAATCATTAATTTATATTTCAATTTATGAAATTAACTTCTCTCACTCATCTAAATTTGACTTTCTCACTATATATATATATAGAGGACAACTCAAGTAAAAAAATGGGTTACGGTGAGAAATGAGAAAACATAATGATAACCATAGGATTTCTTTCAATAATTGGTTAAGATTGAGTTGTTAATTAAACAAGTTCACGTGGTTTCCTTACACAGAAACCTTTGTGTAAACTCTTAACAGATCGTTATTGTTACTGTCATCTTTGAAGAATTCATTCTTAAGTGATGTTTGATTTGAGAAAATATTTTATTTATTTATTTTTTTTAAAATAGTTTTCATTTTCAAGTTTTCAATATTAAGAAAATATGTTTATTTTCAATTGATATTTTCTATTTTCAAAAAATAATATTGTTAAATCTAACCAATTTTAGTAAAAATATTATGAAATATTTAAATTATAATTTAAAATACATTTATATGTATTTTTTCTTATAATTACAATATTGTTATTAAGTTTTTATGTAGTTTTAATTTTTGAAAACAATTTTTTCTCTATTTTTAGTTATTTTTTGAAAATGTTTTCTAAATTGGAACAAAAGATATTCTATTTTCTATGAAAATAAAAACAGAAAACACCTAAAACAAATGTTACCTTAAGCCTCGTTTGGGGTGGTTCTGAATTTTTAGTTTTTGATTTTGAAATGTTTTTGAAAACAGAAACGTGTTCGATAAAAATGGTTCTGTTTTGGTTTTTAACTCATTTTCAAAACAAATTTAACTCAATTTTAAGAAAAGTAAAATTTGGTTTTTAGATTTTTATTTCTATTTTTATTTAAGTTTATCACTTGACTTCACTCGTCACCATTAACCATTACCTTTGACTGGCGGTCAGTAGTCACCAACAGCTACCTCCATCCAACGGTTATTGCCCATACTTCTGACCGGCGATCACAAGTCCCTACCTCTGACTAGCAATTACCGATCGTCACTTTTAATCGATGGTCACCAATCACCATTTTTAACTGGAAGTCACTAATCGCCACCTTCGACTGGCGGTCACTAGCTGTCACCTTCGACTGACAGTCATCAACCACTACCTCCGACCGATAATCATTGGCTACCACCTCCAACCAATGGTCACTGACCGCCATCTTCGACCATCGATCACCAACTGTCACACCTGATCACTAGTCACCTACCGCTACCTCTAACCACCAGTCACCAACCACCACCTCCGATTATCAGTCACCAACCACCACCTTTGATCGCCAATGACCAACCACCACCTTCAACAACTGTCTCGATTGCTACCTTCAACTAGTGTTTTTTTTTTAAGATTTGAAAACAATGTTTTAATTTTGGAAACAACAATAATGTTGTTTTTAAAATTTTAAAAATTTAAAATCAAAACTAGTTTTTGTTTTTATAAATTTCAAAACTAGAAATTAAAAATCACTTCGAACGGGGCCTTAATTTTTGACAAATGCATACTACATGTTTTTGCTATTACTTTAAATATATATATATATATATATATATATATATATATATATATATATATATATAATTGCAATATTAAAGCTATTCTAATAGAGAGCTACACGATCAATACATAATTCTAGAAACCACATGCAAGAATAGATGTTATTAGAAATGAATTTAGAAACCCTAAATCCTTAATCTTTAAATCCTTTAGTGGGAAAGTGAGATTGTATTTGTATGTAAGTTACTCAATAAAGAGTAAGGAGTATTAATATCCATTAACTTTCTTTGAGATATTATATAAGTTAGACATTTCAATAAGGATATTTTAGTACTTTTATTCATGAGACATGTACGAGTACAGAGAGAGACAGATATACTCGTCCCTATCTCAATTTATAAAGAGTGATGATACATGTACATTCATTTAATTTAAACAACTCATTGACCCTTATTATTTATTTCTATATCATCCTATCACATTCTAAATTTTATTATAGCTACATATTTATTTTCTTTATTTCACACTAGGTGTCAAATAGCATATGGGTGAGATATATAATTTTTATTTATTGATCTAAGTATTAGCTAAATTTATATTCATCCTTTATCAAATTGATTGTCCTAGCCAAAGTTAGAATGAGTGTGGATATATAGATTTTTTCTATCCCTAGATGAAATGTTTGACTAAGAGTGTGCATCCCTTACTTTCTAATATATTGCATGTTTATATTCTTTTACTTTTCTTTTACCAGTGAAAATAAAGGGTATTATTGTGATTATGTATTCATATTTTTATTATATTAATTTATGTTATATTAAATTTGTTATTTAGTATGAAAAATGACAATGAATTGTGTTCAAAATTGAAAGATAAAGAAAGAAGATAGATTACATTTTCAAAAGGAGACATTTTTTTATCACTATTTAATTGATTAATTAAACAAAAATATTATAGATATTAAGGGGCAACATGAAGAATGAGACTGAATTCTGCTTAAAATTAAAAGTTAAAAAAGAGAGGATATAGTTACATTTTTAAAGGGGCGATTTTTTATTTTTTTTTACTACTTGTTGCGTTTGATATGTGATTGAGAAATTATTTTCTATACTAAAATTGTTCAAAAGTTTACACAATTATGAGAGATAAAAAGGAAAGGAGAGAAGTATAAAATAGTAAGATTCAAATTGCGACGCCAAAAATAATGTTATAAATAATATTATAAAAACATATTATACGACTAATATTAAAAAATAGGTTAGGGAATGATCACAGGTTAGGAAATAAATGGGTGGCAAGGGAACAGCCAAGTTTAGAATATGCTTTTTAGTATATAAGAAGGAATTATTCAACAGCATTCATCATTAAGAGCATGAACAACTTACAACGCCATGTGCAGTGCAAAGTGATTAGCCCTTTATTATACAATTTGACACGAATTAGTTTGTAATTTATTGTTCACAAGATACTGATTGTCATTATTAGGCTATTATATTAGAAGAAAATCCTTTTATCTTGTCCCAATTCTTATCCATGGATAAATAAAAAACATTATGTTATTAAATAATTTTTTTATATTTTATATAGCTCATTAAATGATACAATATGTATTCATTAATTGAAGTACAAATCAATATACCAATTTGAGATAAATGATTTCTATCTCTTATAATTAGAATTTTTAAAATGAGTTGTCCAGTTGGTTCATCAAATTAAGTTAAAAAAGGAATCCATCTAGTTCTATCTATATTCAACATGGATTATATTTTTTTAGTCTAGTTAAAATTGATGGTTCATTAATTAGATCGGTCCAAATAGGTTTATTTTTCTTTCTATATAAATTTATATAATTTTAGAGAAAAATTTAAATAATGTTAGCCTATTTTGTTAGGTTTAGAAAGTTTGAACAACCAAATATTTCATATATATACCTTTGTGGTTTTAATTATTAACAAGTAAATTAAGTTTGATTATCTACGTTTTCATTATAAGATGATAAAAAAATATACAAATCATAAGGTCTTTGTAAGAAGTTATATGGAGATAAAAACGTCATATAAAGAAGTTATTAGAAGATAAAAAGATCTTCCTATCAAAAGAAAAGAAACTTCCTTGTATAGATCAGAAGGTACTTTAGGAGACTAATTACTCAATTGAAGGAGATCAGATATCTATTAAAATAGTCTCGAAGACCGAAGCTTCTGATCATCCGCTTCATTGAAGAAGATCAAAGTTTCTTAGAAGGAGTTGACCAACAAGAAGAGTAAAGCATGTCACCAAACACTTTAGTTTAGGAGACTAAAGTTATCGATGAAAAACAAAAGATTGTAGTTGCCTATACTATGTTAAGACAATTTATTTTGTAATTACTCACGAAGACTAAAGCTTCTAATTCTCTGAGAGATCATCTGTTTTAGAGTAATTGAGGAAGGAAGACAAGACTGTCTTATGGAGACTTCTCAAGGAAATCATACCCTCTTCTAACTAAACATCTTCAAAGTAGAAAGATATGTTCTTACGGACCATATAACCATAGAAGACATGTTTTCTTATTCATGTACTCTTGCATGATAATTTAGATGAAGTTCATGATAAATAAGAAGGCACATTTTCTTATTCAAGTACCCTTGAAAAGGAGATGCACATAATCAAGATGAAGTCTGAAGAGATCAAACACTAAGTTAATTCAATAAAAAATGAATATTCAAGCTCTAGTATAAGACTTTGTTTTCAATCCAAGAAAGATACGAAAACAAAGCAAGATGAAGAATGATTATAAGCTCAATATCTAATCATATAAACTAAATCTTATGATAATTTGACTACTACAATGGAGGATCATCATCGAAATGGAAATTCAAATTGTGTAAGTGGACAAGAGCAAAAGTGTTAAGCAAAGTTAAGAAACTAAGATCCACCTTGAACAGAGTGTCTCGAACATTGTCATAGACTACGAAATCAACAATAAAGAAAGTTTATTAGTAGTGATCAATATTAGAGAAAATGTGACAAGCCAATTATGAAATCTCATATTGCATTTAATGAGAGTCTAATGATTAACTTGCACCTAACCAGTAATTCATTATTGAAAAAGACTAATGATCATTACTTGAAGACTAGGTTTGTTGAAGAGATATATATGCATAACACTCAAAGCAAACATAAAGAATAAATTGAAGTATATATTCTTTAAGCTTCCCTACTGCTAACTTTATTACATAGACATTCATCTTGAGTGATAAAAAGCCTTATATACCCAACCTTTTAGTGAGCATAGAATGCCTATCCTCACCTAGTGAAGTTATTTTTTGTGAGTGAAAACATATACATCCTTTTTATTGAGAGTTGCCCTTGTAATTTTACAAATCATATATGTGTTGAGTCACGAATGGTCTATTATTAGATAATACTTGGAAAGCCAATAGTGACTTAATGATAAATAATACTTGATTTTCAAACTTAGGAGTAGTTTTTGTTGTAAAACCAAAAGAAATTTATAATACTTGTTGTAAACTAGAACTAGCGGAAAAAATACTTGTATTTCTAATTGAAATAATTGACCTTTTAAAGGGTACTTAGAAGAGACTAGAGGTAGCTAAAATAAAGTTAACCATTATAAACATATTTCTTTCTAACATTCTATTACAACACTTTCTTTACTAAATATGGTTTTGAACTTGAATGGTGTTACAAGAAAGTTTGCTACAAGGAGCTGCTATTTATCATAAGTTTACTATAAGCTTCTAATAAATTGAGTTGTTTCATTTTTCATATCAATTTGCAAAAAAGTTTCTAAATAACCTTCTTACAATTCTATTCAATCCTTTCTTATAACTCTAAATAAGCTTTTTAATGGGTATACCCTCTCCAATTAATAAATGTATGTGGGTGTGGATATGAAAGTATTCACCCAGTTGATATCTGTTTAATTTAAATGGATATTACCCATACATGTGATTTATTTATAAATTAAAGTGATCTATTAATTTTGAAGTGTTTGAATTTATCATATTAAAATGTTGGAGACTTGGAGTGATAAATATTTCTATTTAAACTTATGATAAATTATTGTTATTAATTTAGAATTTTTTCACTTGGAAAATTAAAATCTAGAAAAAAATTTTGGTTTATACTAAAATTTTATATGCATTTTGATGATATTTTAATAAAAAAATATATGACTAATTACAAAAAAAAGTGTTGCCATAATTTTATGATTTTTTTTAGTTAAAATAATTTGTGGATACCACCAACACTTGCAGATATTCAAAATATTTGCAGATTTTATTCGTAAATATCTGCATAGGTATCAATTCTTCCCACAAATATGAGTAACGAAAAACACATATGCAGTCACCCGCACCTATCATCATCCCTAACAATACATAAGATCTAAGCATGGTACTATATTATCTTTTTACATACCCGTGGGTAACAATTTTGATCATCATCATCGTATCTGCTAGTTACATATATACTAATAGCTACACTTGTGACTCACACTTTCTTATTATAAAAAGTAATACATCAATATTATATTATATTATAATATTATATATATATATATATATAAAACATAATATAAAAAAAACGATCAACATAACATTAAGTAGGCATAAAATGTTATTCAAATTCATACGTTAAAATGATAATAACAAAAAAAAGTCATAAAGTTAAAGTTCTAATTATAAAAAATATTTAAACTTGACATCAAATCAATCATGTAGTGATGGCTTATAGTTCAATACATTAAAAATAAAATTATTAATTACATTATAGTTTTTATATTATAATTATATAGTAATATATATATATATATATATATATATATATATATATATATATAAAATATGTGGGTGATTTATGGACTATAGTATTCATACCGTATAATTTTTCTGAGTATAAACATGTTTTGTATTTAGACTCAAATTGCGGATATTTATTTATCTCGTTTGAGAGTATTTTTCTGGGTATCCATAAAGTTTGGATATATATTGTCTATTAATCTAAAACTTATTAGTTAAGAAGTTTAGAATTTTTAGTTTCCAAATTAATGTGTGAAATTAAATAAACTAATAATCCATTTAAAATTATTTTATTAATTTATAATTAATGAATTATATAAATATTTTAATTAGATATCAACATAATAAATAATAGGATAGTAAGTTGAGTAGATATTTGAATGACCACTAACACATTAATCTATTTAAATAATTGTGATGGATATAGAAAAAAAAACTTTTTATTTATTATTTTCTATTTAATTTGAAAAAAGTTATGTTGTATATAAGATATAAGTGATTTCTAACTAAAATAATAATGATTATTTTTTTAACAAAAGAAACGTGTACTACAGGTTAACTACACTTGTTTTAAAAAGAAAAGAAAAGAAAAGAAACTAACAATGAAATAAAAGAGAAAGTGAAATTAAAAAAATAAAACATATAAGTAACCTTTGTTTTAAATTTTAGTATTACATTTTCAGACATCTTATTCTAAAATTAACAATATTATGTTTAGATAAATCTATGTTTGATTATATTATCTTATAATGTTTTATCTTGAGAATACTATGTTTAGATAAATCTAAAGTGTTAATATTATATTTTCAGGTATCTTACATGTATATTTTCAAATAACTTCTAATACTTTTATCGAAAGTTAATTTTTTCACTCATTTATCCTATCTAAAGTGTTAATATTATATTTTCAGGTATCAAATAACTTCTAATATTTTTATCAAAAGTTAATTTTTTCACTCATTTATCCTGAGAATAAAAACTAAAAAAATGAGATATTAAAATATTTTAAAAAATAAAAAACAAAAAAAATAAAACTTCAAAATTTGTAATAAACATAATATTACATTATCATACATAACAGATTTAATGCTTTTTGTCATAATTATCTTAAAAAACACACTTTTTGTTGTTTTAATTATATAAAACTCTGTACATTAATTATGTATTTAGAGTTACATTTGCTAAGCTAATAGTAAAGTTACATTTTCTACTAAAAGCATACCTTAATTTTGATGCAATTTGAAAAATATGAGTATGATGTAAGAAATCATATCCGGATTGTGACACAAATTGCCATCACGCTCTAAATCACATGAAGATTAAACTCTATGCAAGTACCAAAACTGTTTTCATAACAAGTATTGTATTTTCTTCTTTGTCAGGAATATTGCTACTGTAAGTACATTTTTTTATTCACTTGAGACAGTGGAATATTTATAAGCATTATATTATTATTATGAAGAAATATTGATTGGTGCAGTTTGAAGTGAGGAGTGAGGAGTGAGGAGTGAGGAGTGAGGAGGTGGCATTTTCATTATTAGGAAAATGGTTGAAGAGGAATAGGGATATTGAATTAAAAAAAAGAAAAGGTTGGAAATTGGATACTTATTGGACAAGGGAGGGAGGCCACAGAAAACAATAATGTGCAGGAAACAGGGTGTAACAGAGGGTAGACGGAAGGAAAAAGAAACGTGGAGAGTTAACGGAGAGAGGGATGGAAACTGGAGAGGGCAGCTACCTCCCATCCCCACAATTGTCTCCTTACTCTTCCCATATGCTATATATCTCCCTTCCTCCACTCTTCCCTTTCCCCCACTCAACCCCTCTTCCTTCCTTCCTTCCTTCCTTGTTTCCCAGGAATAGGAACAAGGGAGACAGCAAATTTATAATAACCATCTTTTTTATTATTACAAATAAATTCATTCTATCTACAACCATGGCCACCGAGGTTCTGCGCCCACAACATTGTTTCGCCGAACGTTGCAGGACGGATCCCACCAACACCGTCACTCGTTTTCACCGCAAACAGAGAAAACGACTTGCGGAGAAGAGGCCAAGTTTCGATGATTCCAGGACCTGCGCCCTGCTCATGGAGAAGGTCACCATTCTCCGGAGAGGGGACTCGCTGGATTCAAAGCTCAAAACCCAGCCTTTCAAAAATGATTTGCTGCTGCTTGGAACCCAGAGACTCGGGCCCCACCCAGAAACGGTTCCCAAGCAGATCCGGATCGTCGATTTCAAGTCCGGTCGCCAGATCTACGCCGGATCGGCCTTCGCGGTGTCCCCCTCCCCTAGCGCCCTTCCCCTGCCCTCTTTTTCCAGGAAGCAACAGGTCGACGATTCCGCCACTAGAGATCTCAGGCGTTTGCTTCGGCTCGAATAGCCCTGCCCCCATCTACCTTCCTTCTCTTCTTCCTTAATCTAGAATCTTCCACTTCTCCGTTACGCCCCACCCTCTCATTTTGGAATCCCCACCCCACCGTGATTTTTTTAAACGGGAAGGCGGATCTGCAATTCGGGGCCCATTATTGTACTATGCTGCTGGAGGTTGGCTTCTTCTTTAAGGGAAAGTTTAGGTTGTAATTCAGGTTAGATTGGAAAAAAAAAAAAAAAAAAAAAAAAAGAGAGGAAAGAAGGGAGGAAGGTCCGGGTTGATCTGTAAAATCAGGAACATGCTTATGTTCTGTTGTGGGCTAAATTGGATTCTGCTCGCCAACGTCTTTGTAGGTCTGCAACCCTCTTGTAATGTAAAGTGAAAAAATTAAATAGGGAAATTTGGGCAGATTCAGATTATCTTTCATATGTTCTATATTGTTTCTTATTTTGCAATCATCTTACAAGTTACAAAAAGAATAACCAAACTTAAATGCATAATGAAGTAGTGCTATCCAGAGGATAGGGTGCCAAACCCCACCTGCTTATGTTTACTATGGATTGCCAATGATATTTTTTATAACATAAAAAGTATGGTCCATAGACATGATTAGTGTGGATTGAAGCTTGGAAGAATTTGTTGTGTGAATGTATTGTGTGGACTACGGTGTAGACGCGAATGTATGGGTATGGCCACGGCATATGTCGGCAGCTTTTGTATTTATCCAGGAAGTCTCTGTCTTTATGCAGTTCAAAGACCACCATAGCATGCTATCAAAAATCAATTATTTGCTTTCAAAAATATTTTTAAATCTTTGCCCTGACAATCCACATGGAAGATCTACTTTTCTACAACTAAATTCTACAACTAAATTTTAAATGCTAGCTATCTCTCTAAAAAAATTTATTTAGATATTGCTTTTTAAAAACAGTTTTTTAAGTTTTTAAAAACTAAAATACAAAAACACTTAAAAATAATTTTGTTTTTTAATTTTTTATTTTTATTTTAAAAATTTAAAATATAATTTGTTTTTTTTTTCATTCATAAAATTTTAATAAATATAAATAAATTTTTTTATTTTTATATTTTCAAAACAATTTTTAAATGAAATTTTTTAAAATAATTTTTTTTTCTCAAAAACAGTTTTTAAAAACTATTTTTAAAAATTATTTTTAAAAACTAAAAATCAAAACTAAACAAAAGATTTTCATGTTTTCAATTCTGAATGAAATTCTAGATTTGTTTGGCTATTTTTTTAAAATAATTTTTTAATTGATAATTTATATTTAGATTTTTATTATAGAACCAGGTTAATGAAATTTAGTTTGATTTTTTAATTGATACAAAAGGTATTTAAAGTTGTTTTAATTCAACACTTATTTTGGATAAAAAATTACTTTCTTAATATGAAATTCAGCATGAAAATATTGGTTTAAATTTTAAATTGGCTGATCATTTAACATAGTTATTTGCCGGGACACACTAGATATGATTATATATTTTTAAATGAAAAAGTGATAATTTAAATAGATCTCCTTAACCTGTTATTAACGTCGTGTCACAGTTGCATAGTAGGTTAATCTGTTCTAAAAGTAGGCTGGAAATTCAAAGCCAAATTGAATATATTTTTTTCTCAAACTTACAAGACTATAAATCATATAAACATTTTTTGACTGAATTGAAGATTAAATTATATCAACTTGCTATCATTTAAAAAATATAAGAGTGATTTATAATTGAGCTTATTAAATAAATAATAAATAAATATTACAAACAATCTAAATTTAATTCTATGAACTATTAACGAATATTGACCTAAAGTGGATTTAAAAATAATTAAGATGAGTGTTTTAAAATATTTATCAATGTGTTCGTTTTTTGAGTTGACTTTGATCAAACCGCATAATCACTATTTACATTTTTTTGGATCACATCAAAATTTTGACCACGTGGATGTCATCAAAGCCGTCAGTCAATTTGGTCAAATTACAATTGGTAATTACAGTTTAAGGAGAGTTAGATTCAACTTTATCGAGAACGCGCACTATCTATGGGGAAGACAATTTTCCTCTTAACAACAGAGAATGTTGCATCTTAGATGGCAAAAGTCTAGTAGCTGAAAGCATCACTAGCTTATGCTATGATCTAAGTAGTATGGAGCACATGAAATCTCGTGTGAATTAACAAGGCTAAATACTCTTGGGGGACCGACAATGAAGTAGTACCATAAGGAAGGGATGAAAACCTACCAAGGAGTGATCCTAGGCAGTTGGAGGAGGAGCTAAACTCGGACTCTAACCAGCCAGTTGAAGAATGAGCCGATGACTTATAGACAGTCGCTTTGTTAAGGGAAACCAGTGGAGCCATAGTGAGTGAAAGTGAGTCTTCATAGGACAATTGTGAGTGCTTATGGACCTGAACCTGGGTGATCTATCCATGACAAAGATGAAGCTTGGGTGAAAATAAGTGGAGGTCGAATCAACTGATGTTGAAGAATCAGCAGATGAGTTGTAGTTAGGGGTAAAATGTCACTCAAACCTAAAGCTACCTGATTCTCCCCGAAATGCATTGAGGTACAACAATTGACTAGACATTTAAGGGTAAAGCACTGTTTGGTTGCGGCCCGCGAGAGCGGTACCAAATCGAGGTAAACTTTGAATATATATGACCTCAAAAGAACAAGGGTCAAGGTCGCCTAGTGCGACAATGAGGGATAAGCTTCATCGTCTATAGGGAAACATCTAGATCACTAGCTAAGCTCCTTAAATGACTCTTAGTGATATAGGAGGTAGGGATGCAGAAACAACTAGGAGGTAGGGATGCAGAGACAACTAGGAGGTTTGCCTAGAAGCAGACACCCTTGAAAGAGTACGTAATAACTCATTGATTGATCACTCTTACATCGAAGTTGTGGATGTAAAAATGAATTGGTAGAGGAGTGTTCTGCCATGTTGGACAAAGCGGAAGCAAGAATGTCAGCTTAACTAATGCAACCATTGGTGAGAATCCAATGCCTGAAAAATTCAAGGTTCCTTTGCAAGGTTCGTCCATAGAGGGTGAGTTAGAGCCTAAGATAGGGCTGCAAGGCGTAGTCAATGGACAATAAGTAGATATTTGTACTACCCTTTGTTGGTCCCGAGGCAGAGAAGAAGCTAGGTTAGCCGAAAGATGGTTATTGGTTCAAGGATGCATGATGCTCTTTATTTTTCAGGGTAATAAAGGGTAAAGAAAATACCTTAAGCCAAAGTTCGACTACCAAGCGCTACAACGGTGAAGTAATCCATATCATACTCCTAAGAAAAGCTTAAATGACCTTTAACAAATGGGTACCTATACCCAAAACTAACACATATGGGTAGGTAAAGAATACATAGGGGTGCGAGACAACTCTCTTTAAGGAACTCGATAAAATAGTCCCGTGACTTCAAGAGAAGGGGTGCCTTCTAACAAAGAAGGTTGCAGTGACCAAGTCCGGGTGATTGTTTACCAAAAACACACACAGGTCCTTACAAATTCGTAAGACCATGTATAAGGGGGATTGAGGCTTGGCCAGTACCGGAAGGTCAAGGAAGTTGGTGACTTGATGACAGGAGCCGATGACCGAAGCCCTAATGAACGACGGTTATAACAATAATAGTCCTGAGGTAGCGAAATTCCTTGTCGGGTAAGTTTGAATCGCACGAAAGGCGTAACAAGATGGGCACTATCTCAAGGAAAGACTCGATGAAACAAACATGTTTGTGAAGATGGGAACTACCTATACCTGGACAAAAAAACCCTATGAAGCTTCACTATTTCCTGGGATTAACTTTGGGCTTTTCCTGCATAGCTTAGGTAGAGGACAAAGAAGACCTCCTTTCAGTAGGGCCAGAGCCATAAGAGATACCACTCTAAAAAAGCTAGAATTAGTTCCAGAACCTACAAGCCAAGAGACAGACTCAGGTAGACAGTTTTCTATGGGGTGTAGGCCTCCCTAAAGGTAACAAAGGTAGGCAAAGGTTTCCTAAGGCCAAATTGAGATTGGCCCTTGAGTGCAAAGGCAGAAGGGAGCTTGACTACAAGACCTATCCATTGAGCAAGGATGGAAGTCAACCTTAGTGATCCGATAGTGTCAAGTGGAAGGGTTGTCGCTCAATCGATAAAACTTACTCTAGGGATAATAGGTTGATCTTTCCAAGAGCTCACAGTGACGACAGAAGGTTTGACAGCTCGATGTTGACTCTTTACCACTGGGGTTGTAGTATGTTTCAATAATTGAGTTGTTTCCCCATTAAAGCGGTATGTGAGCTGGGTTTAGAATGTCGTGAGACAATTCAGTCCATATCTGGTGTGGGCTTTAACGTTAAGATGACCTTTCCCTATTATGAAAAGACTAGGAAAGACACACTTCTGATGTTTCAGTTATCGTGCCCACGATAAATGTTGGGTAGCCAAGTATGGAGCGCATGACTACTAAAAGCATCTAAGTAGTAAACCCACCCTAAGATGAATGCTTTCCTATTCTAAGACTTCCTTAGAGCCTCTAGTAGCACAACCAAGACAATGATAGGTTCTCTACCCAACAGGAATGGAGCGAAAGAAGTTTTAAGAATTCAAAAGAAAGTCACGGTGAGATGAGTCGTTTCTAATTAATGACAGCTCTCAAGTGGAAGTGTAGGGATGTATGCAGCTGGGGCATCCTAACAGATTGATAGACTTGAACCTTGTTCAACTCTTTGACAACATGAAAAAACCAAAAACTCTGCCCCCTCCTCTCTATCTATCCAAGGGATGGAAGGGCAGAGGCCTTTGGTGCCCCTTCTAGTTGAGAATTAAGGCACAATGAATAGCCAATATGTTTGATTTTCTCTCATGCCCTTCTTCGTTCATAGTTTGATATTTTGGTGTCCTAGGTGTAGATAAACCACACAAATCCGTCTCAAAATTTTTGGTTAAACTTCACTGCGGTGACTATACTGTAGGGGAAGTCTTGCCAAAAAATAGCTCGACACCAGGATGATAAAAAACTTAACACCTCTTATTCCTACTAATTCTTCATAATGAAAAATAATGGGAATGAAAAATGAAAAGATAATCTTATTTTATTCAAAAACCCCAATTGTGAAACCTTTTTCTCCCACTTCACACCACAGAATGTACCTCTCTTATATGTATAAAGGGAGACATTTTCATATCTTTTTAGGCTGGGAAGAGGAAATGTTCCCATTTTTTAGGATACTCTGGGGAACAAGTATCTAGTGGAGACAACAGGGTGGGGTCTCTAGCTTAGAGGATTAGAACGCGTGGCTACAAATCACAGTGTTGGCAGGTTTGAATCCATCCTCACCCATAACCAGCCAAAAATAGGGGAAGGACTTTTCCCTTTGGGGGTAGGAAAATCATGATTAGGCTAGCAAACCCAAAGCTATGAAACTTGTGAGTACCTTGTTGAAATGGAATATTCTTACCTTAATGTTTTATGTTTATAAAAAATAAATAAATATTCATAATTGTAAATAATTAATAAATAAATCCAGTATGCCCTAATTTTTGAATCCCCATTTTTTTTTTGTTTTACACTTCCTCATCCAAGTTTAGGTAGAATAGCAAAGCATGTAAAGTATTATTAACATAGCAAAAATGTGTTCCTGTTTATTAATATGTTTACTAGTGTGGTGGATTTTTGCGATTTGAGGGTTTCATTTTCTTTTCCTTTCATCCTCATAATTCTGGTTGAAATCTACATATTTATTCTTGGTCAATTTTTAATTCCTAGGCTGCATTTTCAATATAACACCAATTATGATTATAAAGTATATATATGATAATTATTATATCATAATCAGATCGCATTTTGTATTAAAAATTTAGGGCTTTGTAACCGCAAGGTTATTAATTAAAGGAAATTATTTATTTATGGTTGATTTTGGTTTCACATGCACAGAAACAGGCAGTTGCTAAGAAATTGAATTTAAAGTATAAAGAGGTTGAAGTTTGGTGATCTTATCATATATGGTGATTAGTTTAATTTAATTCTTCCATGATTTCAATTAGAATTGTGAGGATGAAAGGAAAAGAAAATGAAAACCTTAAAATCATAACTCTCGTGTGGTTTTGATGGGTAGGTTGTCTTCCTCATATGTACAACGAATGTTCAAATAAAACTAAGTCTGACTTCCTTTAAACTACAATTGTCAATTGTAGTTTGACTAGTTGATTGACTTCCTTGATACATGACACCAGGTGAAACATAAGAGTGATTACTTGGTTATTTACTATCAGTGAATGTGTATTGATGGTACTAAATATAAATGTTGTGAAACTTTCTTACTTTATGATTGATGTAATGATATATTGTGTATTATGTAAGCTTACCCTTGCAGTGTTTGTATTTTCTGTATAACTATGATGATCATGTTTTGTAGGGATTAGATAGTAGTGATGATGCAGAGATGCAGGATGCTTTGAAATGAAGTATGTTGAATTGTGGCTGAAAGTCTCATAGGATGTTATTCTATTGTTGAATATGTATATAAGAGAGTTGTGTAGAACTAATGTTATTTGAATTTAGAGACATTGTTGTTAAGTTATGTGATTATTATTTTTATTATGGAAGTTGTTTGAGCATGGTGTAAAGAGATAGATGAATTATGATATGCATGTCATAAGAATATAGAATTATATGTTAACATGTTAGCTGGTTTTGGCAGCAGAGGTTCTGCTATTTGCAAGGTCTAGCTGGACGATAGCTGTTGTTGGGCGAGCTACCTTGGGTCTCACTAGGCGATGAGGTTCGTTAATGAGCAGAAATTATGTGTACTATGTTATATTTTTATTTTGAACTTTGAAAGTGTTGTAATGTATGCTTTAATATTAAGTATAATGTAATGAAAATTTTATATCTCAGTATTTGGGAATATAGATAATAGTAATTTAAATAATTATTAAGAGAATTTATGGTGTAGATAATATATAAATATTTGGGATGTCATCATTTATGGGTTGATTTTGGTTTCACATGCATGAACAGAAACTCGCACTTGCTGACCAATTGAATTTAAAGCATAGATAGGTTGAAGTTTGGTTTTGGAACAAAATAGCAAGGTATGGTGTGTGATACTACCATATATGGTGATTGGTTTAATTATATTCTTCCATGATTTCAACTAGAATTGTAAGAATGAAAGGAAAAGAAAATGAAAACCTTTAAACTATTATG
This sequence comes from Psophocarpus tetragonolobus, assembly GCA_037954015.1. Taxonomy (NCBI): domain Eukaryota; kingdom Viridiplantae; phylum Streptophyta; class Magnoliopsida; order Fabales; family Fabaceae; genus Psophocarpus; species Psophocarpus tetragonolobus. The sequence continues at coordinate 98,839,880 of CM075688.1, forward strand.
TGGTTTTAATGGGTAGGTTGTCTTTCCCATGCGTAACGCGTTTCCAAAAAAACTGAGTCTGACTCCCCTTAAACTGTAATTGTCAATTGCGGTTTGACAAGTTGGCTGAATGTTTAGATGACAGTTCTATGACACCACGTGGCTTGACATATGACATAACTCTAAAAATACTAGTGATTGTGGTTTGACAATATCAAACCTAAAAATAGACTATCTTAATAAATATTTTTAAAAATGAACTCACTTAAGTTGATATGTTATCAATAATCATATCCTCTTTTCTTAAAACAAAATTTTTTCATCAAGAGGCTTTATTTTGATCAAGTTAAATCCCTCTTAACTTGTTTTTTATTTTTATAAAAAAAAAACAAAAACTTGTGTCAACTTTAAATTTTTTTAAAAAAAAGAAATGATACACATGGCACCTTTAATTATGAATGTCTCTCGTCAAACACTCAAAGACATGGTTAACAAATTTTTAAATTTTTTTAAATGAATCTAACCTTACGATTATGTGTTTACCTATTATATATATTTTTATAATTTTACCCTTTTATTAATTAAATAAAAGAATTATCTCTTTTTGTCTTTTTCTCCTCGTGTCACACCTTTTATTTTCATGTTTGTCTTTTATTTCTCTCTTTTTCATATAAAGTATGTTCGATTTGTCATTTCTATTGTCCGAAAGCTGAAAAGTTAGCTGAAATTTTTTCCGCTCCCTTTGGAAAACAAAAATCTAGGAGCTACAAGTTTTTTCAAAAAAGCTACTTCAAGAATATGTTTGGCAAAACTAGCTGAAAATTGAAAGGTTAGCTCAAAGTTGAAAAAATAATTATAAGTCATTTGCAAAATTAGCTGAAAATTGTAAAATGACAAATAAATGTGTAATTAATCATTAGATCAACAATGGGGTATTTAAAATAACTATAACATATCTTAATAATATAAATTAATTATATATTTAAATAATAAATTATTATAATTATATATTTAAATTATAAATTTCTATAATAACATATTTAAATTATAAATGTATGTAATTACATATTCAAAATATAAATTAATTTAATTAATATTTAATTTATAATTCTATAATTAAATATATAAATTTTAAATTACATATTTAAATTATAATTTTCTAATTATATATTTATATTATAAATTACTATAATTACATTAACGAATTAGAGATAAATGAAATAGGGAGAAGTTGTATAATGTGAGGAGAGAGAACTAGTGAGGGACAATAAATTAATCAATGAATGATATATATGTAAAAATAAAACTAGCTAATAGTTAAAAATAGGAGATATTTTGAAAAATCTAACTGGAGTAACTTAAAAAAAAACAAAACTAATAGCTCCGAAAAAAACTCTAGATTTTTACTATTCAAATAAAGTTGAAACTATTCCAACTAGTTTTTTTCCAGCATTTGGCTAGTTGAAATGTCAAATCAAATATATTTAATTATATAAATTATAATTTAAATATTAAGTATATTAATTTATTATTTAAATATATAATTACATAAGTTTATAATTTAAATGTGTAATTATAATTTAAATATATTATTATAAAAATTTATAATTTAAATATATAATTATAATAATTGATAATTTAAATATATAATTAATTATATATTAAAATATTTTATAATAATTTTAATTTTTAAACACCTCATTATTAATCTAATGATTTATGATCTCCTTCTTTATCATTTTATAACTTCGAACTAGTTTATAAGCTAATGATTAATGATTAAATGAAGACATACATTGTGTTTTCATTTTTTTCATAATAAATTTTTCTTTGCCTTATATAAAAAAATCATATAATTTAAATAGAGTCATAAGGTTTGCATAGTGGCGATGTCTACGTGTTAGGAGAAGAAGAATGAGAGCTCGTAAGTTTCGATCTTTTCTTTAACAAAAACTTGACACATTAACTATTAATATTTGACTTATATAAAAAAATTATAATTTAAATATATAATTAAAATTTAAATCTTTATTTATAAAATTTATAATTTAAATATATAATTATAATAGTTTATAATTTAAATATATAATTATAAAAATTTTGTATTATAATAATTTATAATTTAAATATATAATCAATTTATATTAAGAAATTTTATGTTATTAAAATATGTTATAATATTTTAAATTTCTTGTTATTGATATAATAATTAATTATATTTTTATTTATTATTTTACAACTTTTTAATAATTATTTTTACTAAATACATACAATTAATTATTTAATATCTTAGCTAAATTTTCAACTTTTCGTCTCGCTTCTCAACTTATTTTCCTAAACACCTGCTAACCAGTAAATGATTTCCAAGGTTGAAATAGTTGTTGAATGAGAAGGATCACAGAAGTTACAAATTTGACCCCTTCAAGTCTTTCTCCAGCAATTGAATAAGTCAAAATATAAATTTCAAATAAAAAATACTAGATTATAATTTATTGTAATTAAATTGTAAAGATTTTGGAATTGGAAAATGCAATTGGCTTATCCTGCAGGAATTATTACCAGAGTATAATTTTTAAAAATCCAGATCGAACAGGTTCAATTGAAGTAAATTACGGTCAAGAAGCCAATTCTTTTTAGGGTGATTAAGGGTTTGTTTAGATAATTCTTTTTAAAGCGCTTATCATAGAAAATAAAAATAAAATTTAACTTAATATTTTATAAGCTAAAAACGAATTTAAGTATAATTTATTAAGTTTAATTGATATACACACTATAAAAATTTTTATACTAACATTCAATCCTAATAAATTTATTAATTTTATTTATTATTACTTTAAAATTTAAATAAATAAAGTTTTATAATTAAATATTAGTGTAAAAAATCTTTAAAGAAATTCTCGCATATGAGCGATCTCTCTTAAAAGATGACTTTAACTTATGTATAAATTTATTTTAATCCATAATTTTTTTTTTCTAAAACTATTTCTAACTTGCATGTTCTAGGTATATTTTGTCGGACCTCTTACAAATAAATGAAGTTAAGGGCAATTACTTCTGTGCTTCCAGAATTTCTTCTGCACTTATTCTGGAAATATATTTTTTAAGTTTAAATATTACTTAAAAAAACTTGTCCATTTTTATTTTAGTATTTAAATTTTTAATTTTAGTATTTAATAATTTTTAATGTTTTAATTTGGTATCAGTTGTTAGATTTTTTATTAATAGATTATGTTGTTAATGAAAATGTGACACCCTCATGTCTATACTATTTAAAGTTGTCGAATTAACATCCATATAATTTTAGTGGTAGGTATATTTTTTAAAAATAATTTTTTTTAAGTACTAAATGAAAAATATAAATAAATTTTAGGTATCAAAATAAAAAATTTTATTTTATAGGTACAAAAAATTATTTATACATAGAAAAAGTTAATTACCATTATTATTGTTTACACATTGTTTTAAGATTTAAATATGTTTTAAGTTCCTAATACACTAGTGAGTTTTGGTTGAATCCTTATAAAATTGTTTGTGTATAGTTCCTAATAATTTTTTTATTTTTTTTCGAGCTCCTAAAGTACTATCTAAAACACTTTTAAAAGTATTTTAAGATTATTCAAAATGTTTGAAACAAAAAAGAAATTATTTGAAACTCAGCATAAAGAAAAAAAAATCATTTGAAACATATATATTTAAGCTTTTTTTTTAATATAAGTTATATTAGTAATTCCAAAAACAAAGAAACACCATTTAGTCTATTAATTATTTAAAAATAATTATTTATATAGAGTCATTTCACGGTCCAATAAACTTCTTTAATAATTTTATTGTTGTTTATTTACAAGAAACAGTTGGAATTTTCAATATAAGGAGACCGATGTGTGCATATCATATAACAAAAAATGTATGATGCAATTAATATTTTGATTTTGGTATCTATAAGTAAAATTATTTTTGTTTTAGTATCTAATCTTTAATATTTTGATTTTGATACTTAAAAAAATTTTATTTTTAAAGAAGATACTTACCATAAAAATGACGTGGATGCTTACTTGACAACTTTAAATGACGTGAATTTGATAATATAATATTTTCATGAATTATATCATCGGTTAACAAAAGATACTTAACTGCAGATATCAAATATAAAACATTAAAAAATACTAGGTACTAAAATAAAAAAATAAAAATTTAGATATTAAAATAAAAATGAACAATTTTACATGTATTAAAAAGATATTTAAACTTTTTTTTCGGATTGATTTTTTCATAAGTGCACTATGGAAGCATGGGAAGAAATTATAGAGGTGTTGAGAGAAATTGATAAAGGAAATTTACCGTCTCACAATAACCATAGTAAAAAAATGAAAAAGAAAAAACACTTTTAGCTTCTAACATTTTGATTTTTACACCATTATTTATATTCTGAAAAGTTTTATCTAAAATGTATTTGAAGATGTAAAATCTAAAATTTTGCATTCTAGAACTACGAGACAAACAATGGGTACCTCTTCTTTATATGACTCATGTTATTGACACCTCCATGAAGTGGTTGATATACCTTCTTTTTATTTTTATTATTTTCTAAAATACTTCTAAGATACATTTCATATTTGATAGACACTATTTGTATATTTTTTCATACTTGCTAAAATCCTACAACCAACCTATTGTCTCTTAAAATCTCAAGATACATCTCTTAACATCAAATAAAAAAAATGTATCTTTACGGTGTTTTATAAAATATTTATAACAAAATAAAAACATAAGTGTATTAATTACTATATGGAGATATAAATTACAAGAGCCTTCTTATATTCTTGGGAGATTTCTCCCTGTAACTCCATAATTAAACCTTCAAAAATCATAAACCGAAGCAAAAACTACACTTTCAAAATTGAATGCAGAAGAAAATATGTAGGTGTATGAAGAAATTTTCATATTGTTGGATGAAGATATTAGTCCAGTTCTGTGTGACACATGACTTTATCAGTTACTATTTTTAATGTATGATCGGTCCATATAAACAACCATGGTAAGAATTTTTAGTTTTTTACATTAGGCCCTCTAGCTTGTGGTTGGTGAACCTACATTATTCTATACTAGGAACTTATATTTTTATATAGATTTGTAAGTTTTTTTTTATAAGTCAAAAAATGTATTATTAGGAAAATTTTGTTAAGAAAATGTAAAGAGGTGGCTGTTAAGCAACATTTGTAAGTTTTATTTTATTTAAAATGTTTAAAATTTGTATTTAAAATTTTGAAATAAATAAATTTGTTGTTAAATTTGTTTTGTTACTTTTAAACAAGAAATGATAAAATAATTAATTATTTTACAGCCATATTGTAACTAAGAGCATCTCCCATAGGATAGGAGATGCTTGTAAAATTGCTTAAAAAATTAATAAGTTGCTTGAAGCAACTTTCCTATTGAAACAATTCTATATGCAAGTCAAAGTTATTTAAAAAGTGGGTGAGTTGTTTCATCAAACAGCTGTTGCTTATGATTAAAAAAAAGTATTTTTACATCAAATTTGTACAAATTAATAATAATGTATAACTGAAAAAAATTAAAAAATTATGATTTTCTTGGGGTTTTGCTTATGATTTCTTCTATTCAACTAATATTGAGTGTGTGTTGCTTAGCCATTACGTGATACTGTAAGGATCACTAAATTTTTTTTTTAATATAATAAGTAATTCATGAGAGTTACTCCTATTGGATATGTCTAGTGTTCATGAATAATATTTTTAATAACTTAATATATAAAATTAATTAAAAATATACACAAATTGTAAAAGTTAAATATTACTTAAAATAAACTATCATTTAATAACAGAAAAATTATATATAAATGCTGATATGATAAAGACTTATTTAATTAAATTTACCCAACCGTACTACATAATTGCTTAATTATCTTATATCTGAGTAATTAGTAGTATAAAATATTTAAAATTAGACAAATTCTATGGTGCCATTACAATTAATGGCCTTGACATGTGCAAATAATTAGTATTGTGTGCAAAAAATACAATAATAACTATGAAAGTTAAATATATTTGTTTTATAATTTTATCTGTTATTCTATACAAATTTATCCATATTAAAAAAAACTAATAATTTAAGATTATGTTAAAATAAAATTTAAATTATTTTTTTATTATATATAGAAATAAAATTATGTTAAATGAGAGAAGCGTAAATTATAACAAGATACACAGCTTTTAACAGTAGTGATGCAAAGGAAAATAAAATTGAAGTAGTACACTATACTTTATGCGAATCCCATATATGTACACGTAGTATGCAGTATCATCATGCATTTATGTAGTTCATCCCACTATTCTCAAGTCTCAACTCATTATTGCAGTAACAGAGAAATAGCCAAATCAAGCAGTCAGCTCTTTTCTAACTCTAATATTGTAAAGACGAAGCAAAATCTGATACCAATCATTCATGGTCATGGATTTTAAGGATATACTTTTGAATTCAAATCATTCAATTATGCATCACTTTCTCGCTTGGTTTGCTTAGAAGTTTACACGTCACGTACCATCCAAGGTATTTATAGATGCTAAATTTCATCTGAACATAACTTTTCCCAAAACAACAAACACTCCTACTATAAGCAACTCACCAAGTTGCTTATCTATTAGTTTTGGTAACAAGTATAACATTTTTTCATGTAACTCGGCTTGGAAATTATGCCAAGATGCATATATAACTGATAGTTGAATTACGTGGACGTAAATGAAATATTTCATGTTATGGAACTACAACACTCATTATCAAGTTTTAAAGTTATCATCATTAGCATACGATCCTCTTCAAAGAAGTTTGGAATTATTTTAATAAAGTTAACTAAGGTTCTCAAAATTGATAAGGAAAACAAAAATGTCTTGTGATTCCGCAATTGAAATAAAATTGTTTCGCCTTATAAAAAACAAATATGTCTGTAGGTAGTCTATTCTTAGATAAGATTTTAATAATTCCCAGAAATGCAAATTAGTATAATTATCTTCATCAAATACGCATAATGTACTAAACCATCATGATGAAGACTGCTATATATTCAGTATTTACTACTAATTGGTAATGTATGAAACACACGAATTAGCATGTACTTAATATCATTTGTGTAAAATAAATATTAATTCAAACTAACAACAAAACTTGTTTTTAACTAATATTTATATTACACAAATGATACCAAGCTATTTGGGTGATTCATGTGTTTCATCATTATCAATTTGCACTAAATAACACTCCTCTTAATTTAAAGATTTATATGAATAATGTAAATCCTCAAAATTACTTAAACGTTGTTAATTATATATAAGTTAGCCTAAAAAGTTATTCTATAAACAAAAAGAGTTTCAAAAACAATAAAATATTAACTTCTATTTTATCAGCCAAATTAAATAATGATATTATGTAACAGGAAGTACAAGAAGTGAATATGACCATTTCCACCCTGAGCAACAATAAACTAGTAAAAAAGAGTATTGCATAAAGTATCCTACTTATACTTCAAGCATATGCTACTAAAGAAAAATATTCGTGACCGCATATCGTCATGAAGTTGTCTCGATTTTGATAAATATTTGTATGAGATGAATATGAGTATTAGTATGTTAATATAATTACCCCGATTTTTATAATTATAATAATTTTGTAATAAATTTAAAGTTATATATTTAATTAAAATTTTAAGTTTTTAAATTTTAGTTTATAATTTCTTTTTATTTATTATTCTTTATATATTTTTTAAATTAAAATATAATTATGACTTAATATAAAATTTATTTAATAATAAATAAGTAAATTTAAATTATAAAAAATAATATAACAGATTACCTGCTAGTCTACTGAAAGTCAAAAATATCTGACAGGAAGGGTCAAATCTGAACCTGTCCCATTTTGGAGACTTAGAATACATGGACAAATGAAAAAAAAGAAAACCTAGAAATTTTGGAGTGAAAAAGAAGAAGAATGAAATGGAGGAATCATTTCTCCATTATTTATAACCCGAAAGCCCACAAAGGCCCAAGAGGTGAGTTAAGGAATACCGTTAGATTAATCAAGATCTACAGTCTAGGATCATCATCTTTTTGCATACTACTAAACCCTTTGATACACCCTACCTAATTTGACGTGAACAGTACTCAACAGTGAAAGACAGGAAAAACCCACAACCACACCCTACCTAATTTGATATGAACAATACTTGACAATGAAAGCGGGAAAAAATTGCAACCCTAAAGAGCTGCCTAACCTAAATGACAAAGTTGTCTGGGTCGAACCTATAACATGCCTTCCAAGGAACTCATCCTTAGTCGCACTTCGAACACCTGTGCCACTTCGTTCCTTGATGCTAGTGGGGTTGTGTACCAGAGAGACCCCCTAGGGTTGAACCTACCCTACATCGGATCTACCCCTGGAGCATATCATAGCTCAAGGTCAGGTCTACTCCAAGGAACTCATCCTTACTCGTGCTTCAAATTACTATGTCGTTTCGCTCCTTGACATTGGTGGGGTTATGTACCAAAAAGAATCCCGGGATCGAACCTACCATACACCAGATCTACCCCCAGAGCAGATTGTAGCTTGAGGCTAGGTCTACTCCAAGAATGAACCGGTCTGTTGGCCAAGGTGGAGTCCATAGTAGGAAAAATCGAAATTATCCCTAATAGGTAAAAGATAAATCCTAATTATCTTTTATGGATAAAGAGAGATCCAAATCATCCTTTACGGGCTTAAGCCCAAATAGGTAACACACTATAAATAATAAAGCATGTGTATAGGTTTGGACACTTATTAATATAGACTTCAACGTCAGAGTACTTTTACAGGTACCCCATCTGTACTGGCTTGGAGAAAACTGTTGGATTGGAAGCTAGGAGCAACAAGGAGGAAAATCTATCTAACGTGTGTAGGAACATTTATTTTTTTATATATTTATTTATTTTATTTATAATTGATTTGAAAGTCTATTTTTATCATTTCTTTATATATATATATATATATAATAGTTATTATTAGATTTATTTTTTTAAATAAATTCCCCTCACCCGTTTGGGCCCTAGATCTGTTGGTGCTTGCCTTCTTCTTGTAAGTGTTGATATATACATCTAACTTGCATAATTAATCACCCAAAAAAAAAAATAGACTTGAAAATAGGGTTGATTGACTTAAATGGGTCTTTTTTTAAAAAACAATTATCTAAATGAGTTTGTTTTAAAAAAATTATGGAGTAGGTCTATTTTGTAATTTGACTTGATCAAACCGCAATTCACTATTGCAATTTAGTGTCACGTCAATTGCGTGTTTACAGGACGTCCAAGGTGGCAAAAAACCTCTCTTAAAATCGCAATTGGGAATTGTGGTTTCATGATGGTCAAACATAGTCTCCTTGGAACCATGTGTAAGTCAGAATAGGTGCATGAAACTCGCAAGTACCAGTTGCAATTTGAGTGGTATTGGGATAAAACTGCAACTCTGAGTTGCGGTTTGAATATTTTGTTTTTGTGTCTCTTCTTTACCTAATGGTTAAATGACATATATTTATACATGCATAAAACTGCAAATCGTAATTGCAGTTTGATTAATATAAATCTTGTATTACTTGACCACAAGAATTAAAAGATAAATGAATAAAATTAAATACATGCACATGTTTATACTACACTTGGAAATCAGCCTGATAACTAGATAAATGGCTAAATAAATAATTGATCCTTAATATAATAATCATAAGGATTAAAAGTGCAACCATCTTAAAAGGAGAGAAAGAAATAACTTGATGATAAATAATTCAACATCTAACATAATTATAACACAAAGAAATAAAAAAGTGCCAATTATGTTATAGTTTCAATAAAAGTTAATAATCGGCTATGTTATTTTTTGGGGATAATAAATTCTTTTGAACAATTTTACACAAAAACAAGAAATACTTGATTAACAAAAAAAAGAAGATGAAAGTATAATATATGTTAGACTTTGCATATTGAACTAATTAAATTACCTATATATACACAAATTTTGCATAAATTCTTAATAAATATGCTTTATTACTTATTAAAAAAAAGCAAACAGGCTTTGTTCATTCTAATAAAGTAAATGGGATTAAAGATAAAGATTAACAATTTTTTTCTTTTGGACTGCCAGATCAAATCTATGAATCTGTGGTTAAGATATACGATAAAAATTAATAATTTGCGGTTTTATGCATGTATAAATCTGTGTCATTTAACTGTTAGGTAAAAAGGAAAAAAAAAAAAGAAGCTCAAACCGCAATTGTGATATATCATTTTAAAAGGATGTGAATCTGCGTCATTACTAACCATTGGGTAAAAAAAGATACTAGTTAATGATTAGTCAAAATGCAACTTGAAGTTGCAATTTTATCCTAATAGCACTCAAATCACAACTAGTATTTGTGGGTTTGATGCACCTATTCTAACTTTCGTGTGGTTCCAAGGAGACTCCGTTTGACCATCATAAAACTGCAATTCCTATCTATGATTTTAAAAGAGGTTTTTAGCCACCTTGAATGTCATGAAAAATAGTCTTCAACTCCAACTTCCCTTCCAAAATCCTAAAAAGGTTCCAATGTGTTAACCAATGATATAATTAATGAGCATGCAAATGCATTCATTCATTTCTTAAGCCATTCATTCTTCTCATACATATTAAAAATTATATAACAACTTTTAATTAATTATTTAAATTATACAAAATTGCATAAACAACTTATTTGCTAAAATTTTTAATTTAATGATTAAATTAATAAAATTCAACCCTTCCATATACGTACACGCTCACAGGTCAACGTATAATAGTATACCTCCAACCAGCGGAAGAATAATGTCACATTACACAAACCATAAATACGAGGAGTCTATGCCCAGAATTCATCAATTTCTTGTTAGTAAAGAAATAACGTCATCCAACCATTGGTATCTACCATTGAGTATCTATCTGGTTCGTAGTCTGCTGAACTCATTCAATTTCAATTGCACGCTAAAGCATACCCCAAATAAAATTAATTGAGAATATACATATATCTTTTTCGATACCTTGTACCATAAGAAGAGATAAATACGGCTATACAAAACAGGAAAAAAAAAAGTGAAATAAAATGTACATACAATAGAAACTATTAAATACACTAGAACAACTAGCATGTTCAGTCTAATAATTTTCTATATAATGTGTATTAAAGTTTTGAATTAAGAATTTAATAATATTTTATTAGATATGATATAAAGATGGATGGTGAGTTGTGATCTCCTAAAAACTCACGTATGAGAAAAATATTTATTCACGGCGGGTGTGTATATATAATTTACGGTTAAAAGTGATTTGTAAAGATGTTAAGCTGTAGTTATGATTTGGCAGCTAAGAGAAGGAAGTGACGTTAGATTAAGGGTGATGAGAAATTGAAGAAATGTGGTGAAAGCTTAAATTAGAATGGAAGGTGGGTGTTTGCTTGGAAAACCAAAAGTAAAAGGAACTGTACATAACAGATTAAACTCTCCTCTCCACCCATTTGATTCCAAGTTGCGTAGAAGCAAGTAATTAAGTGTGTCTCAGGGTTTCTATAAAAACGAAGAGAAGGAGAAGAAGAAAGACAGCAGCCGTGTGCAAGAAGAAGAAGAAGAAGAAGAAGAAGAAGAGCAAACAAAATGAGTGAAAAAAAGGAGATAGGGTGGAGTTCGAGAAGCATGGCCGGGAAAACATTTTCGGGAGTGGGAAACCTGGTGAAGCTTCTCCCAACGGGCACGGTGTTCCTCTTCCAGTTCCTCATTCCAGTGGTAACCAACAACGGGCACTGCACCACCCACAACAAGTACCTCACCGCTGCTCTACTCCTGGTATGCGCCTTCAACTGCGCCTTCACTTCCTTCACCGACAGCTACACTGGAACGGACGGGGAGCGCCACTACGGCGTCGTCACCCCGAAGGGACTCTGGCCTTCGCCGGCATCGGGATCCGTGAACGTGTCGTCCTACAAGCTCCGAATGGGGGACTTCGTGCACGCTTTCCTTTCGCTCATAGTTTTCTCTGTGCTGGGACTTCTCCACACCAACACGGTGCACTGTTTGTACCCGGAATTTGAGTCTGGTGAGAAGATTCTGATGCAGGTTCTGCCTCCCGTTATTGGGGCACTTGCTAGTTCTGTCTTCGTTGTGTTCCCCAACAATCGCCACGGAATTGGTTACCCTGCCACCTCTGATTCCAATGCTTCCTCCCACCCTCACACCTAAACCTAAACCTAAACCTAAACCCTCCAACTTCTTTTATATATTTTAATTATCCTTTTTAATCTCTCCATTTTATTTTTATTCCTAAAACTGAAAAATTATTTTTTATTTACTTCATCAAATAATTTATTTTCAATTTTTAAAGACTAAAAATAAATTTTAGTTAAGTCTTATTATCATTTTTTTTCATGATTCAAACTTAAAATGTTTATTTTATAAAGACTTCCCATTCCAACTATCTCAATTTTTAAAATTTCTAAAATTATAAATTTTAATATTTTATTCAAGATATTGTGAGACTCAACTTTTAAAAATTTTCAATAGATACTATCATAGAATGAAAACCTAGTTATGATAAATTTAATGTTAATTTTGACTTTATTATTATCTGTAATTTAAGTAAATAATCGATGATTCTACTCATTAGATGTTTTCTTTGTACAAATAAATTATTGCAAGTATATTGATTAATATGTAGATGTTTCGTTGCATAAATAAACTCTACAGTAATTTTTTTTATTCCTTTCAAGGCGTCTTAAATAAAAATTGGAATTAGAATTTGAATTTTTCAAATTAAAACATTTGGTCAGAATATATGCGTAATTAAATCTTTTATACAATTGCTAAACAGTTAAATGTTGCTTTATTTTATTACTTTAAATGTACAGCTTCTTTAGATGAGAGAAGTTACAGATATGGAGTTTAAAATTACTAACAGTGTGTTAATTTGTTGAAATGAATTATTGTGTTTGGATTAATTTAAGTTGAAATGGTCTGAACTTGAGTTGAATATTAGAAAATATTGCTTATCCATTTCGATTAATGGAGTTAATAAATCGAACAAAAGCAAATATCCGGATGGACAAAATCTTAAATTATCTCTCAATCTAAGAAAAAGATTTGTAAGCGTCTTGGAAATCCAAACTTGCTATCAAATGTACCTTTGGATTTTAATTAATTGCAAGACTTTAACTTATTCTAAAAAACAACACTAAATAAGTTTTAGATATACAGTAAACTGTAAAGTGACAATAATGTGTGGCCACATGGAACTGGTGGAAGCGAAAAAGAGTGTAAAATATAGAGACGAAATTATTTTTTTATCATTCAGAAGCAAAAGAATTCAGGAAAGAGAAAAATAAGTGTTTATTTCGCAATAATATTTTAATATTTAAAACTTAAAAAAACTTGTTGGTAAGTGTTTTTTTAAAATAATTTTTGAAAATACTTTTAATTCTTTAGTTTTTGAAAACTATAAAAAAGAAAACATCTAAAAATAATTTTATTTTTTAATTTTATTTTTTAAAATTTAAAATATAAAAAAATAAGTTATTTTTCATTTTTTACTAATAACATTTTTTAACATAAACAAACTTTTTTATTTTCATATTAAAAAATAATTTTTAAACAATACTCATTAAATAAGTTTTTTTTTCTAAAATTAATTTTTTAAAACTAATTTTTAAAAACTAAAAAATAAAATAAAATCAATCAAGTCTTAAAACTTTCCGTAAATCTCACAAATTGAGAAAGAGAAAAATCATAATTTGTACATCTCAAACTTTCATTTTAAAAAAAAGTTAAATTGCAATATTACTTTTCTTAAATAGTTAAAAAAAAACTAAATTATATTTTGTGTTTTCATTCGTTAAATTGAGACAATTTTATTCGTGACTTAACACGTGATGCACGTGTCCTCCACGAGATGTTCTCATTCAAATAATTCTCTGCGGCTCGCTATCTCAATTCTTACTCCACCCCAGCCTTCCTTGACCTTGTCTTCCACCGAACCAAGTCAATATCTGTATGGAAGCAATATTAAGGTAAGGTGGTAAATTGATAATGATAGTTAAAAGAAAAAAGGGGTAAAAAAAAAGGTGACCTTGGTTTGATCTCCGAGGAGTTAAGGCACGTCCATATATACCAACGTGATAAGGTTTCCAACTACGTAGTACATACAACTCTTGAATATTTGGCTCCTTTTTTATGAGGAGAAAAAACTCAAATTGATAAATCCACTTGATATTTTATTTAAGTCAAGTGGAGAAGTTATTTTGCAGAGTAGAGAGTTAAATAAGAAAAGCTACTAGAGAGACAAAACTATTCTTGTTTTTACAAAGAGCTGCAAATGTAAATTCTTCACTACAAATTCATTACCGTTGGATCAAATTGATTTTTGGACAGCATGTTCAGAATGTATTTTTCTTTATTCTGACCGTTCGGATCATTGAAAGAATTCTGTGTTGGGAGATATTCAATTCGTATGGCAGCAATATGTTTGGGGGTCTTCATCTTTCTTGTTCTCTATTTGTAAGTTTATTGCTTTATTGGTGTTGACATTGATATTGTTGTTGACACTTGGTTAAAACTCTTTTGTACTCTTTATTGATAACAGTGGCTATTTCTTTGGTCTGGACGACCCATGATTTTTACCCTTACTTTGAGGAGTTTTTCACGTTAAAATTTTGGTGTCTTATTCCAAAAAGATCAGCGATTAGTTAGTGCTATATTTTGTTATTGCTCCTAATAGATTCTTGCGAGATAGGGGGATTTATTTTCGCTGCTTTATTTACATTTGTTACAAACTTATGTTATTGCCCCCATCAGAGTACTCAACTTTCCAATTTCTAACCTAATGCCTTAAGGTTTTGGGTTGAATGTAGTGTCATGTTCTCTTATATATGGGCTCGTGTCCCATGGCTGTACATCTTCCTGGTGTTTAACCCTCTCAATTTGTCCCAACAACTAGTATCAGAGCCGACGGTTGTTATCGGCTAAGGTTGACGGTGGATTTCCTTCATCGAAAGTCCTCCTGACAACGGTTCAAGAGGCGTGTCCTCTTGTGTTTAAGGGCCGTGTGAATAAACGGTCGTCATTAAATGTATGTCTCCGCTGGAGGGGGAGTTTACAATGTGAAAGAGACTCACACTTGAGAGGGAGATTGTTGGAGTGCAAGCGTGAGTTGAAGTCCCACATTAACAAGAAATTAGGAAGTTGAGTAATATATAAGTGAGAAAAACCTATATCCTAATGTTTTAAGGTTTTGGGTTGAAGGTGGTGTCATGTTTTCTTATATATGGGCTCGTGTCCCATGGTTATACATCTTCCCGGTGTTTAACCCCCACAGTTTGTCTCAACAATAACATAAGTCTCAACAATAAATTTTGCTTCTAAATCTAGTACATTTTCTCACAACCCCATATGTAGGAAAACCCTACACTTTGTCAATCCTAAGCTCCATCAATGTCATTCAACAAGATGCAAAACTAAGCTAAGAAATGCTAAATTTTCTTCAAGTTTCGCAAAATTACATTTATCCCTTTTTTTAGTTTTACACATTCATATTACTGGTGTATGCATAATGGGTGATTCACTCATCCTTTTTTTTAACAACACACATTTTTAATATTTTATTATTAGTTAAAATTTATTTAAAAATATATAAAATTATTAGTACAATTCATGAAATAAAAAATATATTTTCGTAGTTTACTATATTACAAATCATCAGGTAAATTCAATATTTCACTGTCCTGGCCAATATCTATTCGGATACATCTTCAAAATTTTTAACTTATTAGAAACTTTAATAATAGTATAGAGATTAGGGATGATAAAAAAATTCTCATACATTAAACCTGTAAAAATACCAACATGGCAAGTTAAATGGGTACCTATCACAAATTGATATAAGTTTTTTTCTATCATTTTTCAACAGACACGTGTACAGGTATTGTAGTACTTATACCTGTGAGTACCCGTCATCTGCTAAATTAAAATATTACACATATTTAATTTAAAGAAGATAATAATTTTGTTAAATGAATCAACTTAAAATATTAATTGTTAAATTTTATTGTTATCAATGTTACTTTTTTTTTTATAAAAAAATGAATAATTCATAGATTAGTTTTTATAAAAATTGGTAATGTAAAACAAATATTCTATTTATATTAAATATTTTATATATATTATATTAATTTATTTTTAATCTAATTAATCTGTATAATTTTATTTCTAGATTTTTCAAGAAATAAATTATTTTTTTAATAAAATTTTAGGTAAATAAATAATATTTTTTTAAAAAAAATTGAAAAATATTTGTAAATGCTTGCAATTATTAAAGAATTAACAAATATTTTTACAATGGATACTCAACAAAATTTAAGCAAATAACGAATACAAATATCTTATAGCAGAACTTGAAAGGATAACCGATAAACACCACCTACACATGTCGTGACTTATTGTAACTTCTGATACAAATTAATATTTATAAAATAATCTCAAGCTACTAATAAAAATATCTAATATAATTAGCCATCAATTTTGATTTGTTGTTTTAAAATCTGTTTTATTAAACTTTTAAACATTATAAAATTAAAGAAAAGTTTGATGATAATTTCATGATTGATTGATGTAACATCTATCTAAACGCATTTAAGTCTTGCATAATCTCAAGACAGCTGTTATCATTTTTAACAAATACCACCTCTTATAAAAAAAAATATTAATGAAATACATATACAGCGATTTAATTTATATATTTTATTAATATTTTTTATAATATTATAAGAGTTTAATTAATATATATTTTTAATATAAAAAAATTATATATTAAAATTTAATTATTATTTTTTTTATTTATGTAATTTTTAAAATATAAATAAGTAAAATCTATAAATTCATCATGAATAAAAATATATACTCATTATACTTATGTTATAAATTTGATTGTACTTATATTTTTTTTTTTCTTTCTTTCATTAAGTGAAAAATAGTGTGTGCGTATATAATTTTTCTATAAAAAAATCAATGAAGTAAAGTAAAACGATGCATTTTTAATGGTGCGTGAGCTCAACTTGCATCTGTTTATCAAACCCAGGTCACCTTCTTTTTTACCCCTTTTTCTTTTAACTATCATTATCAATTTACCACCTTACCTTAATATTGCTTCCCTACAGATGTTGAGTGGTGCGTTGGTGGAGGGCGAGGAGGTGGAAGGTGGATGAAGAATTTGGAGACGAACCCAGAGGATGATTTGGCGGAGAGGGAGGGAGAAGAAGATATGGAGGACACCTCATTTTAAATAGTGACACGTGTAAAGACAACCATTAACAATTAATACTTTCAATTTAATGGATGAATAAAATATACATGTACCTAATTAAAAGTGAAAAATATATGCAAGTATCAAAAATAGAGAGATAAAGTATAATTTATCCTAAAAAATAGTAGGTATTTTTTCGGAATAAAAAAAAGTTGATTATGTTTTCTTAATATTACAGACATTTATTTAGTTTGTTTACTTAATTGAGTCTAGATTTGATCATGTTTGGTTTAGTTTGCGATTTTTGTATTTCAAAATCTTAACTCAATCCAAACCAACCCAAAAATATATATCATATTATTATTATATAATTATTTTATATTTTTAAGTTAACAAATTTAATAACTTGTTTCAATGTTTTATTCAGGGTTTTAGCGTCTAAAACATTTCATCTTTACTCTTTTGCATTATTTTATATTTTTAAGCTAGTAAATTTTTAAGTTATTTTGTATATTTATTGTTAAGTTTGTATTATATTGTGTTATTTTGATAGTTTAATGGACTAATTTAGTATATATGAAACACTTGATATTTTGTTATAAAATTATATATTTAGTAAACTAATGAATTTGACTAGTTTCAAGTATAAAATTATTTTTTATGATTTAATGAAAAAAATTTATTTTTTTAATTTTTTTATCGGTTTTCCCTAAAACCTAACCGAACCAACCTGATTATCATTGATTCAGTTAGGAATAAAATTTCAGAAAATCAAACTAACCCAATTAAAATTAATTAATTCAGTTTTCATTTTTCTTCAAAATTGAATCAACCTAAACCGATCTCTAATTAATATTTAATAATAATAAGTTGTTAAAAAACTGCATGATTATTAACTATTATTTTCAATAATATGAAAAGACCAACGTATAAAAATATTATTCACACCATCCCTTAATGTTCTACATTTAACAGTAGAGACTATTTTAAAAAAATACATATTTCACAGACTAAAAACATAACTTTAAATGTCTAATGTTAAAAATAAATATTGGTCATGATAAAAAGTTGATTAAACCTTTAATTTTTGTCGAACTTGTCTAATGCTTTGATTGTAATCCCGTGTGCTTTTAAATTTTGTTGGATTCATCTCATGCTTTGATTGTAATCAGGCACGATTTTAACTTTCCCTTGGACAAATCTTATGGATTAATTGCTTGCACGCGTATTATATAAAAGATTTGAATCATGCAAAACTATTCAAAATATTTGGCAACAATGATTGAATCTTGAACTCCTTCCCTTCAACGTAAAATTTGTTAACATACACTCTTCTAGTCTTTTTTTATTAAAATGCATTAGCAAAGATATGATATTAATGTTTAAGATAATTCATAATTAATTGTAATTTGTTAAAATAGTCTAACTAAAAAATGTAAGGAAGTCTCCAGTGTATACATTAACAAATTCTATATATATATATATATATATATATATATATATACACACGCACAAAAGTACAATGCAAATAAAAATTATAGGGAGAATGAGAAAACATAATCATAATCTTACGATTTTTTTAATAAACAATTCAAAGTGGGTTGTTAAATAAACAAATTTTTCAAACAGAAACCTCTCCCACAAATCAAACTCTTTCTTAACTTGTCACTCTTTAATCACTCTTGTGGATCCTCTGCAATATCATCATTACCCCTACCCTGCCACCCTCACTGCCACCACCACTATTGGTATTGCTATCGTTAATGATAATACCTACAATAGTGGCGGTAGTGATGACAATGATAGTGCATGTGGTGACGACAATAACAGTGGAAGTAGTAGTAACGATGGTGGTGACACCACCTTATATCGTTGTCGCCACCATCCCTACTAGTGATGTTGTCACCACCACCGTCAGTACCTCCACCACCGTCATCGTCGACGATACCGACAGTGGTGGTGACTTTACAGAGGATCTCTGAGAGTGACTAGAGAGAGTGGTGCGTTAAGGTAGAGTTTGGTTTGTGGGAGGAGTCTCTGTGTTAGAAAATCATGTGAGCTTGTTTAATTAACAACCCAATTTGAATCGTTTATTGAAATCTCATGGTTATTATTATATTTTCTCATTCCTCATCGTAACTTTTTTTTCTCACTTGAGTTGTCCCCCCTCTTTATATATATGACATATCAGGTGAGAAAAAAGTTTATTATGAGAGATTTAATAATAATCATATGTTTAAAATTGAAAATTTTGATTACATTATTTATTAAAAATAATAAAATAATTGAATTTAATTAGTATCTCCTGTCAGTAAAAAAATTTATAATGACATTTAATCATAATCCTTCATTTATAATAAGTTTGTTAGCTCTACCAACTAATGTTTTAAAAGTCATATAAATAGAGAAGTGTGATTTAATGTTAATGTAAAAACACTGTAAGTGCATACTAATTGAACTCTTAAAAAATTTATTACTTTTAATAATCAATGCAATCAATACTATTAGTGTTTTATATGATATACCCTATATAGTGTTTTATTATAAAGTTCTCTCATTTCTCACAGTCAACTTTTTACTCACATGATATACCCTATATAGAAACACTTATAAATATCTCACAGTCAACTTATTAAAAAATTTAATAATAACCGTATAAAGTTTTTTACATTATTTATTAAAAGTAATAAAGTTTTTAATTCTTATTATTTTTAATAAAAATACAATTAACACCATTAAATTTAATCTTACGATTATTATTTTTCAACCTTATTACTTTTAATAATCAACATCATTAAATTTAATCCTACGATTATTATTAAATTCTCCCATTTTTACAATTATATATATATATACTCCCTCAAGATTATTGCACATAGATTAATAAATATTCAATGAAACTAGAATATTGTTATATTTTGACTTTTGAAGCATATACACTAATAATGAATATTAAATAATGGTATATTCAAGAAAAAACACATTAATTAGATTTTGAAATTTCAAAACATCTTTGGACAAAATTAAAAGGGTAAAACATAAAAAAATAGACAAAGAAAGTATATTAATTATAGACTAATTGATTCAATAGTTTTAACTACTAGAATGGTTTAGTAGTGAAAGATTGGAATAATATAGAACAAGTCTTAAGA
Organism: Psophocarpus tetragonolobus; assembly: GCA_037954015.1. Taxonomy (NCBI): domain Eukaryota; kingdom Viridiplantae; phylum Streptophyta; class Magnoliopsida; order Fabales; family Fabaceae; genus Psophocarpus; species Psophocarpus tetragonolobus. Next base: position 98,860,336 of record CM075688.1, read on the forward strand.
TTTGGTATTATCTATATATTTAATATAATTTTTTTTTTATGAAATAGTTTTTGTTTAAGAAAGATCCAATATTTTTAATGAGTTGAATGCCATTTTAATAACTTATTTAAAATCTCTTTATTTTCAAATTCATGTAGTTGCATTGCAATATCTCTATAATTCAATATAACCTTTGGCCACACCTCTTCACTCATTCCACCTTTAAATCATAGTTATAAAAACAATATCAAATGGCTCAATTGTATTGGTTGGATAAAAAATCAATTGAGTAACTAGTTCAATTTGATTAGCAGATCGATCATCCAGTTAGATCGGATCAAACTAAGTTGAACAAACCAATTTTGTTAAAAACTATAAATTGGTTAAACTAAATTGATTTACTATTTTTTTAGTGAAAATAACATCATTTTGGAAGAAGAAAAAAAAAACTTGTTTGGAAAGTGTTGTTTAAAAACTATTTCCAAGATATAAAAATGAAAAAACTTGTTCATATTTACATAAATATCATTAATGAAAAGCAAAAAATAACATATTCTCATTGTATTTTGAGTTTTTGAAAATTGTTTTAAGAAAACAATAAGCAAACAAATTTTTTAGTTTTTAAATACTAAAATACTAAAACAATTTTATAAAATTGTTGTCAAAAAAACACTTAGTATTTTAGATTATAAAATATAATGATATAACTTTTAATATGATATATTATAATTTTTTAAAATTATTTTTAAAAAATATATGTGTGTGTGGGCCTATGAACCACCCCGTTAAGTTTGTGGGTTTCAAGGCCGAAAATGAATTCTTAAAAAAATTCCATTTATTTCGACGGACCAAACTTATTTGGGTCGTTTAAAATGTCGATTTTGCAGGCTGCACTTATAAATAAACCTTCTTATAATTTTATTCAAAATAAAACCATTTTTAGCGAGTATAAACATTGTAAGGGAAGGTAAATAAGAAACTCAGTTTTTATACTAGTTACTCAAGCTTAGCTATATCATCCAGTCTCTTTTAAGTACCCTTTAGAAGGTTCCACTATTTCAACTAAAATAACAAGTATTCTTACTGTCAATTTTGGCTTGCAAGTATTCTTAAACCACTCCTGGTTATATTCTTGAATTCACCCCGAGTACAAGACCAAGTACTATTTGACACTAAGTTACTCTTAGCTTTTCACTGAATATTCTTTCTTCAACAAGCCACTTTTGGCTCAATCCGAATATTCTTTCTTCAACAAGTCACTCCTTACTCAACCTAAGTATTCTTCTCATGGCTCATCCAAAAGGTTAAGATTGTAGGATTACAAGGTTACTCTCACTATTCTACACTCAGTAGAAGGTTTCTTTAGGTGAGGCTTCTTATCACTCAAGGTAAGTGTATGTCTATAGATATTGCAATGAGAAGGAATGGAAAAATCCATATAAAAAATGAATTCAATTATTTTGTCTTTCTTCTTTTTTCTTCTTTGTTCCTTTTTCTTGATCCTAGCCTTCAAGTTCATGAATGTTGCTCCTTTTTCAACCGTTGAGGAAATTAGATTGTGCAACTTGATCTTTGATCTTGCATTAAATTCGTTCTAAAAGCTTATCACTAACTTGTCTCCTTTTTATAATATACATATTTACTTATTACCTTTACATAGCAACTTTCTCTAATAGGTGGCCTTGTAGAATGTGAATGTGTCGGAGTTACTTTCCTGAGGTGGATTTTCAACTTTCAACTTTATTCTACATGATAGTTGTTCTGCCACTTGCTCAATTAAAATTTCATTTTATGCGCCATAAAACAATGATGATTAACTGAGTAGAGGCCAACTTATCCTCAGTTTCAGATTATCACGGTAGATGATGAGTTTCTAATCATCATTGATCGTGCTCTATTTTTCATCCAAATAGGAGCTCAAAACATAGTCTCTTCTCAGCCCTTGATCTTCGAGTCCTTGATTGAATTGACTTTGAATTGTTCCTCTTAATGTTGGTATGATTAACTTGTACCTTCATTCAAGAGGCGAGAATAATATGATCTTGTTGCGATAAGTGCTTCTTCTAAGGGTGCATAGTAAAAGGTTTGTCTTCTACTATGGAATGTCGATCAAACCATAAAATGATGTCTCTTTCTCGAGTTGGGGCTTTACTTGATATGATGATGAGTTCCTTGAGACGATCTTCATTAAATGGTCAATGTTGTGTTCTTCAGATGATGTTGACTTTGTTTAGCACATTCTATGAGGTAGACTCATCTTCTCTTATTAGAAGCTCTTGGTTAGATGGTTAGTCAAAAGAATAGAAGCTTGGTTCTTCAATCTCTCAATAGATGGCTTGGTACTGTCTTCTGATCTTGACATGTCTTCTTATTTGTACCATCAGTTCTTGCAATGGCTATTGCTTAGTGGGCCCTCTAATGTTATGATTTTGCACCTTCTGATCTTGCCATGATAGCTTTTGGTCAATCCAACTTTTGATAGACATCTTTTAACCCTCTCAAGCTTCTTATATAATGATCTTCTAACGATAAGATCTTCTTATACTTTGATGATGTTCTACCCTTCTGATTTCACCTTTTGATAGCACTTAAATAATCACCTTTTAATCTTCTTGTTTTTGCATATGTAATATTCATATCTTTTGATAATGCTAAGAGCATCTAATATTCTTTATCTTTTTAGTTGAATACCTTCTACTTATTAAGTCCAAAGTAAAACATTAAATAATTTATCTTAATTTATTTGTTATCATCAAAACTATTTGGGATCAGCACGTTATTCTAACCTACTAAACAATCTTCCTAACCACATGGGTATCGATTAATGAATTGATTGTTCAAATCCTCTAAACCCAATAAAAAATTATCAATTTTTAAAATTCTAGATAACTTGATTTATATTAGGCATATGTGTCTGATCACTTGATCTGGAATATATTAGATGTATTTTTCAAAGAAATTGATTTTAAATACAAAATTTTAACTTTAGTGTTCTTGGACAATATGGTACAAAACATTTTAACTGCATGTTCTGCCTCAACTAATCTAAAATGTAACAAAAAATTAACTAAAGATTTATTCTGGATAATGATCCGTATGTAATAAAAAAAAAAGAAAAAACTAGGTGAGTGAGGGTGAGGGCTTTATGTGCAGGGGGATTGTTAGGGTAAGGGAACAAATTTAGTTTGATTTTATGTGCTTATTATTATTGCTTTGATTTTCGTTGGGCTTTTTGTGATTATTATTGTTTTGATTTTATTTGATTAGGTTTGGGGGTTGTGGGTAAAAGGGGGCATGTGGGGGAAGGGATTGAGGGGAGGGTTGTTGATGGTTTGTCTTGCAGTGGTTCGTGGGAGAGCTACTAATGGTTGTCTGACGAGATATGGGCTGTCGCGTGGGTGCGCAGTGGTGGCTCTGAAAGGTGCACAAAGGGTGAAGAAAGGGAAGATGAGGACATATTGAGTAATTTGAATTTATAGAAGGTGCGAATATAGCAAGATGGGAGGTGTGCAAAGAAAAGTTTATTAATAAAAATTTAGTTGACTACTATTTACATGAATTACACCTTTTACCAAGCCCATCTACACATAATGTTGTATTTTGATGGATAAAATTAAAATAGCAATAAGGATATATTATTTTGAAAAATAGCTTTTACGAATTTCTGTTTAAAAGAAAATAAAATATTTTTTTTTGCTAAATATTGCTTGAAAATTGTTTTGAAACGTGAAAATGAAATAAATTGCTTCTATTCGCATAAATGTTATTAATAAAAGCAAAATACAATATCTTAACTGTGCGTTGAGTTTTTAAAACAAACATACATAATAAATCTACTCATAATTATTTTCTTTTTTAGCTTTTAAAATCTAAAAACACAAAATTATTTTTAAAATTATTTTAAGAAAATATTAACTAAAATGAGTTTTTTTTTAGTTTTAAATACTAAAATACTAAAAATAGTTTATCAAATTTCAGCTGAACAAACATTTATAGATATTTATTCTTGATTTTTAACATTATCATCTTTATCAAGTTGTGAAATTATATCTCAATTTATTTTTATTTTTATTTTTAATTCATATAATATATTATTGTTAAAATTAATTAATTAAAATTAAAATATTTGAGCTTAGTATAAGTTTATTGTTTCATCAATGAAATTTAATTATCAAAATTTGAAATAATAAGTCGAATTGATAAATAAAAGATAATATATATCAACATAAATATTTTTATATTTTCTTATTTAATATATTATATTTTATTCTTTTTAAAATACGTATTTTAATTTATTTAATAATAATAATTTTTTTAAGAACTAATTGTAATAATAATAAAACTAATATATAATTTTGTCTCTCATTAAAAAACGACTTTAGCTTGTTTTTTTAGACAAATTTAATCATTTCATTAGTTTACTACAATTAGCTTGGTCAACTTAATGACACATGTAAAATTATGAGTGACTTATTTTTCCTCATCAAATAGGTGGTTGCCAAATCAGCTAAAGCTCAAAATTAACATTAGAAATTTTAAATTATCAAAGTTTAAGATACTTGTTTTGAACATGAATATTAAATAATTTTTATAATCTCTGTAATGCGATTTTAACTTTAAGATAATCGTTCACAATTTTATTTTAATGATTGAAAAATTAAAAAACTTACATTTTTATATTTTTACTTTAATCATTGAATTTGAAATATAATTGTTAATATAATTGCTTATTGGTAAAGAAATTTTAATTATAAGAAATTGTATGTTGCAAAAAATATTCATCTTACTTTCAAGAAACTCACCTTACCATATATATTAGTCTCCCATAAATAATTTTTAAAAATATGATATTTTCGACTTAAATAACTCATAAGAAACTTTAGGTAATCTTAGTATAAAAAATTAATCAAAGACTTTATTTGGTTTACATTTTTTTATAAAAATAATATAAATCCTAATTCTATTTTATCTTTGTTATATTTTAAACCCTAATTTTATACTTCTAATTGATTATTTTAAAGATATAGTTTTGTCATTCATCATTATTATTCTTTAAATTTTTTTTGTTGTATACATATATTATTATTTACTTCTACTTTTCTATAATTATCTTGGAGTTTCTCTCACACACAATTTTATAAATACTACTTATAAAATAATCTTTTGGAAAATAATTTAGAGAAGTATTAGTGCACATTTCATAAATTTTTTTAGGACCTATATTTTTAAATATAGTTTCAAAAAGTGCTTTTTGGAAGTATAAATAAATTATCTAAAAAGTATTGTAAAATGACATTCTAAGATATATTTTTTATAATTACAGGAAATACATGATATATGTAGAGCATTAGAGAGAATATATCTCTGCAAACAATTGATTCACTCTATAATAAATCAACCTATATTTGGTAATTTACTATACAGTGAATCAATTAGAAATCTCTTTGATAATTTACTATACAGTGAATCAATTAGAAATCTCAACATTCCCCCTCAAGTTGGTGCATAAATGTCAGTCAGGCCCAACTTGCTTAGAAATTTGGAGAACACTGGTTTTAGAACTGCTTTAATGAGAATATCAGTCAATTGATCTTCTGTGCTGATCTTAGGCAACTCTAAAATCTTCTTATCCAAATTTTCCTTGATAAAAAATCTGTCTACTTCAACATGCTTTGTGCGATCATGTTGTACTGGATTATGGGCAATATCACATGCAGCTTTGATGTCACAATACAGCTAGATTGGTTGCCTAGGAGGGTATCCCAAATCTTCCAACAATAACTTTAACCATAATGCTTCACATAGACCAAGTGCTATACCTCTAAATTCAGCTTCTGCACTTGAGCGGGCCATCACATTTTGTTTTTTGCTCCTCCAAGTTACAAGGTTTCCTCCTACAAAAGTGAAATAACCTGAATTAGACCTCCTGTCATCTATGGCTCTAGCCCAATCTGCATTTGTATATAAATTTATTTCTTGATAATCAGTGTGTTTAGTGAACAAAATACCCCTTCCAGGTACAGATTTCAAATACCTTAAGATGTGCATGACAGCATTCATATGTTTTTCTCCTGGGTTATGCATGTACTGACTAACAACACTTAATGCATAAGTAAGATCTGGTCTGGTATGGTACAAGTACATTAATCTTCCTACAAGCCTTTGATATCTTTCTTTGTCAACCGGTATTTGATTTGGCTCAAGACACAATTTTAATCCTTCTTCAATAGGAGTAGTAGTAGGACGACACCCTTCCATGCCTGTTTCACGCAAAAGATCTAGGATATATTTTCTTTGGGAGAGAAATAGTCCTGTTTTTTATCTGGAAACTTCTATCCCCAGAAAATATTTCAGAGGACCAAGATCTTTCATTTCAAATTTTCCAAATAAATAGCTTTGTAGAGCTTTCTGTTCTTCAAGGTCATTTCTAGTAACAATCATATCATCTACATATATGATAAGAGCAGTAATCTTACCGTGTTGTTTCTTTAGAAACAAAGTATGATCGGAATTGCTTTGATGATAGCCAAAAGCAGTCATTGCCTCTGAAAATCTTCCAAACCATGCCCTTGGAGATTGCTTCAAGCCATACAATGATTTCTTTAATTTACACACTTTTTGACTATGCTTCTTTGGAACCATACAACCTGGTGGCAGTTCCATATAAACTTCTTCAGATAATTCTCCATGGAGGAAGGCGTTCTTTACGTCAAGTTGTTGTAACGGTCAATCTAAGTTTACTGCTAGAGATAACAACACTCGAACTGTGTTGAGTTTAGCCACAGGAGCAAATGTCTCTGTATAGTCTACCCCATAAGTTTGAGTGTAGCCCTTTGCTACTAACCTTGCTTTTAGCCTTTCAATTGTGCCATCTGCTTTGTACTTTATAGCATAAATCCATCGACATCCAACTGGTTTTTTTCCTAGTGGACAGTCAACAAGTTCCCATGTTTCATTTTGTTGCAAGGCTTTCATTTCCTCATTCATTGCATTTTTCCATCGTGGATCAGCCAAGGCTTCCTGTACATTGTTAGGAATAGCAACAGTAGATAATTGATTTTTACAAATGACTTATTTGATTCAGACAAACGGTGGTAGGAAACAAAATTATTCATGGGGTATCTAATCTTACTAGAAAGAGTGGGCTCATAAGTGAGTTTAGGAATACCTCTAGTGTGTCGTTCTGGTAGTTTTTTTTTTTGTTGGCACAAGATTAAGAGCATCCATGACAGTAGATGATTGGTTTGGTGTGTCATCAAGAGGAGTCATACCAAGTTCTGTCACCACCTCATAATGTGAAGTCTCATTCTCATAATGTGAAGTCCCATTTATTTCATTTTCCATCTCATCCGTACAACTTGATTGTAAGTTATCTGCACAAGAATTATCGTTGCTGCAATTTACCTCTAAATGGTTTTTCTCAATATATACATATTCTTGGCAATTATAGTCTAGAGTCTGCAGTTCTTTATGGTTTTCCCCCTGAAGTGCAGATTCTGAAGAGAAATACATTATTTGTTCATGAAAAACAACATCCATGCTTATAAACATCCTTTTAGTTGGAGGATGGTAACACCGATACCCTTTTTGGTGTATAGCATATCCAAGAAACACATATCGTAAAGCCCGAGGTGCCAATTTGTTTGGGTTCTTTTGAATATGCACGAATGCTACACAACCAAAAACACGAGGAGCCAAATCTATACTACCAAGGGCAACCACTTTGTTCAGGAGAGTCTGCAGTGGCGTTTGAAACTCATTAGAGCTAGAAGGGATACAATTTATGACATATGTTGCCATTGTAAGAGCCTCTCCCCAATAAGAGAAAGGCATATGGGCCTCTAATAATAAAGAACGTACCACCTCTAGTAAGTGTTGATTTTTCCGCTCGGCAACACCGTTTTGTTGCGGTGTATTAGGACACGTAGTTTGATGAATAATACCATGTACTTCCAAGTACCTCTTGAGGTCTAAGCTTTGGTATTCACCACCATTGTCACTACGAAGAACCTGAACCTTTGCGTTGTATTGGGTTTCAATCATTTTGTGAAACTTTTGAAATATCAAGTTCACTTCTCCTTTGGACTTCATTAACCATAACCAAGTCATTCTAGTGCAGTCATCTATGCAAGTAACAAACCAACGTGATCCTCTTAAAGTAGAAATCTTAGAAGGACCCCAAACATCCGAGTGTATAAGCATAAAAGGAACAATACTTTTATTCAAACTGATTGGAAAAGGAACACGATGACTTTTTGCTTGTTCACATACATCACAACAAAAAACAGAGATGTCAATCTTTGCAAATAATAAAGGAAATAATTTGTTCAAGTAACTAAATGAAGCATGTCCCAGGCGACGATGCCATACCCAAATTTCAGTTTCTTCTTTCTGTTTAGTAGAACTCTTCACGGTCAAAGCGCTTTCTAACTTCCCAGAATCTTTCGACACCAAGTCCAAATAGTATAATCTTCCTTGTTTAACACCATAACCAATCGTCTGTCTAGTCTGATGTCCTTAAACACACAAAAATTAAGCAAAAAAATAACAATACAATTTAGGGATGTAGTAATTTGTGATACAGACAAAAGGTTATATTCTAGAGATGGAACAACTAAAACAGAATCCAAAGTAAAATTATTAGTAAAAGTTAAGGATCCTTTTCCAACAACAGAGGTTGTGTCACCATTGGCAGTGGAAATCAATTCTTTTGAGGATGGTTTCATGGATGAAATTTGTCTAGAATCAAAAGTCATATGATCAGTAGCACCTGAATCAATTATCCATGTGCTATTAGTAATAGGTACAGAAAAATCACCACCATTAACTCTAATTGCCATCAAAGCAGTGGACTCTTTGGAGGCTTTATCTGCGTTTTTTGCCTCAACAGCTGCTGCAACTGGATTCTTTCTTTGTTGATCCGGACTGTGATCCCACCACTCTGGATATCCATTAAGTTCAAAACAACGACTCTTAGTGTGGCCCTTCTGATTGCAGTGAGTGCATTTAAACTTAGAGTTATCTATATTTGAGTTCGCTTTAGGATGGTTTCCTTTTGTTTGACCCTGCCACTTTCTGTTTCGAGCTATCATGGTTGTGCTGTCAAAACTTTCTGATTCACCTTTCAAAGTCGCTTGACGTATTGCCTCTCGACGAATCAATGCATAAGAATTCTCCAACTCTGGGACAGGTTCTTTGCATAAAATCTCTCCACGAATTTGTTCAAACTCACCATCTAATCCCGCAAGGAATATATGCACCCTTAGTCGTCCAATTGATTTCTTGTAAGCTGTGACATCTTCAGGATCTTTCATGACCACCTTATCACGATGATCCAATTCCTGAAAAATTTCCATCAATTCTCCATAATACTCTGAGAGAGACCTACCATTTTGTTTTGCAGTAAAGGCCTTTTGATTCAAAGTAAATACTTGTAACTCATTACTTCCATCATAGAATGCATTAGATAATGCACTCCAAATTTCATGGGTTGTGGCTAAGCGTAAGTAACGCTTCATAATTTCTGGGCTCATGGACAGCAACAGCCACCTCTTCACCTTTTGATTTTCTGCATACCATTTTTCATAACCAGAATCTTGCTCTGCAGGTTGTTTCTCCTTGCCACTAATATATGAGAGTTTCTCCCTCTTTGCGATATGCATTTCCACTATCTGTGACCATATATCGTAATTTGTTTCACTCAGAACGATTCCGACATTGAACACACTTTCAGATTGAATAATGACAGGAGTCAATGTAGACTCTGATTTGGGTGCAGAATTTTTATCAGACATCTTATGGGTTTACAGGGTGTTTTTAAAAAAAAGGTTAAGAAAATGGTGGATCAAGGTTAAGGAACCTAGCTCTGATACCATATTGTGAAATAACATTCTAAGATATATTTTTTATGATTACAGGAAATACATGATATATGTAGAGCATTAGAGAGAATATATCTGTATAATAAATCAAACTATATTTGGTAAACTATACAGTGAATCAATTAGAAATCTCTTTGGTAATTTACTATACAGTGAATCAATTAGAAATCTCAACAAAAAGTACTTTTCAAAACCTCTTATTTTCATGAAGAAGTGTATTGTGAGATTTTGGAAACCGGTAAGTAGGGAGGTTTGAAAAGTGTGGAGAAAAAATGAAAAGAAAAATAAACTTATCACTAAATTGTAGATATATCAAATAGGAAATAAATCTTTAACGTATATAAAAAATATTTATAATAAAGATGAGAATAGATATATATTAATTTCATGGAGGTGTAAAAAAATCAGCCTATTTCAAACTAGATTTGAATATAAGTCTTACTCTAAGAATTGGGCTTATATTTCCAATAACATTCCTCGTGCTTTTGGTTTCGTTTGTTTTAGACGTTTTTTATTTTCATTTTAAGAGAAAACAGAAAATAATAGTAGAAATATAATTGGTTATAATTTAGAAAATATTTTTACTGAAAACAGTGAAAACAAAAAAAAAGTTGTTTTTAGTATTTTTAAAAGTTAACACTATGAGAAAACTTAATAACAATATTGTAAGTATATAAAAAACAATGTGAAGGGATCCACTTACTCCATGAGTAAGTTTAAGAGACTCATTTCTCGTCTTAACCATTCATTTTCTAAAAATCTAATGGTTAAGATTAGTTATTTATTACAATCATTAGATTTTTGAAAAATAAATGGTTAGATGAAGAGTAAATCTCTTAAACTTACTATTGGAGTAACTGAATCTCTCCTCAAAAAGAATATATAAATATATTTTAAACTATATCTATATATATATATATATATAATTTATAATATTTTTTCTAAAATTGGTTAAATTTAACAATATTATTTTTTTAAAATAGAAAATATCAAGTAAAAACAAACATATTTTCTGAATGTTGAAAACTTAAAAATGAAAATAATTTCTAAAAAATGAAAATAGAAAATATTTTCTCAAACTAAATTTCAGCTTAGAAATTGTGTATAAGTTTTGTAAAGTAAGTGAAGCTGCACATAGAAATTCAATTAGGTTTCTCAATCCTCATGCACTTTTATAATAAACTTAATTTATGATCTTAAATATGTCAAATGATAAAAAAACAAAACTAGTTGCATAGCAGGATTCCTATTGCCAAGACTAAGATCAACTATTGTTTGACTTTAATTTAATTTTAAAAATGGGTTTATAATGATGGTTTAGTCGCAATATACATATGTGGAGAGTAGATGAAAAAAAAAACTTGAGTTTGAATTCTTTCACTAATAAAATTGACATATTAAAAATTAACAATGTTGTAAAAAAATTAATTTTAAAATTACTTGCAAATATGATACAAGGTTTTGTTAAAAGTGGTTGGTTATTACATATAGAATTATCACACCCCGGACTTTTTTGTTTTCCTATTCAGTTATCACACCCTGAACTGAATTATTTATACGAAGAATCCAGTAAGGACAAGGTACAAGGGCAATAATGTAATATTGTGGATACATAAAATATGGGAATGGGATTTTGTAACCTCATCAATTTGTGGCTCAATCAAGGGCACTAAGAAATGTCTTCGTTGCGTGCCATACCGCTTTAACTTTACACCTAAACTTGAAACACATTGCTTACCAAAATAAACCAAGTCACTTCTATGAATCAATTTTCTACGGCACAAGTATTTTGGGAGGTGGAGTTGACTCCCTTACACTTGTTGCGGAACATGGTGGTGTTCTTTTCACAACCTTCCTCTTTAGTTTCCTACACTGTCTAATGACATTTTTTTGAGCAGATGCATTTACTTTCATAATGTCCACTTTCACTATATGGTGATCGGAAGTTCCTTTAGAAGAAATGACTGAATAGGACCCTGGTACATATTTGTATGCTGAGTTCAGGGAGGCCAAAATGTAATCCACTCTTGTGCCATACTTGCATGTCCCCTGCACATCTATTTGAGCACTCAAATTAAAGTTTGAACAATCACAATTATAATAACAAACTAAATTCAGTTAGCTAGAAGTAATTGAATAAGTAAAAAAAAAATACTTTGGCCTTTGGCAATGATGACAATGGGCTCGCATTCTCCTCCATAATCCTTTGCATCAACATAGCCTTTTGATTTCATGAAATTCATGACTTCTGACCTTGGTCTAGGCTTTCCAAGTTTCTCATAATACTACGATAAAAACAGATTCTCAGAGATGGGTCTGGAAAAGAAACTCAATTTAATGTAAATAGTTCTGTGAACTAAGAATATTACCTTAAAAATGTCAGTCCATCTCTCTGATGAGTAATCTGCCCCATATAGAGAATTGAGACCTCCTGCCAAGATGTGGGGAGGGTCATTGGAGCGGATTATTGCATGCACTTGCTTCATTCTCCAATTCTCATCTAAGTGGTCAAGTTGAGTAGAGTGGAAATTTATTTCTCCTGCCCAGGGCACATCAATTGTAGCCTTCAAAACATTCCTACATCACACAAACAATTGTCATTTCATTTGGCACTCTCAAATAATAATAACAATATATAATAACTGACTAACTGCTTCCATGATTAGTTTTTGTTTACTCCATGTCCATAGTCAAAACTAATCTGTTGAATTACAAAGATTTATTTAAGAGTTTGACTTCTCCCGCCAGATGCAATAATAACTAACTACTTTCACGATGAAAACTGAAAAGTTGCAATTATCTCAATGAAAAAGTAAGAGGAATAAAGCACCTGAAATCATCATCATCAGCTATCTTTTGAACTTTCCACTTCTTAATTGGCCATTTGGATAAGATGGCATTGCCATATTCTGGAGCCCAACTTTCAGCAAACACATATTTCATCCCCAAGGCAGCTGCCAAATCAGAAAGTGGCTTCATGTTCTTCTCTTCCTCTGCTTTCACATCCTGCAGGGCCAGCACATCAGCATCAATCTCCCTTAGAACTTCTAGGATGCTTCTGCTGTATGTGAATCTGTCAGTGCCCTCACAGTAATTCATGATAAAAGGAATGCACACAGGAGACCTTGCTGGAACTTGATGCCTGCCAGAAACATTTCCCATGATTGTATCTGATGTACCCTCTTTTCTCTCCATTGAAGCAAGCAATCTACTATTAGCCAATGAAATCTCATTGTCAGGGAGATTAATAGAAACCTTCAAATTTGAACGTGGCAGAATCTTGGAGTCAGAAAGATTCTGAACTTTGTCCTGAGAGGCATGCAGTGGAGATTGCTTTAGTATACTCTTGGGAAAGTCACCCTTTGTAATATTCTTCTTGTTAGATCCATTCTCATGATTGGAGACAACCCATTCATCAACTTCTGAAACAGCAGGTGCAAGTGAAAACATTGCAACATTGAATGTAGCAATCCTAACAGACCTTCCAGATCCAGACTCAACTAAGAGGCCATTTGACTCACTTCTAGATTTATTCTTACACAATTCTGCTCTAGGGTGACCCTTATAGTTCAATTTTCTAAACCTTTTGATAACAACTTTACACCTGGGGCGCCTCCATAGTAGCCACAATATCCTTGAATAAAGGTGCCGGAGTTTTGTTCTAATGACACCAAACATTTTTGCCAGAAAAACAATTTAACAAATTGGCTATTGGGAAGGAAAAGAAAAACTCAATGTTTCTGATTTCATAACATGTTCATGCTTTCTTTCACCACCTTAATTTGTGGCACGTCTTACAAACGAGCCAATATATGGATTAAAACGAGACAAAATTAGGTCTTAACTACTCCATAGAGGGAGACAGATAGAGCCAGACAAGTTGACAATGGCGCCATGTTGTTGAGCTTCTTTTCTATCACGAGAAAACAAGGCCAACTGCTACCAACAAGAGCATATTATATAACTAATGTCTTGTTATTAATTGTTAAACAAAACCATTATAAAAAAATGCATAATTAACTAATGATTTTTAAGTCGGGTCAGCTAATATGTCCTCTAAAGCCTCGATATGCATTCCGTGATTTGCAGACATTTTTGACTGCACAACAGCAGTTGCGTAGGCTGATGCAAGTATATCATATATGCTTTTCTTATATAATGTGAGATTGGAAATCTTAGCCTCCTCGGATGTATTATAAAAGCTATAATTTAATTGCAATTATTGTTATTTATATCCAGAATAAAAAAATAAATTGTACATTCCTCTTAACCTTGTATGAGAATTACTTATTTTTATATAAATATTAGATCCGGCTTAGAAATTTTTAAACAACCTAAACTTTACATTAAAATCTCTTAATAAAACTTGTATAATGCTATTGTCATTTGGATTGAGCTATTCTTACCCTCAAAAGGATAGTTGAAAAACAAAGATATTTTAAGAGTCCTTTTCACTAAACAAAAAGTCAATAACGTAGGTAGAAAAGATGACAGACAACTTCTGAGGTCCACACAGTGACTAAATTGCATTAGTAATGAATATGATAGGAGCTTTACAAGTTATATTAGATGCTTGAGTAAGGGTAAACAGAGTTTTATAGGGAATGGTCTTTCAATCACGTGCACAAGGGACGGGATAATGAGTTGATTTACACTAGAATCATCCATGAGGCCCAGATTCATTTGTTACTTTCCACACTTATTAGTTTTTTTGTATAACTTTGATCAAAAGTTAGAATATAAATATCTCTCAAACAATTGTTTTAAACAATTTAGAACTTTGACTTTTATAATATTATAAAATCAACAATATTTAAAAAGTTTTAAATTTGTTTTTTGCTTAGTATATTCCTATATCAGTGAAAAATATAAAAAATAGTATTTTATTGAATCCGTTCAACCGCGATTGAATATTTAAACCCTAAATACATGTCTAGTTTAATGAATGATTTGGCTTTGAAAACCTTCATATACAATACTTGTGTTTTTCATTGCTAGAGCAGTAAAGCTCTCTTCTCCCCTTCTCTAAGTTTTCTAAAAAGGAATGCATCATTGTATCTACAGCCTAGAAACTTCATTGTGGAAAACATTAAAGAGAGAAAAACATTTGATCCAGATAAATAATTATATGATTCTATATATATGAGTTTTGAGTTATTTGTGAGTGATTTGAAGGTGGACAATAATGGAAAAATTATTTGGATTCATAATGCGGGAGGAAAAGATGCATAACGGGTTATTGAAGGAGAAAATGCTTTAAGATTATCCCATAACACTTTGTTGCATTTCATAAAGATGTGGAATAAACCTTGAAAAAGATAGTAACAAAAAAAATAAATCTATGAATTCTTTTAATAACCTTAAATATAAAGTGAGGAATTGGGATGTATAATCATGTGAAGATGATTTTCTATAATGGTGTTTGATATATATTAGAGATAGAAATCAATATATTATCATGAGATATTTTGTGAAATAAAATTGATTGATTTTTTATTAATTGTTTTATTTATAAATTTCATACATGTGGTATTATTTGTCAGTAACTCCAATGCAAAGATGTAAAAGTTATCTTCTCGAGGCGTGTTGGACACTTTCTTAAAAGACTTATCCGATTAACTCCACAAGTCTTCCAAGATACAAAATTAATCTCTCATATGAGTTAAGGCTAAAGAACTAGCAAAATAAAACAAGAATCAGAAGGAAGCCAAAGATAAGTAAAGAAAAGAATGATCAAGTGTCCGACACTGAGAACCAGTGATCCTGTATATAGTGTTCTGAGTTTGCACCTTATAATGAATATAGTCATTGCAAATATAAACTGTATTAAAAATGATTAAATGGAATTAATTGTATGATTATAAATATAGTCATTTAAAACTAGTAAAGACTAAATTTAATACGTAATAAAACTTACCAACAACTATTAACATTTTAATGCAATTTAAAAACCATACGTTTTACAAATTATTTGCCTATTGTAATACTCAAAATTTTCAACAATTAAATGTGTGGTGTGAGATAGTGGTCTACTAATCACAATACACCTCCACAAGCTTTGTTGTTTTCACTGTGCTATGCTTTAGGTCATGCGTCTACTCGGTATTCATGAGTACCCTAGAGATTTGTCAAGATCTTATGCAAGTGACCCACTTGACATTGATATAGGTGATTCATCAAGTGTATGCTCCAAATCATACATCACCTATAAGGGATATGAAATTCATTAAAAACTTTATAAAATGCCAAGTTTTTTCATAAATCTTAATTATAAAGTTTAATCTCTCATTAATGCAACATCCAACACTTTCTCACATTGTAGGAAGGGATAAAAAAGAAAATTGATTGATATCAATTTTAGTGCTAGCAAAACTCACAAATGACTTGTTTTTACCCATATGAATCTTCTTCATGGGATCTCTAATCACAAAAGTTGAATTACCATCATTGTCTATTTTCTAAGGCTTAAGTCTCATTTTCCTCGATATTTCTAATATCATTTTTCTTTCCAGGGGTTTTGTTAGAGTATTTGCTAAGTTTCCTTTTGACTTCACAAAATTCATGAAAATTATTTCATTCTTTAACAATTATTTTATCACATTATGTCTCAATTATATATGTCTACTTTTACCATTGTAAGTTTTATTTTTCATTATAGCTATTGTTGATTATGAATCACATTGCATGGTCATTGATGATATTGTTTTCATTCCTAAAGAAATGTTGCCAAGAAATTTTTCAACCATCCAGCCTTAGTACCAACCATTTCTAGAGCAACTAACTCGGATTTCATTATTGATATAGCTATGATGGTTTGTCTTGGTGATCTCTATGTAATTACACCACCACCAAGTGGAAATACATAGCTACTAGCAGATTTTGTCTCATGTGAATCAAATATCCAATTAGCATCAACATACCCTTTTAGTACATAGGGAAATCTACTGTATTCAATATCATAGTTCATGGTACCTCTCAAATACCTCTTGAGTCAGCAAATGTTCTCCAATTATCCTTATTAGGATTATGAGTGTATCTATTTAATCTACCTACTATATAAGTTATATCATGTCTTGAGAAATTTATCAAATGTAGTAAACTCCTAATGATATGGGCATATTGAGTTTGAGAAACTAGTTCTCCTCTATTTTTCTTTATTTGAGAGTTAGTGTCATAAGGGATACTCCCTGATTTATAATAATAATAGTCAAACTTCCTAAGAAGTTTCTCTACATAATGTTCTTGGTTTCAAAAACTATATAATTACATGTACCAAAGATTAACATGTCATCCATATATAGACATATAATGACAGGTTTACCATTCACAAGTTTTGTATACACACATCTATCAACGTCACTAGAAAAAAAATCACCAACAAAATTCTTGCAATTATATAGTCTCATTAAACTTTTCATGTCGTTGTTTTGGTGTTTGCTTTAAACCAGATAAGGATTTTAAGAGTTTACACGCTTTATTTTCTTGACCAAGAATCACATATAGCTCAAGTTGGGTCATGTAAATTTCTTCCTCTAAATCGTCATTCAAGGAAGTTGTCTTAACATTCATCTGATAAATCACCAACTTATGAATAAATGCTAATGTTATCAGAACTCTAATAGAGGAAATCCTAGTAACAGATGCAAAAGTATCAAAGTAATCTATGTTCTACTTTTGAGTAAATTCTTTAGCTACCAATCTAGCATTATATTTATCTATAGATCCATCAGGTTATACTTTCTCTTAAAGATCCACTTACAACCAATTAGTTTTTTACCCTTAGGCAAATCTACTACGCTTCAAGTATTATTCTTTCTATAGAATCAATCTTAATCTTAATAGCTTGTTCTCAAAGGTTTACATCTGATAAACTAATATCTTTAGAAAAACTCAAAGGATCTTCCTCAATTAAATATGTGTAAAATCATCACCAAAAGATTTTTCTATCATTTCTCTCTTACTATGCCTTAAGTCCTTAATCAGAAGTTCACAATAGGTTTCAACTGATTTATCAATACTAGTCTTATCACTGGAGGTAGCATATATACTAGGCTTCAAAGTGAATATGTCCTCAAAGAATTTATCATTCTTAGTCTCTATGATGGTATTGCACATTACTCTTAATCACAAGAAACATATAGGTTGCATTATGCTCACCATAACCAATAAGCATGTAATCAGAGATTTTAGGTCATATTTTCTTTATCTTAGGACCAGGTAACATAACCTTAGCTAGGCACCCCCACACTCTAAGATATTTCAAGTTAGGTGTATATCCTTTCCATGACTCATAGTATGTTTTCCTGTTTTCTTATGAGAGATTCGATTCTGTAAAAAACAAGTAGTTAATTATGTTTCTCCCCAAAGGTTGTCAGGCACACATGAATTAACAAACAAAATATTCATAATGTCCTTAAGGATCTATTTTTCCTTTCAACTATTCCATTAGATTCAAGAGAATATGGTGGGGTTACCTCATGATAATACATTCTTTCTCATAAAAGTCATTAAATAAAGTGTTTTCACCACCTTATCCGATCTTATCATGCATATTGATTAGGCCCAGTCATTGTAATTTAATAACATATGAGAAATTAACATGTTATAATATAGCATGTCACACATCATACAATAAATCATATTAAGCACAAAGAGAGTATAATCACAATAACTCTTTCCCACAAACACACTATTTTTTGTCATGACAATTTGTTCAAATTCAAAAGCCATTTTTACCCTAACCTTTCCCAATACTACCATAGAGACTAAGTTTACTCTTATGGTAGGCATATACAACACATCACCTAGAGCCATCATTATTTCAAATGTGGGTTTTAAAAGATCTTTTTCCCCAAACTGTAGTAGATCTAGAATCACCAAGGAAACCTTGTTCTTCTCCATCCCTCATAGGAGTGTAGGAGGGAAACACATTTATATTAGCACATATGTGTCTGATAGTCCCAAAGTCTACCACTCATTTACTCATATTGGTCACAATATTTACCAAAGAAATGACTGCAATAAAATTATCATTTTGTTTAGTCAAGTTAACCATAGGCTTAAGAGGATTGACATTTCTCATAGATAAGCATCGAGGCATAAAATATTTTGTCTCTTCACAAAAATAATTATTTTTATGAAAAGGTTCAGGTTCAGAGTTGCACGTGGGGTATAAGAATTCTTATTGTGATAAGTTTCATAAGTGTACATTTTTTAAGCAATTGTAATTTGATCTTACTTTTGCCAATGTAAATTTTTGTAGACGTCCACAATGATATAGCAATAATCGCAATCTTGAAGACATCCGACAAAGGTTTGGTGAAGGCACGTTGAACCTCAAGTGCAACAATGAAGTCAAGTTGGTCAACCATAAGCCTTTTAGATTATCAGTAACTCCAGTGCAAAGATGTAGAAATTATCTTCCTGAGGCGTGCTATACATTATTCTAAAAGAATTATCCGAGTAATTCCGCAAGTCTTCCAATATACAAAACTAGCAAGATAAAACAAGAACTAGGGGGAAAATCAGAGATAAGTAAAAAGAAGATTGATCATATGTGTGTCTGATAATGGGAATGAGAGATCTTGTATACAGTTTTCTGAGTTTGCACCTCATGATGTATATAGTCATTGCAAATATAAATTGTATTAAAAAGGATTAAATGTAATTAATTATGTGGTTATGAATTAACTATATTTAATACATAATAAACACTAAATTTAATATGTAATAAATCTAACCAACGACTATAAACATTTTAATATATGTTTAAAATCATATATTACAAATTAATTTTCCTATTATAATACTCAAATTTTCAACATTATTTATAGCACAAGAATTGGATTTTGAATTATTAATATTTTTTTATTGGAAATGCTTTATTTGAAAAACTATTAAAATTATGATTAATATTTCTTGGACATATGTAACTTTGAGATAAAGGAAATATTTACTTAAAAGGATTTTGGAAGAATGGATGATTGCTAAAGATGCACCAATCCTTGTCCCGGATGTTCCTAGTCCCTCTAGTGCTGCCATGCGGACTACTGCCATGCCGTCCTCATCGTTCTCATCTAAGTATCAAAGCATGATTAATGTTAAAGAGTTTTGTTTGTGTTACCTCATTCTTTTTGTTCATGATAAAGGGGAGAAGATTTAGTATAAGTCAGATTGTAGGGATTATTTATTTTGGTTAGATTGCAGGGGATATTTTTTAGTCAATTTTGGTAAGTAATATTCATAATTGATTGATGAACGAAACTGACTTTTATCATAAACATGATTATGTGCTTAGAAATTACCCTAAACCTTAAACCCTAAACCCATATCCACAAATTCCAACCACCTACTTCTAATTGTCATCTTTGCTTTCTTTTTCCATCTTACTTACAAATTACCATGCAAGTACAACATCAATGAGAGAGAAGCTCGCTTCTGACGTGAAAAAATATTTTGTGTTTTTATTTTTAAGTTTTTAATATTTAGAAAATAGATTTGTTTTTCATGATATTTTCTATTTTTGAAAAAAAAAATATTGTTAAATTTAATCAATTTTGGCAAAAATATCATAAATTATTTATATATATAGTTTAAAATACATTTATATATTATTTTTTATATAATTACAATATTGTTATTAAGTTTTGGCATAGTGTTAACTTTTGAAAACACTGAAAATAATTTTTTTTTCTATTTTCAGTTGTTTTTTGAAAAAATTTTCTAAATAATAATCAAATATATTTTCATTATTATTTTCTGTTTTCTCTAGAAATAAAAACAATAAATGTCCAAAATAAATGCCACTTTTTTTCTCGCTATCTTCAATTCTTGAAATCAAATATGAGTTTAGATTCATTCAAATTTACATAACCATCTCATAAAATAACTAATTTTCTATTTTAAAAATTTATATTTTCATTGTGACTAAGAGTGACAACGGGTCGAGCGGGTATGGATAGTGCCTACCCGCTACTCGCCCACCACAAAATACATATACTCGGTATTGGCTTAAAATCCGTGGAGTATCCATTATGAAAATACTTGTGGGTAACCACAAGTACCCACGAATATTTTTTAAATTTTTTTTTAAAATATTATTTTTTACTTGAAGTTTTATCAAACAAATCATTTATTTTTTAAAAAATATAGAAATAAAATTATATTAGTAAGTTTTTACAAGATTAATTGGATCTAAAAATATATTAATATAATATATATACAAAATATTTAATATAAATAGAATACTCGGTTTACATTATCAACATTTTTATAAAGAATAATTCTATGAATTATTCATTTTTTATAAAAAAAAATAACATTGATAACAACAAAATTTGACAATTAATATTTTAAATTGATTTATTTAACAAATATATTATCTTCTTTAAATTAAATATTATAGTATTTTAATTTAGTGGGTAGTAACTACCCGCGGGTATGGGTATTATAATACCTGTTCTTGTACTCATTAAGAAGCAAGTAAAAAAAAATTGTATTCACAAGTGACATATATCCATTTAAATTACTCATACAATATTTTCACGAATTTAATGTATGGGTACATGTAGGCACATATTTTTTTTTCTATCACTAACTGTGACTTCATGCGCTTACCATTCTAGCGTGCGCCATGTTACAATTCACAGCAGAGCCAGAGACTCTAGTAGATTCAGAAGCAGGTTATGTGATATAATGGAATTATTAACGGAGGTACAAAAAGTAGAAAGGGGTGCAAAAAGAAAGGGCCATTATGTTCGCTATGTGATTTTCCAACGTCCACCAAGTAACGAAAGGCTTCACAGAGCACGGTAATATTGTAATATAAGCACTTAATTAACAAAGAAGGTTTTTTCAATAAAAAATAATTTAATATCGTCAAGCAGTAATTATATATATATATATACACACGAGGCAGGCAACCCACATAATATCAGGTCTAAAAGATATAAAAAATAGCTAAAAAAATTGACGGGTAGACATCAAATCTCATTATTTATTTTGAATTTTATTTTCCTTTCCGCTTAATAAGAGTTGTGAAGAGTTGTTTTATTGGATTTTAGAAGTTAATAGTTAGTTAAGGATATAGTACATATAAGTATAGTTTCAAATATAAATATAAAATACTAAAACAAAGGTTCTTTTAAGATTTGACATTAATTTATGTATTTTTATTTACATTTGACATTAATTTATGTATTTTTATTATACATATAAGTACAGTGTCAAACATAAATGTAAAAATTCAAAAAAAGGGGTCTTTTCAAGAATTAAATTTTGGACTTTTTACACCCAAAGCAATAATCATACAATTAAACTAAATGCCAAATTTATATTAATTTTACTCATTTTTATACTACATATATATACATATATGTACAGTTTTATTTTTTAGTGTACAATTTCATAAATTTTGTTATTATTAATGTTAATCATACCTACTATAGTTTCATAAATTTTGTAGTTTTTTTCATTTTTTAATAATAATAACAATAACAATAATAATAACGACAACAACAAAATTTATAAAACTCAACACTAAAAACTAGAAAAAAAAATGCATGCATATATACATGTACCATAAAAATGCATAAATTAATGTTAAATGAACATTGGGCTAGTGGTATGTTACTTGATTCGAACCTTGAAAGCATAACATTAGGTAGGTCTTAGTCTAGTGGTATATTTTTATTATGTGAGAGGTCTCCGGTTTTGTCGAGGATAATGAATGCTATAGAATTCCTTGCTCACAAAAAAAATTTGAAATTTAGGTAAAAGATATATTTAAGGGTTTAGATAATTTTTTTCTAAAAAACAATGCCTATTTTATTTTAATCCTCTAAAAAAATTCTTTTGATTTTAGTTTTTTAAAAGATTTTATTTTTATTTTATTTTATTTTTTAAAATATTTTTTTTATTATTTGATTTTAGTTTCTACTTTTAATACATAATGTTAACTAAAAATGTAATAGTAACATTAATAAACCATTGATTTATCGTATATCGGCATAATCCAATATAATCTTTTTAAAAACTATGTTTTAAATTACTTATACACTTATCTTATATCATGTTATAAATTGGTTTGTCTTAAAAAAATTATATAAGACTATCTTTTTTAGACTTGATGTTTGTCAAAATCAATTAATTAATCTTATTGTTTGAAAATAAGAACTAAAATCAAAATTTTTGTTTGATCACAAAAATTAAAATAAAAATATCTTTAAATTGGATACCTCCAAAGTGATACTAGTGTGTTAAATTGGATTATTGGACCTATGCTAATGAAGGTGCACCTTGTGCATATCAACTAAGAAATCACCAATGCAATAAAAAAAAATCGTCAATATTACATTCCTTCGCAAAAAGACCGTGTCCTAAATGAAAAGAAAAATTATATATGAACACCTCATGTATTATTATATACCTAATGAGAAGAAGAAAAAAGAGAAGGATATACAAATATGATAGGATTTATAATGTGTTAAGATAAGAGAAATAGAAATAAATAAAAAGTGTTGATAAAGTGTATAAATTAGAGAGATGTATGTATATCATTACTTATTTAAAAATTTTAAAGATTTTGGTACAATTATATTTTTGGTTAATAATTGAATGAATTTAGGCATACAAAGAGAAAGAGATTTTTTTAATAAGTTGTTCTCTCCACAGCTTGGGCGAGGAAAAGATAGCAGTGTTGTGTTATGATGCCATGTTAAAACATAGCACTGCAAATCTATTTTTTCCCATAATGTATTTTGAATTTTGATTTTGTCCATGGAAATATGGTTGTTAAAAAACGAACCAAATCGAAAACACTATAAAAAAAATTAATTTGGAGTAGTTTGATTTTTGTAATTTTCAAACTGCACGGTTTTACAATTTGAGATGTTGAAATCGTATCAAATCAAACATATTATCTTAGTTTTTTAGTGAATTCCCAAAAAATAACATGTCCAATTACTCATTATTTTTTATGTTTTTATAATTTGAACTTAATATTTAACTAGAGTGAATTAATATATATTAGTTGATGAATAAATATTTTAGTAAGAATATTTTTTCTATTGGTCAAATGGTAGCATTGTTAGTAAAGTTAGTTTTTATTAGCAGTAAAGATCGAACCACCACTTTTCCTTATCCTCTCCCTTCCTTAACCAATCAAATCACCTTATATCTTCAAAAGTTAATAATCATTATCACACATTATTTCTTTAATAAAATTATTTGATTTAATTTCATCAAATACAATTAGTGACCAAAAAACATAATGTTTAAATGAATTAATTATTTATATTTTAACTTTAATATTGATTGCTACTTTTATATAATTTTGTTGGGAGCAAGTAAACTTTTATATAATTTTGAAAATAAATTTTTTTTAAGACTTAATAATGAACATGTTAAACCGCAAAACTGAAACAAATTAAATCACAAAATATTGATTTGGTTTAGTTTGTATTTTATAATTAATTTAAGTGAATCAAATCACATCACACTTATTTTTTTTAGTTTGATCCTGATTAATTTTAAACTCAAAATCACACCTATTAGAAACACAGTTTGCAAGCAATTGGTAGAGAATTTAAAGTAGCATTTGTTTTTTATTTTTTGTGTTTTCTGTTTTCATCTTAAAAAAATGAAAAACAGTTGTAAAAATATATTTGTTTACAATTTAAAAAACATTTTTGCAAAAAATATTTTCAAAAAACAATTAAAAACAGAAAAAAATATTTGTTTTTAGTATTTTCAAAAGTTAATACATTGTGAAAACTTAATAATAATATTATAATTATATAAAACAATATATTAATGTGCTTTAATATATATATATATATATATATATATATATATATATATATATATAATTTATAATATCTTTACTAAAATTGATTATATTTAACTTTCTTTCAGTTGTTACATCATAAGTGGTCGTAGAAAATTATCTGCATCATGATGGTTTGTCTTTTATTTTGCTTTATTATTTAAGATTAAAGAAAAACCAAAACCATCGTTCGTAACCCTTTTGAAGATTATCCTATTAAACTAATTTTGCTTTTAATTGTGAATGTTTACGGGACCAAAAATCTCCATTCTGATGTTCATGTTTAGCAAATGATACAACAACTTCAGATTTTTATTCTGAGGCGAAAATATTGACGACGAATAAGAGTTAAGCATTATATTCAAGGTTAACATCATGAGAAAAGTTAAAACAAATGCAGAACAACGAAGGGAAAAAAACTGTAACGTAAGAATCAACATTGGCATTGAAAGCAACTTCATAATGTATCTGAACTCCGCATGCATGATTCTGAATGCATTATTCTTTGCAAGAGTGTCCAACAGACATTATTCAAATCACTCACTTCATTCAAGTAAATAAATTATAAATTATGTACGGGCAAATCGAACAGAAATACGCCTCTGGATTGGGCTCCTGCAAGAAGGACAGTCTTGCATACCTTGTTTTTCATGGAGCTCATTGCATGTTGTGCAAACCACCTGATGAGCACAGGGGAGGAATACAATAGACATCTCCTCAGAAAGGCACATCACACACTCTCTTTCCCGTTTTACACCCCCTATCAAAGAGTAGTCATTTAAATTTGTAACCAGATCTGAGATAAAGGTTGCCTGTGATTCTTCCAAAGCAATGCCATTTTTCATGTCCATACAGCTGCTGGCATAGCTTCCATCAATTCCCCTTCTTAGTGCAGCAATTTTGGAAGAGTCAGTCTTCTGTCTCAACTGTGCAATTTCTTTTTCAAGTTTCTGGATGTCATCTCTATACCTTAGTAGATTCTCCTCTGCTTTCAATTTGATCATATCCTCCTTCGATTTTGCTGACTCCTCAATTTGTTCCCTTTCTTTTCTAATTGAACTGGCCTGTAGGAGGAGTTCTTCTTTTGCCTTTGTTGCCAGCTGCCACCTAGCCTGTGATATTTTTCCCTTATGATGAGAACAGACTTGATAAAAAAACTCAGTTGGCATTTATTTATTGAATAAGGTGGCATCTGTAGAATCTCACAAGTGATGTATGTGTACCAAACTGTACTCTCATGTTTCACTTCTGTAAAACAATATTTACAATTTTGTGGTTCTTGTGTCAATACTTTAACTAAGACAGGTCTTGCCACCAGAAGATATATAGAACCTTCAAAGTATCAATCAAACAAGAGGCACGAGGACAGAAAAAAGATAATAGATCATCATACACATTAATTCCTTGGTGAGGTAGTTCAGTTGTGGATCCCTTAGAAGGAAAAAAGAGGATATTATCTTGTTAGCTATTACAGTGGAAAGGGGAAAACATTTTCATTTATTTAACATACAGGCACTGCGTACCTCATTCTAATGGATACAATGTCAATGGTTAAACCATGCATAGAAATGAATAACAAATAAAATGTCAATGCATGTCACAATTCAAATTTATTTCTGAGCATAAAATGAGAGTTGAGGAAATTTTAAATTTCTGATAATTACTCCTAACAGTCCTAACTATAAGTTCTTACTTTTAGGGACAAGACCTATATTGAACATAGCATGAGAGCAAATTACAAACTGAGCCATATATGTTAGTAATACATATCAAGTTTACAAGATAAAAAGCATATGGAAAAGCAATTGGAATAAACTTAAAATGGTATACCTCAACTTGTTCCTGTTGCACTTTAGCTTGCTCTAATTCTTTCTGCAACTGAGCTAATTTGTGTTTTTCAGTCGTTAGCTCTTCCTGAAACAAGGATTTCTGTTTCTCCCATGATTGAAACTTCATTTGGGTCTTCTTTTCCCTCCTTGAAACCTCCTGACAACTTGAGGCTGATTCTGCTGCTCGTAACTTGGCAGTCTCCATCTCTTTCCTCAGTGCAGCATTCTCCACTTCAAGCTTCCGGACATCTGCATTAGTTCTTTCTACCTGTGCACTTGCTTTAGACAATGCATTTTCCATCTCGGAAATCTTCTTCATAGTGTTTTCCTCAAGAGATTGTTTTTCTTTTTTAAGACGCTCAACTTCATCCTTCTCTTGTCTAAGTGTCTTAAGTTCAGCCTTATCCTTACTCAGCCGACGAGCAGCCTGCATAACCTTCTGATTTGCCCACTCTGTCCATTCTTGAAGCTGATTTTGCAGCTCCCGAACCCTTGGAACTAGCTTCAAAATCATCTCATCCTTTCTATCTTGGGGTATCCACTGCCCCAATGACTTGTCATACGGTATTCCCACGCAACTACTATTAGGTGCCTCATTGTTGCAGTAGATAGGTGTAGTAGGAGACTTACTTTTTGAAGATAACGAAAGAGAAAGATCAGGATCTGTAGCTGATAATGCATTTGGGCTACCCACTGCTGGTACAGCATTTGCTTCATGCACTGAAGATAAAGTATCAATTGACTGAGAAACAGTATCGGTAGAATCTAGGCTAAATGCAGTGGGGGTAGATGGTCCATCATTAGATGAATAATCAGCATTCAAATTGCCTTGTGTCACATCAACTCCCATTGCCTTACTTATGTTTAAGGATGCACTCTTTAAGTTTATGGTAGTAGACTCAGACACAGATTTAAGTTTTTTATCCAAGATTAATCCATTCAAGCCATTCAGTCTTCCTCCTCTTGAAGACCCTTTAGACCCATATGTCCGATAACCTTTTTCCACGTGGAATGACTTTTGTCGAAGAATGTAGTCTCTCTTAGAGCTACTTGAATGGACCTTTCTAAGACTCCCACACTTTTCTTCCACCAAAGGAGATTGAGATGTCCCAGTATTACTAGATGATTTATCAATAGAATCACGTCCAGAATTAGCACCCTCTTTCTCTGATAGTCCAACAAGAACTTGAGAATTCTTTGAATTGCCCAAACTAGTATTCCCTGCCACAGAGGATTTATCAGACTGAGAACCTGATGAGATTGATTTACAAGGACTTGGAAGACTCAATTCAGAACCTTTTGCTTCTAATTTAGACTGAGATTCAGTCTGAACAGAAGAACAGCCATCACCAATGCCATCACTACTCAAACTACTTGAAGGATCACCATCCATTGCACAAGCAAGTGATACATTCATGTCACAGATTAGCAATCGCCACATTGCATCCCCGGTACTGAAGAATGGCCTAACCTCTCGAAGCACACAAACCAATTCAGCCAAAATATACTTCTCGAGCTGCACTAAATCTTCAAAATAGTGCTCTCTTGAAGGATCAATCTCTTGGCCATTTCTAAGAAATGCTAAACCGTTATCAACTATATTAGACACAGCATCTTTACAACCATAACAGATGCCAGACCTTAAGATGGCCTTTGTAGCAATGTCTTCAGTGTAGCCACACACAACAATTTTTTTAACTGCACTCTTGAAAATGGTGTCCAAATTGCTTAGGACAAGTTCCTCCAATTGGGCTTCAGTGAGGTCACTCCAATCGGCATCATGGAATTCATCCACCTCAAGTTCCTCCTTAGGCAGGCTAAACCTGACCTCAGATGAAGCTACAGGACTAGACAATCCAAGGTCAAGCTTCAAACCATCAGAATGATCTTGGCTTACACCGCACATGTCAGAAGCACTAACTTGTCCATGACATGGGGTTATTTCGAACTTCTCAGCGGAGAATTCATAGTTGAGGCTTTCATGTTGAGGCGATGGAATTATCTTATTTGGCTCTCCTAAGGGTGGATCAGCCCTGAATTTTCTCTTATTCCTACTCCCTTTTTCTTGGACAGAAACTGAAGGAGCCATTTGACTGCTAGCACCGGCAACCAATGATGCCATTTATCTGCAAACCAAAATCAATATCATCAAGGAAAAAAGATAAAATATATGAATACACTCATCAAGTTTTATGACTTTATTTAGCATCATTCACATGCATACAAAATTTACTAAATCCAAATACAAGTTTCGCTAAAAGGATAATATGAAAATTAAAATTAATCAGGAAAATTCGGAACAAATTTTCTAATATTATAGACCAGGGCAAGAAGAAAGAAAAGAAGAAAAAACTAACACTGAATTATAACCCAAGGCTTGAATTTAAGAAGAAAATCCATTACCTCTGAATCTTAGTATTGCAGCCTAGAATATATAACTTCCTGAAAGGATTACATGGATAAAAACCAAGGAATGAGTAATCAAAAAGAAAAAAAATAACAAGAGAAATTAAAAAAAAAAAAAATCAAAAGCTACCCAGTATGACAGCGTTAAGAACATACCTAGATGAAAAAGAGAGAAAAGTGAAAGTACCCAAATGAATTCAAACACATAACAATACTCCACACTAATTCACAGATCAGAAAAGTGATCAAAGAAAATTATGTTTTCAATATTATGGCATAGGCAGACTCTTGGATGCACAGAAGATCCCCAATAGGAAGAAAACCCTGAGTTATAATCAGTATTAGACAACAGAGACCTACCCGATCGAATCAAAATTTGGAACAATCAAAGGTAAGATTGATCTTTAGAACATCGGAGAATCAGACGAAAAATCACAATTTTTTTTCTTTTTATTTCTCCTTTATTTTATTGTGCTGAGGCTGCAAGAGTATGAGGCCTTAAAAAGCCTTTTAAAGCGTGGAACGTCTCTCTATAGTAACTAGGTTAGCACTATGTGGAATAGAAGTTAATACCAAAATAGGTTTTTTATATGATAAATAATTTTAAGACAAATTCTAGACTTGTCCACTAAATGATATGGTTGATGGTGGATAATGTATTATTATATTATTTTATTAACTTTATGTTTTAAAAGAAATATTTTATGATATGGTTAAAATGACTTAGATGACCATCATTTAAACCATGTTTCTAATATGACTATCCTAAAAAACGTATTTAACAAAATTCACAAACTTATCAAAATTTTACATGACACCCCAAACTTATCCTTGCTTCTTCGCTCCTTTAATCTAACCCAAACCTTTCTCACTGTCTCAAATCCTTTGAATCTATTGTTTGCATCAGTCATAGGGTCTTTAGACTCAGCAGTTTCGTTCAAGACCTCAACACTCTCAAAAACTCTAATCCTAACTCTAAACACCAATTTTTGTTCACCCTCCTCACCTATAATGGTGAAGGTTTATATTACTTCAAAAGATTCTGTACATGGTTCTCAAATTCTCGAATAAACTCTTAAATTTTTACGAGTTTACAAGTTCATTATTCTATATGAGTTAACTCCTCTACATTCTTTTTTTAGTAAAGTTTTTGAGTAAACATGATAGACTCTATAAACTCTTCAGTAAGAAGTCGAGTCAACAAATAATTTGTTTATTTTGTATGGGTTTAGAATTTAATATATTTTTATTTAGTGTAACATTTTAAATAAAAAACAAACATTTGTAATAACGTTAAACTTACATTTTTTAACAATATAAACCATTAATAAGAATATTTTATTATTATTATTACTTTTAAAATTTATTATTTAATAATAATGTACTGTTTAACTTAATTATTTAAGCATTATAGAAAGTATCATTTATTATCTTTGACTAATTATAATATTAAAATATTTAATTGCAGGTTATTTATAGATATTTTTTTATTATTTTTATATAAAATAAATTCTTAAAGTTCGGAAGTCAAGTTTAGTTGAATGTACTCTCGTAAGTTTAAGTAAAATCCCCATAACTTTGGTCTAATCTTTTCGTTAAATGGGATATGTTGTAAAATTTATTCGGTTGTTACTCATGGCTTCTTTTCTTTCCTCTCATGTTGCTTCATTAAAGTGTTCAGATCATCGTTGTGCAACCAATCTTAGTGCTAGACTGGATACTGAACAAAAGAAGTTCAACCTTCCAATCCTTCCAACCACCACTATTGGATCCTTCCCTCAAATTGTAGAACTGAGGAGGGTACGCCGTGAATTCAAGGCTAACAAGTGAGAATGCTAAGACTGCTGATCTCTGTCTTGTTTTTTTTTATCATGTTTCTTTCTCTTATTGATCATTATATGTTGTTTTCTTCAGGATCTCCAAAAAAGAGTATGTTAAGGCAATAATAGAGCAAATTCGCGAAGTTGTTGTACTTCAAGAAGAGCTTGATATTGATGTCCTGGTTCATGGAGAGTCAGAGGTCAGCTCTTATCTCATAATTCCCTTTAGATCAGATAAAGTCCATCATATGGCTCCTGCATTGGATCTGATCACCTCAGCTAGTTTCTCTTCTTCATCCTTTGACAATTTACTGTTGATGATGATTGGTTTCTCACCATTTTCTTCCAGGCAGACATACTTCAGATGTGGTGGAAGTTGTTTCAAATCCAGTTGAGCAGGCTAAACCGTTTGCTCTTTCTTTAGACAAAACAGCATTAGAATAGGTTTCACCTCTATTTAAATCTCCAATACATTTTTGTACTTCCTTGTCTATCTCCTCATCAATATCTTCAAATGTATTTATCAGAGCTTTTTCTAAAGGTGAAGAGTTTAAGATGTTGTTCTGGGCTGTCAAATATACCCCATCCAACACATAAACTCGAAAGCATTCTTTGGTGGTCTTTGGAAAAATTTCATAGTTTCAAAGACATTGAACACCACCTTTCATCGTACACTATTATCTTGAGTTTACCATCGTCCACATCAATGATTACTCTGGCGGTTTTCATAAATAGACAACCCAATATCAGGGGGACTTCAGTATCATCCTCTATATCCACGAAGAGTGTGTTGAAGTGAGATAGTTGATTCTAATTGCACCTCTAACTAATTATGGATTCCTTTTACTGTAGAGGAATGATATGGTTGAGTATTTCGGTGAGCAGTTGTCAGGGCTTGCCTTCACTTACGAATTTCGTTGCGTGAAGC
Organism: Psophocarpus tetragonolobus; assembly: GCA_037954015.1. Classification (NCBI taxonomy): domain Eukaryota; kingdom Viridiplantae; phylum Streptophyta; class Magnoliopsida; order Fabales; family Fabaceae; genus Psophocarpus; species Psophocarpus tetragonolobus. The sequence goes on from CM075688.1 coordinate 98,892,003, forward strand.
CACCAATCATCTACGATGATGCCAGCTGCCCAAAGCCAATGACTGTTTTTTGGTCATCTCTGGCTCAGAGCTTTACCAAACGCCAAATGAAGGGAATGCTTACTGACCTTGTTATCATTCTCAGTTGGTCCTTTGTTAGAAATGACCAGCCAAGGTATAAATTTCATTCCACACCCTTATGAAGTAGGAAAAATAAACATGGAAGAGTAACGAGAGAAATTAACAATATCATTGTTATTTCTAACTTTAGTGTATAAATGCACCTGTAGATCTAAGACCACCTATTGCTTTGGCTATCAAGGACGAAGTGGAAGACCTTGAAAAGGCTGGCATTAATGTTATACAAATCGATGAAGCTGCTTTCAGAAAGAGTTTGCCAATGAGGAAATCAGAGCAAGCTCACTACTTGGACTGGGTTGTCCACGCCTTCAGAATCACCAATGTTGGTGTCTAGGATACCACTCAAGTACTTCTAGATTATCACAACAAGCCACTAATATATCACGTGAGTGAATTCTTCTAGGCAGACATACTTCACACTAACTACTTGGACTGGCATTAATGGTTTTTCGTCCATATTTTCATATATGTAATAATCAACATGTTATATTAACATCTCCACACTCACATGTGTAATAACTCACTCTCGGCCTCACTCTCAAAGACGAAGATTTAAGCTCAAAATGAGAGATTTTGTGAGATGAGAACTATTGTAATATGAAGATAAATATGATTTTTGATGATGAACTCTCTCAAAGTCTATGATGAGGTTACATGATTTATGCTTGAATCCTTGTGACTCATGCATCCATACAAGTTAGACATATCTTGGCTCATTGTGCATCTAAGTAGATGAGCTTTGACTATGTTTCTCTTAATCTTTATTGAAATCTAACTTGAATTAGCCATGTGAAGGCATGAATAAGATATTCATTGAAAGTTTTTTTGGAAAATATGTTTTATCTCATTTGTGTAGCATTTAGCAAGCAGTTGGTTAAAGAAGTAATTTAGCTTATTGAAATGCATAGTTGTTGTTTTAATATGTTAAATTAGCTTCCATAATCGATTAAATACTTCAAATAATCAATTAATATGTGCTTGGTTGGCTAAAGGCAAGTTTCAAGAACAATTTAATGTTTTAGATAATCAATTAAATTGATCTTGATGAGTCTTGATCAACTAAATGAACATTTTAATCGATTAAACACTAATAATAATCAATTAAATTAGATTAAAATATTTTCTTATAAAAGCTAAAACCAAAAAAAAACCTTGAGAAGAGAGTCATTATTCGAAAAATCAAATATTACATCTTTTGAGAGAATAGTACCTGCGATCTTTCAAATAAAATAGAGTTGAACTAACATCTTTGCAATCTAGTTTCAAGATTAAATCAAGAATTCAAAAAAGTTGAAGAAACTTGATATTACTCTATCCAGTAGTTGATAACCTGAATTATTTGTATCTTTTGCATAAAAGATTTTTAAGTTATATCAATCATTTACTATCTTTTACTCTTTTTTGTTGATAAAACTCGTTTCTAGGTACGTTTCCTAGAAAGTGCATTGTGTGCAATAGGTGTTTGCATGCAAATAGATGTTTGAGTGCTTAAAATAATTTCTTCATAAGGGTTCAAGAATTGTGCATGTTGTAACTGCATATACTTGTCAGTTTGTGTGTAACTCAATTGATCCTAACTCAATCTAAGACAGGTTGTTTTATGCATTGAAAATTGGATGTAGCCCTACGTTTAAATGAACCTGTATAAATTGTTGTTTTCTTTGTCTATCTCTACATCTCTTTGTGTTTTGACTACTTCCACATAATTTTGTAATAATTCGTATAGTCTTGTATTAATTCATATAACTTTTATCTGGATTAGTTTTTGCACATTATTGTTGTGTTTAACATGTAAAGATTACTTTTTATACATACCAAAATTACTGTAAAGATTCATCGATTAAAAATTAAGATTAAGGTCTCTATTTCGTGAAGATCAAGAAAAGAAAACTTTTATACCTAATTCACCCCCTTGTTTGGTTTGATCCGTTACCCTTCCAACATATGCTACTCTAAACATCATCCACTCTATTAATATAGATGTTGACAATATTACCATATAAGTATCCCAAAATTTACTCTAAAATACATGTTTAATAAGCACTTTTGCCTACAATAGATTGGTGACCCTTGTTAATCGACAAACAAGATATAGGTTATATTAATGTACACTTCAAATGACAAACCATTTTAATTTTTGAAGAAAATACCATTGTTAAAAACAATTGAAATCTTCTATAGAGAATACCTTTTTCCTTTTGAGCTCAAGTCTAACGTTCTATGCCCTTTGACACCTAAAAAATCCATCCTCATACATATTATTCAGATTTTTGCAATATTGGGGTGTGGATACCTATCTTATCTCTCTTTTTGTGAACATGATCAGTTAAAAGAACACAAAATTTGTTTTGGTTGTATTGTAGGTTCTTTTGATGAATGATAATAAGTTGAGAACATAAGATAATTGGATCGAAAAGCATAATCCTCCCATCTAAAAAAATAACACATTTTCCAAAAAACATGTTTTCTTTTTTAACATATACATGTTAAACGATGCATGAGTTGTAATTTTCTGAACTCATTTTTGCTCAACATACAAGGCTAATGAATGATTTTTTTATAATGGTTTCATGGGTGTTGAACATGAATTATATCATGGAAGAAGTTAAACGGTTCATAATGGTGGTTGCATTGTACGGAAGAAATAGTCAGGCTTAGGCCATGAATAGAAGTATAAACTCAATTTGTTCTTAAACCATTGAAGTAACCATATTGTGCTGTCATTTTTTATTGATTTTCTTTTGCACACAATATTATTTTACAACAAGCCCAAATATATGAAGCATCATTTACTTATATTATATTTCTATTTGTGGCTTCGTGTAAAAGAAGCAATAAGTGTGTAGAATTAATCAATTTGATTGTTTTGTTTTGTTTTTTATATATGTATTGATTAATACAAAATCTCATGTAATGAATAGATTAGTAGAAAGTCTTGATAAAGTACCCATACATAATTATTTTTTTATTTTGACAATAAATTAAAAGAGGTCAAACATATATGAGTTGGTCATCTAACAATGATCTAGTAATACACACCAAAAAAGCAAAATCATGTCCACACTTAAGACCTAAGTTTGCACACAAAACATGATAATTTGTTGGGCTTGTTGCATCAATCACACAAAATGGCTCGTGACAAAGTTAACGAAATTAACAACCACCCATGTTCAAAGTTTCAATAAACCCAAAATATTCATCAAGTTTAACACTGATTAGTATAAGTAGGTGCATAAAAATAACTCTTTAAATTCATTCCATATGTGTGTGATGTAGTCAACCTTTGTCAAAGAAGATCTGCACCAACCAAAACATTGGACCTACCAATTTAGAACTCACACTATTGAGCTATCACTGTAGAAAAAAATTAATAATTACTTAAAAACACTATACTAAAATATATATATATATATATATATATATATATAATTACTAAAATCAATTAATTATAAATAAAGTTTAATTGGTGTACACTGTCAGTGTATAGATTTTTACACTGACATTCATTTATAACCCTTCATTCATGGTAAATTTATTGACCTTACTCGTTACTACTTTAAAAATCATGTAAATAAAAAGTTATAATTAAATGTTAGTGTAAAAGGCTATTACTGAAAGTACATACCAATTAAACTCTTATAAATATACGTCATTCCTATTTGTACAATTTGGAATTTTCCTTGGTTAAGCCACATCCTACTCCCCTAAGTTTGAAGTAATGGGGTGATGTTGTGAATTGAAAACAACAAACATCAATTTGGACAAAAAAAAACATCAAAATATAAGTTAATCGTAACAAAAAATCATTGATGTAGATTTTATCATTTCATTTAACAAAAACCATACCACTTTTTTATCGGCTTGTATCTTCTTACAACAATTATTTCATTTAGACAAGAATCCAAGTGATAAACTTTTTTTTTTTTGTTCAAAGATATAACAATCAAGAACCAATGACATTCTATATATTCTATATCTTGTCTAGGGACATATATCTGCAAACAACAAACATCGTCAAGTCATATATCAAAATTTTAAACAAAAAGTAAAATGTTAGCATCCCTTAATACAAAATTAGAAAAAAAAATTAAAAAAAAAACTTCACCGGTGATAAGTCATCAAAGTGGGGCATCCACTCCTTGACATATGTTATATATAAGTCATCCCTGTTTTTCCTATGTGTTATATGTTATATTCCACTTATTAAGTTAACAATAAATTCACACAAAGTTAACTACTAACACAACCATAATTATTAAAAATTTAACAATTTTCCAAATATAATAATTCATCAAAAAATATAACTTAGGCACCATAATGTTTTTGGGAATGTTCTTGATTGAATAGGGATGGGAATAGATAGGGTTTGGGTAGGATAACACAGTATAGTCCCCATACCTGCATTTGAGAAATGTACTTGTACTCAACTTCATACTAGCACATGTAACAAGTTTAATCCTTATTCTCGTACCCGCTAAGTACCTATTTACCCATACCCGCAATGCGACCTGCACTTCACTTATGTATAGAGATAATAAATTAATATTTTTTACACATAAATAAGCATAATATAAAAAATAAACCAACATAACATTAAACATAGAGCAAATTATAAAATATTTCCTAAATTTTTATATGATTATGCATAAACCTAGGTTTTTGTAGCATAACATTAAATAATGTTGTAAGTTTATTAAGATTTATTTTATAAATAGCTCTTTTTTTTTGTAAATTTTATTTTTATCTTATTAAATTTGCATAAAATATATTATATATTTTTTATTCTGTAATTATATTATTTATCATAGATTATAATATAAATAATATTTTTAGCAATATTTTCACTAAAAATTATAATTGTGTAACATTATATATAATTATATTAAATAATATATATATATATAAAAGGTGCGAAGCGGGGCGGGTTAGGTCATACCCGCCCCTATACCCACATATTTTTTGTGGGTTGAACCAACTTGTATCCGTATCCATTTTTTTGGTTAATTGCCCACTCTGTGTGAGGGTATTTTTGCGAGTATCTATATGATCTGAATCTATTTTTTCATCCTTATGATTGAGTTCATAATATTTTTACAGCCATCGTGTGTATAACCTTGTGTTGTTTTCAAGTTCAAAAAATAAAATATTGGTATTTGTTTTACTAATACTTATGGAGAAAAGATCTAGTAGTTGCTGCATACAGAAAAAAGACATCGTACAATGCTATTATGAAGTGAACAAAAAATTAAACAAAAAATTAGGGAAATTATTGGAATTATGTGAACATACTTGTAGCATCCATGCTTTGATTTGAAGGAGGAAGCCTAACCAGAAGCAAGAGGAAGAAAGAAGGTTTTGGCTTGAAAGTGAGCTTAAATAGTGCACACCAAAAATTAGAGTTAGCTCAATTCTTTATAATTTTAATTTTAGAAAATTTCTCTCTGCACTCTTATAAGTTCTCCCTACACCTCCATAATTTCTCAAAATGGCAAAAAAAACTCTTAACGAAAACAGTAAAAATTTAATTATCATGCACTTCTTTATTTTCTCTTTCATCTGCACCTCTCTCGTTTCGCATATCTCTCGTTTTGCATCTCTCTCATTAGCTTATCTTGCATGACTTTATTTTTCTTCTCACTGAATCAGTAGTTTTCTCTTCTTCTTGGCGCGTTGTTGTTCATCCCCTTTGTGTTTGTTTTGTTCTTCGTGGTTTAGCTTTGCGTTTATCTTCTCTCGGCACATTAGCTTTTTTTACAAGTTTGTACTTGTAAAAAATTTGCAAATTTGTTTTTACAAGTCCAAATATCCTTGTCCGGACTTGTAAAAAATTTTGCAAATTTTTTTTCACAAGTCTGGATACTCCTTTCTGGACATGTAAAAAAATTTGCAAATTTTTTTTTACAAATTCGGACACTCCTATCCAGACTTATAAAAAAAATTGCAATTCTTTTTTACAAGTCTGAACACCCCTATTCGGATTGAGTTCGGACACCCCTGTTCAGACTGAGTCCATAAACCCTTGTCCAGACTTGTAAAAAAATTTGCAAATTTTTTTTTACAAATCCAGACACTCCTATTCGGACTTGTAAAAAATGCAATTTTTCTTACAAATCCGGACACCCCTGTCCGGACTGAATCCAGAAACCTCTGTCTGAACTTTTAAAAAATTTGCAAATTTTTTACTAGGATTAAAGTTATAGTTTTGCCTAGAGTATTTGAGACTTTTCCTTCCTTTACAGAGGTGTAGGGTGAAATTATGAAGGTACAGAGAGAAATTCTCTTAATTTTAATGTATACCAAGCCAAATATAATTCTAATTTTAATATATATCAAACCAACTCTAATTTTTGGCTTGATAAGGGTAGAAATGTATTAATAAAAGTGCAAATGAAAAGAGGGTATTGTCATTATATATAGTATAGATAATTAATACATATAAATATATATTATAAATTATAGATTATTGATAGTAGAACAATTATTTATGTTGGATATAAAGGTTTTAAGTAATTTTATTATTAAGGTTATAAGGTTGGTCTAGTGACAAAATTTGAGCCAACTCTAATTTTTGGCTTGATAAGGGTGGAATATTTATTAATAAAAGTGCAAATGAAAAGGTGTATTGTCTTTATATATAGTATAGATAATTAATACATATATATATATATATATATATATATATACATATTATAGATCATAGATTATTGATAGTAGAATAATTATTGGTGTTGGATATAAAGGTTTTAAGTAATTTTATTATTAAAATTATAAGGTTGGTCTAGTGGCAAAGTTGACCTTTAGGGAACTAAAGTTTATGGTTTCAAATCTCCCTTTTGAAAAATAGTTTTTTTTTTTAATTTTCAAATAGGTATAAGGGTAGAATAAGTATTAATAAAAGTGCAAATGAAGAAGGGGTATTGCTTTTATAAAGGTTTTAAAGTAATTTTGTTATTAAGGTTATAAGGTTTTTCTAGTGACAAAGTTAATGTTTAGGAGTCCAAAGGTTGTGGGTTCAAATCTCTCATTTGACAAAGTAGTTTGTTTTTTTTTTTTTCATTTTCAAATAGGTATAAGGGTAGAACATATATTAACAAAAGTGCAAATAAAAAGGGGGTATTGCCCTTATATATAATATAGATAATATATATATATATATATATATATATATATATATATATATATATATATATATATATTAAGGTTACAAGATTTGTCTAGTGAAAAAGTTGATGTTTAGGAAGCTATAGGTTGGGGTTCAAATCACCTCTTAGCCAAAGTAGTTTATTTTTTAATTTTCAAATAAGTATAAGGATAGAATAGGTATTAATAAAAGTGAAAATAAAAAGGGGTATTGTCTTTATATATAGTATAGATTATTATTATTAACTCTTTTAGTGAAGCTTTACATGATTTCATATGTCAATGTTCATTTTTAAAACATTTTACTTTATATATGTAATATTAAAGTTATAAGGTTTGTCTATTAGTAAAGTTGATGTTTAGGGAGTCAAAGGTTATGGGTTCAAATTCTTCCTTTGACAAAGTAGTTTACTTTTTAATTTCCAAATAGGTATAAGGGTAGAATAGGTATTAAAAAAGTGCAAATGAAAAGGGGGTATTGCATTCATATATGCATACATATCTCATCCTCATCCCGCTCCCATCAACTCTTATTTTAATAACTAAAATATTCATTTATCTTAAAAAAAATATTTGACATATAATTAACAAATTACAAACTTTTATTTTATTAGATAATTTTGTAATTAATATTATTATATTCAAATAATTTATTTTTTATTAAAAAATTATTATAATTTTTTTTTTGCAAATATGGGACAAGTATGAGTATGTTCGATACCCAATGAGAATGAAGACATAAATCTCAAACCAGTTAGGTATAAAGTCAAGGATAAGGATGAATTTTGTGAATAAAGATGAGGATGAAAATGTCATACTGATATCTGTCTCATCTTGTTGTCATGTCTAGCTCACACTCCTTCTTCAATCATAAGGTTAATAATGTAAAGCGTATGTTACACTTAAAGGATGATGAACCTCCACTTGATGAACATGATATGATTCAACTTATTGCTAAAGTGTAAGAATTAATTACAATTTAAATTACTTATATATTTATAAATCAATACACTATATTTTAAGTTTTCCTTAATTGGTTTTCTTTTTAGATTGGTTCCATCAACTATTGCATCAAAGGCTTATATCACTTGGACAATTAAACAACAGTTTCAAGAGCTTTAGGCTACATGGGAAGCAATCCCTAAGAGAGAGCGAGATATAAGTAAAAATAAGTAAATTGGTATTCATTAAAAAATTTAATCAATATCATTTGATTTTTCTAGCATCATATAAAAATACAAATCATTTCTAAAATACCCTTAATTAAAAATTGAAACTTATATTCATGTTATGAATAAAACTGATATAAATACAATCTCAATTAATTAAGACGTGTTTCTTAGGCTACTATCATTTATATTTTTTAAATAATAGTTAAAATCTACTTATATTTGAGTCGAAAGATTTTTTTTTATGTTGAGTCCATAGGGAATACACATACAACATGAAAGCTAGCTTCAAACAAATTCCCACTAGCACAAACAAGGATGTTATCAGTTACTTAAATGTTACAATTTCAAAATCCTATCTAATTCATGATAAAAGGCATAATTAGACATATAAACAAGGCTTAATAATTGACCATTAAAAATTATCCCTTTACAAACTTCATACAGTAGGAGGTATAAAGTTAACATAATGACAAAACCAAGGGTTCGGAAGAGGTCGTAAATTTAAATATCTTTTAACAAAACTATTACATTAACAACTAACATTTTTTAGATAAAGAAAACAAACTTTGTACAACAATAAAGCAATTAATGTTTTTAAGAGATGGAATTCATACCAATCCCTCAATATGAACAACTCTAAGAAGCAATACAACCTCCTCTGTTGTGGTAATTTGGAGAAAAGATATATCAGTTATTGCATGCAGAAAAAAGACATTGTTTTGCATTGTTATGTGAAGTGAAAAAAAATTAAACAAAAAATTGGTGGAAACTATTGGAATTGTGTGAATGTACTTGTAGCAGCCATGCTTTGATTTGAAGAAGAACCCTAACCAGAAGCAAGAGGAAGAGAAAGAGGATTTAGGCTTGAAATTGGGCCTAAATTGTGCACACAAAAAAATAGAGTTAGCCCAATTCTTTATAATCTTAATATATATCATATAGGTTTAAATAAGTTTTTTTTCCTAAAGTTTTACCAAAATCATTTTTTTTCCTTAAAATTTAAAAATATTTTTTTAATTCATGATTCACTTTTAATCTTTTTTCTCCTATTAACGTTATTAAAAAATTGTTGACATAGAAACTCATGAATCACTTTCTTCCTCAAACCTAACATCTTCAATCTTCAATTTCACATTCAACATAATCAAATACACTATAACTTACAAACAGACAATGTTAAGGACTAAAAAAATATTTTTGCATTTCAAGGACCAAAAGTGATTTTTTGTGAAATTTTAGAAAAAAAAAACTTATTTAAGCCTATCATATATAAAGATATAAAGATAATATACAAAGATAATTAACCATTTTTATGTTCATTTTTCAATGTTATCCTTAATTATTTTTTCAATAACTATCTGTTTAAAAATTAAAAACCAAGAACAAAAAAATAAATTATTTTCAAAACATATGTAACCATTGTCAGATTATCTAAAAAAAAAATTAATTATTTTGTTAACAATGAGGCTCATTTGTTCCTAGTAATATAATAATGGTCTTGTTGAATGTCTAAGTATCGAAATTTTCGATAATTTAAATATAAATATATAAAATTATTAATGTAATGATAATTTAGAAAAAATGAAAGAAATTGTATTACATATAAAACAATGCATAAAATATTCTATAACCAAGTCCTGCAACATAAACAAAACATCTGATCAATAAGTATTAATTAATACAAGACATATAAAATACCTTTTGCTGATGCGAAATGTATGCCATGGTGTACTTTATGTTTCATCTAAATCAGACAAAATCAACTACAAAAACCATTTCCAGGACTCTGCACATTCACTATTCTACAGCAATAAAAAAGTCCTCTTCCAAAATAAAATAACCATAACCCATGATGAACATTATGTTAGTGTATGTGTTCGTTTTCACTTGTCGTCATTTACAATTTCATCCATTTTCACTCTTCAGGTTGCTACAACACGAACTTCACTGTGACATTTATTCCATCGACGTCAAACACCTCCTGTTTGAAGCTTAAATTGAGAATCACATCTCCCCCCTCGCCTTCCTCTGTAGTTCTATAGGTTTTTTTTTAAAATAGAAAAACTTCTCCCCACGTTCGAAACTGCTTGTGACACAGCCTTCTAAACCTCCAGTTATGACATGGCACATAATGTTAATCACGTCAAGTGGCCATCAAAGTTAATAAACTTAGCAATCAATAGCAATGATCTAACGAATTGTTTAAATATCATTCATTTATAAAATGAAAAACAAAGATGTCAACAAGTAAAAATAAAATTAAAATGTCACAATTAAATAAATTGAAAGACATGAATTATAATTTAAATTTATCCTTTTATTTAATATTCACACAAATTTAATAACTAGTCAATCGTCAATCAATAATTTATTTATTGTTAAAAACAAACATAAATTCAATGGCCGAACACATCAGTGGGACTACAGGACTTTTGGTGCCTACAATACTTATGAGTAAGCCCTTTAGTGATTGAATTCATAGGTTTAATGGTCGAAAACCTTGGTGAATATATGATGATTTTGTTTTACAAAATTTATCACATACACAAGTATCAAAATTAATATAATATAATATATTTTAAAATTAATATATAAAAGTAATAACTCTTTTTTAATTAATTTCGATAAAATTTAACAAACAATCAATGGAATATATGACAACTATAATGGTCGAATCAATAAAAAATACATCTATATAATTTTTAATATGGTGTAACAATTATTATATTTTATAGTAGTATAATTTAATATTTCCCTCCATAAATATATGTATGTGAACATGTTTAATGAAATATTGTCCATAAATATTTTCTTATCACTTATATTTTTATACTCGTTCTTATAATATAGATAAGTTTCAGGCATTAAGTTCTTATAACTTTAATTATAAAATATGTGCAATATTAGTTAATGTATATTATATGTTAATTTAGTTCTCTATAACATCTCCCTTCTCACATATATGCTAGATAATGTGTTAAAGATTGTTTAGGTAAACATTTTTTTAAATACTAGCATAAAACTCGTGCACAAGTACGGGATAGTTAATTTGCATGATATTATTGTTAATTAAAACTTATTTGAAATATTAAAATTGATACATTTTAAATTTTAATAAAAAATAAAAATGAATAAGAGATTCAAATTGTACTATAAATTTTTTTAGAAAGACTAAAAACATATTTTACTATAAATAAATCTATAGACTATATTTAAGGTAATAAAAAAAGTTAAACCGTAAAATTACGATAGCACGTATGCATATGCATGATTAGTTGATTAGTTATCTATGTTATTAATATTTTAATAGTATGATATTGTCTAAAAATTTGAATTAGTTTCTAAATAAGCATAAAAATAATAGATAAAATCAATTTGGAATCTAGTGCAGACAGGTGAAACAGTAAAATATAACAAAAAATAAAAAATTCATTAAGTATAAAATATATAATATATAACTGCTTCATTTTGATATCTTAAAAATTAACATAAAAGAATATGTTGTATTTTAATAATTAAAATTAATTCTGAGTTAGTAGATAATGTAAAAAATATAAAAATTTATATTAAAAAATAATATAAATATGTAATATCTCCATAGTTGTTCAAAAGTTAGTTCTCTTCGCAATTGAACTTATAGTATATTATTATTCAAGTAAAAATATTTCATGCAAATTATAATCGTAATGTTTGTCACAAAAAAATTAAAAGTAATTTAGTTTATGATATTATTTAATCATATATTGAGTTATTTATATAAAAATATTAACATTATTCTATGCAATTTAAATAAAAAAATAGTATAATTTTTTAAAATATAAAACAAAAAATATTTGTAATAAATATATTACCTACTTATATTTCAATTAATTTTTTAGTATAATAAAAAAATTGAATATTATTTAATAAAATATGTATAGATAAATATTATATATATTTAAGTAAAATTTATTTTTATTAAAATAAAATAAAATAATTTTATAGGATTAAAACAAAAATATATATAGTGTTAAATAGTCACAGGAAAAACTTTGACTCACAATAGCTTTACATATATAATGCTTTCAAGTAAGATTATCGTCCATGAATGATACTTGTAGTATTTTTTATAAAATAAATTATAACTAATTTAAATTTTAATATTATTTAATAATTAATTAAAAAAATTCTACCATAAAAAAATTTGTTAACTTAATTTTTATATATGTATTGTATATATATGGGGAAAAAATTAGTATTATTATATAAATATTAATAAATAAAATTTGCATAAGAAAATTTATCTTTTCTTTTACATTAACGCTCAATTTTTAAAAGATTTTATTTGTGAATTCATAATAGTCAAAATGGATAAGGATAAATTCATATCTTATAAAAACGTCTAATAAGTAATTTTGTAAATTATTTCTTTTTTTTTATAGTCTAATATTATTAGTAATGTTAGTTTTTGTTATTGATGAAAATCAAATCAATGACTTTTTCCTACCTCCTTTGCTTTTTAACCAATTGGATTACTCCTTGGTAAATGATTTCTTAATTAAGGAACTTCAATTAACATCTACTATAATTTAATTTCACACCTACTTTTATAAAAAAAATCAAATTTTTATTTTACTCATAAACTCAATTCCCCTAAATCTGTTTAAACTTTCTAGTAAGTTCTATCCAAAGAATTAAAAAAAAATCAAATTTTTTTACCTCTTATGTGAGCTCTCACAGTAAAGTTAAAAAAACTTAAAATGTTTTTAACTCTGCAACAAGCTTTTGCTGGAAAATAAAAGTCACCTCAGTGTACTTTCTAGTGTTATCGTCAAAGCTCCAACAGTGAGTTTCTAATTTTTGGTGAAACATTTTTATTTTTTTCTGAAAGTATCACTGCTTATATTTTCTATAAATATCTTGTAAACTACAAAGTTTTTCATGTACCTCTCACACCTTCTGTTAAACTTTCAATTTTGTTTCATTACTTACAATAAGCTTGTGAAACCTTCATTGTTAGTGGACATTGAAGGAATGATAACATATCTTAAGAAGTCGAGATACAAAAACTTTGATGAACTATATCTCTATTGTTACTATGTTGTTCGAACAATTGGATAATGAGTGTTCCAATCATGGGCATTGTCAATTAAGACTGAAATTAGAACTTAGCTCACAAATATTTGTTACTCACCTACATACCAATAATTATTCTCAAGTTGGCTTTGTCATCGTTGGGGCTTCAATGATGACACTAGAAAACACCCTGAGTTAGCTTTTACTCTCCACCAAAAGCTTGTTGGAAAGTTAAAAATTCTGAAAATTTTTTAACTCTTTGACAGGAGCTTGCCAAAGAGTTAAGAATATTTCAAATTCTTTTAACTCTCTGGTAATAACTTACCAGAGAGTTAAAAAAATTTTAAGAGTTTAAGGATGAAATGAGAATATGAAAAAAAATTACAAAAATAGGTGTGGTTCAAATTATAGTAAGTGTTAATTGAAATTTTTCTTAACTATAAAAAGTCCAATTCATCTAAACTTTTATTTGAAAAAATATTTAATCCTAATTTTTGCATTGAATTCAAAGTTTTGTTAAGGACTAAATTATTTAAAATGTAAAAAATTATTAAATTACCTCAAACCAACATGTCATCTATAATTATAACCAATAAAAATATATTATATCATTAATTCATCAATTTATTTCATAAATTTTCTTAATTAAATAATTATATCTTACATATTAATGAATTAGGATTATAAAATATATGTGATTCAGCACCATGTAATAATTTTTCGCATAATAAAATGCATGGCCACCCATATCTATTTATTTGCTTTAGGACAAAATTGAGGTTACAACATACCCACACAACTAAGATACTGGCCAAGAGAGTATGATTAATCATCCAAAATCAATCTTCAAATATCTATACTTACAAAATGTGCAACCGGCTGATGGTTGCCATAGAAAGAATTTTTATTACACATCAGTGACTATGGATTTAACCACTTTCAGATGGATTGAGTGCAATACCATATTTTATCATACAATCACAAATCTTTATGTTAAATTTATTTATTTTACCAATTAATAGTTTAAAAGTTGTATAAATAAAAAATTGTGATTAAACACTAATGTAAAAGTTTTTTTACACTATAAATGCAAAATTATTAAAGTCATATTTTAATCTAGTTAGTTCAATTTAGTTTTGTCTCCAAACTACATTTTAATCTTGCAGTGTCTTTGTTGTAGTAATTTGTAGTTTTTTTTGTGCTGCAAAGTGCAAAGGAGACAGACATTAGACATCTTTTTCTAACATGTTTAGTTGCTAGCAGGATTTGGATGCGGTTTACAACAGGCTGCATGTTGATCCTAGATTTGTCATCTAGTTTATCACTTCTAAATCAATTAGACTTGTCCAGAAGTGGCCAAGTTGGTAAGGTCATGATATGATTTGGCAATGATTTAGGAATGTTTGAGATTTAGGAATGCTTGTGCTCTTGTTCAGCAAGCTATTTCTATCATTGCTTCTAGGCGAATTCTTTTCAACTTGAAAAATAAGTGATTTAAAATAAATAATAAATAAAAATAAAGATTTTTTTATGATTGAATACAATTATAAAAACACTTATTTAATTAAAGATACTTCATGCTTTTTTATTTAGTAGCTTCTCAAAATAAACTATTTTTAATTTTTTTTTCTACTTTTAAAAATTATCCAAACATCTAAAAATTTAAATAAATGATTATGTTTAAATGAATATTTCTTTTCTTACAAAACAAGTTAAACAAACTAACATAGTTGATAGGATATGATGTGTTTAGGAAAAACAACATTTCAGCTGTTTCCAATCATTTGAAAATTTCGCTTATATATTAAAAAAACATCTTTAAAAAACTAAAAAAATGTTACTTGTAATTAGTAATCATTTTCCAACTTATTTTTTCTTTCAATTATTTTCACATTCTTTTACTATATAAAAAATTAGTGTTTGTTACTTCCAAACAAAATTAATTATTTTCAAACCATTTTTCAGCAAATTTATCCAAATAAAACTTGATTATGATTATAGTTAATTATACATCAAAATGAGGTCGATCAAGAACCTATGATTGAAGACGGATCAAATGCCAAAGTTAGGAACAAAAAAAAAAAAAAAAAGGGTACCAGAATAAAAAGTTGAGAGTTAAGACAAGGCAATAGGGTTTTCCTCAAAATAGAGAGAGAAAAAAAAAACAAGGTAAAAGTGCTGCAAGCAAACCAAATATCTATAAATTGTGTGAAGACAAGATAAAAAAGTCAAGAGAGAACACAGGTAAACTGAAACATATAATGAGTGGAGGAAAACGAAAGATAAATTAACGTTGATAGAAAAACAATCAATATATCATTGAATAATGACCCTACCTCTTGCACTATTGCAACATACTTTTCCTAACCATGATGAAACAAGCAAAGTTTTAGGAAATACAAGACACAAAAGCAATGTTATTGTTGCTGCTTTCCTAACCTGGATTAATATGACTGCAGAAGCAAGGGGGAGATGAAGAACAGAAAGATACATATAGGAGTCTGTACTCTGTAGCAGTTCAAGGAAATTCGGGTCCTGCCTCTTCATCCTACTCTAATTCTAAAGTTAATCCTTATCAACTAAGCATTCCAATTCTGGGTCAAGTAAATAATTATTCCAACTAAATAATCAAAAGGGAACATGGAAACGACATCAAAGGAAAAAAGAAAATTAGAGAAACGGACCTTGATCAGGAAAAACAAAGAAAAATTCAGTGCCTGAGAGCCTTTTTACAATCAACAAATAAATGAAGTTAAATCAGAACAACCAAGAGAGAAAAAGAAACTAGACAAATACAGATCAAAATTGAAATGTGGCAGCCACTAGTGACATTAGCATTAGAAAAATACAAAATGATATACAAGAACGGTAGCAGGTTAGCATTGCCTAAAGATTATCATAAAAGATATCGATGGAAGGATATAGAAAGGCTACAACTGCAGTGAGCAATGTCAGACAGGAAGACAAACCCATTTGCATTGTCATTATTCCAATAGTTATGGAGCATTAGAGATTTTGATCTTACAGTCATTCCTCAGCTCCACCACATTTTGGAGGTTCTTATCCAATTCTGGGGAAATTTAAAGAGACTTTTTTATTACAATATACGAGATTGGTTTTCCAAACTATTTTTAAACCATCAAATTCAAAATCTTACAAATGTCTTCATGAAAGGTATAAATATCTTCCACAAAAACGAACTAAAGTAGTTGGTGAATAATAATATAACTGGATGCCAAATTTTGTAACTCAAATAAAAAGCAGCAAGTGGCACTGTATGAATCTCTAAATAACAGATTATACCGCATACAATTGGATGTGTTCACAAACTGAACAAAAATTATGCCACCTTAAAAGCACGATCCTCTAACCTACTACCAAATTCACCATCAGAATAGCAAACAAAAAATTGGATCAAACCATCAGAATAGCAAACAAAAATTGCCTTCTCAATTCTCACGCAAAGCCTTCATCAAATAGAGTCTGTTCAAGCCCTGCCCTGACACCCTGCAGAACATGCAAACGAAAATCCGGTTAGAGAACACATACCCATAAAACGGAAAGGTAAAAATGTCAGAAACTTCCCATAGGTAACTTAAGTCCTCAAACAATGAAAATAGAGCCTGTCACTGTCAAAATGCAGTCACATACCCATTGATTTGGTAGCAGTAGTTGGAAATTTGATTTGTTATGAGGAAGCTCTCCAACCGTGAGGGCTCGGGCAGTGGCTTGAAAATGGGATTTGAAGGATCTTCCTCTGGCAAGGGTTCTTCTCCAGCAGCTTTACGAGACATGTTCTCTGCCCTATATTATTACAAAAACCAAAATATATATTATGCTGAATCAATAATTAAGAACAAGGATAAGCTATCCATTACAAGCATCCCTTTTCATGTTTGCTAAAATATCAAAGATGCCAAAGAAAAACATTAAAATAGTTTCCCTGCCTAAACAGTAAAAAGGACAAAAGGATATAATTAGGTAGCGGGTTGAAGCTTCCTAAAATTTAATAAATCTTTCAGATTAAATGGGTAACTATCCACAAACTATTCAAGGAAAAGAAAACAGATCTACATTAGAAAATCCATATTCAAGGACATGGAATCTGTACTGCAAAAGGAACCATTAGTTAGCAAAAGTATCAGAATCTCTGGGAATAAAGCTGAAGATAATATCTCCTTGTACAGATTTAATTACATTCCATAATTAGGAGATTTAATTGTATTCCATAATTAGGAGACTAGGCTGACAGTATATTTTGCATTTATTGTACAGGATCATTGACCCTGAATTATAGGGATAGTCTGTTTCTACCGTACATTAGGAGTTTCCTTAATTAGGTTCTTTGTATTCTATTTAAGAGCAATTGCTCCTGTATGAAAATCATCAGAAAACAGTTTTTTCCTGACAAAGCATCCACTCAAATATGTTAAATCACATTTTCAAACCACCTAAGACTAACGGCCAATCTATGCATCCTAATCTTACAATAAAAACATGACAAAGTAATTAGTTTGAGCAGACACTATAGTTCAAATACAAACTGAACCATACCTTCTCTTTTGTAGCCAAGCTTGCTGCTGAGCTTGTTGACGAGACAAGCTCCGATAGTAGAATTGGAACTAAAATAGAAGAAATTTCAGTTAACATGTTAAATACACTCTAAAACAACAACACACGCTAAAAGAAGACCTAAAATAACCTTTTGTTGTTCTAGGGACAAGTCATCCATGCATTCAATCAAAAATTCCATATTCCTCTCCATTAACGAACTGGTTGACAATTGCAAACGATCATAATCACACTGCAATGGAAAAACAGCTGATGTAAACAAACTAAATTTAAAATGACCAAAAGAATCTCTACTAAAGATCATAGATCACCTGGGAGACTGGAGTATCAGGTTCTAGCTCTGTCATAAAAGCACTTATAAGGGCAGAATTTGAAACTTTTATCTGATATAAAAATATATATGAAAAATCAGCATTAATTACAAACCTAGTAAAAAAATATAATCCAAAATCACAAGATATGAACCAAACAGTTATTCAACTTAATTCCAGTACCAGTAGCATTTCTAGTTCATTCTTCATGTTGCAAAAGCAAATGTGACGATGATTATTACCATTCTAATTCACCATGACAAATGCGTTTTGTAATCATTTCATAATTTCAATCTCCTTATTTCTAAGGTGATTTAACAAGTATAGACATTTGACGTTAAAATGAATTTTAGAAAAAAAGCAATTAATTATATGAAGGACTGAAGCAGTAGTTGATGAAACCACTAAAAACAAAATGACAAATTTCAGGAAAGTTCACCGGTATTTCCTCGAAGATATCCACCCATGTTAAGTTCTTCTCCCTCAATCTATTTAACAAGACAGAAAAATAAGAAATCAAATGGTTCAACTTAGAGACAAAATACATCCAGAGGAAAATTCATACTTCTCTCCAATAAAATTATTGCTGCGATAGAGTTCCATGAATGAGTCAGAAAGTTTCAAGGCCTTAAGAGCTAGAACACCTTGATCAGACCTCGATGGGTCATATATTATGCAAACACAGCGCCTAATATTCTCCTGAAAATTTTGGTAAGTTGGAAAGAAATAATCATTTACCAGATTAGATACCATTGAAAAAAAAAATCTTCAGTCAAAAAGAGGGGGAAAAAAACGCAAAAAGGACTACATCCAATAAACTAACCACCATCAACCATTTATAGTAAATTTAAGCAACATAAAACCTAAGCAATGCTGCAAAGAAAAAAGCACGATATTCTCATGATCTGGTTATACACAGTTTAGTTTGTCATTCTACCTAGTCCACTCATCTTCTCTTATTTTACAAACACCTATTTCTACTTGAATGTAATATAATAAGCATGTTTGTAAATATAATATAGTTTAGCTAATGTAAAATTCCCAGTTAATAGTAACAGAGGTAACTTTCATCCAAAAAATCATGCCAATATCTGACACGCTTGACCAAGAAAGACATACAGCCTCGTTATCATAAATTCATAATAATTGCCCTTTCTGAAGTCAAATCCTTGGTGCTGCAGACCACCTCAGTGCATCCTGTGCTGGCCTGTTGGGCATTCTCAATTTATAGTTTCACAGGTTATTAGGAAGGTAATTGTAATCAACTCCCAATAACAACCTCATGAGACCCAATGACATATAACTATACAGGAAACTATCCAAGAAACCCCAGCTTAAGGAAAATTACACAAATAAATAAATAAATTGACAACCATTACCTGATAATTCATAAAGGTTTCAATAAGCTCCACAGTCTGAAAGGAGCCAAGCAATGTAGACTGGTACCTAGATTCAGAGAATTATCCCATGTAATGGAAAAAATCATTACAAAGAACGTCTTGAACCAAAATTATAATACATTCAACAAAAGATTGAAATTTAAACACTAGGTAGGTATCACATATGAAAAGTGATATTTTCATGATACATACCATCCAACAGTGTTGTTGTCAACGTTAACCTCCCTCAAGCACCTCATCATTTCAAGCTGGTAATTAGCACCATCAGCTTCAATTTCCTCATCCTCCTCCCTCATCTGCAATTTTTAGTATCAGAAACAACAATAAGTTTAGGAGGGAGCAATTATACAGATTCAAAAATGGAGAAATAAAGAAAGAAAAGTAAAGAAATATCATACTGGAAAGGGGAAGCAATTGGTAACTTCAAGAACACTTCCAACATCCAACCCAAGAAGTTGTCCAGTGACTAAAGAAGGGGAGTGGTCCTTACAATGCTTAATTATCTTCAAGATAACCTGTTCAGCCAAAGGACAAACAGAACACAGAGTGCTGTCAGTATCTTCTTCATCATTCAAAAAATTATTAAATATTCTCTTAAAAACACAGGGACCAGCCACAAGAACTTTACAAACTTCTATGGTCCAATAAACAAAGAGGTGTACTCCCTCTTGAGTCTGGACCTTAATATAAGCAAAAATAAGTGAATTGGTATTCATTAAAAAATTTAATTAATATCATTTAAGTTTCCTAACATCCATATAAAATTCAGTCATTTCTAAAATACCCTTAATTGAAAACTGAAACTTATATCCATGTTATGAAGAAAACTGATATAAATAGAGTCTCTCAATTAATTAAGACGTGTTTCTTGGATATCATTTATATTTTTTAAATAATAGTTAAAATCTGTTTATATTTGAGTCTTATGCCGAGTCCATAGGGAGTACACTGTACACATACAACATGCAAGCTAGCTTCAAACAAATTCCCTCCAGCACAAACAAGGATGTTGACAGTTAGGTAAATGTTGCAATTTCAAAATCCTATCCAATTCATGAAAACGGGTAAATTAAACATGTAAATAGAGGCTTAATAATGGACCATTAAAAATTAACTCTATACAAGCCTCATACAGTAGGAGTTATAAAATTGACCTAGTGAAAAAACCAAGGGTTCGGAAAAGGTCGCAGATTCAAATATCCTTCTAACAAAACTATTGCCCTAACAATTAACATTTCCCGATGAAAAAACAAACTTTGTACAGCAATGAAGCAATTGAAATTTCGAAAAGTTGGAATTCATACCAATCCTTCAATCTGAACGACTCTAAGAGGAGGTGCAACCTCCTCCGTTGCGGCGACTTGGAGAAAAGATCTAGCAGTTGCTGCATACAGAAAAAAGACAATGTTCGGTGCTGTTATGTGAAGTGAAAAAAAAATTAAACAGAAAATTGGTGGAAACTATTGGAATCGTGGGAACTTACTTGTAGCAGCCATGCTTTGATTCGAAGGAGGAACCCTAACCAGAAGTAAGAGGATGAGAAAGAGGGTTTTGCCTTGAAATTGGGCTTTAAATAGTGGACACCATTCTGAGAAATTCGATCATCTTTAACTTGCTCTTATGGTTTTATTATTTTATAATAAATGTATTTTTTATTCTGAGAAATTCGATCCAAAAAATGTTGTTTAAATTAATTATTGCAATTTCACGATCAACTAAAAAAATCATTGAAAAAATATATCAAAGCCTTGACTAAAAACAAGGAACAATGCTAAAAGATAGAAGATATGAGAAACTTTCAATATCTTGTTTATATAGTAAATCGCAAAATTTTGAGAAACAAGCTAATATATTCCAAGAAATTAGACTATGAATTTGAAAAAGCATAAAGGATTACATAGATAATGAAAAAAGAAAAAAACTATTCCCAAGAAATTAGATATTATAAAAAGTTCAAAAAATAAGGAGAGAAAAACAAATTATAGAGAAGATAAATATACAAGAACATGAATGTTAAAAAAGAAGGTGGGCGTTAAAAAAAATACTACACTCAACTGCGAGATGAAGGTGAGAGTTCTTCTAGGTTTTGACAAAAGCTTTAGTCAAAGAAGATGGTCTCGAGGAGCAACTACAAAGTTTAATGTAAGGCGATTATGGCATGTGACTTGTCACTTGAGGAGGAGGAGGAGCCCATGCACCTCTATCAAGGTCGATGTCTGAATCCTATGAGACTAAATTGCTACACAAATGGGTCAGCAGTTTTCTCTGAGTTTGATGATAGGCGACAAAGATACCACCCCCGACACTAAAAGATGAGGACCTACTTAGGTTCATTGAGATGCCCATTTTAGACAGTGAATTTCAAGAATGGTGTAAATCCTATAAGTGTTCACTTTATGGTAACTGTTTTAGGGAAGAATGTGGAATTTCACTCGTTGGAGCAGCTTCTTATTAAAAAAACT
This sequence comes from Psophocarpus tetragonolobus, assembly GCA_037954015.1. Classification (NCBI taxonomy): domain Eukaryota; kingdom Viridiplantae; phylum Streptophyta; class Magnoliopsida; order Fabales; family Fabaceae; genus Psophocarpus; species Psophocarpus tetragonolobus. The sequence goes on from CM075688.1 coordinate 98,914,235, forward strand.
TTGTTAAAGCTTATTGAAAATTCGCACTTCTTTCGACTCTCATTTCTCACTTTTTTGTCTCTCAAATAATTAAAACTTGCTACTGAGTCTCTCTCTCCCTCTTCTTCCCTATCCCTCTCTTTCTCACTATTTTTATCTGTTCCTCTCCCTCTCTTCCGCTCTTTCACTCCCTCGCTCTCTCTCTGTATATATATATATATACACACACATTCAAACACTTTATTTTCATATAAGAGCTTTTAAATTTGTATATCTAAATACAAAAAGCTTATTGAATTTAAGAGCTTATACGATAAGCTCTTATGTAAGAAACTATTATTGAGTAAACTCTTATACTATAAGTTCTTCCAAATAAAGCCCTTATGTGAAACTCAATATGGATGGAAGTTGGTTCCCACAATCTAAGGTAATGGGAACTAAAGGAATAGTTAGAGATGATGTTGGAAGATAGAGACATGGTTTTGCTAATTATGGATGACAACCCCATTTTAATAGAACTCTTAGCAATGGTTAAGTGTGGCAAAGTGGGTCATGCCTAAACGAGTAGGACTGGGACCCACTTTGCCATCCCTAGCAATGGTAAAAGGTTTACGAATATACTAGCAATTAGGAGTTCATGAGCTCATATGTGAATTGTATTGTATGGAGGTCGTGGTGTCACTTCCGTCGCTAACCGATCTATGCACGATTGGTGCAATCTTGAAGGTGCTTGTCCATAGATCCTCTTCAAGTTTCTTCAATCCTTGAGAAATGGAGGTGAAGAGATGAGAGAATGGAAGGTGAATGACGTCACTTCTAGAAAAGATAAGCAATTGGAGGGAGTTTGCCACAAAGGAAGGAGCCTTTGATAAAAGCTTGTGAAGAACTTCTAAAAAAGAGACAGAACTTGCTAATCAAGAAGTGGGAATGATTAGCAAAGTGTAAAATCTACAAGAACAACTTGCTAATCATTCCCACATTTGGAGTACAACTTAAATCATTGTCTCCTCATTCAGGAACATTGGCACCCACCATAGGGTCCATTAAAATTTATCAGTGACCTGTGAATACCAAGAGGATTGCACAGGAAGTGATAGTACATAAGGTGGTACATCCTCTGTCTCCGATGGAGGAAACCCTGGGCGCTACTAATGCCTCCATTGTGGTAGCTCAGTTACGAGAGGAGATAGAGCACATGTGAAAGCTTAATGAAGAGGAAATTAAGCTCATGCTTAGACGCAACCAAGAAGAGATAAAGACACTTAGGCAAGAAAACACAAGCATCAAAGACAGCTAGATAGACCTGGCTGAACTCAGGACAATACCTACCAACCCTCAGTATATACCGAGCGCACCGCGGAATCAAGGCCATAGTATCACATTGTTCATGCTATCCCAAGTACACACTCGATCCCAATTAAGCCTCGCAAACAGACACAAGCAGAGTCGAGCACAGAAGACACAGTCATCGTTTGAGATGAGGCTACTCAAGCCAAAAACCTCGCCATTTTGCCTCACAAACATCATTTCGTGGATAGGATCATGGAAGTCTCCCTTCCACCAAACTAGAAACCCCTTTCTATAGTACGGTAGGTGTTACCACGAACCCCGATGAGCATATTGATGTTTACATAACGCAAATTTGCTTATACACCACCAGTAAGGCCATATTGTGTTGCGTCTTTCCGACCTCCCTGAAAGGAGGAACCCTAAGTTGGTTCAATAGATTACCACTGAGGACCATAGATTGCTTTGAAATGATAGTCACTAAATTCGGAATCTAGTTCGCAATCAATTGACAATACCGCCTTACATCCCTTACCCTAGTGGTTATCAAACAAGAAAGGAAGGAGTCACTTCGATTGTTCATGGAATGCTTTGGCAAAGAGGTCCTTGGTGTGAAGAATCTCAATCTCAACGTAACGTTGCACCATATGGTTACTGCCCTCCGCTAGGAAAGTTCGCCAACAACCTCTGTAAGAAGTCGGCCACAACCCTAAATAAACTATGGAGAAGGTCTATCAAATACATGCAAATGGAAGAATTGCCAGAATTTCAAAACCAAGCTCTTTCAGAAAATCCAGACAAAGATCGAAAAGATGATAAGAACAAGGGCAAGAGACTAAAAAAGGAACAAAGGGGACCGAGATACGCCCAGTACACTCCACTTATCACAAACAAATCACGAATTTTAAAAGAAACCCTCGCCTCGGAGCTTACCCTACCCCTCAAGAAACTTTTGACACCTCGGAATGTAGATAAGACAAAACACTATAGATACCATTAAAACTATGGCCACACCATGGATGAATGCATAACTCTCAAGAATAAAATTGAAGAGTTAATATAGGTAAGACACTTGAGACAATTTGTTCACAGGGAAAATTGCCGCAACTAGGAGAGCCTTGACGAGACTAAGTTCGCAAAGAAAAAAGGTTCCATAGTAGAGAGTAAAGAACCAAATTGGAATGCACTCGAAGAGACACCACTTCAGGGGCTCATAAATGCAATTTCTGGGGCGGTTTGTCGGAAGAGCAGCTCGGTCAGGCGTAGGTACCTACAAGCGATCCAGAATATGGATACTTTGGCAAGACGAACTTCTCCCAAACTCACCCATCCCACAATCACCTTACAAATAGGGATTTCTAAGGAGTGGACTAGGAACAGGATGACCCATGATGATCACAATTGAGGTGGGAAACTTTACCATAAAGAAAACTCTCGTTGACCAAGGAAGCTTGGATGAAGATAAGAAGACGTTCATTATTGATAATGCCAATTATTGCTATAAGGTCATGCCATTTAGCCTAAAAACGCAGAAGCTACACATAAATGTCTAATGGAAAAAAATTTATGAGATCAGATTGAACGAAATGTCGAGGTTTATATAGATGACGTGGTGCTCAAGTCGAATAGTTATGAGCAATATGCCAATGATTTGGCAAAAACCTTTTCTTCCTTTAGAAAATTTCAGATGACGTTGAATTCGGCAAAATGCATCTTTAGAGTAAAGGGTGGACATTTTTTTACGTTTCCTGCTCTCGCAGTGGGGCATTGAAGTTAATCTGAACAAGTGTAAAGTTATGATTGACAGGAGGAGTCAATATAACCAGAAGGAGCTCCAAAGGTTAGTAAAGAGGTTGACTTCCCTTTTTTGTTTTCTACTAAGGTTGGTAGATAAGACAAAGCACATGGCAAGATTGCTAAGAAAGCATTCGAGAATTGAATGGACTGAGGAATATGAAGGTACATAGTTGAAGAATTTCTTATCTTCTCCTCCAATCCTGCATGGCCTTGAGGTCAGGTATCATACCATAGAAAAGCTCACATTCACCTTGGTCACATAAGCCATGAGACTCTACCCCTATTTTCAAGGATACCAAGTGGTGGTGAAGACAAATTATCCCATCGCAAAGGTGGTCTGAAAGCCCGAGCTAACAGGAAGAATGATCGCATGGTCAATTGAAATACCAGAATTTGACCTCATATATGAGTCTAAGGGACCGATTAAGGCCCAATGCCTGGCCGATTTCATAAGTGAGCCCCCCCTAAGTCAGGAAGAGGCTGCATGGACCCTCTATGTGGATGGATCCTTGAATAAACAAGGAAGTAAAGTAGGGATAGTTTCAAAAAGGCCTAGAGGGCTGGTGTTAGAGCAATCCTTGAAGTTCATCTTTAAAGCATCCAACAATCAAGCAGAGTATGAAACACTTATTGTCAGACTCAACTTAGTTAGGGAGATGGGGGTTACAAAGCTAGTGACTCCCAACTCACAATGTCCTAACTAAGTGGAATACAGTAGATAGTTACAAGCAATACTTCAATTACCTTACCATCGAGCATGTCAAAATAACTAACAATAGCCAAGCTCGAATCCTTGCAAAACTAGCATGTACCAAGAAGCCTAGTCAGCACAAAATAATGATCCAGTGTACCTTGGAAAAGTCCATCATCAATCTATGACCAATGACCATTGTTGAACAAAAAGAGAGTTGGATGACCTTGATTAGGAACTTTCTAGAAAAAGGAAAACAACTTGTTGATGACAAATATACCAAGGCATTGCGCACGCGAGGAGCGAAGTTCACTATGATCGGCGAGGATATGTACAAGCAAGGATATTCAATACCTCTGCTCAAGTGCCTGACACCCGCTCAAGGAAAGTATGTCTTAGAAGAAATTCATCGAGGAGTGTGTGGATTTCACTCAGGTGCTCAAGCCATGGCAGGCATGGTCATGAAAACGGGATGTTATTGACCCACGCTTAAACAAGACACCAAGGTATTCATCAAGAGTTATAAAGAATGTCAACAACACGAAAATCTCTTCTGAACACACATGCTTGAATTGAAAAGTATCACGTCTCCTTTGCCTTTTGTAGTGTGGGCATGAACATTCTTGGTCCCTTTCAATTAGGGAATGGGCAATGCAATTTTTTGCTGGTATCAATTGATTACTTCACAAAATGAATTGAAATAGAGCCCCTACCTTAGATCATGGCTAACAACATTCAACAGTTCACCTCGAAAAACGTCATATGTCGGTTCGGGATACTCCACATAATCATCACTGACAATAAAAGACAATTCATTGATAAGGGGTTTGAAGAATTTTTGCAGAGGTTGCAGGTGGCTCATGTCACCACCTTGATTGAGAACCCACAAACCAATGGGCAAGCTAAGGCCACAAATAAGATCATCCTACAAGAACTCAAGAAAAGGCTCAAGGTGAACAAAGGCAGGTAAACCGAGGAGTTGCCGAAAATACTATAGGCCTATAGGTGCACACTGCAGTCATTCATGCAAGAAACTTCGTACAACCTCACTTATGGCATTAATGCCATGATCCCAGTGGAAATGGGAGAACCTCCATTGTGGCGACAAATGTATGACAAAGATAACAATGAAGAAATGCTAGTAGAACATTTGTGTAAAATAAAATTCTCACTGAGTACATATCGGCTAAAACTTAGATCTAAAACAAATGACCAGCTTAATGAAGATATAAAATCATTGTTGGTAACGTGAAAATAAACTATTGTTATCGCTATCATTTCGTCTTTTCATGATAAGATAAAGTGATTTTAACAAGCATGGACAAGCTAAAAGTATTAAAGAAACTAGCATGCACTTGATATCAACACGAGAAAAAAATTTGTAGAGGCAATGTAACAAGGCAAGTAGGGGAAAAACTTGTCATTGATAACGTTAAATGTTACAAAAGGGGGCCTTATACCCGACCCTAGGGTTACAAGAAGGATATCACCAAGGTGACCACAATGATTCCATAAAATTAGTAAAGCAATAATGGATAAAATGGAAGTTAGTCGGCTAGAGCGTTAATGGTGATGGTGTTGACATCCTTTTCAGCATTAGCATTGGGGTCAGGAATACCTCTCTCACGAACCATGCAACCCTTATAGATGTCATGATCAACATCAAATCAGGTCACATTGACCACAAGAAGGTTGTTTGGCGAACAACATTAGTAAAACCTTCAATATGGTTGCCTTCGACAACGGTTTTGGCAACTTCCTCTACATCTCTCTTCTCAACTACTAGCTCAACCTCTCTCTTGGCCTCTTCTAACAAAACTGCCCTAGCCTTAGTAAGCTCGTCATGCTCCTTCTTCAGCTCCATCTCGGTGAATCGCCTGTTGTATTGCTCTACCTTTAGCTTGGCTTGGAGATTAGCCACCTCCTCAAGCAGGTAGGTATTAGCTGATAGGGCTGAGTCGAGGGCAATCTGGGACTGTTGAAGCTTTTTCTTCAACTTCTCTGTCCCGGTATCCTTCAGAGCATCCCTGATTAGCCTTTGGCTCAACATTTAAGGGCGAGCCTGAAGCTTAGTGTATGTTGTTGCAATTTCCTAAGTTGAGGGGTTGTCTATGAAGTTGACTTTCGTCTGAGTATACTCGATTATCTTTATCAAGTTAACTTTGATTTGGGAATAAGCCCTTCTGCATGGACGTCCCACACGAGTCCCCTGGCTTCTCAAAACTCAGAGTACCTTGAGTTAATTTCTTCAAGGGGGCACTTTGGCCCTACACTCACTTGGAAAAACCACCATTTGAACTCTTTTAGGGATGAGGTGTAGAGAGTGAAAAAGCAAAAATTATGTTGTCCACTCAATGAGACCCAAGTCGGGGTCTCACTGAGACGAACACAATAATGATAAAGAAAAATCTTAGGATTGGGCTCCATCTACAATGCCCTGCAGAGCATTCGGAACTAAGCAGTCCAGCTATTGGGGTGGAGTTAACATGGTGCCACGTTTAAGACATGCAACACTGCCATAGTGAACTCATCGAAAAGAACACTGACGCTGAACTCCAAGAAGAGACAGTTATACATAAAAAAGAAGTCTTCCTCGGAGTCACTCGCTCGAGACAACCCGATTTGATTTGCTATATACGTCTAAGGTAAAATGTCATCCTCTGCCCTTGGCGAAGTAAGCTCACAGTTATCCAGCACCCATTGGAGGTCCTTCACTGTGGTGTGTTGGTCCAATGGGGGAATCTAGAAGGGGGGTTGAATAAATTCACCAAAATATTTTTAAAACTTTTATATTCAAATCAATATCAGAGTTTTTCAAAATTTTCTCCTTAAAGATATTTTCAAAATCTACCTTGTAATTTTCACAAATGGGTTTTGAAGAAAAGGAATACAATAAGATCAAGACTCAATCCTTTTAATGTATTTGACAATAAACTTGATATATAGCAATTTCTTCAATAATGATTTACTATTGAAATTTGTGAGAAAATAATATGAATTATTGCAACAAGTTTATCAAACTTATAAAGAAAGAGTAGAGAAAGAATTGAATCAAACTTCAAAACTCACACTTCTTGTTACAATAACTCAAACCCAATTCAAATTAAAGATATTATAGAATGTAATATGCTACAAGAAAACTGCAGAAAATTGTTTAAGCTGCCAAAACCCAATCAATGGTTATCCAAGATTTCAATAAAATTCAGAATTAAAAAAAATAGGGAAGAGAGAAATTGCACATTGATTATACGGGTTCAATCAACCTGACTTATATCTAGTTTTCAAACTTAGCCTTCTACTAATCTGTTTTCCACTAAAATCTAGTACATGCACACTACATATATATAGATTTGACACTTGGAAACATTCGAACCACATCGGAAGAGGCTTCCTCTTGCACCCCACAAGAGTTTGCTACATCATGACGCCTCGTTACTCACAACGTTTCACTCACAACACCTCGTTGCAAGATTTCACAACAATCTCAAGAGCATCTCAAGAGATTGTCAAATATTGTGCAAAAACACAAAAAGGTTATAAAATAATATCATCTGTAGTGATGAATACCCAACAAGATAGACTAAATCTCAATGTAATCTCTTACTTGAATATTGAATTTCTTATACCTTCAAATTATAAAAAATGGGTATAGTTTTTGGAGAGAAATTGGGTATAACAGTTAAGAGCATCAAGCATTTAATAGACCTTTCGAAAGTTTTAAAATCAGTTTTGAAAATGCTTTTATTTGAGTTTTGAAGCAGGGTAATCAATTACCTACTTAATTACTTGATATTCTACTCAAAACTGGTCCAAAATGCATTTTCTTTGGAATAATCAATTACCATTGCAGATAATCGATTACTCTCAAAAGCAGTATCTCAATACCCAAATTTTCTTAAAGGGTAATCGATTACATAATAAGGTAATCAATTGCCTTACCATAATTTTCACTTTTGAAAATTTTTTAGCACCTCTCAGACTATGTAATCTATTTCTTAACTCCTCAAACACATGCTCATGCCTATCTAAACACACAATACAATTAGCACACCTATCAAACATGTTTGGTACCATAAAATTGATTAGAGCAAAACTAAGAAGTAAAATTCAAAACTAAAACACCAAAAAGGGATACTTCATGCTTTCCAAAGCCTTTAATTCCAACATGGTGTGTCGATACCTATACTACAACACCTTGGACTTAACCAATTCATATCCCAAGGAGGCAATGACTCATTGCCAACCACCTTGACCCCTAGATCAATAGTCATGGCTACCTCCCCTACGCGAACCAATATCACCTCCATGGAGCTAGACGTTTCACCTATAGACTCCATGCATCCTACTCTGGAGTTCTCGCTCCCCCCATTCCCAAAAGATGATGAACCAGCCCTGGGCAATACACTAACATGCTAGTCAACATCTTACACACCTTCTCCTCTCTTTGTAGGACTAACTTTGAGGAATTAATTCTGTTACAGCTTGGAGTACCACGACGCATAGGATCAAGGGTGTCAGTACCCCTATTTATAGACAGTTGATACATGCATTCTAATGCGCCAATTCACCCCTATCGTTGGATCATGCACAACCAACGACATTCGTGTGTCCACTTGTCGCAACATTACTGTGTCACCTACACCCTATGAACTTTAGCGTCACAATAGTTCACATACCCAGGGACACACTATATGTCCATCGACGCTTGACTCCCTTCGTAAACTCCTTGAGACCTCAGTTTTAGACTCAACATAACTCAAACGTGTTAAACTGAGCCTGAGAAGGCATGTGTACTGGGTAAACCCCGAGATAGGACATGAATTCAGACCATAATGCCTAAGGACACCTCAGGATTAATAAAAGTCTGCTTATCTTTGCGTAAGATGATAGTTAGAGACAAAACATGATTAACTCAAAATTGGGCCTTAATTAGCAAGGTCTATAATCAAAAGCCTATTTCAAAGCCTACAAATAGAGGGTAGGTAACACGGGTAAAAAACAATAAATTCATCCCTCTCTCATATACTCCATTTGAGCTACTTTTAATCTGAGTGTCGAAGTGTCTGCAGGTACCACACCTCGGTTAGAGGACGGTATCTTAGACTTGATCAAACCTTGTACAAGGAAGGACTTATAACTAAATAACGAGACCCCTAGAATAACTTGTTAATCACTCAAACATTTGGAGTACAACTTACATAACAAGATCATATATATATATATATATATATATATATATATATATATATATATGTGTGTGTGTGTGTGTGTGTGTGTTTATTAAAGATTTTATATAATTTACTGTCGCTTAACTTGAATTGTGTATTTTTAATTTAAAAAATAAGGTTAGCAATTTCATAATTTTTTTATCACAAATTATTTAATACTAAATACTTATCATGAAATTGAGACATTTTAGCCACTGATACCCATGAAAATAAAGAAGGAAGCAACGTGTCTTTTTCTAAGTAAAATACCTAGAGGATGATAATTGTAAAATTCACTTATTTGTGGCTCATTGTGAAAGCAACTTGTATTTTTCAAAATACATATTTTATCCTATTTAAAAATAGAAAGAAAAAACTACTTTGTTAAAAGATAGACTCAAACTCATGATTTTTCACTCAACCATATTCCTAGGCATTAAAATTTTTACTAGATCAACCTTGTAACCTTAAAAAATAACTACTTTAAAACATTTGTATTCAACATACATAGTTTCTCTATTATCTATAATCTACATTTATAATCAATAATTTATAATATTATATCTATACTATTAATAAATGATATTTCCTTTTGATGTTTACTTTTCAAAATACCTATTATACATTTTTTAAAAAACAAAAAAAAACTACTTTGTTAAAAGAGGGACTCAAATTCACAACCTCTCACTCCCTCATTTCCCCGTATATGAACTTTGTCACTAGATCAACCTTATAATTTTAAAGAAAAAAACCATGATCTCTCACTCCCTCATTTTCCCATGTATGAATTTTACCACTATATCAACCTAATATTCCACTTTAAAACATTTATATCCAACATACATAATTGTTCTACTATCTATAATTTACATGTATTATCAATAATACATAATATTATATTATATATACTATTAATAAAGTAATTCCCTTTTTGATGTTCACTTTTATAAATACCTATTATAGTCGTTTTAAAAAAACTAAAAAAAAAACACATTGTTAAAAAAGGGAGGGACCCAAACCTATGACCTCTCACTCCCCCATTTTCCCATATATGAATTTTGTCACTGGATTAATCTTATAACCTTAAAAAAGAATACTTTAAAACATTTATATTCAATATACATAATTGTACTACTCTATAATTTATATGTATAGTCAATAATCTATAATAATATATTATCTATACTATTAATAAAGGAAATTTCCCTTTTGATGCTCATTTTTCAAAATACTTATTCTACCCTTTTCGAAAAAACAAAATGAAAAAAACTACTTTCTTAAAAGAGAAACTCATACCCACGACCTCTCACTCCCCTATTTTTCTATATATAGGCTTTGTCAGTAGATAAACCTTATAACTAGAGTTCTCAAAATGGATTCGAACCCATGGGTTACCTGATTCACCATGGGTCTAGGCCGGACCAGATTGAAAAATTAAATAACAAGCTTCATATATCAAATATATGGGTTGACCCATCTACAACCTAGCTTATCTAGGTTCGACCCGTAGTGAGTCGAGTTGACCTACCAAACCACCTAAATCTTATTTTCATTATTATGTGAATATATTTTTTATTTAATTTTTAAGTTTGAAATTATTGTGTTACTTATTTTATTTATATTCCATTATAATGTATTTTTTAGTTTATTGGTGTCATTCAATTAATATTTTATATTTTAAAAATAATATTTAACATGTTATAAATGTAGATTTTTAGTGGAGAATATCATTTAAATATTTTTGTTTTATTTTTAAACTCATGAAATTTAAAAATAATGTTATCATAAGTTATTTAAATTTTAATGTTGTAAAAGTAGTCAAAGTTTTTTCTTTATTTTTTTTTTTTGGATTAGGGGGCTGGTTCATTTAACCCACCAACCTGTGGTGGCTTAGGGCGAACTTACTTTTTGAAATATGAAAGAATGGTGAGTTGGGTTCGGCCAACCCATTTACTAAATAGGTCACGATGATCCATATGGACCTGTTTTGATAGATCTACTTATAACCACAAGAAGAAAACCACTTTAAAATATTTATGTCAATATACATAATAACTTTACTATCTATAATCTATATGTATAATCAATAATCTAAAATATTACATTATATTATATCTATACTATTAATAAAAAGAATTCCCCTTTTAATGTCTACTTTCAAAATACTTATTTTACTATTTTTAAAAAACAAATTTGTTAAAAGAGAGACTTGAATCCATGACCTCTCACTCCCCCATTTTCCTTTATACGAACTTTGCCAATATATCACCTTAAAATCTTAAGAAAAAAACTACTTAAAAGTATTTATATCCACCATACATATTTGTCTACTATCTATAATTTATATCTATAATCTATAATATTATATCATCTATAATCTTTAACATATATAAGAGAAATTTACTCCTTTGGTGTCCACATTTAATTTTCAATTTTACCCTTATACGTATTTGAAAATTTTAAAAGAACTACTTTGTTAAAAGAGAGACTCGAAACCACGACTTCTAGCTCCACATTCCCTTGAACACTACTAATGTATGTACACTTTTGATCATAAATATTTTTAATAAAAATGAAAATAGACAGACACAACAACATTTTGAATTTTATTAAAACTCTTTCCTCACTCAATTTTCTCAAATTCATTGCAAATTTGTCATATTCGTCAATGATGTGACATTTTTCTATCATGTTATCATAAACAAAGAAATATAAAAATTAAAAAAATATATTTCAAAACATGATAAACTAAAACTATTATATGTAAAATGACATAATGAATTATTTATATTATATCATGTTATTACAAAACATATTAAATTAAAACTCTAAACTTATTATAACATATCAAAATAGAAGTGCAAATACACAAATGTGATAGTATTTGTATTTTTGCTAATACTCCTAATGAAGACTGAGTATGGATGGATTTAGCTGCAAAATACCACTGAAAATATAAAATTATTTTTGTGATTTGCTAACCATGAAAGGATCCTTACTAATATTTAGAGGATGAGATTAATTAAACTAAAAATTATGAATTTACCGTAATATAATATTCTTGGGTATTCATGATAAATACTTACTCTTTGTAATTAAAATTTAAATTAAACTATAAATTTCCTCCGTCAATATTTTTTATTTATGATTTTGTTTTTTTTTTCATAATTTTAGTCCATGGTTTAAAAAAATTTCCGGTTTTTATTTTAATTTTTAATTCTTTTATATATTTTCATTTTGGGTCAACTATATTTTAGATTATTATAAAATATATAAAATATTAATTTTATCCTCTAAATTTTTTGTGTTAGTTTGGTCCTTCTAAAATTTAAATTTATCATTTTTTGTTTTCATTTATAATTTTCTTAAATAGGAATGTGATAAATAGATATAACTATAGCAATTGTTACTATGACTTATTTAGAACATGTTTATTGACTTTGATAAGTAAAATCTTCATTCAAATAAGTTAGCATTTATAATATAATTTGAATATTAAAAATATTTATTTATTATAAAATTTAATTTTATATATAATTATTGCAAATGTAGTTTAATAGCCATCATTCAAAAATACGTATAAATTTTTTTATAGGTGATCATATTGTTTTTTAATATAAATTCATAATTTTAACATTAAATAATGTGATCTGTTAATGGATGAAAATTTAGGTAAAAAAGACAGTAACATTCACGTTTTATATGAAAATTTTTAACATTGATGAATTTGTAAAATGAAACTTAATACAAAGGGATGTTTGTAGTGAGGTTTGATGCAGTTTTAAGTTTAAGACTATTCTAAATCAAACTATAAAAATAAGTGTGGTACAATTTGACTTAATTTAGATTAATTATAAAATCCAAATCAAACCAAACAAATCTTTTGCAGTTTGGTTTGATTTAGTTTGCGGTTTAAATTTTCTATGATTAAGTATTAAAAAATATATTATATTTCTAAAATTATAAAATTTATTTCTAAAATTATATAAAAGTTTAGTCACTCTCAACAAAAGTATACAAAAGTAGCAACTATTAAAATTAAAGTGCAAACAATCAATTCATTTAAAAATTATATTCCAGTAATTGTTGTCAAATTATATCTAATGAAATTAAATCAAATAGTTTTTTTAAAATATTTATTCACCAACTAATTCATATTAATTAAAAATTAAGTCAAAATTTTATAAACTTAAAAAATATTAAGTAATTATATATTTCTTCTTAAAAATGTATTAAAATAATTAAAAATAAATAATTTGATTTAATGTGATTATAACATATTAAACCATAAATTAAACGGACACTATTTAAAAATCGTAAAAATCAAATCAGGTTAGATTAAAACAATTTTTTACAATTTTTGATTTGGAAGACTTAATTTGGTTGGATTTTGAATTCCGTTCCATTTTGAATAGCCTACATAGAAGAGAGTAAAGTGCCAATTTTGCTGATGCACTATTGAAAGAGGTATACACGCCAACCAGAAGCAGGGTTGAGTTTTGAAACGGTTGCAGTTCAAATATGGAGCATTTACCGGCCAACGAGAGTGAAGCAAAGCGGTTGGCGCCGCCGCAAGTCCTTCACCAGAGCGAAGTGGACGAGGACGACGAGAACGTGAAGCAGCTCGACGAGTGCTCCTCTTTCTATCGATTGATGCAGGTCAATTTCATTGCTTTTCTTATTCACTTATTTTCTCCTCCTAAAACCCTAAACCCGATTCATCCAATTAGTCTATTCATAGAGGAATTTCTTTTCTTTTATTTTCAGGATTGCGTTGTTCGATCAAACAGAAATTGGAAACAATGTCAGCCAGGTATGCTGTCAATTTTTCACTCTCTCTGTGCATTGTCGATTTTTAAAATTTTAGTTGCATGTTTGTGAGAATGTATTATTGCTGGAATCCGTGGAAATTTTCACTTCGAATCCAAATAGCTAATTATTTGTCTGAGTTTTTTTTATTAAATTATTATAAACTATAATTTATGAAATTGTTTCTCCAAAAAGTTATCTTCCATGATTGTATTTGAATTAACCATGTCAGAATTGTTGACCTCTTACAGAAATACATGCTTTGAGGGAATGCTTTGAGAAGAGAAAGAATATGCAAGGAAAGTAGAAATTTGCAGGGATGGAATTTTTTTCAGTTGGTAATATGAGGTTATGTTCTGTGCTTATAAAAAAAATGAGGTTATGTTCTCCATGGTATCACAATCATGTAGAGCCGCTTCGCCCTACCAAAATGAATATTCAGGAAATGAGACGTTTAGAGCAAATACTTTTTGCTCTACAATAGACAGTGAATACCACATACCTTTTTTTTTTAGTTTAGAGCAATCACTTTCCTTAACTTGCGTTTTACTTCTTAAAATCGTTTGGATTGTGTGTGTATTTCTTGCCCCTTGACGATAGTGTGTTACACACGAATGATAACTTGGCAAGTACTTTGGAATATGACACCCTGATATTGATCTAGTTTCATATGTTTATTTTGCATGAGGCTGATGAAGTAGTGGTACAAGTGAAATTATCATTTTACACGCCAGAAGAAGGGTGATTTTACTTAAAATAGCTGAGGAAGCAAATAGAATACTAGATAAAATAGCTTTATTATCTCCATATAGATTGTTTCTTGGTGTGAAAAGCCAATGGAGACAATGGTCAAATTACTTACCACTCTTAATTTATTTGACTTAATTCAATTTTGTCTCTGGGAAATGTAATTTATGATGACTAATAATTTATAAAATTGAGAAATAGTGCACAAGCGACGCCAATACATATTTTCAGATTCAGAATGAGAACAAATGAGGCATTTTTATTCAGAATGAGAACAAATGAGACATTATAAATTATAAGTTTTGAAAATGTATTGGCCTCGCAAATACATTCCGCAATTCGATTGTTCAAATTCATTGAGTTTAGGAGAAAAATGAATTACAATTTTAGTCTCTATTTTTTTTTAGTTCCACCCATGTTTATTAAAATAATTATTTTTTTAAAAAAAATAGAGGGACTATAATAGCAAAATTTTAAAAATAGAGAAATTAAAATTGTGAGAAAAAAATAAACTAAGACAAACTAAAACTACAATTTAGCCTACACTTAATTTTACAAATACGATTTTATTGAAAAACATCTTAGGGTATATTAATTTATTTTAAAAAAATTTATGTAAAAAATTTTGGTATATTAAATTGCAAGATAATTTGGATAAAAAATACTTTTATACATAAAATTATTAACATAGGAATGTAAAGCTGGTGAAGAAAAATATTAAACTGCCAACATAATTTTCCTGACAACTAAAGTAACAACAAAAGTATATTATCAATGCATAATCGATCTTGCTCTAAAATTATCCAACATATTGGCACAAATTTCAAATAAGGTTTAGTTCATGCCTTCATGGCCCCAGATGTGAAAGCCCAATCTAGAAGTGTAGGAGAAATTGTCTATATTTTAATGTTGCCCAGTGATATTTTAACTTGAATTTTTTCTCTTTTAAAATAGTTTTGAATTAATCTCAGTACTGTGATGAAAAATAATTTTAAACTCAATACTGTGATTAATGATGGAAATTTTTAAATTTGATCTTGTACTTTGTGAGTGAAAGTGACGATAAAGGATAAATGTTTAAATTTTGGAAGCAAGGCCAAGAGAATAAGATAGTTAAAGGTCTGTTTCTTAAATTATTTGCCTTGTCGGATAAAAAAAATAAATTTTTATTTCGGAGGTGAGAGTGTAGTGTGATAATAATTAGGAATGAAAGTTGTTGGAGGAGACTATTACTAGGTTAAAGAAATGGTAAGATCAATTGGGAAATTGATAAGGTGAATAAGATGATGAAGATTCTTAAAAGAATCCAATTAAACCATGAGGTAAAAGATGGAGGGAAGTAATGAAAAATTGATAAGGTGGATAAAATGATAAAGATTCTTAAAAGAATCTAATTAAACCATGAGATAAAAGATAGATAAAAGCATGAAAGGAGCTTTAGTAATGAGAAATATCCGATAAAAAAAAAAAAAAGGCCTACATGTCAATCAATATTCATGTTCAAATATAAAATCTTTATTTCTCTAAGATTATATGGAGAGTGCCTTCATCTTGTTTGGGTAGTAATTATTGTATCCAAACCAAGATATTGTATTCAAAGTCTAGAAATGAGTAGCGACTGTTAATCTTTGGAGTAACAATACATGAGAATCATAAATAATCTGTATTACATGCAATCTTTTTGGGTGGAATACCTTTGAACAAGTCAATGTGATTTGCTCTTGTAATATTCATATCTTGTGATTAAAGAAATTTTTTTATTACTGAATAAAACATTATGTTTGATTTGTTAAACAATATTTTTCATAAGTTTTGAATTAATACCATTCCATTCAAATAATTTATTTGCAGAAATGAGATTTAAATCTCATTGCGAAAAAGAGTATGAATTTGGGAATATCTTTCCCGCCTCGTTGTCTTAAATTGCAAAAAAGATGTCGATTTATACTTGATGAAAAGGATTTTAGTCGGCAGACCAGAGTTAGCCATCTTAAATTGTTAGGCTTTTGCTATTTTATTCCACTAAGAAAGATATCAGAAGGGAGAAACCAAATAAGGAAGAAGATAAAAACTAACATTCATGCATGAAAAATTGAAAACCTAGTTTTCTACTCAACCGGAAGGATATACTAGGGTAGAAACTGACAAGGCTCTCAGGTCCAAAGCTCTAGGCACAAAACAGAAAGGAAACAACAACATTGAAATTATAAACTAAACCCGCTTAAATACAATCTTACAGCGAAATTGGTTTCTTCATCTATGTCCCGACTGTGGGCCTCTGTGGGTTTGCTATGTCCTGACTCTGGTTGGGCTTGGTAACATGAAACCACAATAAGACTACAAGAAAGACAAATGTTTGAATGAACACCTCCAATAGAGCAAAGCAAGGTTTCATATTGATGCAGTAGCATTTCCCGGAACAAATTTGACAGAAATACTATTGACACAATGGCGTTCATCAGTTGGGACCTTAAATCCCTCTCCTCTGAAAACATGACCCAAGTGTCCACCACAGGCTGCACAAGTTATCTCAGTCCTCCTCCCATCTGGGTCAGCCTGAAAATCACAAGTTCCATAACTTCAATGCAATTCCAATTTCCAGCCAAAAATGTTGCTAACAAGTAACAAGACAAAATGAATGTTCAACAACTAGTTTTCAAAATCCACTCACGGATCGATTGATGGCACCAGGAAAGCCCTCATAGAAAGCAGGCCAGCCACAACCAGAATCAAATTTGGTGGTAGACTTGTAAAGAGGAGTTCCACAACCAGCACAGTTGTAAATTCCTTCTTCATAGAACTTGTTATATTCTCCAGTACCCTTCAATCTGCACGTGTTCTCAGTGCATGCAAAGTCACAATCCAACTCATGTAAACCAAACTCATTGCTTGAAAAATTGGACATTATGTAAGCCAAAAACGGCGTGCAATCCACATATCTATAAACATCTTATCCAAGGAAAGACAAAATAAGGTTAAATGATTCATTTGATACTTACAAAAAAAGTCACGGAGCAGGTCAATCGTTTAAGTTTAACCATCAGATGAATAGTACTTGTATTTATTTTTTTTTCAATAAAACACTACAAACAAGAGAGTGCGTGGAACTAACTACAAACAGAAAGGAATCTACACGAGAGCAGTCACATTCATTCACCCCTAAAAAGATAATCACACAGGTGATGCCGTGTTTAAAAACTGCACTTTACACTTATTAATCTTCCTTCTCCATGAGCACAATTGCACCTCCATTCATACACAAAAATCTCGAATGCCCCTCAAAGGGAATTTGAAGTAGGAAATAATAATTTCTTATATAATAGAATCAGATGATAATGCAGAGAAACCGAACGATCGGAAAAATAAAGAGAAGGTTGGGAATTTACTCGGTTCCTTTCTGACGAAGGATCCGAAACTGCTCAGGAGAGAGAATGACCTTCCATTCATCTTCTGTTTTATGAATTGGCGTTGGTGCTGCCATTTTTCGCTGACACTTCACGCTGGAGAAGCCCCTTTATTATAAGATTTTCCCGGAAAATGAACTTGGACGGAAAATTGGGTCTGGACAGTGACAGTGGTGCATCTACGAGAACTGGTGGCGCGTGCCACGTGGCACACTTCTTGAACTTCCTTTCTCCTGCTTCTATCACCGCATGGTGACTTTTATTTTACTTCCGACGAAAATAAAAGTAACAAAAGAAAGGGTTTTTTTCCGTACTCTCTAATTCATATTTGAAAAAAAAATTACAATATTGATCTATCAGGCTTTATTGCAATTTTGCAAAGTTTTTTATAAGTTTAAACTTGTTAAAAACAATTATTTTTATAAGTATAAATTAGTTAATTCGAAATTGCTACGAAGTTTGCAACTGCTTGAAAGCGAAAATGAACAAAAAAGTGTTGCAATAATGAATGTACAAAATTGCAATAGGGTCTAAATGTTGTGACAGGATGCACACATGACATGACGGGTGCATGGATAGCGCCGACGAGGTGCACTCAGGTCACCAATAGAGGATGCATCAATAATGATGCACAAAAGTTTTAAACTTTTTTTACTAAGATTATTTTTATTTTTAACTTTTCATAAAGTTATAAAGGTGCAGAAAATTTTGGTCAAGAGGTTATTACCATAATTACTGGTCCAACAAAAAATACCAAAAGGCTGGGTATATTGGGCACTAAGATATTTGATCCATTGACATTTTTTTAATATTTTGATTCAATAATTTCCTTTATTTAACCTCTGAAATGTATCTATAATAAAATTAATTTGACAAAAAATAATTTTTTTACTTGTCTGACTAACTTTTCATGTAGATGAATCTTATAGGATTATGGTTTACCACTCGATTTAATTTTCTAAAATTGAAAACTCACTTTTGAAAACTACTCTTAAAAATATAAAACGACTAAATTACATTCTAGAAAAAAAAAATCAAAGAAAATATGATCGAAGCGGAAGAAATGAGAGATATAAGGGAAAATCGAATGAAACTAAGATGGTTCAGTTTAAGTGAAATAGAATGAAAAGTAATAGAAATTGAATTGTTTGATTGATAAAAAATAGATGATATTTGTTAAATTTAAATTGTTTGATTGATAAAAAATAGATGATATTTGTTAAATTTAAATTAGTCAAATGCTTATATCAATATTAATGGGTTTTTTTTCATAACATACACGGTGAATCTTAAAAAGTTGTACAATTGGTAAATTATAGTCTTTTGTTTAAATTATTTTTAAAATATTAATAGATAAAGTTAACAAATTTATTGTATATATAAATAAAATTATAATTAATTATCAATATAAATTTTTACACCGCCAATATATAAATATTTTTCTCAATTTTTTCTTTTTTACTCAAATGCTCGATTCAATTACATATTCGAATACTAGTCAGAAATAGTCAAATATTTGGATTTTTTGGCAACAGTTCAAGAAGCTCTTTAATATCAATTTTGAGTTACTATAATTGTAAAAAAGATACGGGACATCTAACTATATGTATTTTTTTTTTACATAAAAAATGAAATCATATTTGGATAAGATATTCAAATATGTAAATTTTTTTTGTGTGTGAAGGTAAATATGTAATATTTATATCCAACTATATGCAATGAAATTTCTACCTAATAAAAAATGAGAAAAACACATGAACAAAAAGGTATTTTTTCAGCGTTAGACCCACTTTTCACCAAATCATTTTGGTTAAGGTGGTATGAGCTTTCATATGTAACATTTTAGGTACATAAAATTTCCTAAATCAAATGAAACCAAAAATGAAATTTGCACACAATTCTGACCTCTCTTGTTCTCATTGTCATTGGTTTTAAATGGAGTGGGAAAATGTATTGTAACCTAAATTCAATCACTATGATTAAAACGTATAATTTTTAAACATAACTAATAAACTGATCCGTGAATCTCACTGTTTAAGTTTTTTAAATTATTTGTTATAAAAGTTAATTGATAAATTAATAATTTAAAAAATAATAATTAAGATAATTATTTATAAGATTTTTAATTTGTGTAGAAGAATATGTCATTAATTTGATGAGAAATAAAAAGAGATGTTGGTGGTCATGCAATTAAACAAGGTTGTATTCACCATTAAAAGGAAGACATATTTCCAATATCCAAATAATAAAGAAAGAGTAAACTAGAGGAAAAGAACGAGTGAAATATCAAACGGGTATGTGAATGTTTGGAGTGATTACAATTGGTTCTTATAGATTTTTTCAAATATATGAGTTCCTATTGTTTAAAAACGCATACATCAAAGTCTTTTCATCCATGACGCGGTTAAGGATTAGCCCAATCAACCTTTAAATTGCATGCTGACAGGTCCCTGTACTTTAGCTATCTCCCAAGTCAATTCCACATGAATACATGACAAATTTCACTTAAACATGTGGTAGATCCCAACCCGTTGGCATTTTAAATTTTTAAAAAGTGTTTAATTATTGATTGGATGTTGATGTGGCTATAGCAGTTTAACATTTCTTCTTTTCTATTTTAGCCCGCGAAAGAGAAATTGGTAACATTGAGTTGCAGACGGGAGTTTATATCACGAAGACGAAGGTTGCAAAATAAGGTTTAGGAAAGACACTTTTGGATTTCATTTGCAAGATGAAGTCCCTATTTTACAAAAGGTGAATCGTTTTGTCGTGTGACTAATTTTTTGTGGTGTATTTTTTTTTTGGAAGGTAGGTTTTATCTTAAATGTTTTTTAAATGGTAGGGTTTTATAATTATGTGTTTTTGTAATGTAGGATGATGTTTGAACTTAAATTCATTCTCTACCGTGAAGGATGTTTCATCAGGAACGAAATGGGTTTGCTTGAATACAACGGATGAGAGATATGTGTGTGGGAAGGTATTGACGAAGATTATGTCAATACGTGGTTGTTTAGGGGCCTTTGTAAGAAATGGAAAACCCTACCACGAAGTGAGGAAAAATGTTTTTTGTACAAATAGGAATGAGGATGGAATATGAGTTGCACCCCATTGTAAACCACGATGAGATTGTACTCTTAGTTAATAATTGTGTTGCTAACCTAGTAAGAGAGATGAATATCTACTTTCATCATTTAACTGACCCACTCGTGTTTGTTGAAGGACCCATTGGTGCGCAGTAAGTAAATCCACAAAATGATGAGGCACAGATAGTAGATGAGGTCAAAGCTGATAAAGGGGTTAAAGTAAAGGTAGATAATGAAGTGAGTGATGAAGTCAGACTTGAATATTAATAGGTTGAATATCAAAAGGATAAGGACAATGAAGTTCAAGAGGCTCAAGTTCAGGAGGCTAAAGTTCAAGAAGTTATAGTTTAGGAGATGTAAATCAGGAGGATGAAGTTCAGGATGAGGCTAAACATGAAAATGCTAGAACTGAGGAGGCTCAAGATGGTAATGCTCAAATTGGGGAGGTTGAAGATGGTAATGTTAATGCTAATGCTATTAAAAGGAAAAAGTCTACTGATAAGGGCAATGCTGTTATAAGTGATGCTGATACTCCACCTATGGGTGATGTAGATAGTGATTTAGATATCCCTATGGATTATCAGTCTGAAGAACTTAGATCACTTGTAAGTTCAGATGACGAGAATAGTAAGACTAAGGGGTCCATTTACCCATAATATAATGAACAATTATTGTTTAGGGCCATTGAGTTAGAAGTTTGAATGATATTTCCTACCTTGTCAGAGTTTAAGAAGTTGTTGGCTAACTACATAATCCAGGTTGGTAGAGAATTAAAATGAGTTAGAGATGATTTACAGAGAGTAAGGGCCGGGTATAGAACCCCCTAACTGTCCTTAGCAAATCTATTGTTCAAAAAATGCAAAAGGTACAACTTTTCAGGTGAAAACGTTTGTCAAAGAGCATACTTGTGCCAGACAACATAAAATAAAAGAAGCATCCACATTAATAATACATGGATGCATCATTAACTGATTTAAGCTAAAGTGAACCACCTGCAGAATAGTAAACTAGGACCAGTCTTCAATGATGCTGCTATAGTTCATCTAATTTGAAGTTGTCACTTAGTTTAGTTTTTTTAAGATGTAATCTATTTAAGGTATAATTACATTTGCTGTGACAACACCTTTTGGTTTGTTTATTTTTGTGCATCAATTAGTAGCAATCAGGATATGACTATGTAACAACCTTTTGGTGAATTATGTATAACGTTTGGTTAATGGATGAAATCTTAGTTTGAATGATTAATTAAGTTACAAATTGCCTGATTTGGAGTGTGAAATATGCCTCATTATTATGATTTTTGTCATGAGCTAACTTTGCTCTGTTTTGGGTGGTAGAGGTTAGTGTGTTATAAGGTTAGTTTTAGAGGTTATATGCGGTTAGATTTTGCAGAATTATGTCTTTATATTGTTGCATTATGGACTTCATTTTTGCTGACAAAATCTTGCACAATTTTCAACACACACTGTAGTTTTCTTTACCTCATTTAGTGCACAATTCTTAAGTCTTGTTGTTGAAATGTTGCAAAATTTTCAGTTCACATTGAAATTTTCTTTAACTGATTTAGTACACAATTCTTAAGTGGGTTTATGTAGAATTTTACTTATTGAAACGGCAGAACAATGTTCCCAATAAATGAAGTAAGTCAAAGTTATAAACACCTTACATTCATTAAAAGCTACAACAATGGATACATTGAAAAAGAGGTTGTGCTATGAAACTACAAATCATTTCTACAAATAAAACAATTACAATTACAAACATAATCCATATGATGAACTTCAACATCTTAAATTCAACCAATAAACTATCCATCCTAAATAAAAATTTTTGCTTCCACGCTCTATAATCTTTTTCAACTTTTGCAACATCTTAACCAGCTTCCACATTGGTACTAATTGCCCAAACAAAAAGTGACAATTATTGGGGTGACTATGAAAAAAAAGGTTCTAAATCAATAAACAATAGGGAAATGTAAACGAGACCCTTGGTAAAGGACAAGTGTAAAACAATTTTTTAGGATTTCTTTCAATTCAAGAATCTTTAAAACAACTCTATTTCCACAATGACATTGCTCTGAAACTAGGGCATTGCTTCGTAGGGCAATCCTGCCCTTAGCTTTTGTGCTTGAAGTCTGCCATAGAGGTGGGAAGGGAAGGAGGGTCAAACTAATCACCATGAAACTAGTACCCGTAGTGGCCGCTACCAATAGCCTTTTCAGGAGCTATTGTCTACATGGGTATTTTTGCCTCAAGGTGAGCCACCGGTGCACTTACAGGCGACCATGGTACTTTGAGAGAGCGATTCCCAATTGCCAGACATATCCGCACATTTCTCTAAAGGAGACCTCTATCGCAATCAGTCTACCCCACTAGCCTTTCCGTCTTTCCCCATTCCAAACCAATCTATCTTTCTGTAACCCAAGCCCCCCTCCAAATTACCTTAGCACTTTTATGACCCATATTTTGAAAGCGTGAGTCAAAATGTTGGTATGCCAGCTGTCTAAGCGGAGCTACCTATAGGTTCGAATGCGATCACCCCCACCTAGGTGAACCCGAAGCTAGAGCACTAGTAGAGACTGTTGATTTTGGTGACCAAGAAGCAAGAGCGAGTAGTGGATTCTGCAAATCTATAACACCTGTTCTCATAGACTTTGACTCATAACAAAAAGAATAAAACGGGCTCCCCTGCATGGGGAACAGAAAAACGGATTCCAAAATGTATAAGAATATATTACAGGATTTCGTAGGACTTTGGGTTAGCGCCTGTAGGGCCCCAAATCCAAACAAGATAACACAAAGGGAAGGAATTGAGTAAGACCTTTACCGATCTATAATAAAGCAAGCCTTTATTCCTGTAGGGAAGAGGGTGATCGAGTATATAACTATTTATGTAACTCTGGATAGTAGAAGGAAGATTTGTGTTTGCCTCTTTCCATGTACGAGCAAATGATGTTTGCAATTTGTTAATCCCATCACCTATGACACTCCTTGGTTGTCTCCTAACCACTCAAATGAAAATAACCGTCAAATTAGACTTGCAAGTGAAATTAAGGCTTTCAACCCCTACTTTGTTTCTTGTCTAACAAAATAAAGCAACACTTACCCAAAAATCACAAATGTAAAGGCAAACGAAGAAAGAGAAAAAGAATATAGAAGATGTGAGAAAAGATAAATGAAGACACAAAGCGGAGAAGAATCAAAGAATTTTATAGGATTTCATAAATCCTAAACCTTAAACCCTAAACTGGAGAAGAATCAAAGGATTTCATAAATTATACGAACATGTGAGAATAGACAAAGAATAAAACAACACTCACATGACCATAACAAATTATTCACTCAATTTGCATTTTCATCCTCATGACATTTAAAGGCTAATTGAGCTAACACTTGTCAACGTGAGAGGATTTGGATGTATAAATTTTTAAATATTGAGGGACTTGTTTGAAATTTATCTCATAAAAAAACAAAAGTAAACAAAAATGGACTGATGGAATTAAAAGAATAAAAATAACCTTTAAGCCAAAACTAGGAAATGAGATGGATTTCTAAATTAAAATTTAATTTAGTTTAATTGGCTTGCCTTGTTTCTTCTTCTTCCCTTGCCGATGGCCTTCGAATAAACACTTCAGTTCTTGGGCCTGTGAAACTGCAAAGTTCACTTTGTGATAGACCTGTGAGAAGAAGGATACCTAATTGTTTGGTTTCGTTATTACCTGAACTCAAATTGAAGAAGGAGAAAGCATCATCGGAAGAAGAAGCGCCTTCTGTTCTGTGCCAAAACATAAGAGTTGTTTCATTTGCTTCCGCTTCCCGCCGTTCCCATGCCATAGCCATTGAAGAAGAAGAAGAAGAAGAAGAATGTCTTCATATCAGGGATTTGGGAAGACTTCAGGACCCACCGCACCTCTCAAATCCCAACCCACTTTCGGTCCCACCAATCCTTCTCCTTCACCTGCTCCTGCTCCAGCTCCTTCGCCACAACCAACACCCAGGTACGTCAATTCTTCAACACCCTTTATTTTCTTTCATTCATCTCTTCAAATAAACCCCTAAATACTATATTATTTTGTAATGGGTTTTTTTTCCCACGTTGTAATGGGACGAGGGATTTGAATCACTCATCATTTGACTCTTTTCTTTATGTCAATCTTTCCGCAAACAATCATTTTTTTATATGATTGGTTTTTATTTTGTTGAGCAAGAGCGAAGGTGCCTGACATTGAACTTTGTTGCTTTCATTATTTGACTGCTTGCTGCAAGCTGCATACGTGATTGATTATTTTATTTAATTAGGAGTAAGAAGTAGATAGTATATTATAGTTTAGCACTTGCCTTGTTTTGGATGTGAAAAGTGAAAACTAGGGATCACGTCACAATATCACATTATACCACAACTTGCATGATTTAGGTATCTTGGATTAATGTTCAATTGAAGGGGATATAACACTAAAACATTGGATTTAAGCTGGATAGATAAAATGGAGAAATGTTTCTGATGTGATCTGTGATGTTTAAGTGCCTTTGTAAGTGAAATGAATTTATATTGTACAAACACTTCTGATACTCTGAGATACTGAATGTTGAGCTGTAAATTTCCTGAGTGAAATATTTAACTTGTTATTAAAATAGCCCGCTCTATTAGTCACTGCATTTAATCAATGTAGCTGACTCTACCTAATGGGATAAGTCTTAGCTATTGACACTAATGCAGTTTTGTGCAAGTTCAGGTTAGTGTCCTTGCATCAACTTCTGTTAATGTGTTTGACTATTAGTGACTGCATTTAATCAATGTAGCTGACTCTACCTAATGGGATAAGTCTTAGCTATTGACATGGGTGCGGTTTTGTGCAAATTCAGGTTAATGTCCTTGCATCAACTATTGTTAATGTGCAATTGTGCATAGCTCTGAAAATATTGCTAGAGACAATACAAGTAGAGAATACTTACATACTAGAATTTGGATAAAACCCAAACAATTCCATATACACTTTTGGTGATACCTATTTTATTGTTTCTTCTGTTTTACTTTTTAACTCTTTTTGCAGTTTGCACATAAAAGAGTTCCCATCCCATTTGTTAACAGTTATTACAAAACAAAGTTCATTTTTTACCACCTTTTTTTAAAAGAGAACTTATGTTTTACACTTGTTTAGAAAAGGCATTCTTTTTGTGGCTTTAGTTTATGTTTAAGATGTTAATTGTGTGATGCATTTTCATAGTTCATATTTTCTTTCAGATTGATTGACCCTTCCAGTTGGAGTGATGGACAGAAACTATCCTATAGAGATTTGGATACCCATACTACTCAAAGGCCCTCTCCAGTCACAACATTTATTGCTTCACGTGATTCCACAACTAGTGTTACAGCCAGAATTTCAAGATTTCCTAACCCGGAGAGAACCAGATCTCCTGTATCATACGCGGATGTTGAAGCCTTGAGCAATTCTGATCAAACTGTCCTAAGAAATAAGTAAGACAATATCATATGTAAAATGTAATAGTTTCATATTTCATTATATTTATCATATACCAGGACCTTTGCATCAATTTTATCTCGTTTGGCTTTTGGAATATCTTATATTCAGATGTATAAACTGAAATAGTTCAAGTCAACCCAGTCTTATAGACTAAACTTCTTTGCTATCATTATATGGGACGGAATTTAAATAATTCTACCAGTTAGAATGTTGTTTTAAACTTTATCTTGAACCATTTTTTCGATTACAAATTTCTTATATGTCTCTGTTTGTTGAATTCAAGGTTATATTATATTAACACGGATAGTGAAATGAGTTAATGGAATGGATTGCTTAGCCCTTTTTTTGTATTGCCCTATGTTGAGAAAAAATAATATGACAATCTTTTAGGCGTAGATTTGGATTCTTTTTGCTAATAGTGCATGCATAGCATCAACCTATGCCCATGACTTCCAAGAAAAATGTGAAGTTCCACCTCTAATTTGTTGAGTCTATATAATGGCTCTTCTCTCAGGCCTTCTTTGTCTCCTACTAGACTGGGAAAAACATCAAATGTTCCAAGGAGTGTCCCTCATTCTCAAATTCACCAGAAATCTTTCCTGTCTAATGTTTCTGAAGCCACTGTAAGCAAGCTGGTCAGCTCCACTGCTCCTAAAAGAACAAGATCACCTCCATCATTTCCAGCTAATGAAACCCTAGAAGGAAACTTAATTTCCACAGAAGACAACTCTGACCGGTAAGATATGAGGTGCAATTGCACCATTTTCTGTCCATTATTCATGTCGTTTATCTTAAATTACTTATTTTAAAAGATCTTTATTCTTATTAAGTTATTATGTTGTCCAGTGAAATGTTAGCCAAGGCAAAGCGTTTAGCTCGGTTCAAGGTTGAACTCAGCAAATCTGAACAAAATAATGATGATATTCCTGACCAAAAGGCTTTTGCGAATAGACATGAACAGTCTGTGTTGGAGCAGAAGTATGTGAGGGGGGATTTGATTGATTCAGCTAGCAACTTGACCAATGGCCTTACTGTTTCTGACAATGATGGCTTGGAAACATCCAATGTAATTATTGGCTTATGTCCAGATATGTGTCCTGGTATATTTCTATGATCTTAAATCTAAGAGTCAACCTGTGAAAATTGTTATATTTTTATTTGATCTGTCTGGTCCAATTTATTTTTGGCTTAAAATTTACTTTTAAGAAGAAATTGGACCAAACAATATTTATATTTCAATTTTTAAGGAGTTGATTTTATAATGTTAACTTTTATTAATACTTTTAACTTAAAAAGAACTTTTAAGCTAAAAAAGCGAATGTTGACAAATAACCTGTACTTATTTTTTTAAGCTTTAATCTTTTACTTGAACTTAAAAGTAGGTTTAATGCTTGGCCAAATGGAGGCTAAAAATCTACAATGAACTTTTCTCAAGAAACATTTGTGATTCCTCATTTGTTTTTAATCTGGGAAATTGTTGTTTGAGAGAACCCCGAAACCAACTTCATTTTGGAGTTTCTTTTCCAAGTGCAAAAATGTTTACACAACCTAAAAAGATTTAGCCCAAATTTTTATTTGTTTTTCAGAATCTGAAAGGGGAGAAAGAGAAAGAAAAGGGGATCTTGACCAGTACGAACGTGTGGATGGGGATAGAAATGTAACTAGCAGACTTCTTGCAGTTAAGAAGGTGATTGTTATATTACTAAATACTATTGATTTTCCTTCTAAACAACTTACTACTTTTTCAAATATTGTTAATAACATAAATCATGTTTCATGATAGTATACTAGGACAGCAGAGAGGGAAGCCAGTTTGATCCGGCCTATGCCCATCTTGCAGAAGACAATTGATTATCTGCTCACTCTTCTAGATCAGCCATATGATGAAAGGTTTCTTGGTGTATATAACTTCTTGTGGGATAGGATGAGAGCAATTCGGATGGACCTGAGAATGCAGCATATTTTCAATCAGGGGGCTATTACTATGCTGGAACAAATGGTGCTTCCTTTTGGCTACATTATCACTATTTTTTTATACATGTTCAAAAAACATTGGTTCTAGTCATCCCTTTTATAAATGAAGGTGCATGGTAAAGAGCTTAGGTTCCAAAGCCATGGGTAAACATGTACAGATTTATTACTTCCCGATGGAAATACATAACTCCCATTATCAACCTAAAATATGGAAACATGTAACCCATTCATTGTGCACAATCAAATTTTAGCAATATGAACTTACTATTAAACGACATTCCATGGGTTAGACTGATGATCAAGTGTCTTATATCAAAATTAAGTTATGTTGTCTGAATTAATCTTAATTTGTTGCACCACCTTTATTTATTTTTTAACTTGGGCATCTGTTGGTTTTTTCTTTCAGCAAGTCTGCATTTGGTTTAGTTATGTCTGGTGTTGTCACATTATTGCCACATGTTATAAGTGACTGACTCACTGCAACATACATAACTTGTCAGGTGCCCTGAATTTCCAGTTTGTTTGGCTAATGCTTGTTAGTATAGTAAAAAATGAAGATCATATGCCAAAACAAATATTCATGTTTTCTTGTAATAATAATTCATATAAAAGCAAATTTATTGCTCCTATTTTAAGTAATAATAATACCTACCAAAGCAAATATATTGCTCCTATTTAAGTGATAGCAAGGTTTTTTTCCCCTCATAGTTCTTTAAAAGTATGTGGATTCAGACAATTAATACCAAATATATCAATTTGGTTTTTATCAATTTGATGTTTATGTATTGGTAGAATAATTTTTTGAAAGATCACTTTGTTTAATCTTATAATCAAGAACATGCACGTGCTTGTTGTTGCAAAGCAGTATTTAATGATTATGGAGCTAATGAAGCTGTTGATTTCTGTGCTTTCAGATAAAATTACATATCATTGCAATGCATGAATTATGTGAATACACTAAAGGAGAAGGATTTTCCGAGGGCTTTGATGCTCATCTCAATATTGAACAGATGAACAAAACTTCAGTTGAACTGTTCCAGATGTATGATGATCACAGAAAGAAAGGAATAAATATTCCTACAGAAAAAGAGTTTCGAGGCTATTATGCTCTTCTTAAACTGGATAAGCACCCTGGTTATAAAGTAAGTACCTTTGTAATGCTTTGATTTATATGGTTTCATTTGCTATGAAAAACTAAGGAACTAAGCAAATCATACTAGGTTGAACCTGCAGAGCTCTCCCTTGAAATTGCTAAGATGACTCCTGAGATAAGGCAGACTCCAGAAGTTCTATTTGCTCGCAGTGTAGCAAGGTTGTAATTCCTATAGAAGTTTGTTTCATTTTCTTTTATCATGTTTGTGATCTGACTATTCCTTCTTGTTGTGCTTTTCAGAGCGTGTCGAACAGGTAATTTTATTGCATTCTTTCGACTTGCAAGAAAAGCAACTTATCTTCAAGCATGTCTAATGCATGCTCACTTTGCAAAGGTATGGGATATTCCTGTCTTCCATTTTGTGCTCAACAAATACAATATGATTGGACTTGTCCTTGTAAAGCTTAGATCTTCCCTTACAGACTGGCATGCATTTACTCATTCATTGCAGGCAATTTAGGAAGTTTCTTAAGTTGATTGGAGACAAACTGAAGTAGTTTCTTCTCCTAAATGGATTTGTTAGATATGCAGATCAATTACGCAATATATTATAATATTGTCATGCTTACAAGCTAGAAATTCCTTTCAATTTTGTTATACTATCTGTCTCACGGGACATAAATTACAAAAGGATAACTAACTTGTTAAAAACAGAGAAATAGAAAGGAATAATAGACTAAAACACGGTGTGCCTGAATGCAGAAGTATGTTTATATTGACTTATTTCATAAATTACACATAAATATAGAAGATATTATTTTCTATAATATCTAAGATAATATGCATAAATACTATATTTAAAATCAAGATAAGATAATATCTAAGATTCTCAACATTTTCCCTCAAGCTACAACTTACTAAGCATTCAGTTTGTTATAAGACAACTCATGGATATGGTCGAAGTTGGGAAATGTTGTTAGAAATATAACATTGTCAGATAGCTAGAATATTCATCTGCCTAAGAAAATTCATGGTAAGTAGAGCAAGTTCCATATCCTATTAAAACCAACATTTAGAGGCTTCAAACCTACATTTGTGAAAACCAAAATCATGTATAAGCTGAGAAACATGCTAGCAAAGGGCATCAGTAGGCGACTAGAAAGTTTTTCATTGAAAGATGAGTGACAAACAAAAGGAGGTGGCTGACATTGCAGCAGCAACAGCGGTCACCGAAAAAAGGTTGCTGGGATAGGGTCCTCGCTTGAACAAGTTGGTAGTATATAAAAAATGAATTGGAAAAGGAAAACAAAACATATAGAAAAGGATTTTCGGAAGAAGTGAAAAAGGTTTCAAATTAGAAGCAAGCAAAAAGAGCTCACCAGGGGTAGTGGGCTTCCAGTGGGAAACACTTTCTCAATATTCCTTAATCTGATTCTGATACCATGATAAAATCAGAGAAATAGAAAATAATAATAGACTGAAACACAGTGTGTCTGAATATACAGCATAAACATGTTTATATAGACTTATTTCATAAATTCTCTGATTTATGAATATACACATGAATATAGAAGATGTTGTTTCCTATAATATCTAAGATAATATACTATATTTAAAATCAAGTTCAAGATAAGATAATATATAAGATTCTTTGAGTCTGCAATACATTATTGGAAAGAATTTTATGGAATTCACTTTAGTAATGATTTTGGTCATGATGTGACTAAGCCACATCTAATTAGAAGTCCTAACCTTTATGACTTCTGTTACTTTTACCAGTTGCGTACCCAGGCACTTGCTTCGCTACATTCCGGTCTACAGAATAATCAAGGTCTCCCTATTGCTCATGCTGCTAACTGGCTTGCCATGGAGGTACATTTCTTAGATAGATGTGGATGTGTGCTATCTCATTTTCCCCCCATTTCTGCTGTGAGTAGGGAGTGTAGATATTGAGAGTGTGGGGTAGGGAATTGCGTTGCTTTCCAACTTTTTCTTACATTCACCTTTTCCATTTTAATTAGGATGAAGGTATAGAGGGTCTCTTGGAGTATCATGGATTCTTGCTAAAAACATTTGAAGAACCATACATGGTGAAGGAAAGTCCATTTCTCAATGTTGATGTTGACTATCCCACAAAGTGTTCAAAACTTGTGCTCAACAAAAGGTCAAGAAGGATAATCGAGGATATTGCACCCTTAATTCAAACTGAATCACCAGATGTTGAGACTGTAAAAGAGATTCAGATGAGGAAGGTATACATGCATGAACCACAAGTAGTTTCAGCTGTTGAAAATGGTACTTCTGTCCAGATACTTGATGAGGAAATTCCAGATGCTGAAGCTATTTTCTCCCCAAAGGATAGTAAATCAAGAAAGGCATTTAAGGATGTTCAGGACAGTCAAAAAGATCATGATGATATATCCACTACTCGTCCTTCACTGTTTCCTTTCCCAAATATTATACCTGAACCACAACTTACTAGAATTGACGTTTTAAAGGGTACTGATTCCAATTTAATTGCGAGAGGCTCCCCAAAGAGAAACTTGCAGTCTAATGTTGATCAAAGGCCATTAGAGATTGTACCAAAAGCAGCTCCACCACAAAGTTCATTGTGGAATAATTTTTTTGTGCCACCTCCTGTGGCCCAGGGTATACCCATGAATGAGTCTCTGATTATTCTCCAAGGACATGAAGATGAAATTAATGAAGTTAGAGATAATTGTCAAGATGAAGAAATTGCTGAGGCCAAGCTGAAGTTGTTCTTGAGGTTTTGATACCTTGTTTCATCACACAATTTTAGATTGTTACATATAAAATGTTTACAAGAATTTTATTTAATATTTGTACTATTTTTAAGTCATTTTTCATGTCTTCCTGTCAGGTTATGGAAGAAGAGAGCATCAAAACTAAGAAGATTACGGGAAGAGAGGCAATTAACATCAAATGCTGCCCTAAACTCAATGCCGTTGGGTCCCCCAATTCAACATTATTTAAATGTAAGTTTGGTAGTATTTTTTGTGAACTTTTTAGTAAATTGCTCTTGCCAGAGGACAGGTGTTGAGGATGAGAGTTAAATAGAGATTATTGCTTTTAATCTTGCTTCTTTTAAAAATAAATGGGGTTCTAGCTAATGAATAAAGTTAATGAAACCCTTTTTTGGATCATCATTTTATATTCTTATGGAACATTTTAGCTAATTACTTCCTGCTGACCACTTTCAAATTCACATTAATCCTAAAGATAGTTACTGAATTAGTGAAACCTATTTTGCATAATTAAGTGTTGCCACTGTCTGAGCAAACACAAATACTACGTAGCAATTTTCATTTGCCAATTGTCTATTAATGAAGTTTCTGTGAATAAGTCTTTGCCTTTGTTTATTTATTATTGATTTTGGTGGTTCCCTTTCTGATGTAGCGACCTGCTAACTTCGACAAGTTTGACATTGATATAGCAATGAGGAAGAGATATCAAAATCAGGAAAAATCATGGTCAAGACTTAATGTTTCGGATATAGTTGCTGATAAATTAGGCAGAAGAAATCCAGATGCTAAATGCGTGTGCTGGAAAATTATTCTATGTTCTCAGATGAACAGTGGATATGAAATGGGGGCAGCGGGCTTATGGTTGACCTCAAAGTTCATGCCTTCTAATGATGAAAATGTGGTTATTTCATCTCCTGGCTTGGTAATATGGAGGAAATGGATTTCTAGTCAATCAGGCATCTATCCTATTTGCTACCTCTCTGTAGTTAGGGATACAGCATTTGGTAGTCTAGATGAGGCAGTATCTGGGGCTGGTGGGGTTTTGTTTCTTGTATCTGAGAACATCTCGTGGGAACTTCAGAGAGCTCATCTTCATAATCTTCTGATGTCAATTCCCTCTGGGGCCTGCTTGCCTTTGCTGATCTTATGCGGCTCATATGATGAAAGATTCTCTTCTGCTATTATTAATGAGCTGGGCCTTGAAAACATTGATAAATTGCAGGTTAGTAGCTTTATGCTTGTTTTCCTCAGTGAAAACCAGCAGATGGAACGCTCAGGTGGATTTTTCAGTGATAGACGATTAAGGGAGGGGCTCCAATGGCTGGCAGGTGAATCACCCGTGCAACCCAGCCTTGGCTGTGTAAAAATACGGGAACTTGTTCACACCCATCTTAGTTCCTTCTCAGGTGTGCAGGACATCGCCATGGACTCCAACTTGAGTCCTAATGACTATATCTCGTTGTTCAATGAAGCCTTAGATCGCTCAATGAAGGAAATTATGGCTACTGCCAATTCAAATCATACGGGTTGGCCATGTCCAGAAATTGGTTTACTTGGCAAGGTTTGTGATGAAGATAGAGTAGTAAAAATGTGCTTGCCAACTTTGGGATGGAGCTCAAATGTGAAAATTGAACCACTTATTTGTGCTTTGCAAAACTGTAAGCTCCCTACTTTCCCTGATGGTTTATCCTGGTTGGCTAGAGGTTCAAAAGTTGGACATGAGATTGAAAACCAGAGAAACCAGCTTGAGAATTGCTTGATCCAGTACTTGACTCATACTAGTAAGATGATGGGAATTTCTTTGGCAGCAAAAGAGGCACGTGTCACAATGCAAAGCTGTGCTAGACTGGAGCTACATGGCTCAAGCTACCATGTAGTTCCACATTGGGGTATGATTTTTCGTCGAATTTTCAACTGGCGTTTAATGAGTTTATCTAGCAGGGAAATCTCCATGGCTTACATCTCCGAATGTCAGCATGCTGCTTCTCCAAATGTGAGCTCTGAAACATGGCTATCTTATTACCCGGACACATCTTTAGATGAAATAATCAGAATTAGTTGTAACTCTCTTCCTCGTAATGATCAGCCTAGGCCTGAATCACTTCAACCTCCTCCACATAGGGATTCAAATTATGTATTCCATGAGAATGTTAACACGAGGGATGCTGAAAGTAATCTTCCACTTGATAAATTGCCTAGCATGGACACAACTAGAACACATGGTTTAAGCAATGCTAATGGTGAAGCACTATTGAATGGAAAACCATCCAAAGAAGCTGACAAGTTAACCAAATTATTAGAGCAATGTAACTTGTTGCAGGATGGCATAGATAAGAAGCTCTCTTTATACTTCTAATGGTCACGTTAAATGTTCCTATTTTTTGTATGTATCCTCAAAATGTCAAAGAAAAAACCATCTAATGTTGATTTGTAGGAAATTTTGTACGATAAGTATAATTATATTATGATTTTTTCTTTTTTATCTAATTACAAATAACACGTAAAATTAGTTTATAATATCCAAGATGGAAAAAGGGGTGAGGGTGATATATGTGGTGGGGTTATGGTTACTCTCAATTTTTGAAGTTTATTTAAATTATTATAAAATAGTTTTTTCCCCGCTAAAATATATTAAAAAATACTATTCATCTACGTATTATTTTTGTACTCGATATAGTTATGTGAATTTTGTTTTATAAAAATATTATATATGGATTTTTAGCCTCCTTAAGCTAAAGTTTTAACTTTGCCCTCGATACCAAAGCATAAAAGTAAACTATCTAAAAATACATTATATTATTTTATATTTGTATTACCGGTTACCACCCTTATTTGCTATTAAGACCCTAAAACATAAAACATCGAAAGTACTTTTATTTGAATTTTAAAGCCTGAAATTTATCTTCTTATTTTTTTTTTTTTTTACTTTGTTGTCATGTTTTTACATGATATTGCTTAATTGCTTCTCTTATATGTTAAATATCAACTATCACATTTTGTTCTATTGTGTATCCCAAATTATTGGATGTTATTTTAAGTCTTTAGGATATTATTTATTAATTTAAGTTTTATTTAGAAAAAAAAACACAATTTTGATGATGTGACTTTTTTTTGTCATTTCTTATTAATTAAAATTGATTTGCAATGTAGATCAACTAATTTAAAACATAAAAATAAACTTGTATTATTACAATTTCGGATCATCTGTTCTGAAGTATACATAATTTGAATATAGGTTAAATAGTAAGAAAGGGTGAATAATAAATAAGAGCGGTAAGAAAGTGTGAATAATAAAAAGAGCAGTGACTATTTAATTTAACATCATAATCATAAGGGTAACTTTAAAAGTTTTGACTTTTTTTTTTTAATATTAAAAGTTATTACTTAAATGCATTTTCGTGCGAAAAGGTTTATACGATGTCCGATGGTTAATAGTACAGTTACTTCCAGTTCACAATGGTCCAAGAGCAATAAAAACATAGTTTTTTTTTTTTTATTGAAAATTACATGTGAATCTAATTCATCAACACAATTTTATGTCATCCGAATAAGGCATTTTACAATTTGATTTTTTAATAAGTGTCTTGGAGTATTCTCCTGTTGTAGATAATAAGTAAGGTTTTCAAAGTTAAATTAGTCATTGAAATGCGGTCAGATTCAAAAGTTTAATATATCTTAAATGGGATATAATAAAATATTATTTTTTATATTTATTTTTACTAGTAATATATTAAGAAAAAAAAGGGTACATATAATTATAATACACAAATATAACGCATAATTTAAGCATTGTTATTTTTATAATATTATAAATAGGTAAAATTTCATGTTACTTAAAATGATTTTTTAATAAATATTTATATTTTAAATTGTAATCAACATTTTGTAATTTGTAAAAATTTATTTTAAATATTTTTTATTTTGTAATACTTTATTAGAATATTTTTTATTTGTATATCTAAAATTTTAAAAACCACAAATTTTCAATTTTTATATATTTTTTTTTAAAAAGTAAACATAAAATAGATAACCCTTGAACTAACAGTTTTTTATCTGTTCACCCAATTTTTGACCAGTTTAACTAGTTCCAAGCATGCTCAATTTTTTAGAAACAATGAACCAGATATTGGTCCAATTCCCTGCTTCAACCAGTTGAACCGACTAATCCGGTTCGATTTTCACAACTTGTAAAATAACAATCTAAGTGTAGAAAATCGAGATATGTCATATTTTCGTATTTGTGAAAAGATATCAAATGGTTAAAAGTTTTATCTTGAGTAAAATAAAGCACTTAACGGGATATTTAAACTTATATATAACAAAATAGTTTTTTTTTTTAAGGTTGAGTTACTTTTATTTTAGCATTTTGAGAAAGATTTACATATGTTTATGTATTAGTGAAGAATTTTGTGTTAAGTTTTTATTAAATTTGTATTATTTAGATCTTTAATAAAAAAAGTTGTTTTGAATTTCTAAAACGTTTAGATAACACTTTAAATTGTTTACAAAAGTGGTTTAGATAATTTTTTATAAACCAAAATAAAATAAAAACTTATTAATAATCAAATACAAAAAGAATATAAGAGACCCCAACATAAAATTTGTTAACATATTTAAGCATTTGAAAAATTAATTCTTACTCTTAAGCTAATGATACATTTAATTAAAAAATATTCATGTTTTCATATTTAAAATACGAGGAACTCTCTAACGCATTTATCGTAACACACTGTCTATAAAATTAAATTATAAGAGACGGAGTCGTTTAATATTAAATGATATCCACATTCTCCTAAAATATATCATAAACTCAGGAAACATGCACTTTTCAAATAAGCACGTTAAAAAAGTAGGTATGTGTCTTTCAGACCCTTCCATGCATAAAAATACACCAAATATTAATAACAGTATGGCCCATTGCATGCCATAGGAACAAGGGGAGTGGAAATGGAGTTTTAGAACAAGTGGTGGGATTCAAAGGTACATAAAACAAACAGATAGAGACATGCAAACCAAAGGGAATCCCATAAAATGCATTGCATTTAATGAATTTTTTTAAAAATAGTTTATCATATTCATTCCACTGAAATATAAGAATTACCTAAAAAAGGAGGTAAACATTAAACAAGGCATGCTGGTCCCCTAGGGCTATGGCATATTGTCAGTTTGTGACACAACACACAAGGTACGAAAACAAACGTGCCCTGAGGTTGATGTTGTATCTGTCAAACTGGGAGCACGTGGAATTTTTCATGGACCGCAATTGGCTTTAGTAGAGGATTCAGACAATGGATCACTTAATTAATGCTGTAAATGAATGCAGTATAAGTCATCCTTGTTTTATTTTTATTAAAGCAATCCATGCGATTCGCAATGCAGACAGATAGAGACAGACATGTACGTTCTGCGTTTTCTATGCTAATTTTGAAAGCTATAAAGAATAACTTTAGATTCCGCATCACTTCGACGCAGCTATATGCATCTTGCTAAGTTTTAACTTTTAATCAAACACACATAATAAGTCTAATTTAGATAAACTTGCGTTTGCGTTTGAGATGCACAATCGATATTAGCTCAGCCAAGTTACAAGAAGAAACACATTTGACCCCAAATACAAATAGTACCACTTGGTAGTTGAGACAAAATTAGTAAAAAAGGAGTCGAAATTATTAATTTTTATCGTGCGGGGAAGATGTTTCCACTTTTCTGACAAAGTCAGTCATTTGCTGTTGACATTTGAAGCTATTTCATTATTTGTTAAATGCAAATATGCTTTTGCAATTATGTGGACCAGCTATTAATCAAAATTCATGTAAATCTGAAATAGGGATGACGAGCTATATCTGTGGGTAATCGTGGAAGTTAAAGTAGATAAATAATTTCTGGGTTGACAGTATAACTATGAGGAATACTGCTTTGTTAAATTGAATTTACCAATCTCCATCTCTGTTCTCCTATTTTGCTTTAACATATTACAATTGTAGAATGTCAAAAAAAAAAAAAAAAACTTGACATTGCCAAATTGTTTATTAAATAACTTTTAAATTAATTCTTTATCTTTTACCATTTTTTTTATTATGGAAAAAATTATTGTAAATGTTTTTTTAATAATTTTTAGGGGACTAATATATTTAAAAGTAACCGTCCCTATATTAAAAAGAGATAGCAATAGAGATGGAAAATGATTAGAAATGATGAAATTGCGCCTCACAAAATAGGTTTGTAAGATGAGGTTTGCACCTCTTTATATGTTATTGTTTTGTCATATTACTAGTTAATGTAGGATCTCCAACACATGTCTCTCACGCCAAGAGGTGGATATCTCAACCATGAAGTTTAATATTTGTGGGTGGTCCCATAGTGGCCAATAGCAGATGGCAAAATAAGTCAACAACAATGAAATACAAGTTTTTAACATTTATGCGTTGGTCTGATAGATAAACTCAAAAAAATAGTCAAGACAAGCCCAATAACAATGAATTGCAAATTTAATATTTGTGAGTGATCTGATAGCGACTCAATAATTGTCTCCAACAAAAATGTCATATCGAGGTCTCAACACTAATATATCGAGGTCTCAACACTAATGGTCTCAATGTGGAACTCCCACAACGTTGTCACACCAAATTTGAATTCATTTTTAATTTCTTATATTTTGTTTCTCCATTTTTTCTCTTTCATTTTATAATTTGATGATATTTAAACCACCTGTTAGATAATAACTTTTATAATTTGATAAATTATCTGTTGGATAATAAATTTGATGACATTTGAATGATTTTTTAGACAATAATATGTTAAATTATTAATGATAACCTTTCAGCCTAACTTAATTAAATGATTTCTCACATTGATACATTGATAAAAAACTTATTTTTGCATAAAAATAGAGAAAAAAATTCTCTTTTTTCTAGAATTAGACTTTTAACTCTACTCTTCTTCTTTAAAACTAAAGTTTCATATATTTTACCCATGTATCATCGTAAGAAGTTATTTAATCAAGCTACATGAAAAGTTAACATTAATATTTTAACAGTTAACGACTATCTTCTAATGAATAGTTCATATATCATCAAATTATAAAATAAAAAACAAAATGAGCAATTAAAAATAAAAAAATACAAATTATAATTTAACCTTAATTATCCCTGTATAAAAATATAAAAAAAATTTATTTTTGAAATAAAATAAATGTGTTAAGTATGAGTTTAATTGGTATACAAATGTCAGGATAAAAAATTTTTACACTAACAATCAATTACAACCCTTCATTCATAGTAAATAAATTTGTTAACTTTCTTCATTACTACTTTAAAATGTTACTGTAAGAACGGTGTATACTAATTGAACTCTAAGTATATTACTATTGTTTTTGTGATTTATTTTAATCGGAATCGTAACATATAAATTGACATTAATTACGTTGTTCAAATCAGTCAATTGTTTATACCCAGAATCAGTCAGTTACTAGTTTGCATACAAACATGAAACTAATCTTGAAAATCAATAAAAAAAATCCAAATATGTTTCTAAAAGATACACTGGATCCGGCATGAGAACGAGGATAATGAATTTACATTCTAAATAGCACATGGCTTGCCTTCCAAGTTGACCATTGACTACAGTTCATTGCATGCAGTAATAGTCAATTGGTCACCAACCAAACTACTGCACCGCTCTCCTCTTTCAAGTTATTTATAGACCCCATTCCAAAGTTTAATTTTGGAGAGTGAAGGAGTACTGCTTTCGGAAAGATAAGTTTCAGTGTACTCCTTAAGTGCTTCTGTATGGTTAAATGACAAGCAACTTGAATCAGCAAAAGGTTGAGAATAGAAGAAAAATGACCATTAACATTAGTGCTTTCTACATTCTGAAAAGCGTCCTTCAGCTGCCAAGATAATGCACCTTAAACCAGCAACCTTCGGCAACCTAGCAAAATTGAGTCAGCATTTTGGTTTGATGAATAATACATTGGCAAACAAGTGGACTTATGATTGTAATGCAGAAGACCAAAGAAGAATAGAACATTGAAATGTACCAACTAGGAGAAATAAGGAGACATAGTGAAGCTTCCATAAAGCCTCCCTCCAATCACTGTAAAAAGAAAAGGCGGAAATGAAATAAAAAATAAGACTATTACACAAATACTAAACATATGTTTAAGAAAAATGCTAACAACAAATCTTTCTAATACATTCTTTACTGTTAGCTGAATTTATCGAACATCTCAAAATTGTTTAGGTAACTACATTTAATGAACCATATTCAAAATTTCATAGTTTTTAATAATCTTTAATCAATAGGAACGAGTGTTTTGCAAGGAGCTTGTTGCTAGCATTCCTCAATGATTAATATGAAACAATGCTTGTGTGATTGTACCAATTCAATAGTTGTTTGACATGCTGGAGAGGGGACCACTATGGCTAGGCTTTTAGTTGAGACCACATGCTGTGGACAGGACTGTAAATCAGAGAAACCATTCCTCACTGAACGATACACATCTAACCCAGTAGTGGCAGATATTTCAGATCCTCCCTTTACCCTCTTGCTCTTTGTCCTCGTTACAGTACTAACACTTATCTCACCTGATCCAAGTCCAGATGCACCCAGCTACAAAAAAAGAAAAAAATCAAAAGATTAGATAAACAAGTTAAATGATGGAATGGAATACATTTAACTGACTGAATCACAAAGGCTTTTAGTTTTGCCATATAATACTCGTTAGGGGAAAATGTATTTGAGACATATAAGGGTAAAAATCGTGGTGTATTTTGTTAATAAAAGTAGTAGTTTCTAGAGGTTGGTAAATTACAAATCAGCATATACTCCGTAACCAAAGCTGATTAAACTTCATAATCAGTTATTTTAACCTGTAACCCACATCCAGATATATTACATACATTCAATAAATTACCAGAAATAACCTGAGATAATTTCGGGGGGAGGAGGGGGATCACAGAATAGGTCATTGTGTGTGTATGTCTACGGTGGTGGGGAAGATATAATATAAGCAAAAAATATCTACACAGTTGACAAGCCTAACAACAAAATTATTAAAAGTAAACAAGGCCAGAGTAATACTCGAGTAATCATACATTAGACAGGTTTTTGATCTGAACAATGATAATTGTTATATCATCTGTTCGACCCTCATGCTCTAACCATAGTTTATAAGATTCTCCGGCAATGGCAGCACATGCATCACGGGGATCTGAATAACTAGCTGCCTACACCACAAAAGAAATTTCAGAATTCATCAGGATTATACATTCGATCACAGTTCAGCATACTTATCAGATTTAGTAGCAACCCTAGTGCTAAAAATTAGAAATGTTAACTAGTGGAATGTAATTTTTACAGACAATTCATCATAATTTGTGAAACTATATTAAACAGGAGTAAGCATTGAATATTTGTGTACACTGTTGCAACAGATAAGAGACGATCAGCAGCAAGCTGCGGAAAATTAAAGTTTCTCTCAATGAGCAACCAACACAAATTGTGTAAACATTCAGGACCTTAAAGAATGATTAACAATTAGTATTTAGTCTTGTGAACAATTTACAGATCATCAAACCATCAAAGAAAACATACAATTTCAGAATTTCATTAAAAATTTAATAGGAACAGAGAACACATCATAGGTCTTAGAAGATAGACAGTACGTAAAATTGAACCAATGAAATACTGAGGTTTAGACGTCATCAAGATACTTTACGCCTTACCATATCAACAACAGTTTGGCTGGATAGGAACTCAAATACACCATCACTTGCAACAACAAAGAAAAGATGGTTAGGTGTAAGCTGAACAGTCGACACCTCCGGAACAGCAATGACACCAATAGTCTCAGCCAACTTATCCCCTACACTCCTTGTAAAAGCAGCTCCAGGAACCTTCTCATTCTGAACCCACAACCTAGGAGGATCATCACCCTGACTCTCTTCATCACCCCAACTCTGAATATCCGGATCCTTGTGCCCTTCCACCTGATCAACACTCAACACCCTTGCCCCACAAAGCTTCACCCTCTCATACTCATCTCTCCTAAATGGTGTCTGATCAGACGACAAGTCCTCAGCAACAACCCGGTTTCCATCCTTAACAGCCAGCACTGCTCTAGAATCGCCAACATTAGCAACATAAAGGGTATTCCCAATAACCAGCACCGTAATTGCAGTGGTGCCACTCAAGGAATCATCAATCTCATTCTTATGCAAATCATCATTTGTGGTCAAGAATGCAGAAGTGTAGGCCTTAACAGGGTCCTCCAACAATGCAATCTCACCTGACAAATTCTCCATCAACCTATCCTTAACAAAGTTTGAACACTGGGCACCAAATTCGCCATGCCCGTCAAAGACACCAAAGAAATGGACACTCGGATTACCTTGAAACTGTGTCCTAATGCTGAAACTATCTTGGTTTTCTTTATCAGGCGAATCAGGATAGTAACCCCTCTGAGTGAGCACAGAGTATTCCATAGTGAAGTTATGCGAAGGAACAGGAACAAATTGCAGTGAACTCTGCGTGAGAATGTGTTTTCTTTGAGCACTGTAAGGGCCAAGGTCTCTGTAGTCTCTAGAGCCACCCACTGATTGTGAAGGGTAACGGGAACAGCACTTGCCATGGACACAGCCCATGATTGAAAAGAGAAGCTAAACAAGGCCTAGGCCTAAAGGGGGGGAAAAAAACAGAAAGTAAAGGTCAATGTGGCTCCAAGCTAGAGACTTTGAGAAACATGAAGGAAAGAAAAGAAACCCTAATGATGAGGAGGAGAATAAAAATGGGATTTTGTGGAGGGAATGTAGATGAGAGGTAGACAAAAAGAAAAGGGTGTGTGAAAGAATTATGGAGAAGTGAACAAAAAATGAGAATGATTTGAAGGAGGCGACAGAAACTGAAAAAGAGAGGGGAGGGAAAAAGAGAACCCTAGAGGGAGAGGGAGAGGGAGAGGGAGAGGAAGAGGAAGAGGAAGAAGAAGGGTTAGGCTTACCCCACCAAAAGGTGAAGACATTTTGGGGTTGGATGAAAGGGCATTGAGAACGTGTGGAGTGGGACTGGCGAAAAGGAAAGGAAGAATTGTACTTTTCGAATAGGAGCAATAGCATCAAAGGAAGATGGTGGTAGCAAGCAAGAGTCCAAAGGGAATGGGTTTCTTCTTTGCTTTGTTCTCCCAAGAGAATGACAGTGACACACGCACACACACACACTGCGACAGGATTTCAGATTCTATTCTATGACATGCTTGTCTACCCCTGCAAATTAATCAATTATTACATCCTTCTTCAATTTTCACATTCTTTTTTTTCTTTTACCATCATTTTTCAACTTTTTCTGGTCAACGGATAATAAATATTATATAACATACATTCAAACTCTATCTTAAAAGGATTATTATAAACTATGACTACTATCGTATTAATTAATGAGATAAAAAATTTATTATGACACTAATAACAATTAAACATTATGATTAGATTAATGACATGAAAAATGTGATATTAAACTCTTACATCAATTAATTTAATAATTTTTTGAATTGAAAACAAAATAGGTGACACTAAACGTTGTTTACTACCAACACTTAGTTCTTCTTTGAAATCCTATTGGCATTCTTTTTAAATATTATTAATAAGGTTGAGTTGCTCGTTCAAGTGTTTAAATAAAATATTATTAAATTGTTGTCATTCTTTTTAAATTTAAATATTGTTAAAT
The DNA here is from genome assembly GCA_037954015.1 of Psophocarpus tetragonolobus. NCBI lineage: Eukaryota > Viridiplantae > Streptophyta > Magnoliopsida > Fabales > Fabaceae > Psophocarpus > Psophocarpus tetragonolobus. The sequence goes on from CM075688.1 coordinate 98,958,271, forward strand.
ATTATGAATTTTTTTTTTGTAAAATTAAAAAAATAATTTTTTAATTAATTTATAATAATTAATATTTTAATAGGTAATAAAACTAAAAAATAAATTTATAATTTTAAAGTAATATAATTTTAACGAAGTTCAAAATTAAAAAATTATAAAATTGTGAGTTTTTGAAGTTGTTTGAAATTTCTTAAAGTGAACCACCAAACATAATTTTTTATACACCAAACAACTTATGAAAGTTGCTTTCACTAAAAATGCTCCAAAATATAAAATCAACCTTATTAAATTTTAAATATAAAACGTAAATTATATTGTTTAAACAACTTTTATAAACTGAATAAAAATAAATTTCAATAATTCATTAACTTGATCAGGATATTGAATTCCTACTTGGTTAAACCAAATAAAAATAAACTTCAATAAGTTATTGATTTGATCAAAATATTGAATTACCAATTTATTATTAATTTTGTTCGTCAAATCAATTGGTTATTAGTTGAATCACATTATTAAAAATTTTAAATAATTTATAAGATAAAAATTTATATAACCATAAAACTAAGGTCAAACTATATCATAGAAAACCATAAAAATCTAGATTGAAGTAATATATACAAATTTTGAATAATAAAAAAATGAGTTTAATTAGAATGTACTAATCGTGTAAAAAATTTATAGTCATTAAATTATAATAATTCATTTATAATAAGTTTGTTAATTTTATCAATTAATATTTTAAATAGATGAAGAGTTGTGATTAAATGTTAGTGTACAACTTTTTTATACTATCAATGCATACTAATTAAACTCATAAAAAATATCTTTAAAAATCTCAAAATATTTAATAACAATAAATTATTATAATCACAAGTTCCTTCACACATTTAATACCACTAAAATATAAGTTCTAGGGTAAACAAATATTCCCTCTTACGTTAATATAGGTAAAAAATGGATTAAAAATATGAGTTTAATACTTAGGTGCGTAAGAAAGTTTTTTATTATTGTTCAATCATAATCATAACTTTTAAAGTATTAATTGATAATGTCAACAAAATTATAATTTGTAAAAGATTGTGATTGAATATGTGTAAAACTTTCTACACTAACGGGCGTAAGTTTTTTCTCTTCAAATAAAGACTAATGTTAATTTCCTCCACCTTATTTAATGATAATATTTAAAAAACAGTTCCTAAATTATTAAGATTTTATTTTCAGTAATTTTTTTATTCGTGCTATCAAGTTTTAATGAATAGTATTTTAAATATTTTTTATTTTTTATTAAATTTAGTTAGTAAAATTAAATTATGTTAACTAATTTCTTTAATTTGCGTGTTAGTTAAATTAGCTTCTATATAGGTAACAGAAAGTAATAAAATTTCATATAAAAAAACTCAAATGAGTTATAGCCTTTCTAGTGCTAGATTTTGAGATGATTCTTAACCATAAAAGTCATTTTCACAAAAATCTCCATTGTAGGAGGAAAATCAGTTTTTCATGGTAGAAGAATTATTTTTATTCAAAAAATGGTTTTTTATTTAAAATGTGGATTCATTATAAAATAATTAAAAATAAGTTAAAATTTTCAATAATTTTTACCATCAAATGATAAAAAAAAATACTCTAAAATTCATGGATGAATTTGCATAACTCTTATAACCATGATTAAATCCAACCATAACACAAACTCATTCAAACAACAAAGACTTACATATGTTTTTTCTCTCTAATATTGCATGAAAAATAATTTTTAGTCCTTAAAATTCAAAAAATGTTTTTTTTAGTCCTTGATTCATTTTTAGTCTTTCTTTTCTAGTTAACGGAGTTAAAAAAATTGCTGATAGAGAACACATTTTTGTTCTTCCTCAAACCCAACCCACTCAATCTTCAATTTAACATCTGACACAGTCAAATACACCAGAACTTATAAATAGACATTGTTAATGCAAAAAATAAATTAATTTCAAGGAAAAAAAATATTTTTGAATTTCAAAAATAAAAAATGATTTTTTGTAAAATTTTAGAAAAAAAAAACTTATTTAAGGCAACAACAAAATAATTATAATAATGATAATCTATTTATGTCCAAGAAGTCAAAGTTATCAAATTTGGACACTCATTCTTTATTCAAGAAATTACAAGTTTCACCAACATTCCTTTCGTTGGTTTATATTTTTCATAGTATTTTATTGAGGATCATAAAGATTAAAGTTGTCAATCGCTAATATTTTTTCTTCTGATTCTTTTTACATTGAAAGGCCAAATTTTGAAGTTGAAGTTAACTCCATTAGTATCTAAATATACCCTTAGTATCCTTGCATTTAGTTTACACAGGACTGCCTAGCTTCCAAAATATAATTCATTATTTTTTATTTTCCTATCTCATTAGTGAACGTAGAATGTAGCTTCAAGATCTCCATTAGAATACCTTTTCATGTTGAAGAATTTGAAATATATCTAAAGAAATACATTAAATGATTGAGAATGATTTATTTTTTTTACATATCAAAAGGAAAGGAATTACAATAGAAGTCTACAAGGGAATCTTATTCTTATACTAAGTTCCATTTAAGGTGGTTTCTAGTTTTTTATTTTTAGTTTTGAAATGTATTTTGAAAATAAAAACATATTTGACAAAAATGGTTATAATTTAGTTTTTTAGTTATTTAAAAAAAAATTCTATCTAATTTAAAAAATAATAATTTTCTTTTGAGATTTCTATTTCTTTTTCTTACTCAAGCTTATTGTTGTCATTTGCAGCCACTCATCACTTTCAGTGGTCAGTCATTAGTCTTAACCTCTGATAGCCAGTCATTAGCTACTATCTTTAACTATTGATCACTGATTATCTCCTTCAATTCTCAATCATTGACCACTACCTTTGGTTGCTAATCATCGGTCGCCATTGCTGGCCATTGACTATTAGTCACGAATCTTGTGTCATTAGTCACCAGTCATTAGTTTAGTTGTCATTGTTAGTCATCAATCACCTTGACTATCATCGCTAATCGTCACCTTCGACCATCGATCACTCGTCAACGCCTCTCACCAGTCATTATTGATCACTGACCATCACTATCAATCATTGGTCACTACCTTTAGTTATCGACCACTAGCTACCATCTGCAAATATTAGTCACCAATTGTTGTCACTAACCATCACTATCGATCACTAACTCTTGGTCACTAATTGCCACTATCGATCACTAACTATTGGTCACTAACATTTGGCTATAAGCCATTGCTAGTCATTTACATGAAGGATTTTAATAAGTTAAAATTTGTCATATTTTAAATTGAGAAGTATATTTTTATAAATTTAAAAACTGAAAATGAAAAAAGATAGTGGGTCAAACAGATGAACTCTTAAGGGAAAATTGTTTCCAAGCGCTACCATAGGGTTTGTTACTACATTTGCTTCCTTGCATAGATGATTAATCTATAAATATATCTAGCCAAAGTGTGAGACTTCATCCTATTTTGTTGAATCAAATGATGTGCTACTACATAATCACTTTCAATTACAACCTATATGAATCTGCTATGCCAAGTTAACTCCAGGGCTACTAAAAAGGATGCTAATTCCACCCAAAGAACAATATCCCCAGTAGTCTGTAAAAGCTCCTCCACAAGCCACTTTCTTTCCTCCTTCCAAAACCTAACCATTAACATTTATCTTAACATACCCTTCTTGTGGAGCAATTCATACAATACCAGTCTAAGCAAAATTGCTTCTTCTGTGTAACAAATGAGTTGAATTACACTTACAAATTTAATCCAAATAATTAATAATTTTCTTATAAGTACTATGAGGATTAGAAAGACTTTTGTTAAACAATTTGTCATTCTTTGTCTTCCAAATATGATAATTACTTAATAGGCCATATTCCTAATTGTTCTTGACTTTGATTGCAAGTTATGATCCAACCATCAATTCACATCAATTGCATTTAAATTAGTGTCAGTGACATTTCTCTTGAGCAGCTTCCAGACTAACTTTGCAAGATTACAATCTCTAAGTAAATGGCTTGAAGTTCTTCCAATGTACCACACATGATAAAACTACTATCATCAATTAAACCACTTAATAAGCATATATAGAAAGCACCCAATCTTCTCAACTTCCTTCCACTTCCAGATGTTTTTTCAATTGAATGATGGTTGATGACAAATGTGACCAAATGTGTTTTGTAAGCTAAGAAATGTTGATTTGGTAGAAAAACATCCTTCTGGTGCATAACCCCAGATTGGCCTATCATGTTGCAAATTTTTTTAAAAGGAGGCTTCACTGCTGTTATCTCCATCAACCATTGAAGATGAAGGAAAGGCTTTAAAAGACCAAAGTTCCAGTTTCCTATCTGGTCCAAAAAAAAATTCAATTTTTTGTGAAGCAAGGAATCAAGCATCCACATCTAAATTTTCTCTACAAGCATTACTCCTAAGGGAAGTCATATGTGATTACAAAATAATATTTCATGGCCATCACAAATATGCCATTTAGTACATTTCTTTGTTTGCTCCCAAACTTTAACTACTTTTTTAAGCTGTAGAAAAATCAGATGTTTCTCTAACTTCCACATTTATATTTTCCTTATACTAACTTTATCAATAATTTGTTATGATTCTCTATCAATTCTCAAGCTAACTTCGTGACTAGAGTCGTTAAGAAATCATAAAGACATCTAAATCTCATTCCTTTTGCTTTTATTGGTAAACTAAATTTTTACCTAGCACAATTGAGAATGTATTTTTTTTCTTCAAAATATTTTATTTAGATATCTTAACTAGAAACTTGAAAATATGATACAGAAAACCTCTAACAAACAAATGTGAGATTTTGTAATATGCCAATATTAGAAAATAAAACACTCTGTGGGGCATATAATTGGCTATGAACTCTTTGGTATTTCAAGGGGTGACCTTCAATGTTGAACAAGTTTGGTATAAAAAGATCATGACTATGGATTTGAGAGATTTATAAAAAGCCGTAACTTTCCTTTTATCAATAGTGTGCTCAACCAAATTATTGTTTTACTTTATTTAGGTAGCGGACGTCTGATTTCTATGGCATTGGAATGTATTTATGTTTTGGAAGGTCTTTGTGTAATATGTAATGCTTGTATTTTCATGCTTCTATAATCTATGATTGCTTTGGAGGGGTACTGTGTAATCTGTAATAACTTTGGGGGGAGGGGTACTGTGTTCTGTAAGGTTGATTTTTTGGAATTTTCTATAATCTGTAATCGCTTTGGAGGGTATTGTGTCCTGTAAGATTGATATTTTTTGAACAAGTTTGGTATAAAAAGATCATGACTATGGATTTGAGAGATTTATAAGAAGCCGTAACTTTCCTTTTATCAATGGTATGCTCAACCAAATTATTGTTTTACTTTATTTAGGTAGCGGACATCTGATTTCTATGGCATTGGAATGTATTTATGTTTTGGAAGGTCTTTGTGTAATATGTAATGCTTGTACTTTCATGCTTCTGTAATCTATGATTGCTTTGGAGGGGTACTGTGTAATTTGTAATAACTTTGGGGGGAGGGGTAATGTGTTCTGTAAGGTTGATTTTGTAGAATTTTCTATACTCTGTAATCGCTTTGGAGGGTATTGTGTCTTGTAAGATTGATATTTTTACAACACTTTTGTAATCTGCAAATACTATCCTGTCATATCTTGTGACATAAGGAGGTATTGTCTCTTGTTGAATAAATTTTGCCTTTTTTAAAAAAAATAAAATAATACTTTCATACATAGATCATCCAATAGTTTTTTTCCAGGAATTACATTCTTATAAATACTATGTTAAAACATTTAAATAGAGATCAATATAGTTAGTATTATAAAAAAATCTCATTTGCATAAGAAAATACAAAGATTTTTATCTTCCAATAAACAAACGTCCAGCCATATCCCCCTTTTCGGGAGACTATATAAGCCAAGTTCGTTAGTTTTGCACCCAAAAGATAAAATTAATTTTTAATTTGTTAAAATAAAAGAAGTGCTGGCTGTGGGGTTCGAACCCACGCGCACTTATGTGCAGAAGATCTTAAGTCTTCCCCCTTAACCTCTCGGGCAAACCAGCTAGTCATTAGGGAATTCCTTCTATATTAAAATATATTTTAATTTATTGTATGTTTTTAATCAGGCCAAACAGGTCTAAATTGAAAATGGTAAAAACTACAGAGTCTCTTAAAAATTGATAGCAACTTCTATGTTTGGCACAAATAAATTTGTAGGGTGTTTTAATATCAAGACAATCAAATCATCAGAAAGTTCAATTTTGATGTATTAATATTGTTTACTATTTTTTTTACTTATGTATTAATATTGTCAAAATTTGTAAATTTATTGTACTATCATGATTTTTTTTTAAGAAATTAACGAACTCATATTATTTCTAACATGATTTGTTGAGCAACAGCGATACCATAATGTGAATTTGTCAATATCATAAAATTTTGAGCAATTAAATCTATTTGCCTCCTAAAAACAAACTTAAACACCCTTGTGACTTTAAAACTATGTACAAAATTTCAAGTGTATGACTTAAAAAATTGTTATAAATTCAAAAAGACAGTTTTTTTTTTTTATCAAAATGATTTGAATGATTTAATAAGTTTTTGATTGGGTTGAATTAGGTTAGGTTAAGTGAAAAAAATAATTCATGTTATTTATATCTTTGTACAGTGGCTAAGATATATTTTTTATTTTTATTTTAAATATTTTCTAAAACACCTAAATATATACCTCCTGGTTGATATACTCTCCAATACAATTATTAATATACCTTATTTGACATTTTCTCTACATTTTCAAAACCCAACTACTTATATCCTTCCAAAATATCACAATACACTTACTCTAACTAGGTTAAAAAATACAATGTTTCTGAAAAACATCTTCCAAGATGTGGATTTATACTTTTAAAAAGCACTTTCTGAAAGATAAAGACTATTAGAGAGTAATTTTGAGAAAATTACTGATACTCGTGTTATGATCTCTAATTTATCGTTCTTAATCAAGAAAATATATATGAACCTATAAAACATGCTTTTTTTGGAAGAATAAAACACCTTTCTTGTAATAAGAAATAATGAAATGCACCAACGATTTTTCTAACCCAAAATGAATGTAATTATTTGAGACAAAATCTAAAAATAATTGTAAAGGAGATCAAAGTAAAATTTATTTATATAGATGTAAAAAAATAAGGTTTAAAAATAATAGACAATAGTTGCAAACTATAGCTTAAAATAATTAATTGGAGTACAAAATTAGATTTAAAAAATAATAAAGATAAAATAGAATAAGATTTATATTAATTTAAAAAAAATGATATTTTAATAATAAAAGTAACATAAAAAAGCGAAAGAAAGATATAATGATTAATTCTGAAAACATTAATAACATGAGCCAAAATTTTCTACAATCTAACCTTATTACTATTTGTTCGTGTTGGATAACAAATTCATTGAGAAAATGAATTATAATCTACTAAACCTACCTGTAACAACATTTATACCATAAATGTTGCAAAATCATACAATACAGAGAAAATGAATTATATACTGTTAAGCTAAAAAGTAATACAAAAATATATAATAAGTTTATTAACTTCATTAATTAATACTTTAAAAGTTATACAAATAAAACTTTTTTACTATAAATAAAAATTAAACTCAAGTGAATAAACATTCTAATCTAACTTGTTTAAAGCAAATTTTTGTTGACCTGCATTTTAAAACAAAGATAACAAATTTACAAAATAAACAAGTTTAAATAATATTTTTTTAATTAGATTGCCTAGTCCATAGTCATGCAAGTTGACTCATGGACTAAAGATTAAAAACAATAATATTATAAATATAAAAACTACAAAAAATATTAACCAGAATATAAATGATATTTTTTTCCCTTTTAACTTGTTAATAAATTATTAAATTCAATAATATGATAAATATATATTTTTTATAGCCATATGATAAGTATATTAACAAAGCACAAACTAAATAATTACAAGTTTAAAATAATTAAAATGAGACAATAAAGAAAGAAAGAAACTACATTATTATCTACTCATAACTAATCTTACCAAAACTTTTAATATATTACAATGTTCACTAATAAATTGTTAGCCACAAACCAAACCTGTTAATGCTTTTCCATTTGCAACTCCTATTTTTCTTTTTCATCCCAGAATTTTAAAACTCTAAATATACCTTCCCTTAAAATATAATTACGAGTTAAGTAATTTATAATATATATTTTTACCTATATTACCGATTTCGAAATAGTGATGTTTTTTTTTTTTTTTTTACATATATACGATCAATTTTGTAATTTAGAACATAATCCCTAATACTTATAGATTATATGATTCATATATGTTATTTACCTATCAATCAATCCATGACATTTAATATTTGATAAGTTGTTTAAAAACTCTCTCAGCATTTCTACGCAGAAATTCAAATTCAAGTTGGTCAAAAAATAATAAGTTGTTTCACCAAGTAAATAGTTATTTATGATTAAAAAATGTAATTTTTCATTAAATTTTTATAAATTAATAACAATGTATAACTAAAATAAAATAAAAAAATTATTATTTTCTTGGAATTGCTTATAATTTTTTTCATTGAACTAAACTTGAGTATGAATTCCTTAGTAATTACGTGATACTGTAGAGATTACCAAATATTTTTTTTAATGCAATAAGCAACTCATGAGTTGCTAGGCATGGTAAGGAAAAGGTAAAAACGTGTATGATATTACTATCCTTATCTATCGTTTTTTAAATTCATCCTCATCCCCCTCTCCATACCTGACGGATATGAGATTTATGCCCTTATCTTTATCCCCATTGGATATTAGGTATACCATACCCGTTCTACCTGGAAAAAATATAATAAAATTTTAGTAAAAAATAATTTGTTTAAATATAATGATATTAATTAAAAAATCATTTAATAAATGCAAAATTTACAATTTGTTAATTAAATGAAAAACCTTTCATTTTTTTTCAGACAAATGAATATTTCAGTTATTAAAATAAGAGTGGTGTGAAGTGGGTACAGGTACGTGGTAGTATGTATATTTCCATCCTCGTCCCTATCTCTCACTTAACAAATCAGTTATTCCTCATACTCATACTCATGTTTAATAAAATAAGAGATTTTCTGTCAACTTCGGGACAAGTTTAAAGATTATCCACATATACAAATTTATTTGTCATCACTAAGAGTTGTTCCTGTTGGGAACAAGGCACTAAAGGAGAGAAGAGAAAAATAAACAACACTAAGAAGTATTTATTTTGGTGCATTTATAAACCTTACATAAGCTTGCTTATATAGCAAAGTAAAGAACACCATCTCACAATACTAAGCAATATGAGACTAAAAATCAAACTACAAAATTTAATCAAACTACAAAACTAACAATTCTCCCACTTGGAGTTTGATTATCACTTATTGTAGTTGCCTTCATCATCAATCATTCTTAAGGCCAGTTACTGTAAAGCCTCAACTTCTCTGTTGTGACAACCTTTGTCTTCAAGCTCCCACTTGCTCGCATCTGTGGTTTGACATGCTTCTGAATAGTCTTCAGGCTGATGCATAGATCTCCTCATCTAGATCTCCATGAAGAAATGCAGTCTTCACATCTAATTACTTTAGGTAAAGCTCCTCACTAGCCACAATACTTAACACAGTCCTGATAGTATTTAGCTTGATAACTGGAGCAAAGATTTCAGTGTAGTTAACTCCTTCTTTCTGCTAGAATCCTTTGACAACCAGTCAGGCCTTGTATCGCTTGGAACCATCATGATCTTCCTTCACCCGATACACCCATTTATTGTGAAGTGCTTTCTTTCCTATAGGTAACTCAACTAGTTCCCATGTCTGATTGGAGATCAAAGACTTCATCTCGTCTTTCATAGCAAGCTCCTACTTGTCGGTGTCCATGGTTTGACAAGCTTCCATATAATCTTCAGGCTCCCCTCCATCAGTCAGCAACATGTAGTCTATATATCTCCTATTAGGCACATGGGACCGAAAGGATCTTCTCAATACAGGAGTTGGAGTAGGAGGTTCTGATTGCTCATTGTTCTCTTCATTTCATTCCTCTGGCTGAGGACTCCTCAATATAGGACTTTCTGGGATATCTTTCACCTATGCATAAACTGGTCCACTTGTTTCTGGGTTGCTGGTGCCAGTATTATGCATGTCCTTGTACATCACTTTTTCATTGAAGATTACATCTCTGCTGCGGATCATCTTTTTGTTTTCATCATCCCATATGCGGTAGCCAAACTCATCTTCACCATAACCAAGGAAAGTACACTTCTTTGATTTTGGGTCAAGTTTGTTTCTGTCTTGATCAATGATGTGCACATATGCTACACAGCCGAAAACTCTAAGATGTGAGAGTTTTACCTCTTTTCCGCTCCATAGCTCTTCTGGTATCTTATGCTCCAATGGTACCGATGGACTTCGGTTGATCAAGTAAATTGCTGTGTTGACTACTGCTGCCCAAAGCTGTTTTGGTAAGCCTGACTGCACACACATGCTTCTGGCTCTTTCAGTCAACGTTCGATTCATACGCTCTGCTACACCATTGTGTTGAGGCATACCTGGCACGGTTCTCTCCATTCTGATTCCGTGCTTATAGCAAAACTTCTTGAATCTGGTGTCTACATATTCACCACCATTGTCGGATCTGAGCTTTTTAATCTTCAATTCTGTCTTATTTTCTACCATAGCTTTCCAAATCTTGAAAGCTTCAAATACTTCATACTTGTGTTTCAGAAAGTAAACCCATACCTTTCTGGAGTGATCATCAATAAAAGTTACAAAGTATTGCTTCCCACCAATGGAAGGGACAGTCGTTTGGTCCCCAAACATCAGAGTGGATGAGCTCAAGCTTCTCTTTCTTTGGGGTTTTTCTACTTGTCTGAAAGTTGACTCTCTTCTGCTTTCCAAGTATACAGTCTTCACACATGTCAATTTCTACTGACTGAAGACCTGATAATTTTCCTTTTGAGTGCATGATCTTCATCCCTTTCTCACTCATATGCCCAAGTCTTTGGTGCCATAGATTGGGACTTTCATTTGTTGTAACTGCAATCAAATGACATGCTCCCTTTGAAATCTTCCAATCATCACCGTGAAAGATTGTCGTGTAGCCTTCACTGGCTAACTGGTCCACTGAGATTAAGTTCTTAGTCAGGTCAGGAATATGTCTGACATTTTTCAATTCCCATACAGACCCGTTTAACTTAATCTTTATAACACCTTTACCTACAATCTTACATGACTGCTCATTACCAAGGTAAATCTTACCAAGGTTTCCAGGAACATAATTCTCGAATAGTTCCGTTTTTGAGGTAGCATGAAAAGATGCTCCAGAGTCTAATACCCAAGAATCCTATTTATCTTCAAGAGAGCATATCTTCAAGAGAGCATGAAAAGATCCGAAAGAGGCAACGTTTGCTTCGCCCTTTGCTTCTTGACTCTTCTGTGCACTCCTGCACTGGTTTTTGTAGTGCCCGGTTTTCCCATAATTCTAACACTCGATCATCTTTGAGTTTTGGGAACTACGATGATTTCTGGACTTGGATCGTCTCTCCTTTGATTTGCCGCGTCCGCTTTCTTTGGTTGAACTTCTTCCTCTTGACTCTGTATGCAATACTGAAGAGGTTGATGGTTCACTCGGCTCTCTCTGCCGGATCTCTTCATTGAGAATCAAATTTTGAACATCATCAAATCTTAACTTATTGCTTCCCGACGAGCTACTCATGGCCGTGACCGTAACATTCCAACTTTCTGACAGGGAAGACAATAGTATTAAAGCCCGTACTTCCTCATCGAACTCAATCTCAACTGGGTTGTAACAGTGTTTAGTTGATTGAGATGATGTGCCACCGAAGCACCTTCACACATCAGCAGATTGAACAATCACCTCATCAAGTGAACTTTGTTTGAGGCTGATGGTTTCTCGTACATATTGGAAAGAGTCTTCATGAGACCTGCTATCGTCCTTTCTTTTGCAATGTTGAAAGCAACATTACGGGATAATGTTAGTCTAATGGCTCCAAGGGCTTGTCTATCAAGGAGAATCCAATCTTCCTCCTTCATACCCTTTGGCTTCTTTCCTGTGAGTGGTTGATACATATTCTTCTGATACAAATAATCTTCTATCTGTATTTTTCAAAAGCCAAAGTCCGCACCATCGAACTTTTCAATCTTCATCTTGCCTTCGTCCATTGCCATTGCTCCTACTGTTTTTTGAAGAAAAGTCCCCACTAGTTCTCTAGACTGAGATCCCCAAGAACAAGAGAAAAAATCTTTTTTGATGTGGAAGATCAGACACAACTGCAGCCACAAAACATACTAAGAAAATTTACTCTAACCAAATCTTTTCTGATGCGGAAGATCAGACACTACTGCAACCACAGAGCATATTAAGAAATGGGCTTTGATACCACTTGTTGGGAACAAGGCACTAAAGGAGAGAAGAGAGAAATAAACAACACTAAGAAGTATTTGTTTTGGTGCATTTGTAAACCTTACATAAGCTTGCTTATATAGCAAAGTGAAGAACACCATATCACAATACTAAGCAATGTGAGACTAAAAATCAAACTACAAAACTTAATCAAACTACAAAACTAACAGTTCCTATTGGAGGTGTCTAAGATTACAGAACAATTACAGACTTTTTCCCCGTCCACAAATCATCTATCAAGCATGCATAATGAAGCAAATTATGCCAGCCCCAAGTCCTTAGGATCCATATAGAAATGTGTTCATCAAAATCAATTTAATCATATTTGTCAACCAATTCAAATATAATGGAATCAAATTCGATATAATCTTATTAAATTCGAGTTTAGTTAGATTGTTTGCAAATTTAATGTTTAATGTCATATATATATATATATATATTAAATAGTATATAAATAGTAAATTAACATTAAATAATTTAATAATTGTTGGTCCAATCTATATCTTCTAGTCTCCTCAATTTCTCAAAGTATTATTGGATACTCAAAAAATCAAAATTCAAATAGGAATGCATTAAGTATTACAATTGACAACAATATGGAATAGTAGGAATGAACTAATTTTTATGAACAAGCAAGTTAATATAGACATTATGTGGGAAAAGGGTAAAGGCCAAAGTTTGGGTCTCCTTAACTCTAAGGGGGGAATACATAAATGCTCTTATAAGGAATGAGAGGTTAATCCTTTATTATGCATTGACAAATGTTGTTTTTAATTTATCTTTGGGAGGTTTAGGCCTGATTGGCGTGGGGAAGTCAAATTGCTAACAGTTTGTGAGGAATTGCTTCTCAGGCAGTACAAGGGTACATTTCTTTTGTTTTTTTGCTATTTATCACAAGGACTGGTTACTCCTTATTCATGTAATTGCTCCCTTAATAGGTTGTAACCATTTCCTAATCTTTTGCTTTTTATTTTGGTATTGTTGGTACATGCAGTAATTGTCGTTTTCCTTATATTAATTTACTAATCTATTTGTTGATAAAAAAAGGTATTACAATCATGAAAATTATTAATTATTAAATTTTATTGTTTTCAAGCCTTTTAGAATTTACATTTTATCTTTTATAAACTATTTTTATATGTTATTTTGTAGAAACAATGTATGTTTAATGTTTTATTTACAAATTTTTTTATGTTTACTATTTTATTTTTATGTTTTATAAAAAACACAATAAATCTAAAAAAATTCTTTGTAATATGTGGATCCAATCCATTTTTAATCAGATTGGATTGTTAAGTTTTTTTATAAGTTTGATCCAATTTAATCTGATTAAAATTGATAAGATTATATTTTATTTTTAACCTAAATTCAATCTAATCCGATTTGTAAACACTTTTAACTAGTATAGACGTGACAATCATGCCATAGATTTAGGTCAAAATAATATAAAAATATTCTTTTATATATAAATATTTAAAAATTTAAAAACATTTTTTTTAAAAAACTTATATGTTTTGTTACATTATTTATATATTTTAAAACATGTATTTTATGTAGCAAGAAAACTAGGTCACAAATGCTAATCTAACTAAATATTTTTCATCATTACAAATATGTCTAACTAAACATTAAATATTTTTACTACATGTAATCAAGCGAAGTTATATTTTCTAACAAAACATTAAATATGTGTATTTCGTATCAAATATGTCTACTACATGTTATGTAATTATTTTCTCATAATCTTATGGATTATGTTATGAATTGTAAATCAACTAATTCACAATGACTTTATTGAATATCACATAATTAGTAATTGAGATAGTATATTACGAAATTAGATAATCTGTAATGTGTAGTTTTAAACTAAACATTGCATATTATCTAAATCCATAATATACTATCCCAATTATGGATTGAATGATTTATATAGGTAATTTTATTATATTACAAATTGTTTGATCCATAATTATGCACCTACATATTACAAATCTCATGATTATAATATTTAAACATAAATATGGATCACTAAATCCATAATACTTATCATTTTTATATGGGATATTAACTAACCAATTTATACATTTAAAGGAGAAAACCAAGATCGAGAAGGGACTTACAACATGGTGCTACTCTATGTCGACATCCGAGGGGGTGTAAGGAACCAAAGAGACCAGACATAACTTAAAAGGAATAAAGGTAGTTTACAGATTTTCTAAAATGTGGGGTGGAGAAGGAACAATGTAAGGCACAAAAAAAAAAAAAACTACCTATTAAACCTACAAGTCATGTGGATCTGGTAAAAACTATTATATTCTAAATGAGGAGTTTTTCTCACTACACTTCCCAATTTTCTCCTTGCACTTCCATATATTTTAAAAAGACAAAAATGCCTTAGGTTAAAACTTGTATAACACAGAGGAAGACACCTCTCTGTCTCCATCTCATGTTGTTTCTATCTCCATCTCATTTCTCTTAATTTGAACATGGAAAGATCATGCATGCTTCTTGCTCTAGATTAGTCGCTTCTAATTTATGTGGCTCAGTAGTCTGAATAGGTAAATCCAGATGAACAAAAATCGTGTGTGAAGAACAGGTTTGAATTGGGTAATTCAGACTCCTTGCTGAACTAGTCTACATTGAGTATGGAGTAAGCAATCTAGATCTAGTCCGAAATAGACAACCCAAAGCCAGTCTGGAACAAATAATCTAGAGCTAGTCCGGATTAAGCAATCCATAACTTTTTTTTTTCTAATTCGGAGTCACAATTTTTAAACGTCCAAATTAGGTAATTCAAAGTTTAATTTTTAACAAATATGGACTAGATAATCTAGATTCATTAAGGTTTTTTGTGTGTGAATCCAAATTAGGTAATTCAAAGGTTTTTTTGACAAATACAAATTACCTAATCCATATTCACAATTTCTTTTCGAACTCTACCTCCAAATTACCTAATCCAGATTCACAAATATTTTTGAACTCCACCTTCTAATTATCTGCAAAAATCATAGAAAAATTAGGAGAACACTTATCAAATGAGAAACTATGTGGATTGCATGGAGAGGGAGGGAGATGGAGTCCAAATTAAGCAATGAAAAAGAAGAAAGTATACAACAAGAGGCAAAGATGAAAAAAGAATAAAAGGTGAGCACATTTGCTGTCTGAGGGAATAAGGGTGCAAAGAAGAGTTTGCAACAATAAAGTTATGGTGAATTTTTACCTAAGAGCATTTTTGTTTTATTCAAAATATATGGAGGTGTATAGACAAC
Organism: Psophocarpus tetragonolobus; assembly: GCA_037954015.1. Lineage (NCBI taxonomy): Eukaryota > Viridiplantae > Streptophyta > Magnoliopsida > Fabales > Fabaceae > Psophocarpus > Psophocarpus tetragonolobus. Next base: position 98,974,041 of record CM075688.1, read on the forward strand.
ATAGGAAGGTGCAGGCAGAAAAAATTCGTCCGAATGAGCCTTATTTTATAATCCACAGGTCGTGAAAATCACGGGCTATATTGTTAAGCAATGGTGGGCTTAAATTCGTAAAATTAATATTTCAAATAACATGGCAAGAAAGGGAAATAATTTATATTGATGTGCTGACCTATTTTCATAATGGATATATGAATTGCTTTAGCCATTTTAAAATTCCGGGTATATTTGGATAATTTTTTAAAAATACTTATAAAAAATATACAGAAAAATTTGATTTTTTTATAAACTAAAATTAACTTTTCATAACGTGGACCAGTCTTTCATATATTTTTTAAAAAATAATGGGAAAATTTTTATAAATTAGTTTGGAAATTATCTCACATTATTGAAAATATTTTTTAACTTTTTTTTGGTATTTTCTTTTTCTAGAAGAAATTTTTGGAAAAACTTATTTAAACATACCATAAGAGTATTCAGCAATTGGTAATAAATAATAATGCTCTCAACTGATTTTTAAACTAGAGCAAATCCAAACTATGTTATTATAATTGTATAGCGTGTGTGCCATGAGTGAGAGGTCAATTCACTCTCCTATCTTCATTCGAAATTATTGGCTCTATATCCTATTGGATACTTTACTAGTTCGAGACTTAGGGGTGGTGGACCTAGAATATGTTTCAGACTTTAGGAAAAAACTTGTATTTTTCCTATTTGAAGTGATTTCAAGTTTTTGGTTTTGAGTTTTGAAACGTATTTTAAAAATAGAAATATGTTTGAAAAAATAGTTCTATTTGGTTTTTTAGTTTTTTTTTTAGAAAAAATTGTATCCAATTTAAAAAATAATAAAATTTGATTTGAAGATTTTTGTTTCTATTTTAACTAAAGTTTATCTTTTGACGTTATTCACCACCACCTTTCATTGTTGATTACTATCATTACGTTTGATCATTGGTCATTAACCGTTACCACCTCTAATTGTCCACAGAGATGGAGGTAGAAAAAACATTACGAGGCATCATTTGAAAAAAAAAAATTAACATTCATATATTCATAAAATTTTATGAGGTATTCATATTTTAAAATGTATTTACCTATAAAATAGTTAAATGTTTTTAAAATACTAATAATGAATTTATATTTAAAAACTACATTTACATGGATTAATGAACTTTTTGGTAATTAAAAAATAGTATTTTTTTAATTTAGTTTTAAAGTATTTTTTATTTGGTTTTAGTCCTGAATTTAATACACAATAAAACACAATTTGAAATATTATATAAGACTATTTCCTTCGTGCTTAATTACTTGCTACTAAAAACTAAAAGCAAAATTCTCATTTGATAATAGGGATTAAAACAAAAAATAAATTCAAAGGACCTAATTAAAAAAACTTTAGACTATTTATATTAATTCACATATTTTATACTCAAATATTAAAAATTATTTTTATCAGTCAAAATTATATAATGGAAACATTATATTGGAAAATGTTAATAAATAATGGTTAAATATTTATATTCAAATGCTAAAAAATGTTTCATCATTCACTATATAATTGCAGTGGCAAATGTTAATAAATAAATTTACTTCTCAAATAATTTAAGTTCAATTGAATATAAAGAGAAGACTAATAAATTATAGTAAATTTAATTATTTATTATTTTTAAATTAAAATGATAAAATATAAAAAGGAAGATACTAGTGAAAAGAAAAATAAATAATATTTATATATTTCGTGAAGAAACAGAAAAAATAATGATGTCTTAAAAATTTATAAAAAAGAATATTTATCTAAGATTTCAAAAACTATTAAATGAGAATAAATATTTTGTAAACAATAATACTTAGATAATATTGTCTAACTCCAAATAAATAAATTAATTAAATTAATATTAAGATATTATATAAATTAAAAAACCATAAAAAATATAGAAAAAATTACATATGTACCCCTACACTTTTATCAAATTACACATAACTTCACTATCTTTTATATTTCTATACTAACCTCTTTTAAGTTTAAAATTTTTTTAAAAACATTATATTAACATCTTTTTCAAACCTTACACCACTCCCTCTTAAGGGCGCAAAAATAATAATTATAAAAATAAAAGGTTCATGTGTAATTACAGTAAACTTCAGGATGTTGCTATAATTTACTAATAAATATATTACTAATCTTACAACGAGAATAAAAAAGTTAGGGGTCGAAATCACTTTAAGTTGTAAGTTAGTTTTATCCTTAACTATTGGTCACTGACTGCAACCACCTACCTTCAGTCTCTTACCACTGACTGCAACCACCTACCTTTAATCTCTTATCGTTACTTATGACCATCAATTACCAATTGCTACATTTGATTGTTGATCATTAATAGTCACATATAATTGTATTGGTTTTTGGTCACCAATAATATACACTGAACAATTATTACCGATTGTCAATCATTAGTAAGAATGATCATCTTTAATAACATATCACGAGTCTTCACCTCTGACTATTGGACATGAAATGTTACCTCTAGCTAGCTTTTGATCATTGGCCATCAATTACAATTGAAAATAAAAATGTTGCTTTTATAAATTTGAAAACTTAAAATAAAAAATAATTTTTATTTTTATAAATTAAAAAAAAAATTGTACACTTAGGGAACAAATGTTTTTTTTAGTTCAACATTTTCACTAAGGTCCACGACTCCATTCTAAATTTCTAATGGATCACAGAGCCATAATTTCATCTCCTATTTTTGTTTTTGTCATGAAAAAAGTGTCTAATCTCTATAAGAACATGGCACGTTGTCCATTTGCAACATGTTAAGGAATATACAATTGATATGTCAACTATGAATACAGAGCTAGTTAGCCTGGAATTGATTCATGTTGAATCTATTAGGAAAAATAAAAAAGCAAAAGAGCAAATGAAATTACCTATTTTATTTCCTTTATGCATATGCTATATTTTATGATCCAAAAGCCCATGAAAATGGTTTTCCCACACTTGTAAACTTTCCCTTCCTTTTCTTTTTATTGCCTTCTATTTTCGCTCCATTGAGTGATATTTAAGTGAAATTATAGTTAAGTGCGATCAATTAATTCTTTTCTTTATTATTTAACGTTTGAGTTACTTTATTTGAATTATAAACATTTCACGCTCAATATTTCAAATCAGTGAACTGGTAATGACAACATTGTAGACAAGTTAAGTTGAGTTAAGTTCTAATTTAATAACTTAACTTTCTAATGAAAGGAATTAAAGCAATATAACGTTAAAGTGGACATGGAGTTGAGTTCTACTGTACGTAATATGCCCTTTATCTTGACTCCACTCAAAACCAACGAGCATATATACAATAGACAACAATATCTTGTCACCACTCACCACCCTAAAACCACTGAATTAATTGTATTTACGTCTTTTGTCGTTTAATCTGTATTATGTCAAATGGGTATACTAATTATTAACCTTTTTCGGAAGATCTCCTAGTTTATAAAAAAGGTAGCTAAGAATTTGGAACATATTATTCTTGTTTCTCTATCCGTCCCTTAATTTTGTCATCTACTATTTGCCTTTAATAAGGCGTCTCCCAAATTCAATTATAGCCACGTGCACTTTAAGTTTCTTAATGACCATAAAATTGCCACCACTACACTACCATGCTCTGTTAGATACCTGCTTAATGCATGTGCATAAATGCTAGTACGCTACGTCCTCAAATTACTCTGAACAATATACGACGTACTGTACTTACAAGATTTAGATTCCAGGAACGGTTTCACAAAATAAATATATATGTATATTAGTTCCTGTCTCAAGTGAATGATAGATAGTATATTTTGAATAAGAAATATACAGATAAGGATTTTCTTTTTCTATTGGTTTTACATATATAATTAAAGAGACAAAAGCTAGCCCATACAACAAAAGAAAATGTGAAATTTATCCAACCCATCTTATTCCATGTCACATGCTTCTACAACCAGTGCAACAAAGGCATAAAAAGTGTAATTAATTCAGTGTAGTTCAAATTTATCTAGATATAAACAAAAACATGAGACGTGAGTCGTTTTACAATGGGAGTGGGAGAGCAGGCTGCATGTGTAGAGAAGCTAAAGGAAGCAAAGAGAAAGAGATTGATAAACATAAAACACAGCAGAGAGAGAGAGAGAGAAAGGAAGTTGGATATATAACCTGAAAAGAGAAAAGAAAAAAACAAGAGCACTTTTACACCCACTAACACATCCTCAAAAAATCCTAGGCGTGACAAGCCTATGTGGGGTGCATTATGATGATCCTCCATGCACCACTTACTATGCCAAAAAAAACCAATCCTCTATTACTACTTCTCCCCCCACTAAAACAAATATATTCACCAACCAATAGCAATCAGAGACCGCCACGTCAGCCAGCTCTAAAAATTTGACCTAAACCCTACATGCATAATCCTACTATGAACTTTTCCGGCGAAGTGGCGTAAACGTTTGAAACACAACATTCCCAGAATCAGGAAACTGATCCATGGCGCAAGTCCTCAACTTCATCCCCACAGGCTCGACCGCACCCGCCACCTTTCTCCAGACGTCGTTCCCCAAGCACGTGGTTGACACCGACATCATACCCGGTCGGAAAATCTGCACAACCTTCCTCAACACGTCCCCTATGTCCACCTCATCCGACATGGACCCCACGCACTCGAAACTGGCGTAACTGTAACCCTCTTCCGGCGTCACGTGAATGGTGGAGTACCACTCCCCGTCCATGCCGTTCATGGAGTACCCGCACGGGTTGAAAGCGAAATCGCACACGAGCGCGTTGGGGTTAATCTCGTCGATTCCGGTGAGCTCCGTCATTTCCTTCCCGGCGGAGTCCCCGGTTTTTCCGTCGTCGGGGAGGCGGAAAAACTTTGCGGCGAGGAGGGGGTCGAGGGAGGTCATGCAGATTTCCATGGTGTAAGCGTTGTAAGGGAGGTGGGAGTTAGGGTTGGTGGCGGTGAAGACGTGCCAGGCGTGAGAGGAAGATTTGGATGGCATAATGGAGGCTTTTCTGAAGCATAGGTCTGAAGGGAGAGTGGTTTCTAAGTAAGACACTTCGTGGTTGAAGCTTGTGTGAGGGAATGGTTGTGACAAGGGGAAAATGAAGCTTCCGCGGGTGTAGCGGCATGAAGAAAGACTCAGACCCAGTTGGGTTTTTGCGAAGAAGATCAATGGTGTTATTGCTTTCAGTAGCTGCGTTGTCCCACACGTTTTTATTATGATCTTTTTTGGATACACAAAGAGGCTTGATTCTGATAAGACGTATGCATCCAAGTAGGCGTTTCCAACCGCTGATACCACTGTGCATTGGACTGCTTCTAGGGTTTGTTCTATGCACTCGAAGAAGTCCAGTTTTCTCAGTCCCATTGGGTCATCCCCGAAGAAGTGAAGCTCCAGTCGCTTCTCAAACCCTTCGAAACCTGAGAATGATAACGCCATTGAAGTGAATAATTTAGCCACTGTTTGTGGTGATTGGTTATTGGTGAAGGTGAGAGAGAGTAGTGGGTGTGTCATTTCCATTTATAGGTAGAGTAAGAGTTTGGAAGAGAGCATGCGGGTGATGGAACCAATGAATCATGATTGTTGCCATTATGAAGTGAGTAGGATCATCATATGCCACAATTTTGTTACTATCTTTTTTTCGTTCCATCTTCTCTAGCTTCCTTCACAGACACCAACATCTATCGCAATTAATCCTCCTTCTTCCCTCGCCTTAATCACTCTTCTTCCCTTCTAATTCTACCTTTCAAGAATTTCATAAAAGATCAGTGGACTCCATGGTGCTAGCTACTACAAAAAGAATAAATATGGATATCACTTGTTAGAGATAACAAATATAAATTTGTCTATAATTTATATATTATTCTTTATTTTCTTTTTGGTAACAATATGTCTATACTGATTATATAGTACGAGAAGTCTCGAATTCGAGTGGCTTTATTAAATACGAGGAAGAATTTGTTGTCAACTGTGTGGTTTAATATTTCAAATACTATTTTTACGTTTCTTCGTGCCTCAAATTGTACCTAGCTACAAATAGCATATACGAATAACATCCTCACTAATAAATATGGAAAAGTGAAAGCCCAGAATTGAGAGGTTTAATTATGGGGGGGAAAACGTGCTTTCATATTTAAAAAATTATTTTGTACATTGTGGGTTCTCTATATGTAACATTAGTGCTGTATGTGTTGCTGCTAGAAATTTAGATTAAAATTAAATGAATTAATTTGAAGTTTGAAAGATATGTGGGGCTAATTTGACCAGAATGATTGGCTGAGCTGATGATGAGAAATGCCAGAAATAATTGTGTTAAAACCATATCATACATTTCTTTTCACAATCACAAAGAAATTGGAGATTTAGTAAGAGTTCAATTAGACCTTGTTCATTCAAAGAAATTTGATTTCGTGAGTCAAAATTTAGCATTCAACTTAACTATTTCAATGATAATTCTATAAAAATAGAGACATAATCATAAACCGGAGCTAGATGCTGTATTGTTGTTTTGCAAAACAACAATTATGAGCTCTATAGAAACAATTAATAGACCGTTTTAATTAGAGCTCTAGTTAAAAATAAGGTAAACAGAACATTTTGTGACCAAAAAGTAAAATTAGAAGTAAAAGACCCAATCACTTGGGACTCTGTTTGATATGAGCATACTCTGATATTGATAATGGGCACTGCATAATGGAAAAGTGAAGACACCTCAGTTGATGGAGACATCTTTGTCTATTGCTAGGATAGCAGGTGTTAATTAACCAAAATCTTGACGTGCTCAAAATATCATCCATATTTGGTGTTAGAATAATAATAATAATTATTATTATTTGCACAAGGAAAACTATGAAGAAACAAAATGAAAAAACCAAAAGAAATCAGGCGTGTCAGGTAAATAATGAGAATATCCTTGAATTGGGGGAGGCCCTTACGTGAAATGAAAAAGCACCAACATCATTTTTATTCTTCATGCAGTTTCATGTAGCTAGGTGGCATTATCATTATTTTTTCCCATTTTATCAATTTAATTTCTGTATTTATCAAAGCATGCATGCACACTTGTTAACCGTGTCAGCATCAAACTTAAAAACGATTCTCTTTATCCTCCAAGTGATTAGTTTTAAAAGCTTGGGTTATAAAATAACTAAATATCCTTCATCATTATGTTACTCTGAATGTTGAACATTTTCAAATTCAAAATTTCTTTGAAATAGTTTGGGAGATTGATGGAATAATACAATCGGATGCATATAACTCTAACCTGTACATGTATATACTGTTCAATTACAGCTTATAAATGACACACGGTTTGCAAATTTTGTTTCTAACCAAACCCCAGGTCAATATAATGACTCTATTCTAACTTGTTGGGACATAAAGGTGATTTGGATCATAATGTTTAACTGCTAGTCTCATATAGAAGTAACAGTAATTTTGAAGTAAAAGGAAGTAATTAGTGATACATGGTCTTTTAGAGGAAGTTTTGGTAGTCTGTCTCTGCCGACATGTAAAACTAACATCACCATCATCATATAGGTGGTCTCCTTGACTTTCAATTTACGAGTATTAGTAGACATTATATCAATGATAATTCAGCATAATCAACAATACAGAAGCTTCTCGTTAGTATAAAGACGGGTACGTGGAATGTATTATTTAAAATGAAAAGAAAAAGTATACAAAATCTAGCAATACAATAGAACTGTATAAGAGGAGTGAATAAACTAAATTTGAGTAGTAGAGAAAGGTTGGGGGAAGGCAATGATGAAAATTTGTGAGTTTAGAATCAAAATTTTGCAGTTTTAAGGGGTTGAAATGATGTAGAATGTATGTCGTCATCAATAAATCTTATGGTTGGCTGGCAGCCACCATAATGACCACAATATCTACCTCTTTGTGATGCACGCGCACTACCAAACTCAAAACACTATCTCACAAGCCCACACTTAAGTTCTCTCACACGCAAGGCAAAACCAACCAACCACACGCGCACGCACACAAAAACGTTAACATTGGTTCTTGCAAATGCAGTCACTCCCTTGCATAATATCCATCGTTCGTACACACATAAAAGATAAAAATGGTCAACCTCTTTGTTCAATCAAATCAAATCTTGTTTAAAAAGTCTCAAAACATAAACTCATCCAAATCTCCCACCTTTTCCACATCCAAGTTTCAGGCAAAATCTCATCAGCCATATCCTACAATCGGTAGTTGGCAAGGATCAACTTTGGTAATTTCAAGAGACAAAGAAAAAGATTTTTTTTTTTCCCCAAAAAGGAGTGAAAGGCTTGGAGTTGAAACCCATCTTAATCTTAAAGTTTGGTCCCACTAAAAGTAGTCACCTTTCTAAAATCTAAGCCCCAAGACAAGGCCAAACGCCACATACACATCTTCTTCACCCTCCACCTCATTCCCTAGCTAGCCCAAATCATGATAATAATGCAAACCCCAAACCCATGATTGGTCCCACTATGTGCCCCCAAGACAACCACCGTGGACGACCCCACAAGACTACATCATCTGATTAAACATGTGTCCCAACTTGAAGGCACAACAAGGTCCATCTTTGTTTCAAGTGTTGATGAGATTTGAGGGACATGCTGCCCCCACTCAGTCCCTTAACTGCAAGACAATGGCATAAATTGGCAAGGAAACAAGCGGGCTTTAGCCGCCATACTTGCTTGCATGCGCAAAGTTCAGCATACATGAAGCCAATTGCCACAAATAAGTGATGCAAATTCATTTTACACTACTAATGAGCATCACTGTACCGTGCGCACAAAATTTGGCAAAATGCTTCAACACGACCCCACCACGCTGCAACTCAAAATTTAGAAAGGCTTCCCTTATAATATTCATATATATGTTTAGTGCATGCCTCAAGAGTCCTAGAAGACATGAAAGTGGTTGAATATGCTTCATTCGATCATTTTTTTTTTCAACTAATTAAAAAAAATCTTTTGTATCTCAGGCTTTTATTTTGTTGGCTAGCTAATAGCTACAGCTTAATTGGCGTGGATCTGATGCGTTTTATTATTCTTTTCCTTTCACATTTCCATCCTCCTCTACAAACGTGATGTGTCGTGCAAGATAACCAGGAGTTTAATCCTGTGTACTCAATAGTATATTGAATGAAACAAACAAATTAACATGAACATAACGTTCTATTAATTCTTTAATAGTACCCCACCTCAGGTCTTAATAGATAATTGTGAGACTAAGATATAGCAGTTCTGATCATAGTAGAATCTTGATGATTGTATGAACATGCTTCCGAAAAGTTTAGGATAAGGGCATGATTAGTAATAACATTAATTTTAGAGTTTTTATTGTTTTTTTCATATTGGTGTCATAAAAAAGTTTTAATTTTTAAAGTAAATTAATTCAAATACGTAAATAAATATTTATTTAATATTTAGTTTCTATATATACAACAACTTTTTGTTTTAGTTACTGTACTTAAAAATTCTACAATATTTTAATGCATATACAATCAATTTATTTTAATGTTTTATCCTTAATATATCTATTTTAGAATGGTTTTACACTATTAAAAAAAAAACTGTAGCCAAGAGTGGAAGAATAAGTGCTTGTTTGTATAGTTTTATAAAACTGTTTTAAGTATTTTAGTATTTAAAATCTTGTTTGGGTAGTTTTTTTTAATACCGTTTTAAAAAATAGTTCTAATTTTTTAGTTTTAAAAACTAAAAAAACAGAAATAAAAAATAGTTTTACTTTTCAGTTATCTATTTTTATTTTAAAAACTCAAGATATAATCAAAATATGTTATCTTTTGTTTTTAATTAATAAAATTTTAATAAATATGAATAAGTTTTTCAATTTTTATATATTCAAAACAGTTTTCAAATAACACTTACTAAATTTTTTTTTTTTTTTTCAAAAATAATTTTTGAAAACGATTTTTAAAAACTTTTAAAAAATAAATACCAAAACCAAGCCAAGCCCTAAGAAATTACTTACATAGATATTAATAATATAAAGCTTTTCTAAGTATTGAAATTAAAATGAACAAAGTGACAGATATATGGAGACCAAATGATTAATTAAATCTAAATAAATATATATTTATTAAAGATGATTCTTGTGAAGGATGTGATGGCTCCCACAAGAATCATTCCTGGCAGGTGTGCTAGATTTTTTTGAAACAAACAAGACATAAGACATGTTCTGAACTTTTAAGTGGCCAATCTCTTGAAAATAGAAAATCCCCAACAAATAAAATATACAGAGAAATCAATGTAAAAATTATAAATTGATTCCTTGAAATGTCTATGTGAGACCTCGAGCCCTGCCAATGCCAGAGCAAAATCTATAACAGGTGGAGATACTAGATTGGCATACATACATAATATGATCCCATCCCATACACGCCACACGTACATCATTCCTCTTGTGCTTTAACCAAATCAAATCTTCTCCACCTCTCAATTTGAAAACAATTGTCTTTGTGTCTATTATTCTAATTTCTTGAAATATTCAACTCTCTGTTGATTGCTCTTGCAGGCATCATTCTGCTGCGTGACTAGTTCGCTGCATCTCTCTTTTTTGTCTGTCAGCTGTCTTATGCGCTTACTTTACCGTACAATGCAAGTTTCGTATACAGGCAAATCCTACCCCATCATACTCTCTTTCAACTCACTGCACAACCATCCTACTATTTTCACTAAATTTCATGTGTACTATATATCTTCACAGTTCCAGCATATTACTATCAAATATGAAAACTTGTTACATTGATAATCTTCATAAAAATTCATTAATAACAGTATTTAATAAAAAAATCTGTTTCTTTTTTCTTTTGAAATGGACTATAGATATCCTTGTTATCGATCAAGGTAGAATCAATGTGAATAACTAATTTCTTTCTAAATGTAGTTAAAATAGAATATTTCAATTCAAGATTATTGACTAATGTAGAATAATCTAACATTCTGGACACTCAAGGGCTGGTGTGACAGTAGGCGATCCGTATAAACAAAATATAGATAGAATAACGATATATATATATATATATATATATATATATATATATATATATTCTTTTAATTTATACACCTTAATTATTAACACTTCTTATTTTTTCTATTTTTCTTGTCCTATCATATTATAAATCCTATCATATCTATATATTTTTCACATTTTTTTTAACATATAAGGTGTACATATGTCATTTCTCATATGTAGATATTACACGAGCTTGACTATAGTGGGTATAGGATGACAAAATATACTTATACCTTATATCTTATGAGTACTCGCCGAATACCTTCAAGTGAAACGGATAAATATTCGCAATTTGGATACACACACGTTTAAATCCCCAAAAATTATGTGGATGTAGAGTTGAGTATGAGTACTATGGTACCCAACCTGCCTAACCAACACTATATGTTTTTTTATAAGCCAAACATTTTATAAATGAGTAAGAAAGTACAATAAGTGTTTTCCTCAAATTTGACAAACTACAATTAATAAAAGGCATTGCAAATCCTAACTAGGTAGATAACCTACTCACCTAATACAGAAATATGAATTCATAATCCACTCTGCAAGAGTATGAATTGTTAATTGTGATACTCTACACTATTTTTAAGAATTTATCTGAGTAGCAAGAACAATTTGATGGACCTCTGATGCACTTCTTGAAAACATAGTCACATTTCTTTCTTTCCAAATATGCCAGAGCGCGATACCCCACACAAAAGACCATGTTTTCTTTTTCTCCAAGGTACCCCTACTAAACCCAGAAATTTACGGGCATGGTTATGAAACAATATTGGAAGTAATGCTGTGAACACCCCCATATGCTGATGACATAAGGTATAGATTGGGCTTGTTAACTATCCACACTTACCCATCCCGCACTCTCTTTGACAAAAGTACCCTTCCCATTTGATTTTGTAAATCAACCAACAACTCAAACTCTTGTGCAAATAACCTTCTTTGCCAACCCAAATTCCATTGATTGCCCTCAATGTCCCACATATCTTTCACAGAAGCATCTTAGTGTATTGCTACCCCATAAAGTCTCGGATATGCCTCCTGAAGGCATTAACCCCCCACCTATATCTCCTTCCAGAATGCTACATGACCTTCATCCCTAATACTTCGGCTAATATGACGAGACCACAAACTTGAATCCCTTAATCCCCCTATCATTACAGAGTACAAGTCCATCCACCATCTGTAACAATGAGAACCTTTATATTCCCAAGACCTATCATCGCTCACATACTTAGCTTTCAAAAGCTTAATCTAGAAACTCTCTTGATCAACCTGCATACGCTATTTCCACTTCCCAAGTAACGCCATATAAAATTTCCTTAAATCTTTCAACCCCAATCCTCCCTCCTCCTTCCTCCAACACATTTTCTCCCAAGACACCAAGCTACCTTCCTGTTTGTATCATCTCCTCTCTATAAGAATTTAGAAAAAAAAGGATCGAATTGAGATATAATACCTTTAATTGCCTTAAAGAATGCAAGAAAGTAAGTTGAAAGAGTCGACAACATTGCCTCAGTGAGTACCACCCTTCCAGCTAGAGTAATGTGACTGTTCTCAAAGTCCGTCAATCTCTTGTGCACCACATCCACTACTGACCTCCATATGTCCAATTTATAGGGATTGACTCCAATAGGAAGTCCCAAGTACTTAAAAGAAAAACTCCTCACTTTGTAATTCAACCAATTTGATGTTCTGTGTAACCATGTCTCATTCACATTTACACCAATAATCTGGTTTTATTGAAATTTACCTTATGTCTTAAGATCAGCTAAAAAATTTGTAACACTCTTTACCATCACCACTGATTCCCTATCCATCCTTGACATTGATAGTGTATCATTTGCAAACTGAAGATGTGATACACCAAACTCCTTCTTCCTTACTAAGTATCCCTTCCATCATCCACACTTTACTATAGAGTGCAACAACTAACTGAGCCTTTCAGCTGCAATGAGAAACAGAAAAGGTGAGAGTATATCACCTTGTCTGAGTCTCCTCCTAATCCCAAACTCCTATATGGGATTGCCATTCAGTAGGACAAAAATTGTTGTCGATCATACACATTCCTTGATCTAGCTAATCCATTTACCCCAAAACCCCATACAAGTTATTGTCTTCCACAAATACTGCCAATTTACTGAGAGCATATGCCTTTTCAAAGTCAACCTTCATGCACACCAAACCCTATTTTCTCCTATGTGCATCTTCCACCACTTCATTGGCTATAAGAATTCTATCCAGAATTTTCTTCCCTTTAATAAAATTGATTGGTTTTTTGAGATGACATGTTTAATTACTCCTCCAACCTTCTAGCCAATACCTTTACTAGCATCTAATACATACACCCACAATGGATATGCGTTAGAGTTTTTAGGAATAAGAGCAATAAAGGAATAATTTAAACCCTTAACTAACTTACCGTTGGCATGAAACTCTTCAAAGAACCCCATAAAATCATCCTTAACCAAATGTCAAAACTCCTTCAAGAATAGAAATTTCAGTCCATTTGGACCTGAGCTCTTAAAATTGTCACAACTCCACACTACCTTTTTAACTTCTTCCTTTGAAAACTCCTTGGTCAACCCTGTTTAAGCCTTTTCTGATAGTTTTTTGAAAAGTCTAACATCCACAGTCGGCCTATAACAATCTTGATCCTGAAAATGCCATTTAAAATGCTTCATGATCCTCTTTTTGAACCTACCCACTTCCTTTACTTCCTCCCCTTCAAATGTCAGGCTCAAAATTTTACTAACTTTTAGACGCTTCGCCAACGTTCGATGAAAGAATTTAGAATTGGTATCACCTCTCCTCAGCAATTGAACTCGCGATTCTTGACTAGTTAAGGAGCATTTTCTCTCAATCCATTGATGCATATTCGCCAAATGTTTCACTTTTTCACTTCTAGCATGTTCATCTGACTCCTCCTCTTCCTTCGAGGTTCAACAATATTCTTATAAATATCCCCAAACACCTCCAAATTCCAACCCTTCAACTTACCTTTGATTAGTTTTATTTTCTTTTTCAGAAAAAAAAATGTCTTTCTTCCCTTAATTGATAGTTTTTTCCCCTCATTTTCAACAAATGAGTGAAACCTCTTATACTCAAACCAACAATTCAAAACCCTAAACAGTTTAGGCCCTCAATCTAACTCCCCCTCGACCAGCATTATCAGACAATTATCTGACACACTCCTCTTCAAACCCTATTGTTCCACCTTACCCTATTCCATTAAGAATTCCTCTGAGAGCAAAAATCTATCCAGGCAACTTGTAATCTTCCCATAATTTCTAAACCAAGTGAATTTCCATCCACCCATAGATAAGTCCACCAATTTTCCATCTTCAATAAACTTAATAAATAGGGTCATCTCTTACAACATTTGATTAAGCTCCACCCCCTACCTTTCCTCTCTGCACGTAATAGAGTTGAAGTCCTTTATACTACACCAGCACCCCCCACCACCTCTGATCTCCATACACTGAGTATTGTCCTCCCAACATTGGCGCTTGCCATCTAAATCACAAGTAGCATACATGGTCATTGGTGCCAAAACTTTCTCGCCTACCATCTAACCCGCACTATATATATATATATATTATAATATAAATTACTATACATTTATTTTATTTAATGTGTTAAATGATAAACAATCACCACTTATTTATTTATTTAATGCCAAAGTTTAATCTTTTTTGTTAAATAATTATAATTTAAATCTTATGATTTGTTTTGTTGAGTTATTATTAGTTAATTTTGATAATGTTTATGTTTAATGTTACATTGGTTGTTGATTTATTTTTCATATTATGTTTATTTTTGTGTCTATGATATTGACAAATTATCTTTATAAATAATAAAAATGTGAGTTGCGAGTGCAGATATGAGTATATAGATATGCAATAGGTATGAAGATAAAGATCAAACTTGTTACCCACAGATATATGAGATCATGTCCAAATGTAGGTATGGAGATGTGTATTATAGTATCTAAAAAGGTTGTACCATGATTGGTTCATTGAATATGTTTTTTAAGATAGATGTTAACACTAGTTAGAAATTAAATTTAGCTTGATCTAATTTGTTAAAAGACTCTTATTTTGTTTTTTATTAATTGTGATGAAAGTAAATTACTCACTTTTTTTTCTGTTATAAGAAAAAATCACACATTAAAGTAAATCTTAACTACTCTCACTTTATTTAATGATATTATTTTCAAATGTCCTTCCTTTAATATTCGATTATTTGTATGTACGGTTATTGTTTATTCTCAGTTTTTTTTATATATAAAGACGTATAATTTAAAAAATATTATAAAATTAATAAAATTTAATATAATCAACTCAATTTCTTAGTATTCTGTAAGATCCTTTTTCTTTTTTTTATAATAGAGAACAAACAGAGAGTATACCTTAAACTTGTACTTTTAAAATTTAAAATAACTCGATAGAATTTGATCTTAAATTGGTAAAATATTCTTTCAGATTATGGATACTGGAATGTGGACACATTTGTTTTTCCACTCATTATAAGTTAACATATTTAAGAACTAATATAGAATTACTAATGATTTAATGAAACAGTAAGGTGGTACAGATTCACTTTTGAAGGATTAATGATGTGCTAAAAATAAACTTTTTACCTGTAATGTTATTTGAATTTGACATCCCGAAAAAGAGATATGGTGGCACTCGAGTGGATGACATGCAAGATGCTAAAACTGCATCTCATTGACGTAACTTTGGGATGCTTAAGACTTGGGAAGATCTCGTGCCTTGTAAACATCTGAGTTTCATTTTCATTTTGCAAGCATGTATTGTTGGAATCATTATGAGCTCCATTCTTTAGACTTTCAAAATTCTTGTGCCAATTCCTCTATTGCCCACATTTTGCCTAGCTTATCCAACTCTTAATTTTAAAGTTTTTTTTTTATTTATACTTAAATGTTATAGACATTCGTTAATAGCCAATAATATATTCTTTATTAATAACTTTTTAATTTTTTATAGATGAATCGTCTGAAAAGCGCAGTTGACACATGCTTTTAATGACTTGGGTTCTAGAGATTTAAAATCATACTTACTTTTAAAAATTACAATTATAAACAATATATAATTATCTGGCATGCTATATGTAATTTTAATTTTTTTATCAGATTTTATCTCAAATAAATAACGTAACAGTTAAATCACAAGTCAAAACTACAGTTTGACTACCAAATAAATAATTTTCAAAAAAGTTATTTTAATAAATAATTTATAAAAATAACTGGTCAATCATCCTTTTATCTGACATATATATTTACAAAAAGTTCTTTAGATGCAGATAAAAATTAGCTACAGAACTACGGTATTATCTTAAGAACTTTTTAAAGCATTTTCCAGTCAAAATATGATAATTAGTGAGGGGCAATCAACTTTTAGTGTCCAGATTTATTATGGGGTAAATTTCAATTTTAATATAAAAAATACTTAAAATACATACAAGTAGGTTTGTTCTTATATCACCCTCCTCAATCATGACAGAATCTCACAAAGCTGGAGACAATGATAGCCATTTTTCTTACAAAAAATTAGCTATTTAATTTGCTTGCTGGAACAAAGGTCTTGAGCATTAATTACTCTCAATCTTAATAATAATAATTGATTAAATATTAACCTAACTCTAATTAGTTAAATTAATCATTTTCAGTTGAACCAGGCTATGAATACCATATACTACTGACACCAATGGAAGCTGACAAATGCTGACATAAAGATGATGTCATTCGAAACGTTGAATATTTGGACTTTGTTGCTTATCACATCACAATTCCGGTGTGAATTTTTTAAATTAACTAAAAAATAGTTAATTTGTAATTATTTTCTATTAAAACTATTTAATCCTAGTTACTTAATTTGTAGCTAATAAAAATATTAAAACGTAGCATGTAGCTAATTAATTAGGAAAAATAATCCTAATTAGTTAATTCGTAGTTAATTTTTAAAAAGTTGTAACTATTTTCTAGTTAATTTATAGTAATGTTGAATTTTTATTAGAAAAATGAAACAAAAGCTATTACATAGTTAATCAGCTTTAAAATAACTATTACATTTATAGTAAATCTTAAAAATTCTTGTAGTGTAGTTAATCTAATTTAAATGTTGTAAGAAGAAAAGTGAGAGGAACGAGTATTATAATATGAGATTTTTTTTTTTTAATTTAAAGGTGTTAAATTGAAAGTTTAAAATAATTTTATATCATTATTTATTTTAAATCACATCTTAAATAACTTTTAAAATTGTAAAATTAACAGACTTATTTTTCAACTTTAAATCATCATTTAAATGACATTTTTGTATTTCTTTTTTTTTTTATCAATTTTGGTATACGTACGTTTGCATTATACTGATTTAACCCAATGGACTAATCGAATTAAACAAGACATAATCTCTTATCTGATTAATACTTTTGGAAATGCTATGCGAGTTCAAAGACTTTTTCGCTTTGGATTATAGAGTTATTCCCTTTGATTTCATAAAAAAATTATTAAAAATATTGTATTTAAAAAAAGGAAAACAAAACAATGAATTAAGCAATTCCAAAACCTATACATCGATGCTAATAACACACTCCTGAAGATTTTTTTTTAAGCACACTATTTATCATTGGTTAATATTGTTCTTATTTTGCAGTTTCAATGAAATTTCAACTAATAGTTAAATGTATATTAAAAAGAGTGTGTTGCTAGTCATTTTCATTTAAAAATTTTAACTCTAATAAAAAAATTATCTAAGTGGTTGTTAGGATGATTTCATGGTAAGTGCACAAATAGTATACAAGTAGTAAAATAGGAGTATTGAGTATCGTATCCATAGATATTGGTGTTGTATTAGAAAAATTTTACCAAATTAACTAACTAAGTAGTTTATGAACATAAAACAATAAAAACATGAACTTTAAGTGAGATTTTGATTGTGAACAAGGTAATAAATTAAATTTTAAAGTAAAAAAACTAATCTTTTTGTGATTTTATGTAAAAAGAAAGTTGAAACAACAAATATTTTTCAATAACAAATGTATTGTAGGGGTTATACTTCACCAAATGTCACTCTCTTCTCAATTTTAAAGTACAATATGTATTTTTGTACAAATCAATGTTAAAATCAGTTACCTAATACTTTTTTAGCCCTAATCCCTTCGGTGAAAAAAACCTTAGTTCCTTCATTAAGTCTTGATCCCTCACAAACTTAATAAATGAACTAACTTTATGTCTTGTGACTTCAAGATAATCAATGAACTATGTTCTGTTCCTAGCAACAAAACTCAATGAGTGTTTTGCTTCAAATCAAAACAATGAAAGTGTTTCCCAACTATAATCATGTCAAACTAATAAGTTTATGGTTGAACACTCCACTACAAGCATTAAGCATAGAAGCAAATACCAACATTGAAGATAACCAAAAAATACATACATATCATATCAAAAGATACAAGAGAGTTTAAGTTTGGTTACATCTAACCCTAACAATGGAGAAAACTAGCTACTCATGGCCATGAGTAGCACCACAATACATGAAGAAATGGAAGATAAAGCAAAAGATGAAGAAAGGAATGAACTTTTGTGCCTTAGAACAACAATGTGTCATCCAAAAATATCTCACCCTCTCATAAATGGTCATTTTCTCCTTTTATAGGTGAGAAACCTTCCAGTTTAAGTGACGTCTGGCTTAGCCACTTTTAGGTGGCTTCAAGCAAAAAATATACTAGTTTGCTTTCTATTTGATTTTTTGCTTAGCTGCTCGAGGATGGCTTAAAGGAAAATTTTTTAAAAAATTTTTGACAACTTGATTTTTCTTCCAATTCAACAGTGGACTTCAATCATGATTTCTATACCAAAAAGTGCACAAAATGAGTAGATATAACCTAAAAACTAATTTAACTAATTGAAGTTTAAACTAATCACAAACTAGAATTAAATTGAGGAAAACATCACTTACTAACTTAGAAAAGTAAGATAATTGTCTAATAAATGATACAAAAATTAAGTACTTTAGGCAATTATTAGTTGTTTTGCTCAAACATGATGACGTTGACAGACTGATTGACCTAAGTAGGTCATTTCTTAAAAATAATTACCTAAATGGTTTTGTTTAAAAAAAAATACAAGGTGAGTATCAGGGTGAGTCTGTTTTGTGATTTGATTTGGTTAAACTGCAACTCACAATTGTGATTTATGTGTCACGTTAACTGTGTGCTTACATGGTGTCCAAGGTAGCAAAAATGCATGAAAAAACTAAGTCCCACTTACAGTTTTGACCAGTCAACTACAAAACTGCAGTACTCACAAGGAAGCCACATAAACACATAGTTGACGTGACACCTAAACTACAATTGCAAGTTGCAGTTTGACCAAGTCAAACCACAAAATAGACCATCCTGATAAATTTTTTTTTCAATAGACCCATTTAGATAATTATTTTTAAAAAATGACCTATTTAAGTCAATCAGTTGAAGTTGACAAGATGAAACATAAAATTGCATATAGATGAATAGGAAAAATCCATATTTAGTGAGTAGTAAAATATTCTTCTATACAATTACATATATGATATATGTTTTGATTACACTTCTCAACAATAATTAGTTAGATAATATGATCATTTGTTAATTTTTTTTATAACTAACTTCTTCTTAGTTAGTTAATTTCTTTATTTCTTTTAGGTTTACATAAGTTTTTTGTCCCTAACATTTCATCAAAAATTACTTTTATTCCTTAAAATTCAAAAATATTTTTTTAGCCTCTGATTCACTTTTAGTCTTTCTTCTCCAGTTAATCCGTAAAAAAATTGCTGACATGAAACAAATTTTTGTACTTGCGAATCATTCTACTTCTCAACTCTAATATCCTCAATCTTCAATTTCATGTGTCACACAACCAAATACACCAGAACTTATAAATGAACAACGTTAATACAAAAAAAATAAATTTCAAGACTAAAAAAAATATTTTTAAATTTTAAGTATCAAAAGTGATTTTTGATGAAACTTTAGGGACAAAAAACTTACTTAAATCTTTCTTTTATAAGTTATATTATGGTATTAGAGCTTTTCATGTAGAGCTCTATCATGCACTCCCTACCTACTTTGTCAACAATGAGTGAGACGAATTAGTAAACACTCAACATGCATAATTTTCTATATCTTCACTCAAGTAAAAATCCTACAATTGTTCTAGTTTTCCCTATTCTAGATTCCAACAATTATCACTCGGGGAACAAATCTATTTTTACTAGTCTTAATGCTAAGAAGAAGTAAAATTTATAGATGAAAGTGTTTCCAAGCCACCAAAACCACACGAGATGTATCCTACATGACGTCATTGTAATCACATGATTATTTCCTAGATTGTTCCCTTAGTGTCAATGTTAATTCGCCAAACCATTTTATAGATAGATAAAGTTGATGAAGTATGACGTGCTTTGAAATTGCAGTTCTCACAAGGAAGCCTCCTTCGCATCTCAGATTGTCAGCACAAAGCATCATCAATGAAGTATAGGGATCTCTCTGTCACTGAGTTCTTTCCAAAATATGCATTATTTGGGATGAGGTAGAAAATTTTAGACCAGATCCAACTTCTTCTTGTACCAAGAAGTATTCTTGTACATTTTTTACCTCTATTGTGCAACATAAACTCAAGGAACAAGCCATGCAATTCTTACATGGTTTGAACAAGTATTATAGCAATGGGAAATCACATGTTTTACTTATAGATCCGATGCCTACAATTTTGAAGATCTTTTCTTATGTTGCGCAACAAGAACGATAATTATTAGGTGACAATTTTATGATTAATATTAATGTTGATCCCAAAGTGAACATGATTAATGCCTATGAAATCATCTTTCTCTATTTTTAACTTTTGTCAACAATCTGGAGACATTGGGAATGTATGTTATAGAACACATGGTTTTTTCTTCAAATTATGAAGGAAAGAATAAGGAGTTCACAACAAAGGCGAGAAGACTTGCACTCATTGTGGTAACATTAGACATACCATCGACGTATGTTATAGGAAACATGGTTTCTCCCTAGGTCACACAAATTCTATAACGAAAAGAACACCACTAATAACATAGTGCCAAGTGATAGCAAGGTCACTAATGAGTAGAATAAGGAGTCTCAAAAGATTAATTTTACATCCAATATTTGTCACTATACCAAACAAAAGAAATTTCTCTTTACTTCCAACCTTTTGCATGCATATAATTCCTTTGATTTATAGCATATGAACATTCAGGGTCCATGCTTAAAAGTTTTCATGTTTAACCATCGTTATTTCCTCAACATCATATATGATCACTCTTGTTTTACCCATATTTATTTTATACATACAAAATTTAAAACTCATTCTCCCATTGTAAATTTAATTGCATTCGTCAAAACCCAATTTGATAAAAAGATTAAAATCATTTGAAATGACAATGAATATGAATTTCTCATGCACAATTTCTTTGTATTTAAAGGAATAACTCATCAAACATCTTGTATTGAAACTTTGTAACTGAATGACATCATCTAACATAAACATCAATATTTTTTAAATGTTACATGAGTCCTTTCTATTTCAATCTAATCTCCCGCAAAGTTTTTTAGTACGTGTTTTACAATATCCCATACTACATATGTAATTAATTGCATTCTAACACCCTTTTTAAATAACATCTCTTATGAAACATTACATGGTAGTCCAAACAACATATCCACTTTTTGAATTTTTTTATGCCTATGTTATATTATCATCCTAAAGACACATAGATAGAAACTTGATTCATGAACTCATCCTCATGCTTCCCTTAGCTTCAAACCCCACACCAAAGATACCTTATATTTAATCTACATTCTCATAATCTCATTTTCTCATACAACATCACATTTTATGAAGACAATTTCTCCTACCTTTTTACAAATACTTACATCACTAGTTCCTCTCCCCCTCCTCTTCTTCCATATGATAATACATACACTGAAACTACTCTTCACCTCCCACCAATACTTCATATTTCCCAACCAATATAGACTCTTCAGTAACAAGTTTATACATTTACGCAGTTATCCTCATTGTTAAAGAATTTATTATTTGAATATTTGGCCGCTTTAAGATGCTCATTATTAATCTCTTTATTATTTTATGCTCATTGCTATAGAATTCAAAGTATAAATCTTAATTTGATGGGAAATATTATGAAAAAAAAAAATGTGATTAAGTTTCCTCATGGGCATGAATCTTAAAAAGGTAGCATTATCTATGTCTAGAAACTCTCAATCCCTAAGTCTTGATTTTTAACTGTTGAGTTGTTTTGGAGCCAAATGTTTACTTTTTTAATTATATGGCAAAATCAGAGTACCTAGACTTTTTAATTAATGTAGAAAACAACTACTCATAAAGTGGCTACTAGGTTTGTTTTAAAAATATTATATTATATTAAATAGGCATGCGCATGTTATCAATTAGAAATCCTAAATTGAAATCATAACATGAACTCTGATTTTATTTATTTTTGTTCTGTTTGTTTGATCTATTGGAACCCTTTAGCTGATAGCTGTCTCAAAATGTATCGCATGCATTAGAAGCCATGGCCTTTTGCGATGAACTCTTTTTCCCTGCAAAGATTCTGTATGTCCCAACCTAAACATAAGTAGGATTAAGAAATTAATCTACATTATGTATATAAATTAGTGTATTGGGAAATCAAATGGTAAATATAAAAGGGGACAAGAATCTTCTAGTATACCATTAAGAATTGTTTATAGCTGTCTGTAAGGATTGATACTGAGATTAGGAAAGGAGTGAATCTTGATATAGATATTATATAATTCTAATAAAGTTGTTGTGTTATGAGTATATTACATATACATAACGTGACGTAAATAATGCTTGTATGCTGCTGGGGTCACGGACTCAGTTTACAACAACGGATTGATTAAGATAAGAATAAAAGCATTCAACTAAACATAGCTGCTTCAATTAGACATTGTTGCCACACTCATTAACCAAGATATCAGATTACTTAGAGAGTTTTATTCCGACTCCACCACCTATATTAATTAATGGAACGTCTGATGTAGTAACAAATATAGGGGGATTCAGCATAGGAATTAGAACATTTTGTGTGCCTGTATGTATTTTAAATTCTATTTAAATAACTGTCTATTCTTTTGTAAAGCGTTATTTAATAAAAGGGAAGAAATAAGAGAGAACGGTAGAGAGAGTGAGGGGGAGGGGGAGGGGAACTTAGAATGATGGAAAATGGCATTGCAGGTTGTGAGGGGTCAAGAAAAGACCTAACAACATTCTATTTTTCTCATTTCCATGATAATTTTGGTGAGAAAGCTCAGCATAGGATATTTAGTAGGTGGGGAGAGGTTGGTGAAGTATTCTTAAGACGACATCTTAGGAAGCATGTGGCTCGGTTCGACTTTGTTCGATTCTTTGAAGTTATGAATCAAGAAGGTTAGAGCAGGAGCTCGATCAAATATATATCGGGAATATGAAGCTTAGGGTGAATCTACCCTTGTTACAACCGATATAATTTGGTGTGAACAACACAGGGTCCTCCTAAAATAAAGTCGGAAAGTTTCCTGCATTGGGTGATTGCGAAGGAAGGATCTCCCAGAGTGCGGCAAAAGGAACATGATACTGTTAAGCAGAGCAATGCAAGGAATGTAAAGTTTGAATGAGTGGTAGAGGAGACTAATTATGAGTGGCTCAAACGGTGTGCAGTAGGCAAGCTCAAGGACTCGAAACAATTGCCTAATGTAGAGGAAGGATTTTACATGCAAGGTTTGTCTCTGTAAAAGTGAAATCTCTTGGGGTGATATGGTGTTTTTCTGAGGTTTAGAGGAAGTGGATAATGAAGATCTACTTGCATCAGAAGATAAGTGGTGATCAGAAATGTTTGTTTCCACTTAGACCTGGGAATTAACACGTATATCTAATATTACATGTCTGTTAATGTTATCTTCTTTGAAGATTTTTCCTTCTACTCATCCTCCATATTCAACTCCATTTTCATCCAAGAGGTACTGACCATTTCCATTTCTAATCCAGAAATTGTCATCTCTCTAGACATCTCTTCTCAATTTGACCATACAAATATTCGCCCAACTTCTAACTTCACTGAAATCGATCATTCGCCTTTTGTTACTACTTTAGGCATGACACTAAAAGCTAGCCCCGTAGTACCTGATAACTCTCGTGGTTCATGTCCCTCTCCATTTGCTTCTTGTACAACGACTCCAAAGTCTCCTTCTATGGCCAATGACAACTCTGGTTGGCGTATTGCCCTTCAAAAAGGTATATGCTCCTGTCAGAACCTACATCCTATTTACAATTTTTTTAATTATCATTGTTTGTCTCCTTCCTATTGTTCCTTTATAAATTCCTTACCGTCCATCACTATTCCTAATAATGTTTGTGAAACAATTGATCACCCTAGATGGCGACCAACCATGATTGATGAAATACAGATCCTTGATCACAATAGTAGATGAGAGTTGGTTCATCTTCCTCCTAGGAAGAAAGTTGTTGGTTATAGATGAATCTATGCTATTAAAGTTGGTCCAAATGATGAAATTGAACACCTTAAAGCTCATTTGATAGTCAAAGGTTACACTCAGATCTATGAACTTGATTATGGAGATATTTCTTACCGGTCTTAACTATATTAGATGAGTGTTAAAAATATATTCCTTTATGGTGAGTTAGATGAGGACACTTACATTGAGCAACCTCTTGGTTTTGTTGCTTAGGGGGAATCTAGTCTAGTGTGTAAACTTCAACGATCTCTCTATGGTCTTAAATAGTCTCTAAGGGCTTGATTTGGAAAATTCAGCAATGTTGTCCAAGGTTTTGGGAGGAAAAGGCATGAAACGGATAACTCTGTCTTCCACTATCATAAATCTTTTGGCAAATGTATTTATTTGGTTGTTTATGTTGATGGTATTGTCATTATAAGGAATGATGAAGTCACAACATCTCAACTAAAGCAACATTTATGCAATTACTTTCAAACAAAAGATCTTGGTCATCTAAAATATTTTCTTATAATAGAAGTAGCACAATCTAAAGAAGACATTGTAGTTTCTCAGAGGAAGTATGCCTTGGATCTTTTGAAGGAAACCAAAATATCTAATTGTAAGTCAGTTAACAGTCCTATGGACTCATACAAGGAGTTAGTGGCTGATATAGGAGACTTATACTCAGATAAAAAAAAAGTATAGAATGCTGGTTGGGAAGCTCATATATCTCACTATTACTAGGCTAAATATTTCCTTTGTAGTTGGAGTTGAGTCAGTTCATGAATTCACCTTGTATTGATAATTGGAATGGAGTAACGCGTATTCTCATATACATAAGAAGGCTCCAGCTCAAGGTATGTTGTATGAGGATAAAGGAAATAGCCAAATTGTTGGATATTGTGATGCTGATTGGGCAGAATCCGATATAGATCGATGTTCTACTACTAGTTATTGTATATACCTTGGTGGTAACCTTATCTCATGGAAGAGTAAGAAACAGAATACTGTTTCTTGATCTACTGCAGAAGCTGAATATAGATTTATAGTCCTAGCTACATGTGAGTTGGTACGGCTTAAACAACTCATACAAGAATTGAAATTCTATGAAATTTCTCCAATGCAACTTTACTGTGATAATCAGGCAGCTCTCTACATTACTTCCAATCCTGTATTTCATGAAAGAATTAAACACATTAAAATTTATTATCACTTTGTAAGAGAAAAGATGTTGTCTAAGGAAATTAGAATTGAGTTTGTTAGTTCATATGATCAGCTTGGAGATCTATTAACCAAACTTTTTGAGGGTCCTCAGATTTAATATTTGATTTCCAAGCTTAGAACATATGATTTATATGTTCCAACTTAAGGAGAAATGTTAAATATATAATATTGTATTTGATGTTAGTTGTTAGTTGAGTTATATTCTTTTTCATTTATTATTGTATGCGAGAGGTAGGTGACAGTTGAACTCACTACTTTGCCTTGTTTTGTACTATTGTTCATCTCTATTAATAAAAGGTTGTGAGCTAAGTGAAAATTAACTCATTAAAGTTTTTTTCTATATTCAAGTAATTTATATGATGTGATTAAGATTTGAAGTTCAGAAAATATAAAAATGCTTTCAAGTTTAAATGAAATTTTATTTTTTTTATTGATCAGATTCAAAACAATTTAATTAAATTAATTTACGGAAATTTTGAGTAAAAAGGAGGGCACTAGGGCATTACGTAAAAGAAAATTCTTGAAAACTTATTTACGAGTTTAATTTTTTAATAAAGAGAACATAATTTTTTTTTACATTGACAATCAATAAAAAAATATATTAATTTCTATAGGTTTTATTTAAATATAATTTAATTACTTAGCCTTTTATTTTAAAATTTCTATAGCCTACTAATTTTTATATATTATTTAATTAAAATATACAAGATAATTTTTTATCTCCACCTCCTTTAAACATGGCAACAAACCTACTTCATGATCCTTAGGTGGAAAAGGGATGCAAAAGACTATAATCACTTCTAGAAATAAATTTAAGTCCTTATTTGCACCAAGATGTCTATAATCACTTCTAGAAATAAATTGAAGTCCTTATTTGCACCAAGATGTCAATAGAATATCTTAAAAGGGTCCTTTTATGACCTAAGTATGAAATTACTTAATAACTAAGAGATCAAATCGAATTTTACTAATAAATTAAGGGACCAAATTGAATAATTCTAGTAACTTAAGAAATTAATTAAAATGAAACAAATTTAAAAGTAAAAATATATTAAGTCTAACCTTTTGTTGGTTAGGCATAAATGAATAATTCTTATAGACTTGTTGACAACTTATGTCATTGACCAACATTTGCAAAAATCAAATTGATCTATAAATTAATATTAAGTCTCACCCTCCATCATAGCCACAACTGCTTCCTCTATCTAATCAATCTCTATGCTTTATAGCTAAAATTTGGCCTCTATAGTAACCCTTCAAGAAGCATTCATCAAGTTCGTTTATTAGTTTATATTTAAGGAAATTATCTTGTGTGCTTTAAAGCATACGTATAATATAAAAAATAATGGTAGTAATAACCTCCAGGAATCCTCAACATCTTTAGCATGATATGCTTTGATGGTGGTAATAACTTAATGCATTAACCATTTTTTTCTGTATTATATTACATTGTCCGTCTTATACACATACTAAATTTCCATTTTAGATTTGTGTTCGCAGAAATCTAAGATCAGTCATTTACTTATTTATCTTTTGAAAGTAAAGATTTAATTTATGAAAAATGCTAGAAATTACTTAGATGAGATATATGATGTAAAAATTATTTTAATGTGAGTTTTTCAAAATGAGTTACTTAAAAATGAATAAAAATTGTTTATACAAACAACTCTTATTATTTTTAAGTAACTCAACTTATAGGATCTGCATTAAAATGATAATTTTCAAGTTAAATAACTCTCTTTAAAGATGCTTTAGCACCTCTAACATTTAAGTACGTACCTGTTTCAATAAAAGTTTTCTCCTTAATTTCTTAACTGATTACAGCACCCTTCATTCATTCACTTGACAAGTTTTCTACCCATAGTCACGATTTTTTGACTTAATATGTTTATAGTCCTTATAATTACTTATTTTATGCTTAATGGTTAATCCTTATAATTTTTCGTATGATTTTAGTCCTAATAATCTTTTTCTTGATTTGTCTTTAAGAAAATTATTTTCAATGTTTATAAATTTTTGTTTTATTATATTGAAAACATTTTAGTTAAATTCATGTTATTATTTTTTTTAAAAAAAAAGAAAAAGCTCGTTCTCTAAGAAATAGATGTCACAATCACAACATCAATTAACAGTGACGAGCAAAACTGTAAAATAAAATTTTATAAAAAACAAAATCAAAAGAAAAAATCTATATAGACAAAAATTATAAAAATTACAAACTAAATATATTTAAGTTCAATATTTTGGAACAATATCAGAGTCTATACATAAGTTGACGAAGGCAACACTTATTTATGTAGACCTATTTATTCCTATTCCTATACTCTCTTTTTTTTACTATTCTATGATAAAGTCACGAGTCATGACTCCTATACAAAAATATGCACAAAACTGTTATCAATGTAAACTGAAGGAGGTCTATAGATCCACACACAGGTAAGAAAGGACTGAGCCCGCTCGACGCTTTGTACGTTGGCTAACCTTCCACTTCTCAACAAGTACCTTTTTTATGTTGGGGCAACTGGAAACCACAGTGGCCACACCAGCTGATGTTATACCAGAACAATAAACCATGTGGCATGACTCTAGCATTGGACAACTTTTTACAAGGTGGGCTAACCCAACATCTGTTATTTGACGACAGTGTGAAAGTATTATTTCTTTCAGCAATTGACAGTGTTCTCCCAACTCAGCTATAGCCATGTCACCCAGATTCTACAGTTACGGAGCAATCAATCAAATAAAAAAAGTAACAAATTTCTTTAGGAAACTACTACATGCACTGAAATTTTATTTGGTCAAATAACAATGACCAAAGTTTGGTAAGTTGAAATAACAACTTTATCAATGTTATATTTTTATTACATATAGTAAATAGTAATCAACAAGACAATTTTAAATTGCTAACAGAAAATGCTTGAGAAATAAAATGAAAATATAAAAGTCACAATAAAAAAAAATAAATTCCAGTGTAGAAGTCACAATATAAAAGTCACAATAAATAAATTACAAATTAATTAACTAGTTGCATTGGGTATAGAAGAGAAATCAATACACACCTGCAGCACACTTATGTCCAAGTAGGAAAGTTGAGGGCACCCCCGTGCAATGGCAATCACTCCAGCATCTCCAATTTGATGGCAACCACTAACATTCAGATAATGAAGGGAACAACCCTTAGCTATAGCAATAAGAGCTCCATCGCCAACCCTAGGTTAAAACATCCACAATGAATCATAAAAAAGATTCAAATATAAGCTAGAGCTTGCAATTGAATGCAAAAGGAAATAGAAAAAGTTACACAAATTCCCTAATCCCCAAATCCTAAAATAAATACATACGAGGATTCAGCAGGGAGAAAAATAAATAAAGCTGTAAATAAAGTTTTACCTATCACAAAATCGAATGCTAAGATCTGTTAGCAACTTAGAGTTCTCCCCAACAGCAATAATCCCCTTGTTCCCAATCTAATATATTAGGAAGAAACAAGGAAAGGAGAAAAGTCAGAAACCTGTCCAAAAACTTAAAAATAAATATGAAGTCAATAGTAAAAATTTAACCTACTTCTTTAGAATGGATGAGTGCCAGAATCTACTTATTACTAAAAAAAACGTTTAAACAATGATGTGTATATTGGAGGCAATAAAATTGATACAAATTATTATAAATTTTAAAAGTAAAAAAATATATATAGCTAAATTGAGTATAAAGATACTTAAAACCAATACAATGCAAGTCAATGAAATAATATAATAGAAACAAACTATCAAAATGATCATATCCACTATCCAATCTCTAATTCTAAAAGTCAAAGACCATAGTGATATGCAGGAGAAAGAAGCAAAAATACCAAGCATGGAATTGAGAGATTGAGAGAACATAGAGAAAGAAACAACTTACTTTGTTAAAGTTACTGCAGTCAGTGCTATGTTAAGAATTAAAAGACAACTTTTCACTTTCCCATTAAATAACTTAGTTAAACGTAAAAAATAGATAGAAACAAATAATGTGGAATATACCAATATAATTGTACGTATTGTATAAGCCTTTTTCCATTTGGAAAAAAGAAAGAATAAAAGAAAAACAATGTGCGGATTGTAGAATAGAATTGGATACGCAACAAGTTGGGTAGGGGGGCCAAAATTTTTTTTTATAGTACTATAAAAAGTTTCTAAATTTTGGGGGTGGCCGTGGCAGGGGTTGGCCACCCCACTGCCTCTGCCCCTGAATGGATGTATAATGAACACTCATATAAGTATTACATTTACAACACTTTTAAATAGTTCTACATCCTACACATTCATTAAAGTGTAAAGACGAAAAAACAAAGTTGAAACATGAATAATTCAAGAATATCATAGCGGGTGAGAGAAAGAACTAGACTTAGTGTAGCAAATAAACAATTAAATGTATATTATACTAAGTCAAAATAACAAGATGCAGTGTTCCCTAAAATGGAAGAAAAGCAATAGACTAGAATATCTTTCATATAATTACTTTTGAAAAGAAAAAGTACTTTAAAAACTGAGTTTTTGTATTTGAAAAAAGAAATATCTAATATTGATTAAATTTATGAAAAAGCATTGGTTGGCCTCACACCTCATTTACTGTTTCTCTCCCCTAATTTTATAGATTTCATTCAATTCCAATCAATAGTGAATGTGTGCGTTAGAAAATGTGTTGCTAGCACTTCTCATCTGGAAATATTTGACTAAAAAGTGAGAACAAGTTCTTCTGGATTGTGATAAGAACATAAAATAAAAATACTTTTGAATGTGAACCTACCAAAAGAACTACAAATTATTTTAAAATATTTAAACATAAATAAGGACAAGGTTGTAGAAGTATGTATTTTTTTATCAGAAAATAAATTATATTTAATAAAATAGACATAAGATATAGCAAACCAAATACAATGTCTGTAACTTACAAAAAGGATGCCCTATCACTGCTTACAGAAGCATGTGTAATGTGTGGCTGTGAGTCAGTATTAATACTAGTCAAATTGATTCATCACAATTATCCCAAGTGACAAGGTACAGAATGCAATTTGAAAGAGTGAGACCTCCAAAATAGTGGAAATACAAATAATAAAAATTATAATAATAATAATAATTTCAAGCCAAAAATGAAATTATATATGCAAAATGCTTCTTCACATAGAAAACCTAACAAACACAGAAATACCTCATAACAGCGACGGATATGAAGTTTCTTTAGATTCCTGCAGCCACTAGCTATGCCACACATGGCTTCATCTCCAATGCTTGAGCAATCTACCAAGTGAAGAGCTTGCAAGAATTTGCATCCCTGTCCAACCTGGAGAAGGCCAGCATCACCAATTCTTTGGCAGTAAAGCAATGCTAATTCAGAGAGATGTCTGTGCAATAGAAAGCTGAGATTAGCCTCACTAATGTAAAATGATGGAGAAATTCAACAATTAGGAATTTGGGTTATAAATATTTGTGAATATTATTATGAGCTAATATTCAAATACATGATCATTGCATGGATATGTTTCTGTCCTATCAGCTTTCTTTGTTGGCTCAAAAACTAACTCAAAGTTCAAACTAAAAAATAATGTCTTAAAAAATACAGGAGTTTTAACTGTTAAAATTACTTTTAGCCAAATATCCAAAAGCATGTGGTTCTACCCATATATTGTTTTATACAAAAGTGGAACTCTTAGCATCACCAACAGTGCCCAGAGGGAAGGTTGTTAGAAGTAATCTCCATGTTCAAATTTTTTGCATCAAGGCACGCAGCAACATCAATAGGAACAGTCTCTCCATTTGACAGTTTGGGAGAGGTAGATTTGTTTGATGACTGATGAATATATACACACACACACAGACATATATATATATATATATATATATATATATGCACTATTGTGAACAAATTTTTATCATTTATTTTTGCAGCTTAAACTCGGAATACATAATAAGCTTTTATGAATGCATATACAGCAACGTAAGAACATATGCATAATACATGCAGTTACACACAGGCACACAGAGCACTATCTCCGGTTCACATTTTGCTAGAGATAGAATTCTATGATGAATATATCCACTACCATATATATTTTAAGATTGAATGTATAACAACATAGGTGGTTAACAATATATGCATACAGTTACACACATATATACGCACCTTAAAATAGATAAAACAAAAATGCATGCAAGGAAAAGCATGATACCACAACATTAATCAGTTATCATCACAAATGTTCAATAGAGAAATATAAATTCATTCTGTTTCTTCTGTTTAGAAGAGTTATCTAATTCCATGTACTAATTCTTCTTGAATGTTATTGTGTAGTTTGTTGAATACAATTCAAAAGTTATGGTCCATACTTCTCAAACATTTTTAAACAATTTAGCATAGTGAAAAACATACTGGCAAGATTTTCCAACAGATTCAAGTCCCAAAGTTCCAATATTGTGGCATCCATTCACTTCAATATGAGTAAGTTCCTTGCAGCCAGTAGCAATTGCTTCCAAACCCTTATCACTTAGGAAATAGCAATCACTTAAAGTCAAGTTCTTTAACTTCTTACATCCATTTCCAATAGCACACAAACCCCTGGATGTAGGCATAATTAAAAGAAAAAGTATTACTAACTAAACAAAAAAACTCAAAGGATTATTATCAGAATGCAAAATTAATAATTAGAGACATGGCAACATGGGACCAAATGACACCATTAGACTTTCTAAAAGCAACAGAATTTTTAAACAAAAATATTTGAATGGCTCTTCTCAATTGATCAACTCTACAAATGGTTTGATCACACATCATAAAATAATAAAGATATATGCAATTTGTACCATGCCAAGTGCATATGAATGTGTATTCAAGCAAAACAAATCAAAGCAATGATGTTGCAGCTTACTTATCAGTAAATCTTTGGAAACTATATAGAGCCAGTATCTCCAAAGACAAACAACTCACGCCTACAACTTTCAAAGCATCATCTGTAAGATTAATACATTGCAGCTTTAGAACTTTCAAATGTGAGCATCCTTTAATCACAGCTAGCACCCCTTTGTTATGGATGAACTCAGAATCCAATGACAAGGTCTCAAGGGATCTGCAGTGTGATCCCACAGCTTCCATTGAAATGTCAGTTATTTTGGCACAAGCTGCTACTCCAAGAGACTTTAATGCATCTCCCACACCCAATGCTAATTCAAGCAAACCTGTATCAGTCAAGCCTTCACAGAAACGCAGATTCAAATCTTCAAGCTGCTTGCAGTACTGTCCAACAGCAGCCAGACCTTGATCTCCAACATAGCAACCCTAAAGAAAAATATCAACGATTAAAACAATGCATATGCATAATGCACGCCAAACTACTCATTGAGTTTGTAAATATTGATAGAATGGCAAGTAAAAGGATACAGTGGTAGGAAAAAATGATATCAGTATCCCCAGTTTCAATGCCTCACAAGACATGAACCTAATCAATAGAAAACATATATTTAGGGGTTATAACTTATAAAATTGGTCTAGTAGCAAAATCCATATGTGGTGAGAGGGGGAGGGAAAGGTTGTGGATTCGAATTCCTTCCATTGACCAAATTAATACACTAACAACTAATACTTTGTCTATAAAAAAAATGGAAAACATATATATGATCATTTCAGCCTCAAGATATAAGAAAAAACTAGCAGATATTTCATTAAAGTCTGCAATTAAATTTTAATGACTTTCATTTTGCAAACTGTCAGAAATCCTACATGGATTAGTGATATGACCAAACAATAATAGTATATAGGTGAAGTGCAAACTTAACCTTACAAGCGAGTTTTGTGGAGTTAAGTTACGCCCAATTCCACCATTTGTAATGTAATATGGTATTAGAGTCTATCTTAGTTATTTATTGTTGTTGGGTCTGTTGCATCACTCGCTATAGAGTTGCTATCATACCACTCACAAATATTAAACTTCATGCTCGAGATATCGGGTCCTAGGTGTGAGGGGTGTATTGAAGATTCCACATCGACTAGTGATATATGTCCAAAGAATAGTGTATATAAATAAGGTGCAAACCTGACTGATTTTGTGGGGTTGAGTTAAGCCCAATTCAACCATTTGTAATACAAACTGAGAATGTTACTTTCAGTTGAACTTGGTTTCAAGCCAAATGTAGGCGTCGAAACATAGTGGAAGGACGCCAAAACAATAAAGCAATGGTTTCTATGCCCTTACATACCCATATTATATTATTATTGAAAAGCTAAGCAAGTTCAGCAATGTAATTTGCAAGGCCAAAATCAGGAGTTTCAAAGTAAATGAAATATCGTAAAAAGACAAAGTCAACAGCTTGGAACCGAATAGATAAACAGGAGAAAACAATAGCAACGGCCAACGGCAAACTAAAATTGAATTAGCTAGAAAACAAAAAAGCAAGACAGACACCTGCAAGTCCAAGGATCTCAAGGAAGTGCACTTCTTCGCTAGCGATGACAAGCCGTCGCTAGTGACATTAGAACACCAAATTAACCTGAGCTTCTGGAGCTTGGGAAAGCCTTCGGCGAGAGAAGTCAAACCAGAATCAGACAAACAGAGTGAATCGAAATTGCTATCGTCAGAGGAAGAGCCGTGTTTATCGGTCACGTAGTGCAGCTTCACCGAGGAATTGGCGGTGGCGCGTCTTTTGCCCTGCGTCAAAAGAAGAGGAAAGGGTCAGAGAAAGAGAGATTAAGGAAGGGAATGAGTTGAGGGGATAAAAGGGCTGACGAGGGGAGTGGGGATTGTAACGGAGAGACGCTCGTCGATGTGGACGGTGGTGATGTTGGAGAAACCCGCGGCGAGGAGGTGGACGAAAAGGTCGGGGGAGCCGGAGGCGCCGATGCGGATGGCAGCGCGTGTGAAGCGTTCGAGACGGAGCCACCGCGTGCAGACCAGGGAGCAGGCGTCGCGGCTCCACTTAGAGTCGAGATGCCGGAAGATCTCGACAAGTAACTCGTCGGGGAGCAACGTGTTGATCCAATCGTGGCCTCTCATCGAATGGTATGATTCAGATTCCCAAAACGGGCTTTTGCAGCGGCACCGGCACCATAAAATAGCAGATCGCCTTTCCTTATATCTGTGGGTGATATTTATCATACTACAATCAATTTTCAAATTACAAATTATAAAATTTAAGTATCCAAGAAGAGGGACAGACACACTGTTATGCAAACTACTTTCTTCTTTTAAATTATAAATTTCATACTTATCCGTTACCTTCGAAATTTTTTATTTATATAATTTTTAAATTATTAATCAATAAAATTCACGAATTTATTATAAATAAAATATTATATTGATTGAATGAAGTGTAAAATTGTTTATACTTCTTGTGTACAATTTTTTTAATTAAAGTATATTAATTATATAAATTTGTTTATGTGAAGGAGAGTCAAAAATTTTATACAGAATTACTTTTTACTTTTGAATTGTAAATTTCTGTAAAGGGGTGAGGGAAGAGGAGTTATTTTCAATTTCATCATACTGTTTAAATATCTTAAGATGCAATTTTTTCCTCTCTTTCTTTCTCATTTATACTCAATTTTTTTATTTTTATATATTT
Source organism: Psophocarpus tetragonolobus (assembly GCA_037954015.1). Lineage (NCBI taxonomy): Eukaryota > Viridiplantae > Streptophyta > Magnoliopsida > Fabales > Fabaceae > Psophocarpus > Psophocarpus tetragonolobus. Next base: position 99,009,467 of record CM075688.1, read on the forward strand.
ATTATAATTATTTTAAAAATATTACACTAATACTTTCTCAAATCGTATATAGTTACACCAACACTTATTATGAAATATAAAAATAATAGTTAAAGAATAAGACATATATGAATATGAATAGCATATTTGTAATTAACACTAATTTTTATTATATATTTTAAAAATCATACAATTGTTTTTATGATAATTATATATTATTAATAGTTTTTAAAATAGATAAGTTGTCATTAATTATAATTTAGATCAAATTATTAATCCCAGTTAGAAAAGAGGTGAAGAGTGGGAAGTAACATATAGAAAATGAAAAGAATGGAGTCTAAGTGCTGATTATGAAATAAATCAATTCATTTAATGCAATTTTATCTTTTCAAATTTATAATTCACTTTTTATTTGATTATTATTTGTGTCAATACTTTTTTTTAGGAATCTTTTTTTACTTCAGATGTTTTTGTGGGTAAATTTTAATTATTATTATTTTTGTTAATATTTTTTTAAGATTTTTTTTTACTTCAAATATTTATGTTGTTTTCAAACATAAATATTAGTTGTTAATTTTATTAATAGATAAATTTGAACTCTTGCACAAATAGACTTTTTTATTAAACTAACTTTATAATTTGTCTTAAAATTACTAGACCTAATATAATATTAATTTTATATTAATTTTAAGATATTTATGCATAATATTACTTTAATAAGAATAAAAAAAATAAAATTCATCACATTTTACATGTTTGTATTCTCAATAAATTAAGTTTGAAATATAATTATTAATACAATTAATTGATCTCTTCTTTTAAAAAAGATTTAATTTTAAGAATCTTATTTTTCAGAAAATAACAATCGTGTGCTACAGAGAAGCATGAGCAAACATGACCACATAGACCATATCTTATAGATAATTTTTTTTAAGATATATGCTCTAGACCTAGTTGAGACTTAATTAAAATTATTTTAGTTAAAGTTAAGTGAAATTTGTTATGGTGAACATAGTTAAGAATTTTAAATTATTTTAGTGGAGTTGAAATTAATCTAATTGAGATTGAATTGAAAATATCTTATAAATAATTTAAAAACCAAATAGTCATCACTTTTGAGTTGACCATTTTTAAAGTCCTACTAATACCTTGTATTTTATATTTGTTTTTATTTTTCTCACAATCAAATAACATAATATTTTTATATTTTTGTTATAAAATTTGATTGGTATACATGGTTAGTGTAAAAAAATTTTATACTGACGTTTAATAATAAATTCTCATTTATGTGACTTCTAAAGAATTAATTAATAGTAAAGTTAATAAATTTTTCATGATAAATGATTATAATTAAAACAATATATACTAATTAAAATGGTTATTTTAACTAAAGAGATCATCCATTATCCATGTCTTATTGCAAGAAAAGCAATAATAAAGAAAATTAATTTTGTAGATTTACATGTTTAACTTTATAATAAAAAAGGTATGAAAGGGAAGAAAAACACAAGAAAATTTGTACTTTCAAAACTATCATTATTTATAAAAAAGAAGTCATGAATGTATATATCATTTTGTAATTGTAATAATTTTAATATATATTTTTTCATTATTTTCATATGAGTTTCTACACAGCATAACAATTTTAATTTGCATTTTATTTCATATATGTCTCTTTTATTTTGTTTTTTCACATTCTTTTCCTTGCAACCAGACAAAGATTTAGAAATAATTCTATTCAAAATTTTAAATAATAAACTTTCTTATTTAAGACATTAATATAACTATAACTAAAAACTCGACATCATTAATTAAGTTAGTTAATCATTCATATGTAATATGATATGATTATTGAAATAGTTTAGTAACATAAAATAAATTTTCCTTTGGTGAAAAAGTTTCTCAAAGGCATTATGGTGAGCAAAGCAGGCTCACTTTAGGGATTAGGCAAAATTCACACCTTGCAAGTATTTCATGTATGAACATCAATTATCAATTATTACTTAAATAAAAAAAAAAAAAATAGGGGTGATGTTTCACCATTATTGATGTTCTTCGTGTTGGAGCGCCAAAAGCTGAATTTTGGAGGGACGGAGGGCGATTTGCCTCTCCTCCACTCCGCATGATAGTAAACAAACAAGAAAATACGAATTTGGTGATTAAATAAATACTAATTTAGGAACGCAGGTCTTCGTTTTTTTTTTTTTTAAATTCTTGTCAGCGAGAATAATAAAACTTAACATGTATTTATTATTTATTATATTATTAAGATTAATGATTTTTAATAACTGGAATGACACATATTTAAATTATTTTTATTGTTGATTAAATTAATTATGAATTTAATTCTTAAATGTAAAATGAAGTTACACAATTTTATATTTGTAATTTGTAATGATTTTCATAAAAAGTTAAACACTATTTATAAAAAATGATAAGATGTGGTAAGAAAAAGGCCTGATAAGAATTATGCAGGCTTTATAATTTGGTATTGGTTGTGAAAAAGAAGAGGAAGAGGAAAAGGAAAATAACCCTGACACTAGAATTCTATCTGTGCGATCATGGGGTTCATTATTGTTGGTGATGATGAGTCATAAATGATAATGATGATGAGTAGTTGAAATCGAATAAGAGAAGAAGAAGGATAAGAAAAAGAGTACATCAGAAGCAGCATTTTGTTTTCCAACGGCGAGGGCGAGAAAGAAAAAGGATCATCATGTCGTTCTCGTTTTTCAAGGCTTTGAGGCCTAAAACGCCGCAGGAGGTCGCCAAGTCCATCAAGGAGAGCCTCATGGCCCTCGATACCAAAACCGTTGTTGAAGTTAAAGCCCTCGAGAAGGTACCTTCTTCTTATTCTTCACCTACTTCTCCCACGTCAGATTCTCTCGCCTAATTAACACCCTTTTCATCCATCCTTTCAATGCTCTTTCTGCCTCTTCGTTTTTTCACTTCAATTTCCGTTCTTCAATCGTTACCATGCTTAAATTTCTCATAACGGCTCCTGCAATTCTTCCCTTCTGTAGTGTGTTTTTCTTCTGTAAATATATATTGCCTTTTACATGAAAATTAGTCATTTCTGTATATAAATTGTTGTAATATGAGTAGTTTTGTTTGAAAAACAATTGTGATCGAATTGTACTTTACAAAAGAGATTTTCCAACTTGCAAGTAATCATTTTTTTTTTAAAATATGATATGTATTTCCCAAACGGGGGACTGGGGAGGGTAGTCTCATGAAAGCTTTCTGTTCAGCTCTAATCCTTGAAGGAGGAATGTCCTAATGAATGGTCTCAGGGCTGCATAGGGACTCCAATATTCAAGTCAATGTTTGTAGAGGAAGAGGAGAGTATAAAGTTAGGGAGAGAGGGTGTACCTCAGGTTTATATGGCCTATTTATATCATTCTTGTATAGGCAATAGGGATGGGAAAGGTGTATAGGGTTAATCCTTGGAAATTTGGTGCTTGAGGTTTTTCTCAGTGCTCATGCGGTTCTCAAAGCTGGTCTTTATGGGCCTGCTATTTAATCTGATAAAAAATTGAGCGAGCACATTGGCTTGTGATTCATAATCATATGTCCAAATCCTCCAAAGAAGAACTCTAACAGCATAGATGTAGGTACTCTGACAATCAGGTCGATCTGAAAAAAGTATGTACGGGAAAGAGAGTGTAAAGTTCAAGAGAGAGTATACCTTAGTTCTGTATGACCTATTTATAATATTTTTCCGTAGGCAATGTTAGTGTTTCTCACGTGATGATGTGTGGGAAATGTCTTCTGGATTGGTTCCTTGAAATTCAGTGCCTGTGATTTTTCTTGGTGCTTTGCGTTGTGGCTGTATTGAGTTTGGTGTGTCAACACGAGGTTTTTGATAACTGGGCTTTATGGGTCAGCTATCTAGTCTGACAATATTGGGCCGGAGTACCGACTTGATTCATAATTAAAGGCCCCAATCCTCCGACAAGTTATCCAAAACATTACCTAATGGAAAAGGCTAGTTTCATCCTTCTGTGTTGTTGATACATAATTCTCTTATTGCACAAATTCCGTTTTTTGTGTTCAAACGGGATATGGTGTCTATTGAATGAACGCATTTTTGTTGATCTAAAATAATTGAAAACTGTTTAGGGAGTGAAATAAGATAAAGAGCATTAAGCTTGCAGCTTCAAGTATCAATTGCTGCATTCTGTTGGGTTCATCTATAGTAATAGCACATATAATAGTTGTGGAATGTGAGCTTGGCAGATTTGACACTCTTTTAACTTATATAGCATCAACAAAATATTCTAGATTAACCATGTTACTTATTACAAATTGATATTTAAACTCGTCTATCTCTGGTTAATCATCTAAAGGATTAGGTCATAGAAGTCACACCCTCACTGTTACGTTTATCTTAGGCATGCATCTATTTGTTACTATTTTTGTCGTAGATATTTATTCTTGAGATAAGCAAAATGAGGAAAGAGTCTGCTTCAGAGATATTAAGCCTTTCTTTTAGTTTGAGTTACCTGTTAATGATTACTGGCTATTGATGCCTTTTATACTTTATTGTAGGCTTTAGAGGAAGTTGAAAAGAATTTTGTAAGCATGAGAACCGTGCTTTCTGGGGACGGAGAGTCAGAACCAAATTTGGATCAGGTTTCACAGTTAGTGGAGGAAATCTGCAAGGAGGATGTTCTCACTCTTCTAATTCACAAGTTGCCTATACTAGGATGGGAAGTAAGATTCTGATCAATGCCAGTCTCTACCATGTGTAGTTTATTTAACTGGTTGCTCATCATTGGTGTGGAATTTTGATACAGGCAAGAAAGGATTTAGTCCACTGTTGGTCAATATTATTGAAACATAAAGTTGAATCCAATTATTGCTGTGTAGAATACATTGAACAACACATTGAGTTACTAGATTTTCTTGTTGTATGGTAAGCTTTTTACTGTTGGACCTTTTTTTACCAACTTTGAACTACTTTTTGTTCACGAATCTCTCACCTCTTTCAATTGTGGGTTTTTACCTTTTCTAGTTGTATGCATGCAGAAAGACTGAAACTGATGTCACAGGCCTAAGCCAAATTGAAAATGAAATATTTTGGTTTCTCTTTATTTCCAAGATATGATACTGGAAGAAGTTGGTGAACAATTACAGTTTGAAATTGTTTTAGTTGATGAAACTGATATCACAGAAATGAAGCTACTCTGTGATGCAGTTTATGCCATAAAATTGTTTCTCCCATTTTCAAAGAGTTGAAAATAAATGCGAAGAGTCATGGGAGACTCTTATGGGCAGTTTATTCTGAAAAGATTTTAATATTATATATTTATGTCTAATACTTTTAGATGTATAATTATACTTGACAGAATAATGAGTTCTACAGTGAAAGATTTTGTTAACAAATTGGTAGCCTTTTTGTCACTATTTGTGTCTTTTTTTTTTATCAGCAAATATTAGTTGTTAGTTTGGTAGTTTTTTGTTAGTGGGAGTGATTCGAACTATTGACCTCTCTCTCCCCCTTTTCCCTTCATGTAGCTTTTACTATTAGGTCAACTTTATAACTCCCACTATTGCTGTTTTCTACTGTCCATAGCTTTAAATTTTGATATTTTAATTAGCAATTTACTTCATTAATGTGATTTTAGCATTGATACCTTAACAAATGTGTTTCTTCTGTTAAAGCATTTCTGAATGAAATTTCCCATAAATTTTGAGTATATAACTGAACCTCAATGACCTTTCATGTGAAATCAATGGTTAAAAAAAATATTGCTGTTGAGAAAGATTTGTTTGGAAATGTATATTGGAATTCCACAATCCGTTTGATATGCCCAGGGTTGGTTCTCCATTCCCCTTCTAAAAGAGAAGTTTTAATGCTTTCTAAATTTTCTTACAAAAATTGTGGTGAGAACTGAGAACAGGGATTTAGGCAAAAACAGATGGAACCTACTTCTGATTTATCAATGAAGAATTTGAATCTGCAATCTCTCCCTTCTCTTTTTTTTCCCCTAGTTCTTAATCACTAGGCCACCTTGTAGGTTATAACTTCTATCTACTTCAAAAAAAAAAAAAAAAAAAAGTTATAACTCCTACCTACTTCCAATTTTCCCTTAATTATGTAATTTGATCTAATTATCCCTGGAGTATTTTTGAATTGCGTCATAATATGCCAGGTATTCTTTCATCCTTATTTTCTTTTCATCGAGCAAAATCATTTTTGCTTACAACTATATAAATTATTCTTGCAAAATGGTTTTCTTTAAAATCCATAATTGTGAAGCAGTTTTTTTAAAATAAATTACCTTGCAGCATAAGTGCATTTAATTTCATATAAGTAAACAATTGTATAGTTATACGTAATCAATCTTAAAAAATATGATGAATGGAGTTATAAGGTTAATCCGTTAGTAACTTGGTGAGATGAAGGAGAGAGAGATCATGGATTCGAATCCCTCCACAAACAAAACTAACACACTAACATTTGCTTATAAAAAAAAATCAATCTTAAAAAATATGATAAAATTAAACAGTTGCTCAAAACATCTCTATATATGTTTCCAAGCAGCTATGATAACAAAGATATTGCCCTGAGCTGTGGCATAATGTTGCGGGAGTGCATCAAATTTCCATCACTTGCAAGGTAACATATCTTTGGCTGTCATTTTGGTGGTCTTCTTCCTAATTTTTCTCTCCTTGTTACTTTTCATCTCTCTGATATATTTTTGTTTGTTGTGGGCTCAGATTGAGGTTGCCAAGATTTTGATTTATCTTTTGTTAGAGGAACTGTTTCACTAGACTTTATAAAAGTGGATTATATAACAGATTCTTTTACATTATAAGGGAAAAATACATTGAGATATGTTGGCAAAACTGCAGTTCTTGAATGTGCTTCTGTTAGACTTGGCATTCTTGTTATTTTTTGTTGTTCCAAGCTCCAACATCAGTATGGGCTTCTATCAATTGTAATTCCACACTTACTGACTTACATTATAGTCTTAAGGAGATTACAACATTGGGATAATTTCTTGAGGTTGGGCTTAAAGATTATGATATTAATTTGTTAAAAAAGTAAGAGGGGTCAAAATTATTTTAGTAGTAAAGATTGACTAATGATTATCACTATTGATGTGCATTTTGAGTCTGGTGCTTGTCATACATTCAATCTACAATTCAAGTAAATTACACTGTTTTAACTGCTGTTAAAAAGAAAAAAAAAACATTACACTTTTAACTTTGTGTATTTTTTTGTGCGCTTTTCAGATATATATTGGAATCTGCAAGTTTTGTGTTGTTCTTTAAATTTGTAGAGTTGCCTAACTTTGATATTGCATCTGATGCCTTTTCTACCTTTAAGGTCAGATCAGAATCTCCCCCCTTTTAACTCCCTTTATTTGTCTTATTGATGATTTTAAAGTTGTACTAGACATTTCTTCATACATCCCTATGGATATACTTTGCAGGATCTTCTAACTAAGCATGGAAACATTGTCTCTGAATTTTTGACAGCTCACTATGATGAGGTTTGTTTCTTCCTTGACATATTAATCTGATTTGAACATATCGAGGCAGCACTTTTGTTCTGCTTTAGAAAAAATACAGTATGTTGATCTAATATTTATACCCAGGAGATAAAAAACTAACAAAACTAACATTTGGTCTATAAAAAAAAAATTGTTCTCAAGGGTATTGTTAAGTGCTCATATCCTCATATTTGAACATGTACATGGTGCATATTGCAAATTGAATGATTGGGATTGTTTTATCTCCCTTATTACATATCAACTTTTCTAATAGGACTTTATGTTCCTAGTTCTTTGATCTATATGAGAAACTCTTGACATCTCCTAATTATGTCACAAGGAGGCAGTCTTTGAAGGTTTGTTCTGGCAACAATTTTCAATGTTTTTGTTTCCTGATCATATATTTATTTGTGATTTTAACAATTAAATTTCTATGGGTTTTAGCTTCTTTCGGAATTTCTTTTGGAATCTCCTAATTCTCAGATAATGAAGCGGTACATCTTAGAAGTTCGATACTTAAAAGTCATGATGACATTGTTGAGGGTATAATTTCTCTTAACCCTGTGTAATTGTGTGACACTATCCTTTCTACCCACAACTAATGGGTATGCTCAGTTAATGTGTTTACATGTTATGTTATTCCTGGTATGTGCAATATACTATGCTGAAAACATTTTCCTTATTTCCATAATAGCTTGATTTCTTTTTTAACTGTAATATGCACGTAAAGTGAAGATTATTTTATCTTTTTATCTCTTAGTTCTGTTTACTGTTTTGTGTTTTATATCACTACAACAATAGCCAATTGAATATAGTTTCCTTAGTTCCAATTCTGTGATATGATTTATCTCAATTGATTTATCAAGTAGTGAAACACTGTTTGAACATATTTTCTTTTGATAATTCACGGTTTTTATGATGATTTTGTAGTTGATTAACAACATCTGGTCAGTTTGGTTACATGTAATATTGCATAAAAATTGAGATATGCAACAGGACGGAAGTACACCTCAACCACTAGAGATCACAAATATCACTATATCATGCTTATAGTGTTCGATTGTAATGAATGTATGGCAAAGAAGTGCCAATAAAGTAAAATGGTGAGGTAAATCCGGAAAAGCATGTGTCCAAGAGAAACTGGAACTAGCACCTATTTGGGAGAAGGTGATGAAAATTTTCAAAAGGTGGTTGGTTCAAGTGAGAAAACAACCAACAAAGGCTTCATTAAGAAAAGTCGACTAAATGGAATATAGTTTGTTAAAAAGAGGTAGATGAAGATCTCGTGGGTAGGTATGGGGACCATTAAACACAAACCTAGCTGTAACATAGAGCCAAATGGTATCATTTGATTCATGTAGCTGACTTCACTTATTAGGATACGGTGTGGTTGTGGTTATTGTTGTTGTACACTACCTGCTTGGCATGCCAATCAGACGATGCTATTATTTATCTTTATTGCAATGATGAACATCTGGAACTATAGTATGCATGTTCTTTAAATTTTCCTTAAAAATCTTTGCTTTTGTTTCTTTTTCCCTACTTTCTATCTTCTGCTAACTGTGTTTATTTGGGGTTGAGCAGGATTCAAGTAAAAACATTCAGTTATCAGCTTTCCACATTTTTAAGGTAAATTTTCCTCTTTATACTTTTAAGTTATATAATGATTAATGAGCTTATCCTTTTATGGATGTATAAAAATTAATGAGCTTATCCTTTTTAGTTATATCATGTTTGTAGTAATGAGTTGGGAATTTAGTAGCGGCAGATAACATAAATAGTTTTAATGCATTAATCTAATCGACAAAGGTGACTTCCATGTATATATGAAAGTACATTTGTTTCTTGTTTAGCAGTAAGCATTATTTTGTGCTTTGCTTTAACTGATTAATCAACATTTTGAAAAAAAGAATCATTGAACAAGACACTCACAAATCTGTCCTAGGAGATTATAGATGAGACTTCCTATCCTTTGGATGTATTTATAGTTAGACAAGGACAATAAGGTTTTTGTTGGGAAGTCATGCTTTAGGAAGTGAAAAGCGCGACTCTCACTTGAAAAGTGTTGAAAGGGAATATCATTGATTTCCTGCTATCAACAGTCAAGTAGCTTTTCTATGACTAATTTTGAGCACTGTTGATTGCTCCATAGTGGCAACTATCTAGTGGGTTTGGTTTTATAGTGGGAAGTGTTATAATTGATTTTGCCTCCAATGAGAGTTGACTAGTAAAGATAGAAATGTTTGATTATATTTAGATACAATTGATCTTGCCTCTAAACCTTGGTTTTATTGGAAATAATAAAAGTAGCTTTTGCGTTGGGTTGAAAATTTACATTAAATTCTATAACAAACTTGCTTTTAGGAATTTAGGGTGAAAAAATTCTAATATAAATTTTACTTTACTTCAAATCAATTTTAACCACAATTAATTTTATAAACATTCATCCATACACAAAATCTCTTTTCAATATTTGATGTAGAATAGATCTCTATTTTTGGTACACAGATGAAGTTCCTAAATACTTCAGGCACCACTTTCAAAATATTAATTTCTGGACATCCTATACTTTTTATGTCAAGGGTTTTTCTTTTTCTTTCTCGTGAAGAAATGTACCCTATAGGTATAACATTTTGTGGAGATTGTTATCTATATATGTTTTATCTTTTCTCACATGTTTATGCAGGTTTTCGTTGCTAATCCTAATAAGCCTCGAGATGTAAAAATAATTTTGGCGAAGAACCAGGAGAAGCTGCTAGAATTACTTCATAATCTGTCCCCGGGAAAAGGTTATAATACTTTCCGTAATTGATTGATTTGGAACCCACAATAACACAATGTTGTTCTGAATGTGCATTCGGTTTCTGAACACTCTAGGTTCTGAAGATGATCAATTTGAGGAGGAAAAGGAGTTTATTATCAAGGAAATTGCAAGACTATCGAGCTAAGCTATTTATTTCTACTGCAGCTGTGTGTGATTTTGTAACAACTCCTTCTATGACCTGTATATCCAAAGCTGCAACGGATTTCATGTTGCTGTTTATAGGCAATTATGTATTGAAAAGTCCATGAGTTTTTATGTGGACAAGACGCCAACAATGTGTTTGTAAAACAAACTGAATTAAAATTATCAACTTTGATACTGATATAGTGAGGTTGATGAGGATGCCATTGGCATTGATTGATTGTAATTTCTGCTGAGTGATGAGTTGACATTCTTATCATTTTCAGTTCTCTTTACACAACCTAACACCCTCGTGAGATACATCAACAAACCATCTTGTGAGAGTTCCCAAATATAGAGCAATTTTATATATAATTAATTACGAATCTAGGGTAAAGTTTTTCATGGAAGTAAGGTAAGTATTGCTTGTGGATGGAGTACGATACAGAAGATAAAGTCGTACAAGTTATTAAAGCGTGGGAATTATATACCAACTCACGTATCTAATATGGGACTTAGATTTCTTTCAGAAAAAAAAATAAATTTAAGTCTTATCTCATGTATATCTATCTATCTATTTTTCAACCACTTAGTCAAATGAATTATAAATTCGGTATTGTGTAATAGCATCTTCAATTGCTTTCTTTGATTTTTTAAATTGCATGATAGCTACTTTGTTTGATTTAAATTACATGACAACTAAAAAGTCGTTATCAACATTTGTACAATTACACTTTGCTAACAATCTTGTTAATAAACAAACAATTGTCACTTTTTTTATATTGGTGTTGTTATGCAACTAGACAATTTTTTCCTTTTCAATACATATAATTAATAGAATCGAATATATGTAGAAATTCACATGACTCTCTAATTGTAATAATCTATTGATGTTAGTGTTGTTAGGCCTTCTCAAGTATTTAGTCCCAAATATCTCATTAATGTCTTTTATAAAATTCTTCAGACATTGAATTACAATTTATTTGTCAATTTGAACGTACATATCATTATCAAACTATCAACAAGTGATTCATATGTTAATATATAAATTGTTGCAGTATATTTTTGTAATGGTGATAGACTCTTTTTACAAAATACATCAAACCTCATTTGAAACTATCGACATTACTTTCTTTGCATAATTTTTGAGGAGTTGTCATTCATCAAGAGAGTATGACAATCTTTACAATTAGAATTTATGACTCTTCTTTATATTGGTTTATTACTGTTTTCAGCATATTGTTTCACCTCCTATAAGTATCTCATAATTTCTTTTTTAGTGTTGTCTTCAAGTGACTATTGTACAAGTTTATCACAAAGTGCATCAAACTTAAAGTCATAATCCATTTCAGAATTTTTGCAAAAGCTAAAAAAAAATATGAAAGAATAAGTTTTCAAAAGTTGTAGAAATTGTGCATGTGTGAAAGAAAGTTTACCATTTAAATAAAAAAGTTTGCAATGAATAGGTTTGCAATGACTAATTTTTATAATAGCTAGATTTTAAATTAAAATAGTTAAAAACATAACCACTAATTAAAATCAAGCTGCAACTTCACGACTAATTAAAATAACAAAACAGCATAAACACTCATTAAAACACCTTCCCACATACTAACTAACTAAAATAAGTAACATAAACACTAATTAAAACACCTTACCATGTACTAACTAATAACTTTATGTTATTCACTGACCTTCAAACATCTCCAATATGTCACGCAAATATATTCTTCGTCTCTTTTGCCTCCAAAATTCTTTTGTTAATGTAGATTTTTCTCTAATAGCAATTTTCATACCCGATTAATCCACAATGGGCAAAGATGTTGTAGCTTATTTCTCTTTCATCTTTCTTTTGGCAGCCTTTTGTGCCATTGGGTGACTGATTTATCATGGTGATCTACTTTTTGGGACCTTTAAACAATAATTCTGGATTAGATGATGATAAATAATCTGCACTAGCAGAAAGCTTTGTTCGCTTTGAACTAAATTTCTTTGACTTGATTGGACCATTTAGGTTAGTTTTTTAGTAGTCATCATACATGCTCCAAAGTAATATTGGATCCTTCTTTTTCTTCCAAATGACATGCTTTAATCATGACATCGTTCTTCATGTAATCTTTCTTCAAATCAACAACTACCCTTCAATTGATTCAATGTTCTCTATTGTAGATTGTTACGAAAGTTGTTGTAATTTTCGGTTACTCTTGATTGGATTCATTGAGACATTAAGTCATGAACCAATAAGTTGTGAATCTTCTTTAAATGAAAAGAAAACTTGTTTTTGTTTTGTGTACAAGTTGTTCCTCCTTTTTTTAGGTGATATTTTTTAGCCTCATTTGGACAGAAAATTATGAAATTGTGTTTCAACTTCATCATTGGAAGGAGTTTGTAGACAACTAGAATTGTTAGTTAGTTTATGAAATATAGTGGGATTATTTTGTGAAATTGAAAGAAAAGTTTGGGAACTTAGAGAATTTTAGGTAGAATGAGATTGATTGCTTATTTATTTTACATAAAATTAATTTGTGGTAATGGTAGAAGAATGTATTTTGAAATTTTTTTAGTAGATGACTCATTGAGTAATTTTGCAACCGTCTGTAATAGGCTTGCCAATTATATTGACTTGAATTGATTTTGAAAGAAAGAAAAAATTTAGAATGAAAATGAGAATTAAAGATTATGTTTAAAATTACTTGACAAATTACACAATTTATAGATAATCTAATTCAATTTTTTAATATTATAAAATAAAAATAAAATTTAAAATAAATTTTAGGCTATTGTAATTGATCAAATATAAGTAACTTTAACCGATCAAATATAAGTAAATTTAAAATACCTACACTAGCGGGAATTATAAGGTTAGTTTGGTGGTAAAGTAAAGAGATAGAATATGGATTTGAATTTCTTCATTAACAAAAACTAACATATTAACAACTAACATTTGACTTATAAAAAAAATACCTACACTAGCTACACCACATTCACCTATAATTTGAAAGAACCTACACGGGCTAAATTTTTTTAAAAAAATTAAAACTTTCTATCCTACACAAAAAAAAAATTAAAATTGCCTATCAAACCATCCATTTATTCGCATAAAGGTCTTAAAGTTATATAAATCAAAGTTTTAAAAAATTAAACAGTACTGGTACAATGGAGGTTGAAATGTTATCGAATCATTATTAATATAATAGTAATTATATAATCATAAAGAATGAAGAACAATGAAATAATCCTAAATATTCTCATAAAAGGGGGTAAAGAGGACTTCAGATTTCGGCATGACTGAAAACCGAAATGTAAGATAACACCATTAAGAGGAGAAAGTAATGCCAATGATACAAGGGATTTCAGCCTCGCCAAAAAATTTGTGTTCATGATAAACTAATTAACCAAATTAATCATACATCAATTAGTATAATTATTGATTAACACTATTCTCAATAAATCTGAGTCAAGTAAATAAAATACCCGGTGAATAAAGATAAAGCACAACAAATAAAGATAATACCCAACCTTAAACAGGTAATACCCATTAAGCAAGAACCCATATTTTTACTATAAATAGCTGGTTATGAGGTACGTGCCTACCATCCATTCATTAAATGATCTTTATCCTCTATTTCTCATAACCTATATATTCTCTCCCTTGAGCATTAAAGTCCTCTTTTGGAAGTTTTCCCTCTTTTGTGCATAAAGGACATCTTCGACAGTTCGCTGTGAATAGTACTCAGACACATCTCGGTAGGAACATTTTGGCACCCATCGCGGGGCACAAAGTAAAACTAAATCTCACAACTAAGACTGAGAAGACATGACTATCACTAGAAGTCATGGAGCTGCACCTTGAAACCAATCCCAAAATGATGAAGACACAACTCAGCAACCAGAGGTTGTAGATTCGAATAGCATAACCAAAATCCTTAGGTTGCTGAGAGAAGAAATTGCGGAACTTCAGCGTGAGAATGCGAGTTTTGTAATTGCAGTTTCCAAAAAGATGAGAATAGCAGAAAAAAGAAATAAAGAGAATCCTACAAGGGCGAGTCAGCTACCCTATCTTGTAGTGGACCATCCATGGGACACTCTGCTAGACCATCCCATAGCCAACCCACCCCTAGCCATTCGGCTCACCCAACTCTCCAATAAATATCCCCAAAGGAAATACCCACTCTAGTGAAAACTGTACCACCCTTCACACCTCCCCCAGTGTAAGTTGATCCCATTCTAGTTCAAACAATGCCGCTTATGTGCTATAGATAGACGGAGTTTCAAAAGTTCGGTCTCACCACCCTTTCACACCTTAAATTATGGATGTCCTTTTAACAAAAAGCTGGAAACATATTTCCTTGGAAAGATATGGTGGGACCATGAACCCAAACGCCCATCTGGTCGCTTTCATGACACAAGTACAAATGTATACCAGGGATCAAGCAACTGCAAGATTTTCCCTATGTCACTCAAAGGGCAATCTATGGGTTGGTTTATCCAGCTCCCACCGAATTCCATTAACAATTTCCAAACATTGTCTATGCGATTTAGAACTCAATTTGCCACATCTCAGCCACACAGGTTCATATCCGCAACATTGGCCATTGTTAAGCAGGAGAAAAATAAGCCTCTGCAAGACTTTAGATAGCGATTTGGCCAAGCTGCTTTGACCATCCAGAACCTTCCACCCGATGTTGCACTTCATACCTTCTTGGCTAACCTCCAACTAGGAGAATTTTCTACCAACCTAATTCATTTTCCACCATTATACATGTATGAACTTCAATAAAAGGTTATACCTTTCATCGAGGTAGAAGAGTTAATTGTTTTTCAGAGAAAAACTTAGACTGAAGTAATAACTAATTCACAAAATACAGAAAAAAAATCCATCTCGAAAAAAAGAAGGATCAGTATTCGGATAGACCTCCAAGAGGACCAAGATACACCCAATACACCCTCTTAACACCACCAGAACTCGAGTTCCAAAACAAGCCTTGGCAGTTGTATTGCTGATCATGCCGAAAAAGGCACATACACCTAGAAAGGGTGATAACATTAAGCATTGTAGGTATCATAAGAATAAGGGTCACTCAATCGAGGAATGCACAACCTTACGTGACAAAATCGAAGATCAGATTAAGCAAGGACATCTAAAAGATTTTGTTCACACGACCGATGATCGTTCCCAACCTACAAGGCAAAGCTACTATGGAGAGACTATTCTCGATCTAGATATCAACATGATTATTTGTTGCGTACTAATAGATGTAGAAGTCACGAACATAACAGGTCAAGAGAAATAAGAGAGGAACACTGAAGTAATGACAAAAAGGTCATCAATACAATCGCTAAAGGTTTTGCAGGTGGAGGATTCACCTCTTCAATAAGGAAAAGGCATGCTCAGAATTCACCTCTTCAATAAGGAAAAGGCATGCTCAGATAGTTAGATTTGTCAATTATGCTCGACCGAGAATGTCAAGCATTACTTTCACAGATGAAGACTTTCAAGCTACCGACCCCGAGTAGGATGATCCCATGGTGATCAGTGTAGAGATTGCCAATTGCATTGTCTGTAAGACATTAGTTTATCAAGGAAGTTCAGCAGATGTTCTATATTGGAAAACTTTTAGGGAGCTAGGGTTGTTATAAGACTAATTAATTCCCTATAATGAACCGCTTAGAGGGTTCTTCGAGAAAAAAAGTATCAACAAGAGGCTGTATTGACGTATATACTTCGGATACGGAAAAGAATCTAACAGTATCTGAATTCGGTATATAGTCATACATGCTACCACCTCATATAACATCTTGATCGGACGACCCTCATTAAATAAACTCAAAGCCATAGTATCCATTCCCCACTTAGCCATGAAGTTCCCTTCTGAAGAAAAGAAGATAATCACCATACATGCAGATTAGCAGGCTACTAGGGAATGTTAACTGACCAGCCTTAATTCACAAATGTATGAGAGATAGCTGGATTCAAATAATGCTAATATGACAACATTCGAAAGGGAGTCGAGTTTAGACCTAGATCCCCAAAGTGAGGAAGTGATACGATCGAACAACATCGAACAAGAGGAAGTTTTCCAACTTGGAAGAAAACCTAAGCAGGTGACACATGTAAGCTCTTCGATCCAAGAAAACTTGAAAAAGGAGATAATCGAAGTCGTTAGGCATAACGATGATCTATTTGCATGTCCGTGGCATACATGCCTGGAATGAACCCAAAATTTTTTTGCCATCGGCTAGGTGTATGTAAGTGCAGCTTGTGGCACAAAAGAGAAGAAAGATAGGAGAAGAAAGAGCAAAAGCTACTAGGGAAGAGGTCGTTAAACTTGTCATTGCCAATTTTATTCGAGAAGTTCGTTATACCACATGGTTGGCTAATATGGTTATGGTTCGAAAGCAAAATGGCAAGTGCCGAATGTGCACTGATTACACAGATCTGAATAAAGCTTGTCCAAAGAATGTCTACCCTCTTCCAAGCATAGACAAACTTGTAGATGGAGTAGTTGACCATCGTTTGCTGAGTTTCTTAGATGTGTATTCAGGTTATAATCAAATTTGAATGCATCCTGAAGATGAGACCAAAACAACGTTCATTCCCGAGTTAGCCAACTATTGTTATAAGGTAATGCCTTTCGGTCTCAAGAATGCAAGGGTCACTTATCAAAGATTGATGAATAAAGTCATTTGTAGGTAGATTGGAAGAAACCTAGGAGTCTATGTTGATAACATGGTGGTCAAGTCAGAAAGTCCAGAAAACCATGTAAGGGAGCTCTAGGACATTTTTTCTACAATTCGGAGATATTCGATAAGGCTCAACCCTGAAAATGTGTGTTTGGCGTACAAGGTGGGAAGTTTCTCGGCTTTATGCTAAGTAGTAGAGGCATAAAAGCCCATCCAGATAAGTTTCAAGCAATATTAGACATGAAAAGCCTACGCAATTTAAAGGAAACACAAAGGCTTATGGGTAGGTTACCCTCACAAATAGCTGAAAGAGCAAAACCAGTAATCACACTCCTAAAAAATAACAAAGATTTCAAGTGGACAAATCAATGTAAGGAAGTTTTTACAACTTTGAAGAGATGCATTGTGTCTCCACCTATTTGATAAAACCAAACTTAGATAAGCCATTAATTTTATATCTTTTATTCTCTGAAGAATCTATTAGCATAGTTATAGTGCAAGGCACAACAAAAGGACAAACTAGTCTATTACATAAGTCGAATGCTCCAAGATGCCAAGACTAGATACCAAATAGTGGAAAAAGCAGCATTGGCGTTAGTCAATTCAACTTGAAGACTTCGACCTTACTTCCAGAGTCACACAATGGTGGTAAGGATTGATTGCCCAATCTCTAAAGTATTTAGAAGGCCCGAGCTTACAGGAAGAATGATGGCATGGTCCGTAGAATTGTCAAAGTTTGACATCAAATATGAACCTAGAGGACCAATTAAGACTCAATGCCTAGTAGATTTCCTCAATGAGTTTTATCTAGCCCCTTAAATTCACTCTTTCTATTAGACATTGCATGTAGATGGATCTTCCAATAGTGGAGGAAATGGTGTATACATTATATTAGAGGGACTCAATAATGTTGTCATAGAACAGTCTCTAAGATTTGGTTTTAAGGCCTTCAATAATCAAGCCGAATATAAAGCCTTGTTACCAGGGCTTAAATTAGCCGAAGACATAGGGGCAACGAGAATCAAATGCCTCACTAATTCCAAGATCATAGTCAAACAAGTAAATGATTCTTTTCAAGTTAACCATGCAAGGTTACAATAATACTACCATACATTTTCTAATGTGAAGGCAAGGTTTGAGGAAGTAGAAGTGATACATATACCCAAGGAACAGAATGTAAGGGCAGACCAATTGGTCAGTTCTCAAAAACTAGGGCAATTGCACATTTTCCTTCAACAGGAATTACCCTTCCCTAGTATCCCGATGTGTTCAGTCTCTACGCTAGGTCGAGATTGGCACACTGAAATCTTGGAGTACCTGCAAAACGAAGCGGCCCCTATGGAGCCAACAAAAGCCAAGAAATTGAGGACAAGGGCATCAC
The DNA here is from genome assembly GCA_037954015.1 of Psophocarpus tetragonolobus. Taxonomy (NCBI): domain Eukaryota; kingdom Viridiplantae; phylum Streptophyta; class Magnoliopsida; order Fabales; family Fabaceae; genus Psophocarpus; species Psophocarpus tetragonolobus. The sequence goes on from CM075688.1 coordinate 99,027,960, forward strand.
GATTTTCTTTAATTTCGGGACAACTTTATAAAGGGATTTTCAGCCCCCCTTTTACAATGTCTAAGTGATGAAGAAGCAGATTAAATCCTCAAAGAAATACATCTGGGTATTTGTGGTTTTCATTCAAGTGAAAGATTAATGGGGAATCGTGTATTATGATCTGGATAATATTGGCCTACATTAAAAGGAGATTGCATCAAATTTGTTAAAAAATGCATCCAGTGTCAGAAGCATGCAAATTTGATCCACTTGTCAGCTGATAAATTAAAGACAATTATGACTTCATGGCCTTTCTGCAAATAGGGAATGGATATTCTCAACCCTTTTCCCCTAACACAAGGACAATGCAAATTCCTCTTGGTAACCATAGATTATTTTACAAAGTGGATAGAAGTCGGGCCCTTGGCCTCCATTTTGGCCCAAAGTGTACAAAAGTTCACATGAAAAAACATAGGAACGCATTTCGGCATTCCACATCCAATTATCATTGACAACGGTCTCCATTTTATAGACAAGAAGTTCAACACCTTCTTGGAAAGAGTTGGAGTCAAACACAAAGTCACTTCGGTTAAGCAGTCTCAAACAAACGGGCAAGCTGAAACAGTCAATAAAGTGATTATGATAGAACTCAAGAAGCAACTCGAAGGATCCAAAGGAGGATGGGTCGATCAAATATCCAAGATATTATGGGCTTACCGTTGCACTCCCCAAACATTCACACAAGAAACCCCTTTTTTGTTAGCCTTTGGAACGAATGCGATGTTACCTATTGAGGTAAGAGAACCATATTTCCAAAAACACCATTTTGATAAAGAAGGCAATGATGAAGTACTTTAGAATGACTTGGACCGCATTGATGAACTAAGAAATCAAGTCATAATCATTGTAGAAGCTACTAAATAGCGAATGTCACGACATTTCAACTCCAAAGTTCAGCCTATAATTTTCCTTCCAAGGGACATAGTTTGCGTGCAATTGGAGAAGTAAGAAAAGAAAAGCATGAAGGTAAACTAGTTCCTAATTGGGATGAGCCTTTTTGGATTCATCAAGATCTTGGAAATGGAGCGTACAAATTGGAAGAATTAACAGGCAAATTGATTCCAAGAACCTAGAATTCGACACACCTCAAGATGTATTACAGTTAAAACAAGTTTGTACTTCTTTTTGGGAAACTCTTTTCCTTATTCAGTTTTATGTTGCGCAAGGATCTTTTTCCGAAAAGGTTTTAAATGAGGTCCCTCACCTATCTATAAAAGAATAACTTTTGGACTTGTTTTTAACTATTTTTCCAAAGTTATTTGATTACGTACAGATAAATTGGTTTGCTTAAGTATAAAAGAGTACCCTCCCAAAAATTCACATTTTTGGCAAAGGTCGTACTTTACAAAAGAATTTTGGCTTAATTTTTGGTAAAAGTTATGATCTCTGTCAAAAAACAAAACAAAATGTTAAGTCCCACTTCGGTAAAAAACAATAAAAATTCCTCATGAAAAACATACGCTCACCCTTGAGATCTATAAAGGGAGTTGTTGATGCATATAAATGCAACAACCACGCCACTAGAAGAAGGCATGGAAGTGAATCCAAATAGGTAGCTTCGGCCTTCTCCTCATCAGTGAGCACTTTATCAGGGAAATTCATATACCTAAGCGACACAGGCTCCCAATAGAAGAAAATAAATTACCTCCTTTTTTGTCGTAAAAATGATTTTGGTCAGCTTAGGATTTATCATGATTTTGAAGAACTCGAACTTGAACCCCTTGAAGGAAGTAGTGCAAGAAACAAAAAGAGGATTATTGGCCTTGCAGTAGAGAAAAACCTACTTACATTTCTTATGATACCGAGAAATAAAATAGCGAAGAAAAAGGCTAAGAGTAGCCTTGGTATGGGTAAATAAACATAAAGCTCGGAATGCTTGGATGTAACCCTAAGCATTCAAATGAAGTTAACACAATTTAAACCCTGAAGTACCCCCATAATAAAATCATCGAAAGGAAGCCGTATGTGAAAAATAAAAAATATATAATCATAGACATAGAAAAAATCTCCCTTATCCTCTAAAGACCGACCAAGGAAGACAAAATCTGAGTTCGGTACATAAAAATCTATACACCATCAGACAAGAATAAGGAACTTATCACAATCCTCAAAATGACAAACTTGGACTTTATTAACAAAGTCAATAAGCATCATCCTGTTACAATAACAAGATGAAAATGCCCCTACTTCCCATCTACCCATTGATAGGAGGGAATTAGAATGGAGGGGTAATACTTTTTTGGATTACCCTTGAATTTCTGTTTCATAGTTACTTTAGCTACTAGTGATGCAAATATTTCGGCTCTGACGGCCCAACATGATCCACTTGTAACTCTAGACAAGTTACAGACTCACCATTACCGCCCTTAACAAAAGGGATTTCGGAATTAGGAGAAGAAGAAGACATTAGGCCAAAATATAACAGATGGAATATAGGGCATACCTGACTTTGGAATAGGAAGGCTGAGAAGAGATTTTTGCAGAAGGAAAATGTGGGAAATGGCAAAGTGAATCTGAATTTGTCACACTTCCCTCCTTAAATAGGGAAGGGAAACGCCTCTGAAAGTTTCCCCTCTCCCAACTACCGTTGACCTTGCTTTGATCCACGATCCAAATGACATGATTGTTCATTCCCCTTTTTCACTACCGTCACTACAACCACACTTTGGTTTTGCACCCTCGGTATGACTTGGCGGGAAAAAAATCTAAAACCCTAAAACCACGCAAAAATATGTTGCTACTCTTTAGGCATTTTGGCCTAAGGTAGTTATTGCATTATTGAAGTACGTGTAATTGTCTTTCTAAGACCCTCGCGTTTCTCACTTCGGCTAAAGTTTGGGGGCAAGTGTATAGTCATAAGGAATCAAGGACAACGAAATGACCTAAATACTCTCAGAATAGGGGGCAGAGAAGACTTTAAATTTCAGCATGACTGAAAATCGAAATGTAAGATAACACCATTAAGGAAAACAAAGTAATGTCAATAATATAAGGAATTTCAGCCTCGCCGAAAACTTTGTGTCCATAATAAACTAATTAACCAAATTAATCACAAATTGATGAGTATAATTACTGATTAACACTATTCCCAATAAAGATGAGTCAGATAAACAAAATATTCGGTGGATAAAGATAAAGCACAACAAATAAAGATAATACCTGACCTTAAACAAATAATACCCATCAAGCAATAACCCATATTTTTACTATAAATAACTGTTATGAGGTACGTGTCTCTCATCCATTCATTAAATGATCTTTATCCATTATTTCCCATAACCTATATACTTTCTCACTTAAGCGTCAGAGTCTTCTTTTGCAAATTCTCCCCCTTTTGTGGATAAAAGATGTCTTTGACAGTTCGTTGTGAATAGTAGTCAAGTACATCTCAGCAGAATAGTAATAATAAAATAATAAAAAATAATATTAAATAAAAATAATATTATAATTTTATACACTTAAAATTGAAGTAAAACATTATTTTTATAGTTAAATTCAAGTAAAAAAAATATATCATAGTTGTTAAGTTTGAATTTTAATAATTAATAATAGAGTTTAATTAATATGTGTTGTCTATTCAATCATATCTCTTTATTTATATGACTTTTAAAGTATTAATTGATAAAGTCAACAAACTTACTATAAATTAAGGATTGTAATTGAATATCACTGTAAAATCTTTTACAATAACAATAACAAACATATATATATATATATATATATATATATATATATATAATTTTGATAAATATTCATTATATTTATTTTTAATTTTTATATTAAATTAAAAATAAAAAATGTAAAATTAAAAATTGTTTTATGAAGATCACTCTATTTTTCCAACTTTTTTTATCGGTTCACCAATTATCTAAATGATTGGTTGATGTTCAAATAAACTGGACATTAGTATAATGATGTTTTAACATAGATACAACATTAAATTGTGATGATTGAAGGAGTAAAGTTTTGTCCAAGAATTTCTCTCTCTACTCTCATTTCTGCTTGCACATTCATAATTTTTTAAAATGAAAAAAATATTTTAGATAAAAAAAATTAATTAGCTCTCTCACACATCTCTCATAAAAAATTTTGTAATTTTTTTTTACACATCTCGATAGTCTGAACTTATTTATATAAAAAATATTTTATGTTTTCACCATTGTAGTTGAATGCTGAATAAAAAATGCAATCATAGTTCTATGGTTTATTATTGAATCATGGTTCTTGTTTAATGCTTGCCGAACCACAAATATATATCGAATCCATATTAGGAATCAGGAATTCCTTGCTCTTCTATAGACCGAGTGATTAACCTTAAAAGAAAAGACGAACATAATAGTATATTTGGTTTAATGTGCCCTAGAATATCACAAAATAAATATCTAGATGATCGATGTTGGTTCAGCACAGAATGGTCAATTCGCCACCCTCGCAACTGTGATCAGGGATTTGATACTAAAAATCATTTGCGTATTATCATCGTCATAGTTGAGCACAAGAAAATCTTAAATATTATACCTGCTTTGGAGGAAGGGTGTGCCGGAGTAACGTGAAGGACGAAAGGTGCTAAACTCATAAGAAATAAGGAGGTAAAGAAAGGTGCGTGAAAAGAGAAAAAGTTTTAAGTTTTTTGTATTTAAAAAATATTTTTAAAATTTTATAGAATTAGGGAGATGCTGGAAAAAATTCTATTATTTTACATGTGCAACCTTGATATCCTTAAAACAATTATTTTACTACAAAATAAAACAATTAATTTGATAAAAAAAAAAAAAAACTAATACTACTAGTTGAAGGCAAATCCATGTTGGCTTCCAGTGAGCGGTGACAAAGCACCTAAACTAAAAAGGAGTGGTTTAAAATGCAAAAATTAAATTAATTGGATGTGACGTGAATGGGATTCCATTTACATTCATGCACATCAAAATTCATGTGCAAAAATCATATGCCATTCCCATACACATCCAGCATGCGCAAAATTCACAATTCATAAACCCTTTTTACCTTCCTCCAAAGTCCAAATCCAAACACCGCCATGAACTTCTTCAAGTCCGTCTTCTCCGACGAGCCTGACTCGCCGCCGCTTGATTCGGACATCCCCGATCCCCCGCAGAGCGATGCCGCTTGGACCTTCGGAGGACTCATCCAAACCCTCGCCTCCAAATCCGAGTCCGTCCTCGATAACTACCGTCGCGATCTTGAGGAGTTTGGTTCCGGCTTGAGGATGGAGACTGCGGTAATCCGCGAAGCCGCCTCACGCGCCGTCATGGACCTCCCTGCGTCGCTTGACGTCGGCGCATCGGTGGCTCAGGAGTCCCTCGAGTCCGTTGGCCAAGCCATTGACGACATTGGCAGCACCGTCTGGAAATCGACAGCGCAGATTATCTCGCACGGTAGGGAATCTCTCTTATCCTCTGATTTCGATTCCGATTCAAACAATTACGATAATAACAACGTTAGCAAGAAACTTCTGAGTGTTAGTGGTAGTAGTGATCGTGGTTTGGATTTGAAAAGGTATAGTAGGTTTGATACGCTGGTGCGTGCGCTACAGTGCGATGTGAATACCTATTTGGAGGAGCCTGAGGATTTGGGAAACTTCAATGAGTGGAAATTTGGTTTTGAGTTGGATGAGAAGAGGGAGGAGATTCGGAATTTGATTGAAGAGAATGGGGTTGTTGAGGAAATTTATGAGAAGGTTGTTCCTGCTAGTACTGATCAAGAGAGTTTCTGGAGCAGGTATTTTTTTAAGCTGCATAAACTGAAGCAAGCTGAGGATGCAAGGGCTAAGCTTGTGAAGCGCGCAATGTCTGGTGATGAGGAAGAGAATTTAAGCTGGGATTTTGATGATGATGGTGATGATGCCAGTGATGGGTACGAGCCTATAGGCAATACCAGTAGGGTTTCAGACGTGAAGGAGGGAAATTGTGGTGACATTGGCGTTGATGGTGGTGGTCTTGAGAATGTTCAGGCTGGGAAGAAGGATTTGGAGATAGAGGTTGATGGGAAGAGTGTTGCTGCTCCTGAATCTAAAACTGGTGTTGATGATAAGTCAGAGAATGTGGCATCCAATGTTTCCGTGAATGTAATTAGCAGTGGAGATAAGTTGGGTATTAAGTGTGAAGGGAAAGAGGCATCTGACGGGAAGACAGATAACGATAACAATGGTTCGTGCAAAGACAGTGATATATCAGTTGTTTCAAGCCAACCATCAATGCTTGGAGAAGAAGACATTAGCTGGGATGAAATTGAGGATATTGAAACCAATGATGAGAATAAAGGGGAGGCTGTTGGGTCCACAACTAAGATTGATTTACGGAAGAGGTTGAGTGTGGCCGAGCAAGATGAGGATCTTAGTTGGGATATTGAAGATGATGATGAGGCTATGAAATCATGAGCAGGTTGTGGGTTCAGGACATGCTTTAATTTTTAAACACAAATTGCTTATTAAGTGTATAATTCTTTTCTTATAACTTAAAAATGTAAATAAATTGTTTTGTTTTTTTATTTTATACAAGCTTGAGTTAGAAGATGGACATCAGTTGAAAGTATAATTTATAAGTTTTTGTGGATTCTTGGTCTCTTTGAGGAAGGTTTCTTGCGCCATATGTGTTGGTGTATCTTTTTACAGAAAGGCACTTATAGATTCCTACATTCACTCGGCAAACTCAATTAGCTACATCACTTATATAAGAACTGCAGTTCATTATGATTTTTGTTTTTGTAGTGTTAAGGTAGTAACATCTTGTAATTGTTTGCATACATTAGCATGGTAGTCAATATGCAATGAAGGAAGCCTTTTCTCTCCTTAAATTAGGGATCCATTCTTGTGGCCAGTTGATACTTGATAAAACTTTGTCACCGGTTGGGTTTGAGTAACCAAATAAATACATGCAAATAAAATAAATGAAATTTTTATTTGCTCGCTTACAAACGAAATGTGTCAGGGATGCGTGCTAAGGAAACATTATATGAAATTTGGGGCATTTCACATAAGAATCATATTTTGTAGCCATTTATATTTAATTAAATACATAAGAATCACATTTTATAGCCGTTTATATTTAAATAAACGTTTCAGATTAAGTTAGTTTATTTAAAACTTAAAAATATAAATTGTATTCTCCATCATATCACCCATCAATAATTAATATTTTTCTCCTATTACTACCACTGTTATTATCACCCACTATCATTATTGTCACTTTTACTACCACTGCGGCTGCCACCACCAGTAGTGACAGTGACAATGGTGATGGTAATGATAGTGGTGATGGTGACTGCGACGATAATGAAGATGATGATAATGATAATGATAGTGGTGGCAACCATAGTGTGGTGGCGCTGACAGAGACGGTGACAATTGTGGTGGTGTCGTGGTGGGAAAAGAATATTATTTATTAGTGGGATGATATAGTAGATAATGCACAAGTGGACAATTTTAATATGAATCATTTATTTAAATCTCTATGACTACAAAATATTGTTACCATTCTTACACAAGAATATCATACTCATGTGATACACCCCTCTATATATATATATATATATTTACTCAACTTGGTGTATTTGACTCTATTTTATAAGTAATTTATTTGCATGTTTCAAAAATGATATCAAGAAGATTTTATATATATAAATGTATTTGAGCTTTTTGGTTGTGCTTTATACTTCTATTTTTAATATATATATACTTTAACAATTATTAATGAATATCTGTAAATACTTGGAAATATTTATAAAATTAAAGAATACTTAACCTGTGTGAGTATAAGAAGAATAATTTTCATATAATACCATAGTTGCTGAAAATCACATAATTTATTGTTGTATTATTTGCTATATGTTTCAAATGTTAAAAGTGTCATATTAATAAATTGTAAAATTAAATTGTGGGATTTTCTCCTTACACCTATATAATTTTTAAAAATGACAAAAATAGATTTAATTAAAAAAAGTTAAAATTTTATTTCCTCGTGCTTCTTGTCATATTATGTAATTTAGATTTTTAAAAAAATTATAAATTTTTTACGAGTCTGGATTGGGTAATCCAATCTTGTAAAAACAATTTTTTTTACAAATCCGAATTGTGTAATCTGGATTTATAAAAAAATTACATATTTTTTTATAAGTCGAGATTACACAATTCAAACTTGTAAAAAAGGAATAGTAGTTGTGCTGCGTTATTGAGATGTGGGTTATGAATTTGTAAAAAGAGAGTGTCAACATTAAAGAGATGTAAGGGATTATAAATTTGCAAATCCGGATTTGCAAGAATCTATTGTATTATATATGATTTTGTAAAAAAAGTTGCACTCTCTTTAATGTGCTCCATGTCCTCTATTTCCGACGCAAACCTTCTATGCTTCGAACTCATACAAATAATAGAAGATCTTCTTAAGAATTCAGAGGAGCTAACTTCCAAAACTTTTTTTCTTCTTTTTAATACATTATTTTTTTGTAAGAAAATTATAATTTTTTTGTAGTATATCTATTCTATTATTTTTTACTCCCCCAAACATTTTCTTCCCTTTCAAACAAATACAAATTTTTTTACAAAAAAGTTGTAATTTTCTTGAAATATATCTATTTTATTTTTTTGCTTCCTCCAACATTTTTTGCTAAGACTTGTCACTGTATACGAATTTCTCATTTAATATACAAGTTCTCTCTTTCAGAGTTTGATGTGGGTTCCGGATTTAATAAAGAGAGAGCACATTAAAGAGAGTTTCAACTTCTATAATCCGGATTTGAAAATTTATAATCCCTTGCAAAGTCATATATCTATAATCTCTTGCTTAATCCAAATTTGCAATTTTTTACAAGTTCGGATTAATCAATCTGGATTTGTATAAAAGTGCACGAGAATGAAGTTTTAACTTTTTTATCTAAGAGTATTTTTAACATTTCACAGGATTATGAAGATGTGGGGAGAAAATATGGAGGTGCAAAGAGAAAAACTCTTAACTACGTTTATAAAAGATATAGTTTTCAAATATTATTTTTTTAACAGTAAAAATCTACACGCTTTTAAAAAAAAATTCATGACTCACTCGGCTTAATGGCACTCTTCATTTTCGTTCTAAGATTTTCTGGGTTCACATAAAAATATCTTGCTAGTTCTATGACCTTGACATATGTCAGAAGGAATTCGTTAAATCTCATAGACTTATCGTAATGTGGTATACCGATAAAGAAGTCTTTAGGAGCAATGTGAAATCACATGCCTAAAACTGTTACGTTTATGACCAATCTAGCTAAGCTCATGAGTTTAATAAAGGATAATGGTGTGTAATTTTCACCTATTATCGCAAGTTAACAACAAACACAAAGACTTCACTTGTCATGGTAATTGATTTTTTTTTTAAAAAAAAAAAAACCTTTTACGGCATAAAGGACTAGTTTTCTAACTCAGGGCTTTGATATTTGGCACAAAGGCATAAAAATAGAGGCATGATATGATTTTATTTGGGGGAATTATAATTTGTCTACACGTTAGCAAATTTTGGTAATTCAATCTTTGCATGTTTAGAAGAAAATAGTTGTTTAGAAAATATATTTCCGTTGTTCAGTTTATGGTTTAAAATTAAGCCAACTGCATTTTACTATCCTTAACTTTCATATCTTATCCATGTTTGAGGAGGTTCAGATACAATTTTTATAATGCTTTTTTATCATCTACATACTTCACGGGAATCCAACCCATCGAATTGGTTTTGATTGAGTGAATTTGCACTCAATCTTCCTATTGGTGACTTGAGTCTCTTTTTCTGTTGATTTTATTTTTCTGATTAAACTTAAAGTCAGGTTAGTATTTTGGTCATCTCCCATTATGAAATCGTCCATAAAATCAATTATTTGTTCTCATGTATGGAGCAATCAATATATATGATATAGGGTTTGCTTCTGATAAAGAATAATGGGAATAATCCAATTTTCTTTTACAATAACTAATATTTTTGAAATTTTTCTTTCAATTCCATGTCACAGTGAAACTGCCTAACACGAAGTGAGAAAATTCAGTAGAACTAACACGATTGTTTAATTGAACAAAAGATGGATCTTTAATACTTTATCCTTATTCAACTAAAATCAATAATATATATATATATATATATATATATATATATATATATATATATATATATATATATATATATATATATATATATATATATATATATATACACACACACACAAATCGAATGCATCTAGTTTGATGTTATAGCGTTTTGTTTGAGCATTTAGCATGTGTTTTGGGGGGGTATTTACAATAACGCAACCCACGTTAGTGGGAAAACAGGGCCTCCCTTGCTTTGAAAAATAAGGTAGTTAGGAATTAGGATGTTTTGGAAAGTGTATTTTTAAGTTAAAGTTAAAGTTAACTACAATCCAGTCACTGTTAAATTAATTATCACGGTTTCACTGTGTTGGTTTAGAAGTACAGTATGAGTGTACGTAGCATTATTGGGTGGTCAAGTTCTTTGTCCTATAAGCTTCATATTTGGCACAGAAAAAAGAAAATGTTTATGGCATGGTTCTTACTACAGATAACTTGAAGATTCTAGGCGATTAAAATTTCAAATAGATAGCTATGAAAATAACAGTCAGCACATTTTTTGGCATTTATTTGTATAAAGCTCCTGTTTGCACGATTGCAGTTTTCTTATCAGCCAACATATGTACTCTAACGAGTGAGTTTATAGTGCAGGCTGTGCAGCGAGTTATATAACTTGGCAGTCAAGGAAGAACTCAACAACTTTGTATTCTCTAATGTCACTTAAAACATACCAAATACTTGAGCAGTTTATGGAAGATGACAGTGTCTTCAACATTTTTTCTCCAGTTTAATGAAATTTATGTGTGTTTTCCCTAAGTATGTAGATGTGATTCCTCAATAACAGTGCAAGAGGGGTGTTAAAGAAAAAGTGTGTATGAAATAATACATTAATAATGAACTGTAAATGAGAGATGAACAAGAACAACAACAGAATATGAGGTATTCATACAAACAGCATATAGGAAAAGAGAAAGAAAGCAAGCAGAAAAAGACTGGGAAGGGAGGGGTTACATAGAAATTGTAAAGCTTTAAATAAAAATGGCATATTATGAAAGTATAATAAGGTGTAGAGGAGTAGAAGAGAAACAGAGAGTATTATTATTGGTATAATATTAAAAAGAAAGTGGTTGGAAATAGGGAGAGTGAAGAAGACTAATTATTTGCCTCCCTGAGAAGCCTCAAGATGGAAAGGAAGAGGTTGAGTATGTCAAGATAAAGAGTAACAGAGGCGCCAATGTACTCGTCGTAAGTGAAGCGCTTGATGAGATGGTCAGTGTCATAGACAATGTAGCCAGAGAAAATAATGGCGCCGAGGGCACCATAGATAGCATGGGACATAGGTCCAAGGGGGAAGAACATCTGCATGAAAAAAGGATAAGAAACAGGAAGCATGGATAAAGGAAAGGGGAACAGGGATAAAAGAAAAGAGAGGGACCTGCATGAGACCGGTGAGGATGAGAGTAATGAGAGAGGTGAACAAAACAGGGCCCAGGAAGCTAAAGTCCTTGCCCTTTTTGGAGGCCCAAAAGGTATAGGCAGTCAGAGAGGAAACGACGGCTGAGGTCAAGATCAAAGCCTCAAGCACAACTTTGCCTGCGGAAATGGTAAGGGGAATGGCCATGTGATGTGATGTGATGTGATGTGATGTGATTATAAAAGAATAGGGTATGAAAAAAGGTACGAACCGTCGGTGTTGGCGCAGGTGACTCCGACAGTGGAGCTGATGGAGACGGTGAAGAGTCCGAGGAGGATGTAATTGTGAGGATGCTTCTGCTGGAACTTGAGGAGGGGAATCAAAACTGCAGCAGATTTGAATTGAGATTAAGAGATCGAATGGAATAAGAAAAGAATAAAAGAGAAAGAGACGTACAGAGAAAGGGGAGGAAGAGGAGGATGAGAAGGAGGGTGGAATTGCCCCTGAGAAGTTGATTCACTGGGATGTAGAAAACGGTGAGGAGAGAGACGAGGGTGGTTAGGAGGATCTGGGTGGAGAGGATGGCATAGACCTTTCGGATGAAACCCCATCGGAGCTGGTTCTCGCTCAGGCTGAGGCCAGGGTAGAGCGTCTCTCCAGATTCGAGATCGAATTCCCCGCTCTTGCTCCCACGCGTGTATCCCGCTTCCTGCCTCTGCGTCTCGAACATCTTCGGATCCCACACACCACACACCACACACCTGCCTACCTCTTCCTTCTCTTCTTCTTATTCTGCTTTCATTTTTTCATCCTATTTGCTATTCTCACACCACTGTTCTTTCTCAACCCTCACAGACACGCTAAATGCTAACTCCACCCAACGCCACCTCTAATTCTATAATAGTCTTTTCACTTTTTTCCCTGTTTCTCTCTCACGCTCCCAAACTCTTTATATATTCTCCATCTTATCAACAATTTTCTCTTTCTACCCTCAATTCTTTGTAACTTATCTTTTCCAATTATAATATCAACAATAGGTTACATTACTAATTACAGTTTTAAATTATTTTTTTAAATTATTTTCAACATTTTATACACCTCTTTAAATTTTTAATTCAATTATTTATTATTTATCATCTACGGTTAAGGATTTTATTTTTATGTTTGTTTCATGTGAACTTGTATTGATGGATGTTTTATCGTTTGATGAGACCCAATATAGTTTATCCAGCGACAGTTGTTGTAAAAACGAGATCCTGGATATAGTAAAACTTCTACGGTCAAAATCAACTTATTTGCTGACATATAACTCTATAGTTTTATATCAATCTATCCTTTTGCATTATGCTCACACAACTTTCATATAAAACATAATGATCACATAAGCTTGATAACAATACATATAAATTCAAATAATAGTATTTCTGTACAACTCTCTTATATACATATTCATTAGTAAAATAACATTCTCTGAAACTTCCAACCACAATCCAACATAGTTCACTTTAGAGTATATCACCTCTCTACATCATCACTACTATCTGCTCTGTGCAAAGTACGATCATCACATTGCAAGGGTAAGCTTATGTAACACACAATATATCGTTACATCAATCGTAAAATATGAAAGTTACACAACATTTATATTTAGTATCATCAACACACATTCATTAATAGTAAACAACCAATCATCACTCTTATGCTCCACCTGAACATCAACACTCCGAACCAATCAATCACATTTATGCTTATGCTCTACCTAGACATAAGTACTAACAACCAATCAATCAAAAATTAATTAAATATCACAATCAATTAAATCAAACACACTTATATTCCTCTAGATACAAGTTTTTTCACATAACAACATGTTCAGACGCGCTATATTCTGTAATATCTACATTGAGTTTGAACATCGAGGCGACTTAAGATCTCTTCCAATTGGTGACAGACATCTAATCTACCTTTGTTACCACCAATTTAAGTCTAAGCAATACTCATCTAACAACCACAAACTGATGTCTAGTGTCAACCTGACACCATGTGACACACACTCGTTGTAGTATGTCCTTTAAGTACCCCTTGTATATCTGATATCAAGATCACAATGTAATCACAGAAATATCTCCTCGTATATCTGATACTTTAGATTACATTAACCTCAATTGTGTTTTTAACCTCAATGTATCTCACCAAACATATCATTCAAAGCTAAGTTACTCGATTGTAATTGTTCACAACCAACAACATTAATAATTATATCCTCATAATGCATTTCAACCATATGCATTATATCACAAATCCAAATATATCATCATTCCAATAAATTCAATTTCAATGATAGAGAGTCAATTCAACCAGAGCTAAATTACCCAAATATAACCATCACATCCAAACTATCCAGTAAATCGTGAAGGCATTACCTTTCATTTCACACCTTTAATTAAATTCTAACAACAATAATTATTTATTTCCAATCAAATACTTATATTAAATATCAAGAATAACTATGATATATCAACACGTATACTTCTCACTCATATATAAATATCAAACCTCAATACTTATTTTCCAACCACAATTGTTTATCAAATAACAATCTCAAATACTCATAATCCAATATCAATTTCAAAGAGTAAACATTCCAAATAATTAATTTCCCACAAAATATTCATGTCTTAAAATATTCCAAATTGCAAATTAATCAATTTAATCACAACTCATTTCAAAAACAAAACTCAAATCCTTACAATTTATTTAATTTATCTTTATGTAATTTAATTAAATATTCACGAACTAATTTGTGTGTAATTAATTCTTGAATTATAATAAAACATTTACATAATAATTCTGATTAATATATTCATTTTAAAAATTTCAAAATAAAATTAAGTTTATAATAGATATTACAAAATCAATTTCAATGCTTATTCATTAACAATTTATTAAAGATATATTATTCTATTAAATTTTTCTATTTAGTAGAGTTATAATATTCTTCTTTCAAATTTTTATTATATTAAATTTATAAAAAAACCATCAGAAATATTCTCTGCATTCAATAATAATTAAAAAATAATTTATTTTGTATATTTAGCTACATTTATTAAATTTAATCATGATTCATTTTATTTGATTTTTTAATATTTCTTAGTTTTCAATAATTTTTATAAAATATTTTAAATTTATAAATTTTTCTAGAGAACTTAATAGGAATATTTTTTAAATTTTAAAATAAATATAGTAGGTAAGTTAAAGTTGATTATATTTATTCCACAACTATGAATATTATAAGCTTAATTTTTATTTTTGGAATTAAAAACCATACAAATATTTTAATTATTGATTAAATATAATTAGCTTATAATATTTTATTAAATTACTTCAAAACTAATTAGTAAAAAAAAAGAAGAAAATAAGACCTTATTAAATTTGACTAGGTTAATAAAAAACTACTTAGATAATATCTTTTTAAATTTAATTAATTCAAAACTGATTAAATATATCATATTATATTTATTTTATTTTATTAAAAATTAATTAGATATATGACTTTATTTTATTTTATGACTGATTTGGCATTAGTAGTTTATGTCAAACATGCATGAATTAAAAAAATAAATAAAAAATTGTAGCTTATGCATGAAATGAAATGTTAATTTTAGAAAGAGGGATTAATAGAGTTATAATTAAGAAACTTGTATAAGAACTTTTTCATAAATACTCGAAGAAGAGTTATCTAAAACAATTTTATTTAAAAAAAATTAAGAAGAAAGAAGATTTGGAAAACTTTTCATAAACAATTTGGAAGAAAAAAAACCCAGTTTATAAAAACTTTTGATAAGAATAAAATACTTTCTTATAAACGAGGTTTCTTATAAAATTATTCTAGTTATAAGTCAATTATTAATTATTATTTTTATTACTTCACACAATGTTTGTCATATAATATACACATTTGATTTTCTTATCTTGAAAATATTTCAATTATTATCATAATATTAAATACAACTTAAACAATGAAGTCATTAAAGAAATTTTGTTGGACCTATCTAAATTATTATTTTTAAATAATTAATAAATTAAATGAGATCCTTTGTTTTTTTTAAGAGACAAAATATAACCTATATTTAAAAAAGATTTAAATACGTTTCAAATAAAAGTTTGTTTATGTTTCATTTCCAATCATTTTTATTTTATTTTGGATTTAGGGTTTAGTGTTTTGGTAGCACTTTATATTATTTTAAAATGCTTTAAAATTGTTTTAAATAACGCTTTAGGAATTCTAAATAAAATAAAAAAATATTAGAGTCTATAACAAATAACAATTTTATAAGAACTCCATGCAAATACCCTAATATATTAGGAATATGAAACTCATTTAAGTCTTAATAATAATGTGTGATGCAATAATACTTATAATTAACTTTTCTCTAAGCTTAAATAATTTTTTGGTACCTATAAAATAAAATTATTTTGATTTTGGTACCTAAAATTTTATATTCTGAATTTGGTACCTGAAAAAATTTTATATTATGAAAATAACTTGAATGTTGAATAAAAAATTTAATATGGCGTGAAATTGATGATGTAACACATTTGCTTATTACGTTTATGAATAATACTTAACCATATTTACTAATTTGAAACTTTAAAAAATATTAAATACTAAAATAAAAAAAATAAAATTGAAAGCTCAAGTACTAAATGTAAAAACATGTAATTTGACAGTTACTAACAAGATATTTAAACTACTTTATTTAGATTATTGTTTTTTGGTTTATTCTTTATTTATAAAAAAAGTTCATAAGGCAAAAAAGATAACATCATGTCAATAAGAAAGTTTGAAAGGCATATGTTAAAAGAACATTAGAAAATCGATTAAAAAAATAATTTTAACTAACATCAATTGTAAAATAATCAATTGATATAATTTATCTCAAAGTATTTGAATTCCTATATAAAATAAATTTTAGTCTTAAAAATTTTCATCTAAACACATATTAGTGGAAGACATTTAGTAAATGTTTTATTTCTTGTGCAATATCGATGGGATTGAGCAAAGTTTTTAAATTACTGTAAACCCTCTCACATCTTCATATCAACGTAAATTTCGTCTGCATTACTCAAGCAATGAAGTAATTTATTTTATATATATATATATATATATATATATATATATATTTTTTTATGATAATGATTCATTATACTTGAAGCTCAACTCGAATAAACAACCTTTCCCTTTGTTCCATAAGTAAATTTGATAACATCTTCAACACTCAACCTTTTGCAATATTAGATGCTTCGATATTCTTCTCTTTTCCTTCCGTAAATTCAATTCAATATATTTCCAACTTTCATTCTCTGTCGAATAAAAATTAAAATGATATTATTATTTATTATAACAATAATTCTTCTACTACTGTTACGACATGGATGACATTGTAATAATTAATATTTAGCTTAATTACACTTTCTAGCCTCTAAATTTTTTAATTTTTTATAATGTGTCTTCTAACTTATAAAATTGTTGAATTTGTAATTAAAATTATTAAATTGACATTAATTGTTAAATGACAAATATTAATTAATACATGACCATAATTCAATAATATGATAAATCCTAATTCTATTATTTAAAGGTGATTTAATTAATTACATGTATTTTTTCGTGATGAAAGCTTTTTTTATAATTTTGTGCTTGAGGATTGTTGTCTTTATGATTTTATATAAAATAGTTTTGGTGCTTTGTTTTGAATTTGTGTATTAACTAAAGGCATACTTTGTGCTTTCAGTCTTTTTTAGAAATAAAATTTATCTTGACCTATAAAAAAAATTCTTAAATCACAAATCATGTCATTAGATTATTGTTAAATTACTATCACATATTTTTTTAAAGGCAAAATGATTTATTCAACAATAACAAAACAAGTCTCAATAACAAGAAATGATTGAAATTGACCACATGAGTACAAAAAAAGATTTGTTGATTAAATGGACATAATAAAACAAAAAACTCCTAATCCCATCATTTAACAAGGAAATGACAATAAAAGACCTCATAAGAGCTATCACTTTATCTATTACCTAGTCTATTAAAACAATACTATGGTTGTATTAACAATTCACAAAAGATAAATGAGTACTTTTTTTAAAATTCCTTTACTCACACCCAAGACTTTTTGGATGGCTTTCTGCCATATTTTTACTTCACAAAATTATTTTTTTTTAAACACTAGGGCGCTCCGTGCAAGCTATATTGATCATAAAGTGACTAATCAAATACTAGACAAATAATTTTTGTGTACCTTTCCATTTGCAAATGTGAGGTGTATGTAAATATCCAAATCGCGTATAACATTGCATCCATCTATGCCAATTTAACAATTGTGAAAAACAAATTCAAATAAAGCACATATTTTTACTATGTATTTTTAATTTAATGGAAGTTGAATTCAATTTTCCTTTTTGAAAACATTATGATTTATTTTAATAATTTAATCATTTGAAAATTTTCTATACACAAGTACTCACGAGAAGAACAATTTACTCAAAATTACATAAACATTTAATTTATCAAAATATAATAAAATTTGTTTGTTTTGCTGCTCTAATTTATATAAAAATAAATTTTCTTTCCATATCATGTTTTTTGAGAAATTTTTATTATCATCTTACTAAACCAATTTGTGAAAAAATTTAATTTATGCATGAAATAAAATAATTAAAAAATTATAAAAGTTGTCACCATTTATTATATAATTTATTTTATGCTACAAATTCAAATAAGAAGTCGTTCCAATAAATTAAAACAATTTTTATTATAATCTTAATTATATATTTTTAACTTCATAAAAAATAATTTTTAAATTAATTTTTTAATTATGATTGTGCTTATGTAGTTATTTATAATCGAGTTTTTTATATATATGAAAATTTCATATAACTTTAAAATTAATAACTTGAGAATGATATTTATTGAAGAGTATAATTGATATACATAGTTAATATAAATATCTTACATTTACAACAACCATAAAACCATTCATTTATAAAAAATTGACTCTACTAGTTAGTATTTTAAAAGTCATCTTTAATGTATATCAATTAAACTCTTTATTTAATTAAAATTTATATTAATAATAATTTATGTATTATAACAATATTCTAAATATTTAAAAAATTTAATTAATATATATCGTTAATATAAAAAAATCATAATCTTTTATTTATAATAAATTTATTGAGTTTATTAATTAATTTATTTAACAGATACCCTAAACTCATACTCATCAGGCACTCAGAATAATCAAACTCATATTTAAAAGTAGCAATATTCAAAAATATTATAACCAAGAAGTCACGTATTCGGATCCGGACTATACACTGCAATTGCCAATGGCAAACTCAAAGTGAAGAAACCGTGACACAATCTCCGTTTCTATATCTTCTCATTCTGAATTGCTTCCTGTTGCTTTCCTCAGGTTCTGTTCTTCTACTCATCGTTCCAATCTCAAACTTTTCTATATCTCCCAACTAATCCATCAATGCTTCAAGGTATATTTTATTTCTCAAACCCTAGCTTCGTGATTTATTTCTTGCTGCGTTGACTTTCCTTTGTTATTTTATGATTTCGCTCCATACGGAAAATTACAACAAATTATTGTTTTGTTTCCTACTATTCATTGCCGTCATTTATTTTCTAGTTATTTCTCCTCTAGATTATGATGCTTTTCTTGTCAAATTGTTTGGTTGCTGAGAAAATGCGAGAAATATTCCTGATGAATCAGTACAGGGAAGATTAAATTTTTAATTAAGGTTGTAGTTGTGTTGAAGTTTGTATCTTATGCAAGTCTGTATATTTCAGTTATTACAGGAATAGGAGCCTTCAGCTTGAAAGGGGATTCTTTCTGAAACAGGCATATGGAACTGGAATGTGCTTATGCTTGACTAGAAAGAGGGAGGTGGAAGAAAAGAAAACTTAATATATAACTTCCTAAAGGCTAGGAGGAGTTTGAAACACTTCAGTTTTTGCCTAGAAATTTTCTCCCTTGTCCATATGGATAATTAGAATTTAATGGATAAGAACTTGGGACCATGATCATAAAGGAGCACTCTGTTGGTACGGAACTGGCAATGAGTAATGCTATTGTGGAGGAAGAAATAGATTTCTCTTGTGACCCATACATAGGGTTAGAGTTCGATACAGCAGATGACGCACTTAAGTGTTACACTTCATATGCAAATCGAACAGGGTTCAAAGTTCGGATTGGTCAGCTTTATCGATCAAGAACTGATGGGTCGGTTTCTTCTCGAAGATTTGTGTGCTCGAAGGAGGGACATCAACTCAGTTCAAGAACAGGCTGTCCAGCATTTATAAGGGTACAAATAAATGGTTCTGGAAAGTGGGTGATTGATCACTTTCATAAGGACCATAATCACAATCTTGAAATCAATGGTGAAAATTGCAGTCCGACGTTGCAACAGAAGGGTGCTACAGTTATTAACTCTCTTACTGAGTTTCCTCGCAGGCCAAGGAAGAAATTGCTTGAAGAAGCCAATGAAGAATCCTCTTGTCCCTTTGGCATTATTGATTTCAAGCGTCTGAGAAAGGAAGAACTTGAAGGACAGTCCAGGACTGAACCATTTGTGGGTCAAGAGTTCAGTTCACCTAATGAAGCTTACCAATTTTATCACACATATGCAGCGCATTTAGGTTTTGGTGTTCGAATTGGTCAATTGTTTCGTTCTAAGAATGATGGGCTGATCACATCCCGCAGATTTGTTTGCTCTAAAGAGGGGTTCCAGCACCCTTCAAGAGTTGGCTGTGGGGCTTATCTAAGGATTAAGAGACAGCCATCTGGAAAGTGGATAGTGGACCGCCTGCGAAAAGATCATAACCATGATCTGAACTCTGAAAAGGAGGGCAGAACAAAAAGTCTTCCTGCTTCTAATATTTTGACTGAAGAGGTAGATACTGGATTGGTAAATGGTGACTTATTTAGAATAGATAACTATCCTGTCCCTAGAGGAGGTAGGCAAAATCACATTAGAAGTGAGTGGTATGGCATTCTTCTAGAGTATTTTCAATCAAGACAAGCAGAAGATACTGGATTCTTTTATGCTGTGGAAGTTGACAATGGTAACTGCATGAGCATATTTTGGGCAGATGGCAGATCTAGATATTCATGTAGTCAGTTTGGTGATGTCCTTGTCGTGGACACATCATACCGAAAAACTGTCTCTTTGGTACCATTTGCTACTTTTGTTGGAGTCAACCATCACAAGCAACCCGTGCTTCTTGGATGTGCTCTAATTGCTGATGAATCTGAAGAATCTTTCACTTGGTTGTTTCAGACATGGCATAGGGCTATGTCTGGTCGGCTGCCTCTGACAGTTATTGCTGATCAAGACATTGCAGTCCAGAGAGCAATAGCTAAAGTCTTTCCTGTAACCCATCATCGCTTTTCTTTGTGGCAAATTAAGGCAAAGGAACAAGAGAACATGGGTTTGATGGGGAATGACTTTACAAAAGATTATGAAAAGTGTGTTTACCAAAGTCGGACAGTTGAGGAATTTGATGCCACATGGAATGTCCTACTTAACAAATATGGATTGGAGGACAATGCTTGGCTAAAAGAAATGTATGAGAAGCGAGCATCTTGGGTTCCATTATATTTAAAGGGCAAATTTTTTGCTGGCATTCCCATGAACGAAAGCCTTGATTCATTCTTTGGTGCACTTTTAAATGCCCAGACACCTCTCATGGAGTTTATTCCTCGGTATGAAAGAGGTCTAGAGCGGCGCCGTGAGGAAGAAAGAAAAGAGGATTTTAATACTACTAATTTTCAACCCATTTTGCAAACAAAAGAACCAGTAGAAGAACAATGTAGGAGGCTTTACTCTCTTGCTGTATTCAAAGTATTTCAAAAAGAACTATTGCAGTGCTTTAGCTATCTTGGGTTTAAAATATTTGAGGAAGGGAGCCTGAGCAGATATTTGGTGCGTAGGTGTGGAAATGATACAGAGAAGCACGTAGTTACATTTAATGCATCGAATCTCAGCATTAGTTGTAGCTGTCAGATGTTTGAATATGAAGGTGTTCTTTGTAGACATGTGTTGAGGGTTTTCCAGATATTGCAATTAAGAGAAGTTCCTTCTCACTACCTCTTACACCGATGGACGAGAAATGCCGAGGATGGTGTTTTTCCCGACATAGAATCACGGAGTAGCTCTCATGAACTAAAAAATTTGATGTTGTGGAGTCTAAGAGAGACTGCATCTAAATACATAGATGCAGGTGCAACATCCATTGAAAAGTATAAACTTGCCTATGAAATTTTGCGAGAGGGTGGGAGAAAGCTGTGTTGGCACAGGTGAATGAATGCTTTACTATATGTTCTGTTAGATTGTGCATAGTTGTACGATGAATTTTGGTAGCTTCAACTGTTTCATTTTTATTTTTTGTTTTTTTGTTATTTTTTTGTGGTATCTTAACTCTTCTAATCAAATACTTATGCTTACATTTCTCTTCATAAGACTTGGTATTCCTACATTTTAAAGTTAACCAATGCATATAGTTCAGATTGCTGGTTCTACCAATCATTGCTTTTCACTAGAGACTGCTTAGTCCAAATATGGAGTCGATGATACTTTTTTATTTTTTATGGACGAATGTTAGGACTTACTAAAGTTACTAGGCAGCTTTTTTATTAGTTTTATCGCTGATTGAAACTTGACCCCCTTTTTTATTAGTTTTATCAATGATTGAAACTTCACCCCGCAAACTCTCTCTCCTTCCATTGTCTCTAGTTTTATCAGTAGGTCCATTCTCTCTAGTTTTATCAGTAAGTCATTTGGAGTGGTTGATACTAGATGAGTAGATGATACCAGTTTTTTTATGGCCTAGAAACTGAGGCCCTATGCTCGTGATAACGAGTGACGTTGTGTCTTAATAATTAATTGAGCATATAATTGAGTTGCGCCAGCCATTTCTGTTACTGGATTTCATGGTAATAAAATTAGAATTGTTATCCAGTGAGCAACATCATCTTTCTTAGAGCGGATCTCTTGTTCTCCAAACAGTGCTTTTTTGGGTAACATTTTCCAGTGTTTGGGATAGCTGGAAAAGTTAAATTATTTTAATAACGGATTATCAGTACAATTGATTAGTTTATTGAAAAGTTATTTTAAAATAATTTTGTTTGGATGTAACAAAAAATTTTATAGAGTAAAAGAATGGAAAAATAACTGAAAAGAAAAATAAGCTGGTTGGAAAATAATCATAAGATATAATTTTATTTTTAGTTTCATAAAAGATTTACATAAGTTTTTTGTCTTTAAAATTTCATAAAAAATCACTTTTGATCCTTGAAATTCATAAATATTTTTTAGTCATTGAAATTAATTTATTTTTCATATTAATATTATTTGTTCATAAATTTCAGTATATGTGGTTATACTAGATTGAAAAGGTTAAGGTTAAAGAGAAAAGTGATTCATAATTACAAAAATATATTTTTTATTATCAATTTTTTAAAGACGTTAACCAGAAAAGGCTAAAAGTTAATTAGGAATTAATTTTTTTTTAATTTTCAAACTCAAAGTGATTTTTTTTTGTGAAACTTTAGAGGCAAAATTTATTTAAGCTTTCTTAAAAATAGTTTTTTTTGTCCAAAAATGTTTTCTTTTCAAATTTAAGTTAAAGTTTCAAACATTTTGTTTTTTTAACAAATCAACTGAAAGTTGTATAAAAAACAACTTAAATTTTTTGTTAAATTAAAAATTAAAAATATAGTAAAGCTAAGAGAGAAAGAGAGCAGTTAAAAGGGGGGTTTGTGTTGTGTGGATAACTGGATATGATGACGGTTAATTCATGCTAATTACTTCAGTGCCATTTTTTCCATCCTTAATCATGAAAAAAACTTGCCTCTCATTTATAAATCTTTCCTTTACCATTTAATTACCATTTTCTTACCCATAAAACAAGATAAGTCTTCAATAAAAGATATATGTATAACTAGTTAAAGCATTAGTAAGCTTTTGTAAACAAAGTAATTAAAAATAGAAGCATGCCTAATTGGTATAATAATAATTTTATATTAGTCTAAATACATTGTAGTTAGGTAGTATTAAAATGAAATAGTTTAAGCGTCATTGGATAAAACGTTGAACACAAGAAATGTTGGATGAGAAAAATGAAAAATCTCAAAAATAGCAAACTTATTATCTGAGGCCAATAATTTAGCTAAAGCTTCCTAAAAGATCAATAAAACATTGAATTTTCCCAAAAATATGTAATTGATATAGTTGTCATCTCTAATTGCTAATTTTTTCCTATCTCCATGCGTATCATGTAAAATTCATAATTCATTATTCATAAAAGAGGATTGAGTGATTCCAAGTTCTATAGAATAATTGACAAGTTTTTTTTTTTTTGTTTTTTTTTTTAAATTTAAGTATTTGAGCATATCAAACAACACAATTTTTTAGTTCTTAAGTGCTACTACACAACATTTCCACCATCAAACATGTTGCAGCGTAACAATCACAAAACATTATATAAAACTTAAAATAACGAAATGACATAGAATTAGTGGACATTGTGTAGGGTCAAACAAAAATATAACTCTACCAAAGGGAATTAAAAACTAAGATCTTTAACAATTATAGTGTATAGCTAAATATAGGACGAATATTGTCTCACTGTTTTAGCATACAAAAATGAGAATATTTGAATCATTTCTTAACTTTTAAGTCCTTTTGCATTACTTAGAGATGAAAAAATATAGTTTAATTTATCTCCAAACACATAATTTAAGTTTTCAACTTATACACATTTTCTATGCCAATTAATTCACAAATACCTTACATGTCAAAGCACACAAATTAGGGATCTTTAGATATACAATTGGATAAAGTTTATGGTAAAATAAAATCCGATTCAATACATTTTAATCAGTTGGATCAGATCAAATTTGTAAAAAAAATATTGATCCAATCTAATTTGATTCGATTAAAAATAAATTAGATAAGATAAAATCCCCATACTACAAAATCTATTTTGTTTTTTTATACAACATAAGAAATAAACCATCAAACTTAAAGTTTGTAAGTAAAACATTTAATATACATTGAGTTTTCAAAAAATAATAAATAAAAGTATAATAAGTAGTCTATATAATAGATAAAAAAGAAATCTGAAAAAGTTAAAATTAAATAACTAATATATAGATTTAGGGTTTAGGGTTTACCAATTAAATAGATTAGTTAAAGAAATCTCAAAGAAATCTCATAATTTTAAATAACTTATTTTCAACCTATAAATATATATTAAATGAAAGATAATGTTAAAAATTATTTACAAATTATCTAAAATTAAAATTGTTTAATTAACAATAAAATCATAACCTTTCCTACAGATAAATTTATAAAATAATTTAATATAGATAAATTTATAAAATTTGTTACTAAGTTGATGCCTAATTGTGAGTTGGCCTAGATTGGGTTGATTTGGGCTAGTTATTTTTATTTTGTTGCATTTGTTGTTATTTACACCTTGTTTATATGTATAAAATAAAAATAATAAACATTAAAAAAGATATATTTGTTCATCATCATTTAATTTAGAGAGTTTAAATCCGTGAATTGACCGGTTAGATTAGATCACATTTAAATTTGATGAACATTTAAAATAAATACTTTAAAAATGACTTTTTTTTCATATAGTTAGTTAAATTTATTAAATTTAGGAATAATTACTTTGATTTAATAAGTGCATGAATTTATTTCATTATGTTAAGGTTTCAAATATTATTTGTGAACATTTTTATAAAATATTTTGAATATAAATACTTTTTCAAATTTATATTAGGAATGTTTTTGAAATTGTATAATAATATAATTATTTGATTAATTAATTTTTCTTTAAATATAATTAGGTATCTGAAATTTGATTAAGTCAAAGGATATGTATAAACTTAATTAATTTCATAATATATAGTATGGTTTAATTTTTAAAAAAAATTTAATATATTGGTTAGATAAATATTATAAATGAAATCTTAATAAATATGCATGAAATTTAATTTCTATTAAATATAATTCAATCATAATCAATAGTATTGTAAAAATATTAGTAGAGAAGTTTGAACCTATAACCTCTCTCTTTTTTCTCCCCATATGAGCTTTACCAATTATCCAACTTTATAACTTTAATTTTGATAATAATTTTAATATACTAAAGTAATAGATTTTTAGTTTATATTAAAATTAAATCAAAGTTGATTTTTAATTTTAGATTGACAATAAATTAATAGACTCTTATTGCTCTATTAAATTATAAATTCAAATTATGAGATTATGATATCATGATATTATTTATATCTTGCACCAAAGATAATTATATTATACTATTTATAATCATATTTATAAAATAAAAAATAATTACTATCTTTTACATATCTTTTGAAACATTAAACAAATCAAATATATCTTAATTTTTTATTTTTTACTAAAATTTTTTAAAAAATAGAGGAGATAATTATTTTTCTTCCCAATTATACATTATCTTTTTTTTTTTTCTAAGTTGCTTTAAACTATTGATGTATTAATGCATTTTTTAAAGAAACACACTATTCACATTTGTAGATTTTTTACTTTAAATTATCAATAATTTTTTATTTTTTTATAAGTATCAACAATTTTTTTATATGCAAAATATTAATTTTCATTAAGTAATTTTCAGTAACAAATTATCTAAAATACAGACCCAACACAGACATTTTACTAGTATTTTATTAAATTATTTAAAAAATGATTAGATGATATTTTTTAAAAATTTGATGACAATATAAATATTGAAGTTAATTTAAAATTAATTAAATAATATTTTATTAAATTTGAATTCTTAAATAAATAAATAAATCTCATGTCAATAATGGAAAAATGAATGACAATTTGAAATGTTGCACGGAAAGGAAGGAATGGCATATTTTTGACAACTTTGAAATGTTATTTATAGTATCTTTGATTACTTATTTATCTCTAAAAAGATATTAGTTATTTATTTTTGAAAAGAGATGTATTCGAATATAAACGGTTAGAGATAAAAAAGAAAAATGACATACTCTGAAGCATTAGAAAAGTGAAATATGATTTGAATATGTAATCCATGTTGTTTGAAGTGATATATAAATCCGGAAGTTTGTTAATACTGAAGTGTGGGTTATCTCTGTCTTGAATTAATTGGGATGATGTTTGGAGGTGCGGCCTTGTGGCCGGTGTTGTTCCTAACGATTGTATCAATAGGGGTTCTAATTACTATGGACAATGCCTCAACGGGAATATTTATATTCTTTGGATGCATAGTGGGATTGTTCTTATGGCATTGCATAGGATTGGTGTTATTTAAAAGGGAAAGGACAGAAACGGGAGGAGACAGAACAGTTCAAACAACTAGAATAGTGATAGCGAGAGTGAGGGCAGAAAGGGAACCATGGCAGGATGTGCAACTGTTTTCATTTGCGCCGAGAGCGCATGTTGCGAGGTTGGCCATCAGAGCATTGCCACCAGTAACGTGCTTTCGTCCAGATCATTCCCAACCCGATTGTCCTATTTGCATCGAACACTTTAAGATCGGCGACTTCATTCAATCATTCGGAGTCTGCCTCCACCACTTTCATTCCTCTTGCATTAACACTTGGTTACTCGCTGGTAACATTACTTGTCCAGTTTGTCGCAAGGAATTATCCATTACTCTCTACTAACATCATTCATCATTCATCATTCATCATTCATCATTCTTCATTCTTCATTCTTCATTCTTCATTCTTCATTCTTCATTCTTCATTCTTCATTCTTCATTCTTCATTCTTCATTCTTCATTCAATCTCTATCTCAAATTTCAATCTGCAACCTCTCCTTCTCCTTAGGTCACCCATCATCCATGGATTTTGTGCATTTCAATTTTCATTCTCCATTATTCTATGACAAAAATTTTGATTGTTAATATCATTTTGCCTCATTCTCAATATTCTTGTTGCTCTTTTTTCTTTAGGTATATATGAAGTAGATGTAGCTCTAATTCATCTTTTTCAGTAAATTATTTTTTATACCTAATTAGGAACTCAAGTTCTACTGTCTGCATAAGTTTCACCAGCATTATGTAGTAGGTATCACTCGACTATTGTGCATATTTATTTATTTTATTTTTTTAAAAATAATCCATATATACCAATCCATTAAGAAGTTTTGTTCTGTTAGTTAAATAATAAGTCAAAGAAAAAAAAAACGGCAAGAACTTAAACGAAAATCATGCACGCCATATCTTTCGCGCATACAGTTTTTAAAACAAATTACTGTACTGTTCAATGTTTTCTTAAAACAAACAAGAAAGTAAATAGTTTCTTTTTACTAAACTACGTGGCCCCAAACAGAAAAATAGAGAAAATTTGGGGATGCATGCAACTCCAACTAGAAACTACATCAAAGCAAGGGAAATAGGGAATCAGGGATATTGGATACGAGACGAGAACACAACACAATATCCAATCAATTCTCTCTTTAGATTTTTAAGCCACCAATGTAACTAAACCTTTCATGACAATTTACGTCACAAATATAGGATAAATTGATCTTATTTCAGCAGATTGATATGAATCGATTACTTTCTATAAAAGAAATTGTAGATAATTTTCTGTATATTTATTTTATTATTTCCACCCAAAAACACATTGTTTTGGATAAGAACGTCACTGTTGACTACCAATACGAAAAAGGATAAGGACACAGAGAAAATCTGTCTACTATATATAAACCATTAACAGAAGGGAAATAAATACTTTATGCATAGAATATTAAATTGTGATCCTTAAACAAATAAATTAACCTATCTTAAAAAAAAATAAAATTAACCTATCTTTTCACTTGTCTCAGCATTTATATATGATCATTGTTGTTCTACCTGCCATGGCTTCAACCGGTAATTTTATATTTTTGAGTTGTATGTTGGGATTGCTCTTATGGTATAATAGCAAGAAACAGGTGTTGTTGCGGATAGGTGTTCATATTTTTATTTTGATTTGACATATATTTAATTTAAAATTAATTATAATATTTATATAATTTTGTGTACTATTTTAACTTGAATTGTATTAGTATATAAAACAACTTGTATTATATATTCAAAACAAATAATATAAGTTAAAAAATATTAAATTGTACATAATAGTAAAATATACAAAAATTAATTGTATATTCTAATTATGTAATACTATTATAGCTTTAGAGTAAAAAAATTTTCTTTAATTGGGAGACCATATAATGTAATGTTATTATCTATCAAGAATTCTCCTTAATTCCAGGGGTGTTCACGGTCTGAGTTACGTTGAGTTTATTGGGTCAATGTTTTAAAAAAATAAATTAAAATGTTTTTTAGAACTTTTTTTTATATGTTTTATTGGATTAAAAAGAAGAAGAAGAATATATCATTGTTGTAACATAAAAATAAACTATTAACTCTGATAGTGTGAAGAATCAATTTTGAGATGTCATAACACATGCATCTATAACCAGACATTACTACATTAGTAGGATTATTACTGCCTTCATTCTTCTAGTTAATCTATATTTTTAATACAAAGTATTTTGTCTAAACTTTGTTAGTGCTTAAAAGGTTTTTACTAAAAACACATTACAGTCTTACTGATAAAAAAAATTCATTGGCCTAAATCTTAAAAACTCATGTGTTTAATGTTTGACATAACATCTTTTTACTGTTATCAATAACATGTTCAGGATATATCATATTGTTGTAACTTCATAAACATGCTTAGTCAATCAACAATAACTCCAGAAACTATTATAAATTAAACATTTAAATATATTTTTTTATTTAAAATAGTATTTAATAATATAAATAATTATTGAGTTAGGTTGGGTCTCAGGTTCAACTTACTGAACTCATTTTAGATTGAATTTTACCCAATCTAAAAAAAACCTAACCCAATCACTTTAGGTTGGATTGGGTCATTGGTTACCCAAGTTAGAGAATTTCTCCCTGCACTCTAATAAGTTCTCCCTACACCTCCATAATTTCTCAAAATGCCAAAAAAACCCTTAGTGAAAACAGTAAAAATTTAATTATCATGCATTTTTTTTCTTTTCTCTTTCATCTACACCTCTCTCTCATTTTGCACATCTCTCGTTTTGCATCTCTCTCTTTAGCTTCTCTTGCATAACTTCGTTTTTTTTTCTCACTGAATCAGTGGTTTTCTCTTCTTCTTCATGCGTTGTTATTCATCCCCTTTGTGTTTTCTTTGTTCTTCGTGGTTCAGCTTTATGTTTGCTTTGTTCTTCGTGGTTCAGCTCTGTGTTTATCTTCTCTCGGTACATTAGCTTTTTTTTACAAGTCCGAAAACCCTTGTTCGGACTGAGTCCGAAAACCCCTGTCTGGACTTGTAAAAAAATTTGCAAATTTTCTTTTACAAATCCGGACACCCCTATCCGGACTTGTAAAAATATCTGCAAATTTTTTTATAAGTCTGGACACCCCTGTCCGGACTTGTAAAAAAATTTGCAAATTTCTTTTTACAAATCCAAACACCCCTGTACAGACTAAGTCCGGGACCCCTATCCAGATAAAATAGTTTTTCTCACATTTTTAAAAATGCATGATATATTTAATTTCTATTTTATCTATTTAATTTTATATTTTTATTCTTTTCATTTAAAACACAAAAGTAGTTTTTCGAAATAACGTAAACTACTATAATTTAAAATAAAAACTTTCAATTAAAATAAAAACTTCTATGTACTAAGAAAGAACATAAAATAATAAAAAACCAAATTAAAATAGGTCAACTAAATAAATAAATTAATAAATTAAAAAAATAAACAAATAACAATAAAAGAAAGTAAAACCTAACAAATTAAAGAGATCAACACAACAAATGTAAATTATGATAAAAACATAGAGAAAAAAGGACTCAAAGACACTTCCAATTATTTTAACTTCTACATAATTAAAATAATAAAAAAAATAAAATATGATGAAAAAAAAATTGAAAAATTGTAGGAAGAGAATAAAGGAAAAACTAAAGTTAAATAGAGGTAGTTTTGTTTAGCAGTTAAAGAATAAAAAAAGGTTGTTAAGATCCCTACAAAAAAATTACAATATAGCCTCATAAAATAATTAAACAAAGTATTGTATCAAATGATGGTCATGTAAGAATTAAAATGATGGTTATCTTTTAATTAAATATAATTAAATTATAATTAATAGTTAATTAAAAATGTAATGAATTACTTTAATTTTACACATACACACACAACTTGTTAGGGATCAACGACCAAATAAAATTTAAGTTAATAATGATTAAGAGTAATTAATTGAAGAGGTGAAACTCAATTTCATTTTTTCTGCAAATAGAGAATGCAAAGTGATGAGAAGCCTTCTTTAACCAAGATTCATACTAGGCTTTTCATGTCCTTTCTAAAAGCAACATCTTCAAAAAAGTTAAAAGCAAATTCCTTCCTGCCAAAATGCAATAACCAGAAAAAAGAAAAAGTAAGTTGAATAAGAAAAAGAAATAAAAAACAGAAAACAAGAAAGCAAAATTCTAAAGCAAATTGGACTTGTCATTTATTACTTACTATAGAAAAAAAGAGAGTAGAGAATGTAGTAACTACAAAGATAATGATAAATCTGAAAAGAAGAAATTAAATATTATTCACTTAGATGAGTGAAAGTGGAAAAGTTGTGGAATGAGAAAAAATTGACGAGTGATTAAAGAAGATATTCAAACATGAGAGTGATAGAGTTAATAAGTAGAAAATATTAATTGAAATTAAATAAAGAGTAATTTTGGTATTAAAAATTGTGGACACCAATGAATTCTCATTCTATAATGGTATACATCAAAGAACAAAACTATTTTCTTTTCTTTTTTACAAGAAGATATTAGGTCCTTTTGATAACTTTTGTTTATGTTAAAATAATTTTGTATAACAATAAGTAGTTGGTCCGAATAGTACTCGATTTAATCTTTTTAAATAAACTCTAGTTCAAACAAAGATAATATAGAAAACCTAGTTATAGGAGTGGAGATATCACTAAATATAGATACAAAAATTATTAACATTGTATTATTTAAAGTTTGATTAATTTGATTTTGTTTTTTAGTCTTTAAAATAGTTTTTAAGAATTGTTTTTTTATTGATTTAGGATTTGAGTATGATTTTGTTTTTTAGTTTTTAAATTATTTTTTTTGATAAAAATTATTTGATAATTAATTGTTATTTAAAAATTATTTTAAAAATAAGAAAATGATAAAACTTTGTTATATTTAGAATTGCAAGAAGGATCGCGTAGGACACACATGTCTTACCCACAGTCAGTTTTTGAAGCTTTTTATTCATAGATGAGAGCTTTTGAATGTATAGAATATGTGTCTATGTCTGTAACTTCTATTCTTTATACATCTTTTTAACCGTCTATCAAGCATCATGTGCTAATCATATGAAAATTAATCATCTCTTTAAGAGAAAGAATGAATGATGATCATACAAGATGCGTCTATTTATTCAACTCTAGTACAGATTGTCTGATGAGTTCATGCATTATCTGTACATTTGCACAATCTTTTGAATACACACAAAATCATTATAGAGAGTTGCTGAGTTGTTAAAAATGTTTTGTTGGCCTAATTCTAAAAATATTCTTAAAAGCCCATACATACGAGACCTTTATACCCGTGATGTTGTTTCATATGGAAACCTTTTAAACCACCTGTTATACTTTCAGTTGATATACCACCATCTTAATACTTCAGTTGGTATTATAAAAACATCTTTCTTATATTTTAGTTGGTCTGATCTATTTTAACTATCTAATATCAATTCAATCATCTATACCACATTCTGTTTGCAATTTTTTCACACCTTCCAACAGATACAAACTCTCAGCCTATTTATTTTAGTTTTACTTTCAGTTGGTATACCTAACCCTTTTATTTTGTGCATTCTAAAACATATTTCATTGCTGATCGTTCTATATTTTCAGACCCAGCACAACCAATACTCTTTCTGTGAAGCTATTCAAATCTTTTTGTTGATGACAAAAAGTGGGTAAAACTTGATAAAGATTCTTTGCGAGTTGAAGTATCTAGATGGAGTAGACACTTATATATTGTGTATTTTTATACTCTGATTTATTTTGTATTGTATGTTTTTATCTTCATCAACTTAGTGTATTTGTCTTTATAAAAAGGGAGAGATTGTTAAGATCAAAATGTTAAATTGATGAGACATTTTATACATCTAAGTGGTTTTCATGATAACAAATAAGATTAAATTTAATTATCTAATGTTTATCTTTACGAAATGTTTTAAATGATAAATAGGTAAAAACATAACAAAGATGCAAGTACAAAATGTATAAAGAAGATTTTGTCAGTTATAAGAGTAGAGAGGTAGGTACATACTAAGAGACTCATCCTGACCAGATGCATAGCTATGACAGATACAGTCTTATACCAATTTGACACAGACTTAGTCAGATCAGACACAACTTGAAGTCAGACTCAATTTCACTCTAGAAACAAGACCTTTTACCTTCTTATAACTCTATTTAATTTTCTACTAGAGCTAACATTTTATCTCAAAAAGATAAGGAGAATTTATTTAATTATAAATTTTGTGACAAGTTTTTGTTATCCTATTTCTAAAAACAACATCCTATAATTTTTTTTACAAGGATTAAACATAATTGTTATTAAAATCACACATAAAGTGCAAGTTCTATCATAGTATACACACTAAAAAATATGTATTATTACAATCCGAACGAAAATTATAATTATTTATATATTTTTCTTTAGGGGTGTTCAAAATTAAACCAAAATAAATTGGAAATAAAAAATAAAAAATCACAAAAGCTTGATTTAAATTGAGATTGTTTGATTTTGTAATTCTCAAATCACATGATTAAGTTTAATTAGCAGTTTGACTTATTCAAACCACAACCGAACAAAATCACTCACTCTTTTTATGTTTTTAGATTTAATATTTAAATTTTTTAATTAATATGCATCAATTGATTAATTAATATTTTAAAAAAACTATTTAATTTAATTTCATTTGATACGACAAGTAATATATAATTTTAAATGCATTAATTTTTGTACCTTAACTTGAACTCAATATACTACCTGACTTATTATAATAATAATAATAATAATAATAATAATAATAATAATAATAATAACAATAATAAAATCAAAATTGAAATGGAAAGATTCTCTAAAAAAACCTTAAGTGACGTTTGTTTTTAGTATTTTTTGTTTTCATTTTCACAGAAAATAGAAAGCAGTAATGAAAATATGTTTGATTATAATTTAGAAAATATTTTTGCTGAAAATATTTTTTTAAAAACAACTTAAAATATAAGATAAAAAAATTTGTTTTTAGTGTTTTTAAAAGTTAATTAAGACTATGAAAAAATTTAATAACAATATCATAATTATATAGAAAACAATATAAAAATATGTTTTAAACTATATATAAATAACTTATAATATTTTTACTAAATTAATTAAATTTAAAAATATTATTTATTGAAAATAAAAAATATAAAAAAAACATATTTTCTTAATCTTTGAAAACTTCAAAATGAAAATATTTTTTAGAAAATAAAAATAAAAAATAAAAATAGAAAATAAAAATAAAAAACATTTCCTCAAATCAACTCAAATATGTTAAATATTTTTATGCAAAAAATTTACATATTGTATTAATTATATTGTACAAATTTAAAAAATATTCTATAAAAAATGAGAAAATTTTGTTTTAAAATTAAAAATTTACAGAATAAAAATAATTTTTAATTATCAAAATTTAATTAACTTAATTCGACCAAAACTAATTTACGTTAAATTAAATTTGATAAGATAATAAAATCATTTAAATCTAATCTTATCAAATCCAACCCAATCCAAATAATTTCCAATTGAGTTAAAAATAATAAATTTATCCAAACTCATGCATACCCTACTTCATATTGTTTCAAAGCGATGCTATTTCTTAATTGAAGCTATCAAAACATTTAGCATAACATTTCTATGGTGTTTTGACATGCCATTTTTATGTTTTTTCAAGAGAATCTATAATAGCGAACTCATCTAAATACTCACGTTATTTATGGTGGTTTTACAATTCTATATTACTTTTTAATAGTTCTACTCATTTTTCAACTAATAGTAAATTTATTATAAATTCAAATTGTTCTCACAACCAATTTAGCCAACTAATAAATAGTAAATTTATTATAAATTCAAATTGTTCTCACAACCAATTTAGCTCACTAACAGTGAACTTCCACTACAAACTTCTACGTAGAACTTCTATTTATTCTTCATAGCCTTACTACTTTGGATATAGAACAGTTATTTGTAAGTGAGTTTCTTTAACTCTTAAACTATTAAGTTACAACTCACGAATATAAAGCAACAAAGCTAAGGATTAAAAATTGCATCTTCGTGGGCGACTGATTATATCATTTAATAGATGATAGCATTTTTTTTAGTTGGTTATGTTATCTTATATTTGGTTTAGTTGATTTTAGATTCAGTTATTTAAATATATCATTATTAGTTTATCTTAAAGACACAAGATTAGAATTCTGTTAGCTCGTGTCTCTATAAATAAGTCTATTATGCAACTTTCAAGGATATGAACATTGTGAATTAATTTAAGACATTGTCTCTTGTGGAGTTTTGGAGCTTGACTCGAATAAAACTCTAACATTGGTGCTTTCATTGACTTGTTCCATGGATGATGGAACTCCCCTTAGCAAAATCGAAAGTGAGTTGTCTCGTCTTGAGGCACAAAACTCAAGTTTCCAACAGCGTATGGAAACACAAATGACCCAACTCATGTCTCTGTTACACAAATGACCCTGACGTGGCATCTACACATTTGATTCTGCACAACCAGTCTCATTTTTCCACCACACGCATGTCCACCAAAGATTTCAAGATTGATCTTCCCCAGTTCGACGAGACCAATAATGATGATTGGGTTTTTCGTTTGGAAGAGTATTTTGATGTTGCGAAAACTCCCTTGGAACAACGTATTAAAGTTGTGAGTTTTCACATGATAAGTCCTGCCTACGCTTGGTACAAGTGGATAATTCGTAATGATTACACTCAAGATTGGACAATTTTTGTTGACATATTATACAAACATTTTGGCTTAAACCTGTACACTAACCCGCAAGAAGCACTCAAGGAATTGAAGCAAGAAGGCACGGTGAAAGAATATCAAACCCAATTCGAGACTCTATCCATTAGAGTCACTGGGTTGACAGAACAATGGTTGGTTAGCTTCTTTGTGGCTGGTCTCAATGATTATTTAAAGTGTCAATTAAGGCTGACCAAACCACTGTTTTACCATGAGGCATTTACTCTAGCCTTTCTCCATGAACAGAATTACGTCGCTCTACAACAATCATTGAAACAACCGTTAGTTTTTTCTCCTATTTCCACGTGAACCAGTACATTCCGAACCCCTGCTGCATAACTAGCACCAAACCTTGTCAACCGGATACCTACTTTGCACTCTACCTTTTTCAATAAGAACCACAACTCTTCCTCCATGTCGACCCCACCGACTCTTGTCGCCAACTCATCAAAGACCAAACCTCCATATAAACGGTTTACTACGGTAGAGTTGCATGAATGATGTTGTTTGGGACTTTGTTATTATTGCGACGAGAAATATAATCTATCGTACGATTTCTAGGCTAAGTGTCATATCCTGTTAGCGCTGATGATTTGGTAGATGTATGCCACAACTTTTTGGATTTTGATGCACTTGACAATACAACAATCGATGGAATCGGGAATCCAAAAATTAGTTTTAATGCCATATCAGGAGAATATAGTTCTCGCACGTTACGACTGAAAGGGAATTTCCAGGAACATACCCTTACCATATTAGTAGATAGTGGCAGTTCATTCAATTTTATAAAACCCGAGGTTGCTCGCCGTTTAAGGATTTACAACACGGATATTGAACCATTCAAAGTTTTTGTGGTCAGCGATGATTTTATATGGTGCAGAACCTGTAGCTATGATATTCCAATTTTAGTAGAAGGCATTTCTTTTTCGGTTGATGTATACCACTTAGAAATTTCTTGTGTTGATATGGTTTTTGGTTTATCCTGGTTACAGAGCTTGGGTCGTGTACCGATCGATTATAATCGGTTAACAATGGAATTTGATTATCAGGGAACTCCTATCATTTTGCATGTTGAGCATTTGTTAAGTCCTAACCCAATCAAGAACTGTCACATTAACTATATGCTCCTTCATGATGATATTTCCTTATTGTGCACTATGCAATTATGCCAGACAGAGCAACCGATTTCTACTTTTCCACCAGTAGTCCAAAATTGTTGACAGAATATGCTGTTGTTTTTCAGGAGTCTAATGGATTTATCGCGATCTTTGTTGTGGTAGATCGTTTGACTAAGACAGCACATTTCATGTCTCTAAAGATTGGATTCACAACGAAGATTGTGACTACTATATTTTTAGACTATGTAGTTAAATTACACGGGTTTCCTCAGGGGCATTGTTTCGGACAGAGACCCAATATTTTTAAGTGCTTTTTGGCATCAACTCATGCGTTCGAGTGGGACTAATCTTCATTACTCAACAACATATCATCCACAAAGTGATGGCCAAACCAAGGTTGTCAATTGTTGCCCCGAGCAGTATCTTCGCATTTTTGCTTTCGATCATCCACATCAATGGCATACATACTTACCTTGGGCGGAGTTAAACTATAATACTACGTATCATACTGCCATTGGATGACCCCTCATCAGGCATTATACGGTTTTAACCCAAGGTTATTACCATCTTATACGTCAGGCAACACATCCGTAGACGAGGTGGACTCCATGTTGATCGATCGACAAGAAATTCAAAGTGCACCACAAACTAATTTGACTAGAGCACAAACTCGAATGAAAAAATATGCCGATTCTAAACGACTTGATAAGAATTTTGAAGTTGACCGATGTGTGTAGGTAAAATTTCACGTGTACTGCAACAATCTAGTGCTCGAAGACTCAACTTTAAGTTTTCTGAACGGTATTTTGGCCCTTTTTAAATCTTGGAGTCGTATTGGCAAGGTGACATACCGACTAGTTGTGCCATCTAATAGTCGCATTCATCCAGTTTTCCATGTTTCCTTACTGATACTCAGGTCCAACTCCTTCTGCGTCCATCATGTGCGATGAATTTTCGAAACACCATTTACCTACACCACAAGCCATCATTTCTAAAGGCAATGTACCAACTCCAGAGGGAAATCAATATCGAGTTTTGGTTGAGTGGCTGAGAAGCCACTCGA
The DNA here is from genome assembly GCA_037954015.1 of Psophocarpus tetragonolobus. NCBI lineage: Eukaryota > Viridiplantae > Streptophyta > Magnoliopsida > Fabales > Fabaceae > Psophocarpus > Psophocarpus tetragonolobus. The sequence goes on from CM075688.1 coordinate 99,065,888, forward strand.
AGAAGCTACTTGGGAGTCATGAGATCTTCTAGTCAACCTCTATACCAAGGTGACTCTTGAGGATAAGGTCCTTTTCCATGAGAGGGGTAATGTTACAACTTACGAAAATAAAGCAACAGAGCCAAGGATTAAAAGTGCACCTTTGTGGGCAATTGATTATATCATTTAACAGATGATAGAATTTTCTTTAGTTAGTTGTGATATCTTATATTTGGTTTGGTTTATTTTAGATTCAGTTATTTAAATAGATTATTAGTAGTTTATCTTAAAAACACAAGATTAGGATTCTATTAACTCGTGTCTTTATAAATAAATCTATTATACAACTTTCAAGAATATAAACATTATGAATTAATTTAAGAGATTGTCTCTTATGAAGTTTTAGAACTTGATTCGAATAAAACTTTAACATATTAGGAGGATGGTCGCCAGTTGCATCCACATGGAGCTGTTATTACCTGGATCAAATAACATGTCCAAAAAGAGTGACAAATTTTGTCAATCACATTCTACCAGAAGGTAACCAGTGCGCAAATGGTTTGTGAAAAATGGGTTCTGTTGGTAGCCACCAACTCGTTATTTTTCACACTTGTCCTGCTTTCTTAAACCTTTGTTCTTGGGCTAATGCTTTAGGAGTTACCTTTCTATTTCTGTTCTTTGTTTTTCTTCCTGAAAAAAAAAATTGATCCCATATGATACCTTTATGTTTCAGTTGAAAGGGAATAGTAATTCTTAGTAAAAAACTAATTTTCATTTTAGAGATCTAGAATAGAGAATGAACACTTCTTAAACAAATTTCTCATTTTAGAGATCTGTCTAGATCTCATGATCACAAATAGTAGAATAGACATACAATTTTTACGAAGAGATTCAAAATTTGATTAATTATATAACAAGAAATTAACCTATTTTATTGGACCCAACGTCAATTAGTTTATTACACTCACACAAACACAATCTAATATATACTTGTATTGAAGTTTTAAAATGATTGATAAATACAATAAAATTATAATATAAAAATTTTAAATTTAAAACACATGTGATTTATTATGCTGGTTATTATTTAAATTAATTTAATCTCATTTTAAATCTTGAACAAACCAAATCAAATTAAATAATCTTTTTAGACATTAAATTTTAAAATTATAGTAATATGAATTAATTTTAATTTTAATATTTGACATTTTATATCAAATTAATAAGCCTAAATTCGTTTCTATTCAAATGATTTTCTCATAATTTTTTTAGTTTATTTATAGCTAATAAAAATAAATATTTGTTGTTGATAATAACAAAAATAAATAAAATTTTATACGCTGTTTTTTGTTTACACGAATACGTTGTTCAAATTAATATATGGTAATGCACAAGAAATTTGTTGATTTTACTTTTTATTTTTCTCGAATACAACTTAGGAAAAAATTAAGATATAATAATAATTATAGTTTATTTTAAGAGTTTAATTGGTACACACAGATAGTGTAAAATATTCACATTCAATCATGACTTTTTATTTATGTGACTTTTAAAAGAGTAACAAGTTAGTGTAAGAATTTTTACGCTGACCATGTATACCAATTAATCTCTTATTTTAATAAATTTTTTAATAATATAATAGGATAAACATAAGTTGTTTAATTTATTTTATTTTATTCAATAATTCAAAAAGTATTTTGAACGAAAAGCTTGGATAAGAAGAAATAATATATAATAAATATATTTTTGTTTTGTTCCTTAATGTCATGTGGTTGCTGTTATCTGATCATTTTATTTTATCAATCTTTATCTAGTCTTAAACAATAAATGATTATACCATGTCAAGAAAGTATCTAAACTTATGTTAAGGAAACAGAACTAAAGAATGTGAATTGAGAATCTTGTGGTGTCAACACTCTACGCAATACAACCTGGTTTTGAATTGGTGGGTAGCTTAACCTTTTAGTTCCTTTACGTGTACAATAACTGTCTAGTGGATAATGGAAATCCAGAGAGGTACTGTTATATCCTCACCTCACCAGTGGATTATCATTTAATTAGTCAAAGGAAAAAGAGATTGACATCAATCTAAAGCGGCAAGTGGATAATGTAATTTAGAAAAGAAAAAAACAAAAACCATCTGCCCACCACTGGATTTTCTCTATTTCTGTTGTCTTTCTCACGCCCTCTGTTTTGTTTCACTAGCGCCAGATCAAATTATCATCTTACCAGTTACTAGCTACACTACACACTCAGTGATAGGATAAATTGAAATATTATCTATCTTTAGATAAGGGCAACTAGTTATATCCTTAGATCAATATATACCAGTGAAAGACAGTTTTCACATTAAAGTTAGTTTTTTTAAACGATAACTATCACATCCTATCTTAATAATTATTATTTGATCAATCGGATCATCTATTATATTAAACTGTTGTTGGATTATCCATAAATGTAATCCAGCAAACTCGTATTCAATGTCTGCAAAATTAGAAGGTAAACTTGTTGCCTAACTTTCTTTTAAGTCCTCATTCTCTCAAGGGTGTCCTTGTCATGAATTGTACACTTTCTTCTTGTCTACTAAAGTATGAAGGTGTCATGTTTTTGTCAAAGACATGAATAATTCAGTTATTAGGTTGGAGGCTCAAGCTTACTAACCACTGAAAGTGGTGGTAATGAAAAACAACCATCAAGAGTTCCAAACGAGAGAGATTGACATATCTAATAGTAGCCACATATCTAATAGGAATTCCATATGAGATAGCTTATACTATTTGATGTGATAATTAAATTTTTAGGCTCTCTCATTTAATAGATTAGTTTTAGTTTTTAGTCTATTTAAATAAGGGAAAATGAAAATAGCAGTGGGCTTTACCTAACATAACTTTTGACAGATCCAATAGAAAGAAAAAACTTGGATGTGTGATCAATGTTAGTAGAGAAATTATATGATACCCTCTGAAATTTAAGCATTGTGGTAGTTATTATAAAGAAACTCTTCCTTCTTTTTTCCTTTGCGTCTAAACTCACTATCTACTCTTTTTTTTTTTTTTACTGTCAAATCACCACTAATAAGATAATGTCAGCAAGTATATGATATATCATAGTTTGTAACTGGATGATAATATAAAATAGTTTTACAGTGTAAATAAATAAACAAACTATTTTCTCTTAATTATTGGCCCCCAAAAAAAATGCTCCAAAATTCTTGAATTTTTCAGGGTATCAGGACTATTCTACTAGTAGCATATTACAATGCAATCATAAACTAATCAAGAAACAGTACATGTCTGAAGAAAATCTGGAAAAGGTCCATCCCAACAATGATCTCTCATCTTCAAGTGCATTATTTACTTGAAAACATTCGCGAGTAGGCTGCAAGCCACAAATCTACTTCCAGTGTGGTGCTAAAGAATCCGGTTCTAGTCCTTTTTCTTTATTCCATTCTATACTTTTTGCCTATGGTCAAGTAGGGTATTATGCTTTGCTACATGGGCAACATGATAGGTTTTGGTATATAACCGCTCATAATCAACGGAGTAGGGTATAACCGTTTTGCTTTTTTTATACTTCACTTGTGGAATGTATCCTTTTTCTCAAACGAAGTCAGTTACTTGTCCTTTTTAACTCCAGAGAAAGTGTCAATTCTACTTTAAGAAATGTCACAGAATTCAAGATCAGTCACTAAATATATGCTTCTCACCATAATACAAGAAAGCATATACCAATTTCCATATACTTACAACCAATAGATGAAGCAGTGTTTTTTTTTTCCATCAGTGATGGATACATGACCCGACACAAGTAATAATACATAACTGAGCTTCATAATATATCAACAACATCTGCACAATGCTTGGTCCCTCAGTTCTCCATATACATATTACACATCTAATGCCAAAATACATGAACCAGAGATAAGATCACATGGACTTAAAATACTTTACACATCTTATTCTTCCTCACACTTGCTTTGCGTAGTACATCACCTTTAATGCTTCATTGGGGAAACCAGAGTTTCGGCATAGACCTCTGCATCAAACCAGCCCTTCCCACTCTCAATCCTAGGATACTTAAACGAGTCATCTCTTCGGTTATACAGAATCAGGTCAAACTCAAACATCAACAACACTTCACCATTCTCTGAAATGTAATAAGGCCCTGAGTACGAAAAATCTTCAGGATTAGGCAAGTAAGGAATGCTCACCAATTTAACCCAAGACTCTCTCACCCCATAATCTTTCATAATCCACACAACAAAATGGGTTTTCTTGTAATCATAATTCAAGCATAGGCATCCTTTTAAAACACCTAAAGTAGGGGTGGAACAGTCTTCCTTTTCATAATCAGGTGGCAGAACTTCTCTATATGTTTCCTTATGCAGATCCAAGGAAATTATAACCCACAGAGAAGTTGAACCAACAGGGTAATTAGCAGCCCAATTGAGAGTGCCACTCACAAATTTCCCTGAATTTTGATAGGGTGAGAAACCATGAGGGAAATCCTGAATCTTACTCCAAGAATTGGTGGCCATGCTATACACCTTCACTTTACACTCACTGAAATACTCATTAGGATCGCAAAACACAGCCACCACCTTGTAATCCTCAGTGACATGATCGTAACCAAGGCCAAAGGCAGTGAAACACCCTGGCCTCCAATTATTACCCAAAGGTGGTGATTTCTTGGAGACCCTGAGGGAGGGATTCCAAAGGAGCACGCAATCACCCTTTACGGCAAAACATAGCAACCCATTACAAGAGCCAACAATCCCATCATGGCGAAACTTGTTTTTCACAGGGTAGTTAAGGTCATCACAAACAGTTGAAGGGTTGATAAACAAGGAACTCACAGAACATGATTTGAGGTGAAACTCAGCGGTTGTGGCACTCAATATGATCCTGTGGTGGGTGAAGTGAGTGCTTCTAGTTGACAAGTGAAGGTGCTTTTTCACGAAGTAAGGATCAGAAATAAGGGACATCCATGACTTGGACACGCACCTGAACTTCAACAGAGACTTCACAGGGAGCCTCGAGAGAATTTCCACAACGAGCTCATCAGGTAGAAAGGGTAGTGGAAGTGACTCTGACATGGCTTTATTCTTAACAGCAGAAGGTGGCAGTCGTGAGGTTCGGTCCATGGTGTTGATGAGCCTTTCTCTCTTCCTGGTGAAGCCTATGCGGTGGAGGTACCCCTGTGATGACATGTTAGCTTGAGGTGGTGGATGAGTTTGTGGGGTGGTGATCAATGATCAGTGATCAGTGTTATGTGTTGAGCCTGAGAGAGAAGTTCATGTGGTGGTTGATGATGAATAAATTATTGATTGCTCCCCTCTAATAAAGTAATTCATAAGATGAAAACTGTTGTTCTCTTCGATATACCACGACACGTTGCATTTTTGGAAAGACAGTAGCGTGTGCGCTCAAGATAAAAGAAGAACAAAACAAAAAAAGGAATCTAAAAATCTATGACTTATTACATAAAAAAAAAAAGTATTACAAAAGTCACGTATACGAGAATATAATTAATTTATTTTAAGAAATATTAACCAATACCTAAGCATACTAGTTAAGTAGTTAAAAAAAAAAATAAACTCATGCACTGTATTATAATTTTCCCCCGTATTTGATTGTCAATATTCTTTTGACAAAGTTATGAGTAATGAATGAGAGAATAAAAGGATTTCCTTGACTTACAAGACTACAAGCTACACATAGTATTGCATAATATGCAAATGCACTTGATCAGCGGCAGAATTTCTCTAGAGGATTTCCACCGTGACTTAATCTCACCATCTAAATTTTGGACCTTTTCTTTTCTACTCCCACTGATATCGCTTTTATAAGCAAATTTTCATTGGCGGCTTCGTTCTCTGCCACTCACTCTTAGAAGGTTGAGCTTCATCCACAAGATGTCTATGTGATGAAGATCAGCGTTCACATTCTTATCATTAATAAGTCCCACACAGTCGTGCCACCACCGCATTCTTTCTGTTTTATTTGTTGATTTTTATTTATTCATTTGCCTTTCTTTCCTTCTCTGGATAAGATGTCAGCAAGTTACGAATTCTTTGAATCACTCAAAAGTATTCCGAGGAAACGACAAGGCAAAAAGGAGAAAATTCATTCTAGTAGCTTCTTCCAACATGATGATATGGACACTGCTAATTCACTGCATCGTTTCTAATCTACCTATTTACTAGTTAATAATTGTGTACTTAGTACACTATGATATTCTGTAGCTTGTTTATTTGTCCCAACTATAATATCATCCATTATTGTAATGTTTATCCTGAATCGTTGCATTTTTTAATACCCTTTAAAATGACCTGACCAACAGTTTTATTTGAAGTCATCATGACATGTTTGAAAGCATATCATATGACGGCTTACAAGTGTTTTGTGAAAGGTGCTAATGGGATTATGCCACTATACAAAATTGTTCTAATAAAAGCAAAAAATACAGATTAGTTTCTTGTGGCATTTTTATGTACTATCATAATCATAACCGTCCACTAAGAGGATCAACCTAAGAAGATATAGTGCACTGTTATTTAGACTTCTGTTCAATTGAAACAATTAAGGGGGAAAGAACTTGTATATAGTATAAACCAAAAATATATTGTAGCTTCGAGTTGGGTGATGCACATTATAGTTAAGCAATCAAGATTCTGATCGACTACTATGATAACCCTTTGGAAACACTCAATGGGCAATGGCAATCAACACATATCATGAGACTAATCTGTATAATTCGAGTCGATTAAAAAAAAGTATCATCTATATTTTCTTTTATGTTATATCAATGCGTTAAAAGTTACTTTTTTTTAATAAGAATTTCTTAATTTAATAAAAGTTACTTTTTTTTAGATTTGGTAATGTCATAAGAAACTCATAATTTTGCTCCAGTAGTAGGAAATTTACAATTTTTCATTTTTTTGTAATTTTTCTCTATATCTGTATAGTAGTTAATAGTAAAATATATTTTATTGATAAAACTTTTAAAGTATTAATTAGTAACATTAATCATTTTTTCATAAATAACATATGGTAACCGAAGGTTAGTGTAAAATTTACATCCACAGTGTATAATTTTTTTTTCTCATAGAAAAAATCATCAACTATTGACCGGTAATAAATATATCCTTAAAAGAAATTAATAGTATCTTAAAAATGCGAGAATGACAATTAAATAGAAAAAAAAATCCATAGATTAAAAAGAAATAAGAGAACTACTTACTACGTGTTTAGATAATAATTAGAAAATTTAAGTTAAGTTGAACTCAATTGCAACTACTGAAAAGCAACCTGTTATGATTTTTAATTCAATTGGGGTTTGAAGTGAATTTTGTTTTCAATTGGATGTAAGAAAAAAGTAGCAAACCTCTTAACATAACGTTAAAAAAAAAAAAAATTAGATTATGACTTTCAAATGTCAAGCCAAACATGTTCTTAGAAGTTTAAGGGTCTCATTAATTCTCCTCACCTCCAAAATCATATGGGTTAACCTTACCATAAAACACAGTAAACAACGCTAGGCTCTTAACCACCTCATTACCATCAACAGGAGTTGGACGATGGCAGTATTTTCAAACTGCGTTTAAACTTTAAACTCCTATACTTCATAGGGCTACAGCTTATTTAAGAACCTAACAATTTAACAGCTCTGCTATTCTTTTTATCAAAAAACTAGAAATAAAAACACACCAACAAAGTGTCTTATCCTGAATATGGGGGTTGAAGTATTGATATCCTCTTGTTTACTCATCTACCAACCACAAGCTTCCAGCAAAATTGCAACTACAAAATACGCACAGCAGACAAGAAAGGAAGAGAGAAAAAATGAAAAACAACAAAAAGAGATGGTACCTATGCACAGCAGTCCGTGCTAGTCGAAAATCTCTCGAGGCCTCTAGGTCTACTCGGTCACACAGAGGAGTTATAAAATGAAGGGGGTTTTGAACAGTAGCATCCCTTTCAACTACTAATTCTGAACATAGTACATTGTGGCAACCTTATCAAGCCTCAGTTTGCCAAGTAACATTATTTTTAAAACGGAAATGTGTTTCCGTCAAGGGTATCTTATAAAAAAAAATCACACAAAAAAGTAAGGGTGTGAGAATAACAGCACCCAACAAATAAACTCATCAAATATCAACAAGGGAAAGATAAAGCCATAATTTGGATTTTTTCTTTTGAAAAAAAAATGTCTACTTATCAACCATTCCTAACAATTCATACCCACCAAATCACCAAAATATAGCACATTCTCCTAAAGCAAACTTGGGGTTAAATGACTTATCGTCCAAAAGCAACAATATTTTTCATTAACCAAAAAATAAATGCATCGTAATATCAAAATGTTAAACATTTGTACAGACTCTATAATGCCAGATGCCAACAACATTCTGATGCAAAATCAATAGGATTATAACATGCACAGTATCAAGTAGAGTCTTAAATTAGTAATCTCTACAGCAATGAAATTAAAATCTACCTTGAGAATCATGGACTTAATGTCGAAGTGTCAAACAAGCTCCACAGGTTACTGGATGCTCAGGTGGGAAATTGGGAAATTCTTCATATTGTTGATCTAGCCTCTAACAATTTTAGTTCAATACTTGGAGTAATGTTAAGCAATTGAAAGCCATTACTGATGAACGTGTTTTCTTGATATTATTGATCACTATAATCCTAAGAATTTTAAGGATGCGTTGTCACATATAGATCAGACAAAAGTTGCACTATATCAAGCAAGAGTCACTAGTTTTCCGTGACTGTACACACATACAGAGCACATCAAGTTTTGGTTTCGCTTATAGGTTTTGGTTATCTGGGAGGTATTCTGAAGGAAATAAATCCTCTCCCATACTGGAGAGGTCTAGTAGGAGAGAGAAAGACACAACTCCCATGTAGAGCCCACCATTCTGAGGGATTCATAGAAAGGAAGTCCATTTTGGTAAAATATGTTGGAAGCTCTTATGTATGGCTTCAGTACAATCACAGTTGTACTTCTTGTACAGAGCTTAAATGTGTTGTCACAAACCCAATTACTTAATCCTATTGATCAATCTGAGCAACATTACAAGGTTCTGTTACACATCATACTTTAGTTTAATTAATAGATGGAATGCATGTATGATGATAAGTGGATAGAGATAACAGAAGGTGTTCTAGTAGCATGTTTGGCCTGAAAAAAACTACTTTCTTGGAGTGGTAGCTCTCACTGTACATTAATTCTGCATAAAAGTAATTCTAGCAAATGCTATTGATTACAGTAATTCAAGAAATTCTCTCCCTAGCCTCATGTAACTCAACACTCAACAACAAAAACATCAACCAGTCCATCAAATACAAGCTATAATCTATTGACTTTAGTAGGCAAGCACCACCATCATTATATACCAAAGACAATCAAGAACAGTTAAATACTGTATACTCTCTATCATGTTCCTCTGTTCTGCCTAACATTAATCACTGACCCGCACTAGAATTATATACCAAAGACAACCAAGAACAGTTGCAACACTGTATACTCTCTATCATGTTTCTCTGTTCTGCCTAACATTAATCACTGACCAGCACTAGAATTACACTCTGCTTAGGAAAGAGAAAAGAATGCAATCTATGTTCATACCATTGAACATCCATTAATGATCCATCCACCTATTAAATTAACCAAAGAACATGTCTCAAGTGATATGTTAAATAAACAAAAAAAAAAAAAAAACAAAAAAGGCCTTCAATTACTAGAAGAATAACAGCAAATCGATAAATACAAAGAGGCCATATGCACTTAAGAGAATGGACAGACCAAAAGTTGGGAGAAGGCTTTCCCAAGCTTCTGAATTGCACAAAATATTTTCCTTCTCAACCCATATGCACTTGAGAGCATGGACAAACCAAAAAAAAAAAAACTTGAGCACAGAACTCCTTACACTAAAACTCTCCCAGCCAAGCAAGAAACAAGCTCAAACACATAATATCCAATCACACAATCAAAACTGAACCAAAAAAATACATGACAACTGAGAATCAATCATCACAACCTAAATAGGAATGAACATATCTATATACACACAAATTGAATCAACAAACCGAAAGACAAACAAATTCAAATAACATCATAATTTTTGTCAAGCAGTTAACAAACATTTTATGAAACTTAGGAAAAAGAATCACAAATGAATCTAATCCTAAAATGGAACAAAGCCAACATGAATACATTTTGATTCAATCAGTGCACATTCTTCTCTAAATGTCAGTAGTTCTTGTGGAAAATGTTTCCAAAGTAAAAGAAGCAATACGCTGTACCATTCAATAAACCAAAAACATGTATAAATTTCAATGATCCAAAAGCTAACAAAATAAGATGTCAACAAGTTACTACAAACTTGTAAAAAAATTATGAACTTCACTAACAGCCACATGTATGATCAAATGTAATTTGTTTAATTCTTAATGTATTGTGTAAGATTTGAAGCAAACATAATGAAATTTGTGCAGCAGTTAGCAAACATTTTAAGAAACAAACATACTGGCATTGCATAACATTAACATCTCCAAATTACATTGGCCGCTAAGGGCATAACACAACTCTCTTCTTTTACTCAAGTTTGGGACCAAATATGAGACCAAAGGTGTGGAGTTTAACATCTCCTAGTTCCAGTCTTATAAAATCAAACTACTGACCATCTAATATAATGCATGATTGTAAACCATATAAACAAAAGAGTAATGATTGGTGAAAACTTTATTAACATTAATTATTTTTCTTTATCTCTATTCCTATTACATCATAACAAGATATATGAATACTTGTATATCTTTCTCTCGCATGGTGTCAAACAGGTTTTAGGTGCCCACAAATCATTTTTGAAAACAAAATATATTTTGATATTGACAGAACTAGCAAACTTTAATACTCAAATAACAGAAAATAACATTGCAACCAGTGATTAGAACAGCATAGCAATTGTAACAAATTTAAACATATAAAGTGCATCAGTGGCTTCAATAACAACCTCGTGCAACAGTGACACAGTACAGCATCTTCGTCCTAATACTAAAAACAAGGCGATATCAAACTCTCAACATAGATTTCGGGGGTCATACACTTGTTCATGTCTTGAATCTCTGGGATCTTAAAAGTTCCATTTCTTGGATTGTAAACTGCTAACTCTGACTGGAATTCTAATAGTACTTGGTCATCCTCAGAAATACAAATTGCCTTGGTATATGGAAAAGAGTCAGAAGTTCCTGTGTAAGGAACCCTAAACAATTTTGTCCAAGATTCTTTATTTCCATAATCCTTCATAAGCCAAACATCCAAAAACGTGTCACCATGGCAAAGAACACACAAGCAATCCCGCAACACGCCCAAAGTCCAGAAAACCACAGCAACTCCATAATCAGGCTGCAAAACCTCTTCATAAGACTCCTTCTGCAAATCCAGAGAAACGATGACAGAAGAACCTAAATCATTAGACGAAGACCAATTAATGGTGCCACTGACGAACTTCCCCGATTCATCAAAAGGAAGTGCAGAAGGAAAATCCTGAATCCTCCTCCAAGACAAATCAGTACCCAAGGAGAGAACCTTCACTTGAGTTGCGTATCGACCATTACATTGATAACAAAAAACTGCAACTACCTTGTAACAATGAGCAAAATGATCATAACCAAAACCATAAATAGTAAAACTACCGGTGCTGCGTTGATTATCCAAAGGCGGCAAATGGTTGAATTTCCTAGTAGAAGGGTTCCATAAAAGAGTGAGACGTTGATCAACCGCGTAACAGAGAATGCCGTGGCAGGAGCCAACGATCAAATCGAAACGATTTCGATTGTTGAAAGGGTAGCAGAGGTGGGTGGCGGTAACGGCAGGGGCGTTGAAGACGTGGGAGAGAGTGTAGGAGCGGAGAACGAAATGGCGCGTGAGATTGACGAAGCTTAAGATAAGGCAAGTGGGCGATGGTGACCTGCGAAGGTGTTTAGCGGCGAATTGGGGATCTGAAATGAGGGATTTCCAGGACTTGCAAACGCATTGGAATTGTAAAAGGAATTTGACAGGGAGGCGTTCGAGGATTTGCTCGATGAGGTCGAACGGAAGGCTCAGGTGCGGGTTCGAGCCCCAAGGTTCTGAACATGTTTGGGTTGCTGACACTGTCAACCTTTGCCGCTTCGACCACTTTACCTCACCACTCTCACTCTCACCCTCACCGCCTGAACTCATTGCTGGCTAAGTTGGCAAGATAGAACGCATTCATATACAGTTTCCTATATAGGTTGTAATCACCAAGTGCGTGCGTGCGTGCGTCTTTTACAAAAGTTTTATACAAGTGTTTTTTAGTATTTTAAAATTAATAAATTTAAATACTTTTTTTCATTTTCATATTTTCAAAAAAGTTTTCAAATAACACTTATTCAATAAGTTTTTTTTATAAAGATAATTTTTTAAAACTATTCTTAAAACTCTTCTCAAAAACTAAATAACAAAACAAAATCTTAATTTTCTTGATTTTTATCTTCTTAAATAATTAATATATTTATCCTAATTATACTCATAGAAAAACATATATTATTTTCATAATTTTTTTAATCAATTGTAGAAACATTAATTGTTTAATATTTATTTTTTTTAATTGAAATATGTATAAATGTTTTTTTCCGTCTAAAACATTTTTTAAGATTATCATATAATTTTTTTTATTTTTATAAACCAATTTTTATTTGAAAGTTTATAAGTTTTGCAAAAAACAAGTGTGATAAATCAAAGTCTAACTTGCGCAAACCTACCCAACTCGACCTATAACTTATTTATTCTAAAAATTGTCAACCCGTAAGAGTAAATGGTAAAAAATAGGTGAAAAATTTAAAAGACGTGTTCCTTCAGGATGAGAACCGACTGACTCGATCCATTGCTCGTCTTTTATACTGTGGGTTAAATTTTCTAACACCTTTATTATTTTAGGATAAATTATGTTTTTCAACATAATTTTTTTTAAAATTTATAGATTTAGTATATAAATTTTTTTATGAGTTAAGTTATACAAACATTATTTATAATAATTTGGTCATTCCATTTATTCTACTTGTTAAGCAGTGACATGTCATTATATTTATCATTATTTTATGAATAAATTATATTTTTGGTACATGATTTTTTTCAAATTTATGTTTTTGGTATACAAGTCTTTTTACGAGTCAAGGTATAAAAACAATTTTTTTTCGTACAAAGTAATTCCGTGTATATTAATTAAACTTTTAATAATATATAAAATTAGTGAAAATAAACTGTAAGTTTAAAATTTATAGATAGGGAGAAAGATTAAATTTTGAAAAAGAATAGTTTCAAATTAATGTTTAAAAATATTAAAAATTTAATTAATAAGTAATATTCTGTTGAGAATATTTTAAAATAAAAAATTTTAAAATAATATTAAAAAATATGTTTAAAGGTAAATTCAAACGTAAACTTTAGTACAAAAATATAAAATGTAGAAAACCAGAGCTTTAGAATTATAAAAAATTTAGAATGACTCAACGTTCATACGGTTAAAAATGCATTTTTTTTTCAAAATATCATTTAAAATATTTTTAAATTTAATTAAAAAAATAATATTATGCTAAAAATATTTGACAAATCATAAAAGGTGAAACATATAAAAAGTATAAAATATAATTCTTTAATTCAATAATATAAAAAATATGTTAAGTATTAAAATATATGAAAATTAATAAAATAAAAAGTAATATATAAAAATAGTAAAAATAAAGATAAATTTTAATATCTAAAATAATAATAAATAGAGTAACATGTTACTACTTAACAACTAAAATTAATAGAAAATTAAAATATTGAACAAAAAAAATATTTATACTATCTTAATTCATCAATAAAAGGTTTGTGTATAAATTTAAAGATGTTTATGTACCAAAAACATATTGTTTTTGTTATTTTATTAATTAATTTTTTTGTAATGATACCACTTAACCGTTAAAATAAACAAAAAGATTAAAATATTGACTAGAAAAAATGTTTATACACTTTAATCCGTCAATAAAAAATTTAAGTAAAAAATTCATAAATTTAAAAATGTTGATACAAGTTTACCCATTATTTTATGTCCAACATTAGTATTTATTTCCATGACATGCTATCATAATTCTATTAAGTGATGAGAAAACTTTGTAAAATTGGATTTATATACATGTTATTATTAATTTTAGTTGATATGTTTCTTTACACAAAAAGAGTATATATGAAACAAACTCTGGTTCAAGTTGACAAACAAGGTCAGCATCACCATCAAGAAAATGATATTTTTTTAATTAATTTTACCTTTGAAAACATATTTGCATGCTACATTACATTATTTTAAAGATATAATAAATTTGTTCCTACTAGCCATTGTTAACTATTTTATATACTTCTTTAATTAAATATCTTTTGTTGCCCGATCTGAGCCCCACTTGCACCCATTTTTCACATCAAATTTTAGTTGTACCCATTCAAGTACCCTTCCTAACTCATTCACCCATATCATGCTCTGATCTAAGTAATGGTCTTCTTCATTGAAACCTACATACCCATTTATATTTCTCCATTCACCCACCCTTGAAATAAGTATCTCATTTTGGTTAGAGAGAGAGCCTAGGAAAAAAAATGGACTTCAACTATTTCCCCGTTGATCCCAAAATTTAAAGAGTGATTCGTCGTCCAGTACCATCTTCAAATTATTTTTAAACCAATCACTATATATATGAGAAGAAACTTGTGGGTCAATCATATCATTAATATTAAATTTGAGAGAAGAACTATTTCTTTAACCATTTGATAAAAATAGTTATAAGAAATCATGTCACAAATGTGCAAAGGTCACATGCATGATTATTGGCTAACAATTGTGTCCTATGCATTGGGAATATACTTTTAAATTCAGGAAAAAAATTAACAATAATATTTAAAATTATTGAAATTATAAAAATATCTACATAATTAATTCACGTAAATAGTTTCAAATTCAAGTATATAAAAAATTGTCATGTGCATTGTTTATACATCTTCAATTTAGGAAACATAAAAATAAATTAAAAAATATTATTTATGTTAGATTATTTAATCTAATATTAGCTCATGTAATTATGAAATGAATTTGATAAAAATATATCTATTGTGATGGTTTTTAAACTTAAAAATATGTCTAATGTAATGGTTGTTAGACTTGAAAATAAGTCTCTCTCTTTACTTCATTAAGGGTAATTTTGACATTAAAGAAAAAGGAGTTTTGAGAGGTTATTAAAAAATATTAAAAAAGATAATTCCTCTTCTCTCTCTCAAAATATTCTTTGAAAATAAAAAAGGCTAAAAAGTAAGAGAAACATTATGTTTTCTCACCATCACAAACCAAGGAAAGAAAGTCACATAAGAGAAAAAATAAAAGTGATAATTTTGAATAATACTATAAATCTGAGTAAGTTTTCTGGATTCTCTCTTAGTAATTACATAGTATAAAAATGTGAGAAACTATGTTATCTTAAATCATATAGTACAACTTCTTGTGTATTGAACCTTATATAAAAGTAAAATTATGCTTTGGTTCAGCTTTGATTATGTGATAGGCCGGTTGCCAACTAAAGATAATCTGCAGAAGAGGAGGATACTTGATGACGAAAGAACTGAGTGTACTTTCTGTGGTAAGACAGTGAAAACAGTTGCATATGTCTTTTTTATGTGTCTGTTGTCTATGTTGGTGTGGTATAAGCTATATGTTTGGTAGGAATTGTGACAATCTTGCATAATCAATGTTGCAGTCATTACTATCAAATGTTTGGATTAATTAGCGGTTCTAAAGAGTCGGACAAAGTTTGATTTTTTGTGTGATATGCTGTGACATGACAGATATGTAAGGTTTGAAATGCGATAATTTTTAAAGATCATTGTATGGAATTAGATGATATCATTCAAGCCATCCAATTAAGTGTTTGGGAGTGGTGTTATGTATTGAAACTAAGGACTCATTCATTTGTAGAATAAATAATGAATCTTACTTTTTGTGCTTAATTCTGTATGAATTGGTCATGCTGTTCTTATTTTTCCTATGATCTTGTAATATGTAAGAAGACACTTTTTGTGTTTGCTCGTTTTTATGCTATATCATTACTAAAACTTGTTGGTTGCTGAGTACACATTTAGTTCTAGAATATTCCTGACGAACGCACATGTATAAAGAACTTGATTTATCTCCCGTTAAAAGTGATGAATAGTAAGCGCATTATATTGTAGCTCGAAAGACCACAGCATGATGAATAGTTCAATACATTATATTGTTCAAATAAATCACTCCTGCCATTTAAATACGTTCGACTGATTTTAAATTTTAAACTATATATTGACATGAAGAGTAAGCGCATGCAAGAAAATACAGCTAAACGAAACGCAAGAAATAAACAGATGGACCTTTGAAACAGGTAAGGAAGAGTATCATCTAAAGTGCCAATCCACTCAATCTCTGATCAAAGATAACATCAGAAACCATCTAAACTGCATAATTTGATGAAATCCACCTGACCCTTGAACATAAAAGTGATTCTAATGATTTTTCACTTGTTAATAGCAAGCAAGATGAGAAATTAACTGAATGGTGAAAATATAAACAGAATGCTCTTACAGATGGAGTGACATATTATTATTAGACAAGGTAGTACTCAGACATGAGAGCTGCTCCAATAACAACAGTCAAGCACAGCAAGCAAATAATATCTACCATCCCAAAAGATGATTCTGACAAAAAGTAAATTTTATGACTGCCACTGTCCCCTTTAAAACCTCTGACTATCATAGCCTGCAGTATTTTATGATAAAAACTATCAGAAGATAACATTCAAAATTTGTATGATTACTACAATAACAACAGCAGATTAGTGTTGACGGGTCAGTTTACAAGAGGTCCAGGGAAATTGAGTATAGTAACATTATGGCGAATTCAATAAAGTAGATACTTTCTGAACTCGGCATTGTTAATGAAATCAAAAGATAGTCTTCAAACTATGCAATAAACACAAGGACACATTTCTCACTGTTTTACTTTTCATATGTTGGAACTGTAACACTTTGTCGAAGCAAGAACCTGTAAAAACTTCAAAATGGCTAACAAATTTAAAACAAATACATCTTGTTATTCAACAGTTCTAGAGTGAGTTGCAACTTGCAAGTGTGATCAAGTTGAAGAACTTCAAAAAAACATTGACTAGACTATGTAAATTAAAGACAAACCTGAGAAATTTGCTCAGCATGGCTGAAAATATTTTTGAAGATGCGCCGGAAGTAGTTAAAGAAAACTGCAAAGTCATAATGAAAAAAAGAAAAGAATTACGATGACAGAGAAATACTTCAAGTAAATGCTTTAAGTCTAATGTAATTCCATTAAACATTAACCTCATTTAAAACAGTTTGTCCATTACAGAAAAAGTTTCCGATACAAACTACCTACCAAGTAATATCCTGATTAAACTGCATGCTAAAACTTGTTCTTTTGGAATTCTTTGTCATTTAGATAGAGGTACATGAATCTGTTGGCATTACATATGAAGAAAGTTCAGCAAGATTATTATATTAGCAGTTATGTAGGACAATTACATATTTAATTATGCAAACAAACAGTTATGTAGGACATTTGCATATTTAATTATGCAAAACAGTTAAATATCTTCTTTTTTATTGGTGTGATAATGTTAGGAGATGAAGGAGTGGTGTTATGCAGTTTTATTGACAAATTAATCTCTGTATGAGTTTCCAAGTCTGGACAGCAAGAGATTGTGGTAATTTCTATAATTTGTTGTGAGTAACTACTATTTTCTTCTATTGAAATTAACATTCTATAATCAAATGTGAAGCCTAAAAAATCTTAATAAGATTTATGCACAATCATTATCCCAATAATACCCGTCAGCTAGTTAGCTGGAAATCCAAAAAATTGTATTGGAAAACAGAACAAGATTTTTTGTTAATGATTGGAGGCGAGAGGAAGAGCTCACAATATTTACTTACTATCAATTGTCTCCATAACAGTCAGCTGCTTCCAATTTACCCTACGAGATACAATCCCCAAAGCAATATTACGGACCTGCAACAAAAACAATATGAAATTGTGGAATTTAATGAGATACAATAAATAGGTTAAGCTTAATAGTTTAAGTCGAATTGGGCTATAACTGTCTATTGAAGTGGTTGATGGAAAGCCCAATTTTATTTCCAATTGTCAGATAAGTTTTATTCATTCACATGTTTACTACTGTCATCTAGTTATGAGCTGCACTTGGCTAATACTAGGCCAACAGCCAACTTTCCGTTCATATTATGTTACATTGCTAATATGAAATGTCCGGTCTTTCTGAAAACTATTTATTGCCTTTGCTAAATCTAATCCAATCATCAGTAACAACAGAAAATTTTACTAAACAAGACATTATCTCATTGGTGTTTGGATGTACTTCAAAATTGTAGAAACCGGGAAGAAGTAATTTACAGCACTGTTTACTTTCAGATAATATCCATAAATTTGATCTGTCCTTAAGTTCTTCAATGAAGAGCATTCAATTCACGAATAAATTCAGTAGTAATGCTTCTATTTTCTAGTTCATTACTCCCTCTGTTTTATTTTAGTAGTCGTTTAAGGTTTTTTCATACGTATTAATACAAATAATAAATGAGCTAGTTAATATAAAACATTTACTAAAATGCCAAGTACATTTTATTCACTAATAGTGGTAGTTGAAAATTTAACAGACACAACAAGAAAAATATTTTAGATTAATGTGAGTATTTATTTTAGGTAATATCAGAATAAACCTGTAATTATTGAATTGAAAAAAAGTAAACGTCAGTTAATTTGAAAAATTGTAAAAAAGCTAAAACGACTAATAAAATAAAACATGAGGGAGTATCATTCATATAACAAGCACAACATCCAAGAGCCTAATTTCTTGCGACATGATGCAGTATTGGATACACTGATTTAAACACACTACTCATGCTAATTAAAAACTACCAACAATAGTAAAAACAATTAAAATGCCTATAAAAAAAGTAAAAACAACTAAAATAGACTTCAACTGTGATTAGCCATATCTATTAGAACTCAACCCCACCCTCACGTGCCTGTGCATGGTCCCTTTAGTAATCATGACATGTAATCTTTGGAACAATTAAACCACACTGTGTACTTATCAAATTCAGATCAAAGCTATGTTTATCAAACTCATACATCTGTATGTGAAACCCCTTACTTTCCTTACCTCATCAAAAACGAGACTGATAAACCTCAATGACAGTAAAAGTGTAAGTACAATTTCTGACACAGAAACACCTATGTATTTCAGAGGGAGCATAAACCATCGCAATGCAAATGCTAGTTGTTCAGGGGTTGTAGTTGTGAGGCAGAGACTTGCACTTTGAAATACCTTCCAAAGAAATGAAGACCAAACAGAAGTCAGAAGCATAAATATTTCTGTTGTTTTAGGAACCTTACAAGATCTGGTTCTACCAAATGTTGAAAAATACCAGTAAATAAAAGGAAAGGACAGAAATGCATAAAGCAACTTACTGTAAAAGTCAGACATGCAACAGTGCTTGCTACAGATAGGCCTTTCCTGGTAAAGGTTAATGGACCTAACTTCATGATGGTATATGCATAACCTGTTAAAGATACTGGAAGATTAGGAAGCCCCATCATTGCAGGTGGTGGTGTTCTCAACTGAACAAGTGCAGGCACACCATCTGAACCCAGCCCTAATGTTATGAATAATAATCCAGATAGCAAATAAACTCTTCCCAGTTGATCCTACAAATGAAATTATCAGGAAATTTCCCAAATCAACACATCACTTCAAGATAAAAACATTGGAATAAATAGCCAACAGCCAAGTAGATTTGAATTAATATAAAGGAAAATCCAACTTATTTACAATAAGGTACAAGCTAACTCAAATCTTAGATAAGCATTAAGAATGAGAAATGCCGTGTGCTGAACTGTGAAATGTACAGAGAGGAAAAAGCAATTAACATGATGATTAAAATACAACAGTGAAGATCAGATGAAACACAATGCAAACCTATATGTGACAGATTAAACACCCTTAAACTATTAATTCCCAACCAGACCCTTAAATTAATTATCAACAACCAAATTAATGAATCCACTTCATGTGCTAGATAAGTCAAGGATTAACAATTATTTACCTTCCAAGAATTTCTTGGCAGAACCCAAATTGAAAGCAAAGTCAGGTATACTACTAATCCAAATCGCATAATTATGTGTGACCTTGCTGGTAGAACAACCAGAGCTAAAAGCCATACCTGTAAAATCAGACTCATTGATCACAAACATATAAAACCAAACAACCAAAATACGAAATTCAAATATTCCAGCTACACAAGTGAATCTACTACAACTTCCAAAATATCCATCGTGATTTATATTTGATTGCACGAGAACTGTGACATTAAGCGCTTTGAATGAAAGCAATCAAACATGAAGCAAAAGCAACTTCACTACCAGTCTAATGGCCACAGCAATCCAATTCCATAGCTGATGAAGAAGTAAGAGATGATCTAAAGCTCCAAAATAAATGAAAATTGACTCTGGCCATATGATTTTTTCTTATGTAATTATGTTCCGATCACTGCTTTGTTGCATTTCTCGTAGCATTAATGCATTGTCACAACTACAATCAGCATAAGCCAACCAAAGCCTAGGTTTCTCGATCAAACTTAGAGCATGTTTGCAAAAACAACCATGGCATTGCTTCAAATTGAAACATAGCTTCAGAGCAAAATATAAGTGTATGTACGCTACTTTTGAGAGAAATCAAAAGTATCACCAAATCGATTTCACTGGGCTAACGTAAGTTAGAAGAGACCAAACGGCAAATGGCAAACGGTAAACCAAACATAACCTTAAACATTTATATTGTGTACAAAAACACTCTCAGTTGACCCTCTCAGCTCACATTGTATCCTCCAGTTTCTCTGCTAAGAAGGAGCCATCACAAAGTTGAATATATATTTTAAATTTGTGATGGCTTGGGGTTATTGGATATCATATAACAGAAAATAAAATCTTTATTTTATTTGACAATCAAACAAAAAATGAGAAACCTATAAAGTGATTTTACTTGACTGACCAGTTTGACTCGAGGGTCGATAGAGTGAAGAAACGTGGTGGGGGACGCAACAAACTGGCCAATGGGACTGGCGGTGGCACCGGCGATCAACCTGAAAACGTTATCGGCGGCGAAAGAGCCTGCGGGGATCCACTGAGACCAATTTGCGGGCTTATCTCCCTTTGAAGCTCTGACTCTGATTCTGAGCCTTGCGTTCCTGGGTGAAAGGGTTCTGAGGATTGGGGAAGGGCATTTTGGGGAAAGCGTGGAAGTTGATGGTGGGAGAGGGAGCCAAAGGAAGGTGGCGGCATGATTGCAGTTCATAATTGCATCATTCGCTTTTGAATTGCCTCTCAAATCTCAATCTCCAATAATCTCTCTGATGTTTAATTTCAGAATCGGAGTTCCATGCTCGTTTCGTGCTTCTCTTGGTTCATGTCCACTGCACACTGCACACTGCACACTGCACACTGCACACTCACCATACAGAATAACCAATTAGCCATCAAACTAAAATCAAAATTACTGACTATCTTCTCCAATTCCACCTTCTCATTATCATCTAATTTGGTGCAATATAAGATATATTTTTAAGTATTGAATATAAAATTATAACCAAAGTTTATTACGTATTATCTTTTTTTTTTTTATATAAATTATCCCTAAATATATAAAGCGTTATCAATTTGCCATACTAGTTTTAGGAAGTAAGAAAATTCAAATTAAGATAAGTCTCTACGTTACTTTAGTTTTTACTTTAATTAATTATTGTCACTTTCATTTTTAAAAATACGTTAATATTATCACATAAGTCATACACTTTTAGATATGCGTAAAACCATTAAGTTTCATCTTTCATGTTTTCAAAACACTTTTTGAAAAATATTTTTGTTTGCATTACAAAATTGTCTTCCAAAAGTAATATTATGTTAGTAGGAGATTAACTTCTTCAACTACTGGTAAAAAAAAACAACTTCTTCGACTAGACTCAATCTCCACAATATTATTGTTTATATATTCTAAAAACAATGTTATTGGATTTGAATTGTCTAAACTCTAAACTTCATACTCCCAGAGCATTCATAACAAGAAAATAAAAAATGGGTATATGGTTATAACTCATTTAAATAAAGTCCCCTGTTTGAAATAAACAGTTATAAAAGTTAAATTTAAAATAATAAACAATGCAATGATTGGACTTCTTTCTCTCTTTTTTCTTTTTTTTTTTTTTTTTTTAAATCACATGACTTCTTTTCTCTCTCTTTTTAACTACGTCACTTCTTTCTCTTTAGAATATTTTACAGATTTGATTTACATTGAGAAATTATTTATACTTCAAAATTGATCAGCTATGGAATTAGATTGGTATGAGAATATCCAAATATAAATTTAAATAAAATTTCTTAAATATCTAAATATAAATTACATCATTTTAAGATTAAGTTTTTACCCAAACGCACAGAGTTGAACCCATATGACCAAATGGGTGTAATTGAGGTGAGGACAGAGTTTGTGCGGGGGGATCTGAGTTAAATTCTCATATAATACACCTCTAAAAATGAATTAATAGTTTTAGATGTTACTAAATCTTAAACAAAGTGATTACTGTTATTGTTAATAAAAAAATATGTCACCATTGATATCCTTGTTGAACCACCTTTGCTGCAACACTTCATTATATATAGTGCATGACATCACCACAACGACACAATTATCCATTTGGTAAAGTCCCCCGTCTCAATAGGTGATGACAATTTTTATAAAAGTAAATATATTCGATCTACTGGTATCCCAACTGTCTATCATCCACTGTTTTTAGTTAAAGCAAAATGAAGATTTTTCATTCAAAGAATTTCAATTTCTAACCTATAGTTTTTCTTATCACCCTTCATTTATATTTGTACATTTTGATGGTTGGATTAAACACATATTTCTTTAAGAAATCTAGCATGCCTTATCAATCAATACACACCATTCAACTTCTAATGTTCTGTCGCTCGTAGCATGTACACTTCATATGTCTTAGCCTTATCTTCAACTTTATCAGCTTATCTAGTTTATTTTTACTGTTATGTGTGGATAATAAAATATCTTTGATATTTAGTTCACAAAATACATGTTGAGTGACAGTGATACTATTCTTTTGCGTCTCAAGACACAAAGGAATCGCTTAGTATTCTCTTCCACCATTATCCGTTAGCATTATGAAAGGGACTATAAATCCTTCCACACAAAGTTTGATTAATATTCCATGTTCTTTATGCGGTTCTCAATATTATTATTGAGGTTAGGCCTACAAAAGAGTTGTAATAGGGTGAAATCAGAGTTATATAAGCTCCCTTATTTCTATCGATAAAAAAGGAAAGTTCAGTTATTTCTAAAAAAAACAGAATCCGAGGGGACACTGAATGTAAGCAAGCATCAATGAAAATTTGTCCGGAAGCAAATAGTACCAACCAAACTTCTGATATACAATGTGCATTTCATAGGACAATCAAGAACTTGGTATAGTAACCTCTTTAGTCCAAACAAGACCGTTAGAATATAGATAATGTAAAAGAAAGTGAAAGAGCTTTCCAGCTTCTCACAAACTACTGGTTCCATCCAGAATGCCATAAAATAAATTTAGACCTTCAATGCTAGCTTTTGAGCTGCAAGAGCTTCAGCCTCAAGAGTTGGCTCCCACAATAACGTAGTCTCCGCAAGTAATGATGTCACAACATATGGATCCATGTTTGAAGCAGGGCGCCGGTCTTCCAAGTAACCTATGATCATGTTGATTGGAAAAGGTCAATAATTAATACATGGTAATGCTTCAGGATTTTAGTTTTAGATATTATATGACTTTGGTATTAATTTTGCGGTATAATAAAATGTTTGGACTTTGGAACAGAAAGAAATGAATAAAAAAATTAAAAAGAGATAAGTGCTAACAGAGAACATTGACAATTTGCGAAAGACATTTCAATTAGGAAAGCAAGGATGTGATTTTGCACATGTGAAGAACACCAAAATTTGAAGGAAAAAAAAAAGAGATTGAAGTTTTTTTTTATAGGTTAATGTTAGTTTGTTAATGTAGTAGTTTTTGTTATTAGAAGAATTCGAACCCACAACTTCTCCTTTTCTCATTTCTTCATTTTACAACGAAACCAATCTTATAACTCTAATTAGCCATTAACAATTATTTAAAAAGTTTAGGGCTTCTTACATTGAAAAAATGTTTTCTATTTTAATTATAAAAATGTCATCTTATTTTCCATTAGTTTCATGTTGATGAGTGATGACTAACCTTTGCCATTCTTCTCTGTGTCTCTGCCCACACGGATTGAGCAACCACGGTTAGCCACTCCCTGCAAGTTCAATTTAATCAGGATGTGTCACACAAGTAGACTAACTTCATGCTTGATTACCCTGCCCTTAACAGGAATAGGTATTGGCAATTCTGAAACCATACCCAAGAAAAGGTGTTAATGTTGGCTGTCTCATGCTTTCCTGTCAACCTTCTCTCATTTCCTTCTCCATATGCACTGATGTGGTCATGGTGGCGAAGGGATAGATTCAAAATTGCCTTCTTTATTACCTCGTAGCCTCCTTCTTCCCTCATGGTCTTTGTACTAAAAGGCAAATGATTTTTTTATCAACTTAGTAATTTAGCAAATTTAAAAGACACATGCAAAAAGAGCCAAAGAAGCTTGACAAAAACCTGTAATTGGTGTGGCATCCTGCACCGTTCCAGTCACCCTATGTTTAAACAAATCCATTAGTATAATTTAGATAGGATAATCAATACTGTCAATCAAAGCATTGCAGTACCTCTATTGGTTTTGGATCAAGAGAGAGCACAACACCAGCTTGTTCAGTAATTCTCTGTCAGGTTACACCAAAATGAAATATATTTAATTAGTCATCTTATCTGATAAAAAAATATTTTTAAACATTTATGTAAAATTTATTTAATTTACATAGAATTATTTTATTTATAATAAAAATATTAAACTTGTAATTTAAAATTTGAAAATTACTTAAATTAATAAACTTTCATTTGAGAACATTTCATTTTGCTTTTCAAATGACGAACTCAGCACTGGCTAGGTAGTTTTGAATTGGGATTAATGCATTTGCAAGGTAAAAAAAGAAAAAAAAAATACTACAAAAAATATAGTGGCACAAATAGGATTAACAGACAGGTGTGTTTTACAAAAAGCATGCTTAAATTAATTGTAAGCCACTTTTATTAGCTTCTAAAAAAACTATTTATGGTAAAATTTTATTCTTTAAAAATAAGGTACTTAAAATTTAAAGGAATTTTCCATAAAAGTATTCGGCTTAATTTCTCATTTTAAGGCGAAAAATTACAAAAAAAAAAAAAAAAAAAAAAAAAAGAAAAAGAAAGAAGTTGAGCCAAACATTACCTAATTATATTGAGCAAGAAAGAAAGCTCTACAGAACTGAGATACTTTTAATAACTGATTCTTTCAAAATTTCAACTTCTGTACCAAAAAGTAGGCAAAATGAATTACCTCAAGGATGTACCTTGAAGCCCAGATATGATCACCAGCCTCAATACCTACACTAGGACCAACTTGATATTCCCACTGCAACAATATATATATATATATATATATATATAAAAATATAAGAAATAATGAGGAAAAACTAAATATTCATTGCCTCAAAACAAAGGGAACTGCAAAAAATTTACCTGCCCAGGCATAACCTCCCCATTGGTGCCACTGATGTTAATTCCAGCATATAAGCAAGCCTTGTAATGAGCATCAGATATGTCACGTCCAAATGACTTATCTGCCCCAGCACTGCAATAATAAGGACCCTGAAATATGAAATAACTGACCAATTAAATACACATTATGAAATTGACATATTGATATTCCAAGGAAAGGTGAATAAAAGCCGAAAGAAAACTACAAGTGACATTACCTGAGGACCAGGATAGCCACCAACAGGCCAACCCAAGGGCCATTTCACATTTGTTTGAAGTAAGGTGTACTCTTGTTCTATTCCGTACCTTTGAAAAATTAACATACAACATCGTTAGGATGTTGTTTTCTATTACGATTGTAATTGAACCCCAGAAGTTAAGTTATCTTCTATTTCAGTAGGTGATCAAAGGAAGAAGAAAAAATACCATGTCATAATTTGTTTAGGCATCACTGGATAAGAAATACCATACATGTGAAAATTTTAATTGTCATTATTACTCATCATGTATCTTTCTTTTTTGCCATAAATCATCACAAATAGAAGTGGTGTGTGTGTCAAAGTTAGATACTATGATAGAAATTTCTAGTACCCAACAATAATCAGTAACATTAAACCAAATAAATAGTTGAATCGTGCAATTTATCATAATAGTATTGTGTTTATAACTTTATGTGAAAAGATAAGAAATACTACTATTAATTATATTACCATGGAACTTCAGCTTGGACCTTTGGGTTACTGAAAATTTCAGCAGCTCTGTGTCGCTTGTTTGTAGGGATAGGTTCACCTGCTGGTGTGTAAGAATCGCAAATGACCTTTGCAAAACAAAATATATCAAGTTAACTTCATAATATATGCATTTTAATTTCAATCAACATGTCATTCGACCTCTTTCAAGTATAACAACCCTTACCAAAATATTGTTACCACCACGGAAAGGGTCTTTGAAAATTGCTTGAGGACTGGGAGAAAAAAAAAGATTAAAATTCAAATAGCAATGTGGTAGAGTTAGTAACATTAACAGGAAGTATCAGTGCCAAAATTCTTACTATAGGATTACTTCACTATCTTCTCCCGGTGCCTGTCCAGTGCTAGATCCATCATAGTTCCATTTAGGGAGCTCAGAGGGATGTTCAACAGGCCTTGATATTGTCTAAGAAATGAAAATATATGTATAGGATTATCATGAATAGCATACTCTAAGAAATGACAACAATGGTAGGAATAAATATCTCGTGGCCTGTTACAACATTATAAATAGCATACTCTTGATTTACTGCGCACATCAATTCCTGTCCCCCCGATCCTGTTTCAAAAAACAAAAGTTACATTTTTAATTTTAAATATCTTGCATCCCCACCCAAAAGCAGGAAAGAGGAAATAGTTAATCATAACTTGATCCAGTGAAGTATGAGATACAAACAGAGAGGCAGAATAGAATGAATACCAAATGTACTCAGCAATTATCTTGTCAGTGAATGGAGTGATATCCAAATTAAGTAGACCCTCTAGCCTGTTGATGGTGCTATTGTCAGACTTAATTGCCAGCACTCTAAATTTAGCAGAACTGGTAGGTGCAACTTTCTTATTTTGTTTCCACAATAAAGAACCCCACATGTTTGATGTAATGGGACTTGCATTGGGAGAGGATTTTGTGATCCTCATCTGCCATTGTGTAGAGGGAGCCAAAATCTGTGCCATGTTCTGCAGTTCTTCTCTTTAATACATAAAGTAGTCATGAGAAATCCACTCAGAAATGAATCAAATTATACTACATAATATAATATAATGTCTAATATTAAACAAAAATTACAATAAACAGCATTATAATTTAATGCATATAGTCTATTCTGCAACCACTATCAAAATGGGACCAGACATAAAATCATTCTAAAGCAATTGTGTCAATTCCTTCTTAAACGTAACTTTAGTGTGTAAAAAAGATAATAATCATAATATCAAAATCTGTGCCATTCTCTGATCATGAGTTATGAAAGCTTCCCCTCCTTGAGATAAGAGAATCACTAGATATCATCATTATGATAAAAACACGAGAACATTATAATCTAGAAAGTAACATTTATCTACATGGCTAGATCAACCACACATGATGACTACTGAAGATCAGACCGAAAATTAAACGAATTCCTATGTAAAAACCTAACATTTCACTGAGTCATCACAACACTCTGTAAAATGCACATTGCATAACATCAGATCAGATGCAAAAAACCAAGAGACATAATCATTGAGGAAAATGTGCAAGGATGCTGACAGTCAAATAAAATTTGTAAATCTAATCAACATAGAGAAGAGTATAATTTATTAAGAAATTGATTTGGAGTTTAGACTTAAATTAACATCTATCCATAGTTACCACAACCAAACTTTGTCTCTAATCAAATTCTGTTTTCCCTCTGAACCATTATAGTGGCCCGTTTTTCACGGCTACTCTAGCTTGTTCTTGTAACATATTTTAGTTTCTTCTCCTTCTTCACACACAACGAAGTATAAAAATGTATCTCAGTATCCGGTAAAATTTATATTAGAGTATTAGACATAAAAAGAAACCAGGATAATCCTACACTACAGACTGGTTTAAAAAAGCAACCACAACATGGAATTAAAAATTAAAATATGCCTTGTTTGGTTTAAATAATATGAATTTTCAATTTGCTTGAACAGAAAAATGGCAACTTTTTAGTCATTATATAAGATAAGAAGATACAGAGGCGAAAAAGTGAGTTAGGCAGATAAATAAGGCCACGTGTCAAGCCCAAAAGAATGCACTTCCAGGTTTACGATCATAAAAGTACGAGTTCATAGATGTGATACTACATTAGAAGCAACCTTCTTGTAAACCAGGTCTCCAAACGCATCACCAAAAAATAAAATACGCCAGATCCTTTCTTCATATTTATAACATAAAAAACATGATAATTACTAGACCAAAACAAATTTTGGGATTTACTGAAAGAGCAGGAAGATTACATTGTGCAGTTATTCAGCACTCAACAAACCTAGCTTTGTAAGTCTCATACTTTTTCATTATTTAA
This sequence comes from Psophocarpus tetragonolobus, assembly GCA_037954015.1. NCBI lineage: Eukaryota > Viridiplantae > Streptophyta > Magnoliopsida > Fabales > Fabaceae > Psophocarpus > Psophocarpus tetragonolobus. The sequence continues at coordinate 99,094,812 of CM075688.1, forward strand.
AAAAAAAATTTGAAAATTTCCCTTTTGAAGTAAAACAACAATAGTAACAGAAATGGAGGAGGGAATGGGATGATGAGTTAAAATATACAAAGGGTATATAATCACAGCCATAAACTTCTCACTGCCACTGTGTCAAAAAGCAAGCAAGAATAAGCAGAATCACAGCACAGGACAAAAAATAAAATAAAACTTAATGTCACATTTTTCCTTTGAAGAAAGAGTTTGCACGCAATGACACAACTCACCAATACAAAGTAGAAAAATGGCCAAAGCTGGGAACTTGAAGTGAGTCTGTGTGTCACAGACCCTGAGACACTGGGGAGGTAGCTATAGTATGAGAGACTCGTGTAAAATAGGGGTTGGTGGTCACAGACTTTCTTGGCTTTTCTAAAACCGATAGGGGTATGCTACGAGTGGATGAAATTGGTTTTTGGTCCCTTAAAGAGCACCAAGAGAAGCTTGGACTCGTAATGTTACAGATAAGGTTCTCAAGCAACCTTTTTTTTTCCATCAACATACGCAGATAAATATTTTCTTTTTCCATCATAACATGTTGTCAAGAGCTTGATTTATAGTTATCACAATGATTAGGAATTTATTTTTTTATGGACAATATTTGTCATTGATATACTTGTTTAGATCTTGGTTTGGATTCACTTCTTCACCCCGTGATAAGCTGTTAGGGTTGAGTGTGGAAAGCAAATATTTTAAGCATGCTTCCTTGGACCTATGTATTTTTAATGTGTTTGGTAATCATTTTCCTAGGTTACCATTAAAGGCTATTATATTATATTCAAGTCAATTAGATTATTATAGTAAGGGAACATTTTACATGTATTAAAAAATTAAGAGGGGCCTTTGTTTGATAAGTTGTCATGCTCTTGACTACACTTTGGAGTTTGGAGTTCTAGATCTTTTTTAAACTGCATTAAGTAAGCATTTACGTTCCTCCTCTGTCTTTAGTGGAATCAAATAGTGATATATATATAAAGTTACAAGCACAGCTCTTTCATATTCAAATTTATGCTGAAGCTTTAACTTAGAGTATGTATATTATTAACTCTTTCCATTTCAACTATTTTTTAGAAAAAAATTGTTTTGCAAGATAATCTGTGTGTTGATCATTCAACTGAAATTTTAAAAATAAACTGCTTTTTATAATCTAAAAAATTGTCATTTATAATATTTTTAATATTTTCTTTTCAATTGTTTTAAAATTATTTGATTACATAAAAACATATTTTTATTGCATCTAAAAAAATTAATATTTTAAAAATAGTTTTTAATAAATTTATATAAACAAAATTGATTTTAATTATAATTAATTATCACAATAATAAATGTAATCAATTTATTAAGGAGTGATAAGGTGACCCATGGTTAACATTTAGGGGAAGGGAGTAAGGAGAAAGTTACATATGTTCAAATGTTTTGTAGATAAAAAAAAGAAGAGGATAATCACTATTGGAAGATAATTTAGAAATAAAAATGTATGCACAATAGATACTAATAGAAGGATAATTTAGATAGAAAATATGTACTTGTCATTATTAATAGTTAGAAAAAAAATATGGCAAATGCAGATAAAAATAATTAATATAATATTAAAATATTATAAATATTAATTAAAATAATTAATATTATGAAAAAAATATTTCCAAGGCCCTCAGGTCACTATGTACGTAAGTCGGTCCCTCTTGATGACAATTATGTATTGGAAAATACTTTATAAGAGACGTGGATTGAAGCTGAAGGTTTTGTTATTTATAATTAATGAACAAAAATACAAGATTTTTATTTATTTATTATAAAGTTATAGGTGTAAAATATTAATGAATATAGTTGGTTTCTTTTTAGGACTATTAATATAGTTGATAACTCATTTTCGTTGGAATCTAACTATTTTTAACAAATTTTTCATTTAATTACGTCTTTTCATCTAAAAAAAACTGAATTATGGACATATATTAAGAAATTTGAATTTCACTTGAACTAACACAATGTTGACGAAGATTCAATGCAAGGACACCAATTCAAATTCTAAATTTTTTAATTGAGAGTATTTTGGTTTTTTAACTTTTTGTTTATATAAGTTTATACCTATTTTATTGTGTTTTTTTATTTCCATTTTTTATTTAAATATTGTCCTTTTTGTCAATTATCATACACATACAAAGCAGAGAATCCCAGCACATGATGAAGAACAAATTATAATTAATTCCATGGATTAATTTACTATTAACTGAAATTTATTACACGGTAAATACTACTTTCAGTTAAACATATACCATTAACTAAACTTAATTATAGATCACACAGTATATTCAATAAAATGCGGTTTCCTTTGGCATCGTGCCACATTGATTCATGACTTTTTACGCAAATTATTGTAGCTTTGCGTGGTTTTAGTATACTCTCTATGTTGTTCATTATAAGAATTATTTTCGTTTTTTGATAAAATTATAAGATTATTTTCAAATAATTATTTATCTATTTTTATAATATTAGTAATTTATGCAGTAAAAAAACAAAGACTATTTATATTTTCAAGTAACACATTTTTTTCTTTCCCTCTGGCTGAAATTGAAAAATATAAATATAAATTATTGATAAAACAACTTCTTCTCACTCTACACATTAATTAAATAGAAAAATATTTAAAAAATAATATCAATAATTGACATATTTAATGTAATTACCTAAATTAATAACTTTTCTTAAAAGATATTTTTTATAATAAGGTATAAAGGGACTGGGATTTAAAGATTTAATAGTGAAAAATAGTTTTATTCTACGGTTTAATCAAAATCAATCCTTTAAATAACTTTTTAAAGTATTTATTGTGAATGATTTTACACTTTCACTGCATCACCTATTATCTCTTGATTCTCTTCGATGAAATTGGCATGATTTTTATGATTTTACACTTTCACTGCATCACCTATTATCTCTTGATTCTCTTCGATGAAATTGGCGTGATTTTTATGTTAGACCGGTGTAATGAAACCTTCTAAATATGCATCAAGTCACTTTCATAATTTCATTAATCTAAAACATTTCAATCAAGAATAAAAAGTGGTCAAATTGCATTGCATAATATGCATATGATACTTTATTCTTTATTTAGTCAAATACCAATAACATCTTAGCATTAAAAAGTGTGCTTAGATGTTTCGAAGTATTATCCTGATTGAAGGTTAATTATTCAAAGTGTGGAATCCTAGATTTAAATGTGGGTGAAAGGACCATAGGGGAGTTTGCGTGAATGTTGAACTGTAAATCTATGCAAATTCCATTTAATTATCTAGGGATGTCTATGGGAGTGAGTGCTCATGATACTCGAATATGAATACATATGATTGACAGAATTAAAAGGAAGTTATCGACATTGAGGAATAAGAATTTATCATTTGGGGGGAGAATATGTTTGCTAAAGGAAACTTTGACAACAATCCCTCTGTTTTACCCTTTTTCTTCAGGCTACCTAAGAAGGTTGGTAACATTATTAGAAGACTGCAAAGCAACTTCTTATGGGGGAGCTTTGGTGATGAATGCAAGGTTGTATAGATAAAATGAGATAATATATGCAAGGGGAAAGATGATGGTGGGTTAGGTATTAAAATTATTGAAGTGTTCAATAAATCATTGCTTGGAAAATGGCGATGGAGAATCCTACATGATAAGGAATCACTTTGGGTGCAACTTCTAGAAGCAAAGTATAGAATTATAACATCTAGCTGGTCAAAATAAGCTCTTTTAATAGATCACAATGATGGATAAATGTTTGGAGGATAACAGGAAGCAAAACTAAAGAAAGATGGTTCAATAACAATATTAAGAGGTCCTTGCGTGATGGAAGCGCAATCAAATTTTAGCACGACCATTGGAATTGAGCCTTTAGCATAAAAGAAATATTTCCAAGATTGTTCCTAATGTCAACTCAACAATAGTCGTGTGTCTCTAAAGTGGGCAAGTGGGAAATTAATATTTATATTAGTCTTTGCATAGGAAGAGAAATTTGTTTGGCTGGGAAGAATCTCTAGTCAAGAACTCTATTAAAGTCTACATTCTGAATCTCTAAGAAATGGACTAGGGGACGGATGGTTATGGAACAATCAAAGTCAAGTTGAATATACAATACATGATACCTATTATATCATTAGGTCAATGATACAAATGTGAGCTCACCTTTCTTTAAAGAGTTGTTCAGTATGAAGACCCCTTCAAAAGTGTTGGCATTTGGGTGGAGTTTAGCATTGGACGAGTCCAAACAAAAGTTTGACTATTGAAAATAAGGATTCTGAAAAAATTTGAGAATGTTGTTTGCACATTATGTGAAGAAAATTGGAAATCTCATCTTATATCTTCTTTACATGCCCAATAACATACAAGGTATAGCATAAATTTTATGCTTGACTTGGTTTTTGAACAACCTTTGCAGGAGAACATATGGGGACATTTTTATCAACATACTAGATTGGTAGGGAGACCCAGAGGTAAAATGTGTTGGAATATTGTATGGTTGGTTGCACTATGGTTAATTTGGCTCATAAGGAATAACATGGTTTTTAAACATCGTCAGTGGTGTGTTGATTATGTACTTGAAATCACTAAGCATAGAACTTGGAGGTGGATCAAAACAAAATTCAAGGAGGTGACTGTCTTTTTCTATGAATATTATGTACATTTGGTTTGTTTGAGTGGGTTGATATAGATAAACCCGATGTTGGAAAATGTTAACACTCTAGTAGGTTTTAAGTAAATTTTTCAGGAGTAGAATAATTTGGTACTTATTGTATTAATTGTACTCTAAATCTATCTTGATTTTCACAACTTGTGACTATCAATTATGCTAATTATGCTGAATAAGATTTTGGCCTTTAAAAAAATTATTAAAATTAAATTATGTAGTAGGTGAGTTAACTAGTGCCGTCTATTTTCTTAAGTTCAAGGTTAGAATATATAATGAAGTTAAATATTTAAAAGGAGGAAAATTTTGTCACCTATAAATTTTCTATGGAATTTTCTTCCATAATTTTTCTTTTCTTTTCTATAAAAAATTTAGAGAAAGTGATATGTTTGGAATGCGTTTAAGGACAAACTTAGTCTACGTTGTAGTAATAATGAACTAAAGCCTACATATAAAATCCAAATATCAGATTGTGATTTCCTATTAAATGAATTTTATATAGATGGGTCTGTTTTAAAAAAATTTATTATAATGGATCTGTTTTCTAGTTTAACTTGGTCAAATAGCAATTCGCAATTGCAGTTTTAGTGTCAGACATTTGTACACTTATGTGCATCCAACGTGGCACAAAAGTCAGAATGGATGCATTAAAACCCCAACTACAAGTTGCAGTTTGACTAACATATTCATAAAACCACAACTTCGAGGTGCATTTTGACTGGTTTTTGATCGATGTCTTTTTTTTGTCCAGTGGTTAACCAAGGAGTGGATTCACAATACCTTAAAAATGCAACTGCCAATTGCGGTTTAACATATTTAAATTTTTTTTTTGTTCTGTGTACCAGGTCTACAACTTAATTCAACTCCCCACTTGTAAAGTCAGGACTAACCAAACTTTATAAGTTTTACTAAAGTTATAGTATTAATTGATCTAGGACTAAAGACCACCCATAATGCCTGCAATTAAGAGTCCCAAAAAGACTGCAACTTAAGTGGGAAATGGATGACCCCATTTAGGCGACTTATCAAGAATAATTGTTCCACAGAAAGTACCAACAAATTATAGAAAAGTAGAGATTTAAAATATTACAGCAAGTTGGACAGACAGAAGATCCCGCAATGACCTCGATCATTTACTCATTCACTTTTAAGGTTGCATTAAACTCTAAAGTCATGCACTCTCTCTTATGTAGTGTCAACACACACAATCTCCCAAGGAACATTTGAAGTAAGTTTGACAAACAACAGTAATAAGATTTCTACCTTCATAAATGTAGCGGATTTTAGTTACCAAGTTAAAAGCAACCTACGATTAAACAAATTTTTTTATTATTATTGAAAAAAGTAGCAATGAAATGTACAATAAAAGTATTCAAATTTGATTTTTAAAAAAATGTGAAATCAATGTATACAAAACACTTCCATTGTTGAGTGAATGTGTATTGAAGTGACACGTAGGATCATCTACCTCTCAAGTCAGTTGCAAATCTGTTGAGCTTGTGACAACTCAACTTGTCCAAAGGAAGCTCATCCGAACGTGAAGTCTTTTGAGAAGAAGAGAAGTGATTCATCAGGGCGTGAATTCCCAATACTTTAAAAATGCAACTACCAGTTGCAGTTCTATGTGTCCTCTACTTTATCCAATGGATTAGTTGCACAAATTTTTACACAGATAAAACGTAAGTGTTGTGTTTTTAAGGTATTGGAAATCCAAAAAGGTACTAATCAAATACCGGTCAAAACCTAACTCGGAGTTGCAGTTTTATGAATATACTGGTCAAACCATAATCGTAGTTGCAGTTTTAATGCACCGATTTTGACTTTTATGTCATGTTAACCCCACGTAAGCACACAACTGACATAACACTAAAATTGCAATTACGAATCGGTTTGATCAAGTCAAACTAAAAAACAAACTTATTCTGGTAAATTTTTTTAAAATAGACTAATTTAGCTAATTATTTTTAAAAATGACTCACTTATGTCGGTCAACAAGATTTCTTTAAGAAAACTTGTGGAATAAGAAGATACATGATTATAATTTTGCAAGAGTAATATATAATTAAGTTAAATATTTAAAAGGACAATTTTGTTACCCATAATTTCTATTAAATTTGAATAGAATTATCTTCCATAAAAATATTTTTCTTTTCTATAAAAAATTTAGAAAAAGATAATATATTTGAAATGTGTTTAAGAACAAACATACTCTACACTGTAGTAATAATGAGCTAAAGTCTGACTATTGAATCCAAATAACAGATTGTGATTTCCTATTAAATGAATTATATAAACTTGTTTTGTGATAGAAGAAAATAATGAAAATAAAAGTTGGAATTGTGATTTCTTTAAAGAAAACTTATCGAACAAGAAGATATAGGGTTGTAATTTTGCACGAGTGTACTCTTAAAGTTTTTCCTAATTCTAATTCTAATTAAATTATATCAATTCTCATAGATTACTAAGCATGATTGACTATTAACAATTAATAATCTCTTAACTCAATTAGCCCTAGAGTGATGTTAAAATGTTATAGTGAAAAATGAGATTTTCACAAACACTTTGATCATGCAATTTGCACAAAATCTAATTATTAATGAGTTCTATTAAGAAAAAGGAATTGGTCATCTCAATTCAATAAATTTTGTTTAGATTTATCAATTTTAATAATCAATAAACGTACATTAATAATTCAATCATGAAAAAAACAATTCAATCAAAAGTTCGTAGAAAGTTAAAACAATTCAAAGATTATAACAAAAACTACAGAAAATAGTAATTTTACAGAAATCCACCAACTTGAGTTTTTGTTATCTCATTTTAATCAGAGCTTTTCAATGTCTCGTAACTCTCTAAAAAAAGAGTAAAATATGTTAAAATTTATTTTTGAAAGGAATTAATTTTGTATTTATAAGTTATATAGGTATGCTATTTTTTAAATTTGGGTGAACTTGTCCATTTTTGTCATTATTTTTTCCTTGGAGAGATTTCATACATAAAAACAATTAATAGTTAGTATAAAATTTAATAAAACAAAAAACAAAGCATTCTGGAAACAAATACTTACCTAAAATGTGATCCAAAATAAGTATAAAAAGGATTTATCAACGTGCATACTATATTGTACTGTGCTCCAATTAAAATTTGAATTTCAGTTTAAAAATATACTAATTATTTAATAGAAACTTTTTTTTCATTCCTCACCTACTGAAATGAATGTAATTAAGTTTTGTGGAGAAACTTATTGTAAAATGTATCTTAACACCAGAGTTAGGTTGGCAATGGAGAAACGGTTATTGATAAATGGTGGCTGGTGGTGATGGATTCAGAATCAGGAATCGGGACCAGCATTGGATAAGGAGAGCCAGCGTGGTATAGCCCTTTCAAGTAAGGTTCAGAATTCATCTCACCTGTTTAGGGTTTACACTAACTCACCAGGTAATGGAGAAATCCCTTTTTTGGCTATGCCTTAACTTAGTAGCAATTCATGAGTCAAACTCATTTTCTTCATATGTCCTAAAAAGAAGTTCTGATAAAGCTGGGAAATTACTATTTAGACTGATAAAACTGCTTTCTCTTGTTCTCAGTAACCACGCGTTCCAAAAGTTTAACGGAGATAATTTATTAGGAAAAAGTCACAAAAGTAAAACACGTTCATAATATCAATTTTAATGTAGAAATGTTGTCTAAATTAAGAAAAAAAAATTTAATTAATATGTAAGGTAAAAAATTTTTATAATGAAATTTAATCATGATTTTTTGTTTATACATATATGTAATTTTTATATAATATCAGTTAAATTCGTAAAAAAAAACAAATGTGAATGAAGTTTATGGCCATTTAAAAATAATAAATTGAGAAGATCCCGAAGCTTGAACCCCTCCAAACGCGGACAGAGTGAAAATTTTCTTTCGATTTCCCAATTTCAAATTGGAGAATCCAAAATACATAAAGTACATTTTTCATCCAAAAGCCACTTATCTGAAATACATTTTTTTAAATTCTAAATTCAACAATTCGAAAAATACTTTTAAACTATAAATAAGGTAAGGGTATTTTTTTAGATAAACCAGTGTTAAATGTGTATGAAGAAATTTGGGAGACGAAAAAACGAAAATGTCTAACAGTAATGATAATTGTCCTAGTTCTTACTACTGATAAATAAAATCACTTTCCTTACATTTTTTTTTTTGCTTATACACCTGTAATATGTACTAATTTTTATAAAACATCCTTCATTTAAAAATTTCTAACATTTTAATATATTTTCTTTCATTTTTACACTTTTCACAATATATACTGTGACTAAGATGGTTGAATATATATATACACACAAGTACGTACACCACATTTTTGTTTCAAACTTCACAAATGTCTGGGATTTAAAGCAAATTTTAAAGTGAGTAATTTTTTAAAACATAAAATGAGAACTTTTAAATTAGTAATAATATTCTATTTAAACCTTTGATATACCCTATTAAGAAATATTTGTATTAATTAAAACTAATAAATAATTATATTTTAAGTAAACAAAAAATTATGAGACCTAAAAATAATAAATATTAATATTAAATTATTTATTTTTAAGGCCTAAAGGCAGGAGTTTATTCTTTATACGTATTGACGCTAATAAGAACCCGCAAGACCCTTTCTACAACTGAATGTAGGGATCTCCATGAGTGCCCACAGGCTTGTGTATTTTACACAGGGGTGTGGTAGACATCAGCAACTCTAAAGCACCACAAACTCATGCATTCCATTAACGCTTACCCACTAACGCATGCCATCCCAGAAGACACAAATCTCACCTTTCTTTTTAAAATTGGACAGTTACTAAACCACATCCATTTCTACCTTTTTCAACAACTCCAAACACCACACAGAGGCTATAAATTCCATCTTCCTGCCCATCCTCTCTATATCATTCCAATGGTTCAATCATCTAACTACACAGGATTAAATTTTAAATTAATAAATTATTTTTTTATTGATATTAAAATTAATTGAGATTAAGTGATGACATGGACCTGAAAAATGATTTTTTTTAAATAACACTTAATTAATATCTTTACTTTGACCAATTTGCAGTTTTATTTTTTCAACAATTAATGTTATCTTGAAAATTTAAAACATCTGAAAATAGACACATTTAAAAATTACAAATAAAAAGAAATGCTTTAAATCAAGTTTAATTTTTTGTTTTAAATTTTTTAGTACATTTCAGTCGAACCATGTTTTCGAAATTTTAAACAAGAAAATAGTTGCTCTCGTAGATGTTGTTTACTGTATTTAAAGATCTTTTAAGAGGAAATACTAAAATAAAAAAGATACTTCTATAATTTTTGGTTGAAACCAAACCTCAATCATTAATAGCACTTTTATGATTTTTCACATGCCATGTTTATTTTACTTTCATGATGTTAAAATCACGGTTTCCTAGATAAATTGGACATCAATAATTAATCACCATAATTTGACAAATTGCAATATTCTGAAAGCAGTGGAAGGTTGTTACAACCTTTAAATTCAGAATCATACTATATGTCTTACTAACTCGTAAACGCAACACAAGTGGTGGAACCACATGTTGTTTATTGGGTAAACCCACGTAAAAAGTAAAAACCCTTAAAAAATATCTATAGTTTTGGCTCCTCTTTGTAACCAAAAGAATTGTTACATCATGACTAATACATGTGCATATTATTAAGTGGTCAGAAAAAGGTCTTCGATCTATCTATATATATATAAACATAAACGCATCCCATCACCATCAATTTACTAATTATTTAACATTGGATTATGCTTTATTTATAAGTGTAACATATTTTTGAAAAAACTCTTATATAAATATTTATACTAAGAATGTGATATATATATTATACTTTACAAATGATTTCATCATAATAGAATATTGATATATATTATAAATAAATTTAGTGTATATGTATTTCCTCTTATCTTTATTATAACAAATCATTTCGAAAAAATTGATGATCCATTTTGTATTATACTTCACAATTTTATGCAACATTTAATTTTTATTTGTAGTAATAGATTTTATTATTTTTTTTTGAAAGTCAAAAGATGTATATTCATTAAAGGAAACAAAATGCCTTTTTACAATGAGAACAAAATGACACTATACTCCCTTTACATAGTACCAACTTAACTAATAAAGGTGAACCATAGTACATTAGTGTAAGTCGAATTTGACTAAAATCAAGAAACATTCTCAAGCATCGTAAATGGTTAGTGCACTAATCTGAAAACACACAACCCTATGAAAGCCAAAATGATATGACACTCATTTACAATTAGTAGCTTGTACAAAAGCTAAAATATCAAGAGATTCTACAACTTTATTATTGAAAATTATGAAGTTTCTTCATATCCATAAATCCCAACAAATCATGTGCCAAAAAAAGTATCTACGCCTATCTACCGACGACCAAGACCTTACTAAATACACAACCCTAAACTCTTATTAAATACTTTTAAGTATTTATACTTTCTAATTAATAACGGTATATTAGTAAGAAAGAAAATGATAAATTAGTAATATATTCTTAAAAGATCAATAAAATCAATAATATTAATTTTTTTTATTTGTCTAAGTGAATTTTTTTTTCAAATATTTTGTAATCAATAAAATTCAAAAAATGTTATTAAAAAGCATGTGCAAGCACAAGAAGTGTAATTTTCACTCAAAATAAAATCATCCAACAAAAGCAAAAAGGTAAGGAAAAATCACAAAATCACTCAATACAATAGGTAGGGTTCAACACTCATTCAACAAAGAATGATATGTAATTTTTTAGGTGATACTCCACTTCCACGAGGACAGTTGGGCAACTTGAATGAATTCATTAACGTTACCTAATTGAGCTCTGAAAACAATCGCATTTTTCACCTTCCATAAGTGTCACACCCCTACAAACCATACAAAAGTCCAGACTTTCCTAAGCTCCTTTGATCCATAAACCAGACCCATGAATTGCTAACATAAGATAACAATAGCGTAGAGCGCCCTCACCAGTTGCAGAGTGCTTGCCAAACACAGGCTGATACCTCACAAATGAAGAAAAGGTGAGCCACAAACTCCTTAATAACTCCACATAGTGCACATAACTCCTCCCCGGACTGAATGATTCTTCTTTGCAACAAATTACACCTAGTAGGAAGTATATTCGCATCCAATTGCCAAACCAAAAACTGAATCTTTAATGGAGGTTCGACCTCCCACAACAGATTGAAGAAGTGATGTGATTGTTGAGTAGAGTTATCTCTTAGTACCTTGTAAATTGACGCCACTATATATAGACCAAAACCACCCCTATCCACACCTAAGCATTTGTCACGCCCTCTCGCATCACTACCCCTTCCAAACTCTTTGACAGATCCTTTACTAATCCTCTTCCCAGACAAATAACTGGCGTCTTTATGACTGTTGCCACTCCCCCCATACTCTTCTCATATATTTGGCAGTCACACTCTAATTATATGTTAACTCACACAGTAACAAAAACTAGTACTTAACGACTGATCTCCTATCCACCTATCCTTCCAGAACTAGACCTGACTACCATCCCTCAACCCATGACACATTGCCCCTGACCACCATCCTAAATGTCCTTGATTGACTAGATCAATAAAACTCACCACCTAGAACACCTTCGGTGCCTCCCTTCCTAACCACCCACACCCATCCCATATTTGGCCCCCAACAATTTCCCATAAACTGCCCCTAATCCTCCCTCATATGCCATTCCACTTTCTCAACATAGCAATATTAAGAGAACCTAAGTCTCTCAACATCAGCCGTCCTTGTTCTTTTTTCAGAAGACATTTTTCCACAACACCTAATTAACTCTCCTATTCTCCCCTTAACTACCCCACAATTTTTTTTTAAAAATAGACTTAAGGTGAGAAAAAAATACCTTTTGGTGCCTTGGGAAAGAGAAGAAATAGATCGGTAAAATATACAAAACAAATTGAAGCAGTCTGTGGTAGAAATATGTTTACTGTCCATAGAAGTCAATCTTTTAGTGACCACATTCATCACTGATGACCGCGTTGCAAGAAAAATGTGCATTATTAATAAAAAATATTTTTATTGAATCATAAAATCATATATCTCTATATATAAAAAATAAATTTATTAATTTTTATAACAATTATATGTGGAAAATATGCCTTCTATCACTCGATAACATGCAGTACAAACCCATTTTCCATACTCTATGGAAGTGAGAGCGCATTCTTTTATTGCTCTGAAGTTGGCTTGTGCTATCATCCCTACAAATGAATTAAGGCATCACAGGCATATGGTTGCATCTCTTATCTATCCTCTTTGCAAAAAACATACAAAGTCCATGATGCATGCTTTATGAGACTGAGTGCACACTATAATTGTTTGGAGGCAAATAGGAGCCAATGCTATACCGCATTTCTTCTTCCAAAACAATTTTAAATCTTGTCCCTGTCAAATTTATAGTCTCAGAGTAATATTAGATGGCTCAAATCTTTCGCATTGTCCTTGATCGAGTTTGGTGGAAACAGAATGAATTTGTTTTCAAAGGTTAGAATCAAACTGCAAAATTAGGTTATTTGCCCTGTTAAGACTTTTCTCAATAAACTTGACAATATTTATAGCTTGCGCTCAATCATGAAAGATAGGGGTGCACAATACATTGAGTTAGGTTGTAGAGTCTCTTGGAGGCCTCCATAGCCAGGCACATTGAAAATTAATTGTGGTGCAGTTGTTCTTTCGAATGACTTGATAGCTGCCATAAGAAGCATTTTGCATGATTACATAATGGATAATATTTGCAGAGGAGCGAGAAAACTACACAGTGCAATGTCACTTATGCTCTACGTAAGGTGAACATGTTATTTGATAACTTTGCTAAACTTATTTTGAATTCCAACTTGAATTTATAATAACGATTATGAATTGTATAATGGTCATTGATTATCGTAAATAAATTCACTGGTGACTTCGCCAATGCCTTTCACCAGAAGCAAAGCAACTCATATTATTTTATAAACCTTTTTAGCCAGCCTAAACGTTTTTATTGAATAGAAATACATTCTACACTTTGGCAAATTTTGTCTAATAGTAAATATACTTTTTTGTTGTTTACATATCGTTCTTCACATGTTTAGAAAAAAATATCGTTCTTCACATCTATTATTATATTATTATTATTATTGTTAATACTAATAGTAATTATATAATAATAGTAACATAGGGAAAGAGTTTTTTTAGCTACAATTTTGTTTTTATAAAAATATTCTTTTAAGTAAATTACATCTATTTTTTTAATTTCTCATATGTCATTCAATATGTTTCTTTTTAGAGATTTTTATTACAGCCTTTTAATTGTTTTTGAAATATTACTTTAGCATTCCTTATACATTATATCAATTCTCTTAATTTTTTTAAGTATACTACACCATATTCTCTTATAAAGGATATTGTTATAATCATTAAAAAAACAAAGATAACATGTATACTATGAAAAGTAATTTAAGGTAATTCCATGATCCAAATTAAGAGTATTAGTTTAATTTACTTTATATACAAATTTATGTGAAAGAAAATATAAAATAATACACTTATCAACTACTTTTAAATATATACTTATCAACTCAAAAACCATTATTCACCACGCACATTTTTCATCTCAACTAAAAACTAGAAAATCTGGAAAGAAAATGCAGACATAGCACAAGGAGAAATTTAAAAGACACTTAGAGGATAAAAAACCAATAAACTTTAGCGAGCATAATTATACAATAAATTGGTAAAGAAAAACAATTTCATTCATATCAAACAACAAAATATAAATAAGATAAATGGCATGATGTAACTATTTATGAAGAGAATCTAAAGGTTATTATTTATGATCATGGTGGTAAAATTGCATCAATAAATGATGTGCAGTACATTGATATTTTAGAATGAAAGTAAAATTTATTAAGAGAAAAATATTTGAAGGTAGGAAAACATATTTGTTTGAAAGGCATATTGATTGAATAGAATACAGTATTTTATTGTTGCATTGTTTTGGTGGGCGGCTGACACACTATTTATTGAGTCCATTAGGCCAGCAGGCAGCAGCACACCAGCTTCTTAACTGTCCGTATTCAGTTGGAAGTTTTGCATCAGCATTCACCAAGGTAGGTGGTTACCTGACCACCGCATTTCTTTTACAACATTTCCGTTTATTTTTTCGGTTTGTTGTTTCCAACAAAAGAAAAGAAGCACAGTTGGAACCAAACAAAAGACCAACAAAAACAAAAGCCTGTTTCCTCCGGTCCCTTTCATTCTTCTTTGTCCCACACTTGTCTTCTCTCTCCTTCCACGCCTTTTCCTTTCTTCTCTTCTCTTTTCTTTTCCTTCCAATTTCAAATGTTTTATACGTTTCATTCATGAGCTCAAACATTCCATCTCTGATCCTTTCTACATATGGAACAGCTTGTAAACTTCATCATTCGCCCACCGAGGTATCATCTTTTCTCACCCCCTCTATGTTGGGATCAACTTTTTCAGTCAAACTTGTTCCTTTTATTCACATTCTCATGTGGGTATTTCCTTGTGCTTCTTATTGTTTGGAATTTGAGATTCGATACCAATTTTTTATTTTTAGTATAACTATATCACCCTTGTCTTCTTTTTCCAAATAGAAAGAGCTTGAGCAGGACATAAGTATGTTCAACATTTTTTTTTTTTTATTTCCTCTGCAACTCCATGAGAATCATAGAGTTATCTATCTTTATGTTTCGGTGGGGTGAGCAGTGTGTTCATACTGTTAATTTGAGATCTGTTCTTAAGCGACCCTAAAGTCTTCCTTTTCTGTAATCTGAGAATACTGTAAGCCTTTGCATGGTCTGGTACCCTTACTGTAAACACTGATAGCCACCGCAAGCTTGTTCTGCAATTTCTTCCTTTTCCACACAGACGTGAAAATACTTTTTTAGTTTATAATTTATTTCTACTATTACTATATGGTTGTTTTGTGTGTTCTGAAAATGAGATCTGCAAATCAAGTGAGAAGTATCTTCTTAATCTGAGACCGATACACTTTTTAATCGTTCTTTAGGCCTTTTGGGTGACAGATGAGAATAAATCCCCTCCATCCGAAAAAAGAAAAATGGAGTAATAACGGAAAGTGCGATATCGTGTTATTTAAAATCGTTTCAAGAGTTAAAATGAAAAGGCATATCCTTCTAATTTTCAGGATATCTGGTGAAGCTCTTTTTCACTATAACATATTTCAATTATGCAGTTATATGGGATATGTTCTGCAATTATGTCATAAGATGAACTGAAATTAAGCTCTGTTATCTGCATGCGTCAGTGGTTTTTTTGCACTATTTTATTCAAATTTAACTTAAACCATTAATATATTATGATGACTGTATCTGTTACATGCAGAGCTGACTATGATCCAAAAGGTGATTTATTGGATTATGAGTTCATGCTAAAAGGAAAATGGTTTCAACGGAAGGACGTGGAGGTATACTTAAAAATAAATCTAGTATGTTGGTATTGGATCTGATGAAATGGATTAAATGATTGATTTTATCTTAGCTCATAATTACTAACTAAATTGTCAACCATCTACTTAAAAAAGGATTCTACTTTTGAGGCCATAAATTTTACCGTGAAAGAATTTAGTTTCTTGATTTGTTCTGATCCTAAGTTATTTTATTACATTTTTGGAGAACTGTCACAATAAGTATTTCTTAACTAGGATGCTAGCATGGAACAATTGGTTAGTCAAATTTATAAACATTAGGATGGAGGTTACTTTTGTGCATAGTCCTTTTATCACATAACATATAAAGCGTAAGCTTTTTGATCTTCTAATTTTATGTACCAGTTCAATGATGTTTATGTTGATGCGGTTCTTTGTTTTCTTCATAAGCATCATAAGTTGTATTCTTTTATCAGCCTGACAATTAATATTTGATATTCTGCAGATAAAAAACAGCCGCGGGGATGTTCTTCAATGCAGTCATTACATGCCTATAGTCAGTCCTGATGGAAAGCCTCTGCCATGTGTAATATATTGTCATGGAAATAGGTGAGACTGTCTTCTGCTTTGTTGGTTAACGTGCAAGTTGATGCTTCAAAGTCCTATTCAAACAATAAAGTTTTCTTCTCAAGGTTTTTCCTTTGAAAATGAGTTTTTTTTTTCTTCATTTAAAAATATTCTTTTTAATTTAGAACAGAGCACTATGTAATATCTGTGCCTTTTAATGATTTAACATAATAATATTTGTTTATTTATCTTACTTATTATTAGCAAATTTCGTTGATCATTTGTAACTTGTACTTTGCTCAATTTCAAATTTTGGTTTGTTTGCAACTTTCTTATCAGATTAAAACTGGTCTTTTTCAGTTTTTTTTTATCATGTATCTGTCTAAATGTGTATAAGCAATTAGTTTAATATGGTGACCATTATAGTAATGCTAACTTGAAAATTGAAAGCTATACGTTTTTAAATCTTCGTTGTTGACTAAAGTATATCTTCTAGCATTTATTTGTGGTATGATTGTATATAAAGGATGATTCATCTTAAAAAGAGAATTGGAGAAGTATTTAACAAGACATTTAAATGTACTTATCTAGTTGGTAGGGTTCTGGTATGTTAGAACTTGGAAGAATGTATTGTGGGCTTGTACGTTCCTTTTTGTTATTAGTAATATTTATTTTGCTGATAAAAAAAAAATCTTGAAAGATTGGCCTTTAATTTGAAGCCATTTTAATCTATACGGCTCCTCTTTCTCCCCTGATTTCAAAAAGTGGAGTCTACATCGTAATTCACTATTCACTTTTTTAATTTGATTATGAGATTTCAAATATTTGTAATTCTAATATCATTTATTATTTATTAGGTTGTTTGCTGGTGGTTGCTTGTTTGGTGTTGCATTTTTAATAGATTATGTAAGTTCTTGCTTATTTTGTGCGATGTTTATGGCAGTGGATGCAGGGCTGATGCCAGTGAAGCTGCTCTAATTTTACTTCCTTCAAATATTACAGTTTTTGCTCTGGATTTCTCGGGATCGGGAATCTCTGGAGGAGAGCATGTCACTCTAGGTTGGAATGAAGTAAGTCCTTCCTCATTAACGGTTTGAAACATAACATATTTAGTTGTATCATTATCATGGATATAATGTGTTTTTTATTGCTGAATCTGATTTTTTCCATCTCTATCATGTGTTTTTCTAACCGGGGGACATAAAAAAGCATGTGAGAATATCATGGAACAATATGCATAATTTAGGCATCTAGGGTTCACCTTCCAAAGCAATAGGGAGATTAACAGGCATGTTACACATGGGATTGGAGATGGGTGGATAAAATGGAGAGAAGCACTTTATGTGTACTTTGTGATTACAAAGCGCCACCCAACACTTCTACCGGTAGCTACCATCAGTAGTTCTGTATGATAATGAATGTTGCCTACCTATTAAGCACTGAAGTGGCAAGAAGAGCCAAAAAAATGTATAGCAGGGGTTAAGGTGGATGAGTGCTGTGGACATTAAAAAAGAAACATTTCTAGGAATGAGAGTTTTTGAAAGTACCACCTATTGAGAAGATGACAAAACTTTCCCAGGATATTTGTTGGAAAATAATTTCATTTCAAAATAAATGGAGTTCGAAGATGGTTTAAAATCAGGTGTTTATTCAAAATTTGTAGTATACTATTTAAATTTAAATATTTTTTATTAGTTTTTTAAAATTAATTTAAGAATTTGTTTTTTTAGAGATTAGAATCAATTATATTTAAATTTTATATTTTTATTTTACTTTATATATAAAGTTAAGAAGTAATGGAAATGAGTGTGACATGTTTCATCTAAAGATCTATTGAAGGAATGAGTAATTTAATTTAATTTAATTTTTTTCTCTAGAAGAGGAGTTTTTCCATGGGAACTATGGTTGTAAACACAAAAGTTTGAAATCTCATTGTTTGATGGAAAAACAACTTTTATGATTTGACAATTTACAATTTAAAATCTTTTTGTACAATGACAATGAAAAAGTCTAACTACTACAAGAAAATGACTCAAATACAAAGGAAGGTTGTGAACACCATTCAACTCTTGCTCCTGAGATAAAGTGGAATCGTATTAATCATGACAACACCAAAATTTTTATGAGAAGTTGAAGAGAATTTACGCATCTAAGTGGTTGAGTAATAGTTTATGTTTGAAGAAGTTGTATCAACTTAAAATGGAGACAATAGGAAATCTCAATGACCACATCAATAACTTTAATTAACTCGTATGTCAATTATTGAATGTAGATAACGAAACCTATGATGGGGGTAGAGAGTTTTATTGTTGGCTTCCCCGTGAAAGTACTACAAATCTTTAGTTCAAACATTACTTGTAAGGAGGACAATATTAAAGTTGAATGATGTTACTAGGACACTAAGAGAAAATAAGAGAATGATATAAGATGCAAATATTGTTAATGAAATTAATATACTAGTCATGTAGCAATTTGAGAGAGCGAGAGGAGTTATTTATGGAGATAATTTGAGCAAAAAGGAAAATTACAATCACAATGACATCCAAAACAATATATGAGTAATGTGGAGTGTTAATACTATAGAAAAAAATGTCACATGCAATCAAGGTGTCAAAAAATGAGAGAAAACTTGAAAAGATTGAAACTCATCAAGACAGATGACAAGTCCTAGACTAATGTGGTTTAAACCTCCGAAGATAAAAATTTATACTTTGAGGAGATTGTTAAATCAAAATAGATAACGAATTTTGCTACTTCAAATCACATTTGTTGACATCAAATAATATTTGACACTTTGAAGACTCATGGAGTGTTCGTCATTTTAACTTGAGAGTGGTGAAAAAATAAATGTTGGAGGCATTGAGGTTATGAGAATAAAACTTCACAATGCCATTATGCATCTAACTTTTCAAAATGTGAGATTTGTACTTTATGCCAGTGTTAATATCATCATCCCATTGGTTGAAATGACAATGTCTTATAAGAAGATACATATGTTAGTTTAAATTGGGAATACAAGGTGTATAACTAGTGTTGTAGGACCAAAAAAATTTGAAAAATATTTGCTACTTTGAAGAGTCAACTTTGAGAAGATTTTTTTAGTAAATAATGTGGTTATTTGAAAATTTTAATTAATGAAGGAATTGTTGGAGAATAATTCAAATTTCAAAATAATTCTAGCTAATATACATTAAAAAATGATGGTTTAATAATTAATTTTGTTTCAAATCTTTAAGATAATATTTATATTTAAATATTTTATTAGTTTGTTTTTTAAATTAAGTTAAGAATTTGTTTTGTAGAGATTAAAAGGAAAGTCATATTTGAATAAATTCTTATTTTATTCTATGTATACGTATAGTGTCAATAAGTAATGAAAAAGAGTGTGATGTATTCTATCTAAGTTCCATTGGGTAAATTGGTAAATTAGCTCATAAAAAATGGATAAATGAAAGATAATTCCAATGAGGGTGGAGGAAAACCAAATAAACTTGCATATTCACAAATTGAATGCAAATGTATCATCGACTGGTATAAATTAATTTTCCTAATATGTATGTTGGCACATCATTGGCAAAAAAATATGAAACTTGTCATGTGCCTGAGGCAGCAGGATATTATGATGCACATTTATTTTGAATAAATTTCTTACATCATAGTAGAAATGAAACGCTTGTGTTGACGTGTTGTACTCCGTAAAGAGTTTCATATGCATTATTACCATTTGCTTTGTTGCCATTTTTATTTTTTATTAATTATTACGATGATTATTTAACTTGGTTGTTTTCAGAAGGACGATTTGAGAGCAGTGGTCAACTATCTGCGGGCAGATGGAAATGTCTCTCTGATTGGCTTATGGGGACGCTCAATGGGTGCTGTGACTAGGTAATTTTCATCATTCACTTTTTCATTCGACCTTGCATTTTAATATCGTTGAAGAAAGGTCTTCTGGGTAGAGGTTGTGCATAGATTTGTATCATGATATTGTAATATGGTTCATTTTTACTCTGATCTTACAGTAAATTGTCAATAATTTGGTAAGTTTATTAAAGAATAGAAGTCACTTAGTTGACCTTATTTTAAATTTTATTTTTTTTGTAGACTTTTGGAAATGACCTTCTTTACATGTATGTATTTCCTTTCTGTGTTGAATATTTCATATCATTTCCTACCAAATTTATAAACTTCCTTATTTTGTAGCAATTTAATCTTAACATTGTATATCACTTTCCTTCTTGCCACTAATGATGTCATTCCTTGCAGCCTTATGTATGGAGCTGAGGATCCTTCAATTGCAGGGATGGTTCTAGACAGTCCCTTCTCTGATTTGGTTGATTTAATGATGGAACTTGTAAATACATACAGAGTTCGTCTACCCAAATTCACAGTGAGTGTATATTTTTGGATGGAAATGAGAATACTTCTTGTAGAAGCAATCTAACCAAACCTATTAATCTTTATGTAATTTCATGCTTCTTGCTTTACATGGAGGTTATTAAAAATCACCCTCAAGCTTATTCTATTGCGTGTTACGTTTTTAGAGATTATTTCTTGAAAAATAGTTGAAATAGGCTATAGTTTATAATGGAGAGTAATGTAGCAGCTGTGTCAAATTATTACTATTTGTGCTAGAGGCCTGCAAATATCTGTAATTTGCAACATATAAGTATGTTTAGCCCTTTCAATGAATATTTAAATATTTTATACATATGGCTAGCCCTTTATACATATAAGTATGTTTACTCTTATTAATAATTCATTTATATTTGGTTCTTTACAGGTGAAGTTTGCAATTCAATACATGCGAAAAACAATCCAGAAGAAGGCAAAATTTGACATAATGGACTTGAACACTATTAAGGTTATTTTTCCTTTTATTTTTGTTTAATGAAAATGTTATTTTTTTCCTCCTTGTATGTAATTATTAACTTATTTGCCAGAAATATAATTGGCGAACTTTGCCTTTTTGCTTTTCCTCGTTATTTGTTTGATATAACTTTAGTTCAAATCCTGTTTTTGTACCAGAGCTTGGTTAAGAAACATTTAATCTTTTAGCTTGAACTTGAAAAATGAATACACTAGTTGAGATTTTGTCCTCTCTCTCTTTTTATTTTTAAGAAATAGTATATACTTTTTAGTTTGTCATTCATACGACTATATTTTTACTCAGCAACTCATAAATATATTACTAAAACGTCTGTGCTGAAATTTTTGTAAGTTAATTAATTATCATGTGCGGAGGAACCTTTTGCAGTCAATAAATCAAATTCTTTTTGTTTTTTTTTTTTAAAGGCCCAAATGCTATGATTTAACCTGGTGAACTTCTTTAACTTAATTTTTAATTAAATGGTAGCAGTTAGGATGATTCATTGTTTACAATATTCTTTCTACATTGGGTGCTTGTGATCATGCATAATCATCCCTTTTGAAAAGTGATCAATCTCCTGGTCAGAATGCAAATGTTCATGAAGCATAGGAGGACATAGGGAAAACAACCAAAAACGAAAAAAGAGTGTACAATTTTTTGTTCCTGAACGTTTAAAACAATGGCTTTATGAGCAGTCAAAAGTGTAGAAATTCCGTCTCATGTAGTTTCCCCTGCTTATGTAAAAGTATCTTTTTAATCAAAAGTAAAATAAAAGAAAAGAACCAAATGCAAGATTTTATAGAAAAAAGATTAGTGAAGGGAAAATTTACAATATTGAATTTCTTTTGGTTTTTTAAACTTTCATATTCTTCATTGTATTCATTCATTATTTGTTTGCATTGCAGGTAGCAAAATCTTGTTTTGTTCCTGCTCTACTAGGGCATGCTATTGATGATGATTTTATACGTCCTCATCACTCAGATCATATACTTGAGGCTTACATGGTAAATATGTTTGCAAGAATTTGGATTAAATGTTTTTTTTAGTCTTTGTAGATATGACAACAATTTTTTTTTGTCCCTAAAAGTCCTTCATTTATGGAAATCTTTCATCTGTGTATTACCATAATGAAGGACGAAAAGGAGACGCTTTTTTTTTAAGGATAAGGACTACACATGATCCATATGGCCATATCTCTACAATGGACCCAAAGGAGATGATTTTTTTTAGAAAAACGAACATATTTTACACATTGGAAAAAGAAACAACATATTTGCTGCTTTCGAGAAAGAGAAACATATTCCACATTTCCTCCCAAAGAATTCTTTTTCTTTTCACTTTTTTAAATTAAATTGATTACATAGTTGAACTTTACCTCCAGCTCTGTTGGGTGAGACTATCTTTTTGTCATTTTGTAAACCTTTGTTCCTACATAACATGTTTGTTGCTTTAGAATTATAAAGTACTATGGTTTCTTAGATAAGATATGTTATGATGGGTCTTATAAATTATTTTTATGCGCCATATGTTTCCTTTCTTTTATCTTTTCGATTCTCACTAATTCATTTTTTATACCACTTGTATGCCTGACCTTTTATATTTATAATATGGTTGTTTATGCTTCGCAGGGAGACAAAAACATAATTAAATTTGAGGGAGATCACAACTCTTCCCGTCCTCAGTACTTTTTTTATTCAGTAAATATCTTTTTTCAAAACGTTTTGCAACCTCCAGAAGATGAGCTCGGAGAATCATTTTTTGACATCATGAGTGATTACTTTGGTAAGGTAAATTCACCATGCGTTTCTTTGGTTCCATTTTTGTCAAAAGACAAAGTTCCATTCTCAAAACATTTTTTTAAATGTTACATGTTTTTTAAGCAGGATGTTTGGAGATCTGTGCGTGAATTTGACTTTGGTAATGAGCCATCATTTCGAAACAAAGGCATGATCGAAGTACCAAGTGTCTCTTAACAATTCCTTTTGCTTGATATCCATGAGGATTTGCATTCGGTAGCCTCACTATTAATGCAAATCTCTTAAATTGTTTCTTTGTTAAATGCAGAACCATCAACAAGCAATAATGACATTAAGCAAGTCCGTTCAAAAAGACCAATGAGTAGGATGGAGGTTTGTAAACTTTGTATTTATTTGCTCTTAGTTTACTGTCAGAACTAAGAATAGCATGCAAACAGTTTGCCAAAAAAAAATATTCATGCAATAAATACTAAATGTAGATTCGTGCTTCCTAGTTATTTCTGAAATTCACGTGATAAATATAAAATGTAAATTGGTCCTACTGGTCAAGTATGATAGATTCTCTCCTATAAAATCCATTAGGTTTAAGTAGACAACTTAATCCACTGAAGTGGCTGCATGGCAAAATGTTTTACTCGAAAATCCTAGCATGTATCTCCACTCACTATTCCTAGATTCACCAAGTTGTAGAACAATGCCTTTCTTATGTTTAAAAAATTCTAAAATGCTATAACTTGGAAGATAGGTCCCCTAGATTCATCAAAGTTTTCGAAGTCCCTACTACAAATATATATCTAGCATCTCAAAAGTTAAGAATTTTAATGCTACTAATCACGGAATTAAAGAATCATGTATACAAATTGTCAAGGACTGACTCCTCCAAAATCTTAAGCTATATGTAAAATCTCATGAATGGTTAATCTCACAAGAGCCGTAAGACATGAAGTGTGGATAATGTATGTGCTCACCTTACCTTCTATTGAAATTTAACTTGGGTTTTGAAGAATGGAGTTAACAAGGATCAAACTCCTGTCTACTTGGCCATAGAAGTTCGGATATCATGTCAAGGACCATTCTACTACTATGAATGATTTTTATATCTAAAACATAATAAAGGATAGGGTTCTTTTTTTGGTTTGCTATCGTTCTTTCTGTTCTACTGTAAAAAATTTTCTCGGTCCAGGAAGATGCAGTCATATCAGTTGTTATGATATGGATTTTATTTAAATCTTTTCAATGATGCGGTTCTCGGTTTTTTAAGATTTTGTTTGACTTTCTCAGGTTCCATCACATATTTCTTCAAAAGATGGGCATGGTGATTGTGAGGTCTGGCTTTATCTTTTTTCATGTCTTTTGCACTGAATTATATTTTGTTCTTTCTCCATATAAATGGTAAATTAGTGCTTTACATTATGGCATTTATGCCATTGCATATTAGCATATTCAGTAGTCATGCCTTATGGAGAAAAGCTAATACAATAGCCAAATAATAGAATATTAAGTAACAGAAAAAATATTTTTCCAAACTTATAAGAATCAACAAAAAACACTAATAATATAAAGCAAAATAGAATCATATACATAACATAAGACACAATTTTAATGAGAAAAACTTCTGAGTACAAGGATAAAAACAACAATGTTCACAAACAACAAGAATAAGAAGTGAATGCAGTACTTAAATCAAAATCAAACAAACAACATGCTCACAAACAAGAATAAAGAGATGAAAATAACTCCAATTGCCGAGAAAAAACTTGCAAACAATATTTCTTCCTATAAAGACCTTATCTTAACAATCCAATCGGACAAAAAGTAATTCAACAAGTCACAAATCTGCTGTCCAAAAATTAGTCTGATCCAACGATAAACGACTGCAATTGCAATTTGAAAAACAGATATCTAGTGGCATGCGAGATTTACAATGAATTTTCTTTCTCGATGTTTATTGTTGGATCTCTTACTCTAATAAGCTTTTCTCACACTCTAATTTGACTCATCTCCACTAGGTTTAGTTAGAATACAATGAGACATTTAGAGCTTTCTCCACGTAGGAAGGAAGCCCAAAAACCCAACATATTTCCCTCCTCACAACTATGTGGAGGTGACTACCAAATCGACGATCTCACAATAAACTTTAAATATCAACTTTGGCTAATTCCAATAATTTAGCATCCAAAACATTTTGTATCCAATGATACATCACATCAATATGTTTAGACCTCGAATGAAAAATTGAATTTTTATCAAGATGAATAACACTTTGATTATCCACAAATAGTATATATTTGTCTTGAATACAGCTAAGCTCCTGTATGAATTTCTTCACCCACGGAAACTCTTTGCATGCTTTAGCAATGAAATGAAGTTTGTCTCTATAGTAGACAAATCTATAAATGTAATCAAATAGCCTGATGCGGACCTTTTAGAATAATGTCTTCAACCATATCTAAGTTTAAATACCCTACCAAAGTTGGCTCATCACCGCCAAAACAAAACCTCATGTCAAATAGTACCACATAGATACCTCAAGATTCACTCTGCAGCAATTCAATGCTCTTTATATGAATTTGACAAAAATCTACTAATTGTACTAACAACATGTGTTAATCTAATCTTATGCACATCATTGCATACGTCAAACTACCTATTGCATATGCATAAAGAACTCATCACATATCCAATACATCATTTTCATTTGATGGACTTTGCTTATAAATCAGTTTAAAATGAGTAGCAAAAGACGCAATTACCTTCTTCGTTTATTCCATATGGAATTTGTGCAACATTTCTTTAATCTAATATTCTTGTGATAACCACAACTTACTGTTCTTTCTGTTACATACAATTCTTATACTAAAAATTTGCTTAGTAACTCCCAAGGTTCTTCATAGAAATGACTCGTTCAATTGTTGTTACTTTAATGAACTTCTCTCACACTCTAATCTAACTCATTATTTCTACTAGGCTTAGTGAGAGAACATAATGGGTTAACATATTTGGATCTTTCTCTACATAGAAAGGAAACCAAAGACCCAGATAGTGGTGGGTAGTTAAGAGCCGAATGTTATAATGGGTAGTGATAGGTGTATAACCATTTAGTATTCAAATAAATTTTCATTTCTAGTTTTGTTCCGAACATGATTTTATTATTCTTTGTATGTGCATACTGTGTAACCATTACTAGTTCAACTAGAAGGCAACAATACCCGAGTTTCATATCTGAAGATTCAAGAATGTAATTTATTCAAATGTCTAGCTTCAGACCTTTACAGGAAAAATAATTTGTAATGGATAATACTAATCATGTTTAATCAGAAGCCTAGCTTGAAAGGAATTGGTTAGGTGATCAAACTCAGAAAGCCACTAATGTTGCATGATATTTTTGTACAACAGGCACGGAAATGTGATGATCTTTGCTCATCATCTCCTACAATGATCAGTTTTGAATTATCTAATGGTCGTCTCTATAGTCCCCTTGTTCCAACCAATCTAGATGATGACCACTACGTGGAATATCAACTTGATGATTTTACAGGCTGTCCATCTAGTGCACCGGAAGAACAAAACGTGAGTCAACTTGTTGGTTATCACATGACATAATTGAAAATTTGAATGCATGATTGTATACAATGAATGTTTTATAATTAGTTTTTATGTCTTTGTCCATATTATTCAGATGTTCATGGAAGCAGTGATAGATTCATTGAAAGACCAGAAAATAAGAAATCCAGAGGTAGAACAACCACCTGTCAGCAGTGCTAGTACCATCTTTGTAAAGCCATCAGATAAGGATGACTCACATGCTTCTTCACATGAGACTTCCAAACCTTTGGAAAGAGAATATTCTTCACTGAAGCACATGCATTCAATAACCTCAACAATATCCACTACATCAGATATATGTGGGCCCACGCAAGCTGAGTCAAATTCCATTTCAGTGATTCCAAGTCCAGTACTACCTAGTCTTTCATCAAGCAAAGTACCATCACCACTACCACCAACACCAACTCTACCACTACCACTGAATTCTTCATCTGTTACCGAGTCTAAAAATACAGAAAGTGTTTCTACTGGTAATGACAGTTCTGCTAGCTTACAAAGTTCATCAGACACTGACATATCACACAATACAAAAGCCACCTTAACTGTTATAAAGAATCCAGAAGGCCACATCTTGAACGGCCTACTGCGACGTTGGGATTTTAACTTTTTCAGAAACAGTCGGAATCGATAACGATAGTGCTGTTATTTTTTTAACTATAAAATATACTACATAGTTTGTAAAATGCTCAACAAAAGAAATAGGTTGTTTGTGCGGAAGTTTTCAGTGTTTAGATTTGATCATTTAACACTCATCTATTATTCTTTCACTGTAATAGAAATTAATGTATTTCTATCGAACAAGAATATCTGAAAGTCCCCATTGTGGGCCCTGCTTTTGCATGATTTATTGATTTTTCCTTGAATCTCTTTTTCACTTTTTTTATACAAGATTGGTGTAAGGAAAATGGTCCATGTATCACTTATGAGAGACAAACTACTCTTCATATGTGATAAAACCGTATTAATTTTCTGTTTTTAATTTTTATTTTTATTAAAATCAAATAAAAAATTAATAAAATTGTCACGTAGACAAATGTCCAGGAGTAATTTGTCTTTCATTGGTTGTACATGAATCATTTTTCTCTTGGTATAATTGTATTCAACTACTCTGGATTAGCTTTCTATATTACATATACACTGATACTCATACTCTATCTTTAGCCCACTATCTCAGAAGAGCTCGCGTAGTGTGCTTCCCGCATCTTACAATCCGATTGCCGTTTATGCTTATTCTCCGGACTAACACTCTTCATGCGCTACAGTTCTCCGATTCTCAGGTTTGTAAAACCTTCCACTGCGCGCTTGTTGTTATAAAACTTAAATTAAGAAACTTTATTTCTTGTTGTTTGGTATTCCTAGATAGCATTTGGTATTCCTAGATAACATTAATGGTTTTAGGTGGCAGACCTATAGGCATCATCATTTATCTCTAGTATTTGAAAAGACAAAACTTTTGATTTATCTCCAGCATGTGAAGGGGCAAATCTTTTTGCCTATAAATACTTGTGTCAGCACATTTGAAATGAAGTAGGAAAAAGAAAGAGTTTTTAAAGAGCTGTCAACCTTTTACTTTCTTGTTGCCAACAATTTGGTATCAGAGCTACCGAGAGTTTTGTGGGGAAAGAACACCGCGGTGTGCGCTGGCAGAGAGAGAGAGAGGAGCGACTGAGAGTTTTGTGAGGTGTGTGAGTTGAGTGTAAACACTTGAGAGAAATGGCAGGTCTAACCAATGGCATCCCGCTACCCAAGTTGACGAAAGACGTTAACTATGACAACTGGAAGGTGCAGATAAAGGCCCTTCTCGGCTCCCAAGATAATTGGGATGTGGTCGAGACTGGGTATGAGGAACCAGCGAGCACAGATGGATATTCAAATGCCCAGTTGAACGCGTTGAAGGCCGTTCGAGCTAAAGACAAGGCGACTTTATATCTGTTATACTGAGCTGTTGACGAATCCGGCTTTGAGAAGATAGCAAATGCAAAATCTTCCAAAGTAGTATGGGATACACTCGAAAAGGCAAACAAAGGAGACGAACGAGTAAAACAGGTCCGACTTCAAACCCTTAGGCGCGAACTGGAAAACATGAGGATGAACGAGTCCGAAAGCGTATCCGAGTTCATTACTCGGGTGGAGACCGTGGTGAACAAACTGAATCAGAATGGTGAGATTCTTTCTTCAAACCAAGTTGTTGAAAAGATTTTGAGGTCATTGAGAGATGAATTCGAAAATATCGTATGCGCAATAGAGGAGTCCAAGGATCTATCAACACTCACCATTGAAGAGCTTGCTGGGTCCCTGGAAGCACATGAGCAGAGACGAAAAAACAAGAGGGGGAAGTCCCTTGAACAAGCTCTCCAGGCAAAGGCGACTATAAAAAAGGATAATGTGTTTTATGCTCAAAGTACCAGAGGCCAAGGAAGAGGCAGAAGCCAAGGTGGTAGAGGAAGAGGAGAACCAAGAAATGAGCAAGTCGGCCAACAAAACTGGCGTGGCCGAGGTCAGGCCCGAGGTGGTCGAGGTCAGACTCGAGGTGGTCGGACAAACACAAACAACATTGAATTCGATAATTGTGGGAAGTATGGGCATTATGCCAAGGATTGCTACTCGGTAAAATGCTACAACTGTGGAAAGATGGGCCATATTTCCAAAGATTGTAGGTCTGAGAAGAAAAATGAGGAGCCAATAAACTTTCTTGCTGAGAAAGAAGATGAAGGATTGCTGCTAGTGACAAACATTCCAGAAACCGAGGTCAAACCGAGCTATTCTAATAATTTGGTTTGGTACTTGGACACCGGCACAAGTAACCATATGTGTGGCGACGAGAGTTTATTCAAAGTACTTTCAAAGGTGGAATCTGGATCCGTTTCTTTCGGCGATTCATCGAAAGTAACCGTCAAAGGTCAAGGAACGATCTGGTATCAATAGGAAAATGGGCGAATCGGAGAGATCAGAGATGTATACTATGTACCTGATCTCAAAAGCAACATACTGAGCATGGGACAGATAATGGAGAAGGGGTACTCGGTTCTGATGAAGGACCGAGAATTACAACTGAGGGATAAACTCAGAAGGCTCATCGTCCAAGTAGAAATGAAGAAAAATCGCATGTACAAACTTGAGTTGAAAATAGTTCAAGATAAATGCATGCAACTTGATATGGAGGATGGGGCCATGAAGTGGCATTTGCGGTTCGGTCATCTTCACTTCGGAGGGTTGACTAAGTTGGTGAAAAAGGAGATGGTGCTCGGTTTGCCCAAAATGGAATTTGAAAAGAGGTTCTGTGAAGAATGTGTGATCGGAAAGCAAGCGAGGACTTCTTTCCCACAGAGCTCTGAGTACCGAGCAAAGAAGCAGCTCGAACTGATCCATACCGACTTGTGTGGGCCAATAACTCCAGAATCATTTAGTGGTAAGAGATATTTCGTCTCTTTCATTGATGATTTCTCAAGAAAGACGTGGGTTTACTTTCTGAAGGAGAAGTCAGAAGTGTTTGAAACTTTCAAGAAGTTCAAAGTGATGGTAGAGAAAGAAACAAACAAAGTCATCAAAACAGTCCGATCTGATAGAGGAGGCGAGTTCACTTCTGCCAAGTTCAAAAAATACTGTGAGGAACATGGAATCAAGCGTTTCTTGACGGCTCCATATTCTCTGCAACAAAACGGTGTAGCAGAACGAAAGAACCGAACCATTGTCGACATGGTTCGATCTATGTTGAAAGGGAAGAATATGCTGAAGAAGTTTTGGGCAGAGGCGGTGCAATGCACAGTCTATGTGCAAAATAGATGTCCACATGCAAAGTTAGGCGAAAAGACGCCTCAGGAGATTTGGAGTGGTGTGAAGCCGAGTGTCTCTCATCTAAAGGTGTTTGGTAGCGTGGCCTATGGGCAAGTACCAAGTCAGCAAGGACAAAATTAGAAGATCGGAGCAAGAAGTACATATTTATCGGGTATGATAAAAATTCTAAAGCATATAAATTGTTTGATCCTGTTAACAAGAAAGTAGTGGTGAGCCGAGATGTTCATGTGGAGGAAACGAAGGAATGGTGCTGGAGTAACCTAGTCGAAAAAAAAAACTAGCTCGAAGATTGTTGTACGTTCAACAACAATAACCACTGAGTCCTCAGATGAAGAAACTGAGCCACAACAGCCCAGGATGAGAAGTCTACAGGAAATATACGACACTACAAATGAAGTTCATGTTGTATGTCTTCTGGCCGATTCTGAAGACTTGAGCTTTGAGAAAGCTGTCCAAGAAGAGAAGTGGAGAACAACCATGGATGAGGAGATTGGAGCAATTGAACGCAACAAGACTTGGGAATTGATCGATCTTCCTGAAGGAGCTCGACCCATTGGAGTAAAATGGGTGTATAAAAAGAAGATGAATGTTGAGGGAGAGGTTGAGCGTTATAAGGCTCGACTTGTGGTAAAGGGCTATAGACAGAAAGAGGGGATAAACTACGATGAAGTATTTGCTCCTGTCACGAGAATGGAGTCAATCCGACTCCTGGTATCGTTAGCTGCTCAAAACCAATGGCCAATTCTACAGATGGATGTGAAGTCGGCCTTTCTAAATGGAGTGCTGAAAGAGGAGGTGTACGTCGAGCAACCACTCGGGTACATGAAGAGAGGGGATGAAAAGAAAGTGCTGAGATTGAAAAAGGCCCTCTATGGACTGAAGCAGGCTCCCCGTGCTTGGAATGAGAGAATTGACGGGTATTTCAAGAAAACTGGGTACGAGCAATGTCTGTACGAACATGCTTTGTACCCAAAGAAATCAGGAAAGGATATGATGGTAGTTGCTCTCTATGTCGACGACCTCATATTCACCGGAAGCAACATGAATCTGATTAAGGAGTTTAAGAAGGTAATGGAAAAAAAGTTCGAGATGACAGACTTAGGCCTGATGAAATATTTTCTTGGCCTGGAAGTGAAGCAATCGGAAGAAGGGATTTTTATATCCCAAGAGAGGTACGCGCTTGAAATTCTAAAGAAGTTTAAAATGGAGGACTGCAACCCGGTTTCTACTCCAATGGAACCAGGCACTAAACTCTCGAAGTTTGATGTAGGAGAACGAGTTGATTCTGGGAGATATCGAAGTTTAATTGGAAGTCTAAGGTACCTTACAAGCACGAGACCCGACTTAATGTTGAGTGTTGGGATAATGAGCAGATTCATGGAGGATCCAAGCTATACACATTGGAAGGTCTTGAAGAGAATTCTGAGATATATTCGAGGAACCCTATCACTTGGTCTTTTCTATTCAAAATCAGATGACTATCGACTAGTGGGTTACTCAGATAGCGATTGGTGTGGTGATGTTGATGAC
The DNA here is from genome assembly GCA_037954015.1 of Psophocarpus tetragonolobus. Taxonomy (NCBI): domain Eukaryota; kingdom Viridiplantae; phylum Streptophyta; class Magnoliopsida; order Fabales; family Fabaceae; genus Psophocarpus; species Psophocarpus tetragonolobus. Next base: position 99,127,108 of record CM075688.1, read on the forward strand.
CGGAAAATTACTTTGGGTTACGTATTCCTACTCGGAAATACAGCTTTCACTTGGCTGTCAAAGAAGCAGCCCGTTGCAACCCTGTCTACTTGCGAGGCAGAGTATGTGGCGGCCTCTTGGAGTGTGTGTCATGCAGTCTGGCTTTTAAATCTATTAAGGCATTTGGGAGTGATCCAAAATGAAGGGACTGTGATCCGAGTTGATAACAAGTCGGCGATCGAGTTGGCAAAGAACCCAGTTAATCACGGAAGGAGCAAGCACATCGACGTCCGTTTTCATTTCATCCGAGAACAAGTCAAAGAAGGAAAAGTTAAGCTGGAGCATGTTGAAAGCCGAGCTCAAGCCGTGGATATACTCACCAAGCCACTGCCGATCACATTGCTGGAGAATTGCAAAAGGCTTATGGGAATGAGAAATGGGAAGAGTATTTAAGTTTAAGGGGGAGATTTGTTATAAAACTTAAATTAAGAAACTTTATTTCTTGTTGTTTGGTATTCCTAGATAGCATTTGGTATTCCTAGATAGCATTAATGGTTTTAGGTGGCAGACCTATAGGCATCATCATTTATCTCTAGCATTTGAAAAGACAAAACTTTTGATTTATCTCCAGCATGTGAAGGAGCAAATCTTTTTGCCTATAAATACTTGTATCAGCACATTCGAAATGAAGCAGGAAAAAGAAAGTGTTTTTAAAGAGCTGTCAACCTTTTGCTTTCTTGTTGCCAACACTTGTCCCCTCTGGTTCTCTAGGGTTTAACAATTAATGTCCCTTCTTGTAAAAAAATATATTCTTTAAGGTATTTCTAACTATTAATGTTTAATATCCAAGTACCTAATAAAATCATTAATACAGTTAATTAATTGGTTTTTGCTCAAAATAAATGTTTTTCATTCTAAAAAATTGTATTTTGCATAAGATAATCATATTGCTCCTAAAAAACTCACGGAGATAGTAGATAGGTTTCCACCAGACAATTTTTTAAGACAAAGTATCTTAGTCTTAAGTAATAAGCAAGAATCCTTAACAAGCCACAATCTATTATTACTTCAGATTTATTGAAAACTAAAATACTATGAAAAAAGATATTTAATAAGATGTAGTACCTACAATTTTTCTTAATTTTCTATAAACTTCAACATGCCTAAAATTTGAGTTTTAGTTGATTTATCTTAGAGACTATATTAATAAGAAATTTGAAAATTGAGGAGTACTAGTAATCTAGTCTTTAACATATTTTTTAATACAGTATTTAAAATTTATTAAAAATTAGGTGAGAGCATTTTTAGAGTGCATTCGTATAAATTTACTTTTTTTAAAAAAAAACGCTTGTTTTAATCAGAAAAAATATTTATAGTCATTTTTTTAAGTGTTTTGATAAAGTTTTTTTTAAAAAAATAAGCATAAACAAAAACAAAATATCTAGATACCAAAAACAATTTGGAATTGGTTTTATAAGAATCAATTTTTTATAAACACGTATTTTAAGTTAAGCAAATGCATCTTTTACACAAATTTATAGTTTTTGATAAAATTTATTTAATCATATAAAAGAATTTTTCAATAAAAAATGACAAATGGTGTAGTTGGGTAAGCTTTTATTTATTTATTTATATATATATATATATATAAATAGAGGATGTATTCACTTACTCTAAAAGTAAGTATAAAAGACTTATTTTTTATTTTAATTATTTATTTTCTTAAAATAAAATCATTAAATTTTTAATAAAATAAATAGTTAAGATAGAGAGTAAGACTCTCCAATAAAACATGAAGACACTTATTTTTAGTGTGTTTGGCTAAATTGAGTATAACATATTCCCAAATAAGCTTTTCTTTCTAAAAATAAATTGCTTATTTTCATTTGTTTATGCTCTTAGACTCTTAGTTTCTAGAGTTTAATAATTAAACGGCTAATATTATTTATTTTTTCAACGGTGTAAACTATAATTTAGTTAAACGTCTCAAATGCAATTTCTAATACAATAAATTAGTTTAATTAGTATATTAATTTGTGCATTGCACAAAATAAATATTTATTTTAGGCATCTTAAAATTAAAGTAAATAAATATTTTAATATATAAATTATATTATATTATAATTATAAGTTATATTAGATAAATATTTAAAACATAAATTATATTTTAAATTTATAATTAATAATTTGTATTTTGATATAATTTTTTACTGTGATACACTATTATTTTTCATTGTTGATAATTTTTTTTAAAATATTAAAATTCAATTTATAAAATCAAGGATATTAAAAATTATTAATAGAAAAAAAAATAAGGAGCTAAAAAAACTAAAAATGGTTCTCCTAGAAGGAAAACTCTTAACGATAGTCATTAAAAGTTGACAACTAAAAATCTAAAATCGATTTTTAAAATAGTTATTCTAACTTTTATGTATAGAAGCTTTTATTATGTTAAATCAAATTATACGAAGTACACGTTTGTTCAGTGCACTGTTAATTCGCTTTGTGGATTGGTCTATAAGTTGAAAGTTGTTTTGGTTTTAAGTTTTTTATTTTTGTTTTGAAAATTTAAAATATAATTAGAATATATTGTTTTGAGTTTTTTATTAATCATTAATGAAATTAATAAATATTAACAAAGTTTTTTTATTTTTATATTTTTAAAATAATTTTCAAATAACATTTATTAAATAATTTTTTTTTCTTTTCTTTCCGAAAACAATCTTTAAAAACTATTCTTCAAAATTCTTTTCAAAAATTAAAAAATAAAATAAAATAAATTAAAATCTAAGTGCTTGTTTAACAATAATTTTATAAAAAACTGTTATTTTAGTTTTTAAAAACTAAAATTTAAAAACTCAAAATAAAATAAAAATATATTGTTTTTTATTTTTCATTAATGATATTTCAATAAACATAAATAATTTTTTTTATTTTTATATTTTAAAAATAATTTTTCAATAACATTTATGAAATAGATTTTTTTTTATAAAAATTTTTAAAAACTATTTTTAAATTTTTTTTTTCAAAAACTAAAAAACAAGTAACATTTTTAGCAACGGGGTATATATATATAAAAAAAATCAAGCATTATATAACACTTTTTTTGGTGATGTTTGTACAAAAAAAATTTATTCTAAATGACATCTAGTACTTTTCTTTTCTATGTTATTGTCTCTCAAAGGAATACAAAATATACATTTTTGGTGTTAAAGTGTGTGTTTCTCAGACTATCCTAAACAAGAATGAGAGTAGTTTTTGATGCGGCAACAAATCAATTATAGGAACCAACGGGCATGTGTTTGTGTGTGAGTAGTAGCGAATATTTTTCGGATTCTGTTAATAACGACGTGTCAGCCCCAAAGTTGATGAACATCAAAACAAACAAAGTAACAAACTGCGACTATTCACACCATCAGTTCAGTTTTATAGTTTTCACTCTCTCTCTCTCTCTCTCTCTCTCTCTCTTTTGCTCCTTCCTTCTTCAGTGTGCCATGGCTTCAGTTGCATTCAGAAACCTAAATGCTAAGCGCTCCCTCTTCTCTTTGCATTTCGCAAATGCTTACCATTCACTTTCTCGTGAAACTTGCACCACACTCCAAAACTGCTATGCGCCCTCTTTGGCTCTCGTTTCTCTACGGAGATTCATGGCCACTTTCTCTCGAACGTAAGACCCTCGCTTTCCAAGGACAACACTTTGGTTTGTTGTTCCTTCCTCCCTCTCTTTCTCATGTTACTTCAACATTTTGATCTTATCTGCTTCTCCTGTTGCTCTTTGCTTTGCTTACTTTATCATATCACAAATCTTAATACCTATCTTTGCATGTAGTAATTCATTTACGTACATGTCATCATGCACATGAAGACAAACGCAACCTTTAAACACTTCCTATACAAGTGGTTCAAAATATTAATTGACTTAAGTTCGCTGGCCAATATAACCAATTTTAGAATTTATTTATCCTTCATTATAAATATATTTTTTATATGAAATTCTCCTTTAATAATCAATCCTTTTGGAGATATTGGGTATATGTATGTATGGATATGGAAATAGAGATGGTAATACAGATATATATTGTTTGTTCCATATAAACAAGGACCTTTACATGCTATCGTAACGAGGGTTGTTTAAAGTGTGTTTACTTTTCAGTAATTGTTGTTCTCTCTTGCAGAAAGCCTCACCTTAACGTGGGCACAATTGGGCATGTTGATCATGGGAAAACCACACTAACTGCTGCAATTACCAAGGTTTGGGTTGATTCCCTATTCCCATGTCCTGATACTTAAATAGTAGAGAGGAATTCTACCTTCCAATTTCTTTTAACATAAACATTTTTGTTATTCAAGTCTTGTGTTGGAGACAATATTTATATAGGATGATTGATTTTGTGGAGCAGGTGCTAGCTGAAGAAGGTAAAGCCAAGGCCATTGCTTTTGAGGACATAGACAAGGCTCCTGAGGAGAAGAAGAGAGGAATTACTATTGCTACTGTGAGAGAGAGATAGTTGTTTCTTAATTTCGAAGCCCATACTCTTATTATGCATGTTGTGAATGATACAGAACTAAATTTTCGAGTAATAAATTTTGTAAACTTCTCTTGAGATTCTTATCTTAATCTTACAGGCTCATGTAGAGTATGAGACAGCAAAGAGGCACTACGCCCATGTTGATTGCCCAGGACATGCAGACTATGTTAAGGTAAGGTTAGTTGGAAATGGTAACAGACTTTTGTTAAAAGTATCTCCATGAACAGGCTTTTTTTTTTAATTTCTGTGGATCAAGTTTCTTGGTATGAATGACGGCCCTTATGCTTTTCCTTCTATATTCAATTGAATGGATATAGATATTAGTTTTGAAGGATACAATGATCTTATTTGCGCGTGATAGATTTGATGCTTTTGAATATGCTCACGTTTGTACAGACTCCATCTTCACTTAATTCATTTGCTGAGATTACAGAACATGATAACTGGAGCTGCACAAATGGATGGCGGAATTCTGGTGGTTTCTGCTCCAGATGGACCAATGCCTCAAACAAAGGAACATATACTGCTTGCTCGTCAGGTCGTTAGTTCATTTTGTTATCATGTAAAAGTAAAAGTATCTTTTATAAATCTAACTATATTCCAAAACCTTCGGACCTTAACATATGGTGAGTTTTGCTTGTTTTTCTGTGTTAGGTTGGTGTGCCCTCATTGGTCTGCTTTCTAAATAAGGTTGATGCTGTTGATGATCCAGAGTTGCTTGAACTTGTGGAGATGGAGCTTCGTGGTATGAAGTGTTAACTTACAGTTATTTACATGGGAAGGAAAATTAATCTACCACTTATCAGAATGTTTCTTTTAGAAATTCTACTAATTGGACGTGCATCCTTTGACAAACAACGCCTTTGCAGAACTGCTTAATTTCTACAAATTTCCTGGGGATGAAATCCCAATTGTACGAGGTTCAGCCTTGTCTGCATTGCAGGGGACTAATGAAGAACTTGGAAAAAAGGCTATCTTAAAACTAATGGATGTTGTGGATGAATACATTTTGGATCCTGTGCGGCAACTTGACAAGCCTTTCTTAATGCCAATAGAAGATGTTTTCTCAATTCAGGTACGCACGAAGGTCATAACTCGAGTGAATCAGAACAATTTTAATGAAATGTGTTTCATAATACAAGGCAATTTCTGGACATTGGTGCCACCCATATTTCTTCCTCCTTTGGATCAGGATGAAAAGGAGGGGAAAATATAACCACCCGAAAAGGTCACTAACAGTGTACACTTCTATCTTTGTAGCAAAACAAAAAATTACACTTCTATGTACTATTTTCAAGTTTTTTCTGCAAGAGAATTCAGATTTTAACACAGTCCAAAATGGATTAACCAGGAAGAGTAGTCCTTGTATACTATTCTTTTCTTTCTAGAAATTACAATAATTAAGTTCAAAACACTTTCTTAGTATGATAATTTAATAAAATGATAATTCATTTATCCTTACTGTATTCTGTTCTGTATTTCTTAAATAATTTGTTTATATTTACTCTACATATGTTGTCAACGGTCTGATGCATTCCTTCCACCATGTTTGGTTTGTGAAAAGGGGCGGGGAACTGTGGTGACTGGTCGTGTTGAACAAGGAACCATCAAAGTAGGTGAGGAGGTTGAAGTATTGGGACTAACACAGGTAAACATGGAATTCCTATATGTATTATCATGTCATGTTAGTGAGTGTTTTGCTTTCTGGTATATGCTTTTGTATTTATCAGTCTGTGTACAGAGTGGACCCTTGAAGACTACTGTAACTGGTGTGGAAATGTTCAAGAAAATTTTGGATCGAGGGGAAGTAAGTAAAATTATATAACTAATCCCTCACTCCCCTTCCTTTTCCCCTGGGATTTGGTTGTTGGATGATTAAATATCTGTATTTATTTGAAGGCTGGTGATAATGTGGGACTTCTTCTACGTGGACTGAAGCGGGATGATGTACAGCGTGGAATGGTGAGTGGAACTAATTCAAAGTGTAAAGTAATATTAACATAGGAAAAATATGTTCTGCATTGATCTAAAACTTCAGATGGTAGTGAAAATCTGGTAATTGTCTCACTCTTGACGTGAAAAGATGAGTTCTTACTGAATTTGTAATTTATTGTACTCAAACGTTATAAATAAGAAAATTCCGGAATGAAAATGAACTCTCTTTTTTCTTTTCCTGTTTCTAACTTACTGTTGGTGAAAACTACAGGTCGTGACCAAGCCTGGTGCACTAAAAACGTATAAAAAGTTTGAAGCAGAGATTTATGTCCTCTCAAAAGATGAAGGTGGCCGTCATACTGCTTTTTTCTCTAATTATAAGCCTCAGTTTTACTTGAGGACAGCAGATGTTACCGGAAAGGTGGAATTACCCGAAAGTGTTAAGATGGTTATGCCTGGTGACAACGTGACTGCAACTTTTGAGTTGATATCACCTGTTCCTCTTGAAATAGGTAGGTTGAGTACACTGTGTGATAGATATAAAGGTGCTGAATTATCTACAATAGGTCATGTATATGTAGTACGTATTTATATTATCTCTAGCTTTCTTATAATTATTTAACCGATCTCTGTAAATGGATGTCCTAGTAAAATTGGAAATTAATTAAGCATCTTTAAACTTTAGTGATTTATAGTAACTACAGACACACGACCAGCTACTCAAAGTGAATTCACCTAACAATCTATATATTTAAGTAGTCTTTATGCTCTTTAATTCTGTGTAAAAAAGTTCTTTTCAGTAATTCAGTTATATATCCCCTAAGATTTATGTGCGACGATTGCTTTTTGATGAATTTGGAAGGTCTAGAATTTAATTTATAATTGTCTCTGCATTGTCTTTGTTTCATACTTGCAACTTCTGTTTGTGACTACTTTCAACATGATCTGACAGTAGTCACTTTATCTGTAAATAGGACAAAGATTTGCTTTGAGAGAGGGAGGCAGAACAGTTGGTGCAGGAGTTGTTTCCAAATTGATGGCCTAGGATGTTGGTCTAAATTCTACAACAGTTTTTGTCCAGTAATTTGTAAATAAGTAATTAATAGGTACTAAGAGCACAGTTCTAGGAGGATTCTATGATGTGACTATTTTTTGACACTTGATGCGGTGGTTCCGTTTCAATGTGTTTTGTTTTGTTTGTTTGTTCAGAGAATTATACTAGTTCATTTACATGTTATTCATGAACCAGATATGAGTGTTTCAAATTTTTTGGTTCGGATAATAATGTCAATTTCCTCAAACTGTCTTTCTCTTTCTTTGTTGGTGCATTTTTAAAATGACTTCGTTGGCTGCCACTTCTAAAGCCTCAAAACTTACGGTTCCTATATAACTATGAATCTGGATTGCACATCTAAGTTGAGCTGAGCAAGCATAGAAACAGCAATCAAATTTTATTTTTTTTTCTGCTGACATGAAGAGAAAAATGTAAAGGTTATATTATGATTTTTTTTTCTTTTAATTTCAATGAAGGAAGCAATTTGATCATAATAGAAAATATGGATAATTCAATTCAAATAATATCATTGAATCTGAACAAGTAATAATGAATAAATAATTGAATCGGGCTTATCTTACCAGAACAAGCAAATATAACAGCCTTCCTACAGAATTTACTAAAACTACTAGTTTACACACGCATGTACAAGTATACTGTTACAGTGATTGCTTGGGTCAACTTGGTTTACTGATTTGCAATATGGTTTTGAGCTTTTGATTATTTTACCTATCTTCTAGCAACTTCAATGCTGTCTCAACCAGTGAGTGAATTGTTAGATTGTGTCGGTTCAGTCCCACGGTACCAGAGAAAACATTAAAGCTTTCAAGTTCTGAAGTCGTCTCTAAGACACCCTCAAGCACCTCCTCCATTCCCATATCCTTGAAAGTATGAATGTTTTCTTCTCTTTCTTTCATCATCCAAATTGCTAGCTCTACCACAAACCTCCTTATCCTTGGAACCTTAGTTGGAGGATATAGGTGTTTCTTGAGAATCTGGATTAATTTATTTGCCAGTTCAGCCTCACTGATTCCAGATTCTTCAAATACAGCGCTCGATTCAGAGGAAGTCATGAATGTGAAAACACTTGCTGCTAGTCCAATCATCACTTCTTGTAGCTTGTTTTCTTGTGACATGATTTCCCGAAGTACCTGCAGGGTTGTGTAATGATTAAAAATGGAGTTGAAGCATACTACACAAGCATAATATTATAGTTCACATGTTGCTATTACCAAAACTATGATGGTAGAGTAGCACTTACTGTGGGTGCTGCAGCTGTAACCCCCCTTAACTGTTTGAAGCATTCTGGTCCACTGTAGGTGCATAAATTCCTTAGAATTCTAGCGGCATTGACACGAAGCAGTGGAACTTCCAATGCTTCTATAAGCCTTTCCAATACTTTCAACTTCAAAATCCTATGACAATTGCTCTTGCTTTCCAATGCCAGCATTGCCAAGGCCTCTCCAGCAACAGTGGTTACATCTTTCTGACTTTCAGTCATGCAATCTTTGAAAAATATATTGAACAATTCTTTAAGTACTCCACCTGTGCCTCCAATCCTTTCTGTTGCCTCCTCTTCCAATGCCAGACTGGTTAAAATTTCTATGCTCAGTTTCTGTAGCAAAGGGTGTTTCTCTCCATGCCTTAAAATATCTCTTATATTGCTGATTGTGAAAACTATCTCTGAAATCTCCCTTCGAAGATGTTTCCCATAGGTGCCTGTTGTGCTAGCCAGCATCTTCACCAGCTGCAGTGATCTCTTCACTGTCAGAATTTGAGATGCTGTAACATTATCATTCTTCAGCAGCCTTTCTTCAGCATGAGTGAAATCTATGATCTTTGGGAGCAGGCCTCGTGTGTTTCCAATCTTTCCACAGTTGTCATGATCACGGGCAAGTTTCTTCAGAATGAGGAGTCCCAAATGGTTAAATGTCCAGTAGCCATAATTAGGATGATCAAATATGACCTTCTTTTCCCCTATTTCATCAGCTGCAGGTATGCAATTCCTATTAGTTTGGAGAAGAGATGATATTGACTCCATAGCACCGGGTATCCCTGCTATGCGCAGAGAGTTCTGCTTCTTGCCAGCTAGTGCTGATAAAATCTCTGCAGCCGAGAGTCTAATTTCTTCCTCCTTGTGGTCTGTCCAATTCAACATCTCAACTAGCCTCTCCACCACAGATATGGAAATTCCTAGCTTCTGAAGCGTATCATCAGAAAACCGTTCACTGACAGCGAATTGGCGAAGAATTCTTCCTCCAATGAGCTGCTCATCAGGAGAGTTTGAGGCCAAGAGATCCATAGCAAAACAGACAATGTCCATTTTCAACCCATCAAATATGCTCCCATTGACACATCTTGAATAGGCATCATAAAAGAATCTTCTAATTGACACCGTCCCTGACGGTCCCAACTCGCACTCCTTGTTAACCTCATCCAACAATTTGCAGTAGCTGATCTTCCATTCCCAGTAAGCCTTTTCCACCAAGAACAACAAAGCCTCAGCCAAAGCCAAGGCATAAAATATATTCAAAGCAGACTCCCGGTTCCTCTTGTCAGTGTCTCCCTTGGCAACCTCCCCATAATTATGCTTGATGAGCTTCATTGATGAAAGAACGACACAAGCCGTTGCAGAAAAAAGCTGAAGCCAATACAAAAGCTTACTTATATGCCTTGAAAGGAAAAACCATCTGGCATATGGTAGAAGTGGAACATCGGAACTAATCCACGTGCGAGTTGGTGTCCTTATGCCAATGGTATTATCCCTATACCTGGGGGTAACATTAGCCTCCACCATGTCTCTCCTATGGTTCTTAACCACTGCAATTGGGCTGCAAAGGCTCTTGATACTTTGAAGAAACAGGTGTGGCGTGGATTTTAACATCCTGAAACTGTTGATTCCAGCTTCAGTTATAGACCATGTCGCTTGGTGCTGCCACTCAAGCTCATGGCTCCTGCTGAAAATCCTTGTCCCTTCAATCAATAGTATGATGGTGATGAACCAGAAATCGGTTTTGTCCAAGGTGATGGCAAAACCTCCAAGAAGGACAACAGTTGCCCAAATGAAACCAAGAGTTCCAAGGCTAGTGGCTGCTTTTTCAAGCACTGCAAGACGCAAAGCAAAGAGGGTGAGCTTCTTTTCTGGTGCTTTAACTGTTGCTGAAGAAAAAGGGTTATCTGCACCATTGTCCCCCTTCTCAATGCTGCTGAGTCCACGAGGCTCAAACATGGTACCTGTTTTGCTTGCCTCGCTTAGCCTGCGGAGTTCAGCAACTTGTACATGAACACGTCCCTCTCCTTCTATATTCACAGAAAGCCTATGATCCATGATAATATGATAGAAAAATATGCAACTTTTTTGTGTTGTGTTGTGTATATGAAGGAGTAAGGGTGAGAGGGTTTTATACGAGAATAGAATGAAGGAGAATGAGGAGCTTAGAGGGCACGTTTATAATGGGACGTGTTGGGGAAAGAGTGACGCCAAGCTTCACTCTCTTGCCGTCTATTTTCGAAGATGTCGTTGGTTATGCTTTGGTAGCAATCCTAGTAACGTGTGGAAGGAAGGGTTAACTTACTATTTGTCTATCTTTTATAAAGCTTGCATTGTTTTCTCTTTCTAGAAAGTTTCTTGGAAGTGTCAATCTAGGGAGCGTCCGTAGTATAACGCTGAAGCGGATATCTCCCGTTTTGGTTTTTAGGAAGTATCAGCTTCAAAGCCCTTTTGAGAGGAGGAACAAGTCAATAACTTAGCTCTTTTTCTACTTTTTACTTTTACATCCACACATGGCACGGGTTAGTACCAAAATTTCTCATTTGTGTTTTGAAAAAGGTTATTCATATAATAATTTATTTAATGAGTTTAATTTGTCAATGTTAGCTCCATCAATTGCAAATCAGGTTGGTTATATAATTTAAAAGAGTTTAAAAATAAAATAATTCAACAATGATTTTTTAACAATCACAATCTAAAAATAATTCAGGAACAACTCTCATTTTCCCTATCTTTTTCTTTATTGCATTATATAATTAATCTTATTAATAACTTATATTTTTCCCTGCATATTTTTTAATGAGTTTAATTAGTATCAACGGTCAGTTTAATAAAATTTACGTTATCATTTAATCACAACTATTCATTTGTAAGAGTTTGTTGATTTTATCAATTAATACTTAAAATAAAAAAACTATATAAATGAAAAATTGTGATTGAATGTTTGTCTAAAACTCTTTTACACTCTCAGTCAGTGCATACTGATTAAACAAAAAATTGTCTAAATATACTTTAAGTTCAATTAGTATGCATGGTTAGTATAAAACATTTTATACTAATATTCAATCACAATTCTTTATTTATAGTAAGTTTGTTGATTTTACGATTAATACTTTAAAATTCATATAAATGAAGAATTGTGATTGAACGTCGTTGTAAAACTTTTTTTATGTTGATAGTCCATGCTAATTAAACTTATATAATATTTAAAAATAATTTTACATCATAATCATAAAACACAGTTTGTATGATTATTTTTTAAATAATTATTTAAAGAATTAAAAAATATCATATGTAACAAATTATAATTAAATAATAATGAAAAATTACTTTATATTGGTTTCATCTTTTTGTTTGTGTCTTTTATCGTGGTGCTCGTACCTTGTCTGGGGAAATTTGAATTAACACTCTAGCTTTTGAATTAACACATACTATTTTAATTTTTTTTTTGTAAATACCCATTTTGCCCTCTAGCCCTAATTTCCCTTTCTTTTCTTACATATTTGTTTGACTCATCTCTCTCCTCACATTATTTCTACATCCCCTCTTTATGCACTGCTCTCCTCTCTCTTCTTGTTTATTACATCTCTACTTTATTCTTCTGTTAGTTTTTCTCCTTTATGTTCCTAGACTGCTTCATTCTTCTGCTAGTTCTTGTTCATTTCCTATTTGAGTCTTCTCCTACTTCTTATTCAAGTAGTTTTATTTTATTCTTTAACCCTCGTTACAATGGATGTTAAATATTGTTAACTCAAGTGAGATCTCACCGAAGACTAAAAAAAATTTCAAATTTTTTTTACTCTCGGGCGAGAGGTCGCTAGAGTTAATGTAATTGTATTTTATTTTATAGCTATTTTACTATCAGAAATAATATGTATTATTAATCTATTATTTTATATTGTTGATATTGGAAATTTAAATTTAGAAACATGTGATATTCTTCTACCATATTTATTTCCAATTTTTAACCTATACATGTGTTTTCTCTTACTAAAATAACAACTCACATAAGCAAAAACTCTTTTTTTTTTCTAAGAAATTTGATAAGAGCTTAATCAAGATCTATTTCAGATAAATATTTGTTTTTATTACTATAATTTTTATTAAAATATTTATATAAATCATATAATTTTTAAAGTAATTTAAAATAAATATTGTTTTAAATTTTATAGTTAAAGTTATTTAAAATTTTAATTATTTTTAATTTATAATCACTAAAATTATTTTAAACATAAAGTTATTATTTTTTTAAGTGTTGCTAATTTTTTAGTTTATTGTTTAAGATGTTTTTTAAGTAAAAAATGTTATTTTATTTATTTGTTTATATTTTTACAATATTTTTATAAATATGTCTAGGACATGTGAGATTGTTTATAATTTTGATGTTGTCGATAATGAACGTGTACGTCCGACTTCGTTTGCACATAGAAAACACATGCTGACACAATATGACGCGGTTGAAGATCAACATGTTGTGCACGAAAAACTCATGACAATGGGTTTTTCAAGTGAACTAGAAGATACTAGTCTTTTAGTATTGTATGGTGATCATGTAGCATATACCATCTGGAATGACAAAGTAAGTGTATGTTATTTAATTTATTAATTTTTTATTATAATAATTACATATTTATTATATTAATTTATGTAATGAATTATGTATTTAGTATATTTATTTAATTAAATATTTGATAATGTAACATGTAATTAAATATTTAATTAAATTTTAGTATAGTTATTTAATTTATATTTTTTATTATAATAATTATATGTTTATTATATTAATTTATTTAATAAATTATATTTTTAGTATTAAATATTTGGTTTGTGTAGTTCATTACATATAGTATATTCATATATTTAATTTATTAATTTTTTAGTATAGTAATTTAATTTCTTTTTTTAAGTATAGTAATTTAATTAACTTTTAGTGTACTTAATTTATTATTTTTACTATAGTTATTTAATTTATTTTTTTTATTATAATAATTACATGTTTATTATATTAATTTACTCAATGAATTACATGTTTAGTATAATTTAATTAAGTATTTGGTTAATGTAGTTAATTGCACGTAGTATATTCATATATTTAATTTATTATTATTTTTAGTATAGTTGTTTAATTTCTTATTTTTTAGTATAATAATTTATTAATTTTTAGTGTACTTAATTTATTAGTTTTAGTATAGTTATTTACTTACTTAATTATGTGTTTGGTATAATTAATAGTTTACTTTCTTTTTGTAGGTTTGTTTCACCTTAAATGCATAGCACACAACGAATGGATGATTGAAGAGCCTTACACTCAAATTGAAGATTATGTTAATCGTTACGGGTTATTGCCGTTAATTAACTACATATTTGAGACAATTGATGCAACCTTTATTTGTGCCTTTGTGGAGAGATGACGCAAGGAAACATCTAGTTTCGGGGAGATGACTATCACACTTGATGATGTGTCCTGGTTGTTGCATCTACCTGTTTCTTGTGCAACTATGAATACATGAACATGGATATGGCAATTTCTGTTTTGATGGAGTTGTTGGGCATATCAATTCAGGGAGTCTTTGACGAGGTTACCACTTAGAGATGTGATTTTGTACGTCTGTCTTGGATAAGGGAGGTGTATGAACAAAGATGTGCAAGAAGTAGATGTGAGTAGGCTACTCAAGCATATTTGTTGCATCTTGTTGGTGCAGGATATTTGTAGACAAGAGCAACACCTATATTTGCATAACGTATCTGAAGTTGTTCAGTGACCTTCATGAGGCAAGTGACTATTCTTGGGATGCGACTACATTGGTGCATATGCATCATCATCTTGATGATGCAAGATACAACACGACCAGATAGTGTGCGTTACGCGACTTTGATTCAGGTTAGTATTTTTTATAAATTATGGTATGTTTATACAATTTCTCATACATTACATGTAACTGATCTGAGTATGTTAAAGTTTTATGTAGGCTTAGGTCTACGAACACTTTTCGATGATTGGGGGTACGATCATTAGCTATTAGATACGATGAGGTGAAGCCTCATGTGTAACATCCTAAATTTATAATAAAAAAATAATAGTAACATTCAACTATTTAATTCCCTCTATTTAAACATGTTTCATATAATCAAATTATACAAGCACATACTCCAAATTATTTACCGAAATCATAACATATTATTTGCATAAACATTTCATGTCTTTTTCCCACCAAAACATGCTAAAACATAACTCATGCAAAATATATACATAATTTGGCAATTCTCCATTAAAACTTAACTATTACACAACTCATATATATAACATAACTCCGACCATTCAAACTTAGTCATTCTTAGCAAATATTGCACATACTTAGGACTTAGCTACTAGTTCATTCAATTCATACATTTAACAATATCAAAGCTCTAGCTTATATACATAGACATACTCTAATACATAAACTATTTAAAACACAAAACGAGTAACTCCATAACTGCCACAAATTCATCGTCAATCCTGCTAATTTTGATCTCCACCGCCATCATTGATATCTAGTCTCCCCGTTGGTACGCCTTTGTAGGGAGTACTCTCGAGACAGTACATAAACTAATCTTGAAGCTCGATACGATAGCAACACCCTACCCAAGGTCTTGCTCTCTCCACTTTGCTTAGCTTACAATTAGTAAATAGTAGTTACTTAGTCATACAGAATACACTGACATTGCAAGGGTAACCATGATAATACATAAAATTCACAATATAGAAAACTTAAAAATCACAATAACATCAAGCAAATCAATCATACTTATATTCTCTTGAATACAAACATTACACACAAGGTAGTGAACAAGAGTTAAAGAGAATAAGTTGAATGAGTTAAACCTGATGAGTTTAGAGGTTGAAGGAAAGCGAGAGAGATGAAAAGTGTGAGAGTAGCATTTTATGTTAGTTACTATTGAGCACCAAAATATTAAAAATTAAAGAATAAAATTAAAATTAAAATAAAAGACCAAAAATAAAAAATAAAAATTTAAGAGTTAAAATAAAAGTTAAAATAAAAGACTAAAATTAAAATTAAAAATATAAAAAAAATTAAAAATAAACACTTAAAAAATAAAAATTAAAAATTAAGAATTTAAAATTAAAAATAAAAAATAAAAAAATTAAAAAATAAAAGTTAAAAGTTAAAAATTCAAAATTCAAAATTAAAAATTGAAAACTGAAAATAAAAAATTAAAAACTAAAAATTAAAATTATGCCCTTTAATTATAATTGGACATCCCACACAAATGATTGTAGCCAACATGATTTGTTAATTAGGGTGGATACTAATAACTCACATGACAAGTCACACACATGCAAGTTTAACTCATTCACATAATTATGGGACACAAAAGAGTGTGTCACTCCATAATCAAATAATACTTTAACAATTTTATCAACCATAGTGCATGCACCTTAAATCAATCCATCATACTAAGAAGCTTCAGCTCCACTCATGGCAAACACATGTCCTACCATCCTAGGTTTCTTGTCACCTTTCTGAACCTGTTGATTGTCTCTTGTGGTGGAAATTTTGAATCTCTATGAAAAATCTTTGGCTAAGTGTCCTTGTTTATGACATATATAGCACAAAGATGGAAGAGCACACTAATTGGCATAGTGCGATCCATCACATTTGAAACACCTAATACCAGACTTCTCTTGTTGTTGTTGTTTCGCAACTCCACCTTTACATGATTATGGTCTGCTGTAAGGCTTTTTCTGAAAAATATTTCCTTTTGTTTCCTGTAAATCTATCTCTTTGAGTCTTCCCATATTTCCTCTATATTCTAATATTTCCATTGTTTTGGTTTTTTTACCAACACTGCAAACTCCCAAATGGCCATAGGCATAACCATCCACTTTACTTCATATTTAAGACCTTTTGCAAATTTTTTGCAGGTCCAAGCTTCTTTAGTAGCTTGAGAATAAAATTGGGTTAGGTGTTCAAACCTAGTAGCATACTCATGAACAGATAGCTTCTTCTACTCCAGGTTCAAGAATTCAACTTCTTTAACATATCTAACACTTTTTGGAAAATACTTCTCTAAATACCTCTATTTAAAATTATTCCAGGTCATCAGTTCTCCCCTCGCTACCATCATTTATTGGGTTCCTTACTACCATAATTCAACTTCTTCTGTTAATAGGAAAGTGTCATAAGTTATCTTTTCCTCTTTAGGACACACCATGACTCTAAAAATTTTCTCCACTTCTCTTATCCAACGATAAGCTAGATCAGGATCTGAATTTCCCATAAACTTGGGAGGATTATTCTTATGAACTTTATTATTTCCTCATACTTCGATGGCATAGCATTGCGTGCAACCTCCATTACTTGGAATCGATGCGTCATTTGCATGTTTTGCTGCTGAATTGCAGAAGTCATGACCTCAATGGCACCTGATCCATCTCCGATGATTGCTGAAGAGGAGGCATAGATGGTCTAGGTGTCATCCTATAACATAATCACATTATAGTTAGGTCATAACACTAGATTCCCCATACTACACACACATACTACATTACACACAACACAACACAACAAGCTTATTCTCCACAAGTCTGTGAATAGGAATGAATTGCTCTAATCCCATTATTGTAACATCCCAAATTTATAATAAAAAACATACTAGTAATATTCAACCATTTTATTCCCTCTACTAAACATATTTCATACAATCAAATTATATACACATATACTCCAAATTATTTACCGAAATCATAACATATTATTTACATAAAACATTTCATGTCATTTTCCCACCAAAACATGCTAAAACATAAATCATGCAAAATAGATACATAACTTGTCAATTCTCCAATAAAACTTAACTATTACACAAATCATATATATAACATAACTCCAAATTCAAACTTAGTCATTCTTAGCAAATCCTACACATACTTAGGACTTAGATACTAGTTCAATCAATCTATATATTTAGCAATCTCAAAGCTCTAGCTTATATACATAAACATACTATAATACATAAACTATTTCAAACACAAAATGAATAACTCTTCAACTGCCACTAATCTATTGTCAATCCTACTAATTATAATCTCCATCACTATCATTGGTATCTACTCTCCCCATCAGTACACTGGGGCAGTACATGAACTAATGTTAAAGCTTGATACAATAGCAACACCCTACCCAAGGTCTTGCTCTCTCCATTTCGCTTAGCTTATAGTTAGTAAAGAGTAGTTACTTAGTCATAGATATTACACAGACATTGCAAGGGTAAGCATAATAATACATAAAATTGACAATATAAAAAACTTAAAAATCACAATAACATCAATCATACTTATACTCCCTTGAATACAAGCATTACACACAATAGCATGTTCACACTCGACACATTCTGAATATCTACATTGAGTTCAGACACGAAAGGCCTTAAGACCCTTTACAATTGGTGACAAACATCCAAGCTGTCTATGTTACCACCAATTTAAGTCTGAGCAATAGTCAAATAGATGTCTAGTGTCTACCTGATATCCTGTAACACACAGTTGTTGTCTGAGTATGTCCTTCAAGTGGTCTTTTGCATATCTAGTACCAGGACCACAATGTAAATCACATAAATATTCTCTTACATATCTGATACTCTAGATTACATTGACCCTAGTTGTGTCCCTAACACCAATGTACCCCCCACTAAACATATCATCAAAGGCTAAGTTACTTGATTGTAGCTGCTCGCAACCAAAAACATAAATAAATATATCCTCATTTTACATTCTTATCATATACATTGCACCACAATTTCAAATAATACATTGTCATTCTAGTAAATTCAATTCCCGTCACAAAAAATCAATTCAATCAATACCACACATCAATCACCACAATAACAAATTTCACATAACATCCAAAATCAATTCAAAATTTAAATCAATCACAACTAACAATCTTAATACTCTTAAAATCATGATTTTTCAATGTTAAAATCAAGAAAAAGCTTTTCTTACCTATTTCTCCTTTTCAAAGCTAACTCGAAAGAAATTAGAGAGATCCACCGAAAAAAATTTCATAGGAACCTGAAAAAAATTCCAGATTAAACAAGAACCTTAGAAATCAAGATTTTCAAAGAAATTCCCTTTTTAACAGGAATGACATGATAAAAAATTATCAGAAAAAGGTTTATTGATTTAAGATTAGCAATAGGAGCTATGGAAGAAACTGCATGGAAATTCGTTAATCAAAGGCTAACTATGCAAACTACGGAATAAAACAGTGAAGGAGAGAATTGAAGCGACAGAAAAGAAAAAAATCAAAGAAGAAGAAAGAAAATAAGAAAAGGGAAAGAAAAGAAAAAAAAAAGAAGAACAAGGAGTGGGGTGACTTTAGTGAGTTTCGACTTGTTATTCGCATCCCCTCCTAAAAAGATTTCCGAAAACTCCTTGAAACTCAATCAAAACTCTCTAAAACCAACAAATAATTATTATATTTCACTTCTCACCTCCCATTATTCTATCAAAATTAATTAACTAATATTAATATTATGAATAAACTCAGTTATTCCCTCACTTCTATATTAATCTAAAATAATTAAACATTTAATTTTCCGTGACATTTCTTTCCTTTCCACTAATAATATATTAATTACATCAATTCTTAGACTGCGCTTTGCATTGGAATGTTATTACACATGGACCATAAATCCTTAAATACAGACAGCAATTGGACCAACTAACTTTTGAGGCGTTTATATGATCACCGTATGATGAAGACGGAGTTTCATTTGAATTCCAACATATTAGTTTGTTCTCTGGCTGGATTCGGGCCACGAATATATGCAATTGCATCTCCCTGAGCGAGTTAGTTGATGTTATGCTAGTTGATGTCATACCAACAATTTCAAGCAAAGACAATCGATATTTGTTAGTTTTATACATACTATCCAACATCAGAACAATGTTAAATGTGTTAACCAATTTCATTAAATAAGGGTGTATCCAGAATATATCACACAAAACTTGTGACTTCATTCATTCTATTTCAATAAACATACATATCACGCTTTAATGATTTCATTAAATTCTGCATTTCTGTTCTAGTACCTCTTTGAGATTTACGAAATGTGTATATATCATTGTACACTTGACTAATAAATAAATAAAATACGCAAATATTGATATGATTTGTACCTCCGTGCTGATGAATGCATTCGTAAAATCAATGACATTCTTAATAATTTGTGGTCTTTGATCAGTGTAGAGTTGTCCACCATCATTCAAGTTTACTTCATTATCTTCCATATTTATTTCGTTAGAAGTATTTCTGAAAAAATAATTTAAAAAATCTATTCAAGTTTACAATTACAAATAAGTTAATTAAAAAATTTAACTAAAAATTTAATAAAAACAAAATTTAATTTAAAATAGTTTTGACAATAAATAATTGCATTAATTCAAACAACTATATTAACCAAAAAAATTATCTCCAAATATTATTTTGGATATTCAATCAAACTTAATTAAAATATTTAATTAAATTTAATTACCAAAAAAATTGATTAATTTTAATTACACACTAAATATTATATAGAAAAAAATTGACATTGACATTGTATAGTAAAAATTAATTAATTAAAAGCTCAAACTCTAAAAATTAAATAATATTTTTTTAATCGCATTAAATGATAGATAATAAAGATTTGAAAATTTTATACAAAATTTAATTCTTATATAAAAATGTTATCATTTGATAATATATTTATTTTTTATCTTTTTTACATCACACGCTATATTTATCATTTTTCTTGATACTATAACGTAAAATATTATGATGCTATAATATAAAATTATGATACTATAAGATCACGCTATAGAAATTTTATACATGATTATGATACTATAACATAAATTATGTACAGTGTTGTAGCTAAAATAAAATTTACAACTTTTTCTAGTTATAAATTAATTTTAAATTATTAAAAAAATACTTATTTTCTTACTCTGGTTTATTCATTATTCAAAGCTAGAAAAAAAGTATGTTGGTGGCATTACAATAAAGAAAACCTAGAAAAAGAAAGAAACAAAGTTAACTCCTAAATAAAAAGTCCAATGTTCTTTTTTTGGATACTTGTAGAGAGAAAAGAAAGCAAGAAAACAGGGTTATTCTGCTAAATCACGCAGATAGTCCTCCATTACAAAATGGTAGGGGGGAATAGTAAAAAGGTTACTATCATTCCAACTTCCAAATCTGGTTAAAGAATCAACCACTATGTTGGCTTCCTTGTTGATGAGGGTGATATTCATTGACCAAATACTACGAATATACGGAAGAATGTGGTAAATGTACTCTTTATGTGCATGAAAGGGTAGGGTCCAATCATCCATCATGGTGATAACATAGGCCATCTCCCAGCAGTAAGTCTCACAAATTATCTTTCTATAACCAAGATGCCAAGCTTACATAAGGTCATCCTTTAGGGCTAGCAATTCAACAAGTAAGGCACTATCATGCCTGTAATGGTTCGAAAACCCAGATATCCATTCGCCTCGCGATCCACGGAGGACTCCCCCACCTTCCATGGCATCCTGTTGGATCCAAGATCCATCTATGTTCAACTTGATTGTGTCATGCGGTGGTGAAGTCCACTTGACTCTGTCCTTAGTAATGGCTTTGATGCAAATTCAAATAAGGGTAGGTGCTAATTGAAATTCCCAAAGAAGCAAATTTAACTCCTAAATAAAAATTCCAATGTAATATTTATAAATATTACATAACAACTTTCAAAGCTTCTAAAAACTAATGGTTAGGATGAAAACAATGACAAGGTTCAAATCACAGTTAAGGGATCAAGGTTCAAATAGAAGTTCCTATGAGAAAGGTTTAAAATTGTTATACTATGAGTAAACTATTTGCCAAAAATTAATGTCCTGTTAGAAAGATATAAAATTGTTAACATAAAATTCTTTTTCTAGTCCTAGGCAACAGTTTGCTGAAGAGTAAAATATTTGCATGCTCTCCGGCAAAAAACCCACAGATAAGTCATTAACACAACATAATCTTTTAGTCTAAAAAACATAAAATATGTAAAATACATTAAGAAAAAAAATACCTGAGGAAGAGATGTTCAAAAAATCCCTAATAAGAAAAAAGAAAGTATGGTAAAGGAGAAGAATAAAGCAGGAAGGAGAAAGGAAGTACGACAGAAGAATTAAAAAAAAGTTAGTTGTTATAGGAGAGATAAAATGAGGGTATATTAGTATTTTTAATAGAAGTGTTTTTTAACTGCATAAAATTTATTAAAACCCTAGGAAATGTGTCCTTTTAATAAAATTTATTAAAACCCTAAACTAATTTTTTATAAAAATGTTTTTTGATTGATAGATAAAACCCTAAACTAATTAGCATGCAACCACACATAAATTTGACTAATCCTTAAACTAATTACCATGCAACCACACATAAATTCATAAATTTGTCTAAACACATAAATTCTCACCCTTAGTCAAGAGCATTTAAATTGGTATTTATTACTTTTGTAGTCTCCGACAGTGGTTGGTAGGGGAGTAAAAAAATTGAGGATATATTAGTATTTTTACATAGAAGTAGGTGCTAATTCAAATAAGGGTAGTTCTAATTGAAATTCTCAAAGAAGCAAAGTTAACTCCTAAATAAAAAGCCCAATCTAACATTTATAAATATTACATAACAACTTTCAAAGCTTCTAAAAACTAATGGTTAGGATGAAAACAATGACACAGTTCAAATCACAATTAAGGGATCAAGATTCAAATCAAGGTTCCTATGAGAAGTGTTTAAAATTGTTATACTACCAATAAACTACTTGTCAAAAAACAACGTTCTGTTAGACAGATATAAAATTATTAACATGAAATTATTAACATAAAACAACGTCCCGTTAGACAAATTTAAAATTATTAACATAAAATTTTATTAACATAAAATTATCTAACACAAAAACAACGTCCCCGTAATGTCATATTACTATTAAGCAATTTAAATATAAATTCACTCAGAAACTTCAAGAAATTCACATTTTATATTTCTTTATTTTCACTCATTAATTGTGTTAGATGATCTCTATATTAAATATATATTTTAATAGAAAGTGTTTTTTTACTCATTAATTGTGTTAGCGGATCCTTATATATTATTTTAATATAAAATAATTTTTATTTCATCTAACAACTCAATCTCAATTTTAAGTAACCGGTTGTCATGTAGATGTGTTATAATGTTAAACAACTCGTTGCTTTGGTTGAAGAAACTGCGAAAAAACTCTATTAGAGTTGCTCTTATTTAGCTTGTGAAATGAGATAGGATTTAGTTTCTTGACGGATAGAAACATGAAATACAAAATGGGAACAAAAGATTTTCGTCCAAATAGAAACACCTAAACCCTAAACATGATGAAAACACCATTAAATCTCATCAATCCAACTATTTGTATGTTTCATCTGGGTTTTACACATTTACTCTTAAATTAATAGTTAATACTTATTTTTTGTTATTTTTTATTTGAACGATTTGAAACAAATAAAAATACACTTGAATACACAATTTTTCTCATTACAAAATAAGTTTGCATTTGAAAAACAAAATCAAAGTAAGTATAGCATTTTACTTTTGAAGGCAGTATTAATTGATTTTTTGTCAATATCTTGAATTATTTTATTTTATTTTATTAATTTAATTATTAAATTAAGGCTAGTTTTAAAAAATGACTATTCTATTTTTTTTTTTATGTGTAAAACAAGGTATGCCAATATATTGTTTTAGAATGGAGGGAGTAAAACATGGGAAGATAGAAAATTATATCTTTTAGATCCATTTAGAAACATTTAACACTTTCTACATTGATTGTATCCAAAATACTTGTAAGAAGTACGCACTCCTTACATTAGTTTTTCTTTTTAGTGAAAACACCTTCTTCCATTAGTTTCCTTTTTCGTTTTTACTGGAACACTTCTTACATAATCATTACCATGCTTATGAACCCAAAATATTTTTTAAGACATTAAAGTATTTATTTTACGTTTAATATTTTTATAAAATCGTAGAAATTATTAATTATGGAAAGATATAATATTACTTTACATTTAGTATAGGTTTAAATATATTTTTAATCTTTTAAAATGTTTTCAATTTAGTTTTAATTTTTGGAAAAAAATAAATCGTTGGTTTTAGTACTTGAAATTTTGAAAATATGTAAAATTGAGTCATCTCTCTAATTTCCTTAACGTTTTTTTCTACGTTAATAGTTCAACTACCTGTAATTTTGTCAAAATCTAATTATCATAATTTAAACTTTACTAAATAAACTTACATAATTATTTTTTATATTAATTTAAAAATTAATTTAATAATAATAAATATTGCAATACATATTTTTAGTTGAATATTATTTTTTACTTTTATTTAATGTTATTCTAAATTTATATTATCAAGTCTTTTCGTAATACAATAGTAAATTATACATTACTTTATATTCAGTATTATTTTTTATCGATATTAGTACATGATTTATAACATTTGAAAGTAATATATGAATTTTTATTACAAAATAAATAAATATTATAAATTATTCAATACTTATTATTAATTGCTATAATAAAGGTTGTGATTGAAATTCTTTTCTTGAAGAAAGATCTTAAAATTAAGATCTAATCTTTGGAAGATTTTAAAGCAAAATGTGGGATTTGTAAAAGATTGGATCTTGCACAAGATCTCTCTAAATCTATACAAAATTTAGAATGCACATGCGCATTTTATTTATTAGTATATATACACCCTACTATATATGCATATTCACGTTTTATTAATGTTGCATTTTGTTCAGGGTTGAGAAGTTCTTTTAACATTTTCAATCAATCAAATTAAATTATCATTATTGTTAATGTTAAATTACCTTTATTTAAAAAATTCAATTTTATTTGTTTTAGTTTTTATTAATTGAATTAATTAGTTTAAACTTTTAAAATAATTTTAATATTTTATAAAAATAAATTATAAATAAAATTAAAATAATGAAATCCTAGGACCTATATCATGTATCTTGAATTATATGGCCCACAAATATATTAGAACATGTGACATTTGTAGGCTCCACAAAAAAATATTTCAAAATCTTAAATGAAAACTAAAAATAAAGATACAAAATCAATATAATATACATGTTTTTTATTTTTTATATAAAGATACAAATACGCAGTTTTAGAATATATTTTTTTATGATTTTGGATTTAAGCTATTTTTTATTTATTTTACAATTTACAAATAGTTTGTTTTGATTTTTAACAACCTTACTACTCCCCCTCATTTCTACACTTAAAAAGTAAAAACACCATTCTCGGTTAAAAAATATTGGTTGACTTGGAAAAAGTAAAAGAGGAAAAAAAAAAGCGAGTTGTAGTTTGTCAGCTGATAATTTTATCACAAATGTTTTTTTTAATTTGAACAGACGTGATATGTTATTGTTTTTTATTATTAGTCTATGTTCAACTTAAAATTAAGATCTATAAATAATAACTAGTAGACATTTTGGTATGTGTTGGAATTAAGATAATTCCATTTTACGAGCACAAAATTGTCTTTATCACGCAAACTGTAGTTTAATTTTCGAAACAAATTAAGTGGGTTAATTATGCTTATATAGAGAGTAACACGTTTGAAATCTTATATTAAGCTTATATATATTCCATATTTTATTTTTACCTTAAAAAAAATGCAAGAATTGATTCGTGTATAGAAGCCATGTAAACGAGTGATCCTCACAAGAATGGCATTAGAGCATGTGGATGTAAAGTAACTGAGAAAATTACGCACAAAAATCAGCTTCCTTAATTATGATTAGTTTCTCCACATTTTTTGAAAGCTCTTCCTTTGTGGTTTGTAGTTGGAGTGCACGGATAGATCATTATACTCTGACATGACTCACAATTTATTTTTCATTATAAACGAGTTGTTTACCAAAGCTTACGGCTAATTACGTTGCTCATGCGTGCTGCTCATCTTTAACACTAAACAAAATGGAAATATTGGTTTCTAATCATTCACAAGAGTCAACCTCAAGTATTACTGCATTATTTACCTATCACTATTGCTTTATTGGAATCAGCATTTCTTCTCATCATATTACTGATTTCATATTCATTGTCTATAATCTATAACTATTAGAATAAGAATATTCAGTTTATTTATATTTTTTTTATAATCATATATTTTATTTAATTTTTTTATTTTTATTTTCAGTTTTCATGTTTTATTTAATTTTTTATTTTATTTTATTTAAAAATACAAAGAGAGAGTCCCAAGTTAATATAACTAAAATAGTGTTTACAAATTGGAGGTATTTTTTATTTTATGTGTAGCTTTGCAAGCTAAATTAGAGCTAATATAAAATTATTAAATAGTATTTGAGTCTATTACAATGACTTTTTTAAGGTTGACAATTATTACTATTAAATTTATCACGTTAAAATTGGATTACGAAAATATGTTTAGTCCTAAATTTTATGTGAAGTTGCCCAATTATTCATAAGTGGAAGTAACCTTCATCAAATAAATTAACTTTTAGAATTGAATTAGCGACAAAAATTAGCGACAAAAAGTGTTTATACTCGAATAATATTGTTGTATTCCTTGATCAAAGGGAGAGATAGAGATAGCTTAGTATTAATGCAACGAGTCCCTGTGAGTAACAATCTCCTGTTATGTAACAAATTAGGGTCTTCCTCAAATCTACTTCCATTTTTGTTTTTGGGTCCCAGAAAGCGTAGGCAAAAGGGGGAAAATAAGAGTGAAGCAGAAAAGGAAGGGCAAAAAAAGAGAAAATAAATATGAACCTTGCAATAATCAAATCTAGATTCTTTGGGTTCCTTAAAAGAACCCAGGCCATAAGTTTTTGCTTGTGGAATATCTTGGTTTTATTTTACGCGTACAAGTAAAACAGACTTGCCATATATGCTACAAGCTTAAGCTAATGGAGATATTTTTAAGGTTTAAATAAATTTTTTGTTTTTAAAATTTTACTAAAAATTATTTTTTATCTTGAATTTAAAAATATTTTTTTTTAGTCTCTAAATTTTTTTTATTAACGTCGTTTATTTATAAGTTATAGTATATTTAGTTGTTTTGGATGTAAAATTGAAAATTAAAGAAGTTAGTGTTAAGAAAAAAAGGGATTCACAAATACAAAATGTGATCCCTATCAGCAATTTTTTAATGGCGTTAACAAAAAAAGAAAGACTAAAAGTGAATAAGAAACTAAAAAAATAATTTTGAATTTTAAAAACTAAAAGTGATTTTTTATAAAATTTTAAGAATAAAAAAAATTATGTAAGCCTATTTTTAATAGTAAGGAGTGTTAGAAATTTTTTTAGAAATTATCTCTCTTAAATCATTAATTTTAGGATAGAAATTTTTAATGATAAGTGAAACCATAAATTTTAACTAAAAAGAGAAATTTAGAAAGAGAGTTTCTGAAAGATCGCTACTTGTTATTAGTTTATTTGTTTGTTTGTTTGCATAGCAATAGAGTTTTTTCGTATGTATTGGTCCTTTCTCTTCTCTGTTTCAATTTTCAAAAGTTTTTTCTTTTTTTAAAAAGTATTTTTTAAGTATATGAAAAAATGTATTCTTCTTATTTCACAAAGAAATATTTGTATTAATTTTCTGATAAACCTTAAAAGTAAAAGTCATTATTCCTAAAAATAAAGTTCCATGAAAAATCCTAAAAATAAAGCTTTATAAATATTTGCTTAGTTTATTTCTATTACTTGATTTAAAAACATTTAGGTTTCTTTATTTTTTTTAAATTAGTTGTTATGTAAAAATCTACCGTTGATTTTCTATAATTTTAAAATCATTAAAATTATAGAGAATGAAGTAGATTATTCAACTTCAATACTTGAAGATGTTAGGTTTAAAAGGTTCATACGATCAAATGAACCAATGGTATCTAAGTAATTTTGATGATATAAATAAGATTAAAATTTATCTTGTAATGTTTAAAATAAAAGATGTGCAGTATACGTATGGAAAATGACATTATAATAAGTTAAAGTTGCTTAAAACAATCGTATATCGTACGTATAGTGAAACAAAGATGCGCACATAAAAAAAGTCTATATAAGAAGCGACATGTTTAAGACACAAAAGAAGATGAAAACGTAATAAGAAGTTTAAGAAGTTTCCTATACGAGTGCAAGATTATTTGTTACATCATAAGCATTTAAGCGCTCAAACCATCTAATCATAAGTGATATAAAAAGTCTACTAATGCAGCGATAAAAAACATCTTATGTTAGATACAATCTGACCTATCAGACATCAAAAGTTTGTTATGTTCTAAACATAAGAAGCATTTTAATGGTAAAGTTTTTTTATGTTAATAAAGAAGATAAGGATCGTTAACATTATTTATATAGATAAATGAGAGTTTATTTATATATCCCTCACTGAGTAAGGTTATCATTGTTGAGCAAATTTCATATCCTCTCTTGTGAGAGTTAGTTGTAAACACATATCCTTATAACTTTTGGGTGTCAGGAGTGATTTATTATTCTAAAGAATACTCTCTGATAGCCATAAGTTTTATGTACTCAATCTTAAACTCTGGAGGATTTTAAAAATAGAACCAAAAGAAGTTTATGTAATTATTGTAAGTTAGGAGTAGCAATGAGAGTAAATATATAGTGGAACCTTCTAAGAATTGTGTAAAAAGAAATTGAACCTAACCCACTTAAAATACATAATTCACTCGTAGTGAACTAATATAAAAAATACTTTCTTGCACCTTGTATTAGAATGTTTATATTAACCAGTTAGATTTACTTTTAAAATGTTTTACAAAAGAATATTTATGAACCTATTTTAAAAGCATCGGATAGTTTGTCAAACTAACTACGTTTTAAAAAACTCTTTCAAACTTCTTAGAACAACATTTAAAAAAAAAAAACTATAAAAAACCGTCTTATAATTTTATTCAACACCTTCTAGAATTAATATGTTATTTCCTAGGACTACAAGAGCAATGCACAAAACATGTAGAAGTTGCAATAAACCTCATTATCTAATACTGTAGTGCGTTAGGAACATGCAATGGGGTATCAACCACAATTCTTCAAAATTAGGATGCAATCATGATATATGAATTTTAATCTTTTACCATCCGCCTGTCCCTCAGCTAAATTATTTTGGTGAATGAAGAGGGAAGTAGGGAACCACATGACATGCAGGGTACATGAGACCCAGCCAAATTGCCAATTCAAATTTGCCCACCATTACGTGGACCAGATTCCAAATTTCAATTATGTGCAGAAAATTCACTTGTTTGACCAATGTTTCCCATCCGATCCATTACTCTAACTCTAATAACTTTAAATTTTAGTAAAATTCATCCTCTACCATTTCAATTTAATATGAAGACATGCCTTCCTCCCCAAAAACTTCTTATCGTCCTGAAAAACAGCGAGGAAAAAATAATAAAAATAGCAACATTCTTTAAGTACAGGGACAGAGATTTAGGCCTATAAAGTTTAGGCAAAATGCTCAAATTTGTATCGCTAACACAATTTTAGTAACTCGAAATTTTTTTAAAAAAAAAGATAGATACATCACATCAAATTCACGTTGGTAAACAAAAAAGGATTGGATCTGATTTCATCTCCAACCCAGATCATATATGACTAGGGCAATTTACGGGTTAGAAAAACTCAACATGGAATGTGATAAATCAACAAAATGCTTGATGAGAACAAAATTATACCAGTTAAATATAAAACTGAAGAGGTTATAACAAAAGTGCCTTAAAAGAAAAACTCGAATCATTATTTCATTGTTCACAATCCCTAGTTGTAAATACATAGAACAGGCGAAAATAACTTGTAACCATCTAAGTACCACCTTTATTGCAAATATTGAAACAAGTATACAAATTAATTTATTCCCATCTGTTCACGCATGCCTAGATATTGCAGTTAGATAAAGAATATAACCAGTAAAGAAGAAGAGGAAGTGGTACCAGTATCTACATAAAAATCTACGGTGATTTTTTTTTTTTTTTGTAAGCAAAAATCTACGGTGATTAAGTTTGCGCTACTGGCTCTTTGAATCGATTCATAAGAATTACATGAGGTATCAAGGCAATCCTCTTGATTCACTTCATTGTTACATCCACTAAATTCAATTTGCTTCCTACATAACTATTTCCAAACTACATCAACAAATAAAATAAACAAATGATATGAGACATTGCAATTAAAACGTATATCCACCAAAAAACTAACATTTGTACTTCATCTAAGGCAGTATTGGAAGAATCACGACGAGCATTATCCCCCAACATGTCTTTCCCATGATGACATAAGTTGTTGGAAAGGAACAGAGGTACATAAAGTTCGTTACTGGCAATAAGCAGAGCTCAAATTAAAATTTTACTATCATCTCCAGATTATCATCCATCATAAAACCTACATGGAAAAGACAATAATAACAATACAGTCAGCAGAGCCATGGACTCGCAAATTAGAAGGCACGGAAACAACATGATGCTGGCAAGTATGTGTGAAGTGTCCAACATGAATACTGGCATAGATTTTGCTACTATTTTAAAGTATTGGTACTTTCCTTTGGTTACAAGTACCAGAAACACGAGCTTAGAGTCACTTGGATCAACCAAGAAAATAAAAGGAAATAGTAATTCGTAAATATTAATGATTAAGCATTCAAGTAAGTTCTTTATTATTTGAGGAGCTGCAACTTACTACCACATGGCAGTGAAATACATCACAGTTGATATTAATCCATATAATCAACATGTATGGAAAAGCTCAAATTAAAATAAATAAATAATAAATACTGTTACTTATTATCCAGATAAAGCAGATCCAGCAAAAATAAATTCATCCATGTATAGAGTACATCTTTATAATAAAAAGAAATGAGAAAAGCTAGCAACCACTCTCTTACAGACTTTTTAACACTCTCCATTGAAATTAATTGAAAAACACAAATTTGAGTCTCATTTGTCATTAAATAATTATCTCTCTTAATTTTATAATAAATTTCAATCAATAATAGAGATGTGCTAAATAGTGTATTGTTAACGTTCCTTAAAAGAAACTCAATCTCGAATTAAACAATCTCAAATTTGAATTCATAATCCCAACATTTCACTATGCAAAGTGCGTTTCTGACATCTAATAATGAAGTGACCTTCCCTATGTACAACTTATAACAATCCAATTTTAGGGAATGCAGTAGGCACCCAATTTTACACAAGTCTGGCTAGTGCCAACTATCTGAACTTTTATCCTTATCCAAGAGACATAAGCAAATATGATGCATTAGGCTGGCAGCTGCAAAGTACAGACGAGTACAAGCTTAATACCCTTTTTTTCTAAATTTCACCTCCACATACCTTTCTCTTGAATTGCAATGAGCTGATATCACTTATGTACAAGACAATCCATGCAAAATACGGAATTTCTTTACTACATTGTATGGATAGATACTAAATGAAACAAACAGCAACTTCATATTGTCAAATGATGTGCCCTCTTTTAGATGCTTTTGCTTGAGATATTTCATGCAGTTTTCTAGAAAACAAAAACATAATAAATAGTGTATACATTCTATGCTTAATTTATTGCTTATGTTCTTTATATTTGTATATAATATAACCTGCAGTTCCAATGTCCCAGTTTTTAAAAGTTGTCAAACCGTACTGGTATACTTATGCAACCTAGCAATTCATCTTGGAATCAATATTGACATGTTAATGCAATGAGGTGACAGACATATCACTCCAAAATTGTTTCTCAAATATTTGAGGTTTGAAGGGGTATCGAAAACAACAATCCTTACGACAATGAAAACAAAAAATTGAACCAGTGCCTAACTAAGCTCAACCCCAAAAGTCAGTTTGCTCCGCTCTTGTAGATAGGAATTTAATAATTTCAGTAGTCAACAAACAGGGACAGGCGGCATTAGACAAATTCAACGTCAATAGTAAATCAAATGACAAAATTTGAGAAAGATT
This sequence comes from Psophocarpus tetragonolobus, assembly GCA_037954015.1. Classification (NCBI taxonomy): domain Eukaryota; kingdom Viridiplantae; phylum Streptophyta; class Magnoliopsida; order Fabales; family Fabaceae; genus Psophocarpus; species Psophocarpus tetragonolobus. Next base: position 99,158,930 of record CM075688.1, read on the forward strand.
GTATTTAGTGTAGGCTGAGTCCTGTAGATGAGAAAAAAGAAGAGATTCATTATGGATAGCAAAGGTATACCGGAAGGGCGGGGCGTTATAGGAGAGGATTCCGTTGAGAAACCCTAGCTTTCTCGGCGTCAATAATAGACTCCATCAACTGGACAGCATTGTCGAGCTTGCCGTTGGCGTTGACGACAACATAGTCAAAATTCTTAACATGCTTCATCTCCTCCTTGGCAGTGGCAATCCGGACCAACAAGGACTCGACAGTCTCCGTCTTACGATCGACAAGCCTCTCGACCAAGGCGATCTCAGTCTCGGCGGCGACGAAAACAAAGAGAGCAGAGTTTCCCAAGAGCTTCTTGAGCGTAGCAGCCCCCTGAATGTCAACACGGAGAAGGACGTCGCATCCATTGGCGAGAGAGTCTCTAATCTGCTGCTTGGGGACCCCCTTGTAGTCGCCATAGACAAGGGCGTACTCGAGCAGCTCATCCCGCTCAACCATCCCGAGAAACTCCTCCTTGGAGACGAACAAGTAGTCCTTGCCGTGGACCTCAGAGGGGCGGCGGGGGCGGGTGGTGGCGGTGACGACGAAGTGGAGGGCGCGGCGGGACTCGCGGAGGCGGGCTATGAGGGCGTCCTTGCCGACGCCGCTGGGGCCGCTGATGACGATGAGGAGGGGGTTGGGATTGGGAGAAATGGGTTGGGAGCTGAAGGGAGACCCCAGGGAAGCTTCAAGGGCTCTGAGGAGGTCGGAGCGTTGGGCTTTTTCCAAGGTCGGGATGGGAACTGCTCTTGGTCTTGGACCGTCGCCCATCTTGGAAGACGAGAACGATTTGATGGCGATGGAGTTGGAGTGGGGTTTAGGAACACGCACAACACAGGTTGAGAGGAGCCTGCGTAGCATGAAGCACTCGCTGTAAATACTGTTGCTCATCCACATGGATTGCACACATGAGACCAGAACGGCCTTAGTATAAAATAATTAAGGCTACACCCTCTTTATATCTCTATCTATACCTCGATTCCATTGCTCTTCCTCACATGCTTTCATTTATATTTAACATCTCTTTCTTTCTTCTATTTTCTTTTTCATCTTCATTTTATATATCTATCAATTCTCTATTTTTATATATATTATAATTAACAAAAGGGTGTTTCTAATACCCTATACAACACAACCATGACATTAAATGGCCATTCAACACTTCCAATGCTCCAACAATACCCTAAATAAGATAAAATATCTCACCAAAAAACTTTTTTTGAGAATTACTTCATGACTCATGAGACATATATGAAAATTATTATACCAATCATAATAAAAAAGTCAAACATGAATCATAATCATTTTCAAGGATATAATATCTACATGGTTCTACTATTGAAAATAATAAAGTTTGTAGATATTTAGATATACCAATAGATTACATACTAAAACACACACCTACATTTACTTTTGTGTATACCTACCACCAAGAACTAATTAATTGAAACAATTGGGGGAATTCACCAGGTAATAAGAATTCAATATCAATTCACTTCATGACTTTATATCACACAACATCTGAGCAAAAGTGCATAAAAGAAAAAAAATTGCTTACTCTCCTCTACATGATTCTTGAACATAGGGCATGTTTGCATATCAGGATGAATAAAAATTTCTCTCTTCAACAAATTATCAACCATAAGTGGTCTGTTTAGAAAAAATTTCAAAGAAAAAGCTAAAAACTCTAGGATGCAATCTATTGTTTCATAGTCACTTGAGCAGAATGTCATACCCTTCATCTTACGGCTGCGGATCAAAATCTATTTATTGTCTATAATATATTATTTTTAAACCATAATCATTTTTAGTGTAGAAAAAAAAAAATAGATATACCCGCTCTTGATGATAACAAAAAAAATATATTTATCCCTACTCATTTTCTATTTTTTTTTTCTTATTTACAATCATCACTTTTGCAATATGTAATAAATAATTATAAATTTAGATAAAATTAAAATATATCTTACTGTTTTAATATTTTATTTTTATATTTTAATTTATTGAGTAGGTATAGAGAATATCATTTTCGCCTTATCCTATTGTCACGTTTCTTCACAATCAGTAATTATAAATTTTTTTAAAATAGTTACATAATTGGATAAGATTAAAATATCTTTTAATTATTTTAATTTTATTTTTATTTAATATTTCTATAAATTAAAAAATACTTAATTTATTGACATGTCTTTATTTTATCATATTACTGTATAAATTAAAAAATACTTAATTTATTGGCATGTCTTTATTTTAGTTATGTAAATCATATTACTATATATAAATATTTTATCTTATCTGGATTTTTTTTAACATACTAAATTTAACTTCATGAATGACTATTCCTATTTTATAGATATCATATTAATATATACAAAATTTGCATCATATTTACTTCTATCCATGATTTTGATTTTATTTGTTATGTTTTCGCTCGTCACAAAAAAAAAAAAAAAAAAAAAAAAGTAGTTAGACTTGAGTAAAAAATATATTTATCCCATAAAAAAATATTATTTAACAAAAAATAATTTTAATAAATTAAATATTTTATTATTTATTTACTTACAAAAACATGTTAAAACAACTAAATCACTAGTGCAGAAACACACAGATACTGTAATGTAGTAGTCTATATACTTAAACCGCTGTTGTTATTGCCACACTCATTGTTATTCACTAAACATGTTTTTCTGTTCTTTTTCAATCTAAATAAAAATCACTTTAGAAATATACTTTTTTAGATGCAATACTGTTTTAAATATTCTCAAACATTAAATATAGATGTCCCTTTTAAATATATTCAAACATTAATTTAGTGTGTTGTGAGAAATTAACACCTGCTGAACTCAACATCAGCTGATATCACTCCATTAGATAATATACAACAGAATACATGAAGAAATAAAAAAAGGAATTTGATATATACAGGGTAGAATATTTTGTCATTAATCAACTGAAATTATCTTAGATATATATTTAAAAATAATTGTAATGATATTCAATAAACTTATCAAACATAATAACTTATTATCTAATTTCAGTGTGAAAAACCATGATGGTAGTTTAAAAAAATGACCTTACACTAGTAAAAAATGTGAATGTCTTGAACTTAAACATGACTTCTACTTCTGAAAATTATCCATTTGCATGCTGCATGTGACAGGGTCAACGACCGAAACGAAATGTTAACTTGTTCTATTATTTTATTGTTCTTGTCTTAGTTTAAGACCTCTTGCTCTTTCGCGAATAGTCTAGTCGAAAAAGATGTCATGAATGAGACTGATGAATGATGATTAGTGTTTTGCATGTGAGCAACGAGTATGCTGCATTTGTCTCAAAAAGTCTGCACGGCAGAGGAATTAGGAAACCCCATCTCCATCCCTAAAATAGGGCCTGCAATGAAACCGTCTCCTTATCTATTGAATAAAAGTGTGCGTCAACGTTCCCCCATAATAAGATATGACAAGCACTTATGATTCATAGGCTCAGGAAAAGACTTGCAGGGAAATATCAGAGTGCACACGTGGAATTCGTTAAGAGAACGAGTGAATGAAGCAGCTTAAAGAGTTAACATTCATTGGGGACCAACACTTCGTTTCTTATGTTAACACCAAATTAAGTTACTAACAAAGCAAAGATGCGCCACGGAGAGAGAGACAATTTGGCTGTTTGGCTGTAATTCGTTTTTTTAAAAGAAAAAATACATTATCTTGGTAATGATACCCAAGTAATACTATGGTAAATGTAACACCTTTAATTCTGCAATGAAGCAACCGGTCTGCCTTCAAGTTCTTGGCTTTTCAGATCTTTCATGTACTCTGTTCTTAACAAATTAGAAGAAAATCATCAATTGGACCATGTGAAGCCTTCAAATTGATGGTGCAAATTGTGTGAATTAGAAATCAGCCATTAGATACTTCAACATTAGGAGTTGAGTCTCTTAAGCTCTCCCCTTGTTTGATACGTCAAAGGTGAAATTTCAGTTCAGATGATCAATATTAGGTGTTGCACATGAAACTCAGGTATATATAGAGCTTCATGGCAAAACACAAGGCACTTGTTGGCCACATAGATTCAATATAATTCAATATCAATACCACGGACCACCTTGAGCAGCAGCCACTTTTCTTGCCATGTATTGAGGCTTTGGCTGCAGGCCACTTGAACCTTCAATCCCATCATCCTCTGCCCCCCTCTCATTTTTATAGCTAGGGTTTCTCCTAGGATATGAACAGCTCGTTGCTGCATACTGAGCTGAAACAGATGGATTCCTTACCACCCTCCGCTGTTCAGCCTCTGCTGTCACTGCTACCCCACAGTTGTTGTAACGCATTACTGAACCAATAACCTTTCCGGGCCTTGCAGCAACACCTACAGAGAGTGAGCCACAAATGTACACTGGATGAGAATAGTCTCATGGTAATTTAAATCTAAAGGTAATATTAGATGAGAATTAGTTGTAATGCTGTATCTATATGTAATGTAATACTACCATATTCTACAAGGCAGTCTTTCTTTTTTTTGGAAATAACTAAGTATTTATATTCTGCCAATCATCTTGTAATCTTAGTGGTTCAAAGAAAGATGAATTAAAATGAAACAAGCTTCACGAAGGAATAACAATTGTCAGATAATGCCAGGTATGTGTGCGCAAGTGCAATCAATAGGATGAAGGGAGCCAGAGAAGGGGCAAAATGCACATTAAAGCCGATTATCACACCTTGAATATTTTGAGGTGCTTGCAAAGGAAGCCGAGACATAGGGATAGCACTACTCCTATCTATGGGTTGTTTCTCAACTTCTTTGATGCTACATTTGGATAGATCATCAGCAACCTCGGATGTATTCTGTATTGAGTTATCCGAATACAACACACAAGGTCTGCATGTACACAATAAAATCAGTGAAGTTGGCAAGTCTAAAACAGATAAAAGGGTGTATTCTATATTGGAATTTGACAAGATAAAACTACAATAGCCAAAGAAGAAAACAACAATCCCCCAAAAAAGTGACTGAAAATTAGGGTACCTTGGTAAAGATGCATGCTGCCTCTCAGGTGGAGCAACGGTTCCACCTTTGCCATAATGTTCCTCAAGATATGCAAATTGTTTCTTGAAGTGGTCCACAGCACTATTCAAAATAGATTTTAGGAATAAATACATGGGGAGGGGGGGAACCAAAAGATAATCTACACATTACAGAAATGACACCAAATATGCTTGAAAATCCCAAATGTACAATTCCGTAGATAATGAAATTGAAGTTAAAATTACATCTCAACATATGAAGCAATCTATTTCAAAAGAAAAAAGGGGAAAAAAAAATTAGCAACACATACCAAACAGTAAATGTCTGTATATATAGTTATTTTCATATCTATGAACTTAATATGAAATTTAAAAACCAGGAGACTTTTAACTTTAAAATAAAAATAAATGGAGATTTTTTTTCTTCATATAAATTGGGGATAGTCATAGCATTTCCTTTTGTACCTTCTTCAATAAATTTGATTACTTTAGCCATAACTCTATATTCAGAACAATATAGAAGTTACATAAAACTAAACAAGGTACTGTAAATACAGACTCCTTAATGAGTAAAAATGAAAATTGAAAAACCAATAACTTTCCAAATTTATGAACTGCTAAGCAACAAAATCAGGTTAAAGCAACAAAATCAGGTGAAAGCAACAAAATCAGGTGAAAATAACACCCAAATTTATTGTTCATGAAGTGCTAAGAAGGTGCAAAACAAAAATTTGGCTAGAGGTTCAGACAATACCTTGGATACATGAAACCCGTTGGCTCTGCTCCCTCTAGAAATTCCTTCAACATCTTCGGATGGTACTCCAGAATCTCTCGGTATATAAGCTCTCTTACATCTTCCTTTGTTATCCGGCGTCTCTCAAATTCAAATTCCATCTTGGTAACTGGCTGAGCAGATGGTTCTCTTTCAACCTTGGCCAAGCCTTTAAAATATGGATCCGCTAGAGCCTAACATTATTATACACAAGATAACCTATTAGCTAGATATAACAGAGCAAGTGAACTACAGGTAGATAGACATCAAGATCTAACCTCTTCAGCAGTAGGCCGATCCTTAGGCTCAAATGCCAACATTTTTTCTAATAAACGAAGAGCAAGGGGGTCTGCATTAGGAAACTTCTGCGAGAAAGGAACTGGCTTCTTCTTACGCATGGTGCTCAAATATCTCCGAGCTTTCTCATTTCGTACCTATTAGTATAATACCAAGGTTGCATTGAGTAACATAAAACAAACAAAATTGCTAAAAAGGATGGGAAACTGAACAACAGACCCTAGCAATGGCATCAGGAGATGGAGTTCCAAGAAGATCAGTCATCAGGTCTAGTTGATGGACAACATTCTTCCCAGGGAAAAGAGGCTTTCCAGTCAAAAGTTCAGCAAAAATGCAGCCAATGCTCCATATGTCTATAGCTGGTGTATACTGAAAAACAAAAGTTTATGACCAAAATATGTTTACTAACTCCAGGTCAGATAATAAATAAGATACACAGTTTTGAGGTCTAAAAAGTGTCCTCAATGAGATAAGAACCTAACACAAGTAACAATAACCAAAGCTTTATCCCACTAAGCGAGGTCAGATAAGATAAAAACCTAACACAAATTTGATGAAAATACTATTCTTCTACACAAATACCCCTAATGAAATCAGAGCATAAGTGTAAAGAAGAACACCAATTGAGTTGACCATAAGACATCAAAACACCAAACCACATTTGATGAAAACTGCAACAATATCCAGAAGACAAATTGAGTATTTTTACTATACTTGTGCAAATGGCTACTCAGACATGGGGGATATTGGATAAAATTGACCAACAATCTTAAATGATAGTCTTAATATATATTTCACCTTGGAAAAAAAGGATCCACACAACTCAGGAGCCCTATACCACCTTGTTGCAACATAATCCTGCAAGCAAACAAATGGAATTAAGAGGTGATGAACTGAGGAGTGCTATGCTAAACTGAAGGTGATAGTTTGAGGGAAAAAGATTCATACTGTCCAGAAAATAGCAGTGGGAGTATCATTGAAAGCCACTCTGGCAAGACCAAAGTCACAAATCTTCAGTTTGCAGTCAGCATTTGCTAAAATGTTTTTTGGCTTTAGATCACGGTGAAAAACATTTGCTACAAGTTCATTAAAAGTTTGAAATCAGCCACAATGATAATATAATTTATGCGATAATATATATATATATATGCTACAACAAGCAATCTAAGAAAACTAACCTGTGTGTATATACTTCAAGCCTCGAAGAAGCTGATATAGGAAAAACTGGTAATGTTCTGGTGTTAGATCATCATTAGCTTTGATGACCTGATGTAAATCAGATTCCATCAATTCAAATACAACATATATATCTTTGAATTCCCTTCTAGAAGGAGGTAACAAAATATGTTTGATCTCTACGATATCTGGATGGCGTAAAAGTCTAAGAAGCTTAATCTCACGAAGAATGCGAGTGGCATCAGAAACATGTTCAAATATGTCATTGATTTTCTTTATTGCAACCTTTTCTCCAGTGTGTGTATCATATGCAGAGCATACAACACCATAGCTTCCTTTACCAATTACTTCCTCTATTCTATATCTGCTTCCTTCACCATATTCAGTAAAGAAGTCGACATCCACAGATGACTGCATAAACACAACAAAGCAAACTATTTTAGTGAAGATACTAAACAAACTCAAAGCCATACAGATGGTTTAAAATGATCCACAACATCAATATTTTAATGAAGGGAAACAGAATTACATTCCATATTTTTATACCAGTTGCAAAATTAGTGTCTGAACTCTGAAGTTTGCATCCAACAATGAAAAAGTCTGATAAAAGTAGCTAAAAAGATTTTAAAGATGAGTATAAAGCTAGTTAGTTTACAGTTACACATGGGATTTATATTACAAAAACCACGGAGTGTACATTAGACGACTCCTCTCTAAAATTCATGAAATAAACATAATATCTGGAGGTTTTAAATTCCACATGTGGAATTTACTAGGTATAATAACTAAAATTTAGAGGGATAAAACAGGTATTATGAAAGTATATGAGTAATTTTGTGATGTTAAGAACAACGAAACATTAAGAGGGATAGGTGGTGGCTAAAATAATCCATTGCAACAGTCTACAGATGCCATAGAAACCAAAATAGTTGACAACCAAACCTTAAATGGTGGAAAACTTTCTGCAGGATACCTCACAAACCAACACCAGCGATGTAGGCATATGGCAGATTAGTATAAAGATTAGCTAGAGACGTTTCTTCTAAACTAGAAACAGTTCTCATATCCACAAATAAACAAAAAAAAAAAAAAATAGTGTCAGGTAAGAATTAGAGCGCCAAACTAGGTTGTACAAAAAAAAAATTATCAATCATCAAGAATACAAACTCTATCCACATCCTATAGATGAAGAACTCACAACACAAAGAGCACCTCCTACCCTCAATACCCATCCAATTTCTCCCCGAATAATACAAATAAACAGCACAACACGGTCATACAAAATAAGCTAGATACATATACCTCTACATGTACATAAGTAAAGTAACTTAACCTTTTTTCTCTGATCAGGAAGCATCTCTGCGGCTAAGCATAAAACCCCTTCAACTGATTTAAGCCAATAGGTGCATCCGAATAACCCCTCACCGCAACTCAAACGCAGATCACCAAAAGTTTCACTTTCACTTCAAAATCCCAGAAAAAGGAAAGAGATAATCCCAGCACCACCAGAACGCCCCAGATCAAAAAGAGTGTTCAAAATGTAAAACAAGACAAATCAAATTAAAATGAAAAAGTAAAAAGAAAACTTTCAATTCAACTTCTACGGGAGCTCAACAAGAAAACAGAACCCGGAAAAGTTTGGTAGCAAACACGGCAAATCCAATTAAAAAGCATCGAAATCAATTAACAAGTACTAGAATACAACAGTATTAGAATAAAAAAAAAAAAAAGTAAACAAGAAACCCCTAAAGGAAAAAAAAAATAAAATAAAATGGAAGTGTCGAAATGTAGCTGAAAAGGTCAAGGTCACAGATCACATTAGAGTGTAAATTGTTATAGAGTGTTGAACTAAGAATCAGCGGAAAAAACTAATCTTGGAGGATCTGCTGCGGCGATAATCACTAACGCTGCTAAAGAAAACGAATAAATAGAGGCAGAGAACAAAGGGTGGAGCTTAGCAGAATAAGAATCTTGAAATTGGGGAATTGAAGAAGCAGATTGTGATGGAAAATGATAGTGAATAAAGGAAAATAAACTTCTGGATCTCACACAAACCGCGTACTTCGAGTTCAAGTTGAAGAAGATTGTGGTGCAGAGCTTTAAGAAAGTGTAAGGAGCTTAAAGAAGTGAATATGTTAGCGGAAAAACAAGCGATATAATAATAATAAATTTCGAAAATGAGAGTGATTTAAAGGAAGAGTATTATTGCAGAAAAGTATGAGTATGCCTTTGCCACTCAATTTTTCAATTTATTTTTATTTTTTAGTATCGTTCTTTTAATAAAAGAAGACGTAGGATAAGATATTATGTGGAAGGGGGCGTTTGGAGTTTGTGGCCTTTACAGAGTCAATAATTGTAGCTTAACTTCCTTTTGATCCATGGCAAAAAAAAATACCCCTTTGCTTTTATTATTTACTAGATTTATTTTAAATATTTTTTGTATCTATTATTTTTAAATTTAAAATTATATTAATTTATTTTCATCATTTTATATCTTATTGTTCCTAATTATTAATTATATATATTAAAATAAACAAATACTAAAAGACAATTTTGGTCTTAACTTTTTTGATTTCTTAATTTTGGTTTTCCAAAATTTTATTGTGGCATTTATTTTTTTTTTAAAGAAAATTTGGTCTTTCTACTTACAAAATTTTCTAACTTAACAGTGTTAATTCAAAAATATTGACTTGTTTTATTTCATATTAATGTTAAATTTCACGGTAAATATTTTTATATAAGAAAAAGAATTTTGTAAGGTTGGTATATAAGATTTTTTACACTAAGATTCAATCTCAAATTTTCATAGTAAATCGATTGACTTTACTAATTAATATTTTAAAAGTAAAAATTTATGATTGAAGGTAATGTAAAACTCTTTTACATTATTCATACACAGTAATTAAATTTTTCTTATATTGACATGCGCATTTAAATTAAGAATTTTATAAAAAAATAAAATATTCACAATAAAATTTAGAGGAAGCAAAATTAAAAATTAAAATAGTAAAAAAATCAAATTGTCTTTTAGCTTAAAAAATTATTATGCAAAAAATTGTATCAATGTTTTACACTTTTATTAAATTAAAAATTTTTTTATAATAAATTTATTAATTAATAATTTATAAGAGTTGTCATTAAATATTTAAAATTTGTTTATATAATTACATGTTAATTAAACTTATATTTATTTGTTTTAAGAAGAAGATAATAATATGTAGCTATTGATGGTTAACGTAAATGAAAAGAAAAAGAAAAAAAACTCTAGACAAATCATTATTAATTGCTTGATCTGTTGTCCAGTAAAAAGAAAGTGCAATGATGTAAAAGTAATATCTCAAAGTATATATACATACAACTATATTTATACAAATAAAGATTTCAATGGATATACACTTTCATGTAAGAAAATATTTAATTATAACTTTTTATTTATATTATTTTTATTTAAAATAATAATAAATAAAGTTAATAAATAAAAAGTTATGATTAAATTTTATTATAAAATTTTATTATATAATATATACTAATTAAACTTTAAAATTATTATTTATTGTTTTAGTTCTATATTTTTTTTAATATTCTTCACATTCACTTATGAAGACAATCTAACATAGAATCAGACTCTCTTAACATGTATTTCATATATTTTCTTATGTTTTTAATTACCAATTAAATTTAACTTTTAACTGTTTTAATTTATTATTTTTAATAATTGCAGTTCCATGTTAAGTTTTAATATATTTTTTTAAATATATTGAGAATTAAAAAAATAATATATCACATATAAATAATTTACTATAATCTATTGTATAATTTACGTATTTAAAAATATTTATTTAATTATTTATTATAAATTTTAGTTCCATGTTAAGTTTTAATTCTTTTTGTTTTATTTTAATAATTTTTACTTTTATTATCTCTTAATCTGTTATACTATTTATTGACAACTTAATTTTGAGACACGTTAACAAATACATTTTCTTTTTTATTTCTTTCTCCCTCTACATCTATATCTATATATATAATCAATATAAAGTAGTAGCATGTCGAATTGTGACAATTTGTAATTAATTTTCTAATGTTTAATTTGTCATTTGTTAATATTTTGTTCTTAGCTAAATTTTAATTTTCAAACTTGCCCCTCTAAATTTATTTCTGTCTATGTCTAGGTATGAATGCGTTTATTCATTATATTATAAATAAAATGAATTTCAAATATACTAAACTATCAAGTAAATTTAGTTTACTTAACACATAAAATTATGAAAATACTTTACGTCACTTTCAAATTGATTTTATACCTTACCATCAATTTATTTCATGTTAAAAATTATTATACTTTCATAAAAACAAAAAGTACTGCATAAAGTATAACAAAGCAAGCTATAAATACGATTGAATGTTCTGAGAAAAAGAATACCAACATTTTAGGAGTCTGACCAGTTGTTCAAATCAGTGTTTTCCTAGTAGCCTATTTTGTTAGTCAAAATTTGTTTACTCGATGCATAATAATTTTTTACTTGTTTTGAATATATTACTAAATAGGAAGGATTCTCTCTATTTCTTTTTTTATTTTTTATATTTTTTAAAAAATAATTAAATAAAGATATAAATTTTATAAGATGCGTATTTAAAAATTTAATGAAAAAATAAATAAAAAAATAAATGAAGAAGATTCTAACATTAATAAAACCAAGCATACAGTTACATAATTATTAATTAATAACGTAAATAGCATGTGGAATTACTGTGGTCAGTGTTATAGATAGACTAAATAAACTAATAAAGATATCCTTCCATCAAAACAAAAATTGGAAGAGACAAATAATAGGGACAAGGATACTGTTGAAGGCCACAAAATTTATATGGTAAGTATTTATCTATTTGATCGATATTTAGAAAAACAATGTTAAGATTTCTAAGTCCAAAAGGCATGTGCGTCACATGGGTTGAATAGTTCTCCAACAGCGAATCGGTGCTTTTAGGTATAAAATAATAATATGGGAGACTCACTTCTGCCAAACTTTATCTTTTAAACTCAGCTAAATGATATATTAAATCCAATTAATAAATAGAGTTAGAGTATATTATAATGATATCTATGCTGTTTTGTCGGACTGTATAAATCTTCATATTTTTCTATTTCAATATTAATATTTAATTATTTAAAAAATATTCCCTCATTGCATGTAGCATTATCTAACACTTTATTTTACGCTAACAATGCTCTTTCTACTCCCTCTCGTGGATTATAACTCACACCAAACAATAAGAGAATTAATGTTATTGATTTTATTTATATTTAAAAATACCATTAATTTTTCTTATTAATATATTATTATTAATGAAAAAGTATAAATGCTTAGGATATTTAATATGGTAAACAAGTTGAAACAAAAATTAAATATTAGATAAAACTAATGTTAATGATGTCAAATTGGAAAGAGTTTCGGTGTTCTTGTACTGTAAGTCATAGTTTTTGCCTTTTAATTATTTAGGGTTCCACAATGGTATTGATCCATCACAATTGAATATGTGGTTGACAGTGGTGTCAGTAGTGAAAAAGAGATTAACATCCTGGGAAAGTAAATGTCTATCTTTTGCTTGTCGTCTGGTTCTACTTAAATTTGTATTGTTTGTATTGTCTATTTACTTCCTTTTCTTCTTTAAGACTTCCAAAGGTATTATTTATCATCTTCACTCTTTCTTTTGAATTTTTCTATTGGGTGGTTGTGAGGGTAGAAAGTAAGTCTCTTAGGTTTCTTGGGAGAGAGTGTGCAAAGAAGGGTGAGGGTGGCTTAGGGTTGAGAGATATTCATGTAGTAAACTTAGCATTATTGGAGAAATGAAAATGATGAGTGAGAGTCAAACTAAATAGTTTGTAGGTTAGCCTACCAAAGCCAAATATGCACAACTTGATGGGAATTGGGTGAAGAGGGGTAAGGATGGCAAAAAAATCTACATCTGCGGATACTCGTGGATAAAATCCACAAAAATATCTGCTCAGATAGTATAAATAGATACCCGTCACCCGCAGGTACGAGTTATTTTCTACCCGTTCCTAAACAGACACGAGTACCCGCTACCCGCTAAACTAAATAATATATATATATATAAGTTAAAAAATATAATATTTTTGAAAAATAAATCAAATTAAAATATTAATTATCAAAATTCATTGATATCAATCTTTTTTTTATGAAAAATTCATGGATAATAAAATTATTTATTATAAAAATGCCGATAATATAAAATAAAAATTTTATTTGTATTAAATATTTTCTTATAATATATTATATTAATCTACCTTTAGAACTAATTAATCTTGTAGAAACTAGTATAATTTTATTTCTAGATTTTCCAAAAATAAATTATTTATTTGATAAAACTTCTTATAAAAATATTTAATTTTAAAAAAAAGTATTTTTTTAAAAAATATCCATGGTTACCCATGGATACCGCATGTATTAAAAAAACCCACAGATATTTCTATAACGAGTACCCGACAGGTTTTTAGCAGGTAACGGGTGACGAGTTTTTGTAGCATGTCGAGTGGCGGGTAACCACTACTAGTACCTGCCCTGACCCGTTGTCATTCCTAGAAAGGGGTGGTCAATGCTCGAGGTGGTGGCGAGATCTAAATTCTACTAAGAAATGTGGGTAGAGGCTAGAGGACTAGTGGTCAAGAAAGGTTAGATATGGTATAGGGGATGGAAAGGAAGTGTTATTTTGGAAGGATATGTGGTTAGGCGATAAGAGTTTATGTGATACCTATTAGTGGTTGTTTAGCCTGACAAATTTGAGAGTTGTTGTTGGGTCCAAATCGAGAGGGTTAAACAACGATGAGATGTATAACCATAGGACACGAGCCCATATATAAGAGAACATGACACCACCTTCAACCCAAAACCTTAAGGCTTTAGGTTATGGGTCACTCCAACAATCTCTTCCTCAAGTGTGAGTCCCTTCCACATTGTAAACTCCCCCTCGAGTGGGGGAAGCATACATTTAATGACGACCCCTTATTCACACTGCCCTTAAACACAAGGGGGACACGCCTCCTGAAACCCTTATCAGGAGGACTTTCGATGAAAGGGTGTGGGACTTCAACTCACACTTGCACCCCAACAATCTCTCCCTCAAATGTGAGTCCCTTCCACATTGTAAACTCCCCCTCGAGCGAGAGAAGCATACATTTAATGACGACCCCTTATTCACACCGCCCTTAAACACAAGGGGACACGCCTCCTGAAACCCTTATTAGGAGGACTTTCGATGAAAGGGATCCACCGTATCCACCGTCAACCTTAGCTTATCACAACCATCAGCTCTGATACCAGTTGTTGGAAACAAATCGAGGGGGTTAAACACCGGGGAGATGTATAACCATGGGACCCGAGCCCATATATAAGAGAACATGACACTACCTTCAACCCAAAACCTTAAGGCTTTAGGTTATGGGTCTTTCTCACTTATATATTATTCAACTTCCCAATTTCTTACCAATGTGGGACTTCAACTGACAACATGACACTTGCACTCCAACACTTGTAAAGGGAGGGTGAAAGTGGGTGTAGTGGTGCAAACTATTTGCTAGGGAGGAAGAAATGATAGGGGGTTTATCAGATAGGCTAAATGGAATTATGGTGCAAGATGGAGGTCTTGATAGGTGAGTGTGAGAAGTAAACAATTCTAGCCAATACTTGGTGGCCTTAGCCTACAAGCTGTTGAAGGACGGCTACTAATCACATCCTTTCTTCAAGGTGTTATGGGCAAAAGGAGTGTTTGCCAAGGTACAATTTCTAGTTTGACAGTTGGATGCGAATAATTACCTACTAGGTGCAACTTGCTGAGATGTAGCATCATATGTCAAGGGGAGGATTTATGTGGTTTCTGAAGTAGTATGGAAGAGACAAATCATCACATATTCTTTACTTGTCCCATTTCATCACGAGTATAGTATGCAATGCTTTGGTGGTGAGGGTTCTCTACGGTGTTTTCAACTATAATCAGACCTCATTACTATCAGACCTTACGCCTAATTGGTGGACTAACTAAGCACAAACATGTGTGGTCTATGATGTGGTTTACAGGGGTTTGTCAACTATGGAAGGCAAGAAATGTTGTGATCTTCAAAGCAGAAGTGGTGGATATTCAAGGCATAATTCAAGCTATACAATTGTATTCATGGAAGTGGTGTTGTAATTTTAAGTTAGTTTCACATTCTTATGTTGGGTGGGTATTAATGAATCCTTATGTTTGTATATCAGGAATGTTATTTGGATTATTTTGTATCCATAGATATTACTCTTAGATTGTTAATTTGAAGAAGGCATATCTTATGCTTTCATTTTATTATTTATAAAATGTTTTGACTTATAAAAAAATGTTAGACAACAATATGAAATGCCTTAAAAGAGAACCATCAATTTCAAAATGATGACTTATGCATTGTTAGTATAAAACATTTTACATTGATATTTAATCACAACCTTTTATGTACGGTTAGTTTGTTGACTTTATCAATTAATACTTTAAAAACATACAAATGAAAGGTTCTGATTGAGCGTCAGTGCAAAACTTTTTTACATTATCAGTACATAGAAATTAAACTCATATATATATATATATATATATATATATATATATACACACACATGACATATTAGGTGACAAAAAAAGTTATGGTAACTTGGTGAGAAATGAAAAAGCATAATAATAACCATGAGATTTCAATAAACACATCATATTGAATTGTTAATTAAACAAACTTATATGATTCTCTAATATAGAGACATTTCCCACAAATGCTTAACTTGCTGCTTTCTCTCGTCACCCATGCAAATTCCTCTGCAAGGTCTACATTGTCATCGCTACCGCCACCACTATCAATGGTGACAGTGGTGGTGATGGCAGTACCGACGATTGTGGTGACGACACCAATAGTAATGATAATAGTGGTGGTGGCAACCTTAAATCATAATTTTTATGGTTATTTATAAACTAACTCCCATTCTAATTGATATTATTTTTTAAAAAAATATTGA
Source organism: Psophocarpus tetragonolobus (assembly GCA_037954015.1). Classification (NCBI taxonomy): domain Eukaryota; kingdom Viridiplantae; phylum Streptophyta; class Magnoliopsida; order Fabales; family Fabaceae; genus Psophocarpus; species Psophocarpus tetragonolobus. The sequence continues at coordinate 99,175,286 of CM075688.1, forward strand.
ATTGTCTATACATTGACAAAAATGTACAAAGAATTCATTAGTCGTACATAGGTAAGAAATTTATGCTTATTCAATGTTAGGGATGACAACAGGACAAATCAAGTATAGATAGTAGTTACTCACAACTTGACCAAACAAAGAAAACCTACACCTACACCAGCTACTTGCTCAATTATCTATTGGGTACATATTTTAAAGATATTGTAAATTTTTTTATACTTGCGAATATTGATGGATACCTTTTAAAAAAATATTTTTTACATAAAACTTTATTGATCAAACAAATTCTTTATTTGTTGTAAACTCTAAAAATAAAATTATATTATTTTCTACAAGATCAATTTAATAAAAAAATATATTAATATATATACAAAATATTTAATACAAATAGACAATTTTTTTATATTACTAACATTTTTATAATAAACAATTCTATTAATTATGCACTTTTCATAAGAAATTTATAGTTGACTCATTTGACAATTAAGATTTATAGTTGACCTATTTTACAAAATTATTATCTTCATGAAATTAAATAAGTGTAGTATTTAAATTTATTGTATAGCAAATACTTGCATGTACGAGTTTTATGATACTTTTCATAAGAAAATATTGATAAGAATAAAATATGACAATCAAGATTTATTGACTCATTTTACAAAACTATTATCTTGATGAAATTAAATAAGTATAGTATTTGAATTTAGTAGATATCAAATACTAGTAAATAACAGATAAAAAAAAACACTTACATGTGAGTAATAAATATCCATTTGAATTATTTAAGTGAATATTTTCACATATTTTATTCAAATACACCTGTAAATTCACCTTTCATTCAGAGAAAAACGTATTCAACATAAAATGTTTATAATCATTTCTTTCTTTTTATTTCAAAACTATTTGTAACGTTTTACAAATTTCAAGTTTCATTAAATAATTTTCTCACATATATCTCTATATGTTAATCATTAAACATATCTCTATTTATATTTTATCTTTGCATCCTATCTCTATATGTTAATCATTAAACATATCTCTATTTATATTTTATCTTTGCATCCTACTAATATTATAAAAAAATTAATAAACAATAAATCACATTTATATTATTTTTTAATAAATACATTAATGTTTATACTCATTTTTATCATGGTGAATATAGTTTTGACAAAATATATGTTCCATAAAAAAATTATTATATGATGAGTATAAAATAATAAAAATTTATACTCATTTTATCCCATAACAAGTATCGTGACAGAAAAAAAGTTTGAAAAAAATAAGTGTTATTATTTTTAAAATTAAAAAGTGACATTATATTTTTAAAAACTCATTGCTGATCGGTGTCAAATAAAATTCTTAAAAATGAACAATGATATGATAATAACGACAAAATTGGTAAAATTGTTACAGTTTATACTATTCATTGTTTTTTTAACCTAGGATAAGGAAGAGTATATTGTTTGCAATCTCCAAAAACTAGTATGGTAACAATTGAAGGAGTTATTTCAACTTAATTATTTTAGTTTAATTAATGATATATCAACTTTGATAGGCAACGAAGAAGTCTTTCAATATGTTGATATCTATTAAATTATTATTATGAAAATGATTGTCATACTTATTGGATATTAATAGAGGTGTGGATTCTCTAACTGATATGCAAACTGATGTGTATACAAAATATGAAATAGGTTAATACAGGAGGTATTGTATAATTGAGTGGGAAGACAAGATTATTAACCAATATACATTTGAAACATTTTGTTCCAATCTTCTTAATATAAATATTTATTTTGCCTTAAGAAAAAAAACAAATGTTGGCCAGGAATAATTTTGTGATGATGAGAAAAAATTTAGGTGGGGACGAAATATGGGTTGCTTCTTACGCACTACCGTTGCAAGAGATCGATGCCAAATTGACATACACTAAGGTCAATGAATTAGAGGGATTCCACCACTGTACCATCAGGGCTACTCTTCCTAATTTATGTTTTTCTGTCAACACTTCGCTTCTAACAATTTGTTCTCTTCCAGAAATCATAAAAAGCTTGTTTAACTATCTAAACAGTAAACATAGCAACCTTTCTGTTCTTATTTATGAGATTAAATGCAAAAAAAAAAAAAAGAACATTAAAATAACATTGCACTATCATATATTCAATGCAAAACAAAGAGACACATGAAAGAAGTTCATTAAACGGTGATACTTGTCCAAAACTTGACCCAAATTAAAAGTCAATCATATATTTAATGTAACAGCGGTTCCTTTGACAACGATAAACGTTTGTATTTCGGCTTTGTTTCAACGTCATCTTATCTCTTTTAAGTTCAACTATTTTGGAAAATAGTAGTGTGGTTTGGTAGGAAACACATAAAGAACAAGAATTCAAATAACAAGTAACTTGTAGATTTAAATTCTCCAGATATGTTTGGATAAAATATTTTTAGAATCACTAAGAAAAGATCAAAATTACTAATTTTAGATTATGTCTTGCTTAGTGGAGACATGAAAACATGTAATATATGCTTGGTTTTTTATATGGTTGTTGGAATTTAGTAATTTTTTGGAAAACAAGAAATACTTCAATTTTCAATAATGGGTCACCTGATATTTAGATTTTAATTCTTGCTACATAATTGGGTTCTTAAAAATGGTATTCGTAGCAAAATTAACCACACATTTACATGAAAATAATGAATTTTTTCGGGTGCAGAGGTGTAGTCAATTGGATTTTATTACAGTCTGCACCTATAGGTATTTAGGATCACTATTTTGGTTATGTTTTCCTTTGTAATAATCAAAAGGCACATCTTGTGCTTTTTATTATTTTTAATAATATCTTATTAATTTATAAAAAAAAACTAACTTTAAATTGTTATGTTTACTAAAATTATGAGCTAGCTCAGACTTATAAGTTAATTGAAAAGGTAAAAGTTTATAAACTAATTAAAGTTTTTTATAAAATTAACTTATAGATGTAAAACTATATAAAAGAATATAATTGATTATTTAATTAAAAAAATCTCAAGTAAATTAATAAAAATAAAAATAAGAAAGAAAAAAGTTAATAGTTTATAGGCTAACTTATTTTTATACACTCTTAAAAAAACCTTATTTTTATAATCTACATGAAGTAGCTTATAAAAATAAGATACAAGTTACTAAAATAAGTTTATGTACCAGACAAATTTATTTCTATTAAAGTAGCTTAAAAGTTAGTTAAAAAAGTTTCATTATAAGCTACTAGCATGCCTTTACCAAATATATACTCTATGACATGCATAATTTTTATTATTATTATTAATATAGAAGGTTAGTTATTCATGTGTTAGTTTGGTTAGTAGAGAGATTTGAACTCACAATCTATCTCTCCCCTTTTCCCCCTCATGTGAACTTTTTCAACTAGACCAACCTTATAACTTCCTAAGTCACACATAAGTTAATTAATAAAAGTTCTCTTGCATAGAGATTTTACAAATTACCTTATACTATAAGTTAATTTTAGGTTTAAATGAAATTTTGGCCTTCTATTTTTCAAATCTACAATTTGGATCCGTTTATTCTAAAACAGAGACATGTAGTCATTTAATTTTTTAAAATTCATAATTTGGTTTTGTTAGAAAAATAGTGTTGATTTTTAAAAAAAAAACTAAAATAATTTTTATTCATTTTGTTTGACATAAATTAGAAGTAATAATGTTTTCACTCAATATCCATAATAGAATGATAAAAGTCCCTCCAAATGAAGAATTCACCACAATTAATAGTTGTTTGTTAGTCAAAACAGTTATGTGTAGGGGTTTGCCTCCCTTGTGTTTATTTTGGATTACTGCATTTGCTTCTAAAAAAGTTTTGTGTACATCTCTTCGTCGGTCTTCCTATGTCTACTCTAGGTTACTCCACCTGTCCCTCCTTGTGTTTGCTTTGGGGTGTGGCATCTCCCTTTCATATAGAGTTTTTGTTTGTCTCCCCTACATCTTCTCTAGGGTGTGTCTCCCTCTTTGTGCATACTCTTAGGGTACTACTTCTGACTCCTTTACATCTATTTTGCAGTATTATGTCTATCTCCTTGATATTGTCTAGGGTACTACAATTGTCTCACGTGCATATGTTCTAGAGTATTGTATCTACCTCCCAAGTGTTGATTGTTGAAAAATTATTTTGATATGGCCAAAATTTAGTGACGTAAAATGAAATAATTTATTTAATTCAGTTAAAAAAAATTGATATCAATAAATGTTTGACTAAATTACCACCAATGTCCCCCTATTTAGGGGTAGCTCACTTTGTGCCTCCCAATTTTTTTTTGACACCTTTTATCCTCAAACTTTCTCAAAAGTTTAATTTTTGCCCTCCTGTCAAATTTAGGTCATTGACTGACGTTGACTTGCATAATTGAGTGATGGTCTTGGATGAAGAAGAGCTAAAGTCAATCCACTAGACCAAAGGTCAAAGTTTGTTTTATCTTGGAATTCCAATGTATTTAAAATAGCAACGTTAATTTTAAAAGCATAGAAAAGTTGAGCAAGGTTGGAATCAAACCTAAGTCCAAAAGTTTAAATGCTAGAGTCATACCACTGGACCAAAAGTGAATATTAGTTTTCTTGTGAGACTCAAATTTAATTAAACTAATCATGTGGTAACATTAATTTTATATTAAAATTGGACAAAGTAACATTTGAATTTAGAACCTGTGAGAGTTTTAAGATGATACCACTAGATAGTAAGCCAACTTTGATTTTATTATCTCTTTTCCTTTGTTTTGTTTTACTATTCTTAGTTATTTATGTTGTAAATTTTTTAAATAAAGAAACTTTTTTAAATTCTAAAAACTAAGCTTGATTTTATGTTAAATCTATTTGAATAAGTTTATTTTTTTAATTTTTAATTTTATATTTAAGTTTTAGTTGTTACTTTAATTTATGATTTTTAACTTCTAATTTAAATTTTAATTTCTATCTTTTATTTTTAATTATATTTTATATTTTATTTGTATATTTTAATATTAAATCTATTGTAGGTCATTTTATGTTATATATTTTATTTGTGATTTTGAAACTAAAATTAAGAATTAAAAGTGGAAATTAAAATTTCAGGGTTAACAACTAAAACTAAAATTTACTTATATTAACAACAATATAAAATTTAAAATATAATTAAAAATAAAGACATAAATTAAAATTAAGAATTCAAATTTAAAATTAAAATTTCTACATTTTAAAAATTTAAAAAATTGTAAATTTTAATATATTTTTAAAATTAATCTTGTCATGATTAGTTTAATTAAATTTAAATATCAAAAGAAAATTAATATTGACTTTCAATCTAGTGTATGACTCTAACATTTAAACTTTTGGACTTAGGTTCGATTTCAGTCTTACCCAAGTTTTATATACTTTTAAAATTAACGTTGCTATTGATTAGTTTAAATACATTAAAATTTTAAGATAAGATAGACTTTGACCTTTGGTGTAGTGGATAACGATGTCACATCACTCAGTTATGTAAGTCAATGTCAGTCAATGGCCTAAATTTGATGAAAGGGTAAAAATTAAACTTTTGAAAAAGTTTGAGGACAAAAGGTAAAAATTAAATTTTTGAAAAAATTTGAGGACAAAAGGTGCCCAAAAAAGATTGGGGGTACAAAGTGAACTACCCCTAAATAGGGGGGGCACCGGTGGTAATTTAACCTAAATGTTTTTAACTTGCGAAAAGGATAAAAATTACAAAATTTATAAAATTGGGGACTAATTAAATGTCTTATTTTGAAATGAAAAACTAAAAATAAATATTTTATAAATTGAGAAACTAGATGACTCTATTCTAAAATAAATAAGCAAAATTTTAATTTTTTTTATAAGTGATGAGCAAAATTGTATTAAGTGTTAATTAATTTTAACTTTTAAAAAAAAACTCATTTTTATTTTATTTTATTATTCTAAAAATACTTGTAGATAAGGTTATTCAATACTTCGTTATTCAAACATACACTAACCTAACATATGCCAATACTTTGGTTTTTTTTAAAGGTGAACTAACATAAATAAAACAAATTATGATTTATCTGGAAAACTGTTGAAAATGTTTGAAAAACCGTTTAAATCCTATTTAATGATATTTTTTCACTTTCCAATGTCAGAAAACAGAAGCAAGTATAAAGAATTGAATCAACATATATTAAGAGTTGGTTTAACAATAGTTTATTTTAGTATTTAAAAATTAAAAAATTAGTTTGTTTAATATTTAAAAAAAAAATTAAAAATAGTTTTAGTTTTTAATTTTTAAAAACTGAAAAAGGGAAATAGCTTAAATTGGAGAGATCCAATTTATCCAAGAGTAAGTATAAAAGATTCACTCTTTATCTTCACTCTTCATTTCCTTAAAGTTTAATGATTAAGATTAATGACTCGTTAGAATCATTAGATTGCAGAAAGTAGTTTATTTTTCAATTTTGTGTTTTTATTTTGAAAACTCAAAATACAAAGATAATATGATGTTTGATTTTCATTAATCACATATGAACAAGTTTTTCAATTTCACATCTAAAATCAGTTTCAAACTAATACTTACTAAACACATTTTTTCTCTCTTCTTCCTTAAAATAACTTTTGAAAACTACTTTTAAAACTCTTTTTTAAAAACTAAAAAACCAAAGTTTAAATAAAAATAAAAATTTGAAAAACAAAGTTTATGTTCGAAGTATTCAAATCCCAAAAACGGTGGACTACGAAAACTATATGAAAAACTCTTTATAAGAATAAGAAATATTTGACTCCCTACAAAATTTCATCGTTGTTCATTTCCATTTACAGAAAAAAAGGACTAGGTCTCTCGTGTAGTAATGTATCTTATTTTGGTTGGTCAAAGTATTAATTTTTTTCAAATTTGCCAATTAGATTTGTGTGTACAATATTAATAGAATATTGTGACCAAGTCCCCCACAATTGTATTTTTTAGTTCAAAAAAGATATATTCAATATATCATTTTCCCCTGTTGATTGATGATAACTCTCACGTGCTCCCAATCCTTTTTGGGCCAAATACTCAATATCCATGTCCCACGCACAAAGAAAACTATAATTATTATTAGTTCACAACTTGTTGGGTATATATACGTCAAACTTTTAATTAAGGCAAGAATGATAAAAGAAAAGGAAATGCTTTTTGAGTTGGATGTTGAAACTAGAAACATCAAAGTTCAGATGTTGTTTCATCTGTTTGTTTGCTTTGTTTTTATTATTCTTTTTTTTTTTAATTTTGTCCAAGCCAAACAAGAGGATAACTACACGTACGGTTTTGTATGAATCCTCGTAGACTCCATACGCATACTTTTGTGAATTGAGAATTACATTGTATGATCATAGTTTTAAAGATAATTTCATGAATTTAGTATTAAGATTAAAATGCCACTACTACAAAAATAAGATACAATATCAAAGTCTCAATATCATTTATGATCAAGAACTAATGTTAACAAAAATATGGTGACATTTTTGTAAATAAGTAGAGTTTGAAGAGCATCTATTCTTATAAAATTGATGTAAAGATGTGTACACTACTTTATCTCTTAGAAGTTGTATAACTTTATTTTTGTAATCTTGCTAATTCGGTGTATGCAAAATCAAGGGCAAGTCACATTGGTTACTTATTTAGCCTTTTCCCTCATATTCAACTCGCAATATTGTTCTCTCTATTTATTTTCTTTTAAGTTGAAGCCCTTCATTTCCCTTTTTATTAAAGCTCCTCCTCATCGTCAAAATTCTCACTTGCAACTCCACTAAACGCAACATTGCTATGATTTATTGTGCTTAGAGGGCGAGATTCACAATAACAAAGGTTAAAAGAGTTTTGAAGTGTAAAACCATAATTTCCACTTTATTTTCTCGCACTATTCACAATCTCAATTTCATGAATAATTTTATAGTGTATTCGACAATGAACTGCAATTGTGATCTTATTAAAATTCAAGTAACGAGACACATAATACAACTTTTGAAACTCCTCATTAGACGAACTAACTTCACTACTTTTCTTTGATGCACCTTACACATTCAACTAATGAAAATTAAGAGATATGACATCGTAGTAGAGTGGGATGGATTTGGAGAGGATCAGCATGGAGCAGCAGAAGGCAGTGAAAAGCAACCAGATCTTGAAGTGAATCAAACTTTGATCAGTTTGCTGTTATATATTGAACTATGGCGATATTATTTGATATTCTAACCAACAATTAAAATCTGAATTGATATTGAATGTATTTTAATTTCTAATGTTTGACATTCTCTCTATGTCCTCGTTTCATCGATCATTACCTCCTTCGTCAGAAGAAGAATGTAGCATAGTGAAAACGCATAAATGGAACGAGTGAAGAATAAGGAAAACAACAAAGGAAGACATGAATAAAACAACATTGTCTATTTTTATGGTTTTGAAGCAATCAAAATATTTGGGCCACAAATTTCTCCTAGTTCTCGAACTTTTTTTCCTTTTTGGCATTTGTTATGTCATCTCCCATTTTTATTTTGTCACCTCCATATTGAATTTCTAGGTTTTGCCTTTTGTTATTTGTACAAAATTATTCCATTTTTAGATAAAGTAATTTATAAGTCATGTTCACTATTATTAGTAGCTAGATATGGAACACACTAGGTATGTATTTTGGATCAGGTTATCCACAATTTATAAGAAAAAATTTGTACACTAGGTATAAACTTTGGATCATTTCCTGATTAAGTATCCAAAACACACTAGGTATAAACTTTAGATCAATTGATCTAGATTGTACAAAGATATTCCTCTGAATCAAATGATCCAGAATTTATGATCATAACTCTATACAACTTAATCCAAAACATATTAACGATATATTCTGGATCAATTAGTCAACATGTAGAGAAAATATTAGTCCATTTTCGAATCAGATGATCCAAAATATGCCCAAAAGAAATTAGACCAAAGATATTGTGTATATCTATGAAAGAGAAAGTGTGATGTATATGTTGCATATGAAATAATGAGTGTCTCTTTCATCCTTCTGTAAGGAAGAAAAATGAAAGTCCAAATAAAAATGAGTGCAGTGAATGTAAGGCGAGACAATAAGCTCATTTGCATTTTTGAAACATTGTTAAAATACTTATCTCATTAATCTACAAATTTTATTTTTGAATTTGTGTCATAAATTGTAAAACAAAATAAAAGTAATCTATAATTTATTTTTAAAAGTTAGATTAAATCTATGGCAAATTGATTTTTTAGATTAAAGCAAAATATATAGATGGCAAAATGACATTTATCGATTTGATTTTATTTAACTTTTTTTTTATATTATCTTTAATCTTTTCACTTTATTTTGTTTTTTAATTACCTAGATCTAATTAGGAGTTTACAATGGACCACATGAAAATAATTTTTATCTAGTTTCATTTTATGTACAACATGTTAATTATCTCATGTTAATTATCTAATGAGATAATTGATACTCTTTCTTTTATGCTTTAGTTGTCTTAATTTACAAAATATATTTGATTATTATATTTCACATATGTAATTAAAGCAAAATACATGTATATTTGTTGCACATGATCAACTGTTTGTCTTAAAAAGTAGTTTCTTGATTTTTTTGTCAATATCTTTAAAAAACACTTATGGTTTGTGTTATAAACTTTTACATTTTTTTATGAGTTTAACACATATACATTGATAGTACACAACTAATTTTAAAGTATTAATTACTAAAGTCATTAACCTTACCATATATAGATGATTGTGATTCAATGTCAGTGTAAAATATTTTACACTAAAAGTATTTAAGCGTTTTCCAACTTTTTTTATAGGCATAAAACTTTACATTATCTAGGGAGGGAAGAATAATCTCTCGACAATAAAAAACCAATTAATTGAAAAACCTTGCACTTTATTATACAGAGTAATTTTGATGTATGTTATTTATGAACAGGATTCAGGGTTTTTACTGGTCTTTTGAAAAGATTTTCAAAGAAATTTTAAGAAATAAAATTCAGCAATCTTCTTGTGTTTTCTTGTACATTTACATGATTAATAAAAATATGTAGATAATTTAATACAATGATAAACTATGATACATGAACTAAGTGCATTGGATTGGTATATATCTTCATAATTTGTAATAGTCCAACGTATTACTCAATTTATTTTGAAACTCTAGCTCCATCAAGTTAAAAAGTTGTAGAACACAATAGAATTTTTGTATGATATTCACCCAAAGCCCACATGAAAAAGATATTTCTATAGAGCTGGTAATACACTGTGCAATTTTGTTATAAGATAAAAAAACCTAACCAAGTTGCATTTATCTTCTTACATATACTTTTTTTCTTTTCTCATTTATGTACGTATTAACTTTGTTTCCAATCATTGTATGTTGTTTTCTTAATAAGTTGTATGTTGTTTTTGCATGCTAATAACTTTTATTTGAATAATTAGTATTATTGTCTATACTGGTTGATTAAATAAATCATAATTCCTAAAGAATGGAACAATACCTATTAGATCACTACTTGTTTGATGACTAATTCACTTTTTGAATTTGAATAATATATTTTGTAATTTTATAAGTACAGTAACCATTAGATAATGACTTAAGATATATAATAATAATTATATTATCAAATTTAAATGGATGAGATTTGAGAGATACTATGAGACCAATCAAAATCTTTTAATTTAAAATTGATGAGTAACTTTGTTGTGAGAATTAAGTCTCAATCTAAATATAAAGTTTAAGGGGAAAAAACCTATTTAATGTTTTTACTGTAGATACAATAATAAATAATCTTATTGGAATTAATATAACATAACATAAAGTGATCTATAATGTCTCACACACATTGCATATATATTATAACAATACCTGCCTAACATATATTAGACTTATTGGAACTCAAGCTATTTGTACAATATTTGATTGATTTCTTTCAAGAGGTGTATACATCTATATTTTACAATACTTGCCTATAAATTATATAAAACTAACATAAAGTGATTTATAATCTCTCACACACATGCACATATATGATAACAATATCTACCTAACATGAATTGGACTCATTGGAACCCAAACTATTTGTACAATATTTGATTGATTTCCTTCAAGAGAAACTTGTTAATAATATTACCTATGTAATATTGAAACTAAAGGACACTATAAAAATAATTAATCATTTAATTTTTCAAACCTTTCTTATAAATGAAAGATAGCTTTCTCCTCACGCACCATTCTCATTTTGTGTTGTGAGTAGAAATTCACAACTTTGCGAATGGAAGCACAATTCATGTAAGTCTTGCAAGCAACAACTAGACTTCTAAGTGCAAACCAAGAATCGTAAGTAAAGGAAACTCCCCAACTACTATATTAAGAACCATTGTAGTTAGAATCGCCTGCATCTCGATATGATACATGTGATTCGATACGAGTCGAAGGCCTGGTAATGCAAATTGGTGGTCGTATCATTCATGGGTAAGAATCAAGTCCATATACCCATCCCTAACCTAAGCATTAATTGAGGTATTCACACACTGAATACTACTAATATGTGTCTATTGGTATCTATCTAAGGATATGCTCACACTAGATACATGCCATGATCACATGAGTACATAATTTTATAAGTGAGTTGTTTTCGCGTGTTTCAAGAATATAGTTAAAAATAAACTTGTTATGTAAATTAAGTATTTGTGGTGGAGTTTGGTTTAACTTTTACCGTAAAAATACTTGAACCAAACAAAAAAATTAAATGCAGTTCAGATTGGTTCAATTTGAAAGTATTATAAAATTCGAACCAAATCAAACCTATCCTTAGTTGTTTGGTTTACTTCAGTTTTTGTATATGTGAAAATACGTTATTAAGTGTTATTTATTTTTTTTAATACTTCTAAGATACTTAAATAGTTTGTTTTAATTTGAGAATTATTTAAACATTTATTATTTACTAAAAACAAACTTACTCTAAAACTATCTAGAAAATAAAAATTTCATCACGTATCTAATTAGTCGAAATTACATAGTGTTAGTGACTATTATTTATTTATTGCATGATTATATTTATAATATGAATCATGTCATATCTTCTAAATTAGACATTATTTGGGAGAAAAAAAATAGGAGTTATGTATATTGCGATTTGATTCGGTTTGAGTTTGTTTTCAAATCTTAATCTCCAAACCAAATTGAACCGCACATTTAGAAATTTAATAAACCAAATAAACCTAAACAATTTTGATTTTTTTATCAGTTTCGATTTTTTGGATTGATTTTCAATTCTTAGTTTGAGTTGGTTCGATTTTGAACACTTTTATAAATTAAATGGGATTTTGTGATTTTTTCTTTTGCAGTATCTTGTCATGGCATGTCACATCCTAAATTTATATATACTATTTATACCATAAATTTTATTAATAATTATTTAAATTACTATTATCTATATTCTCAAATACGGAGATATAAAATTTCTATTACATTATACTCAATATTAAAGCATACATTACAACACTTTTAAAGTTCAATGCAATGGTGTATACAAACATAGCTCATGCAAAACAGTTACACTAGGTATTAGTCTTAATTAAAACTTAACTATTACAAAACTCATGCATAACATAACTCCAACCATAATAACTTAGTCATATTTAAAACATAGGTATTAGTTTCTGTCAATCCATAATTTAGCTTTCTCAGATGTCTAACTTATATACATATACCTGTTTTGCTACATAACTTAAACTATTTTTCTATACAAAACATAGTATCTTCGTTGTTGCCACTAATCCATCACCAATCCTGCTAATTTTGATCTCTACTACCATCTCACTAGTATCTGCTCCCTGCAAAGCATGGTCATCTCAATCATGCAGAATACCTATAAATGCAAGGGTAAACTCATAAACTATAAATCAACATAAACATAAAATAACATATAATTACATTTATATTCAATCTTAATTGCAATAATGATAACTCAACTAATCTATCACCCTTATGCTTTACCTGAATATGAGCACTCACAATCAATCAATCACACTTATGTTCCACCGAAACAGAAGCATTAACAATCAATCAATCACACTTATGTTCCACCTGAACATAAGTACTAACAACATTCCACTGACACTTTCTGGAAAACATTTATTTAGTAGGACACTCAGGTAGCTAAAGATCTCTCACAATCGGAATCTAGAGCCTAAGTGACCCTTCAGACAACCACTAAAGTCAATATCATATTCATCCAACATTGTTGCATAGAGTCTGTTTGACCCTTATGACACGTAACAGTTGTACAAACATATTTCTTAGGTACCTCTAATGCAAGACTATAAGTGTACTCTCCAACAACAAAGTACTTACATTGGAACTTCCAATGCAATACTACAAATATACTCCCCAGTAAAGAATAGAGAGTACTTACATTAACCTTATTGGTGTCACTAACTCACGGTTCAACACCCATATTATCACTATATGGGTCACATCCAAGGCTAAGTTACCACCTGTAACTACCCACATTCAACAGGTTCAACAACATCTCATCGTTATGCATTGCAACACAACTATGATCAACATCATATCAAGAACCAACATTAAATTCTCATAATATACAACAACATTTCAATTCATCTATTTCATCAAAATCAACATCATAATAACTATCTCTAAACATTTGCAAAGAGCAACATTTCAAACATCAATATTTTAAACACAACCAATTTCACAAAATTATAGTATTCAATTCAAAAGTTCAATAAATTATTTTCCAACAATTACATAACCTCTAAGACCATAATTCTTCAACAGATAATAGTACCATCAAAATTATCATTTTCACTACATAAACAACTTCTCACAATAATCAAATTCATACATTAATCACCTCAAACTATCAATTTTACATAACATCCAAATTCAGTTTAAAAGTTAAATCAATCACAACTTATTAATATTACCCTTAAATCACAATATTTCAAAGAGTAAAATTACAAATTATTAATTCCACCAAACATCTACATCTTAAAATATTCCAAATTAAAAATCAATCAATTCAATCACAACTCATTTCAAAAACAAAATTGAAATCCTCAATCACAGAAAACACCCAATTTTGCATAACAGTCAAATCATAACACAAAGCTCAGTTGCTGAAAATCAATTAACTTCTCAGCTATTAAATCATATTTTCTCAAATTAAAATCAAAGATTTAGCTTCCTTTAACTATTTATCCTTTTCTAAGCTAACTCAAGAGAAAATAGAGAAATCCACCTAAATAAATTTCACAAAAACCTGACAAAAATTTCAAATTAAACAAGAACCTTAGAAATCAAGATTTTCAAAGAAAATTCCTTTTAACAAGAAGAAAAGGATCGAAAATGATCGGAAAAAGGTTCTTTGACTCAAGATCCGACTTACCTGTAATAGAGATCACTCAGCAACAGGAGTTGTGTAAGAGACTGCGTCAAAATCCGTCAGCACGGTCACCATGCAAGTCTCCCTAGAGAAACAGTGGAGAGAAAATAGGGGGCATGGTGACGAAGAAGAAATTTTGAAAGAAGAAGAAAGGAGGAAAGAAAAAGGAAGTACGGGTGTATTCAGTAAGTTTTACTTTCTATTTGCACCCCTTACTTTTCCTTATTAAATAAATTTCAGAAATTAGCTAAACCTTTTTGAAACAAAGGAGTAATAATTATTTTCACTTCCCATCCTTCTACCATCAACCAAATATAACCATAAAGCATTAACATCAATAGTAAACCCACCACACCTCAATTTAATTAATAATTTAAGTAAAAACTAAATTTAATTTCCTTCACTATATTAAATTAAACATAACTAAATATTTAATTTTTCATAGTATTTATTTTCTTTTTACGTATAACCTATTAATTAAACTGATCCTTATATAACATGAGTCTTTAAAAAAAAGAAGAATATTTTTTTTAATAATGGCTAAAATAATTTATTTAGGCTTTTTTTGGCCAAAATAAAATGTACTCAGACACGAGGACACAACTTTAATTGATCTCAATTCTCTTCTGAAAATTTTCATTTGAAACAACAGTTATTATATATATATATATATATATATATATATATATATATATATATATATATATATATATATATCAGTTTTTGAGCTTAACCATAATAACCTTCCCAAATATATACAACGTGTGCTGCAGTGATTGTAAATAGATAGGAGTTCTGTCATATTTTATACATGACAAATAAATTTGTTTTCTTCTCACAAATATATTTCGTCAACAATATTTTTAATTTATTAGACAATTTTTACACCAAATGACCATTTAGATTTTTATTCTCACTACAAATTATAACTTTTTGATGTGAATAAGAGTTTTACATTTTTCTTTGAAAAAAAATATTTACATTTAATTTATAAATTACAAGTTTAATTTTTAAATTAATATCATTATATTTAAAATTTATTTTTTATTAAAAAATATTATAATTTTTTTCAATTATGAGAATTCCCGTTGGATAGGAAACACCAATGAAAATGGGTTTCGAATGGAAAGTGAAAATTGGAATAAAAAAATGTTATACAATTCTGTGTGGTGCCGTGCCGCCACGTTGCAATTGGAACACCGGAATAGAACAACTGGGATGAAACCCAAGAGGGAATAATGTCCTGGCAGATAGTTTATGGGTGGGAGAAGGATTAATTGTATCAGAGGCATATATATATATATATATATATGATGGCATGGAAAGTATGAAAAATTTTGTGTCGAGGATAAATGACTTCTGTATGGAGAAGAATTGTGATGGAAGATGATAAATGACTTCTGTATGGAGAAGAATTGTGATGGAAGATGGAGAGAAGGATAAAGTTGCATGAATAAGTGATGGATCAAATGTCTACAGGGATGGACTCGTGCTGCAAATGGAGGTAATTGCTCGGTACTGGCAGCTAGCATTGCAATTCCAATTAACATACAATCTTGCTGTGCTGGCATTGACCAAAGTCCTTGTCCTTGAGACGAACGTCTACGTGGATCAATCAATCAACGGCTTCGTGTGCTGGTTCGAAATGATTTTGGTACCAAATAGTACTTTTCTTTGCTATGGTATGAAACGTGAATGGACTATATATTTCATGCGATCCTGGATGAGGGAGTATTATACAGTATATCATCATCAGTTAGCGATGCTTCGGAAAAGAGTAAGTAGAGGCTTTTACACTTTGTGTCTTCAGGCTTTAATAAATTTGCATTATTTTTCTTCTCTTTATAGCTGTCAATCCGTTTCGATAGTCGAAACTGTGTTGGAGCTGGAAAAATAAGTTTTTTATTCAGACACTGTAGGAGAGTATCAGAGACATGCAGTGTATGTGGTCATTATAGCTAGCAATGACCATACAATACATATATAAAGCTTGAATTTTTTACCAAGTTTTGAAATGAAATAACAGTCAAACATGAAATAGAAAATCAAAATCTGAAATTACATGGTAGGAAGGGCTTAAAATTGAGAAGCAAGTTCAAGAGTGAGGTAAGAAAGAAGAAATTATTAGATAGGGTAGGATCAGAATTATTGGCATTCAACTAGCTAAATGTGAATTGAAGATTAGTTGAAAGTGTAATGACGTAAAAATTTGTGGGTAAGGAGAGAAAAGTGGTTATGATGAAGGAGGAAACCAGTCAGGAATGAGCTGTTTGCAGAGGACCATGTAGGTAGAATAAAGAACGCGATCTTTGGCACCAGTTCGATGCATTTTGGTGTGTTTGAGGAAATACTTGAGCTGTTTAAGCGTGCAGCAACCGAGCATTTGACCTAGAAACAAGAACAACCAATTAATGTGTTTTTTCTTGGTCCCGGCAAGCAAGGGTTGGACGCTGTTTTCTTGTCCACAATGGTCGCATTTGGGCAGCACAGGTTGCTTCCAAAGGTTGGGTGCCCTATCATGCATGGTCTCCTTTTGGGTCTGAATGAAGTTCAACAATTGGGCCAGCTTGCCCTCCAGATCAAGAACCATCTCGAACTTGTTCTTGCACCTCTTGCACTCCACGCTCCCACTGATGGCCACGATCTCGTTCTCCAAGAGGTACTTCCGGGTGTGCACCACGGCCCGCCGGTTCGTTGCCCATGGATACGGTGGAGGGATTGTTTCACTCTTCCCTCCTGACAGACCGCACCGCCTTGAAGAACGTGACACCGCCACGTTCACATGACCATCATCCATCTTGTTTTGGTTAGTACCCAACACTGGAGGGTTTCTTAGGGGAGACTGCCTCTTTCTCTTTCCACCAGAATTACATGCCAGGGAAAAAGTGAGCAAATCATCATTATCATTATCTCTTTCGTTCTGCATTTGTTTTCTTTCTCTCCACCTAAAACCAATCAAAACAAAACCAATACAGTCTTCTGATAATATTTATATATACAAACTGATATGATGCCAGTGACTTATCAGATTCATTTTTCATCCTTTTGCCACGCGCATTGGACGATGGTCAGTTACCTGGACACTCTCAACCCATGGCATCATGTTTAGACGGTAACAAATCAAATATTCTCTTTAAACTTTAACTGAAATATCTTTGGATCCAAAGAAACTACTGTGAAAAAAAAAAAAACAGAATAAATTATAACCTCTTTAATTATCTTTATTTCTAAAGTCATATGACTAAGCAGGAAAACTACCCGCATGTATAGTGCTGGTATTTTATTATTCTAACTTACAAGTGAGAGGTAGAGTTTTTTCCTGGTCTCTCTCCATTCTCCATTTGCTGCCTATAACTACTTTCCATAGACTCAGTCTATAGCTCTTCTTAACTCCTGTTTAATTCTTGGTTCGTCTAAAACTTATTATTACATGTAAGGGACATAAGGCACAACACTAAGTTGGTATACATATGGGTCAATTTGTTTGAACTTACTTCTTGAAAATTAAAAATATTTACTTTAATATATAAATAAATCATTTTTATTTTGTTTGTTTCACTTTTATTTAAAAAATATTTTTTTATTTAGTTTAACTAGGTAAAAAAAAGGCACTCCGTGCCGTGTAAAATTTAAGATTAATTATATTTATTTTTAAAAAATAGTAAAGTTTTTAAATAAAAACTAAATTTGGAAGTTATTTATGAAAGTTAAACAAAACAGTATGAGGATAAAAATGTTTAAATAAAAACGAGACTAAATTAAGTTATTCCTTTATTATAGATATAGATAGATATTCTTTTATTTATTTTAACTTGGGTAACAAATAAAAGACACTCCATGCCTGTGGAAAGTTTAAAATTAATTATATTCATTTTAAAAAAGACTATTTTTTTAAAAAAACTAAATACAAAAGATCTTTATAAAGAGTCAAACATTAAACAAAATAATATGAGAATAAAAATATCAAATAAAAAAACACTAAAGTAAATTATTTTTTTATAATAGTTATAGATATATTACTATACATGTGATTTTTTAAGAAATTTTTTTTAAACATTTAATAAAAATGTTGTTAAAAATTTTTTACAACATGTAAAAAATGTTATAAATTATGAATAAATGTAATATATTTTTTGTGATATTTTATTAAATATTATACAAATTTCATGCTAGTAGAATGGTAAACTAAAAATAATTATAAATATTAACTATATGTGTTGGGATCCAGAAAATTAAAATAATTAATATTTTTTATAGAAAGTTCTATTTGTTAAAATATCAATGACAAGGGAAATAGAGTAGACGGAATTCATCTCAACAGGATGATAGAGGAAGACATCAAGTCAAAGTGGCAACAACAGTTACAAAATAGGGTATCTCCAGAATATGAAATAGCTTAAACTATTAATATTCTATGTTGAAAGACAAGTGGTGAAAGAACTAAAATCGAAGGTTACGTACTCAAGACATGAAAATAGTGAGTTTTATTTGTTTCTATAATCACCTATGTTATTTTCTATTAGTTACAACATTCACAATTTAAAATACCTAAGACATTCGACACGAATCATTACAAATGGTGTGACGAAATTATTATTATATATCTAACCATAACTGACTGTGACAACTAATTATATAATTAGTTATAGATATATAATTAATTATATAACCAGTTATTATTAACAATAATTAGTTATATCATTAGTTATATATTTTAAATTAATAAATAATTTTATCCATAAAAAATAAATTTTAACTTTTAAAAATATTTTTAATTAAATATAACATAATTATTAATATATAAAATTGATTTGAAAATATCATAATTAAATATATAAATTAGATCCAATATATAATAAATATTATTATTAATTTGTGACAATTATATGGTTGAGTATACATTTTTTATCTTATTTATGAGCAATGGTTAATTTAAATACTTTTTAATTAACACAACGCCAGTTGACTGTGTGAATACTAAAAGAAAATATTTATTACTGCCAAAAGAATCATTAATTTATCAATAAAAAAAACATATTTAAGTCAATTTTTCACTTCTAAAACTATTTATATGTTCATGATTGATTATCTAATCAGATTTAGATATATAATGGATTGGATAACCATTTTTTTTATAATAACCACCTGATATATATATATATATATATATATATATATATATATATATTAATTATCGTTAAGATATTCATTTTTATTTATTCTATTTTTTTTTCCAAAATAGTGCAGGGATAAATTTGACATCTAATTTATAAATATATAATTTTATGATAAATAAAATGATTGATTAATAGTATTTTTCAGGTTAGTTTGACATCTAGTGAGTTAAAAGAGATTTTAATTTCAAGGATATTTTAAAAAAAAGAAAAATCATTCATTCAAAATTGAAGACGAAATATTATATGTTTTAATATTGACACATTAGATGTGTGATGAACATCTTGAGTTAGAATGTGACATTATGTGTCATGTAAATCTTAAACGTTTAGTAGTTAAGAATTTAAAATTTAATTAATATATATTTAATCATAATTCTTTATTTATTTATATGACTCTTAAATATGAATGAGTATTTTTTTTTTCTCAAGAATTTGCTGCAAGGCCCTTAGGCTTTTCTCCTAGTGATACCCCTTCCATTCTTTTTCCTCTTCATCAACCTATTTCTAATGTATACTAAACCTCTTTCATGGGTGGAACTTCAAAAATGATGTGCATTTATTCTAATGTATACTAAACCTAGTATCAAGAGTTTTTTTCCATTGTTAGGTTATATCTTTCTTACCTTGTCTAATTTTCTATTCGCCCATATTCTTCATCTACTATAAGTTATTCTTGCTTTCATATATCCTCCTTGTTCATTTAATTCTTATTGTTTTTTATTGGCTTGAGTTTTTTCTTTAGTAACTTCTAATTCATCACACTCATTTTCCTTTTCAATTCATGCTTTGATTCATTTTTATTACTTTCTTGAATCATATTTTGTGTGTGATTTTTTATATTCCCTTGGACCTTTTTATTTTGCTTATATTTTTATTATATTTTAATTGTGGCCTAATTTCTAACTATATTATGAACGCCGCAACCTAGTGGGCATAAACCACATCCATGTGGTCTGCACATTTGGATTGGAAAATTAAAAGAAAGTGTTTAGTTTCCACTTCCATGATTATTTTGAGTCATTTTTAATTCTTGATTTTTCTTAAAGTCATGTTTAGTTCCTTTTATGTTATCATCACATCTTTTGACAGCTTGCACGAGAGGTCTCAGGAAAAGGAAGAGCACGCATCTAAACATTTGTGTGAGAAATGGTGTATAAGTGAATTATTTGAATTTATTTAATAAATAATTTAATATGAATTATTTATTAAAATCTTATAGCTGTTATTAAGTTTTTTTATTTATAGTTGAAACCATTATAATTATATATATATATATATATATTTTGAATATAATTATCCCAAATATTTTATGAAAGTAATTGATTTCCAATAGAAAAATATATGAAAAATGTCTTATAGAAAATTTTAAAAAAATGGAAAAAGACAATAAAATTTTTGAAAAACATTTGTGTTAGTAATTTACTATAAATAAATAGGTGAAAAATATCCATCTTATTTTCGAATAATGTGATAATCTAGTTAGTATTTTATAGATCAAAATCAATCCAACATGTTTTCTCATATTTAATATTATTCAAATTTAATAAAAATATTTAGAAAATTTATTATAGATCAAAATCAATCCAACATGTTTTCTCATATTTAATATTATTCAAATTTAATAAAAATATTTAGAAAATTTATTATATGTTAATTATCTTACTTCTCCATAATAGTTAACTTTTAAAAATATGTTTTTTTTTTAAAAACATTTCTTATATAACCAACAAAAATAATGATTTTTTAAAGTGAATTAAATTAAACAAAAATAGTTATAAAAAGGATTTAATTCTAACAATATTTTTGTAGATAAATGAGAGTATTTCAAAATAATCATAAAATTTGTAAGTTTAAAAATAATTATGGTCAAATTAGATTTTATTAATAAAAAAAATGTAAATGGATGATTTTATTAACTAGACAAATGAGAGGCATAATTATCATACTGGTAAACTAATTATTTACCGATAAAAAAAATGCTAATGAATTAAGTATTGTTTACTTTTTGTTTGCAATGTATAAAAATTATTATATTAAAAAGTATATAATTTTTTGTGAACAAAATAATTATATTATTTGTTTGAAAAACCATAATTGATATCACCATATAAAAATGATAATCAAGGTGTGTAGATTGAGGATACTCCTTTATTCCAGTCTCGGACTATTTAAACCAACCAATTAAAAATTCTTAGATGTATTGGTACTAGCAATAGCAGGTGCATCAAGGATGCATTCATCATCAATTCTCTGTGAACAATGTATAAAAATAATTTTTATAAAAATTATTATATTAAAAAGTATATAATTTTTTGTGAACAAAATAATTATATTATTTGTTTGAAAAACCATAATTGATATCACCATATAAAAATGATAATCAAGGTGTGTAGATTCAGGATACTCCTTTATTCCAGTCTGGGACTATTTAAACCAACCAATTAAAAATTCTTAGATGTATTGGTACTAGCAATATCAAGTGCATCAAGGATGATTCATCAATTCTCCCGGGAAGACACCACACTAGCAAACATATTAATGATGAGGAACACATTTTTGCTATGCTAATAATAATTTACTTGCTCTGCTATTCTGCCCAAACCTAGCTGAGCAAGCGTAAAACAAAAAAATAGAGATTCAAAGATTAGGGCATACTGGATTTATTTATTGATTATTTACGATTACGAATATTTATTTCTTTTTAATAAACAGAAAACAGTAAGATAAGAATATTTTATTTCAACAAAGTACTCACAAGTTCTATAATTTTGAGTCTGCTAGTCCGATCATGATTTTCCTACCCCAGAAAGAAAAATCCTTCCCTTCAGTTCGGGTCACGAAGTACTGTAATCTTAAAAACTTTAGATACTAATATTACATTTCATTGCGCACGTTTCATTGTGCGCTTCCAGCAGCTTATTAAACTGGTGATAACTGATAAACACTAATTCAACCCCAAAGGGTACTGAACATTTATTCCGGTACTCTTTTACATTTTATTCTTTCATTCATCATATATTCTATCACACCTGATTTCAAACTTCACTTCACATGCTTGATAAACCAATTTAACATGTCTTGATGCGCCTCTTCTGCACTCTTAACAACTGCTTCATCATCATCCTTGTACCGGACTGTCCATCCATGAGTAACACGGGGGTATAGTTTCACAAAGCTCTCAAACTGATAGTTGATACCAATGCATAACACAATTTTGAGTCAATAATTCACCTACTGATACTTTTACTAGGGCAGTAACAAAATTTTTTTAATGTAATGACACTACTCATTTAGGAAATATGTGATTTATTTTAACTTAAAAGAATATTATAGCCCAAATGTTGAGAGGCGGGTAATCCATTTCAGCTGAATAATTTTATAATTTTCTAATTAAATCCTAATAGCTCTCGATGCCATTTTATTGTATATAACTCATCAAAGAGTTTGGAAGTTTTGTTCACAGGTTAAGTTTTGAGGAAACTATTTAGCAACTTCAACAAAGTGGGATTATTCCAGAATATCTCACCTCTGCTTTTACAGACAACATTTCTTCAACTTGCTTCAACCTTTCTGGTGGGAAATGATTGTCAATTTCGGCTCCCAGTATAGCAACAGGAATCCTGATCTCTGAAAAAAAAAAGAAACTAAATAAAGTTTGTAAACAATTTCTGTAATAATTTATTTATTTAACTAGAAAAATGAAAAGCTGGAGTTTACCATTAAGTTCATCATCTGTGATTGAACCCGGATGCAAAATAACTGCAGCTTGAATGTCAGTGGAAATCGCCAATTTCACAACCACAACCCCTGGAACAAAGCTAATAAGTTACAGGATTTGCTTATAAAAATAACTATTTAATTACAGATTTTTTTTTTTCATCTTGTGAACTGATATGATTAAGCTGACTAAGGAAAAAATGAGTTACCTCCCCAGCAAAAACCAGCAGCTCCTATGGATTTAACACCTTTACTCTTTAGAGCAGCAATTAGAGGTTTGGTGTCTTCACACGCCTTATCCTATAAAGAAAATATATCGCAGCATGTTTGCATAAACATATGGTTATGAGGAAAATATCCTATAAACAAAACCTCATATGGTACAAGAAGTGATCCGGGTGAATGGTATGACTTGAATTAGTAAATTAGATATAAGAAAAAAAAAAAATACAACTAAGAGCATTAAACTGTTACAAACCTTTCCATGAGCCTTTAGCCAAGAATCTAGATCAAAATGAGGATTGGCATGATCAACAATATAGTCACCATATAGAAGATCAGGAACAACAACCAAGAATCCAGTTGCTGCTACTTTGTCCGCGAGTTTCCTTTACAGTGAAAGAATGAAAGCTCAAGGTAATGAAGCATTGAAGTCTAACAAACAGTAGCTAACTTGGGAGGCCTAATCATTGTCACATAAAACTAAGTCTTTTCTTACAATAAGATATGGAGTAGTTTCAATTTCTGTTAATATTGTATTATTGTGAAAGCATGCAAGTTCAATGAGGAGATAATGGAACAAGGAACTCGATATTTATATTTATATTGCATACAAATGAACCATGGTAGTGAAAATTTCATTTACCTTAGCTTTGGTGCTTCATACCCTGAAATAATTTCAAAACAAGTTACAATTTGTCTCGTAAAGATCTTCAAAATGTGATGTTTTTCAATCAATCTTGAAAAATTTCTCCACTATGCTTATAAAAATCTATGTGGATATGCCTTTTTAAGATTTCAATATGCCAATTTGTTAAGAGTTTTCTATGATTTCAGGAAAAGCCCAGATAGTGTAGAGTTTGAGAGCAAAGATATAGTTGAACAATATAAGACCATAATAAAACTAGTAGAAATATAAGAAATTGGAGATGGTTTTGTTACCAAATACATCAGAAACTAGGATGAGTGCCAATTTGGAATTGGAAGAGCCAGTGACATAGGAGTTAAGTCCTCCAAGTTCTTGGACAGTTCCTGCTCCATGGATGTCCGAGTTAAGGTTAGGTGGATTCTCAAAACACTGAGGACTTGACATGGCTAGAATATGGTATTGTGAGTTGCCAGGTGCAACCAAGGATTGTTTGGAAGATACTGAAGCTGTCTTCTATGACTTTTTGCCTGAGTAAAAGACAGAAGAAAAGAAAAAGCGAGACTATAAATGTATAACGAATCTATGCAAATTGGAAATAGATGACTGAAAATGGCTTTACCAAAGATATTTATAAACGTTATAACAGCGTCACTGAATGTCACTGAATACGTCACACAGAGATTAATTATTTTTCCGTATGAGCTCTAATTCTAAAATAAGAAAAAAGAGTTGAATTAGACGGTTTTGACAAAATTACTATAAAAAGTTAGTTAAAATTTGAAAAGTTAACTTTATAACTATGTGATCTTCGAATTGTTACTAATAAACTAGTCAAACTACAATCATAAATTCCAATTTAATGATAATCAAAGACAATTTTCTTGAAACTACTTGAAGTATTAAATGACTCTAGATAAGTAATAAGTATTTTAATTTTGCTTAATTATTGTATATGGTTACAATTATCTACGTTCTCAATGTGTCTATGATATAGCACCTGGAGGACTATTAGCTAGTGTATATCATCTTATGAGAATAAAGTATGGTATCGATCAATCCGAAGAGGTATGCATAAAAATATTTGTTGAAAGAAAAAATCCCAAAATTCCTTTGATTTTTTGGGTTTGGAAAAGTGTAGACTTTCAAGAAAAGGAATCTTATGATATGTTGGGAATCTCTTATGATAATCATCATTATGGAGTGACTTTAGATGTATATTAAATGAGTTTAATTAGTATGCATTGTCAATTTAAAATTTTTTACACTATATTTTAGTCATAACCCTTAATTTATAGTAAATGTGTAGATTTTACCGATTGATACTTTTAAGTCATATAAATAAAAAAAGATCTGATTAAAGTGTGATATTCTTTTACCATGTCATGTATACAAATTAAACTCATATTAAATTTTTATAATATTTAAAAATAAGACAAAATGTTTTTGTTTTAAAAAAAAACTTTTATTATATTTTTATGCAGGTTGGACTGTGGGCCTCTGCAGGTTTTTGCGGAACAGTTGTGAACTTAAATATAATGAGCCCGTTTAGAATGCGAGTTTTGTTTCGTAAATGACAGGTTTTGTGAATTGTAGACTTCACAGGTCGAATTACTCGCTTTACTAGCAGCTAAAAATAGGAAATGTTTTGAGAAAACTACTTGGAATAACTTTTTTTGAAAAAGTTAGTAACTACTAAAAAAATAAATAGATTTTTGTTATTCAAACGAAACTGAAACCATTTTAGCTATCATTTTGACTAACTTTTTAGCTAGTTGAAAGGACAAATAAAACATATTATTAGTATGCAATGTTAGTACAAAAAATTTATACATTGACATTTATTTATGGTAAGTTGATTAATTTTACAAATTAATACTTTAAAAGAGGTGTGATTGTAATACTTTTTTGTAATGTTAGTATATACTAATAAATCTCATAAAAAAATGACAACTAAATTTCACACTTTTTTTAAGAGGTTATAAATTTCACACTTTTCACTTCAGGAATATGCATAGATGGAAAATTTTGAGAATGAAATTTATTCGTAATTTTGTTTAAAGAGAAAGCTCTAGTTGTACCATATTTTGCAACCATATTGATGCAGTTGTTTTTATATGTACAAATATACGTATTTTGATTCAGTGGCTTAAATATGAGAGTTAAAACTTAAAATAGATAATAATCACAGCACGTGGAAAGTTGCACAAAAGAAGATGGAAATTAATAAAATTAAATGATATCTGACAACTTTGGTTCCCGTAGTTTTATATCTATAAAAATGAGTAAGTTGATTCACAAATATTTTGCATGGCTGAATTTTGGTTCACACAATTGAAAAAAGAAAAAGACAAGCGACATATTTTTTTCTACACTCTTTTTAAATTTTAACACATGTTCCGACATGCTAACTATGCAAGCGTACTTCACTCTTGATGTGGTTCTCCAAGATCCAACATTGATGAAGGAATACCTACCTACAATCAACTTTGATCCTCAAGTGTATAGTGTTTGAAACTTTTGATTTCAATATATATAATATATATTCTGATTTACCTTAAAAAAAAAAAAAACTTTGATCCTCAAGTTAGACTCAGTATTAGGAAGAATAGCAAAATGTAAAATGATATACATACCTACTGAGTTGTACCTGCTATCCACCGCTTCACTTAGTGGAATCATGCCGGGTTCCGTTTATGGCGGGTTACTCTAATTATACATTCCATTCTATATCCTACAACACTCTTTTTATTATTTTTTTATATATTAAATATTAATATTGTTAATAATATTAATTTTTATTAATTGTGAGATAATCTTATCATATTTTCTTCGTATTCTACTTTATATCTAATATAATTTTTTATTATTGACACAATTGTACTGGGTGTTATTAATTTTAATGAATTGTCCTTTCAACCTAGGAAGGACAGTGAAATTTATTAAATTAATGATTTTTAATTAATTTTAAACAATCACTAATAAAATGCTAGTTTGAGAGAGTATATGAGCAATTTGTTTCACTGTTATCTAGTCATCCAATTTTTAACTATTTTGATTATGCGACAATCCAATTGACTAGTTTGTTTCAAGTTAGCGCTAATACCGTTTTTATTTTATTCTTTCTAACATATTTTATAATTTATTTAATATTAGAGTTTAATTAGTAATACGTGCAGTGTTTAAAAAATAATTTGATATTATTATTTAATTACAATATTTTATTTATAATAAATTTATTGATTTTACTATTATCTTTTAAAATTATAAAATAAAAAAGTATGATTAAATGTAAAGGTAAAACTAATTTGCGTATTAATTAAACTTTTAATATTAAATTATTTAATTTTGTTAAAAACTAAATAATATTTAATGTCACATATATTCATATGTGATACAACTTGTCTAGTTTGAAACAAATTAGCTACCGAAATTTATGACATCATCACGTATGCTAAAAAATTTAATGTTACATATTAAAACTGTTCTTTTCTTAAAAACAGGGTCTATAAAATCAAACAATTAAAATTATAAGAATCCAAATTATCCATTTTTAAAACTGAAAAAGGGAATGGACTAACCTTCTTTCATATATATATATATATATGATAAATTTATAGAATTTATCAAATTGTAATTAAATAATAATGTAAAACTATTTTGGATTAATAGTTTATGACATTTAATCTCTTTTAAAAAAATTGAATTACGAACACTAAATTAGAAGATCAAAAGTATAATCAGACTTTGAATAACATGACTCTTTTAATTATAAATTTTGTCAAGGAGATCTGGTCACGTTTTTGGTGAAATTTTTTCTTGCACCTTCATATTTTATTCCTGTTCTACAGCTTAAGAAAGTTTAATCCAAAACAAAAATAAGCCTCGAGTAAAGAAAGAATTCCACAGGGAGAAATTTCCTATTTCTGGACTACGATAACAAACTTCAGCACACCAGCAGGTAAACCCAACTCAACACTGCCTATTCAAAATGTTGCACCTAATTGTCCTTAGAAGAAAATTTCGGGTTTAATATTTTTCCTTCAGATTTTTCTTCATATTTAAATGCATTTTTAGTGAGAAAATAGACTTTTTTTTTTTTTAGTATATGAGATGAGCGGGTGTTTTGTCTCATTCATTTGTGTTTAATTTTCTGCCACTTTTTTTCTTTTATCCCATTTTAATTTCTTTTTGCACATTAATTAAAAAATACTTTTTATTCTTATCACTTTATAAAATTTAAGTTGTCTTTTTCTTCTTTTTTTTTTTTTTAGGGGCATGTTAGTTGTATCATCACATGACTTTTGAATTGACACTAGTTAACCAATCAAATTGTAATTTAATGATAGTTAAAGACTACCTTCTTGAGACGGCGTGAGGTGTAGAAGTGTCTCTTTAAAACCGCAATCCATGGATTGCACTTTAAAATTCCTATCTCATCACAAGGCACAAGCTTTTACAATGGCTAATGGAGAATTACGGTACCACCATAAAACCACAAACCGTGCTATGATTTATGGGATCAATAGCTGTTTCACACACCCAGTAAATAATAATTGTTACCATCTTATTATTTTTCCATTTTTACTTTGATTTAACAAAGTTTATTTCTATAGATGTATTATATTCCTCACATGCATATAGACTAAATAAAAATCACCAACATATATTTGTTTAAAAAAAAATTAATTAGTATACACTATAGTGTGTAAAGTACATCGGATCACAACCCTTCATTGATAAATTTATTAACTTTATCCATTAATACTTTAAAAGATATATAAACAAAGAATTATAGTTAAAAGTAGTGTAAAGTCCTTTTACATTTACACTATTTATATGTCTGTATATACTAATTAAATTCCTTAAAAAATGTATTTTTTATAAGCTAAAAAATATAATTGCATTAATTATAAATTATTTAATCTCCATTCTTATTGCAGGTCAAAATTAAAACAGCAATAACGGTTCATAATCAAATGTTTATTTTAATTTTTACGTACAATAATAATAACATGTTAATTGCATTAATTATAAATTATTTAATCAAAAGTTAATTGCATTATTTTTTTTATTCGCAATAATAATCAATAGTTAATTGCATTAATTATAAATTATTTAATCACCATTATTATTGTATGTAAAATTAAAACCGCAATCACGGATTATATAATCAAATGTTTATTTTTAAATAATAATAGCGATTTGACCAGATCTTATAAACCATTTAGGTATTGCATTAATTATAAAGTTAATTGCATTAAATATAAAGTTAATTTCAAGTGCTGCTGAGCAAGTTAATCATAAAAATATACTCATCTTAGTATTAGTATATTGTTCCAAAATAAATTAAGTAGATAATTATTCTGATAAAAAAGATTCATTTAGTGAATCATCTAATAATAAAAAGATAAACATATAAAAATAAACTATAGAGTAATTATTTTTTAAAAAAATTAATAATTTCTAAAAAAGTTTTATATATTTTTTATTCAAACAGAACTAAAATTATTTTAACTAAATATGAGAGTTGAAACTTGAAATAGATAATTATCACAGCACGTTGAAAGTTGCACAAAAGAAGATGGAAATTAATAAAATAAAATGACATCTGACAACTTTGGTTCCCGTAGTTTTATATCTATAAAAATGAATAAGTTGATTCACATAGTTTTTACATGGCTGAATTTTGGTCCCCACAATTGAAAAAAGAAAAAGACAAGCGACATATTTTTTTCTACACTCTTTTTAAATTTTAACACATGTTCCGACATGCAAACGTACTTCACTCTTGATGGGGTTCTCCAAGATCCAACATTGATGAAGGGGTACCTAGCTACAACACACTCAACTTTGATCCTCAAGTTAGACTCAGTATTAGGAAGAATAGCAAAATGTAAAATGATACACATACCTACTGAGTTGTACCTGCTATCCACCTCTTCACTTAGTGGAGCCATGCTGGGTTCCGTTTATGGCGGGTTACTCTAACTACACCTCCCAGGGTATATCCTTTTTTTGGTAGGCAAGAGAATAATATATTAAAGCACCATAGGTGCATAAAAGGGGACCTACAAATAGTATCAATTACAAGGAATAAAATAACCAAAATGACAAGCCAAACCAGAAAAGAAAACCCAGAACATAACATAATACAGCAGCAAGAGTTAGTACACTAGCCTATGCCAGTGACGGGGCACCCTTGTAGCACCAAAACCAGCAGCTATACCTCAGGATTAACAATCCACCTATTCCCAAAATCAATAACAGCATAGCAGCAACAGCAGGCATCATCACAGCAGAGCGAACTGTAACAGCAAAGGTACCATGATAAAACAGTATCCTATGCCAATATTAGCCTAGTAGCACCAATACCACAAACCAGGATTGCTTTCTCAACATATACCAGCAGTAGCATAACAAAATACAACAGCATAGGAATGAAGTGTGACAGGTAAAAGACTATTCAGCAGCAGTACACCAACATCCACCGGCCAAGGAAAACACAATGGCAACAGACCAATCAGTGCAGAATTCTACCACATTACGGGACACAGCAAGCAAGGTGATTGCCCCACTATGTTGTATCAGAGTAAAGACAGCAGCAGAGCCAATCCCTTATGCTGAATTCCACCACCTTACTAAATACCAAAATGCAGCATGCCAATCCGAGAATTCAGCAAACTAATCATGGCAGCATACCAGAGCGAAGACTTAGCAGTAACCCCGGCTCACCATGCATGATACCATATTGATGCAGAACCCTACGTCAGACCAATCAAGCTGAAGCAGGAATTCAGAGCAGAATAACCGATTTGAGAAATCAGTGTATGCTACAAAACAGTAAACAAAATTATGCAGCAGATATAGTAGCCAAAGCTGCACAGAATTGTCAGTATAGATGCACCAATCCCGACATATATTCTACAACACTTTTTATTATTTTTTTATAAGTTAAATATTAATGTTATTAATAATATTAATTTTTTTAACAATAAGAATAAAACTCAAGATTTTTTCTCCGCAACACTTCCTTAATAAAATATAAAATGAGTCACGTTATATTTCTAATGCTCTTTTTACTATTCACACAAATGTATTGGATATTATTACTTTTAATGAATTTTACTTTCAAGTTTCAATTTAGGAATGACAGTGAATTTATTAAATTAGTGATTTTTAATTAATTTTAAAAATCACAAAGAAAATGTTAGTTTGGGAGAGTATATGAGCAATTTGTTTCACTATTATCTTGTCATCCAATTTTTCATTATTTTGATTATGCGACAATTCAATTGACTAGTTTGTTTCAAGTTAGCACTAATACCTGTTTGATTTTATTCTTTTTAACATATTTTATAATTTATTTAATATTAAATTATTTAACTTTGTTAAAAACTAAATAATATTTAATGTCACACCTATGCGTATGTGATACAACTTGTCTAGTTTGAAACAAATTAGCTACCTAAATTTATGACATCATCATGTATGCTAAAAATTTTAATTTTACATATTAAAACTGTTCTTTTTTTAAAAACATGGTCTAAAATCAAACAATTAAAATCATAAGAATCTAAATATCCAATTTTAAAACTGAAAAAAGGAATGCATTAACATTCTTTCTCTCTCTCATATATATATATATATATATATATATATATATGATAAATTTAGAAAGTTTATCAATTGTGATTAAATAAGATGTAAGACTATTTTAGACTAATAGTTTATGACATTTAATCTCTTTTAAAAAAATTGAATTACGAGCAATAAAATTTCTCAAACACTAAACTAGAAAGAGCAAAATTATAATTAAACTTTAAAATATTTATTTATCATAAATTTAATTAAAAGATAATTATATATTCAAATATTTATTTTTTATAACTTTAATTATATGAAAGGTGAAATATAATTATAAACTTATTATTAAGTTAATTTACACATTTTTTTTAATTTGAAATTTGCACATTTTTAAGCAAACAAAACTTTGATGACACGTTTATTTTAATTATAAGTTTAGTTATAATAAATAAACAGGAGTTAGCTAATAATGTATGACATTTAATTTCTTTTAAAAAATTTACTTTCGAACACTAAATTAGAAGATCAAAAGTATAAACTTTAAACAACATGGCTCTTTTAGTTATAAATTTTCTCAAGAAATCTTATCATATCTTTGGTGAAAATTTTTCTTTCACCTTCATATTATTTCTAAACTTTCATTTTACATCTTAAGAAAGTTGATTCCAAAACAAAAATAAATGTCGATACAGATAATGTTATTAGATCGGCTCGGTTATTAAATATTAGTGTTACAGGACCAACTCGAAGATAAAAAATTAATTCTTATAACTCGGTTAATATTAAAAAAATATAAATTAATTTATATAATTTTATATTTAAAAATAATCTAACAATTAATGAAATAATCTTAATGGTCGTCAAATATATATATATATATATATATGTTTATTCAACGTATGCTAAAAACGTAAGTTAGTTTAATGGTAAGCTAAAGTCCTGGATCCAAGTCCGGCCTCTAATTAATTTTGAGAAAAAGGACCCTAATATTATTATTATTACACATATTGGAAGGAGTCACAATCCGCTGCCGGAGCAGTCTTGAAATAAGAAAAAGTCTGAAGCGTGAAAAGCATTTGCATTCCAGATCTGATTCCAAATAACTCGTCGGTTTATATGGCTCTTATTACATGTCCCGTCCATTGTTAACTTCAGATCGAATAGACAAATTCCCTATTTCTGGCCTCTAATACTTTTTTACTCCTTAAATTCCTTCAGATTCTTTTTCATATTTAAATACATTTTTAGTGAGAAAATATACTGTTTTAGTATCTGAGATGAGTGGGTGTTTTGTCTTATTCATTTGTGTTTAATTTTCTACCACTTTTTCTTTTTCACCCCATTTTACTTTTTGCACATTAATTGAAAAATACTCTTTATCTTTCTCACTTTACAAAGTTAAGGTTGTCTTTTTCTCTTCTTTTTTTTCTATTGCACTATCGTCAAATACTTCTATGAACTTTCATTTTAAACATTTTTCTATAATATGTTGTACACACAGTGGTATGTGTTATTTTTTTTATTTTTTTTAGAGAGGTTTTATGACGTTGTATTATAAACTTCTCATGTGAGCAATTAATCAGTGAAGTTTTTCATAGTTATAGATTTTATAATTTGAAAAGAAATTTTTTACTATATTTTAGATCATAAAATCCGTAACACATTGATTTCTTTTTTTCATAGTTGATAATCAAATTCATAATAGTAGATCTTATAATTCATAACACATTGGTTTAAAATACATTACGGATCACTTAATTTATAATTTTATAATTTCATAATTACTTACAAGTTATGTGATACTTAATGTATTATTACATAATAATTGTGAATCTTCTTATTTAAAACGTGAAAATCCTATAAGTGTGATAACTTCATTATTGGTTACAAAATTCGTAATATGGTTAAAATAGATTACAAATTACGAAATCCATATTACAATTAAAGAAATATATTGCAGATGCTAAAATCTATAATACAAGTAAAAAAATACATTGCAAATTAAGAAATCCATAATATAGAGTATTTTTGGGAATTTTTAAAAGATAAGAGGGTGCAAAAGAAAAATTAGGTTGCCAAAAGAAAAGGTATCCTTTCTTTTGATTTTAGGCCTTTTATGGCCTATTGTTGACATAAAAAAGAAAAGTAAGAAAATAGCATTCACTTCCCCGATATCCTGTTATACAAGTTCTTGACTGGGATGAATCAAATGTCATAATGGCAAACCAATCATAAATTTTAAAATCCTAAATTTACGGCTAAGTTAAATAGTCAGAGTGAACTTTTGTGACTCAAATAGAATTGCCATCCTCCAATAAAAAACATTTGTGGTATAGAAAAAAATCATAATTTTTAAAAATACAGAGATTACTTTATGAAGAAATAAAGTTATATATTTTATGTGAATATATTAAGATAAATTATAAGCAGAAGAAACAAATGGTTTGGGAGGAATTTCTGACTTGTGGAGTTGTGGTTAAAGACAACTCTCCAAATCACTTAATCTGTGGGAAATAATTGCAATTTCGACCCCACAATACATAACAGTTGTGGGTCTTACAATCTTACCTCTGAAGAAATACATAGTTTAAACGTCACTATGATATTGTTGCTTCTATTCGTATGTGAAGTGCAGTCCCTATCTCCGTGACAGCTTCATTCCTTAGAGCAACAACAATAAGTTTGGTGTCTTTAGATTCCTTATTTTTCTTTTACAGACAAATATTAATTGATAGGGAACCAATTTTGTTAACTTTA
Source organism: Psophocarpus tetragonolobus (assembly GCA_037954015.1). Lineage (NCBI taxonomy): Eukaryota > Viridiplantae > Streptophyta > Magnoliopsida > Fabales > Fabaceae > Psophocarpus > Psophocarpus tetragonolobus. The sequence goes on from CM075688.1 coordinate 99,209,828, forward strand.
ACTCACAATCTTTCCCATTATTTTTTTACTATGAGTTTTGTTACTGAAGTAAAGTAACCTTATAATTCCTTCGTATCCTTATCAAATAAGTTCAGCTACTTGTATTTGTAATTACTTCTTTAGCGATTTGGACTGCGTATTTCAAATGGGGACGAATAATTCACGAACGGGTAGACATGAATCCTACTCATTTTTGTTTTGCAAATTTCTAATGTTAATGTGGTAGAAGATTTCATCTATCAAAATATAGATCTAGAGTAAAAAAATCCTAACAAAACCAAAAGCACAGAGAAAGAAAATCCTATCAAAGTAAACTATATTATTTAGTTATGTTAATCGCCTACATGCTGTAGTATTAACAAATCTTTTGCTGGTACAAATATCTCTAGTGGACAGTTAATTAAGCATTCTTGACCTGTCCCAAAAATTTACGTGTATTTACTTCTAGAATCCCTACTTCTTTCATGCAATTTTCTGTTCTTGTTATTCTTATGAGGTTAACTAAAGTTAGTTGAGATTATATAGACTAAACAAGGTAGTTGACCTTGTAAGTCAACTCAATTATAGGGAATAGAGTAGAGTTGTGATTTGTGAAGTTTACATCACATGTAATAAGTGATTAATCAATTCTTTTATGAAGTTTGACCAATACTGTTTTAGAAAAGACGATCAGAATGTTTTTTTCATCTACAATTTATACATTTAGATGACATATCTTTATATCTTGTGTTTTCCTATCTATTATAACCTAACACACTAAAAGGTAATATTTAAACTTTTTTTAAAAATCCTACTTTCCTATTATTTGTTACTACTAAAACTTGCATTATGGAGGGTAAGACAAAGGTCTTCAAAATTCATTGCTTATGGAATATTTGTAGCTAACATACGTACCAATGGGGAAAAGGACGTTAATGTATGAAAATTTTTACTTAAATTGAAAATATTTGACATATTTCTTCCATAAAAAAATTATAGGATTATCCGAAAAATTCCGTATGTCCATGTCTCTCTTTGTTTAAAAATGGTAAAATATCTTTTAGATTTGTAAAAAAAATCTTGAAATATTAAATAAGTAAAAAAAATCATATTTATTTTGTCCTCTAATTTTAAAATACATTATTTTTTTGCTTATAGTATTTTAGATAGTGCTTTATAAAAAAGATAAAAAATTATTTAGATAGCAATTCAAAGACCCAAAGTGATATATATTTCAAAAATAGAAGTAACAAAATAATGCAAATAGTTTTTGGAAGATTTGTATAATATACTACTTCAAGTTTTGTTTTTCTAAAAAAAATCTAATTAAAAAAAGAAGTTGTTATTTTAAACACAATTTCGGTTAATTTTGTTTTCTAAATAAAATTTTACTTTAAATAATATATATAATTCATATTTAAAATATAATTTTATAATTTAAAAACAAATTATAAATATAATTTTTTTATATAAAATATCATTTATCTATATACTTTTAACAATACTGCTAACACTTGATAGGTTCTCCTCACAAACTCAATTATGGTACCTAAGCTACATCATTACACATTAAAATGAACCTTTAAGGCTTAAAAAAAAACTTTAAGTCTTTGACAAAAAACAAATCGCCCAAATTGGGCATCAACACTGTTTTTATCGTTATACTTGTCTGAACATGCTACGTCTACCATTCCTACTCAATGGACCCTACCATGTATCTTTAATCGGATGTTATATATATTTTTAAATTATAGTTCAATACTACGCATTTTTAAATGGTTGTCAATTTAATGGCCTAGCTGTTCTAACCTTCTTTATTATTGATTAACATTTATTAAAAACTATAAAATTACAGAAAAATTCATTTAATAAATAAAACTCACATAACCAATGATAAAGGTGAAGATTAGTGATTAGTGGCAGATGATTGACAATCGTTAGGATGGCAATTGATAGAATTTGGGTAGGGTATTATACTTGTCCTCATACTTACATTAAAAAAATCTACTCATACTTGGCCTTATACTTGCGCAGGTAACAACTTTGATCTTATCCCATACTCACTAAGTACCTATATACTTGTATCCCCATTTGCAACCTACAGTTTACTTAAGTATAGACACAATAAATCGATATCTTTTGCACATAAGTAAACATAATATGAAAAACAAGTGAGCATAACATAATACATAGAACAAATTATAAAATACTTCCTAAACTTTTATATGATTACACATAAATCTATTTATTTTACCATAACATTAAATAATGTCATAAGTTTATTAAGAATTATTTTATAAATAACTCAATTACTTGTAAAATTTGTTTTTATTTATTAAATTTTATCAAAATATATTATATGTCTCTTTTTATTCTATACTTGCATTACTTATCATAAATTATAATACAAATAATATTTTAGCAGTATTTTTTACTCAAAATTATAATTATGTAGTATTATATAAATAGTTATATTAAATAATGTTATATATATATAGTGCGTAGCAAGTACTGCAGTACCTCTGCATAATTCTTATGGGTACTGGACTCGCCCCATACCATACCCATTTTTATCGATAATTATCTGCTCCACATGTGGGTATTTTTGTAGGTACCCATCAATTTGACTTGTCTGTTTTTAAGTTTGACTTGTCAAACCGCAATTTCTACTTGCAATTATTTTGGTGTTACATCAGTTGTATGGTCATATTTTCGAGTTAGAATCAATTAATTAGTCAAACCGCAATCACGAATTGCAATTTAATGAAAGTGAAAGACAACATTTTCAAAACCACACCTTGTGCAGAAGTGGCCCCTTAAAACCGCAATCCGTAATTGCAATTTAAGGGTGTTGTCCCCTCATCGCCAATACAATTAACTTGTATCCAATAAAATAGTTTGGGATAAATAAACTACAGATATGCATTGTGATTTATGTAAAGAGATATGTTTTTCCTAAAAAACAGATGTGATAGAAACTTAGTGACATTATATCCAATGCAAGTAAAATTGTACTTGGCAACTCCCATTTATTACAAATTGCAGCTGCAACTTAAGATTTATGTGATTGTTAATGAAGGTAAAATTGTAGGCATAAATTGATTGCATGCAATTGACCAATTCTTATAGTTATTATGATTTTTTAGTTTGTTTACTTCTACTTATTTTATATATATAAAAAAAATCATATAGTGTTTTTAAAAGATTTTAATGTTAGTTTATAACTAAAAAATAAACAATAATAAAAAATAGTCAGATTTTTGTTTATTATGAACTTTGAATTATTTACCAAAATAAACACATGCAATAGTAGAGAGGGAAAACGGAAATAGTTTTCTATAATTATAAGACGAAATTAAATTTATAAAATAATAGCTTAAATAAATTTTTTGTCCCTAAATTTTCACAAAAAATTATTTTTGACTCTTGAAATTCAAAAATGTTTGTTTAGTCCCTGGTTCACTTTTAGTTTTTTTCCTCCAGTTAACATGTTAAAAAAATTGTTGACAGAAAACACGTTTTTGTACTTGTGCATTACTACTCTCCTCTTTAACATCCAACATAGTCAAATACGTTGAAACTTATAAACGGACAATGTTAATATTAAAAAAATTAATTTCAAAGACTAAAAAATTATTTTTGAATTTTAAGGACTAAAAATGATTTTGAACTTTAGGGATAAAAAATTATGTAAGCCTAAAATAATTCATTTTTTTGTGCTATAAAAAATTCATTCTTTTAAGGTGAAACCAATCTGTATAGCACAATCTAAACATAGAAACAAAAAAGTCTAGCATTGAAGATAAATCTTTTGATAGTCTATGCGAAGTTTGAGTAATCAATTGTAACTCAAATTACAAATTTTGAGTCACCTTTAGTCTATATCATCTATGCATGTTTGTTACAAAATTAAATAAAAGTAAACCATAGTTGACAAATGTGGTATTACTTGCATCGGAAACGTTGTCACGGAATTCCCATCACATCTGCCTTTTAAAAAGGAAAAAACTATCTCTGCACATAACTGCAGTTCGAATTTGCGGTTTATGTGTCCCAAGAATATTTTATTGGACATAAGTTAGGTGTACTAAGATGAGGAGACAACACTCTTAAATTGCAATCATGGATTGCAATTTTAAGGGTCATTTCTGCATCATGCGTGGTTCCAAGAAAGTTGTGTTTGACTTTCATTAAACTGCAATCTAATTGCGGTTTGACGAGTTGACTGATTTCAACTTAGAAGTCACATGTCATACAACTGACGTGACACTAAAGCTACAAGTTACAATTGCGGTTTGACCAAGTCAAACCTAAAACCAAACTCACCTTGGTAATTTTGTTTTTTAAACAAACCCATTTAGGTAATTATTTTTAAAAAAATGACACACTTAGGTAAATCACCCTCAATAATGTATCCATTTTTTAAGTTGTAACACATGAAATTGAAATGAATGAAACATAATGTTTGAGTGACTGCTTTGGGTAAACTCGTTATTCTCAAGATCATTTCTTTAACTCTCATGACTTTTCTTATCTTTTTCCATTGTTCTCATTCAAACTTAATGCTCGCATCATTTTTATATACTTTGGAGGAATACTAAACATTTCTCACATACTTCTATTAACTACCTATTGAGTCTAAAGACATTTGTGTCCTAAGACAGAGTACCCCTACTGCTCTCCTAAAGCTCTTACTTACCTATAACAATGGATGAGTACATAATACATATCTAACCTTTAACTTCTCCAACCTAGACTTCAGAGTCTTTTATCACAAAAAATAGCACTCCACATACTTATGCCTTCACTAAAAGTATTGGTTGACCTCACTAAACCCACCAAGAAATAAAACGTCACTTCATTTATACATTATCATAAAACAAATACGCATATGCATTGTTAATATAGTAACATAAACTCATACATAGAATTAACTACATTACTAATATAGTCCTAACATTAATGCTATGTTTAATCTTTAAGTGTACCACATGCTTAATATTTACTTTCTTTACATGTTTTATCCTACGACATATATTGAGCTTAATACTTTGAGAAACATCTTTCTTATCTTATGCCTTGACCTTATATTATTATCCTCTAGTCCAATGAGCTACATCATATTTTTGAAGGGTACGGAGTGACAAAAGGATCTCACCTACTTTCCAAGAAATATGTGTTTTTGCTATCTTTTGCATACTTGTCTTATAAAGGTTTTACTCCCTTCCCGTGATTCCATTGGGATCCCATTCTTTTAACCTTGTAATTTGTGAAGAAAAACAAAAATTTAAGAGGCCATTTAGTTTAAAAATTAAGTCTAATAAATCAATCGTAAGAGTTTTGAGTATTTTAGTCATTAAAATAAAGACGGGTACAAGACAAGATAAGTATCTATATCTTCATCTCTGATTTAACAAACAAGATATTTCTCATACCATTTTCCATGTTTAGTCAAACCAAGAATTCCTCTTCAACTTTGGTGTAAATTTGTGGATTACATGCAAATACAAATTTATTTGTCATCCTATCTAAGAAAACAGAGAAAAGGGGAAACAAGCAATAAAAACTCAACTAATTAAAGATAAGAGGAAGCACTTACCTAGGGGGTCTCAAATCCAAGCTCAAAACAAAGAGTCTTATGACTTTCAATCTCTTTTCCCTCTCGTATTCTTCTCTTGTTCTCTTCCTTCTCCCAAAATTTCCTTTTTTTCTCTTTCTCTTTCTAAGCTCACCTTCTTCCTCTTTCTTAACTCATGTGTGGCTTAGTGAGTTTTGATCTCCTTCAACATTGATTATGAGTCTTATTATGACATTCATATTAATTCTTAATATAGTATAACTACTATTAGTAATGGTTAAGGTTGTTAATCTATGATATAAAAATCATTTCTTAAAATGTATATCTTTATTATTAATTTCTAAGGGTTATTAATTGGAGTTGTTACGTGAGTAACTTTTATTTCTTTAAAATTAGAATAGAACAGTCGAGAGGCAATGAAATAAAATGATACACCAAGTGTAAACCTAATTAATTAGAAATTGATTTATATTACACACTACACATTACTATATAAGTTGTCTCTTATGAAATTTCATTAAACTCCTTTGTACGATCCATAAACTCTAAAATCCTATAGTAACAATCCAACTAACAAGTCACAAGATATTCTTTTTAAGACTCATTGTTAATTAAAATTATTATTTATACAATTATGAGTTAAGTTTATTAAATAATACTTGTTTATAAGTTTCAAAAAAATCTTATTAATGATAAGAAGTATGTTAAAAAAGTATGTGACTAATATTTCGTTATCTTATGACAAGTTTCATATGGCACTTTATAACTCTTCTTTCACATATTTGAGTTATTGACTAGAATTGCACAAAGTCAATATAGCAATTTCATCAATTTCAACAACGTCCTTTGCCAATTCTTTACGATAATTAATGTCGTACCCAAACTGGTACAGCCGTCTGAACAAAGAAGCTGACCCAACTCTTCTTTTGGTTGATACTATTATAATTATTGGCCATCATAATATCTTGAGGGCTTATCTTATTGATAAGACTTTCCCAGCTTTTGCAGTTTATATACTTTAGGTGAGCCACTAGCTTCCACGCACGCACAGAAATTTAATTAACGGACAACAGACTCTTCTTCTTCTTCTTTTTTTACCTACTAATTTAATTCGATTGTGTATATATTCGACAGCACTCAATTATGCTTGCTTGCCTTTGCCGTCTTGGCTTAAGTATCAAGGCTCATCCAGCATCCTTTGAAAGTAATCTAAAACGGGAATTTAAAAAATTCATATATCAGAATCAATTATGTTCCTCCTCATAAAGTAGGGACTAGGAATCAAGAAGATTAATTTATAGTATGAATCCCCTTTTTTATATAATCTATGATCTGTCTATTATAAATTCTCTCGCCATTGAGTCATATCATACCAACTGTGACGTTGAGATAGTGGTGCAGTTAATCACAGTTGGTATGATTTGAGCCGTCTTACCAAATCTGTTTACCTATTAGACTTACACGTACCATTCTTCACCTGCAATGGCTCCCTGTCAAAATGTTCCAGCCCAATAATAAAACACAATCACACATTTTATTTCATCTCAAAATACTAGCTTTTATTGGAAACATTTCTTACTTAATTAAGAGTAATTTTCATCTCAAGATTACACATTTCCTCTAAAGTTACTTCAAGCTAAATAAATGTGAAGATGCAAAATAATTATCTGAAAATTACTTTTAAAATAACTTGATACCTTTTTATATGTCCACACATGCGTACACATCAAATAATAGAGCATTTGGCAAATGAGAACAATGCCCGTGAAGATTGAACGAGTATGCTTTGTCCAATAACATGGATTAAAAACAATAAATTGATAAAATAATAGATACTTAATACCAATATCAAATTATTTAAGAGTTTAATTAATATATTAAATTTTATGTTCACGTTCAATTACAATTTTTTATTCAAAAAAATTTTGTTGATTTTACCACTAAATATATTGAAAATTATATAAATAAAAAATTATGTTTAATTAAATTTTTCTTTTTAATAATGCCTTTTTATAAGTTATTTTGTTTAATAATTTATGAGTTTAATTAGTATGCAATGTCAGTGTAAAAAAATTTTACATTAATATTTAATCACAGTTCTTTACATTAATATTTTAATAGTTATATATAAATGAAGTGTTGTGATTGAATATCAGTGTAAAACTCTTATACATTATTAGTGCATACTAATTAATCTCATATTTTTTTCTATTTTAAAAATATATATTATACAAGAATGTCATCAATCAATTTTTATTTCAGTTATTTAACAATAAGCATCGAAATTCCCATTTTAAAAATCACTTTTATAATGTGACAACAAAACTATAAGCACATTATTTTACAAAATGGATAATGAATCCTACTTTTTACATTGAGCGACTGGAAACATTTTGTTATTGGCACTTTTTTAGGTGTTTCATCTATTGAATTTCTTGTAAGTTTGGATAAACACTTCTTATGCTTTTTGTTTGTTATTAATATATTCTTTGACTTATAAAAAAAATCACTTTTATAGTAGTGGATTATGAAAGAGTTTATGTTATAAAATGATTACAAGAAAAAATTATATTGTAAGAAAACATATATTGAAATCACTAATATTACCATATTTAGAATGAAAAACAAGAATGAACTTTTTCCGTGTGTGTTCTCTCCCAAATCTACCACCCTAAACCCCAAATTATGAGTTTGACTCATAACTCATTTAGATCTACCTCGCAAAACCCACATTTTAATTGGGTCAAATAAGTTGAGTATATCAAAATACATAAATTTTTTTTAAAAGGTTTTATCTAACATGTGAAGCCTACAAACTTAACAAATTGGTTCACGAGCTTGTACACACATATATATATATATATAAAATTAAAAAAATTATAATATTTTTAAACTAATTAAACTATAATATAAAATACTAAATATTTTAAATACTAAAAATCTAAAATATCACAATTTATAATAAAAAATTTAATATTAATATAAACCAATATTTAAAATGAGAAAATTTTCTATTTAAATGAGCTATGAGTAAAGCCCATGAGTTGCAAACTTAACCTGCAAAGTGTGTAAATTTTATGAACTAAACCCAATTTTTTTACAATTCTAATTTTTAAAAGTAAAATTCAAAATCACATGGATTTGGAATTGACAATAAAGTCCATGTTTCAATTACAAAAGAAACTTAAATCACTACTAAAAAAAAGATACAACATCACTGCTGAACAACGGTTCTAGACGAAAACAAATGTTAACAAAAGTGTGATGGCATTTTTTGTAAATAAAGTCACTTTGTTACGTTGATTTCTACAATATTATATGTGGCGTGTTTTTCCCCAAATATAACATCATTGTTTGGAAATTGCTGTTGATTCCATGGCATCCATGATATAACTTTTAATTTTTAATTTATTTTTTTAAAAAATTTAATTTTCAATTTTTAATGTTTAATTTCTAATTTATAATTTTTAAATTTTTAGCTTTTAATTTTTAGTTTTTCATTTTTAATTTTTAATCTTTAATCTTTTATTTTTTATTTTAATTTTAAATTTTTTATTTTTAAAATTTTGGTCAACATTTTGGGTGCCATTGTTAAATGAGTTTGACAGTTTTATAACTTTTGAATTCTTATTTAATTTCTTGAATCTTTGTTTGATGTGATGATCCACAAGAATAAGGCATTTGAATATAAGTGAAGATGCAAGACTTATAATTCCATATATAAGAAATATTTTATAGACTTGAGAACAATAAAAATTTATGAATGATAAAGTTTAGTATTTTTCTTTAAACTAAAATCTTACTTCAAATAACAATATATAAATAATCTAAAATTTCAAATAACTCACTACAATTTTTATTTAGACAAAAAATATGTTATTTATTTTAAATCATATGTATATATAATTGTTCTTGCACACACATACTTTCTGTTGCTCCAAATGTTCCACTATTTCTCGATTCCCTTTGGACAATCCTGGTAGGTACCTGCAGGAATTCTCTCATGCTTAAGTCAGAGAGTGTTTAACTAAAATACATTTAAAGTGTGATATCATTATGAAAGTAATTATGAAGGAATCTACTCAAACCTATACCCAGGTCTACTATTTATAGTACCTTTTAGTGGTTTAAAAAAAATCATAATATTTAATGATAATTTATAATTATATAACAATATAAAATTTATTTTATATTGATTATTAAATTTCAATTTTTAATAAAAAATATTATCGAGAAAAATTCATTTTATTTAATAGGATTGATATTTCCTTAGCATTTTTGTTTTATTTGGCCTTATCATTTTGTCTTAATAATCTTCAATTATATATACCCACCAATGTTGTCAACAACTCACATGATTACTTATACCTGCATTTTATTGAACAAAGAAAATTTATTGGACTAAAGTAAATGTAAGTATTTTAGCATGTGTTTGAAATTTTCAAGACTAAATTTGATAGATTTTTAGAATAAGAAACTCATAATAAAATTTTGTATAGTATAATAATCAAATAGGAGGATACATGTGTGGGTATTATATCATGCACTTGATGTGGAATATCATCACTACAAACTTCAAAGATAATTGGCAATAGTACAAATTATCAATATTTATTATTATAACATTAATTTATTTTTATTTATAATTTAATGTTATTGATTTATATGTGATGTATACATTGCACACATTTTAGGATCCTTCTCCTTTGGATACAACAAGAATTCATCAAATTCGTCCTAAATGAGCAAAATATTCTCTAAAACTTAACGCTAGCACTAGGACATAGATAATTTCAATTGTTAAGTTCTGTAGTGTATGATTTAGTAAACATTGTATATATGAAATGTTTAAACAATTAGAATCATATTTGTATTTCAAATATGGTTGACTTTAAAATATATGATAAATTTTTATGGATTTAATTTAAATTTTCTTTATCTATATAATTTAATTTTGGTATAATAGATGGGTATAAATTTAAATTTATAGATGAATTTGTATTTTTTTAAAAAAAGGCACATTAAAAAAAATAAAAGTTCAATATCGGTTGTGTTACTTAACCAATGTTGTATGTTTAAAATCAACAACAATTTCACCGATCAACTAATGTTTCTACATGCATTATTTGTTGTTAATCTTGACTTTTAATAGTGGTTAATTCCATAACCGTTGTAAATTTTAACTTTTAACAACAACTTCAAAAACCGATGTTGCATAGACAAACACGAAACAAAATTGGATACAACACAAAAATTTTACCAATGTTGTATGTATTGTACAATCGACGTTAAATTTTTTTTTTCTACTAGTGAATTTTGTGGACCCACAACATTGTTCACATGATTGTGTTATGTGAGCTTGTTCATTATTGTGGACCAAATTTTTGTGGAGATTCTCACACTAATGATAGTTTGACTTGAAGAAAGCAAGACCATAATTTTCCATTATCGTGAAAAAATTGAGCGTCTATTATAGAATTAACTTAGTGTGGTTTAACTTTTTTTTTTTTACGTTTTAATGTATATTAAAAGCAATTTTCCTAAAAGAAAGTTTAGTAGTTTAATCAGTAATAGCCATACATCTATTCTAGTTAACAATAGTCCTATAAGTGAATTTTCAATATAAAAAGATCCTATAAAGAAATAATAGTGGGGTCAGGGCAAAATATTCAATATTCCAATATGCAAATGATGCAATTTTGATGGGCGAAGATGAGTTTCAAACAGTGTGGACTGTGAACTCTCAAGATAATCTTGAAAGGTTTTGAATTGCTGTCCAAGTTAAAAATAAATTTCCACAAGAGTCATTTCTATAAGTTAAATGTTGATTAGTACTTTTTACATGTGAGATATTTGCTCAATTGTGTAGTTTCTTCTCCGCGATTTAAATTTTTGGGGTTTTGATTGAGGTTAATCCTAGGTGTGCAAATTAATGAGATTGGTTGTTGATCTATTTAAAAAAGGTTGGTAGTGTGAAAGGCATAAAATATGTCATTTGGAGGTTTGTTAGCAATGATAAACTCAATCTTTACTAGTTTGTCTTTGTATTATTTCTCCTTTTATAAAGCTTGGAAAAAAGTAATGGATGTTTTAACTAGGTTGTTGCATAATTTTCTTTGGGAGGTGATGAAGGGGAGAGAATAATTACTTGGATAAGTTGGGAGAAGGTTTGTATGCCAAAAAAATATTGTGGCTTGATGGTTAAATGTCTATCAAAATTCAATCTGAGTTTACTTGCTAAATGGAGGTAGAAATTTTTAAAAGATAAAACAAAAATATGTATCCTTTATTAAGAAGTAGATATCGATTTTTTAAAGATATTCCTTATTAAATCCCTAGGTCTTCAAATTGCTCTTTATGGTGGAGGAATGTCTAGTCAATAAATTGTAATTCTACTGTAATTCCTAGTTGGTTCTCTAGCAATATAAGAAGGAAAATTGGTGATGGGAAGAAAATTCTCTTTTGGTTGCATAATTGGTTAGGTGGAGGGTTGTTATGTCATTATTTCCCTAGATTATTTTCTTTGGTTTGGAAAAAGAATATATTTTTTCATGGTATGAATGACTCTTTGATTGGACCATTGTCTTGGAGGTGGTTATGGCAAATGGATCTTTTTGTTTGAGAAGAAAACAAGAATCATTAAAATCACTTATACTCTTATTGTAAAACATCCATTTTATATAGCAAAAGCAAGATGAATGAGCTTGGATCTTACAAGCAAATACTTGGTTTTCTACGCAGTAGTATACAAGAACTTAAGTGGTGGTCTTACGAATGGTAATAATACTAAATGTTGAATCTCAAGTATTTAAAGGACTTTGGAAGGATAAATTATTGTCTAAAGTTATTGTTTTTTCATGGAGATTACTACTAAACATACTTCCCACATTGGATAATTTGTTGAAACATGGTTTGAATATCCAGGATAATCTTAATAGTTATGTATTGTGCGAGGAACAAAGAGAGGATTGTAAGCATCTATTTTTAATGTGTATGGTATCTCAGTCTCTGTGGTATAGGGTTATGAATTGGCTAGGAATTGTCTCATTTTTACCTATTGAATTACCTTAATTGGTTCATTTGGTGAGGTTTTGGGTTGTGGGCCAATACAAGAAAAAAGTAAGGTATTTATTCTGGCAAGTGGTATGTTGGGGTATCTGGATATCCACAAACTTCATTGTTTTCAATAGCAAAACATTGGAATCTCTTGATGTTCTAGCATTTATTTAGATAGCTTCAAGGAAATTATTAGTGTATAAATTTGGATTTGGTAGGGATATGATTTTTCTTATTGGTATAGCAATCCTTTGTTGTGTCTCAAGAGTATGTGGAGTAGAATGGTTGTAGATGGAGTCATGTAGCTGTATGTGGATTATAGTTATTATCTTCTATTTTTAGCTTAGAACAACTCTAGGATTGCTTAATGATTTTTTGAGGATTTTTTTATAAGCAAATTTTTTTATTAATAAATTAATGAAAATATGAGGAGTGATTCTGTCAATCGCACCATACACACATAGTCTCAAAACAATGAATTACAACCCCACAATACAATACAAAGGATTCATAACTCATTAAGCATAAACATAAGAGACTAAATTAAGCATAAAGATAAGAGACTAAATTACGTGCACGACACCATTCCCATGAATGCAACTGAACAACATGGAGGATTTCTTGTTAGTCTACGGGATATAATTTGAAGATCGCAACATTTCTTGTTTTCCATAGTTGTCAGATTCCTACAAATCGCACAAAAAACCAAACCTTCTGATGCACCTTTGAGCCCCTGACCAATCCTCTGAATAGGAAGAAATTATTACAGACCTCATTTAAAAAAATTTGTAGGGATTCTCCACCATTTGCATATCTCATTCCAAACCCTTGACACAGTAAAGATTTTTTTAGGATATTGTTTGTAGTCATTTTTAATAAAATAAATATTTTAAATCAACAAATTTCCACCCAGATTCTAAAACCAAACAAATTTATATTTATTTGAGGAATTTTAGAATACAAAAGGTACACATATGTGAGTTCTTTTTCAAACTAGTTTTAATCAACATTTGAACCCAAAAGCATGAATGATGACTTAAAAGTTTGAGATTTCATGAAAACATGATTGTTCTTCATTGTTAAGTTCAGATTAAAAGAAAAAAGAATGTCAAGTGGGATGTACTTGAGGTTGTTCACGAAAAGTTGATTAAAAAAGTAAATGCATGTAAAGTAAAAATAAAGAAAATAAGTAAATTCTCAAAAAGAAAACCTCGAAGATCTAATCCTAAGAAAACACTAAATGCAAAATGTAAAAGATCTCAAAGATTAATAAATGTAAGTAAAGGCATGAAAATAAATGAATGATAAAATAAATTGTATAAAATGAATCTTTTCACTCCTTGTCGTTCCCTAGGCGTACTGAATTTAATAAAATCTTATAGTAATAAAATCTCTTCATTCTGACATAAGTGAATGATAGTTATAGAATTTTTTACAACAGATATTTGTCCGTATGTGTTTAAAAGAAAATAATATTTTATTCCCAATAAAAATAAATTGCTAAAAACTTCCTAACTTCCAGTAATTGTCCCAACGGATAGTATCTTCCTGCATTTGATTTTTGATCCTTATCTTTTTTTCCTATTATCTCTTGATCCTTTCTTCTTGAGTTGACTTTAGAGATGTTTTTCCTTCTAAGTGTTAAGCAAGTTTTCGATCTCTTTTTTTTCACCGCATTGCTCAAGCATATTTGCTTCAATCTCTTCCTCTTAAGAAAATGTTGTTTTAGTTTGTTCTCATATATCTCGCGGCCATTTTTTTGTTGAGAAATACGAAAGAGTTTTCTCAAGTAGTTGGCTTGAGCAAAATATATATTTGCATGACTCTTTTATTTGATTTCTTCTATCTTTATGTTTAGCCTTCTGAAATATTAAATAGTGTTTTGTTTGCTCTCATAATTTTAGTAGTTTAAGGTGCATCAAATTTGGACAAAAATTTTTGAATTATAAGTTATTTTTCATTGAATATATGAAGATGTACATGTTGGTGTGCTTTTAAGAAAATTGCCTAAAGTTACAAGTTGAAATATCATGTTTATGTAAAAAAATCTGACTATAAAAAAAAGGGGTAAAATGTTTTAATTCCCATATCATTTATAAATTTATGAAACATCCTAATTTAGGAACGCGACAAATGTACCAACTCCTTCAAGTTTTAGTTAAAAAAAAAGGAGTTTTTGTATTTGCCTGTGAATGAACGCGGTAGCTTGTTTGTTCGGATAGGTGTGGAAGCACATGGCGTAGTGGTCCTATAGCCCTTTTCCTAAGTGGTAACTAATCAAGGCACTAGTCCTCACCTACCAACATGTCCCATTCAAAATCCCAATGGAACCAGAGCCTGATACATTGAAGTACTCTTCAGAGAAGAGTAAATGAGAGAGTGCAGTTTTTCTACTTATGAATGATTGGAAAGTTTCCCTTCTTATCCCAATTGAAGAGTGGGAATAATGACGCTACCTTTCACACACATCTTTACCCAAACCCAACCACTTGATGTTGTGGACCCACCTTCTGTGGTGGGGATAATACACTCACCATGTCATCATCCCTACCTAACCTAACCACTTTAGTCTTCAATGCTCCGTCAACCAAAACTTCAACCTTAAACAAAATATAACCAATACCCAATTATTTGGAACCTCCTACCAACCATCTCAAACTATTTTCATGCCAATCCTTACAAAATATTAATTGCTTTCTATTCTAACACAATCTTAATAATATCTTTTAGATTATATAAAAATATATTATAATGCTTCTTTGCTCTGTGTTTTTTGATAATTTTTTTTTTTGTTGAGAACCTTTAGACATTCATTAAAAGAGCTATTTCTCTCTCACATATTTAAATAAAACAACATACAGCGATAATCATATGATGATATAATATTGAAAACTATACTTAAATTTACGTTGAAAAACATGACATGATATTTACAATTTTAATTTTTTTTTCCAAAAAGGAAACAAAACAACACTATCTTATGAGTCAATCTATTTTATAAAATTCATCCAAAATAGAATTTGAAGTATAATGCAAACAAGCATGGAATTGGTCATCAACCTTTGTAAAATTAGGTGGTGTAATCCCATTTTGGCGTGGTTGATTTGTTGACAAAGTAACATAAGATATGATATCATATGACGTAGGTGCTGCAGTCCAGTCTAGTGATGTAGTTCCTCCCTACATACTCATTATAGCCATAGCCTATACTTATCCAAAGAATGAGTAGGTCATATCGCTCTCGATTTCAATTCAAAATGTTGCATTATGGAAATGCCATGCCGTGCCAACCTAATAACGCCCCAGAATAAATTTTCCAAATTCACCCCTTTTATTACGGACATTGATACTCTCCCGTAAAGGAATCAAATATCCAGAATATTCACCATTAGATTATATGCATTACTTTCTTTTAATCAAGTGTTTCATTCTTTTTTCTCTTTTTTCAAAGTGTTCTCAAATTAATAGTGGTACAGATAATATAATATTTTTCTATTATTTTAAAGTATGTTTTCATATAAACTTAATTATTTATTATTTAATAACATTTTTTGTTTTTCCTTTTAGATATTGGTTGTCTATCAAAAAGTATTTTGTTTAGATAGCATAGTTTAAATTTATATTTTAAAAGAATATCAAAATTAAATTATTTTTTACCATTAACCTACGATTTTTTTCATTATTTTTTTTGTTGTTTTCAGCTGTTTTTATACATTTTTATTATATAAAAATTTATTTGTTATTCCATTCAAAGAAAAACATTTATTTTGACATCGTTTTTCAACAAATTTATCTAAATAAAAAATTGTTTTTATAATTGATTTAATTAACTATACGTAAATCAATGATTGAAATAATATAATTTTTCAACTAAACAATTAAAATATTAGGTGAATTCCAGACTCTTCAAAGTGTTTTCAAGTTACCTCCAGACAACTGACAATTATCATTGTCGAAAAATACACTACAACAGCCTTCGATCATGCACAAAAATTACAGGGGTACTTAAGAGAGATGGAAGAGGTGTAAGAAGTCAAAAAGACAGTATCCAACTCGTGTGTGATCGACGAATAGTGCCTAAAATAATTGTGTCATTCGTTAGAGGTGATGTTTGAATAAAATGCCACCAATTTTGCAAGTTATAAACAAATACTTGAATTTCACAATCAATTTATGTATTCCTTTGTTTCTGACTTCACTTAGTTAACTCCAGTTATCAATTCTCAACAAATTTATTCAATAAAAATATATTTTTTATAATTGATTTAACAATGACTGATTAGATGTTAAATCATTTATTGAAGTAATATCTTTTTTCAACTGATCCAATAAAAATATTGGATGAGTTATAGACATTGGAATCCTTTTGGCTCTGTATGGCTGTATTGTCATAGAACTTTTTATTGATTAATGATATTTAATTTTATTTATAAAATAAAGTATAGATATAATTTCCAAGTTTTTTATTTTTAAAAGTTAATCTCAGCTTTAAGAAATTTATAATTTTTTTATAATAAATGATGCATCTGGGTAAGATAGTTTAAAATGAAAAAGTGATTTTAAAATAAGTAATTATAATGGTTAGGATGTCGAAATAAGTAATTATAATAAGTTTATAAATTTTTATATGATAAAAATGTATAAAAACAACTGGAAAAAATAAAAAATAATCTTAGGTTAATGAAAAAAAATACTTTAATTTTATATTCTTTTAAAATTTAAATTTAATCTATGCTATTTAAACAAAATACTTTTTAGGTTTACATAAATTTTTGTCTTGACGTTTCACCAAAAGTTACTTTTAGTCTTTAAAATTTAAAAAAATAGTTTTTAAACCCTTGATTCATTTTTAGTTCTTCTCCTCCAGTTAATATTGTAAACAAATTGCTGACAGAAAACGCATTTTTGTACTTTTGAATTACTTCTCAATCCTAATTTTCTCAATCTTTAATTTTACATATGTGACAACCAAATACACCTAAACTTATAAATGAATAACATTAATACAAAAAACAATTTAATTTCAGAACTAAATTTTTTTTTTAATTTTAATGATCAAAAGTGATTTTTGGTGCAGTTTTAGGACAAAAAACCTATTTAAACTTACTTTTTACAGATATGTTACTAAATAACATAAATAAGTTTATCTTAAAACATACTTTAAAATCATAGAAAAGTATCCTATTATATGTGTCTACTATTAATTTGAAAACAGTTGCGAATGAGTTTAGTTTAGTTGGTTGATCAAGGTATATGGATTGTTATAAACTCTTACACAATCCTCAAATCCTATAAGGAAGACTAGAAAAAAGAAGTTGAAACCACTTTAAAGAGAGAGAGAAAAAAAAGAAACACTTGGTTAAATCACATCCATGCATATAATTTAACCATTGTTATTATTTTAACTTGACCTAGTGTTACGCTTTTAACAAGAGAGGATACATGTCCTTTTATTACAAGGTAACAATATCATTTTGAGTTATAAAGGGTAAATGTCAATAATAAATTAGCCTTATTCAAACTCTAATCATCCTCTCATCAACTAATATATACATAAATACATATATATATATATATATATATATGTGTTTTTAAATATAACATTTTTTTTATAAATTTACATCTATTAAAAAGCATGATAATTTAATTAATAATATTAAATTTATTATAATTACATTCAAAATGATTTTATTTTTTATTTAATTATTTTTCACCCAAGTGTCGATTTTTTTTCAAACTTCACGAGCGAGAGAAAAAATTATCTTATTTATAGTTTATTATAAAATAATAAGATTATTTTTAGTAAAAAAATTAAAGGAATAGATAACTTAAAATTATATGTGTGTGTATATATATATAATTTCTATAAAATTAAGATGAAATTGTTAATTTTACAACGAAGAGATGATGAGTTATAAGTAAGGATGACAATGAGGCGGGGAAGGTGCAAGTTTGACTCTCTTCGTCCCGTCCACAAAAGTGCAGGATGTGTTTGGATATAAAAATGGGTATGAAATTTTAATCTCATCCTCATCCTTGTTGGGTATTTATGGGTTCAAATATACCTGCAGGTACCCGTTATATTACTTTTTATAATTTAAATTTACTTATTTATTATTAAAAAATGTTATATATTAAGTTATTAATTATTTAATTTAAAAAAGTATATAAAGAAAAATAATAACAAAAGAAATTATAAATTAAAGTTTAAGAATTAAAATTTTTAATTAAATATATAACTTTTAAACTTACTATATAATTATTAAAATTATAACGAGGCGGGTAGACATATACTCATACTCACACCCAGTTCATCATATCAGATAGTACCCGTACTTGTACTGATACCTGGTCAAAGCGGGTAATATCTGTTAAGATTAGGAGTTCACTCAGTACCTACAAGTATAAGTATTTTTACTATCCTTAGTTATAAGGTTGGTCAAGTAATAAAGTGAGGAAACAGGAATAGAAAAGGTCGTGAGTTTGAAGTATTCCACTGACAAAACTAATATACTAACAATTAATATTTGTCAATAAAAAAAATTAAATTGTTAATACGAAGATGTTAACAGTAAGCATAATTTTTTACTATTTTTTACCAATTTTTTTTTTACTTGTGTAAGTTATTTTATAATTTCAATTAATACAATTAAAAAGTAAAGTTTTATCAGTTGAAAAAAAGTAAAGTATCAAAGTTACACAGTTAGTTAACCACATTCCTCTTTGTATGGTATAAGACTGTTGCTTTTAAAAATAAATAAATAAATTTAAAATTATATAAATGGTGTATTGTCAATAAACAACCATGCAATGCTATTTTATATTGAGAGTATATAACCTTTTAATCTCTATTTATTTAAGAATGAAATACTAAATAGGTGTCTAAAAGATTAAACCATTGACACATGAGTCCCTAAAAGAATTTTAGAAACATTTAGATCTTTATGCCATTTACACATTAATTCTTATGTTACTGACGTCGTTTAGTAAATGTCTAGTCAGATGTTAAGTGTCACGCTAACACAATCTCCCTTATATGTGACATTTCATATCATTGTTTACGTTACATGGATCCAAATTAGAGTAAAAACATTATTTTGGTTCTCAAAAGATTAAAATGGTGATATTTAAGTCTTTGAAATATTTTTTAGAGACATTCAAATCCTTAAAAGATTTTTAGAGGTATTTACGTTCTTGAATTTTTTTTTAGAGCATTTAATTCTTTGAAAGATCTTTAGAGACATAGATAGTTGAATTTTTCTAGCGTTTGCATATAAATCCTTAAGTTACTAACAATATTAGACAACTATACAATCAAGAGTTAACTGTTATGATGTTAGTCATTTTCTCTTACAGGTAACAACTAAACTACTTATGTGATACTCACTTTTTATTTAATTTTTTAAATTAAAAACATTTTTGGAGGTTTTTATGATGAAAAATAGTTTTGTGGTTTTATGTAATTAGCTTAATATTTCACCAGAAGCATGAAAATTTTGAACAACCAAGCTATTATAATACAATGAGTTTCTCTTTTACATTAGTTTGAGATTTTAATTCAATATTAACAAAACAACTTGCAAATTCATTGTTTTTTTTTCGTGTTTTTAATGGAAAGAGAATATAAAGAGGAGAGACATAAATTGGAGGATTTTTTTTTTAAATTTCTAGCAGTTAAAAACCTCCATAAATGTTTTCTAATTTAGAAAAAAATGGGTATCATACATGCAATCTGTCACGTTTGAGAGAGAAACCGTCTTAACTACTAACTATGTAGTTAATGATGTTAGTAATTAGGAGGCCAACCTACAAATGGAAAAATTTAATGATGACCTAGATGTCTCTAAAAATCTTTTGAAGACATATCTGTCTCAAAAAATCTTTCAAGAATCTGAATGTCTCTTCAAAATCTTTTAAGAAACTAGATATCACCATTTTAATCTTTCGATGAACAAAATGATATTTTTACTCTAATTTGGATGCTTGTGACATGGACAATGACATGAAATGTCACAGTGAAAGAGATACTCTGTTAGCATAACACTTAACAACCGATACTTGCTAAATGATGTGAGTAACATAAAAATTAATGTATAAACAAAAGAAAGATTAAAAAATCTAGATACCTTTAAAATTATTTTAAGAACTCAAGTATCTGTACTTCAATCTTTCAGGAATCAATTTAATATTTTACTCTTATAATACTTCTTATTTTTATGATTTTGAAAATCATATCAAATTGACTAGTTGTGATAATTTAGATTTTTATGTTTATTTTAACTATAAAAATAATTTTTCACTTTAATCTTACATGTTATAAAATTATAATGTTATATTTAGTTAATATAATATAATTTGATCTATCACTTAATTATTATTATTAGTATTATTAAAATTATAATATTATATTTAGTTAATATAATATAATTTGACCTATAACTTAATTAATAATAGTAATAATAATAATAATAATAATAATAATAATAATAATAATAATAATAATAATAATATTATTATTATTATTATCATTTAGTTACGGTTGAATTCTGATTGAAGCAGATTCTGTATGGTTTTCAAAATCTTGATAATGCTATCTTACTTAACTACAATCGTCTTTTATGTAATATTAATAAATAAAAAAAATCCACCAACATACCTAACTTTATCAACGTCCTAATCTGAAATATTAAAAAAAAAAAAACACCAAATAATATCTTGTCTATCAACAAATTTACAAATATTGGATATCTATCGCGAAGGGCCTTCACCAGACATATTAATATATGGTCATTAAGGGGTAATGTACTAAATTAAATTATAAAATTACGAATATTAAATCTGTGTAACTGACATTTTTCTTGATAAAGTAATAGCAAAAGATATATTAAGGATATGCTTAGATTGTGGGAGTGAGAGGTTCCAAAAAGATATTTGAGAGAAAAATATATTTAAGATAATATTTAATTACTTTTTAAAAATATGATTGACGTTAAAATTTTATTAGAAAATTGAGTTCGAACAAAAACATTTTTAATCTATCATTTAACTCTTAAATTTAGGTGTATGGTTCTTCCTTTATTTTTGTGCTTGGTTTGAAATTTATATAAAAAAATAAATATAGAACTGAAATGGAAACATGAAAATATAGGCGTCAAAACGACGACGCAGAATGAGAGTAGCATTAAACAGTGGTATTTTGCTTATGCGTTTACTTTTTTGTCAGGATCCGTAGGAACTGGATACCGGAAAGGGAAATTCCATAAAGAGCCCTGACAGGTTTGACTTAAATGAAAAAATTCATGGCATTAGGCAGGGAGGGTGACGAATGATAATTGGAAAAGGAAAAGTTGGGTAAGGGAGAAGTAGTGTTTCTCTGGTGTATGTTGGGCCTGAGCTGAGATGGAGTGTGTGGTGGAGATGACGAAGGCGGCGCAGCAGAAGGGGAGTGATCCTCTGCTATGGGCCGTTCAGATGTATTCCAGTTTGAACTCCGCCGGAGAGTGTCTTCCCTCCCTCGAACTCGCCGAGTTCTTGGTCTCTTACATTTGCTGGGACAACAATGTCCCTATTCTATGGAAGTTTCTCGAAAAGGCATTCACGCTTCAGATCGTTCCTCCTATGCTCCTCCTCGCTCTTCTTTCTGTCAGGTCCTTCTCCCTCGCTTTTGCCTTCTCTACTCTCTTCTATTCTCTCCGATTTCCTTTTTCCTTTTTACACTCTCTCTTCATCCACTTCTTTCTTCCTTTCTATCCCCTCATCTTCTTTTTTTGTTGCTTTTATAACCTCAATTTCAGCTTTTCTGTGTTTTTCTTTCTTTTTAAAGATTTTCACACTTGGTCGTTTTCTTTATTCAGGAACTATGTTTTGCTGGTTGTTTTTCCTTGTCTTGGATGCAATCTAGATTCCATTTGTCCTTTCAAAATATCGGATCGGACTTGGGATGCTGTTAATAATTATGATTATGATTATGAACCTCCGGTTTCTATTAATGCCGTGAAGGTTAAAATCATGGCTGCTGCAACTTTTGCCTTTTTTTTTTTTAATGGACTTTTGATTTGTTGCAGGCTACTTATAAGTCATGTTTTTCTTCTTCAAGTTAATTGGGCATGCCAACAAAATCTAGCCTCTGCTATTTGTTTTTCACTTTTTTCTTACTTTGACTTCCCCAGTCATAACCAACCGGCATCATCCATTTAATGATTCTTGCCGAGTACTAGTTTGTCTTAACAAAAGCAGCCATGCCTCGCTCCAGCCACGTGGGATTAGTTTCATGGATTTTAGTACATTATTGTCTGTCTCATAGATTCATGAAGTTCCACGTACACCCTATGCACTTCTTACTAGTCTGCCATCATGTCTTTCGTCTCCCTTGTTCTTTACCGAAGCATAATCTGAATTTGTTTGTGTAGGTCCTCTCTTTCATAAATGATAACCAAACCATATTAAATGTATTCTATAATTTGTTTTTTCTTTTTAGAAGCCACTTCAGCCTTCTTCCTTTAATCATATTCGTAGTCTTACCCATTCTGACATGCTCAGTGCTAACTCATAAATTGAAGCATCCTCATTTTTGTAACCTTCATCTTTTGCTCAAGATTTTCATTCAATGCCCAACATTCTGGTCCAGAGTGACTGTTAATTGACACTACATTCTAGGTCTCTGTTAGTCCATTATATTTTATAGTTTTATTTTTTATTGCAGTTTGGTACGGTAAAGAGTTTTGTTTTTCTGCATAATTTGGAACTAAATCTATATGTCTGTGTTTCTGATGTATTGCTGTTTTGCTGTGCTAATGTCTTTATTCCTTTTGGCAGGGTTATTCCATATAGACATGTCCAACCTGCAGCATATAGGTTATATTTGGAACTCCTCAAAAGACATGCTTTTGAACTTAAATCTCAGATAAACAGGCCAGATTATCAAAAGTAAGCTTCAATTGATGTAATACTTATTTTTGCTTCATCTTATTTATACCTTTCAAGTTACACATATTGTGTTTTTGTCATTTCTATCATATTCTTTTCTTTGACTATTTATGTGATTTTATTTACTACATTAATGATTGATAACTGAAAACTGTTCAGTAAATGAATATGATACAACACTGAATCTCTATCACCTTAGATCATGAATTTGTGTTGATTAAAAATTTCAGCAGTAACCAAAGTCTGACAACTCTTATTTGATTTACACACGATTATTTATATGCCTTATGCATAAAATATTTCCTAAATAATTAATATATAACATGGTCTTGTTATTTGATATTTGTTACAAATGACGGCTCTGTTTTTTTTTTTTTTTTTTTTTTTTTTTTAAATTGTTGGTGCATTTGTAGTTCCCTGATTTCATTATAGTAAAAATGAAAGGTTGAGACTTGAGATAGATACCAACTGTTAATTTTAATAGGTTATTGTGTCTAGTGGTGTGCTTTGATTATTTGTTAATTCTTCTGCTTATACCATGGACAGGGTCATGAAATCTGTAGACGCTGTTCTTCATCTTTCCAACATATTTGGAATGTCACAAAGTGAGCCTGGCATTCTGGTGGTTGAATTTATTTTTTCAATTGTCTGGCAATTGCTTGATGCATCATTGGATGATGAAGGTTTGCTGGAATTTACTCCTGACAAAAAGTCTGAATGGACTACACTATATCATGACATGGAGCTGGATATGCATGATAATTATGGTGATAAAAAGACTGAACAACATGAGAAATTGCAAAATGCAAATACACTTATGGCTGTTGAGATGATTGGACAGTTTTTGCAGGACAAAATATCTTCAAGGATTCTTTGCTTGGCTCGCCAAAATATGTAAATATTTTCTATGTTTATATTTGTTCTCAGCATTTGCGGTCAACTTTTACTACTAACATTGTCAATCAGAATATATCTGCTCATTCCAAAATTTCCTATAAATTTTTTATTTGGCATATCATTTCCTATTTTTTCATTTCATTTAATTTTTTGGGTTAGTAAAATGATTTCAAAGTATTCATGAAATTATTTTATATATTATATAATTATAATTGTAGTGTTTTCATGCGGCTATTTTTTTAATGATATGTCCAACTATCACATCTAATCGATAAAGCTCTGTTTTTTTTGGTATTTGCTCAGCATCTTTCTTCTGTTTTCTCAGGCCTGCACATTGGCTTGGCTTTACTCAGCGGTTGCAGTTGCTGGGTGCAAATTCATTAGCATTGAGAAAATCGAGAACTCTAAGTCCTGAGGCATTTCTGCAACTGACTTCAGATTCTTGTATGGTCTTGTCTCGGGAATGCAAAACAAATTCACAGCAGAAGTTCCAAACAGTTATGTCTTTTGAATATCTTACTTCTTCAGCCTCTCTATGTCATGGTGCAAGTCATTCTGCTCTCTGGATTCCTCTTGATCTCGTGCTGGAGGATGCCATGGATGGCTATCAAGTTAGTGCAACAAGTGCTATTGAAACAATTAGTGGTAAGACTGAGAATAGTGATTGGAATCTGACTGAAGTAGAACATTGACTTTTTAACTTTAACTAGGGTACTTAGCACATGAAAAATTGTGTAGGTTTGATAAAGACCCTGCGAGCAATAAATGGCACCTCTTGGCATGACACTTTTTTAGGCCTTTGGTTATCAACTCTTCGTCTTCTTCAGAGGGTAGAACTATTTCTCTGTAACTATCGGTTTTTCTATAAAATTGTGGTTTTAAATGTATCTTGTCCGTCAATTGCTTCTACTATTCCATTACTATACACTTTGTAATTAAGGAATTTGCATGAGTGGTTTACTCCAATTTAATTATTGATTTGTTTATAGGAAAGAGATCCTATTGATGGCCCAATGCCTCATCTTGATACTCGTTTATGCATGCTCTTGTGTATCATACCTCTTGTAGTTGGTGATCTTTTTGAGGAGGAGGAGGAGGAAGAAAGGACACCTGGTGATGAAAAAGACAGTATTGCTACTGATTTCTGGAAAGAGAAAAAGGTTCCAGGAAAATGTCGCAAGGATTTAGTCTCGAGTCTCCAGGTATTGGGTGATTATCAAGGCTTGCTTACTCCACCTCAATCTGTTGTTGCTGCTGCAAATCAAGCAGCGGCAAAAGCAATTCTATTTGTTTCTGGCATCACAATAGGGAGTGCTTATTTTGACTGCCTCAGCATGACAGAGATGCCAATTGACTGTTGTAAGTGATATTGCTTTCAGTGTCAATTACAAATTGTATATGGATTTTCAACTGTTACAACAGCTCTAAATTTTAGCGGTGCATTAATGATGGTGTCATTTACATCTTCTGATTCTCTATGATTTTATTCCACTTTTGAAAAAGTATATATGCCTCCTGTTTCGAATGCTGAGATGAAGTGTAAAAACCAAAGATTTGTATGATAATGTTTCTGATGGCTCCAAAAGTAATCTCTGTTATCTAATTTAAGTAAGCCTACACTTTCAAACTTGTACTGATTTAAAAAGCAGCTGGAAGGTATCAACAGTAAGAAGTTGTGCAATGGCACATAATTTCTTTAACATAAAGCTTTAAATCTGCTATTTTTAGTCAAGTCTGTCTACTTTTGTGTTTCTGATTTGTTCAAATGGCATAAGGTTCATTGTTGCCTTTGAAAGTATTTTTAAAGTTGGTAATTGTTATATTGCAATATGTTCTGGTTATCTTGGTCACCCTCTTGTCAAGATAGAGATAGATTGTGTAAATTGAATCTGGGAAACACAATATACTCAGAATACCTGTTTAAAAAATGGTGAAGATGCCTCCTTGAACACAGGGTATCATATATCATCTTTTGCAAATTACTATAAGCCTTATAAGAAACTGATGAGGACAGATATCAGTGAGGCTGATTTCTACTATATCTCTGGGACTAATTACGAATTTTCCCTAACCTAAAAATTATGAATTTTCCTTTCATTGTTGCAAGCAAAACCAACTGACCGTAAAAAAGTAGAAATGTGGATTTTTGGATAAAGATTGTAATAAGCAAAATATTTTATAGTTGAATCATATAAAATCATGATCCCCTGTCTAAGGGTTGTCACATTCCTGTATTCCATCAAATCTTGGTCTAGCCATTCGCTTTTCCGTAATTATTGATTATTAATTTTGCTCTCAACATTTGGTAACTTCTTTTGGAAGGAGCTTATATTGTTCACATGATTCTTCTTTCATAAGCTAAAGATTTTTGTAAAGATAAAAATAAATATTCTTGGTAAGGATATTTCTTGTTAGTTGTTATGGAACTTCTAGCCACCCTACACTGATAACTACATCCCAAGAACAGTTAATGTGTAACCACATATTGACCTAATTTAAGAATTTGAGTTGTTACATTTTCCTAAATTGTAATAATTTTACCAAGAATTTCTTCTTTGTAATTTTCCATATATTTGTTATGTGTATAAAATTAAATTAATTGAAGTATTTCTTCTTTTTCAGCTGGAAACATGCGTCATCTGGTAGTCGAGGCTTGTATTGCTCGCAATCTACTGGATACATCTGCATACTTATGGCCAGGCTATGTAAACGGACGTATCAATCAAATACCTCAGTGTATGCCAGCTCAAGTACCTGGCTGGTCATCATTTATGAAGGGAGCCCCACTTACTTCATTGATGGTTAATGCTTTGGTTTCAAGTCCTGCTACAAGGTATGATCTAATTTGTGCTTATCAAGTCAATTGGTTCATATGCATTTGAGAACTTGCAATGTTCATGTATGGTATTTATTGAGAATCCTCATTGTAGGCCCATAGCTAAAATGCTATAACCTATGAATCTATGACCTTTATCAAACTATTTTTATAGTTTTTATATTTTAAACTCTCCTAAAATGGCCATAAAAGAAAGCTTATCAGTTATCAGTTGAAAATTATAAGCTTTTTTACATGGCCTACCTCTGTGAATTTGTTTCGGGGATATCTATCATATTTGTTAAGTGAAGGTTTTCTTTTCAATCTCACGTAAAAAGCATCTGTGAACTCTGTATGGACAAATTAACATGCTGAAACATGAGATAATTAATTAAATACAACAATAATTCATCATAAACTGAATTTATAACATAACAAGGGTGACTATAAGTGGGTAGAATTTAAATGACTTTATAAAATTTTTCATTGCCTGGTCTTCAGTTTTTCTTCTTCTTTCCTGAAGCCAGGTATGTCAGCTGCTCTTTTTTGTAAATTTACCAAAAGGTAAAGCAACTGAATTTACGCTCCTGGATTTGATGGAAGCTTAGCAGAACTGGAGAAAATTTTTGAAATTGCAATTGGGGGATCAGAAGATGAAAAGATATCTGCTGCTGCCATTCTTTGCGGGGCATCCCTAATTCGTGGCTGGAATATACAGGTAGGGAAGAGTTAGACACAAGAGTATATAAAAACTAATCATTTGCTCAGTACGGTAAACTGTAGAGAAAATGCTTCTTTCTAACTACCTTTCCATCCTAATAGAATTTGGATCTCTATTTTATGCAGGAACACACTGTACATTTCATTCTTAGGTTGTTATCTCCACCAGTTCCTGCAGAAAACACTGAAGGAAATAGCCATTTGATTAATTATGCTCCAATACTTAATGTACTCTTTGTTGGAATTGCATCAGTTGATTGTGTTCAAATATTTTCACTTCATGGCTTGGTAAGTTTAATTCAATCCCTAATTTAAAGTGTTATTGATAGAACTTGGAGTTTATATAAATGAAAGATGAAGATCAGTTCCTACAGCAGAGGAAATCCTTTGAAAACTGAACTACGATCTGCAAAATAGTTAGAAACTTCTACAGAAGATAAGACTGCCTAGAGGACTGTGATACACAAACCCTAGTAGGCCAGTGCCACTCTCAACTTTTCCACCAATTACTTGAACTTCTTTTTTCATCTTCCTTAACTTGCCTCCCTTTCTTATTCCCATCTCCCTTCCCTCCTCCATTCATTCCCCAAGTCTTCCACTTTATTCACTCTCAAATATTAGTCCGTTTACTTTAGTCTCGTGTCTGAGCTTTCTACTTGTCTACTCCCTAAGCTAATAAGCTTCTCCTCCAATTGCATTCGTTTTATTCCTAAACAGCCCAGCGTTCTTAACTCCCATTTTCCTGCTATAAACTTGGTTAAAAGGCAGTTAATTGGGAAATATTGGGTAGACAATTGTTTGTTTATGCCTTTATAGATGTTTACCTTTGTATAGGATCCTTATGTATATACACAAGCTAGGATTATTATTATTATGATTTGAATTAATGCATTTTCCAATTCTGGAACCAGGTTCCACAGCTTGCATGTTCATTGATGCCGATTTGTGAAGTTTTTGGGTCATGTGTACCGAATATCTCGTGGACACTGACATCAGGGGAAGAAATATCTGCCCATGCAGTGTTTTCAAATGCATTTATTCTTCTTTTAAAGCTATGGAGATTTAATCGTCCTCCTATTGAATATGGAATTGGAGATGTCCCTACTGTTGGTTCTCAATTAACTCCTGAATACTTACTATTAGTACGTAATTCCCACTTGATGTCAGCTGGTAACATCCACAAAGATCGTAACAGGAGGAGACTCTCACAAATAGCAAGCTTATCATCGCCAAATTCTGTATTTGTTGACTCCTTTCCAAAATTAAAAGTGTGGTATCGGCAGCATCAAGCATGTATAGCTTCAACACTCTCTGGTCTTGTTCATGGAACTCCATTTCATCAGATTGTTGAGGGGCTTCTTAACATGATGTTCAGAAAAATTAATAGAGGAGGCCAGACTATTACATCTGGAAGCAGTAGCTCTTCTGGACCTGCAAATGACGAAACCTCTTTAGGGCCAAAGTTACCTGCTTGGGATATTCTTGAAGCCATTCCCTTTGTAGTTGATGCTGCTCTTACAGCCTGTGCTCATGGAAGACTGTCTCCACGTGAGTTGGCAACAGGTATGTGTGTTTTTACCAGATAAAATTCAATGAAACACACCAAATAGCTTGTAGAATTCGTTATTCTAAATTACAGAAGAGAATGTAACTATCTGTTAGCAAACTTTGATAGTACCTTTTTCATTTACAAAATTCTTTATGATTTATTTTACATCTAAATATAGAGCAATAACAACCAAATTCATGTTCATGTAGACATTCCTTGGTGTATGCAACAATATCATGGTATCAAAATGCTTTTCTTAATGTCAGGGCTGAAAGATTTAGCTGATTTTCTTCCTGCATCACTGGCAACCATAATAAGTTACTTCTCTGCTGAAGTAACTCGGGGAGTTTGGAAACCTGTATTTATGAACGGAACAGATTGGCCTAGCCCTGCAGCAAATCTACTGAATGTTGAGGGACAGATCAGGAAAATTTTGGCCGCAAC
This sequence comes from Psophocarpus tetragonolobus, assembly GCA_037954015.1. Taxonomy (NCBI): domain Eukaryota; kingdom Viridiplantae; phylum Streptophyta; class Magnoliopsida; order Fabales; family Fabaceae; genus Psophocarpus; species Psophocarpus tetragonolobus. The sequence goes on from CM075688.1 coordinate 99,239,792, forward strand.
TGGTGTAGATGTGCCTAGCCTTCCTTCAGGTTTTCTCATTATGATCCTAAATTATATAATAAAATCCCAACTTATAATGCATTTTCAGGAGAGAAAATTTACTTTTACAACTTGTGTTTCATTGTTATTTTTTCTATTAATACCAATTGCTGTTCAGGAAACATCTTCCTTTGTCTTCCAACATTATTGTCAATTTGTTTTTTTACTGTTTTTTTTTAAAGTTGTATTGTGACCAATGGTCATCGTTTTAATAGGAGACAGCTCTCCTGCCACACTTCCGTTGCCCTTGGCTGCCTTCACAAGCCTTACCATAACCTACAAAGTTGACAAGGCATCAGAGCGTTTTCTTAATTTGGCTGGCCAAACATTGGAGAGCCTTGCTGCAGGTTGTCCGTGGCCTTGCATGCCAATTGTGGCTTCCTTGTGGACCCAAAAGGCAAAACGTTGGACTGACTTCCTTATCTTCTCGGCTTCTAGGACTGTCTTCCTCCACAACAGTGATGCAGTTGTTCAACTTCTAAAAAGCTGCTTCACAGCTACCCTTGGTATGAATAGCTCCCCTATCTCATGCAATGGTGGCATTGGAGCCCTCCTTGGACATGGCTTCAAGTACCAATTATGTGGAGGGCTTTGCCCTGTTGCTCCAGGAATTCTCTATTTGCGTGCATATCGGTCAATCAGAGATATTGTTTTCTTGACAGAAGAAATTGTTTCCATCTTGATGCACTCTGTGAGGGAAATTGTATGCAGTGGATCGAGAAGGGAACGATTGGAAAAGTTGAAAGCAACAAAAGATGGCATAAAATATGGACAGGTTTCACTCGCTGCATCAATGACTCGGGTGAAGCTTGCTGCTGCCCTTGGGGCCTCTTTAGTGTGGATATCAGGAGGGCTGATGCTGGTTCAATTGTTAATAAAAGAAACTTTGCCATCCTGGTTTATATCTGTTCACAGATTAGACCAGGAGGAAAAGTCAGGGGCAATGGTTGCGATGCTTGGAGGATATGCACTTGCTTACTTTGCTGTTCTTTGTGGTGCTTTTGCTTGGGGAGTTGATTCATCATCGTCAGCTTCAAAGCGACGTCCGAAGGTTTTGGGTACCCACATGGAGTTTCTGGCAAGTGCACTTGATGGTAAGATATCACTTGGCTGTGATTCAGCTACTTGGCGTGCCTATGTATCTGGTTTTGTGAGCTTGATGGTAGGTTGCACACCTAACTGGGTGCTGGAAGTAGATGTGCACGTGTTGAAGAGACTGAGCAATGGGTTGAGGCAGTTGAACGAGGAGGAGCTTGCTCTTGCTTTGTTGGGTGTTGGTGGGGTAGGTACTATGGGTGCTGCAGCTGAGCTCATCATTAACACACAACTATAAACTTTTTTTCTCTATTCCTGAGGGCACCTTTGCCTTATAGGATGACTTGTACATTAGTTAACTTTCATGTTTATAAAGTTGTGCAGTATTTTGAATTAACAATTTTGTTTCTCGTATTAGAATGAAAAATTTTGTATCTATAACGTTCATGTAAGCTAAGACATGTTTTAACACGATCACATTTCATTGGGCATCCCTGTTTCACGATTGCTGGAATTTTATGGTTTGGGAGTTTGTGGTCTTGGGAATTTTATTGCCTACTAGTACATTCTAGTTCTAAAGAACAGTATATCCTGCCCTTATCGATTAATATCCTCTATTTATGTTATCTAGTATGAGTTATTTCATTCTTATAACATATTTTTTATATTTTTACAATTTATTTAATTTTCTTTATATCTACTGCATAGCGTATTTTATTTTAAAGTTTACTCTTTTTTCTAATTGTCTAAAAACACTTATAATAAGTCAGGGTGTAAACAGTTTTGATAGACAATTATAACTTTTTATATATGAAAATTTTGTTCATTTTATTAATTAATATATTTTTATATATAGTAAGTTATTAATTTAAAAATTAAAAAAAATAAAAAGTTTTATTAAACTTCAATGTTAAACTCATTTTATGTATTGCGAAAAAGTTTCGAAAATTGAAAAGGTTCTAACATAAAAGTACCTTCGGACATCAAACTTCAGTGAATAGTGATTGTAGTTATCCAAATAAAGAAGACAAACAATTATTTTACTCGCCCGAAAATGTAATTTGGTGTCATTATATGGTATCATTAGGTCATCAAAAGTATAAAATTTCAAAAAAGTTTCGGAAAGTTTGACATATTTCTCACTTTAATTTCGGAAAGCGGAAAATATTTTTTATTATAAAAAAAATTTATATATTAATAAAAAGTTTTATACTAACATTTAATTATAATATTATATATATAATTAATTGATTAATTTTATAAATTAATATTTTAAAAATAATATAAATAAATAACTGTGATTAAAACTCAGTATAAAATTGTGTAGGTTTTAAACTCTAAATATAATAATTACATGTTTCGATAAGACATTATTTCTATGAATAAATTATCAATTTTAAACTAAATAGACGAATTTTTTAATAAACTATTTATTATTTTTTATTCTTAGAGGCTAAAATGTCATCTCACGCTTTAATATACCAAAGTCTTATCAACATGAGAAAATAACAAACATAGAAAAAAGAGTTGTTTTTTATTTTATTAATTGTAGAGACTAAATTGATAATGTTTCGTACTTTTAAAGATAAAATTAATCATTTATCTACGGAAATAACGTGTCACCGGAACACACATTTAAAAAATTTCAATTAACTAAAGATTAAATTGAAAAATGTTTTTATATTTTTAAAAATGTTTTTTCGAATAACTTGTTTCACATTTTATACTGACCTAATTATACGAGTTAAAGTAGAAAACTCTCTGTACTTTTTGACATTTTTACAGTTTTAGAAATAGGAATAGAAGTCGACCTCTGATAAAATGTTGTGTTGTTATTTTTTTTTTTTTTTCTGAAAATTATTTTTATTTTTAAATTTTTAATATTTAAAAAATATGTTTGTTTTCACTTAATATTTTTATTTTTAAAAAATAATATTTTAAAATTTAATCAATTTTAATGAAATTGTTATAAATTATTTATATATTATTTAAAATACATTTATATATTGTTTTTTTTTATATTTTATATTTTCAAAAAATAATATCTTTAAATTTAATTAATTTTAACAAAATTATAATAAAATATTTATATTTAATATATTTATATATTAGTTTTTATATAATTATAATATTGTTATTAAACATATTTTTGAAACTTTTTGAAACATTGAAAACATTTTTTTCTGTTTTCAAACTTTTTTAAAAATATTTTTGAAAAAAAATATTTCCTAAATTATAACCAAATATATTTTTATTATTTTTTTAATTTTTTTGAAAAATAAAAATAGAAAGCACCATATCATCACACTTAACAACAATATTATTTCTATTGAATGTAAACACGTAATTAATTAGACAATAATTTTTGTCAATTTTTTTCATCGTTATGAAATGTACTAAATAATATACAGGAAAGAGATAGACCAAAAAATATTATATAAATGAATTATTGTACTCGTATAAGTAATATTTTTTATATGTAATAAATAAATATGTAAAAGATATTTCTATATACATTTTTTATGTTTAAAATAATTCTTATGAACGTTTAATTTCTTTTTCAATCATACCCCTGTTATTTTCATTTTCTTCTGTTAAAAATCACTCAAAATAATTTATTGTCTCACTGCAATAAAGTAAAAGAACTGAATAAGTAATATCATTGAATAACGAAGATGAAATAATCAGTTTGGTCAGGACATCCCACCTTTCAGTATATAGAGGTGCGTGAATAAGACAAATCTATTACAGTGCATGTTCTTTTTAAGGGGAATCAAAATAGTAGGGTATAGAACAAAGTAAAAAGTTGAATATGTACACCAAGATGAGAATCCATGTTGCTCTCTAAGCACTTCCAAGATAAAAAAAAAAAAAAAAAATTAAATGGAGGATCAAAATTCTACTACCGAGACTAAAAAAATTCTACTACATTGCATGTAGCAACAATAAGTAATTGTTACAAATGATTTGTAACCTCAGCCATTCAAATCATTAAATAAATAATGTTTAAAAGTATTAGAGAAATATATTTCTTGCACAGATTCCACAGTATCTTCAGATTTAGGCAGAAAAGAAAATAATTTACAATTCACATTAAAATAGAACAAGAAAGGTTGTGTTGTTCCAGGAAGAAGAAGACAATGCAATGTCATAATGTTAGGAAGCAAACTTGATCTGCCGTTCACATTCAACTAACTAAGAACATAAACAAATTAAAAAAAAAAAAACATCTAATTTCACATGAGCCTGAGCCATCTCTGAACACTAACAATGGCATGAAAACCTCAAATAATTTACGCCAACATGCATGGTGAGTTAAAATCAATACTTTTTTCCCAAAAAGCAAAGAAGCAACATGTGAAATTATTTATAAATAAAGAGTTGCAAAATAAAAAAAGCTGAAAAGGAGAATCACATGGAGTGGGAGGAGGAAGAAGATGCAGTCTTGAGATAAATTTGCAGAAAACTCTGGAGACACTTGACTCTCTCCTTGATTGCTTGCACATCAACCTTAATAGTTTCCAAACTCCCTTTGAGGGATCGAACCACCACAAGCATGTTATCCAACTGGGCCAACTCGTTCACCAAAGAACGCGCTTCTTCCTCTTCCTCTTCCTCTTCCTCTTCCTCTTCCTCCTCCTCCTCTTCTGCTTCTTCTTCTTCTTCTCCTCCTTCTTGTTCTTCTTCCTCTTCTTCTTGTTGTTCTGCGAGGGCAGGGGCATAATTGAGTTGCAATTGAAAAGCGTTCATGTCTTCCATAGCTTTGGACGCGAGATCGGTGATGTCAGAGAAGGATGTGTGGAGGTGCTTCTTCACGAATTGGGGATCCACGACCAGTGATTTCCATCGCTTGCAAACGCACCTCAATTGAAGAGGGTTGCTAACCCTAACCCTGGCCAGGATTTCGATCATCAGATCCTCGGGCAAGACCGCCGTCACTGCCGCCGCGGCTTCCGCCATCATGCGCCGGCGCTTCCTCGTCATCATTACCATGATTTCGGTTCTGTGTGTCGATCTCTTCCTCCGTTTCGCTATTACATCGTCAGGTTTTTGTTTCGATTCGGGTCGGAATGCTCCGTTCAACTTTCGTTTTAGGGCTCCGATTTTGATGCTTTCAGAATTCAAATCGTTCCCTTCAGTTACCAAATATGCTAATACATTAAAATCATTAAATTCCTCCCATTAACTTTATGTTTCCAGATTTTCCAAATTAATTACATTCATTTTATTATAAAGTCACTGCCTCTGTAATATTTTTTCACCCTATCTGTTAAGATGAAGAAACAAAAATATTGTTCCCTCTAATTAGGAAGGGATACCTTTTTTTTTTTTTCATAACTACAAATAGGTTTTGCTAAAGGTAAAGGTATTCCAATATAATTTTTACATTAATGTATATAAAAAGTTTAGAATAAATTCTAATTAGAGTTTAATCACTGTATACAAGTTTTATAATGATATTTAATATCACAATCCTATAATAAATTTATTAATTTTAACATTTTAATATTTAAAAATCATATAAATCATCTAAACTTATTATTTGTGAGGGTATACAACAAGTTAATCTTTTTCAATTATATAATATAGTTTGTAATTTAATTATAGATAGTGATTGGTAAAGAAAATTAGTTTACAACTTTAGAATGTTTATTATATACATTTTGTTTATCAGAAAATGTTATTTCACAGATTTTTTTTCCTCAAAAATTGTTTTCAATGGAAAGATGAAATTCTAACTTTTGAAATTAAAAAATTTCAATATAGTGTTAGGTCAACTTTTTTTTTTTTTTTTATTGTGTAAATTTAAAATGATTTTTAGAAATATATTTAACGCCTTCACATATAAAAGAATAGAATAAAGTTACGAGGAATGAATAAAGAGTACTTATGGTAAAAATTAAATAATTAAATTAATATTGTTTAAAAAATATTTTTATAATTAAATTAAATATATAAATTTTAAAGTGTTTTATATTTTACAATATACTTAATTTTAACATATAATTTGATATTTAAACATGTATAAATATTTATTATTAAATAATATATTGAGAAAAATACAATTTATATAAAATTTGATAAATAATACTAATAATGATTGAACTTGTTAAATTTCTATTCTATGAAAATCATTAAAAGTATAAGTTGACTAAATTTTATAGTTGGTATCAATAAATTTTACCTTTTCCCTACACATACATATATGTATGCGTGTGTGAACTCCTCATTACCCAACACAAATATATTTTCAATAAAAACAAAATAAATATCAATTAAAGAACAATTGAGTCATCTTAGCATGAAATTATGTAATAACTAAATTAATTTTACTATGAATTTTGAATAAAATTGAAGAAATTTAAATAAAATTAGAGAGCAAAGTTTAAGAAGCCATTTATGAAATAATATGTGTGCTTAGTGAATTATGAATTATAAGCATTAGGACTAGGTACTATGTAACATACATTCCTTTCATTAATGTAATTCATTACAATGAGAATTATTATGTCACTATCTAAACCTAGAGAAGTAAGTCTTATTATTGCGATTTTATTATCAATTTCTTGATTCATGAAATTGAAAGATTGGATTAATCACAAATTCATATTTAAAATTGACTGACAATTTGTATCTTATCCCTAGAAATATATCATATTAGTTGTTCCTTAGCTTAAATGGTTATATCAAACTCTAATAATAAAAGAGAATTAGTTCCTCGTGGTTCCATGGAGGAACATAGTCTAAACTTGATGTGAATACTAAATTCCTAGAATATCTTTTTTTTAGGTCTCTCTTATAGAGCTACAGAGTATGCACAAAATTGTTAAAGAATCTTCTAAGAATTTTCTCAAGCAAGTACATTAAAGAATCCTCTAGGACCCAGTTAAGTTGGCAATCAGGAAGATCTGCTTAAGCAACCATAGAGAGATTAGCCTAGCATGCATGGCTTGTTCAAGCAATAGGAAGGTTTTATGTGAGTAAAGCCACTTATGCAATCTTTGTCTAATTTGTGGCCTTCGCCGAGTTAAATTAATTATCACTTAAGTGGTCCCACTAAGTCGTTACTTTTGTAAACGCCATTTACTCTTTCTTAAACCAACATGTTTGTATACATATATTTTTCCAAAACAAGTCTTTTTTCTAAAAATAAATTTGTACTTAAATCATAGACTAATTTAGAATTAAAACATAAAGTGAGGTTTTATTCAAAATTAATAATAATAAGCATAAATAATTTCAAAGTATGTGTATTTCTACAAATTGTAACATCCCTAATAAATATTAATATACTATATATTACTATTTATCATATAACCATTTAGGATACAAATCAAACTTAAAATATTAAATTTTTAATTAATAATTTAATTTAAACACTGCAAAACTTATCCAGCAAGCTATGTTGCCTAACAAAAAACTAAAACACCTTACCTAGGGGTACATGTTGCCCAACAAAAGTTTTCAATTATGAAGTTCCAATACAAGAATCTCAGTAAAACAATTCAATTTGAATTGTTTATTAAAATTTTACTATTATTATTATTATTATAATAAAATATATATATATATATATATATATATATATATATATATATTAAAACTTGTGATGACTCTTACTTGGATGTATTTTAGAATGTTGACAAATCTTATCTAAATAGTAAATAATGTAAAGAAAATAATTTGGCCATATCGTAAATCTTTTTAAGGGTACATATATTATATAAAATTTAAGAGAATCGAACTAAGGGTAAATTATCATAATTTTGTGATTTTCATACAAGTGACTCTTTGTTTCTTGCTGGTCTAGATTGGGAGATTCTTCATGCCTGAGATGTTCACAAAGTTAATAAAGGCGGGTTACTTTGGAGCCTAATTTGTGATGAAGTGAATTGAACGAGTGTACTTTCTAGAGGATAATACATGCAATTAACTTGGGGGATGTACATCCCATTATATGGCTAGTGGGGGATAGCATTTTGCCTCCACCTGCATATCCATGGAGATTAATTGTTCCCAGAAGTCATGATTGCCGCAATCCTTTATATTTTTTTTGAAAGACAAAACCAGGTATATTATATATATATTAAGATCTACAGTATCTATTTCATATGCTTTGTACAATAGTAAAAAATACTAGTACACTTTTATTCCTGCTATAATTAGTTTTTCAACATATAATGTGGGAATAATTTCACCCTACACTACCTTTATTTTATGTTCATAAGACATAGACAGGGTTATTACATTAGTCCAAAAAAAAAAATCTCTATTAAAATCAAACCTATATAATAACTATTTTCAAGAGTTCATTTAATAACTATGTGAAATTTATATTTGTGAGTGATCTGATATAGATCCAACAACGATGAATCGTAAATTTAACATTTATTGGTGGGTTCAATAGCGGTCTGATAAACCCAACAACAATAAATTGTTAGAATAAACTGTGATACCATATTAGAAAGGGTGAAATTGTGCTTAACTCAACCTCACAAAACTAGCTTATAAGGTGGGGTTTACATCTCATCATATACTTTTGTTTAGCTATATTACTAACCAATGTGGTATCTCCAATAGCCTAGCCAATTATGCTTCCAAAACAAGGTTTCTTCCCCATCACCTATCTTCCTTCTAATATTGTTTGCTAATCAATAGCTCTGTCATAAACTTGTCTATTAACCAAACATCCCTACACCAAATAGAGCATTTAGACCATGATGTAGCTTGATATTGTAAATTTTGGAAGTCACAATATCTACTATGTAACAAAGGATCCCAAATACCTTTTTTATCACTTAGAAATCTCCATCTCTATTTAGCAAGCAAACTATGGTTATATTTCAGCAAGACACTTCACTCCCAGCCCCCCTTCATTCTTACGCAAACACACCTTCTCCTAACTTGCCCAGGAAATTCTATTATCATTGCCTCATTGGCCTCCCCCACAGAAATTTATGTTGCAACCCTTTTAATATATTCACCACCTTCCTCAAAGCCTTATAGAAGGAAAAAAAATACAAAGGTAAACTTATGAGAATTGAATTTAACATTACCAAACGTCTCCGAATAACATATTTTTCACCTTCCATCCTAATAGCCTTTCTTAAATTGCTCTAATATTGGCCCCAAGCTACCGACGACTTGAAATTAACCCCTACCGAAACTCCAAAAAATGTAAAGGACAATAAACTTATCGAACAATTCAGTATTCCTCTATGACAAATATCCATAACCATACTTGCTCTAGCCATTTTTTATGGGTTAATTAAGGTTAATATTTTCTATTTTTAAAAAATTGTCAATTAGAATATACATGACAAGATTAGTTTCTTTAAAGATAAAATGAATATTTTTGGCAAGATATATTTTTTAACTAAAAATTCTTTTTAAACAATAATAAACAACAACTCATTGTATTAATGATTTGTTTTAAATTCAATTATATATATATATATATATATATATATATATATAATATGAAAATATGAGTTTCATAAATTTGTTAATCATTAAAACAAAATTGAGAATCTTAAAGTTAACAATGACAATATTAAAACTGCAATTCTTTTTTTAATATATTTTCTGAGATACCTAAGGTAAGATATTTTAATTTTTTTTCATAGATATGTTTTTATCATGTATTTCCATATTTTTTATGTTTAATGTTATGTACATTAGTTGGAACTAAAATTATTGTATTCATATTAGATTTTTCTTATTTAATGTATTATTTTGCTAAAATGTTAAAAGTAATAGGTATGAAAATTGTAAATAAAACATTAATTTAACATTAAAACTTTAAAATATCAACCACTATTGATGGAGTTTTACTATCTTATTTCCATATTTTTCATGTTTAATGTTATGAACATTAATTGGAACTAAAATTATCATATTTATATTAAATTTCTTATTTAATATATTATTTTTTAATTAATGTTAAAAGTAATGAGTGTTAAATAAGTATATATTTATAAATAAAACATTAATTAAATATTAAAACTTTAAATATCAATCCAATATTGATGGAGATCATTAGATATAAAACAACCAAATATACATGAGTAAAAGAACATACAAAAAAACTTTTAAAACATCGTATTTATAGTTTTTTCTCACTTATGTATTATATAATTTCTTAATTTCTACACGACGACACTTTAAGTCACATTTGTATTCCAACACAGAGACATTGAGAAGACAGTGATACGTATATAGAGTTGGTTATTATGTTGGCATTATTGAGTTTAAAATCAAATTAAGTTAGTGGTTTCATGAAACATGATTCAGGTCACAAAATATTGGCTTCGCTTAGTACGTCACTTTACAGTGCAGACTGCAGATGCAAGGAGGGAATTAAGAAGCATGATCTACCCCAAAAAAAAAGTCATATAACACCCTTAATTAATATATATCTTTTGTTTATTAAAATAACTATAAACATTGCTAACTTCTGTTCAGATGAATTTACGTAATAATGATTTTTGAGGGTCGGTAGTGTGCAATTAAGATTCATGGCAGCGGCATGGTGATATTTCTTTTATTGGAGATGATATTTTTAAAAGATTTTGGTTTAAGTGTTTAACAAACTCTCATAAATTTTTTTTAGCATTGTTCTGAAAATTAACTTATTCTAGATAGACTTTGGAGTTCTTATATATTTTCTTTCATATTTAAATATGCTCTTAGAAGAGATCATCTACAGATTTAGGATTCCCTCTAGCATGGATTTTTATCCTCTGGTTATATATTTCTTTCAAATTAAAAATAAAATAAAATAAAGTGCTAAGGAAGAAAGGGAGAGACAAGTCTCATAATTGAACCCTCTTATTACTTTCTAGAAAATTTAAGCTTAACATTTAGTTGATAGGAAAAAACACATACTTTTATATTTCAGATTGCAGGTTAAGTGCTAAGAAAAATTTATACTATTTCATATTATTTAGATTCAATATCATTTCAGCAAAACAAATTATGAATTCTTTTTTTTTTATAGGTATTAAGTTAAAGTGCATCTCATGCCTTCCTTATTAATACAGAAAAATATTTAAAAACACAAAAATTCAATAATGTACTTTTGTTATGCAGAAGAAGCTTTAGATGGATTTTTTATATGCATATTTATTTTGCAAAAAATAAAAAAATAATGTTATAAATTTACAATAACATGATCCATTTAAGCTAAACTGTCTTAATCTTATATAAGTATTTTTATGCTTTAGAATTATTTTAGTTAACACTTCCAACACTACTTAAATTAATATAACTAAATAGGAATGAAAATACAATTAGAATAAACTGCATTAAATTAATAAGATTACAAACAATCGTTTAATTTAATATATATGAATAAAATTTGTATAATCATAAGATAGAGACCTAAATCCTGGTCGAAAACTGAAAAATAGAATTAGATATAAAAGAATAATTTAAAAAGATCAAAATGATTTTAGATTTTCAGCATGACCCAAACTCAAAGTATAGCATGATACCCTTCAAAGTAGTAAGTACATGACACTTCCATATCCATCTAATAATTTATATATCTATCTCAACTTAATGACTTTTAATGTTTTCTTAGAGATAGGAAATACATTTTTTTAGAGTGAAAAAACACTTTAAATTTTGAGTGAATTTTGAATTGAATGATCACAGTAATTATTAATTAAAAAATAGAAGGATAAACTAAAGAGAAGAGAAAGAGTATTCCTGGATCCTAGTTCATAGTTCCTACTCTTGCTATTTTATCTTGAAAGTCAATGCCACCTCATCCGTGATCCCTTTCGTCATTTGGTCATGACAAAAAAACCCTTAAGGCACCAATAATGGACTCGAAACTTTTCCTTTTCCCCTCAAGACCACAACTTGTTAAAACCCCCTACACTTTTCTCTTTGTCTGAATTCCAAAAACAATATTAATTTTGGGTAGTCTCGTGATTGGGCTATGGCACCTCTTGAAGGACATCAAGCTCCAGGCCCAAAACCCCTCCTCCTACACCTACACTGCTTGACCCTGGTTCCTGACTTCCAAAGCAAAGGTAGCTTGAACTGTTCCTCATCATGGCAAACTCAACAGCCATGGCACTGTTCATAGGCCCAGAGCGGCACCAATCCCTCAGCTTCCAAACACGCCTTTATCCATCGCTTTCCACAAAGGCCTCCAAGGACACTAGCACTTGCTCCTCATCATCATGTCTCTCTCTCAACCACACTTTTGGGGCTTCAGGCTCTGGACACCTGCCCTTATCCCCAAAGGCTGCTTCATCAACCACGAAGACGGTCACCAAGTTGTCAGATGCTCCTTCCCACCATGCCTCTCTCCTTTTGCTCGTTAACATTCTCTTCGGTGTTGCTTTCTACATGGCTTTGCTTGGAGAAAATGTCGATAACCATTTCATGCTTAAAACTATATTAACACCTTTAATAGAAAATAAATAGCAAGGAACCTCAAAGGAATGTACCTCTAATTGCAATGGTACATTTGGATACAAACCTTCACAATGGATATAGGCACCATTTCTAATCATTACACTAAATTTAGGGGTGGGTTGAGTAAGTAGGCCAAGATGTGTAACAATCTAGGGTTAGAGAATGTTGTGTGAGTTCCGTGTGTCAATCAAGATAGTAATGGTCAGTCCTTAATAAAACCTTGAAATTTAAAGACCTTAAGAGATATCACTCTCAAAGTGGCCTGAAAGTTAAAAATGGATTATGTCCTAAGCGATCAATTTTAACAAAGTTGTATCTTCACTAGCACTATCACAATCTAGTTCTTCCTTATCCACAAGAAGTAAGAGTAGCTTATTGTTTGCACATTTATGTCTTGCCACAAATTTTTCATCACAATAATAATATAACCCTTTGGCACGACATTCTTGCATTTGTGTGGTGGTCATGTGTTTAATGGAATGAGAGGGTTGTGAGGGTTGTACAATTGGGGTTGTGAATTGTGCCAGCTTGCTGCCTGCAGTAGGCAAAACATTGGGAGGTTTAGGTTCTCTGTAGCGGTTGTCTCGGAGTTTATCCTCAACCAACTTAGCTATGCCAATGGCCTAGGAAACTGTATATGGTTTGTGTATGGACAGTTCATGTCAGATTTCCAGAATTAACCCCAAAATAAAATAGTTGAAAATGGACTCTTCGGATATACCTGTCACTCGGTTGCATAAACGCTCAAAAGCAGCCTGATATTCAACAATAGAACCTGTTTACTTCAACTTAAACAAGTCAGCTTCATGATTAGCAAAAGTAGAAGGCCCAAAACAGTTTTCTAAAGCCCTAGTGAAAGACTGTCAATCATGTAATTGGTTGTTATTAAACATCCACTTAAACATCTAAGGGCTTCCCTTTCATGTAGAAGTTGAATAAATGTATGCATTCATCCGGTGGAATATGATAATAGTAAAAAAATGCTTTGCATATCTAAGGGAGCTAAGTCATCAAAAGGTGAAAGGGTTATTTTAAGATGTGCACATGGGAAGAGTGATACAGAGATGTGTGATGGGATGGAGGACAAGTATAATTTGTGCATATTTATAGTATGAGTGAATGACACTCAATAATAGTCTTTAGTCCAATAAAAAAATTTAGTAACCCTTTTAGATTTAAGTCTTAGCCCACTAAAAGCTCCACTAAGTCACATTGAGGAGCCACAACCACCACCACGTTAAGCCCAAAACGAAACCATACTTGTCAACCCCAACACCTTTATTTATTCATCTTCATGCTCATGCTGCCAAAACATTTTCGCCTCTTCACATACAATCCAAGTAATTGAAGGTAGGTCCACAATTTTCATTTTTGTTTTGTTGTACTTGTACATTAATTAATTGAGTCACCAACAACCTGCTTGGCTCAAGGAAACTTGTTCGTCTGGGTTATAGTACTATTTTTTATAGGAGTATAATCTGTGCATATTATATTGTCTGTATTTCAATCATTGTATCTTTCATTTCAAGTAGTATTTTTTTTATCCTCTTATTTTTATCTCAAAAATGGAAAGGATCAGTGTCAAGCTCAAGCTCAAGCTACCTTTGTACAAATGCATGCATCAACTTTTCTTGTAAATTTAATTTGGATTATCACTTTGGTGCCCATGTCTACTATTGTCTTTTACAATCCTTGTGCTGGCTGGGGAAGAAACCAGGGGGGATTTGCTAGCACGTAATTGATTTTTGCGTGCAATATTATTATTATGGCATTATAAACAATTATTTATTAATAATTAAGCTTAAAAAACCCTTATCATGAAGTATTTTTTTCAACTATGTTTTTTTTCATATGAAAACAAAACATTATTATTTGATAACATATGTGACATAAGAGGCATTAGCATATTATAATACTTGATATAATTATATCTTTTAAGCATTTAATTTTATATTTGATCTTGAATTCATATAGATCTCATATATTATTTTAAAAAATTAGTTTGTAAAACATGGGAAATAAATCTTTTCTAGTATTGGAAAGATTCATACCGTGAGAGAGAAAAAGACACCATTTTCATGTGAAACCCACCAACATAGAGGATCTCACATGAAATCTGTCTTTTTTTTTTCTATTGAACCTTTTCAGAAAAGGAACTAAATACTCAATTTTAAGATATTAGAGAGAGACTCGTATAATGATTGTAACTTCTAAAAGTACATGTTCCTTCAAAAAAGTCAAGTAAAACTTTGACTAACATATTATATAAATTAATAAAAAGTTAAAAACTATTAATTCCATCTAAAAAAGTTAATTAAAAATATAAACAACATAACTGTAAGCACTTAAAAACAGTTGAGTAAGTACCGATTAAAGTTTAATGTGGTAGTGACGTGCCGTTTGAAAATTGAAATAATATATCAATCCATATTGCACGTCAAAAACCTTATACTACTTATGTATTATTTTTTATTTAAATGATAAGTAATATATAGTTCATGGATTTTTCTATAAAGGTACATATCAATTTTTTATTACTACCTGTATTTAGATTATTTTGCCATCAAATCAATGTTGGTTTATTCCTATAAATGAACTAAAAATGGCTGCTGGCACTGGACATTCGCTGTAGCAACAAAGTAATGGAAGTCAAAACAATGGGGGAAAAGAAAGAAACTTTATCGGGCCTATGCATGTGCATTGTTCAATTTGGGAAACAAAGAAACATAAGGGATATCTATCGTGTTAATGAAGCTCACTTCAACTTCAAGAACTACAATTGCTACTATCCTCGCTTTAGTCTTTAATTAAGAAAAATTGACAACATCAAATTCAAAAGTTCTAGCAAGTATGTTATTAAAGTAATCTTGTTAATTCAGTAAATTTTCTTTATTAAAGTAATCTTGTTAATTAAATAAATATATTTCTCACTTATGTTATAATAAAAACATTCAAACATAAATCACATTATTTTAAAATTGATTGATTTTCTTTTAAATACACACCATGTTTATGTGCACATACCAACAAATCCACGTTTTCAATTTCATACACATGCTAACAAGGCAAATTCTATCCAATAAGGCACACACTTCATCTAAATTCACATTTTTCCTATGTAATACATAGGTCTCAATTGAATTAAAAGTTACAATAGATTTCTTTTTATTAACTCTAATTGAGTTAACTCAACTTAACTTCTTAGTTATTATCCAATCACATCCTTCACCCTAAAGCCTAGAACCTAGACAACTTTTTTTGTAACAGTTGGTTTCACTTCCATACACCCTTACTCATGCTGGTCTTTTCATCTTATCAAATACTAAAGGATGTGACTGACATTTAAGTATCGTTGCACACTGCCACGTCTACACTATGTAAATTGTAATATACAATAATTCAAACTACTTTATGCCATATGTACCGAATATGCAACCAGAAACTTGAAATTCAAATGGTAAATATATTTAGATCTACCCCCTTCAAATTTTAACATATTCGTACACTAAAGACTTTGTTAAAACAGGGAACTTCTAGCACAAATAATACTACATAAGGAAAGAATTACTACATGTTCAAAGGGATTGTAAGCTTGTGGAAGCCAGCCGTTGTCCGATGGTAATTTCATAGAGTAGACAAATTATGTTTCTCTCACATCTATTCAAATTTCAAACTCCATAGCTGCTCAATATATCAAAGGAAACAATAAAACTAGTCAAAGATTCAGCAGCATTCATAAACTCTACGGTGCTCTTAATTACTAACAAGATATATTAAAGAGTTTAACACCTATACATTGTCAATATAAAAGAGTTTTTACATTGACGGTTAATCACAACCTTTCATTTATATGACTTTTAAAGTATTAATGATTAAAGTTAACAAACTTATCACATATAAAAGGTTATGATTAACTGTCAGTGTAAAACTTTTTATATTACTGATGTATAAGTGTTTTTCTCTATATTAAATGCAGATCATAAATAACAGGACCTATGTATTACATAGAAATTTGAAGAAATCCTCGACCATTAATAAACATTTATATTAGTTCCTCATATCTGATGGATATGAAATTGGATAAGAATCCTTCTCTTTTTGTATCAGCAACCTCCCATTTTCTAGTAGCTGATGAAAAACAGGCATTCCCTTATTTCCACTTTGCAGTTTCAAACAAATTATTCTAAAGCTCATACAGTAGTAAGTAATAACTGTATGTTTAAAGCAGAACTAGTAAGGAGTATACCTGAACAATTTGCAAAATCTGATTGCATGATGATTCTCAAAAAACATATCATACACACTAAAAGATCAGCATTTCATCTTTAAAATTAGCAAAATAATCCAAGTGAATTTTGAAACTTCTTTAGCTATCTTATAACACCGCTGCATCCAGGCATTCTCTCCATTCCCTGATTCCGAATGACTCTTCTAACCAATGACACATCCTCCCACCTTCCCACATCGGCATATATGTTTGATAGGAGAACTTTACCTCCACCGTGTGATGGTGCCAACCCTGCTAAACCCTCTGCAGCCCTCTCTCCTATATTGACATTTCCATGAGTTCTACATGCTGCTAATAAAGTTCCCCATATCACAATGTCGGCCGACATTGGCATGCTCCTTATCATTTCCTCGGCTTCTTCTAATAGCCCGGATCTGCCCAAAAGATCAACCATACAACCGTAATGCTTGATATCTGGTTCCACATTATATGCACTCTTCATGATTCTAAATATTCTTCGCCCAGGCTCCACCAGCCCAGCATGGCAACAAGCACTAAGAACTCCAACAAATGTAATTGGATTGGGTTTAATATTATACCTCGGCATATCAGAAAAAACCTCTAGGCACATAGTTGCATGTCCATGTGAGGCTAACCCACATATAATTGCATTCCATGGGGATACAGAGAAGGTTTTGTCTCGAATGTGATTAAAATATTGTAAGGCACTGTTGATGCTCCCACATTTTGCATACATATCAATTAGAGCTGCACGTAAATTGTCATTCAACGGAATGGATTCATTACATATGTATTCATGGGCCCATCTTCCTTCCTTCAATGTGCCTAAACTGGCAATTGCAGAGAATACACTCACCATCGTAACTTCATTTGGTTTGATCCCACTGCCTACCATTTTATGGAAGAGTTCAAGGGCCATTTTGGACTGGTCGGTTTGTGCGTAGCCAGAAATCATGGTACTCCACGAAAACACATCTCTTTCAGGCATCTCATCAAAGATTTGCCTTGCCTGGTCTATCATTCCATTTTTTATGAATCCAGAAACAAGAGCATTCCACGATTCTAGGTGATCCTTTACACCCACTTCAAATTGCAAACAAGCAAGTTCCATCATCCCACAAGCTGCATAAAAATGAATGATAGTAGTCTGTATAAAATTGTAACAGTCAAACCCTTTCTTAACAACCATTCCATGGAATTGCCGACCATCACCAATGGCATTCAGACGACCACATGCTGAAACCAAATTCACAACCAGGACTTCATTAGGTGCAAGCCCACTTCGTAGCATTGCACGATGCATGACCAAAGCTTCATGCAAACAATTCATTAGGATATAACCATCAATCATTGTGCCCCAAGAAATCACATCCTTATCAGGAATTCTCTCAAACCACTCCCTGGCCGTGTCAACAAGGCCTGCCTTTGCATATCCATTTAACATTACATTCCATGATACCAAATTCACTTCAGGCGTCCTGTCAAACAACCTCTTTGCTTCATCTACACCTGAACAAAGACAGTATGCCCGCATCAAATTTGTCGAAACAAGAACCAACCCTTCAACGAACAACTTGATAGCCAAGGCATGAATCATTCGACAGTTCAAAATTTCACCAAAATGTGAGCAAGCATATATCACATTCACCAAAGTCAAATCATTAGGGACCACCCCATCAGACCTCATCTCCTTGAAAAGCTCAAGAGCTTCACGAAAGCATTCATTTTGGACCAGACCCATTATCATGGTTGTGTAGGAGACACAACATTTTCCAGGCATTATGTCAAACAGTTTACGGGCATTGTATAATTGACCAGCTTTAACATACCCAGAAACCATAATGTTACAAGAAACATGGTCCAACGTGGGGCAAGCCTCAAACAGCAACTGGGCATCATTAATTGAACCACGTTTTGCGTACATGTTGATCAAGCTGTTCTGTATGAAGGTGTTGAGGTGGAGTCCGAGTTTCAATGCCAGAGAATGGAGTTGGCGGCCCTGAGAGTAGGAGGAACAGTATTTGAATGCGGAAACCAATGCAAGTTCGCACTCGTAGTGGTTTTGGTGAAGCCTCGCATTGCAGAAAATGCGAATGAAGTGTTGTGGGTCTTGCACGTGTGGAGGGGCTTTGGTGGAAAGCCATCTTGATGATAGAGCAAAGGGTAGAGATCGGAACAATGATTTGACTCTGAGACTCGAGGAAATGAACACCAACATGAGACGCGACCATTACACTCAAAATTCGATCTTTCTCTGCTATGGATACGCTGAAAATCCTATTTGTTTTTATTTTGCTATTTTTAAAAAAAAAAAAAAAAGACAAAGAGAATCTATAGAAAACTAAATGACAGTGAAACCAAAAGTTTTTATTTTGCTAAATTACTTTCTAAATCACTAAATATTTGAAGGAAAATCATGGGTGAAAATCAAACCATTCCCAAGAGTTTTTATTTTGCTAAATTACTTTGTAAATCACTAAATATTTGAAGGAAAATGATAAATGTATCACAAGTGAAAGTCAAACCACCTGTGAACACCTGTTAACATAGTATATTAAACTGTTTTTATTTAAAAATTAAAAAATAAGAATTAAAAAAACATGAAAGCTTCCTAACTCCTGTTTCTTCTTTCACCTTTGTTGTCTAACCCTTTTTCTTCGCAACAAAGTGTTTGTTTTTCTTCTTCGTTTGTCGTTATTGCCTAACCTTTATTCTTCTTCGCAACAAAACGCCCGTTCTTCTTCTTTTTCGTTTGTCGCTGTTGCCTAACCCTTGTTCGGTACCCTGCCTAACACCGCAACCTTGCGAACTGAGTTTGCTTCTTCTTCCTCCTAATACCCGTCACTTACCATCGATCCGAGTTTGCTTATCCTTCTTGGTAAGACCGCTTTGCTTTGCTTCTTCTTACTCCGAACACCCTTCGTTTTGCTTCTTCTTCCTCCTAACACTTGCCCCTTTGCTTCTTCATCCTAAACAAGATACTGAAGTTCTCCTCTTCTGCTTCATCTACCACTGCAAAAGTTTGCTTCTTCTTCCTCTTAACACCGCTAGCGGTACATTTATCATTTTTCATATGTTTATTTATCTGCTGAGAGTGTCTGTATGTTTTGTGTAAAGGATGAGAGATGTATATATCTATATAGGTTACATTTATACATTTTCGATTCGTCAAGGATTAAATGAAGACATTGTTTATGTGGTGAAAGAGCTTACATATACACATCAACTCGTGAAAACAATCAAGGAAAGGTTTTTTGGAGATGCTCTAATTGGAAGGTATGTTTTTTTTTTTTCATTTTATGGGTGAAAAATTTAGTAATTAATATGACATGTTTTTGTAGGGCCAAAACTTATGCAATTAATATTAGATGGATGGATGAAGATGTATATGATGGTTCAGAACAAGAGAGTATGGATGAGACTAAGCAACAACTACAGGAGCCAGTGGAGAACATATTGAAGTTACAAAAGAAACTTGATTTGGAGAGGAAAAAATGATACATTATATATTATCTTTTGGTTAATGATAAACGTACAAAAGAGGCAATAAAGAACCAACTATGCTTCTATTCAGCTAATTTGCTTACTACTGAACTATGTTTAGTTCACTTGAGAAAACATGGTGTATAAAATTATTTTGGGGCAACAAGGGCAAATTTCTTACAAATTTCAAAGTCATTATTCAGTGGTTAGTTCTGAACAAAATAAGTGGTTAACTCCACATACCATGTGATTAAGTATATTTTTATGAAAATTTACTCCACACGGGGTCAAATCACTTTCAGCGAACTTGCTTACTACTCAACTATACTCCATTCACTTCAGAAAACATGGTGTCTAAAATTATTTAGGTCAAGAAGGACAAATTTCTTACAAATTTCAGAGTGACCGTTAAGTTGTTAATTCTTAACAAAATAAGTGGTTAACTCTACATACCATGTGATTAACTGTAGTTTTTTGAAAATTTACTCCACACAAGGCCAAATCATTTTTCAACCAACTTGATTACCACTCAACTATACTTGGTTCACTTGACGAAACATGATGTCTAAAATT
The DNA here is from genome assembly GCA_037954015.1 of Psophocarpus tetragonolobus. NCBI lineage: Eukaryota > Viridiplantae > Streptophyta > Magnoliopsida > Fabales > Fabaceae > Psophocarpus > Psophocarpus tetragonolobus. The sequence continues at coordinate 99,260,604 of CM075688.1, forward strand.
ATTTGGGTCAACAAGGACAAATCTCTTACAAATTTCAGAGTGATTATTAAGTAGTTAATCCTTAACAAAATAAGTGGTTAACTCCACATAACTTGTGGTTAACTGCAATTTTGTGATAATTTTCTCCACAAGAGGTGAAATCATTTTCGGCCAACTTGTTTACCACTCAACTATACTTAGTTCACTTGAGAACACATTGTGTCTAAAATTATTTTGGCTAACAAGGAAAAATCTCTTGCAAATTTTAGAGTCAATGTTGAATGGTTAATACTAAACAAAATAAGTGGTTAACTCCTCATAACATGTGATTAACTACAGTATTACCAAATCACTTCCCACCTTGCTTCCACCCACACTTGTACTACTTTCTTCTTTATAGGTTTTATACCGATTTATTTCATCAATAATGACAATTCAATTGTATCAACATTGTAACGTATTGATACGACCTTGTAAGTTAAAATATTATATGGGAACCAACATAACTTAATTATTACTATCACTATTGAAATGAAGTTGTAAGGTAAAATATTAAATGCAAAGTACAATACGAATTTTGCACAATTGAATCCTCCACTATTGCTTTTTAACCCCAATTATGCCCACAATGAGTAAACCAAATAAATCTACAGACAATTGACAATGGGTACATTGCAATGAAATAGGTCCTTCATTACATTCCATAACACAATATCACAATATTACAAAACAATGTAGCTATCCTCAAATGGATGTTCTACTTCATTCGAAAATACAACTCTCAAACTAACATATCCTACTACTTACCTTCTAAATTTAAACTCCTCACAACTAACACCTCTTTCCTTAATTCCTATTATGAACATAAACAAAACAATGCACATAATTATAGTGGTTGTCCAACATATAACCAAAAAATAATACATAATGTATCCTTTCTTCATCTCCAAATCAAGGTTCTTTTGTAACTTCAATATGCTATCCATTGCCTCTTATAATTGTTGCTCAATCTCATCCTTACTCTCTTGTTCTGAACCATCATATGCATATTCATCCATCCATCTAAAACAATTGCATGAGTTTTGGCACTACAAAAACATGTCATATTAATTACTGAAGTTTTCACCTAAGATTACAAACCAAACAAATTTTGTAAAATAAAATGCAAAAAAAAAAACCATACATTCCAATTAAGGCATCTCCAAAAACCCCTTCATCGATTATATTTGCAGTTTATGTATATATGTAAGCTCTTTTACCATATAAATATTATGTCTCCATCTAATCCTTAACGAATCGAAAATGTATAAATGTAACAATATATAGATATATACATTTCTCATCCTTTACACAAAACATACAGGCACTCTCAGTAGATAAATAAACATATGGAAAATGATAAACGTACTGTTAGTGGTGTTAGGAGGAAGAAGAAGCAAACTTTTGCAGTGGTAGACGAGGCAGAAGAAGAGAACTTCAATACTCTATTCAGGATGAAGAAGCAAAAGGGCGGGTATTAGGAGGAAGAAGAAGCAAAACAACAGGTGTTAGGAGTAACAAGAAGTAAAGCGAAGCGGTCTTGCCATGAAGAATAAGCAAACTTGATTTGGCAGTAAGTGGTAGGTATTAGGAGGAAGAAGAAACAAACTCGATTTGCAAGGTTGCGATGTTAGGCAGGGTACCAAACAAAGGTGCTTTATTGTAAAGAAGAAGAAGAAGAACGAGTGCTTTGTTGCGAAGAAGAAGAAGGGTTAGGCAGTAGCAGCGAATGAAGAAGAAAAAGAACGAAAGCTTTGTCGCGAAGAAGAAGAAGGGTTAGGCTGCAACAAAGAAAGAAGAAGAAGAACGAGAGCTAAGAAATGTTAATTTTTTTTATAATTTTTATTTTTTTAATTTTCAAATAAAAAACAGTTTAATGTGTCATGTCATGATGTGTTTACTAGTCGTTTACCTCTCACTAATGGTACGTTTATCATTTTCCATATTTCAATTGGTATCATATCATGGTTTAAATTTTGTGAATAAAGGTTTATAAAGATTTTTAAAAAAATTCTTACTGAATGAAATAATTGCTAAGACAATTAATTTTTATCAGATTATAAAAATTAAACAAATTATATAATTTATTTGATAAATGACTTTTATGTTTGAACAAAATAAATAACATATACACTTACCACGTAAAGTCATTCAAACACAAATTACAATATAGATAAAATGTATTTATTTTGATAATAAGTATTAAAAAAAAAAACAAAAGCTGACGAACGGGGACGTTAAATAAGAATGAAATTTTGTGTGAAATTATCGTATATTTATTATGTATCATTTTATGTGATTAAAAGAAATATTTAATTGTTTTCTTCTCTCATAATAATTCATGTTTTACCACCTACCTCGTTGTCGCTACCACATGAATATTTTCTTAAAATCTAATGATTGTAATGAGTAATTAATTTTAACCATTAGATTTGAAAAAAATGAATGGTTAGAATAAAAAGTACGTCTTTTAAACTGATATTTCTTCATATATATATATATATATTGAATATGGTGTAAATAACAACCAAATAAAAATAAATAAATAAATAAATAACCTACATTTGATAAGTGTCTATTTTATGTAAAAATCTATATCTTTATGACACTTATTTGACAAAAAATTAAAGAAAATATTGTGTATAATCCAACTTCATTATAAAAATCTAAAAAGATTTGATAAGTTTGTTTTGAAAAAAAGTATTGAATTTGTGGATTTAACCTTTAACTTGTTGTGTTTATGAAAAGATTGGATCTTACTTTAGAACAAGCATAACAATGAACAAAAAGGATAAAAATATGTTTAAAGCCAGGATTCCATTTAGCAGATTCAAATCTGCTCAGTGAAATTGCACTAAAAATTGCAGAGGAAATTCAATGAGTTAAATGTGATTCGCTCAGCAAAAATTAAGCTTACTGCATCATCAAGAATCCTTTTTCGCTGAGCAAAGGATTTTCGCAACACGATGAGACTAGAATTTTGCCTATAAAAGGAGAAGCAATCTAAGGGGAATGGGACATCCCACAATCCCATATTCCACTCTTCTATTCTCTTTTTCCCCCACTTCTAGTTAAGCAATATTATGAGGGGATGAGACTGATCAATACTCTGTAATCTACTTTCACTTGTATTTAAGTTTCATTTATCTATTTTGAATCTTCTTTATATTTAATGTTCATTATTTGTTTGATCAACTTATAATGTGATCTATTTAATTTCTGATATTGAAAGATTTTCATGAAATTAAAGAACCGAAAAAATTCATCATATAGTGATTACGTTTAGAAATAAGGTAGAATCTGTATGTCTAATTAGATAATTATTTTAAGCTGATCAAATTATTGAGATTATTCTTGCTAAGAAATTAAGAGAAGATTTCAATAATTTAGTTCTCGATTGCTAAGGAATTATGATAGAGAAACTTTTAACAATTCAGAACTAGATAAAAGAATTTATATAAAAGTTAAGTAATTACAGGTATTGTGAAGTAAATCAAACTCCTAATCATCTTGTACTATTATAAAGATTCATTAAAAATCACAAAAATATAATTTATTTTTCAACCCAATTTAGTTTTCTTTACTTAAATATAAATTCTCGAACAAAGACTTTTATAAAGGAATGATTGAAATTCTAAAACTATCTTCCAAGTATTTGAGGAGATGACCTAGTTTTATCAGTTTATGCTACAATACGACTTAAGCACTTGTTAGAAGTAGAGTAGCTAATTAAAGCTCTCAACAATATTCTAACCAACTTTCTTAGCTCAATCCACCATATAAGTTCATTTGTCTTAGAATAAGTCTCTCCTTTACTCTACCACTCAAAATCATATTAGCCCAAATACTGTACACATATTGAACATGTATAAATAACAATAAGATAAAAATCAATAAATAACTTATATCCTAACCAACTTTCTTAGCTCAATCCACAATATTAATTCACTTGTCTTACAATAAGTCTCTCCCTTACTTTGTCACTCAAAATCATATTAACCCAATATTTATTATTTTATTTTCTATGTTTATAAAAAAATAAAATAAATCTAAAAATTTTTCTTTGTAATTTGTGAATCCAATATGATCTAATCAATCCTTAGTCAAATTGTATCATTATTGTTTTTTACAAATTCAATCCGATTAAAATTGATCGAATCAAATTTTATTTTATCTCAGATCCGATCTAATTCTATATATGAACACGCTACTATATTTTGTTTAAGATTTTAATGTGTTTTGATATGTTATTATATAATTGATACTTATTTTCATAGTTAATAAAAATTATCTTCAGCAAAGTTAAAAATTACATTGGTGTAATTTAATCTCCCTTTTAATGACAACAAGAAAGTTGAAACTCAGATTTTTATACTACTAGACCAATCCTAATGACTCAAGTGAATAAACATACATCAACCTAGAAATCATGGTATTAAGTTACTTTAAAATGCTATTTTTAAGGGTGGTAAAATAGATGGTTAATCCATCCTAACCCACCTCATCTTTGACCTCCCCCTTCCCCCAAAATAGGTTGGGCATACCAATTCACTGTAGTTAGGATGAGCCAAATAGTTTGACATGTCCCACCATTAGGTAGACTAGTGGAATGACATGTTAAGTTTGAGAATTTTTTTAAAAATAATATAAAATTTAATTTTAACAATACATTTGTATTTTCTCAATAAAATAACAATTTTACAAAAATAAATGGGAAAACCACAAAAAATAAATCTTACATCATTAGTTTTATTTTTTTGACACCATGATTTTACAAAAAATAAATAACAAAGTCATGACATATTTGATTTTATTTTCTTAACAAAGTCATTTTAGAAATTCTACTTAATAACTTGTTTTATATTTTAATTATTATAATTATTTTATTAATTATATAAATATTCCACATATATAAACCTGCCAAATTGGTGGGCAAGGTGAGACAGACCAAAGTTGGTTGATAGGTTCAATCATCCATCTACCTCATTTTACCATCCTAATTTTTTCATCTATTTTTCCATAAATATTAAATTTGCTATTTTTTTAATAAAAAAGATTTGAATCATAGAGTATTTCCCTTCCTTCTTCATGCGACTTTTGTTAATAGGCCAATTTTTTCCCATCTATATAATGTTTATTATACATAAAAAAAAACTAACGTGTTATAAATACTCCAACTAGGGATGTTTACAGAGTTTAGGCAAACTCAAAACTCAATCTAATTATGAAACGTGGAGTTAGATTGGATTGAGTTTTTGTTCTTTTTATTAGACCAAACCCAACCCAACCCGATCAATGGCGGGTTGGTTGATTGACTCACCATTTTAGAAATATTTTTTTAAATAATAAATTTATAACTACAAATTATATGACTAAAATAAATTAAAATTAACATATTAAATTTTCAATTAACAATATGGTAAAGTTAAATGCATTTCAAATAATTTTATAATAAAAAAACATACCTCACAAAGAAAATAAAAGAAATGAATGTCAAAATTGTAAAGATACAAGCAATTAACGAGGCTAAGTATATGATTCATATGACCTCCAAAACCACATGAGTTATCCTTATATGTAAAAACCTCTCGACCACTAATTTCATACATATGTTTATAGTAGTTTGTGAAGTTTTTATGTAATTATATATATACTTCCTATTTTATATAATTATATATCACATTTAAAAGATATATTAGTTTAATATTTTTAAACATATAGAAGATGTTAGAAAAATACTTATAAATTTTAAAAAATGTCAGTATAAGAAAATAAAAAATAAAAATTATATATAATTTAATAAAATTTCATGTGATATTATCGTATTTTACTCTTTAAATTAAATTAATAAATTTACTTTTGTTCAAAATATCTAATAAATATATCTTATTTATTTATTAAATATATTTATTTTTTATAATATTTTTCCAACAAAAAAATAAGAACACTTTATTTCTATTAAATAATTAATTTTCTATAATATCTTTTCCTCAAAATAAAATTATATGAATGAGAGTATTTCTATTGTACCGCCTTGGTGTTCTTGTTGCACTATGATATGGTATATAGCCTCCTCAAAATGTGAAGAACAGATCAAAGACATAATGGGTAAAATTTAAACACTTTTATAGATTATCATAAATATAATTCTGTGTTATTTTTTAGAAAATACTGTAAGATACGAATTAATTTAATAAATAAGGTGTTTTTATTTTTAGTAAGAAATTAATATTTTAGAAAATAAATATATTTAATAAGTATAAATAGATATTTATTATTTTCACTGTAAGTAGATCTATTAATAAAAATAAAAAAAATAAATCTATTTGAAAGAATAGTTAGTAATATTTTGATGTAAATTAAATTAAAATAAGTTATTGTTAAGTAGTCGTCTGAAATGTTACTAATTTTAATATTGATATTCATATATTGTAAATATAACAAAATAAAAATTTTAGCTAATTTGTAACTTTTTTTACTAACCAAAAACTTTATTTCAATTTTTTCAAAATAATAATTTTAGTAACTACTGTATTTTATTTTTTTTACATACTACTTTACAAATAATGTTAAATTGTTAGTTTCTAACTGTTGACTTTTATGTTTATCCATCTTTTGTCTTTAAATATTTATTAATTTTTTAAATGTTTTATATATAAGATAAGAAATTAGACAATCAAGACATCATATAATTTAAAACTTAAAATATTATTTTTCTTTATTATTTGTGTAGACAACACCAAATAGTATAATATTAAACCTTTAAAAGAAGACAATCCTACAAGTTCATTAAGGTGTACTCAATTTTATCTGCATCTTTTATTTTTTAATCAAAAAGCATTCTATTATAATAAAGTATAGGAACTTAACTATAATAAAGTATAAAATCAAGTATGTAAATAATATTGAAATATGTAAATAATATTGATTATTGAAGTTAATACAACCAGTTTGCTATTAAGCAATAATATTCTTATGATGCCTTGATTTGGTATTAATATTATGTTCAGCAATGACCTATACTATAAAATGACTATGTTATGATGCTGATTTGTTATTAATTATCGTGGATTAAAGTGTAATGACATATATTATATATATAGTCTTGATTTTGTATTAATTCCTATCGCATATTAAATTGCTATTCAACAATAATATTCCTCATTCTAGCAATAAACTATTATGTGATAGAACCATGTAACTAGAATGATGCAAAAACAGTAAAATGCTAATTAACAACATTGATTAGTGAAGCAAAAACAGTAAAATACTGATTACCAACATTGTTAGGCAACTTGACTATGAAAATAATAAAAAGAATTCAAAAAATAGCTACAAAGTATGGCATTATTTCGTACCAATGACAACAAGTGAAAAACACTAATGAAAGTGGAAAACACCGGTGAAAGCACAACGATGGTCGATGTGTCCGTACAACAACGAAGAAGAAAAGAACCACTTGCTATTTAGGGTTTTTAGAAAAAGAAAAGAAAGATGAAGTGAAGAACTAATGAAAGCACAACAATGATTGATGGGTCTGCACGACAATAAAGAAGAAGTGAAGAACCACAACAAACCACTTGCTATTTAAGGCCCCGTTTGGGGTGGTTCTGAGTTTCTGGTTTTTGATTTTGAAAACAGAAACCTGTTTGGCAAAAATGGTTCTGTTTTGGTTTTTTACTCATTTTCAAAACAGTTTTTACTCAATTTTAAAAACAATAAAATTTGGTTTTTGGATTTTTGTTTTTGTTTTTATTTAAATTCATTACTTGCCGTGATTTGTCATCATTGACCATCACCTCTGATCAAAAGTCACTGACCGACTATCACCTCTGACCAAAAGTCACTGACTGCCACTCCGACGGTCATCGGTCATCACCTCCGATCGGCGATCATCGGTCATACCTCCAATCGGCGACACCGGTCATCACCTCCAACTAGCAGTCACTGGTCGTCACCTCTGATTGACAGTCACCAATCACCACCTTCAACCGGCTGTCACCGACGACCACTTCCAACTGTCGGTCACCAATCGCCACCTCCGATCTCCGACCGCGATCACCAACCGCCACCTCCGATCGGCGGTCACCAGCTGCCACCTCCACCAATGATCACCCGCTGCCACCTCCGACCAATGATCACCCACTGCCACCTCTGACCAACGGTCACTGACCGCCACCTTCGACCAGCGATCACCGACTGCCACCTCCGACCAACGATCATCGGCTGCCACCTTTGACCAACAGTCACCGCCCGTCACCACCGACTGACAATCACCGACCGTCGCCGCTGACCGGCGATCACCGGTCATCGCGGGGGCACCGGTCGTCACCTCCGACAGGCGGTCACCAACCACACCTCCGACTGGCGATCGCCAATAATGACTGTTACTTTCAACTAGTGTTTTGGTTAAGAGTTGAGACCAATGTTTTAAATTTGGAAACAAAAACAATATTGTTTTTAAAATTTTGAAAACTTAAAACTAAAACTAGTTTTTGTTTTTAGAAATTTTAAAACTAGAAACCAAAAATCACCCTGAACGGGGCCTAAGGCTTTTAGAAAAAGAAAAGAAAGATGAAGTGAGGGAAAGGGCAGTGCAGAGAGTAAGTAGTGCAATGTGAAAAGTGAAAACTCTGGACTTGGATTAGGACTATATATTAAAAATTTAAAATAATAAATAGTAAATTATAAAAGATATTTTTTTAATTTAAAATATTAAATAATAATAATAAAAATATTATTTTTAGGTTGGGTTGAGTCTCGGGTACAACTCCTAAACCCGTCACCCAACCCGTAGGTTGAGTTTAATAAAGTTGAGTTGAATTTCACCCAATCTAAAAAAAATTCAACCCAATCTCTTTGAGTTGAATTAAGTTGGATTGGATCATCAAGTCACTCAATCTAATAAACACTTCTAACTCCAACACCCTACTAACACGGAAATTAATTTCAATTTTTTATACGATCATATCTTTTTAAAAAAAATAGGTAGAGTCATACTAAAATTTAAAATTTACATTTATTTAAAACAAGAGACGGACAATTTTCGTTTTCACATGACATTCAACCCATTTCCCTACCAAATAGCTATTTATTAAGATTTTTTGACAAATTGTTTTTTATTAGTTAAAAACTTAAATTCACATAGTTTCACGTATTTAAGGATGAGACATTTTTTTGACAAGGACAATGAGGCCTATATATTAAGTTAGAACCCCATAAATTAGAAGAAAGAGAAATGATATATCTTTTGAAAACTAAACGGTAATAGCTGATTTGGTAAGTAAAAATACAAGGATTGTTGCATGGTAGATGACCACATACGCATTTGGCAAGCTTCACAGGTGTAATGAAGCATATAAATTGGGTACAATCATGCTATTCACAGCATGAACTGTTCCATCAATGACTTGAGTGACAATTTAAATCCATAATGTACATTTTCATTAGGTGAAATAATTTAGGAGACAATGGAGTCAGCAATTTTGGGACATCTACAATTAATTAAATGGGTCGATGATGAATCACATATTTATTGCAGTTAATTTTGTACGATCCTTCCAAAGTTTATATAGACAACTAAATAATGTAGATATAAGGAAGGACTGCTGTTAAGACCAGATTGCTATTTTTCTTTTTTAAAAAAATGGTTCTGATCGGAAGTTTTGCAGTAAAGGATGAGAATGAGAATGATATAAATGAGATTCGAGCCATGAAAACATCAGTCAATCAACGATGATCTCCTCCTCCATTAAGAGTCGCACTGGGTGAGGTCCTGTTCAAATCATTAAAATCAGATGTTCAGATTTACCATTCAAAAATTTATTCAAGTCCATCAAACAAAACTTCAAGTGTACAACAAAAGCAACAAATTTAACTAGGTAACATTTGGCCAAACTTTTTTTTAACCTCTTATGCAAAAATTCATCTAATTTTTGTGGAAGCTGTGTTTTTAGCTTTTTCTTTATAAAAAAAAAGTCCTTTTATATTTCAGTTTCTTTAAAGTACTGTTCCGCCCGACTTTAAGGAAAAAAGATGCAAAAAGGTTAGCCATAATGCTACCTGAGTGGATAGCGAATACATGATTTCCACAACTTCAGATTTGGTGGGATAATAGCAGAAGTTTAAAATAAGAAAATTTATGAAAGAAAAGAATATCAATACGACAATTCCAGAGAATAATCAACCAACAAAGTTCAGAGTCAAATGCACCGAGAGAAAACAAATTGACACAAACTATATAGGACGAGATGACAGTCAGTTACATAAGCACAACAGGTAGAAAATTAAAATTATTATATGTTTTTACTGATACATAAAACACTGATTGTTGAACATGGGAAACACAGTTGAGGTTTCGTGCTTTGTACTTATGTATCAGGTATCACCAATAAACTTGGTGAAAAGATAAAAGGATTAAATAAAATTTTTGGTTCTCAGAAAACATCATCTTTTTTTTTTAAGTCCTTCAAACACTTTTTAAACGACCAAATTCTTTAAAACCAAATAAAAAAAATCTTTAAAAGACCAAATTTAAAAAAAAAAAATCAAAAGACCAAAATGTTGATTAAACCAAGATAAAAAAATTCAAAATTAGGATACAATAACATCAAAATTCCAAAAAAAAGTTGTTCACATTTGAGGTTACACCATTTCCAACCGGGAAGGTAACATAGGCAAAGAGACCAGCGTAGCGTTTCATAAATGGGTCAGAGCCCCAACTCCTTCAATAAGTGATGGAAAATAGCTCTCTATGTAATCCACCTATTCTACACACACGTATGGTCCATATGCGAAGTGCTCACAACCAATAGGAATGTTAATCTAATTAGCCTACTTACTAATAAAGTAATGCACCTATGCAAAAAACAATAAGTTACATATATAAAGGAGATAGCCAACTTATACCCACTTATTAAGAAATAAATTAACAACTTATAACTTGAGTGTATTTAAATATATTTATAGTTATAGCTTGTTCTCCTTCTAAATAAAACAACTGGATGTAAGTTAACACATTATCTCTCTCCCTCTGTCAATACATGTGTGTTAAGTTGGGCACAACATACAGAACAAAGTAGTTTAATTATCCTTATTAAAGCAGTGCTAAAGTGGATATCACCTTAGTAGCTTTATTGGATGCAATCCAGGTGAATTAAAAGCCAAAGTGTAAGTGTGTAACCCTACCCTACTTGCCTGGATAGATGTATTATTGTTGTGATAATTGCAATCTGACCTAGGACCAGTCAAGGTCATCAAAGATTGAATTGTACGATAAAATTGATTGGATATAAGATTCTAACATTTAGAAAATAAATGTATAAAAATATAATGGGAGTAACAATTACCATGAAATTATAAAAAGTTCTAAAAGGGCAAAACACACAATAAGTTTATCTTATGTAGCATATTATCATACCTTGGACTTGAGCATAACTAAAAATTTTAATTACCACTAAGAAAGTCGTAGGTTCTGTAAAATGAAATCCTTCCGTGATGGATTTCAGACTAGTAACTAGTAAAAGCATGCTGATTGGATTTTCTTTTACTATAGATATTGTGAGTCCACACAACTAAAGCCTACGTCTACCTCAACAAAAGCCATTTATAATTTTATATCATCGCAAGAAACTCAATCATTCTGCATATGTTGAAAACACATTTTTATTTCTTTCCTCTGTAAGAGGTGCTACACTGCCACTTCCTATTGTGCATGTCCAGAATCCAAAATAAAAACAATTCCCTTCTTTGTGAATGGAATCACAGACCCAGACCAGAAGACAAATGGAGACAAGGGACACATATCAGGGACAATTGGACAAAAAAGTTGCAGACTCAAAAAGAAGGAAAATAAACCTTAAACCAGAAAAATTCCAAGATGTATTGCAATTAAACATGTGTAATGACTTGGATCATGATTCAGAATTGATTCTAATCAATTTGATTCATACATGAGATCTAGTCCTTGGTTTCCGGACATGAAATTGTTCTATCATAGGAAGGGAATCATAGTTTTCATAATATTGAATGTCATTTCTAGTTAACTAAATTAATTTAGAGATTAATAAATACTAGAATAAATTCTTAAGAAATTAGTTAGGGTACTCAATAAGAGTGCCACATAATAACAGGAATAGGGCAATGTTGCTATAGGAATAAACATCTCACTACTCTAGTATATAATAATTGTAATTTGTAAACTTTTCTTCTACCAATTTTCACTGTAATTGGTCAATGTCAAAATTATCTATCCCAACATGAAAATTAAAACAAAGCCTGAAAACAGAAATTAGGGACAGAGATAAGGAGAGTCTTCCAGCCCTACCATATACATAGAAATATTATAGTGCATAAGGCATTTCCCATAATTAGGGGAAGAAAATTACAAAATCTACAAGATACCGAGCCTAACGAGCCTAATTGCAGCAAATACAACGAAACAATAAAAGAAATTGCATATTTTAATCCTTTACCCAATGCTATTGAATTGTGGATGGTGGAATTTCGCGACATAAACATCCCACTGCGGCCTATGGCACCACCATGGCAGGCATCCCTTCACAAATTGTGTAAGGTGGTTTGCAAAAAATCCGTCACACCATTCTGCCATGGCACCGCCATTCAATAACACTGCCTATATCTCGTAAGATCTCAATACAATCTTATCATAAATTCAACACTCTGCCCTAAGCTAGTCTGTATAAGTCATGTGCATCTCATCCTTGCTTACTACATACGTATAATATCCTCAGTCCACAAAGAGCCTGGTGAAGATGTTTTACTAGTTGAGCATGAGAACCAAGTAACCGACAAATGATGAAGTCATCTCCCCAAAAATAATCTTCTCACAAATAAAATGCATTTGCTCGTGAAAAACATGATTAAAGCAATGTGCCAGATTGCTTGTTTATCATAGATGAGACCTGTGGGCCTACCTTACAATATTGTAACTCTTGGACAAGTTGCTTCAATCATGAGTTCACATGTGATAATAGTAATGACTCGATACTCTATCTTTGCACCACACCTACCTACAACATTCTGCTTTTCATTCTTGTAGGAAGGAGATTACCTCCAACTAGAACATAATACCAGAAGTAGATTGTCTATCAGTTGGACAAGTAGCCCAATCTACATGTGTATGCAACAACAAAATGACCAGTATCTGCATATACTAAACCTCTTTCAATGGATCCCTTAATATAACAATGACTATCATCATAAAGGGCATTAAAAAACTGAATAACAATACTCTCAACAAACAAAATATTTGGCTGTCTGGTAATTCAACTTCACAATCAACCTCCAATATCTACCAGTAGAAGATTAAAATTTGGGTAAAGGAAGTGTGAATGGGCATGCAATCCAACAAACAAATTATCTTCCAAAATATCAATTTCCTTTGAGATTGAAATATAGCAATGTTTTCCTTTGAATGAGCTACCTTAATTCCAAGAAAATACTACAACCATCTTAGATCCTTAATCGTTGTTTAAAAAGGAACTAAGTATTGTTTAATAATGAGAACAATATTAGCATAAACAACTAAATAAATACATTGTTTAGATGAACATACATAGAACACAAAGTGGTCTACTAAACTGCGAGCCATACCAAACTCCTTATGACTGTACTAAATCCCAAAGCAAGCGTAGAGTAAGTATGATCTTGAGTATGATGTTCACCATCACATCCTCCTTGACCAACATGTCCTTAAAACCCACGCCCTATGATGGAAGATATTGAAGTTGAAGATTTGGAACCTATCTATGAACTAATTACTAGTGTTGCCTCTAGAGCAGGAACTCAAACTAGACTAGTGTTATCAATGGTGAATGGTGAAACATAGCAAAAGGACAAAATTCGACTATAAAAACAGGTCATTGTGTCTTATGACGCCATCATAACATACATTTCTTCACAAATTATGTATAGCGGTCGGCAAAAGAACTACCAGGCCATGGCACATGGTGATTATTTAAAAACACGGAACCAGACAATCAATAAGATCCTCTTCCAAACTGAATAATAGGGGCTTTGAGGAATTGGGTCCAGACAGATTGATAATTTTTATGAAGATGATTAAGAACATTCAGATCAACCAAAGACTATAGAGTGTGTATAACATATTTGATAACTGATCACTAGTTATAGTTATATCTGTATCAGGATATAATAAAAGGTAATCAGCAGAAATGTGAATGGCGGAGGGGTTAAGGATGTCATGAATCTGACAGATATGATATGATATGATGTGAATAAAGTAAAAGCATGAGGATAGTAACGAGTAGTAGAAGTGGAGGCACAAAATTGTATAAAAAGAGAGTGTAGAAAAGTATGATTAAGAGAAAAGAAAGAAGAAAGGAGAAGAAGTGAGAAGGGAAAAAGAAGAGATCTGAAGGGAAGGGAAGGGAAAAGACCTCTTATGGCGTTTGGCCTTTTTGGGACCGGAGGCCTCGAGTTTGGCGACGGGGCAGCCGCAGGGGGCACGAAAAAGCAAAAGAGCACGGCCATTAGGGGGAGCCATCTTCCGCAACTCGGAGCGGAGGCAGTCGTAATCGGGGTTGGCCTGGGTGCCGCCCTTCCAGGGGAGCTTGTCGAATTCGGAGGAAGAAGAGGAGCCGAAGCGCTGAATCTGCAAATCGAACTCCATGGCCTTCTTGAGGCCCTTGCAGCCGGAGCGCTGGCATCGGCGGGATCGGGGGCCGCAGCAGAAGTCGGCGGCGGCCAGGGAGAGGGCGAAGAAGAGGAGGAAGGGTATGATGTAAGGGAGGGGTAGGGATGGGAGGAGGAGGGAGAGCGAGTGGAATATGTAGCATACATATGATGATACCAGGAATGCCCCTGAGAACACCACCAGAACAAGGATCAGAAGGTCTAGCGTCGCCGATGGAGAGTGCTTGCAGTTGCACACATTGCACTGAACCATCATCCCTCTCTTCATGCTCAATGCCACCTCCACCATCTTCCTCTTTTACCTTCCAATTTCCCCCCTTTTCTTATTATTATACTAACCCCTCCCTCATCCCTTAACTAATACTATCACATATCATTCCTTTTCTTTCTTTTTTTCTTTTTTCTTTTTTCTTTTTTTATTATTAATAAATTTATGCAAAAACTATTTCTAATCTTAATCCATTGAATTATACAATATAATTAATTATTAAAATAGTTTTTTTTCTTTTTCAACACAGTTAAATTTTTTACTCCACCAAAGAAAAGAAAAGCTCATCTTTTTTAAGTGTTTTCATATCTCTCAAAAAATTATTCTTGGTCAATCATGCAAATACTTTTGGTAATCATTAGTACTTACTAAAAAAATAGTTATTTATGCTGTGTGTGAAGAAGCAAAAATGGTGAATTGGAGGGGAGGAATTGTGTGGAAACACATCCCATACCACATTGGTTGATTTATTTTTACTGAGAAGTAGTGAAAATTTGTGTCTTTCTCCACAAAAATAAGGAGATTTCAATTGATTATACGTGATGATTGAATGCTAGATAGATATTTCACTATCTGATCCACGAATAACAATTAATGATAATAAAACTATAAAATGCTATTAAAAAATAATAAATGTTTCTATATTAAATGAAGTATATATTTCATTTAATTTTTATATCTACTTATTAATTTAATTCAATTTATTTTCACTTAAATTAAACAATTTTTAATTCTCATTTGTCTTCCTTTCTTTTTTTCAATTATTCCCTCATTTTTCAAGTGGCTATCTAGAACAATCGAGAGTGAATGAGTGATGCTGGTGTTTTATGTTTGTGTGCTTCTAGTTGGTTTAGGCTCTTTAGTCCCTTTATAAAAAAAACCTGCTCCCTCGTTTTGTATCCTCCCGCAAGTAGGGGTTAATTATAATTTTTTTTTATTTTAAAATTCTTTTCGAATTATGTATAAAATATTTAATTATATTTTGTCTCTGAATTTTTTATTTCTTGACATTTTATTTTTATTTTTTAAATCACAATATTGTATCAGTAATTTTTAAAATTATTAAATTTATAAAAATTATTATTAAATTAACGTTAACGATTAAACATGTAAAAGTAATATAATGACTTGATATGTATTAACTCTGTAGTTTAAAAACAATTTGTATAATATAAAAGTATTTATAATTAATTAAATCATTTTTAAATATGATAATTAAAATTTTTCATATTATTAACTTATGATCATGTGTTAATTTACATTTTTCACTTAATACTCAACGATAATTCATTAATACTAGAACATAAATTCCTCAATTTTAATAATTAACAACATAATGTCATGATTTAAAAGATTAAACGTCAACAAATTAGAAAATTTAAAAAAGCTTAACGTCTCTAATTAAATCTATATATAACGTAACCATGTCGTTACACAAGAATTTAAACCTTATTTCCATTAAGATATTTACAGATGAGAAGCATGCGATGTCATCTTCAATAAAATGTTATTTTATTTTAAAGTCAAATACCTAAATAAATATAAGTGATAAAAATTTAAACTTAATCTATACTATAATTTTTTAGGTTAAGACATGGAATCACATCCATTGAATATTTTTAAATAGAATCTTTTAAGAAATGTTTATATTTTTGTCACCGACCTCATAATTAGGAATAACTAGGGGCTTTTGAGTTCTAACGAGTTTTAATAACAATTTATTGTAATTCATGTGAATTAAATTTAGTACTTCTTTTAAAAGATTTTGAATAGAATTAATTTAAAAAAAAATTGATTTTGAATATTATATACATATTTCATTATATCCCATTTATTTGATTGCGTGTAAGATTCTTGCAAAAATATTCACGAAGCATATGAGAGGTGTAATGTCCGGTCATTATTAATCGAAGGTAATGACTGGTGATTGTTGGTCGGAGGTGAGGACTGGTAACTACTAGTAGGAAGTGACGGTCGTGATTGTTGGATGGAGGTGGCGGTTAGTGACGGTTGCTTACAGGTGGTGGTCGATGACTTCTAGTTAAAGGTGATGGTTGGTAATCGCCAATCAAAGGTGATGGTCAATGGTGATAAGTGACACCAACTAATGAACTTAAATAAAAATAGAATAAGAAATTTGAAAACCAAATTTTATTGTTTTTCAAATTAAGTGAAAACTGTTTTGAAAATGAGTGAAAAACCAAAATAGAACCATTTTTGCCAAGCATTTTCAAAATAAATTTCAAAACCAAAAATAAAAAACTTAGAACCACTCCGAATAGGACATAAAGAGGTTATGGATGATGCAAAAAATAATGGGAAAGAATTTATATGCTTGAAAGCAAATTTTGAAACAGGCTTATGATTCTGTAAGCCGACAATATTTGTGGTAAGTGATGGGCATGATGGGATTTGTGCAAAGTGGACATGAGAGATAAAGGAATGTGTGTGTTTGGCAAAAATATTAGTTTTATTGACCGAAAGCCTTTCAAAAGGGGTTGGTAAGGGGCTTAGATAAGGGGATCTATTATTGTCTTTCTTGTTTCTCATGGAAGCGGAAGGATTAAGGCAAATGTTTCTATCTACGGTGGACAAAGGATATTAGAAGAGGTACACCATTGGAAGAAAACAGATTCGAGTCACACACTTGCATTTTGAGGACGACACACTTCTTTTAACTCAAATGGAATAGATGTCCCTTAAAGTGATGAAAGTGGTATTGTCAAATTTTGAATTAGTTTCTAGGCTCGAGGTCAATTTCCACAAGAATTCGCTGCACTAGGTGAATGTGAGTGTGACAAACTTGAGTGGGGCTTCAACCTATTAAATTATAAGGTGAGAGACATTCCTTTCAAGTACTTGAACATCCCAGTTGGGTCAAATCCTTCAAGACTGAAGATGTGGAAAACCAAGAAGGGGTAAAGAAATGTTTGTTAGAGTAGGAGAACAAATATGTGTCCATGACAAGGAGAGTGATAAAACTGTCTTATCTACAATATCAATCTACTCCCTTTTAATTTTCAAGGATCCTAAATGTATCATTTCTCAACTTTATTCTCTATTTTGCATTTTTTTATGAGTAACCACTAGTAATGGTCAAAAGGTAGGCGAACCTGGGTAGGCTAAAGGATGAGGGGGGATTGGGTTTGAGAAATGTGAGAAAGTTTAACTTAGCTTTATTAGGAAAGTGGAAGTGGAGGATAAGGATGGAACCAAATAATCTATGTGTAAAAGTACTGAAATCAAAATATGAAGCAGCAAATGAATTAAGGGAGGGGAAGGGTAGCAATTGTTCGCGATGGTGGTCAAATTTGGGGTTTAATGATGTAGAGGGTGGATAGGAAACATGTTGGCATTTAAGTAGAGATAGTTATCGCATTGGGGGTGGCAAGGACATTATATTTTGGAAGGATAAATGGGCATGGGAAATAGCCTTCAATAGGATTTAGTAGATTGCTTAGGCTAGTGGATAATGGCAAGGCATCTATGAGAGATGTGGGATAAAGATGAAAGAAGATGGAAATGAGTCTTAAGGAGAGGGTTATTTACATGGGATTAAGTAATGTTGAAGGGGATGAAGAATAGATTGGGTACTACATCATTGCCATATGTTATTCAAGATAAGTAGTTATGGGAAGCAGATCGATCTGAGATCTACACCGTATCATTAGCATACAACAACTCATAGGATGATTTTTACAATCAAATATGACAATGGGAGTACCCCCCAAAGTTAAGTTACTCGTCTGGAAATTGGATGCTAGAAGACTACCTATAAGGGAGAACTCGACAAAGTCAGAATAGGTGCACATATTTCTGTCTCGTATAGTATTTGCTAGAGTTTGGCTAGAAATGTGTGTGGTGGGAAATCTCTATTGCATTATACATCAACAATATTTGTATGCACACACTTCAATTCCTAGGTTTGGCTAGTGAAAACAAGGAATATAAAAGAAAACAAGACCTTTTGTGTGGTTTGCAAGTATTTGAGATTTATGGAAGACACATAATGCATCAATGTTTAAGATAAAACCTCCAGACACTCGGGCTATTGTCCTAAGGATCCAGTAAAGCTATTGGAAATGGATAAGGGCAAAAAAGTTAACCATCCATAGTTTCTCAGGGTGGGTTCTGAATCGAACTTTATGTATTTGAGAGGTGATTCTTCATTTTTGGTTTTATAGGTGGGACTTGAGTGCCTACCTTGGTAAGTAATTGTTTTCTTTCTTTATATTTGTATTTCGTTTTCTGGATGACATATCGTTTGCTATTCTAATCTTTTAATTAATGAAATTTCATTTGACTTATAAAAAAAATAACAATTACTGATAGGAATGGTAAGGTCTTGCTAAATTTGCATAAAATATATTATATATTTAATTTTTATTTTATAAGAAATTTTTTTATCACTCTTTAAAAAAAATCTTTAAAAAGCTTATAAGGAGAGTGTTAAGAAGATAGTTTATAAAATAAGACCTTCTTGTAAATCTACTAACTACTAAGAGATAGAAACAAATAGTAAGAAATACATTATAATAGAAGGTAATAAGAAGATAAGTTTTTATGTTAGTTCACTCTTAACTGAGCTACGAAATTGGTCCAAATACCTCTTAGAAAGTTTCACTATTTCAAACTAAAATATAATTAAGTATTCTTCTTGTCACTTTTAGCTTTTGAATTTACAAATATTGTTCAAAATAACTTCATAAAGTTGAAGAATATACAACGAAAACTTTAAAACAATTTTTCTAACACAAGAAAGTTGATTGAGTGTTGAGAGCTTTTATATATATATATATATATATATATATATATATTTACATTCTTAACCTCTTATTGCATTGGCTACCTTTATATAGGTTGAGATTGTAGGTAGTTGTTGTAATGTGAATCCATAAGGGAGTTGGATTCATTTTTTGCGGTAGATCTATCTAGGTTGGAAAATAATAAGTTAATAAACAAATGGAATTGGGTAAACAAGAAAATGGAAAGGATGAAAATGGTTTGATGAAGAGATAAATTACGCCACTTCTGAAGATGAAAGATAAGTCATGTGACGCCACAAGAGTGATGATTTACCCTTGATAAGTCCAGTAACACACCACAACAAGGAAGAATTCCTTTATAAGTTCTTAAGAGAAATTCATCTTTCACAAAAGGAAGAAAATCAATTATAATTTTATTGATTGAATTGTTACCTTTTGATTACAACTTAGTCCCTATTTATAGAATTAAGTGGTTGTTCAAAATCATAACTCCTAAAAAATATTAAATACTCAATTATCACATATGATTAATTGCATGTTACATTAATTCCTAAATTAAAAGAATGTTACAAGTAATGAAAAATCATTTGTCTACCGGATTCATATAACATTAAGACATGTCTTTGAGATGTCACTTTCTTGTTGACTACTTTTCCTTGAAACACATTACCTTATACAAACTGAGATGTTGTATATGCCGTTTGTCTTCTTCTAACATCTTAGACCAGCTATGCTGACACTTGTACGGAACACGGATTTGAACGTTGGTTTTTCACGATATATTCTAAATGGCTTCGAGAAGCAAGAAATTTTTTCTTGATATGATGTACTTTTCCAATCATCCAAGGAATGTGACTTTCTATAAAGTTGTTAGTGCATACAATAGATTCTTATAGAGTTATGTATAAGGACAATAATCTTCTTTATTACCACTAGAAATCATTTACCATGTAGAAGCTTTTTATGTATAACACATACGAAAACTTCTTAACATTAAAGTACTAGATGGTTTATGTACAACATAAGATGTTTCTTATGCTTTCTGTGTAGAAGGTTGATTAAAGGTTTTGATAGAAACATCATAAGCTTATTTAATCTTCTACATCTTATCAATGCATACCTTTTTATGTTTGAAATTAATTTTCTTATTTTTTATAAGCACTTTTCTTAAGTTAACTAATTGATTTTTATACCCAGTTATCCTTGATCTTGTTTAAATATGTATACATATTTCAAAATAAGACAATAAATAATCAAACTTACTTTCACTTGTTATTATCAAAACCAATAAGGGTGTTTGTAGGAGCTTTTGGTCATATGGATCTTCCAAACCTAACAGTTGGGATTTT
The DNA here is from genome assembly GCA_037954015.1 of Psophocarpus tetragonolobus. NCBI lineage: Eukaryota > Viridiplantae > Streptophyta > Magnoliopsida > Fabales > Fabaceae > Psophocarpus > Psophocarpus tetragonolobus. Next base: position 99,281,681 of record CM075688.1, read on the forward strand.
ATGGTTTAGATGAATTGAGTTGACAAAAGGCATGCTCTAATAGAAAAGTTAAAAAAAAAAAAACAAAAATAAGCTAAATGAACCTAGGGTTTACATCTTAGGTTCCAGTGGGAATTGAAGAGAAAAACATATAATAAAAACACTTTGTATATGGTATGGTACAATTGTGAGGCTTAAGATTGTGGTGGTTGTTACTAACATGGGGACTCATGGCTTCTGATAGTTCTCATACTCGAGGTAAAAGAAATCACATGTTACGACAACAACAACCTATTATAGGATGATCAAGGGTGATGATGGTAACTACAAATCAACAAAACAAAGACAACGTTAAATAGGTTAAGAAGAAGAATATGTTGGAAATAATAGTGGATTGGTATTAATCAATTATATTTTATCATTATCTGGCAATTTAAGATATGATGATAATCATATCTTATAATATCTTTATGATTATTTGAATGGGATTATAGGAATATTGACTCTGTGATATGTTGAGTCAATCATAAAAAGCCCATTTGAGGGGTCTCTGCCTACCCTGGGGGATTATAAATTTGCCATCCCATTAAGCAAATTACAACAACAACAACAATACACACTCTCTAGAATAATCCCCTAGAAAGTAGGTAGTAAAACCCTCAAGAGTTCTTATTGAACTCATATCTCTACAATAATCATTCCTAGGGTTTTTTTGTTCTTGAAAATCAAGAACTTCAATTCAATATATTTGAGGTACACAAATTCTCTTTCCTCTATCCTTTTATATTTAATTCTCTATACATACTATAATTTTGTATCTACTGATTTAAGGTTTCCTTTTATTTCCATTAATTGGTATCAGAGCCAAATTAGATACATATTATAGTTGTTTTCTATTAGAGAATTATGGTTGTTTTCTATTAGAAAATTAAATTTGAATTGAAGATTTTTTGTGTTATTAGTGAAATTTTATAATATAGTTCACTATTATCTTTTTCACAAAAAAAAAATGTGGGTTTACGCTACTTGTTATTGTTAAAATAACATGTTAAAGTTTCATTCCCTTACTCTTACATGGGTAAATTAATATTGAAACTTCTTTTTAAGTGTTACCCCTTTAAAACCTAGTTTTCTTTTAAATAATTATGGGGTAAATTATTTTCAAAATTACTTAATGGTTTTCCTTTTTTTTATGTTTGACCAATATGAGTCATTTGTGTGGGCAACATAATATATTTGTGATAACTTTACTTTGGAAAGTGTTAATGGGGTTGCATGGACTCATTTTTATACCTATATTTTTGTGATTTGGTCAAGGGAGAACTTTGTCGTTTTGATACAATCATGTATGATGATTCGTGTGTTAAATTCATTCTCAGAAGTATTGAATGTGGTTGCTAATTTTTATATTCTTATTTTTTCAAAAATACCATATTTATTTAATATTTTTATATTATTGGTATTTTGAGTATAAAAAAAATTTGATTAATTCAAGATTAAATTAATTTTTTTTACTATTATAATCTTGAATTTTGGACCTATTTTCATTGTGATAATTCTTTACAGTATTTGTATTCTCCAATTATACTGTACTCTCTTTAATATTGAATTATCATTTATAAATTGATTTTAGGTTATTTTATTAATTATGCACAATCTTAATTGTCCTTCTCTTATGAGCATAATTTTCTTTATTAATTTGCATTATTATTACTTGTCTATCATGGGTATAATAATGTGAATTTTGTATGTTGGTCATATAATATATATGATTAAAATTATGCAAATTTATTGGACAATATGCATAATTTCTTCTTTTTTTTTACATAATTATAATTTCACTATTTTAGATGCATTTATGTGAATTTTGTGATATAATTATTTTTTTATTGCATTGATGATAACTATACTCTATCGGTGTATTATTATTAATGTAATTTGGTGTTATACAATGTATTTTTATTGGCTTATGTTAATGATTTTCTTATATCCTATCGGTATTAGGATTTTATTAATATAAGTTATAGTACATTGTAATTTCTTTAGGGATTCTCTTTTAACTGAACTTTTAGAATTACATAATGTTTCCCTATTTTTGTAATGTTCAGTTTATTTCCCTCATTTGATCATGTTTAGTTATATTTATATGGAACCAAAATTTACACTCTCATTTTTTTTTGTTCCATAATGACTTATAACTTTTAATTGGACATTTTTCCTTCAAAACAAAAAAAAAATGTTGCATTTTTTGTGGTGCAAATTTTCTATATATATATATATATATATATATATATATTGATAAAGAAATAGTTGAATTTTATTTAGCCCTCTGGGTATTTTTTTTGTTATGTCAACTTATTTTTTCTTTATCAAGTGGAAGAATTTTGTATATTAGAATTTTAATTAATATCTTATAAAATAAATTGTTGTGATATAAGGTTTTTTACCTTAAATGTCCAATTAATCATACATGTGAAAAAACAAATGTTCTTGATAAAATTATTTTTTCTTATCACATTATTTGTGATCACATTGTTGGGATCTATATTAAGGATTTTATATTGGTCTCTTGTAAAATATTTTCTTGTATAACAAACTCTCTATTGATTTGCAATATTAGTATGCAATTCTTGTAAGGACAATATAGGAATCCCAAATTTTAAGAGATTAATTTCTCTATATCATATTTTATAATATTGTTAATAGTATTCTTGTAAAAGCTAGAGGCTTTATTTTGGGATATATAAATAAACCTATGTCCATTATAAATTGTGATGAGAGTTAGAGACTATTTATTATTATATCCTTAATATATGCAAGAACATGTCTCATTCTTCTCCTGCATGTAATCATGTTTTATTCTCAAGTGTGTGTAAATATTGTTTATTGTAGCACTTGATTTTTGTTTATGATTACTTGAGAACTTGCTTATGATCTCATATCCTACGTAAAATTATCAAGTGATCCATTTTCTCACTCATGTAATTATTTTTTCAAGATCTTCATAGGGGTCAATATTTTTGTAAAGATTGATTAATATGTGGTTAATTATGAAACCATTTGTGAGAATTATTTATTCTTATGGATGAATTTGTAGGTTTCATATTCTTGTTATTTTAACCACTTCTCTCATTAATCATTTGTTATTCTACTACTTTCTAATTCCTTAAGTAGAATAATAGTGAATTTTAATTCACTTTTATTATTATCTTATAAAGTCATCATCCCACTATCACTACTAGTGTACCCTAATGATAATCCTAATATTTTTTTTGGTATATTAAGGATTAGTGAGAGTATATATAATCTTCTATTATCTCTCGAAACTTATATATTTTTTTATTGTCATATAATCGTGTGCATATTTAATTATGATATGACATAATAGGGCTTCTCTATTTATTTTTGTCCTATTTTTATTGAGATACATAAAATCCATTGTATCTTTGTAGACATCTTTAACTGGTGTTAAGGTCATTCTGTTGGGTACTGCACATTAATCCTTTTGGCATACAATTATGCATTGTGCATCTCTTTTACCCAAATTTCATATTTTAATTGATCAAAATTTTAGAAGTATATAATTTTGTATCATGTCTCGAGACTTATCTATTTGTATTGTCATATATTCTTATGCACATTTAATTATTATATGACATACTTTATAGGACTTGACTATTTATTTTTGTCTTATTTTAATTGAGATACATAATTCATTGTATCTTAATAGACATCTTTAATGGCTGTTAAGAGCATTTTTTTGGGGATTGCACATTAATTCTTTTGGTATGCAATTAAGTATTGTGCATTTCTTTACCCAAAATTTCACATTTTGTTTGGTCAAAATTCTATAAGTATATTGTAGATGCAATACTCCTATTGGGTATGATTTTCTACTTTGTAAAAAAGTGCTTATTATGATAGTACTCCTATTGAGTACAATTTTGCACTATTGAAGTACTTATGAATTTTTTTTGTTTGAACCAATTATCTAAGTGTTTGCTCAATTGACATTTTGTGGCCACAATAATCTGAGTATCATTTTATATAAATTAGGTGTCTATGTGGTTTTAGTAGGAAATTTATGGATTTCCTACTTATCTTTATATTCTTACATAGTCACTCATTTTTGAAACTCGGATTAGTTAAATGTCAAATATTATAGAGCATTATGTAGCCTATATGTAATTACATATGTTCTTAGGCTATGATGAATAATTAGATGCATGTAAATTATGCTTTCTCACCTATATAATTTTTCGGACTCAAGTAAAAAAAAAAAATATTAATTAAACATTTTTTTATTCACTGATCAAATACTTAACCTTAGAGTTTTATAACTCATATGGTTTGGTTAAGTTTTGATGTCTTAGATCAGTGGGAGTCTGAAAATTCTCTTATGAGATATGTGTGAAGTAATATCATTTTAGTAACATATCTCTTACCATTTTTGGATGCTTGAGATCATGTAGTATCATTTTATTGAACTACATTATTCTATATACTTTATGAGAAATATTTATGATATATATCCCTATCGGATATTATTTTGTAGCTCAAATTTCTCATTAATATAAGATTTGTCTATAATTGTCATTCTAGCTTAATGATTTATCTTTGTATTATTGATTAATACCATCCAAGTGGGAGAATGTTGGAAATAATAGTGGATTGGTATTAATCAATTATATTTTATCATTATCTGGCAATTTAAGATATGATGATAATCATATCTTATAATATCTTTATGATTATTTGAATGGGATTATAGGAAGATTGACTCTGTGATGGGTTGAGTCAATCATAAAAAGCCCATTTGAGGGGTCTCTGCCTACCCTGGGGGATTATAAATTTGCCATCCCATTAAGCAAATTATAACAACAATAACAATACACATTCTCTAAAATAATCCCCTACAAAGTAGGTAGTAAAACCCTCAAGAGTTCTTATTGAACTCATATCTCTCCAATAATTATTCACAGGGTTTTTGTTCTTGAAGATCAAGAACTTCAATTCAATATATTTGAGGTATAGAAATTCTCTTTCCTCTATCTTTTTATATTTAATTCTCTATACATACTATAATCTTGTATCTATTGATTTAAGGTTTCCTTTTTATTTCCATTAGAATATCCTCATTGATGAAAAAGTGTTCGCTTCTTTCATTGACATTGGAGGCGAAGAGGAGGTTAGCACAACATTTTTCAGCTTGGAATAGGGAATCCCTACAGTCTCAAGGTTTGGAAAAAGGAAGGCTACAAGACTTAAGGGTTTCTAATTTTGGGTGTGAACTGTGAAACATGAGATTGGTGTTGCGGGATGGGATTCAACTATTCTTTTTTAGGGTTTTAACACAACAAAGGAGGGTATTTGTTTACTCTTTACTTGGATCTTAGGTTCAACCACTATGTAGAGTAAAGACTAATCTATAACAAAAACAAATTATCTAAATGGCTAAGCATAGTGTTAAAATGAAAATATTAAGTTTATTATTAAGTAGGTTGTCAAACGAGATTCTTGAATGGTGAGTTTTAAATGAACATTCAATTTTTTAGGGTTCATTGATGAACCCCTAATTTATGGAATTTACACTAGACTTCTTCAACATATTTATATTTTTCGTAAATATTATTACTCTAATTTGGAGTGAAATACCATTTTGGTCCCCTAAAAATTGAATTAATGACAATTTGGCTTGAAAAATTTTAGAAACATTTAAGTCTCTTAATTTTTTTTCTTTTGCACAAATAGTTTTTTCGATACTAACAAAGTTTAGTAAGTTACAATCATCAATTAAGTATTGTGCTAACAACCTCTGTCTCTTATAGCTACAAGTCCATGTCATTTACATTAAACATGTGGGAGACAACAATATTTGTGACGGTTTTAATTCCTAAAAAATTAAACTTAAATATTTAAAGCTTCAACTATCATCGCTTTAATATGGAGATAAAAATAGTATTTCACTCAACTAATTTGTTGAAAATAAGTTTGATGTGTAGAAACGAATGGGTGCTCCTAGTTCATGAGTTGTCTAGTGATAAGGCTGAGAATAATAGAATGCATTGCATGACCTTGGAGCATCTTGAGCATGATCTTTTAAGTATACTAGTATAGAACCCATATAAACACGGTTACAAAATTGATTGAACATTTTTCTTAAAAGTTATTTATAGAATTAGAATTAATATATTTTAAATTAACATTGAAAAATAATTTTTTTTAAAAAATCAAATAATTGAATATTATTTAACAAAATATCTATCTATAAATATATTTTATATGCTTCTATGTAATTTTTCATAAAAAATACAAATAATTTTGCAGATAATAAAGTAGAAACAAAATTTTTTAAACCTTTAAAATATAAGTGTATTAAGTATAAAATTGTGAACAATGCAAAAAGAAGAAAGTTAGACTGGTATGTATCCAAAAGGCTTATGACTCGGTAAGTTGGAAGTACTTATGGTATATCATGGGAAGGATGAGGTTTGATACGAAGTGGCTAAAGTGGATTAAGTAGTATATTAGCATGACAAGAATTTTAGTGTTGATCAATGGTATCCCTTTATAGGAATTTAATGTGTCTAGGGACCTGCGTCATGAAGACCCTTTATTCCCCTTTTTGTTCCTCTTAGCAGCTGAATGGTTGGGTCAAATGGCAGAGAATAGAGGTCTATGGTAGAAATATAGTGTGAGAAGAGGAGATACGAGCTTCACACACCTTCAATTTGCAGATGACACCTTTTTGATTGTAAAGAAGGATTAGGAGTCCATGGAGATAATTAAAGCAATTATAAAAAATTTTGAGCTAGTATCAAGGTTGAAGGTGAACTTTTTCAAGAGTCAGATTATTGGACTAAATGTGCTGGTAGGTAGGATGACTAGAGTGTCAAGCTTGTAGAACTGTAAGGTTAGGACTTTGTCAATGAAATACCTAGAATTTCCTATAGGGGCTAACCCCTCACGAATCATCACATGGGCCCTAGTGGTTGATGTGGTTAAAAAGAGACTTGCTTCATGGGATAGTAAACATATTTCCATTGCGAGGAGGTTGGTGCTATTAAAATTTGTTCTATTTTCTCTCTCGGTCTGCTTCCTATCTTTCTTTAAGGTGTTAGAAGGTACTATATCTTAACTTGAGTCCATTTTTTCGAAATTCTTGTAGGGAGACTCAAAGGGCAGAAGAAGAGTAACTTGGGTATCATGGGAGAATGCTTGTCGAGAAAAGGATAAGGATGGACTGGGGTTGAGAGAGTTAAAAGGCTTTTAATTTAGCGTTGTTGGGTAAGTGGAAATGACGATTGAGGGTAGAAAGTCATAGGCTAAGTATGAGATAGAAGAAGGGTGTGGGGAAGGAGTGAGTCACAACAGTTCTGAGTGGTGGAGTGATTTACAATTTATCGAGCAAGAGACTTAGGGGAAAAGGGCTTGGTGGTAAAAAAGTATGAAGCACATGGTTGGGAATGGAGATTAGGTTTTACTTTGGAAGGACAGATGGCTGGGGGATCAGACCTTAAACCATTCTTTTGAGCGGTTGTACAAGTTAGTAGAAAATCAAATGGTGTCTGTGAAAATAATAGGAGGTTTAGGGAGAAAGTAGGAGTGGTCGTGAAGGCGTAGGCTATTTGTGTGGGAGGAGGAGTGGTTAGATAGAATGGTAGAGAGACTAGAGAGTGTGGCAGTGAGATAGGGAGTTGCAGACAGATAAATATGGAATATGGATGGTTCTGGTCAATACATGGTATCTTTAGCTTATAGGAGTTTCTTCACTTCAACCTCATCATTTCTTCACTTCAAATAGCTGCGGAGTGTTAAGCAACTTGTGGTTTGTCTGGGATAACTGAGGAAACTGGTGTGCTTCTCTTCTTTATATTGATGTTTCAGTATGAGTTTGGCAATCTATTTGTAGATGGTGAGGGATTTCTACGACCTTACAAATACAAGTCAAGTCTCACTACTACCAATTTTTGGGTTTAGTGGATAGTCAAAGGAGATTCGCAAAACTTGGTTTTTTGTGTGGTTTGCAGGGATTTAACAATTGTGGAGAGTAAAAAACGCGAGTCTTTAAAGCTCAGGTTGGGGATATATCTCAACTCCTTTAGGATATCCAGCACATCTCATGGGAATGGAGTCGATCAACTCCCCTTACTAGCCATTCTCCAGTAGAATGGGTTATGAACCCATCTTGTTGTATTAAGTGATTGCTATTGTTTGTTTTTTGCGTTTGTTGATTTTACGTGTGATAAATACTTCTTGTGCTATTGCACATTTCTTTAATAAAATCTTTTAGTTTATAAAAAAAATTCTTATTACCTTTATTTCTTTTGGAGTTTAACTTCTGATTGCACTTTGTGATTATAGATTTTAGGAGTGTTAGTTTTGAATAATTCTACTTCAAGAAAGAATAGTTCAATCTTTACACAAAACATAAGGCGATATTCAAATGAATAGTTCAATCTTTACATAAAAGTAATCTAATATTGAACTATTTTTTAACTTAAGCTTTTAACAGTACAGTTCAGTTTTTAATATAGAAATTGTTAACTGAATTTATAAATAGTTTAATTTAGTTCAATTTTAAATGAATTTGCTTAGTTCAATGTATAAGAATTAATTTTTAGTTTAATCGATTTGGTTTTTTTTGCACAAACTAAACCGTGAATAGCTAGTTCTAATTCCGTGATTATTTATTATGATGGGAAGTTTAGATTGGTAGTAGCAATTCAATGTTATGTTGGTTTGTTGTAATTTTTAAATGTTTCCGTTCTTAAATATAAGATACATTTTTTTAATTTTTTGGTTCTTTTTATAAGATCATTTTTCAAGTTATTTTATACCTTACTTATTTTTTACTGTAAAACCCTTAGTTACTTTATAATATTTCTTATGGATATTGGAGAGTATGAATAAGTACAAATTTAAGACTCCTAACTAAATCAACCAAAGTTTACCAGTGATTTTGGTGTAGTCTTCATGTTGGCTATAAATGCAAAGGTATGTGAATCAAGTAGGTAGTGAAAGTGTGTGGACGATTAACAATATACTTTTTAACACACACCAATTAACATACTTTTATAATTAGCTGTAATTTATTAAAAACTACTCACTCTTTTCTATATTTTTTTTAGTTTAATTGATATATACAATTAGTGTAAAAATTTTTATACTAACATTCGATTACAACTCTTTCTTTATGATAAATTTGTTCACCTTACTTATTACCGCTTTACAAGTCACATAAATAAAAAATCATAGTTGAATGTCAGTATAAAAATCTTTTATACTGACAATATATATTACTTAAACTCTATTTTTTTTTATATTTAAGGTTATTTCATATAAAATAAAAAATATTTAATGGAATTAAAAATTATTTAAACTAAGGTTATTATACCCTAAATGTCCTTATTTAATGCATAAACCACTATTAGTGCATATTAAGTAAGAATATAATTGTAAAAAAAATATTAATTAGATTTTGAAATTCTAAAAAGTAATTGTTTTGATAAAAATATGAAAGACTAAAACATTTAGGAAGGACAGAATACAAAATTAGGATTGAAATTTATTAAGTGGAAAATGAAACCACATAAAAATTTGTGTTTTTTGACAAATTTCAATAAACCAAAGAGTGTATAAAAATGTATTGGTAGTTTTTCTAGTAATAGCGTTAAGGGGGTTTAACTTGCTTTGGTGGCGGTCTTCTATACATGGTCATTGGTCAAGGTAGATGTAGCAGTGAGCATCACTGATGAAGATTGGCGCGATGAAGTAAGAGGATGTTTTAAGTTTGTAATTATGATTATTTGGCTTTTAAGGGTGATTGTATCACTCATTTTCCATGCAGGTAAACGATGAATAATAAAATTTTAGTGCGTAGAGATGAAAATGATCAAGAATGAGGATTTTGAATTTTCAATATCAATCAAAATGACACCATTTCAAAGATCTACTAGATTAGACAAAGACCATTCATGTTGTTTGTTAGTGTCTATTGTCGAATTAGCCATTTAATAGTCTAGTAGGAACAAAGATACACATTTTCATTTTTCTTTAATATTAGTGGATCAGGAAACATTATATCTAAGTTTGGATAGATTTATTTGAAAAGAAACATTCCCTTTTTTAATGATACAGAAAGATGAATGAAAGTGGACAATTAACTTAGGGAGAAAGGTTGAGTTTTCAATAAAAGAGGTATATTCATTAATTCATGCGTGCTCACGGGTACAAAAATCCTCATTCTTTCAAATGATTTGAAAAATAAAGGCACCCTCAAAGGTATTTACTTTTGCATAGAGGGTGGCTCACGGTCAGATTCCAACAAAGGTGGAGGTTACAAAAAGAAATGTTTCTATATGTCAAGTTGAAGTAGAAACTATCTCACATATGTTTTTTTCTTGTAAGCTTGTTTACCAAGTTTGGATGCATTATTATCAGTGGCTTGGATATATGAACATACTCCAAATTATTTCTCACACCTGTGGCAACAACTCGATCATGCTAAAGGGAAGAAAAATAAAGGTATCTATTGTATAATTTGGTTGGATATGTTGTGGGGGATCTAATAGTAAGAAATGCTTTGATTTTAAAATAAGTTGCCTTTTGTGTAGAAAGTTTTTGGCATGAGGCTTTCTAAAAGTCTTAACTATGGGTTAGAGGTTATGGTAAAACCCCACTTCTCTTTTAGTGAATGGTTAATGCAAGCAAAATATTGCCACAAATCATTAGGAAAAGGGTAATTCAATAGGTTTTCTTTTGATACTATGAGTGTTCCCTCTGCCAGGAGTAGTATAGTGAGTATTGAGTAATAAGTAAACTAACTCTTTTAGAGATCACAAAAATGGAGAAAGTGTAACCCGCATGGAAGCTAAGAGCTTCAGACCTGTAGACCATAGTTGCATACTTGTAATCATGATTCGCACTTTCCCAGGTCCAAGTACAGTCGCCGCCGCTGGCTACTCGCTCCCGCCATTCGCCTCGCCGCTCGCTCATCATCACAGGCTCGTAGCACGTAGTCCGGTCTGGTAGTAGCTCACTCGTAGTCGCTACACACCGTTCGCCATTTGCCGTGAAAGAGCTCGTTTCGTCGTTTGATAAGCCACTTGCTTCGCTGTTCACTCGTCTCGTCGTGAAAGTGTTCGTTACTTCATCAAAGATTCGTAGAATCCTCAATCGTGTTTGTGGAATCATGCTCTTAGCGTTTGCAAATGGGACAAAAAAAACCATAAATCACTAAATCAATTGTTTTTCCCCTTAAATAAAATGACGTCATTTTGAGCCAGTGAACTCGTGAGTAAATTTGCGATTTCAACTAATTTTACTGATTTTGCACGAGTTTACCCAATTTTACTCAAAAAACGAGTTTACTCACGATTTAACTCGAAAGGGTCACTAGAATTGTAAAATCGTACGATTTTACGAGTCATATCGCAATTTCGATAACCATGGGTTACTCTCTATAAAGAGGGTAAGGTGGCTAACATGGGTTCAACTATAAATGGTGCATGAGTTGGAAAGATTCATTGGAGAAGAAATTTGTTTGAATGGGAAGAAGAATTATTTAGTGAGTTGATTGTTATGCTATCTAATTATAGTCTTCATTCTAGGGTGCAAAATAGGTAGATTTGGACAAGGGATAGTTCCTTCTCTTTCTTATTGCTTTTGAATATAAGGACATTTTGTAATCTTCTTTTACCTCTTCTTATGTTGTTTTGCACTTTTGCCTTAAAGATTTGTGGAAGTGAAAAATTTCATCTAAAATTTTAGTTTTTTGTTGGAGACTACTCATGGATAAGTTGCCTACACAATATCAACTTTTGAGAAGGAGAGTTTCACTTCTAGGATTACTATGTAGCTTTAGTAGTATCTTATCTCGAGCATGGATCATCTGACTATATAAACATTAGAAATGTATAAACCTAAGAGACTGAGAAGCTCTTATATGATTAAAAACTTTTTAATGGTAATAAGAAGATTCTGAGCATTATATTTATTAATAGGTTTAAGTATCTTTTTAGTACCTACAAATTGTCCATTTTGATTTTAGTATTTTAATTTTTAATTTTTTTATTTTAGTACTAACATTTTTTAATGTTTCAAATGTACCATTGTTAAATATCTTCTGTTAAAAGGTGATGTGACTAACGAAAATACCATATCATCAAATTCACATAATTTAAAGTTGTTAAGTCAACATTCACATAATTTTCATGGCATATACCTTTTTCAAAAACAAAATTCTTACAAGCACCAAAATTAAAATATAAATAAAATTAGGTATCAAAACTAAAATAATTTTATTTTATAGGTACCAAAAAATTCTTTAAGAATAGAAATAAGTTAATTATTATTTTTGATACATCACACATCCTTTGTCATATGATATACATCTTGATTGATCTCCTTATGTTTCAACAGTTACCAGTAAATACTGAATACAACATCAACAATGAAGTTATAAAGAAACTTCGTTGGATCATAAAATGTAACTCTATCTAAATCATTATTTTTTAAATAATTAATAGATTAAACAAAATCCTCTATTTTTTAATAGAAAAATATAACCTATATTAAAAAAAGGCTTAAATATATATGTTTCAAATAAAAATTTTGTTTTATGTTTCATTTCCAATTTTTTTTTATTTTGGGTCCTTAAAGTGTTTTAGTAGCACTTTAAATTATTTTTTAAATATTTTAAAAGTGTTTTAGATAGCTTTAAGAATTCTAAACAAAATAAAAAAATTATTAGGGTCTAAAATAAAGAAAAATTTTATAAGGACTCAATGCAAATTCACTAATATATTAGGAACGTGAAACATATTTTAGTCTTAAATTAATGTGTGATACAATTATATAGTAATTGACTTTTTTCAAGGCTTAAATAGTTTTTTGGTACCTATAAAATAAAATTAGTTTGCTTTTGATACCTAAAATTTATTTATATTCTAAATTTGGTACCTGAAAAAAATTATTTTTGGAAAAGGTACCTATTGTCAAAATAACATGGATTTTGAAAAAAAAAATAAAATTAATCTGATGTGAACTTGGTTATGTGACACTTCATTTGTCACGTCATCAGTTAACGGACGACACTTAACGAAAGGTATCAATTTGAAACTTTAAAAAATATTAGGTATTAAAATAAAATATTGAAAGTTTATGTACTAAAAATGAAAACACGTAATTTGTCAGGTATTGAAAAGATATTTAAACCTTATTATTATATAAAATCTTCTGTTAGTTTATGTACGTGATGATATGTCATTAGGTCAAAGTAGCTTGTCTATAGAAGACCTTAACCTTTTTAAATATGTTGTTTAACTTCAACATTCCTTTAAGATCTATGCTCAAGTACCTGATGAAAAGTAGAGCAGTTGAAAGGCAAGATAGCAAGCTAAAAGAAGCAACCTAGTTTGCACACCATTTAGTGTACTTTATGTAAAATGTATACTTGCTTTATAGTGGTAACATAGTGTCTCTCACAACGACTACACGCATTCAACACTTATAGGACCTTAGTGCATGAAGAAAAGTTGACAAAAAAAGAAAAACAATAAAAATAGAGTTATTTTGTTGTATTCATCTTTTAAAAGTTAAAGTAAACACCTAGTTTGTAACAATTCGTCTAGTGTTAGGACAGTCTGCTTGAGTGAATTTGTATATCTATCACTGTGAAGTTATTCTTAGTTTGTGAGTGAAATTTGTTTATCCTTTCGTGAAAATTATAATTATATAGCATATTTTCTTTAACCAATTAAGTTAGAAAATCAAGGGTGAAGTAGTGACAAAATATACTCCATCTTAAACTCATGGAGAGTTTAAGAATAGAATTAGAAGTTATTTAAAGGACTTTCAAAAGTCATTGCAAGAATATGGTACATCCGATTGATATAGTGAATTCTTTCAAAAATTGTTTCAAAGAAAATTAAGCATAACTTAAGTTAAGTGAACCAATGTAAAAACAAGTTCTTATTACCTTCTATTACAACATTATTTTATTCTATCTAATTTTTCTTCTAATTATTTTTAAAAAGGTTTTTAAAGTTTATTTTTAGAATCAATAGACTGTTAATTAGAATGTTTACAATCTTAATCTCCTATAAGCTTTTTAAAAAAATGATTGCGAAAAATTTTATCAAAACTTTCTTATATCTTCATTCAATTCTCTCTAGCTTAAATTTAAATCTAGAAATCTGCAATGAACCATATGGTCCTCTGTCAAATAAAAAAAAAAGAATGTAGAATACGAATTCGACCACATACTACCAAGTTAATTTTATATATATGGATTTAAAATCCGCAGTGCATAATTAAATAATAAGATAAACTTTTAAAAACGCAATGTAAAATTAAATAACAAGGTATAAATCTTATTCGGCAATGTATTAAAGTTGAAAGGTTAAAAATTATGTTATTTATATCGGTAAAAAAAAAATTATCAAACAGCAAAACAACGGCCAGCAAACTACTATAATTTATTTATTCGATCTAGTATTGTTATGTATTATAGTGGATATAAAATAAAACACATTACATCTCACATGAAGTGATAAATCTATACATACATCATGTTTTGCAAGCAACACACAACATTCCAAATTTCGAACATGTAGACATGGTAGGTCAAAACATACAATCCTAAAACAGTAAAGTAATTTGTCAATGAGAGAGCTAAGCAAATTCACGATCAGAAAAGAGCAACGGAGCCACAAGAGTCCAGATATACAATCCAGCAGTGACCCACTCGGTGCCGATTCGAACCCATACTGATGTCCAACCAACATCTATGAGATCTGAGCTCTCAGATGTGCTGGTCCATCCAGAAAGGAGCATGGCTGAATACATGCTAGCCAGGGCGAATATTAGGTGGAAGAATGAATACGAATAGCTAACAGGTTGTGCCTCCTTTTCACCCTTTGTCTTTCCTTCTTCTACTTCTTCAAGAAGAGGTTTGCTCCCGCCTGAAATATGTAACATGCAAAATGAGGCATAGCTATTAGCTGGGCTTCCAAAAACTTTTATCGACTCAACTTCTCGCCAAGGTACATGCAGATCAAGTACTGGATTTTATAATATGCTGGAAAAAATAGGAGTTTGGTAGAATCCATCAGTGGTGTTTAAAGAGAGAAAGTTATTTTTAAAAATATAATTACCTTAATCAGTCATAAGTTTCTGAACTTGTTAAGGTCAATCACCCAGTTCTGAAAACTATGATTGTAGTATCTAAAATGATGGCACCAAAGTCTGAAAAGAAAATTTTTGCTTTGTTTGGGATAGCGTTTATTAAAGGATTGATCACTTTTTTAAAAAACTCCATTAGAAAAAGGACGGAGTCACGGAGGGTATATTATCAAATAAGCTAAAATCAAATCTTCAATTCAAAATAACAGATGTGTCATAATATAAGAGATAAAAAAGGATTTGAAATATCTTTTATTACCCAATTTAGGTGAAGATGGTGGTGATAAGAATGTGGTTGAAGATCCCGCTCGAAGAGCAGAATAAAGAACCGATAGCACTGTTGTGAGCATGCCAAGAACAAGTGTACTTGTGCTGACTGCTCTGGATTTGTTAAGACCATTGCACTCATAGTCACGGGGTTCACTGGAAAGTCCTGTGTAGCACACATAAGCACAGTATAGAGAAATCACAGCCGCTGGCAACAAGCTTCCATTCACCTGTTTTTGCACTCCAACTATTATTTATTCTCTCAATAATAAAATTCAATAAATACTCAAGTTCACATGGACGAAACCAATTACCATTCTTTACAAGGCACCAAAAAAATAGGTCATAAATCAAAAGTAATTTGCTGACCTCAGTTTTACTTTTGGTCTAGTGAAAAGTTATGCTAATAAACAATTCTAACTGGCACGATGTACTCCAATAAATAAATAAATAACACTCTTTGACACAGATCTGCAAATTGAAAAATAATCATTCTTACGAGATTTGTTAACACAAACAATTCTAAATGAAAGTATTCATAGTTCACCATTATTAAGACAAGACATTAATCATTCTTGGTATCACAAAGTTCATAAACTCATACTAGCAAAGGTTTAAACATTTAACAAATTTAATTCACTAGGCATTATCACAAGAGAAAGTAGTTAAAACACACAAGAAATTTAGAATGAAATGAATAAAATGATTAACAATCACCAGATGGGAAAGTTATTGCATCTGATATACAGATAACTCTTTGGTTACCCCTAAAGTCACATAAGGACTATATAATAAGACAGCTGGACAAAAGATAAAAGTTAAGGAACTTTTCAAAGCAAACACACATGATTGGAGAGGGTAAAGGAGCAGAAACTAAGACAAATAGAAGCTCAGAAATGATATGATTATATGAAGGCAAGCAAAGATCAAAATGGGACATACTTGGGGTGTGAAATCCATGAATAGATCAGGGCCAAGCCCTCAACTACAACTGATAGTTAATTTTAACAATGGCCCTACGAATCTAGAAAAGAAAACTGACAATGAGACCGAATTCATAAACTTTATAAATTATACCAAGCAATCTATTACAAATTTAAAATTAATAAAACTCAAAACAATGCCAGCAACAGTACACAAACTAAATTGAAGCTGAGAGCCAGAGACTATTTACTGAGTGCAGCTCTTCAAAATCTTCAGACAGCATCAGATAGATCTGGTTCAGAATCTAAAGGAAAGAACGAATTTTTATTGATGAACTCCAAATTCTAATTGTTATGCCAATGTAGTAGCAGCCTTAGGCTAGGGTTAGTAGATACAAAAAGATTTTCCTGGATGTTCGAGAGATCAGGACTCTCCCTACTTTCTAAGAGTAATCCTTTCTCAAATGATAAAGTGATTTCTCTTTCAACCTCATTATTTATAGACAATATGCTTATTTCTTGTACTATATTAGCCCACCCATCCAACCTAACTAGCTAACTCCCTTGCTAACAGACACCTAACTAGATAATAATGGCTATCTATCAGCATCCTCCATCAAAGGGAAAATATTATTAGAGGAGAGAAAAACAAAAACTAAAACAATTAATATTGAATGAGTGAGTAACTTGCTCATTTTTTTTATACGTTAAATGTTAGTGTTCTTAGTAATATTAGTTTTTGTTACAGTAAGAATCAAACCCACAGTCTTTCCCCACCTCCATCCTTCCTTAATCAAATGATAGGCCAAATGAGTAACTTGCTCATTCAACTCAACCCCTCCAATGTCTCGGTTAAGTTGTTATGTTAAACCACAAAGTACGTAACATCCATCATCAATCTAATTTTTCCAGACAATAATATTAAAGGGGAGAGAAAAACAGAAAAGATTTCTTATTTTTGTGGGTGAATATGATAATTAGAGCATGTTTGGAAAACATAGGTTTCAACTGTTTATATATATGAGACATATCTAGTGAGAAAACCAAATTTATATGAGAGTGAGAGGAACAAATCTCAGCCAATGAGAGAGGAGAGAAAAGAATATCCAAAAAATCTCAATTATTAAGAAAGGAAAGGGAAAAAAGAGTAAGGTAATAAATGTAGGAAGAAAAATCTCAACCATTAATTTTTATTTTAATGACTGAGATTTACTCCTCTCACTCTCATATAAATTTGGCTTTCTCACGAGATATGTCTCTTTTATATATATATATATATATATATATATATATATATAATTTCAGTTGTTCTGTTAAAAAGCAAGATATTTGGGACATTAGCTTAAATTTAAAAAAATATTTTACTTTAAAAAAATAAATTGTTTTTATGAAGCTGGAAATTTGTAGCTTATGATTATTTTCCAACAGCTTATTTTTCTTTTCAACTATTTTTACTTAGTAAAAGCTGACTTTTTATTGTATAAAAAAATTAATTACTTTCAAACAACTTTTCAGCAAACTTATCCAACTAAAAACTATTTTGATTATAATTGTTAAATATATGATTATATGTAAATAGAAAAATAGAAAACAAATATGTAGGGATTTTATTTTATCTTGTTTCTTTATTTATCTTGTTCATATGATTATAAATACATTTGTGTGTGGGTGACCTAAGACATAAACCCTGAATCCTTTTATATTCTATATGGTATCAATAGTTTAAGTCCTTTTTACTTCAGTTTTGTATGACTCATTGTGAAGTTGACCACTTTGTATTCTTCCTCCCTTCTCCATCTGCGCTGTGCATTTATCTGGTGGTCTATGTTGATAACATCGTAATCATTAGTGATGATTCAGAGAGTATTTGTCGACTTAAATCTCACATTCAGACTCAATTTTAGATAGAGGATCTTGGTCAGCTCAAATATTTTCTAGGTATTGAGGTTGCCCAATCTGCTTCAGGTACTGCCATCTCGCAAAGAAAATATGCTTTGGATATTCTCACTGAAACCGGTATGATTAAGAGTCATCCGATTGATACTACTACGAATCCAAATCTCAAAGTCTTTCCAGGTCAAGGAAACCTTTGAAAGACCCAAAAAGACATCTAAGATCGGTTGGCAAACTCAATTACCTCACTGTCACTAGGCCCAACATCACATTTGCCATCAATGTAGTAAGTCAATTCCTAAATGTCCTTTGTAATAGTCACTGATTCACTGGAATGCCGTTATATGCATCCTTCGTTATATCAAGAAGGCACCAAGTCATGGACTCTTATATGAAGACAAAGGTAATTCCAAAATTATTTGTTACTCTGATGCTGATTGGGCAGGTTCACTATCAAATGAAAGGTCTACTTCCAGCTATTGTGTTCTTGTTGAGGGTAATTTGATCTCATGGAGAAGCAAGAAGTAAAATACAGTTGCCAAGTCAAGTGCCCATAATAGTCAATAGCGAATAGTGACATGTAGCGGCCACCTTCCAAAACGCTATAGCAAGATAGGGGTAAAGGGATGACCCACTATTTCAATCCCTAAATACATAATATATATATAATATATATTTAGGATCAGTAGGTTTCACCAACCCATTAGAAGAGGTTGATGTTGGCTAAACAAATTGAGAGCATGCCTTAACAATGTGGTGTTTGCAGAACATTGGAAATGTCCTCCTCTCGCTGCTAGATGTCGGAATTGTTGACAAAAACATCCTCTCCTCTTGTTGCTGGATGTCGTAGTCATTGCCGAAAGGAGGTGTGAACCTAGAGATTGTTGGGACGTGCATTTAACAGGTGTGAAAGGTATAAGGTTTTGTATTGTATAAAACTTTTCAGTGAAATGTGCATTTCAAATGTGTTTTTTTAATAAAAAAACCATTAAGTGAAATGGTGCGTTTCACTTAAATGGTTTTAAAGAAAGAAAGAAAAAACCCTAACTACGTGTTGGCTTCGTCTTCCTTCAACGAGTGACAGGCTCTACAACAGCCATGAAGTGCTATGACAACCACGTGCAATGCAATGCACCGACTAGGGGTGGTAGCAGGCTGCAAAGCACTGCCATGCCACGAAAGCAGTGCTATTCGCTACTATGCAAGTGCCAAAGTTGAAAATCGTGCCATGTAATTTCACTTGTAGCTACTGGCCTGTCACAAATTTTGACTTTGGCACTTGATAATCACATGCTATGTAATCATAGATAAGCTTAGTGCCTCGAATATCTCCCAAATTGCAAGTGAAATTACACAATTATGACAACTACTACAACAACTCCAATTGGAGACACTCAAGGCACTAAGCTTATTGTGATAATCAAGTCGTTCTCCATGCTGCTTCTAATTCGGTCTTCAATGAATGAACTAAACATATAAAGATAAATTGTCACTTTGTGAGAGAAAAAATACTTTTTAGAGAAACCTCTCCTGACTTTGTCAACTCCTGTGACCAGTCGACATATATGCTCACAAACTCTCTCAAAGGACCCTCATTCATTATAGTTGTAACAAGCTTAGAACATATGTTATATATGCACTAACTTGAGAGAAATGTTAAAAATATGATTATATGTAAATAGGGAAATAAAGAACAAATATGTAGAGATTTAATCCATTTTGTACATTTGGTTATAAATACATTAGTGTGTGTTGACCTAAGACAATTCCAGAATCCTTCTATGCTCTATAATAATTAATTATAAAAATAATCAATTATTGAAATAATGTAATTTTTACAGCCATCCTAAACACGCCTTTGGTGTTTAGTTAAAATAGGCTAGCTACCTTAATGTAATATATACATTCAAAAATCATCTCTTTAATTGGTAAAGTAAATATGTTAACAAGGTATTACAAGTAGGTAATATACCTTGGCCAAACTAATGATATATGTTATTTTCCAATTTTAAGTAAACCGCGTACCAAAATACCAACAATCCATGGAATTTCATTTGAAAGGAAAGAAAATTGAATTTTAACCTTATAATCATTCCTACAAATATCCAATTGTAAGTACACATCATACCAAAAATCCATAGAATTTCATTCAAAAGGAAATAAAGAGGAAAAAAAAAAAAAATTTTAACCCTATAATCATTCCTACAAATATTAACTAGTTTGATACATATCAACATAGTAAGCACAAAACTAGAGGCATGTAAATATAAAATGAGTACATAAAAGAGAAAGATGTGTGACATTCATTAAAGAAATTATCTTTTTGATGATGTTTCAAGTGAAATACCAAATAAGTCCCTAAAGGATTGAAGTGTTGGCACTTGTGTCCCTCAAAGAATTTTAGAAGCATTCAGGTCCTTGAATCATTTTTCCGTTTGTATATTAATCCCTACGTTACTGATACCATTTATGAAGTGTCTAGTCAGTTGTTAAGTGCCAAGTTGACAGGGGTTTCCCTCTCATATGTGGCATTCCACGTCATTGTCCACATTACAGAGATCTAAGTTATTAGAATGGAAACATTATTTCAGTCCTCGAAAGATTAAAGTTGTCCCATCTACATCCTTGAAAGATTTGTATAGATATTCAGATTCTTGAAAATTTTTTTGAAGCATATAAGTCCTTGAAAGATTTTGAGGCATCTAGGTCCTTCAATTTTTTTGGCGTTTGTACATAGGTCCCTCAATTACTAACAACATTAGACAATCAACAATTAACTGCTATGTTATCGATCTTTCTCTCTTATACATAATAAGCTAATTGCTTACATAACACCCATTTTTTCTTTTATTTATTTTTTAAATTGAAAAACATTCGTGGAGGTTTTTAACCGCTAGAAAATAAAAAAAAAAAAACTCTCAATTTATGTCTCTGCCCTTTATATTATTTCACGCTATTATAGTATAATGAAGTTTCCACTTCATATTAGTTTAAGATTTTAATTCGATACTAACAAAACAATTTGCAAATCTCTCAATTTATGTCTCTCCCCTTTATATTCCCTTTAAAAGAAGGAAGAAAAATAAACCAATACCAAGTGAATTTGCAAATTGTTTTATTAGTATCAAATTAAAATCCCAAACTAATATGAAGTGGAAAGTTCATTATACTATAATAGAGTGAAATACCAAACGTGTTCTTAAAATATTGAACATTGACACTTGGTCCCTCAAAGAATTTTAGAGGCATTCAGATCCTTGAATCATTTTACCGTTTGTATATTAGTCCCTACGTTATTGGTACCGTTTAGTAAGTGTCCAGTCAACTGTTAAGTATCACTCTGACAGGGTTTCTCTCTCATATGTGGCATTCTATGTCATTGTCCATGTTAGAGAGATCTAAGTCATCAGAGTGAAAACATCATTTTGGTCTTCGAAAGATTAAGCTTGTTGCTTCTAGGTCTATGAAGGATTTTTAGAAGCATCTAGGTCCTTAAATTTTTCTAGCATTTGCACATATGTCTTTCTGTTACTAATGACATTAGAGAATTATACAATCAACAGTTAACTATTATGTTGTCAATCTTTCTCTCTTATACATAAGAATTCAACTGCTTACATTACACCCGTTTTTTCTTTTATTTATTTTTTAAACTAAAAAACATTTGTAGAGGATTTTAACAGCTAGAAGATAAAAAAAAAAACCTCCTAATTTATGTCATTTCCCATTCATATTCCCTTTCTCATTAAAAAGATGGAAGAAAAAAAATCAATACCAAGTGAATATGCAAGTTGTTTTGTTAGCATCAAATTAAAATCTCAAACTAATATGAAGCGGAAACTTCATTATATTATAAACTTGATTGTTCAACGTTCTTATGCTTTTGGTGAAATATCAAACTAACACATAACCACACAACTATTTTTCACCATAAAAACCTCCACAAATGTTTTAAATTTATAGAATTAAATAAAAGAAAAAGTAGATCTCACATAAGCAATTGGAATGTTATGTGTAAGATAGAAAGACTGACAGCATAACAGTTAACTATATAGTTGTCTACTGTCATTAATAACTGAGAGACTTATGTGCAAATGCTGAAAAAATTCAAGGACCTAGATGCCTCTAAAAATCTTTTAAGGACTTGAATGCTTTTAAAAATCTTTCAAGAACCTAAATGTCTGTAAAAAATCTTTCAAGAACCTAGATGTGACAACATTAATCTTTTGAAAACCAAAATGATGCTTTCACTCTAATGACTTAGATCCTTATGAAATGGATAATGACGTGGAATATCACATATGAAAGAGAAATTCTTCCAATGTGACACTTAACTGTTGATTGGGCATTTACTAAATAGTGTCAATAACATAGGGATTAATAGCAAACGGTAAAATAATTCAAGGACTTGGATGTATCTAAAATTTTTTAAGTGACCCAGGTGCCAACACTTCAATTTTTTAGGGACCTATTTATATTTCACTCATGATGTTTCTTGCATGGCATTTCCTCTTCAACATTAACCTACATATTCCAAATTTTTACCATTGCACCATTTTTATATGTAGATTGTTTGTTAATAGTCATTTAACACCTCGTCCAGAAAATTAATAATTTCCTTTACTAAGAGAAATCATGTCCCACTACTACACTTAAGCTTAAGAAAAGAATACCAATAAACTGGAAGAAGCGACAAGCATGTTCTGCATTATCAAGGAAACCACCATAAGGCAACAAGATTTTAATGCTTTTTTAAGCATACAAAACAATATATTGTTGGAAGTTGCAGAACCCTCAAATGTTCTCTCATCAACTAGTAATTCATACTGCACAAGAGCATTGAACATAAGAGTTCTGATTACTTAAAAGCATTTTTAGTCGTTACCTTAGGATGTAAGGCGATAATTCCAAACACAAAAGCAAGAATCATGGTCATGACAAGGAAGAATATATTGATGCCACAATCATATCCAGAAGGGTTGAACCAAATGAAAAGAATTCCTGTCACCGTAAATGCTGCAATGTAGCATCCAACTGATACAGCAAGTAAAGCAATATACCTAAACAACCAAAATTATTAGAACGGAAAAATAAAAATTATTGGAAAAAAAAAATTCAGCATACCATTTTTGCTCATCTTTCTCAACCCATGCATCATTCCAAGTGTGAGTAAAGTCAAGTAGAATAATCACTTGAATCAATAAAAACAAGCCAGCCCCAAATTTTGCTATGAATCCTGTAAATATTATAAATATGCACATTTCAATTTTACAATCAGGATTTAAATTCCATTTGGAAAAAAATTCATTCATAAATCAGACCTTCCATACAATTCTATATAAGTATGTTATGCAATTAGACAGCAATATATACCACCCTAACAAGAAGATGAAGTATAAACATCTGCATTTCAGTTTTCAGTGTGACCAAATATCACCACAAAACCTATTCGAAAACTACTTTTCAACAGAAAATATAATCAGCACAACTGAACAATTCCAGATCAGCAGTTCAGCACAAACTGAATAATTCCAGGCTCAGATATTCAATCATCAATGCCACTAAGTATTGACAGGAAGAGAGTAAAACCTACAAAACATACCATATACTAATATTACGACATCTGGAAGGAAGAATGCGACGACCACAAGCAAAAGCCAAATCACTATTTTTGCAGTCCAACCACCATGGTGCCATGAATCACGCCTATCATTCTGGTCTTTCACGCCAATCATAATAAGGGCTAAGATACCAAAGAACAAGAAATTTCCCAAGCTCACTCGAAGAACTGCTTGTACTTGATACCATTCCTTTGTGTGTGTCTTGGATGCGCCTATCCCTGTAGTTAAGAATTAATATACTACCACATTATAAAGGAAAATACTCAAATGCTAGCGCAGAAAAAGGTTTTCAAGGATGAAATGCATTAATTCATTCCATGCAGCATGCACTTTTTTTGGTAAGTGTTAAAACATCTTATAATAATAATAATAATGATAAAATTTCTTACAATATTATCATAACCAAACATACAGTTAATAATAATATTTTTTTATGTTTCCATTGGACAACTAATTCAACCTTTCCTCTATTAACTTGAATCATATATCCAAACACGTGGAGAATGAGGCTGCTCAAGATGGCAAATTCAACATCTTCGAAGGAGTACAAGCAACAGGCTCTCTAAAAAACACATGCACTATCCTTGATTAAAATTTTGAAAACTATAAAATCATGAGAGGACTTCAAAATATGACGAGAAATCTACAAAACTACGTGATTTCTAATAAATTTCAAACAATATCATAGAGTGTGATTAAACAGTGTGCATTTATTTCAGAAAAATCTAGGGCATGGATATGATCATATGAAGCAACAATAATCAAATTAATCATAGTTCGTCCATGATGAAAACAAATACCCCAATGGGAAAATTTAAAACTAGAGAATAGAAAATACAAGGGAATTTCTCCAAAAGGGGTGCTCCAACTTCTCTGAGAATCCATGAAACAACGAGAGAGACACCAAAGAGACCACAGTAACCGATTCTAGCGGATTTTTGGGAGATGCAAGATGCGGTAGAGGAGCAGATACCACAGGTCAAAGACGCGCAGCAAGAAAAACAACACGACATGGTGATGAAGGTCGATTGATGCAGATAACTCCTCTCACAATTTCTCTCTCTTTCACAGTCTATTGAATACACTGCTTCTGTTCATAGCTTCGCTGGCGTCGTTTTACCACTTTACTTCGTCGTTTAAGCAAACAAACACTTGTCGCATTCTTATCACTCCGAAAGAATTCGTCAATGCACAACAGAAGTTGTTATTCTCAGTTTCTCACCCATATGTTGTTTTTCCCTTTTTCTTTATCCTTTCACCCATTTTTTTTTATTCAGTAAAAAATTTAAAGTGAGAACAATGTAAAATTGAGATTAAGGATGGTGTAAAAATTACGTTCAATAGTTTTTTCCCAGCTTTTTTTTCCTATTTTTTCTTCTCTTTTTGGATTAAAAATATTAGGAAGCTTTTTTAAAAAAATAATATATATATATATATAAAATATCTTTTAGTCATAAATTATAATATGCGATGGCAAATATTTTTATAATAATCATTATAAAGTCATACTAAAAGTATTTGTTTTATTTTAAAATTATAAATGTTAACATCTCTAAAATATCTCTTATCTTATAATAACTTTTTTTTTATAATAACAAGTTATTATAATAATAAATATGAGTTTAATTAATATATGTAACATTCAATTACAACTCTTTATATATAGTTGTTGACTTTACTAATTAATATTTACTAATTACTACTTTAAAAGTCACATAAATAAAATATTGGATTGAATACATGTAAAACTCTTTTTACATTGATAATACATAAGTATTAAACTCTTTTTATAATATTACTTTTACCATTTTAAAATTGAGTTTAATTAGTATGGTTATCCAGTATAAAAAGTTTTACATTATCATTCAATCACAATCTTTTATTTATGGTAATATAATAAATAACCTAGGTCATATTTCACAAAGATATAAATAAATTATATCTAACATCCATCACACAATTAAGAAAAGGATTTGGTCACTAACAATTAAAATTCCAGTTGTAGAATTGAACATAAACATATATTAAAATTTAAAAAATGTAAATCATTAATTCAAGAATTCTTAACAATGTGTCAAAGTAATCACAATTCTATGAAGTTTCAATCTTTGTGAATTGGAGGTTATAAAAAAATATATGTGAATTAGAATAACAATTGTAATCCATAATTCTTAGGAATTTTAGAACAATTGAACGGTTGATTTAGATTCTCAATTGATTATTTAACCTCATTTAGTTCAGATTAATCAACCCTATCCTCTTTACAATCCAATTTGCACTACAAAATCTCTATCAAGCTAACACAAACGAATTCAAGATAAAAGTTATAAGATTTAATATAATTGATGCTTCCAATTTTATTTTTTTATTTTAGACATTGTGTCTCCATATTTTAGAACTCTGACATTATGCCTCAAATTTTTAAAATGTGTAAATTGATACTCTTTTCGTAAATTATTGATGTTGACAGTTAATTGTGAATGTATTGATTGTCACATATAAAAAATAAGTGACGTGACACACAATTAATGTTTAATAAAATTATTAATTTAATATTTTAGGGTTTATGTGGATATTATATACTTCATTATTTTACTCACTTGTACTCATTTAAACCCTAAAATGTTAAATCAACTCTTTTATCCTAATTTCTTATTCGTGCTTAACATACTCAGAATTAAAAATTCATGAAATGGATATCAATTCACACATTTTAAAAATTTGGAGACATAATGTCACAATTTTAAAATACGGCAACAAAATATCTAAAATTGAAAAAAGTTGGAGACATTAATTATATTTAAGTCCCGTAAAAAAAGGACCTAATCCTTCAGGGTGTGGCAATACACTTAATAAATTATTCCATCGAACGTATTCCCCCCCGGATCCCAGAATAGCAACATGGACTAAATGTCCTGTCCAAGCCAAGGAACTGACTCCAGATCTCGATAAATAAAAATTTGCAACTTGACAAATTAAAGGAAACTTTTCAAGTATTAAAATATTATTTAATGGACGAAAACGAAAGAATTAAAGTTATAAACATAATTTGGAATTAGAAATCAGAATTCAAATCCTAGTCATGTTTGCATTGAACCTTTGAATTGATTAAAAAATTTAGCCTTCCATGAATATCAATTTGTAAAACTTGAAAAGGGAAAAACGAAAAAGAAAAATTAGAGAACAAAGAGAAAGTGTTTTGATGAATCTGAAAGAATATTTAGGATAGAAAGTTAGTTATAAACAACTATTTAAATATCTCTAACAATGGGCCTCAACCCAAAACAAAAAGAGGTCTCTATAAACCCAACTAAGCTCAACTAAAAATAAAACTAAAATTATAAAATAAAAGATTCTAAAAATACAAATTTTACCAAACTAAAGATTATTTAATTATGAAAATTACAAATAAACTAAAAATATAAAAAATGGGCTCAATACAAAGTTCAATAAAAAAGTTCAATTAAACTAAAAAATAAAAGAAAATACAAAAATATATGAAAAAATTATGAAAGTATGAATTATGATTAAAAGTTCCAAACGAGATCCAAATATAAAATTTGACTAAATCAAAAAATTAAAAAACAATTACAAAACTAAAAAGACTAAAAATGATATAAAATGTATACAATAAAATACTATATCAAATCTATCAAAATGTTGGACCTTGTCAACATAAGAAAGTGAAATGAAAGGAATAGCGTATTCCTTCATTTCATAAAATTAGGAAAACAACAAAATTAAAGAATGCTTAAAAATAGGAAAAGAAAATGTGAGACTGAAAAAGGTTATGTGCATGTATAAATAACATCATGCAATCAATGTATTTGATATATATTCCAACATTGAGAAGAAAAGAGAGAGGTGAGAGAGAAAAGAATATTTATAAAATAATATTTTTATTCTCCAATTGTATTTGGGTTGTGAGAAGTGCTTATAAACACCCTATATTTTCTTCTTTTATTATTAATATATTTGCATAAATTAGAATATCTCTATTATTAGTGTTATTATTCTGCATTTATATTGCTTCGTGCAAATCTGATTATAAGAAATTATATGTAATTTCTCTACAACTTGTATCAGAGCGGTTGTCGGTTGTTATTATTATATAATAACAGTTCAAAGAGAGTCAGATTTGAGTGGGAGCAATGGTTGTAGATGAAGGAAATGTGAGAATTAAGAAGTTCAACGGTGCAGACTTTGACTTTTGGAAGATGCAGATTGAAGATTATCTATATCAGAAAAAGTTGTATCAACCTCTCTCAGGAAACTAACCAAAGGGAATGAAGGATGAAGATTGGGATCTTCTCGACATACAAGCCCTCAGAGTTATTCGATTGACGTTATCCCGCAACGTTGCATTCAACATTGCCAAAGAAAATACCATGACAAGTTTTATGACGACTCTTTCTAATATGTATGAAAAATCGTCAGTCTTAAACAAAGTTCATTTGATGAGGTTGTTATTTAATATACAGATGATAGAAAACACATTGGCAGCGCAACATCTCAATGAACTCAATATATTCACAATCCAATTGAGTTCAGTTAGAATTGAATTTGATGAAGAAGTATGAGCGTTGATACTTTTGTCTTCTTTACCAAAAAGTTGGGATGTTATTGTCACAGTAGTGAGTAACTCTTTAGGCGACAATAAGTTAAAATTCAACGATGTACATGATTTGGTTCTTAATGAAGAGATTTAACGGAGAGAGTTAGGTGAATCTCTAACCTCTTCAGTTTTGCATTTAGAGTCAAGAGGAAGAAATTTAACCAGAGAAAGTGGACATGGTAAACCAAAGGATTTGTCTAGGTCTAAGAATCACACAATTTTCATGACTCAAAGACAATTGAGTGTTGGAATTGTCGAAAGACCGAACATTATAAAAATCAGTGCAAGAGTGCATAGAAGAATTAAGAGGAAAATGTAGAGGTAAATGTTGCTTCTACGTCGGAAGGAGATGATGCATTGATTTGTTCCTTAGAGAACAAGGAAGAGTCTTGGGTGTTAGACTCTTGAGCATCCTTTTAGGCCACTTCACAAAAATAATTTTTTGAGAAGTATGTCTCCAAAAACCTCAATAAAGTTTACCTTGGTAATAAGCAATCTTGTAAGATTTTGGGTAATGGTGTAGTGAAGATTAAGTTAAATAGGTCTGTATGGGAATTGAAAAATGTTACACATATTCTCGACTTGACAAAGAACTTAATCTCAGTAGGTCAGTTGGCCAGTGAGGGCTATGCAACAGTCTTCCATGGCGATCATTGGAAAATTTCAAAAGGTGTAATGATAATTGTTCACAGCAAAAAGAGTGGTACTCCTTACAAGGCTCCAGGAGAATGTCATTTGATTGCACTTGCTACAAATGAAAATACCAATCTATGGCATCAAAATTAGGCCATATGAGTGAGAAAGGGATGAAAATATGCACTTAAAAGATAAACTACCAGGTCTTTAGTCAGTAGAAATTGACATGTGAAAACTATATACTTGGAAAGAAGAAACGAGTTAGCTTTTAGATAAGTGGAACAACCCCAAAGAAGGAAATACTTGAGCTTGTTCACTCTGATGTTTAGGTCCAACGACTGTCCCATCCATTAGTGGAAAACTATACTTTGTGACTTTTATTGATGATCACTTTAGGAGGGTATGAGTATACTTTTCGAAACATAAATTTGAAGTGTTTGAGGTTTTCAAGATTTGGAAAGTCATGATAGAAAATGAGACAGATTGAAGATAAAAAAGCTCAAAACTAACAATAGTGGTGAATATGTAGACACCAGATTTAAGAAGTTTTTCTATGAACACAAGATTCGAATAGAAAGGATCGTGTCAGTATGCCTTAACACAATGGTGTAAATGAACGTATGAATCGAACATTGACTGAAAGAGCCAAAAGCTTGTATTTGTAGTCAAACTTACCAAAGCAGTTTTGGGAAAAAACAGTCAACACAACAACTTACTTAATCAACTAAGGTCCGTCAGTACCATTGAAGCACAAAATACGAGAAGAGGTATAAAGTGAAAAAAAGGGTAAAACTCTAACATCTTAGAGTTTTCGATTGTGTAGCATATGTGCACATTAGTGATTAAGGCAGGAATAAGCTTGATCCTCAATCGAAGAAATGCACTTTCATCGATCATGGTAAGGATCAATTTTGTTATTGCCTATGGGATAATGAAAACAAAAAGATGATTCGTAGTAGAGATGTGATCTTTAATGAAAGAGTGATGTACAAGCACAAGGACAACACATACACTAGAAACTTAGAACAAAGCGGGCTAGTGTATACAGAGGTGGGATAGTGTTCCAGAAACTCCTCTAATTGAGGCTCCTCACCCTAAGGAATCAATTGAAAATAATAAGACGAACAACTTGACACACCAGAACTTTCTACTCAAGCTCCTATTTTGAGAAGATCTTTCTGGACCTCATATGCCTAATTTGAAATATTTTAATTATATACTGTTAACTAATGAAGGGGAGTCTAAAAACTATAAGGAAGCATGTTAAACTATAGATGCTAGTAAGTGGGAACTTGTCGTGAAAGATGAGATGAAGTCTTTGTTATCCAATCATACACGGGAACTAGCAAAGTTACCTATTGGGAAGAAGACACTTCACAACAAATGGGTGTATCGAGTAAAGGAGGATCATGATGGCTCCAAGAGATACAAAGCCCGATTAGTTGTCAAAGAATTTCAGCAAAAAAAGGGAGTTGACTACACTGAAATATTTGCTCCAATTGTAAAGCTTAATATTATCAGGTTTGTCTTAAGTATTGTTGCTAGTGAAGAGTTTTACCTTGAGCAATTGGATGTGAAGACTGCATTTCTTCATGAAGATTTAGATAAGGAGATTTACATGTATCAACCTGAAGGGTTCTCAAAAGAAAGGGAAAAAATGGTGTGTAGATGAAAGAAAAGCTTGTACGACTTGAAATAAGCTACAAGACAGTGGTACAAGAAGTTTGAAAGCTTCATGCATAAGGAAGGTTTCCAAAAGGGCAATGCTGATCACTATTGTTTTTTCAAGAGATATAAGTCCAGTTATATCATTTTGTTATTTTATGTGAATGATATGTTAGTAGTTGGTTTAGATATGGATGAGATAAAAAACTTAAAGCAATAATTGTCAAAAGAATTTAACATGAAGGACTTAGGTCCAACAAAAAGGATCCTCGAAATGCAAATCACGAGAGATAAGTAAAAAGGTATTTTGCAATTATCTCAGAGTACATTAATTGTGTTTTGCAAAGATTCAACGTCGAGATGCCAAACTGTTTAGCACACCTTTGGCTAGTCATTTTTCCTTATCTAAGGAACAATCCCCTCAGGCAGATGGGGAAAAAGAGTTAATAACTAAGATTTCATATGCTTCAGTCATTGAAAGTTTGATGTATGCGATGGTTTGTAAGAGGCCAGACATTGGCCATGTAGTGAGAGTTGTTAGCAGGTTTATGTCAAATCCAGGTAAAGCTCATTAGGAAGTAGTTTAGTGGATTTTGAGGTACTTACGAGGCGCTATAGAGAAATGTTTGTACTTTAGTAAAGGAGAGTTAAAAGTATAAGGCTATGTAGATGCAAACTTTGGAGGAGAAATTGATCACCAAAGAAGTAATACTGGTTACATTTTCACTTTTGATAGTACAACTGTTAGTTGGATGTCATAGATATAAAAGATTGTTGTTTTATCCATTAGAGAGGCTGAATATGTAGCAATAACAATAAAAAATTGATATGGCTTTAAGGATTATTAATAGATTTGAGATTCATCCAAGAGAAGAGTGTTTTGTACAGTGATAGTCAAAGTGTTATACATCTAGAAAAGAGTTTAGCATTTCATTCTAGAACAAAACATATTGATCTTCGTTATCACTTCATCAGATCTTTGCTTGAAGATCAGGTGTTAACATTGAGAAAGATTTTAGAAAGTAAGAATCCAACAGACATGTTGACAAAGGTTGTAACCATTGACAAATTGAAGTTGTGTTCAACTTCAATTGGCTTGCTTGAATAATAGAAAAGATAAGGTTGTTGCTTGAACGAGGTGTGAAGACAAATTGAAGTTAGTTTCAAGTGGGAGATTGTTGGACCTTGTCAACATAAGAAAAGAAATGAAAGGAATAGTGTATTTCTTTATTTTGTAAAATAAGAGAAACTCAACAAAAGTAAAGAATGCTTAAAAATAGAAAAAGAAAAATATGAAAATGAAAAAGGTTACGTGTATATATAAATAAATAACACATGCAATCAATGTATTTGATATATATTCCAACATTGAGAAGAAAAGAGAGAGACGAGAGAGAAAAAAATATTTATAAAATAATATTTTTATTCTCTAGTTATATTTGGGTTATGAAGAGTGTTTGTAAATACCTTATATTTTCTCTTTTTATTATTAATATATCTACATAAATTAGAAGATCTCTATTATTCACAGTTACTATTCCGCAATTATATTATTTTGCGCAAAGCTGATTATAAGAAATTTTGCGTAACTTTACTACACAAAATGCAATATAGATTGGATTGCTTAAGCCAAAAGGGAAAAAAAATTATTTTTCTTTCTTCCTTTTATGTTATTAACCTTGTGTTGTGTTGTTTACTCCCCTTTGAACTGCAAGATGCATAAAAAATGCTTCCAGTGTAAAGCAAACTACAAGGTGGAGGAGGTCAGGTTCTAATGTCCCTCCCAATTATGTTGATATAGTGCAATCCACCTTGGAGATCATGATTTTAAAGGTAATTAAGTCAAGACTTGAATCTTAGCAATATGCATGATTTTAGTGGCTCTTCCATCCATTCATCATCAATGTTGATTTCCCTGTTCAATGATTTTCAAACAAACCTAAGTAATATGCGGTAAAAGAACTAAGGCACTACTAGTGTATCAATATGCAATATAAAGAAATGGCGAAAGAATATTAATATATTGGTCCTTTTCAATATATATTCGGAAAGGTGGAGTGAAGTAAATAACATTAAAACTTCGTGAAGTTTTACTAAATTATATACCGTATAATGTTATTTAAATCTTTAAAAGGTGTTGTAGTGTAAAAAAGAATATTAACATATTGATTTTCTAAAATTTAAGCGTGATTTTTGTTAAAAAAAAAGATTGAATTATTGTACATTGGTTTGGTTTAATTTTAGACTTAAATATAATTTTATTTTTTTTATTTTTAAAATTTATAATTTTAATTTTTCTATTTTAAAATAAAAATATTTAATCTCTAATTTTATGGTTTATCCTCCTATTAAAAGATAGAGATATATTTTTGTCCTTTTATTTTTGGATAGAGGAGAACCTTATAAAAGCAATAGAGAAAGAGAAAATCCACTCATTTAATCATATGGCTGGAAAACTGCAAGTGACCAAAATAATTACTGAAATATCAATTTTCAGCTTTCTCTGTAGCAATATTCCCTTAGCACACCGGCAATTGTATACCCTTGTTGCCATAGTTGAGTCTCAGATCTCACCTACCCTTCTGCAGCATATGGGTATCAGCTGAGAGCACATTCCTCCCACAATTTTAATTCTCCTGCCAAATTGTAAGGAAAAACTCTCAATCCTAGAATTGGCAAATACTCACTGAAGCTTTGTTCTTAACGATAATCAATATAAGGTGGGGGGGGGGGGGGGGGGGGGTGATAGATACGTGCGAACCAACAAATTGCTTTTATAATCCAAACCTTTGACTTATATTTCAAAAGATAAAACCCTTACCGTTAAGGCTCATCCTCTATTACAAAACTTGTATGTATGTATAATTTCTCAGTTCTATAATCTTTATATTTCAATGGGACAAAGTATCTTTCTGTATCGCTCTGATAAACCGGTTTTCCTGACACACGGATTAAAACTCGTTTGCATGCATGAATATTTTCTATCTAAAAGGAATGTTGACACAGTACTGTTCGTGTGTAGTCTCAGTTAGTCACATCATGAACTGCACAGATCATTTAATTACTCTTAGCTCATTATTGCATTTCACAAGACATCCAACAAATTGAAGGCACAGTGTGAACTTACCACCAGCCTGGAGCTTTCTTTTCTTTCATTTCGGACGAAAACAGCACAAAATTCCAACCCTTGAAATAACGTGTCCCCATATGGTTGATTCTCACCCTTCAGCAACTAGCTTCCATGTGCATCACACTCATTGGTGCACCACTATTGCTAATCCTCTCACTGGCTCAAAATTCACAATGACTATTTAATAGGCCCCATAATAGCTGGATATCAGTGGATATATAATTCCTTCAGGGCCACAAAGATTAGTTACCTATACCAAAAGATATCTTATCTATGATACTTCTGCTTTAAGATAAGATACGGGGAGCGTTTCCTTTTTCCAATCTTTTCTAAAACAGTGAGACATTATTTGACAAGCTTACAAGTCACATGCTTCACCTGTTTGAGGAAGAACAAACTCCGCTCCCCGTTATGACCCATGAGCATGCATTGTGTGGATCTCACGTGATGTTTTGGAATCATCCCCAAGGCTTGTGTAAAAAACAAGCCCTTGCATGTGTCTCTCACTTGAAATTCTTCAAAGAAGGAAGTTAAAAAGACCTTTGATGTTTGAGAGGATAATGATGTGAGGTTAGCCACTATTTAAGATAAGGGTGGTGTTTTTGTACTTGTTAATCTTTTTCATGGAAACGACAAGCATAAATGGCCGGCATTATTAAACTTAGAAGCTATGAATTTAATCTGAAATTTTGGAAGCACGTGTATTGGTGTCCAATTCAAGCACAGGTGGAACCTTAACATTGGATGAGGCATTACAATTCTAAATGTGAATCCAGTTAGCATATTCCCTCTTGCCACATAGGATTTTAACCTTCAATAAATTGCGTGCGTTCCCGTTAGTAGGAGCAAGCAACATAAGCAAATAGAGACTAATGAAGATGGGTAGAAGATATGCCAAGTGGAGACGAATCGTGCAGCAACAAAGGGGGAAGCTTTATATTATGAGGATATGTATCTCTATGCTTCTTAATTGGCATAAGTACTCTTAGCCAAAACCCTAGAGCAACTTTGTGTTGAGTGTGTGTTTGTGTTGTCTCAGAAACATACAAATGAAAAATAATAGCAAAGGAACTTTTTCGGTGTAATCCTTGCTTGTGTCTGTCTCACTTCTTGAGTGCTTTAAAACACCCATGGCATAAACTGATGTTACTTAGACAGGATTGTTAATGGTAATTAGAAGTTAACGTGCTTCTGAAGAGTATATATATCAGGGCATGGACAGACGTAACCTTCAAAGAAACGTTTAGAGAAATACTTATATTATCCATCGACAAGATCCTCACATTGAGAATAATATATGACAAAATCATTTTCAATTTTCACTAATAAATGCTATATTCCCTCTCTATCACAGGTGAAATCCTTACCAGACAACGTCTTCAAGCCTTGTATTATAAATAAAATATTTTAATTTGTGTAATAATTGAAACAATATAAGAGAATACAAACAAAGGAATGCTGATATAAATAAGGCACCAATGCACTTGTGATGCGAATACACTACGTTACATATAAAGTCAGAGAGGTGGTAGATATATATGCTAATACGGACAGGGTTGGCCATTCTTATTAAGATGAAAAGCAATAAATCCTTTTCAAGGGTGATTTTGGCAGGGGGACAGTATGACAGAGACCACTTTGACGTCTAAGATTCCATTCAAGCCACACATACCTACTACAAATTATAACAAGTTCCAAGGAGCTAAACATCTATGTCGTCTAGCCTTTTACTGCATGGCAGGACATTTCTTGTCATGGAGATTTCCTAAGCTTCAGTTATGGAAACGGTTTACAAGGCTATTCCGGGAGCAGAAAACCAAATTTTATATCATATGGACGTGTATAGTGATTCTTCTAAGGTGGAAAGAGCGGTAATAAAAGAAGTAATAAAGGTCTCTCATGATTAAGCGAAAGATCAGAAAATGGGTGTGTGTGTCTATATATATATATATATATATTGAGCTTTTTTATCATGTGCAAAGGCATGGATTACCAGTTCAACAACATGGTCCACTCAATCAAGTGGCTCTAGGTTTGAAGATATATGTATTATTGTAATGTGGTATCATAAGTTGCTCAGTTTTTTTTTTCGTTCTTTCTCTTCTCTACTACAAGTCCAGGATGTTAGACATGGCGGTACACTGGTTATAGCTTAGAAGGCTTAAGTGCAGTAGACCCCATTGGAAGAACTTGAGGGGTTGAAAAAAATATAAATTGTAAAGTATATCCCTGCTTTGAGTTTTTTGGGGGAGTGTTTTTGTTGACTCTCTTGCTAAACTGAAGGGAAAAGAAATATCTACATGATTATTGGTTGAGTCAACCAACCACATTCTTTCTTGTTTCTGGTTTCTCCAAAAATCTATTCTAGCAACTCATAAAACTTAATGCAGTATGACAGATGTTTTATATTGTTTTCTAAATAAACTTAAAACTTCACTTTAACAATTTATGTTAACCTATGTTTTTTCTTGTGTGTGTGAATATTTATGTTAAGCCATGTTTGGATGAAATTATTGAGGACAAATTTGTGACGAATTTATATAAAATATAAAAAATTATAAAAAAAATATTAAATAAGATGACATTTATCGATATTTGAAAAAAAATCAAGATAAAGAGTTACAAGGTTAGTGGCAAAGTCATATCTAAAAGAAGAAAAATAACGCAAAAAAGAAGTTGTAAATTCAAATTTTTTCACTAATTAAACTAATATATTAATAATTAGCATTTTGGTATAAAAAAAATAAATTCAAGATAAAAAATTTATTCTATTTAAAATGTGTATGCTTCTTTTTTGTTGAGGTAAGCATTTTCAATGAGAAGTTCTTAAGTACGTATCCTAAATTATTAATTTATTTTTTAATAAATTATGCTTTTATATTTTAATTTTTAGAAATGAGTTCTTATAAAAAAAAACGTGTGTCTAAAACATCCACTCTTCCATGAGTTCTCTCTTCCAACGCATATTTCCTATTAACAAGGAAAAACTATTTCTTTCATATAAGTAACACCCATCACTTATAACATAAGTACATATGTTTTTCTTATAAGATAAAGAAAAAAAAATTTAAAAAAAACTTTAAAATAAACAATAAGATTTAAAAAGGTTTATCTGTGTTAATAAAATTTTAAGAATTGAAAAACAATCTTTATTACCTAGATGAGTAAAAAATCTATTTTGTGAAAGACTTTTTTTTAACCCTTGGAATACCTAATAATCCAATGATCAAATAATATGTCCAATAATTGAGTAGCGCAGCTGAGAAGAAGTTGAAGTAAAAATCTGATGGTTAATTAATCTCTCCCTCCTTTCACGGACATTTGAACATGATCCCTTGTATCACAAACGCATAAACCAGAAATGCAAGTATCATAGCCACTAAATCGTTATGAAAGGGCATTGAGTTGATATAGGGATCATCATTTTGGTTTCCATTTCCTTCCAAAGTAAAGCACGTTTTTCACCAACTCCATATATTAAACAATTCAGCCATTACGTTCTCATTTCAAGCATTTTGTTGCAGTAAACATTCAACCAATTACATCAAGTTTCTCAAAAAACTGGCAAAGCAAAATAAATGTTAGAAAACAATTCACATGTGTACCTAAAAGGATTCCGTATAAGTGGAAAGATTAGAATATCCTTAAAGTCGTCCAGACAAAATACCGAAATGTATTGTAGTAATACAAGATAAATACATTATCCAACACACGGAAAAAGTTTCAAATTTTGGCAAAACCAAAATTCCCATCTAGTAAGAAATTAATTAAGAGAAACAATCATAATTAATACGGAAAATCTCAAATTATCACCCCATCCAGTAAATTAAAGCAATATCTCAAGATTAAAGAAAATATTTGCTCACAAGTAAATAATGTCCAACATGTAAAGATCTAAATAAAACCTATAAATAGGAAAATGGATTAATGACATATGTATGTGTCATTCATATACTTTCTATAAACATAATTCTCTTCTCAAAGTAAATCTAAATAGTGCTGACTTAAGCATTATAGTCATTTTTGCAAGTACTATTCCTTTGTGAGTACGAATAAAGGACATTTCAGTTAAAATCAAAAGAAAATAATGTCACAACATTCTAGGTAAGAACAACATTATTTTAATTTTAAATCTTTAAAAATTATTTATGTGAAAATATCATTTAAATTTTAAATATATTATTTATAAATTAGATATTTGTTTTCTTATTTAAGATTAAGATGATTATGATACTTGATCTATAAATAGAGAATTCTAACATCAAAAGAATCATCGAGTTTGAAGAGGAGTCATCGGTCATCCTAAATGAGAGAGAAAATATGATGTGTAGAGAAAGATGAAGAAAGAATTTTTAGTTTTTTCAATAGGTCTGACAACCTATGGTGGATGTATGCATGAAATGTGAATCATGTGGAAAAAAAAATAGGAGGAGTTTGTAGATTTTCCAATGTTTTCATAAACTTGTTGTGGATGTAATTAAGCACCACGTGAATAATAAAGTTTAAGGGTGTGTTCGACAAAACTAACTAAAAAACTAGTTGAAAGTTAAAATCTAGCTGAAAGATGGAAAACTAGTTATATGTATTTGGTAAAATTAGTTTATCAACTAGCCGAAAATTGTAAAGTGATAAATAAAAACATCATTAATTATTAGATCAACAATAAAACAGTTAAAATGATTATAACATATTAAATTATTTAAATTATACATTATTATAATTATATATTTAAA
Source organism: Psophocarpus tetragonolobus (assembly GCA_037954015.1). Lineage (NCBI taxonomy): Eukaryota > Viridiplantae > Streptophyta > Magnoliopsida > Fabales > Fabaceae > Psophocarpus > Psophocarpus tetragonolobus. Next base: position 99,320,329 of record CM075688.1, read on the forward strand.
TTATAAATTTCTATAATTACATATTTAAATTATAAATTACTATAATTAATATTTAAATTATAAATATATAAATTTTAAATTATATATTTAAATTATAATTTTCTATAGTTATATATTTAATTATAAATTACAATAATTACATCAATAAAGGAGATATGTTGTATCATATGAGAAGAGAGAATTAATGACAGACAATATATTAATTAATGAAAGGTAAAATTGTAAAAGAAAATCAGCTTCTAGCTTAAAACATGAGATCTTTTGAAAAAACTATTTATAGTAACTTTTTTTAAAAAGTTAGTACCTCCTAAAAAAGCTTCTAGCATTTTGCTATCCAAAACGAAGTTGAAACCATTTTAGCCACCTGAAATGATAAATCAAACATACTCTAAATGTTGCTTTTTATTATTTAGTTATTTTTCTTATCAATAGAGAAATTTATTGGTTGTGTATTTTCTTATGACAATAATGAGTGCAAGGCAAACACCTTCCACCCTAACTCAAATTGTGTCTCTTCTCTTATGTGTAACAACAACATGATGTATTGCATTTTTATCTTTTTTAGGTTTTATTTTAATTAAAATTTCATCTATTTTTATATTATTTAAGTTTAATATTTGAATTTTAGGTGTTTTTAATTATATTTTGGAATTTGTTATGCTTTTACTGTTTTTTTGTGTTTAGGATATAATTTGCTAAATATTGATGCGCTTTTAGACTGATTTGGAACATTAGAATGAAGCTTGGAACTCTAGAGAAAATTCAGAAGAAAAAAATGAATTAAGAGTTAATTAATGAAATATTGTATTCTCATGTAAAAATATGCACTCCATTGTATTGTATAATCGGTTTAATTGTTTTATTGTTATGACCTTTGTGAGTTTAGATATAAAAAGTCCATTAGTTTAAATAAAGAGTTTCTATTCGAAATTGGGGGTGGTGAATTTTCTTATCAAAGACGGCATAGAGAGAAAGACTTGAAATTTCTCCTTTCCCCTTTTTCACTCTTTATCTCGGGTTTGATGAATTTTATTTTTTTTGTTTTTTATAATCATAAAGATGTGTGAGTAGACTTTTTATTCTGGGATTGGGGTTTAATCTTTTACTCTATTCATGATAGATTAAGTATTTTTATTGTTCTTATATTGATTTTTTCTTTATTAGCGATGTAACATGCTTAATCATCGTTTTTGTAGTAATAGATAATAGGGAAGGATCGAAAGGGGAACTTAATTGTCAAAACCCTAGGTAAGGAATTTAGGAATTAAATCACGAAAGTAGATTTAACCCTTTGAGGACTAAATGAATTAGCAAGGAATTTAATAGGTTTAATTGAACATATATACCACGAAAGTAGGAGTCAATTCAATTATTTACACTTTCGTACCTTGAAAGAGGATGAATGTTACCTTAGGTTAATTCACCTTCACATGGAACCGTAAGAGCATAAAAGATAATTAATTTTTATTCAATAGCAGTCATGGTGTGATATCCTCCTGGAAGTTTTCTAATATTTGAATTTCAAATCCTTGAATTATCTTTTCTTTTTATTTACCTAACATTTCATCATTTTGAAATATACAAAAATCTAAAAAAATTATCTTTATATTAGTCACAATCTCCTTACTTTAGATTTAACTCATTTGAAATTGGTATCTTTATTTTATTTTGTTTTTGTAATTCACTTCACTTTATTTTTATTATTTTAAATTATAGAACTTTAATATTTTATATCAATAGAAATAATTTAAAAATTGATTAAAATTATAAATAATCATTCTTTCCCAAACACACATTCTTGTAAAATAACAATTATTATTACTTGATAACACCATACTCTTATGATTTTCGCACATCACAACACAACACTGAATGCAGTGTAATATAAATAAAACAAACAAAAACTCTTGCAAATAACTTTATTTGTCTCTTCACATTTTTTTTATTATTTTAGCCTCTACTTACTCCCTCCCCACAACCTACTCTATTTTTTTAGTACAAATAATCTCCATTAATAAATGAAAAAATCCAGTTGATAAAACCATATAATGACATGTCATGTAGCATGTAATCAACAGTGAGGATTTAATCTGTTATAAAAAAAACAAAGTCTGATATAACCCCTTTTTCTCTCTTTATCTGAGACACAAACAACCCACTTTATTCCCATCACCGAGAGTGGATGTTGTGAGCAGTGCCAGCACATAGCCATGATGTCATCCTCTGGCACACATGGCCTTTCTTTTGTCGCCCTCCGTTCCTTCCTCGCCACATCTTTCTGTCCTTCATTCCATCGCCCTTTCTAAACTAGACAAGTATATATATCTTTATTGGATCTTCACTTCAATTGTTACTTACTTTTTTTATTTCTCGAATTTTGTTGAAAAACTCTGTTTTTTTTTGTGGTATTTTCGTCTTCTAATTCACTTTAATGATTGATTTTTGTTATTTAGCTAGATTTCATGCTGGATTGCTTGGATGGTTGAGTATTGTGGTTTGGTCTACTGCTTCACTCAAGATTGGGGTAGTAGATTCTTGATGGTTCTAGGTTGATGATTCTGCATTCTGAAATTGTCTTGCTACCTATTCATGGTTTTCAAATTGTTCTGCTACCTAGTTGATGAGGATAGATTAATGATTATGCATTTTGAAATTGTCCTGCTACCTAGTTGATGATTCTGAAATTGTCTTGCTACTTAGGTTGATGATTATTTGCATAAGAATAATACTGACAATTCTGAAAATTTTAAGGATAGATTATGATTTTGAATTCTTGTCCGTTATCAAACTTGATTTCATGTTACCTACTAATATCCTACACAATAAAATTTTTGAATGGAGTCTAAAATTGTTATTAGAATTCATTTAGATAGTGTAATTGGTTTTGTATCAGTGAGAATAAGGGCTTATCTAGCCTGTTTAAGGCCGACTCATGAAACCTGCATTTTAAACTGTTTGGATAAGTCTAGTCCGTTAAAATAAATGAATTTTTTTTAAGAGTTTCTATCTTGCTCGCAGACTTAACACACCGGTATGTGGGCCCGCACACCCTTATATATATATTTTAAAAATTATAATATTTACTAAACTATATAATATATCATACTAAATATTTTCAATATTGGAGGTCTAAAATATCATAATTTACAACAAAAAAATCACAACATTAACACAAACTAATAGTTAAAATGACAAATTTGTCCTTTTAAAGGGTAATGAGTCAAGCCCCTGGACCTGTAGACTTAGCCCACAAAATTTGTGACTTTCATAAACTGGACTAAAAAATTTCATATAATTCTGATTCTTAAAAAAAGAGGTCTAAAACCCGCACGGGCTTAAGTGTTAGCAGACCGATCCATAGGCCTGGTCCATATACCCACCCCTATATATTTTAAATAGTTATGTATTGAAATTGTAGAGAGAGATCTTATGGGAATAAATTTGGTCTTGTACTAAAATTTTAATGAGAGCTCTTAGAAGAATGAAATTGGTCTTGTATTTTAAGTAGTTATTTACTTAAACTATAATGAGAGTTCTCATGGGAATGAAATTGGTCTTGTACTGAAATTTTAATTAGAGCTCTTATAGGAATGAAGTTGGTCTTGTACTAAAATTTTAATGAGTTCTTGCATATCTCTTCTGCTCTTGTATATCTCTTTGTTGAACTATAATGAAATAACAATTACATTCAAAAGTTTTTAGTAAATTTTGTTACTATTATTAAAGCTATAAATTAATTAATGAGCTGAAACTAAAACTAATTCTTTATGCAATTGATCAAACACTATAAAAGGTACTAAAATTAAAATAACTTCATTGATTGTATAATAAGGGACCATAAAAAAGGTGGAATAATAAGATAGAAAATATGTCTAAAAAATAAAGTTGTGTAACCCAAAAAAAGGTGTTCAATAAAACCTATACCTACAACATACAAAAACATAGTAAGTACATATACATACCACCCCCAAGATAAAAATGTAAACAAAAAATGTTTCTAGTGTGCCTAAATGAAGTTATGCACCCTTAGTGCACTCTCAACTTGACTTGAATGTGTCATTTGGATTAAACTCTATGTGGACTTCCATTGTCAACTTCATTTATGTTCAGATATAAGCTTGCATTCAGAACTTGGATCTTACCCTTGCATCGGCTTCCATTTTGAATTATATGATCTAATTATTGAGACATTGAATTGTAGTCCAATGATTGTTGCACAATTTTAACAAAGTTAAATAAACTTTTATAAAGGATATGCTGAAAATAATTGTGTATACATGAAGGGAAAATTGGCTTATTGTTAACAACAATTAGTAAACATATGACTTGTATTAAAAATATGTACACCATTACTTGATTCTATATAATGGATAGTATAAGTAACATGAATAAAAAAAATTCATAACTTAGAGAAAAAAATAAATGAGTAAATTACTACATTTTCTTGAGGCTTTCTTTTCTTTTGTGGTAAGTTAGCTTTTCTCTTTCTATCCAATTTCTCAACCCAATATTTTAGCCCTTTTTTGGCCTTATATGAGCAATCTCGATTTTTTATGCCTTTTGCCCCACCAAAATCAATGTTGATCACATTGTTGTCAATATTTCTATTTTCAATTGATATGGATACATCACACCTTTCTATTGATTTTCCATCCATAGACTTTTCAGCTAACAACTTTAATTATTTTATTAGACTCTTCAAAGACTTGAGACAAAAGTGTAAGTTTCACGAGATTCACATGTTCTATCTATCAATTTAACCATACGAGGACATAATTTATGACATCTCTTCATGATATTGACTTTTATGTCCAATTCAACATGGTTTATTTTCCAATCTAGATTTCATTCTAACCTTGCATCTTTTATGCACTGCTTTAGCATATAGTGTTAAGGAATTAACTTAATATTCATCACATCCAAAACTTTCAAAGCATGATTGCATAAGATACCATGAGTCTTTAAGACAATCACAAGCAACCTTTTGATCTATGACATTCCCTAATATTTTCACTCCTTATTGTTATCGTAATTTGTAACAACATACAACCATTCTTTCATTTCCTTTATGCAAGTGTCTTGATATTCCTCTTGGAATTTCTCAAATATTTTTGGAATGTAAATGTTTCCAACTTGTAAAAGCATAAAGGTCTTTTTCATTTTCAATCTAAGCAGCTTATGTTTTGACTCATTATCAATTTTTGACTCATTATGCTGTTTTCCATTTACAACTTTTTTCATGTGTGAAAATTGTACCAAATTTAAATCTAACTTCAAATGATTTTTAAAATCAACATTAAAGCTCTCACTTAATTGAGTAAATCTCATACATGCAATGAAAATTTTCCAAACATTATACTTAACAAGTAAAACTTTCAAAACAAGTAAAGCTCTCACTTAATTGAGTATATGTCATACTTGCAGTGAAAGTTTTTCGAGTGTAAGCTCATGCCCATTTTTCCTTCACTTGAAAAATTACATGTAGCCATGATCATAAGAAACACTATGGTCAACAAGTAAAACATTCTATGCATTAAAAATCACACTCTTCCTCTTGTAGATCAATGCATGCTTCAAAAAATAGCCTTAGCCATTGTTTCTGGCATAACAAAAAAGATAGCCTTAGTCATTGTTGCATCTTGATCAGTTATAATGGTTTTAGGATTTTCTCCACCTATTGCTTTCAGAAAATTTTCAAATAACCACTGAAAAGAACGAATTATTTCATCATATAGCAATGTTGCGTGAAAAACAATTGTTTGCCTATGATTGTTAGGCCCAATAAATACTCCCAAAGTTCAATAATCCTTATTTGTCTTGTAACTGGTATCAAAAGCGATGATATCACCAAAGTACCCATAATCATTTATCATTTGTGCCTCTGCCCAAAATATATTCGTTATTTGTTCTTCAACATTCATTTGAAAATCATAAAAGAATAAATTTTGTTGTTTGAAGTACATCAATAATGCACTACTTCACCATATATTAAAGACTGTTTTCTTTTAGTTACGAGGTAATTCTTATGGTCTTGTCTTGTATAGCCAACATTGTTTATTCCACCAAATTGCTTGGACACATATTCATGAAAATCTTTTGGTTTCAATTCAGATACATATCCAATACAATTTATGATGCTTATGACTCTAATATGTGTCAATGACAGCAAACCATATGAACAAATTCCAGCAGTTGAAGAGGATGATTATGTTAAGTGACAAAGTCAATAACATTGTATTTCACGATCTTTCAATCAAGTGAAATAACCATACGCATTTCACATCTTGTTCTAGTTTTTGCTCTAGGCTCTTTTGTCGAGTGGTCTTGTTTATCAAGGCCCTATTTACCCTCTTTAAAGCATGAAAACCTTCTTAAAGTTAAAATTCCATCTTCTTTGCTTTTATTTCCATATTCTTGACAAATCCCAAATCTGATTCTCCTACTATACTCATTATAAAATTCATAGATTGTTGCCTCACATTCAAACTCTAGTTCCAAGTATGGTGTATAATCAACAACATTCTCTTAGTCATCTTGCACATTATTTTCATGAATATTTTTTACCATTTGTCTACATCTTTGGCTATTGGAATCAATGACTTGTTCATTTTTATTTTATTTTTTTTAAAAAGGTAAAATTTATTTAGCATAAACAGTTCTCTCTCGTGTCACAAGATATGATAAGAGGATGCTTGTAGTTTACATGAACAACAAACTATTATCCTTAGATATTACAAAACCCCATAGATAGGCATATCCCCCAATGCTTAAACAAATCTCAATAATGCTATAAAGTTCAAATATTATTATCTAAACAAAGTAAAACAATAAATTGGTTGAACACATTATTGATAAAAGGAAACTGTAAGATTTTTATAAATTCCATTTACCTACATCCATGATCTTTGCAAAGAATCATACCAGACTTGTTCAACATTGAAAGGTACCCATCTTTAACATCCTTCCTCAATTGAATTTCTCCCCTCTAACTCCCTGACTCACCCTTGTTCCCAAGTAAATAGCTCTCTTCTCCACCCTAATCTCAATTCTCATATCTCATCATTCCAAACCCTAACCTTACACAAAAAATCCTCTTTCTAATTAGATAACGCAAATAATCTAGAAAACTGATATTTGAGCTCTTTAACCTCTCCTCACCCCTCCCAGAATTTGAACAAGGACCCATCTCTTATCCTAGGTTTGACATTTCCTGTAAACCAATGACATACTCCTTCATCAGATGTTACCTTCAATAAATCCTTCCACCACTGAGATTCCCCACTTCATTACCTCAATGACATACTACTCCTCATATCTTTCCCATACTTAGCTTGTAGAATTTTGATCCAGAGAGTCCTCCGCCTGAAGTATCCTCCAATGTCACTCTCCAAGGAGAGCTTTGTTGAAAGTTATCACATCTTTAATCGACATGCCTTCTCGGCTTTTCTCTTTGTACACAAGCTCTCACTTGGCTAAGTAATGAGTATTTCGTACCAATAACATGCTTAACAAAAAAATAATACACCTATTTATTAAATTAAAAAATAAAAACACGAGAGATGTACTTTATACTATGATATGAATATTTTAAAATTTTGGACTAGTGAGTTGTGTTGGCCCACCATGAAAAGGCTGCATTTGACTAACAAATGTCATACATTTTCTTTTTGCAGCTCTCACGTTTTTCTTGCAGCTCCTAAAATATTAAATTTTCAAAATTTTCCGTATGTTAAAAACCGAGACAATTCGTAACAGAATTTGTAGCTTAATCCGGAGCATATTTTTAAGGTGTTGATGAAAAAAAAAAGTCTAAATATTGAATCAGATAAATTTTTATCCTAAATTTTATTCAGTAGTCAATATTCTTTTTTTTTTTTTACAAAGTCAATGTTTCATATTAGATATTTCCATTTTACATTAGATATACTTCCCTTTTCATATTTATTGTAAATATTTTTTATGACATTCTTGTAATTATATTTTAAGTTTAATTAATATACACTGATATTACACTGACATTTAATCACATTTTTATTGATATGAATTTTAAAATATTAATTGGTAAAATCAACAAATTTACCATAAACTAAGAGTTGTAATTGAATATTAGTATAAAAAGTTTTACACTAATAATACATACTAATTAAATTCTTATTTTTTAATACAATATTTTCATAATTAATAAATGTACATTCTTTTATCTTACATATAACATTTATTACTAAAATATTTTTTTTAATAAAACTAATATACACTCTAATTCTATTTTAACTTTGTTGCTTTTCAAACCATAATTTTATACCTCCAATTTTATTACATCTTAAACTATATTTTTGCAATAACTTTTTATTATTTTTTTAAACATTATGTTTGTTTTGTATTTCTACCTTCTTTGTGATCATTTTTAAATTTTGTCTCAAATAAACTTGTGATGTATAATAGAAACTATATGTTCCATCATAACGAGGTATATTTTATTTTCCTTATGTTAAAAAGAACCAAAGATATTATATATGTTTTTTTTGTTTGTTTTCCTATGTTAAGAAGATATCAAATATTGTCGTCGCAAAAAGTACTTTCTAAAAGAGTAAGAGCATGATTGGTTTGGTTTATTCTTTAATTTTTGAAAAGAATTTTAAAAAGTAGTTTCTAAGAATTATTTTTAGAAGATTTGAAAAAAAAAACTTGTTTGATAAGTGTTGTTTGAAAAATGTTTTGAAAGTGTGAAAATGAAAAACTTTTTCATATTTATGGAAGTGTCATTAATGAAAAGGAAAAAGAAAACTTCATGTGTTGAGTTTTCAAAGCAAAACTGCAAAATTAAAAAGCAAAATACTCAGTGGTTCCCATTTGTTAGTTTTTAAATACTAAAATACTAAAACAGTTTTATAAAACTCTAGCCAGACAAGCACTAAGTGACTATTTTGGGAAGTGCTTTCAAAAATTATGTATATAACTTCAAAAATACTTTCTAGAAAAGTCTTTTACTCTTCTAAAATGTATTTTTTGAAAGAATAAATACACATTTCAAAAAGTACTTTTTTGGGACTTAAAACTACATGATTAAAACAATTCAAATATGCCTTTTAATGTGTAAAATAGAGATGATAATTAATTACTTATAAGTGGTGGTTGCAAATTGATGTTGTCATCATCATGCTAGTGTCTCGCAATAAGGAACAAGTGTGCATTTTAGTTATATGGTTTGCAGTGGAGGAATTTTGGGAGTAGGTTGTTGTGAGATTCAGATAAGTATGAAAAAAGAAACAAATATTATAGATTTAAGGGAGTGTATTTTCAAGATAGAAAATAATAATTATAAAGACATTTTAGGAAATATTTAAAATATAAATGAGTAGGAAGAGCTACCAATGATATTAAAATCAAATTAAATCAATTAGTTGATCAAGTTGGATAAAAGTCAATTACCTTAATGGTTTGGTTGTCTAATTAGATCAAAGAAGCAAATTAACCAAATCAAACTAGTTTTACCTTCTAGTTTTATAAATAAATAAAAAATTGACGAAACGATAAACCAAACCAAGTATTGGGACAAAAGCACATAATCATAAAACTTTTCTTTATTCATATTGATAAAAAATTATCATAAAAAAAAGACAACACAATGAACAAAAAGAAAAATAACAATTTTTTTTAACGTAATTTACATCTCATGCTTATATTCATAATAAATTTTTGGACAACTGAAAAATTTATAAAATCTCCCTCCACATCATGACCCCCTCTCCATATATAAAATGATAATCCCCTTTTCAGGATGAGTGATGTTTCTTATATGATAATCTTTGATAATCCCCTTTTCGGGATGAGTGATGTTTCTTATATGATAATCTTTGTTTAGACTCATCATCCTAATTTTAAAATAAGAGACAAATATCTAATTTATAAATAATATCTTTAAAATTTAAACAATCATAAAAATAAAATAATATATTTTCCTAAACTTTACATAGAGAATTGAAATTAAAATGAAAATAATTTAAATTGATTTCCAACACTGTGGATTGATGAAACTTCATTTAGTAAAATCTCATTTTGCTTTCCGTGACTGAATGAGTGACAGTTGAGTCTTTGAAAATGTTTTAGCAACGTACAAATTCCTGAATTTTTATGTTGTATGCTAATTGCTCTATTACTAATGATGTTTGATGAGTGCAACTTTAGCAATTAAGTGTATTGTGTTGCAGTTAAGAGTTGAGAATCCAAGTCATTCACGCTACACACAGAGGTAAAAATATATTTAGTCGCTAAAAATAATAAAAAAATTAAAAATTAAAAATAACCACATATATAATCAATTTAATTACTTTGTTTCTTCTTTTTAAACACCCTTCTCTCAATCTTCTCATTTCCTTCACAACATGCAGAACAAACTTCCTCGTTACCACCACCTCCCTCACCTCCTCCATGGTAGATACATCAACTATTTCATGGGAAAAAAATTAATCATGTTCTTTCTCCATTGAAATGAAATTTAGAACATTTTTTTTCTGTGTCTGAGAAATTCAAATAATTTTGAATTAAATTTAGCAGAAGAATTTAGTTGATTTTTTTTAATAGAATTCTCTTCTAACCATATTTTTTTTCCATCCATAAAAATTGAATATAAATCTTACTTCAAGAAAATCATTATAAACATAAACTATCTCACTATATGTTTTTAATTCCTCTGAATAATATCAAATTACTAGAAAACACTTCAAGGCATTTCCTTTTTAATATCCTAGTTTAACATCAGGTACAATGTACAAGAGAATAATTGAAAAAAGTTATAAAAATATACAAATACTAGTCGGAATTATCATGAAATACTTATCTTGATTTGTTTTACATTTCATCGTCTACTCTATATAGTTTCAAGCTTACTAAGTTACCACACTACTTGAGTCCGAAACAAAAAAGTTACTACTACTCATGCACAAAATAAATCTGAAAACAGAATGTAGTCCCATGTAATTGTACATTCAATTTATGTCACTTGTAAGAGCACCATTTGTATTTTTTTTTTTTTTTTATTCATGCAAATCGAACATGGTACCAGGGAATTTACAATTCTACAGCGATGTTTAACAGGCTAAACTTTACCCACATAGTAACCTTTTGTATATATGCTTTATGCACAAAAATTGAAAATAATATCTGCTGGATTAACAAAAAAGCTCACTGTGACCTTGTATTTGATCCTGGCTTACTTTGGCCTCCCTGAATGATTCAAATCAAGACCGGAAATTATATTTTTCAAGAATATAAAATTAAAAATTGAGCAGTCTCTGCATGAATTACAGATATAGCTTTCAACAAACTGAAGTTATAACATGAGACGCACACTAAATTTTGAAAAATATCAATCAATTCCACATTAAAGCATGAGGTCCAAACAGAGGTTATAGAGGAAGAGCCATTAAGTGCAATGATACGTTTTGGTAAAGTGAAATGAAATGGAATTGAATAAAAATATTAGTATGACCAATGAGACGCACACTAATTTTTTAAAAATATCAATCAATTCCACATTAAAGTATGAGGTCCAAATAGAGGTAATAGAGGAAGAGCCATTAAGTGCACGTTTGGTTCTCCTGTAAACCTAGTTTGAAGTAAAAGTAATTTTGCACAGATCATGACCCTTTTGAATTTTATTTTTATCCGGATTTGCATTGGAACTGTTTGTTGCATTTTCAACTTTAAAACAAAACATGCAATTAATCTGTTAATAGTGTCAAATCAATCACCTTTGCAGGTCATCTTATGGTATAATTGGTTTGCTGTTTTGTACCGGCTTTAGATGAAAAATCTACATTACTCTATTCTTAAAAAAAAAATACTGTAAAAGCTAAAGATAAAATTCTGTTTTCATTCATTTACTCCAGAAAGATACATTTTATAGTCCAATGGTTGTTAATAACAAGTGTCCTCATCTTATTCTAGAAAATTAGAAATAAAATTAAAAAATAATAACATCTAAAAAGTTAATTTGGGCTATGTACATCCTATCATTACCACCTGATTCACTTCAACTTTGTCCTCGAGGTCATAACGATTTTTTTAGCACAATGTGAAATGCACTTGGGACACATTTAAAATAAAAATAGATTTGTTGGTGGTGTAGGTGCTGGAATGAAAAGACAATAAAGGCCTTATAGAATTGAAATTTCCATACATGACCAAAACAAAGTAAAAGATATATGGGTAATGGAGATGTGGGGTCTGTGGGGATAGGGATAAAAAAAAAAAAGATAATAAACTAACACAAGATGGATAAAGGCAAAAATAGTTGTTGGTAAAATTAGAGAATGCGTGTGCACTGGAAAGTTGCAAGGGAAGAGAATTGTGATGAGATGGTATAGAGAAATACATTGTAGTATTGTGATGATTGGGAAGGTTCTAGAAAAATATTGGATGGTGGTGATTGAAAGTAAGTGAAGAATCACAGTTAAATCAACGGTTATAATTGAGGCACGTTTTGGAAAAGGGAACACTGAAGCATGACAGAGCATTGGGACACAATGGAGTATTGAGACATTGTTCGTCTGCTTTTCAAAATGAATAAAAAATGACATTGTTTGTCCACCACAGTGGCGGTGATGGTTGTGATGAAGGGTACTATTAGGATTAAAAGGAAAGATATAGGTCTTGCAAATGTGGCTATGGTGATTGCATTGTAGTGTGGGGATCGTAGTAGAGATGTGTGTGGATGTCGGTGGTGGTGGGAGAGGAGTAAGGGAATGAAAACATCATTTGTTAGGATGAAAAAAGTCTACATTATTCTAATCCTAAGAAAATACTAAATGAGATACAACATAAAACTAGACCATACAAATGTCCTCATCTCATTCTAAAAAATTAGAAATTAAATAATATGTAAATAATATATTTGAATCAGGCCCATTCTATCACATCTTCCGTCATAATATTACACTTAGCAACAACTGAACCTAAACAAAAAATATGTCATATGACAAATCTGCATACTGCATGCATGCTTGCTGGATCCTAGTTTGGTGACAAGCCAGGACCAGTTCCTTAGTATTCACATATCAGAGAACTATATAAATCTCCCATCAGTCTTGCTCTAGCGTCTTGGTAAAGAAAGAGAAACCACTACTAGGAGATATATAGAATATAAGCAGCTATCTAGTCAAATTAAAAAATCCTAAAAACCAATATAGTCCTAAAGAAGAATCATGTTTTAACTCGGCATTTAAACCATTATGCAGTTTATCACAATATGGAAATTATTCAAAAAGAAGTTCACTTATGTGATTTTGATAATTGATGACTACAGAAAATTAAAATATCATTTTTTTGAAATCTAATGGTTATAATGAGTAATTAATCTTAACTATCGAATTTCAATAAAATGAATGGTAAGGATGAAAAGGAACTTTCTTAAACTTACTCTTGGAGTAAGTGGATCCCTTTCTTCTATATATGTATATATAGATCCAGAACGCTAATACAAAAGAACTAATTCCTTCGTAGATGCTTAAATATTTAAATTTTAATAATGTAAATGTGTCTTGGATCCACTTACTCTAAAAGTAAGTATAAACATCTTCTCCATTAATTTTTTTTTAAATCAAATAGTTTAGACTAATTGCTTATTACTATCATTAAATTTCAAAAAAACAAATGGAAAAAGTAAGCCTCTTATACTTACTTTTAGAATAAATGGATTTCTTCTCTCTCTATATATATAATATAAACATATCTATAAGGACAGACCCAGAAAGCTAATAGAGAGGAACTAATTTTTTTTTCTACTTCCTTTGTAGATGCTTAAATATTTAACGTAGAATAATGTAAATGTGTGTCTATGATTTTATTTACAATGAGCAAATAGGATAAAATAGAATCACTATTGATTATATAGGATAACTCAAGAAATGATCAATCTAATCATGGGTAATAAAAAGTAAATCTCCAATTTCTATCTAATCATAAATAAAATAATAATAATTAATCTTTAATAAATAATAAAAAGTATTTACTAATTTTTATTTTAAATGATAATAACTTTAATTGCTATTGGAATAACAATGGATGATTGATCTAAGTGGATCCTTTTTTAAAAATAATTATTTAAATGAGTTTGTTTTAAAAAAATTTACCAAAATAGCTCTGTTTTTACAATTCCCAATTGCAATTTTAGTGACACGTCAATTGTATGCCAACGTGGCATCCAAATTGACACCAGTCAACTAGTCAAATTGCAAACACAAATTACAGTTTAATAGTGGTCAAAGGCAGTCAGTTCCCTTGGAACGACGTGAGGTTCAAAATTAGTCACGTAAAACTACAAATAAGACTTGTGATTTAATGGGTCATTAACCAACAGTTTCAATGCTCTTTACCCAACCTTTCCCTTTGTCCAATGGAACGTAACGATTACTAAAAGCATGAAACCGCAAACCACATTCGAAGTTTATGCAGTCTTTGACAATTATATGTGAGTTAGGCACTTTGTAATCAATGTTCTGGTCATTTTTGTCTATGACAATTATATATGTGAGTTAGGCACCTTGTCTATTTATTAGTTAACATTAACTAAAGCTGGAAGGATTAAATTTTAACTAGTTTGCAATTTTGTAACTATTAACTACTCCTGTTTCGTTTTATTACAATAATTATTCTAAAGAATTTATTTTAATATTAACTAATTTATTTTTTTCTAGGTAATAATTACAGGTTTATTTAAATATTACACTAAATAAATACTTACATGATTTTTTCTCTCTTGAGAAGTGTTAATTTAACTTTTATAAATTGGTTATTCATTTTAGAATATTTATGTGATGATGATGGGTAGAAGTAGGTAGCGAAGTGTGAAAGTATAAAGAAACGAAGTGTAAAAGTTATATGTGAGGAGTCTATATATAAATATAAAGTATAAAGAAACCAACTGTGAAAGTTAAACAGAAGTTGATGGAAGAGGAGCTGGTCAAAGACCGCGCATGATGCGGTTTGCAGTTTATGCTTTTAGAAGTATGTGCCGCTACATTCCATTGAGTAAAGGGAAAGATTGGTAATGAGCATTGAAACCGCTGGTTAATGACCCACTAAACCGCAAGTTTTACATGATTAATTCTAAACCCGCATGGTTCTAAGGGTTGTCTTTGACCACCATTAAACTGCAATCTGTGTTTGCAGTTTGACCAGTTGACTAGTGGCAACTTGAACGCCACATTAGCATACAACTTATGTGTCACTAAAACTTCAATTGGGAATTGCGGTTTGACCAAGTCAAACTGCAAAATAGACCCAACTTAGTAATTTTTTTTAAAATAGACCCATTTAGGTAATTATTTTTGAAAAAGGACCCACTTAGGTCAATCACCTAAATAACAACAAACAACTAATTTTACATTAGTTATAGTCCTAATCATTTCAATAATAACAACAAACATAACTTTCTCCTAAAAAAAACATAACTAGTTTTACACAAATTTGAACTAATTAACCTTAATAATTATATACATAATTAATTTTAGACACATAACTAGTTTTACACAAATTTAATAATATTATAATAATTATATACACAATCAATTTTAGACAATTTTACATTGAATAATTTAAAAGTATATGCATGTCAAATTTTTTTTTAAAGTACATAAAGGTTGGCTCGCCTATGAGCTCAACAAGGTGCTGGTTTGGCCCCTATGGCTCTAATCCAAATCGTTGTATACCACCCTGCTCCCACTCCCCATAAAAAGGAACATCGTTCTCAGTTCAAGAAAAATGCAAAAGATTGACTTCTATGATGAGAAATACTACAATACACACTTTTGAATACATTCTATACTATTAATTGAAATTTATTGAAAAACAAATTTTGGTGGATCTCACATCTCATTCAATGTTTCTCTCCAAATTTTTTAGTTTTCAATAAATTTTAATAATAATGAAGTGTGTTAGAATAAATATGTTAAAGAGTATATTGTTAGCACTTCTCTTTATGACGAACATAGAATAGGTCTTAAAATCATTTAAAAGAAAGTGTAATAATTGATGACTTACTATTCCCTTTTGGCCAGTCAATCTTCGGACTGATGGAGACCGTGCCACTGAAGAAGCAGCAGCAGCAGCAGCCACACGGATTCTGCAACATAAATATATATAACATTCAAATTCAGATTTACAGAAGTTTCATACAACTCAGCAGAATAAGTTTTGTTTGTATTCTTAATTACCTCTTATGAACATCAACATATTCATCTGTCTCATCCACAATCTCCTCCTGCATCATTGGTAACAAATATATCAGTATTGAGGGAAGAAAGATGTACTAGTGTACTGAGGATAGGGGAATATCCAAAATTACTGTAACTTACTTGCAAAAGTTCTTCAAATACATCTTCCAAAGTTATAATACCAATCACTTCACCATCTTCTATATTATCTGAAAAGGAACCATTTCTTGTGGCATCACTACGCTGCAAACCAGTTGCCTTATTAATGCTTGGAGGCCTTGAAAACTTGTCTATGTCAACAACAACACTTTCTGGTTTCTCATCCTGCTTCTGTAGTAATGGAGTAGTCAATTGTGCACCCTCACCAACCCCTTTATTTTCTTCATATGTCTCTGCAGCAGCTATTTCAGGAATAATTTTTCCTTTCCCCCTAGCCCTAACAACAGCAGCCATGTGGCTACTGCCCTTTTGGAACTCATTCAGTATATCATAAAGAGGCATATCTGATGGAACTCTGTAAACATTACACAAATTACAGATATTTGACATTAAAATTTTAAAGAAAATAAAGAAGAGTATAAATTAATAGAATTAAATGTTAAAGACTCGAAAATCATTCATATGCCTCTATCTAATCCCTTATGCTTTTAGGAGATTTAGTTTTTGAAATGGTATAGCTATATGACTAAAAGGTTGGGAATTTTATCCTTAACACCTCAATTCTTAATTAAACTACATTTCAACATCAGCTAAATTGAGCTAGTGTGTTCATACTCCAAGGCCAAAAGAGCTCTGGCTAAGGGTGTGCCAAAGTTATAAAATCATGATTGTGATTTCATTTAACAATTTAAGCTTCAAGTAGTGTTATGTTTTGACAAAAACATACCGTGGGATTCTTCGGATGGAAACGGCACTAACGGGTGTCTCTGTTTCAGGTCGTACAGTGAGGAGACTTTTGACCTAAATTAAATAGAATTCAAGCGAAGAAAAGAGATTTAGAAAGAGATAAAAAAGGATAAACAGAAGAAAAGTCAAAATGTGGATTTAACACCAACCAGTAGAAGCCCAATAATGTTTTTTGGATTTCCAGAGTAGACAGGAACTCGGCTGTGCCCACGAGCAAGAATTTTCCCCATTGCCTCCCTGATTTAAGATTCTCCACATAGATTAAAGGGATAAAAATTGCAAGAGTGAATACAGATACTTTGTATCTTCTACCCGGCAATTCTATTCTGAATATGTAACCAATATTACGTCCTACTTATTTTGACGGAGATAATACCTTGAGAAATATTAGTCACATGCCGAGTAAATGGTGCAATGGAACATATATCTACAGCAAATCAAAAGTCCTTATAAACTAAGCAAATGTATTCCTTTTCAAACTGTAGAAATAGATGAATATGCATGAATCCTTGTGTGTCAAGCAGAATCAAAGAGAGTATTATATATGTGTTGTACAAACAAGCAAGTACAAAGATATGGGCTTAGGCCCATGTATTGATGAAATACATCTAGCACTCCCCCTCAAGCTGGTGCTTATAAATCATATGCACCAAACTTGCTAAAAAGCACGAACACCTCTAGTTTTTGAAGTGTCCTCATGTCGAACAGAAACATCAACACTCTCAAACACTTGTTTGACATATCTCAAAACTTCTAATAAGGTGTCCAATTAAAAATTATTTTTTGCTCAAAAACTTGAACCCACGTTTATATACTACTTACATACCTAAACCAACACCTCAACATAGATGAATACGCACTAATGTTATTAAAAAAATAATGTTGACCTATTTTTTAGCCTTTTTATCATAGAAAATTTACTTAAATAGACGAATATATTATTATTTTAGTTAATTTGTTATGATTCTCATATTTATTTAATTAAAATTTTATTATTTACATGTATGTAAGTCGTGTCCCTGTGTCCTATATCTTAGACATGAACTATGTCAGCGTGTTCGTACTCGTATATGTGTCTATGCTACTTAGCAAGCTTGTTATAAATATAATCAATTCTAAGACCCCGATTTTGTAAAGACATCGGTCAACTAATCATAGGAGTTAACAAACTGGGTAGAAATATCTCCAGATACAATCTTTTCAATGTGTTTTGTCTTCTCATGAAATACTGGATTTGAGGCAATATGAAGGGCAGCTTGGTTATCACAAATTAAAGTCATTTGTGTAACCTCTCCAAATCTCAACTTATTAAAGGGTTGTTTAAGTCAAATAAGTTCATAAGGTGCTAAAATCATAGCTCTATACTTTGCTTCTACACTAGATTTTACTTCTTCCTTTTCTAAGAAATCAAGTTGTCACCAATAAAGACACAAAATCCAGAAGTAGACTTCCTGTCAATGAGAGAGTCTACATAATTTACATCTGAATATCCCACAACCCGAGTATGATTATTGCACCCATATAACAAACCTTTTCTCAAGGCTCCTTTAATGTATTTTAGAATGCGAATGATAGCATTCCAATGTCTTATACATGGTAAATTAAGGAATTGAATTACCACATTGATTACAAAGGAGATGTCAAGACGAGTGACTGTGAGGTAGTTCAGCTTCCCAACCAGTCTCTTATACTTCTCGGGATCTAAAAGTATTTCCCTGACTTGGTAGAAATTTAGCACATGGATCCATAGGTGTGTCAATGGGCTTGGAATTCATAGCCCAACCTCCTCTAAAATGTATAATGAGTACTTCCTCTAGGAAATCATAATCCAATTATCAGATTGTGCTACCTCAATGCCCAAGAAGTATCAGTTTTTTCGTCTCAAAATGACAACGAAGGTGTTGTTTTTAACTATGAAATTCAAATGGTATTGCTACTTGTAATAATAATGTCATCAATATACACTACCATGTAGATGCACCCAACTCCTGAATAACGATAGAACACAGAAATCAACCTCACTACGATTTATATCAAACTGTTGGATTATTGAATCTACTAAACCATGCCCTAGGAGACTGTTTAAGATCATATAAAGATTTGCGAAGACTGCATACCAATCCGGAAGACTCCCCTTGAGCAACAAAACCAGGAGGTTGCTTCATATAAATCTCCTCGAGCATATCACTATGAAGGAAGACATTTTGTACATCCAACTGATAGAGGAGCCAATGTCAAAGAGCAGCCATGGCTAAAAATAGTCTAACAGAAACCATCTTGGCAACAAGAAAGAAGGTGTCACTATAGTCTAACTCGAATATTTGAATATAACCTTTGGCAATTAACCGAGCTTTGAGGCAATCAATAGTGTCATCAAGGCCAACTTTGATAGTAAAGATCCACCGACAACCAACAAAAAACTTTCCAGGATTAAAGGAACAAGATCTCAAGTACCATTATTCTGAAGAGCACACAATTCATCAAGCATGGTTTGTCTCCAACAGGATGGAATAAGGCATCACCCACAATTTTAGGAATAGACATAGAGGAAATGGAAGAAAAACAAACATAGAACGATGGAGACAACCTATGATAACTTAACTTGACATAATGGAGGGAGGAATTACGAGTGAAATGTGTACCTTTACAAAGAGCAATTGGTAGATTAGACACACAGGGAGGAAACGGAGTACGTGGCATCAGAGTAGAGTAAGTGGTTGACCCAACGAGAAGTCGAACATGTTGTCGGTGATGATAAACCCAGAAAGTAGGTGGAGGTGGTGGATTGGTGGGTACAACAGACGCGTCTATGGGATAGAAGACAAGAGCAGAGGTAGTGGAGACAAGAATAGACTCAGAAGAAAAGGAATCGAACATAAAGTAGAGAGAAGACTTAAAGAAGGTGACATCAGTGAAGATCAAATATCGACGAAAGGAAAGTGAGAAACACTTATACCTTTTTTGTGACCTAGGGTAGCTTAAAAGGACACACTTGTGAGATCGAGCAAACAATTTATCAAGATCAAGATTAAGATTGTGAACAAAACAAATGAAGCCAAAAACCCAAAAGGGCAATAGATGGAGTGAGTCATGAGGAAACAAAATAGAGTAAGGTATTTGGTTATTGAGGATAGAAGAAGGCATGTAATTGATAAAGTAACACGCAATGAGAACAACATTTCCCCCAAAATTGTTGAGGAACATGTAAAAAAGTTCAAGTTGTTTCAATAAGGTGTCTATTCTTACATTCCACAATCCATTTTGTTGAGGGGTATAGGCACGAGCATATTTATTAGTATCTTACGATTCACGATTTGATTCTTACGATTTAACTATCTATCGATACATATCTTAAGATGTATCTAAATTGGTTTTGTATCTTACGATACATGAATGGATCATGTGAATCGTAACATCATTCAACGATTCATTATTATTTCAGTTTTCTTTTATCAATTTTTGTCTATTCTTATGTTCTACAATCCATTTTGTTGAGGGGTATAGGCACAAGCATAGTTATTAGTATCTTACGATTCACGATTTGATTCTTACGATTTAGTTATCCATCGATACGTATCTTAAAATGTATCTAAATTGGTTTTGTATCTTACGATACATGAATGGATCATGTGAATCGTAACATGATTCAACCATTCATTATTAATTTGGTTTTTTTTTATCAATTTTTATAAAAAAAAAAAAAGTCATGCAAGCTTAGATCCTTAAATGAAAAGGAATTAAAAAAATATGTCTAAATTTATCCCATTTTATTATTCCACTACATTATTTGTTGCTAATTCATTTAATACATGCACACTATTTAGCTAATTAATTGCTTTGTATCCATCCTTCTAAAATAAAAACTTCACAAACTTATATGTAACTAATAATTTTGTTTTATATGACCTCTAGTTTTGTTGTTTCAAGATATATGTTAACGATTAATAAACAATTTATGCCTAATAATTTTGATCATGAATCTTATAATTCACGATACGATTTGATTCACAATTCAAAAAATAGATTTTCCGATACACAAATTGTATCGTTATTTAATTACTATGCCGTAGAGGAAGTTAGATGAAGAATATCATAAGAGATGAAGGTCTGAAAAGTCTGAGAAAGGTATTTTCACAAGCATTATCACTACGAAAGGTACAAATAGATACATCAAACTGAGTTTTAATTTCATTATAAAAAGACTGAAATATGGAAAACAACTCAACAATTTTTCATTAAAAATAACCAAGACAATGAGAATAATCATCAATGAAAGTTACAAAATACTGAAAACCTAAGCTAGATTGAACACAACACTCCAAATATCCAAGTGAACTAAAGCAAAAGGAGACACAGCTCATTTAAGGACACTCTTAGGAAAAGAACTACAACTATATTTTCCTAATTGACATGGCTCACATGATAAAGTAAACAACTTAGATAGACGCACTACAAGGCATTGAAGTTTGGCAAGACTAGGACAACCTAATTAAGCATGGAGGAAAGCAGGGGAATCCACAACCGAACCAACATGACCAGAGGTATGTAGGTGATAAAGGTCATTTGACTCACATCTAATCCCAATTATCCATCCCGAACTCCAGTTCTGTAAGAAAATAGAATTTTTAGTAAAAGTAACAAGACAATCAAGAGAATAAGTGAGAGGACTAAGAGATAATAAATTAAAGGGAAACCCGAGGACATAAAGGACGTTGTCAACGAAGAGAGAAGGAAAAATAGGGATAGTACCAACACCATGAAAGGGGGTTCACGAGCCATTAGCCATAGTGACAGAAGGCAAAAGACCAGAAGTGGAAAGAGAGGAGAAAAGACTTATAACTAGATATATGATCGATGGCTCCGAAGTGAAAGCCCCAAGGGCCAAGAGAGATGGAGAGAGTGAGACCAGAAAAGGAAGTGCCTATGTGTGCAATAAAAGCAATAAAGCTAGAGACCTGATGTTCCTTGTACCATTTGAGGAAGTCGTTCAATAAAGTTGGAGGTCTAGAACTACCAGAATCAATAGGAGCAGAGGGGGATAGCCTGAGCCGCAGCAGTAATAGCCGACTGGGGAGAACAACCATGCAAAGCAAAACATCAATGGTGTGGCCAAGTTTGTGACAATGGTGACATCTAGGACAACCTCGACTGGGTTTGCAAGAATGGTTACGATCATCACGCTAAAATACCAAGGCAGAGGAGTCACCATGGGAGGAGGGGTTTCCATGGGAAACAGGAGATATGTCTGGTGATCATCAACATAAAGAATGTTTAGCGTTGCTCTAGTTCCTAGGCAGGAGTAGCAGTGGGTGGCAATAGTTCATTGATGTCATGAAAAAAACCATGAACCTTGCCCAAGTATTCAGCCATGGGACTGTCAAGGCGGTGAGGACCAATGACGCTCAATGGATTTTTGTTACACGCCATAAAGGCGTTGAGTATCATTAGTGTACAACAATCGAGCCTTATCCCAAACTTAAGCACAAGTGTCATGGGCTTGAAAGATTTGCTTCAAAAAAGGATGAATAGTCGACTTTAGAACACTGCAAACTTGAGCATCAATTTTCAACCATCGTGGACGATCTTTTTCATCAATGGAGGTTGCTATCTAAGTAAGGTGATTAACATAGTCTTGTCCCTTAAATCAAAGTTTGATGTCAGAGGCCCAAGTGTCATAGTTCGTGTCATCTAACTATTTAATGGAGAGAAACACAGTGACATAGTTAGTAAACAAGGACAATTCAGACCTAGAAGAAGCCATGGAAACACATATGGGAGAGAGAAGGTTGTGGGAGAGAGAAAAGAGTGTCCTAAAGGAGAAAGAAGACTGAAAGCGAGGCGCAATAGAAGATTCGAGACCAAATCGAAGGAGAGCACAATGAGGTGAGTCAAGTGTCGGGGATCGCTGTCGAAACGGTGGTCGGACACATCGCCACATGCGGCAGCCGAGTGAGGAAGTGAAAGGGCGCGTGGGATCTCCGATCGAGGAGATTGCGGTGTCGCCGGAGTACAGTGATGTTGATGGTGGGCTTGTCGACCTGAACAACAGCAAGTAGCGACATAGGATGGCGGGCGGCAGCAACGGTGGAAAATGGCCAGAAATAAAAAATAAACACGATTTCCTAAAAATGAACTTAGGCACCGATGAATAGAAGTCCATCGGGAGGACAAGGATCCACTAGGCTATAGATACCATGTAAAAAGAGATGAATATTCATGAATCCTTGTATGTCAAGTACAACCAAGGAGAATATTATATATGTGTTGTACAAATGAGCAATTACAAAGAGATGGGCTTAGACCCATATATTGAAATACATCTAACACAAACCAAAGATCCATTTCCAAAACAAACTTCAATCTGCGATTTACAACCCATTCTACTTAAAAATACCACCCACTGTGTGACCTAAGTTACTCAATTGCCAACTAAAGTAACCACTATCAATTGAATTGATCAATCTTTCCAAAATTGGGTGATGCATCCAAATAAGTTACTCAACTTCCAACTAAACTAAGAATGAAGTGATTTAATAAGTAAATAAAAAAATATATCAAAAAATTAATTAGACTAGATCTCTCAATTCTATGTTTTCAGTGACTTAGGTGATGCATCCATCAGTTGCTGGCAGTTGGATTCAAGAGAATGATGTTGGAAAGATAAGAAAATAACCCAGTTAGGAAATAAGAAGGGCACTATAAAGGTCATATGTAGGGGTGTTACAAGTTTGGTTAACCCATAAACCTGGACTGACCCAAACAATTTGGGTTGTATCCTGTGAGCATTTGGGTAAGTCACGACCTAACCTGATCAAGATCAGTTGATGTATGACTTAGGTAACGGTTTGTGCAAGCGCAACCTAAGGGTGACCCAACCCGAATGTATAATAATGATAATATACAAATAAAAAATAAAAACTCTAAAGAAACATTCTTGAGCTTTTCAATTTCACGACCCGTAAACTCACTCAGTGACTTTCAGTATCTCATCATTCAAACTCACTAATGACTCACTCTAGCTTCTCAGCCTCAGTGATCACAACAACCAAAGTCCTATCACCTTCGTCGTGCCATCAAGCCTTCTCCCTCACAAATCTCAATTGTCTAACAATTGATTTATGACTATCTAACATCAAATTGCAATGTTGTTTCAATTTTATTTTGTATTAGTGTTTATCTTTTAAGTTGACATTAAATTATTTTCTAAAAGTGATTGACCATGGGTTGAATGATAATAACACTGCATCAAGTTTAAAACTTTTTTTGACATGGTTTAAAAAAATTATTCTAATAAAATGTTAAGAAATTTTAAATTTAAAACATTTTTTTTAAGTCTTTACCCAATAGAACCAACTTGTTCATGATTGGAGATGGGGTTGGGGTTGGGACTGGCAAAAAACCTCCTCAACCCAATCCGACACAATCATCTTTAATTGGGTTGGATAACATGTTTAACCAAACCCGCCCAATGAACACTCCTACTCACATGTGGAACATTTCCCTCAACAAAAACATGCACATTAATTAAGAATGACAACTTTGCATATTGATAACAATTGTCCCTTTACAATCCCTAATTGACTTGTTCATACACTAGATTTCCTACATCTTGTCTATTTGGTCATATATGTTTTAATCAATGTCCATACAACGCTCACACTTCCTTAAACTCCACAGCTCTTAGTAAGGGGTGGATATATAAAATGGGTGTGTTTCATGCATTAAAACATGATGAGACATGTAGTCAACATGATAAGAATTGATGGGGGAATATATCAAAGTTCAAACATTTAACCTAAATGCCTAACAGAAACATTTATATCATTAAAAAAAACCACACCTAATAATAATCACAATAATTTGTTCACATTATTAATATAAGAACTAGGTAAGGGAAAAAAACAAATAACAATACAACACAACTTCAATCCAAATGAATAAACTTAATGGAAATAGACTAAGATCCATGAAGATACTAACCAGTCCAATTTCGAATTAACATCCAAAGAGAAAGTTGATTCAATAGGAGTCATGGCCTCTTCAGCAGTCTGGTAAAAGAAAAATCAATATCAGGAGAAAGGAAATCTTGTAAATAAGTATGCTGCTAAAATAGATGCATAAATATACCTTGCACAAGTAAAAGAAGAACATGATAACTAATACTAAGGTAAAATAAAGAGTAACGACTCAAGTACAAAACACAATAAATTATTAGGAGAATACAAGATAATGGGAAGTGGTTGGAAAATTTTGCATCAAGAATACGTGATATTTAGATAGGCCCAAAACAAATTTTTAAAATAATACAAATTTTAAGCATTTAATATACCCACATTCCCAATTCCATGTTTGATAAATCATTTTTATGCATGTGCTTTATACATGCATTTGTACTCCAAGTGGCTTATTCTTGGTTTATTTAATTTAGTTTAGGTTGTTATTGATTATTTTTATGTAAGAAACTTTTGAAAGGGAAAAAGGATGAAAACAATGCAAAAATAGTCATGTTGGCCAAAATTTGAAAGAAGCACAACAATGTCAATGCATATGAAACACCAGGTTAGAGTAGTCATGCTTCACTATGCACAATCATGTTTGCAGAAGGTACTCCACTTACAAAGTTAGAATGGCTATATATAATTAAGCATAATTGTACATCAAAAGATGTGCTCCACCAGGTCACTATAGTCGTGCTTCACTATGGACAATCGTGTTTCGCAAAAGTACTCCACTTACAATGTTAGAATGGTTGAATATAATTAACACAATTGTACATCGAAAGATAAACTCCACTTACGAGAAGAGCACGGACCATGCTTAATCATGCACGGACTGTGCATATCTGTTGTGTCAATAAGCACAATCGAGCATAATTAAGCATGACTATGCATATTTATCTAATGGCCTAAGTCTATAAATAAAAGCCTAATTTCCTTCTAAAAGAAATTTTTGTCATATCTTAGTTTTATCTTTATATTTTGAGAGGGTTGTGAATCATTTAAGAGTTATGAGGCTTAGGACGAAACTACGAAGGCTCATGAGGGTGAATTTCTTTGAAGGTTTCTATCCTTTTATGTTTTCAATCTATATATGGTTAATTGAATTAAGAGGATCAATCATTTTCTTTTAACAGAATTCATTAACAATTGGGTTTGAATGAATTGGATGAAAACCTCCAACTTATCTCTTTCAAGTAAACCTTTTTTTCTCTATAACCTTGAGAACCAACATGTGGTTAACTGATAAAAGAAGTACTAATTGTTGAGAGTCAATCATTCTTGGTAATCTATAGGGAGTTGGTAATAATTATAATAGAATTTAATGGGAATTAGAATTAGGGGGAACAATCTAAATCTTATGAAATTCAACCCCCAGTCTTCTTAATCCATAAGTTTCCTCAATTTATCACAATCCCAACTTTTATCTTCAATTGTTTTTGCTTTATCACAAAACGACCTTAAGATTTGTTTGGATCACAATGTAATTTATTTAATAGGAAGCCACAATCAGTCCTTTGGGTTCGATAATCCAAACTTTTGTCCACTGTTACTATTGTGTAAGGTGTGTTTTACCCTTAAGTGCATTCCAAATGCAGTAATGTCCAAAATCTCTTGTTCAACTTTCAAAGTATCCCAAGACAGAAGACACTAACAATTTATTTGGATAAGTCATTTCTTATCCCCTAATGCATGTTGAACAGGATTCCTACTCTTGCAAAAGATTCACATTCAATGGAAAGGAATGGGAACTCACCCATGGTCCCATGTTATAACTAGTTAGAAATTACCAAATTCATGAAGCAACCCTCACAAGTTTCCACATTCCATCATCATCCATTTGAATTGAAACTATAAAATGTGATAAACTCAAAACTTTGATGAATTGAACCTCATATTATAAATAATATTGTACTATCATTATGTCATATGATTAAACATTGGTATATACATTGACATTCAAAATATTTTATGGGTGAAAAGTGTTGCTTACCTTTTCAGTCAAATCTAGAGCTCCACTAATAATTGTTGTCTCATCATGTGTAAGTTCACCACCTTTCCCAGCCTGAAAACAAGAAAATTCCACATTTATGAATCAAACAACAATTACTATAATGGTAATAATTGGATAACTTTACAAATTTTGACATGAGATTTCATACCTCCTTGCTATGGATGGAGACAAGAGCTTTTAACTGAGCTCGCCTAAATAAAGCCTCATTATGACCCAATAGCCAATCTAGAACCTGGAACAAATATCAGTGAGAAAAAGAAAACTTATGGCAATATGGCATGGTCGTTCCATAAGTTGTTCCTAAATTAACATTTTAAAGGACTATTTGCCTCAGAAAAGACGAGACTAATGATCTAGTTTTCAAAAACAAGAGGCATCAAATGTCATTATTACTCATTTGCTAACATATTAAAGCACTCTTATCAATCAAGCAAGACTAGAAAAAATCTTAATTTTGTATATACGTTATACATCCACACATATTTGCATATTTAAGTTTCATGGAAACATAAGGAGATTATATGCTATTAATTTCCACTTTTTTACACTCTACTTAATTATATATCATACCAATTACCTGATAGAATACAAAGAAACATAACTTCCACAGGTTAATGAATAATCAACTCCGTCAGCAGTTCATATACTAGAGGATAGGTAATTTATCTTTATCCTATATGATTCATTACCTTTCCAACGGGATAAGAAACTGGGTAACAGGTTATCATTAAAATTCGGACAAGCCATACAAAGTTAGCACCTACAGCAAGGCCATATCTACTACAAATTGCTTGTGGAATAACCTGAAACCAGAGATGCAAAAATAGTTTAAAGAAGGGGCTGTATAAAAGGAGTTCATATGCCAAACAACAGAACCAAGATGGAAGAATCACATACCTCCCCAAAAAACAGAACAAAAGTCACAGAGAGAATGATAGCCACAAACTGATTGAACAGCTTGTCTAGGTATATCGGAAGGGCCTGCAATTGCAAGTTTCAAAGCCAACAACTGCTTAAAGGTTAGGCATGAACGACTAGTTAGTGGAAAGAGTATATATACGTAATATACATAATCAATACATACATACGTCACTCGCAAAGCCTTCAATATCCAAAAAGAAGATTCGTCCATTAGAGCAAATCCAACTAACTTGACCATTTTCAACAAGTTATTCTAATCCGCCTAATCCTTTATTTTACATAACACTGTATTGTTTAAATTTAAGCAACTACAAGAAGCTAGATTCAATGAAGCCATCATTCCAAAGAGATTTCTTGTAAAAACATTGCATGAAACATAAATTAATCCTCCGAGTTATAATAATCAATAACCTCCCTTCCAACAAACTAGGCATGTTACTCTACAAAATAGAAATTTATACGAAAAGGAGCGTCGCAATAATCCAATTAATCACCTACCTCCATGGCAGCAGCATTACACAGAAGAAGAGTCACAAGTAGCTGGTGTTGTTTCTGAACCACGGGAAGTATAACCGCTGCATGCACACACAGAAATCTTATATAAAACTCCATAATTAGCAAAGAAAAGCACGTCCATAGCAAGCTCAGGACTTTGTATACGAAAATAGAGACACGGAATCGAAGACGAAAATAGAAAATGGGAAAACCTGCTTGTTTCTTCTCGGAGGGAGAACCGCTGCGTTGAAGAATCTCGAGGTCGACGAGACCGAGAGACATGAGACCTAGGGTTAAGCCGGACATGATTCCGGCAAATATGACGAGGAAACAGGAGATCCCGGCATAGATGAACCACCACACCGATCCGAAGGGTATGCCTTCAGGTGCTTCGAGTTGTTCCCGAGTCAGTAACCGAGTCACCATTAACGCACTCACCACATTCAGTATCATATTCCTCTTCAGAATTTCTTATTCGTCGTTCTTGGGTTGGGTATCGACTCTCATCCACTTCCACTGCCACCGGTAACTGCACCACCTGCTTGGACACGTTGCGGATTAAGGACCTTTTTCCTTTGGAATTTGGATAAGGTGGATTCTAATGTAGGGTTTAAGGATTTAGGATTAAGGACCTTTTTCCTTTCACGTGATGTATTATAATAGGACTTTAACGCATAATATTTTATTTTTTAAATATATATAATTGTAATTTTCCTTGTTAACATAACTTGCGTTTTATAAATATACAGCTGTGATAATGTTTTGATTTCTATTCAAATTTTTTTTTTAATTTTTTTATATTTATTATATATTCGTGATATTCATTGATTATTTAACATGTTTATGTTATCATAAACAAAAAATATAAATTTAAAAAATATATTTTAAAATATGTTAGATAACAATTTATATTTTAAAATATAAAAATTTAAATAAAATATTAAATTAAAATCTTAAAATTATTATTACATATTAAAATAGAAATACAAGCACACAGACGTGACAGTTTCAGTGACTTGTGTGGTGCATTAAATATTGTGTCTTGGGAGTCTTTACTCTATTAAGTAACTTTCTTTCTCTAATCAAAGGAACTTAATATTTTTTTAATTTTGAATTTTATTAAAATTATAATACTTTAAAATTAAAATTTATTTTTAATTATTGCATATCAAGTATTTTTTTTTAATTTTTCAAGAAAAATAAATAAATTAATATTCAAAATATTTAATATTTTTTAATTTAAAAAAATTACATAATATATAAATAAAAACATAACAATTCAAATACATATTAATATAAAAATTAAAAACCATAATGTTGAAAAAAAAAGACATGAAATGGTGGTGGATGCACAAAATTTTGAAAATTATCACTCTACAAATTGTTGGTTTTGTAAAAGATTGTAATAATACTAATAATACAAAATTTTGGCGCAAAATTTAATTGAAAATGAGAGAAACATAATTTTAAGATTGAGAAGATTTGGACAAAAATTTTGTTTACCTTGTAATACTATTTATACTTAAATAAAAATTACTATTTTTTTTTTAAAAAAAAAAACTCGAACATTACAATTGCAATGGTCATACAATGCTTACTTTTTTAAAAAAAAAAATCACTTTTTCTCCATCCCTCCAAAGTTATTATTCTTTCTCTCCATTTTTTTTTCTTTTATCTTTCTTCTTTGATGTTCATTTCTCTCTCGCTCTTCTTTTCTCCTTCTCTTCTTTTTCTTCTCTTCTTCCCATGGTCACGATTGGACCGCCTGCCTCCTTGTCGAACCACCATGCCGCTAAACCGCTCTCCTCCACATCGACACTCGCGTCGCTCTGCCTCCCTCTTCTCCCCCTTCTTAGTATAAGTATAATTTCAAAACTTTTAACATAAAACATTTTAGATTGTGTTCATCAGTCACATTAATAAAATAAAGTACCAAAATTTAAGTCAGTAAACAAAACCATATAAAATTTAAATAAATAACAATGTTTTTGCTATGTTGATTACAAGATTTATGATAACATCAATCACAATAATAATAATATATTAAAAATTAGTAAACATTTACACTACATATATCACTTAAAATTATTTTAAAATATTTTATATTATCAAACATGAACAAAAAAATATTAAATACTTAAATATAAAATCCATTAATGTATCCAAAACATATTTAAGTCAAAATAAGGACTAAAATTTTCTAAGAAGAAGATGAATTTAAAAAACTTTTATTAGAGAATAGTATAAGTGTAATTTAAAAACTTTTAACATAAAACATTTTAGATTATGTTCATCAATCACATTTGTACCAAATTTTAAGTCAGTAAACACAACCATACAAAATTTAAATAAACAAAGTAACATATGTCGCAAAAATAAATCAACACTTCAATGGTAAAATTTCTTATTCGTAACTATAAATATAAAAAAGAAATTATTTAAGCATAAACAAATATTTAAGATTTCAATAAAAAAATATATCTACTATTCCCAAATCAAAATGTGAAAGAAAAAGTAAATTTTACTTTTTCATATTTTCTCAAATTGTTTTAACATTATAAAAATCTTACCATTCAATATAATTCAATCATCTCTTTAAACAGATATTAAGATATATCTTAAATAGCTACAGTACATAGATTATTCATGTGAATCATATTATTAACATATATCTTACTATTTACATAATAACAAATTCTATTATCAATGATTAATGTTAATCACATGATTTGTATAATTAACTGAAATCTTACAATTTAAATTATATTTTTAGTCTTCTTTCATACAATAAATTAAGTCATATAATGTAAATCTATATTTGTTTAGATTAATCATAAATTAACACTTTTTTCAATTGAAACTAATATATTATACTCATGAGATTTTGAAGTAATAAAATATGCGTCATCAAAAGACGTACCCAAAAATAATGAAAATATTGATATTCATAATCCGTGTATATAGTAAAACTTGTGTACATCATGACAACACCTGAGTAAGCTAAATACATGAAACATCTTCTTTACCATCACTAAAAAATATTCATACTAAATGTTTATGTCTATCATACTAAATGTATGTGATTATTATACTAAATGTTTATGTCTATCATACTAAATTTATGTGATTATTATACTTATTACTAGAAAAAAAAATCATTTAACATCGGTTCTACAAGATATACAACATCGGTTAAATTTTGATGTAATATCCATCATGGTTGTATCTTCGTTTGTACAGCATTTGTTTTCAAAACCATAGTGAAAAGTGAAAATCAATAATAGATATATTCAAACTACTGTTAAAATTTAACCGTGGTTATAGTTAAACCCTTGCTACAACACTTTAAACATATGACAGCAGTTCAACTGATGTTGAATGTACATTTTTTTTATATCATTTCTATTTTTAATACATATTCACTTGAAAAATTAAATTTATACTGTATAATATAACCAAAATTAAATTATATATCAATAAAATTTAAATTAAAAACATACTATTTTAGATCAATTACTCTAAAAACAAATATCACTACAATTTGTTTAAACATTTTATCTATTAAATGGTTACCTACTACACTACACAACTTATACAACTGAAAAACTATCTATTTCCTAGACCTAACCTTAAATTTTAGAAAATATTTAGCCCATTCGAAATAAATTTGATATATTCTCATTGTTTTCAAAGAAGAAGAATCTTGAAATGCTTGTAATATATAAATTATACATAAATTAATAACATTAAATTATAGCTAAAAATAAATTAATTTTATAATAATAAATATTAATAATTTGTACCATAGTCCAATCATCTTTGAAATTTCATGTGATGATATTTCACATCCAGTGCATAACATAATACCTATACTCATATCCTCCATTTTGATGATTGTATTGACAAAATTTTATTATGAGTTACTTATTTTAAAAAGTAGTCAAATTTAGTCTTAAAAATTTTAAACATGTGCTAAAATATTTACATTTACTTTAATCCAATCAATTTTCTTTAGTTTACTTTCTCTCTTACCTTGAAATTCACTCAAAGTACTAATAAAAAGAAACATTTATATTGTAAGACTAAGATGTATATAAATTTAATATACAATACAAATAATGCATTATAATTTATATATAAGTAAAAAGAATTACGTTATTATTAAAAAATAAAAACTAAAAATTAATAGTAAAATTTTAAAATTAAAACTTAATAACTTAAAACATAAAACTTTAAAAAATAAAAATTTAAAATTATATTTGTGTTGTTTTTAAATTTATTTTTTTTTAAGAATTAACTGTCTTTGTTGAAAAACATAAAACTTTAAAAAATAAAAATTTAAAATCATATTTGTGTTTTTTTTAAATCTTTTCTTTTTTTAAGAATTAACTGTCTTCGTTCAAAAACTGAGCTTAACTTTACTATATATGGATCAATCTGGTCATAATGTTTTATCCAACATCGGTTATGTCGGAGAGCGATGTAAATAAAGTCAAGTTATTAACAAAAATTGCATCCCACTTTTGTTAACATCTACTTTAATTCAAAACCGCTATAAATATAGTATCTTTTTTTTGTACTAGTGACTTGACCTTAGTTGTTATGGTTATATGATTCTGGTTACTTCATGTTGTTCAATCTCGATTATTAAAAAAGATAAAAACAATTCTTTTTGCTGATAATAGGTAATTAATTAGAACCTAATATATAAAATATTGAAAGTATATAGAATTAAATATATGACGAAAATTTAGAATTGATCAAAATTAAATAAACGTAATTAAGTTGAAATAAAGAAGAAAAAAAATTCAAATGAACGAAAATTGAAATTTAATTTGAAAAAAAAAAAAAGTTGAACCAAGCAAAAAAAAAAAAAGAAAAGAAAAAGCACAATGAGGAACTAATAACCTAAACATATTATAAAATTTATAAAACTTACATGATATGCATCAAGTCTCGTAGCCAATTGAACATTTAAAACATATATTACAACTAGGGTCTACCAATATCACAATATTCATGCGTTGTAAGCACATTGGAGATTTAAAAGCTCTTAAGGAGCTTGAATAATATTAATAAATAAGTATTATTTCAACATACAAATGAACAGAGGAGTGATTAACATACTATCAAAATAAGAATTATTTACTTTATATTTGCATAAAATTATAATTATTAACCTAACCACAAAGGAAAAATGCTTTAATCGTTGAATAAAGTGATCGACACTAATTAACAACGAGATAAAACTACTCTAAAATGGTCATCCAATTTTTTATACTTGAATACTTATAATTTATCATATAAACATTTAATTCGTTTTTTCATCCTTATTGCATTGTCTTATATGGTGTTGTCTTTGGTCTTAAAATAACAATCACCAAATTAATCATACTTTCTTTTGAAGTTTAGAATCCCATCCAACAAACAGTCTTACGTAATAAAAATTTGAAATTCTTTTTCTATCTATCAAAGTCCTTCTTTGTCTATACCTCAAAAAGTTATCATTCTACTCAAAATATATAATTTTATATCTAAAATCAATAATAGTTTAAATTAGTACATGTTTGAATAAACGTTAATAAAATTGATTTTGTAAAAATTATTTTAGTTAAATTGAGTTTTGATATTATGTGATTTATGTGTAAATATTTTTACTGTAAATATAAATTAAGAGTAAAATTTAATGTAAATTTTTTATTCAGCGTAAAAACTATTTTAGATTACTTCAACATAAAATAAATTTTAAGATTTTTTTTTAATGTAAAATTAAACATATCAAAATTTGTTTAAGGTAATCATAAACCATCACAATAATCATGTTAGCTAATGGGCGGTGCACATATATCCAACATCTCTACATTAATTGGTATATTAAATTCAACAAATAAATATGTGCTTCAACTAAAAATCTTTTTATAAACCTAAGTTATGCATAAACGCATTATGAGTCTCAACTAGAAAACAATTAAAGAAATTATACATAAATCAAGTAATAAAATCTAGTT
The DNA here is from genome assembly GCA_037954015.1 of Psophocarpus tetragonolobus. NCBI lineage: Eukaryota > Viridiplantae > Streptophyta > Magnoliopsida > Fabales > Fabaceae > Psophocarpus > Psophocarpus tetragonolobus. The sequence goes on from CM075688.1 coordinate 99,354,881, forward strand.
GTTGTACTGTAACAACTTAAACTACTTATTAACAGAAATGTATTTATGTCGTGCTAAGTGTATTTAACAAGGTAGTTAATAGAAACTCGTTTTCATTTTGTAGTTATCTTAAGTTAAAAGAAACTCATTTTCATTGTATATTTACCTTCCGTAGTTATCAAATTGGGTGTAATATGCACAATAATGGGTTGGAATGCACCCTTATATGTAACAAAAAAACGAAAGCGCTACATTTTCTTTGCATTTTTTATTCAAAGACAAAGGTTTTAAATTTTTATTAATTCAAGTGATTACTTTTAACAATATGAACACTTGCACAGCTTGTAGATCAAGTGAAAATATGTTTAACTTATTTTCTTTGTTATAATCATTATTTTATTGAAATTTTATTTACTTGTATTTTCACTATTATGTTATGTTTAATTTAGGTGATTTAATAATATTGAACACATGCATAATTTTTAAAATTTTGACACCGGTAAAAATATATTTAAAGCACTTTTTTTTATAATCAATTATTTAATTTAAAATTTCATATTTTGTGTGTGTTTGATATATCTTAATTCAGTAGTCTCGAGTTTGAGTCTTGATAATGTTGAATTAGACGATGCATTAACATCTGATGATGAATGGTGGCAAGAAGTATTCCTTAAAATTCAAAAGTGAGATCCAAAATTCATCTCCTCCACTCGCTCAATCTAGGTGAGATGTAGAGGGTTACCACTGCAATGTTGAATCTAATCAGGTTCTCAAAGATCGCTCATGAGTGGGGGTCCTTATTGGCTGTGGCAGAGGAATCCATGTCTTTAATGTCTACTGAGTTTGTAAGACTGTTAATTAAGACATCAAATATAGAGCCTATTAGATGGATTAAAAAAGTTAATAGTAAATGACAATCATGTTACAATCTCCTTGATTGAAGATATGAGTTTGTGTAATCTATCTCATGCAAATAGGTGCATAAAATGTTTAGTTATGCACGAGGACCTTGAATCAGTCCTTTCAAGAAGTGATGATGAAGGTGTCAACTTAATTATGTTGAATGGGAGATTGAGTCTGAAGACTAGCTGGATGGAGAAGTGGAAAAGACATTAACCTGTTTGCCTGAAAGTTCTCATGCAAAGGTGAACAAAGGTAGCAGTGTGAAAATAATAAATGTGAAGACGAATGAAGGCAATAGTGTTGAAGTAGTAAATGTGTGTACATGAAATAATGATAGTCTTGGAGATAGCATTATCATTATGCATAATTTGAATGGCAAAGAAAGTGAGACAATTTAAGAGGTTGAATTCAGGATTAACCATGCTATAGAAGGGTTGGAGAGGGACGTTTCAGTTCCCTACATGAGACAAGCTGACGTGGAAATTCAAGGACCCAATATAGAAGAAGAAGTTGTTATGTGTCACATAAACTCCTTGGAAAATATGGGCCCAAGGGAATTAGCAGTCCAAATGCTCTCAGTAAGCACTAAGCTCCAAGACCATCATCTAGTTTTCAGTGGTAACGAATTGGTTCAACCTGCTAGGGCCCAACTAATCCCTGCTAGCTGCCAAGTCATGATCATAAAAAAAAATTTCGCTTTGGCTTCTGTAAGGGTGTGGCAGCCAAGTCAATTGCTGCAATTTTGCATGACCTGACATGTACCTTCCTTGCGCCTTCTTAACCCATGAAACATCTCAGAACACTTCCAACTCGGGCACCATAGGTCACCGTGGCCCTACCTTTGCCACCTGGGGGTCAAGACGACCATCACCCAACCTCGGGCACCTCGAAAGCCAATAGCTTGGTCTCGACTCCAACTTGGCCCTCACCAAGGGCCTAAATTGAAGGCCCATTTTCATAAAAAAAACAAGTAACTTGGAATTCTGTAAATAAGGTAATTAGGAATCAAGCCTAAAAACCTCCTTAAAAGAGGAGGACCAGACCTCCCTCAAGTATCCAATTTCTCACATTCTAGTCTCTATCCTTTTACTCCTTCACTGACTTAGGCGTTAGAGTCCCTTTTGTAGGTACACATATGTCCCTTGGAGCTTCAAGGCCCGAAAGATCGAGATGATAGTCGTTCTACCAAAATCCAGTAAGAACATGACCCATAATGTGTGCTTTGATCTTATCACAGAAAATTCATTAAATGTTGCAACTTTAGCCAAGTTTATCTGCATGATTTAGTCTTTGGCACAAGAGGGGTGTGGCTCTGCTATTCAAATAATGAGTGTCGACACATTGGACCCATGCAATAGTTCGGTAGCCAATTGAACTGCAACAATTCCACATGATTCTCATTCTGTAAATACCTTGGGACTAAGTTGGTCAAAGAAAGACCACAGAATGTTGCTGCTGCAGGAATTATTCACATGATTCACTCAATGGCACAAGAAAGGTGTGATGCTAGTCAAATATTCACTCGGTGTCTGACAATAGAAAATATTCTCTTAATGGCACGGGAAAGGCATGATGCTTGGTTGCACAAATCATGAGTCTATGAACATGGATAACTTGGTTGGCATCCCTCAAGATATGATCGCTTCAGAATGTGAATCCAACCCAATTGATGTGAATTTAGCATCTCACACCCAACACATTAAAAGTATTGGTTTTTATGAAGGAGAAGGTTCCCTAGTTTTGGTGCCTCTTATGTGTGGAGCAGTTGAAAATGGGCCCATTTCAAGGCGGTTTGCATGGAAAAGATAAAACAAAACAAGTTAACACAAATGCCAATTACAAGCAACAACAATGACTTGCGTGAGGTGCCAATTTTGGAATCAAATGCTCTAATGGTTGAGAGTGCACGACTTATGCTTAAAGGAATAAGGATATTAGGAGAAGAAGTTGTAGATATTCTTGGGGAATTTCCCAAAGAGACAAATGTGAAGCTACTTTTTCATGGAAATTGGGCAAGAAAATGGGAGTCTCGAATGGTGACAATGAGGATGTGGTGATACAGAAACTGATAGAGATGGAAAATAGGACAGGAATATGATTGGCCTAAACAGGTCAATAAACTATTGTGGGTATCCTAATCATCAATTATGAATGTTTTGTCTTACAATATTAGGGGGTTAAGGAGGAGGGAAAAGTGGAGAGCGATAATACAATTAGTGTTAAAGTATGAAGTTAATTTTCTTTGCATATAAGAAACTAAAATTCGGAATATAGATAGAAGCATATATTGTGCCTTGTGGTGTGATTCAAATCTGGAGTAGAGTGAAGTGTCTGCGATAAATATCACGAGTAGGTTATTAAGTGTTTGGGATGTGGAAAAGTTTACAATAAATGAGGTTTTTCAAGGAGTAAGGTTCCTCGGAGTGAAATGAAAATTCAATAATGAGCAAGTAGAAAGAGTAATTTTGAACATGTATGCTCTCTATACTTTGGCAGGAAAAAGGAGTTATGGGGGACATTATTGGAGTACAAACTGCGATTCCAAGAGTGTAGTTGGTGTGTGGCAGGGGATTGTAATGTAGTAAGGAGGATTTCTCTTATTTTATCCTGAATATGGGATTGCGAGAGGTACCTTTATCCAGTCAAAAATTCACATGGTTCAATAGCATAAGCATGGCTTGTAGTGCTCTAGATAGATTTCTGGTCTCAAAGGATTGGTTGGAATCGACACCTAGTACCTTCTAATTGAATTTAGAGAGACTTCTCTGATCACTGTCTCATAATTTTGAAACAAGCACTGATCAATTGGGGGTTAAACTATTCAAATTTATTAATGGATGGTTAGAATGTAATGGGTTTGATGAATTCGTCAAAGAGAAGTATACTAGCCTTGACTTTCAAGGGTAAAAAGCTTATGTGTTTAAGGAAAATTAAAAGCACTCAAACTGGAAGTCAAGCAGTAGAGTAAGGAAAGTACAAGAAAGGTAAAGGAAAAGATAATAGAAGTTAAGAAGGTTATATCCAACTTTGATGATAAAGCAGAGGGGCAAATTTGGAAATAGATGATGTTAGAGCTAGGGCAAAGGCGATTGGAGAACTGAAAAAAGTGGAGCAAGTATCAAGAGACCATGGTTGCTCAATAACCTAAGATAAAGTGGTTGCAAGCTGGTGATTGCAATTCTAAGTTTTTCCATGCAACCATTAATAAGTGGAGGAACTATAATGGTTTAAAAGGATTGATGTTAGATGGGAAATAGGTGGAAGAGCCACATCAGATAACGCAAGTACTTAAAAAATTCTTCTATGATAGGTTCCAGTCTCAAGTTGATTTGGGGGTAAGATTAGATGGAGTGAATTTTAAATGCCTGACTCCTATTCAAAGTTCCAACCTAGTAGCTGAATTCATTGATGAGGAAATAAGAAGTGCAATTTTGGAGTGTGAAGGATCAAAGGCCTTTGGGTGAATGGTTATAACATGGAATTTGTGAAACACTTTTGGAGCCAACTCAAAGGAGATATAATGAAGGTATTGATGGCTTCTATGCAAATGAGAATTTTCCTAGGGGATCAAATGTCTCCTTTATTACATTGATTCCAAAGAAATATATTCCAACAAACCTTGGTGATTGTATGCATATCTCATTAATTAGAATGATGTATAAAATTATTGCCAAAGTGTTAGCAAGGAGACTTACCTTAGTGATCCATGGCATAACAAAAAATACTTAAACAATGTTTATCAAGGGCAGACAATTGCTTCATAATGTTGTTATGGTGAATGAAACAATTCATGAGACAAAGGATTATAAGAAACCCTTTCTTATGTCAAAGTAGATTTTGAAAAGGCATATGATACAGTTAGTTGGCCTTTTCTCTTTTACATGTTCAGGCGGTTTGGATTCTGCGATAAACGGATTGGTTGGATTCAAGGATGTTTCCAATCCTTCTCTGTGTCTGTATTATTGAATATGAATGTTACCCAAGAATTTAATATGCAATGAGGTCTGAGGCAAGGGTATCCAATGACCCCTTTTCTGTTTTTAATTGTAGTTGAAGGTCTTGTGAGCCTAGTTAAAGAAGCTATTAGAAAAAATCTTATTTAAAGATTAAAGGTGGGTAGGCAGGGGCTTCAGGTTGTGATTCAACAGTATGTCGACAACACATTAATCATGGTAATACTAGAGTATGGTAATGTTGTCACTTTGAAATGTATATTAAGGTGTTTTGAAATATCTTGCGGGCTGAAGATAAATCTCCACAAGAGTAGTGTGGAAGGTGTCAGATTGAGTGACCAGGACCTGGAATTCTATGTAGGGATTCTAAACTGCAAGGTTATGCATTTGTAATTCTATTATCTAGGACTTCTTGTAAAGGTCAATGCGAGGAGTGAAAAAGTATGGCATCTTGTTTTGGAGAGAATGAGATCAAAATTAACAATGTGGAGTAAAAAAAACTTGTCTTTAGGGGGGATGATTTGTTTAATCAAATCTACTATCTCCTCCATTCCTTTTTTTTTTCCTTTCTTTTTTAGGTTACCAAAGAAGGTGCATCAACCCATCCAAAAATTGCAGAGAAGGTTCTTGTGAGGTGGATTTGAAGAAATTAAAAAAATAACATGGATTAAATGGGAGTTGGTGTGCAAATCAAAAGAGCAAGGTTAATTAAAGATGCTGATGCATTCAATAAAACTCTTCTTGTCAAATGGAGATGACAGATCTTAAATGAGGACAATGCTTCATAGGTAAAAATTCTTCAATCTAAATATAGAGATCTTAGAAGCAGATTATGTCTTAAGGATGGGAGAAAAGGCTCATAATGGTGGAAAGATATTGTGAAGGTTACAATAAAGGAAGGTACATGGAATTGGATTAAAGATAATTTAAAGACAGTGATAGGGGATGACTTACTGTTTAAGTTGTAGGAGCTACGCCAAGAGGGACCAGATAGTCTCATAGATATATTTCCTACGTTATTTGCCCTATCAGATAAAAAGATGGCTTAATTTCACAGGTGAGAGTGTGATGTGATAATAATTATGAATGAAGGCTACATTGGAGAAGACCATTACTTAGCTGGGAAATTGGTAGGGTGGATGAGTTGATGAGGTTTCTTGCAATGATTAATTTAAACGAGAGGTAAAAGATGAATGGAAGTAATGGTGGAGCTTTGACAATGATGAGGAATACTCTGTAAAAAAATCCTACAAGTAAAGTCACAATCATGTTCAGGTACAAAATCCTTCATTCTTTAAGGTGAAGGGCTAAAGTGCCATAAAAAGTTTTTGCCTTTGCTAAGAGAGTAGTTCAAAATTGGATTCCAACAAAGGTAGAGCTTGTAAAAAGGAATGTTCAATCTGTTGATGAAGAGTTATATCTTGTCTATCTTAATGAACCTGAATCTGCTTCACATCTGTTGTTTTTCTACCCTTTAAGTTATTAGGTCTAGTTGAAATGTTATTGTTGGCTGGGATACTTGGTTGCTTTGTCTTCAAATTGCTCTTCACACATGTGGCACCATCTTGGACATGTGAGTGAGAATAAAAGTAAAGGAGTCATGAATGTTGTATGACTGACTACGTTATGGTCTATTTGGCTAGCAAGAAATGTTGTTATGTTTAAAGAAAGCCAGATTTGTGTTATGTCTGTTTGGCAAAAGACTTTGCAAAGATCTTGAACATGAGTTCAAGGCTTTTACACACGCAACTTTTTCTTTCTATGAGTGAACTATGCAACCATGATACCTATAAAAAGTTGATAAGGAACAATAACTCTTAAATTACTTTGACTGTACTACATTTGAGAGAGACTATTTTGTACTATATTTGCGAGGAGTTACTTTGTATTATCTATTCTGATTTACTCTTGTATTATATACGTGTTGTAGATTCTTTTAATCATGCCTTGTAATTAAAGAAACCTCTAATTAACTAAATAAAAAAATTTGCATTTAAAAAAAAAATGTATGCATATACATTGGCTAATCTTTATCCTTTTTAAAAAAGAGAAACTTGAGGTAGTAAAGTTTATGAAGTAGACTTGAAATTCTTGTTTAAGATGCAAGCATGCAAGCATTCTTTTAGTGTATTGCTACTAGTTTTTATCGCATATATACCATTTGAAGATTCAAGACATGATGGATTCAACATACGGACATAAAAAACGTATGATATATTCATAATGAAGCTTGAATGGAATGGAATGAAATTAAAATAAGACGAAAACAACAACTTCGATAACATCTTTTTGCAAAGGAAAGCGAATATAGAGAAAAAAGAATTCATGATAAGAGAATTTCGTTGCTAAGCTCACAACTCAATCAGATATTGTACTAAAGCACTCACAACTTACTCTTTAATTCACATAATATCTAGTTTGCATACGGTGTTAAGTATACCTACTTAAAAGCATCCACACCTTACTCTTTCTTCACAAATTTTTCGCCACACATGCTGAATACACTTATTTACATTTTCAACCAAGATATATTTTACCAAATCACTTTTCAAATTTATACCATAAAAAATTATCTTAAACTTACAATATTGATAGAAAAATTTACATTTCATGATTTTAGTACCATCCGGCAAATAAAAAAAGAACAACTTTTAGAAAACTAGCTAATATTTCTAAGTGTGTTGTAAATATACGCAACAAAAAGCATGTAAGAAATAAATAATTAATCTAATGGAACAATTTCATCTAACAAAGTAAGTAAAGAAAAGAAAAGAAAATATTAATTTTGTGAAAATAGTTTTGTTTCTATTACCATTTTCTTTCTTGTTTTCATTCAAAATCTTTTCTCTTCCTTTCTTAGCTTCTTAGTTAGCCTTTAATTGCTCTAATAATTATGGACCAATTAATTACGCACCTTCAACATACAGTTTTAAATTTAGCTCTAATTTAATTACTACCATGCTAAGGGTCTTTTACTATTAAAGGACTTTAATTTCCTTATCATCTTGGTCAATTCACTTTTATATTACTTGCATTAAAAAGACAATAATAAAAATAATAATAAATTAAAGCACATTACATAAATATTGATGATGTAGAATTGTAGAAATATTAAAGCACGCTTGAAAAGAACAGAAATAAATGTTAAAGAGAGTGTTAAATATTATCTTAAACTGTTTAAACTAAATATCTCTTAAAAAGGTGCATTAATATTAAAAAAACAAACGTTTAACATTTGTCATTTTTTTAACTACTGTAAAAAGTCTTTTTACATTACTTAAAAAAAGCAATTGATGATGTAGAAAGTAATTTTTTACATCAATTAATTAAAAGTTATAATTGGTATAAAATATTACATTTCTCTGATCTTCTTGCTAATCCATCTATTTCAATTCTCACCCACCATTAATTCTACTTTAAATAACTTCAGCTATGTAATCTTTTGTCGTATTCCAATAATAATTATTAATAATATTTATAAGTATTGTACAACTGTTGTTGTGTTAGTTGAATAATATTTTATATACTATTTATATATCGCTGGTAACATTATTTTTTCTTTTATAATTATAGTTACGGTTACTATATTAATGAGTTTAAATTTTATAAATAACTATTTTAATTATACATCATTTTTTACTTTAAATTATGAATAGTTTTTACATATGCAAATTATTAAATTTTATCAACTAACTATCAGTACAAATTATTAAAAAAAACACTTAGATTTTCAATCACAACCATTTATATATAATAAATTTGTTGATTTTATCAATTAATATTTTAAAATATAAATGAAAGGTTGTAATTGAACACGGTTATACAACTCTTTTATGTTGATAATGTATAAGTGTTTACTCATTATTAAAGAAATTATCCCCAATCAAAGAAATTAAAATCAAATACTTTTTTCTTTTTATTCTTGCTTTAATTTAATGCACTATATTTTTTTTTTAATTCTAATGATGTGAGTTAGAGATAGTGCGAAAGAGTTTACAACAATTCTTGCTCTCAGTTTAACCAATTAAGTTTGACCTACTTCTTTACATTTAATGTACTCTATATTCTAATTGATCATTATTTTTCTTTGTCCTTCTTTTTTTTTGTTTTTTGTTTTTAATACATGAAAAGGTTGTGAAGATAAAGAAATTAAAATATAATTTACTTAGTAATTAGATTTAACTATTTTAAAGCAAACACTTAAATAATGGGTGAAAACAAAAAGAATCATAAATAGTTTAATAGTGTAAAATTATGATCAATATGACCATAAATACTTTTACAAAATAAAAAATCATCCTTAATAGGAATATTGAATCTATACATAGAAATCAACATTTTCATGGCCTTCTCGTTGGCTATGAGGCGTCAAAGCAGTTGATGTGGTTGGGGAGTGGCATGTAATAAAGTGGATGATCACCGTACTATTTGAGGCAAGAGGGAGTTATGGTGCCACTAGCAAGGGAAGACGACGGAGGGTAAATCATGGCAATGGAAATTTGTTTTCTGGCTCTGTCAAATGCCACTGCTTTATTTGCGCGTTGTGCCATGATTTTGATTTCTACAGCTTCATCCCATTCCTTTTTAAATGCTTCTTCTTTTGGGAGTTCGTTTCATTTTCCACTTTTTGCGCTTGTAAATGCAGCGTGTTACTTGTAAGTGGTTGATTATGTTTGGTGATGGTTGAATTTGGAAAATGGGATTGTGTGGAGAGAAACCAGATTTGAAAAGTGGGAACCACTAGTTTCTTCATCAATTATGTTAGAATCAATTAAAATTAAAAAGTATATTTATAGTATCCAAGTACCAATAATTGGACAAATTTTGTGGTTACGTATAAAGATAACTAGTTTTTATCTAAAAAATAATTTATACATTACATTAATAAGTAACAATAATGATATTTATATATAAAAATTCATATAAACAACTCAAATATTTTTTATCATAATCTATTGTACTAGTTTTATGTAATTTATTTATTTAAATTTTAATTCATCTTAAAATGCATGCATATATATTATGACACAAAGAATAAAACAAATTAATTATTTAAAATTTTATTATTTTTTTGAAATTATTCAAAACAATTATGTTCAATGACACCGAAAAAAGCAATTTAAAAAAAAATGATATTTATGTTTGTACTTTTAAAGTCCATTTAAAATTCATTATTAGTGCTAAATCATTTACTTTAACTTGTTTTTATAGATAAATATTAGTTGTTAGTATATTTTTGTTAGTAAATGTATTTGAAGGTAAAATTCTTCTCTCCCTTTCTCTTTCCATATAAATTTTATCATTAAATTAATTTATAATTCATAAATTTGGCTTTGTTGACATTAATTTATAGATACTGACATGTTTACAAACTAATATATTGTAGTACTAATTACGGATTTTGAAGATGCGAAAACTTGATTTAAAAAATAAGAAGAAAGGACAAAAAATATTAATTGTAGATTTAACTATTTAATTTTTCATTAATGAAATTGGAAAAAAAATTATCATTTTGCAAATAAATTTAATTTATTACAAACATCATTAATATTTTAATTAATAAATTTAATAAAATAAAAGGAATGTTTAGCTCGTCATGTAACAGAGTCACTGTTTAATTTTTAATGTTACTAACATGTAGCAGATCTTAACAAAAGGACTGATTTGCTCAACAACAATAAATTGTAGTGATTAACATGCTACAACATTTATTTCAAGGACCTAGCTAATAGTCTACATCCAAATATTTGAGTGACCAACATGGTACTGTATTTTAGAAAAATTGTTTAATAACTAAAAGTAAGTCTATTACATGATATGTCTTCTTCTCACGATGTTTACATATTATGCTTTTAAATGTTAATGACAAGTTTTTTTTCAGCCAAATTTTACTTTGTTAAACATCTCGTTCTATTGAAATACTGCAATTTTGCTTTCATCTTTCGCTCATTTTATTTTTTGTTATTCTTGGTAGAACTACGAAGCACTTCTTTCCAAGTAATCAACATATTTGAATGATTTTGATTGTGATATGTAATATATTTTAAATTGCTAATCCCACACATTTTGCTCTGTGTGGATAAAAAATAAATGATGGCATTTTTAAAGCCTTTGTTATATTATTTTGAAGTTCTTTTTTTATATTTTTTTATAAGGCTTAATTAACTTTTTAATTTCAATTTTTTTTATCTCTATGATTTTTTTATTTTAAGTCCTTACAATTATTTTTTTATAAATAATTTCTATCGTTACTAAAAAATCATTGAGTAATGATGTAAAAAATGAACTGTCATATCATTATGTACACCTTATCATGTTAATATTAACTTAAATGTCTATGAGATTGACATGATTTTAATTTAAAAAGTTTCGTGACAATATTTGAATTTAGGATTTAAAATTTAGGAATTTTTAATAATATGTGAACTAGTTCTAATTTAATAAAATAAACATAATGATGGAAGAGTTCATTTGTCACCCATCACTTAATAGATTTTATGGTAATATATAAACTATTTATAAAAAATATTATTAAAAACTAAAGATAAAAAACAATTTCAATAGAGATAAAAAAATAAAATACAAAAAGATGAAAACGAAAACTTAATTAAGCCTTTTATAATTTTAAAATTCATATTTTACGGTTTAAGTTTTGTGTTTAGGATAAATATGTGTTTTTTTTTTTTTATTGAATGTGAATTTGTAACTTGTTTTAATTTGTCAGGATATAGATTCACCGATGGTTTATAATTTTAAAAATTTACTAAAATGAAATCAAGATTTAGATAGTTAAAATTTCTATTATGTTTAAATTATTTTTAATTATTTAAAATAATGACATCAAATTAAGGTAGCGACAATTTTTAACTGGCATTATGTTAAAATTACTTACATATAATACTTAAAAAAAATATTAGCTACTTGATTTTTTTCCATATAATTAAGTCATTTTCTTTAATTTTTGTTATGAAAAATTAACTAATTAGGTGTGTTTATAACACAACAAATATCAAACAATTCCTTATCTAAATGTTAAATTAGGTGTTTTTTTTGTTAATTTTTCTTAATAAAAGTTGAAGAGAATGAATGAATTTATTGAATGAGAAAAAAATTTTGAAATATCTAATTCAAAAAAGGCATCTAATTACAAATTTGATAAAAATTTAGGTATTTATAGATTAATATAATTATACCAATTAGTTATTTTAAAATATAAAACACTATTTAATTGTGCTGATGAAATGGATAAAATGAAATCAAGTTTAAAATATTAAACTAAATTAATTTTTTTAAACATAAATGATCAAGTGTTAAAAGGATGAATGACCAAAAGAATATTATTTTATCTTCTATTATTATTATAATAGAGGTTTAAATCATTTATCTAGATTATAGAAAACATCAAAACAATATTTATTTTAAACTCAACGCAATTGTTTTACACATCAAAATTTTATTAATAAGTAATATAGACTAGCAGAAAAGATGTTATCTAAGAAAAGATATAAGAATTACAAAACATAATTAACCATACGAGTACAACTGATTGCTAAATCTCTCAATCTCCTTATACACAATAAGACGAGTTCATCACCCACTTTGAAAAACTATGAGTAGTTAAGGTTGTCTAAATATGTCAAATAGTTGTAAACCAACAAAAGACTATACATTCTATCATTCATTGGTGCCCCCAACTAGACCCATATATTGTAATCTATGTCCACACCAGTTGTTATGGAAAGTCGATGATACCCCCACCAGGCGCATAGCTCGACCAACACTTTCTCGACCATTGGGCAAGTCGTAAATAAATTAGTACCTACTTCTATTGTCATATATACATCCAACACTTGACATCTTTCACTTAAATTATTCCTCGCTTGACTAGATTCTGCCTTGTAGATAGTCTATTCGTACCCAGTTTTTAGACAAGTAGTTGAACTTTTGAGGATACTCTTAATACCTAGATTTGTTTAGAGAAGCCAAGTTCTCCATTAATGCTAACTCCCAAGTAAATAACCTCTTTTGCCACTCTTATTTCCACCTTCGTTCTCCCTTATCCCACATGCCCCTCACAGAGGCATCCTTATTTACCACTATGACGAATAATCTACTAAAGCCATGCTGAAAACATTCATTTCCTGACTACCTATCTTTCTAGAAATGTATGTCTCTCCTGTCCCCAAGACAACACCTAACCTGACTAGACCACCATCCTGGATGATTTTAACCTATTACTTCTATAGAATTCACATCTCACCACCACCATAAGCATATGTTTCCCTTCTCCTCCCATAATCCATTGGCACCCTCATACTTCAAATTCAATATTTTCACCCAAAAGCTATTTGATTTCACCTTCATTTGGCACTTACGCTTCCCTAAGAAAGGTAAATTGAATTTTCGCACATATGTTATTCCTAACTCCCTCCTCCTTTGGCTCATTCACTTTCTTCCAAGACACCTAAGTAACCTTTGGACGCCATATGATCCAACCCATAAGAAGTTAAAAAACAACAAGTGAAGTTGAGAAATGATATCTTTAGAAATCTTGAAGAAAGAAAGAAAATAGATTGTGAACATATACAAGACAACTTTAATGATTTAGTGATTTTTTTACGAAAAGAATAAATACACTTTTTATCTTAGTGATTTGAGTTTTTATTTTCTTACTTTTAATTTAGACATTTTCTTTGTACTTATTAAATTTGCAATTAGTATCCACGATACACTCATTAATTTGTTGAGAAGTGATTAGTAATAATCAACAAGCCACAGTTAATTATCGACATTAATTGTGATATTTAAAAACGTTAAAAAGGATAAAGTATAAAAAAGACTAAAATAAAGGGACAGAAATTGCAAAAAAGAAATTACAACTTTCTATGACATCGGGAACTTTATCAATTCTACAACTCATTTCTCCCTTCCAAATAATTAATACTTAAAATAAATCTTTTTGTTAAATCACATTATTATATGCTCATGATATTAGGGGTATTTATTGGGTTGGGTGATTTGATGACTCAATCCAATCTAATGTAACCCAACTTGATTGGATTGAATTTTTTTTAAGTTAGGTGAAACCCAACCCAACCCAATCCACTACAGATTGGGTGACATACTTAATAAGTTAAACTCGAGACCAAACTCAACCCAATAATAATATATTATTATTATTATTTATTATTTAAATTAAAGAATGTCTTTAATGAATTAATTTATAACTCCCAAGACTTGTACAATAGCACACACTAAGGCCTATACTACTAGAGCTTTTAAACAACTAGCTTATTAGTCATGGTAATAATGGTTATAAAAATGTTTTAATTTAGAAAATCTAATAACTATATTGTTATTGTTGATTGACAATTTAATATGTTAATTTTAATTAGTTTAGTTTTACATGTAATTTATAATTATAATTTATTAATTATTTTTATTTTACAAGAATGATATATTCTATTTTTTAAAAAGAAATATCCTAAAAAATATATAAAAATAATTCTAAACATTAAATTTATTCTTTTAATGGTGACCCAATTAACCCAACTCAACCCAACCTGATCAATGACGAGTTGAGTAGGGTTGGGTTTAATGAAAAAAATGAAAACTCAACCCAACCCAACTCAACCCGATGTGTTATGATTAGATTGAGTCTTGGATTTGCCTAAACCTGATCCAATCCAACAGGAAACACCTCTACATGATATGTGGACAACTTATACTTACTGTTGATTATATTAATTAACAATATTGTTTATTATTTTATATATATATATATATATATATATATGTGTGGGGTTAATTATACTTTATATTTTTGTGTTATAATTTATAAACTATTATTGCACATTAAATCAAATTATTTACAAGCAAGTGATTGACTATTAAATTATTGCAAAAGTAGTGTGAATTTACATTTTTAATGCGAAATAATTACATTTAACTATTATCACAACGTTTTATAATTAAAAGTCAATCTTTATAAAAATAATGTACAAATATATTTTTACCAAAAACCCAAAGAAAACATATAAAGAAAAAAATTTTAAATCAAAAGCTAAAAAAACCAATTTGATTAACAATAAATATATATATATATATATATATAGAATTAATTATAATATTTGGTCAATAATAAAAAATAAAAATATAAATAGAGCTTTTCTTTGAGAGCTAAGTTTCAAATTAAATTAAATTATAATATTAAAAATAATATATTAAATTTAACCAACAATTATAAAATTCATAAAAATTGATCATATATATAATTAATGAAGACTATTGGATAAAGTTAACAATATCTTTATGTAGTTGATTATATTTGATTGGAAAAAATATTTTTTAAAAAATTTGTCAGTGCAATCCTCTTCCAAGTAGTGATACAATATTCTGATAGTAATATGAGTCAATTCAAGGCTCTCCCATTAAATGAAAATGAAAAAACAGCAAGTCACACCATGTTTTGGATTATCCTTGGGTGACATACAATATTAGATCTTTTGATGGTAGATCATTGTCATATTTGTTTTCAATCATTTGTAGTAGCATTGATTTTAGCTTGAAGGTGTTTTGCCCAAGTTAGAGAGAGAGTAAGATGCTGTTATTCACACCCCACAATGAGGCAAAGTAGTCTGGTAAAGTTTGTTTAATGACGACATCACTGTTTTTCTAACTTGTTCTTTACCTAGTTATGTCATCCTCCTCTTTAAGGATTTGTTTTTGTGATGAGAACTCTTTCTATCTTAGGGTTGTGTTATAAAACATGTATTTGAGATCGATTTAGCATAAAACTATAAACTATTGTGACAACGAACAAGATTAAAATACAACAGTCAAATGAGAGAAATTATTAACAAAAAAAAAAAACAATATATTCACATACTATAAAAATAAATTGTCCATTAATATATAATTGACTAAGAAATGAGAGTAACTAATTTTGTTGACAAATAAAAACAAAATAATTTAATTACTGAACTCATTACAAGATTAAAAAAGAGATTAAAATGCAATAGTCCAACCAGAGAAATTATTAATAAAAAAAATAAAAAAAGATATTCACATAGCATAAACGTAAAGTGTTCATTAATATATGATTGACTAAGAAATCATAATAGCTAATTTTGTTGACAAATAAAAACAAAATAATTTAACCACGAAATTAATTACATATAATTTCATTACATAGCAAAAAAAGGATTAAAAAATATTTTTCATCACAACCCTAGAAAGAAAATCAGTCAACCATAGATAAATTAAACCTAATAATTCTAAAAGAATAGACAATACATAAAATAGAAAAGGAATTACGAGTGTAATGTTCTATGTCATCTTTCTTCTTGTCCATGTACCAGTCCTTGAGTGTATGTCACTTTCTCATTATGGTTTATTCCTTGTTTTGAGCAAAAATTAAAATCTTTCCCTTTTTAATTTTTCTTTATTTAAAGCAAAGGGGAAAAAAAGTTCCCATTTAGCACAATTAAGCTAAAAGGCATGACCATGCTGTTTTGACAATCTCGTTAAATTCAATCAGCACGATCCTATTGTGCTAGTGAATAGCACAATCGTACTTTTCAGGAACCTCTTTTGACATCTCAAATAAAATGATTGTGCTTAATGAGCATGGTCGTTCATGGTAAGAAGGCAAAAAAGTTATCAACTAAGCACCACTGCTTCTTTTGGTTAACTTTCTAAACCTTATTGACTTAGCACACGATTGTATGTGCTATTAGGGAATACAATTGTCCAAAGATTTAAAATTCATGACCTATTTTTGTAATTTTTCTTTTCTGAAATACTGTCAATAATAAAATAATTGTCAATAGTAAAATAAATACGAAACAATGAGATTGTCAACTATGCTTCCATTTTTTACTTATATGCATCCATCACAACTAAAATAGAATAAAAAAAGATTTATCAAAGAACTAAATTATATACAAATTAAAGAAAATATTTTAATGATATAGTACAATAGCAGGGAAATTTTTTTCAAATTTACTTTTACAATTATAATGATGTAAAATATATCTTTATTATTTTTTAATATAAAATCTTTAAATTTACTTTATTTATATATATATATATATATATATATATATATATAACTATAAATATAAATATAGAGAGACACGAGAGAGGGGAAGAACACACATTCTAAAAGTAATTGTAAAATAAAATTTTTATTTAACTTGATCCTCTGAATAACTTTTCATAAACGTATTTTTTAATTACTTACATTTTAATTATTACATTTTAACAATATTTGAATTTATTTAGGAAAAAATAAGCGTTGAATTTTATTAATCTAACCGTTGTTTTGAAAGATTACATTAAGTAGATAAATTAATATACAAGTGTTTATATAACTTAAAAATCATTTGATATTTTATCATTATTCAGATTGATTTCTTTTAACATACAATATAATAACTTTTTTTAAGTAAATATTAGGCACAAAATTTCAATTTTTTAATTGATCCAAAAATTTTCACGTATAATCATAAAATGTTATCATAAAATTCAGTATTGTTAAATTTGCAAATTTTGCAATTCATTAAAATCATTAAAGAATAAAAATCTTACTCTTTGGGGGTGTTTGTTTCAAGTTATTGTATTATATTCCTAAGAATCTTATTACTAGGAATAATAAAAATGAAAATAATATGTCTAGATAAATTTAAAATTGTGTTTAGTTATTTTTTATATTCCTTAGAATGTTTTTAAAATTTAAAATAATTTAAGTAAAAAAAAGAAAAAAATAGAAGTTATAGAATGTATTATAAGTTTTTTTTATAAGTCACAATGTATTATAAGTAACTTCTAATATTCTCATGAGAATATAACTTTTCCACTCCTTTATCATAAAAATAAAAAGTAAAAAAATGGGAAGTTAAAACATTCTCAGAAATAAAAGATGCTAAAGAATGAAATTTCAAAACTTGTAATAAACATAGGGATATTGCATTCCCATATCCATGTTCCCGTGAATGATGTTTTAGTCTATGAAACAAACGCTCCTTCATTTTATCCACTTTCTTACTTATAATGTGCAACCAACTTTATTTGAGTGAAAAAATAATCTCATACATACATATACATATATATATATATATATATATATATATATATATATATATATATATATATATACACACACACAATCATGTCACTATGTGTCAGTAGTAGGTGTAATTTGAGTATTATATGTGATGCTCTCATGATTTTGCTGTCAAAACTTGAATTTCGAAGCTTACAATGATTTTATGAGTGTACAATTGTAGATTCTAATGCCTCTAAAACTGTGTTGCAATTTCTTTTAGGTAGTAGCTGTTGTAAAATAATGCATATATTAGAAAAGCCAAAATCCCATATTGCTTGGATTAGCTACTTAAGAAAGGTTTAGAAACAAGTGAACAAGGCTTCATAAAAAGGCTTGTAAGAAGGGGAAGTCTTGTGCCTATGAGTTTAGGCCTCATGGGGTAGTTGCATGCATGATATGTGATAGATGTGAATATGCCAATGCATGTTTATATGTGGACAAGATGCTAATTTTTGGTACATACAATGATTTTAGCATCCAAATTTGATATGAAAGACATGAGTAAGACAAATGTAATTCTAGGAGTTAAATTCATAAGGAAGGTAGATAGTATAATTCTATCCCAAGAAAATTATGTGGAGAAACTTTTTAGGAAGTTTCATTATTATGATTATAAACTTGTGAGTACCCTTTATGATGCTAACTATCAATCAATGAAAAATAAAGGAGATTATTGGGAGTTTATTGCACTTTATGAATTTCTCAAGATCGGATATAGCCTATGCAGTAGGTAGATTGAGAAAATACATTTATAATCCTAATAAGGATCATCGGAAAACATTTGTTAGACTCATGAGGTATTTGACAGATACCATGGACTATGATATTGAATACAATGGGGATTTCTCTTTGTACTAGAAGAGTACAATGATGCTAATTAGATCTCTTATTCATATGAGACAAAATCCACTAGTGGTTATGTATTTACAGTTAATGGTGGTGTAATTACATAGAGATCAACTAGACAAACTATTATAGCTAGATCAACATTGGAATCTGAGTTTGTTTATCTAAAAATGACTGACATTGAGACTGAGTGGTTGAATTCCTTCTTGACTAACATTCCTTTAGGAATGAAACCAACATCATCAGTATCTATACACTGTGATTCGCAATCAGCAATAGCTATAGCGAAAAATAAAACATACAATGGTAAAAATAGACATATACAATTATGACACAATGTGGTAAAATAACTGCTAAAACATGAAATAATTTCCATAGATTTTGTGAAGTCAGAAGGAAACTTAGCAGATCCTCTTATGAAACCCTTGAGAAAAAAAATGATATTAGAAACATCGAGATGAATGAGATTTAAGTCACTTAAAAACAGACAATGATGGTAACTCGACCTTTATTATTAGAGATCCCATGAATAAGGTTTATATGGGTAATAACAAGTCATTTGTCAGTTCCGCTAGTACTAAAATTGATACCAATCAATTTCCTTTTTAGTCCCTTCCTAAGATGTGAGAAAGTGTTAGATGCTGTATTAATGAAAGGTTAAACTTTATAATTAAGTTTTATGAGAAAAAGTTAGCATTTTATAAAACTTTTAATAAATTTCATATCCTTTATGGGTGATGTATGATTTATAGTATTCACTTGATGAAATCATCTATATGAGTGTCAAGTGGGGTTGCTTGCATCAGATCTTGGTAAACCTCTAGAGCACTCATGAACACCGGGCAAGGCGCATGGCCTAATCGTGCAACACAACAAAAACAACAAATGATTATAGGGGTATATTGTGACTAGTAGACCACTATCATATGCTACATGTTTTTGGCTCATATAATCTCACTACATCAACTACACTGTGTGATAAGTACTATTAATCTATGTCTGGTTCATATAACATAACTACACCAGATCTGATGCAATATATCTCATTTGAGAACCTAGTCAAATAATTCTTATTTTAAAATATTACTTTGACTTTTGTAATATGTAGGTGATTGTTGTAAATATTACAAAAGTCAAAGTCTCACATTTCTTAGATTAGTTACTTGAGAAATGTTTATATAGATAAAAATGAATAAGATTTGATAAAAAGTTTTGCAAGAGGAAGAAGTCTTGCTCCTATGATTTTGGATCTCAAGGATAATTTGTAGTGCACATTGGTTGATTTGTCGCCATACCTTGTGAAACTTTTTACAAAAATTAATATTAAATAGATTTAAAAATGAATTCTCAACTTATTTTCAAAGATTAGAATACTTGCGCGATACCGGAAGGAACTACAGCAGCTAAAGCGTATGCGGACTACAGCTATCACTCTCAACCACATGCTAGCTAAGAAGAAGGCCTAGCAAGATGCCACAAATTAGCCCCAACTATAGGAAATGATAGCAGCAAGGACTTTACGTGGAGTGGGGTAGAGAAAATGACGGGAGCCGAAACAATCTAAGATGCACAACTTAAAGTATGCTAATATATTATGGATAGACCAATTACAAAGAAGTACACAAAGGGTTATACGAGCTGCATGCAATGGAGATGCTCCACAATGAATCCGGCATCAGGTTTCTCAAAATAGAGACGAACACATGACCCGAATTGGAAGCTCCTAGACACACTTTTTGACTTTTTAATCTGTTTCTTTTTGCAGAAGCATCCACACGTGTAGTATTCTGGTTGATATGCTTTGATGTTACATGGTAGTTAGAGAGTCAGATCCACACCCAAGTATGCATTTTGAACAGGCTATTAAATGATGAACCGTCCATTTTCGTCACTCACACATACTTAGAACCTGCTCGAAATTGGGCTATGATCAAATCCTCGTGCCAAAAATGCAACAAACTGTCCTGTCATGGGGGCAAATTCTGTGATCAATTATTGCACTCAAGGTTTATAGGCTGCTAAAATTATTGCAATTATTGGGAGTCAGATTTAATTTAATGATGTGGCAATATCAAATCGATTTTATATCACAAATGAGATTGTTGATTATGTTGGGAGGCATAGAAGGCCGTGTTTCATTTTCAAAACAAAAAACGTACGATTCCGTTAGTTGGGTTTTTTGACCTATATGTTTGATAGATTTGGCTCTAGTGACAAGTGGAGATTGTGAGTTCAGGCGCGCTTGTGACTTAGTATCAACATCGGTATCAATTAGTACTGGCATGCAGTCCAACAAAACAGTTGAAAAACAAAAGATATCGTTAAACTTTTCTAACTTTTCTTATTAACATTATCCCAACTTCGACAACAAGATCCCATGACACGTTTCTTGTTAAACTAATCTTAGTTTACAACAAGATCACTATTTCATTTTTCTTTCTTTTTTTTTTTTTTTCTCATGGAGAAACTTATCAAACATGGTTTTCGTTACAAGTGCAGAAGTGGAGGGTACTTTCAAGGGTTAATGTCGATGACCTTCATAAGGAGGGCAGTGTTTCTAATCACCCCCAGCATGCAAATGCCAGCATCTTCGTCGGTCACTCTACGTGACTGATATATAGGCTGTGAAACGTATCTTGCGAATGTTTTGAGAATTGGCTTTAATTAGGGTTTTAATGGTTTGATAATGACTTTAAAAGTAGTTTGGTTGATGATCATGTATCTAAGCAAACCTTACCCCAAGGCCCAAGCTGCTAATAGCTAGATATTATTCTAAACTGTAACATTGCGATGTTCCTTTTAAGTATTTAAGGTATTTCTCTACACAACCAAATCCAAGAAAACATTCTACACAGGATCCTTTATTTGATTTGATGCAAAATATTTATCCTTGACGTGGCTTCATTATTCTCATCAGTGCTGTAATTATTAGTTATCTCTCCAGGTTGATTATTTCCTGTCTTTCTTCAAAGCATTAAGAAAAAGGTAATCGATTCTCTAGATCTTCCAAATTCAAAAACATTATTATTTATAGTTACAAAAAAATAACAATACATATTGAAAGTTTTATGAAAGGATATATAACCACAATCATATATAAGGATAATTTAATTATTTTTATTAATAGTTATAGATAGATTATTAAATTTTTGAGGAAGTGTGGAGAAACAGAAAATGTAATGAGTTAAATGATATATAGTTAATTAGCGTTAAACAGTTTAGGAAAAATTAATTTAGTACCAGTACTGTTGGGGAATTGGAGATCCTTAAAGGCGGGATATCATGGAGTAGAGGGGTGTGGGATCAAGATATATACAGAGGAATGGAAGAGGTAATAAAGAGGATTTTTATTTGAGGAGAGACATAATGTTAGATATATATTTCAGAAATAATAAAAAAGAAATGGTTGGTTTATGGAAGAGCGCTAGAAATCTAAAATCTCTATTTGGGAGAAAGCTAATTAAGTGGGGCAATGGGGATGTACCTACAAAAAAGTTTTTCAGGCTCGGTTTATTTTCATCAAAACAACCACTCAGCCAATAAGGGTATCTTGGTATGAAAACTAATAACATTATAACTTTGAACTTTCATTGGAGGATGAATCACCTTGACGTTAGCCAAGGAGAGAAGGATAAATAGTAAATGATTTTGGCAGAGATTGTAGGAAAATATTTATTAGGTGGATGACTTTTAGGATGTAGGGTAAGTATGAAGGAGATGAGTGAGAACCTCTGTTATGAACTGTTAAGGAGTAATATAATAAATTGGACATGATATTTGGTTGAAGAATTAGTACCTATCGAATTGATAGGTGTGATTTTCTGTGTGTGCTGAAAAGTTTTGCAAAGGTACACTAACAACTCGATAAAAAAAGTCCCTTCTTGATGAGCATTTGTATGACATTATATTCAACATTAGTAAGAATCTTTTCTGCAGTGAGAAGATTGGGAATTGAGAGTGGTGGGATCATTGTCATAAATAGCTAGGATATTTGAGGTTCTAGGGACATTGTTTGTCCCTTGCAATTCATACCATTTTTAACAAGTCATTTTCTCCTTTCACGTCCTTCCATTATTTTTCTAACTTTTCTTTCAATATATCCCAATATTGCATGTTTTGAGTTTGCATTATGATCAGGTAAATTCACTCCTTTAGAAAAATAAACAATCAATTCAAAAATCTCTTTTTTTTTTACGCAAATAAGCATAATTTTTAAATAATTTGAATTCGCCAAATTAAAGTTTAACAGAAGTTAATGAACAAGGTGTATGAGATGTTTTTTATATAATGATATTCAGTTATAATCTAATTATTTAGGTAGATTAATCATATTGATTAGTCCTCTTAATTTAACCAACCCTTTTTCATTAAGTTTTATAAAGCTTTAAGAGAGAAGAGTAGGGGGATTTTCTTTTTCTCCTGCAGAGCCCCTCAAAAGTAACCACAAACATTATTTGAATTATTAAACTAGTTTATTTTATATTAAGAGCATATCTAGTGGTTGTTTTTGAAAGTTGATTTTGAATTCAAAATATGATCTTGTCAAAATCAACCATTGGAGAAGAAGAGTTACGATTTCAAGAATAATTTTCAAAAAACAGCTTTTGAAGATTATTTGAAAATTATTTTGAAGATATAAAAATAGAAAAACTTGTTCATATTTATTAAAATTTCATTAATCAAAAGCAAAAAAATAACATATTCTGATTGTATTTTTAGTTTTCAAAACACAAACAGAAAACTGAACAACAAAACTACTTTCAATTGTTCGTGTTTTTTAGTTTTTAAAAACTAAAAACCTAGAACTTTTTTCGAAAACTGTTTTAAGAAAATACTATCTAGACGAGATTTTTAGTTTTTAAATACTAAAATACTGAAAACAGTTTTATAAATTGTTGCCAAACAAACACTTAATATCTAAGTGGAGATCTTGCTCTTTTAGAGCATGTTTATCAGAAGATTGATTTTTTTTAGAGTTTAATTGATATACACTGTTAGTATAAAGATTTTTACACTGAAAGTCAAGCACAACCCTTTATTCATAGTAAATTTGTTGACTTTACTCATTACTACTTTAAAAGTCACATAAATAAAAAATCATGATTGAATATCAGTGTAAAAAATCTTTTACACTGACAATGTATACTAATTAAACTCTTTTTTTTTATCCTTAATTCATCTTTTGTTGGACCTCACAATTTGAAAACTACTCTATTTTTTACTCCAATGGAAGATCATATTTTGTAATCTTAGAACACTTTTAGTGGACCTTATAATCCTTATTCTTAATCTTTTGAATAGTGTGTTGATTTTGTTTGTTCTTGTACAAGAACAAGATCTACACTTTAAGATCAAGTTTTTTTATCCAATGGTTGATATTGCCAAGATCAGATATTAGCTTTGAAATAGTTTTTAAGAACACCCACTGGAATTGTTCTACAAAAATAAACAAGATTAATCCACTATTTAAAAAATAATCATTTTTTATCATCTCTCTCATCAACCCAATATTTAAGAACAAACATGGTAGAGTTCATAAAAAGTATTTTAAGATCACAAAATGTGATCTTCCATTAAAATAAAAAATGAATTTGATTTTTAGATTGACTAATAAAAATAGATATATTACACTCTTCACTTTAAAACTATAATTGTTTAAGGGTAGTTTACATTCATTAAAAACACATGAATTAATCTATTTCTAATCTAAAATATTTTTATTTGATTATTCTGGTACTGTTAAACTATCACTGATTGTTAATTTTGATTGATGGTGATTAATATAACGTAGGTACTTACAAAATTTACATAAGTAAATATAAATTTTTAAAATAACCATAATTTAGAAACAAAACAATTATAGTTTTAGAATAATTTGTAAAATATTGGCCTATAAAAAAAATTATAAAATACTAAAATGCTATATTTATAATTGAAAGGACAGGTAATAGTTACTTTTATTGTATTTAAAATTATCAATTTATTAATTTTAGCATCACTCAGTATTTTTGAAAAAAAGTTGATAAATGACTCTTTATCTAAACTAAATTATAAAAAGAAAACTAACTTGAGTCAACTAATTAGAAAATTAGTAAGTATCATTTAATGTTAAAAGTCTCAATACAAAAACTAATTTATTTTCTAAAGTACCAATTGCACTGGGGAAAAAAAAAGAGGATAGGTTTGTAGAAGTAAATTTTTAATTAAATGAAATGAAATTTTTGAAGTCTTATCATTAAATAGGAGATAGTTAGTTAAAATTTGTTTATATTTTAATAGTCACATTATAATATTTTTTTTGCTACATTTGAGTGGAAAGTGAATACTCCTTAAAAAAAGTAAATAAATATTATGATATATAGTGTACTATTTACAAACAACTTCTTAAATTCTCCTTAAAAAACATAAATATATACTCACAATATTTATTTGAGGTAAATAAGAAAAAAAAATTTTTAAATAAAATTTAAAATGATTTATAAAAATATCACAAATTATTTTTAAATCGTGTCATGTTATATTAAGGACATGATGAGGAAGAAGTAAATGCATATGAGATATTTTTTTTTCTTTTAGCAGAGCATATGAGATACTTAGTTATAATAATTTCGTGTCATAAATGTTTACTTTATGAAACATATGATGATTATTGATATTGTTACTATCTTTCTAAAATAATATTTAGAATAAAAGAGGTTAATTTAAGGGTGACAATTAATTTCACGATTGAATTTGGGACCAGATGCAGTAGTTATTATTATTTTTAATGAAGTAATATAAATTTATTAAGTTTAATTAATATGCAGTTTTGATGTAATAAATTTTATATTTTTTATTTGTAATAATTTTGTTAATTTTACTAATTAATATTTATATAGATAAAGAGTTATAATTGAAACTCTTTTATTTTGTTAGTGCATATTAATTAAACTCAATTTATTTTTATATTATGGTTAAATTATGTTCTTAAATATGAAAACAAGGATATACTAATTTAAACATGATGTATTATACACTATTATCTTGGTTTTTATACATTCTTCCTCTCATAAGTGTTTTATTTAGGAGAAAAATTGTCCCTAATAATTTAATATTAATTGTAATACTAAAATTGATTTTGTAAAATTAAATTATTCTTCTTTTTATCTATTTATTTATTTTTTATCTATGTAAAATAATCCACTTATTTTTTGAGAAGAGAGTATACAAAGAAAATAAGTAATTAATCAAGACTAATAAAAATAGTTAAATTGGCTCATTTTAATTAATAATATTATAAGTTTAAATTTTGTTCCAAAATATTCATAAAAATAAAAATTTTAAGGATTATCATATTTAATAACACAACATAAAATGTAACTTATATTTAATGATAGAACTGTCAATGGCACCTAGTTCAGCTGTTTGATAGGATGTACGAGTTGTTGTAAACCAACCGCTTTATCATGTTTTCAACTTCTATTATAAGTATCAACCAAAACATTTAATAATGACACAACCTATATTTCAAAAGAAGTTTTTCAACCACTAAATATAGCTTATATTGTCCTCTCATTAATAATCTCCTTTGCAATTAAGATCATAAAAAATAGTAATTAATAGTTTTAAAAATGGTTATATTTTTTATGTTTAAAAAATATAACATTTGATTCTTATATATAGGAGTATTATTAATCATTATAATAATTTAATTATGAACATTAGTAATCTTAAAGTTACTTCCATGTTTTAAAAGTAATAAATTCTTCCATAGATCGATGTTTATTAAGAGGATATTGTTAGCGTTGATATATTATATTATATTATATTATATTATATTATATTATATTATATTATATTATATTATATTATATATATATATATATTTCTTCTTTCTTATAATTTTTTATATATAGTAGACTTAAAATATTATTGTATTTATTAGAGTAAAATGTCCTCATTTAATGTGTTTATAATTTATATATACTTGAACCAATAGTAATGAGTACTATTTCTATTCTTAATCATAAGGGTGGTTTAAGCCTCGATTGATTTTATTTTAGTTTTTAGTTTTTTTAAAAAAATTAAAAATAGCTTCTAAAAATTGTTAAACCTTATAATGTTTTATAATTTGAGATAACATTTAATATTCTTATTTAGTAACATTTTTAATTAAGTGTCAAGAATGATGTTAAAAGTCACATGTGTAGTAGTGATAATTTTTTATGGATTTTACTTATTTATATTTTTACTTTAGTTTAAATATAAAATATTATATATAAAATATCGATATTTTAATAATTTGAAATTCAAAGGAGTATGATGTAATGTCAAATTGAAATACATAATTTAAATTTATCTTTTAAAAAATAAATTAAAATAATATATGTCATTTATAAAAAAAACTAAAATAAAAAAATAATTAAGCTATCATCAAATAAACATATTTATTTAATAAATAAAAGTGGTTGTTTGGGGATTTAATTCCATAAGAAAGTTTAAATAGATTTATTGCTTAAATTTTAAATATTTTTTTCTTTTTCAAATGGTGTATACTGCATAGTACGTACAGGCCAATTAGAACTTCCTTTCCAAACATTATGTGTCGGGTTGGCCTAGGACAAAGGTGGCACAACATTTATTATACGATGAAGTTATAACGTTTTTAGGTGAACAGTAGAATAATATATTGTGTCCTCTTGTGCATACTCAAATATGTTTATAATCACATAGATAGCGACTGATAGAGACACTCTTTTATCACGATATTGGCATTAACATTGTACTCTTTGATTTTTATGTGGTCGAATACCGTAAAAGTGTCATACATGGTTATGATACATACACAAGTTCATTTCAACATTATACTTCTATACGCACGATAGAATTGGGAACCAACCTCGTCGATCATTCCGAGACAAAGGGGATTTTTGGATATCCTATCTCAATCAAGCTTTAACTTGGTTATTTTGTGATCGCGCGCTCAGGATAAGAGGACAAAAAAAAAAAAAAAAAAAAAACTGAGGGAGAATGTAGGACAAATTCAAGTACTCCCTTTTGTTTACCCTTCGTGGCTACCATTTTGTACCGTGTCGAACTCATGATCACAAAGATATTCTATCCATGCATATATATATATATATATATATGTATATATATATATATATATATTGCTTTCTGTTATTATGAAAAAAGTGCAATGGAACTGATTACTATAGAAGATGCATATAGAATGTATCCCCAATTAGATCTAGCTCATCTATTATTATCTTAGATTCATTCCCGTTATCTTGATTCTTTGGTGTTACATGATTAGTCTTTTTGGAGAAAAAAGCAAGAACAGTGTTGTAGATATGTAGCATTTGTGATGACAGATGGCAAGGAAGAGCATGCATGAAAGCTGTAGGGCAGAAGTGTTTATATATCTTCCTTCACGTTCATCTTTATTTTGTTGATTCCCATCAAGCCTCTTTCAAGTCGGGAAGCACAGTAGAACACTTGTTAAACACTAATTCTTGTTCCCAAATTCAACGTGTATGCATGCATGTCAAAAATTTACTTTATTTAGGCTTTAGGTTACTCACGTTCTACAAGAGTAAAATCAATAAATCTTGGCAAAAAATAGTAACTGTACTTTGTTTATTTTATAACTTTTAACTGAGGACCATCAATTCATTGATCCTATTTATATATATTAAAACAAACAGCTTAATTTGAATACTGTCTCATAAAAGTAATATATCAAGTGGAGATCGATATACATATAATAACGAAGCTGATCGATGGACTTATATATGCTATTCGGGTTCTTGACGTTAATAGCTTGTCTTATACACGTATGATGACTTCGTATGAGAGGTTGGCATATAATTTATATATATATATATTGTTTTATATGATTCTATCTTAAAGAAGTTATTTCTCTTTTATTGACTAGAAAAATATATCCAGTTACTTCACCAAACACAAGAAAAAATAAAAAGTACATTATCATATATTGATGCACCACTAAAACGCAGAGTTCGCCAGCATAGTTGTTCAATGAGTGACATATTCAGCTTTTGAAATATCCTAATACATATGAATGTTGCTCATATACGGATAATATATATTTTGCATTTCAATCGATCTCAATAGAGAAATAGTGATCCACTGAGTTCTGTAATGAACCCCGTTGGCAGCAAAGTGATATTGATAATATACTACAAGTTGTGTACTCCAGCATTTACAAATGTCAGGCAAAAGAAGCCGTATATAGTAACCTTATAAATTGATAATGATATCTGTTAATTAAAATACAGATAATTTGGTAGTGATGAAGTGCCTATAGATCACTTTCATACAGTTACTGAACTGATAAGAACAGATACTATACTTTTATATTATAACCTTTGGAAAATATATTCTATGCATGGTTGATGTGGACCGAGATGCTTATGGAAGCGTTGGAAAATCATTACTCGTACTGTCTTTTTTTCCCTTTTCTTTTTATATGGGATGCAAAGGCAAGACTTTACTAAAGGTGATTTTGACCATACAAGAGCATTGTTAACAAATAAATAACGTTTCCTTTTTTCAAAAAATTAAAGAATTTCCCAGATTTAGTACTAGCAAATTTTTGTAAAATTCTCTATACTCCAAAGGGGAGGTAGGGGAATTAAAAGCAAAAGTGCTTAAGAACAAAATATGTATTTTTTAAAATATGCTCGTAATATGGGTCCACTTTAACTTTTAATATATGGGGTGGTGAGTGGGAGTATAAAGTCGTGCTGTGTGTTATATATTGGTTGGAATCATGTGAGATGAAGAAGACACAGGGCTTCTAAGAGAGTATTGCCCCCACCTTTTTTCCCCCTAACCCTTTCCCCCTTTTGTCTCTTTTTCTAGATTCCCAATAAACACTAAGCATAAGAATATAGTGGGTAATTCATTGAATAATGTTACTCACTCATCAGTTAATATATAGAAACCAGGTTTAGGCAATAAAGCCAATACAATTATACACTAGTTAAACGTAAATAATAAACATTCTAAAGGAATTGTATACCGCATTCTAAAAGTTTAGTGTAAACTTTATAGGAATCATTAGTTGAAAATGATCAAAACCCAGCTCAACTCAAGTTGATCTATCCATCCATCACAATATATATTATCAAGTACGTCGTTGTATTCAATCAAATCATGTGTTGCTGTTTATTGCACTCCCTCACCCGCTGGATCTTGAATAGACGGTGATTGAGAATGCATTAAGTTGATGAAACGGACATATCTCTGTTCATATATAATCATATTATATAATATGAATAATAAATGTTCCTAGTGGAGTACATGTTATAATGTCTTTTTCATGGTGGGAAGGAGGCACGGCTTACCCAAGTTCAACCCCAAATCCAATCCTGGATCAGGAGAAAATGGTCAAATTGAAAAGACCAAAACGCCATTCTACGCTGGCCCCCACCACCACTAGTGGGACATGGGACTTATACTCCATTCCCATCACAGATCAATCAGTAACTGTGATCAAATTCAACCTTTTAAATTGGACCCACCAAACACCCCAACTTACTTTAATCGATCATGCTTCTGCTTGATGCAGGCGCACCACAAACTATCTGTACGGAACCTCAAAAAGGTGAACTCCCTCAAACAAAAAGTTGAAAGCATTTTTTGATCTTTCACTATATATACTATATAGTTTACAGTTACACCACTTCAAACCGCTTGCCACGGATCCCAATAACGCTTCTCATCTGTACGGCCACCAAATGTAGGTACTTCAAGTCAAACCTTCTGCACTTTCGGATGCAATTTTTACAACACCATAATATATATACATATATAAAAGGCCCAGGAACTAGCTCACAATCACTACTATAGATATATATAGTTCCACTTTTAACCATGTAGTTAAATTATATTTTGTAATTATGGCATGGGTTTACACTAAATCCATATTTAAATACAATTGAATTACCACTTACTTAAACATATAATAAATGCTTCATTTTTATTTTTTTTTTGTTTTAGGATACCCAATTCGATTAAGGCAAGATAAAAACTTTTTTGTACCTTTCCCTTAATTCAGTTAGTTCAGTTCCGAGATACAATGTGAAATGTGAAATATGAGCTGTGAGTAAGTGCGTTTAATCTCTCACTTCTTTCCCATTTACTTAGTCTCCCTCCTCCTTTTAACAATATGAGTCTCGGCTGATTGACTCAAGTGGGTTTATTTTTTAAAAAAATTACCAGTATGGGTCTGCTTTGAAAAATATTACTCTGTTTTGAGTGGTTGACTAGGTCAAACCGCAACTCTGAATTGCGGTTTCGTTGTCACGTCAGCAAAGTGATTACGTGGAAGCCAGCGTGGAAAAACAACTACGAAACCGCAAGTGGGAATTGCGGTTTGACTGGTCTTTGACCAGCACCGCCTTGTTGTCCAATGGGTAAAAAAACACAGAAAACGATGCCTGTAAAAGCGCAAGTCAGAGTTGCGGTTTTACTGGGCTTTAACCGACCCCCCTTTTACCTGACGGTTGCAAAAAAAATACAAATTTCTATTCACATAAAACCGCAAGTCGCATCTGCGGTTTGAATTAAATATTATTTTTATCATAAACCGCAAGTGCGAACTGCGGTTTATGTTAAATATAATATTTAAATATCATCAAAGTGGCTGTGGTTTAATGGTGAGAATTTGATGTTGTAGTTGTGGAGACCCGGGCTCGAATCCTAGTAGCCACACATAAAATCGCAAGTTGTATCTGCGGTTTGAATTAAATATTATTTTTATCATAAACCGCAAGTGCGAACTGCGGTTTATGTTAAATATAATATTTAAATATCATCAAAGTGGCTATAGTTTAATGGTGAGAATTTCATGTTGTAGTTGTGGAGACCTTTTTTCACTTTTATAGGATAAAAAAGTAAGTCGTGTGGCTACTGGGATCCGAGCCCAGGTCTCTACGACCAAGCGTGAAATTCACTTTCATGATATTTAAATATTATATTTAACATAAACCGCAGTAAACTACAGTCACTTTCATGATATTTAAATATTATATTTAACATAAACCGCAGTTCGCACTTGCGGTTTATGATAAAAATAATATTTAATTCAAACCGCAGATGCAGAGTGCAATTTTATGTGTGGCTACTAGGATTCGAGTCCGGGTCTCCACAACTACAACATCAAATTCTCACCATTAAACCACAGCCACTTTGATGATATTTAAATATTATATTTAACATAAACCGCAGTTCGCACTTGCGGTTTATGATAAAAATAATATTTAATTCAAACCGCAGATGCGACTTGTGGTTTTATGTGAGTAGAAATTTGTATTTTTTTTGCAACCGTCGGGTAAAAGGGGGGTCGGTTAAAGCCCAGTAAAACCGCAATTTTGACTTGCGGTTTTACATGCATCGTTTTCTGTGTTTTTTTACCCATTGGACAACAAGGCGGTGCTGGTCAAAGACCAGTCAAACCGCAATTCTCACTTGCGATTTCGTAGTCGTTTTTCCACGCTGGCTTCCACGTAATCACTTTGCTGACGTGACAACGAAACCGCAATTCGGAGTTGCGGTTTGACCGAGTCAACCACCCAAAACAGACCCATGCTGGTAATATTTTTCAAAGCAGACCCATACTGGTAATTTTTTTAAAAAATAAACCCACTTGGATCAATCAGCTTATGAGTCTCTCCTGGATTAAAAAAAAACAACTGCATGCAAGGTTTGAAGAGCTACTTACAAAAAGACAGAGCAACTATCTAAGTATTTTTTCGGCCATATACTGAGGAATTGAAAAGGGAATTAACAGATTTTTTTCTTCCCTTTCATCAATTTGATAGATCAACTATTGTCACATGCTAGTTTTATTTGTCCATAAAAATTTACTACACATCAATCAAAAAGAACTGAACTGGCGAAAATTATTTTGAGTGCATTGATAGTGACAGCAACTTATCAGCCTAGCTTCAAATATATTTACTTTCAGATTTTTTGCTAATGATTATTATTAATAACAATGGGTGGCACAATATGCAATAACATATTTTACGCAAAAAGATGAAAGAAAATTCCATCACATCAGTATCTCATTTAACAAGCATTTCCCGAGTGCAACGGTAACACTGTAGGTCCACAACGTTAGCCAAGAAAGCAGGGATCCTATATGCTTTGCTCCATTAACAACATATTTAATTAATTTACAAAGAATACACTTAAGTATCCTGATACTGATGGATATAAGATGAAGATGTAATGTAACCCTAAAGATTAACTAAAGAAACACATTAATATTTTGGATATAATCTGTTAAAGAAAATATTATATATTGATTTTGATATAAAGTAAGCAACACGGAGTTATAAGGTTTGTGTGAGAGGAGAGGGACAAAAACTAATAAATTAAGAACTAATATGTGAGCTATAAAAAAAATATAGTAAGCAAAAGAGGTAACAGAAATGACAACCTGAAACATATAAAAAAGAAAAGAAAAGAAAAGAAAAAGGAATGGCATAATGTTTAAACATGACTGAGGTGCTAAAGGATCAGTTGGTTGTGCGTGAGTGAGTTGATGTAAAAAAAATAGTGGTTGGGAGAATGGTGGTCGGTAGTGAGTGGTCTAACGGGTTGCAGCCATGGCTACGGGGGGCGGAGAAACGGAGGCGGCGGCAATTACATCTTTGGGGGAGACGATTCCGGGGGGAAGGTGGGTTTTGTTTTCAGCGGGGCCGTAGAGGAAGTTGTGGAGAATGATCAAAGTGTTGGAGAGGACGTGGTCGTGCCAAGCGTGAGGTGAGCCGAGGAAAACCTCGGTGGCGTCGAGGCGGTGCATGTTGCGTTTCCAGAAGCTTTGCAAGCGGTGAATCTTCTGAATCTGGCGGTTGGCGAGCGTGCAGTTGTTGATTTTGATCCTGGCAATGGCAGTCTGGAGGAGGGTCTTTTTGGTGTTGTCGTCTTCGGTTCCAGAAGCTTCGGCGCGTAGAAAATCATGGAATTCAGGCACCCCAATGGCCCGTCGAATCCCTTTGGTGTAGTCAGCGTTAGGGTGGAAGAAGTTTCTAACCTCTTTGACTTGACCGGCGTCGATCATGCGGTCTACCCGGGCATTGAGGGATGAATGGAGCACAGGGATAGAGACGTCCACCCAGAGGAAACAGCACTGGTACCTTAACCTAAACTCTGGGTAATGGTTCACCAACGCGTCTAAGTATGAATTAGACCCTCCTGCTATTATGGGTAAGCCGTCCCTTTCCACAATTGAGTCTATTGCCATCGTGGCGTGGCGACAGAAGTCGTTGGCACTGAAATTTATATTTGGGTCAACAGTCCCTAGCAGGTGATGTGGGACCCCTTCTCTCTCTTCTTCGCTCACCTTATTCGTCGTTATGTCCAGACCCTTGTACACTTGCATTTTGTCTGAGTTCACTATCTCCGCTGGCCGGAAGTGTTTGGCCACGTCTATGGCCAACTTCGTCTTCCCCGTTCCCGTCGCTCCTATTATCACTACCACCTTATCCTTACTCCTATGCTGAAACATCGTTAGTCCCTTCTGCAGGTTTACTAGCGACACCTCTTGCTTGCACGCTGAGACTGAGCCCGAGGTTGATATTGAGATGTTCATTTTTTAAACTTTACCTGCAAACATTCATCTTTTTTAATTTACTTTCCACCTCATACTACCATTAATTTATTCATAAACAATTCGTTTTGTATATTACAATTTTAATCCATCGCCAAATGGATAAGTATTGTGGTGACGGTGACAAGGGAAATTTTGTTTTGTATTTTATAATTTCCTTAATTAACAGGGGTGGGGGAGAGGAAGGACCAAAAATACCGGTCTAAAAGGAATGAAAGATGTTTAATTTGGTTAAGAAACAGAGGTTAAAGCAGGGGATAAGCAAATAAGAAATTACAGTACCCCACATGTAATTTAAATGGAGCACCGTAAAGAGTACGTACCGTGAGTGTGAGAGACGCGGCAAGCAGTAGAAAAAAAATGATTACAAAGTAGCACAGGTTGGTGGTGCAGGAGGAAGAGGAGGAATTGATGATTTGTGTGAATTGGCGTTGCAGGGATGAATGTACTGGTCAGCGAATGTGGAAATGGTAAGGATGTATTAGTGATTGAGTGATAGCTGATCCAATCCGCGTGGATTTTCTGGCGTAACAAATGAAGCCCACACTCCTATTTATAGAGTTGAAAAATGTTTTTCCGTTTTTGACCTCTGCAATTCAATAAATTAAATTAAAGTTGGAATGAAACGAGATAATGAGTTAGTAACAGCACACGTAAAGAAACACCATTAGCGGCTCGATTCCCAAGTGCTCCGCAAACGCTATGTCAAGATTATTATAGTAAATATTATTATACTAATTTAATTTCATCATTGATTCTATAACAAATAATCCAAACATATGCACGTAATATTAACTTAACATTAGTTGTTCTAACCAAACATTAAATAATACTAAAAGTAAGTCAACATTATAAAGATAAACATACCCATTCTTAAATGTTCTAATTGCTTAGTAATATATAAATTTAAGTGACTAACTCACATAATTAAAATTAAATGATATAAAAGATAGAAACTTAAATAATATAATATATTAATTTATATATAATATGTGTGGGATGAAATTAGTCCTATAGTACACTTCTGCCTCCTCCCATACATGAGTTCAAGTAATTATTCATTCATGTATGTATTTTGGTGAGTATTCATGATATTTGAGTATACTTTGTCATCCATAGGACAAACCTTAGATGTGTTCACATGTATAAATAAGTCATCTTATTCAAACACTATGAGTTGGATTCTAAGAGCAATTAATTGATATAACCCAACTTAACCCAATCATGACTCATTCAATCAAGATCCATGGTGATCCAACCAAACCCAAACTTATAATACTAATAAAAATAATATATTAACAAATAAATAAAAATTTATAAAATATTCTTTTATATACCATGCTTGAGAGACTGTCTAATAATACAATTAAAGCTTTCTCACATTAAACTAATAGTTTTATTTTTGTATAAGTGATTTAATGCTTATCTTAAGTTGATGTCGAATTGTTTAATAAAAGTATTTAAGTTATTCTATTAGGTTTATTTTGTATTATAGTTGGAGTATGAGTTGAATGTTGCTAACATTATATCCAGTTTAAAATTATATATTAGTGTTTGATTATTTTATGACTTTAAAAAGTTATTCTATTTTTTATATAAAAGAAATTAATATTTTGATCCGATAACCAAAATACAATCTGTTGATGATTGGGTTTGGCCAAGAAAAAAATAATCTCTCAACTTGAACTCATTCAATATGATAATTTTTATTTGGATTGGGTGAGAGAAGTTTGGTACCAACCCTCTCTAAACATGTCTAATAGACCCGACCAAAAGAAAAAAAAGTGGCTTCACTGATCCCATATCCATTTTAAAAAAAAAGTATACGTTTTTTCTCCTAACTAATATATATATATATATATTCTAAATCTGCTCTTTTCTTAATTTCTTGGAATGTTTTTTATTATACTTTTCGAAATCTTAAGTTTTTAGCCCATTGGGTGCAATTAATTATGAAGGGAGAAGATGTTTTTATTTTAATAAATATAGAATTTTTATAATAAATATAATTTTTTTAAAATATATCGATTTTTTTTCTTAATTTTTTTACCAAAACCCGTCATTGTAAAAGACCAATTATAATAGACTTAATATTAATATTAACTCTACAATTGATATAAGTATGAATAAAGATATTTTAAAATTTCATAATTATAATTATAATGTCTTAAATTAAAAATTTGAGAGTTAAAATTTTTTAAATGATATAAGTTAGGCTGAATTTTTTAACTTTTTTGGCATCTACCGTAAATTTTTTTCGCTTCCACGTTTTGTTTACAAGAATTCTTAAGTGTGATACTATATGGATATTGAATCTACAAAGGATTCAGTTGTATGAGAAAAATATTGAATGGATTTTATTCACATGATACTACTAAAATGTATTTCACCGTAACAAAAAAATATTTTTATCTATAAATATTAATCATTAAATTAACCCGCCACCTATCCTTCCCCCACGCCATCTAATTAATCTCCCATATATTTCTTAAACACGACAGACATTTCAAGCAGTTAATTGAATGGATTCCTCTTAATTAACTGGATCCCACAATCAAGATAATATTCTCACACATTTTCGATTTTTGTTAAGAGATTTTTTTTTGGTGAATATTTTTTTTGTTAAGAAATGAATTTACTTGAATTGTGACTTATATCATGTGTGTACAAAAAATATTTTCCCTCAATATTAGCTGGTATTTAAACAATACTGTTTGGGTTATGTGTTTTATTAAGTTGATTTTTGGTATGACAGTATATTCTCACTGACTATTTGATGAAAAATTTTCATAATTTTTTATAGGATTAATTAATCTTCAATATATATATCGCTCAAGCCATTAAATTTATAACTATGACGTTTATTTAAACTCTTGCAAATAAAAATTGAATTTTTTATTATATATACTAATTTTATTCGACTAAATTGACATTAGTCAAGTGTCTAACATATTGATGGAATACTGGTATTTTAATATAAAAAAATAAAATTCTTGCCATTTCGGCCTTTTAAGTTATACTTGAAAATTTAGCTAGATTTGAAATGCAGGATCTAAAGACATATCTTTCCGTCACACAAGTAGTAAAAGGTCTTCATAGTGCGCGGCTTTGTCAGGTCCCCTAGTAAGCATCAATATTGTTTTTTTCATATGCACTGATATTTCTTTCTTTTTTCAAAAGTTAAAATTTTAATTGGTAAGTGACAACCAAAAATTATTAAACTAATCTATGTGTAAGTATTTCATAAAATTATCTAATAAAATAGCTAATAAATATAAAATAATATAAATAGAGATAATTATATGACATTTTATATAAATTTGTATTTATTTATTGAAATATACATTTTAAGATATTCATAATTTTAGTATTTAATTAATTTTGAATTATTATAATTTTTATTTATAGCTTAAAATATTATAAACTTTCATGTTGTGAAATTGAATAGTTCATATTACACTATATGAGTATACCATAAAATAATTTTAATCAAATTTTAGAAAAAATACAAATAACACCCCTTTAAGAATAGACATTATAAATTATCATGTTAGTTAGTGTGATGGTTAAATTCGATGTAGAGCAGCAAAAGTCGGTTATCAAGATTTATTGACAAAAATTAGTTCTCAACAATGCATATGAATATTTTACACCAATATCATGGGTATAAAAAAAAATTGATGTAGAAAGTTAGGTTTCACATTTATAAAGTTTGGAAAGATATCTACTCATTAAATTATTTGTTAATAAGCTGATGTAAAAAGGTTAAGCATACACCCTTGGAGGAAGCAAATGGATGTGACTCCTTAGAACTCACCAAAAGAAAGAGGTCATAAATGAGTCAACAATGCAGGTGTATATCCTACAACAATATCATGGTTATAAAAAATAAATTCAATGTAAAAAAATGAAGTGTACACACCTTGGAAGAAGCAAATGGATGTGAGTTCTTAGGACCAAAAAAAAAAGAGGCCAAAAATTAGTCCTTTGCAATGTAGGTTAATATCCTACATCAATATCATGATTTCAAAAATAAATTCAATATAGAATGTTAGGTTTCATACCTACAAAGTTTTAAAAGATGTCTACTCATTAAATTATTTGTTAACAAGCATATGTAAAAAAAAATTAAGCATGAATGCCTTGGAAGAAGCAAATGGATGTGACTCTTTAGGACTCACGAAAAGAAAGAGGTCAAAATATATATATATATATATATATATATATATATATATATATATATATATATATATATATATATATATATATAGTTAGTTAGTTAGTTGTATTTCTTTTTTATAAATCAAATGTTAGTGTTATTAATAATGTTAGTTTTTGTTAATGGTAAAGATAAAATTTGTGACCTTTTCTCACATCTCTTATTTTTTAAACAATTGAATTACCTTATATCTCCATGTATAGTTGTATGATAAAGCTCATAATTAACATAGTCGAAGCATTGGTCAGTCTAGACTCTAGTACATTTACTCTAATGATTTGACTCTTACTAAAATTAACCTTTGAGCCTCGGGGTTAACCCAATGTTAAACAATACTATTTTCATCGTTGCAATTGATTTCTCATTCGACTTGGCTAACAAGAGAGTGTTGTCTACAAATTGCAAATGTGAAACACAAACACCTCTCCTTCCAACATTTTAACTGTTCCACAAGCCTTACTCCACTGCTAACTGCACTGATTGAAATAATCCCTCATCCGCAATAAGAAATAGAAAAAGGGAATAAAGGATCACCTCGTGTAAGTCCCTTATCAAACACAAAATCTTCAGTTGGACTATCATTCAGCAAGACAAAGATGGTTGCCGATCTTACACATTCTTGAATCCACTGAATCCATTTACCCCAAACCACATATTTGCCATCATCTGCCATAAATAATTCTAACTAATAGAGTCATAAGCATTTTCAAAATTAGCTTTTAAACAAATAAACTCCTAGGTTTTTTTTCTCGCGTAATCCACCACCTCATTCACTATTAGGATTTCATCTAGAATCAACCTTCCCTAGACAAAAGCTATCTGGTTCTCCGAAATGACCATCTGGATTATCTCCCGAAGCCTTCTTGCTAAAAATTTTACTAAGACCTTATAGATGCAACCAATAAGAGAATTATGACGGTAATCATTATTCATCGCCCATAGACAAATGGATTTAGGAATGAGTGTAATAAACAAGAAATTTGACCCCTTTACAATCCCTCTATTTACATGAAATTCATTGAAGAAACTCATGAAATTATCCTTTAATGGCCCATAAAACTCTTTTAAGAATCGAAAATTGAAACCATCAGGACCAGGACTCTTCTTACTATCACACTTCTAAACTGCATTTTGGACTTTAATATCTGAAAATGGTTTTTTTAACTCTATTTGAGCTTCTACTGTAATCCTCCAGAAAGCTAAACTACCCATCCTCGGCCGTTCCCACTCATGGTTCCATAAATTTTGTTGGAAATGCTCCTTAACCTTCTTTTTCAGCCTATCAACCTCCTTCACCTCCTCACCAATGAAATTAATACTTAGGACTTCATTAGCTTTTCTCTTCATTACTAAACTCTTGACTTCTGCCTGACTAGAGAACCCTTCTGTCCTAACCACATACGTAAGTTTGTCATGCATTAAGCATGATCCTGAAGTTTGACCTCCCCCATCTTCTTCTCCTTTTAAGTGTAACTCACCTAACCTTTTTTTTACCTTACGACGTTTCTATATTAATATTCCCAAATATTTTCTTATTTCACTCCTTCAATCTCCTTTAAACAATTTAAACTTCTCTTTTAACACTACACTTTGATTATCATAAGTTGTCTGTACAAGTTGATTAATAATAGATCATATTAAAAAATGGTTTTATTTGTAAATGATTACCAAATGTATTAGTATACGTACGTAATATAAATCGTTGAAAATTTTGAATAGTAATAAAAAAAATTATTTAACACTGAATTAATTCACGCATGCACAATTTGGTTGCACAGAAACCGTGCCGAAAGAGACTAGCAGAAGAAAGGAAGATAAACTTTTAGCTTGTTTAAATTTAGTTACAATAAAATTTAAAAAAAACACATGACTATTATTTCTTGTTCAACAAATTAATGGTTAAAAAATGACACTCCTTTT
Organism: Psophocarpus tetragonolobus; assembly: GCA_037954015.1. NCBI lineage: Eukaryota > Viridiplantae > Streptophyta > Magnoliopsida > Fabales > Fabaceae > Psophocarpus > Psophocarpus tetragonolobus. The sequence continues at coordinate 99,395,434 of CM075688.1, forward strand.
GAAAAAAGAGACTATTCAATTAATGATATTAATAACAAAAATAAATAATATATACTTTGGAATAAAATAATATTTCTATTTATCTACCAATTTATTTTCTCTTTTATCTAGCAAAAATTTTAATTTAAAATAAACGTTTACTATAGTGTTCTTAAAACATTGGTTTAATAATTAAGAGAATAATTTTTTAAGAGCAAATGACACTCATCGCATCTCTTGGTTTAGATTTATTACACTCAGACAAATTTTCTATTTTTGTATTACTTTTTCACCCCTACCCATAATATGTTAAATGGTGATGTTAAACTTTTGAAAAAGACAAAAATACCCAACACTTAATCCCATGTCCCTACTCATTAAAAAAAATTCAAGTTAGAGAAACATATTGGACTTGAGTCTATTAGGGTTTGCCATTTGATAGGGTGAAGAGCGAAGATACTAAATCCTGAAAGCCTCTAAGAAACTCTTAATCCATATCTCTCTTTTCAGCCTCACACATTTTTCCACCTCATAACTGAAGCTACCATTGCTCACTGGCGCCACCCTCACCTCTTCTCCATCCACCACTGCTACATCTTGCGGTCCCTCACCCCACCCACCAAAATTCCCACGCCAAGGAGACCACCACAATGAGATCCTTCTCCACTAAACGACACTATTTAACACCTGCAGCTCCGATAAAATAGCTAGAATAAAAAACCTTTCCTTCCGGTGCAAGTTCAAAACCTTGGGTCCCAACTGTTTTAAATCACAAAATGTCAATACTCCTCATGTTCAAACTTTTCATTGCTTTCTCTATTTGTACATTCTTGTCCTCATCATTGTAGTAATAAAAATAGAAATTTATGATGAATTATAATTTTGGTTTTAATTTTTTTTTCCCTAGTTTTAATGCCTTTCCTTCTTCTCTCTGCACTTTTTTTTTTCTTAAGATGATAAAGGTTGAAGATAAGGACATTTTTGTCCTAAATTTTCAATAAATAACTGTCTGCCTAACACATGATCAATGTTAACCATAGAAATAAATTTATTAGGGAGATAGTTTGGTTAGTTTTAGAGAGGTGAAGAAATTCCATGGATCGAATCCTCATCATTGCTAATAAAAATTAATATTAATTAATATTAGTAAGAATTTTAATATTTGATTTATATATAAAAAAATAAATTTATTATAATGTAGCGGTGCTATGTAACTTTCTTACTACTTTATGGGACAATTTTTTAGGGATCCAACAAGGGTGAGTGTAAAATGCTTAATTGAGGGATGCAAATGAAATTTGTTATGATTTTGAATTGTAGTCGCATACATAATTCTCAAAAAAATCATTATACTTCTTCTTCTATCTCTATTTAGAAAACATTGTTGATTAAATTATGTAAGAGAGTTTACTTATTTAAATATGTAATTGTATTTTTTTTATATCAACCCTTAAAATAAATGAGAGCTTATTCATCTTTGTCAAACTCATAAGAGATCGAGAAAAAGAGATAATTCAAGGTATTTTAGTAAAAAAATACGTAATGCAAGATAGACTTAAAAAAAGTCTTATAAAAATAGATAGTTTTTTTCAAAAAACATCCTATAAAAAAGGACAGATGAAGTAATTGTTTAACTAATGCTTGAAAACACGGATGAACAAAAAAATGTTTCTTTTATATTTTGTTCCTGAATTTCTCTCCTCTACTTCAGTTCTTTCATTTCTTTTACTTCTCATACATTCATTGTTTAATTTATTTTTTTTCATCGAAAAAATGTTACAAATTGGTGAATGTTTATGTGTGTGAGAAAGTAGTCGACATCAACACTTTTAATTTTTTTTTATGAGAAAACATCAACACTTGAAATAAATGCCAATGATGAACGATAATAATTAGTTCAATGGATGATTGTAAGAAGTAAGAAAAAGTAAAAAAGGCACGTGTTGCAAGTTGTAACCTCGTACTGTCGTACAAATATAGAATGCTTTGCTAGAATGGTCATTAATTGCTTTGATAAACAGTAATTGAGCAATAAGGGATGTAACATGCCTTACTTTCGTATAGTTATTTCATCCTTTTGTAAGCTATGCTTTTGACGGCGGCAGTTTATCTTTATCCCACATTTGCTCTTTAGACTTTAGAAGTGACATATACTCGTCACGATTGAATTCTATTTCTTGGATCCACTCATGTTCATTAGCTGGCTGGATTAGAGAGTCACACTCTTCATGCTAATAGTTGTAGTTCAATAGTAGTAAGCATGAACCTCCGCAAAAAAAGGTAGGTTCAACTTTTTCGGTCCAAGATGAAAACAAGTTATGTCATTAAAAGGGCAATTATGAGCATGCAGGGATAATGGAGTCCTGATGAAATTCGATTACTTATCTTTATACTTTTTCTCTTGATGGACACATATTCACACTTATCCCCAAAATTTAATACCTCCAGCTGCAATATTCTTTTTAACATTCCTGTCAAAATAAATATTGTTTTGACAAATTTATACGTCGTTAACTTGTGTGTGCTTAGGGTTTAAGACAAATCAAAAAGGGAAATTCTATGCACACATTTTGTTGTTAAATTACCTATATTTCTTTAACAACAAAACTATGAAAGCCGTTCTAATAAGTGATTGACAAAAAAGTGCATACAGTGTGCGAAGGAATTTTATATTGATATTTAATTATAATTTTTATAACTTTTATCGTATTTATTAATAAATTTATTCATATAAAAATTATAATTAAATACTAATATAAATTGTTTTTAAACCAAACTGTAAGTAATAAACATTCATTGACTTGATGTGGTAGGAATTTCGTCACGCACACGAAGCTAGTGGTGAAAGATTGTATTAATCAATTGCATTCGATGGGACGGGTAATTGGTTTTAGCTAGCTTTCACACATGTGAGAAGGTTAAAAACGTTTTAATATTTTTTAATGGAGTATTTTTTACATTTAGAATTTTTTAACGGAGTTCGAGAAATATATTCGACGCAACTAAGATTTTAAAGTTTACTTGTTCAACCAAATTTTAATCAGACTAATAAAATAATAATAATAATAGTAAATAATAATAATAAGTAAATATCATATTATAATTTTATAATACTTAAAATTAAAATAGATTATTTTTATAATTAAAGTACAAATAAAAATTTAAATAAAATATATCATAATAATTAAATTTAAATCGTAATAATAAAAAATATAAAAATATTCACCGGAAATAAATTAATAAGAATTTAAAATATAAATATTGAAAATTGGTATACATAATTAAATTATATATTTTATAAAATAATTAATAAAATAATATTGCCTATTTATAATTTTTATAACATATATGCTAATGTGTCCTTTTATGATATTTAATGAATGAATTGTTTATATTTTAATTTTCATGATAACTGCTTTTATATAATTTTGCAGAAAGTTATTAAATTTTTATATAATTTTGAAAATAAAATTTTTAATGTATTTTTTAATACTTAATAATATAAATTTTAAACCACAAAATCAAATTAAAGATTGATTTAACTTGAATGTTATAATTAATTTAAATAGAACTAAATTACATGATACTTACTTCCTTTTTAGTTTTGCCCAAAGTAGCTTTGCTCAAAGTAGCTTTAGACTTAAAAACGTACTCACAAACACCTTTATCAATGTTGATTAATTGGTTAATTAAGGCAAATGACAGTAAGTTTGTATCCTTTAACTAAGTAATTTAGAATTTAATTTTTGATAATATTATTGTTAATAATAAATAAATTATATTGGGAGAGAAATAGATATCTTGTGAACATTCAAGATCTTAGCGGAATTAATCATTACTTTTAACCATAACTAATTCGTATAAATATAATTAAAAAATGTTTAGTTGATATATTAAAAAAGGAAATTTGATTATCTTGTTAATACCAAAGAAATCAAGATTTTGTTACGTACAAGTTTAGATATTAGTTGTTTATATAATTTAAGTTGTTTTTTTTTTGTTTAAAAAAGGAACAATTTTTATGAATTGTTTATTCATTAAAAAAAATGTTTGGTAGTCTCTACAGGGTCACGTAATTGCTAAATAATTCATACTCAATTTTAGTTAAATGAAAGAAATTATAACCAACTCCAAGAAAATCACAATTTTATAGTTTTTTTAATTGTATATTGTTATTAATTTGTAAGGATTTTGTGAAAACTTATCTTTCTTTTAATTATAGGCAATAACTGCTTGGTGAAATAATTTATCTACTTTTTAAATAACTTGAATTGTTATGTAGGATTGTTCCAACGGAAGAGTTGCTTTAAGCAACTCATTAATTTTTAAGCAACTTTTACAGCATCTCTTATTGGAGATGCTGTAATAATAGCTCCACCAATATATATTTTTATAATATAAAGATTTTTGTATTTCCTAAATTATTCTTTTTATTAGGGAAGTTTATGGTTCAAATTGGATTAAATTTGAGATAAAAGGAAATTTGATCTTATCAAATTTAATAGGATCACATTTGAAAAAAAATTAGCGATCCAATCCAATCTAATCCGATATATTTTAGATTGGATCCACGAATTGCAAAGAAATTTTTTAGATATATTTTAAGAAACATAAAAAAATTGTAAACAAAATATTAAGATATATTTTTTCTTCAAAATAACATGTTAGTAAAATTATATATAAAAATAGTTTATAAATGATAAAATATAAATCCTAAAAAAATAATATGATTTAATAAGAGTTGCTCAGTAGGAGTTGAAAATCGTGTCAGAGGGTGAGTTTATGATAACTTGCACACTCTGGTCAACCAACTCAAGGAGACTCCCCCCCTTGACCATTATTGCACTACTTAATGCATTCATTTCTCCACTTTAAATCTTCTTTAATGTGTAAATAATATTTAAACGTTAGATTGTATTATAAATTTCTATTTATACCCTATTAAATATATATATATATATATATATATATATATATATATATATATAATAAAAATATTAAATTTTAAATTCAACAAATCACTCCATGCATCTACTAATTTTTAAAGTGCAAATTCATCATCTAATCCGTCTATAGTCAAATTTAATCATATTAGACCAAATTTGGTCTGATTATATCTAAATTTGTTTACGAATCTAATTGAATCGATTTATATTAATAAATTTATGGATCAATCTGAATTCATGAATGTCTCTACTTTTGATTAGTTTCTCACCCATTTATATAAATAACTCTACATCTTTTTTTCGCAATTTATCATATAAACACAGACGTATTTTTTTTATATCCCAACGAAATTATTTTATCTTAATATCATTTTTTAGATGATATATTAAAATAATTGATTCTGATTATGATAGATTATAACATAATCCAATGAATATATATATATATATATATATATATATATATATATATAAGTTAATTATTAAAATAATTTAATTTTTCAACTTTTCAAGAAAATCGTGTAGGTTTGTGAATTATAAATGGTAACAAAAACTATTTTTTAAAATAATCTACATGTTTTTGACCATACAACTGAAATTTGTTAATCTAAAATATAGTGTTTTTGGGATAGCCAAAAAATGGGATATTTTAATAATCGATTATATATAAAATTGTTTATTATTATTTTTAGATAAACTTGCAGAAAAATTATGTTAAAATACTTAATCTTATTTAGATGTAATAAAAATAATTTTTACATGATAAAATAGTAAAATAAATTATTGAGACATAATTTTAAGTTACAAATTTTTAAATTGTAAAAAAGAGAGCTTATTTTCAGAAGAAAAAGCTTTTATCAAATTCAGCTATTTTGTCAAATATATTAATTATTTTACAAAGCAGTTTTCTTAACCAATATAATTTATAATCTAAAACTCTAATCTATCTCAAATTCGTAGATGAGTTATTTTTATACTATTTAAGACTTGGTAACTTATGATTATTGTTTAATTTTTTTTTCGTTTCAGTTATTTAATACTTCTTTATTATGTGAAATTAGTTTTGTAATGGATATTAAAATTAATTATTTTTAAAAAAATGAATACAATGACTCAAATAAAAAATTATAATTATAATTGAGTACAACAACAATAAATTATATACTTATTAATTATTAAAATAATATAATATCTTCGTCCCATTATGGTAGAAGGCCTGAAAATTGTGATTTAGACTAGAAGTTGTGTTCTGGGAATATAAAAAAACTGTAGTGTGTGTCTGTCTATATATATATAGTTTTGGACAAAGATTTCTTTTATATAATATTTTAGACAGAGATATTCCCCTAGGAAGAGAGTACATAAAATCACGTGAGGTTGAATAGAATTGCCGACATGCGTCACGTGCTTATTTAAGGAAAGAAAATGGATGATTACATGTCTCAATTAGTATATACAAAAAATGAATTATTTTTTAATTATTTTATGGATTATAATAACGAACGCCTTAGAGGCATTAAATAAGAATTAAATTTTATATGTAATTTTTATATTTTTATTATTTAATGTGTTTTTAAAAAAATATATATTTAATTTGTAAAGTTGAAAATTTAATTTTTTTCTTTTATAATAATTTATATTTCATGACTATTACCACTATCATCATTGTCACCATCATTATAATTACCATTATCGTCGTTGTTGTTATCACCATTACCAGTCAAATAATACAACTTAGAAGGGTCTTATAAAGATAAAAAAGTTGCAATCAAAATATATTTTACATGTGATTGAGATACAGGATCTCAAGGTTTTCCTCTTCATCACTTTAGAAGACTAATCCTTATTCTTTTTAGAAGTTTAAGAAGGAATACAATGGTAAGATAAAAAAGAAATATCAAGATATTCAAATTACAGTCAAAAGACTTTCCTTGGCCTGCCTCAAAGAAAGTTTACTAACACTTTCTTTGAGGTATTCTCAACCTCATCATCATTGTCCCAATTCTTAGTGGATTCAGGAACTTTTTCTGAAATAATTGTGTCATTAGAAGAATGAGTTAAGTATAAATTCCTAATGCAAGTATATAAAATGAAGTTTATTTGAGAAACTCACCCTAGAGTGTGTCTGTCAAAATCTCAATGTTATTTATATGAGTTATCCATATCGAAATCTCTCTCTTGGTCATACCAATAAGAGAATCATAAACAAATTTTGCCTAATTTTACCAAGGTTCTAACTATTGGTTAAGTAAATCATGGAGTGGTCTAATTTCAACCATCCATTTAAACCCTAAAAATTTTTTACACACCAAATCTAGCTGAGGGAAATGTAAGATAATTATTAATAACTTTGCAGATTAGTCTATTGTGTTTGACCTTCAAAATCATGACACAATGGGAGAATTTACCTTAGTTTTTGGGGATGTAACACACCTAGTAGAATTTCTTGAACTTCAAAGTCATGGCACAATGGGAGAATTTACCTTAATTTTGTCTTTCCTAATCTTACATGAAATATGGAATTGATGTAACATTTTTCAAGCAGGACTAGTTTGAAATCCAACTACTTGAGTAGAATCTCATTCACCTTTCCTCAAATGTTTCAGTCCTATAGAAGTAGTTTTGAAAAACAGAAGGTTCAATTTTCATTTTTCACTTGGATAGAAGTTTCTTAAACTCCTAAGCTAGAGATCCTTAAGTGATGGTCATTTTAGAATAGAGGGTTTACGCGGAAGCAAATATGTGATAACTGTCTAATTTATCTATTTGGTGTGATAACTGCCTAATTCACCAAGCGAGTAGAGTGAACATCTTAAGATTTGGGGACAATTCCTTTATTTGGACCTTTTGGTGGTTGGCCTTTTTGTTATGGATGTTTAGTTTTTTCTTACCAACCACAGCTATTCTCTAAAATATTTGGGCTCAGTCAATTGGTTGCATATTGATGAGTGCAAAGTTTTCTACACTATTATCTGCAAGTGCGCCAGTCTATGTAGTAACCGATAAATATTGGGTCGATCCTACAAGGGTTTGCTAATACTAAAAAAGTTCAATACTTTTTACTTGTACAAACGATAGATAGAAATAAACTAAAACTAACAAACATAAAGTAAATAAAGTAAAATAAATAAAAATGCAACAGTTACATGTATGCAATTCAATTATGTTTGACTCACTGAATCATCTCTAAAGTGTATAAATGGACTCAAATCCCCCATTCACTAACCACGTTTTCATCACCCATAAAAGTATCCTTAACCTCAATCCCTCGCAAGTAAGGAACTAAGCTATTTGGGCTTTAGACTATCGCTCTCGTGCATAATCTAAAGTCAAATAACTTGCATTAAGTAAAAGAGCTTAAGATGACCAATGAGTATTACTTTCTCTTAAGCAATAACACCCATCGAAAGCTTTTCTCGCTTTACAAGTTAAAATCCTCTCTTAAGCTCATTCAACAAGTAAAACCCACAAAATATTTTAAAATAAAGAGTAAGGTAAAGAAGAACACAACATTAGAAAGTAAACTTAGATTAAAAATACAAACATACACAAGAGTGAGCATCTTAAGATTTGGGGGAAAAGTTTTCTATACTACTAGGTCACGGATGAACTTTTCTAGGAAAATCTTAAAACAAGTATCAGAGGAAGCTTGAAATGTGATCAAATAGGAATTTTCTTAAAAAATTTAAAAAAGAGAAACACCTTTTTTTATTAAAAAATTGTCATTTTAAAGAAATGCATGTGTATTCAAGAAGGTGTCACAAAAAATATGGTGTAATTACCAATTACCCTTTAATAAAGCTAAAGCTTGGATATCATATCTCTTCTTAAGTGTTTGGATATCGAGATAAATTTGTATACCAAAGTATTCATGCTTTCATAACGAGACATGAACATTTTAGGGGAATCTGTTGGGGTCGAAAAAATAAAAAAGATTTTAATAAGAAAATTCTATTAAATATTATATGGATCGAGAATAGCAAAAGTAATTAAATTCAAGGCACAAAGTAGTGACAATAGTTCAAAAGTAGGGTATCTTATATTCAAAAAATGAAGGTCCCAATCAGTCACTACAAGAAAAAAGTCATTTATCTACAAACAAAATTTGTAAATAACACCTACAATAATAGATAATTTGATTTTATCGACAGAATATTTATGAAAAAAATTTGTAGGTAATAACCATGTTAGTAACCATTATCAACAAATTCGGAATGTCCATCGATAATTAATCTTTTGATATTTCCGTAAATAACTTGATCTAAAACCGAAAACTATTTCTAATTTTAGAAATTATCCAATCTTCAGGGTAGATTTCTTCGATAGTTTTTGTAGATAATTCTTTAGTATCACAGAGTACCTGCAACAAATATATAAATATTATGTTAATAATTATTTGTTAGACATATTAAAAAAAGATAAGCTAGCTAATTTATGTATGATTCAATCGTAAAAATCATTATATGAGAACTAAAATTGAATATCATGGAAACACACCACCAAAGTAGATGAATAAAAGATATTTAAAGCAATCATGCAAGAACGCGGTCAAAATTAAAAAGCAACAGGATTCTCCATGCATTTACCGATAAGAAGTAAAGGTTGTATGGAAATTATATGCAGCACCAAGCAGGTTTCCACTAGTGTGACTTTCCATCTTTCACTTCTTCTGACTTTGTTCACAGCACAACTAAAAAGAACAAAGTGATATCAAGAGAGATTAGTTTTGTTGAGGTATTAAGTCTCACAACCCTCAGCAATATGCAGCCAAATTAAATCTATAAACAAATAATGTACAGATAATTAGAGTGTTTTTACTATGATATTTTAATTACTTTTATCTAAAAGACTATGTTAAAATTATAAAGTGAGAGTTGGCTTCTAAATTTGGTTAATTTCAATCAACAGATAATTAATTTCTTTACAAAAATACATAGCATTTTATAGTTTAGTATTTTGGAAAGAAAACAAGCATGGAGTCTAATTAATGAGGCAAATTAGAAAGACTCCAAATCTAGCCAACCGAATCCAATCAGGGAATGGATGAATTGTCATATAATTCAAATTGCTACAACAGAGCAATCAGTTGACTCACTATTTATCATAAAAAATATGGAGCACAATTAAGAAGTACATTGACTGTTTTGTTCTTTATCTTTTGAACTAAAACTCCGATAATGAATTAACTTAGAGATGCCATAAACAACTCAATAAATATAATTCAATGATTATACTACAACTAGAACCGGAGCCGCTGAATTTATTAGCAAAGAAATGCCAGGGAGAAAAGGAATGAAAAATTTATTGGCAGACATACACCAGTCCTAGAAGCACTGAACCACTTAATTGGTAGAGAAAAATGAAAATTAACAGAATTACTTACCAACATATAAAGGATAGGAAACGTAGGTGATAAATCAAATTTTGATCCATATTTTTATCATATTTAATACTTGTTTCAAAGAAAAGAATTGTATATTTGTTGACAAAATTCATTCTTTAGTGTTTATTCTCATTTTAGACAGATACTTAAGAAATGAGAAGAAAAATGGGCAAAATCGAGTCTTTTTAGAGCAATTATTGAAGATTCAGATCAACACGACGGTGTTTCATTAAATATGGTTGTGCTAGGTTAACCAACCCAAAAAGTCAGTTAAAAGAAACATAATATGCTTAATTCAACACAGTCATGCTACAATCTCAAAGCCTCGAACATGATCATGCTTACAGGTAACACAACTATGTTGCGATCACAAAACCTCGAGCTTGATCATGTTTACCAGTAGCACCACTGTGTTATTTAGATTTCAAGAATGACGCTAAAACAAGTACAATTGTGCTTAATTCTGTCACACACGTGCTAAAAAGCTCAAACCCTTCCTATAAATATCAGAAGATGAGAACAAAAGGTGACCTGCTTTATCTCGAACGAGGAGTTAGATTTGTAACCTAGAGACGAGTAACAGGAAGGAAGTTTTGGATTGAGTTAATCTATAGTGTTTTATATAAGTAATTTTTTCTTTTATCATTGATACATTGTGTAATTCATGAGATGTAGACTTTTCATTACCCATGTTTGGGTAATTCTCCCTTTATGATTCCCTATTGTACTTTACATTATTATTTTATGGCATTTGGTGATTAAATGGTCTTACTATTTTATTTATTAATATCTTAATTGTTTGAATATTCATGACTATTGATGTTTGAATATATGATTAAATTGTGAGTCGATTAGGTTTGTTCCAATACAATTGACCAAATTTATTGGTAAACCTCCAATTGATCAATAAAGAAACTAATACTAATTTGGAGTCTTGCATGACCAAATTGGATAACAAGTTAGGGTTGTAGTGCAGTGTGAATGACCTAACACATCACAACAATTTTGGAAAAATATTGGTGATCAATTAATAACAAAGAATAAGATTACTTAGTAAATAAGAGGTAAAAACATTGTAGTAAAATCATAATCCTAGGTCTTATCCATTGAATTCCCAATATATTACTCTCTTCATGTTTTGTTATAGTTCTCAGTCTGATCTATTGAGCACATAAATATAACATCATTGTTTTCCTATATTATTGCCTTATTCTCATAATTGATTTATTTGAGAACTAGATATGATCTTTTGGGTATTATATTCAGACTTCAGTTCATTCTTACTTCTGTGTAAGGTACAGGTTTGTCTTTAAGCTGTCATACTTTATGCATAAAGTTTTTGGTGCCTTTGTTGACGACTAGATTATGTTTAGTTCTCAACTAAATTAAATAATTGAACACTATTTTTTTTCTTTTCCTTTTTTCTGTCTTCCTTTGTTAATATTTTATTTTTCTATATTTGCTTTTGTTTATTTTATTTTTATTATATTCAATTATATGCTCTTTTCTATTCAATATTTTTATTTTTATTTTTTATTTATTTTATTGAGTCGTGTCGGTTTAACCTTTTTCTTTTTATGAATAGCTTATGCACACTCAATTTCAAAGGTCCGTTGTAGAGTATAACCTTGAGATTGAAAGAACTACTCGCAATAATAGAGCTAGACAAATAAGAATGGCAAACATGTTGAGAAAGATCAAGAGGGAGAAGAAGATATTGTTTTCGAACAAACCTTACAAAATTTTTTCACCTCTATGGTGAGGATGGAGATAGCCAACATCCTATTGCCTGACTTCAAGCAAAACATGTTTGAACTTAAACTGGCACCACTGCAAATGATGAGAAAAATTAGTTAAGCGATTGGGCCATTAGAAGATTTAGTTGATCACTCAGAGTGCTTCGTAAGGATAACAGACATTATCCGCTACTCGAGGCTGACCCAAGACACAGTGAGAGTTGTGACTTTCTGATTCTCACTAAATGGGAGAGCTTTAGATTGGTTAGGGTCATTTTCGGAACACAACATCCACACTTGGGGGAAATGCTCTCACAAATTATTGAGGAAGTATTTCTTTCTCACCAAATATGATCAACTGCAGAGAGATATTGCAAATTTTGCTTAATATGAACAAGAATCTCTCATTGAATCCTATGATATATTTCAAGAGATGTTGAGCGGTTTCCATCACCATAGGTTGCCATTGGGAAGAATAATCCAGATCTTCTATAGTGGATTGTCATATTCAAACAAAACATGTGTTGATGCTGCCAGTGAAGGGACCATAATGAAACAATCACCAGCTGCAATCCAAGAAATAATCACAGACCTAGCCTCATTAGTCTACCACAACCTGACTGATGGAAGAATTTTGAAGAGGCTAGTTGGACTTCATCAAGCAGAAGTTGAAACAATCAGTTAGATAAAAAAGTCGACACCTTGACAAAGCAAATGAAGACTCTAATGAAGACACACATTCAACTATTGCAATCAACACTGCCCCCCATTTGCAATGACCGTGGAGAAAAAGTGCCACAGAGTAGATACTTTTCAAATGGTCAACATATTTGACAAAGAATATGTGAATTATGTCGGGGGGAAAGTCTAAGATATGATCCCTATTCAAAAACATAAAATCTAGGATGGAGAGATCATTCAAAACTAGCATGAAGAGACCAAAGAGAATATCCCAAACAAAACACATAGAAGCCCCTTATATTCAGGATCAAAAGCCAAGGCAAGAAAAGAAGACATCAACATTACCAAATACTATGATAAACAGATGACCTAGAATGATGAGAAAATGAAGGCATTAGAGACACAGAAATCCACCTTGGTGAATCTCATGTCTCAAAGGGTAGAAGGTGCTTTATCTTCTCAAATAGAACCAAACCCTAAGGAAGAGGTAAAGACAATTACTATAAGGAGTGAAGCAAAACTTAAAGACCCACAAACACAACTAAACATCACTCTATAACCATTACTAAATGCCTCTACTAAAAGGGATCAAAATATAGAAAAAGATAAGAGTAAGGAGGTACAAACACTTCCTTAGGTGAAAGTTTCATTCCCTAAAAGGTTAAAAAGTTAGTAGGGGGATAACTAGTTTCTTAAATTCTTAGGGATGTTTAAGAAATTGCATATCAACATTATTTTTGCAGAAGTCACAACTGAAATGCCAAAATATAAAAAATTCTTAAAATAAATTCTCTCTAATAATAAGAAATTAGATGATTTTGAAATAATAAGTCTTACTAAGGAATGCTTGTTGTGATTTCAAAAGAATCGCCCCATAAACTGAAGGATACTTGAAGTTTTACACTTTCTTGCACTATAGGAACCTAATTTTTTGAAAAATACTTATATGATTTAGAGGCAAGCATAAATTTAATGTCATACTCTATTTTGAAAAAAATTAGGCATGAGGGAACCTCAACCCAAAAACATCACCCTACAACTCATTGATAAATCTCTAGCCCATCCTAAGGGCATAGTAGATGATGTTTTAGTTAAAGTGGATAATTTGATTTTTCTGGTTGATTTATGGTAATGGATAGCAAGAGGATAAGAATGTCCCGATCATACTGGGATGCCCTTTCATAATCATTTGTGATGCTATTATTAAAGTGAGGTGGGACAAAGTTAACGTCAGTTTGGGGGAAGAGAAAGACACTTTTGCTTGCTAGTTTATTTTATTTTATTTTTAATACATTTGTTTTTTTCCTTCTTTCCTTACATCATTTGTTAGTTATATTATGGTATTCTTCATGCACTAAGGATATTACTAGTTTTTAAGTGTAGGGAGGAAGCTCAAAGGTTATATGATATACATTAGCTTATCTTCCTACCGTGGATATGAATATGTCTGTTATTCCAATTCCTTTAGCTGATAATAAACATTCTCATGGTTTTAAAATCAATTTTGAAAAAAAAATTATGATAAGTAAATTAAGATTTTTCTTTATAAAGAAGTTGAATAATTAGTGTAGTTCAAGGTGTAGTTTCCTACCATACTAATAAAAAAGTATAACAAGGTTTGAACTAGTGAAGTTACATTACATACAGGCTCTTGATTTATTTTTTTTTCTAAGAGTAAATATCTCTAAACTTGGTAGTCTCTGACTATTATGTTGAAGTTCGTGTCTTATAAATTTACTTCTTTGCTTGCTAATTTTTGGAGTATTTTGTACATTTTCTTTCAAGCCACTACATAATTGAGCATAATTGCCTTTAGTTGCCCAAGTTGATTCTATGGAAATATTTATTTGTCACGCATTTTCTCAAGTGACTTATAATCATCACCATGGAGCAATCTCTAAATGGGAAGAATTCATGGCAAAATTGAAACAAAATTTAAAGATGACTTCATAAAAAAATAAAATCAGCTCTCTCTCTAAATAAAAAAATATATACATATAAAAAAAGAAAGAAAAGAAAGATAAAAAGAACAAACAGAGAAAGAAAAAAGAATATATGATTAATCAAAGGTCATTGAAAAATTCTAAAAGTAGAGAAATTGTTTCTTGAAAATCTTAGGATCCTTAAGAATTTAGCGTATAACTTTTCTGATTTTTTTAGCCCTTTATATTTTTTCTTTTTTTTTTATTTTTCCCCAGTTAACACAATTAAATTATGATTTTCACCACAAACATGATGAAAAGATGAAGAAAATATAAGTGACAACGGCGAAAATACTTCAAAACTTTTTTTCTTTTAAAAATTAATAATAAATAAAATTACATGCGATGTTTATTTAACATAATTATTTATCAATACTTATTTGTTGTGGTGATTGTAACGAGGTTAATCACTTCATTATTTAACAGTTTTTTTTAAATGACAAAGACTTCTTAAAAATTAAAATTTAAAGGATTAAAAATAAAAAATATTTCAAAGAATCAAAATCAAAAGGTAAAAAATATTAAAAAATATTAATTGAACATTTAAATTATGCATATAAATATCAAAATACGCATTCATGCCTCCTTTTACAAAATCGCGCGGTTTAGTACTGATGAGTTTTTTTTTTTTTTTTCATTACAAGACTTGAATTCAGCAGAGCTAAAATTAAGTTAATAATTTTTTTTTTTGAAGAGGAAAAGTTTAAGTTAACATGATCTCTACTTTTTCTTTTTCTTTTTCTTTTTCTTTAAAGGAAGCATGATCCCTACTTGAATTACGGTCAATACAATATAGTGAGAGTAGAAAGAGGGAGAGAGGAGACACCGCACACTCTCGACTTCTTATATTTATTGTCAACTTTGAATCAACTCCTTTTTCCTGTACGCAATGGAGAACCATGATGACAGAATTCATGTAACTGTATTTTAATTATTATAACAAAGCAACTTGCACTAACGATTGTCCATGTATTTCGTTTTACATTTTTCAGCAACTAATCTCTATTACTTAACATAAAAAAATCAACATCATGTAGTAAAATCATGACTCTAACTAGTAGATAATAAAAAGTAAAGCACTCAAATGAATTGGCCATGATACCATTCCGATAATCATTAGGAGATAGAATAATTAATGTTATCTGTAAGTACCAACTTGTTGTGAACTTTGTTAATTTTTTTGTCAAGTAAATGAATTATCAAGCGCATGTGAGAATTAAGTTGAAAGAGGGAATATCTTACATAAAAGAGTAATATAATAGATGGCGTACACATAATCGATCTTTTCTATAATTTATTTATATGATTACATATGTTTTCATTAAATATGATTCTATTTAATTAATGAGTGTACACAAGAAAAAAACTCTTTTGCCCACTTAGTGTTTTTTCTCAGGATCATGATCATTAATTTGAGTTGTGATCGAGAAAAAATTATTTTGTGGGTGTTGCAATTAACGGTAACAAAATTGATTTTGAAAATAACTTATTGGTTCAAATTTATTATAAAGAAACATGATTTTTATTTGCATAAAAAATAGGAAAACCAATTTTTTTAAAAAAAATATTATTAGGTTATTTTTTAAATCACAATTTATTAATAAGTTTTTCTATAAGTTAAATGTTAGTTGTTAATGTGTTAATTCTTGTTAGGGGGTATTTTATCTTGGTCTTTTTCCCAATGCATTTTATCACTAGATTAACCTTATAACTCCTACCTTAATAACTAAAATCGGTTATATATAAAATTTTCTATTACATATATAATTAAAATAAATACATATAATTAAATTAATAAAATAATTATATCATACATATACATATATTAAATATGTCTTAGGTCCCTAAAAATTTTTAAAATATTAAATATGTCTAAAAAATTTGTGTATGCTTTTGGTCCCTTTAATTTTAAGATTGATATTAAATATTAAATATTATAGAAAAATTTTGAAATATTAAATATTTTGGTTACTTTTAGTCTCTAAATATTATCTAAATCACTTTTTATTTTCGTAAATAATGCTATCTAAATCATTTGGAGGATGAAAAGTGATATATTTAAAAATTAGAAAGACAAAAATATAATAAAAAAACGTGTTTAATATTTTGAGAATTATCCAAGGAATTGAAAAAATATTTTATGCCAACTTTTGAAATACAACCAACTCTTTTATAAAACATTTAAATAAGTAAAATTGATAATAAAAGTATTAAATTAACTATCAAATACCAATTCAAGCCTTTCGATTATATTTTAAATTAGACAGTATTTGTTTAGAATTGATTTTATGCATGAGATGATATTTATCAGAGGATAAATTAAATAATATTTAATTAGAATTGGTATTATAAAAGTATAAGCTATTTCTTTGCTTCAATTCTATCATAATGGTTTTTTCCATAATTGATTTTAATATTCTCATTTTAAAGTCAATCCGTGCAAGTCAAAATTAAAGTTAATCAACCTCACCAGTACTCACCCTCTCTACCATAATTTTAAAGTAAATTCAAACACACTTTCTTGCTTCAATTAAATTCAAATTACTTTCGTATCCAAATCACTTGTACAATAATTATCAAGCGCTTAAGGATGGTTTCAGTTTAACTAAAAATTTTAAAATTAAATATTGAATATACAACTACATTAAATAGTTAAAAAAATATAATTTATAAAAAATGTATTACTTCTAAGCAGAGTACATATAATTAAAAAAATCACTATATGGTAGGTGATTTAATTTTTTTTTGTTCAGTTTGATTAATATATATATATATATATATATATGTGAGTTTAATTGGTATACACTGTTAGTGTAAATTTACACTGATATTCAATCATGACTTTTTATCTATGTGACTTTAAAGTAGTAATGAGTAAAGTCAACAAATTTACCCTAAATGAAGGATTATGATTGAATATCACTGATGGTTTATACCAATTAAACTATATATATATATATATATATATATATATATATATATATATATATATTCACGGAAAACATTGGTTTATTTGTTATCCATCGATCCACAAAGACTAAATCATAATATAAACTCAGCTGGGTATGGGTGAGCAATGGATCGGGTTAGACGGATTTGACTCAACTCAAACAAATTTGAGCTTTTATGGTATTCACCCATTTTTTACCATTTACTTTTTTGGGTTGGTGGTTTAAATGGGGTTGGGTAGGTTCAAATGGTTTGTTTTAATTTATTAACTATAATTTTTTCATTTGTAAGAATTACAACTTTTCAAACCAAAATTGGTATATAAAAAAAATGATATCATAATTTTAAAAAAAGATTTTATACTCAAAACTTATATTTATTTCGATTAAAGGAGATGGGTGTTAAACAATATTTCTACAATTAATTGAAAAAAGTTACAAAAATAATATATTGGATATGTGTTTTTTCATGAATATAATTAAAATGAATTATATTAATTATTTAAAAACATAAAATTTTAAAAAATTATTATTAATTTTAAAATTATTAATATATATCTATACGGTTTAGATTAGATAATTAATAGTTACAAAAACAAAACCTGCCTTTTTTTTCGTTTGTAATCCATTTAAAATCATTCTTTAATCCATTATAATTTGTTAACTATTCCAATCGACCAAATATTATGTTTTTTATTATGGATTTATTAGGTCGGGTCGGTTCCATTTTGCACTATTGCTTAAATACTGGGGCGTGAAAATAAACATTACATTATAGCACATTCCTGTATCCCCAGTTAGACTGCTTTCTTTTCATGTTGATTGATGTGCATTTCTTTTCACGGCTTGCTTCAAATTAATACTGCCAATGGATATAGACATAAATTGTAATATAAATAATCTTTTCAGTATAATAAATAAGATTATTTTAATTAAAATTTTTTATAAATTATATTTATTAAAGTATTTGTAAAAGAGTTTTTTATTAATATCAATATTATCAAGAAACAAGTTTAACAAAAAGACTTTGATAATTCAATAACTTATGACATCAAGAAACTTTGAGGGTAAAATTATGATTTTAATTCATAAATTGTTTTAAAATTATTGTATCATAATATGTTTTGTCAAATCAAAGAGAAATTCAATTATATGTTTTACCAAATTACAGAGAAACTCTTTTTTTTTGAAGTAGGAGAATGGTGTGATCGAATGGAAATTTTGGTAAAGGAGAGATCTTTTTAGTTGGAAGTACAATAGCTAAGAGAATTAGAGAAGATTTTGGAAGGGATCAAATTAAGGCGAGATGTGAAAGATAGATGAGGACGGGGAGAAAGTCCAAAGAGTTATGTAAAAGAAGCGTGCAAATTAGCATTTGGTGAACCCCAAAACTTATTATTTTCTATTTTTTAAAAGGTTATGGACATTCAAGGTGCCTTCCAAGGTTCTTGCATTTTCTTGGAAGGTAGCTCATAATAGAATCCATACAAAAGTTGAATTGGCAAAGAGAAACATCATCGTTCAGTTGATAATATTCGTCCTGTTTGCTGCATAGAACCAAAATTTTTTATCTACTTGTTATTTACTTGTAAGTATGTTACCATGTATGGATGAACTACTATAAATGGTTAGGTTACCTAAGTCTCTTGCCTTGAGCTTATCAGTCTAGTTTATGGCAACATTTGGGTATTACCAACTCAAAAGCAAATCTTCCTAAGGATATTCTGAGTATAATTTGGTTGGTTACACTGTGGGAAATTTTGTTTGTCAGAGATGCATTGATATTTAAAGGTAAGTGCTTCAGTGTAGAAGAAGTCTAGCATCAGTTTTCGCAAAGATCTTGGTTATAGGTTAAAGGTCTCTGTAAAGTTTCATCAGTTTCATTTTATGAGTGGTCTATACAATTGGAACTTTGTTTTGTTATGATTAAAAAAAAATAATGCCTGAAATTATCCCAGACTTATATGTATCAATGTGTGAGAGGTTCTTTAAAGATATTGGTTATTCTGCTTTGAAATTGTAATCTGTAGACCATCGCCTATCATTCATTGTTACATGGTAGGATTTTATCTTTACTGAATAAAGTTTTCCTTTTAAAAAAAATACTATGAACATAAATCACACATATCAATAAAAATATTCACTTCTATTTTAAACTTATTTTTACTTAAGGTTAGCATATAGTCATTAAGAAAATATTTTAATTGGTATATTTATAAATTAAAATATCTCTCTTTGATCAATCTTGTATATTAAAAATACCATTGATCATCAATATTTTTTTGGAGTAGTTAATGTTTGACTTAGGTATTTATAAATTTTATGTATCAGTAAATATAAATAAGAGTATAGTTGGAAAATAATTACGAATATAGTCTTGAATTTATAAAAACATCTATAATTTTAATATAAAACTAAAATACTAAATCAACTATAATTTTGGAATAAAATGAGTAGTTATATTAATTAATTTATCAGTTTTTTTAAAACTATTTGAAATGCACACATTTTTATGTCACTATTATTCTTATAAGTTGAAAAATGATACCAATTTGAAGTTTAAAATGCATGAGTAGGAGTATTAACGAATGAATTTTTAAAGTTTCTTTAATAAATCCCATACACACAACCTTTAATTTATTAATTACAAATAAAAAATAAAAATATTTAAGAAAAATTGTAAAAAAGTGACTTATGAAATGGATCAATGTACAATTCATTTCAAAATTATGTCTTATAAAAATATTGAAAGGAGTATATTTATTAATTTATTAATTAAATTTTTTAAAACACCCGTTAGTTAGTAGAATTTCATTTATAATCAAACGCAATTATTTCAATTATTCCATAAAGGTATTGGTAGAAGGAATTCGCGCGTTTTGTTGAAAATATATAAAAATGTATGTTTATGTATCTTAACAAATATTTTCTTCATTCTTAAAATAATTAAGTGTGATATAATATTAATTTTTTTACTAATAATTTTAGTAAATATTACTATATTTTTTAATTTGATATGAATAATAAGGTTGGTGTTGTGAAATTATCAGTCTTTTTATTTATTTATATCTATTTTTTTCTTTGTTAGTATAAAAAAAGTAAAACATTTATTTTGGGGTGGAGTGACTACTTTTATGTTATTTATCTTTAACCGGTATCTTTAGAAAACATGAATATATAATTCTTAAATATATTTTTGTAAATCCTCTTGTAATATTTACTCTTGTAAAGATAAGTTGTTATAATTAAGAATGATCCAAAAACTATGACACGGAGATATATGCTCTTAACATTTGCTTTTCATAAGTGGTAGTGTATGAATTTGACGAAATTATGGTGACTCGTGCCAAATGTATAGTTGTAAGTAATTGCGTTTGCCATAATAGTCGTGTAGTCCGCATAATGCAATGATTTCTATTTACTAGTCTTTTCACCTGTTCACATCCACCAAATCAAAAAGCAATATAGTCATCTCGAGTATACTTTTGAGATCTAGTTACAATATATATATATGTGTGTGTTTGTGGCATGTAGAGATCATCAATTCATCGTATCTTCAGCTAATAATTAATATGCGGCTGAAGAAAGGCAATCATGGGAATTGCAGAGTCAATAATGGTATTTCATCAATCATTTTAAAATTTATCTCATGATAACCCCGAAGGCCATACCCGTGCAAAATCCCATTATATTCATATACTAATACTGAATGACTTAAAGGAGGGCATATTCATATGAATGCATACTTTAATCAAGGGTCGTTTCTTGACATTAATTTTAGTCACTTTCTTCCGATTCCTAACGACCCCACAATTGTTCAGTGCATTCTTCCCAGCTAGACTTCCATTTTTGTATTGCTCATATGCGTGTGTCTCTATGTTATATCTAATATCATACTTAATTAAATAGTTGCTCAACCTGTTTTAACCGTAAAAGAAAGTATACATTTCACTGAGAGAAAGATATTTGTGCTTAAGGACTTTTCAATTTGTGCAGATTCCTGTGAGACTTTTAATTTGCCTACTTGTCTAGCTAGCTTAAATACTTTTAGAAAGTAGTTTAGCCATTAAAATAATTCATATAGAACTCACAATGAATAGTACATTAATTTGTGCTTGAGAGCGTGTCAATATGTGCAGATTCGTCCTCACCCTGTAGCTTGCCTACTTGTCTAATTTTCTGCTGCTATATAAATGTGATCATAATCACAAGTGAGCTAGCTAGTAATCGAGTAAAGAATAAAAGAAGAGTAATATATATTATATCCTCTACAAATTGTTTTATTCTTTTATGAAAAGAAAATTATTGAATTAAAATTTATATATAACGTACCATAGCATAGTAAGAATTATAATTAAACATTGAATATTTTATATTAACCATTCGTTTTAATTAACCGTAATTAAATTAAGTATTTGCACCTATCACGTACATTTTTTATATCTCCCAAGACACGTCTCTGTCAACACTCTTATACTATTATGGGTTTTATTCTCACATATCAGTTAAGATCAGTGAATATTTTATGCAAGTGCAGACAAAGTGATAGGTTTCGTTATATCAGCCACCATTTCTTTTTCAAGCTATATGCTACTTAACTAGTGTATCATTTGATCAGTGCATGCATGCCAAATAGCGACTTGGTAACATGGGTTAATCAATTGATACTTGTTAGTAAGCTAGATAATACTTGTTACATGATGCGCATGCAGTGCCAAGTGGCAGTGGATGGATGATTTACTACTATTATATTGTTTTTTAAATTCACATATTAATTAGTTTCTAATTTTTGTAATATTTTTGTCCTGCATGTTAACACATTTATGTTTCACTCTCCGTCCACTAACTATATGGAAATATATATATATACACACACATAGTACATCTTAGGTCAGAAAAAAAATTACGTTAAAAAATATAAAAACATAATAATAATAATAGAATTCTAATGAATAGTTTAGAATGATTTATTAATTAAACAAATTCGCATGGTTCTCTCATGCAGAGTTTTCTCTCACAAACTATTTCATTGTTTGTTGCGTTATCTCTCTTGTCAGCGCTATGGATTCTTTGCAAGATCACTATCATCTTTGTCAGTATTGTTGTTGTCGCCGTCAACAATAGTGACGACATCAACAATGAGTGTGGTGGTATTGACAATGGTGACAATGACGATCGGGGTGGTGACAACAACGGTATGGATGGTGGCGACGGTGGTAATGGCGATTTAGGGCATTGCCACCACCGTCGCCCCCCACTATCATTGTCACCACCACCATCGCTACCACCACCCCCATCATACATCATTGATATTACTGCCATCATCGGTAATACTGTCACCACCACTGCCCCATCATACGTCGTTAATACTACTGTCACCATCGGTAATACTATCACTACCACTGCCCCATCATACGTCGTTAATACTACTGTCATCATCGGTAATATTGTCACCACCACTACCCCATTATTGCTACCACCACCATCATTATCGACGACGATACCAACAGTGGTAGTGATAGTGAGGGTAGTGACGATCTTGTAGAGGATTTGCGGGTTGACAAGAGAGCAGCGCATTCGATAAAAAATTGGTTTTGTGAGAATCAAATGAGCTTGTTTAATTAACAACTTAATATGAACTGTAAAATCTTATAGTTATTATTATGTTTCTTATTTCTCAAACCCTTTTTTTCCTTACTGAGAGTTGTATATATGTATTTAAATAGCCATGTTAATTAGTCTTATTTTGTAAATCCAAAAAAATTGCAAAATGATAACTTAAACATATATTACCACATGAAGTAAAAAGTGAGACATGAAAAAGAAACACGTAATTTAAATTAAATAATAATTAAGTCAAGTTGACATTTTAAAGAGTTATAACAACATATTATTATCTAGCAAAATTCATTTAAAATTAGAAAAAAAAGTGTGAGAACCATCCAAATTTATATTTTTCAATAAGTTTTAACTTTTAACTAATACCAGTGAGTATGATGAAAAGAATGTGACGAAGAGTATTATTAGTATTTAGCATTCATTTTTATAATTCAAATGTTAAATAATATTTTTGTTTAGTAAAATAATACTCTTTTTGTTCAAAATAAGAATTGTACTAGACTGTTTTATATAAATCAAGAAAATAAAAAAAGAGAATAATAATTTTACTAAACTAAAATTATTATTTTATAGAAACTAAACTAAACTAAACTAAAATTATTAATACTCCATTTGGTTTTTGTATAAAAAACAAGTTATAGTGTATTTTATTAATTACTTGTTTCTTATAAAAAGAACATGGCGGGAGTATTAATTATACTGAAAGCTAATATAATATTATTAAAAATATTAAAAAATTAATTAACATTATATTGAAAAAATAGATATAATATTATTTTAAATTTTTTTTTTCAAACACTTCATTTATTTTGAGAGAAAAAATAGGTAACAAAGCTTGATACCTAACTATCCATATATAAAAGACAGGTAGACTTAAAGTTCCAATATGCAAATGAGTCCGATCGAAGAAAATGTTTCAAACGCAAGTAATAGAAACAAGTATTGAGTGTCCTATACCTCCCACACAAACTAGTGTCATTCCTAATTTTATATGATTCGCACCTTATTTATATTATTCTTATCTAATATAAAATACTTGTTTCACACGTACTGCGTTCCACTCACATTTAAATTGTAAATATATAAATAAATAAATAAAGAGAAGGGCACAATCCATTAATATTATGTGTAAATTAAGTTAATTTACACTTTTAATAATTTTGTATAAAACAAAAAATTAATCCATCTAACTATTATTTTATATTTTATTAATTAGATTAAGTATACAAAATTTTTTATTGTTGATAGTTCATCACACCACTTATGGATAATATGATATTTACAAATATATAAATGTTAATTATTAAATATATATTTAAAATATTTAAATTATATAAAATTTGATAAATATATTTCATAAAATAATATCATAAAATTTAATTTAACTATTTGATTGTTCAAATTTATTTTTTTTTTACCTAAAGCCATTGAAAGTACTGGAAATATGTAATTCATCTAGAAAGGGAGTTAACCATATGCTTAGTGTTATTTAGTTATTATTGCTATGGGGTATTTAGTTGGGAAGGAATGAGGTTATCTTTAAAGGAAAGTCTTTTTTTATTGAAGAAATATGACAGTTGCCCTTGTAAAGACTTTGGTTATAGATTAAAGGATATTGTAAGGTTTCAATTATATCGTTTGCAAAATGGCTTTTACAATAGCTTTTATGCATGAAGCGGGTGAAAATATAGGGGTAGATATCTGAAGGTTGTATGGAAACTATAGGTACAGATAAGGTCTATAGATGAAGGGACATTATAAATTATCATGTGGGGGGAATCAATATTAGTGATTGGGTGGTGGGGGAAGTTTTTCTTATGTATTATCATATTTCAAATATATTTTGAACAAATAATGCATCCCTTACTTGTCACACAGTCGTATCTTATGACTTGTGAAGGTTGGTGATTTAATAATATTTTCTTTTTTTAAAAAATAAAACTATTGAAAATATAAATGATTAGTTAATCTATTTATGACAACTTTTTATATTAATAAGCAAATAATTTCCTCGACAATCTACTTTTTAATTTGTAGGCATACTTGACATTGGATGTGCGTTAACTGTTGACTGATTAATCTGTTCAATATGAATAGATGCAGTGGGATTTTCAACACAAACCAGCCTCACACAATGCATGCTCATTAGCTGAATTCCTTCCTTCGTATTTTATGCATGGTTAGGTTTCTAATAAGAAATTATATATATGACAAATTAGGACTATGGCCTTATATTCAAATATCTGGTATATATAATAATCAAACTTAAAGCAATAATGATATCCGTGGGAATGTCCTTTACAGTGGAGCCAAACACTTTAGAAGGAAATGTTTGTGCATTTTGTAATTAAGTGACACATATATTTAGTTGTGTTTCCTAAATTAAGTAGAATAGGCATTAATTAAGCTTAAGCAGGGAGAGAGGTAGGGCTGGTGTGTGATTTCTTAAAATAGTAATAATGAGGACAAGAAGGGATTGGAAATATTTAATTGTATGAAGTGAGTATAAATAATTGTTGGGAACTGGTTTTGACCATGATAATTTGCATGAGACTTTTAGGGGAGCGCAGAGCGCGGCGGAGGTACGTTATTTGGCCACCACTTAGTCTTTTGCTATCTCCTGCTTTATTCTCTTATTGAAACA
Source organism: Psophocarpus tetragonolobus (assembly GCA_037954015.1). Classification (NCBI taxonomy): domain Eukaryota; kingdom Viridiplantae; phylum Streptophyta; class Magnoliopsida; order Fabales; family Fabaceae; genus Psophocarpus; species Psophocarpus tetragonolobus. The sequence continues at coordinate 99,421,352 of CM075688.1, forward strand.
CCGTACAATCCATCAATTACAGTTCAACAATAGTCAACAGCAATCGCCATTCACTACCTAGCGAATCCTAAGTGCGCATCAAATCAATAAAAGACTCGACTTCCACCTATTGCCGCCAGATTTTGGAACTTATAATATTTTGGTGTACATTAATCATACAAAGTGGAATATAATTATTATAAGTCATCATTAAAGTTTTCTTCTAATTATATTTTTTTAATTCAAATTTCAAATCCCACATTAAATTAAAATCATCTTATATATTTTCTTATTAATAAATATTAGTTATAGTTTTTTTTTTAATAACATATATTGAAAATCTGTCACGTCTTCCTTTTCTTTCTCTTTTCATGTATCTTTTGTTACTGAATCAACTTTAAAACTCCAATCTTGTATAGTTATTCCTATTGATTTACGTGTTTGGTTATTTTCAGAAGTTGAGATCGATATTTAGAAAGTAGGGTTCAAAGAAAGACTCATACCCAACTTGCTTTCAGCTAGATAGCACAATAATCAATATCCATGGAAGTGAATAGAATACACGGAGAACAAGTTTGAAATGGAATTTTACGCATCAAAACTAACAAAAAGTTGATATGAAAGGATTTTTAAGCACTGGGTACAACTGGAAAAAGTGACTGTTCAGTATTTGACATGAAAGACATTTGATGGAATCACTTGAACTCATATCAACATATATCTGTTCCTGCTATTCATCCCAGAAAATAAAATTATTATTTGCCGACAAATAAAAAAATATTAAAGTTAACATTATTTTTTAATAATTTTCATTTTAGTTTCTAAAAATTATAGACATTAATACTTGATTAGATCTTTAAAAAAGTCAGAAAAATATAACTAATATTTTTTTATTGTACACATTAGACAATTAATTAAAACAATTTAGATAGATCAAATTTAATATATAAAAAATTTTAAAAAATCCTCCTTTTCTGGACCTATGATTTTTAAAAACAAAAATGAGGTTTACTCTACCATTTTTATTAAATATTTGCGAAGACATAAACACTATGCTGCCTATGTGTTTGCATTTAGATTTTGCTATATTATTTAAAAATTAAGTTAGTGGATAATATAGATGAATGAAAAGAAAGAATATATGAAAAATAAAAAAAAATAAAAATAAGAATAGTCAAATTAAATCATAGAAGAAACATCTGTGTTTTTTTTTAAAATAAAATAATTTTATTTAGCCAGGGACACCTTATAGTCATAAGAAATTATTAGAAAATGTTTGCGAATTATAAAACCAATACAAGCAAAAACATTTAATTTAAAAATTCTCACCTTTAAACAGAAAATCAAGAATAATTCCAAACATTACCCATTTCTAAAATTATTAAAACAATATTTCAATTACACTGAACAATCATGAAAGAAAATGAAAGAAATTTTACAAGACTTTTTACTTTTTACTCATAACCACTCAAAGAATTTCTAAATACCAGTGAAAACATGGGCTGATTTGGTTACACTATATGTGTAAAGGGTAAATTAAAAAAAAAAAAATATGCGTACACAAAAGAAAATATTTTTCTTATTAATTATTATAGATTATAAAATTTTGAGCAATTCTAAGACAGGGAATTTATGGCCTAAAGCTCGTTAATCACCCTGACCATTTTAATAGAAAAAATATTTTGTCTCAAATTTGTATCTTATTCCATATTTCAATCAATCAATAAATGTTACGCTATTTAATAAATTTTTTTTATAATTTTTTATAGAGTTTAATTGGTATACACGATCAGAGTAGTGATTTTTACACTGACATTCAATCACAATTATTCGTTCATGGTAACTTTCTTGACTTTATTCCTTACTACTTTAAAAGTCACATAAATAAAGAATCATAATTGAATATAAGTGTAAAAATACTTTATACTAACAATGTATACCAATTAAATTCTTTTTTATATCTTATATAACTTATTAAATAACACACCATTTATTAATTGATTAAAACAAAAGAAGAGATACAAATTTTGCATGGATGATTTTCATCCCTTTCTTAACATGAAGAAATATTGTCAGAGCACAACGTGGCTTCCAAAATTAACAAAGACAAATAACAAAACACCATAATTAGTTGGTTAGGAAAAGACACCCTTATTATATTACTTATCCGTATCAACTTACTCTTTTAACTAATTTATATTTTTAAGAAAAATAATTAATTTAATTACAAATATTAAATTATTATTTCTATTATTTTCAAAATTAATCTTAAAACTATATTGAGATTTATTACTTTTTTTACTTAATTACTCTCCACATAAAATAATCAATATATATTGCTCTTATTCTCCAATCCGGTAAGAGAAAGAATAAATTGCCATGACCAAATTAATTTATAGTACTCATTGTAAAATAGTTAAGAAAATATTGGTCAAGAAATAATTAATTCAAATCATTTGAAAAAGTCATACAAATATGAACAACTTTTTTAAATAAAAAAAAATTATTACATCTAGGAATGAAAACAGAGCAAGTATAATTTTGAAAGTATAATAAACTAAAAGTTTTTTAAAAAATGAATTAAAATACTAAACTAAAAAGAATTAAAAATGAAGGGACTCCATTAGACTTCAAGAAAATAAACGTGAGAATTAAAAGTAAGTCTATTTTACTTAATCTTGGAGTAAGTCGATCTCTTTATACATATACACGAAGACAACTCAGGTAAGAAAAAAAGTTATGGTAAAAAATGAAAAAACATAATAATAATCATGAAATTTTCAATAAATGATTCAGATTGAGTTGTTAATTAAATAAGTTCACATTATTTTCTTACACAGAAACAACCCCCAACAAACGCTTAACACACTAATCTTTTTCCTTACCATATTGGAATCTTCAACAAGGTTACTACCACCCCGACTCCATCACTGTTGTCGCCGATCCTGCCACCACCGATGACGACAGTGACAATGGCGATACCGACAATGGTGGTGATGACATCGACAGTGGAGCGGAGGTGGTGGTGGTATCACCAATGATGGCGGTAGTAGTGATGATGGTGAGGGTGGTAGTACTATCACCCCACTACCGTTGTCACCATTATCAGTATTTTTGACTGTTTTTCTCAAATTTTAAACCTTTAATATATTTTGATTCCTTGGTAGTTGTATAATAAATCCAAAGGTAACCTGAATTATGTTATGTAATTAACCTAAATTAAATTAAATACACATTAAGTTTTGTAATCCATTAAGCAAGCACTTGAATCGTGTATGGAACCCTTTCAAAACCTATACCACAACGAAGCCAAATTTGAATTAATTGTGCATAAAGAGTTCAAAGTCTTGCCAGTGGCTTTCCCTTTATCGAGAAACCTGACTACGACGACCCCAAACCTCTAGTAGCGGTGCATGCAAATGGCGTCGTTCCAACCGAACTCAGGCATCCCTTACATAAGGATATAGCTTCGGCAACTCCATCAACCTCCTCGCGGCCAATATATATGAGGGAGAGAGCGTATCACTGCACGTTAGGTTGCAAGGAGAGGATTTGTGTGAGAAATCGTGTGAAAGAACCACATGAGTTTGTTTAATGAATAATTTAATTTGAACCATTTATTAAAATCTTACGGATATTATTTGGTTTTTTTATTTCTCATCATGACATTTTTTCTTACCCGGATTGTCCTCTATATAGTGAGAAAACCAAATTTATATGAGAGTAAAGGGAGCAAATCTTAGTAGTCATTAAGAGATGAGAGAGAAAAAATGACAGATAAATTTTTATTTTAATGGCTGAGATTTGTTCTTCTCACTCTCATAAATTTGGCTTATTCTCTCACTAGATATGTGTGTGTATGTGTACACACACATGCACACATCTGTGCACATATTGACCATATACATCAAATGGTAATCAACATCAACATCACATAGTGAAAGAAATCCTCAATTCATGCACCTCAAATAAGCTTCAAATATTCAACAGTTCACCACACATACAAATTATAAGGTATATCACAATATTTCACACCCCCACAATCAAAATCATTACAATTCACAAACTATCCATTCTTATCTTCCTTTTATACTGTATCGTGTAGTCTAAATACAATATTTTTAGTCATACTAATGATATGAGGTTGGTATAAATTTTATTAGAAAGATAATATAATTACCTAAAACTTTTATGTTGATGTTTAGAGTCGATTTTATCATATACTATTTTTAAAAATTACAAGGCTATAATTATTTTGTTCATAACTTGAGTTATATATATCCTTTTTTTAGTGATTTCAACTCCATTGAAAAGGTATCATCCAAGGCTAGCTATAACTTTTATGAAGAACAAGAAACTTAATGAGGTCGTTTAAGTCACCTCGTGAGGCTTCCAACATACAAACTTATGTTTCGCGTACTCGATTAGAAACTTAACAAACTTAACTTCTAACTCACATAACTTAGTCAATTCTTAACATTTTTGCGTGATTTTTTAGCCTAAAATATAACCCCAAATGTCTACTTTTAACCCAACAAACATAAATTGATTTTGTTAAAGTGATAGAAAAATATTACAGAAACAATGAGATATGTTCAAACCAAAATTTTCAGATAACAAGTATTGAACTTACTTAAGACTTATAAATTATGACTCTAACTTCAAACTTTCAAACATTCTATTTCTACTATCTTCAATATTTAATTAGCATCACACAGTATAATTACATCAATAATTATCAATTTAACCATCAATAAATCATAATATTATAATTCTTCATTATTGAATCATTAATATCATCCACTGATGCAAAGGAGCATATCCCTTGAATAAAACACACAAGTTCATTGAATGAATATCTAAACCATAACAAACAATAGCATCACAACAACTATAATCATATTTTATCTTTCAGTGTGTCTCCCACCGCCTTATCGGATTTCCCACATCTCTGTGGGCAAACTCTTGATACATATTCTCATTTTGCAATTTGGCCACACCCATGTGGGATTTTCCAAATATTTGTGTTTCGCGTGTAACATCCCAAAAATCTAATATAATTAGTACCGCTTACTATTTTACTAAGTCCAATTTAATTATATTTTACACTCAAAATATTAAAACTTTAAAAGAGTTAAAATAAAACACATCATAAACATCTTGTAGAACGAGCAGTGTCGTCTAGCAAAAAGCCTGAGTTATAGGATTCCAGTAAAGGAATGTCGCTCGGTGAGATGTGTTTTTGGATGAAAAACCCCAAAATTATCTGGCAAAGAAAAAATTATGTTTAGCAAGACATGTTACTATATGCAAAACCATAAAATATCTTGATAAAAGCAAGTTTGTGTTGGGCAAAAGCTATTACCCAGCGAGACTTTACAAAACTCAAAACAACATTTGCATTCTTAGCCATTCTATCATACTAGTAAGATAACTATATATTCTTATACTATGATACTACCATTCAACTTCTCATTTGAAATTCACATTACAAGTTACTATTATTCACATACACAGATAACATAATCTTATGATATATTCCACATATATAAAAAAAATCATATGACTTCAACAAAAACTAAAATGACATAATTTTCATCAACCCAAATGTGTCTTGTCTATTCTTGATTGTCTTGCATCTTTGCCTAACCATTGTTATTTTGTCCCGTATTAGACACAATCATCACAATCATACATAGAACACATACAATATATCAATTTAAGTATGAAAACAATACAATTAAGCACCGACATTCGTTAGATAGTATTATCAAACAAGAAAACACTTATGTTTCCTCTAAACATAATCAATTAATACAATATGATAATATGACACAATGCTTTTTGGAAAACTCATTGAGTTCAGATACCAAGGTGACTTAATGACTTATCTCAACTGGTATCTGACGTCTACCTAACCTATATGACAACCAATTGTTGTCTGAGTTTATCCCTCAAGTACCACTACTTGATCCGGTGCTAGGATCACAATGTATATCACTCAAGTTCCCCCACTTGATCTAGTGCCCTGGATTACATTGACCTTAGTTGTATCCCTAACTCATTGCACAATAGACATATCAACCAAGGCTAAGTTATCCACTGTAACAACCCACATCTAATAATCCATTAAAATCATCAATTCAACATATAATATACTTTAATCCATCTAATATATATAACTTCTCAACAAGTTTACAAAGAACTAACAACCCAAAATCAACAATTCATTATCATCAATTACAGGAACACTTAATTTCACATAACACTCAAATCAGGATCACAAGTTTAATCGTTCATAGTCAATTAACTTTATAAACTATCAAATCAAAGTTTTCTAAATTAAAAACAAGGATCAAGCTCCACTTACTTATTTCTCCTTTAAATTGAATGAAGTGCAAGAAAAACCCAAAGATCATACTTCAAAGTAGCTAGCTTTCTCAATTACTAAAAACCTAACCCAAAAACCACAAAATCAAAGAGGATAAAAGAAATTGGGATTTCAAGGTTGATCCTCCTAGAATGGATATGCATACACCAAAAAGAGAAGAAATTGGTCCAAAGAAGTAAAACAAAATTACCCATAAAATTCCACTGTCAAGATGAGGAGAAATAGAAGAAATTCCTTAGCTATTCATGGAGGATTCAAAGGCATGCAAAGACAGAGAAGGAAATTAGATTGAGGAATCAGAACAATTACTTGTCAACTTGAATACAAGGTCAAGGTGAAAAGAAATTGAATAACTTCTCTAGCTTCCTATGGTGAATCTACCCACATGCAAGGAAGAATGAAGAAAGTGTTGAGAATGAAAAAAAAGAGGTTGAAAATGGAGAAAATGAGAGAAGAAAGAAAGAAAAAGAAGATTTATAGGGGGTCGAGGGTGTATATAGTAATTTTGATTTACTAACTACAACACCCCTTTTCTCACCTTACTAAACTCACTATATTCCATTCTTTATAATTTACTTATATTCAATCACATTCATAATAACCATATTTATCACAATAACACACACTCACACCCCTCTCCCCTCCCTCCCCCCCGCCCCACACATATAAACAGCACAACCAAATATTTCATAATTAATTTACTAATTACCCTTAAATAATTAAATTTAGTAGTCTCTTTTATTTATTCACACATTTATAACATTAAAATAAGAATCTTACAACACGTTTACATAAGGGCTACGAATCCAAATAACATACAGATAATTTTCAATCCATCAAATCACTCACAAAGGACTAAAAACTCATTTTAAACCTCAATACAAGTCTAAAACAATAGTAATCAACAACTAATTGCACAAACACATCATTAAATCAAGAATTCTTAAATCAAAAACAAAGGTTTAGCTTCCCTTACAATTCAACAATATATCAGCACAATTAAAAATCCAACAATATATCAACAGTCCAATAAATTAATATAGACACCATTACTATGTTCAGGGATACTAATTTCTAGACTATAAAAATAGAAAACCTTTATGCCAACATAATCATTACATTTGATAGTTCAGAAGATCTTCAATAATCCAACAAAATAAATTAATATAGACATCCATTAACTATTCATGAACATGAAAGACACATGAAATAAAAAATTCTATCATTTAAATACAAAACTCTAATTGAACAAAATAATATATACAGTCACGTACAAAACATGTTATCAGCACTCACTGCAGTATTCATAACCCTTCACTAGCATGCATAAAAACCTATGGAAGCTTAGATATTGTTTCATTACCCACTTTGCCTACACATCTCTGATGAGGGTAATTTATTACTCCCACCTTAATTACCTTGATCTTGGATGCATGTGAAGGTGTTAGCTCAAATCTCTAAATGTTGTGCTCCTGGATCTTCCTTAACAATGTTCCCTTTGGAGCTTTCTTTCACACCTTAATATTTAAAAACATAAAATTCAAGCGCAATCCCTTAACCCTATGAAGTACTCTATGTTAATCATTGGATTAAGATTTCTAGTAGTAGGAAAATTACATATCAGATTAGCTTATTATCTACACCAACATTTATTTTATAAAATCAACTCTTGATTTATTCTAATAAACACAAATAATAAATTAAGTCTACTAATATAAATTACACCTTTTTATAAATATATTTTTTTTAAAAAAATCGGGATGTTACAAATAATCATCTTCTTCTTCAAAGATATCACTTTCTTCAATTAATCTTTCTAATTTTTCTCAAATGTTCTTGATTTTTCTCAAATGTTCCTTATATTTGGAGCTTTTCACAGTTTAGATCAAGAATTTGGAGCTTTTCTTTCTCGTTTGAAAATAACTTATTTGAGTTTTATAAAATTTTTGTTATAACATTGGTAATCTATTACCAAATTAGGTGATCTATTACCAAGAATTAAAAATTCCCAAACCCTCAATACCAAAAATAATGGTAATCCATTACCGTTGTAGCTAATTCATTCAAATTAGGATTAGTGGTAATCAATTATCCCGATACTTAATTGATTTCGCAGTTGTTTTCTATACTTGAACCATCCACATAATCTATTACTTGCTCTAGTAATCTATTACCAACTTTGTAATTCATTACTAACCTTGGTAATCAATTGACCTATGTTTATTTGATTATATCCATTTTTATTCAAATTATTTATCACAAATATCTTACGTTTTCTTATTAGATCAGGATCAATGATACGTGAATATGGTAATCGATTATCCCAATACTGAATTGATTTTAGAGTTTTTTCCTATGTTTTAATCATCCAAGTAATTTATTACTAGTTCTAGTAATCTATTACCAACTTGGTAATTCGTTACTAACCTTAGTAATCAATTGACCTATATTTCAGACAAAGAAAACTAAAGGAACTAGATTGATTTCATGAAAAATTAAAACTTAGAATTACAAATCACATGCATATGTGTAGTCTAAACAACTAATACAAATGCATACCTATAGAAATGTGTTTGACATTGCAAAGTTGAATTGAAGCACCTAAGGTTATTCAATTAAACTAAAATCTTTATACTTATGAGAGACATGACAATACTTTATGTTAAATATCTTGACAACTTTATGTCCAACAATCTCCTTCTTTTTTGTTTTGATGACCAAAACACTTTCAATTGCTCCCATGGTGAGCATTGAGACATGTAAAATGTTCCTGCAAAACTTGGATAAAACCATAGAGAACAAGTAGTATCCATTTTCCTGTAATTTCATGTTTCAATTCATATTAGTTTTCATCATATTCTCTCCTTTATTTGATTATATCCATTTATAGAGAATTGATATTTCTCCCCTTTTTGGCACATAAAATCCATAAAGAAGATAAAATATGTACAAAGAATAAGGCAAAGAATCATAGTTGAAAAATTCATCATTTTCATTAATATTCATTTATAATCACCACATGATAAAAGCATATCATACAAACAAAATAGAGCTTATAAAAACAAAACAAATACAAGTAGATGACAACAAAATAGAACACATAAGAGTAGAATACATGATTAAGACTTAACATGAGATGCCTAAAGCTATATAAATTATTTCCTAGATGATGAACTTCATTCATCTGGATAAAGGATGTTTAATGCATTAAACATTTTTGAAATTATTTCAAAACAATATTTGAGCTTTTGATAATTCATTCACCGAACTTCAATTAGCTCATTCATCTTGTTTAACATCATTTATTCATATGCAGAGAGGGACTTTGGCTCAAATTCATCTTCAGCAGTGTCCATGAGTTCTACAGAATTTAAGGCAACACCCCAATTCCTTAGGTACTTCATCTGTAGATACTCAACCATCTTTTATTTTCACTAGTTTCATCATCTTTAGAGCTCACATCTAAACATCTACATTGACTCAAAGGCCTATAAATATTTTATTATTATATAATATATATATATATATATATATATATATATATATATGTATATGTAAAGTATAATTATAATTAATATATAATAAAATATAAATTTATAATATGATGATTATATGATAGACTTATAAATATATATTAATTAAGCCAACCTAATTGATCAAACCTTTTATTTTAAATGACTACAGCTTAGTTTTTTCAGTTAAATATTTTTACTTTTTATGAAAGTTACATAGACTTTTAAAAAATTTAAACCTTACCTTATAAATGAACAAGAAGATGATAACCATCTGATAAGTCACTTGATCTATTTTCATTCGTAGATATAATTCAATTAGTTGAACAAATATGTAACTTATTAATATCCTACGGTTTGATTCCCATAAATATAAATAAATTACAAAAAAAATGTTACATGAAATAGTATTTTAAAAATGTTACAAACTAAGTACAATAACTCAGATCACTAAGCAACTTTGTTTTTCTCAACTAAACTTTTAAGCAAGTCAAATAATTAAGTTTTCTTTACTGCAGTCAAATAATTAAGTTAAACCGTAACTTATTCATCTTGTCAAAATCATTAAAGATACATAAATAATTTTATGTTTAGTTTCGAAGCATTTTTGCTTCATAATTTTGAATAAAATTACTATATGTGAAGCATCTTTATGATTCTTGAAAACCAAAGAAAATGGGCTTTTGGCTTGCATGACATGACGTATTCAAGTTTAAAAGTGGTGTATGTGAGCACGTGCCTGTAGGCACCCGTGCATGTGTAGAACTGAAACTCACTCTAACTCTCATGATGATGCATATTGTTGAATTAAAGGTGATGAACTGATGATGATAGATAATGGAGGATATGGCCACAAGCTGGTGAATCCTTTTTTTTTTGTTTCGTTTTATTTATGGCGGAACGGTCCATGCATGAATGATTGACTTCAGTGGTTGTAAAAGATAAAGAGTTATGAGAATGTAGGTTTACTAATGGTGGTGTGGTAGGGAAAGGATGGTGTAGGCTGCTTGACCAAAAAAGGAAAGCTAATGTTAGGATTTAGACAGTGATAGTTTGAACAGCTTTCATTTTCTTTTAGGCCTGCACCGCACCAACGCTGCTGCTTGTTCGGTTTGTTTCCAACATACGCCTTATCCACAACACGTGATTAATGGGGTTTATCATGTCTGCTCTATTGATTAATATAATATGGCTGCTTTATTTGGATAAGTTTAAGTTTTGAAATTTTATTTGATACATTTTAAGACCAATATTATTAGAATTATGAGTTCGACTTAAAAAACGCAATTTATTTAATATTTTTTTATTATCTTTAAAAAAAATACATCGTAAAATACAAATATAACACTTAAAAAAATATTATTTTATTTATATGGTTCACATAAGTTTATCTATACCACAAGTTTTTTGGATCATTATTGAAAACTTTTCCTACTTTGATTATGTGGTTATATTTACTACAAATTTTTTAGACAACTAAAAAACATGTAAATTCTCATTTATATGGTTATATTCAAGTGGGGGTATTTCTCTTAGAAATCGTACGTAGCATCTTTAATCTTTAACAAATATCTTATTAGCAAATAATGTCTTTAAAATTTAAATAAAATATTAAAGATAAAACAATATTTTTTTAAATAATATTTTTAAAATTTAAAATTAAAATAATTTAAATTATTTACGAACATTGTGGTTTGAGTTATCCCAATATGTTAGTCTCTTATATTATTTTAAAATATTATTTTTTAAATAATTTTATATTAATATATATATATATATATATATATATATTTACTATTTTTTAAAATAACACATTATATTTATCATGATACTATTTATTTTAAAATGTATATTATAAAATAGAATTTAACTTAAGTTTATATTTTTATTATTCTACAATTTAATTTTTCATAATTAATATATTAAAATATCAAGTTGATCCAATCTCATCTCATCTCAAAATTTTCAAATCTTTGTCACTAGAATTCAAATAAATTCTTCCAACAATATCTCGAATCAGGTAAAGATAAAGACTAATCTATCAAACTGTTTCTTGATAAATAAGGATGGTAATTATGTTTGTCATCGTGGGTGCTGCCCTATCCCACCTGATTCTCACGGGAAAACCTAAGTTATTGATCATTACCCCATCCTTGTCCCTACCTAAGATAATCAAGGATACGGATGAGTGTGAGTTTGTTAGTCTCCATCTTGTCCCTACCTTGCTTTTATGTTTTATATATAATTATATGTTAAACAAAATCTCATATGTCCATGTACAAATCTACACCTTTGTGAACCATTAAAACTAAAATATAATTAATAACTTAGTATAAAATTTATTTAATAATTAATAAATTAAATATAATTTATTTATTAAATTATAATTAAATTTAAATATAAATTATGAAAAATAATATAACAAGGAACCCGCGGGGATACCCGAACTCAAAATTATCTTACGGGGATGGGTACAAGAATTAAAATTTCATATCCACCTTCTTTAGACTTGCATCTGCCCCGCCCTGTTGCCATCTCTAGTCCCAAGTCCCAAACTTGCCAATCATTTTTTTGTAATTTCTTTTAGCACCCCCTCATTTTTTATTCACACTCTCTCAATATTTATAATTTTTTGCAAACCCCAAAACACTCTTACCCTCTTTTATCCTATGTTTTTTTACAAAGTATCACCTAATTTCACAGTTACACGCACACCTCCACCCACCTATTTGAAAGGGCACTCTCACCATTTTCGAACATACATGGTAGAGGAAGTTTTTAAAAATAGAGGTAAAAAAATATATATGTTTGAAGAGGGTGAGGGTGCAAATAGAGAAACAAATGTAATTTTTCAAAAAGGTTGGTAGAGGTGCACATGCAGCCATGAAGTTGGGTGATCCTCTGTCAAAAAACTTAGGGTATGTAAAAGAGGGTAGGAGTATTTTTGAGATTTCACAGAAAATTGTAAACATTAAGAAGGTGTAAATAGAAAATGAATAGATGTTAAAAGAAGGTGCCTCATTTTTTCGCTTGAAACATAACTTCTCATAGGAATATATAATATGGTTGCTTCTTATTTGGGCCTCCTAAAGTTCGACAAAAAATTTTATGATAGATTTTTTCCTAGTAATCTTTTCCTATATCTCATTTTTACATTTTCAATAAATCCTTTCAAAAATATAAAAATGACAAAGTAAAAAGAAATCATCGAGGTCTGGAGGAAAAATTCAGTTTTTGTAAGATCGGTTTTATAGGAAATGTCTAATTCAAATTTAACCTTTTCTTATGAGCAGTAACATTTGTCTGTAAAAAAAATTAAATATTTTTTTATTGAATTTCTTAACATTTTCAACACTTTTTTTATTTATTTAGTTATTGAAATACCTATTGACAAAAGGGTAATTTTGAAGTTCGATGTCACAAAGACACATTTATACAAAATGATTTAATTAGCATACCCGGATACTACCCGTCTTGGTTAGGGAAGACAATGAGTAGGGTCTAAGTAGGATATTATAGTATTTGTCTGCATACCTGCATTTAAAAAATGTATTCATAACTGATCCCATACCTACACAAGTAGAATTTTGATTCTCATCCTCGTACCCGCTAAGTAGTTATATACTTATACTTGCACCTGCGACGTGCACTTTACTTAAGTATAAAGATAATAAATTAATATATTTTACACATAAGTAAACATCATATGCAAAACCACCAAACATAACATTATACATAAAACAAATTATAAAATATTTCTTAAAGTTTTATATGATTACACATAAACCTATGTTTTTTTTTACCATAACATTAAATAATGTTATAAGTTTATTAAGAGTTATTTTATAAACAACTTAGTTTCTTGTACAATTTTTTTTATTATTAAATTTACATAAAATATATTATATATTTCTTTTCATTTTATAATCATATTACTTACTATAGATTATAATACAAATAAATTTTTTAACAACATTTTTCACTCAAAATTATAATTATGTAGTATTATATACTATAATTATATTAAATAATATTATATATATATATATATATATATATATAGTGCGGGACAAGATAGGTTTGGTACAATAGTACTCATACTCGTCCCTATACCCACATAATTTTTGCGAGTCCAGACTCACCTTATACTCATACCCATTTTTGCGGGTCATTACTCACCTCATATGAGAGTATTTTTTAAGGTACCTATAAGGTCTGGTTCATTTTTCCATCCTTAGTCTCGACAAAAAGCACTTTGACATATTGTGACGTTAACTCATAAGCCAACCATAATAAAGAAAATTCATCACCTTGTTTTTAAGGCTTAATTACAATTTATACTCCTTAATTTTAACAATTGCGGATATTTTGTCCCTTCATTTTTAATTGCTAACATTTTGTCCTATTATGTTTAAAAAAGTTAAATTTTTGTCTAATCGTTACTTATTAACCGTTGACTGTTTATTTGGAAATGTTGACTACTGACATGAAAAACTATCAATGACATGACAATCGTACTAGATTATTGAATTACAGTTCACATATCCCCCAGTTTCACCAATTGTTTACATCTTGTCTCCTAATTTTTAATTGCTAACATTTTAACCCGCTTCCCTTCCCCATTTTTAAAAAGTTTAATTTTTGTCCAACTGTTACTTATTAACCATGTCTATTTATTTGGAGACATTGACTAATCACATGAAAATTTGTTAATGACGTGACAATGACACTAAATGATTGTATTTTAAATGGTTTCTTTTAACTTTAAATTAGTTTGAGAGAAGAAAACACACAATCATGATGCTGACAATAAAGATGAAGTTGGATGGGATCAAGTGATGTCTCCAATAGTTCTAAATCTCAACCTCGTCTATTAGGGGAAGATGAAATTATACTATGTGGTGTTTATGTAAAAAAGTTAATGTTGTCATCATTAATGATGTTTATGTAAAAAGACAATAGCTAAGTTGTTATCATAATGTTTTAGTATAATGTTTTGCAATTCTAAAATGTACAACATTGTCCTAAATTATACAGCAATGTCAGGTTTATATAATCACGAGTAATTTTCAGTTGTTAAGTACAAGATCATCTTTATTACCAAGATCTCATTTGGGATATTGGGTACGTGCATCTCCCTCGTGTATTCCACTTGTCTGTCTCTTTCTCACATACCCTACTCTTGCATCATTAATAGCTTTCCACGTGATCAATCAACTTCCCAAATAAATGGTTAATATTTAATATATAATCATTGGATAAAAATTGGAGGTCAAAATGTGAGCAATTAAAAATTAGAGGACAAAATGTAAGTCATTGGTAAAATTGGGGGATACGAACTATAATTCAATAGTCTAGTGTTGACTACAATGTCATTAATAGTTTTCCATATCAGTAGCCAATGTTTCCAAATAAACGGTCAACGATTAATAAATAACGGTTGGACAAAAAATCAAGTTTTTTAAAAATATATAAGGACACAAAACATCAGCAATTAGTAAAATTGAGGGTATAAATTGTTAGTGAGCCTATTTTTAATTTTTTTGTCTCCTCAAACTTTGAGGGAAAATATAATTTTCTCAATCTTTTTTTTCCCTTTCAGTCAAAGAATTGAGCAATGTATGTGAGATCAAAAAATTTCTTTTAGCACCCTCACAATTACTCTTTGCACCTTCTAAAAACATCCAACACATTTGGAACACATAAAAAGATAAATTAGATTAATGGATTCAAAACTCAGTATTAATTTTATTTTCCAGATCATTTGATCCAAAATTTATATTTTTATATAATCCAAATTACTGATAAAAGAAGTTAAAAATAATTTGAACTAGAAAATATGTCAAAATAATTTCTATGTCATATAATATGGATAACATAAATATGAAATTTAAAGTTCCACAAAGGATAAAATTCATATAAACTTATATGAAGTAACAAACAAAGCAAAGAAAGAAATATTGCTTAGAGACATAACTATTGAGTACTGCAAAAAGGAGATTGTAAATGATAAATGAGACTTCAGCTAGAGGTTATGTTGCCATAGAGGGATAATTTATAGAGGTTGTGCTATGGGAGTTAACATGTTGATGAGAGGAAAGTGAGTAAGGAGGAAGGAAAAGAGATGCAGCTAAGTATAAGTAAAATTTATGAAATCTTATATTAAAAGAAATAGGGGTGTTTTGAAATTTTTTAAAATATATTAACCCAAAAAATGTAAATAGTAATTGTGGGGCTATTAAAAAGAAAATACCTAGAATGTTAGATAGTGTTATGTTCATTTTTATGTCTAAATGAAATCTGCTTGAGATACTTTGAGCTACTTTTATTTATTTTTTTCAATGTTTCATGAATTTATGATAGGAATGAAAGTGAGATGGAATAGGTTTAGTCTTTTCGTTCCTGTTAACGCCTCTAATATCTTTTTATTCTGTTTTATTGTAGAGGAAGTTTGACAGGTCACTCTAAAGGATATGGTCTGGATAAAAGGTTTCTTTATTATTTTATCTATCTCATTCTCTCAGTAGTTTGTTTATCCATAATTGTATTTTTTTAAGATAGCTAAAATAGCTATGGTAACCTAAAATCTGGTATTCTTATGGAAATTTAATATAATCTAAATGTGGAATTGTTTTGTTGTATGATTTCATAACTTTTCTCTTGTAGTAACTAACTCCTGTCATCTTTTGTGAGATAGAGGAGTTTCTGTCCTAATGGTTAGTATATATATATATATATATATATATATATATATATATATATATATATATATATATATATATATATTTATTTTGCCTTCTTAAAAAAAACAATTCATAAGTGAAATACTTATTTTTATATTTTTAAAATTTTAAAATATAATATCATGATTTTAAAATAAAAGAATATAATATTTAAATTTAAAAAAAAAATGAGGACATCAATATTATTTAAGGAAAAAAATTAATAGAGATCCATGAACTACATTGAAGCCGAAAAGGTCCATTTACTTTACGCTACTTCCACCCACATAAGATACATATAATCCACAAGCACATCTCATGATTATTTAGATCAGGTGCAAACATCAAAGCAAAGAATTAACAAACAAGAAATGGCAGTTGTCATTTTCACTCCACTTTCTTTTTTTCTCCCAAATTACCCTTTATACGTATATGCACTCCTGCTAATCTCTTTTTGGTTTCCTTACTTTTATGTTCGTTAGGTTTGGATTTGGGTAATAGTTATGTTGCAGGATTTTTCTCTTACACCTTCATAGATTTCTACCTAAATCACTATAATATATTGAAAAATCAAAATACCTTTGAATGATTTTTTAAAATGGGGTCGCTATTTTGGAATGAGTAATTTTGATTTAGTTTTTGCCAAATATCGATAACTTAATATGAAGTAATCTCACACTAATTTTAATAAATCTAGAATGGATAATTTGAATTTTAATACCTATTTCAGATTTACTCTAAAACACCTATTTCATACTCTTGAAGACCTATTCCATATTATTGTTGTTTTTTTACAGATGAGATAATTCAAAAGTTTTTTTACAAGAATCTAGATTCATTAAAATATATTTGTGTATAAGTTTGAATTAGGTAATTTAAAGCATTTTTTATAAATCTGAATTACCAAATATAAATTCATTAAAAATATGTTTTCTATAAAAAAAACCTTTGGATTATCCATATTAGACAAATCAGAGTTTTTTGTTTTTTTTTTACAAATTCAAATTACATAAATCTAGATTATAAATCTATATTATAAATGCAAACTTATCAAAACATAAAATCTAGATTATAATCCAAATCTAGATAACATAATCCATATGATTTTAATTTTAAATAGGAGTGTTGTGCATTCACTAATCCAGACTTATCAAAATACATAAAGGGAAATTTGGTTATTTAGAAAAGTATGCAGGTGCAAGAAAAAAATGAGAGGTATAGAAAGGAAAAACGTACGTTGCAATGTTATATTGGATCCAATTAGTGAGGGAGTGAACATATGCTTGAGTGAGTAAACATATGATTGGGGTTTGCAAAAGACTATTCTTACAAGGGGTAATTTAGGGTTTAGAACGGAAAAATGTAAATAAAGAGGGAAAGTGTAAATAGCAATTGCCAAATGAAATACATGCAAGTTACCAGGCCAAATTCGACACCTAAAAAAAAAGATGAAAATTAATAATTGAGATGTTATTCATATTCATGATAATGGTTCTTAGTTTCAGCTTTTCCTGAAGGGAAAAAATTTGATATAATATTTTAAAATTATAATAATTATATAATTTTAATAAAACAACAGAAATTATTTTAGTGTATTTTCTTAAATTCAAAATAGTATTTTTTTAAAAAAAAATCCACAAAAACACTTAAAAAATTAAAAATAGAGTCTTAGTCTCATTATTTCATACATCAATGAAACTTAATTCATTAATAAAAATGTTTAATATTAACTTTTTATTAGAGATCCTTTGCTATCGAATTTGTAATATGATAAAGGAAAAACTTAAACAGAGTTGACTATTTGGTGAAAATAAAACATTTGAAAAATAAAATAATTTGGATAGGAAAGAATTCAAATTTAATGCATTTCTAATTTTTTTGTAAATTATGAAACTTTTTATCAAAATACAAGCTCGGTCTTGTAAATAAAAAATATAAATGAAATATTATTAGTTGCATGCTATCGAGGGTTAAACAAATTGCTATGTTTGGAAATGTTTACTGCCCAATTAAGATTGTTCCAAAGTAGTAAAATTAAATTATGTCTTATAAATATTTAGAGTCCAGGATATATTAGGGAGTAATGTGTTGCTATTAGGACTCCTCGTGGATATTTTATTTAAATAATTTAATTAGAGTTGTTAAAACCGGTTAGTTTGTTCAGTTGAATTTGATTTATTTAAGTTAGTTCAATTTGACTTACTATTTTTTTATGTTTCAAAAAGTGAGTCTAGTCCGATCCATTGGAGGTTGTGGGTTAAATAGACTAGCTCACCAACCCATCGAAAATTAAAAAAATTATTTTTAAGAAAACACTTTGACTATTTTTAAAAACATTAAAATTTAAATAGTTTATTATAACATTATTTTTAAATTTCATGATTTTAAAAATAAAATAAAAATATTTGAATGATATTCTCCACTAAAAATCTTCTTTTACAACATGTTAAATATTATTTTAAATATATAAAATATTAATTAAATGATACAAACAAATTAAAAAAATATATTGTAATGGAATATAGATCAAATAAGTAACATAACAATTTAAAACTTAAAAATAACATAAAAAATCATATTTACATAATAATGAAAATAAGATTTAGGTGCGGGTCGGTGGATCAACCTGGCTCAAGACTAGTTCAACCCGGGTGGGTCGAGTTGTAAGTGGTCACCCTGTATAATCGGTATAATCGACTCGGATCCATGGTGAGTCAGGGCAACCCACGAGTCCGACCCATTTTGATAACTCCAAACTTAACTATAACCAATAAATAATCATATAGCTAAGTAATTATAATAACCATAATTATAACTCTTCTCTCATAAATCAGTTATCATTTATTATAACTGGTTATTATATATAACTAGTTACATAATTAAATATATAGACAATCAGTTATTTAACGAGTTATTTGTCCATAACTTATTAAATTAATTTTGAAAAATAAAATCATACTTAAAATTTATTTTCCTACTTAGTATGTTTCCCACATGGATGTGGCCAGTGATACATAGGTTTGTGATATGTTAAGGAAATTTTTCTACTCTACAAATTATTCACAACATTGTGACCTTTGTCACAAAAATGTTAGAGGTTTACTGACCGTTCTTTTTTTAGTGCATTATTTACAAGATTATGAACACTTCCACAAAGGTGTGAGAGATGTACAAACAATTCATTCTCAATGTTTTTTAACATAGATGTGACTATTGTCATAGAGGTATGAGTGGTGTTAGAGAGGATTTTTCTATATGGTGCATTATCCGCAAGGATGTGACCTAAGTCACAGATGTGTGGGTATCATTTTTTCTTATTAATACATATTTTCACAAGTTGTGACCACTCTCATATATATAGGTGTGGACGATGTCAGGAAAATTTTTCCTTTTCAACATATTTTCCACATATATGTGGTCGTTGGAACAATGATGTGGACCATGTCATAATTAAAAATAATTGGTTATGAAATCAAATTTAACCAACACTTTTTATTGAATACAAAAACTAAAATAAAAGAATTTGGAAATAACTATAAATAACCAATTATGAAACAAGTTTAATTATAATCATTTCTTTAAGTTAAATGTATTAACCAAATCCATAAAACAGATTATAGTTTATATCTATATTTTTTTTTTTTTGAAAAGCTAAGCATATATTCATTAAAAGAAACCAAAAGTTTCTTAGAATACAAACAGATTATTTACTCCTCCGTATCCTATTGGAAACAGATGATGACTATCCACCTATCTCATATTTAACAAGCATAATCTAGGGTTAGCATACCAATCTGAGAACTCACACCCCTTATTAAAACCAAAGGAATATGATAGCCATTTCCAGGAGATTACCTTTATAGACATACAAATGTCGACTGAATCTACCGATATGTTATCGAACACAATCCAGTTTCTCGTAATCCAGATACTCCAAATCACAGCGAGCCAGAAAACAAACCTACACTGCTTCTTTCGCTTTCCAACCACCCAGGCTGACGATGAAAGGAAAAGTTGAGACAAGTCCCCCGGAATCGGTCCTTGAATTCCCAGCCAGCTAATGATGTTGTTCCACACCGATTGGGTCTTGGCACACCTTAAAAACAGATGATTTCTATCTTCGGTAGCATTTTTGCAAAATGCACATAGGGCCTCCTCACCTGGGATCTCAACGCCTCTCTTCAATAGATTATCTGTGGTTGGTAACTTGTCTAACAGTAATCTCCATGAAAAAGCAATTACCTTAGAGGGTAGTCTATCTTTCCACATTTGACGCAAATCTCTGGGTTCCACCGCAATCAGTCTGGGTCTTGTCTGTTGCGAGCACAGCACCGAATAAGCATCAGCAACTGAGAAAACTCCATCCCTACTAGGCCTCCAGCTCCATCTGTCCGATCTAAAATCCACAATCACCACTTGCTGCGACATGCTTTGCAAAAGACGGAACTGCTCTTCTTCCCATACAAATAGCTCCTTTCTCCATACCCATTTCCAACCCCCTGATACCTCTTTTTTGTCATTAACAGTGATGTCCTTATCTACCGCTAACCCAAACAACCTAGGGAACTTTAAACTAAAGGACTTATCTCCTGACCAATTCTGTTCCCAAAAGAGAGTATCATTTCCATCCCCTACCTTTTTTATGACATTATTCTCAAACCAGTATGGTATGGCCGCATCCGGACCATCAATAGCCCATAGATCCCTCTACCACTGAGAGACTGTAGATATGTTCTGCTGTCGTTGATTGAATTCGTAAGTATGTCCATATTTACATTCCAGTAAACTTGCCCATATTGCATTTTGCTCTGTTAATATCCTCCACCTCCACTTTCCAAGCAAACTCAAATTGAAGTTCTATAAGCACTTTACCCCCAGACCCCTTTTTTCCTTAGGCCTACACACGTTTTTCCAACTAACCCAGGCAATCTTGTTCTCCTGATCCTTCCCTCCCCACAGGAAGGAACGTTGTAGACCGGTAATGGCTTTTAGGACTTTCTTGGGCACCTTGTAAAAGGAGAAAAAATACAATAGAAGGCTAGACAAGACTGAATTTATCATAACTAACCTCCCTGCAAACGATATATGTTTCGCCCTCCACGCTGCCAATTTCCTCTGAAATTGTTCTATGACTGGTGTCCACATTTCTGCCTTCCTCGGGTTCACTGCCACCAGAATCCCCAAAAATTATATAACTAGTTATTTCTAATTATAATTATTTTTTTAAAAACAATATTTTGAGTTGTTCTAGTTGGTAACAATAAGCTTTGAATTATTACTCCCTTTGTTTTGACAATCATTTGTCATTGAATTTATGGAGCATTCCAGCTAGCACTTGGGCCTTTTTGCACTCTTCAAAATAAAAACTTAGGACATCGTTACTCATTATTTTTGTGTTAAAGTTAAGGTTATTGTTTTTCAAATTCTAAGATGAATGAAAATGAAGACTCTTAACAGTTTTGGTTTTGGCTTGTGGTTAAGGAATGATATAGGGCATCTCATCCTTGCAAGTCCATCAGCAAGGACTTGTTCAGCCAATAAAAGCTGAAGATTTAGCTCTCCTTAGGCTACTTCATGGGTCACAGGGATAGGATATCAACAAGCCACTATAGAATTAGCTAGACTATAAAGTTGGGGTTGATGGAGTTAAATCATTTTCTACACCGCACAGAGAAATAACAACCAGTTTTAGTTTGTTTAAAGATAGGCTTTCTAGTTGTCCAAACATTTGACTATTTGAGGTATGTTCTGTTTGGAGGCAAACCAATATGTCGTCCACCTTTCTGTTAGGGAGCCAAAGTTTTCTGTAGACCAATAAGTTTTTAATTACACACCCCAATAAACCCCCTCATGTATTGCTAATGACACAAATCAGTTATTGATAATGCTACGTTATCTATCAGGCATATACTTAATTTAGCATATGCTTCAAACTTAACCAATGATTTTTTTTTTCTTAGCTCATAGATCATGGGTGTTATCTAATTTATTTATTGGATCAAATATTTATCATGCTTACATTACAATGGTTACATGGTTGATGCTGATCTAAAAGAAATTTGCACAGAAACAAAATTGAACACGAGACCTTTTATTAAATAGATGGTTTTCTCACTTATTATAAATGTAGTGCTAAAGATGATAGTAATCCTCTTATATGTGAACACCGTTCTAAATTCTTCCTGTATTATTCATTTTAACTATATATGAATATAAGTACTTATATTATCCAACATTTTAAGCTGAGATTGAACAAAAATAAGAAGGTAACTATTTATCTCATACCTATTCTAGACATCTCAAAAATATACTTATTAATTTTATTATTTATTTAATATTTTTATGATTTTTTTTTTGTCGTAATGAGTTTAATTCACTATATCACTGAATTTTTTTGCCTACATAATTTAATAACAACTAAAATTAATTTTATATTTAAAATAAAACAAAAATAATGAACAAATATATTATTTTAAAATAATTATTATTTTTGTTGAGCATTGATGTTGTCGCAGATATGCTCGGCATCATCCACATGAGATGACATTAATACTTTTTATATTTGTCAAGAATAAGGAACGAAAAAAAAAATATGAATGGAATGGGAAGAAACCCTAAACTATTGATTTATTTTTATTTTTAGTTTTTGCAAAAGT
Organism: Psophocarpus tetragonolobus; assembly: GCA_037954015.1. Taxonomy (NCBI): domain Eukaryota; kingdom Viridiplantae; phylum Streptophyta; class Magnoliopsida; order Fabales; family Fabaceae; genus Psophocarpus; species Psophocarpus tetragonolobus. Next base: position 99,444,612 of record CM075688.1, read on the forward strand.
TTTTAAAAACTGTTTTTTGCAATTAGAGAAAAAAATTGTTTTATAAATATTATTTGAAAATCATTTTAAAGGCATGAAAAAAACTTATTTATATTTATATAAATGTCATTAATAAAAAGAAAATTTAAACATATTTTTATTATATTTTGAGTTTTTAAAATAATAAAAAAATTAGAAAACTGAAAAAATTTACATAAATATCATTAATGAAAAACATATTCGAATGTATAATAACAAAAAACTTACTTAAATCTAAATAAAATTTATATTTGAGACACTATTTTAACTTATTCTATTGGCTAAAAATTTATGACCTTTTATAAAAGAAATTATATTTGATCTGATAAATGATATGTCACATATTTATATTTTTAACCCTTTTATTTATTTATTTTTAATTTCTACGGAGATCTTGATTAACCTATAAGGATCTTTCTTTTCATTAATTTTTTTTTCACGTACAAAACCTCATAGAAGCCAGATTATATTGAGAGCAACTATTTGTTGGTGGTATTGAACTAGTTATTTAAGCTTTACTTGTTAAAAGAATGAAAGTAGTAAAGATGAAAACAAAAAAAATCATTAAAAAAGTTAAATAATATAAAATATATTTTTAAAAAATATACATAAATAAGTTTAAAATAATATCATGGATATCATGATTTGAAAATTATTTATTATCTAAATTCACTAAACTAAATTCGTTTTCTGTAACTGATTTGTTTCAAACAAGCATTAATAAAGATGACATGATTTGGTCGATAGATTTAGCTTTGTGAAACATTCAGCTAGCTTGGAAAGATAATGAATGCAGGTAAAGGTGGTGAGCTGAGAGATATTAACCAATATGTGCCAAGTGTATGACCAACATACTAAGCGAAGTTATCAACCATGATAAAGATTTTACTATTTCATAAAAATAAATAGATGAAAGACAATAAAGAAATTTAATTTAAAATAAATAAAAAAAAAGACGAAAATTTGGTTCAATGAGAAAAGGGAAAAGCATTTGCTCTGGTAGGGCCTCTCTAGCACTAACACGTAAGGAAAAAGACCAACTCGATAAGAGCATGAAGAAACCAAAGACGCAAGGAACGCACGAGTTAGAAGGCACGATGGTGAAAGAAACCGAGCAAGAGGCTAGTAACAGCGGGAAGAGGACCGGATTGACAACAACCATTGGCGAGAAACTGGTGTCCTATAGAGATGCATGCATTGGCATTCATGGAGCATCGACACACTGCTCAAGCTCCGACTGGGAAGTGCAAGATGAGGCTGAATTGAATGGAACCGCTATGCCCCTAAGGTCCCGATTTCCAGAGCAGAGTTATGGGAGGTATGCCAACCATGGAGAAACTCTTGGGAAAGAGGTTAGGCATGAGTTACGCCTCCTCAAACTATGACAGCCAAAGGGAAGCATAGAGATGATAGACTTGTATAACGAATACTTTTTTATACGCTTTAGCAACTCTCAAGATGTGCGTAGGGCATTTGAGGGAGCCTCGTGGATGATTCTTGATCACTACCTCATGTTGCGGAAATGGCATCCCCAATTCTTCCCAGGCCAAGATGAGTTCAAAAGAGTAGCAGTGTGGGTAAGGATACCAAGGTTGCCTATTGAATACTACAATAAAAAGATGTTGTGGAGAATCAGGAGCAAGCTAGGCCATATGCTAAAGGTTGATGGGAATACACTCCGCCAAACTATGGAGTCTAGGGAAGAGGAGCTTTTCTAACCGAAATGGCAAAATTCGCGAGAATGTTTGTTGAGGTGGATTTAAGAAATGTTCTTATAGCATCATTCCAATTGAAGAAAAGGGTGTATAAGGTTGAATATGAGGGATTGCATCTCATCTACTTCCATTGTGGAAGGTATGGCCACCGTAAAGATACATGCCCACCACTCTTGCAACCTGCAAACGCTACAGAAATCCACCAGAAGCAACCTGGAAACATGGCTGAGAAAGATGGGATTTTTTTTAACACCAACACCCAGCTTTTATCCTGTGGTCGCTGGACACTCATGCATGTTTTACGCATTTAGCATAAGAACGTCCAACGTACATCTGGTGGCTGTTGGGTGCTCATCTTGTTTTCTACATATTGCACATGACCATTAGGCGCTCATCCTTAAGTTGTTCTGCATCTGATTTTTTATCTTTGCTAGGAGTTGACTCATGGAAATCACTTTCCAACCGTTTGTTTTGTGTTCTTATGCATTCTTTCATGTTTTTCTTTTTTGTGATTTTCATGTTTTTTAACTTTTTGTGCTGTTAGTGTTCTAAATCTATTTTGCAGGAGCATCTTTCATGATTATCACCATGACTCAGTCCTCAAGAGCCTACGAACTAAACTTACTTTTGTGAGAGTAACAGGGATTCTTCGAAGCTTAAATGAATTCCAAAGCACCATGTTTGTAACATTTTCTTAACATTTCTTTGCATCTGCATTTTGTTTAGTGAAATTGCATATTTGCATGTTGGGTAGGTAGCTTTAGTGGACACTGTTTTGCATATGCATTGTGTTTAAATTCATTATTTCCCCTTTATTGGTGATCAAAATGCTCTTGTGTTGTTTTTTATGCAATTTTTACTTGTGGATGCCATAAAATAAGTTGAGCTAATTGTGTATTGTTGATTCTTTTAGAAAGTTTGTATGGATTTGTGAAGGAGAGCATTCACCCGTGTGAGGTTTTTGGCTTAAATGATAATTGTTGTGTGATTCACTATGGATTTGATGTTGTTGATTTTGGTTGATTCTCATTGACTAATTCTTTAAATGCATGATTGAGAAATTATCAAGACTCTGTTTCTGTTTGTAGCCACTTAGCCAAATAGCCTACCTATTCAATGCTTGACCCTTGATTTCCTGTTTTGAGGCTTAATTGAAGTAATTCTTGTTTGATGAACCTTTGAGCTAAATCAGTACATTACACATTCTTTTACCTTAGGGTTGAGAGAGTGTGTACATAAGATTGGTTTTGCAAAAAGTTTGGGGGAGAATGTTTATGGAAAGCCAAGTACATTCTGAGGCTTAGTGTGTTACACTGTATAAAAAAATGAGAAAAGTGAAGAAAAACAAAGTTTGAATAAAAAGATTTGTAAATAAAAAACTTGGTTATTGATCAGTGTATATTGGAAATCTATTTGAATCAATGTTGTTAGTGAGAATTTTTGGGGTTTTGGGAATACTTTGTAAAAAGGAAGAACTAATCTCATTATATATTTCTCTTTCAACCCTTCTATTTGTTTTCCTAGAAAAATCAATTTTCTTTCTAGTCTGACCAAATTACAAGCTTAATAAAACCTTTGTGATTTCAATTGTGCATGTTTTGTTTTTTGTTGTGTTGAGATGAAAATCAATGTTGATTTGTATGGTGCATTGTGTGATATAAGTGTTACTTTTTTTCATCTTAAACAGTTGTTTGGAGTGAAATACTTTACCAGTGAGATCGTTCAAATTCTGTGATCTACATGACTTGTCTTTTAAGTTAATTAGTGCATGAAAAACCTCTTTTTACTCATGTAAGCACCATAGTTGAATTGTTAATTTGTTGTGAGCATTTGACGATTTTGTGTACTAATGAAGGGAAGATTTGGTTTTAGACTGTGTTGTTTTGAATTTGTTCATTTTGTCATAATGCATTCTATTTTTGTTTCATTCTATGATTTTGTTGTAATAACATGCATCATGGTGTTGTTCATTGAAGTCCACTAAAGTGTGTTTTTGCTTGAGGACAAACAAAGGTTTAAGTTTGATGGAGTTTGATAACCGTCTAATATTTTTATAAAAGTAAAATTGAGCAGTTATCCTCATTCTAACTTATTTAAAGCATTGTTTTTCTCTTTTTTATACAAAAATTTAATACTTAGAAAATTTATTACAGATGTACATTTTGGGCATATTTTTCTTTTATTTTCCTGTTTCCTATTATTTGAGTTAGGTTTTTGAAGAAGGCTAGAAGAGATGTTGGAAGAGGTAGGGGTTTGGAGCCAACCTCTAGCGACAGCAAAGAGGGTGTATTTTCCACCTCTTGGCGCCCAACGCTCACAAAGTAATTGCCCAATGCTTGATGCTCAAATATGCGCTGTTTTAAATAGAAAATATTGTGTTTTCGGAAGCAAACGAGAAGTGGCGTGACACAAAATTAGGGTTCCTCCATTCTCTACTATTGATCATCCATTTCACCTCCATTTTCTAGCTCCATGCCATTGATCAAGCTCTTCACCTCCATGGTGGCTAGATTCTTTTGGTTGGGGTTTTGATGTAACTCTGTTCTGAATTCTATTGTATATTTTAGTTTATTAATCTAAGCTTATCATTCATTGTTAAAGTTTTTCTTTACCTTGCCTTTAATTGATATATATATATATATATATTTTTTTATTTGTTGAATGAACTTGAACTCTTTTTCTTAATGCAAGTTATTTGACTTTAGATTGTGTGAAGAATCCATGATTTAAAGACCAAATAGCTTAGTTTCTAACTCTTCAGGAATTGAAGAAAAAATATTTTCATAAGTGATAAGAACATGAGTGATGAATGATGATTAATAGAGTATTTATACATTAGAGGGATGGCTAAGTGAAATCAAAACCCCACCAAGTTTCTCATCATATTTACTTTAGTTTATTTTTATGTTTTCTACCTTTAAGTCAATATAGAATAGTTTAAATTAATTTCTCTATTATTTGTAAGTAATTATTATTAGGATTCTGAGTATCAATCTAATTTATGTGGAATCAACCCAATACATATCAGATACTACATACGATCGATGCACTTGCCAAGAATAGAATAGAAAATTTATATTCTATCATGTTGTGCATGGAAAGACTTAGCCATTTAATTTAGAGAGAAGTAGCACAAAGCATATAGAAACCCCTTAAAATGAGTAAAAATGGACCACTGATTTCCCACCTATTCTTTGTGAATGACTTAGTTTTGTTTGGAGAGGCTAGCAATGATCAAATGCAAAATATGCTTGAGTGTCTTGACAAATTCTGCAGAGCTTCTGGAGAGGTGAGTATGAAGAAAACTCGACTTTTTGTGTCAAAAAATGTGCACCATTTGAGAGTCCAAAGCCTTTGTGATATGTCTGGATTTGAGGTATACTTGGGAGTCCTAATTCTTCACTACAGACAGAAGCGGGCTGACTACCAATACATAATAGACATAGCTAAAAAAAAAGGATGTCTAGTTGGCGGGCTGACAACTATCATTTGTTGGCAAAATGACCTTAGTTCAATCGGTGCTAAGTGCTCTACCTACGTATGTCATGCAGACCATAATGCTACCCAAAGCTATTTGTCGTGAGTTGGAGCAGTTTATGCACAATTTCCTTTAGGGCACGACAAGGGAGAAACATGCGTGGCATACCATCTTCTAGAAGATTAGTAAGCCTAAGCATCTCTGTGGTCTGGGGATCAAGAGAATACTTGACTTTAACTTAGCTCTCCTTATGAAACTGGGATGGAGCCTTATAACTAAGTCTGAAACACTTAGGGTCCAAGTCATACGTTCAAAATACCGGTGTGGAGATAGTGGAATTCCGGAGATAAAAAGGAAGCATAATTTGTCTAATACTTAGCATGGAATAGTTGCTGTTTGGCAGCATGTTCTAAGTGGTGTGAGATGGATCCTTGGTAATGGTCGGAGAATTTAATCCTGGAAGCACAATTGGCTACCTGGGGGGAAGACGCTAGAGAGTTTAGTTGTCACACAGGTGCCTAACAACCTTCTTTTACATTCGGTTAGCACGTATGTTAAGAATGGTGCCTGGGATGTGTCCGTGCAGCAATTCCTCCCTAGTGAGGTCATTAATGAAATACTGAATCACCTTGTGCTAATGATGAACTAAGAGTTGATCATCCCAGTTGGAGCCTCACTTCCAGTGGGAAATTCTCCACCAAAACAGCCTATCTTTTACTCACTAAGGGGTATGTGCAACATAGAAGACAAATTTGGGACCTGATTTGGCATTGGCATGGCCCTCCACGTGCATGCCTTTTTATTTGGTCACTTAGGTGTGGTGGCCTTAAGATGAATAGCAAAAGGCTTAAATGCGCCATTGGAGCAGATGCACTGTGCCCCCTCTGCCAAGCCGTTGATGAATCTGAAACTCATATTCTGCAAGACTGCAATGTCACTCGAAGGGTTTGGGAAAGCCTTAAAAATTACCGAAGAGACGTCCGTAGCCAGCAATGGTCTGCGAATTTGGAAAGCTGGGTAATGACCAACCTGAAACCAACCAAAAATAAAGACTTCCACCTCATCTTTGGAGTCATCCTTTGGTCAATCTAGAATGCTAGAAATGAACTTAACATGATGAACAAGCCTTTTTGTATGCAAAACGATGTTGGAGGTGAAGAACGCCACGGATCATATGCCCCACATGCAGCAAAAATATCACACAAAGGAGGTAAGTTGGTCCTTCCCTCCAGAAAGGGTGGATTAAATGTAATGTTGAGGGATTGTTCCAACAAGGAGGTCATCGTGTAGCTTGTGGTGAGGTTTTTAGGGACGAGAATGGGTCATCGATCCACGACTTTGGACGCAATTTGGGCACAGAGACTGTCCTCTAAGTTGAAGGTCAGGCCATTGGCAAAGCTTTACAAACAGTGAAGGAGAAAGGCATGAGCAAGCTATGGGTGGAGAGTGAGTCACATGCAGTTTGTTCAGCTCATCAATAAAGGCTACCCCGCTCTCATATGTATGCGTCACTGCTCAATGTTATCAAGCAGCTCTATAGTCAACTGTGGCAGGTCCATATTACACTTGAACTTGAACTAGAACTATGTAAACGTAATAGAGTAGCACACTGCCTCGCTAACCTTGCTATTCAACTACCTTTAGGCCTTCACATTTTTGCTAATCCTCCCCACAAATGTATTTCAATGCTCTAGCATGCTCTGTTTGGGATTTGTCTCAGTTTAATTTATAATTTACTTGCAGATTAAAAATGTGCATTGGGCATCTCGATAGATGTTGCTTGACCGCCAGATGTGTTTGAGGTGAAGTGACAGTAGGCAGCAACCGAAAGTTATGATTAATTCACAAATGTCCGTTATTCACCAATGCTGTCTTCCAATAATATCTATTCACATTGTTCCTCATATTCTAACAATTCTATCTTTATCAACTAGATAATTTTTTGTTATACTTTATTTTATTATCTAATTGTTTATTTTAGTCAATTGTTATTTCTTATCAAATTTTACTATTTAAAAAAGTCAATTAAAAATAAGTCTTACATCATAATTTAAATTTTATTATAAAATTAAAATATAATTTATATTTAAAAATATTTATTTTTTTATAATTTTAATTGCATAAAATAAATATTTATTTTGAATTATATAAGACTAAAATCTGAAGAAAAAAAATATACAGACCAAAATAATATTTAAAAATTAAATGAAAAATAATTAAAGTAAAACATTGAACAAGAATCTATATTAATTAAAATTTTAAAATAAATTTAGTTCAACCTGAATTAAAATCTCATATAACTAAATAAACTAATAGTAATAATATTGTTCTTACTATATTTTTATACTTCTTAAAATGATCCAAGTCAACTTAATATCATCTTTTAAATTTGGAGGTGTATTATGAGTCTAATAATAATAAATTAAAATTATATAGTGGCCAGTCTTATTTATTTGCAGCCTACACAGCCTTGCGGTTGCGATCATTCTTTACTGGTCAACATCTAAAGATATCAAACTATTTTTTTTAAAAAAAAAAACACTTCCTTTATAAATTCATTATCCATTTTACTACTATAATTTTAGTTCGGGAATCAGTAGCATAGTAATCCATTTGATAATTAATGTTATTTTATAATTGTAGTAAAAGATATCCATGACATATCTTGTTAATTAATTAACCTAAGAGGTAATAGCAACTCATCTCATACTTCTGAAGCAAAAAATAAAAAATAAAAAATAAAAAAGTCATCTCATAATTAATGTCTTCATAATGGATTTCTGATGAATCCAACGTCCACAGAGACCGTAACTAAATAGTAACTGCAGTTGTTGGTCCATGTTAGGCGAAGCTCGAAAGAAGAAGAAGAAAAGCAAAAAACAAAACGCGTTTAAGAAACAGAAGTAAATGAAGAATTAAAGGCACCGAACCTAGATGTACCAAAAAGTTTGGAAAAATCTCTCAGAACTGTGACTGAGCCGTAGCCCATAGCTGAGTATTTAGTGGCTTCGCACTCCTATGTCTATCTCGTGAGTAACCCCACGATTTTATTTTGTTTCTTTCTGGAGAAAGTTTACATTTTTTTGTATTCTGAGGACACTCATTTGGAGTGTTGTCATCAAGGAAAACAACTTTGCTCTTTGTCGCTGTGTTGGGTAAGTTGAATTTGGTTTTGGCGTTTTTTGATACCGGGTTTGTTGCTGTTGAGTGGTGGTGATCTGGGAAGTTTGTGATGCCAGAAAAGGTAGAGAGCCATAGGGGTCTTCGGTCTTCTTCTATTAATTGGCGTTTTGGGTTGCTCACTGCTCTTGTTTTGGGTGGCATGGTTGTGGTTTGGACCGTTGATGGCTTCACTGTAAGGAACGTTATCGCAGCTTGGAGGTATGGTCAAGATTCTTTTTCTCTCAGTTCTCATTCTCCTAATTCTACTCTTTACATTCATCAAAATCTCACAATCTATAGCTCCCCATATAATCCACTTAGTTTGAATCAAAACCAAACCAATGGTACCCTCTTTAATTCCCACAATCTACTGAACATCACACTTTCTGAGCACAGTGAAACAGTTTCTTCTAAGAACTCTAGTAGTGGTGGTGTGTCTGATAAGCTTGACAATAAAACCCTAGTGAAGCCTGAACCTGAACTGAAGCCTGAAGTTAAGGGGCATTCTACTTGGCTTTCAAGTGAATTAGAGACAAACTTGACTTCAAGTCTTCTAGCAAGGTGGTTAGCTCCTGGGGGAGAACCTTGTAAAGATTCTAAGACAGTTGGAATATCAATTCCCAGGTTGGATGGTGGGAAACTGATAGAGCTATCAGCTGGTGAAGTGCATGAGTTTGGTTTTCAGGCATTGGATGATTCAGGGAAGCCTCGTTGTTTAGGTGGGGATTACTTTGAGACTGATCTTTCAGGGGACTCGTGGAAATCTAGGCCATTGGTGAAAGATTTCAGTAATGGTTCGTATTCTATTTCTCTGCAAGTTCATCCAGATTTTGTTGGGGTTTACAATCTCACTGTGATTCTACTTTATAGACACTTCGAGGGTTTGAAGTTCACTCCATGGCGATTTGTCTATGATCGAGTGGTTTGGAATGTTGCAATTAGGTTCTACAAAAGCAGTGCTCAGTTACCAGAACTTGAGACTTGTAAAGCTTCTGATTTTGGCAAGGATGTGTGGTTTGGAAGGTGGACAAGGCATGGCAAGAATGATCACTGCCAAATAGGTAATAATGGAAGGTACAACTGCTTAGCACCAGATTTTCCTTGTAAAGCTCCATGGTGTGATGGTTCCTTGGGAATTCTTGAGAGTAATGGTTGGGTGTATTCAACTCACTGCTCATTCAAGATGTATTCTGCTGAGTCTGCTTGGAATTGCTTGAAGAGTAGGTGGATTTTCTTTTGGGGTGATTCAAATCATGTTGACACAATACGTAATATCCTCAATTTTATTTTAGATTTGCCTGAAATACATTCTGTCCCCAGGAGATTTGACATGAACTTTTCCAACCCAAAAGACCCTTCTCAAACAGTTAGGATCACAAGCATTTTCAATGGGCATTGGAATGAGACACAAAACTATCTTGGACTTGATTCTCTGAGAGATGAAGGGTTTCAAAATTTGTTGAAGAAATACTTCTCAGAAGACACAATTCCAGACACTGTGATCATGAACTCCGGATTGCATGATGGTGTTCACTGGCGTAATATAAGAGCATTTTCTACTGGAGCAGACTATGCAGCATCATTCTGGAGAGGTGTTATGATGAGAGTGAAGCAAAGAGGGTTACCATGGCCGACAGTCTTCTATCGTTCCACGGTTGCAACTGGTGGATATGCAAGATCACTAGCATTTAATCCTAACAAAATGGAGGTGTTCAATGGAGTGCTCATAGAGAAATTGAAGAAAGCTGGCATCATCACCGGGGTGATTGATGACTTTGACATGACATTTCCATGGCATTTTGATAACCGGTGTAATGATGGAGTTCACTATGGAAGGGCTCCTGCAAAAATGAAGTGGAGAGATGGCCAAATTGGTCATCAGTATTTTGTGGATCTCATGTTAGCTCATGTTCTGCTCAACGCATTATGTGCAAGATAAACCGCGAGCTTCTGTTGGAAGTGAAGAAACGATCGGAACACAAAAAACTTGCCTACGAAGTGTATATGGTGGGAAATGTCGGCATTCCCTAAAGCATAATGCATACCATAGAAGGTGCTTCGATAAACAAAAGACCATCAAGGTAGCTTCCTTTATAAAATTAGATTAAGCATTCTTTTGTTCATTGATTTATAAGCATTAAGCACTGAGTTGCGTATTCATGAGCTCCATTTATAGATTTGCAGGGGATTTATGTCCCTCAAAACACATCTGTCTGTGGATAATAAATATCAAAGTTTATAGATATGCTTGATTTGAAAATATCTTCTTGTTTTAGTACATCGTAGCCAAATACTTACTAAGCTATCATTTTATGGCTTGCATCTTTTCTTCTTAACGGGAAATTGCGTTAAAATAGAACCTGGTTGAGTTTTCCGTCGCATTCTAACTTTCTTAAACCACCAAGACAAAATTATGAGTGAGAATTGACAACAGAAGGTGAAACTTCAAATCCAAACCTCCTCGGTTTATTCTACTTTCTGGTAAGAATTTTGTCTACTTGATTAGATTCTTGGTGTCATCCTGTAATTGTAGTGTGAACAGCAATTTACAAGAAATTATGTCAATTGGCAATTTTCCACCTAACAAGTGAAATTAAAGGAAAAAAAAAAATTATGTAGGGTGTATTTGAATTATTGTTTATAAAATCATGACTTGTTTCAGCGGAAAAAATAACTTTTTTTTGTACTTTCACTCACTATGGTTTGGGATCCAAAATTATATTCAAACTCAATTCTTGAACAGATTTTACCTATGAAGCATGGATACCTTTCTTGTTTAAAGTGTCTTCATGTCAGACACATTTCTGACACTAACACTTGTCTGACATATGTCAAACACTTCTAGTTACGTTTCTAATGAAAAAATTATTATTTTTTACTTAAAAATTTAAATTCACATTTATATACAGCTTAGATATCTAAATCGACATATCAACATGATGAACCCACAATTATATTATTAAAAAATAATGTTTGATCTACCTTTTAGCCTTGTTATCATAGAAAATTCATTTAAATTGATGAATATATCACCACTTTAGTTAATTTGTTATGATACTCTTTTTTTATTTCATTAGAATCTCATTATTTATATACATATAAGTCGTGTCTCCATGTCTTACATTTTACATATTAGCCATATCAACATGTCCTTGTTGTGTCTGGACCCGTATTCATGTACATGCTACATAGGATTTTACTCTGTAAAGTGAATAGTGCGAGTAAATCTACCATTAATTTAAAGCAAGACAACCTAATGAAATATTTTAATTAAAGCACTTTCTTTTTTTTCACTTGCACATTTGATTAATTCATAAGAGTTAAACCATGTAAAACATATGTGGATAAAACTGGGACTTGTTGACTAAGAGAGTGTAGTTTAACCCAATATTAACTAAAATGGGATTCTATTGGAAAAAAATTACGAGAAGAAAGTTATTTGAATGGTCAAACACAGTCACATTAAACAGAATAGCGTGACCTGTATACCAACACACGTCAAACCATGTCCCTGACCAAAGCAACAACCACAACACATTGAACAAATTGGCGTTTTGCAAAGCAACACGCCATATTAATCGGCATTTCTCTTCTCCCAACTTTTCCTTAATTCTTGCTGCCATTTTCATTATTTCCTTGAATGAATATCTATTAGGTATTAAGTTATTTTGATCCAAATAATATTCAATACCAATGTCTTTTTCTCCATTTACATATCAAAAGCACAATCAACAGTGTGGTAGTCCAAAGAACAATTTCCATGTCTATGCTATTTCTTGTCTCGCTCCAATATCACTAATACTTACAATTACCACTTACTAGTACAATTTAGCCAGTCTAAAATCCTTTAATTATTGGGATGAGCTCCTTTTCCAGCATATAGTGTATTTGAATTGTAACCATCCAGTACATGACAATCCTAAGTATGTTGATATTCATTTGGTTTGATGTGTCCTGGTTAGATGCACGCTCTTCCTTACAGGTCACGTCATTCCATTTGTCAGAACCACTTTTAACCATTCAAACAACTTCATTCTTGTAATTTTTTTCATAAGAACCCCATATTGGTTAATATTAGGTCAAACTACACTTTGTTAGTAAAAAAGTCTAAAACTCAATCTCTAGACCTTGATTGGAATATGCAAAACATGACCAAATATGAAGTGGTTGCTTTCAAGGTTTTGTTTTTTCTTTCCATGTGCTCTCAAATCCAATTTATGTGATAAAATTATGAGTCTACTCAAATAGAGTGTACATGGTTTGATTTTTTGCATTAAAATAACTAAATTCAATTTAAAACCAGGTGTGTACATCAAAAATGAATTTTAAAAATAGTCATGAACCATTTTTAAAATAAGTTTTTTATTTTAAAATTAAATTAAAAATAGTCCATAACTAATTTAAAATATATTTTAAAAATGAATTTTGTTTGGAGTAAAAAAAATTATTTTTCTAAAAGACATAAAAAGATTAAAAATTAATTTTAATTAGATAACTTTTATATATATGTATATATATATACATATATATATATATATATATATATATATCATTTCATCTTTATTTCTAAATTAAATTTAATATTTTAAAAAAAATATTATCAATGATTAAAAATAACCGTATATCATGATTTTAAAATGTGTTTAATGGATATGCCCTAATTTAAATATAAGTATTTAAATAATTATTTAATTAAGAAAATATTAAACTTTTATTAAAAAAAGAAATGAAGTTAAAAGATTAAATTGAGGTATTTTAAATGAAAAACATATTAAGATTTAAGATAATACTATTTTTAAAATAAAAGTAAGATAAGATATCAAAATACTAAAAACAAAAAAAGAGAGAGAAACAATTTTAAGCTATTTATGGAGGATTAGGTGGTTCCTTCTCTAAGAATATACTACTCAAGTGTTAAAAAGAGGGACAAAAAAGAAAATAAAATTTCACAATCTTGCTTCAAAAGGTGAGTAAAACTTTATTGGAAATCATTCATGGCATATGTTGAGGTTTAAACAGAAACTCACCAAGACAACTCAAGAAAACTTCAAGAAAACAAGAGTTGAAAATGGGAGAAAAATTATATCACAGTTCACAAAATATCACTTAGTTACAAGACCGTTATAGGAAGATATGTATGTATGTGTATATATATATAAAAAGAGAGAGGGGTTATAAACAGCTTCACGTGTCGTAACTAACTTATGTAACTTATACATAAGTGATAACAGAAACTACTATAACGACACTATCATTTGGTGCCTATAAATGCTAGTCACCAAACTCTTTATAATAGATGCGACTATCAGATGCTCTACACCAGATGGTCTCCTCACTAAGAAGATTTTGAGTCAATATCAATACTTTTAACTTTGACTCCAAATCAAGAACTTTATACCTCTTAGGCCTTCAAATGTATTTTTCTTCGGATTGACCTCCATCAGTTCTTTATATGAAGTTTACAAAGTTCATCAACTTCAAGCACCTATCAAACTTTGACTTTGGGAGAGACTTAGTAAACATATCAACAAGATTATCTTCAAACTTTACCTTTACAACTTGATCTCTTCCTAGTTTAACCATGTCTTAAATAAAGTGAAGCTTCACGTCATTGTGCTTAGTTCTTTTGTGGTACATCTAGAGTTATCAAAATGGGTTAGCTCGACTCATTAAGCTCGATTTACCTTGACCCACTTAGTAAACGGGTTGGCTCAACCCAACCCACCATTTGTTCATGTTCAAAAAAGTGATCCAGACCCAACCCACCACAAATTGGTGGGTTAAACGAGCTGGTTGACCAAACCCACCAAATATTAAAAAATTATTTTTTAAGATAAAAACTTTGAGTATTTTTAAAAACATTAAAATTTAAATAACTTATAATAGCATTATTTTTATCAGTTTAAAAATAAAACAAAAATATATAAATGATATTCTCCATTAAAAATCTACATTTACAACATATTAAATATTAGTTTAAGAATATAAAATATTAATTAAATTATACAAACAAACTAAAAAATAAATTGTAATGAAAATATAGATTAAATAAGTAACATAATAATTTAAAACTTAAAAAAAATAAAATTATATGCACATAATAATGAAAATAAAATTTAGGTGGATTGATGGGTTAATCCAGCTCACCACGGGTTCAATCCGATGGGTTAGGTTGTAAGACGGTCAACCATCAAACCATTGTTTTAACGTTTCAATGAGCGGTTTGATTTTAATAACACTGAACAAAGGTCTACTATGACAACAAGTAATGTTCACCCATAAATGAAGCATGTCCTAAGCCAGAAGGAGAAGCATGTCATTAGGCAGAAAAAAAAAAAAAGCATCGAGAAAAGTCTCCAACAAATGTATTTGGGAATGATTATAGAAAGGGTTTTTAAGAAAATTTTTTGGGAAGGATCTTCATGAATGGTCTTGGGAAGGTATCCAAAGATGTGTCACACATCATGTGTGTGAACTTCACCTGTCAGGGCCCTTGGGGCAGTGTGCAACAGTGCTTTGATTTGGTTACGCACATGGATAACATGGTGATCTTCATGAATGGTCTTCCAAAAGAGTATATGGGAATGGTCTCCAAGGCAGGTCTTCAAAAAGGGATCTTTGAAAAAGGTCTTTGGAAAAGTTTTCAAGAATGGTCCAAGAAAGGTCTCTTGGAAGGATCTTTAAGAATGAAGGCAATGATATAATATAGCGAGTCATTAGATAGTGAGTTTACTAGTGAGAAAGACAACAATATGACAATGGGTCATTTGGCCATTGAAACAATTTAGGCACTCAAGACACTTGGATTCCTAGGATCTAGTATAGGTTCATTCTAATACCATGTAAAAGTGTATCAATATGTATGTTGGATAACCACACAATGTCAATATTATCAAATAAGATCAGTATTGATTACATATAATCTCTCTAATAATAACTAAAAATAAATCTAACATAATAGGTAATAAGTAAATATCCAATTATTATTTAATCATAAATAAAAAAATAATATTTAATATTGTAGCTAAGTATACTATTTCGAGATATCAATAGGTGATGTGACACTTTTGTTTAACATGTCATCAATTAATAGAATTGAGCTAACTATGGATAGTGATTTCAAACATTTTCAAACACCATCTGCTAAAATAAGAAAAAAAAGATTATGTAGTAAAATCAAAAGAAGGTATTTCAAAGATAGTAAAAATTAGAAATCAGAAATAATTATGTAGTAATTGTTTCGGAATGTGATATTTTTAAGTAAATAATTAAAATTAAAAGAAATTAGAAATCATAATGTTATATAAAGGGCTTCTTTTACAATATGTTTGGATTATAGTAAGGATTTTTTTTAATAAAAAAATTTAGCTTCCAATGCACACATTTAAAACTAATAAAGTTGTTGGTTTGAAATTTGAATTAAAAAGTTGATTATCAAACATACTCGTAGTCAATTAAACTACTAGAAACTCATTTTCAAATAAAAAAACAAAAATACTGAGTAACATTTCCAAATTACTAGCATGACATAATCTTTTCATATTATATTTTTTTATAAATAAAAAATATATTAATAGAGAATATAAAACACAAGGAAGGTTTTCCCAAAAGTACAAGTAATTAAAAAAGGTGACACACCTGAATATAAAACCTAGGAAAAAGGCTCAAAGCCCTCTGGCAAGCGTATCAAAATCAACTGTAATATGATAGTTTAAAAGTAAGAGTGTCGATCCTACGAAGAATGGTTTCAATTAAAATTCAAAGTATAATGCTTACTAAATATATATACATAGTAAATGGATTTGTTCATGATGGATTGATAGTACGATAAACTAAATTACATAATAAGTATAAAAGAGTAACATGATAGATGATAAAGAGAATTCAGTGGGAGAAACTTGGATTGAATTTCATTTATCTCACTCGTCTGTATTCTGGATAAATAAATATACATAGCATTCAAAACTATTGACATTGATGCAACATACAAAAATCATTTATACTAATTCCTCAAGTATAAAATTCATAAGAAAACATCTTAAATATTGATTCCTCAGATATTTAATAGCTTATTCAGCATTACCATAAGATGTTATAAAGCAATCGATATATTTAAATCTATTCCTAGCATTACAACACATCGAGTATTTTCGTTCTGAGTATATTTTCAGAAATACTTTCCAATTAATTCTAAAAATCAAATTCAAGAATCTATTGATCAGATAGAATTAGACATAAAGAACGGAACAACAATATCAATATCAAATAAAAACAAAATTAGTATATATAAATATCACGAGAATACATTTGAGTTCGAATTGATTATATTCAATCCTAAGAAGGAAATTAGCTACTCATGGTAGCCATTACACAATAAGGAATTGGAGAAGAATTGAAGAAAAATGGCTTCTGCAACTCTTTAATCACTTATCTCTACCTTTCGTCCCTCATCTGTTTTTAAGAATATGCTCTTCTTTTTTCACAGAATTGGTTCTGAAGCTTTTATATAATTGATTAAGTAACTTCTCGCTTGAGCTAGCTGATTCTCGCTCAAGTGAGACCAATACTTCAATGTGAAGAAATGTCTTCTTGTTCAGGCTAGATTTTTCTCGCTTAAGCTAAAATGTCCCTAAAACAACATCCTTATGTGGACAATTCTCATTCAAGCTAGATAATGCTCGTTTAAGCCAGAATATGACATAAGCTCTTCTTGCTTTTTTTATTTTTTATTTTTTCATAATTGTTCCAATCTTTTCCTTCTTCCATCCTTAATTACCTAAAATTTGTATAAAAAATCAGATCAAATAATTTCATTTATATCAAGACTCCAAAACATACATTTGGATTCAATAATTCTTAAATTAGGGACAATTAATATCTAATAAATACAATTAAGACCAAAAGTGCCAAACTTTGATATAAAAATCACTAAAAAATTGACATTTATCAAGCCACTTAAGTATTCATTATCTATTTTGCATAAGAATGCACAACACTCAAACAAGCATAGTTGCATTTTTTGAACAAAAGGGACTTAAATACTAAAACATTTGTAGCTTTCTAAATACGCCAAAGTCCAGTAAACTAGATCACCATATCCTCAGCTTCTTTTTGCTACTATTAACCAAACTCATAAATTAAAAGGTGAGACATTTAACTCTTATATTTATTTATTTAATAGATTATAAATATAAGAGTAATACAAAAAATTATTTGATAGATAATATTATATTTTTATTTGATAGATAATCTAAAAATTTATCTTTGTCTAATTATATTTATCTCATTGATAAGTTAATAAGTTGGAAAATGCTAACCATTCTTGAAAGAACTTTGAAGGGTCTTTAAGTTTAAGGTTCTAAGGACTCCGCCAAAGTATGAGAACAAAGGTGAGAGCTGTTAAGAGTCGAGAAAACTCCTTAATTAATAAGTTAATGCGGATACAAAAGTCATTTCGATCCCTAACTCGGACTTCTTTTCTTTTTAAACTTTCAGAAATCATAACACATTTAAATTTTGAATATTATAAACATAATTAGGTTGTTTAAGGGTGATGAAGGGGAGTATTGAATTTTTACTTCTAATAAAAAGATGATAAATGATTTAATATTTTTAATAGAGTCAAGATTGTAACATAATTGAAAATAAATTCTAAAATCCTTTTTATGGAAAAAAACCGAAATCTTATTTCATAATTAACCTTTTATCCATGTATGTGTTGCGTTAAAATTGTTATTTAATTAACTAGTCATCGTTGATTATTTATGTTTACCAACTGTAAGAAATAAAACCATTGGTTTTTCTTGTGCAATTTTTTGACTTAATAGATAAAATATGCCCATATTATATTCATTTTCTTTGGTTTTTGTACAAACAACTTTATTATATGTTTTTTGGTAAAATATTGAATTATAATTAAATTATTTTATATTTTATAAAAAGTGATTTAGAATTATGTTGATATATGATTTGTATAAAAAAGTTGAGGATGGAGGGTGGAGGGTGGAGGGTGGAGGCTAATAATAGTTGAAGTGGTTATAAAAGGGAAGGCAGAGGGGTTAGGGGAAATGAAATTAGGATCGATGGAGGAGGTGTGAGAGAGAGAGAGAGAGAGAGAGAGAGAGAGAGAGAGAAAGAAAGAAAGAAAGAGGAAGGCTGGCAAATCTGGTGGGATTGAGGGCTCGGTCTTCGTGGAAGCAAGCTTCCCCCGATTTGCAGGACTCGGAGGAAGAGTGCAGGCCTTGGCGTCGGAGGTTAACAATGTCTTTCTCCTGGGCTTCCGCCCTCAGGATCACTCTTCTCCTCTTCCTCCTCGCCGCTGTAATCACCGCTTGTTTCACTCTCCCCGTCGAAAAGATTATGAAGGACTTCTTGTTATGGCTCCATCGCGATCTTGGCCCCTGGGGTCCTCTCCTTCTGTACGCTCCCCCTCTCCCCTCTCCCCTCTCCCCTCTCCCCTCTCCCCTTCTAACTTCTTCTTCTTCTTCCTCCTCTTCAGCGCTGTTGCTTACATTCCTTTGACCGTCTTGGCTGTTCCAGCTTCCGTGCTTACTGTAAGAACCTCTTCCTCTTCCTCCCTCTTCCTCTTCCTCTTCCTCTTCCTCTATTCATAATCCATACACCCGCCTCTTACTAACTTTACAGCCTTCACTATTCATTCTCTTCACTATTACTCACTCACAATAACCTAAGAGGATTCTATACCCAATGTAGCAAACAATTCCCACCTCTGTAAATTCTACGTTTTTAATATCATCTTTTATCTAATATGCCTTTTTTTCCCAGCTTGGTGGTGGTTATCTTTTTGGCCTTCCGGTGGGCTTTGTTGCAGACTCGATAGGTGCAACTGTTGGTGCAGGAGCTGCATTTCTTCTTGGTAGAACGGTACGTTTTTCGAGCTTTAAATTTACTAGTTGCCAAAGTAGTAGAATGTGCTATATTATTAATACAAGGTGCTCTTTCTTCATGTGTGTGATTTTGGAAATTTTATTAGTAATTTAATTGAGCTTCATTTCTTGACTGTTTCCATATCATCGTATAATTATTTTTTATCCTGTGAGGTTACTATATCTTTGTGTTAATTTTTTCAGATTGGGAGATCATTTGTTGTTTCTAAATTGAAGGATTATCCACAATTCAGATCAGTGGCAATTGCAATTCAGAGATCTGGGTTTAAGGTTTGTAGACATCGTATTTTAGTACTGCTGTGAAAATATTAATTCTTTTGGTGTTTAGATTCTAATGTTACTCTTGTTTTCACCTTGTTTCTGGGTTTCTAATTCCTGAACTCATAACTTTTGGTGAAGTGAGTGGGTCATGATATTATGTATAATTTAAATTTTCAGTAATTTTAATGTATTAGAACAGTGTTGTTGTTTATTAAACCTGATATAACAATGAACTACCAAGTACCAAGCCTATCCCACCAGGTGGGGTCAACTTCATGAATTAATTCTATTATTTGGTCATTAATGATCAAAGACTATCAAAAACCATGATTGCCTGTTAAGGTCAGCAAATATACTTCTAATTAAAGGTCATCTTTGTATGTTGGTTAATGTTAATGAGGTTCACTAAACCAGGGGCAGAGATCATCTCTAAGGTTGATGTTTCTTCTTTAGGGCAATAACTCATGCAGTTTATGACGTGACTTGCTCTGTGCCCTCTCCTTCTAGTTTCCTATGGGGCCAATGCACAAAAAATTAATCCTTTCCTTTGTTTTATTGGTCATAATTTTGTTCAAATTATTTAGTGGAACTACAAATATGTTAATGCAAAGGATCCTTTTGGGGGAAAACAATAACATGCATTTGAAGCAACATGAACTAACCTTTGTCTTATCTAGTTATTTAGCTTGAGCATTAGACTGTTTGTTATTTAACAAGAGACTGTATTTCTTCTAAGTGTTTATATTATAAAACTATCTATCCCTGTTAATTACATTCCAGAAAAAAAATTGTTTTTCGGGATGAAAAGGATATAAGTAACACATATCAGATTTAGAATTTGTCGCTGTGGTAGATGTGTGCATTCCTCATTGTAAAATCTCATAACTACTGCTTGCTAAGACTAGAGAGAATCCTCAAAGGCATGTTTTTATAAATGCACATTGAGTATCTACCATTACTTGTTTTTAAACTCTATAGGGTGGCGGAAATGGAAAGTGTATGCCAATAGTATGCCAATAGCATGTTTATGATATTTTTTAGTCATTGCTTAAGAAGTCTATTGTGATTTGTAATATTTCTTTGCTTACTGTTGTGTGCATGTGACATACTGGTATGGTATTCCTTTCTGTAATGTTTTATCTGACTTTTTAATTTCCTGACCTGTCCTTACAGATTGTATTACTGCTTCGGCTTGTTCCATTGCTACCATTTAACATGTTAAATTATCTCTTGTCGGTGACTCCTGTTTCATTAGGGGAATACATGCTGGCTTCCTGGTTAGGAATGATGGTATGTTCTTTGCTCATAATCAATTATATATTCTGGAATTAGTCTAATAAGAAATTTCTATTGTGCATAATGATTTTAAAAATTGTTTAATTTTAATTGAATTTCTTCTAGCAGTCACTGTCCATTGCTGTATACTAAAAATTTTCTCTATGGTTTTTAACAAAATGATGCATAGGTGAAATCTTTGAAATATATCAGATTGTTCCTTTGAAAGATGGAAAGTATCCTTTCTCTTTTATTGTCTATATGCAACATTAAAAAAAAAAAAAAAAATCTTCATGGATGTGCATAGCATGATTGTCAAATCATGAATTGAATTAATAATTACTAATAAGAGGCTAATTTTCCAAATCAAGAAGTGCAAGATTAGCTACCCAATCTTAATAATAGCATAACTAATATGCATCTTCTACATAGTAATATATGATTCAATCAATTAATAGGTGACAGGTTTTGAAGCTAAATTATCCTGTAACCAAAAGTTAAAAATCCAAACTACTTAGTCTTCTACCATATCAATAAAATGTTTTTTGTTACTGTATTCAAATGTTTGTGATTGTGCTTGTGATCTAATGTGATGATATTGTGATCCATAAGTGTGTTCTACCTATTATCTTATGTTTTAGGCTGGTAATGCATTAGTTAGGTCTTCAACAAAGTATATTTGTCTGTACACTTGTTTCAGTTATTTGAAACGTTTGAGGAAGCATAGTTTCTCTTGGTTTATAATTCTAAGAACAGAGTTTCCTGGTGTTCTTGCTGTCATTAATTATTGTTACAAATTTGATTCTGTTTGTAATTTAGTATTATATCTGTTCCCCTTTTGGATTTGTGGTAGAAATTACTATTGGATAGCATGCCAATTACAATGTTAATACCTGATACTGTTGCTGTTGCAGCCAATAACACTGGCACTTGTATATATTGGAACAACTCTTAAAGATCTTTCTGATGTGACACATGGTTGGGGCGAGTTCTCAAAGACTCGTTGGGTAAGAATTGCTATTCTTTCTTACTTGTATTAATGAGCCTTCAAGTACATGTTAGATTTGTTTTATCTTTTACCTTGAAGAATACTTAAGATGTCTTGCATGGTACAATCTTTTGATTTTTAAGTGGATCAAATGTGTGCTTTATGTAATATCATCTTCAACAGTAGATATAATATAATAATAATAATGTACCTTTCCTTCTCTTGTGGATGCAGGCTTTTATCATTCTTGGTCTTGTGATATCTGGTAAGTTACATTGTTTCCACACATAAAATGTATATCTTGAAAATTTATATTGGATTTTATGTTACTAGTAAGATGGTGTGTCAGCAATTTATATAGTGTGGAGATCTTTTATAAATATAGAATACAGAGTTACTAGTTGCATGTATGATGGTTCAATTGTACCCAGCAACCTGTCATAATGTTACTTCCATAATCTTGTGAGTCACCAATTCACCTCATTTTGTATTACTTTTTTCATCTGCAACATGCACGATGTTTTAATCAGGATCAGACTATAAAGACTTCCCAGCATTTAGGAAAAGTAGAATAACACAGCCTTTCAAACTCACGAACAAAATATTGTGCCCTGCAACCTGTCATAATGTTATTCTTGTGATGCACCTATTTGCCTAATTTTGTACGGATTTTTCATCTGCAAAATGCACAACGGTAAAATCAGAATCAGATTTTAAAGTCTCCCCAGCATTTAGGAAAATTAAATAATGCAGCCTTTCAAACTTCACTAACAAAATATTTTGGATGCCTCTGGCCTTCTGCAAGAAATTTCCTATAGTCTATGGCTTCTTACAAAGTTGCCCTTCTCTCTTGTTTTGCTCGTATTTTCTTTAAATGAGAAGGCTGGCCTTCTTTGTCTGCCACCAGTGTAGTGGCTGCCAGGTAGCTAGTGGGTATTTAAGATACACACATGATCTGTTTCCTGTACCTGGGTCTGTGTTTTTTGTATTTGTGAAAAGGCAGGAGGAAAAAGGACCTAAAATTTTAATAGGTCAATCCGGGAAGGAATAAAATTGCCTATCTATCTCATATTACATAAATATATAATTATATAATTTGGTGGCGTTAAATTGTCATGAATTTTTAATTAATTAGTTTTTTAATATTTTTTATTTAAATTATTCACATACGATGCAGCGAGTTCTGTCAGGAGTCAAGCTTTTCGCTTTAATCATTATTCTTATTGATTTGCTTGCTTGTTATTAGTTTGAATTAACACACTATGGGTGTGTGGATTACAGTTACGTTTGTGTATTCGAAAGTGCAAAAACTCTGCTCAGCACCATTCTAACTAATATCCGAACACACTATGTGTTGCACTACTAAGTTTAAGTAACAAATGACTGAAGTTTTTAAATCAGAAGATCTATACGGTTAACTGTAGATAATGATGATAAGTTTGCAAATTTTTTTCATGCTGCATTAATTGTATTGATAAACTGTCATTTTTTTTGGGTTATGTGCAGTGGTTCTGATGATATGTGTGACTAAAGTTGCGAAGGCTGCATTAGATAAAGCCTTGGCCGAAAATGAAGATATTGATGGGATTACTCCCGCTCCAGAGTTACCAATTGTTGCTGAATCATCAGCAGATCTCAACCAACCTCTCGTAATTAAGGTAGATTCTGCCGAGGACAGTCATGAAAAGTGAACTCCTTTTTGTGTAAATTCTTTCTCCATTCT
Organism: Psophocarpus tetragonolobus; assembly: GCA_037954015.1. Classification (NCBI taxonomy): domain Eukaryota; kingdom Viridiplantae; phylum Streptophyta; class Magnoliopsida; order Fabales; family Fabaceae; genus Psophocarpus; species Psophocarpus tetragonolobus. The sequence continues at coordinate 99,468,139 of CM075688.1, forward strand.
ACCTTCAAAGGCTATATGTTTTTTATTTAAAGCTTGCAGTAGCTCCCTGCTTCTATTTATACGCGATCTGTACAGTTTCAACATTTAGAAATATAGTTTGCGACAGGAGGTTTAATCCTAAAACCAAGATGACATTATTGACTATGTATCTTTTTTGAAAACAAAAAGGCTGATGCTACGAACCATTCCTGATTTTCTTGATTATTTTGTTTTTAACGTTTTAACGTTATATTCTCACAGCAATTGCATTGTAGTCATTGACAATTGGGATTTCGAATTTTTAGGGATTCCAAGTCTTTTAAGTAAAGCTTTATAAAAACCATTATTGGTTTATTACTAGAAAATGGCACGTTTTTAATACATTTCTTTACTGCCGATTCTCTTTTTAAAGTCAATTTAGTTATTTTGTAAGTAAGTTCTTTCTGTAATAGCGTGTTATTTTTATTTTCTAAAACAAAAATGAACTATAATAGTGTTAAAAATGGTAGTTAATATTTCTCATTGTGTAATACCAACTAGCAGTTCGTAAAAAATTAATAGAATAGGGGCACTTCTATCTCCCGAAACCCTAATATTGGTTCCCTAGTGATTGGTCAAATTCTTGCACCAAGTGTGTGTAACGCTTTTGGTGCTGTTCACTCACATGCTGGTCCTTAATTTCAGTGTTATCACCAATCATGTGGTACTTGTAGTTTGGCTTATATAGATGCCTCCAAGCTCTTTATCCTAACTCCTCCTAGCAGTTGCAAGTTGGACTTGTAAAATTCTGTGTTATTAAATCTATTTTTCTAATGAACGAAGTAAATTTGCTCACTTTGCCTATCAAATAATTGTAGACCAAGGTAAGTACTTTTACTTAAATTCCACCCGTGAAATACGGTTGTTAGTATGCTATTTTGAGCTGTTAATGTGTTTCAAGACAAGTCCTTTCTATCTCTTTCTTTTTTCTATCCAAAAAAGATACACTTCATATACACGAGCTTTATAGGTTATAATTTATGAAAAATTAAAAAAGTGTATAATTCAATAACATGTGAGACTTACATAAATTTATATTTTTTTAATGAATTTCAATTAATCATAAATATTGTTCAAAAGAGTGTAAATATTTTTTTAGAGTCAATTAAAAATGATTCAATATGACTATTGAGTGTTATAAATACAGAAGTTTATAACTTATTGTATATTAGGAGTTGTTATTAGACAGTACCATAATATATATATATATATATATATATATATATATATATATATATATATATATATATATATATATATATTATTTATTCTAAGCGTATGAGTGTGTTGTTTAGTTTCTAACTTACATTTGTATTGGGTTTAATTTTAATATAGTAAAGGTGTAATTGTTTTTGTCAAATTATTTATTTATTGTTAACATTTTATACAATGGGTTTGACCCTGTTAGTTATATAAATATCAAATTCGTTAAAATGATGTAGACATCACTTAATGTGTTGATGTAATATTTTCTTAAACTGAATTAAAATAAATTTAAAAAGTAATCACGAGCCGAATATATGATTCCACACAACCGATAGATACCAATACATATAAAACAAAACAAATAAAATTAAAGAGGGAAGGAAAGGGGCGTAAGACAAAGAATTCCTTTTGTCATGTAGAGAAAATATTCATCAGCTGGACCACTAGGTAATTTTCTAAAAAGAAAAGTTATTTCTAAAATACTTATAATCATACACTTCTTTTTTTCACTTTATTTTATTTTTGTCCTTTTTTTATGAGCAGAAAAAGATAAAGACAACAGTAAATGTATAAAACTTGATTGTATGATAATAATACTCTACTCTTCTAAAAAAGGGAAGGTACATGTTGACAGATTACAGGTATCATTTGATCATGACCACGACATCTATCCTACCTTGATTGAGCCCAAAGGATGAATACGCATCTCATTTTTTTTGTATGGATAGAAAAAAGAAAGACATAGAAAGAAAATAAAAATAAAGAAAAAGTGATAAATGTTTTAAAACTCTTGTTGGAGAATATGAATATCTTTGTAGATTTTTTGTCTCATAAATTGGTAACACTGATGCAAAAATTGTATGGAAAATAGCATTGCTAAAGAGAGGTGCTAACGCTGTAATCTGTAGAGAATAGCAAGAGAACCACAAGGTGAATTCTAGGTCACAACACTATGGTTGTCTTTAGATGGCCGTGAGATCTGCCCAACCCTGATAAGTCATTATTTTATTACGCCATTTTTTAGGTTAAGAATCGTAAGGATTAAATCAGGTTGGAGGATTGACTTGTTATCAACTCCCCCATGCAATAGCATACTTGCATGCATATTTCCATTTAGATATTCGCAAATCATAGTATATATTAATTTAATTAATTTGTGCTACTATAATACATCTTTTGAGCAATAATATGATTGAATACAATTTAGAGATTAGATTGTTTTCGTGTAACAAAAATATTAATTATTAATTTAATAATGAAAAAGATTTGAAAATGTAACTTTTCTTCCTTTCTTTTCAAGTGATTTTTTATTGTTATATCATGAGATTAATATCTATTTCTTTTATGAAAAATACACATAGACACACTTCATGCATAAAATTGTTTTTAACTAATTTGCCGTTGCCGTTAGTGAGTGTTGTGCAATATCTGTTGTACGATTGTTTTTTTGGTGACAAATTGTTTTTAATTAATTTGCCAATGCCGTTCCAAATATATACAGTGTTTAATTTTAATTTGATTCTTATAGGATGACCCCGCACTAATTCCACATTAATGCTATTAGGTAGCAATGATGGGAGCGATGTAAAAAAAAAAAAAATTATGTATAGAGATAATTTTGTTTTTGTATCTATACATAAAATAAAAGAAAATTAGTGTTGCACATCAAGACAGACCTCCCTGCTATTTTGTTGTTTTATATATATCAAGAAACGAAGTAAATAAAAATACTTTACATAGATAAAGAATTATGGTATATTGTAATTTAAACCACCCTCTCCATAACAACTGACCCAAATACCAATCCCATGTCACATGTTCCACTGACTATAAATGAAGTGTAGTCCAAAATAATTAGAAGGGTAGGGAGTGTTATTTGTCGAGAACCTCAAAGTAAGTAAAGGACACCCCTTATGATAAAAGGTGAGGCAACATCATAAATCATAATCATATGCTGCCTCATCGTGAATCTGTGAATGCCTTGTATGGGTCACTATACTCTAAGAATCAAAGCAAAATTCATTTTAAAAGATTTTTTAAAAATTTTTGTCAGTGCAAGTTAACTTTCCCACTGTCTGCTTGTGTTGAATTTGGGTGTTTATTGGACCCTACCATTTCCTTGATGGAGGAGATAAGCAATATTCTATCATAGTGAGGATTCTAAGACAAAATTGCACGTCTCAACCTAATCTGTTTTCTGTTCTTTTATTATCACAGCCGCAGAAAACGCTTACCAACCGCTACTCTCTGAGTTTTAAGCCTTAATAAAGAGTTCAAATTAAATACCTTAAAAAATTGGAAAAAAGACTTTAATTTCCATGCACAATGTCAATATGATTTATACTCTCAACAAATAAAAATAATTTTTGCTATCATTTTCAAAACAATTATTTTAAAATTTAACAAACTTATTTTACATACATAAACGATTTATGATTAAATGACATCATATTTTTAAGAAAGTAGGATGGTCAAAGTATTATATGTGAATTTTATTGTTTTTTCTTAAACTCATATTAAGAATATTTCGGATTAGTTGATGATAAAAACAAATTACATTAATAATACGTAATCATTAAACTCAATTTTTTTTTAAATTCCAGTACATGTACTATTTATTCTTAAGAATAGATGCAAATGAAATGAACAACTTTTATTATAAGGGTACGTTTTGGTGTGAGTTATTATGTAGATATAAATGAAGCTCCGATAGCAAAAACGAGGGTTGGTGCTTGGTTGGAAGCTTAAGATGACTAAGAAGCAGTTGGAAAGTCTGATTGGAAAAGTGAGAGGCTTAAGCCTTCTTTGTCTTGGTGGTTGCTTAGATAGTTGTTATGAGCACACTCAAGTCTGTGGATTAGGCACGAGGATCTGGAACTTGAGTGATCGAACAGTGGAGCTGCAGATAAGGGTGGGATCAATACTGAAGAAGGTGCACACATTGAAGCCAGGGTCTTGCAAGAAGCTCAAAAGTAAACGCATATACAAGGCATATATGCCTGGTAAGAGTGGCAACAACGGTGGAAGATTGAAGAGTTTGGTGTATTACTATGATGAAACTTGCCATCCTTACGTTTGGATTCAGGACACCGGGGGTGATTCCTTGAGGATGGTTAAACAGCAGTATATTAGCCTTGAGGATTTGAGGGATTCTTCTGAGATCAGGATCTTGAGGGATCAGCAAAGAGGTTGCATTTCAGTTCTTAAGAGAACTAGACCTGATTTCTGTTCACTTTAAATGCAACTCTTGCTTAATTCGTCATGGGTGGTATGGTAAATAACATATTTACTTCTTGCTTTTCCTTTTATGGGTTTTATTGATTGCAGAATGCAATGATCTATGGTAAGGTTTAATTAATTATTAGCTACTGTACTTAAAACGTGTAATATTTTCCGTATCCACTTCCTTCATGGTATTGAAATATTACTAGCCACTCACGAGCCTAGTAGTTTAACATTTTGAATGTGTTGTTCTTTAAAACACTCGATGTTGTTTTTGTGATAACACAGTCAATTGGCCTAGTCAATGTTATTGACAAACGAATAGAATGATGAATCATACTTCAAATCTGATGGGGTTTATGTGTTAATGTCTCTATACAGTACCAAGAATTGTTTCGCCTTAGATTTTCTGAAATTGTATTAACATTCCATCTTTGTTTTCATCTTTAACCGTACAAGAAGCTATACAGAGAAGGTACATGTGTCAATCTGAAATTATATTCATTCTTTTTTTCGAAGACCATTGATTTAATTTCAAACTTAGAACACCAATTTGAACTAAAAACCAAAGTACTAAGACAAGGAGGGGAGACTGTTAAACGTAATAGTGGATACAGATCTTGACTTCAGTTGAACAGTGAATGATATATTTGTCAAGTTGTGCTTCATCCTTATAGCTACAATTAGTTTAGCGAAAGTAGAGGTCAAATTCTTTAAACAATTTCTAGGCCTTTTCTTTTGCATCTCCATTTTTTTTTCACCCTCATAATTTTAAATTTTCTAAACTACCCTCCGCACTTTTAAGTTGTTTTATGGTTACTTTTGAAGTCCTAATTTCGTAGTCCCTCTCCTTAGGCTACCGCAACAGTCAAAGTAACAAATTTTACAACTTAATCTTACCGCAATGTTAGTGTTGAAGGAGGTTGTTCTGAAAGTTGTGAATGACCAATTCCATAATGTCATATTAAAGTATTACAAATTTAGGAGAAATTTACTTTGAAATCCCATAACTTCTTCCTGTACAAAAAATTTAAAATACTCATAGGTTAAAAATAATTTAACTCCTTTTCTCTTTTTTTTTTTTTGATGTTTCTTCTGTGAGCTTTGTCTCCTGCACCTCCTTCTTCTTCTTCTTTCATTCTTCGCCTATGAAGTTCGCGCCTCCTTGCACCTCCCTCCACCTCTACTCCAAGTTTTATCTCCTCTTCTCATCTTCTGAAGATATGATTCCCTTTGTCCTATTTGTTCTTGCTTTCGTTTTGTGTATATCCTTAATAACTGAGTTTAAATGGTGATATTTGAATGACCCAAAATGTGAACAGGGACAAATCTGGATTGAGTCCAAACAGTCTGTTTCAGACTGAGTCCGGATACGAAAATCCGAACTTGTAAAAAATCTTGCAAAAAAACTAATTTCATGAAAATGCAAAAGGATTAAGATATTGTACCAAGTGAGAGAAGAGGAAGGCAAACCCAAACGCGAAGAAAAAAACAAACACACAAACGAAGAAGAAGAGAAAGGTATTGATTCAATGGAGAAAAAATAAAGATGTGCAAGAGATGAAAAAGAGAGAAAGGTACGAAAGGAGAGGTGCAGGCAAAAGAGAAAGGAGAGAGGCACGTAGTAACTAAATTTTTATTATTTTTATTAAGGACATTTTTGCCATTTTTAAATTTATGAAAGTACAGAAAAAAAATTATAGAAATGCAGATAGAAATTCTCTAACTTTAATTATATATAAATATGTTTTAATACCAAATGTTATCAATCATGTGATTCATAATGTAATTTCTAATGATTATGCGATATGCAAAGCACATAATTATTGTAGTCCACTTCTAAAAAAATTAGACCTACAAATTATGTGATTTTTAATATACTTAAATAACAATTACTAATTACTAATGATATAATCCGTAACTTTCCATGGTTATATTAGGGAAGAGGAAAATCCATAATATAAGTAAAATGAGTATATTGTGGATTATGATATCCACATTAGAGATACAAAAATTACATGGATTATAAAATTTGTAAAATAGTTAAGAAAAATTACATCATGGATTAGGAAATTTGCAACGTAGGTAAAAAAAATCATTGAGATTTATAAAATTTACAATATAAAAAAATACATTACAGATTATGAAATATGCAATATAGGGTATTTTGAAAATTTTAAAATATCGAAGTGTAAAAAGAAAATCAGGGTGCAAAGCCAACTTCTATATATTGTTTACTAAAGCAAAGAATGACATTTAGATGAAAGTTCATGATCCAACTTGGTCCAATATCCATACTGACTTCAAGATACAATCGGTATTCAAAATCTAAAAAGTAGACTTCTTTTTTAGTTGAGTTTTGATTATGTTACAGGTCAAATTCAATTTGGAATGTATCACACATCAAAATTTAGAAATTTTCAATTCTCATCCACTTAAATTTAAAATGATACCTACTTTAAAAGAAAAAATAGATATATTTTTATTAAAGTAAATTATTAGATATTTTCCGAAAATGAGTTTCTGAGAGTTAAATTGAGTTTGCTTTTCAAAAAAGATGTTTCAAAATAGAAAAAAAAAACAATTTTTTTTGCTCTTTGGAGAAAAGACTCTCTGAAAGCAAAAAAATCTGCAAGTATATCTTCCTTCATTTTTTTTCATTTCTCATTTTATTTTTGTCATTATCTGCATGTTTAAATTAGTTCAAAAATAAAAATATGGGTTGCACTGTGAAGAATAAGAACAGTCACACTAATCTTGTTGCTTTGGGCACAGTGAGGAGAAAGTGGTTGTTCATAATGGACATTGTTTTCGTGCCAATCATTTGGCAACTGCACAACTCAATAAAGAAACTATCTTTCGGAAACTATTTTTCGGAGACCCTTATTTAGATAAGAAAAAAAAATCAATTTTTCCTCTAATCTGGAGATCTCTGGAGAAGAATTTCTCTTCTGGGTCTTCGTTGAAAAAAAAAAAAAAGTTTCTCTAGAGAATCATAATTAAAGAAGCAAGTTATTGATTTTACGAAAACCTTTTTGCTTAGAAGAGGAAAAAAAAATACACCATTCTACACATAATAGTATTTTAGGAATAACGTACTTTTTTTAAAAAAAAATACGTGAGTTTCAAATTTAAGTATTTAAATACTTTGTAAAATTAGTTAATTTAAATTATATTTTGTTTGAAAATAATATATATATATATATATATATATATATATATATATATATAAATTGTTATAATTTATTTTGCAATACGATACTAATCAGATTTTAATTTCTTATTTCTAATTTCTAAAGCTTTATTACTTTTTTGTTTATAATGGATATCTTTTATATAAGATTTTTTGTTTATAATGTATATCTTTTATATAAGATAATTGCGTTGGAAGCAGAGTAAGACACTGAAAAATGGTGTTTCTCCCTGCTTTGTGAGATGTTTACCGGCAAGTCCCCTCCCTTCTATTAAATGCAACTCTTGTCAGACTAATAATATTTCATATTAAACACTTAATAGATCCTTGAAAAGTTTACTCAAACTAATTTAATCTTTTAAGAGAAAAAATAGTCATTAAATGATTCCTCAAAATTACAAACGTAAGTATATCCACGGCAATCACACTCCTCTTAAGAAAATTGTTTCAAGTTTCCCTCTGAAAACCAAGTCACTTGGATCTATATGGCAGAAGAGTGCTTATACGGTGATACAGATAGGAAAGTAAATTAAATTCATTCAAATGCGAACCGTACAAATTACAATATAAAGTTGACAAAAGTATGCACGGAGGCAGAAGCAGAAAATCCTCCAGTGCATCCCAGCCCTTGAAAGATTGGTTATACAAGGCATGTCAGAAGAAAAATTGCTCTAAGATACTCGAGACTGAGCCTATTTTATGAAAAGGGTGTATCACTAAATAAACCATGGCATTTCAAGGCTCAGCTTACTGTAACACCCAAGTTATTTTTTTACCTTTTCTGCTCAATGACTTTTTAATCATGTATAATCCAATTTGGATTTACAAAGCTATATAAAGGAATGGAGAAATCACTTCAGTTTATGCAAGACCCTTCTTCTAAGGACCTGGACCCATTGCACCCGCCCTCGCTCTTAACATTTCAGTCCTCTTGCTTCTCTCCATTACTTCTACCAACCATTCTGCACTTTCCCTAATCCCCATCCTGCAACATTTCGAAAGAAAACCTCTTCAGTTAAGTGTCTATGCTTCACTGTATGCCTAACAGTTATCTTTCGGTTCAAAGACAACGAGCAAGAACATGTACTTCAGATATCTCTATCTTCATTGAAATGATAATTGATAGTTTTAGAATAAGCTTTTGAATGCTGATGCAACTACTTACCCGTCATATGCTGAGACAGCTTCAAACATGTAAACTCTTTCATCCAGCTTCTTTAAATCCAGATATTGAGCAAGCTCATCAGCTGATACTGCTTCCGGAAGATCCTGCAATCACAAGAATGTCAAGCTAGCTGCCATCATGAATACACAAACATCAGAGGACAAGGAGGGGGTGATAACAAATGAGGACATAATGGTGAAACCTCAAAAAGGATGGATAAGATAGAATACTATTGTGCTATAGAACTAACGAATTTACAGTAAGAAGCTAAGAGGGTAAGTTGACTCGTAAAAAAAGAGGAAGGTTAACAGAGCTTTGAAATGCTATTTAAATCAATTGGCAACAAAGCATTTGTGGATCTCTTCCCCCCCCCAAAACTGAAGGGAAACATTTCTTTACTGATAATACCTTAGCCTATTGCTCAGACAAGCAGATCTAGTACGGTGGTATCTCAACTCTCAAGGTATATGGAGACTAAACAAGACATCGAACATGGACAGCACAAATAAACAACACTGGATTATATATTAGAAATAGAATAGTTTGACAAATATATAAGAATATTAAGACATGCTAGAAGCTTCATATAGGATGGGGAAAATAGTTACACTCACCTGCTTGTTAGCTAATATCAAAAGAGGGGCTCCTTGAAGATCCTCATGCCGAAGTACCTTTTCTGGAAAACAAGTCAGTTATTAAATCATCACTGTACCACTTATTTTTGTCATATCTAGTACTATCGCAATTGCAAGCCAACCCCTTAAAGAAGTATCAACTGAAATTAAAATCAAATCTCACTAACCAAGTGCTGACTTCGCATCTTCAAAGCGTGAGGGAGAAGCAGCATCAACAACAAATATTACAGCATGTGCTTCTTCATAATATTTCTCCCAGATTGAGCGAAGACCAGGCTGGCAAGAGGGGAAGTTACATTAATATTAAATATTTTATCCCCTCCCACTCTCCAATGATATACGACAAGAATGATACAAAAGGGGACAAAATAACCCAAAAAAAAATTATAAAGGAGACTGAATATGTGCTTTGTATGAAATGATACATTCTATTCCTGCTGGCGTACTGGCTTACAATTAAAAATCAAGTAATGAACCAGTTGTCCATGAATATAGCACCAATTTTTCAATTACAAAATCTCTTGTAGGATTGCCAAATTTAACAAATAAACTCAAGCTTTAGACAGGGAGAGGGTAAAACTGGTGGTCCACACTGCATAGTTCAAGACTTCAAGTAATGGTTCTAATATATAGCCATTAATTAAGTAGTAGTAGTAAGGTGTTATGAAATAGAGATTTGAAACGTGAATCAGAGAGCTAATTTTTTTCAATCATGAATAATAATTTGCATCAAATCGTAAGATTCAGAAACAATGAAAAATTACTTCGATAATATCATGTAGAAGATATATGGAATTCAATGTAAGTATTTTAAACTAGAAATAGACAAGACAACTTAACCAAAGTCTTATAAAACAAAATTATTAGTTCTACACAAGTTTGTGAAGTTTTTATTTTAAATAAAGGAAACAAAGCAAATGCAATTAAAAATATAAATTGTAGACGCATTGAATGAGTGAGTGACAAATAAAGTAGTGAAATAATCAAATAGGATAAGTTCCAAAGTGTTTCTTGAAGTCCCTTTCATTTAACAATTTAAGCTTATATGACCTTTCAATTTTTCATCCGACTTGGTGAAAGAAAAGTAATAAGAAAAAGAAAAATAACAAATGAATGAATCATGTGATTTTGAATCAATGACACAAAATTGCCAAATTGTATTGTAAGATATAAAGTCATTTAAGATTCATCTTATTATATGTAGATAGCCAAATTGTATTGAATCTTAAGATTTGAATTGTGAATTGTAAGATTCTAATAACCTGTTATGTGTGAAAATAGTGAATATAAACTTTAGACAAACATTAAACCAGCTAAAATAGTAAAGATAGCTTTCCTAAAGAAAAATTTGAAAAGCAAAACAGTATCTTGTTCTTTCATTAATCACATTTTAAAAATATAAAGAAGCATATGAAAATTATATTTGAGGAACTATCTAGATGGTAATTGTTTTAGCTATTGATCTTCTAGAATTGAAGAGTTGTACACAAGCAGTTTATCTCAATAACATATTTATAGGACTTAAATAGACAAAACTGGCCTATTTATTTCCATACCTGACCTCCTAGGTCCCAGAACACAAGTTTGCTATTTGCCACCTCAATGCGACCAATATTCAATCCCACGGTTGGAATAATTCGATCAGGAGGAATGCCTTCTAAATTTGAGTACACTGACTTCATCTTCTCCAGCAAAGTCTAAAAATTATGCATTATATGACAATTCAGAGCAACCCAACAAAGTTCAGTAATTTGTTAAATACAACATTTAAAATATGCATTACCGTTTTTCCAGCCTTGTCAATCCCCAGAATGAGTACATGAAGCTCCATCTTGCTGAACAGGTACTTCCATAGTCCATAAAACAACGAAAACATCCTTGTATTGTATAAGCTAGCTTAACCTTCAAGTATAGAAGAATATGTAGTTCATGCCATGTTATTGGAAAGCTTGACCACTCATCATCACTTCACAATTTCATTAACATTCAGAATTCCTGCACAAGGAAAGGTTGTAAGATGCCTTGAACAAGCACAATGTACTGACAATGTCAATCATGTTTACATTGTTATTCAATCGCAAAGCCTGGTGTATGGTTAAGTTTGTTAACTTTTATTGCAATTCACAAACCAAATTGAACAACCACAAAGTTAAAAAAAAAAAAAAGAAAAAAAAAAAGAAAAAAAAAAGTGCTTTTAATTTTTCTTAAATTACAATTAAGTAATTTCCCGATTGCAAGATACATTAGCCGTTTGAAATTGGACGCTGAGCTAGATCTTAGGCTCTTAGCGTCACTTCATTCATTCATATAAATGCATGGTGAAGTTACAGATATATGAGAGTGGAATTTGGAGAAAGCGGTGAGAGAGACGCAAAAGTATATGAAAATGGAAGGAATCGGAAAGGGGAATCGAATGAATTAAGAAGAAACAGATCCGAAAATTGAGGAAGGAAGGAAGTTGTGAAATTTACCAGCGCCGACGATGGGAAAGACGGTGGGTGAAGAAAGAAAGATCCGACGATAGTGGAATGGGATCAAGATTCAGAGTAGGCAATTCCTGTTCTCAAACTTGTATTTCTTCACAGCACACGAAAGGATAAAAGTAAAATGTAACCATAACAATAGCAATACCCGTACATTACATATTCAATTGATATTAATTTAAATCTAACAAATATATTATCTTTTGACTTCTCAGCTTTCGCATATACCTCTCTTCCCTTTTATTTATTTATATTGCCACTATTGATACAAATTTTATCCTAGACAACGAAAATCATTTTTATTATTAATTATATATAAAAATATTAAATTTTGGTGTACAAATTGTTTGCAATCATACTCTTTGAACTTTATTCCTAAGCTATTATTTATTTATATAATATTTATTTTACAAATCACTCATTATTTTATAACCTTCATTATTTTTATTTTTTTTTGAAAAAGATATGATGAGATAACGAGTCATGAAATGCCTCTTTTCTAGTATTATAATTAACAATAGGAAAATGAATAAAAAATTTTTTAAACTTTAATAAAATAAAATTAATAACAATAAGTATTAAATACTATTCATACTCTAAGGAATAACTTTTTCCAGACCAATGAATTTAAGTTATATTGTCAATTTTTAATATATATGTATTTTCACCTTCATAAAAAAAAAAAGTGATACCTCTTTAAAAGTCTTTACAATATAAAAAAAAATTAACTAATGATATATTTAAAGATCATATGTTTGTTACAAAAGTTTAAAAATAAGGTAGAAAAATATTTTATCATATTAAATCACATTTTTTATTTATAGGATTTTTAAAATATTAATTAGTAAATTTAACAAATTTATAAGTTAAAGATTGTAATTGAATGTTAATATAAAAAGTATTACACTGACAATGTATATTAATTAAATTCTTCTTTCTTATAAATAAAAACAAAAAATATTTTTATGTAAAAGAATAAATCAAACAAATTATTTCTAAATACACACTTATATTAAATAATTGAAATGAGAACATTGTAATTATAAAAATTCTATTTAACTCAAAAACATTAAATTTTGTACACATGTAATATTTTTAAAAAATATATATACAAGTAGTAATATTACACATACTTTTGTAAAAAAAATATTACATATACTATGCAAGAGAAGTAGTAATAGCAACACGCATATGACACAGTTTTTTATTTAGAGATATTTAAAATAAATAACATTTACCTAAATTTTATTTCATAAAATAGAATATAAAAATGTCAAAAATATGCTCATCAACAAGGAAGGACCGAGACAGATGCATATAGTAGCTAGGGATAACTCGTTGCATATATTTCACGGAATCTCTTACCATTTTTTAATATTACGGATGAAAATTACTAAATTAATATAGGTTCATTTTCATACTTGCATTTGAAATGAGATCTCTACCTGTCTTTATACTGGCACTAGTACAAAGTTTCTCTTTGTTTACCCCTCTTCAAAAGCACATTCTCCACTTAGGTTAAGTGAGACATCAAGTATACTTCTCAATTTGGGTCTTTTTTTCACATAGAAAGGGAACTCAATACCCAACAAATTTTTGCCTCACAACTATGTGGAGAGAACTGTCAAACCGATAATCTCACAACAGACTTCAAACTTTCCTTTTGGCAGTGTTTTAGTCATCATCACTATTATCATCAGTATGAACTTTAACCAACTCTAATAACTTAGCATCCAAAATATCACGTATCTAATGATACCTTGTATCAATATGTTTGGACTTAGAATGAAAAGTTTAATTTTTACTAAGATGGATAACCCTCTGACTGTCAACAAGTAATGGATAGTTACCTTGCACAAAACCAAACTCCTGTAAGAATTTATGCATGCACACCTAGCATGGGCTTGAGCTAAGACCAATAAAAAAGGAGCATGACTTGGATGAAACTTCAAGGAGCTTAGTTTAGGACATGTTTCATTTAATTTGACCATTTTTAGGCTTGTATAAGCACCCTTAAGTCATTAGGATTTTAGGGATGTAGTTAGTTTTATTTTTGGCCTTATATTTTAGCCTAAAGGTTCTTTTTTCTTTAGGAGGTGTAATTAGTCTCTTTGTGAAGTGTGTTAATTAGTTTGAGCTGGTCCAAGAGAGTTTGGATGTGTAGGATCTTATATCTACACCCGTAATTCTTCTTCACACCCTTCTAACCAACACATGAAACATGTAGGAGACATGTGGGCCCCTTGTCTCCTTGTTTCACTCCACATGTGCTTTCTCACTCCTACTTAACTGATTCTTGTTGCTTCTTATTTTAATTTGAATTTTGGAGGTGTCATGTCATTTCCCTCCAAAATTTAAATTCAAACAAGATGGAACATAAATCCCTTTTTCTAGGGATATGTTTGGATTAATTTAATTAATTTAGTGTTAAATTGACATAACACTAAATTAACCATCTAATCCTCCCTAATTAGAGGAGTTGGACATTCATGTCAGTGTAAGGCCCATAGATCCATGTTAAGCTCTATATAAGGAGTTCCCCTATTTTCATGTAGCTTTTAACACTCATTTGAATGAAAATAATCTTTCTCTAAATTTGAGAGCTCTTTGTTCTTAGAGAGTGTTCATGTTCTCTCCACGCTTGTGAGAGACCTTCATACTATTATCAAGAGTTCCTTCCCTTGTGGCTAGCTTTATCATGACTTATCTCTTTCATTGAAGAAGTTGCACCAATCTTTACCTTTATCTCTTCGTCTTCCACCTTAATTTCTTCAACCTTGGAACCTCTATGAGCAAGGATCTTGGGAGCATTCTCTTCATCAAGGATTCTTCAATCTTGCCTTGGGGAGGAATGCATCAAGAATTTCTTCAACCATAGCAACTTCTTGCATGTTTCAGTAATTGTAATGAACTCCATCTCAGCAGTAGACAAAGTCACACAGTTTTGCAACTTAATTGCCAAGCCACAACTCCCTCTGCAAACTTAATCAAGTGGCTCGATGTAGACTTATGGATCCAACCATATTTGAGTCTGAGTAGCCTACCAAAATAGGTTTATTACCTTCAAAGCAAAGTTTCTTATCAACAGTATCATGAAGATACATCAAAATTCATTTCACAACTTTCAAATACTCTCTACTTGGGTTTGACAAAAATCTATTGATTATACCAATAGCACGAGCAATATCAAGTCTTGTAAACACTATTGTGTACATCAAACTACCAATCGTAGATGCATAAGGAACTTTCTCCACGTCTAATTTCTGAGCTTCATTTGAAGGACTCTGTTTAACACTAGTTTAAAATGAGTAGCAAAAAGAGTGCTCACAACCTTAATATTTTTTTCCATCTAGAATCTCTGCAACACCCTTTTAATATAATGTTCCTGTGACAACCATAATTTCTTTTCTCTCTGTCATGAATGATTCTTATACCAAGAATCTGCTTAGCAGCTCCCATGTCTTTCATGGCAAATGACTCGCTCAATTTCTTTTTCAACTTGTTAATCCTGAAAACATCTTTTCTAACAATAAGCATGTCATCATCATACAATAACACGATAATAAAGCCATCATCACAAAACTTTATAACAAAGACACAATGATCAAAAGTAGTTTTTTTTGTAGTCTTGCTCACACATAAAAGACTCAAACTTCTTATACCACTACCTCAGAGCTTGTTTTAAACCGTATATACTCTTTCTCAGTCTACACTCATAGTTTTCCTTGCCTTTAACCTAAATACCATCAGGTTGCTTCATATATATCTCTTCCTCCAAATCATCATGAAGGAAAGTTGTTTTTACATCCATTTGTTCTACCTCCAAAGCAAGAGTAGCAACCAAACTCAAAATTCCTCTAATGGATGACATCTTCACCACAAGTGAGAAAATCTCATTGAAATCAACAACATTTCTCTATTTGAAGCCTTTCACCACTAATTTGGTTTTATACCTTAGAGACCCAGAATTATTCTCATGTTTCACCCTAAATATTCACATGTTTTCTAATGTCGTTTTGCCCTTAAGCAATCTTACCAAGTCATAAGTGTTATTATCATGTGAGGATTTCATCTCATCTTGCATTACATCTAACCGCTGCTATTTTTCTTCATTCTCCAAAGCCTCTTAAAAAAACTTAGGTTCTCCACTATAAGTCAAAATCACGTATTCATTAAAAGAATACCTAGTAGATGACTGTCTCTATCCAGTAGACCTCTTGAGTTGGACTTAAGTGAATTCAGGTGCATCATAAAAATTCTGATTGGGTGACCTCTCATGCTCCTCCTAGTCATCATTAATAGGAACATCTAATCCACCTCCAAGTTGTTGATCATTACCAACATCTTGCTGTTCACCATGTTCAACATTACTTTCAACATTATCCAGATTTTGAATAGGCGATTGCATAGGATCAACAATTCTTAGATTTCTATCTTTTTCGGGTGTAGTCTTCTATACCTTATCAATGTCCTCAATGATTTGATCTTCCATGAACTGTACATCACGACTTCTAACTAGCTTCTTCTCAATAGGATCATAAAACCTATAGCCAAATTCATCCCCACCATAACTAATGAAAATGCATTATCTTGTCTTTGCATCCAACTTAGATCTTTTATCACTTGGAATATAAGCAAACACCTTGCAATCAAAGACGCACAAATGATCATAGCTAACATTCTTATCAAACCAAATTTTATGTAGAACTTCAATGTCTAGAATAAAATTATGAGTGAGATTAATAACATATATCGCCATGTACAGTGTCTCACCCTAAAAATGCTTAGGTAATTTAGCATATGAGAGAATACATCTCACTTTCTCAAACAATGTCTTATTCATCTTCTTTCCTAAACCATTCAGCTGAGGAGTTTTAGAAGAAGTCTTCTCATGTGAAATATCATGCTGCTTGCAATAAACATCAAAGGGTCCACAATACTTATCATCACTGTCAATACAATTGTGTTTCAACTTCTTGCCTGACTCTCTTTCAACCAAAACATGAACTTGTTTAAATTTCTCTAATACTTGGCATTTTCTCTACAAAACATAGACTCATAGTTTTCTGGAACAATCATCAATAAAAGGTAACAAAATAAATTTCACCACTGAAGAATTTTACCCTAAATGGACCACAAATATCAACGTGCACCAATTGCAACAACTCTGACTTCCTTAAGGGAAAATGCTTCTTGAAGGATACTCTAGTTTGCTTGCCAATCATGCAATGAGAACATCTCTTCAATTCTACATTTTTTAGCCCTTGAAGAACTTTCTTTTTAGCTAAGCAATTCAGTCCTTTTTCACTTATACCAAATGATGCAGAAAATTTTTGCAATCCCCTTGATCTTTCTCCTTGAGGTTCCAAGCACCATGAAATGGATGATGGAGGGGAAAGAAAATGGAGGTGGGGCGCCACTCTCAAAGAGAGATAAGCCAAAGTGTTTAGGTTTTCTACAAAGGAAGGAACCTTTGATAAAAACCAACTAGGAAGAGATTCCTCAAGAGAGGGGATCCTCAAGACCTTTTACTAAGAATGTGCTCACAAGGAGACTATTTTCATTCAACTTCAAAGGTGAAATTTACAATGAGGGGGAATGAGTATATATAGCCCCAAGGGAGAGCTTGGATTTTTATAGGCAATGTGGGACTTAAGTGAGGCACCTAAGTTCACCTTCATGGGTGCAATTAGCATCTCTTAAATTGAATGAGCTAGCCCAAAATCATATCTTGACTTATGCACCCATTCTAATCTTACTCCTCTTTTTTAACTAAAGACACTTATACCTTCTAAACTAAAAAGAATATGGCCGAATATACATGACCTTAAAGGACTTAAAAATATGCTCCTATTTAGCTAATTAAAATAAAATATTTACAAGCTAAAAATGAAGATTATAACTTCCAATCTTCAATGAGCTTTCCATCCATGTCATACCTTCCTTGAATCCTCCTAGCCATTATGCATGCTAGGTGGGATTGCATCAAGTTTGCTTGCCAATCATGCAATGAGAACATCTCTTCAATTCTACATTTTTTAGCCCTTGAAGAACTTCCTTTTTAACTAAGCAATTCAGTCCTTTTTCACTTATATGATTGAGCTTTCAGTGCCACAAAAATGCCTTCATATCTACAATATTCACATTATCGTTAGCAACCAAAGCTTTTGTCCAATGCAATTTAGAAATCCTCCTTTGACCACAACCAAGTTACCTTTAGTGAGTTTTCACTTTCCTTAACCAAAGTGATTATCATAACTACCATCATCAAGCATCTGTACAGAAATAAAATTAAAACGAACATTAGGAGCATGTATGACTTCTCTAAGCAACTACTACACTTCCATATAGGTTTGCAGGCAAACACCATTAACACAATCACCTTAAACACAACATCATTACCTGTCTTCAACACTACAAAATCACCAGAAGTGTAAGATGTGAAGAACTTTTCCCTTAGTGTAACATGCAATGTAACACCTCTATCAACATGCCCTCATCTATTACAAGATTAACTAACTCATGCTCACAAAGATTAACAAGATCACCATAAGTAGTAATAGCAACACGATTATCATCATCACCATCCTTCTTTTTCTGCTTACATTTCTTATCTTTGTTCTTTTTTTCTACATAAGACAATATTTTTGTATGTGTCCTATCTTATGACAATAATGACACTCTACATTCTTGTATTTGGACTTGGACTTACTCCTACTCTTCCTTTAGTTCCTTTCTCTGACTTTTTCTCCTGTTTTCAATGACAAGTACTTCAGGCTAAGATAAAGAATCCTAAAATTTATTCAAGTGATTTGAAATGGAAGAACTCCTATTGACCATAAATTCATCAGAACATTCAACAAATACAATTTATTTTTCCTGATTTAGAAGCATACAAGGACTCAATATTCTTCCACAAAGTTATCGCATGTGTCTCATTAGCAATGTGATTATCAACACTGACCTCTACAAATTGCCGAATAAAACCATGTATCTGCTGGTGTTCAAAATCTCAATCTTCTTTAGACATAGAATCTGGCTTCTGAGTAGCAAAGACAAGAATATGCATGTTCTTCACAAATAAAAAGTATTTCATTTTTTCCTTCCACAAGTAATAATTAGCACCATTCAAAACAACTAATATTGTATTTGCTTCCACCGTTCAAGCAAGTCAACTAGTTCCAAAACCAAAGTCAAAGAGCTCTAGATGGGAGAAACAAGATGAGGCAATAACAAAGTGTAAACAAATTAATGGAAATAAATCCCTCTGGCTTGCAAGAATCTATAAGGAGCAACAACATATGCACAATAATAGCAAATAACCAAAATCACAAAAGGAAGGCACAAAAAATTTCAATGTGGAAAATCCCTAAAAGCAAGGATTTTTAACCACGAGTCATCTAGACTAAAGAAATAAATCCACTATTATCAATAAAGAGTAAAAAAAAGTCTCAATCAAGTGCATAAATTAGTGCGAATACTCAGTCAAACAATAAAGCAATAAAACTTATAAATAGAGAACAAGAAGATGAAAAACCCAAAAATATTGCTATTTGTAAATTGAATATATCCTAAATCAAATATCATTTCAACGATCTAAACGGTATGAAGAACCATATGTTTCGAACCTTCTGTCCAAAAACTAGTTCGATCCAACAGTTAACGAATTTGCAGTGGTGAATTTACAGTTGCAGGTCAATTAAAAACAAAAATGAGTTTCTCTCTTCTTCTCTCTCAAACTATTGATATATTTCTCTAATTAATGTATTTCTCTAATTAATGAGTTTCTCTCATTTTACCCTTCTCTAGAAGTACCTTGTCCGCTTTAGTGAGACATCAACTAGACTTCTCAATTTAGGTTTTTTCTTCATATAGGAAGGAAACGTAATACCGAGCACTTAGGACCAAAGGTGCAATGAGCCACAAATAGGACTATAAGAAGGAGGGAGATAGTTTAACACCTAGTATACTATCAGTGTAAAAGAGTTCACACTAGCAGTTAATCACAACTCTTCATTTATATGACTTTTAAAGTATTAATTGATAAAGTCAAGATACTTACCATATATGAATGGTTGTGATTAATTGTTAGTATAAAACTTTTTACACTAATAGTGTATAAGTGTTTTTTTTTCTCTCACACACACACACATATATAGACACACATTGCAAGGCGAGGTGTGTACTATGGTATCCATATCCATACAAATTTTATGGGTATATACTCCTTCCCTACTTATACCTTTAATTGTGGATATTTACACACCCGCTTTGCAATCCTTAATTTATATTTGTTACAAGGTATAAAAAATATTATCTATATTTATTCTCGAAATATTGTATACAAATGCTTTTTCATTATTTATTTTTATGATAAAAACTGAAAATATTATATTATAAAAAAATGTAAAAATTTTTTTTAAAAAACAAAATATATATATATATATATATATTTTTTGTAATATTTTGTTATTTTTATGTTATATAATATAGGAGTCCATCTTAAACAAAACACTACATAGTTTTATGTTTCATTTCAATATTGGAGACATAAAATATTAATTTTTGGTTCCAGGTCACTACGACAGTTACGATTTTGATCAATAGTTGATTGTTTAAAATTAAATTTTTAAATTTCAATAGCTAAACACATCATATAATTTATTTAAGTTGCATACATTGTTTTTTTCAATCATAATATTAATAGGAATTTATATTTATTAAATAAACAAAATAGAAATTATATAAAAAATTTTAGACAATTATTTGTTTAAAAATATAAAGAATTAGTTAAAATGTATTTGATCAAAGCCTTTTTTTTACACGAGAAAAACATTTATGTACGGTTAATAAAAAAAGTTTTATTCTGAAAGTTAATCATAATCTTTTATAAATAATTTTACTAATTTATGTAGCCTTCAACTGGAACTTTATTTATAAATAAAAAAAATTATTATTGTGATTATTATACACTAATTCAATAAAAGTAAGACATCAAAATCAAAATAATTTGGCATTTCGTTTTATGCGGAACATTCTAGACCCTTGATAACCTGCTGGTTAAGGAACCTGTTAAATACTGTTCGGAAAAATTATAATTTAAAATTCTAATTTATTTTTAAACTATAAGTCATTTCGAAATACAAGTTGGATGTTAGGAATCTTAAAATGTACATTTTTTATAATTTTTTTTAAAAATTTATAACTTATAATTGAACTAACTTATAATTATTTTCAATAATTTGTTATTTTGTTAGAAACGCGTTTTACAACGTCACGTGTAAGCTGAATTCCATTTTGATTTTCATGGCGTTATCTTGGACATGTTAAATAAATTAATGATAAACTTTTTCAGACCAGAAAATAATAATTTAACTAGTTAAAATTTATTAGAGTTTATAAAGTTTTATATTTTGTTTAGCAAATATTTATCATAATTTTAATCAATATAAATATTAAAATAGTATATTAGATAATATTGTTAGCACCTTCAAATATACCACCTTTCTTCCCGGTAGTAATGATCTTTTAACTAATTCATATTTTAAGAAAATTAATTAATAATATTAAATTTATTATTTTATCAGATTTAATATTAAATTATTGAATTTTACTATTTACAATTAATTTGAGTTAATTATTTTCTTCAATTCTTAAAATAATAAATTGATTTATTCATTTATAAAAAAAGAAACAAATGTTTTTTTAAACAAAAGTGGTATATAGACAAAGGAGGTATAGTTTGGAACAAATTGCGCGGGTTGAAAAAGAATGTGTTCTGAAGACGAATGTAACCAGGGTTGACGCGACTGACGATGGTTATTTATTGGTTAGGTTAAAGAATAGAACAGCGTTGAAAGAGGAAAGAAAGAAAGAAAAAAGTGGAGTGAAATGAAATGAAATGAATTTAATAAGAACATTTTGTGACAGAAGAGGAGGAAGTCTGTTTCATCTTGACAAACATCCTTGTTCTTTCTGAAAGGGGTGATTCTGAACTAAACATGGGTATCTCGTGGAGTGGAAGAAGAAGAAACAATTACCTCCAAAATCCCCCACCTCCACCCACCACTTACTTTTACCCTCACGAATCCCACCCTCCTCCTCCTCCGCCTCCGCCTCCGCCGCCCCCGCCCCCGCCGCAAGGCTACTTTCTCCCTTCGACCAGCCCCTACGGCCCTCACTGCCCCAACTACGGCAGTCCCCAGACCCATTCGATTTCCTTCTATTACTCCAACCCCAATGCGTACCACAACTACGCCAATCGTCTTCACTACCAGCCTTTCTACCAACCTCAGCCTCCGCCTCCAACTGCCGCCTGGCCCGCCACTCGTGCCTCCGCCTCCGCCTCCATTCCCCCTCCCTATGTCGACCACCAGACCGCCAAGAAGATCAGAAACTATGTCAATGTCCATAAGGACACCCTTCAGCTCCAGGTTGACCTTGATTACCCCGATCATCATCTTCTTTCCTTCGTTTTCGATGCTGTCTATGATGGCAGGTTAGTCACTCTTCTCTTCTCTTCTCTCTCCCTTCCTCTTTCCTTTCATTTTTATTTCATTCTCCATCATTTTCCCCTTTTCCTGTTTTACCCATCTCTCCTTGGGATACTGATACCCCCACACCATCAACTTCAATTCTCCTCAATTTACAAATCAAGCAAAATTGTCTTCTTTCTATCACATAATCTCTTCTTGTCGCCAGTAGTAGCTCTATTGCAGTGCTGCAGCGCCTGCTTTTCATACTCGAGTGTTTCTCTACCTTGTGGGCAAGGCCAATCAACTTTTTCTAAATGCTGTTTCTCTAATGGCTGCCATCTCCTTCTGCATGAGAAACTCCGATTTGTCTAAGGCGCTCAGTACTACCAAATTTATCAATTTGAGGAATCTGGAGAATCCTATTACATTCTTTCTCACTCTCTCAAAAGTTATATCTCTTAAGACGGGACCATTTTTACTCTCTACTTGGATCGAATGCTTAGTTACTAGTTACTACTGTCAACCACTTCTTCACTCTACCAATAGAATCCTGCTGCAACTTGCAAGTATCTTCTGTTGTCAACAATTATCAAATGACTGAAATTCTGTTCACAACTTCAATTTAAATTTTCTAAAGACATCAATAAGTTGCACTTTATGTCTTCCTTCCCAAGCATTTTAATTGTCTTCGGTCATTGATCCAAATCTCTGTTAGTGAAAGTGTGCTAAGAATTAAATCTAGTGAGTCTAGTCTAAAGTCTGTTGGCTTAGGCAGGAGTTTGTGTTATCGTCTTTAATGTGCCAAAAATATGTAGGACAGATTTTTAACATAAATGAAGTTTGCAACATCTTCAATCTGTTTTTAAGCAAGAACTGTTGATTATTATAAGATTCGTATTTGATGTGACTTACTTCTTTTTTTTTTTTATTCCAGAACAAGATGGAGCCAATAAGGTAGTCGATTGGCATCTTTCTTGATTAAGCTTCTTACAAGAATTCAGCCAAAATTTCCCTTTTGACAGGCAATTAAAATTGCTTACTGGTTTCTTCAGATAAAATCTACTAATATTGTTACTAATTACTATTACTTGAATGGACTTGGAATGCAGAAAATACATATTTTAATTGTACACTAGTCCAAGAAAATATTATCCTTACATCACTGATTTCTGAAGTTTGCATTCATCTCATGAAAAAACTAATGACAACAAATCTTTATCCCATTACGTAAGGTTAGCTATGTAGATCACATGATGTCATTCTCTGTTGATAATTCCCTCCAATATCCTTTTTGGTCTCCCTCTCCTCCTTTTGATGGGATTAAAGAAAAAACAATGCCATCTACACTTTTCATTGGTGTCCCTAGTGGTCTTCTACTC
The DNA here is from genome assembly GCA_037954015.1 of Psophocarpus tetragonolobus. Lineage (NCBI taxonomy): Eukaryota > Viridiplantae > Streptophyta > Magnoliopsida > Fabales > Fabaceae > Psophocarpus > Psophocarpus tetragonolobus. The sequence goes on from CM075688.1 coordinate 99,491,915, forward strand.
TTCTTTATACATGTCTAAACCACCTTAAAAGCTTAATCAGTTTTTCATAATCTTTTCCTCAATTGGTGCGACAGCTTTCTTTTCTCATATATACTCATTTCATGTCATATTCTTCCATGAGTAGTCACACATTCGTTTTAACATTCTTATTTCTATTACTCCCACATTTTTTCTTATGTTATCCCTTTAAAGCCTGAGATTCACTACCATATTGCAATATGGTAGAAGAAACTGATACGGCAATATTTTTATTATTATTACAACTGTTTGTGCTCCGAATTTTTAGTTTTGCCTACATTCTGATTGTGAACAGTTCTATGTAAGTATTAAAAAGGAGCATGCGATTTCAAGTGGCAATGAAATACACACCCGAGAAACCGCAGTTTATGAATTGAATTTGTGATGAGCTTGATATTTTGATTGACTAATTGTGTGAAATGATTGTTGAAAGATGAGAAATTTGAAGATTGAGTGAATATTGCATATTTTATGAAATGTTTTAGCTTTATTAATTTCTCTACTCCTTATCTTTGTAATTGGCAGCATTACTATCTGCTACTTTGCCAAGGAAGAAGAAAAATGTAGGTTTGTTCCATTATTACCTGATGCATTTCAGCCAATCAGAATTCCCTTTCAGAAAGGAGTAGGCCAGAAATTTTCTCAGCCTTCAGGAACTGGAATTGACCTAGGCTTCTTTGCATTGGATGATCTTTCAAAGCCCTCACCTGGTGAAGATGTCTTTCCTCTTGTAATATGCGCTGAAACAAGTTTGAAAGCACCCTCAGAAGATGAAACCCCTGGTGATTCCTTGCTAGATGCATCCCCTCACATGCAAATAACTCAAGGTGTCTTAGAGAAAAGTAATGGTGATGGTTCTTTCCTAATAAAAGTAGTTAGGCAAATTTTGTGGATTGATGGTGTTAGTTATGAGTTGAGAGAGTTATATGGAATAGGAAGCTCTTCTGCAGCTGATTTTGATGACAATGATCCTGGGAAGGAGTGTGTCATATGCATGACTGAACCAAAGGATACTGCTGTCTTACCTTGTCGACATATGGTAAGATTTCATGTCACATCTACTTATATATAGAGTAGATAGCCAGCTTAAAGGAGGAAATTAAGATATTAGGATATTTATTGATTCATTCAGGTAATAGCATTATGCTCATGCAGATACACAACACTGGATAATAGTATAATTTGTATTTGTATATAATGAGATTGCTTGTATAAGCATGCTATTGTGGCCTATTGCCCTGCCATTGTGGGCTGCCCTTTACAAATTGCCTATAGTTGTTGGCAAAAAATCTGCCACACCATTCCACCTTGATGGCCACAATGCCTCCATCTAACAACACTGGTTGTGTGATCCTTATATTACTTAAATTTTTCTTCTCTTCCTCTTTGGCTTCTTTGTTTACAATGTTGTGAGCTTGTGACTTGTTGAGAGATCATATGCATATATCCTTTAAATCATAGATTACTTCATCAGCACTTACACATACTGTGAGTGAAATAAGTACCTAGGATTTTTGTTTCTTCCCGACTAGTATCTTATAATTGCTTGGTAGTAAAGATCCTTACAGGTAGTAGCAATGTCATATTATGTTTGTGTATTTTATTTTGCACCATGAGTCATGACTCAGTTTGAATTAACTTCTAACTTGAGAGCTTTTCAAATGTAAAACCCATATTTTTAAGACTTCTACAATGTAAGAATGTCAAGTTCTGTCAAATTTTTAGGTGCTTATAGAACAGTTAGATGAGAGGACTTTTGAAAAAGTTAAAGGGTGTGTTTGATTTGCAAAATTTTAGAGGACTGGACAGGACAAAAATATTTGTTGTGTTTGTTTTAAACAATAGAGAGAGGACAGCATAAAATGAAGGGAACAGAACTGAACAAAAGCTTAAAATTTGTAACTCACTAATGCACAGGACAACTTTTTGTCCAGTGGCTAATAAACTAAAAGTCAAAACTAACCATTCTCTTCCCGTCATTCTTTCCCATGTTCTCACTTCCTCTCACGTATGTTGAAGTTATGTTGGTTCCACCGTGAAGATAGATTATGATATCTCATATGCTGGATTATCAGAACACAACTTGGTGTCATATGCTGCCATGAGCACGGGTTTTGTCATGGCAGAGAAGTTCCACAGGGCTTAAGTTGTGTAATTAAAATCAGAACTTGAAAGTTTTTTAACTTTATATCTCAAGATTTTCACAGACTGATACATCATTTACACCAGAGAACTCCCGCATACTCAAAATTTCTATTTATTAATTTTATTTCCCATAACAAGAGAAGGGCACAAGGCATCACAGTAAACATGCATCACGGTCATAATAGTTACAGAGCTCACTTCAACCAGAACAACTTGGGACACAATACTGAATGTATTATGATTAATTAAAAAGGTATTTGGCTAAAATTTATATTATTATTTCTGTGTTGTGCATCATTAATGAAACAAGGGATAAAATAAAAAGTTGTCCTGTGACTTGAACAGTTGTTCTGTCCTGTTCTTGTATTGTACTGCATTGCGATCAAATGCATCCAAAGTGTACAAGTTAATTTTAATTTATGCAAGAAGATTAATACATTTTACTAAAATTTATTTTATTTTTTTCTATGGGTAATTGTTAAGAAATTTATCCATATTTACTCTATATTCATTTTCTAAGTTGATTATTCTCATTTTACATCTGTTGTGTTTTTTCCAGTGTATGTGCAGTGAGTGTGCAAAAGCTCTGCGACTTCGAACCAATAAATGCCCTATATGCCGTCAGCCTATTGAAGAACTTATAGAGATCAAGGTGAACAATGGAGATCAATGAGATTTTTTTTCTTCTGATGCAAAGTATCATGACATTCCCAATAAATTCCCTTTAAGAAAATTCTCCCCCTTTTTACATGTCTGCAGCCTGGTATTATATAGGAATTTCTTTTTTGTAAATTGTAGTCAATAATCTGTTTATAGTTTTTGTGTGATGTGTTCGAGGGAAAATTAGATCATCGGTGATTGAATGTTTCCTCCCGTGTCATCTATATTGTACAGTTGATGATAATTTTTCTGTACTTTATGTCTTAATGGTGTTTAAGAGATCATTTGCCTAATGTTTGGCTAAACAAGAGAAATATGAACTAACACCTGGTTTGATACATAATGAATTATGTTTGAAAGTTATCATGTACTGTATAAATATAATAGATGTTTGAAACAGATTCCAGATATTGGATATTTGGATGTTCTGATTAATGTGATGTAAACTAATCCAGAGTTTCCCCTCATCCATTCCGTTTCTCATTACCCTCCCAAACATAAATCACGATGTAGTGGGTATGTTGCATTATTAGCGTTTGAGGTATTATGTTTGCAACAAGGTACTATTTGGTTGGAATGAGGTACGGATGAAAGAAAAAAAAAGTGCCGTATAAATGACCTTTTCATGTTATTCTCCTTTGCAGGTCTTGTTCTTTAGAGCCACTAGGAGATCTCAAAATAACTAATTGCGCTGAAATTTTGAATGTTAGAAGGAATGTTTCATGCCTAACCTTTAGGAGCACACTTCATATCAGGGTAACGTGTGAATAATAGAAAAATATTCTCTGTAAAAAAATAAAACTTTTGAACCACAGGCATCAGGTACTGTTGTTGACGGAAAAAAATTCATGATGGCAAGAGAGTTAAGGTAAATAAGTGAAAAAATTGACGGCAATTGTTAAATATATTTCCGCAATTTCTAAATTTTTTTCTCAAATCTCAATTATCAAGCTTATTATCTTTTCTTATTTTATATTTTTATCAGTCAAAATGCCTTTTTATATAAAAACCTTATAATTCTGTTTTTCACATTTCCTTTTCACTGTTCCCTAAATTTTTCTTAAATCATTTTCTCCCCTCTTTGTTTTCTCAAAGATATTAGAATTCTATGTTAATTTTATTTAGCAAAAAAAACTTAAAATGGTACCACTATTCATCTATAACTGTTACAAATTTACAATGAAGATATTTCATTTTGGTATTATTTTTTAATGATCAATTTTATCTTTAATGTTTAGTAATAGAATTTAATATTTATTCCTTGTTTTATTTAGTCTTTCTGTTTTTCTCTACCTCTTTTATTTTCTGTTATAGAAAAAACTATAGATAAACACAAAGTGGGGACCTATGAGTTATGACAGGCATGTTAGCATTGTTGTTATCAGAACTCGGAAAACTTGGTTCAGTGGTTTGAGCGTTCCGACGCTGTGGACTTATTTTAAATTATGTTGCTTTGTAACACTGTCACACTGCCATCATCTGCTGCTTCATTTTCAAATTGCCCCCTTCAAGGATCGTACGCCGTGATTGTAACACCTCAAACTAAAGCATTTTCAATTTCAGGGTTTCACTCACACATTGTGACTCCAACTCTGCAAGTACACCACATTAGACTGCAGCACTACAACAATGATTTTATTATCTTCTCACTTCAACACTTCAAATTGAACCCTGCAAGTATCGTACACTTCTACATAGTTGATGCTACTGTTTCACTTAAAATCATAGTATTATAAAATAAATTCGGGAATCATGTATTTGTGTTTTGGAATCTATATTCTAAAAAAATGCTTAAATAGCACTAATTGTGTTCCACAATAAAGTTTCATGTTTTGAAATCCAGTTTTCAAAACATTAAAAAATGTTTCATTACTAAAACTCCAAGCATAAAGCATTAGTGTTTTGAGTGTATAATTTTTGTAGTACTTTTTTGAATAATCTTGTACTGGAATCTTTATAAATTCTCTTCTTCCAGTCTAGAATATAAAAATAGGGTGAAGGAGAGTTTACTCCATTCCATTCCGAATGTATATAATATATAATGCATATTATAATTAGAAACAATATGGGCGTGCCAATATCAAAATGAGCGTGCAAAAAGAAAAGGCTATTCGTCTCTTTAAAATAGAAGTCACTCGACCCAAAAACAAATAAAGCTTCTTGCCGAAATAATCTTACATATGCTTAGACACGAGTTTAGTGCAAAAACATTTTATCATCTTCGATATAATTTTTAAAATTATTAATATAAAATTCAATAAATTTATTATATATAATGATTTGTGATTGAATAATATATAAAAATATTTTACACTATGATATGTATATTATATATTTATTTATTCTAAACATAATCTAACTTCATCCATTGAATTCATTTATGATAGTATAAGAGCAGCAAAAGATGATGCCGAGAATGGGCTAGAAAGAAATGTCTTTGGTTTTCAATTCAAATACTCGATTTGGAAAATGGGAACAGTCATGGGCCTTTTTAAAATCCAAACGAGTAATTCTCACAATTGTTTAGTACATGGCTTATCTAGTAATTTTCAGCTCAACCTTAAGTTGGTAAATGGTTTATATATAAGGGACTGTAACTCTGTCTCTAATTATTAAATTATTGCACACTATACATGATTTAATTATGGTTAATAATGAAATGTGCATTAGCTCTACTATGAGTCTGATAGATGTGAGCAACACGTGAGAAGTAGATCAAGTCAAACAAGAATGAGATAATAAAATAAGCCACATTTTGTGCCAAAGCACATATGATTTAAGGGTCCGTTCGGTGGAAAATGTTGAGATGCTTTCGGATTACGAAATGCCGATTATAAGCTATTAGTTCTTATTGGAGCCGAAGCCGGTGCCCATATGCTAACACATTTATAAAAACTTGACGTGACTGTCTTTTGGTCCAGTAAAAGAGAAAAGGTTCAAAACCAAGAATCAGGGTAAGGTACCAAACCATCCAAACTTCATCTCAACTCTCTACAATTTTCACGCCAATGAGTTGATACATTTTGGTATCTTGTGCAATTTTTGGCAAATAAAGAAGGTAACAAAGTTCAAAGCCTCAGAAAATGCATGAATATACTGACCAAAGAAAAAAAGTGGCATACAAATATTCACCTGCCTTTAAATTGGTTACTGCCTTTAGCATTTGCTTATTTATAATGTCATTGTGTTTGGAATAATGGCAATAATTAAAGCATGTGGTTGATCTCTTCCAATTTCCCAAGTATATATAGAATAGAACAAAAGGGTTGGGAATAGTACAGGAATCAAAACTTTTCCCTTGTGGTAAAAGCTTCTCTACACCTGCACTCCATTATTAATTTCCCATACCATGCTAAAATCTAGTGTGATAAAGAACAGGCCATGTGTGAGGTGCAACTGCAACTGTACTGTTCTAGGTGAGGCTCAATAAATAGCCCCCTTCCACCCCTCTCTCAATATGCAAAATCTCATTCTCACTCATCAATCACTGTCCAAATTAAGGCCATGTGGTTGCTTATGCCAAGTCTTCAACGTAAATGGCAATGGCCTTGCATGGCTGCCAAAGTGATTCCCCAATTCTACCTTAGTGACAAAATCTGTAAAATCATATCCCGTATATAGATCGACCTACTCATCTAAAATAAGAATTACCCACCACTCATTCCACTTAAATCCATACTATTATAGCTGTGCCCGTCACCATCATGTAACTAGCATTAATTATTATTATTTGTAGATTTGGTGGTAATTTTTTTTAGTCTGGGATCCACCAATATCCCTCACACATCCTTCACTTTCATTTATCTTCGTTTTTAAATTATAGCCTAATAATACTACTGACTTGCTGAACTATACCCAAATGAATTTCATTAGAATTATAGCTTAATATCTTAAAGATTCTGTTGTGGCTTGTCACCTTACAAATAATCTTTCCCGGGTTAAAGTGACTTGTTAAAAGAGATAAAGGGTAAAATCAGAGGATCATATCCAGAAGGATAAGGTCACATTTTAGCCTTTTAAGAAGAGCAAACAATAACAACAATATGCTTGGAAAAAAAAAATGCAGAAATTGAAGAAAAAACAAGAAACCTGAAACGAAGTGTATCAATATGCAAAGGGTACTTACCTAGCTTTCTAGGAATTAATTATCCCGTATTGAATTTTCATATGACCATATGAAAATTTTGTCTTTTTATTTATAGGAATTAAATAAGTGAGTCTATTAAAATTTGTGTACATTTACGAGGAGAGAAATAGATACAAAATTTTTAGATGATGTGATCAAGTAAAAATTATCCATTCCCAGTTTTCTGGTTGCCTTTTCATCTTTCTACCTAATTGCTGTTAAAATAGGGTATGCATTATTTAATTGGAAGAGTTCTATTATTGGTTTCATACACGGTCTATTTCACTATGGATACTTGCCACAAGAGACAACTCATTTTTCCTTTCACCCACGTTTGGCACCAAACACTTTAACCGGAATGCTCCATAACTTCTGCCACTCCAGCTGAAATTCGCAGGTGACGGCTTTTTAATTTTGTGTTAGAAAATAATTAGTTGTCGATCAGATGTAAGTAATTTTTTCCAAGAGGAAAGTCACGCATTGATTACAAATATGCTCACAATACTACTTATAAAACCAAGATGATATTCCTCCTTTGGACCATTTTGGGATTAAGTTATACTTCATCTGAGCTTAATATTGTAGAAGAGCTTATCCAGTTTTAAATTGAGCTATCTACAGCAACCTTCAAATGCCAAATCACATTGAGAAGGAGAATATAGTTAGAATGGGAATGGATACTCTCCACTTGAAACAAAAAATCAAGTATAATGATTTTACATTTTATTCTTTTAATCACAATTTAACATTAAAATATATTATATTGATGAAATTTATTAACAAAAAATAATTCGTGTAACTACTAGTATAAAATTTTATAACGCCATTCAATTACAAATCATAATATACAAAAAATGTGTTGGCTTGTATAACGATTGTATCTAAGCTAATATGTTCTAAGTACAATATAATAATGCCAAAAATATGATAACAATCTTGATGTCATGCAAAACAACTACATGTCATGTGAATTATTTGGAATGGCTTATTTATGAAGAGTTTATGTGTCAATCTTTACTCTTTTAAGAGAAAAAGTTTGCCTCATTTGCTTTATTAGTAGATGGGTCTCTTGAAGTTGTCAATAAGACAATAACAACATAAGCATGTGAGGTTGACCGGTGATCTATGAGAAAAAAATAAATAAATTAACGTTTTGTTCAACAACAATCATTGAAATATTTCTACTCATGTTTGATTCCTTAAAATGCTTGTAATATATGTACAAATGACTAAACATATTCGCACTAATTTATTCTAGATAAACACAATTGTGTGATGTTGAATAAAAAAGTATAGATTTGCAGATACTCTACTGTTGACCCAAGGTTTTATTTCTATTAGTTACATTAAAAATTGTATGCTTCAAATTTGTATGTAAGATCATTAATAGAAATGAGTGTCCCTTCTTAATAAAAATCCATTAACTTCTTACCTATCCTTGTGTTTCCACACATAGTGAAATATTTTATCCAACTTAATCTCTACCTCATAGTATAATATCAATCTAAGTATGGTTTTTCATAAGGTTTATATTTCTTGAGTAAATATTGCACATGGTTTTTATAGCATGTTTGTTATTTATTCTTTTAATATTTTAAGAGATAATAAAAACTTTTTAAAATCCCTTCATTAGTAAAAGATGGGTTAACAAGCGTTCTTTACAAAAATACTATGATGGCAAAACCTTTATGAAAAGTTTAAGTTTCTTCAATCGTTCAAATATTAGTGTCTTAATAACATTCACAGTATACTCATCCTTCAAATCCAATAGGTAAGAATTTTGGTTTACAAGGGTTGGCCCTTTCACAAACTTGAAGCAACTAGGTTAAACTTGTTATAGATTCATGCTTATTTTAAATGTCAATTAGGTAGGTTTTTATCCTTCATCACATAGGTTAAGGTGGTCCCCTGCTCTTGCACATGTACATAGTGCTTGACATGTTGCATATTGCTTAAATGTGTATGAAAACACATCATTATTATCAACAATCATCAATGATAAATTACCTTGTTTGTTTTATTTTTCTATATTTTTAGTGTCCACGATGCCATGTTTGTTTGCTTTTTATAGTGTTTTGGATCCTTGGCTTTCACAACTGGGGCTTGATTTTGCATTTCATTGTATTGTGCTAAAATTTGTGGGTTTCATATGTGATTATGACCTACATTAATTACACAGTGAATTAAATTTATTATTATTCGCATTTCTAACTGATTTTTTGGCATTGAATGGTAATTTGACATTAAATGTTAAACAGTTTCTTATCTTAACAATAAGTTGTCTTGAATATTCTTTAAAGTTGATGTTACATATGTGTCCTTGTCTCCATGAATTTTTTCACTTTGTTTTGATAGACAAGTGTCATCCATTTATGGTAATTTGTGTGTTCATTAAAAAAGGAATTTGATATGTCTATAATAATTACACTTTGCATAAATAATGTGTAAACCCTTATTTTTTGTTTATAACATTTTCATTAAGTCGTGCTTTACAACAATGAATTTGTATAAGATTGATTTTAGCCCTTTTAGGGCAAAACAACTCTATTCCACACCTTAAAAGCGTTAATGTCAATTTTGATAAACTTTTCAGCTTATGTCACTTCTTACAAAAAGTTTCTAATATAATATAAGTTAATCTAAAAAAATATATTCATACTAAATTACATTCAACTTTTGTATTTGGAGAAGAAAAATCCAATAATTACCCAATAATTGAATATCATACCTAGATTTCATAGAATATTTTTTTGTTATTTTCTAATAAATTTACCTTGATCTAGGTTAAAGTCCACTTAAGTATTGTATGTTAACAAGTACATCTCATAAATTTTTGTAGCTAAAAATTTTTCAAATAACTTAATGACAAAATCATTATGCCAAAAACAGTATAACTCCTTACCTACATTATCATCCATATAATATGCACTAAACTTTAGGTAATTAAATTTGGCTTCTCCCCTAAATAAAATGAACTTGTTGCTCATAATCTATCATCAAAACCAGATTGTAACTTTTTTTTCTAGTGGAAAGTGGTAGATAATAACTTTTGCAAAGAAAGCAAAACCCTCATTTCAATAAGATATATTGTATCAAATCCTTTATATAAAAAACAAATAAATACATTTTTTTCTATCCTAAGAAAAACACAAATTCATTCTTTTCATATGTATTAATCACTCATTTTTTTATTGTTATGTGTTATCAAACATCTATTCATTCTCAACTAAGTGGATATATTTATAACATCTATTCATTCTCAACTAAGTGGATATATTTATTATCCAATTGGCAATACTAGTCAATATATCATGATAATAATAGACTCATTTAAATTTTAGAGTAAAATATATAAATATTTTCTCAACTTTTATTAAATTACACATAATTCTATTTTTTAATTATTTACACTAACCTCTCTTTAAGTTTAAAAATATTATACTAATATCTTTTATTGGTTGAAAACATTATACTAATATTAACGTATCTCTCAAATTTTACACAAACACTCTCTTAAATGTGTGAAAGTAATGTTTGAAAAAGTAGAAAATATATGTGTAATTATACCAAATTTTAGAGGGTATTTATTGTATTTTACTCTAAATTTTATTATGTATAAAATAATGATATTATTAATTAAAGTCTTAATTAAGTTTTTAGTTCCTTAAATTTGACTAAATTTTACTTTTGGTTCCTGAAAATTGAAAATAGTTTTTGTCATTCTTAAAATTTTAAGTTTACACTATTTTTAGGGATTAAATTTGACTAAATTAAATTCAGGAAAAAAAAATTTAGAGACAAAAATAAAATTTGTTCAAATTTTTCATAACTAAAAACTTAATTAAGTCTTAATTAAAATTATTAATTAAATAATTTAATCACTTACTAATGAATTATTTATTTATCTTTTGAGAGAATATCACTGTTAATGATATCTAATACATATATAAGTCAAGGAAAAAAAAAGTATTTTTGTGTAATACATACATCCACTATTTAAAAATTCACTGTAAGAAGAAACGTTCTTTTTAAAATTTCATATATATATATATATATATATATATATATATATATATATATATGACTGTACACTCCCTTTAAAATGCGCGTATACCAATACAAATAATTATTTACCTTCTTCTTATTATTTATTTTTAAAACTTAATACAATAAACTAAAATAATATATAATTATGAATCAACAAATGAGTCAATAAAAATTTTATTTTTTATATGTAATTATTAAGAGTTCAATTAGTATATACTGTCAGTATAATATATAAAAAATTTGTACACTGACATTCAATCATGATTTTTATCTATGTGACTTTTAAAGTAGTAATGAGTAAAGTCAACAAATTTACCATAAATAAAAAGTTGTGATTAAATGTAAGTGTAAAAATCTTTACACTGATAGTGTGTACCAATTAAAATCAATTATTAATGATATAATTATTATGATCTATTTGGGTAACCCTTTCTGAAAGCATTTTTATGAAAAAGTATAACAAAATAAATATAAAAATATTTTTTATAAGCTAAATTAGTCTATAACTTAATAGGTAAAAATTCTCTTATATAATTTTCTAAAAAATGTAAAACATTTAAAAATTAGACTATAGAAAGTTTATATCTTTTAGAAAAAATTATAAAAAATATATTTTTAATACTTTTTCTTCGTAAAATTGTAAAAAATTAAATCCAATTTTCTTAAAATGGTAAAATATTAAATCCAAGTATGAGAATTAGCGGTGAATCATTTTAAAAAAAGGTTAGCAAGGTGAAAAGGAAAGAACATGTCTTTCAAAGGGAGGTTGGTAATGATCAATTCTATTCTTACTAGTTTAACTTTGTATTTCTTTCCTTCTACAAGGCTCCAAAAAATACGTAGCAGACTCTTTAATATCTTTGCAATGTAATTTTTTTTGTGTGGGGGGGGGGGGGGATGTAAAGGAGTAGAAGATAGCTTAGGTCAATTGGGAGTAGTGTTTATACTTAAAGAAAAAGGGGGATTAAGAGTTAAATGTCTGATCAAATTTAATCCTAGTTTGTTGGCAACATGGAGATGGAGATTTTTTTATGATAAAAAAGTCATTTGGAGTAGATTACTAGGAAGTAGGTATGGACATTTCCAAGATATCATGTATCATATTTCTGGTAAAAATGTTCTATTTGGTGAAGGGAGATTTGAGCCATAGACAATGAGGTGACTGCATATCCAAGTTGGTTTTCAAACAATATAACAAGGAAAATAAGAGATGGGCTGACATAGTGTTTTAGGTTCACAAGTGAGTAGGTGGTTAGCCACTTAGACAATTATTTTTTAGACTGCATGGTGTGGCTTAGGATCAAAATATCTCGATCCAGCAAATGAAAGGAGTGGTGGTAGGGGAGTCTCATTAGAAAATGGACTTGATGCAAGAACCTTTTTGTGTGGGAGGAAAAGGTTCTACACACTTTGGTCAGATTATTGCAACCTGAGCAAGTTGATCAAAATACTCCCGATGAGTGAGTTTGTAATTCAACTGCTTATAGAGTATGTAATCTAATTAAGTGTTTAGTGAATATGTAGGCTAACTTTGTCAGAACAAAGGGCACACTATATGACCTTAGTTGATGTCTTGGAGGTTTGGAATATTTTAACTCTTTTGCTTGATATACAAGCACTGAAATGATTTATTTCATTGATATTATATATAGAGAATAAATTATTTATAAAGTTTAATTAGTATGCACTGACAATGTAAAAAAATATTACATGGATGTTTTAATTACATCTTTTATTTATATCTTTTTTAAAATATCAACTGGTAAAATCAATAAATTTATCATAAACTAAAAGTTATAATTAAATGTCAGTGTAAAAAATTTTACATTGAAAAGACACAAGACATCCTAATTAAATTCTATTTATAATTATTTTTAAAAACAAATTTAATATTTCAATTAAGGACGAACGTTCTTGCAGTTTGGAAAGCAACTCCAAAAAGCTACATTAGATTTAATTATTCAGTCGAATTTCGATACCATTATTTCTGCCTCAGGAAAAATAAATAGAATGGCCTGTTTTATTACATGTAATATTCAGATATCAGAAATCTGCTAAAATTTATTGATATGATCATGGACGTGGGGATCAGGAGTGTGATTTTTTACTGTAAAGTCCACTTTAAGAGGTGCCGGTGCCAAATATACAACGTACCAAAAACCTTTTCTACAAAGGAAACTTACAATTTAGCCATTAGCTATAATAAATGGCAGTATTAATTGTATTGCTCAATTTCGGAAAGATAAAATTTTATACAGTTCATTCACAATAAATAAATTCGAGGTATTTTAGTTAATTTTTAATTTTTTATTAAATAAAAATTTATTAACTGCTTAGTAAATACAATAGCTTTTAAGTAATATTTTTAAAATTATTAGTTTCTAGATTTTAATATTTTTATACTTGAAAAATTATTAAGTTTGTTCTTAATTTTTATAAGATAATAATTTATTATTTTACATGGTTTCAACAAATAATTTTAGGAAATATATATGATTCAATATGTTAATTTAATAATTTTTAACCATTAGTTATCGATTAGTTTTTCATCTTTTAATTATTTTTTTAACTTCTAGTTTGTTTTTGAACTTTCCATATATAATCTTTCTTTATCATCAAATACTATAAATTAAAAATATTAAAAATAAAATAATAAAATTTTAATGACCAAGATACTTTAACAACAAGTACCTATTAATTAAAAAATACCTTAAGTGCAGAAACATCAATTTCTGAACACATTCATATTTGCCAAAGAGTAATACGATTTAAGGTAATTTCTGGAAGAAAAGAAAACGAAAGAAAAAGCTTCTTCTTCCTTCCATATTCATATTTAGCAGGTTGACTTACAAGGAAAAGAAACATCACAGAATTGTCTTATTATCTAGTATTATTTATTTGATCAGATGAATTGATTTCCAACAATTCAGTATTATAATAAAGTTTAATTTGCAGTATAAACAAAAGTTTAGTTTGTCAGTAAATTAATTTTCTATAGATAGTTTATCCATAATACTATCATAAATGTATTTACTATTATTTTTAATATAAATTTAAAATTTTATATTTTATAATTCATTTATTAAAAAAACTTATTAATAATAATGGATGTAAGTTAATGAAATATTGGAAGGTCTTTTACCAAAAGATACATATTTTATCCTACGAATTCATTTAATACTCGGTACTTATTTTAGTCAAACAAAAATATTAAGTGTTTCTTAATTATTACCCTTAAGTTACTTTTATTCAATTGAGAATTTCTATTGTATTTTTTCAGTCAAGAATTATGATTGTATTTAAAAAAATTAATTAATATACCTCACTTTAGCTTAAGTTTTATTTATATAACTTTTTAATATTAATTATTAAAATTAAAAATAAGTTTATTATAAATAAAAAATTTGATTAATATTAATATAAAATTTATTATATTCATTATATCTACTATTAAACTCTTAAAAAAATATTTTATGTAAGTTAAGGAAATAAGAATGTTCTTTTTAACGGAAAAGATACATCATACATTATAAATGCAAAATATTAATTTAATATTTATTAATTTTTTAAGTTAAACAATATATTTAATGTGATATATTCAGTGTTTCTTAATTAGCACTCTTGAGTTACGTTTTAACAAGACTCTAATAAAAATGAATAGTTATTGTCAAGAAAAACTATTGTATGTAATATTAGATTATTTTTCATAAAGCAAGAGCGTGCAAAAGTTGAAAAATTATATTATTTAAATAATTAATTATATGTATAATTATTATTTTATCATCATAATTAGATCAATTTTGTTTGGATAAATTTATTAAATTTTATTTAAATGAAAAAATAACTTTTATAAAATAAAAAGACGGTAAAAATAACTAAAAAAATATAAGTGGTTGAGAAATAATAATAAATTGTACAGTTTTAACTTTTTAAAAGCTACTTATCATATAAATAATTTCTAAAATCTACTTAAATTTCTTTAAATTTGATCTGATTTTCGAACATCCAACTTTTAAAAAAAATAAATTAATAATTTAAGAATAAATTATAATATTTTTCAAAGTATGCTGTACACAATAACTACATTTTATTAAAATTTTAATAGATAGAGATTTTTAAAAAATTATAATTATTTGTCTAAATTTTAGTATTTTAATTAAAAAAATTCAAATCCCAGTTATATTCTTTTGTTTTGAGAAAAGAATAACTTTTTCTATAAGTTTCACTTTTTTATATAAATATAAATAAATATTATAATAAATTCCTTTAAATTAATAATACTAAAAGTAGAATCATTTTTCATATTTAATTTTATTTTTCTAACTAAACTAAATAAAATAAGTATTGATTTTTTGTTTAATAAAATAATAGGTTTTGGAAAAACTTGGGCAAAATAATAGGTTTACAAATACTTTGCGTATTGAATTAAAATTTTATATAAAAATTACATTCATCTTGCCTTATGTTTGGATAAACAAAAAATATTTAAAATATTTTCTGATTTAAAAAAAATCATCTTTATTTTTATCTAATAAAAATTTTCTTTTCTCATTTTGTTATCATTTAAAATTGTTAATGTTATTAAAAGTAAAAGATTAGATTTGAATTAAACGATGACGTCAGTGATGTATCTAGTACTTGAATTTTATCTATTTTTATATGAAAAACTAAACCAGATGCCGAGTGATCGAATCTGATGTTGGGTGAAGCCGAGCCAAGCCAAAGAGAAAGAAAGTGAGAGTTAAAAAAAGAAAAAGAAAAAAAAAAGTAGAATTTATCCACGCCAAACTCTCCCCACATGGCCACGGTTAAATTGCGGGGAGTTACAGTTTTACGACTTACACCTAAATATACTTCTATTAAATAAAATAAATACAAAGGTATGGTATTACGCGCTTTAAATATTAGTATTATTCTCTCTCCTCTATTACTCTAATTTATTGGACATTTTTATTTTATTGTACAGATAGGAAAAAATTTCTCAATAAATAAAGGCATGAAAGAAAGAGTGAACTCTTGGAGCACCGTTCTCTTCTCTTCTCTTCTCTGTGCTTAGCTTTCTTTTCCTTTTGCCTATGCCTTCTAACACCCTCTCTCTCATTCACCCTGAAAAACAGGATTCAGAGGTTTTAATGAGTACCCTCCATTTTTGAACCTCTCTCTCTCTCTCTCTCTCTCTCCGAGTCTGAGCCTCACTGTTCAGACTCGCTTTCTCTGCTCACTCAGACACTGAGACACTTCTCTTTTCTGTCATTGGCTCTGTGTTTGCTTCCATACGATTCAAAGAACCTCTCTACCTTATTCTCTGTTGTTTCCTTGTCTCACTTTCCCAGATCTACCACCACCCCTTTCTACATTTCCTCTCTTTCGTCCATTGCTCGCCATGAGTAAAGAGGAGTTTTTGAAGATACAGGTAAGCTCTCTCCTTTCTCTTTTTCACCGCTTTAATTTTCTAGCTAGTTTGGTTTTTCTCTTTTTTTGTCCTGCTTGTGTGTCATTTCTGATAAAGTATCAAGTTTTGTTTTGCTTTTACCCCCATTTTTAATAATTCTTGTTATTTACAACGAAATTTCTCTTTATTCTGTTTTGCCTCTCGGGATTGCTTGTACATGCAGAAATGTGTTCTCAAAGTGAACATACACTGTGACGGGTGCAAGAACAAAGTTAAGAAAATTTTGCAGAAGATTGACGGTATGTATGCATGTATTTCCTCTATCTATTTTGCCCTTGAAAGCTTCATTTCATTTTTTATTTTTATGTGGTTTGAAGATAAAAACAAAAAATCACCCATATCTTGAGTGAATAGTGTATTTGCTTTGCTCATTCAATGACTCCATTTCACAGGAGTGTTTACCACCGAGATAGATGCAGAGCAAGGGAAGGTGACAGTTTCAGGGAATGTGGACCCCAACGTTCTCATCAAGAAGCTTGCAAAATCAGGAAAACATGCGGAACTTTGGGGTGCTCCTAAAGGAAACAACAACAACAGCACCCAGAACAACATTGCGAACCAGTTGAAGAACATGCAAATTGACAATGGCAAAGCTGGGGTAAACAACAAGGGTCAAAAGGGTGGGAATAACCAGCCAAAGGGTAATAATCAACAAGGACAGAACCCCCCACAGCAGAACCCTCAACAACAGATTCAGCAGCAACTACAGCAGCTGCAGCAGCTTCAACAGATGAAAGGGTTTCAAGATCTGAAGCTGCCTCAATTCAAGGACATGAAGCTGCCCAACCAGAATCAGAACGCTAAAGCGGTGAAGTTCAGTGTGCCTGAGGAGGATGATTTCTCTGATGATGAGTTGGATGAGTTTGATGATGAGTTGGACGATGAGTTTGATGACGATGACATGGATGATCCGCAGCATCCTCTGAATAAGATGATGATGAAGCCCCCTATGGGTGGCAAGCCTCCTCCTATGGGTAATGTCCCTATGGGTAACGGAGCTCAGATGATGTTGAATAGCATGATGAATGCTCAGAAAGGTGGCAACGGTGGTGGTAACGGAGGAGGTAATGGAAAAAAAGGAGGTGGTGGTGGTGGTGGTGGAGGAGGACCTGTGGCTGTGCCTGTGCAAATGCATCATAACATGGGTGGCGGTGGAAATGGAAATGGTGGAGGTGGAAAGAAAGGTGGGGGCGGAGGTGGAAATAATCAGAATCAGGGTGGAGGTAACAAAAACAACAGTGGCAAAAATGGAGGTGGAATGCCTGAGGGTGGTAAGAATGGGAGCAACAAAAACAATGGTGGTGGTGGAGGAGGTGGTTTTCCAAACAACAATGGGAATGGAGGTAAAAAGGGTAATAATGGAATGGGTGAAGGTGTTCAAGCTATGAACATGTTCCCAAACATGGGTGGTCATAATCCCAGTATGGTTGGGGCTAGTGTGGGTCCTATGGGTAACATGAGCATCCCTATGGGCAACATGCCAATGACCCAAATAGGTAACATCCCTGCAGTTCAAGGCCTGCCAGCTTCCACACCAATGAATGGTGGTGGTGGTGGTGGTGTTGCGGGAGGATACTTCCAAGGTGGTGGTGGTGGTCCAGGTCCAGATATGATGCCTGGCAATCCTTACCAACAACAGCAATACATGGCGGCAATGATGAACCAACAAAGGGCCATGGGGAATGATAGATTCCAACCAATGATGTATGCTAGGCCTCCTATGGCTGTCAATTATATGTACCCTCCTCCTTATAGCTACCCTCCTCCTCCTCCTCATGAACCATACTCCAACTTTTTCAGTGATGAGAATACTTCCAGCTGCAGTGTTATGTGAAGAGTAATGGGTGGTGGTGGTGGCAGTCCTGACAAGAGAAGGTTGTTTCCATATGGTTACAAGCCCTTTCTAATCTGATGATGCTATATTATACAATGGAAATGAGTTTTAATTTTAGTTTGGTTTTCATCAATTTTCTTTTTATCCCTTTTCTCTAAGTTAAAACTAGAGCTTTTGGTCACCATAGGGGAGTTATTTATAGATTTTATAATATTTATGATCCTGAGAACTATGAGATCATCATGTACCTGGAAATATGGTGGTGGGCATCCTCCATGTGAGATGTTTATATGTGTTTATATGTTGCAAACAGAAATAAATTTCAGAAGAAAAAAGAAAAAAGAAAGAGAATGGGGTGAAGAAAAAAGGCCTATCTCACTCTTTTTTCTCAGGAAGTCTAATTTTCTTCGCAATCAATCTTTTGCTATTTTTCATCATTCTTCTGGCATGGACAGTAACATCATGTCCATTAAAGAATGCTTTGTGTTGCTTTTGGACCTTAAAATATTTCACTGTCCCTTGTTTCAATGTGAGGGAAATCATGAATGTTTGCGTGGTGGGGTGCACACTGAAGTTGGCATATTGAGGGATGGACCCAGCATCAAACCAAAAACAGTGGTTTTATATAGGCTCTTGTGATAAGGGTGCGTGGGTGGGGCACCATACATCATCACCATCACACTATATTGTGATAAACCCCAAATTCCTGTGTCAGGAGTGGATTTATTTATTGGAAAATACTGGTCAAACTGTAGTATGTGTTCCATACCATTGAATTATTTAGTTACAGCACCCACAAACCAATGTTTTGCAGCTAATTGGAACCTCTCGATAACCACGGTGCAATTACAGCACTAGGCACAGAATATAGGTAGGATATTCACATGGGTTGACTGTTGAAGCCGATCATCTGATATCATTATTCCCTTGCATCCCAGAATAAAAATTCTTCACCGAGTATAGGTAGAATATTGTGGATTTTGATATCCAAGTTCAAAAGTTTGTTATCTATCATGATATTTGTAATTATTTATTTTTTAAAATGCCACAATTTTTTGTTGTAAAATTGTTAAAACGAGAGATACTCTTTAACACTGTAAGACAAAGTTAATTACATATTGGACAAAAAATAATCATGATAAATTTTAGTTAGTCATAGTGATTACACAATTAGTTTCTCAGTATTAGAATTTTTTTGTTGATAAGATGTGCAGTGGGACAGTGTTTGGTTTGGATGCATGCAAGGCAAGGAGTGCAAGAGTTACATAAACCCAACAACGGATTGCATGTCAGCATCGGCTCTGTTGATTTTCTCTTTCTCACTGCTCATAACAATCCCTCTGACACAACGGTCTTAAAAGAAAAAAAAAAATTCGCTTAACATGAAAGATTATTTTTTGAGGTAAACGTTACTTAATGTGATAGACAAATTTTAGAAAATTATTAAAAAATGTTATGAAAATAATTTTTATTAATAATGTTAAATAATAATTTAATTTTTGAAAATATTATTTTTATTTTAATTATGCATTTTTTTTAATTTTTTTAGTTTTTATTAATCTCTCCATTTCTTTTTAAGTTTCATGTTTTAATTTTTTATACTTGTTTGTAAATTCAAGGTTTTGTTAATTATTCTTTTATTAAGAAATTGCCACTTACTACACATATAGAAGATAAATTGATGCAAGTGATTTTTAGTTGAGAAGGATGAAAATTGACAAGAAACAATTGAAAAAAAAAATCATGTTGATAAGTGTTCTTTAAAAAATATTTTTAAAATATAAAAATGAAAAACCTTGTTTATATTTATTGAAATATCATTAATAAAAAATTAAAAACAATATATTTTGATTATATTTTGAGTTTTTAAAATTAAAATAAAAAACTAAAAAACAAAACAACTTAAAATTGTTCCTATTTTTTAGTTTTTAAAAGCTAAAAAACAAAACTGTTTTAAGAAAACTGTAACCAAAAGAGTTTTCTAGTTTTTAAAATACTGAAAACAGTTTTATAAAACTATTCTCAAACAAGCAGTACTTAGCGTTTGATTGGTTTGATTTTGTTTTTTATTTTTTTTAAATAATTTTCAAAAATTATTTCCTGGAAGAAAAAAAAACTTGTTTGTTTGGTAAGTATTATTTGGAAAGTGTTTTGAAGATATAAAGATGGAAAAACTTATTTATATTTATTAAAATTTCATTGATGAAAAGCAAAAGAAAACATATTCTGATTCTATTTTGAGTTTTCAAAACAAAAATAGAAAACTGAAAAACAAAACTACTTTCGGTCGTTCCTGTTTTTAAGTTAAAAACTAAAAAACCAGAACTGTATTCAAAAACTGTTTTAAAAAAACACTACCTAAACAAAATTTTTAGTTTCTAAATACTAAAATACTAAAAACAATTTTATATAAAACTTTTTTTTGTATTCTAGTATTTAAAAATTAAAAAACTCGTTTGGGTAATGCATTTCTAAAATGCTTTTCGAAAACAATCTTGTTTTTTTTTTAGTTTTAAAAATTAAAAAATATGAAAAACTATAAATAATTTTGTTTTTTAGTTTACTATTTTTGTTTTGAAAATTCAAAATACAATGAAAATATTTTGTTTTTGGATTTTCATTGATGACATTTCTCTAATTAAGAACAATTTTTTTCAGTTTCACATCTTCAAAGCAATTTTCAAATAACACTTACTAAACAATTTTTTTTCTTCTTTGAGAAAACAATACTCTTTTCAAAAACTAAAAATTCAAATCAATCAAGCTCTTATAAAACTGTTTTTGGTATTTTAGTACTTAAAAACTAAAAAAACTTGTTTGAGTAGTGTTTTTTTAAAATAGTTTTTGAAAATAATTTTAATTTTTTAATTTTTAAAAACTAAACAATTTTTCTAATTAAGAACAATTTTTTTCAGTTTCACATCTTCAAAGCAATTTTCAAATAACACTTACTAAACAATTTTTTTTCTTCTTTGAGAAAACAATACTCTTTTCAAAAACTAAAAATTCAAATCAATCAAGCTCTTATAAAACTGTTTTTGGTATTTTAGTACTTAAAAACTAAAAAAACTTGTTTGAGTAGTGTTTTTTTAAAATAGTTTTTGAAAATAATTTTAATTTTTTAATTTTTAAAAACTAAAAAAGAGTTAAAAACTCAAGATACAAGAATAACAAGTTATGTTTTATTTTTTTATTAATGACATCTCTGTAGATTAAACAATTTCTTTCTTTTCATTTTCACACCTTTAAAACAAATTTTCAGTACATTTTTTTTAAAAAAATTTAAAAACTAAAAAATAAAACTACTTCAATCACATCTATAATTATTTTTTTGAATTTGTATACACAAACTTTAAACCTTAAAGATGATATACAAAGAATCGGAGAAAGTATCAAATAATAATATTTATTCTAATTTTTATTATCAAACAATAATATTAATTAAATACTTCGTCATTTGTGGTGACAATCCTGTGTAATGTAATTTTTAAGAAATATTAGATAAGTTTACAAATAATTAAAAATAATTATATTTTTAGGATAATGATTAATATTTTAAAGGTTAAAATAAAATTTTTTATCTTTTAAAGAATGAATAATTATTTACGCGTTAGTTTATTAATATTGTAAACTAACTTTTTTATAGCAAAATTTTGTTCTCAATTAGAATTTAGTGACAAACAAATATTCTACTTTTAATGTTATATTGATTATTTTTCTAATGTTACATAAGTATTTGAGTTTCATTGGGTCATCTTCAATAAAAATTCTTTATTCTTTAAATGTTTCTTAATTACTAATTTTTTTAATAAAAAGTCGCGTTGAAGGAAGAATTTTTTTTTCTACAAGATGATTTTTTTTAATTTTTTTTTTAATATTAAAATATATTTTTCTATCAATCACATCCAACATATTAAAGCATAATAAAAAAATTGTATAAAAGTGAGAGTTGTGAATGTTTTTTCTATTCATCATCATCCACCATATTAGACATGATAAAAAAAAGTTTAATTGATATACGTTTTCTTTGTAAAGATTTTTATCCTGACATTCAATCGCAACTTTTTATTTATAATAAATTTGTTAACTTTACTTATTAGTACTTTAAAAATCAAATGAAAAGGTACGATTGACTCTAAGTGTAAAACTTCTACAGTATATATACCAATTAAACTCATAAAAAAATGTGTAAAAGTAAGAGTTTTACAAAAGTTTCTTATAATTTTTTATCATTGGAATAGATGTAAGAGATGTTAAAAGTAACCTGCCCAAAAACTAAAAAAATACTGTGTAAAAACCACTAAAAAGCAATTTAAAAAATTTCAATTGAAAAAGATATTCTTAAATAATGTGATATTTTATTTGTGATTAATCTCCACCGAAACATCTTATTCGATCATTTATTTTATATTAATAAAACTCAAACCTAATGTTTTATTTAAAACTTCAAACTTAGTTTTACTCAATAAAAAAATTATACATAAAAATTTTAGTTTCAGTATTATAAATGATAAAATATTTTATTTCTATAATTTTAAAGTTTATAATAGATTTTTTAATATATAAATTATAATATTAATATAATTATAATAATTAAATAGTTTTGAATATATAATTATATTTTATATTACAATAAATAATTTAAATTTTAATATAAAAAATTTTCTAATTATTAATAATTGTTATAAATTATTAAAATTTAATGATAAAAATGAAAGGTTTCAACAAAATAGTCTTTTACTAAGATCATTATACAATTAAAAATAAAAATAATTAGAGACAATTTTTTCATAGTTGCTAAAATATATGAAATGTATTCATTTATCCTTAAAAAAATAAATGCAAAAAGATCTTGTGGGACTTTTACTTTATTTGAACTCTAATCATCTCTCACTCGTGTGCACCCTCTTCTATATGATAGTTTCACATTAATTTGAAGTACAATATGAAATTAAATATGCTAGTAATGGACACCTTTAAGTGACTCTTCTTTTACGTACTCCTTTTCTTATAAGCATATGAATCATGTTGGTGTATAGTAGGGGGTGAATGGCAAGAATTAGATTGAGGTTAAAGATGTATGTAAAGGAAAGTTCTAGTTGTAGTTGGAGGACACAGAAAATGTATGGGTTGTCTTTTTCTAATATGTAATTAGTCAAAGTTAAATCTAGTTTGTTGATAAATCTGATATGGGTAAGTATGTAGGTAAATTTGGTTTAATAATTCATGTAAATTGTTTTGTGATATGGAATGAGCAACTGTGATGTTTAGTTCATCCTTAGGTGGTATTTATTATCTATTCATCCTCAATTCATTTCTTTGTAATTACTTGGGTATCTCTTATACCCTTTTAATAAATTTCTTTGTCTATAAAAAAAAAAAAACAAGAGATCTTCACATGTGAATCTTGGTCATACCATATAAACAAGTATTTGTCACAACTAAAATCTTTTAAGAAATTAAATTTGTAGATTTTTTTTCATTAATACAATACTTATCTTACTTAACTCTTGATTAATACAATGTGAGACTTTTAGTGCTTGTTTAACATCAGTGTTGTAAAACTGTTTACTTTCGTTTGAGTAATGTAATGTTTTCTAAAAACTGGTTTTTTAGTTTTTAAAAAACTAAAAAATAGGAACAACTGAAAGTAGTTTTACTTTTTAATTTTTTTTTTTTTTTTGAAAACTCAAAATACAATCAAAATATGTTGTTTATTGTTTTTCATTAATGAAATTTTAATATATATATATATATATATATATATATATATATATATAAACATGTTTTTCCATTTTTACATCTTTAAAACAGTTTTCAAGTAATACTTATCAAATATTTTTTTTTCTTTTTAAAAATCTATTCTTTGAAATTCTTTTCAAAGATTAAAAAGTAAAACTAAATCAATTAAACGGTTATTGTCGCTTTGAACTCCATCAATATTTCTAAAAGAGTAAAAGAAATTTTGGATTATGCATTTAGATACGTGGCCTTTCAAATTGAATGATGCGCATATTTTGTGTGCAGTGTTTTTTTTTTTTTTTCCAATATTCATGTGTAAATGTGCATAATGACGGTGATAACAAGTACGCAATATAAGTAGTCCCTGCGCACTCATGTAATTTTTTTTTTTTAATGATATAAAAGTAAAAACAGCTAATTGCATATTGATTAAGATAATTAATTGTCATAATTTAATTTTGTTTATCTAAAGAAAAGACTTATTTCCAAAACATCTTGTTAGGAATTGATTCTAAAAGAGTCGTGATAGCAAGTTAATAAATATTGTTTTAAAAATAATAGTATTATATAGTAAAAAATACTTAATTTATATTTAAGTTCACCATACAAGCTAAGATTTTTTGCTTACATATAAATTCAGAAAAAAGAATATTTTAATTTATAAAATAAAGGTGCAAAACTTTATAAAATATATAAAAAAAAGTGTATATGTTGTTGATTTAAATTTTTCCTTTCAAAAAATATTTATCATATAGGTATCAAAAAAATATTATATGATTTAATTAAATTTAAATTAAAAAAAGTTATAGACGTATTATTTGTTTATTGACATTAAATAGTGAAATTTAAAATGTATATAGTAATTAGTGATGTTAAATATAATAAAAGAAACCTTCTTAAGAATGATTAATAAATAAAACGTATATGAAAAGTGAAAGCAAACATTAGTCTGAGTTTAGAAGAATTATTTTTGTTCATCTTAAGTTGAGAAAATATTTGGTCTGAAATGTAGCTTTTTGTAAGGTGGTTCGAAGCCAAAATTAGGCATCAAATTGAGGGGAAAAGGCAAAAGAGTGTAGGCGTATGTCTACGTACCCGAGAGACAATCAAGTTAATCATGGTAGATGAAGCAGGTTCATGTTTTGTGCAGTGATGTTGTATCACTTTTTCTTGCTTTTAGTGGGTCCTTCGTTTTGACTACACAGAAACCCCTAGAGTTTCATGTGGACCCTTCTTATCTCAAACTACCATTGCTATTCAATCCAGTAACTTCTAAATTCACACTCATGGATGCTTTTAATTAAAAATAAGTGTTATTGTGTAAAACTATGAGACAAAAATATATACAATATTTACTTAATTGG
This sequence comes from Psophocarpus tetragonolobus, assembly GCA_037954015.1. Classification (NCBI taxonomy): domain Eukaryota; kingdom Viridiplantae; phylum Streptophyta; class Magnoliopsida; order Fabales; family Fabaceae; genus Psophocarpus; species Psophocarpus tetragonolobus. The sequence continues at coordinate 99,517,303 of CM075688.1, forward strand.
AATTTGGAAGTAAATAAACTAAAAATAACTCTTTTTTATTTGTGATCGGTACCAATTAATGGCTTCTATTAATCACTGAAGAAAATTTTAAATACAAATAATTAAATTAGAGACATCAAAATCACATAGAATAAAGTAATGAAAAATAACAGTCACAGTATGAGAATTGTCAAAGCCTTTATTATTAAAAGATAGAGTTTTGTGATTTAATGGCCATTCGTAGGTGTTGAGTTTTGAGATGAGAGCAAAAGCTAATATTGAATGGCGCCACCTCGGTTATATTTTCCCTACATAAATATATTCTTTTGGACTGTAGGCAATAGTCATTAGTTTATTCGATTCCAGTAATTATTTGATTCGTTTTAGATATTTACGTTACCTCGTGATAAAGTTTCTTTCTAATGAAATCCTAGTGAATTTGACTTTTTGACTAATAATGGCATAGGATTTGGGTTGAGTAATTTTTAATTCGAGTCACCTAATACATTTACACCGTGAGGTTTCTTCTTCCTTTTTCTTTATGCACTTACTAGTATGTGTTTTGTTTTTAGGGATATTTCTCCCAATTATTACTTCTGTTCTCTCCATTGTAAAGACGACAAAAACCTAGCTCATCATCATTGTGTTCGTATTTTCCATATAGCAGCTTGCGTCCTTAACATGCGACACTAGCAAGCTGTACGTTGCTATTTTCAGATGGATTTTAGTTAAGGACTGAATTATTAATTTGAAAATAAAAATTCTATCAAGAATGATACATATTTTTCTTTTTTCTTATATAAACTTTAAAACACTATGAACTAAATTAAAATTAGAGATAAAAGTATTTAGATTCCGCACAAAAATAAAAGAGTTACAGCTACGGTATAAAAAAATCTTATTAATAATTTAATTGTGACTTTTTTTTTAAAACTCCTCGTGAATAATGAATAAATTGTCAATTATTGATAATTTAATGGAGCGAAGATTCACTATTCTATTGAGTCCTTTTTATCTAATGATTTTTTCCTTGTTATTTCACTTAGTAAATTCTTGGATGATTGGTAATTGTAGATGTAAGTGTAGGTTTTTATTTAGGAATGTAATCTGTTGGAGTATCTGGATATTTAAGAACTCTATTGTTTTTAACAATACAACAATAGAGTATTTGGATATATTTGGTTTCATTCAGCTTATTTTTTGGAAATGGATATCTTATAGGTTTGGTTTCAATAGGAATATGTTTTCTATGATTGATGGACTAACTATCTTTTGTTGAATATGACCCGAGTTTTAGGTGGTTTGGTTGGAACGCCTTTTGTGCTTTCGTCTGTTAAGGTGTCCCTTAATAGTTTGTTCAGTTTGGTTGTTCGAGGTTTTATATTTATGATTTGATTTAACTTGGTTAGTATAATTTATAATAAAAATTTATGGATTATCTTTTTTAAATTTGATTAAATTGATTAATTAATTATATGTTATATAATTATTGGTTAGGGCACGAATGATATGATGATCCAAAATCATGTAATAACTATTTATACAAAGGATAGTACCACCTTCATATATTATCCATTGTAACTTTTTTTTTAGGGGAATATATATATATATATATATATATATATATATATAATATTTTCAGACTAAAACAAAAGGTTTTAGAACCTATAGAATATTCAAAAAACTTACATATTCATTTTTTCATCTCACTTTCACAGCATACATTCAGACCAAAACACACTATCTATCACCTACATATTTTGTAGACACGGTAGTGGATTACAACACCAATTTAAGAAGACACAACCACAATTGAAACCAAATATATACAAAAATCATTATAATAACCTAATTACCACCTACCCACTGTTCATCTTAGTTTAGGGTTGTCAAAATGGGGTACCGTGATCCATTAGGTATCTAGTTCACTTTGATTCATCTTCTAAATGAGTTGGTCCGACCTGACTCACTTTATGTTAAGTCCTGAAAATTTTGGCTAGGCCTAACATCATGGGTTGGTGGCCCAAATAAGCAAGCCCACAATCCACCAAAAAAAAAAAAAGAAAAATCAATAAATAATATTTTTTTTATAAAAAATGAATATTCAACAAACTTTAAAATTTGAAGTCAATGATAGTAATTTTTGTTTAAAATTTCATGAGTTTAAAAATTAAAAAATAATTAAATAATATCGTCGACTCGAAATCCACACTTACAACAAGTTAAATATTAGTTTATGAAATGCAAGTTATACGGTATACAACATGACAATATGACCAATATCCAAGAGGGGTTTGATAGTTGCTAAGGTTGATAACATCAATAAGAGCATCTTGCATATAGAGTGCATCAAATATAATAAAGAGTGTCTAGCCACCCACCATACCAAATACTCAATATTCATAAGGTATTATGTAAGAACGAGCCTCTTGCAATAAATGTTTAAACTAAGTTTGGACACAATTAAGAAATAAATACAATTAACATTATTTAGGTAATAATTATTAGATAAAATTGAATTACATAATATTACCTAATCCTTAATTATTTGGACAAAGTTAAACAAGTTAAAGGCACATCAAACAAGAGGTAATTATTGTTCATTATTATACTTATTTATTACTATGAGTTGAATGCCTATTACTATGAGTTGAATGCCTATGTGAGTTGAGTGTTGGAGCAGTTTTGAGAGGTACTTGATTAAGCACTTCACCCATTTGAAGATAGAGATAGTTTTAACAAGAAGTACCAAATTATTCCAAAAAGGTACACATGTCAAATAAACAACATAATACTCTAAATCTTAAAAAAAATAGAAAATATTTCATGATCACATAATAATTAAAAATAAAATTTAAGTAAATTGTTAGATCAACCCAATTTACCACATGTTCAACCAAGATAAATGGGATTTAAATGGATCTAACCATATTTTCATTGTGATTAACTTGTTTCATAATTGTTTTGTTTCATAATCCACAATTTTACTTGGAGAAATACTTGCAGCATATGGTTTTTCTTTCAAGTTTTGGTTGATGCTTTAGTTTTCGATTCAAACATATCATAAATTTGGTTGGTGAATTTTGTAGACCACTTTGTTCCTCTATCTACAACGTTGATTAATTCTAATTGATTGGTACAATCTTTTGCTCGATCTATTCATGTAAAACTAATTAAAACAAAGAGTGGTGTAAATATGAGTATTTTCAATCTATATGTTTTGTATATTCTCTTAATTAGTTAGTGGGATTAGAGAGTCTCGAATTTCTCTTTACTAAACTATTTGTCCGTTCATATCAAAAGTAGATACTTATCTCAAAGGTAGGATACTAGTATAATAACAAATAGGTATGAAAACTAAGATGAAGACAACCACGTCTTAATTGGGAGAAAGAGTGGATGGATAAGTAATCTAGAAGTTCTCCATGAAGAGACACAAATGAGTTTTGATATCAAGGATGGATAAAAGTAGGGAAATAACATTGGGAGGGAAGGAGAATTTTAAGTAAAGGAGTGATTGAGCATTTCATTATATAAACTTTATATCTTTTTAGTCTTTCTAATTTTGTAATTGTTTCTTAATTTTTTTATTTAATTCATTTTCATATTTGGACCATGTTTGGACATTTATCATTATTTTTCTCTTATTTTGCATACTTATAGATTTTCTTGAATTGAACTTTGCATTGGGCTAATTATTTTTTATTTTTGTATTTTCTTTAATTATACTTTTAGTTTTATTTTTTTTTAGTTTTTGTTGAATCTTTTTTACCAATTTCGTTTTTGAGCTATAGATCAATTTAGAAACAAATGTAGTGACCAATTAAAAGAGATGTGATAAAATTGAAATTGTAGGATAAAAAAGAAACACCACGAAAAGAAATTTAGAATTGATGAATCCATATAAAAAGTTTTATACTTAAAAAGGAGAAAATGATACTAAAATTGTGAATTATAAGAAGAGAAAGTAAGTTACAATGTGAGTGACTAAATTAACTTTTTATTGTGTTTTGATTCGTCTAATTAAACGGAACAAAAATTGTGAGACATAAAGAGAGAGTACGAAGGTTAGAATGTATAAGTTTTCAAATTGACCCTTTGATCATGCTTAGGAGTTTTTTAAAAGATAAATTGATTCGCTTCTGTTATTGTCAAAACCATGCGAATTAAACACTTCATGTATAGGTGACCAAGAATTATCCTTGATTTTCTATTCCATTCTCCTTTTCCTTTTTATCTGATAATTTATTTTGTGATTGATATAATGGATTCTCTATGTACAAAACTATGGCTATACAGTCCAATTTTGCGTGATAATTTTGGTACGTATCTGAATTAACTTTCACAAAAATTATTTGAATATAATTAATTTTGGTTAAAATTAATTTTGAGATTGTGCAATTTATATTGAGTTATTTTTACTAGAAACGTGAGTTACGAGTAAAATTTAGTGTAAATTTTTTTATTCAACATAAAAGTCATTCCAAGTTGTTTCAATCTAGGATAAATTATAAATACAAAATCAATTTTAAATTATTTTCTAACGTAGAATCAAACATATATAAATTTATTTAAAATTAAATTTAGATCCATAATCAGTTCTACAATGTGAAACTAAATATATACTTAATCTCATGTATGGAAATTATCTTTAGAGAATCAATTTTAAATAAGTGGACAACAAATGAAAAATTGTATAGTATTTGAGCTTATGCATTGTTTTTTTTTCAAAAAAAGAACATACCTGAACAGTCACAGGTATAAAACCAACTAAAAAGATTCTCCCAAATATACTCTCTTACAAGAAGAACCAAATAACGAGATAAAACAGCTGAAAAACATACCTGAACTCAATTGTACATAACAATCCTCCTTACACATTCACCCCATAGATATTGGAGCAACTAGGCAATATTCTTTAATATCATATCAAAACAAAGAATTAATTGAGTTTATCATTCATAGAATGCCACTGACAAAACTTTATGGAACTCTTTTATCCACACCCATGACCTTTGTAAACATTGTTGCCATACTTCTTTCACATTAAAATATTCTCTCTTAAATACAACAACATTCCTAGTAAATCAAATTTTCCACGGGATAGCTAACCAAATTACACTAAGTAATTCCTTGGTTAATTTCCCACTCGACCTAAAGAAACTAAAATGTTGCTAGAAACTAGACTAACAATCAGAAGGCAAAACAGTTTAACAGCTTAACCATCTATAGCAGCACATGCACACTTGATAGCTACATATACAAGAAAATAACAAGTGGCTTACTCATTTAGGTTGCAAGTAACACCAGAGGAGAAAGGAATATTTCGCTTAGCCAATTCAACCTTAGAGGGGATTCTATTGTGAGAAACTAGACTAACCTTCCAAGAGAATGTCACTAACTTAGATGGAACCCTTGATTCCCATAACCTTATGAAGAATGCAGAGAGGACACTTGGAAGCTCCAAAGTAGATAAGTAACCTTCATTTACTGAATATTGGGAATAACTGCCAACCCTTCTAGTCCACCCCTAACCATCCTTCGCCTCCCTTTTCACTTGTACCTCTCCTAAAACCCTCTCCAACTCCCTCACTCACTCTCTTTCCCAACTGAATAAAGCCCTTCTCTAGCTAAACCTCTACTCACAACGACGAGCATCCAACTTCCACTTCAGAGATATTAGTATCTCTTTGATTGCAAAGTTGAAATAATCTAGGGAATAATTATTTAAGCCTACCCAACACCTTTCAATCCCCTTCCCAAAATCTGAACAATGACCTATCCTCGACCATGAGCTTTATCTTCCCCAAAAACCACTCACTCACCCCTTAATAGATGTAACCTTCAGCATATCATTCCACCACTAGGACGCCTCTTTCCTCTTATTCACTACCAATTCCCTCCTAATTCCTTCACCATATTTAGCTTCCAGGATCTTAATCCACAGAGACCCCTAAAGAATCCTCCAATGTCATTTCCCAGTGAATGCATACTTGAACGACACCATATCTTTAACTCCTAACATTCCCTACCTTTTTTCTTTGTACAGTTCCTCCCATTTGATCCAAGCTACTTTGAATCTCTCACTTGACCCTCCCTACAAAAATTGTCTTTGGATTGATTGAATGGAACGAGCTACCTTCTTCGAAACCCTGAAAAGAGACAAAAAATAAAGTGGAATGGAAGAAAGAGTGGTCTTGATTAGACAAATCTGCCTCCTTAAAGACATATTTTTCCTTTTCCACAATGTTAATTTAGCTTTCATTTTATCTATAACTGGCTTCCAGACTCACTCATTTCTCATATTGGCACCCACATGAACCCCTTGATAGGAAAATGACATCTGCAGTACCCGTAATGCAAGATTCATGCAAAAGAAATACCTTTGGCATGTGCACCCCTACACCCGCCAAACTGCTTTATGGAAATTAATTTTTAACCTGAAGTCAGTTCATAACATTTAAGAACGCTCTTCAAAGTATAAATATTCTGAAGTTTAAGAGAAACCATAAGAATAGTATCATCCACATACTGTTGGACTACCACCTGTAAATCACGAGCACCCACCTTAATACTAGATAACAAATTTACCGATACTGCCTTCTTAACCAATCCCTCAAGTCTTTCCGCCACTATAAGAAAAAGAAAGGGAGTCATTGGAACCCCCCTGACGTAGCCCTCTTTGCATGCAAATTCATGAGTTTGTGCATTTGTTAAGAATAATTTAGTATTATTATTTGTAATTCTATTTGTCTTTTCTTTCTTACTAAACTAAAAATGATTAGGTAAGATTCTAATATTTTTCTTCAATTTTAAATTTATTTCTCTTGAATTAAAAAAAAACATTTCATTTATATTTTTCTCTTTTTTTTTATATCTTGTTTCCCCTATTTTTAAGCATTAGATTATACATTTTCTTTTGTTAACACTTAAATTGATCCTATAAAAAAGTTTAATTTAATTGGTGAAGCAACATATGTGTTAGTTATTGTAACTTTACTGCACCTATATTTAATATTTAGAAATTGGAAAATCCCACTAAAATTCGGCAATAAGTGACGTGTCTAAAAGTAAGTAACCATCGTTGATAGTTATAATTAAATTAAATAAATTTTTTATTTTAATAAAAAAATCCTTACCTATGATAGTGACATGTTGACAACTAACTTAGTGGTTAGAGTTGGATATTTATATCAGGTCTTATATGAAAAATATATGTTAAAAATTATTAGTTCTATAAATAGATTTCAATACTTAAAAAAGTTATTAATCTTTAGTTCTCGAATGAAAATATCTGAAATGACAAAAAACATGAACTGCATATGTTGAATTGATTTTTTTATTAGTCAAATTAATTTATCAGGTTGGTTATTTCCTAATTAACATAAAAATAAAAATCACAAAATTCAAAGCACCGCCACCCTATGTTACTACTTACCATGCTACTTAATCAAGTAGTTATTATCATCTTTTAAACTATTTATTGGACATGTAACTTAATGGATGGTAATTATATAAAGTTGATTTAATGACAACAAGGTATGTAGTTTCTTTTTTTAATAAGGTATTAATATCTATCAATAAGGTATGAATATTTGTGTAAAGCTCTTCTATCAATGTCACTATTTTTGTTGGTTGGATGAGATCTTTAAAAGTATAATTTTTAATTTGGAGAATAGGTATGATCGATTGTCTACAAAAGGTAATTTACAGATAAATAATTGGAGACTTTTTCGATGAGTGTGTCTGATGTGGAAAGGTAGAGGAATCGAGTTCATATTTACTCTTTAACTGTTTTTTAACCTCGCAAGTGTGATATAAGTTATGTTATTGGTGGGAGATTGAGTTAGTTTTACATCAAAAGTGTCGTAATTAGTTTTATCAGTAGTAGTGCCTATTTAGTGGTTTTAAGGATCAGGTTAGTATGGTTTGCAGAAATATGATAGATTTGAAAGGATTGAAATGCGAAGATTTTTCAAGAAAGCGGCTTTGATTTAGAAGAAATCGTCCAGACAACTTAACCCAGTGCATCGGAATGGTATTAGACAATAAAGTTGATGTCATATTTCTTCTCAAAATGTGTGATGAATCTAAATGTTTGTATCTAATGTTTTCTTCGTTTTTTATGTTGTATTTTTTTGTTATCTTGCGAGATGACACACCTCTGATACTTACTTGTTTTTTTATCAGTATTAATAAAATTTGTTAACTTATAAAAAAAATGATAAAATTTATGAAAAAATAGAGAAGAAAGAATTGAGTTTAATTTTTTTTACTAACAAAATTAATATATTAATAATTAATATTTATTTATAAAAATGTTAATTAATTGAATGTGAATATCCTTAACAATACAACAAATATTTATGATGGCAATACGCTAAAATAAATTATTTAAATATTTTCTCTAAAAATTTCTTACTATTTTGCAATAATATATTAATATGAATTATTTTAATAAGAAACGTGACTAATGAGTGCCGTACAAATAATGCAAGAAAACTAACATTGAAGCGAGTGAATCAAGTGTTGCTTAGCTTGAAAAAAAAAGAAAGCCAAAGGAAAAAGTAGTCAAGTGTGAAACAGGCCCTAAACGGAGGAAAAAAAAAACGCCGTTAAAACTTAAAAGATGAGAGAATCAGTACGAATAAAATAAAGCCTTACAAAGTTACAACTTACAAGTCATAATTCCATGTTAGAATTTAGGCAAACCATAGGAAAAGGAATCACGAGTCCGTACGACTGCGAGATACAAACAAATCAACATTGAACTATACTGCGATATTTTTTATACTTTAATGGGACGTAGGACAAGTGGAATACTACTACTAGGTAAGAAAATCAAATTTATGGAACGAGAGAAATAAATTATAAATCTCAGTTATTGGTATACCAGTGGAGAGAATATTCATAAAATCTAAACTACTAAGAGCATGGAGAGAAAAAGAATAATAGATAATAAATACGCAAAAAGAAAATGAGTTATCGATCTCAACTATTAATTTTTATCGATGATTGAGATTATTTGTTTCTCAAACTCTTATATAAATTTGACTTTTTCACTCTCTCCCTATATATATATATATATATATATCATCATGTGAGAGTAAGGTATTTTATCCGAGAGTGAGATGAATAAATCTCACTCGTTGAATTAAAATTAATGATTGAGACAAAATCTTGCACATCCACTCATTTCCTCTAGGGATGGAAAAAATGTCCATACTTGTGGGTAGTCACCCGAACCTGCACTGATTTTGACAAATATTACCCGGTTTGACGGGATATGGGTACGGGTGCGGGTATTACCAGATGTGTTAAAGCGGATACAGGTACGAGTATGTGTATGTGTATGTGTATCTGCCCCGTACCCAAACTTGTACATGTCCCGTTACAATTTTAATGATTATATAATAATTTTAAATTTATATATTTAATTAAAAATTTTAATTCTTAAGCTTAATTTATAATTTCTTATTATTAATTATTCTATATATACTTTTTAAATTAAAATGTAATTAATAACTTAATATATATAATTTATTTAATAATAAATAAGTAAATTTAAATTGTAAAAAATAATATGACAGGTACCTGCGGGTATACCTGAACCAGAAAATACCTGACGGGGACAGGGATCGAATTAAAACTTCGTACCCACTCTATTTATACCCAAACCCGCCCTGCACTTTGTAGGGACGGAGAGGGTCAAACCCGCACCCGCACTCGCCCCGCCCCGTTGCCATCCCTAATTCACTCTCTTCCCGTATTTATTATCTATCACTCTTTTTTCTCTCTCTTTTCTCATCAACATTAATTTTTAAGATATTCTTCTTTCTCCTTTCTCACTAATATAGAATATTAATATAATTATAATTAATATAAATATAAATTTTGATTATGTATAATAATACTTTATAAATTATCATTTATGTAGTATAATTTTACATATTCACGTAATTTACATTTTATAAAAAATCTACAACCATATGTGTGAGAGAAACAAATCTCAACACTAAGAGGGGAGAAAGAAGAATATCTGAAAAATCTCAGTCAGTGGGAGAGGAGAGAGAAAAAAGAGTGACTAATAATAAATGCTAGAAGAAAGAATAAGTAAATGTGTATGATTTGGTCTCAACCATTAATTTTTTATTTCAATGGTTGAGATTTGTTCCTTTGACTTTCATATAAGTTATCTTACTCTCATACTATATATATATATATATATATATATATAGAGAGAGAGAGAGGACAACTCCGGTGAAAAAATAGTTACAATGAGAAATGAGAAAACATAATAATAACCGTAGGATTTCAATGAGCGGTTCAGATTTAATTGTTAATTAAAAAAATTCACGTGGTTCTCTCACACGGAAAGTTATCTCATAAATCAAATCTTTGTCTGTTGTGTCGCTCTCTCTCTCTTGTCAGCCCCGTGGATCCTCTGCAAGATCGTCATCACTTTTGCAGATACTGTTGCCATTGTCAACGACAGTGGTAGAGGTACTGATGGTGGTGGTGGCGGCATCGACGATGAGAGTGATGATATTGACTCTGGTGACAACAATAATAAGGGTGGTGACGATGACAATGGTAATGACAATTTGGGGCAATGCTTCCACCACTGTCAACCCCCATCATGGGCACCACCGCCACCACGATCACTACCACCACTCCCACCGTAAGTTATCGACATTACTGCCACCATCGTTAATACTATCACCACCGAGGGGTGGAGGGACGAGGGGACTGGCAGGAGCCATGGTCCCTCCCCCCAAATTTAAAATAAAATAAATGATATATAAAAATTAATGTTAATTATCATCTAGAAAGAATAGAATAAAAATATGATAATTAATATGATTGACAAAAAATAAATAAAGAGAGCACAACAAGAGACAAAGATTTGGTTTGTGAGAGAAGTCTTTATGTGAGAGAACCACACGAACTTGTTTAATTAATAATTAAATATGAACCGTTTATTAAAATCCTATGGTTATTATTTTCTCATTTATCACCGTAATTTTTTTCTCACCTAAGTTGTCTTATCTCTCTATATATATATGATCATCCTAGGTACATGATCATTCTAGATAGTCTGTAAGCCTCTAGTTTTAAGGTCTGAAAGAGTGAAGGACCTAATGTTTTCTTAAATGTTTTGAATAAAATTTGTTCAAAATAACTTGATTAATTTGGATTATCTATGAACAATATGTTGTATAATCCGACATGGATGTTGTAAGCAAAATTTATAAGTGAATTTGAAATTATGAAGAAATGTAAGCTGAAAAGATTATATAAACCACAACATGATTGAGGAGTAACAAAAGTAATAAGGTGAAATGAGAGAGCATCTTTTCATTTGACAATTGGATGGTAAATAATAAAGTTTCTAAGTTTGAAAATAAACAAACAAATAGTGTGCTAAATACCTACTGATTTAAAGAATTATGTTGATTATACTATGCATGTAACCATGTAGAGTAAAAATATATTTGTGTGTGTCGGTAAAAAAAAATTGTGAGTAAACTTGTAAGCATTATAAAATGGTAAATCAAATTGACTAAGTTATAAAACTAATCTTATTTCTTATGCTTCCATACAACTAATCTAATCGATGTCTGGTTGCACTCTATCTCTTTTTTAGTAACTATATGTAAAATTTTTATTTATATTATTAATAAAGAAAATATTATTTTTTATATTTATTTTTCAAAATACCTATTTTCTTCTTATATTTATTTTAAAATTAAAAAATAAACTACTTTATCATAAAAATAACTTGAACTCTCAACCTCTCACTCTCCAAATATAAATTTTACCATTAGACTAGCTTTATACATTTAAAAAAAGAATTACTTTAAAATATTGATATCCAACGTACATAATTGTCCAACTATATCTATAATTTATAAAATATGATACTATGTTTTATATATATATATATATATATATATATATATATATATATTATATAATGGGAATATGACATTTTGGAGTCCACATTTTATGACTATTTTACCTTCTAAACATTTTATGACTGTTTTCACTTTCGCAAATATAACTTCTCCCTATTAATATATGCACATTTTCACAATTTCTACCTTATCACAAATCAATATTCCTTAAACATGATTAATATATGTATACATTTCATGATAATATTCTTAATAAATATGCAAATACACAGGTGCGACAATATTTTAAGTTTTATTCAAACTCTCTCCTGTTTCCATTTTTTCATATCTATTGCATATTTGACATGTTCATTGATGATCTAATATAATTTTATTGTATTATCATAAACAAAAAATATAAAATTAACAAATATATTTCAAAACTTGTCACATAATAATTTATATTTCAAAATATAAAAATTTATAAAAATATTAAATTAAAACTCTAAAACTGTTATAAAATATTAAAATAGAAATACAAATACACAGGCGTGTCATACCTGTATTTTCGCTAGTTATTATAATGATCGATTGATACTTTTATTTTAATTCATTTCCTCCTTCATACCTTCAATTTACTAAGTAAAGATTTGTGAAACAAAATTAACAGAAAGACGAATAATAATGAGTAATAGATTAAAGTAAAGTACACAAATATTACCATTAAGTAGCACTAAAAGTTAAAGATAACTTATGAGTAATGGTTTTACTTTAAAATTTCTCTTCAATTATAAAAAGATAAGCAACAATTATAACTTGATAATAACGACTAACGAGTGCACCTTGAGATTTTTTTTAAGTGCATGAGCATCTATGCCTTCATTTCTTTTAATTCTTGAAAAGTAATTTTGCCTAATAAGAGAAGGTTAAAGTTGTTAGAGTTGTACTTGGTGAGAAATTCTAGAGAATATCAACGTATTTATTATACTTGAAAAGTGTTAGTGTTTTGGTAGAGTTTAAGAGAAAGTACCAATGTATTTGACAAAGAATTTGAAAGAGAGGGAATAGACCAATGTACTTGTTTTGCTCGATATAGAGACCAACACAAAAGTGTTTGATATATTTTTCAAACTTATACCTTTTTCCCATTTCCTTGATTCTTTCCTTATTCCTTCTTCATCACTATTTTTAACATTTCATCCTCTTGCTTATTTCTCTTTTCTTTTTTTATTAGAGATTTGAGATACTCTTTACGTGTTTATTATGCTCGACAAGGAGTTTGAGAGAGTTCTAGGGTTTTGAAAGAGAGTGTGAGTAAGAATGTTGATTTATTGACAAATGTTTAAGAGAGAGGGAGTGGACTGATGTACTTGTTGTATTTGGTATAGAGACCAACATAAGAGTGTTTGGTATATTTTCCAATCTTATACCTTCTTTATTTCCTTTTTCATATCAAGTAGTTTGTGTTAATAATTAGTAAAGATCAATAAATTGTAAAGAACATAGGAGTAAGTAAGGATGAATCAATTCAATAATTAAATAAAAGAAAAACAAGACATTAGTAGAGAAGAAAGTTATGATTTGTTATTTATTCAACCTATAATCTTTTGGTGGTGGTGATTTGGTTATCGACTTCTGAGACTCCTATTGTAAGCACCTTACACTTAGATATTCTTCATCATTAGACTCCTTAATAGGCATATCTCTGATGCATTATGAATCAAATGAGTCAATAATTAATCCTCTGTCGAAGGCAATAGAAAAGCCTTCATCATCAACTTTTGAAATTTTTCTTAAAAGGCACGGGTATTCATTTTTGTGATTAATCCAAAAAGTTCCACTAGTGTAATGTTGCAAACTAAACATTAATTTTCACCCTCTTTTTTATTGAGTTTAATCCCTCTTTCATCGTCTAACAAGTATTTAAGTTACTTTTAAGTTTTCCATATTTTTTGTCCAAGAATCCATCTTAATGTAATATCCAATGTGCACAAACAATTTTGAAGCATGTCTTCTGCCCACAGATGTATAGGAAGCCCTTTGCATGAAATCAATTCCAGCTTGTAACTTGAGTACTAACGTTGGTCCCATTTGACTATTGATTTGAAAATTCCACCTTGCCATTCCTTTTCTTCTAGAATAATCTTGTCGAGGTCTACATCCTCCTCTCTTGTAAAGAGCATCAAGTTATCTCCCAAATGCCTTAACTTTAAAAAATGGAATCCATCCATAACAAATAGTGCTGGCCTAGTTGTGATATCAATTATTTTGTGATAAAGGCCCGAATAGGCCAATTCATATTCGAATTGTGGCATTTGGACTACTACGGTTAAGTAGAAAAAGTTTTCCCAAACTATTAGCTATAGTTTTTGGCCTAGTCGTAAGTGTTTGATCCAAAAATTAGGATCAAACTAAGATCATGAGTTTGATTCCTGACAGAGCAGTTGTTAAAGGGGAGGGGGTGGAGGATTATTTGCTTAATAATGGTGTTAATTGTCCCATAGCACAGGCTCGAGTGAGCTAAGACACAGTCAAATCATGGTGCTTGAATTGTTACGTTGAAGTAGAAAACATTGTGTCTTAAGTACTATTTGTTATAGCTTTTGCCCTAGTGATAAGCGTTCGATCTAACAAATAGTTATTTCTCGACAGGGGTGAGAAAATAGGCCAAGTTGGCGAACCAACCCATTAGCTTATTGCAATTTTAACAGGGTAGACGAAGCTTTTGGCCCATTGGTTCACCCAACTTGGCCTACCAACCCATCTAGCTAGAGATAGGGTGGGCAGAGTGAGTTAACCTACCACCTAATATTATAAATTAATATTGAGACTTTGGAGAGATTTTAAAAATTTTAATTGTTTAGTTAAATTTTTAAGAGGATAAAAAAATATAGAAAAACAAAAATTCTTTTTATCTAATTTTTGTTTCTTTTCGACATAAAGGGGATATGGAAGGCAAAAAGGTTTAAAATAATAATAAAATATTTAGTTATATTTTAAAATTTAAAATGAAAATAGAAAATAAACAAGTTTTTATTTTTTTATGAACAAAATAAAGTAACTAATTTTCCTTTATTCTCCTTTAGATGGCTGCATTTTTGTCTTCTTAATAAAACATAATGCTAAATAAAAATTCTTCCCCTTTGGTGTGGTAAAGTTTGAAGGCATAAGGGAGATGTATTTAACTGTATTTAGTGGGTGCCCATTACCCAAGCAATGCACGTACATGGTTATTATAGTAAAATGGTTTACAGCGATACGCTCCTTCTCACTACCCCGCTGTCATCTGCGATAATGATCGGATCCAATCCAACGCACTCCTTTCTCCTGTCTGCAATTGATATTACATTTTAGAGGCACATGCACCGATCTCAACATTTACATTCACTCCTAACAATTTTCACTCCATTGGATTCTTCCTCTTTCTAAACTCTTGCTATAGATACCTACAAACTAAATAATTTTCACACTCCGTACTCTTCTTATTATAGAAATGGATTTGCCACAATCACATCTATTATTATATAAAATTTCAACCACAATTTTATATTAAAAAATATAAAATATTAAAAATTTTAATCGTCAAATTATAACTGTAATGAATCCAGATCCCTTATTATTAGCTTTTGTAAATTAGTATAAATATTGTTTGATAAAAATTAACCTTTAGCCCCATCTATAAATTACTCATAATCAATTTAATTCATTTCAAAGAGTGTTAATTTATCGCTAAATTAATAATTTATCACTTTAAAGTGCTTTTTAATTAATTTAATTAAGATAAAAAACATAAACTACTTAACCATTACTTAAAGAATTAATAACATTTAAAGACTAATTTTATATCCTTCTTAAAACATTATAACTCAGTCTTTAAAAAAAATGTAACTTTAACTTTGATATAACTACTTTTTAGTTTACATTATAAAAATTATAACATGTTGATACTAGTTCTTCCTTCATTGATAAAGAAATAGTTTTTTCGCTTCAATTGCGTACATTTAAGCAGATATGAATAATATTATTGATTCTTGAAGTTCATTTCTCATTGTGCCAAATTTTTAACCAGCTAAGACAATAAAAGGAAAATAAAAATTAGGAAAGAGGAATTGAAATGGAAGAAGAATGCGAACGTGCTAGTGGTAGCTAGGCTTTCTTTTTGTTGGGTACAAAATGTAAGTGGTAGTTTAATAGCTTTTCAATGTTGACCATTAAAACAGCATCCGTTGAAATTCAAGTATTCAACTATATCCCTAATAGTAATAGCCATAGTGGGGATTCCACTATCTTTTTACGTTCCATTCCCAAGGGCCTAAAAAGGTTCTTAGCAGCTAGTACTACAAATGAAGCTGTTGACAAACTAATAAAGTGAGTCACAAATATAATGTCAGATTAATTAGCTACGTAGAAGTGGAACTTGCAAACAGATAAACTCCTACTTGGTGCCCGTTTAATACGATTCGTTTTAGTCACATTAATTAAACCATTTTTTTAAATATTGTTTGAAAATGATTAATTTTCAAAATTAAATTAATTCAATCACGGACTAAACAGTTTTAAATCTTATTATACCTACCCAGACGTGGCAGCAATTGGTTACTGAATGGTCAACGTTATGTTTTGCAAACTTGATGTGACTGTAATACAGTTAACTTTAGGATCTATCATTACTACGAAGAAAAAGTCTAATTTCTGTCGGAATCGTCTGGGAAAAATCCTGTTTTGGATCTATTATTACTTTTCACTTTATTTTTTGTACGAAAACATTGTGAAATATTACTCCGTTCCAACGAATAAGACAACACTGAATTGAAGAATAGTTTTTTTTTTTTAAATAAAAATCAAATCAATCACTGAATAATTTTAGAGTTTAAATAGAAAGCATTAATAGTGTAAAATAGTTTTATATTATTAAATTATAATTTTTAAAAAATTAATAAATTTATCGTATATAATAATTTATAATTAAATAAAAATAATTTTATATTATAATACAGTCCGGCTATCCTATTCTTAACAAATCAGACCTTATTATCACCAGAAGAAAATTTGATGTGGAGCTGGATAAATCATGTTGCCTATCATGAATGGCGTCACCATTTCATTGAGTGTCCATGATTATCCTCAGTTGAAAGTGCGGATAGAAAGAGTATATATATGAAAAAAAGAAGAAGAAAAGAGGACAAAATAATTAAAAATAAATGAAAATTAAAGTTATTTGATTAGAGTATAATGAACTGAAAAAACAAAATTGAATTGAAGTTGGTTGTAGATAAAAAAAATATAAAAATATCCTTTTGTTTCTTTTTATTTGATTTTATATATTTTCTTTAGAAAATTCACCAAAAAATTCAACAAAAAAAAAATATTTTCTTTAGAAAAAGGTTACTTTGGGTCAAATTAATAGTATGTTCGACTATCTTCCAACTTTATCCAGTCAAATATTTAGTAGAGAGATTTATTTATGTGAATATATGGGGGCATGGATACGTGAAAAACGTTGTTCTCCTTTTCTCCACTTGAAAAATAACAAGGCCTAAATTTGGTTTACACTTATTTATTAAAAATAAATCAAAATATTTTTTAAGAGCCTATTCGATTTAAGGGAGTGTTTAGTACACGACAAAGGTTTTACTTTTTCGAGAATGTTAGATAAAAAAACCAAGTTTTTTATGTATTTTTAATAAATCAAATATTAATTATTTGTGTATTAGTTTTTGTTAGTGAAAATTAACTTTATAACTTCAATTAAGTTTCTTATATTCAATATATGTTTTAAAAAATAATATTTTGGAGAAACAATGTTTTTTTGGATTTTTTTTATTTTCTAAAAAAACTTTGTTACGAGAATGTGAGATCTAACTTTCCCATGGTACAATTTTTTTTATAACAATAAAAATGTTAATATTTTTTTTCATATGCAATAGTCATTATTCCTTAGAATGATATATCCCGTAAATTAAAGATGTTTGATTAACACTAATATTCTATGTTTCTTGGAAATTAAAAATGCACTTATTCATTTACATTAGGATTTTTTTATGTAATATTTTTTTACAAAAATATACTTTATTAAAATATACCATAAATTATTTTCTTACTTAATATGTTTTAAAGTAAGCTCAACTCATATTCTTTATGACTTTCACTTCTTATGGTTTAGTTTAGTTTGATGGCTCATAACATTCGACCCAATTTCTCTTATTTGCTTTGTTTTTTTAACTAATTTATATAAAATTAAAGAAGATAAGAAAGTAATATAAAGTAAAATATGCAATTCAATTCAACCTTTTAGTTATCAATATCATAATCATCCAGTTACACTATATTGGTTTCATTTTATTAAAACCAATTTTATTGGACTTGGTTTTATTTGGACAAAAAAGAAATTTAGACTCTGTTTGGTTTGTTTGAATAGTAAAGTTTAGGATTTTTTTTAGGAATTACTAATTTTTTTAAAAAAACTATCTCAAGTAGTTTTTCTAAAAGATCTTTTCCAACTACTAGCTAGTTTTATTTTTACATATTTATCCTTAATTAGTGAAGGCATTGCCTCTCACTAATTCTCTCTCATCATATTATATATCATTTATTTCCTTCCTTTTTCTTTCCTTCATTAATGTAATTATAGTAATCTATAATATAATAGTGTGTTTGATTTGCCATTTCAGCTTATTAAAATGATTTCAGTTCCATGGATAACAAAAATGTAGTTCTAAGTAACTTTTCCAAAAGAGCATCTGTATTGAGCTATTAGCTAGTTTTATTTTTTTACATGTTTACCCTTCGCTAATTAGTGCATTGTTTCCCACTCATTCTCTTTATAACATTATATAATTTCCCTCTTTTATTTCTCTCTACTTCATTTATAGCAATTTATAATATAAATATATAATTATAGAAAATATAATTTAAACATATAATTTAAAACTTATATGTTTAATTATATAAATTATAATTTAAATATTAATTATAGTAATTTATTATTTAAATAAATAATTTTATAAATTTATAATTTAAATATGTAATTATAATTTAAATATATTATTATAGAAATTTATAATTTCAATATATAATTATAATAATTTATCATTTAAATATAAGATTAATTTATATTATTAAAATACGTTATAATTATTTTAAATACCTCATTGTTGATCTAATAATAATGATGCACTTACCTATCATTTTACAACTTTCAGCTAGTTTTACCAAACATTGACAACTAGTTTTACAGTTTTTAACTAACTTTTCACCTTTTAGCTTTCATTTAGTTTTTCATCTTTCAGCTAATTTTTCAGCTAGTTTTTTTAAACACACTATAAATATATAATTATAAAAAATTATAATTTCAATATGTAATTTAAAATTTATATATTTAAAGATAAACTGTGTTTTCAATGCATGAACTTTTTTACATTTATAGTTTTAGTACATAAACTTTTGATTGACATATCAAAGTATAGAAACATTTTTTCTAACTAATACTTTAGTCTTTCTATTTATTTTGATTGTTAACCGATCATGTATCATCCTATTTATTAATAATTTATCAATTTTTTTTTTATATTTTTTTTTACATTCTGTGGCATATTTTAATCACCACAAATTAATAAACATAAATAAAATTTAGTGATGGAGATTTGAATTACTTGCATTGAAGTCTTTTAGGTTCCGACTCTTATAATCATTAATTTAGTGATGATGTATCATTAATTTAGTGATGGAGATTTGAATTACTTGCATTGAAGTCTTTTAGGTTCAGACTCTTACAATCATTATACATGAATAATTTTTTTTTCTTAAATTTTAAAAAATAAAGATAATAAATAATGTTTAGAATTTTTTAAGCAAGGACTTATTTTCTCAATTAAAACTATTTAATTTGAAATCCATTTAATAATAATTTTTAAATAATTAAAATTATTTAATATATAAAATACATTAAATATTTTATCAATTATTTCATTTACTATGTTTATACGTAAATTAAATAATAATTACATAGATTAAGTGCAATTCCTATAATAAATATAAACCAATCTTTCTCATATACAAATATAATCCAACGGTTGATTTTTAAATATAAAATTTAATTTCTATTTTAACAAGAAAATTTAATTTCTTTGATAAGTACTATTAAGTTTTTAAGTTTAATTTCTACTTATATAGTATAAATTTTTATATTATTAATTGACTAAAAATTAGAATAACTATAGATATTAAGTAATTAAAATTAAAATACTTATTATAAATATAATTTACAACGAATAATATTAAAAAATATTTTATATAATATTTATAATAAAAAAATAATATCATAATAATATATGTAAAAGGAGTAGTGAGGCAGAGAATGAGAAAAGGTGGGGGAGGGTGCAATGGGGAACTCGAAAGATAAGGGGTGAAGGGTGGGAAGTGAAGTGACGGTAGGTAGGAAAAAGGAAATGAGTGAGGTGTATTGGAGAAAGGGAGTTTACGTTTATTAATTTATAGTGGCTAAAAGTTCTCACAAATTGTGAAAAAATTGTCTGAAAATTAATTAATAAAATAATAATAAATAAAGTGACACATTATTGGTTTAGCTAAAATAATAGAAAAACAAAAAAGCTGAATAAAAAAAATATTTTTATACTTTGACTAATTAACAAAAAATTTATGTACCAAAATCATAAATTTGAAAAAAATTATGTACTAAAAATATAGTTTACCCTATATTTAATTAAAATTATAATTTAAATATTAATTATAATAATTTATAATTTAAATATATAATTTATTTATATTAAAATATGTTATAATCATTTTAAATATCTCATTATTGATCTAATGATTAATAATATTCTTATATGTCATTTTACAAATGGTTGATTTGCTAGTTTTAACAAACACTTATAACCAATTTTTTAAACTTTTAATTAGTTTTTTAACTTTCAGTTAGTTTTGTCAAACACATATTTAAGCTTGATCTGACTGACCAAGAGATCATCTTGACCTACATTAGGCCTAGACGAAAAACGGGTCAATTTGGTTGGTCCATAAACTTCATATGTTGCAATTTTTTTTTTCGTTGTTTGAACTATTCTAAGTATTTGATGAACTAAGTATTTATTTGACAATAATTTTATAAAACTATTTTTAGTATTTAAAAATTAAAAACTTAATTTGGTTAGTATTTTCTTAAAATATTTTTAAAAAATAATTTTGATTTTTTAGTTTTTAAAATCTAAAAAAAGAAAACACCGGTAAGTAATTTTGTTTTTCAATTTTGTATTTTTGTTATGAAAACCCAGTAAAAGTAAAATGAGTTGTTTTTTGTTTTTCATGAATAACAATTTTGTAAATATGAATAAGTTTTTTATATTTTCATATCTCCAAAATAGTTTTTGAATCACACTTATCAAATAAGTTTTTTTTTCTTTTTTAAAAAACAATTCTTAAAAACTATTTTTAAAAAGTAAAAAATAAAAGCAAATCAAAATCTTAATTGTACACGATATTTCCTTTGTTCTATTTGCACCAATTTTTTTTTAGCACAACATTAAGACCTAATGGCCTATCCTTCACAACTAAGCCCATTTTAATAATTTTAGTTGTGTGATGTAATGAAAAGGACAGAAATTAATTCATATTTACTAAAAAAAAAGATAATTTCATTTTTTATATAATTAAAACCCCCTAAACGAGAAAATTGACTTCCAACTAGGGATGACATTGAGGCGAGGCAGGTGCGGGTTTGACCCTCCCCATTATCGTCTGCAAAGTGCGGGGCGGGTTCGGGTTCAGGTATAAAAGGAGCGAGTATAAAATTTTAATCCCCATCCTCGTTGGGTATTTTCGGGTTCGTGTATACCCTAGGGTACCCGTCATATTATTTTTTACAATTTAAATTTACTTATTTATTATTAAATAAATTATATATATTAAGTTATTAATTATATTTTAATTTAAAAATTATATAAAGAATAATTAATAACAAGAAATTATAAATTAAAGTTTAAGAATTAAAACTTTTAATTATATACAAATTTAAACTTATTATATAATCATTAAAATTATAACAGGGCGGGTACAAGCTCGGATACGGGGTGGGTAGTCACATACCCGTACTCGGTTTAACACATCAGGTAATATCCGTACCCGTACCCATACCCGGTCAAACTGAGTAATACCCGTCAAAATCAGAACGGATTCGGGCGGGTACCCACGGGTATGGATATTTTTGCCATCCCTACTCCCAACCCTTTCTATAGGAATGATTTTAAACGAAATTCAAATAAAAAGATTCTTAAGAAATATACTTACTAAAAATACATACAAACATGGAAAATTAATTTTTTTTTAACTTAAAAGATTCTCGGTAAAATAAAAATTTTCCCCTTACTAAATGCCCCTTAATGATATAAATAATATAATTAATTTTCAATAAAAACGTTATTTTAATTTTCTTAAATAGTTTAATGAGATAAATAATTAAATTTTAAAAAATAATATAAATATTTCCAAAAATATTTATGATAAATCAAATACATTTTTTCTTTCCTAGAAATCATGATAGCCATAATTTATAACTCCAAATAAAAATCATGATTTCTATGCATAAAAAAAAACATTTTACTGGACTCCCTAAAAGCCTAAGATTTAAGCTATTTAAAAATATTTCAAACCTACGAATCTCACTATTTAAATAAATAAAAACAATATATTATTGGATTTGTTATCAGTTATCACTGTAATTAGTATAACATGATTATGTACTTCATTTATTCAATTAAAAGCTTAATTATTTTTTAATTTCTTTTAAAAGAAAAGAAAATATTTAAGTTTACAGTATAAGTCTAAAGATAAAATATTTATTTAAAAAAATATTGAAAAATAGTATTTTAAATAGTTTAAAATTTTTAATTAGTTTCGTTGGATTTTTATAGAAGTTAAATTCATCATTTATTATATTTTTTAATTTTTATACAAAAAAATTATTATCTTTTTCATAAAATTACATTTTAGTTACTTTCAACAAATAATTTTATCAGACACTTAAGCTAATTTAACAATTTTTATCCATAAACTATAAGTATGGCTAAACATTTTAGGTTTTTAGTTTGCTTCTAGCTTTTTCATCAACTGAAAAACTTATTTTACTATTTATTTTATATGTAGTAAACAAGTTTTTTAGTAATTTTTAATATTTTTTTGAGAAGTTACTTCAAGTTGCATTTTAAAATGCAGGCATATAATTTTTAGCTGTTTAATTTATTTCTTGTCTTTAAATATTTATTTTTTTATATAAAGTAAAATTTTATTATTGTTTTTATTTATATAATTTATATTTTTAGCTACTTTAACAGATAATTTTATTTAATACTTATGATTCAATAATTTAATTTAACAAACTCTAAATTACCATCTAGCTTCCAATTATATACTAATTCTTTTTTTAGTTTTTAATTAGTTTACTGAGATATAGCTTAAATGTAACAAATTTAATGGTTATAATTAAAAGTTTTATTTTGTTTTTTTATTAAAAATATTGTTGAATGTGTAGTTCAATATTAATTTCATTATATTGAAAAAAGAAAAAGGAGAATTCAAAAGAGAAAAGGCTGTGATAATAAGCTGTTCATTTGATGGCTTTCTTCCAGCCGAGATATAATGTTATATTTGTTTGATCGTTCACGTGCTTTAGGATTTCGAGAGATACATATAACATGAAACCAAATGATTGTGGCTAGCTCGATAAAGTTAAACCAACAAATAATGCCCGTTGAACGAGTTTGGAAAATTTAAAATAAAAGGTCCTTAGAAGAAGCAAAGTTGGACTTGTTTGCTAGTCTTTTCGGATTGCTAAATGTTCAGATATATTTTACTCGTTAGTGAAAAGCAACAACTTGTTCTTGTTCTCTTTTCTTTGCCGATCAGAAAATGTTTACATTACAGACAAAAGCCCTTTTATTTATCTTCACTGTTTTTGTGTTATCTAAAATATATGTCAATTTCTTTCCTTCTCCTCCAATGCCTTCCATAATTTACAGAGGATAATAATAGAGTAAACTATCACTTTAGTTTTTCAATGTATGGTAATTTATTATTTTATTTATTTTTTAAAAGTGTATATTTATTTGTGTCCAGTTAAGTGTGTGTACGGATAAGTGTTTAATTTTCCCACATTACATATATGTTTTTTATGAAATCCACGAATATTCTTTATATTATATTTTTTTAAGATATTAATATTATTTTATATACTTTCTTTCTACACTATCCATCAAATTAAAAAGTATCAACACAAGATAAATTTGACTAAAAGTATGCTTAATTCTTTAAATAAGATTTTTTTATCAAAATTATTCATCTTCATATCAATATCATGAAAACACATGTACAAACAACTTAAAAATATTTAATTATTTATATTTTTTTCTCGATATATCCAATAAGAATAATTCTAATGAATTGCTTATTGTATTAAAACAACTGTTTGATGGTCTCTACAATGTCACTTACGTAAATTGATAAGCAACTCAAACTTAATTTTAGTTCAGTGGAAGAAATTATAAACAACTACAAAAAAATCACAATTTATAATTTTTAAAATTTTTTTAATGGTATATTGTTATTAATTTGTACAAATTTAGTAAAAAAAATGTCTGTTTTTATTATAAGCAACGCTTGTTTAGTAAAACAACTCATTCACTTTTTAAGTAACTTGAATTGTTTTGTATAATTACTTCAATGAAAGAGTTGTTTCAAGCAACTCATTGATATTTTAAACAACTTTAAAAGCATCTTGTGTTGTAGATGCTCTTAGCCATCATTTACTTTTATTTTATATAATCAAATATACCCATATTTATTACCAAAATATTCATTCTTTATTCTACCCTTAACTTTTACTAGTCATGCACACAAATGTTTCTTCTTCGTTCTTCTTCAATCTTACTTTTGTTATTTTTCTCAACTTTATGTATCTTTTACCCTTTTTTATTTTGTCAGTAATCTTATTTCTTCTTATTTTTACTTAATTAAGGATTTCCCTTTTAAAATTTGTGTTAAATTTCAAACTTGAATACCAATTTTTTTTTAATTAAAACAATTTAGAATTAATTTTAAACGAAACCGTTTTTTATAAGATATTAAATTATAGATACAAATTTTAAATGCTTATATGTTTTAAAGGTTAATTCTAAAATGTAATTTAATAACATCAAAACTTCAATTATAGATACACATTTTAGTTTACATGAATTTTTATTTTAATAATATTTTATGAGTGAAAATAAATGTACATAACTAGTCTAAAAAGTGAGAGAAGAATAAAACACATCAAGTAATTTGTGTTGTAATTTATAGTAATGTTTTACCTAATCAAGATTATGATCTATATGAATATCTTATTTTTGTTTTTTAAAAGTGCAATAAAATAGAGGAAAATAATTAATTTTCTTCTAAAAATTAAAAGTGCAATAAAAAAATAATGGGTTGAGTTATTGATTTTTTTAATTTTAATTCCTCTAAAAAGTAACATAAGTTTATCTTTTATCTTTGTTTTAAAATTCATAAAAATAAATTTTAAAACTAAAATTAAAATATGTTGCACATATTGACCTTTTTGTGATTTGAGCTTTTAACATTTGTGTGTTTTATTAAGTTATAAAGTTTGTCTAATGAAAAAGTCTACATATGACGAGAAGAGAGAGAAGGGAAATGTCCTTAGTTAAAATCATTTTACTAATAAAAGCTAACACATTAACAAGTAACATTTGATCTATATATATGTGTGTATGTATGTGTGTGATGTAAGAAAGAAGACAATCTCCAGAAAACATAATTAACTGACGTATAATAGTTTTTTATGGACTTATTTTTTAATCCACAGGGATTATAGTGACTCTGATCACCCATTCAAAGACTAAAATGGTAGTTTACTCAATAATAATTACTATTTTTTATACCATTAGTTTAAAATTTATAAATATTTATTAGGTATTGTCTTTGCTAGAAATGAAAATAAAGATATGAAAACTTACTTTTTAGAAAGATTTAATATGCAAATTAGTCTTGTATCATTAAACAAAATATCTTAAACAATATATTGGTAATTAAGGTGAAAAACCTAATTCTAGATCTATATAAATTATTGTTGCCCTAAATAAAAACAACAATAATATTGTACTATATTGGTAACGGGAAAGAAATAGTCTATTGAATGGATTTTAAAAGTCTGTACACTTTTATATTTTCAAATGATAGGTAGTTGATGATATTGTAACAATTTTTATAAAATTAAATGGTTTAAATAATCTTTGATGATAAAATTAATAAAATCAAAAGGGAGAGTTTAGTACAATTTTTATAAAATTTCAAAATAATTACCCATTTTTATGAGGATATATATCAATTATTGATTTTTAGAGCCACTAAACACCTAAAAAATAGCTACCAAGAAAATTTTACTCATGAGGAGTTATATAAAGTGTTATAAAAGGAAACTATTAAGATGTTGAATTAGAGGAAAGTGACATATTCCAAGTGAAATTTTGAGAAGACAAAATTCTATAACAATAATATCAAATTCAATTAGTTAATTAGGGCAATTTTATGCATATGTAATAGATCAAGATTACGGGAGTTGTCATTCATGATGGAGATATGTTTAAGCTCACTAATAATTAGTATTATTGGAAGCCAACTGATAAACCAATTTTTGACCCGTATTTTTTATCATATTTAATACATGTTTGTAAGAAAAGAAATGTAGATTTATTGGCAAAACTCACTTTTTAGTATTCATTCTCACTTTAGACATATATATAAGAAACTAGAAAAAATGCTCAAAATTAGGTGCAATTATTAAAAATCTAGACAACATGAGCGTACTTAATTTAGCATGGTCGAACTATGATTTCAGTATCTCTACTTTGAATACGAGCACAACTATACTAACTAGTAGGCAATTGTGCTGCGATCTCAACAACTACAAGCACAATTGTGCTAAGCGGTATCACATGACTATGCTACTCAAATTTCAAGAAGTAATAGCCAAATTGTGCTTCTTCTAGTACACTCGTGCTAATAAGCACAAAATCTTTCTATAAATACCAAAATATAAGAGACAAAAGGGACTCGTTTTGTCTCATACAATGATTTAGATCTATGACCTAGCAGGGAAGAACGATAAGGAAACTTTGGATTGAATTGATTCACAGGGCTTTGTATTAGTAATTATTTTCTTTATCATTAGTAATTCAAAACTTGATTAGCTCTACCTTACTTACATCTAGCAAATCTCTTTTTTCTAGGGTTAATGGAAATTCTTTGTGATTCTCCTTTTACTTTACAATATTGTTGAATGTTATTTGGTGATTAATCTATTTTACTAATTTATTTGTTAATATCCTAATGATTTGAATAGTCATGAACATTTATATTTGGATAATTTATCTGTGAAGCAAGTACGTTTGCTATTTTGATAGGATTGACCATATTCATGAGTCATTCCTCCAATTAGTTAAAAAGAAATCGATCCTAATTGTAAAATCTTGCATGACCAAACTGGAAAACGCTTTAGGGTTAAAAAGTATGTGTGAATGACTAACCCCACAATAACAATCTAAATAAAGTATTGTGATCATTGAATAACAAGAATGAGACCACTTAGTAAACAAGGGGTAAAAACATTGTAGTGGAAATCACAACCCCAGTCTTTAATTCATTGACTTCCAAACTTATTAATATCTTCCTGTTTGCATAACTTAAGATATAGTTTCTTTGCTATATTAACAAAAAAAATAAATAATGAGGTTTGACCCATAATGGGGTTACATTACATACAACTTCTTGATTTTTTTTCTAAGTGTAAATATGTCCAAACTTGGTAACCTCTGATTGTTGTGTCGAATTCACTTCTTTGCTTGCTAATTAAGGGGTGTTTTTAAGGCCTTCTTTCAAGGCACTACCTAATTGAACATGATTGTCAATAGTTTTCAAAGTTTAGCCTATGAAAGTGTTTATTTGTCACCAAAATTTTCTTTTCCATATATTTAATAAGTGACTCATTATCATCACCATGAAGCAACCTCTAAAAGGGAAGAATTATGAACTTACAAAAGAAGGAAGGCAACTCTCTCCCTCAACAACTATATATATAAGAGCAAGAAGAATATATACTTAGTCAAAGGTCATTGAAAAGTTCTAAAACAAGGATGTTGTTTCTTGAAAATCTTAGGGACTATATAAATTTAACTTGTAATTGTTTTTTATATTTTTATCCTTTTGCATTTTTCTTTCCTTTCTATTTCCACACCTAACATAACTACCCCTACCTAATTACATCTTTATGAAGCCTCATGATTGCTTGTTTTGAGGTATATTTGTTTAACATGACTAATATACAATTGTCCTAAGTAACCTTGCTTAGATTGATCTTTGAGTGTTGCAATTCTCTTGTCTCTGAACACCTAAGTGTGATGAGATGAGCACCCTTTTTTACAATTAACTGCATTTTCTTTGCTCAAAGTCTAATTAGGGTTTTTATGAGAAATTTTTTTGAAAAATTATAACTCTGTTTGACTACGAAGATTCTTTAGCAATTGGTGTTCTTTTTAGCTGAAATAATTACTTGAGGGCAAGTAATGTCCAAGTATGCGGAGGTTTGATAAAATAATTTTTTATCCTATTTTTGTCATGTTTAATAATTGTTTATATGAAAATAAAAACATATTTATTAGCAAAACTCACTTTTTAATGTTTATTCTCAATTTAGACAAATACTTAAGAAACAAAAGAAAAAATGGCAAAATTGAATTTTTATAGAATAATTATTGAAGATCAAAGGCAACACGATTGTACTTAATTTAGCATGGTCGTGTTATGATTTTAGTATCTTCACTTCAAATATGAGCATGACCATGCTAACCAGCAACACAACTGAATTACGATCTTAATAGTTACGAGCACAACTGTGCACAGATTTGTATTAGCTAATCACTAATAAAGTTTAGGATTTTCTAAATATAAAGTTGTTTAAATAATTCAAAATTATATAGATCAAAGTTTGTACAAGCATGTATTTGTACCAATACATGAGTCATAGAAAAAACTCAAACCCATAATTATAAAGAAAACTCTAATGAGTAAAGCTTACCTTGTAATAAAATTAAGTAAGTCAGAGTACTCAAATAGTTAAAATATAACCATGCAAATAAACACTTTTTAAATAAATTATAAATATAAATAAAGATTACTGATAAATGATAAACATCTTTACTCCTTACTTCTCAACTTGTTAGTTGGGATACATGAGTTTCCACCTCATCAACCATACCTTATATGGAAAACTTCACATGGATTTTGTTACAGATAACTTGCTAAATTAAAAGGTAACACAGAAAAAACCTTGAATAAGTACTCCAAGATCATTATTGTTGAGAATAAATAGGGGAGGAGCAATAATACCGAGGAAGATGTAAGACTCACACAAAAATCTAAGATAGTTTTACTAAAGACAAATATACAGAGTGTAAACTATTAAACAAACATAAAAACATTATAACAATTCATTATGATCAAATATAACTTAGGAACAAGTTGGAAGAAAAAGATACTAAGCTTGTGCCCCAAACTTTAGATGATGAGACATATTTCTTATTGATAAGAAAAAATTATCTAATGTTGCATCTATAGTTGAATTTGAAGAGTTGATTCTAAAGCATCTTTCATTTCACACTTCCTGAAGTATTAATTCTTCCCATGCATATAAAAAGGAAACATAAGCATAATGAAGATGAACAATCACGTCATAAGATTATGGCAGTGAGAAAAATTACTATGACGAAAGTGAACAATCAATTTATATGACAATTTCAAATGGTTAGAAAACCTATATGCTCTTGTGGTGATTCATAATTTCTAAAAATTATATTTTTAAATTGCAGTGATCTGAATTCCTTTAACCACACTAAATCAATTAGATTTATGTTAGTGCTAGTGGTAGTGAATTCCTTTAATCGCGCTAACCCTAAGAAAAACATGTAATTTTAGTTTTTACACCTTTTTCAAAGTTTAACACCAAAATAATAATTTAAAAATCTAGAAACTGAATGTAAATTTGATTAAAAGTACATAAATAAAAACATATTTTACTCTTAATTTATTTTTAGTGTAAAATTTTCTTGTCCAACTCGGTTCACTGTGAGTTTCTAAGTAATATGTATTAGTCCATGGAAACTTAGAAATAGTTTTTAAATAATAAAAAGTTATTTCTTAGAAAAATAAATTAGAATAATATATGATAAGATTATTTTAAATTTTATGAGTTTAAAAATAGAAATATAGTTAAATAGTATTCTTCACTAAAATCTAGATCTACAACATGTTAAATATTAGTTTAAAAATATAAAATATTAGTTAATAATACTAACAAGATAGAAAACATATTTTCATAGAATACAAAGTGAAATAAAGAATTTCATAATTTAAAACTTTAAAAATCGTAGGTGGTTTGGTGTACTGGGTTGGTACACCATGGGTTCAACATGAATAAATTGGTGGTAAGTGTGTAGACTTTTTTTTTCTTAAAAAAATTTAACTTATCCCAGACTTGTGGTAGGTTGAGCTGGCTAACGAGTAACTTATTTTTACAACTCTATTCTTTACTTTTTTTTTTGGTATTGATCACATGCATAACAATTTTTTTTTTTGACATACAAATGCGGTTTAAAACATTTTTTAAAAGAATCTTCTTATAAATATGTTAGAAATAAAATCAATTTAGCAAAGTAAGAATCACTTAGGAGTTAAATGAGAAACTTTCTTAAGAAAAAATGGATATATTAAAATATAACATAAATAATCGCATATCTAGACATCACCCCAAGAGTGTGACTTTTGTTTGTCTGTGTGCTGCTTTTGTATCTGCATCTGAGACATGTTTTGCACATGCTGTGTCTTTTACTTCATGAGATGGATCTTTATTCTTTATCTATATGTTGTGTCTTCTTGATGTATTGTGTCTTCTTTTCATATTTTTGCATATTTTACTTTATGAGATGTGTCTTCATGAGTTGCAACTACTTCTTATTCAACTGCATCTTAATCCGTCTTGATTATGTCTGTGTCTGTCTTAATTGCGTCTATATCTAACTCAGTTGTGTATGTATTTGTCTCAACTTCATATGTGTTTGACTCCACTACTTTTGCATTTGGCTCTTTAATGAACTAGGTTTGTGTTTGACTTTTTGAGTTTCCTAGCTACGTCCATGATTTATATGAACAATCTATTTTGCATATATATATATATATATATATATATATATATATATATTTGATTTTTCAATTATGCAGTGTTGAATAAGGGCTTTACAAGTGCACTCAAAGGTATATTGGTTGATTTTTTATTTTTGACAATCACAATTACAAAATCCTAAATAGCTAGGTTTTGAAAACTGAACCGATCGGTTCAACTGTGAACTAGACTAGTGTTTGGTCATTATTTTCTAATAACTAGGGCTTTCAAAACTAGGAAAAAACCGGTACAAAACTAGGAAAACTGGACGGTTTACAAGTTTACTCTTTGTTTTTAAATAAATAAAAAAAAAACAGTGGTTCTTGAAACTTTAGGCATAAAAATGATAAGTATTCTAATAAGGTATTGCAAAATAAAAAAAAATATTTATAAGAAATTTTTACAAAAAATACTTAAGTCTATACAAAATTTAAAATGAATTTTGTAAAAAAAATTTAAAATTAAATAAAATGTATTATATTTGTATACTATAAATTATATATAGTTAATTTTATTGTTTACTATATTAGTTGATGGATAAAATATGATGTTTTTCTCGAAAAGAAAAATATTGTGAACAGTAGAAATGTATCATAAATTTTTGTAATGAATTAAATGGTGAGATTATTAGAAGTTTAAAAAAAGAACAAATACTGTAGATAAGAGAGAATGTGCATCTTAATTCATAAAAGAAAATAAATAATTATAAACATACTTAGTAAATATTTAAAATGAATATGAAATGGAAGCTATGTTAAACCTTGTATGGACGTGCATGTGAAAAAAAATCATATTATAAATATATATATATATATATATATATAGATATAGATATTTTTTAAAATACAGAAAAAATCAACTCATAATATAAACATGGCTTTTATACTTTTATTTTTAGTTTTATTTTTAAATTCAATAATAGATTTTAATATTATTTTTTCTTTTTGAGTTATGTATTTTCAATAATAGATTTTCATATAAAATTTCATACACATTGGTTTTAAACACACTTCAAGTTCAAACAATTTATTCTACAACCAGTCATCAGATTACGTGGAGAAGAGCTTGAGAATGACACTTAGTTATGAAGTGACCTCTACTTTAAACAAAGTAAATCCAATTACACAGAGAGAAACTTCCTAAATTGTTTGAAGTGCAAACGTTTGATATTAACTTAACTTACAACTGGTTATACTAAATTGCGTGAAGGTGTAAAAGTGTCCAAGAAAGACGATAAAGCCTGTTTGTTTGTTGATACTTAATTGAAGAAAAATAAATTAAATAAAAATAATTGAAGTCAAAGTGAGGAATTCTTTCGTCACTAGGGCCAAGGAGTGAGTGGAGATGGAGCAGTAGAATCACATGAGGCCATCAGACCATGTTTTCGAGACAGTATCCATTGAAGTAACTTAGAAATATGGTCTTCATGAACTGTATCACTGGCTCCACTTAATTAAAGTTATTTCAATATTTCGATTATAAGTTCAAATTACATTTTGGTTAGTGGGTTAGGCGGATGATTAATTATTTTATAGCTTTTCATGATGATTTTTTTATGTCTTTTAGCTACAGCCTACAGCCATAAATTGCGGAAATTTTTTTCTTTTTTCTTTTTGTCTTCTTGTTAAAAATTCAAAGAAAGGAAGTCAGTACCAATAACGCATAGTGGCTCTTATTAAAACAAGGTGTAAACAAGTCCACACTCCACCCAACTATATACCCTAAATTCTGACTCGATGCTTCAAGTTCCAAGCAACTCAATCCTGTATTACCAATGAAATTAATAAATACTGTTCTTAAGCAACATAAACTAATAAAGCTAACCTTAACATATGAATTTTTTTTTTTGGTAGTTGGGAGGCCTAAAGGATCAACCTAACCTTACCATGTAAGCACCTTCCTCACATTCCCTCTTAACATATAAATAAAAAAGTATTATGAAATTTTATTTCTTTATATAAATATATAATATTATTTTAACTTTATGTGATCTTAAATTTAAATTCTTAATTTACAATTCTGATAAATACTTAAAAAAGTTTGTAGTCCGTAACAATACTGCAAATCAATGCATTGAACATGATTGTATTTATAATTTGAAAAGTAAACTAAATTCGAATTAATTAAAACTTATAGTAAAGTTAAATATAAGATTAAAATACATTAAACACTGGCTAAGGCCGAAAGGAATTCTTTTGTAGTTCTTGAAAAAAGGAAAATAAATATAGAAATATCTAGAGTTAGGAACAGAAGGAGTTATCATGATTGTTGTCTAGTGTCATGGAGGTCAAATTCACATGCTCTGAATTTTGTTGGATTGGGTGAATATGCTAATGCAACCTTGGTTTTAGTGTAGTTGAGACTTGGGAGTTCTGACTTCGTGTCTCCTATAGTAAGCAAAATGGGCCTCCCAACTTGAAATCGCAAGCTATCTTTCATTTTTTTTTTTAATTTTATTTCATCCATACACGCTTAGCATATATATTAGTAATTAAAAGAATATTAGTAGTACATAATTCACATGCATAAATTGTTTAAAATAAACTTTTGAATTTTACACATTATGTTGAAGTTCATCTTCTAATTTATTATTATATATTAAAGGATTAATTATGTTTTTATAAAAATAGAGTTTTTACTAACATAAAAACTTTTTTTTTAAAAAAATCATGAATAATGAGATATCAATGAATACTCACAAGAAAAATGTTAGTAATACACTTTTAATGCACTACTTCTAATACACTCTACATGCTTGGTTGATATTTATAAAAAACAACAAATTATGTGAGTCTAATTTGTCATTAAATGATTATTTCTCTTAGTTTTGTAGTTTTCAATAAATTTCAACCAATAATAAAAAGTTTGTCAAAGAGTGTATTACTAGCACTTCTATACCCACCACTATTCACTCTCAACTATTCATCTTGCAAGAAACATTCATATACTCATTGTCATTTTTACTCTTTTTGTGGAGTTTATAGAGTTTAGATAATTAAATTTTAGACCATTTTCTATTATACCTCAAATCATTGAGGAGAGATGTAACTTTGATGAGAATGAAGATTATATTAATAATTAAACTTTTATCTATGTTAATATTTAATTTATTTTTTAAATACTTTTTTATACATGTCAAATTGCTATTTTTTGTTTTCTATCCTTGCAAATATATTAATTTTTTGGTTTTATTCCTGTAAATTATTTTTATTTTTAATTTGTTTAACTATCCAAACTCTATAACTATGAATTCTATGAGCGAGAGTAGAAATGATAAATATATATATATATATATATATATATATATATATATATATCGACAAAATGAATATTTATGAATATCCCGTTATGCATAGATTTTAAAAAAAAAAATTTAAAATAAAATAACAAAATATTTCCCTGCAAATTATTTTTATTTTTAGTTCTTAGAAAATATGTTAATTTTAGTTTTAATCATTGTAAAATATGTTGTTTTTTATTTTAATTTTTAATGACGTAGGAAATTAAAGGGTAGAACTAATTTTTTTTACAAAAATAAAAAACAAAATTCAAAATAATTATAGGAATAAAAAATCATTTTAACGTATTTTATATGTTGAATCGATTCTGATACAAATAAGGTTTTCATTACAAAAATTAATGATAATTAGATCATATTAGTCGTAAATCATAACTCAACATATTAAAACAATTTGGACTTTACGGGTAAATAAATATATTATTATTATTATTATTATTATTATTATTATTATTATTATTATTATTATTATTATTATTATTATTATTATTATTATTATTATGCTAGATGATGGAAGAATGCATGAATTCAATTATTTTTATTGTAAAAAAAATAAGAATTAATGATAGGATGCAATAATTTTTGTAGGATTATAATAATTATTTTCTTTTATTTGGACTTTAAAACATACATGACTTTGTAAGTAAAACTAGAAAGTAAAATGAATTAGGCTATTTAAGTTTAGTCCTTGAAATTTAAGAAAATATTGCTTTTAGTCTCTAGAATTTTAAATAATTATTTTAATTTTCAGTTATATTTAGTCCTTATTATTTTGGTAACACCTTAAGAATTTGATGAGGTGGATAATGGAGGTTGACTTCTAAAGTTAAGAATTAAAGTTCATCTCCTAAGTGAAGTTCACATGTAAACTTATGTTTTGGCCATGTCAACATATCACTAATGATACTTTTAATAGAACAAAATAAAACAAAGACCAATTAATTTTATGGATTAAAAAAATTGTTTTTAAATTTCAAGCATAAAAAATAGTATTTTCTCAAATTTTAAGACTAAAAACTTAATTAAGTCAACAAATTAATTTTAAGTTTATCATTTTCATTTAAAACTTGAAATTTAGGATAAATTTTATTGTTTTTAAAACTTAAAGTTATATCGATAATATTAAATTACACATTAATTTTTAAATAACAAAAAAATTAAATTGGCCAAATTTGTTATGTTAGCTTGCCAACCAAGTGGTAGGATAGGAAAAAGATGTGCAACCCTTCAGTCCCATTTTTGGCGGGTTAATGATGAGATGAACCTAAATGGTCATCAAACTTACCTCTTTTTCCATCCGTAATAAAAAATAAAAAGATAAAATAAAAATATGAAAGTTATTTTTATAAGATTTATTGGAAAATATTTCCCCTCAAATTAGAATGAAATTAAAAGAAAATTATTTCATCACTTTTCATTCTATTGATCTATTTTTTTATAATATAATATTTTAAAAATAATATATTTATTTTAAGAAATAATATAATTAAAAATAGTTTTTAATTATTATAAAAATATTAGTTTATGTAAATCAGTTAATTCTTTTTATCTTCTTTTTCACATTAAAATAAATGAAGAAAAATTCTTCTACTTATTTTTACATACAAATCCAAGTAACATATATTTTCATTCTATTTTGTCTTTATTTTCTTTGTCTTTATTATTATTATTAATTAAAAAAAAAAATTAAAATATTTTACTCAGAATTTATAAGGTGGTTTAGTGGATAAAGGTGGAAGGGAGAACAAAAGTTTGGGAATTTAATTTCATTCCTAAGAAAAACTACAATTCAAACATTAATACTAACATTAGGTCAATAAAAAAAATATTTTACTTTGATCTTTGAAAAAATTGAAAGAACATAGTTTTCACATCAATACATTTTTACCTATTGTATGGTCACACTAGAAATCCACAATGTTATTGCATTAAAAATTGTGTTAAGATGTTATGAACTGACATTAGGACTGAAGGTAATTTTTCATAAAAGTAGAGTGGGAGGTATAGGGATGAAAGATCAACAACTGCAACCTTTTGCAAGATTATTCAACTAGAGGACTATGCAGTTGTCGTTTCTTTTGTCTAAGAGTTTCAGTAGGGGTCAATGTGAGGAAAATGAGTGTCTAGGAGACAGGTGTTTGAAAAAATAAGAATAAGGGTGAAACTGTCATCTACAAAGAGAAAAAACTTATCATTAGGAAGAAGGATTTGGCTAATCAAATCTACCTTATCTTCCATCTCTCTTTTCTTTCTTTCTTTTTACAAGATCATGAAGAAAGTGTACTTCTCCATTCAAAGCATGCAGAAGATATTTCTGTGGGGTGGATCTCAAGAAAAGAAAAAGCTTTCTTGGATTAAATGAGACAAATTATGTTTGGGGAAGAATCAACGTGACCTGAGAATGAAAGACGTGGAAGACTTCAACAAAGCACTACTAGGAAAATAGAAATGGAGGATTCTTAATGGGTAAAATTTCTCCCACTAAATATGGTGATATAAGAAGAGCATTATACTCTAAACAATGAAAAAAGTTTCTCAATGGTGGTCAGATCTCATGAAAGTTATATCTTCATAGGGGCAAGGGGATTCGTTTAGAGGAAATGTGAAAGTCGTAGTAGTGATGCTTTCTTGTTCAAATTTTTGGGAGGAGGACGAGGGAAAATAATAATTTTAAAATTAATCTTCCCTAGGTTATTTGCTGTTAGATTAGAAGGAAACACTTACCTTTAAGGTTGGGACATGATGCAATAATAAGTGGGAATGAAGACTAAAATGAATTAAACTAAGAGCTTGTTTGGGTAAGTGAACTGGAGAGGGTCTTAGAAGGAATTCGTTACGTTTTTTTTATAAGAAAGATGGTTGGTAGTGGCATAACCAAGTAGGGTAAAATGAGGATTTTTTGGTGAAAGAGACCTCTAAATTAATTCATTGCAATAATATCTCTATTTCTCTCTGTTTCAATTGATATGGAAGGTAAGATATTGTCGAAGGTTGGATTTGTTTGGAAAGTAGTTCATAATTGCATCCCAAAAAAAGTGGAACTCATAAAAAGACATGTAATGAAGAGGATATATATCCTATTTGTCATACTGATCATGAAATTGTGTCTCACATCCTGTTTGTGTGTAAACATATATACCAAGAATGAATGTGCTATTATTGTTGGCTTGATCAATAGCAGGTGTTGCCTCTTGATTGCTCGACCATCTGTGGTCGCATGTACATCTTTTTAAGGGAAATGTAAAGAAAAAATTATGCTTATTATTTGGATGCCTTTACTTTGGTCAATTTGGACTGTAAGAAATGACATGGTGTTTAAGGGTGTTCTATTTTGTGTTTCAAAAGTTTGGCAGGATGCTCTCCAAATCCTGACTATGTGTTAGAAATTATTGTAAGAAAAATTTTTGTTCCTTTTATGAATGGTTAGTAAAACCATATCAATGTATTAATAGATTAGGCTAGCGGTAGATTTGGATGAAATTTTTTATATTTGTGTCTTTGAGGGAATGTATGTCTTATTGATAAGGGTTAGAGACATGTCATTTTCTAAAAGTATTATTGTCTTACTATGTACTTGTATAGAATTTTCTCATATCATATCTTGTGATTGAGAACTATCCAACAAATTGTTAAATAAAATATTTTTTCATTTCCAGAAAAAACAAAACACTTTTACCTATTGTACCTTATGGCATGTTTGGTTGCAAGTTAGAGATAACATTTTACACACTCCATTTGAAGCTAATAAATATTACTTATGTATTTTTAGACACTTCTATATAGTTTATCATGTCATGACTATATTTCTAAACACACGATTATAACATGCTTGGTATTACATCTCATGTGATTTTTAAAAGTTAATGGCTATAACTTTCACATCTCAAATATGATTTTTTGTTTTTTTTTTATATATTCAACATGTTTCCAAATGTGTTTTAATACTCATTTCATTTCGCACAACAATCACATTGAAGGTTCAACTATGATAATAAGATTAAGTTTGGAAAGAGAAATCATGCAAGTTGTAACGGAAAGCATGAGCTTGGTTGGTTCTAGCATGTTTAGTTGCAAGTTATATGAAATTTTACACATTCCCTTGTTAAGTAATAAATATTACTTGTGTGTTTTTGGACACTTGAATATAGTTTATTGTATCATGATTGTTACCTTTTGTATTGTCGACCTTGAGCTTGGACCTACTAATTAGGGTTTTGATTTGCTTGGAGGGCAATTTGGGTATTTACCTTAGAGGGCAACATGAGTATTTTGCCTGGGACTAACATCTGGTTCTGTGTAGAGTCACTGGGTGTGCCTCCATTTGTAGGTGAGTCGCACCTAATCTTGTTGGGGAGAGACTGATCTTACCTAAGGGGCCTCTTGGTGTACCTACTGGAGGTGCCGACCTTACTTAAGGGGTGTTCTGATATATTCGTTGAGGTTTCCAGCCTTACCTAAAGGCAATCCTGATATAAGTTTGAATTTAGAAAGAGAAATCATGCCGGGTGTAACTGAAAGCATGATTAATTTTTTTAGTATATAAACCAAACTTGTTGTAATGTTTAACTTAAGTTGTAGTGTAGCTAAAACATTATACATCACATTCTAAAGGAACCTTTTTTATATTTTAAAAAGACAAATTTGTTTTTAAAATGTTTACATTTTAGATTAGCATTTTTCAAAGGCTAAAACCGTTTTTCATATCCAAATACAGTATCAAATTCAAGACTTGAAAACTAAAAAATGTTACAGGAAATAAGAAGAAGAATTTTAAATTTGAAACACCAAAAACAAACTTATCCAAATTATGTATTTTATTTAGTAACACTTCAATCTGTTTATACAAACTTTAAACATCAATAATTTAGAATAAACATACTAATAAGTAATTAATTTTATAACATACTAGAGGTGGCCTTTCTATCCTAATAAAATACTTAGAAACAGGTAACTTTCTTATTTTAAAGAGATTGGTGTTCTATAAACATCAATTCCAAATTTGTACTCCCTCTATCCTCTATCCTATAGTAGACGTGGTCCTAATTTTTTTATACAGATCCAAAATAAATAAATAAATACTAACAATGTTACAAAATTAATTTTATAATTATTAAATCATTTATAATTTCTGTTACAACCTATCAAGGGGTACAAATAAAGAAATACTAATATTATAATAAAAATACTAATAGCATTTAGTTTAAAAATTATTTTTTCTTGAAGCTTATTATGAGTGGAGTAATATGCAACTTAAAATATGCTGTCCTTTTTTTTTTTTTGTCTCCTTGAAAACTGCGAGTGGAGAAAGCTGAGACTGGGTGTCTTTTCATGCATTGAGAAACAAAAACCATGGTGTGGGAATAATGTAAGTTACTTGATTAAAAAGGTTTGAGGGTTAAAGTTTATTATTGTTTGGAAAGGTTAAAAGCTTTGAAAGTTAGCTAACAGCCTAACACCACCAGTGCAGTGCTAAGAAGAATGGGTAAGTTGAGTGGTCCCATGATTTGAGTTGCTGTTGGATTTACTATCACTTGATGAAATGCATTGTAATCAATGAACAAACTGTTTGCAGATATAGTGGTCCTAATCCTATTATGGCTATGACGATGACGTTACTTCGGACATGATGAAATGCTTAATCTAATTTAATTGGTATAAATTCAATCACCCACGCATCCAACTTCATGATAAATTGTCAAACCATTTTTGGCAGG
The DNA here is from genome assembly GCA_037954015.1 of Psophocarpus tetragonolobus. Taxonomy (NCBI): domain Eukaryota; kingdom Viridiplantae; phylum Streptophyta; class Magnoliopsida; order Fabales; family Fabaceae; genus Psophocarpus; species Psophocarpus tetragonolobus. Next base: position 99,557,473 of record CM075688.1, read on the forward strand.
GCCCATGTTGTCACAAGTAAAGTTTAGAATAAAGTGACTGAGATTTGAATGACAAAAGTATTATTTAAAAGTATACGATACAACCAAGACATGCTTCTCAATTAAATACGTGTATGAGTGTAGTAGGATTTGACACTCACTCTTTCAGTTTGATTAATTTGGTCAATATGTTGAGCTGAGTTTAAATTAAGAAAGCAATTTCTTTTTGACTCTTATCAATTTGACATACTTTCTTCGTCTCACTATACCCTTAGCTGAATTGTTACCTAATAGGTGTCACTTTATCTAACTTTTAAAGAATAAGAGAGGGAGAATTCTCCTTGTTTCATATGAAAAAACAGAAGGGAGAAAAAACAAAGAGGAGGGCAAGTTTTTGTCCATTGATTATTTCTTTTTCTCACATGGAGAAAAAGGGAGTGATAAGTCAATTTTTATCTTTCTTGAAGTATTTTTCATCTAAATTCTTTCTTGTTAATATAGAATTATAATCGTCTATTTAAGGAAAACTTATTTCGCGTTTTTTCTATTTTTATAATAAAAAATAACCTCCCATACAAATATACGCGTCTCAACCGTGACATGAACTTTCATTCATTTTGGAACTTGACATCAATAACGATCCAGCTTGTTGGAGGCCCAGATATTGACCCAAATATGATAGACTACGATCCTCAAAACATATTTTGGGGCCCATTTACTTACATACATTTACAAGTTCAATTACAAATTTATACTTAATGCATGTTTCTATTTTTTTAGAAGCATATTATTGAAGCACTAAAACCTTGAGACACAACTTTGTGTGCAGCAAGGCAAAGTAGAGTGAGTAAAATAAGAGTTGAAGATATGAAAAGACCTTCTTAACAATATGTTATGACCCCCAATGGGTAACAGTTTAAGAATTGTTGTAAGGTTGCTTCTGCAATCGGCATGGAGAAGCAAGTTCGATTTAAATATCTAAATATGATTTAAAAAACATATTATTTTATTTTAGGATTTGTTTAAATTTTGAAGAAATTATTTATAAAATAGTTTTTTTATTTAAAATTAAAATATTAGATTTATAAATAAGATATTTGACATAAGAAAAATTACTTAGCTTAAAGAAGGTGATCATCGCCCTAAGTAAAAGATAGAATTACAATATAAAGAAAGATTTTATAAGTTTTTTAATAATTTAAAAAATTTGATATAGATATAAAAAAAGTTTATAAATTTCTTAATAATTTCTAAAATTTTATTGTGCAGTAGATTAAAAAATTCATAAAATTTTATTGTGCAGTAGATATAAGAATACAAATGATGTGAATAAAATATTGTAATTATGTTTGTTTCTATTTAAGAGTAAAAAGTTCGGGTTGTGTATTTCATTTTTTTTTTCCAACCTAAACAACCAAGTTCAACATCTGCTGTAAAGAACTACACGGACTACTGAAAATAACATAATTTGTATGTAGCCGAATGGACAAGTCCCCATCAATGATCAAATGATTAATGCAGGTTGGGTGATAAATTAAATATATATTAAATTACTAAATGTATATTGTGTTTTTATCATTTCAAATTAAATATAGAATTTTAGTTCAACTAAATATGATCCACAGCTCTGTATAATAATAGTCTTTATCACCATGCCATTGAATTATTACGAATTTTTTGTGTATTTTATCTTTACTCACAACTTCTTTTCCGTAAACGACAGAAATCATACATCATAAAAGTGAAATAATTTATTTGAAAAATATAAAATGGTTATCACCATTATTTGAAAATAGCAGCTCGACCACCGACAAAATTAGTACATGCAACTTACAACTTAAGAACAGGGACTTTAATTAACAAGGCTAAATAATTAAGTTATCAATGATATATACACACTAGCACTTTTTTTGTTGTATATAAACTTTTTAACTCAATCCCAAGTTCTTAGATAGTATTTTATTTATCCGTAGAAAAATATATAAAATAAGTATATACGTGACAATTATCGAACAATTGTCAGGATGGAGGGTACAAATATGGGCACCAATCATCGAACAATTCCAGAGAAAATTGGCAGTATGGAGGGCAAAACAAATGTTGTTCGCAGGAAGGTTAGTTATGCTAAATTCAGTATTGTCTAGCCTTCCACTATACCTCTTCTCTTTTTATAAGGTGCCCAAGAAAGTCCTAAAAGTCATCACCGGTTTACAACGCTCCTTTCTGTGGGGAGGGAATGACCAGGAGAATAAAATAGCGTGGGTTAGCTGGGACCAGGTGTGTCGACCCAAGGAAGAAGGGGGGTTGGGGGTGAAGTGCCTGGGGAACTTCAATCTGAGTTTGCTTGCAAAGTGGAGGTGGAGGTTACTATGAGAGCCAAATGCAATTTGGGCGAGTTTGCTGGAGAGTAGATATGGACAGACATATAATTATAATCAAAGACAGCAGAATTTATATGCAACGTCACAGTGGTGGCGGGATTTATGAGACATTGACGGGCCGAAAGCAGTGAAACCAGATTGATTCGTGGACAACGTCATGAAAAAAGTCGGGAACGGAAGGGATACCTTGTTTTGGGAATAGAATTGGATTGGACAGGGTCCTCTCACCTTAAAGTTCTCCAGGTTATATGGGTTAGCGGCTGATAAAGGTACGACTATTAGCCAGAAAAAGCAACCATCTGAGGGGTGGAGTTGGGCATGGAGGAGGGAACTATTTGTTTGGGAAGAAGAGCAACTTCGTCTATTACAAACAGTCCTACAGCCAGTGGTAATTGTGGACTACAGCTTGGATAGATGGATCTGGAGGCCTGGTAGGGATGGAGGTTTCTCAGTTGCAGAGGCTTATGCGGTACTGAGCACGCATCAGAATTCATTGATACTCTCTGAGGTGGAACCGAATCAATTGAGACGTATGTGACAAGATAGTCTTCCTTCCAAGGTAATTGCTTTTTCATGGAGATTATTGATGGATAGATTACCAACCATTGATAATCTATTGAAGAGAGGTGTCGAGATTTCAGGAGACGGGGCGTTATGTGTCCTTTGTAGAAACATTATGGAAAGCAGGAATCATCTGTTCTTAACATGTACCAAAGCTCAATCAGTGTGGAGTAATATAATTAGCTGGCTGGGAATACAGGGACCTATTCCGGGGAATCTGACTTAACTTTTTCTTTCATCGTCGGCATGGGTGGTTGGAAAGAGGAAAAAAAAGTACAGGTATGTTTTTTGGCTGGCTGATTGTTAGGAAATCTGGATTACTAGAAATCAGATTGTTTTTTATAGAATACAGGTGGAGGCAGTTGACATTCTGATGACTATTAAGGTAATCTCGTGGAAATGGTTGTCATATTCCTTTGGGTTTAATAGGGGGTGTGTATTCTCCGATTGGTATGCTAATCTGAGAGAGTGTTTATTAAACATGTCTTAGGCGGAGATGGGTGTATCACCAGGCTCCAATAGGAGTGGAGTATGATGTCGTCTGTGCTATGTACTATAAGAAACTCTTGGTTTCTCCATTGAATAAAATCTTAGCTTTTAAAAAAAAATAAAAAATATACGTGACAATTAAGTGACATTACACATTTTTGTAGCAATTAAATGCAAAAAAGATCCATCCTATATATAACCGGAGCAGTTGTTACTTGTAAGTAAAGTATTTTAGGACTTGTTTGAATTTTTTATTAATAAAATAGGTTTTATTTTTTGAAAATATATTAAAAAGAAAAAATAATATATGTTTATCAAATATTTTAAAACTGTAAAAATAAAATATATATTTAAATTAAAAGCTAGAATAACTTTCTAACAGGCTAATGTTCTAATTTAATTTAACATATCACATGCATGATCCTTCTTGATAAGATTGTCTATATGCATAATTAGGTTGATACTATTTTATTTTTTTTGAAAAAAGAAAATTTTATTGATAAAGAACAAAACTTCCATAAGTCACAAGTAATGAGACAGAGGGGAGTTGCAATTATAGAATAGAAAAAAAAATAAGAAATTAAAAAATACAACAAATTAAAAAAATCTAATAAAGTACAGTTTTGGTCGAGTAGACTATTCAATAAAAGATACACATTATACTACCATTTTACCCACAACCATGCCCTTTGCAGAAATAATTGTCCGACTTTCTCTGTAATAAAAGATGCACTTTGAAAAGTTATAGCATTTTTAATTAACCAAATACCCTATAATGTAGCCCGCTAAATTATACTCAAAATATCCATATTGAATTTTCCTTTTAAAAAAGAGATACTCAAATATTTAGAAGAAGAGATACTGTTAACTGTTAATGCTTAATAATACTTATTTAGTTGAAAATAATAAAAAAATTTATGAGTACACACATTCTTCTTACATTCATAGGAGGACATTCTCATCATGCCAAAAATACTACATAAGTAAGCATGAATAACATCAGGTATAACACACCTTTTTATTAATCCACTTTACCAAGAAATTATTATATAGGATTTGAACATCAAAGTCTTTCTGTATGTATAAGTGATAATTAACACACCTTTAAATTCCATGAAATTTTGGTACTTACTACGCCAAATTTATCTGATATTCTATTTTCAAGTTGCTACTAAACAAACCTTTTAATGCTTTTTAACTCCAGTTTTGAAAAAGAAGAGAAAATAAGAATCATCGATCAGTTATGCCTCGTCTTTACAATTCATCATTCTCTCACCACTCTTTCTAAGAAATATCAGTACTCTTCATTCTCACCAGCACATATGGACCCAGTGTTTCGCTTTCGGTGGATCTAGTATTCTAAAGAAGAAACAATCATCTAGACCATTATATATGTCTGTGCCTTTATTAAACATTACATACTACTGTACTCAGCTCTATATGTTTATAAAATATATAGGATGAGAGCATGCATTGCCATATATCAATATATATATATTTTTTTTTGCACACACGTCTTTTATTTTTGTTTTCATCTTAATTTTCTAAACATATACCTTATTTAAAATTTTCATTTAAATAAAAATAAAATCATTTAACTTTCTTGATTGATTATATATATATATATATATATATATATATATAATTAGAGAAGAAAATAAAATAAATAAAAACATATTTTATTGTTTATAGAAAATAAAACATCTAGTTGTGAAACATAATTTTGATTGATACAAAAAAATTAATATCATGTTGAATAAATTAATATTGTATTTAATTACTATACTAGAAATTAAACCTACTCTAAGAAAAAAATTATTTTTCAAATAATTGAATATAAATTTAAAAAGTAAAACTATAATTTGTAAAAATGAAATTAAAAAAGAGAAAGATCGTTTTTTTCTTTATATTTTTAAATTTAATTTTTTTCTTAAATATTAGTTTTAAATATATTTTTTTATTTTTAAATTTAATATTGCCATAAATAAAATATTTTTCATTTGAACTTTTTATATTATCACCATTAAATATAATATTTATTAAGTATTAACTAAAAATTTTGTTAAGAAATTTCATCATTCAAATTAATTATTCCGTAAATATGAACATCAGTTGTTATTAGCTTTTGTTTAAAATAATTTTTATGTATTTTATACAATATAAGTAAACGTAACGTCGAGGGGTCTAGGTGGGTGACACTTGTGTTGAATTTTGGTAGGACAAAAAAACAAACGTAAGTACTTTTAATGTTATTTTAAGATTAGAATAAGAAAAATTCAAGAAATTAATAAAATAAAAACTTTTATACTAAAGAGTGAATAAACTTTAAAATTTTATTTGGAGAAAATCTAAAATAAATGTAAAACTAAAAATGTTTAATAAAAGTGAAAAGAGGGATATGTAAATAGATATATCAGAATGTCAATAGTACCACTAAATTATATAGGGTGATTATTCAAATTAACATGTATTTTGTTTTACAACTTACTTTTGTATCTTATTTTTATTTATCTCTTAATTTATTTCTTTTCTATCATTTGTTACATCTATAATTTTATTTTTCTTTATTTAGTTTTTCCATCTCTTTGCTCTTTCTATCCATACATCCCATTTTATGGGATTTACGTAGTTCATAACTTTCCGATCATATAGAATTGCTGCAAAATATTTGTGAAGTTTGCCGATTTCAGTAAATCCTAAACGAGAATCGGTCTCATGATTAAAATATGAGCGTATAGGAACATGTAATGTAAAAACAAAAGGAAAGCTCTCAAATAGGTTCACAAAGAGACGAACAAATAATTTGGACGAGATGAAAGAAAAGACGAGATGATGATGATGATAGAGGTGGACGGTGTTCTAATTAACTTGGACTACCTAACTCTGAAATAATTTTAAACGAAAACAATCAACTTACCTTCTGTTCGCATCCATGAGTTAGAGTGTTTGGAACCATTGAGTTCATATATATTACAGATACTAATATAATTAAACATGATATTTTCCATGTCATGAAGTTTATGACATGGTATAATAACCCTAGTTTGCAGTAACTAAAGAAAAGGTTTTTATGATGTCTATCTCATGCCTTTCTTTTATTAACACACGATTGGAAATTGGGTCTCTTTTGAAATGCTACAACATCACAGCACAGTCATAGCGTCTGAGCAGAAGCTTTGTTGCACTTCCATTGCTAGTTCCTCCAGACTAAGTTGACATCCCAGCTCTATCTGTGGTAACAAAAAGAATGCATCACACTAAAAGTCGTGATGAAGAATATAACAGCAACTTCAAGAAAGGATACTTTTCACTCGATCTATTTGATAGAAACACCAATATTAATGTTCTTAATTAGAACTTAGAAGCTCATTTTTCTTACATCATTTCACTTGGTTTTATCGTTTCTTTTCTTCAACAGATACGATTACCCTCGTCCAAATTTACAGATATTGCTGTAACACCGATAGTGGTATTTAGATTCCATTCTTCTTTTTTATCAAAATGATCACGTACAAATAATTGCAGAAGAATACATGTTGATGGTTTACATTGAATTTCAGATTAGAAACTAACATAAATTTATGTTGGAAAAAGAACTACAGTTAAATTTTCAAAAGACCAATCCATTAACAAAGTAATTGTACGAAATTGTGCTAATTAATTGGTGGAAAATACATTAGGCAGGCGATAAATTAAAAGTTTAAAAGTAAAAACGTTTTCAGGGCTAGGAATTGCATAAAATATTTCTTTGTCAGGATACAGGTCCTTTGATAAGTTTTAGACGTTGGGTCACGTTAGTAGAATGGGTGTAAAATCATATCCCATGAATAGTTTATCAAAATCAAGAAGTGTTCAGTTACCTTCAATATTCTAGCTAGTTAACATCGGTCTTACATATCCTTTTATTGGTACTTTGTGTATTGAGGTTTAGATATCAAAAGTTGTAAGATCTACCAATTTGATTCATGGAAATGGCTTGAGACCCTAATTGATCTAGGTTATAAATTCCAATTGTTACGATCACTGTAAAAACTCACAGGATTTTGGAATCTCACTGTTATTTTCCTTGATTGTTCTAGGGCAGCGTGTATTTGTATATATATATATGATTATATAACTATTATATTAATGTTAAATAGAATATAGAAAACAATTATCACAGGATTAATAGTTATGCGTTGTTTCACCTTGACCACAAATTGGTAAAGGACAGTCTCCTCCATGCTGCTGATGTTCAGATGAAGAACTTCAAAGGAAAGACTTTCCAAAACAGTTATGATCTTAGCAACTTGACCTGGAATTCTGTGGCAAATTACTTTCAAGATCACATTTGGACCCGAGATTTTGACTTCAACATCCGCAACAGAAGAGTTGCAGCTTGCTCCTAGTTCCTTGAAAGAACTAGTCCCAATTATGGAGGAGCTATCAAGTTGATGAAAAGTTGGTTGCAGTGTCCGTGGACTCGGAGCAGGACTAGGGCTTAAACTCTTTCTTCTTTTCTGGGACTCCAAAGCCTGAAGAACTTGGTGTAACTCCTTGATGAATTCTATAACACCCCCAATTATAGATGCTTGATCTCCCTAAATAAAAGAAATGATCGCATGCATATACACAGAAAAGAAAGGAAAAAGAAAAATAAAAAATAGGAAGGGAGAAAATACCCTTTTGATATAGAAACATGGGGTCAACGATCTTAAAACTTTGAGATGTTCATTCATCTGTCTTCTTCTGTTTCTCTCGACAGCTATGTGAGACATGATTTTGTTCTTGAGATAGAGTTTTCTAATTAATATTCTCTTTCCTGTTCTTGAGCTAGTAAGTTGTTTTATTGTTCACCACACAAACCAAAGTGTGGTGTATTTATAGGAGCTGAAGTAAGAGTAGAATTCCTGCAAACAAAAGCGTAATAAATGCTTTAGGTTGCTTTCTCGTGAAGTATTCTTTAACAATGTTAATGTTAACAAATAGACACAATCTCTCTTTCTCCCTCTTTTCTTGTTTATAAACATTACGCGTCTCACGTTTATGATCTTGCGTCAATTACGTGCCCTCGTGAGTTAAAACAGGATGATGGTTATTTTCTCAGCTCTCCCATGCATTTTTATCTGTTCCCTTTCCTTCATTCATGCATGCCTTGCCGAGTTCTTCATCGCTCAACTTAGTTTGCAATTAACCATACCATTATGTTACCAAATATTGACGCCTTCCAAAATATCTGCTTCAATAAGGCTTTATCCTTTGCACCTTCCATCCCACCAATTTTGTCACTATTCACTCACATACTACAATTTTATTCTAGGAATTCAACATTTATAATTCTTTATATATATACTTATAATTCTAAAACATATTTATACATTCCAGCATCAAAAGTCTTATTCCACTACTCTCTCTGTATATATTTATTGGGTTTAGTTAAAGATTAAAATTTAACAAATATTATTACCTACTATTAATAATAAGGAAATTATTAATTAATAATAGGTAAGGGAGGACCCATAATTAATAAATATATTGCATATATTTAGAAGAGGAAGAAGATATAATATAAGTTTCTTAGTCAATCTATGCATGTTAGTAGTTATAAAGAGAGGAACCTCATAACTTTTAAATTTCCTGCTCTAGGTAAGCATAAAAATAAATGCAGATATCTGTTTTGACATGTAGTTTTCTAATATATTTAAATATCTAAAAATTTTATTGTTTTTAATGGTAAATCAATGAAGTCTTTAGATATCATGTTCTCTATTTAAATAATTTCATGAAAATAGTTATTATATAGTTTTGATTTTAATAAGAAGTGCTTTTTCTTATTATTGATATAGTAACTCATGTTTGTGTCTTTTGAAAGTGAAGTAGAAAATTCTGGATTGTGTTAATTTTTGGGAGAAAGTTCATTAACAAGTCATATGTATAGTCCAGTTTTATTATGACTTGGGTTAGGAAGATGTTTTTTTGTACATATTTAGGGATAAGAAATAATTTGTTTCATCTTCTATATTTCTATAACACATGCTATGTTTTGCCTTAAAAAGATGCTCTATAGTGGAGTCAATGGTATAACTTATAAATACTGTATTAACTTTTTATTTATTTGACAAAAATTGTATACATCATATTAACACTTGATCTCAGCCAATTTTTTTTTCCTTTAACATTTTAAATTTTCCTAAAATAACATATTAGCATATGTTTTGAAGTGAACTTGCATACAATCAATTTTAACAGTAAATACCACTAATTTTTTTATTATTCTTTATATGTAATGATTTTTCTTTTTAATTATTTATTCATAATAACTCAGTTGGTTGAGATAGTGTCTTCAACCTATAAGGAAGATTAAAAAAAAATTATACGTAATGAGTTTTTTTAATTATTATTTCTACCACTAATTTTTAATAACTTACTACAAAATCAAGATACTTTTAAATTTAAATATAATTTTGGTCCTTATCATTTTTATCTGATTTTAATTTTAATCTCTAATTTTAAAACTTAGACGTTAATATTTATAATTTTATTCTGTTTTATTACCCAACTTTAAGGTTTTATTGGTCTTTTAAGAAAGAAGGCAAAATCATACATGTGCTACACCCTGGGTATCGCTTGTACCAACTTTCGTAAATTATCGCGTAGTTACCAAACAATTTTTTACTTTTACCCACAGACATTTATATACTTCGCCTTTTTTAATTCTCTGAATGCAACCCACATCAACGGTAGATGAGAAGACAACACCACGCTCAATGGCTCAAAGCTTTAAACCTTTCCAAAAAGGTTTTTCTCGATTCACCTATTGTATTCAGTAGGATGAAAAAATAAATTTTATGATGAAACCGGCCCACATGGAAGAAGTGTAGATAATTTTATCGTTTATAAAAGGATATTGGGAGTTTAAAGGAGATAAGTAGAAAACGGTGTTGCGGATATCAGATAATACAATTTCAAACGGAGTTTTTGGAAAGATTGATGACGAACATCATGGGCTTGAAGGAAGCGCGCATCCATTAGGCTTGCAGGAAAATGTGACGAGCTAGGTATCACAACGGACTTTGATGGTTCCCAGGATACAAATTAAGGATTTTTTATTTTACTCCTACTTATTTTTTATTTTTCACTTATTGATATGAAAAATATTATTATATTCTTTATTTTTTATTTTTTGGCGGTTTATTATTGGAGAAGTAAAAAATTTACAAATTTTTTTACTTCTCTAACAATACACTACTGGAGAAGTATTTCAAGTGTAATATATGCAACATGCATTATGATAATATATGCAGAATGCGTTATGATAATATATATACAGTATGAAGTTAAATAATAATAATAATAATAATAATAATAATAATAATAATAATAATAATAATAATAATAATAAAAAAGAGAGTAGATAGAAAAGAGAATATATTATATAAATAGAGAATATTTAAAGTTAGCATTAAAAGAAATAAAATTAATATTTAAAAAAATAATTAAAATTAATAGGTATTAAATAAAATTTTAAAATAAAAATCTTAAAATTAACCTTGAGAGGCATGCACGACGTATGGTGTCCGTGAAGGGCAAGGCCGTAAAATATTTTTTATAAAACCAAGAATTACTTCAAGGGTTTGAGTTACAAGCTAAATACATCAAATCATCATTAAAAATGTTTTTTTATCTTTATAAAATTATCTGCAATTTTTTCACACAACCAATCTTGTGAGTTTCTTCATATATAACAACGTTGTCTGGGTTGAGAAAATGTCACTTCCTATTTTTTTACATTAATGTTTTGTGGTAGCTTTTCTTTATTTGTTACATTAATCCTATCTTTTATCATGCTTGATTATTCAAGAATCTTTAGTTTCCAAAAATGATAGAATGACCCTGAATTTTGTGGCGAAAGGAATTCTTTAATTACAGTGACATTCTTTGTTCACAATTTTGAATCTAACTGGTCCCTTCGAAAATTTGGTAACCCCAACTAGAATTTAACGGCTTCATGAATTGAATTCTGGATTGGGCCAAAGTGAAAAAAGGAATTGTACACAGGATTTCACATAACCGACTTAGCAATAATCACTCGGTAACTACCAACTAACCAATGCATGTATAAAGGAATGGAGGCAAGTCGAACTCCTATTTTTTCATCCATAACATTTTTGCAATCATAGTGGGAGTCGTAAAAACTATTCATACAACCATCCAGAACATATTTCAATTTGTTCTTAACCGGCTTGATCATACCTCGTGTGACTGTGGTGCGTTCAAGTTCTTACTTTTAAAGTTTGCATCAAAATTGCTACCGTTCAAATCTTCAACCCCCATTCACTGTCTGAGAACAAGTTTAATGTTTGAGCTCTCACCACACATAATTCACCAACCGGAATTCAGATTAAGGGAAGTGTGATGTCACACACTTAATGGAAGGTTCGCCATACAAAAGAGGCTTTGGGCACATGTAGTGAGAGTTATCACATGCCTAACAAATGTCATAGGCCGTTATCGCAAATCGATTTGTTGTGGGAATGCAACTATTCTTGAGGAAGATCAAGTACTAGGTCAAAAAAGTTAACACAAATTGACGATCCATAATGAAGATACAAGTTAAGAACACTTGAAGAAATTGTATTTATGTCAAATAAAAAGGAGAAAGACAATTGTGCTTTATGATTTATCAACCTACAAAAGTTATCTTTTCTTTAATTGCTCTCCCTTTTCATCTAAAGTTAATTTTAAAAATTATTTTACGAAGAGTAAAAAATAGAAGACAATCAAATTATCTTTTTGTTCGAAAAATTGACATTGATGTAAAACTTGGTTGGTGTTATGCTTAAAATTGGAAAAGTTATAAAAGTAATAATTTTTCATTTGAAAATATAAATTTGTTTGACGAAAACTAATTTTAAAAATTAACATGCTTCTTTTTAGTTTATTTAAAAAGTCACACCATCTTTAAATTTTTTAATTTTCTATTCTAATCATAATATTTTAAATTTTCACACACAATGCAATAAATAAATTAATACATTAAGATATAAAATAATAACGTAGTATCATAAAATAAAAAATTACATATCTTCCTCAAGCAACCAAATTAAATTCTTTTCATCATATTCATTATCTCTTTCTAAATATTTTTGGAAGAAATTATTAAATGAATATAAATATATTAATGCTTTTTAATTATATATTTAATGTTTTTTGTTCTAAATGAAACTAACAAGTCTTACATTTTAGATCAGTGTTATTCCAATCTGATACCAATGTAAACATGAGTTACATTGTTAGTTTGCCAAGAATAAGGGATGGTTCTAATGTAACCAACAGTTGCATTGCAGATCATAAACCGACCCCAATATAAACATGAGTTACATTGTAGGTCGCTCAAGAACAAGGAATGGTCCTAATGTAACCAAGAGTTGCATTGTAAATCATAAACAAGACTAATTGCCTACTACTTTATATTTATTTGTTTCCAGTATGTTATGTATGACATTTTAGATCGCCTATGTGAGTCCTTATTATTTGCAATGTTTGTTGATTGTAATGTGTTGTTGAATTATCTTTCTCGATCATATTACATGTCTATTTTACAATTAAACGACCACTATGAGTTGTATGTTTATTGTTAGTTTGTTTTTTCCTCTCTCTTTTTTTATCTTAGACATTATTATTTGTTGCATTTTACATAGTTACTTGGGCTAAAAACAAGCAATGTGACCCCGGTACCCTAAAGCCATGGTACTCACAGGTCCATACCTAGGTCATAAGGTAAACATATTTACACTTATAAACTATCAAGTAAATCAAGCCTTTGAAATGGTTCTTGGTGCAGTCATAATTATATCACAGGTCACAAGATTTGTATACACAAGTTTGATCAAGGATAAAATGACATCAATCAAAACCCATCTACTTCGCAAATCCACAACATCAAGGAATGACATCACAAATCTCCAAAGATTAAATATAATCAGTACTTGCACGATCTACTACAGTGATTGGCCATGAAAAAGGAAAGACACGTTATGCATCAGGGGAGTGACTTTACATAATGACACAACTTCCTGAAATACGCCCAAAGTCGGTATATAGCCTGACCTATAAAATACTTAGGGGTTGAAAAGTCAATGGTTTGACATCTAACTAGAAAGATTGTATTTCCAAATTTAGACATTTTCCAACCTCCTTTTTCTTTTAGAGATCGAGGTTGAGGGGCTTGTGGATTAGGCCAAAGTGAAAAAATGACCTCTATGCACGATCTCACGTAACTGACTTAGGGATAACCACCTAGTAACCACCGATAACCAATGCATGTATAAAGGAACAGAGGCAAGTTGAACTCCTCACTTTTTTCATCCATAACAAGTTCTATATGAATTTAGAGCATTCTCAATGACCTTGACCCAGCGTAATCGGAATTATAATGTGAAATGTTTACTCAGATATAATTTTGAATCAGAATAGTTCCTTTGAAAATTGATAATCCAACCCTAGATGTTGCTAAATGTGATATCTAATTTAATGCTAATATGAAAATTGTTGTTTGAGATGGGATTTGAGAATTCTTTATTCATGATTCCGAGAAGGTATATTTAGGATGACCTTTGAGACTTAAGAGAGTATTGGGTGAGATTATCTCAGAGTGTCAAACAGTTTTTTTTTATCTGGTAGATCCATTCTTGATGAGGTTTTGGTTATGGTTACTAATGAGGCTATTGATTGGGCTTATAGGTGTAAAAAATCTTGCTTTATGTTTAGAGTATATTTTGAAAAAACCTATGATTCAGTCAATTGACATTTCTTAGATTACATGTTTTATAGGATGGGATTTGGCCTTAGGTGGAGGATGTGGATTTCAAATTTGATCAGGAGCAGCCACATATCTATTCTTGTAAATGGAAAATAGTAGAATTTCAACCATGCAAAAGAATAAAACAAGGAGATTCACTATCAACTTTCTTGTTTCTGGTGGTGGCATAAGGCTTAACAAGGTTGTTTAGAGCAGTTATTGAGAAGGAAGTATATGAAGAAATTAGGGTGAAAGAAGGAGCAAAATATTCAGTGTTACAATATGTTGATGATGCCATTTTGATGGGTGAAGCAGATTTCCAAATTGTGTGGATACTTAAAGCAATTTTAAGAGGTTTTAAAATGATATTCGGGTTGAAGATGAACTTTTACAAAAGCCATTTTTTTGGATTAAATATTGATCCTTTGTTTGCACATGCAACGGGATGTCTTCTGAATTACACGGTGAAGTTACTACCATTCAAATTCTTGGGAGTTCCAATATGGGTTAATCCCCAATGCTCAGTAGGATAGGGGTTAGTAATAAATCTATTTAAGAATAGGCTATTAGGTTGGAAGGCAAAAAATATGTCATTTGGCGGCCAACTAGTAATGGTAAATTCAATTCTCACTAGTTTTGTATTTCTTATCCTTCTATAAGGCTCCTAGGAAAGTGGTAAATACTTTAAAGGGGTTGCAACATAATTTTTTGTGGGGGGGAAGGGGGAGATGTCCATGAAAGCAGAATTTACTGGCTAAGTTGGGATAGAGTGTCTCTTCCTAAGAGTGAATAAGGGGTTGAGAATAAAGTGTTTACTGAAATTCAAGATTAGTTTGCTTTGCTAATTGGAGATGGAGATTTCTAAGTGATAAAAAAGCTATTTGGAGCCTTTTGTTACGAAGCAAATATAGTGATTTCTTAAAATATTCCTTATCAAGCCATTTGACTGACCAAGTGTTCTATTTGGTTGAGGGACATCTGGTCACTTGAAAATGATATTGCAGAGATTCCACATTGGTTCTCTAATAATGTGAGAAGGAAGATAGGTGAGGGGGATGAAACATTGTTTTGAAAACACAATTGGATACGCAAGAACCCTTTGAGCATGTTATTTCCTAGATTGTTTGATTTGACCATGAATAAGAATGCAACGGTTAAACAAATGGGTGGTCAAATTGGATCGCCTTTTTGGAAGTGGGAATGACATAAGGTGTTTTTGTTTGGGAGGAAAAGGTGTTACATTTTATAAATGGATTTAGATCTCAACTGGTAATAGTCAATTCTCTATAGCAAATGCCTATAGGATTTTAAGGGGGAGATCTAATCAAGCTACCAGTTATAATTTAGACTATGAACATTTAAATGGTTGTGGAAGGAAAAGTTACCCTCAAAAGTGATTACATTTTCCTGAAAATTATTGCTCAACAGGCTACCTACAATAGATAATTTGTTGAAGAGAGATATGACTTTTCAACCAATCATGCAGAGATGTGGCTTGGGCAGGGGGCGTATGGAGGAAAGTAAGCATTTGTTCCTTTCATGCAATTTCACTTAGGATGTCTGGTATAGGATGATGAAATGGATCAGAATTGAGTCTCCATTACCTAATGATTTACTTAAATTGTTTCATGTGGTTAGTTCTTGAGTGGTGGGAAAAAATAAAAGGAAATATAGATATTTGCATTGGCATGTTGTCCGTTGGTATATCTAGAAACTTTATTATTTTTAATTACAAAATAGTGGAGTCTCTGGATATTACGTCTTCTATTTAGTTGGTCTCTTAGAAATTATTACTGTATAGGTTTGATTTTCATAAGAAGTGTTTTTTTCTATGATTGGTGTAGCAACCACTGTTTGTGTCTTTCCAAATTAAAGTATGGGTCTTTTGTTCCCTATAGCTTGCTGGTTATGTGGGGCATGTTAATAGGTTGGTTTGTTTAAAGGCTAATTTGGTGAACAAGTATGGAATTGGCTCATTGGATAGCATAGTGGTATGATGGAATGTATATAAGGTATATGAGTATGCTGGTTTTGGTGGTAGGTTGGTTTATTTAAAGGCTAATTGATGAATGTTTTGCTATCAACTGTTGTGGTCATAGATGGGTTATGCTAATTCATGTTTTGTTGCTAAAATTGGTTCATAGGATGTTAAATTGTGCTGGTTTTGGTTGAGTTTTGTTGTTAAGTGTTTTGGTACAAATGAATTATGCAATTATAAACCATTAATAAATGGTAAACTGATATTTTTACAATTTCAACTAGCATTTAAAAGTGATAATGTAATTAAAATAGTTATATAATATTATTTTAAAGTTTGATTAGTATCTACTCACATTCAATGATATATTTTTGTTTATATGACTTTTAAAAAATTAATTATTAAAGTCAATAAATTTATTATAAATAAAAAATTGTGATTGTGTAAAATTTTTAACACTAACAATGTATACTAATTAAACTTTATTTTAATCATAATTTTATGTTTATATAATTTTTAAAGTGTTGATTTTAAAAATCAATAAACTCATATGTGATTAATTGAATCAGTGTTAAAATAAATAAATATTATTCATCACTTTTTTTCTATTTCAATTAAGAGAATCTATGTATGTAATGAGTTTATATATAGGTGGTAGTTATCTCCCTCTAAACCTGTGTATCTTATAATCAATATTTTTTGGATGAAAATGGATATAGTATAGTTAGGATAGTATAATATTTGTGTTCGTAACTATGTTTAAAGAATGTATATGTACTCCGTTTTATATTTGCACGGTTAGCAATTTTGACCTTTATTTTTGTATTTATTAAATACTTATATATTTATACTTGTACTCACAAACTACATTTTACTTATTACAAAAATAATAAATAAGTATATTTTTTACATAAGTAAACATAATATGAAAAGTAAACTAATATAACATTAAATATAAAAAAAATTATAAATATTTTCTAAAGTTTTATAAGACTACACATAAATCTATGTTTCTTTTACCATGATATTAAATAATATTTTAAGTTTATTAAGACTTCGTTAGGCTGTGAGGAAAGAAAAATGAAAGAAAGTGTGTGGAAAGTAAAGGAAAGAAATATGAAATGGAATGAAAATTGAAGTTGTTCAATTATGTGAAAAGTTATATAAAAAGAGTGGAAAATTATAAATTAAATATTACAATTATAAAATTAAACATGTGAGAAAGTTAATTATCCCTTTTATAAAGAAAGGATAATTTAGGAAGGGTTAAGTTTTTTGCACTTTTCTTCATTTTCATGCCTATTTTGAGGAAAAAGTTAAACATATGAGACTTACCATATTAATGACATTTTCTTACTATTTTCTTTGCCAATAAACAAGAGAAAATGTAACTTTTCTCTCATTTTCTTGCATCGAAAATTTTTCACTCTCTACTTTCCTTGCAAGCGAACAAAAAATTATTTTATAAATAACTCAATTCTTTCTTGTAAATTATATTTTTATTTTTTTATAAATTATATTGCTAATAATATTTTTAATAATATTTTCACTCAACATTATAATTATATAGTATTATATAATATAATTATGTCAATTAATATTATATTATATATGTATATATAAGCCTATAATGTGCGAGATCGGGCAAGTTGGAAATTATAGTACTCATTCCCACATAATTTTGAAGCTTTATACCTATCCTGTATTCAGATCCAATTTACAGGTAATTATTCGTCTCGCATGAGAATATTTTCGTAGATATTTGTAAAGTTTGAGTCTATAATTTATCTTCTTTTTTTTTTACAGAAACTGGCATTTTTACATTTTCAATTAATGAAATTTCTGAAATATTTATATAGATAGTAATTATCTTTCACCTAATCCTAGTAGTGCATTATAATAAATTAAAATTGTGAATACTTTTACAATTTCATTAGTGGAAATTTGTGCAATGAAGTTAGTGGAAATTTGTGCAATGAAGTTATAATATTGGTAGTAGTACTTATATGTCTCACCTAATCCTATAGTTTGACCCATGAATTTTTTTTCATGTAAATCCATTTCCAAAAATCTAAAGAAATTAATGACCTACAAAATTGTCTAATTAATGTATAAGGTTTAAGAAGAATAACGCTAAAGTGATCAACACCAATATAGTTTTATAGAATTTAATTGTCATGTTCTTGAAGGGAAAAATTAACTGAAAAATTAGTTAAAATTGAAATTTGTTAAACTAGTTTATTCTATTATGATTATGTTTGACAAGAAATTTAACTAACTTTTATCCCTTTTTTTTAAACTAGTTACAAACTCTTTGGTAAACAAATACTTTTTATTAAATTTTGATTATGTTTAGTAAAATTAACTTAAAAAAATTAACTAGAAACTAGAAGATGAAAAACTAACTGGTAAGTAAAAATTGTTAAATTGACTTATTAAATTATAACTATTTGGTAAAATTATTTGGTGAAGTAGTTAAAAATATAAAAACACCAGAAACATAAAAATATAATAAATTTTTACATGGTATAAAAAAATTAAAAATCTAATAAATATTGAAGGATAGAAAAGAAATAAAAAAAAAAACTAGAAGCCTGCATTTAAAAAAAACTCTACTTGAAATAATGTTTCAAAAAAAGACAAATGTCGCAAAAAAAAAACTTATTTACCAAATAGTCAAAACAAGTTTTTCAACTAATAAAAAAAGTTTGAAAGCATAGTCTCTATCCTTTTAAATAGTCAAACATAATCTACCAGCATTAGATAAAATTATATATTGAAGTAACTAAAAATGTAAAATAAAATACAAAAATATAATAAATTCTTATCTTATATAGAAAAATAAAAAAAGTTCACCAATTAGATTGAATCAAATTTTAAGTAAAACAAAATCTCATCCGATTAAATTTTGATTGAATTAGGTTTAAAAAAAAAATAATAATTCTAACGTTGAATTCACAATAATTAGTTATTTTAAATAAATAATTGATTATCTTACATTTTATAATATCTTGTTGTACAAAACTACAAACAATTATCTATTGTATAAGTAAACAATCCATTATCTTGTATCTTAAATATGTTTTTTTCACAAATAATAGAATCTATTATTATACGTAAATAATCTATTATTACATAAATAATTAATTATTGTGTAATCATATTAAGATTAACTCTTTCACAATTAGTCTTTTATTCTATCTTTATATCAATTATAAAATTTTAAAATGTAGGATAACAATATCTTAAATTAAAAATTTGGAATTTAAATTTTTGAAATTGTAAAATTTGAAATTAAAATGTGCAATTAAGCGTAAAAAAATAGCATATTAAAAAAAAAACACGTGGGTTTGTGCGAGTACAAATTCATAGTCTCAGTTGTGTGGGATAGCACATATATCTTTGCACTTGGACACATTCTTGCATCAAATAAATAGCACATCTTAATTGGTTTGCACTTGGAGGCATTCTTCAACCAAATAACAAGCACATCTATGCACTTGGACACGTTCTTAGACTAAATAAATATCACATCTTTGCACTTGATAAATAGCCTCCATAACAAGTATTGGATGAAGTTTTTTTTTTTTTATGGGCAAAATTTATTAAGAAGGGTATAAGGAATACCCAATAATTACATAATACTTGCACCAACTTTTCAAGAATTAAGTGAACCCATCATTATAAAAAAACCTAAAATATAGATTACATCTACATCCATTTAGAGATATAATACCTAGCAATATACAACCAATCATAAGCGAACCAAAGCAGTACTATCCCATGTACATATATCCACTCATTACAGCCCCCTGAAATAGTTTCCTCCTTATACAATTTACCTTGGTTAAGACACCACATAGAGGAATGGAAAAAAGAAGGATAAATGTAGACAACCAAGACCAAGTGTGATAGTTAATCTGATTCATAATCTTTTTAAGTGGAAAGCTTCTAAAATGATAAAAATGTTTACTAAAATTACTAAAACCCAGCCAAAGATAAAAGGATAAAAGGGTAAAAGAAAAGGTTTTCACAAATATGAAGAATTAGTTGGGATTTGATTTCACTAAATCTTCACACATGCATAAATAAACATATAATCATGTTTAGGCTTAAATAAATTTTTTGACCTTAAAGTTTTACCAAAAATCACTTTCAGTTCTTAAAATTCAAAAAACATTTTTTTAGTCCTGGATTTACTTTTAATAATTTTCTCCAGTTAACATCGTTAAAAAATTGTTAATATGGAATACGTTTTTATACTCATGAATTACTTTCTTCCTCAACCCTAACTTCCTTAATCTTTAATTTCACACTTGACATAGTAAAATATACCCAAACTTATAAATGGACAATGTTAATACAAAAAACAAATTAATTTCAGGGACTAAAAAAATAATTTTGAATTTCTAGGACTAAAAGTGATTTTTGGTTAAACTTTAAGGACAAAATATTTATTTAAGCCTCATATTTATTACTCATATTTTCATCACTCATAAAAATACTCTAACCCCAATCCCTTATGAATATGGTTTAAACTCATTTGAAGTTTTAAGTTATCAATCTCTTGCATAACCTACATCAAATAGTTTACTTTAATCAAATAGTTAACCATCGACCTATTCTTAGCAATAAACTCATTGGATGCTATTTTTATTTTACAAGTAAAATCCATTTCCCAATCGCATTAAAAAATGTAAATAAATGAAAGTTATATAAGAGAAATAAAGCACAGAGAAAACATTGGATAATAAACTTAAATTAAAAATCAAAATATACACAAGTTTAGGTTAATTATATTGGGAGAAGTTCAATCACTCATGGAGGTGAGGAACAACAAAAACAAAAGAGTCAATACAAAAAGAAGAAAAGAAATGGGTGAAGGAAGGAGCTCACAACTCTAGAAGCTGCCCTAGGTTAGAAATGATGAAGATATGTACTACTAGAAAAAGAAAAAATCTTTTATACCTATCAGTTTGAACATCACTCTCTAGTGATCACAACACGGTTGTTGGGTGCTCAACTTCATTGTGATGAGCAAATTCACCATCGTTGGACGTCCACAGAATAAGCATTGGGCAATAATGATTTAGTTCAAAATATCTCTTTGTTGATTATCATTGGGCGCTCCTGAATCTAGAGCTAAGCATTGGTACTTCAATATACCTTTCACTTTTCTTAGTTTTTGGTTTAACTAAGCGTAATACACATGCACGAGCAAAGAAAAAAATATGGGGTTCAAAACTTTTTATATTAAATTTTTATAAAATTAATGTCAATAATTAAAAAAATTCACTTAAGTTTTTCTCCCAATATTTTTTTATCTATCATGGTGTTGTATATCTCTATAAAGTGAATATAGTTGTTGATTGTTGGATAGTTGAAATACAAATTAGTTGATTCATAGAAGTAAGTTACTCAACCGATCATTTGATTTATTTCAATTTTCCATATGGACTATTGTAGTTGGATTCATCTATAAATCAACTGATCAATAGACGTATTGGATTGAACTACAGACCAATTGATCCGTACTTATTAAATTTTTCTTATACGGATCAACACATTCATACCCTTGTTTGGTTGAACTACAAACTAACGAGTCCCTAAGTTTTAAATTATGCTTATACGTATGAATTGATCTATAGATTTTTTGGATTGAACTAGGAACAAATTTATCCATAGTGGTTAAAAATAATACAATTATGAATCAAACAATCTATAATTAAAAAAATATCATAAAAGCAATAACGGAAAAATAAATCTTTAATGAAAAATTTAAAAACTACTGAACAAAACATCTATAATGCATTAACATATCTATATATGTAGAGAGGAGACAACTACTTGACAAAAAGGTTATTTGAATGTCATCCGTAATGAAAATTTACAGTTATTATTAACTTTTTTTATTTTTTACCATAATTTTTTTTCACACTTGAATTGTCATATATATATATATATATATATATATATATATATACATAAGTTAACTTAGTAAGCACGGATAGTGTAAAAGAGTTTTACACCGATATTCAATCATAATGTGTGTGTTATAGGAAGATCGTCGGTATCCAACAAATTAATGTGTGCGCTCATCTTTTACATGCTAAAAAGATCAATCAAATTTTGATAAAAACTTAGAGATCCAATTTATCAACCCATATGTAATCAAATAGATATATAGTAAGGTTTGTTAAGAGAATTTTTGGTATTTTAAATTTCTTTTAACATCATAAGTGTGAAAAGAAAAGAAATAGATGAAAAAAAATCCCCAAATATAATATTCAAAAATTAAAGTTGGGGAGTGGTCTAATAATGTCTGGGAATGGAGACTTACATAGAGAAGGGAGCTATGAGCTATTTGATAGGAAGAAGGAGTAGGTGAGGGAGTTATTCCTTCTAGGAGGAGTCCATCTGGTGATAGGAGTGGATGATGGTTGGGGCTGGGACATTTGTTCGGGAAAGCCCAGTGAGTATTCAGTGAAGGATGCTTACCTCCTTACTAATGGTGTCTCTCGGGAAGTTGAGTCTACATTCTATCAAAGAATCTCTTGGAAGGTTTCTTTGAGCAGGATTCCAACAAAAGCATAATTAGTAAAAAGAAAGTTCTGTCATTTGTGGATGTATCTTGCCCTGTTTGTTGTTTCATGTCTGAATTAGTGAGTCATCTCCTTTTCAAATGTAAGTACAACTATCTAGTCTAGATGTACTGCTATAGGTGGCTAGATCATGTTTCTATGCTGTCCTCGAACTACGAGTTTAGTTATTGGCATCTATTAAGGATTCTTAATTCATGTGGTAAGTGCATTATTGAGGCCTTAAGTATAATCTAGATGGTCGTTTTGTGGAAAATTTGGCAAGCACGAAATGCAATTGTTTTTAAGAGTGACCTATTCATAGACGATGAAGTGTGGCAAATGGCTATGCAACAAGCCTGGTTGTGGGTTAAGTGTTGTTGTAGTTTATAGTATGTGTGGAATTTGTTGTATGGTTGTAACTTAAGGAGTCTATTGTGAGAAGTTTTCTTGATTGATCTGTCGTATAATTATGGGATTCCATTTTTTTGGGTTTAATATTTCTTTGTGGGGTTTCTAGTACGTTTCCAATTTAGGGGGTCAATTATAAGATGTTGTCATGCTTGAATTGACTAATGTAATTCTTGAAACCCTCTTGGTTATTCCTTGTGGCTAGTGGGGTTCTAGTTATTGCTAATGATATTTGCCTTTGACAAAAAAAAATTTTTAAAAAATAGGATGTGGATTAAAAACTGGAAACTTGTCCAAGTGGTAACTTGCAATATATGTTTTTTTAACTGCAACTTGCAATATTAATTTGTTGAAAAATGTAAAGCAAACCTCCGATTTATTAATTGTAAAATTCATATTTAAATATCTTTGTCAAGTATTTAACTCAATTGGTTAAGTAGGTTGTGTAATTATTATATATTTTCTGACACTGTTTTCAATTTCTATCGACACTAAAAAAATTCAAATATATTTTAATTTAAATTATAAATGCAACTTGCTACTTTAAAGTTTAAAGTGTCTTCCTCTCTTGGACCACCATGTCACTTGTGATCCCAAGTTTCTAACTAATAATAATTTATTCTTTATGATTTAATTAGATGTGATGTACATAATTAAAAAGATAAATTGATTAATTTATTTTTTAGTTAGATAAATTAACGTTTGATTAGAATTTTTGTTCCACTATTTTCTTAAAATGTTTGATTTTATCCATTATTATTTTTAAATTCAATTTCCTGGACCAATTCTTTAAATAACTTTAATGTTATCCTTAATTATTTTATCATTTTTAATATTTTTAATTTAAATTCAAATAGTGACCATTTAATAAGTTCACTATTAACTATGATTTTTTAGTGATAAAATAATCATTAATCTTATATATTGACAGTGTTACTGTGATAATTTTAATTTAAAGAAATGGATGACATTAGGATCATTTAAAAAATTGTATCACAAAATTATATTAAACATAATAGAGAAATAACATCGAAACTATTTAAGATTTATGGAAAAAAAAGTAATTAAGTTATTAATCAATTTTGCATGTGTGGATATGGACTAAAGATAGGTCAGGTGTGTTCACTGTCTCCTCAACTACAGGTTTTTAGCTCTGAAAAATGGGAAGAAACTAAGACTTTCTTCAAGTTGGTTTGGGTGAAAGACATTTTACCGAGAATACAACTTTAGCATGGAAATTGGAGGCGAATAACCTACCAACGAGGAAAAATCTATGAGAAGACAAATCATACATCCCGAAGAGGAACTTTGTGAGCTATATGGAAAGGAGGTGAAAATTAATGTTTACATTTTTTTGGTTTGCAGAGTTCCTTATCAGTTTTGGCAAGCAAATTGTAGCTGGTGGAAGCTATCCACAACCTTCTCAAATGCAATAAAAAGTTCAATGCTATCAATTTTTGGGTATGTTTACTGGACATCAAAACAGAGAAAAGTATGATCTTTCGTGATTTGCTAGGATTTAACAAATATGAAAGACTGGGAATACAAAGATGTTAAAAGTGAAATGTTCATCCATTTAGGAGGCAATCAAAGCAACACAACTAATCTCATGAAAGTGGTGTCACACAACTAAATTAACATCACAATCTCATATTGAATGAATTGTCAACCCTTAATCTCAGTTGAGTAATATTTGCAGTCTCTTACAAACTATTCTCCAAATTTTTTTCTACATTGAGATTATGATATAATTTTACAAACACTTATTTAAAAAAGCATATCTTATAACTTTTTTCGTTTATTGAATACAATATTTCTGTGTATAAAAAAATTATATATATATATATATATATATTTATTTATTGTATGATTATTAATTGGAATCACAAATGACGTGATAATCCAAAACTATATAATTATATATGATTTTAAAATTCATTTATTAAATTTGATATGTGCAAATGTAAAGTTAAAAATTTTAATTAATCTGTGCTCATATTTTCCTCAAAAAGTTGAGTACGTGTCAAGTCCCAGTTATCTGTATCCATCAAACAATTACTTATAATATTTTATTAAAGAAAAATTCTGCTAACACGCTTTCTTATACTATTTTAGTATAATCATAGAGTTTTTATTAGAGTGATTAAAATTTACTGAAGTTATTAATTTTGATGATATAAATGAGGAGAGAAA
This sequence comes from Psophocarpus tetragonolobus, assembly GCA_037954015.1. Lineage (NCBI taxonomy): Eukaryota > Viridiplantae > Streptophyta > Magnoliopsida > Fabales > Fabaceae > Psophocarpus > Psophocarpus tetragonolobus. Next base: position 99,582,823 of record CM075688.1, read on the forward strand.
TATTAAGTGACAAGAAAAGAAAATGAAAATTAAAACTGAAAGTATTTAAATTTTAGGACAATATAACATCTTTAACCTTAAATTTAAACTACCTACAACTATAAATATAATTTTTATACTGATATTTATATTTTTTATTTATTTAATTTTTAAAATAGTTATAAGTAAATTTTTTTACGCACTAATTTAAATTATATATATATATATATATAACTTTTTAATAAAAAAGTTTTGGAGACTATTTGCCCTGTGTCGGCAAAAGAAGCTCCTCTGCTGATTTAGACATAACCTTACTATGCACGTGACTAACCAAATACAATAGCACACGGTTTTGTGCTAGTACGAATTCTTGGATCATATTGACAGCCTTCTGTAGATATTTTAACCTGAATGCTAGAAAAAGCTGTCAACAACACACATTTTTACATATTTTTTTGTTACTAATGAAATTGATCGTAAACCACAAAATTATATGCATGGATTCTACTCCTTAATAAATTTTTTTTATTCATAACTTTACAACTTCTACCTAATATAGGGGTTTGTAAAATGTGTGCACCTAGAATTGGAATAGAAATGAGAATTATGTTTGTCTTCGCGAGTATATATCTCCATTTATGATTATTAAGGATAGGAAAGAAGGTGAGTTTGTTAGTTTTTCATCTGTTTTATTTTTATGTTTTATTTATGTTAAGCAAAATTTCATATGTATGTGTATAAATTTACATTCTCGTTGATCTATTAAAACTAAAATATAATTAATAACTTAGTAAATAATTTATTTAATAATTAATAAATTAACATAATTTATTTAATAAATTATAAGTAAATATAAATATAAATTATAAAAACTAATATAACGAGATACTTGTAAGAATATCCAAATCTAAAAATACTCAACCGGGATTAAAATTTCATATCTACCTCACCTCCTTGCTATCCATATGTTGGACAGAAGTTTGTTGGATAGAGTTCTTTGATTTTTCTTAAAATTGTGATGCTTTGTTGAGTTAATAATAATCTCCTATGCTTAAAATGGGTGAGTGAGATGTGGGTGTGTGTGCGTGTTTTGAGTTAAAAAAATTAAAAAAGTAAAGCTACTTACAATTATTCTTTTTTTAGTTTTTAAAAACTATAAAACTAAAACTATTTTTTCAAATTATTTCAAGAAAACACTAATCAAATGAATTATTAAGTTTTTAAATATTAAAATATTAAAAATAATTTTATAAAACTTCTATCAAACAAACACTTACTCTTAATTTTCACCATCCATTTTCTTAAGCCAAATATGTTATATGTTAGTATAATTAGACAAAAACTAATAATTGTTTTGTCTCATTATATTGTAAACCAAATAATAGATGTACTACTCCTTACATGATATCAAATTAAAAGCATTACAATATCCATAAGAGATAGGACTGCTTTTGATTATGGTTAGGTTATTTCAATAATCTAATCAAAGAAAGGACTAAATATAAAGATGTTTGATTAAAAAAACTAGTAAATTAAAGTGTGACTTAGAATATAATTATTATTGCTAAATAAATAAAGTTAAAAAGATAAAATAATTACATAAAATAAAATCAAAGAAAAAAAATTCAAAATAATTAAAAAGGTCAAACTATAAAAGAGTTTTATGTTCTTTCATGTCTCCGTTGGTAAGCATAGGGTTCCGAAGCAGCTAATTCACGTAGCAGAGGGTTTGTATATGTAGGGGCTGGGTTCAGTAAAGGTAATTAAAAGCACTTGGTGGAGATATGGTGCTTCTGTCTCGACTCTCAACTCGAGAATGTCAATTAGCGGATCTTGGGCAAAGACTGGTGGAAGGAGATGTACATATCAATACAAAAGTGGACTCCGTCTCTTAGCATTGAAGGGGTTTACCGCTCCACTGTTGGGATATGGACGACTTCTCTAAGGTTGCTAGCGAAGTAGTGTCCTTGGTAGATATCTCGGATGACGTGGAATATGCATGGATACTAGTTAAGACTACAGTGATGAATCTGATCAGCTGGGTTACAGATGTTATAATCAATGGGGCGCCTGAAGATGAAGGGTCATCATGAAATGGTCTAGTGGAGCTGGAAAGGAACCGCATGCCCTTATTAAATGCTAGCCAACAATGCAGCCAGCTATGGGAACGGTTTGAGCAGCAACTATTTATTGTTCACAAGGCAAGCAAATAATAAGTTTAATTGTAGATGGGAATGATTTGTTTACTGGGCAAGTAAACAAGGGTTGTGGGAATTGTTATGGGAATTTAACGTTCACAGGGCACGTAAATGCTAGCAGCTTGGGAATGGATTGAACAGTGGGATTTTAATGAAGAATGCGCCTAGTGACAGGAGGTAAATGTGCCTAATAAAACTTCTCATGTTGTGGATGAATTCTCGTAAATGATAGCATTTATGGGAATGGCTTGAGTAATGGGATTTTAATGCAGCATATGCCCAATGACCGGGATGTTAACAGAACGAAATCTTCTTTCTCAAATGTTCCATTTCTTATATCAACTAATTATTAAATCTCATATTATTTAATATTTTTTTTTTTATAAATTTTTTTATATTTTATATAATTCATTAAATAACATGATATTTATTGATAGTTTGAAATAAGAAATAAGACACAAATTTACTTTAGAAGATTTTGTTCTAATGTTAACATACCTATTAAAACCTTTCATTTTGTGGATGACTATAGTGGTGGTGGGCGACCAATAATATTGTGATGCTAGGGTGTTGGGAAGTTCATTTAGAGAAGCATGTAGTGGGGTGTGTGCAGAACGAGTGAGCTTTGTGGGGTGTGTAATAGGAGTGAGATTTCATGGATCAAAGAAGACTCGTCTAAAAGGTCTAATTGGCTTATGTTTTAGTTCATGGGGTGCAACATAAAACTAGACCACCATTAGCCCATTGTTCAACAACTAATGTGGGGAGTGTTTTATTTAGCTCGGATGCTCAACCCCAAGCTCACGTAAAGGCCCAAGTTGAAAGGTCATTGGAAATCAATTATGATATTGCTTGAATTAATGATGATATGGTTTCATGTATTGAATTAGAAAATCAAGGATAAGTTCATGATGAAGTGTTCGACAATGTCGATGCAGTTTTGGAGAATCCCATTGCATCATCAAATGGTAGTTTGCAAGAATCTGACAAGGCTTCAGAAAATGCTAGAATTAAGAATGTAGTAGATTTAAGGGTCTCGGTTGGTACTCAAAACTCAGTGGAGCAAGGGGTTGGTCGTTGCCTTGAATTAGCAGAAGTCGGGTTGCAATTTGGAGACAATAATGTCATGTTAGAACCGCATCTTGTAGTGGGAGGTTTCATGAAGGGACTAGTCACTTCCCAGTTAGTGGCTAAAGGGGTTTCAGTGATAGGGTTTGGTTCTCCCACTTCAAATAATGTGGATAATATGATGAATGTTTTGATTCAGTGGGAATATGTTGGTTTGAGCTTAGGTCGACACCCAAAGAAGCAAAGCATGAGTTATGGAGATAGAGCGACTAAGAGATCTTCACACTCTAATTCTTGTGGGGTATTGACTGAAGTTCCAATTAGTGCAATGGATAAGGTGGCTATAACAATTGCGAGTAGCCCTCGGGTAAGTTCTGATGAGGATAGAGAAGGTTCTAATGGCACTATCTGAATCTTAAAAGAAAGGCTTAGTGAATCGCATTTTTTGTGGGTTGTTGGGAAACGTATAGGGGCCTCTACTAATGTCTCTGAAGAAGCAATTGTAAAGAGATTGATGGAAATGGAATCAAGAGATAGGAGGAGGGCAATTTCCATTAGTTGTAGGAAATCATGTTAAAATGTTAAATGTGCTATAACATTAGGGACATCAAGGGGAGGGACAAATGGAGGTCGATAAGAAATTTGATTGCAAAACACAGTGTAAAGTTCATATTGTTCAAGAAACGAAGGTGGCCAATATATATATGGTATCTTATGTGCAATATGGAGTTATGATAATGTAGGATGGTGTGTAGTGCTTGCAATCAATGTATCAGGGGGGTTATTATGTTTATGTAATGCTGAAGACTTCAACGTTTTTTAAAACTTTTCAAGGTTTGGGTTTTCTTGGGGTGAAAGGTGGATTCAAGGTTGAGTTGCGTGATAGGATATTTATTAGCGTCTATGCTCCTTGCTTATTGTCCGGGAAAAAGGAAATGTGGAAAGAGCTATTAGAATATAGATAATAGTTCCAATGATGTATTTGGTGTGTAACAGGAGACTTTAATGCAGTTAAAGCACCAGATGAACGGATTGGAGAAAATGGACTGATTAGTGCGTCTTTCACTGGTATTAATGAATTTTCAGAATTTATTTGTGACATGGAGCTAGTAGAGGTCTTAGTTGTTGGGCGTCATTATACTTGGTTCGATGTTATAAGTAACAGTTGTAGTGTCTTGGATCAATTTCTAATTTCTACAGAATGGTTGGATTTAGCCCCCAATTGTTTATAGCTGAATCTGAGTCGTGACTTCTCAAATCACTACCCATAATCCTTAAACAGTCTGACATTAACTAGAGGGCTAAATTATCAAGTTCATCAATGGTTGGTTGGAACATGATGAATTTGTAGATTTTATTAAGCAGAAGTACAACAATATAAAGGTGAAAGGGTGGGGCATTTTTGTACTAAAAGAAAAGCTAAAGGCATTGAAGGGTAATATCAAAGGATGAAGCAAAAGGAATATTGGAAAAGTTAAAGAGACAATCAAGAATTGAAGAAGCAAGTAACTACCTTTGACAAAAGTGCAGAGGTAGAGAACCTTAGGGAAGAAGAGGTTAGGTTGAGAACGGAGACTAATGGAGAATTGAAAAAGTAAAGCTCATATCAAGTAACACTACTAGCACAAAGGGCTACGCTTAAGTAGCTTCAAGAAAGAGATGCAATTCCCAATTTTTTCATGCAACGGTTAACTGGAGGCAGAAAACCAATAGAATCTGTTGATTGAGGCTAACGGGGAATAGTTGGAATTTGCAAGTTAAACATGAAATTAAGCAATTCTTTCAGGAGATATTCCAGGCTTAGGGGATGCCAGTGTGAGATTAGATGAGTTGAAATTTAGGAGTCTTTTAAGGGTTCAAAGGATAGTACTTGAAAGAGAATTTTCAGAGGAAGAAATTAAAGCTGTGGAGTGTGATAGTCAAAGGCGCTTGAGCCGAATGGGTACAATGTAAAGTTTGTGAAATATTTTTGGGAGATGTTGAAGGCAGATATTATTATGGTCTTGTCATATTTTCGTCATAATGGGAAACTTCCTAAGGAGTCCAATGTATCCTTCATCTCATTGATCCCTAAGAAGAATGTCTTGGAGGCCTTGATGACTACAGATCCATTCCATAATTGGTGTAATCTATAAAATTATTGTAAATGTGTTATCTCACAGGTTACAACAAGTGATGCCCAATATCATTGAGGAAACGCAAATTATATTCCTTAAAGGTAGACAACTGTTGGATAGTATAGTTATTGTTAATGAACTTATCCATGAGGCAAAACAACATAAAAGACCCCTACTGGTCTTTAAAGCAGATTTCGAAAAGGCTTATGACATTGTCAACTGGCCTTTCTTATTTTATATGCTTAAGCGTTTTGAATTTGGTGATAAATGGATTGGTGGATACAATGGTGTCTTCAGCCCATGTACTTATCAACAAAAGTGTCACTTAGGAGTTTTTCATGCAACAAGGTTTGAGACAGGGGGATCCCATGAACCCCTTTTATTTCTCATTGTGGTCGAAGGACTTGGTGGCTTAATAAAAAAAAAAAGAGCTTTATGTAAATCTATTTCCAGGCATCAAGTTGAGGGGAAATGATCTTTGGATGGTGATCCAACAATATGAAAATGATACTATTTGTATGGTGTCTTCGGAGCTTCAGAATGTCTTTACTTTAAAGAGTGCTCTTAGGTGTTATGAATTAGCATCGGAGCTGAAGATCATATTCGATAAGAGCAGTTTGGGAAAGGTAGGGGTAAAGATCTTAGAGTTGTTATCCTTTGTGAAGATCCTTAATTGTGGGGTACTGTATATGCCATTTTCCTATTTAGGGGTTTCAGTGGGGGGCTATGTGAGGTGTGAGCGTGTCTGAAAGTCAATTCTAGATAAAATATAAGAGAAACTAACACAATGGAAAAGGAAAAATTTATCTCTGGGTGGCAGATTTGTCTGATCAAATACACTATTTCTTCCATTCTACTTTATTTTATCTTTTTACAAGGTTCCGAAGAAGGTGGCTCATTCCATTCAGGCTATGCAATGAAAATTTCTGTGCGGTGGATCGAAAGAGTACAAAAAAATAGCTTGGGTCAAATGGGAGATGGGGTGATAATAAGGGTGAAGGATGGATAAGGGTGGAGTGATAATAAGGGGAGTCTTATCCAATATTTTGTCAAGAAAGCATATTATTTAGCTTTTGGAGTTTCTCAAGATAATAATTCTTCATTTTTCAAAAGGTTATGGAAATCAAGGGTACCGTCTAAGGTGGTGGTGTTTTCTTGGAAGGTGACTCACAATAGGTTCCTTCAAGGGTGGAGTTAGCAAAGAGAAATATTCATCTTTTTTCTGGTCATGTTTACTAGTTTGTTGCTTGCAGCCGGAATCAGTAAGTCATATGTTATTTACCTGTAAGTTTAGTTATCAAGTCTCGATGAGATGTTACATGTGGTTAGGTTACTCGTCTGTTTTGCTTGCAGATTGTCAACCTTGTTTTTGGCAACATATGGGTGTGGTTAATTCCAAAGGAAAATTAACCACTAATATACTTAGTATGCTTTGGTTGACAACATTGTGGGGAATCTTACTTGCTAGGAATGTTGTAGTATTTAAGGGTGTGTCCTTTATTGTTGAAGAAGTATGACAATTGTCTCTGCAAAGGTTTTGGGTGTGGAATAAAGGTATTGTAATTCTTCATCAGTGTCATTTTCTTATTGATCTTCTCTGCCGGTATTATACTTTGGTAGGATTTCAAGTCGTAAGAGTTAGTTATTTTCTGCTTAGGGCTTATATTTGACTGCGGAATCCTTTATTTATTAGCTATTCTCATGTATGTTTTGGGACCTCTGACTCATGTATGAGGGTGCGTATGGGTTATCTGTAAGAGACTATTTTCTTTGATTAGTATTGTAATGTTACTTTCCAGACTCTCTATTATATCTTGTGATATGGGCGAGTTTCATTATTATTGAATAAATTTTGGCCTTCCTCAAAAAAAAAAAAAATACTACCATCTATAACCTTAATACACAACTTGAATATACACATACTCTTTATTAATAACGGTTTCTCTTAACATAAATTAATTATTACTAATCTTACACTTATTTTATACTAATAAAGAACAACAAGAATATCTTTTGAAACTTCTAACAATAATAACAAAACACTTTTTTCACACTCAAAACATATTAACAATTTTGTACTAAGAACATACATATGCTATTTCACATTCTAAAATTTTAATTTTTTGTTGATATATTGAATTTGTTTTTCATCTTCAACCTCAAAATTACATATAGTTCTATTTTCAATATTGTAAACAGAAATATCAGAACACTGATGGGAGAGTTTCCATACAGTAGACATAACATAAACATATAAGAATGATATTACATCATAATTAACATGAATTTATTCATGTTCCATCTTTGAGGAAAAGAGTTGCATGTATAAATTCCATAACCTATTGTTTAAAAGGGCTAACATTGAATGTTTTCATTTAATAATGTAACAGATTATAGTTGATAGGGATTCACAATGCAAGGGATAGAGTTGACATCAATTTCTTTTTATTATGCCATTTATCTAGTGACAAACACAATTCATTGAATATCTTTGAAAACATACACGAGGGAGGAGAGTTTTGGCGTAAAAAATAAAATTAGAGACTTAAATTCACTTTTTAGTTAGAATATGTTAGGATCTGCACAATAATTTTTGACAAAATAAACAACCACCTCATTTCTGAAAATAAATTAATTTTAAAAATAAACAAAAAGTACTTTTTCAAACCAAGCTACTCTTACCTTTTATAATTTATTTCAAATTATTTAAAATAACTTTTTACTGCATTATTTTTTTCTCAAGCAGGTTGCTATGCGAAGCAGTTTAGGCAGTTTGTCTCTCTTCCCACCGTGACTTTCTAATTGTCCCATCTATCAAAACTAGTGGCTTTCAAGGTTGCTTTTTAATTATTTAATACTACGTGTTGAAAGTATGCATCATTCTGAATTTTGTTTAAATTGAAAATAATTTGCCCTATCATTCTCAATCATTGTTTAAGGAGTCACAAGAAATTAGGTTTTTGTGACACTATTTGGACGTAACAATTTCTTTTTTTTTTTTTACAATTACTATATCACTTATATATTTTTATTTTAATTATGTTATAATAATTTTAAAATTTTAATATTTTTTTGTAAATTTTCATATTTTAAAATATAAATTATTGTGTGACATGTTTTTAAAATATATTTTATTAATTTTTATATATTTTGTTCATGATAACATGATAAAAATATGTCAAATTATCAAGGAATATATCAAATATGCAATAAATATGAAAAAATAGAAAGATGATAGAATTTGAATAGAACTCAAAATATTGTGGTACCTATGTATTTGTATGTTTATTAAAAATATTTATTATGAAATATATACATGTATTAATCATGTTTAAAAAATATTGATTTGTGATAAAGTAGAAATTGTGAAAATGTGCATATATTAACAGAGAGAAGTTATATTTACGAAAATGAGAACAATTATAGAATGTTTAGAAGATAAAAGAATAAAATGTCATATTCCTATTATATAATATATAATATAATATCATATATAGATTACAGATGTAATTGGATAATTATGTATGTTATATATTAATATTTTAAAATAATTCTTTGTTAAAGTTATAAAATTGATCTAGTGGTAAAATTTATGTTTGGAAAGTCAAAAATTATGGATTCTAATTCCTCTTAAAATAGGTATTTTGAAAAATAAAGATAAAAATAAAATATTTTTTTATTAATAGTATAAATAATAATTTTTATTAAATTAATCAAACGGACAAGCCAAGAAAGTTGTAAACCATAATGATGCATGATAGATCGAGTTCCTTTTACTAACCAAAGTTAATGAAGGGGTTTTTATTCTTTGGAATTGCCAAATTGAAGAAAGATTCAAAGTACTAAGATGAAATGGAATTGGGTTTCGAAATTGTTGGAGTTAACGTAGATACAAGAGTAATGTTTGGAAAACTTTAAAAGGAGTAAAAGTCAATATTGAAAAAAATTGGCCTAGCTATGATAGGCGGTCTGGAGGATGGTCCAACAGGTAACAAGTCCATATAATAATAAGCAACTGAGGGAGCAGGTCAACAAAAAAAAAAAAAGTTAACGTAGGCGTTTATCCTGAAGCAGGATTGTTAAGTGTTAATGGGAGGTGGGAGGTGGGAGGTGGGAGGTGGGAGGGACATCATTGTCCAGGAATAATATTATTTATTAAAATAGTTAATAGTATTAATTGACGTATTGGGGTGGAACGCGTAGCAGGCTGATGGAAAGGATAGAGGAAGGTAGTTGGGCGAATGAAAATGGTTTGGCCGTATCCCAACTAAAGTGAAGTGTAGTTTGGCATTATAAGGGGTGTGTGTGTGAGCAACCTGGCACCAATAGCATTCACATGCCTACCCCACGTTTATTAGAAGATAAGCATAAAGAGTGTCATCTAGTCAGCTAGTACCATAAAAGTTGAGACTCGACTATTCTTCTTAATTAATTACTGGCCCCTTATCCAACCCCCAAACCAAACTAGTATATTTCAGCAGCCGCGGCGACACAACGCCGACACCTCTCTATCTCTCTTTCTTCAATCACTACTCTCTCTCACTCTGCTATGGCTTCCTCTTTCCTCTTTCTGGCACTCTCTATGACCCTTCTCTCCCACGCCCACACCTCTGCCTCTTCCTTAACCCTACCCGTCACCAAAGACCATTCCACGCACCAATACCTAACAAGCCTGTCTCAAGGAACCCCTGTTGAGCCCGCACAATTTGTGCTTGATCTCTCTGGTTCTCTTCTCTGGGTCAATTGTGCCTCCAGAAACACCCCTTCTTCCACCCTTGGCCCCATCTTCCACCGTTCAATTCGGTGCCTCACCGCAAAGGGTCCTGAAATTGAGACCCACAGATGGCTCTCCAGTCTGGCCAACCCCGTGGATCAGGATCAGCCATGTCAAGTTCCGGCCGAGAACACCGTCACAGGGAAAAGGGTCAGCGAGGGAGAACTTGTGGAAGACCTCTTTCAATCCTCTCACCAGCTTCTCTTCACTTGCGCACCCACCCTTCTCTTGAACGGCTTAGCCACCGGTGCTAAGGGCATGCTCGGTCTCGATAGATCTCGCACTTCTTTCTCCTCTCAGCTTTTTCATTCTCTTGCCTCACAGAGAAAAGTCTCCCTTTGCCTCTCCCCCTCTTCTGGGATTCTCCAATTCGGAAAAATCCCCCATCACTCTGAAATCCTCAGATCTCTTACTTTCACACCCCTTCTCTCCAACCCTGACCCTTCCATTAACATTAATTCCGTCAAAATCAACGGCAAAAAGGTTTCTTTCGACACCCCATTAGTTGGGGGGGCTCAGTTGAGCACGGTTGTGCCGTACACCACCCTCCAAACCTCCATCTACACCAACTTCCACACCGCTTATTTGAAAGCTGCTTCGTCTTTGAATATCACCAGAGTGGATCCAGTTTCCCCCTTTGGGCTTTGCTTTGCTTCCAACAGCGTTGGGACCTCTCAAGCGGGCCCTAACGTCCCTGTTATTGACCTCGTTCTTCAGAGTGAGATGGTCAAGTGGACCATCTATGGAAGAAACTCCATGGTGCACGTCACCAACCATGTTATGTGCTTAGGCTTTGTCGATGGAGGTCAGAACCCCACAAATCCCATCGTCATTGGAGGCTACCAATTGGAGGATGTCTTGGTCCAGTTTGATTTTGATACTTCCATGCTCGGATTCAGTCCTTCCCTTTTGACCAAGCACGCTACTTGCTCCCATTTCAAATCTGCCTCATCACTCTTACCATAGTCTTCTGCTCATAATTATTTCCTATCCATACCCACATAGTTTTCTTAGATTAAGATCAGTTTTGAGGAGTTTAACATCTTCTGCAATAACCCTTTTTTTTTTTTTTTTCTTTTTGTTCCCCTGCGGTATATGTATACGACTCTGCCTAAGTGCCCATGGCGATGCCATTTTTGGTTAAATGTTTTTTATATTTGAAATTGAAATACTTCTGTAAGGAATTGGCTCAGTTATGACTTATGGGGTGCCCCATCCTAAGCGCATGTTGTCTTTTTTCATTTATTTTATTGGTGGGTATTTGATTGATAAGAAACGCATTTTATTGTGGAATGTTGATAGTGCAAAAAGCATATCCCTTATAACTTATAAGGGGAAAGGGAGGATAAGGATTACAACAAATACCGCTCATAGCACACAGATTTCTCGCAAACAAACAAAAGATGTGGCGCACCGAATATCTTTTTATTCGTTTAGGGTGCTGCCTACGCCTAGACAGTATTACAGTAATTATAATATATTGAACTACACTGATAATTTTCTTTTCCCCACATAATAAAGCTTCTGGAACAATTTTTCTTCGCTCCAATAGTCAATTCAAATAATCTTAAGAAACCGAGTCTACGAAGTACAGCCAATCTGCTACATAATCTGTGTATAGACTTTTTGTATATTTTAAACTTCTTGTGCTTAATAATTTTCAATTTTAAAATTATTTTGATATACACTTAAATTCTACGTCCGACTTTAGTTGAGTGCATCCTATATTTGAATTTAATAATAAAATCCTATCTTTGAAATCAGTTGACGTTAAACAAAAGCAAATGAACGCTTGCGTTGCAGCGTTGGTGGAAGCTAGCAAAGTCGCTCCTTTTACTGTGACATATACCGGGAATATTCCATAGCACTGTCAGTCACATTAGAAAAATAGTCTTTTTTTTATAAATAATAAATATACAGTACATTATAAAGATTTTTCATAAGATTATAAATAAATATTAAGATTTATGAAACTGGAGAATCCCTTTTTTTCGGTGAAATACTATTGAAGCATTTGGGTTTTTGAGAAATTTTTAAAGACATGAACCTCTTTTAGGAGCTTGATTTGTTTAATTTTTTAGGTGTTAAAAAGATTTTTCAAGAAAATAGTTTTTAAAAATTGTTTTTTGAAAAAAGAAACAAAAAAATTTTAAAAACAATATATCTTATTATATTTTGAGTTTTTTTTAAAATAAAAAATAAAAGACTGAAAAGAAAAATTATTCACAATTATTCATATTTTTTAGTTTTTAAAAACTAAAATATCAGAACTGTTTTAAAAAAATATTTCAAGAAGTTTTTTAGGTTTTAAATACTAAAATACTAAAAATAGTTTTATAGAACTATTGTCAAACAAACATTTTCATATTATGTATCATGACCAATGCCGCGAGACTCGATTTAATTTTTGACTCAATTAGGACAAGGAGTCATATGGTTAAGGGTCAATTGAGCTTGATAATTGACTTGCAGGATTCGTATTATATTGAAACATATAAATATTTTATAACTTATATAATTTTATACTATAAAAAATCATAAAAAACTTAAATTATATAAAAAATCAAGAACACAAATTAAAGAAGATAGTGTCAAGATCAAATTTGTGGCTTATTTGATGCTAATTTCATTTTTCAGTGCAAGCTGCAATCGCGAAAGGACAAAGTCGTAGAGATTAGAGTAAAGTGCAAACACATTAAGCCACAGAGAGTAAAGATTGAACGTAAAGAAGACTATTAGGGACTTTTTCCTCATTCAAAAGGACGTTGTTTCATCGATAAGAAAAACAAAATGACCCCTTGAGTTGTCGGATCGCTGCTTCTCAATTGAGTTTAACCGAGTCATTTTGAGTCAATCTGGTTCTGATGCATTTTTAATCTGAATGGCAACTCAAACCGATTATATGACCGATTCCTTATCGAACCGGTTAAACCAGTCGATCCAAATTGAGTTTAAAAAATTGAGTATGATAGCTTCCAAATGTTATAGCCTAAATATACAAATATAAAATAAAACAGTGAGAAGTCTTTCAAAGAAATTAATAATAAAAGAAAGGAGTAAGACCTATGTATGGAAAAAATACTCATATCAATGGGTATCGTCCCAAACCTGTCCTAATTTTAACGGATATTATCTCTTTTAACTGGGTACAGGTGCATGCATTATCCAATAAGATGAACTGGGTACCAGTACAGGTATGAGTACGTAACTACCCGTCCCGTTATAATTTTATTAATTATATAATAAGTTTAAAGTTATATATTTAATTTAAAATTTTAATTCTTAAACTTTAACTTATAATTTTTTGTTTTTATTATTCTTTATATACTTTTAAAATTAAAATCTAATTAATAACTTAATATATATATATATATATATATAATTTATTTAATGATAAATAAGTAAATTTAAATTATACAAAAAATAATATAATAGGTACCTGCGATATACTCAAACCCCCAAAATATATGAGGGGACAGGAACAAGAAGGGTCAACCTGCACTTGCCACACCTTATTGTCATCCCTAGTGTGACTAAAACAAAGGTTTTACATATATATTTTATTCATTTTTATTCTTTTTAATTTAAACTTTTGTAAGGACTTATATTTTCAAATCAGCATCTTTTTATGTATTTTTAAATGGATTTAAAAAAATCAAATCTTTGCATTTTACCAATAATTTATTTTTAAGTTATAATTAAATAATAATTAATTTTTTTTACTATTACACCACAACATTCTTATACGATACAAAATTAGGATGAGGATTGTTACATATGTCAACTGTTGAGATATTCATAAGAATAATCAAAATCACTATTACATGTGTATCGTTCATCCTCCATAATCATGTTTGTAGTCATATACATGCATAGAATGTGTTTGATTATATAAATGTGCTAAGCACACTTCGACCACGTAGAATTGAAAATAGAAATTAAAACACTCTAAATGTTTGCTCTACATCCTTTATTGATGTTTCATGATCTTGGGAAAATAATTTTCTTTCATCTTTTTATAGCATTGGGATAATCTTAACCAATGTACCTTATTGTGAATAAATATCATATGCTAAATAGTACTTTGTGTCATATTAGATTCTATTAATCATATATTGCATTATTAAGACTTGCCCCTCCAAAACCTCATTAAACACAAAAAATTCTTTAAGCATATCGAGGTACTTGTTTGAACATGCAAGCCCAAAAATACATGTCAAATTCATAAATCTTGTGATATCACTACTTTGAACATAACTGTGGGCTTTCAATTATCACAATGAAAAAGTTGACCTTTCCATACTGTTGGACAATTTTTTCATTCTTAATCCATACAATCTATGCTTCTTAACATAGCTAGATAATAACATCGTTCTCCCATTTCAAGTAGGTAAATGTTGTTAGACCTTCTTAAGTATTGTGCTCCAAAATTTTGACAAACATCTTGAACAAACTTACTCACACATTCTATTGCTAATATAAGAATAATAATATTGCATTTTTTGCAATGGTGAAGGACACATTCTTCCAGTTGGATCAAGTCATTTGAAAATACTTATCACAATTTCCCAATAGTTGCACAATGTGAAGGAAAACATTCATTCACATTCTAAATCAACATAAGAATTATTTTTTATGTACACTAAATTGTTGTAGGAATAGTCATTGAATAATCAAGCATGCCTTTATCACCACAAGAAAACAATAGAATTGCAATGTAGATATTGAGGCGATTCCACAAAAATCGTATTTGCTTAAAAATCATGACAATTGATGTGACAATTTCTATAAACTGTTGTTATTTAAATAAACATTGTTGCAATTCATACGAAAATTATGGTCAAGTACCACAATTTTCTTAGATATTGCAACAATTTAGGCGGGGAACTTGTTAATTTTCTTAGACTTAATTTATTTTTTATTTAAATATCGCGACAGCTAAGCATGAATTGTCGCGTTGTAAAATTATTTTAGTTTCCTACCACTTTAGTTTCATTCCCCCTTCTTCTCCCACTAAGTAAAATCTAAAGCCTAAATTCTATAATGCTCTCTGTAGTCCTTTTGCTAGGCTTGCTTGCCTTACCATGGTTAAGATTGTCGTCGTCTGTACCCTATCTTATTCTCATCCTCTCTACTACTCCCCACTGTTCCTCTCCTCGTTAGAAAACAGAAGTTGCAAGAAAAGAAAGTTGTGTTTTTCAAGTTAAGTAAATGTTTTTTCTATTAACAACCTATTTAGGATTTAGAGGTGTGACTATTAATAATCTATTTAGGGTTTAGAGGTGGAAACAAGTATGTGTAGGAAGAGGCATGAGAGTGTTTTGTTGTGATTTTCTACTTCAAGGTTAGTTCTTAAATGGTTCTTGATAAACTAATCTTTTTAATTGTATTTTTTATCATGTTTAATATTTGTTTGTAAGGAAAGAATTGCATATTTAAAGGAAAAACTCACTTTTAGTGTTTATTCTAAAAAAAAAGTCTTTTAGAGCAATTATTGAAGAAGCCCAATCGTGCTAAAAAACCCAAACACTTTCTATAAATACCAGAAGACGAGAAACAAAAAAGGACTCACTTTGACTCGAACGAATAGTTAGATTTGTTACCTAGAGGAAAGGAAGTTCGGGATTGAGTCAATTCACATTGCTCCATAATAGTAACATTTTCTTTTTAACAATGAAGTGGTTTGGTTTTACATTATCTATGTCTAGCTAAACCCTTTTTTCTAGCATTATGATCTAAACTCTTTGTGATTGTACTTTTCATGATCAACGTTCTTCCTTGCTTAATTTGTTTCTCAACTAGATTTGTTATATCTTAATTGTTTGAATAGTCAATGTCATTGATATTTGAATAATTGATCATTGAAGTAAGTTGGTCATTGCTCCAATAGGATTGACCATATTTATCTAGCCTACCTCCAATAGGATTAGTAAAGAAGAAATTGATCCTAATTGTGAATTCTTGTATGAACAAATTGGAAAACACTTTAGGTTATAATATGGGGTGAATGACCAAACATACCACTAAAATTTTGGTAAAATATTAGTGATCAATGAATAAAAATGAATGAGATTACATAGTAAATAAGGGATAAAAACATTGTAGTGAAATCACAAGCCTAGGCCTTAATTCATTGAATTCCAAACTTATTATCTTCCTCTTACTTAAAATCTATTACTGTGAATCTGAACCATCAACTTACTTACGTCACTTCTTTATCTTCTAAATTCAATTATTTGAGAACTAGATCTGGTAGTTTGGATACAATATTCAGACTTAGATTCAGTGTTACTACTATGTAAGATACACTTTGTAACACACTTGTTTTTTAACAAGGTTATTATATAATACATTTGAAAATTTGGTATCTAATAACAGTAGTTATGCATGTGAAAAAATTAAATAAAATAAGTTAATTTCAATATATAAGTATTCCTACTAAAATTTGAAAATTATCTTTTTTCATTGGAAATTCTCTTAGCAGAATCAAATTTGCTTAGCGAATTTAACTAAAAAAAAATACAAACTTTTAAGAAGACCATCGCTTAGTGAAGAATTCTTGCTCATTGATCAACCCAGATTTCGCTTAGCAAACTTCATTGTTAATTAAGTGATGTGAGAAGAAAGTAACTAAAATACATTGACGATCACTAAGTAAAAATATTTCGCTCAACCATCGGCCCTCCTGATCCAAACAGTCACTTAGCGAAGCTTAGTCGCTAAGTGATGTGAGACAAAAGTAACTAAAATACATTGACGGTCACTAAGCAAAAATATTTCGCTTAGCCACGACCTTCCTTACCCAAGCGATCTCTTAACGAAACTTTGTTGTTAAGCAATGTGAGACAAAAGTAACTAAAATACATTGACGATCGCTTAGCGACCAAAATTTGCTCAGTGATCGAATGTAAATTTTGGCTATAAATAAGGGAGTTCATAAGCAACAATGAGAGGGGAAAATGAAGTTTTGAGGCGTTAAATTAGGATTGAAAGGTTATTCACCACTTTTCTTCAAGCTTTTACTAAGGTAAGAGGGAAAATGAGATTTATAAACTTTTATGGTGTTAATCTTATTAAATTATGTGCGTTTACTACTATTATAACTGTTGATTATTATTATTATTTATATATATATCTTTCGGTCATGCCTTTATTATTTTTAGATATTCCTTTTGATATTTTCTTTATTTTTATTCCAAGGATTATGTGTAAGAAATTTTAGTTATGAAAATTTAATGATAAATATGATGTTTGCCAAAATCATATTCTAATTTTTTACAAAATAATTTGAGTATGCTCTGTGGTTGTAGACTAACCTGATCACATTAGAAAATATGTCTTTTGAATATTATAAATTAATTAATTTTATATCAATAATTATTACTTTATTTATCAATTTTAGGTTGAAACGGTGCCCCTTTTTTCTAAAAGAGTGTCGTTAAATGTTTTGGCTAAAAGAGTTTCATTAAATGTTTTGGTTGAAAAAGTGTTGTTAAAATGTTTTGCATGAAAGAGTGTCGTTAAATGTTTTGACTGAAACAGTATCGTTAAAATGTTTTCATTGAAAGAGTATCATTAGATATTTTTACTGAAATAATGTCGTTAAATGTTTTGGCTAAAAGAGTATCATTTGATATTTATGGGTTGAAAGATGGCCTGATTTTTCAAGAAAATTTATTGTAGTCAATTCTATCCCACATATGTGTGGTCGATATATCTTTAACCACTAACCTGTAGAGTCTGAGGTATTTTTCCTGAAGACACCTCTCTCCTAAGTACTTATCTTTCCAAAACATAGCTCCACCACTATCTCTAAGATGCCGACTAACATTTATAGACCATCGCCTTCTCAAACCCCCCACCTCTATGGAATTTAAATCTAACACCAATGGGAACACTGTTTTCCTTTGACTTCTCAACTTCCTTCTGCATTCTCATATTGTGATTTCACAATACGCATCCATATGCTATTTTGTTCCACCCTTATCCTCCACTTTCACTTCCCTAATAAAACTAAATTAAACCTAGTCATATCTCTTAATCCCAGACCACCATTTGCCTTGTCTTTACACACTCTTCCCAATGACACCAATTAACTTTCCTAGTACCCTTTTTTCCTCCCCATAAAAAAATTTATAAATAAATATTCAAGTTGAAGAATGATACATTTTTTAATACTTGAAGAATGAAAGAAAGTAAATTGGTAGTGCTAATACAAAGATTAATAATTTATAATGATTAAAATTGATTTTAAGATGATGTGATTTATGTTTGGATGTTTTTATTGTAAAAGTAAATTCAGAGTAATTAAGATTTAGCATAAAATTCTTGATCCAACTCAAAAGCTACTCTAAGTGTTGTTTGGTTTTACATTTGAAAATTGTTGATTTTGGATTCAAAATTGATTTTAGACAAATTTTGATATACTTGGTTTAGCATTTAAGAAGAATTCAAAATTGATTCTAAGTTTAGAATTAATTTTGTGTTGAAGCAACTTAGAATAGATTTTGTGTTGAACAAAAACTTTACTCTGGACATGTTTTTATAATAAAAACATTAAAAAATAAATCACATCATTTTAAAATTAATTTTAATATGCAAAGCAATTTCATTCAAAATTAATTTTATTAGTGTTTATCCAAACAAACACTTAGCTAAAATAAATTATAAATTAATTTTGAGATCAAAACTTAATTTTTAAATGAAATCACACATATACTAGTTCAAGTCGTCCAAATGAAAAACTTGAAAATAGTATCATGTTGAGAATAAAACATTAAAATAAAACATTACACTCTTATGTTAAAAGAATTATAAATCCTATTTATTGTATGAGTTAGATTACTCTTTATAAATATATCATGATCTATATTAAAACACTATAATTTGTTACATAAACATATCTTATACTTCTGTTTAACTTTTCATTCTTAAGAAAATTATTTGAGTTTTAAAAAAAAAATCACACGTATACGCATGAGTAGATTTAGATAACTTTGACGTCTAATGCTTTGTTTGTATTTGCGTTGGGATATGCAACGTGAACGAATCAATCTTTCTCAGTCGCATACTTACCATATCTCAAAGTGTAAACTGCATCGAAAAATATGAAACAAAAAATTAAATAGTTTTCCTGACGAATTCTAAAGCTTTGAACATAGATCCAAATATACTAATGCAACATATATGTTATTAATAACATATTTTAATTAATTTTTTATTAAAATGTTTTAAAGATATAAAGAAAGTAAATTTCCTTAATGAATAGTAATATTAAAACTGTTTCGTCGTTATCGCATAAGCTGAACAATATGTTACGTAGCACAATTTTTTTTTTCACCTTTCACTTGGCCATTATTGTTTTTTATTTACTATGTAAAGCCTGGCCCAACCCCCTAGTAATTTAATAATTTCATATTTTAGTTATTAATATTTATGTGTTATATTCAATAATTTTAATAAAATTATATAGTCTCTAAAATTACTCTCTCACATGTTAGCATGAGATATATTGTTTAATTGTTCTTCACCTTTTTTTTCTACTTTCACATTAAATAAAAATAAATTATTTTTTATTTTATAAGAATAATTACTGTTATAATTTGTAATATCATTTATAAAATAAGTGCATGACATCTATGTTAATAAAATAAATCATCACATCCTTCAAAATCTATTTTTAATTTATTTATTTATTATTATTATTTAAAAAATGTTTTAAGTTAGATAATGTATACATTATATTATAATAATTTTTATGCTTTAAATTATTGTGATGCTAATACGTATTTATTTTGTCTTTTAAAGAAAAATAGTTTTTATTTGATTTTATATATTATAGAATAAGTATTAACTTCTTTCAATTAACTTTTTATATAATATATTTTATCAAGTTTGTATTTTATGGATATAAGAAAATATGATAAGTGAAATGACATAAATATTCTTAGAAGAAAAGAATAAAAAAAATTAGATTTCAACCATATAAAAAAAATTTAAACATAGAAACAATCTAAAGAATACAAAAAAAATAATGGTTATAAAGATTTCGAATTTCAATTTACAAAAATCATAATTCAACAAAACAAAAATATTAAAAAATATGGTATTCAATTTTGTAGGAATCTATAGAATTGAAATAATAAAATTAATTAATCTTAAATTATATATTAACATTTAATCATTACATCTAATAAAGTTAAATAAAGTAAACAATATATTTACTGAACAAAAATAATATACAAAATATAAAGCTAATATCTAATTAAAAAATAATACCTAATATATAAAAATCTATATATTTATTATAAATAGCTGATTGTTAATATACGCATCATTTATTGAAAATATTATTTTTTTACTTTATAATTATCCGAACATGTTGAAGTGTTTTTTTTTTCAATCTATTTTTCATTTTGAATAAAAAAACTCAAAAGCATTTTTATTAGATTATCCATAAACAGTGTTAAAGGTTATTGAGGTATGGATGAAATTGAGGTGCCGAAATGGATGATCTAGAATTTAGGAAAAGTTGTAGTTTTGACACGTTGTAGATTGGTACATTAAGGGATAGACATGCATTGATAGGACAGGCGTTGTTGATAAGGGAGTGAGAATGGTGTGGAAAATAGGGTGCGTTGCTGGGAATGAGTCACCCTAAAACTAAAAGGGTCGTACGGGTGTTGTCACTTTACACGCCAATAAAACCCAC
The DNA here is from genome assembly GCA_037954015.1 of Psophocarpus tetragonolobus. NCBI lineage: Eukaryota > Viridiplantae > Streptophyta > Magnoliopsida > Fabales > Fabaceae > Psophocarpus > Psophocarpus tetragonolobus. The sequence continues at coordinate 99,603,670 of CM075688.1, forward strand.
CTTCCCTTATACTATAAATCACGTGCTTACATCAACTTAAATTGAACTTATCCTCTCAACACATTACACATCTCGTTTAAGTGTTAGGTAACATATCTCCATTAAAAATATTTTTTTATTTTATAAAGAATATTATCTTTCCTACTCTCTGGTTTGCTTTTCAGAGCAACACCTTATAATGGACACTCCACTTCTTCAACTGCAACACGTTATCGTATCATCTGCAACGTTCTTTCTTTACTCACTGTAAATGGAAATCAAACTAGGCGTTTATATGTCAAGGAATAGTAACTAGTTTTGGAATGCAATGAATTACTTAAATGATGCTCTTAATTAATAGGTAATGTAGAAAAGTGGCAGCCAAGACAAGGATACTGGAAAAGTTTAGGGAATTAGATCTGATTTGGTTACTTCTTATTAGCATACTCAAGGCTTCTGCCAACTTTTGGTTGCTTGAGGGCTAACTAAATCAGTCCATGTGATTAGAAAGGACATGTTTAGGGATACAAGCTTGAAATTTTTTCTTATTGATATGTTGTAATTTGTAAACTGTGAAAGATGGATTTTTTAATTGAATACCCAAGTATCAAAATTTTCATTTTTCAACTTAAGAAACTTTCCTTTCAAATGCTTATTAATTAAAACAATATTTGTAACTTCAATTATGATAAGTTATCTATTTGAAAATTGATTGGATGTTTTAATATAAAGATATAATCGCTTCCCTTAAAATATCATACAAAGTACTGTAGGCAAGTTTTGTTCTAATTAAAGAAATAAAAGAAAACTCACATATTTTTCATGCATGCTCGGGGAGGAATAGAATTTGGAATGGTATTCTAATTGTTGTTTGGTGTTTTATCATTGTTAATATTGAAAAAAATCTCATAATAACTGTATATTTAGAGATGTGGAGAGTAAACATGATCAAGTGTGGTATATCCAATCTTGTTTATCACTAGTTTTCTTCAATACCAAAGTCATAAATAATAGTGTGATACTACGAAAGGGAACAACTATAATTGCTTCAATGCTGGTATGTGTAATTAAAAAAAAAAAACAGGTGGTAGGAGTATAATTTGTTCAAAGTTAAATCAAATTAGTAAAATCCTGAAAAAGATAGGAAAGCTTTAATAAAATTTTTTTGAGAGGCCTACTACAGCTGCTTTCTTAAATTTAATAGAAAGTTTTCTTAAATTTAATTACTCTATTATATTTAAATATTATCATATTTGATAATATTATTAAAATTTTTAAAATGATTTAATATTATAATAATTAACACAATCTGAATATATCAATTTATTTACATATTTATATAATATTACATTAATGACACCAATTTAATTAAACGTTAACTTAATATCTGCATTTATTTTAATTATTTGTGTTATTTATTTTAAATTTTTATATTTTAAAATATTTCATAATCAAAATAATTATTTTAGTTATATGTTTAAATTTATTATAATTCATGAAATTTTATTAAAAATACCAATTAAATATACAAGTTTTTTAGATAAATTTTATATATTTATTATTATATATAATATTAATATAATGTGTAAATTTATTGTTTTACTTAACTAAATACAATTAAATATATCAATTAATTATTTTAATATTTAAACATATGAATTTTAAATTACAATATAAAGCCTTTTCTAATTGCTTTTGCAACTTTCTTGTTAATTATTTTATTTTTTTAATAAGGTTTTATACAAGCATGACAATGAGACGGAGCAGAGAAGGATATAAGATTTATGTCCTTCATTGGGTATCGGGTATACTCTTATCCGTTCCATACTCATAAAAAAAATTATAATAATATTTAGTAAAAAATAATTTATTTGAGTATAGTAATATTAATTCAAAATTTATTTAATAAATACAAAATTTATAATTTGTTAATTAAATATCAATTTTTTTTAAGATAAATAAATATATTAATCATTAAAATAAAAATTGAGTAAAACAGGTGCAGATATGATATGTATATCTAATCTTTTCCATCTCCATCTCTAAGTTAACAAATCAAATATTTTTTATACTAGAATTCATGCATAGTCACATTAAGAATGTTTTGTGAAATTCGAACGGATATGTGGACAGGGTTATTTGTGATCCTAATTTTATATAAACCATTATTTATAAAATTCCTACTCCAAAAAACTACGTGTACAATGATATTTACCTACATCTTTGAACTCTGTGTACAATTGCTTAACTTCTATTGATAATGATAACTCCTACAGATTGTTCTAACGCTTAATTGTTCTTTGGACATATTTTTTACCTTTTCATATGTTTACGATCATCGAAAGATACATATGCTATGCTTAACAACCTAACCTTTAAACAATGTCATATTTCCTCACGCCCTCACGGTCACGGACAAGTATGTTCTTCGATTAGGTTTCAAATTTTTTCTTATTTTTTATAAAACCTACTATTTTGTCGAGAACACTTAGAAAACAATTTAAATTATTTTAATCTGAATTTCCTTTTTTTAAATATTTAGAAAAATATATTATTTTATATTTAAATTTATTTGGATTTTAAAATATTATTTGTAAAGATTTATTTCTTCAATATTAGAATGTTAGATTTGCAAATAAATAATTATGAAATGAGAAAAATAGTGAAGTTTAAAAAAGATAAATATCAGGTTATTTAATTATATAAGATAAAAATATTTATAATAAAAAAATTACTAAATAATACGATATCTATTGATGGAAATAGTAAATGAAACATGATTTAAGAATAAAAGATTTTCATTCCCTAAATTAAGGAGTTATGATTTAAAAACAATATCTTGAAAGACATAACCACATGAATAAAAAGATACATTAAAAGGATTAATTTGCAATTTTTTTAATAATTTTAAAAATTTGTTGTAAATATAAAAATGAAATTTAAATTGTGTGAACAAAACAATATTATTTTTTCTTTTTATTTAAGTGTTGTATTTTATTATTATAATGTTTTTTCATAAATAAAGAGAAGTTTTTTTATTATATATTTTTATACCAACTCATCTTAGCATAATATCTTTTATTACAGTACTTAGAATACTTTATCTCTGCCGTCAAGATATTTCATGTGTATAGTTGATGTGGTTACCTGTGTAAAGCATGAGGGGTTTTGAAAGTAAAACAGTGACCGAAGTAATCAGAAGTATGACCCAATATGCAGAGACAATTATTAGTGTTGATGTGAGGTGAGATTATAATCATGGCAAGGTGTTCGTCAATGATCAGATCTTCTTGAAGATATATTAGAGTTGAGATTTAATTATTGGAGTTTTCTTTAACGTAATAGATTTTGTTTTTATTTTCAATCTTGAGCTAAGCGCCACACACATTTAGTTACTTTTTTCTTCTCACAGTGATTGGTTGTTGCTTCTGCCTTTATGATAGTTAAACATTTATAATTATTTTGCTTCTGCATTTAGGCTGTTAAACATCTCTGCATCTAACTGATGTCTTAATTAATTCGCGTTGCTTATATATCGTGGCATCTTCACGTTGCTTATATATCATTCAATAGATGTATTGTCGACATATTTCATTATATTTTCTTTTGATTTGGTAGCACTCCTATTATTCATTCTTGAAAGTATTCTGAAAACCACCTAGTTTGAGGGAATTTTGAACTCCTTAGTTTGGTTTTTTCTCATTTTGTGTGCTTGACAATTCTAGATTTCCAAGCACTTTGCTGATCGTATTTTTTACATAAAACTTTCTGTTGCAAAGCAAAGTATGTGTATCACAATATTGTGTTCGTGACAATCCTAGATTTCCATACCTGACTTTTAAAACTCCACTGAACTTCATGAGTCGTTTGAGAAGATACGCAAATATTACAATGTTGAGTGCTGAGAATTATATGTGCACCTAGAAATAAAATAACCGTATAATGGAAGTGATATACTGCAAAGAAACATGAGTAGCGTACACAATGCAAGTGTATTGGCAGTTTTTCCTTTCAATTAATGTTAGTTTGGCTCTTCTGTTTCTGCTGTGTTCCCAAGGCCAAGGCAAATCTATTGAAACCCTTTGTATTTTCTGGCAATGCCAAAAAGCCAACGTTATATGTTAGTTAATTGTGTTGCATATGAATTGTAAGCTTTTGATTAAGAGTAGGAGAAGGAATCCTATTTATAATGTGAACTGCATGAGTAACAGCATAAGATCAAAAGCATTTTGTTAAATTAGCATCAAATAAAAGACTTCTCGCCACATTTAGAATGTGACCATTTTGATGAATAATTCCCAAAGCCTTGTAAAACACAGAACATAGAAACTCTACAACAAGAAATTGGGTTTTAACAACAACAAAGCCATATATTAATTTTCTAGCTTCAAATTTTGTTTTCATATAAGATATAACCATGTGTGCCTTGTATGTATAATCATAAATAAACAATGGTGCGAGAAAGTATTTATGACCCCAAATATAATGTGAATTAAATGAAAAGACTCTAAAGTGATAAAATTGCCAGAAGGAAAAGGCAATTTGTCTTGCTTGGTAAAATGATAAAAATCACAGATTCTAATATTATTATGTTTTTTTATCAGTATTATTATGTTAGATAGAAGGAAAAGTAGTACAAATCTGGTAAAGGGCTTTGTTTGAGGGATAACCAAACTTAAAATGGCATATATCAAATGGCAAATTTACTTTCTTAACGTCTGCAGCATTTACAGAAATTTGGTAAGGAATTGATTGATAACTTGGTTCCTTAACATGGAATAGCCAATGCAGTCATACTTCTGAATCATTTGTAATGTTTGAATACAATGAGTAACCTAATAACAAATCAAATTATTCAAATTAAATTTAGAATTTCATATTTCGGCATAAGAACGAATAAAAAACTTAAGGCACACTTGGATTACAACAAATATGGAACAATAAAACAAAATGAATTTACTCTATAATAATATTTGGTAACAGAGATACTCTGAGCATTCATTAACTATATATCAACTTTCCAACAAAAATTCTTGCATGCATCAAAAACTACTAGCGTAAATGAAGTGAATGCATAAAAAAGGACAAACTACTAGCGTAAAGGCAGCAGAACTTGGAACCTATGACATTCTGTTAGGGGATATATTGAAAGATTGGTTCCTTACTTGTTGGTTATAGGAGGGGATTTAGTGAGTAAATTATTGTGATGAAAATAAGGGTGCAATTAAGAAAGGTCGTGTAACACTTAACAGTTAGAAGAAATTTTGATTATCTAATGGCTTAAGTTTTCATGATTCCAACATCCCATTTATAAATATTATGCCTCTCAATGAAGGTGAGAAGTGTTTAAAATGTGCCTTTTACAATGATAAGTTTGTCTAATATATTTTAATTAACTATTTTTTAGATAAATCTATTAACTACATATAATTTCTACAGGGCTTTTCCTATCTTGAATATTATAAAAATTTGTAGCAATTTCAATACATTCAAAGATGGAAATGTGACATTGTGGAGCAAACACTACTAAAATTTTAATATTAGATAGTGATTTTTTTTGTGATTTTTCATAAAACCTTTGTGGATAATTATTAATTAGGGTATTTAATTCGTAGAAAATTTCTGTAGATTTTTCTACAAACAAATTTGCAAGAAACCTTTCTTACAACAAAAATCTTATCAAAATTGGCAAGTGATTAACTTTTTTATTTTCAAAAAGTTACCTGCAATTTTTAAAACTGCAGAAAAGTTTCCTTCAACTTTTAAAATCTGCACAAATTTCCTAAACACTTTCTAAAAAATTAAAAGTAAAGACGCTCAACTTAATTTAGAGGAACCTAGATCAAAAAATTTTCTCCCAACTAATGCGCACAAATAACAATTGAGGCTTTAAAAAACGACTCTCTAGCTATTGTCCTTCTATCAACAAATGCAACACATGCTATATTTTTCTCTGCCATTACCATGGAATTGGCTCCAAGAATAGTTCATTGGACTCAGAGAGTTCAACTGTCAAGGTGAAATCTCATATTAGGTAAATGGATAAGTTAATCATTATATAAACCAAGGGATTCACAAACTTATTGTTTTGGTTTTGCATTGACAATGGTGTCAAGTCTCAATTTAAAGAGTGTCAAGCTGTAATTTAAAAGTGTTGAAAAAATTATCTAAACTCTTCTTCTAATAATTATTTTTATTGGTTAAAATTTATTTAAAAAGTGTCTGAAGATCAAGCCATGTAGTTTTTGAGAGGCTTGAACGAACATTTTAGAAATGTGAGATCCAATGTGAGATCTTCTCTTATATTGTTCAACAAGAAAGGCTGCACGAAAGAAGCAGTTTTGCGGCAGCCATTAGCATGGGAAGTAAGAACTTAGCTAATAACGAAGGAGACTCCAATTTAACATGTACCTTTTGTGGAATATGCTACAGGAACCCATCTGATAGAACCAATTGTAGAACTCAGCAAAACAGTGGTGAAAATAAGAGTAACAAAGTATGTACGCATTGTGGTAGAACGGGACATACTGGATGTATGTTACAGGAAGCATGGCATCCCTCCTGAGCATAGATTGTATGGAAAAGTTCCAAGCATAAATCAGACCATGGCAAAAGAAGTGAAGGCTACAAATGATGATTCACATCAGCAAAATTCCAATGTTGGTGAGGTCCATGAGCATAAGCTCTCCTTAAGGGGAGTACTAGGCACTAATGGCCTTAATTCACCAATCTAGCAAAGGAAACTCAGTATCAGCATCACCAAGTCCTTCTCATGTTGTCGGTTCTGTCGTCACATGTAACACATCAAGCGAAGGTATTAACACACACTTCACTCACAACACATCATCAAATAATTTGAAATCTAAAGCACTTTGAATCTTAGATTCGGGCCAACCGATCACGTGTCTTCCTCACTAATCTCTTCACACACCACAAAGTCATTGATCCTATAATTGTTAGGTTGCGCACAGGTCAAAAGGTTACAGCCACTCACTCTGGCACTGTGATGTTCTCTGCTGAATTCTTGCTAAAAAATGTTCTGTTTATTCCTTCCTTCAACTAGAATTTAATTTTCTATATCCAAACTTGTACAAAGCCTAAACTGTAATCTGATATTCTCTCCTTCATCATGAACTATTCAGGATATGAGCTCGAAGAGGACGATTGGTACAGATAAGGATGTTGCAGTTATTTCTATTACACTGCTTCTCCACTTCTCTATTTTCTTGGTTCATTGAACCTGGATCTGTTACATGTAATCATCTTCATTATCAATTTGAATGGAATTTTATGGTCTGATTGTGTGATTCCTTTCTCTGTTATTTTGTTCTTGCTGCTTCATTTTCTCTTCACGTTATTTCATAATATGCGTATTATAAATTTGATTTATGAAATAAAATAAGATCCATCTGATCTTCAAGTAACAGTTTTATCAGACTGCATGAATGCATAATTCCTGACCAAAGAGAATCCGGGTTCGCGTGGAGAACAGAAGTGTGTTGGTAGTTTTTTCTTTCAATTCATGCTAGTAAAGTCATAAAAGCCAGAAGCCCAAATGCAGATATAATGAAATCACTTCTTATGGCAATGCCAAAAGCCGAAATTGTGGTTGAATGCTACAAAGTGGCTATCAAATTTTCGACTTGAATAGCCTAAGTAATGAAACTTCTGAAACATTCAATATTTTTTTAGACGGCAAGTATGTATGAGCTCGGCAGATATCAAATAAAATTATTCTAAGTAAATTAAAAATTTCCTATTTGGCCTAAGAATAAAAGCGGCACACTATACAACATAAATGGTTTACCACAATATGGCACAATAAAACAACAATAAGTTTACTGTATCTAATAAAAGCAAATTTCGTTGAAAACCTATAGTCTAGTTGAGATCTAGAGAAACAAAGAAAAATAAAAGAAGAAGAATAGGTAGATAGTTAATATAGTATTGAGATGTTAGCAGTGATACAGTGTTCACGTATCAACTTCATTATTCACCGTGCAAATGTAAATGAGTCAGAGCTTGGGGCTATGACATTTAAAGGTGGGAGCAGGTTGCATTGTGGAGCAAAAGTGAAGAGCTGAAACTTAATTTGGAGGAAGCCACATCAAACACCAAAAGATTTTCCTCCAACTGATGCGTACCAACGACAATCGAGGCTTTAAAAGACGTTATTGTTGTTACTATTTCTCCATTAATAAATGCAAGACATGCTACATTTTCCTTTGCCATTACCATGGAATTGGCTCCAGGAATAGGCCATTGCACCCATCCTTGTAGCACTAGATCAATAGTTGGCACAGCAAAGCCACCGATAGAATTTCCAATGCTTCTTGAATCAAAACATGCCTCAAATGGTGACACTGATGCCACTCTCTTTAGTTTTCTGTCGGCAGCCTTCTTAAGGAAAACTTGAAGAAAAGGCTTGTAGATAAAACTTTGCAATTCAGTAAAGGGAGAAATGGTGCTAATTTTGGTGCCCCCATTGCCCTTCCTATCTATGGACAGCAGAGAAGAGTTTATGCTTACAACATGGCCATCAATCTTAACTGATTTCACATCAATAAAGTATTCTATAGTAGGAACACGTTCATAAAACAAAAGACCTTTGTTGACGGGGTTGAAAACTAGAGGAGTGGTTAGGACATATCTGGACACATTCTGAGGATACTCCTCAGGTCCGATGAGTAAGTTAGTGAATCCTAGGTTGTTAGAAGAAGGTAAACAGAGAGAAAACTTGGGAGGGAGCTTTTTTAACAATGCAAACTGTGTTGGCACTGCAAATTTTGATTTTGAAAGGCCTATCATCCCTTTGCTGCTTTTGGGTAACCCTCGTAACTGATTGGTAGAGGATGTATGTAAGTCTGCGCAGCCAGAAAGAAAGTCAAAGACTTGAAGGTGAGAAATGAATATGACATCCTTAGCCAAGTCCCCAGGGATAAAAGATTTGAGTTACCGAGTTGTAATTGTTAATACGACAGGGATTATTTGTGCAACCAGCTTTGAAAGGGCCACGGCATTGGTTACAGGGATCGGTATATTTTATTTTGGGGCATGAATGTGGGCGACAAGTAAAGGGACTATAGGACGATGAGTTGTCGTTAGTGTCACAGTCGTACCAGAGGTTTTCTCCTGAAAGATCAATGACTAAATCAAAGTTGTGCCTTGGAGTTCCTATGCCAACTGATGTGTAGAACATATTGGTTTCGGGGTCTTTCTTAACAGGAAGAATATAGGGGTGTGGTTTGGAGTTTGGAGGATTATGTGATAACGATAAAGATGACATTGAAAAAAGGGCTATAAAGAATGCAAAGAAGTGGATGGTATATGAAGAAGTCATTGTGGATAAAGCAAGGGTGTTGATGTGTGCAGTCCCGATTCAGAGTTGGCCTTTTATAGAAGGAGGTATATTGCAATTGAAGGTCAACATATCTATCACTCTTTGACTAGATCAGTGTTTCGTCAAAAAGGATCGCTAAATGTAGTAAATGATCAACTTCTAGGTCTCTCCCAGCCTGGTCCTTTACATAGATTGCCCATGCACTGGTGGATGTAATTAATATCTCAAATCAATGATGCAGTTATTGCTTACGCATTCATAAACTCATGATACAACCATATCACACTTTCGTATCAATAACTTTCTCCAATTACATAAAAATTTGTGAATATGAAATCGTGTGTCCGGACGCTTAAAACTTATCATACTTTGCAATACTGTTTTTATTCAAACTTGCGCTCAATGTATAAAATACAATAAATTCCAGGTATATTATGCTGCATCAGATTGTATATTACGAAACAAATAATATTGTATTTTAATGTTAATATACTTTTTTAATCAATAAAAAGAAAACATATATTGTATTTATAATCAAATGGGAAAATCACAAGGTGCACTAACCATCTATTACAAAATTTTATGCATGATTGGATAAAATTAATACCTCTATTAGTATAAATGGGGATAATCATAGAGAAATATATATAAAAAAAAATTATCTTATTTCCTTCACCATTCATATAAAGTATTTGTCCATAAAAAAACATAAATAAAGTATTCTAAAAATTATGTATCTAACAATTTCAAATAAAGTAACCATGATATTCTTCTATTTGAAGCATTTGCATATATAAAAAAATCATTCACACTTCTTACCTAGTTGTTGATAATGCATTGACTATAAAAATCTTTTTTTATAGTCAACACCTTGTACCCATGGACACCCACATTTTGTGATAAACACACTAAGGACAAAAATCATCCTAATGCCTTCCAAGATTTTGTACTAATGGCCACATTTATGTAGAAAATCAATTAATAGAAAAATCATCCTACTCATAGGTAACTACTACACTCTGGTGATAAAACATCTATGCTAGTAATTAAGGTTATCAAACTCGAGAGTTTAAAAATTTATAAACTCGACTCGTGAACTCGACAGGTAAGAATTTTCTTTATATAAAAATAAAAAAATATCTATAAATAACATATAATTAAACATTTCAACAACATAATAAGTTAAAATAGTAAATCATACATTCCACAATACTTAAATAACTAAGTCTAACAATGCATTATTATCAAATAATAAATTTCAAATATGATAATAATGGTAGAACATTCTCACTGATGTTTAATATTGTTAAAAAATGAAAGTTTGATGTTTTTAGAGACGTTTGTTCTTCAAATTTAAGAATGACATACTAAATAAAAGTATAATGAACTCTAAATGTATAAAAACAAATTGATTTGTTGACTCGATCACTCGTAGTAAACTCAAGAGTTTACAAAGTTTGTAGAGATTCTACCAAATTTTTGTAACCTTGTGGTTAACGTGTTGACTGAAAAGTACTTCTCACACCCTTTAAGATGATGCCTTAACCATGGAAAAGACAAAGCAAATGTATGTGTTTATCAAAGAGAAAAGTGGGAAAAGTACATCATTCATGTATAAAAATGAATAATTGAAACCTTTATCCATAAACCCTAGTCCGGATCTAGTTGTCCTGGTTGAAGGTAATCTAGTTGCTAACTTACTATGCACCCTAAACTTTATCCAAATTGTAGCTAGTCACACTACTCACCAGCCCTTTTTTTTGTCTTCCCACGATTTCCATAACATTAGTGCTGCTAGAAATGTGTTGTCGTCGGTAGTGTTAGAATTGATCAACTCAACAAAGAGAATTGCATCCTCCATTGAGAGAAAATTAAGGATGCTTACTTCTCCAATATTATTTTAGAAAGCTTAAAAATAGGAAAACAAAATGAATGGAGAATATTTCTTATGTGCACTTATAAATATATGTTGTTTATTTCTTTGTAATTCATTCCAACAAGTAGAGAAGAAACATAGACAAGAAATAAGTTAAGAGGGAGAAAGGTGAAATTGTAATTTTTCTTTATCAATAATATATTTGCAGTATAATTTCAAGAGTTCTATTTTGAGTGTTATTATTTCGTATTTATATTTTCTCTCACAAGTTTGATTAAGATAAATTCTGCATAATTCCCTAACAACTGGTATCAGAGCCGATTACTATTATTGTAATCAAAGGTTCAAAGAGAGTCAGATTTAAATGGGAGAAATAACTGTAGATGAAGGAAAGATAAAAATTAAGAAGTTCGATGGTACGAACTTTGACTTTTGGAAGATGCAGATTGAAGATTATTTGTATCAGAAAAAGCTATATCAACCTCTCTCGGGGCATCAACCAGAAAACATGAAGGATGAAGATTGGACTCTACTTGACCGACAAGCTCTCGAAGTTATTCGATTGACATTATCCCGCAATGTTGCATTTAATATTGCAAAAAAAAAAGACCATGTTGGGTCTTATGACAGCTCTTTCAAGTATGTATGAAAAACCGGCAGCCTCAAACAAAGTTCATTTGATGAGGCGGTTATTTAATTTGCGGATGTCAGATGGCGCAATAATAGTGCAACATATTAACAAACTCAATATAGTCACAACTCAATTGAGTTCAGTTGGAATCGAATTTGATGACGAAGTACAAGCCTTAATACTTTTGTCTTCTCTACCGGAAAGTTGGAACGCTACAGTCACAGCTGTGAGTAGCCCATCAGGCAGTAATAAATTGAAGTTTGATGATGTTCGTGATCTGATTCTCAGTGAAGAGATTCGACAGAAAGAGTCAGTAGAATCTTCAACCTCTTCAGTTTCGCATACAAAGTCAAGAGGAAGAAGTTCGAACAGAGGATATGGACGTGGAAAATACAAGGAAAGGAGGTCCAATTCTAAGAATCATCACAGTTTCCAAAACTCAAAGACAATTGAGTGTTGGAATTGTGGAAAGGTGGGACACTACAAAAACCAGTGCAAGAGTGCACTAAAGAATCACGAGGAAAAAGCAGAAGCAAATGTTGCTTCAACCTCAGAAGGAGAAGATGCATTGATATGTTCTTTAGAGAACAAGGATTTATTAGGTGTTAGACTCATGCAATAAAAACTCAGAACAGAGTAGACCAATGTATGTGGAGATGGATGATATCCTAGAAACTCCTGTAATTGAGACTCCTCAGTCAGAGGAATCGTGTGAAAATAATGATGATGAAGAACTTGACACACTAGAACTTTCTATTCCAGCTCTTATTTTGCGAAGGTCTTTTCGGTCTCATGTACCAAATAAAAAATATTTTAATTATATATTGTTAACTTATGAAGAGGAGTCTGAAAATTATGAGGAATCATGTCAAATGACAGATGCTAGTAAGTGGGAACTTGCCATGAAAGATGAGATGAAGTCTTTAATGTCCAATCAGACATGGAAACTAATAGAGTTACCTGCTGGGAAGAAGGCACTTCACAACAAATGGGTGTATCGGGTGAAGGAGGATCATGATGGGTCCAAGAGATACAAAGTCCGACTAGTTGTCAAAGGATTTCAGCAAAAGGAAAGAGTTGACTACACCGAAATCTTTGCTCCAGTTGTGAAGCTCAATACCATCAGATTTTTTTTAAGTATTGTTGCCAGTGAAGGATTGTACCTTGAGCAATTAGATGTGAAGACTACATTTCTTCATGGAGACTTAGATGAGGAGATTTACATGCATAAACCTAAAGGTTTCTTAGAAGAAAGAAAAAAGAACATGTGTGTAGATTAAAGAAAAGTTTGTATGGTTTGAAACTAGGTCCAAGACAGTGGTACAAGAAGTTTGAAAGCTTCATGCACAAGGAAAGTTTCCAAAAGTGTAATGACAACCATTGTTGTTTCTTTAAGAGATATAAGTCCAGCTATATCATTTTGCTACTTTATGTTGATGATATGTTAGTAACTGATTTAGATATGGACGAGATCAGAAGTTTGAAGCAACAATTATCGAAAGAATTTGACATGAAGGATTTGGGTCCAGCAAAAAGGATCCTTGAAATGAAAATCACAAAAGATAAGCAAAATTGTATTTTGCAGCTATGTTAGGCAGAGTACATTAACCGTGTTTTGCAGAGATTCAACATGAGAGACACCAAAGAAGTTAGCACACCTTTGGCCAGTCATTTTCGTCTATCTAAAGAACAGTCCCCTTAGACAGAGAAGGAAAAAGAGTCCATGGCTGAAATTTGGTATGCTTCAGCTATTGGAAGTTTGATGTACGCAATGGTCTGTACAAGGCCAGACATTGGTCATGTAGTGGGAGTTGTTAGTAGGTTTATGTCAAATCTAGGTAAAGCTCATTGGGAAGCTGTTAAATGGATTTTGAGATATCTACGAGGCACTACAAAGAAGTGTTTGTACTTTAACAAAGGAGAGTTAAAAGTACAAGGTTACGTAGATGCAGACTTTGGAGGTGAAGTAGATCACCGAAGAAGTACTACTGGTTACATTTTCACTGTTGGTACTACAATTGTTAGTTGGATGTCACAGGTGCAAAAGATTGTTGCTTTATCACTACAGAAGCTGATTATGTAGCAGTAACAGAAACTAGTAAAGAATTAATATGGCTTCAAGGATTGTTAACAGAGTTGGGATTCATCCAAGAGATGAGTGTTTTGCACAGTGATAGTCAGAGTGCAATACATCTGGCAAAGAATTCAGCATTTCACTCTAAGACAAAACATATTGATGTTCATTATCACTTCATTAGATCTTTGCTTGAAAATGGGGTGTTAACATTGAGAAAGATTCTTGGAAGTAAGAATCCAGCAGACATGTTAACAAAAGTGGTAACCATTGACAAACTGAAATTGTGCTCAACTTCAGTTGGCTTGCTACAATAAGATCGATGCAATGATCAAGGTGTGAAGACAGATTGAAATCAGTCTTCAAGTGGGAGATTGTTAGAATTGATCAACTCAACAAAGAGAATTGCATCATCCGTTGAGAGAAAATTAAGGATGTTTACTTCTCCAATAATATTTTAGAAAGCTTAAAAATAGGAAAACAAAATAAATGGAGAATATTGCTTATGTGCACTTATAAATAGATGTTGCTTATTTCTTTATAATTCATTCCAACAAGTAGAGAAGAAACGTAGGCAAGAAATAAGTTAAGAGGGAGAAAGGTGAAATTATAATTTTTCTTTATCAATAATATTTTTGCAGTATAATTTCAAGAGTTCTATTTTGAGTGTTATTATTTCGTATTTATATTTTCTCTCACAAATCTGATTAAGAGAAATTCTGTATAATTTCCTAACAGGTAATAGTTGTTGCAATAGCAACCCCAACCCAAATCTTAACATGTCACCTAAACCTAATAAGATATTATGCAAACGTTTAACTTTAGTATTCAATATTAACATTTCGTCAAACAATCAAGAAGCTATAATTCAATTTACTTGAGAAGATGGGTGACAAAAAAAATACACTATTAATATTTCTCGTGGTCCAATCAGCTGCGGATTTAGAAATAGTGAGAACAATTTATTTAAAAAAATAATCTAATAATAATATTATATATAAATAAAAAGAAAAGATAAAAATAGGATTTTAAATCAGATATAAATAAAATAATAATAAATATGTAAAAAGTAATACCTTTAAAGACATAAATAATAAGTATAAACCTTAATATATATATATATATATATATATATATATAATTTTCTTTTATATTTCTATTTTTACATAAAAATATAAAAAATTCAAACATATAAAATTAGAAATATAAAACATAAAATTTTAATAACTTAATTAATTTAGAAAAAAAAAAATATATATATATATATATATATAAATATATATATTTGTGCACTTCAAATATAGGTTAGGTCAGCCACGGCTCCAATTGAATATCATAATTTACCAAAGTTACGACAAATCAATGATAATTTGTTGTTTTGATATGTGGCGAATCCAACTGCTAGATTGAAAAAACAAAACACCAAAACTAGATCGGCGCATAAAGGATTGAGTTGACAAAGACAAGTCACTGTGGAAGGGTCCGTACGGGACAAGTTGATTGACTTGATTCTCAAATTCTCGTCTAACTTAATGTCCTGTCTACACGCTAACAAAATCCAGCCTAAGGTACAGAAAATCGTAACTCAACCATTCATTACAAAAATTTGATATTCAAATTAAAATACCTCGGGATATGATGTAGGGTTTAGGATTTTGAATGAATTATAATGCATGGATGTGAGGCTAGATTTTACAACTTATTGATACTAAATTTGAATGAATTGCAATGGATGTTAGATTTTACAACTTATCGATACCGACTTAAACGCGTATTTTATATATATATATACACATATAATTTTTTAATTTTATAATTAATAATAATTTTTATTATTTTATCTTTTTAAATAATTAATATTTCATACTAATTATACTCGTAGAAAAAACACATATAAAATATATTATTTTTGTAATTTTTTTAACTAATTGTAGAAATATTAATTGTTTAACCTTTATCTTTTTTTTATTAAAATAAAACATTTTTTAAAATTATAACGTAATTTTTTATTTTTATAAAACTATTTTTGTTTGAAAGGTTATAATTTTAAAAAAAAATTGTCATAAATCAAAAGTTGAAACTACGCAAACCCATTCAATCCAACTCACAATTCCGTCTACCAAAAAATTGTCAACCGATTAGAGTAAACAATAAAAAAATACATGAAATATTTAAAAAATTAAATTTGTTAGAAGTGAAGGAAATGAATCTAAACTTTGACCGACCCGACCCATACCCGGTCCCTACCCACTTTACCTAACGAATACGTCACAAAGTTCAACAAGAATAAGAATAGAATAATTTGGATCAATTTTCTAAAATATTTATTAAACCACAGTTCAAAAATCTTATTTATTTTAGTGTCAATTTTGTGAATTGTGTGGCAAGCAATTCAAGGTGAGTTTCTTTTTTTTTTTAATGATCCAAGGAGTTGTTTCGACTGTATAAAAATATTGTCTTGTTTTATAAAATTACATACAAATTGTGATTTTAACACACAATATTAGAAATAGACAAAGCAAAAAGATCAATTAAATGCAGAAGCTACGATTTTATAGTTCTAGGTAGTATGTAAACAATATAATAACTTCATATGTATATATTTTAAAATTTTATATTTGAAGTGCATACATACTTAATTAATAAATATATCACTATCACTTTATATATGTAAACAAGATGCTATATCATTTTTATTTTCATCTTTGTTTTCGAAACTTATTTAGTCTTCTTCATTTTCGTTTTCATATATAGCCGTATGAGATTTATATCCATATTCCTGTGTCCCTCGAATATCAGATGTACATGTATATATCCTATACCCAACAAAAAATTGTAATAATTTTTTAATAAAATAATTTGTTTAAATATAATAATATTAATTCAAAAGTTATCTAATGAACGTAAAAATTATAATTTATTAATTAAATGTCAAACCTTTCTTTTTTAAAATAAATACATATTTTAGTCATTCAAATAAAAATGAAGTGGGACGAGTACGGGGATGAGGTGGGTGTATATATTTTCATTTCCGTTTCTATCCCTGACTTAATAATTGGATATTTCTCATTGATAAAAATCTCTTATCCCAAATTGGTATCTCAATTCCTATCTCTCAACTAATTAATAAACATCATGTCTTTTAATGAACTATATAAGATATACAAAATTTATAAAAATAAATTCATTAAATGACATAATGTTTATTTATTAGTAGGATAGGAAATAAGACACTAATTTGGAACAGGGGATTTCCATTCATTTCCTATGGATGAAAATCCTCTATCCCAGGTAACATACCATGGCAACTCATAAAAAGTTCAAAAATTACCTTACATGTACATGTTTTATTTGTCATTCTTAATTGTGACTTATTGTGAATAATATCTTCTTTTTATGAGAGTGAATAATATCTTTTAGGATTCAAATCCAAGAGATATACTATTCTCGCCTGTAACAACAGTAACGAGTATCTAATTTCACTCCTATACATGAGATGACAACGGGCATATGTGGGTTTGACCCTTCCCATCCCTGTCCCCGTAAAGAACAGGACAGGTTCAAATATAAAAGAGTGGGTATGAAATTTTAATCCTCGTCTCTATTGGGTATTTTCAGGTTCAAATATACCTGTGGGTACCCGTATATTATTTTTTATAATTTAAATTTACTTATTTATTATTAAATAAATTATATATATTGTTATTAATTATATTTTAATTTAAAAAGTATATAAAGAAAAATTAATAACAAGAAATTATAAATTAAAGTTTAAGAATTAAATTTTTTAATTAAATATATAAATTTAATCTTATTATATAATTAGTAAAATTATAACAGGTCGGGTACGGCGTAGGTAGTAACATACTAATACCCTTACTCATACCCGATTCAACACATCGAGTAATACTTGTACTCGTATCCTTACCCGTCAAAACGGGTAATGCCTATCAAAATCGGAGCGGATTCGGGCGGGTATCACAAGTAAGAGTATTTTTGTCATTCCAGCCTACACATAAATGTCTCTACTTCATTTTTTATCAATAGTTTAGGCCCCGTTCGGGGTGGTTCTAAGTTTCTGGTTTTTTTGTTTTAAAATGTATTTAGAAAACAGAAACATGTTCGACAAAAATGGTTCTGTTTTGATTTTTTACTCATTTTTGAAACAGTTTTCACTCAATTTTAAAAACAATAAAGTTTGGTTTATGGATTTCTGTTTCTGTTTTTATTTAAATTCATTACTTAACGTCATTTGTCATTATTGACCATCACCTCTGACTAAAAGTCACCGACCGCCACTCCGACGGTCATCGGTCATCACCTCTGATCGACGGTCACCAGCCCCCACCTCCTACTAACAGTCACCGGTCGTCACCTCCGATTGACAGTCACCAATCACCACTTCCAACTGATTGTCACCAACGGTCACCTCTAGTTGTTGGTCACCAACCGCCACCTCTGATCTCCGACCGTGGTCACTGGTCGTCACCTCCGACCAGCGATCACCAGCCGTCACCTCCGACCAGCGATCACCAGCCGTCACCTCCGACCAACGGTCACCGACAGCTATCTCCGACCGGCGGTCACCGTCAGCTACCTCTGACCGGTGGTCACCAACCACACCTCCGACTGTCACCTTCAATGATCGCTACCTTCAACTAGTGTTTTGGTTAAGATTTGAAACCAATGTTTTAAATTTGGAAACAAAAACCATGTTGTTTTTAAAATTTTAAAAACTTAAAACTAAAACTAGTTTTTGTTTTTAGAAATTTTAAAATTAAAAACCAAAAACCACCCCGAATGGGACCTTAGTAAATTAAACACGATTTTAAAATATATAATGTATTATTTTATCTTATATAATTAATTACTTAAAACATATTAATAATAAATTATTTAAATTAATATGTTTTTAATATACCCACTATTATAATTTAATTTATGTAAATGCTAATTTATTTATTTATTTAATTGGTGTTTTAAGAATTCTTTTGAGAGCGACATGGTCTTTTTAAGTTTATAATGTCCATTCAAATGACAAATGACATAGAAGCATTAAAGACTATTGTTATGTCTTTCAATATTTAGAAGAATATTTACTTCCTTTTACACAAGAAGAATATTTACTTATTACTTAATAATACAAATATTTTGAAGATATAAGCTGGCTCATCTACTTAAAGAAGAGGAGATGAAAAAAATCGTAGATTTAATTTTATTACTAACAAAAACTACTATTATTAATACTAAATTTATTAAAAAAATAATTTTAAACTCAAAATTGATTTTTGATAAATTTTTATGTGTCTTTTTTTTATATTACAAAAGTATGTAAAATTAATTCTGATTTGAATTTAGTTATAAAGTGATTTTTGTTTTGGATAAAAAATTTATACTAAATAAAAAGTATTTTTATAATAAAAACATTGAAAGATAAACCACATCCTAAAGAAAAAATGTTGATCAATTATACAAAATGTATTCCATTCAAATTGAATTTTACTAAGAATTAGAGCAAAGCAGTACAACAAAGCAAACACAAATAATTTATTTATTTATTATTATTATATTATCCTCAAGAAGATATAGAAGCTGCGAGGATATATAGCTTGAACGCGTGATAATAAGGTGATGGCATTCAATGGTGAGAACATGTGGCATTGTGGAGCAAAAGCGATGAGGTGAAGCTTAAGTTGGAGGCAGACAAGTCAAACACCAAAAGATTGTCCTGCAACTGATATCCACCGATAACAATTGAAGCTTTGACGAAGGACATTCTAGGCTCTGTCCCTCCATCAACAAACGCAAGACATGCTACATTTTTCTTTGCCATAATCATGGAATTGGCTCCATGAATAGTCCAGTGTACTCCTCCTTGAAGCACCAGATCAATAGTTGGCACAACGAGTCCCGTCCCAGAATTTGAAATTGTGGATGAATCATAACATGCCTCAAATGGGGCCACTGCTGCCACTTTTTTAAATTTCCTGTCGGATGCCCTTTTGAGGAATTCTCTAAGGAAGGGCTTGTAGACGGAGGTATGTAATTCAGTGAAAGGAGTGATGGTGCTGATTTTGGTGCCCCCATTTCCCTTTTTGTCAATAGACAAAAGGGAAGGCTTTAAATTCACAACATTGCCATCAATCTTAAGTGCTTTGACATCGACGAAGTATTCCGTGGAAGGAACACCTTCCACAGATATAGGACCGGTGGAAACGGGGTTGACAATGAGTGGGGTGGTTTGGAAAAAATTGGACATTCCCCGAGGATGTTCCCCTGCTCCAACAAGCAAGTTGGTGAAACCTTGCTTGTTTGAAGAAGGCAAACAAAGAGAAAACTTTGGAGGAAGGTTATTAGCCGATGCAAGCTGAATTGGTAACACAAGTTGGGAGCTTGAAAGGCCTATAATGCCTTTGGTGTTTTTGGGTAAGCCATTGAGAGGTGAGTGGTCCGGGGTGAGTGATGTGAATCCATCAACATCAATACAGGCAGTAAGCAAAGAAGATAGTCTGTGTTGAAGAATGAAAATGAAATCCTGACCTAAGCCACCACCGAAAATGGAATTAGCAAATGGGTTGAGTGTGTTGGCAGGACAGGTGTTGTTCGAGCAGCCCGGTTTGAAGGGGCCATTGCAACCAACGCATCCTATTTCTGGGCATTGCTTAGTTCCACAAGCGACTGGGCGGTAGGATGATGAGTTGTAACGGGTGTCACAGTCGTACCAGAGGTTTTCTCCCGCAAGATCAATGGTTAGATCAAACTCGTGCCTAGGAGTTCCTACGCCTACTGAAGTGTAGAACAGATTGGTTGCACGGTCTTTCTTAATCGCAAGTACATACGCCTGTGGTTTCTTCTTGGGAGCATCACATTCTGATAAGCAGCAAACTGACCAAATGGCTATTGAGAGGAGTAGGATATGAAGGCCAAAACAGCAAGACATTGCCAACACACACACTATCAAATCTAACTGTTTTGGTGTCTTCTGTTTACCCCCTCAATTCTCTGTTTCCCTTTTATAGTCTTAGTAGCATAATTCACATCTCTTATCCTTCATCATATTAATGTTTACTCTTTCGTCAAAAAAGATGTCGCACCCAACATACTAGTTGAAAGTTGAGCTGTCATACATTCCATAAGAAAAAACATACATGGAGCCTCCGTGTGCTATTTCAGAGACAAAGAATTTATAATCAAGTTTAATTAATAGCCTTTTATTGTCATCTTTAATTACAGTTTTTTATTATATAACTTTATCAATTGATAAGGTATTAATACCATATTTAGTAATGCACAATAACTTTTTTCTTTATAATATAACAGAATGAGTTTAATTAAATATAAATTATAGAAATATGTGTTTCATTGGTGGCATGCTGCGGCCTGACCTTACAAAGATAAAAAAAAAAAAGTCAGGCACTTTTTTATATTAACATAGTACAAGGAATCTTTTCTTCTTTACAGAACAAAAGTAGAAGACATGTTTTTTTTTTTTATTAATATAAGAGTAAAAGGCACATACTTTAGATCTTTAAAATTTAAGCGATTAAGATTATAAATGTAAAAAGTGTTTTAAATTACACTTTATCGTTTAGTGTATGAACTATGAGAATTGTATAATTAAATTATTGAGGAGAATTTTGTTGTTATAGACTAC
This sequence comes from Psophocarpus tetragonolobus, assembly GCA_037954015.1. NCBI lineage: Eukaryota > Viridiplantae > Streptophyta > Magnoliopsida > Fabales > Fabaceae > Psophocarpus > Psophocarpus tetragonolobus. The sequence continues at coordinate 99,625,224 of CM075688.1, forward strand.
CAACTATCATATTTGTTGATGAGAATTGTGTCATATTTGTTATCTTTTAAAAGAACTTTTAATTAATAAAAGTATTCGCGTGTATATAAATTCTTGTTTATGCTTTTGGTTGATCGGTGCGTGACTTTGTTTACATTTCACAAATTTGTTATTAAAAACATAATGCTTACACGTTTTTATTTTCAAGCATCGAAACTTATAAAAAAAAATAATCACTGAAGAGATTCGGCATCGGGTTGCTTAAAATAAGAGACTTTATGTTTTAATATATGTAATTTCTAAACAGAATTAAACTTTACTATCATAAAGATTATTACTGCTTTTCAATACCGTCATGATTGCAATTACATTATACATTTTTTATTTCCTTGTAAAATAAGATAAAAATAATTGATTGAAAGATAAATTATTAAAATTTTTCACATTCAAGAATAATTAAAAAAAAATGTCTTCATTTAAACATAGTTCTCGCTCATTTTTATTCAATGATAAAGATTCAGGTTTATAAAATATATTTTTATAAATTAAAAATCTCCACATAAATGTAATTAAATTTAAATTAATGTGAGATCTTTTGAAATTTTTGTAGTTATTGTCTTGTATTTTTTAAATATGATTAGTTTTTCAAGAACATAAATAAGAAAATAAAAAATTCTTTTTAATGAAATATTAAATAATTTAGGTTATATTTAAATTATAGTTTGAAAAATATTGTTATGAATTTTAAAATATAATAATAAATTTCAATAAATCATTTAAAATAAAATTATTTATTTCAGACTAAAAATGCTTTTAATCTCTTTAAAATTTAAATTTAAGTGTACATTTATTCTTTAATGCAAGCAAAAAATGTGTTGAGTTAATATTATGATTCTCATGTTATTGATAAAACACAACGTTGGTGATTCCAAATATATATATATGGCTTGTTCGGTTTTTTTTTTTAACTTCTATTTAACTAAAAAATAAAATTTGAGGTTTTTTTTGTTTGCAAAAGGAAGGTAGTCAACAAAAAAGTCAAAGTCAAAGTGCTAAAAATATCGTTGAAAACTTCAATGTTTTGTACAGCCTGGGAATACTGGATGCTCTATCGGCTTGGTCACCGTTGTATTCATGATCTTGTATGTTGTCAGTTTTTCTTTCTCCGAATTGTTCGTGGATTTGGTTTTGAGAGTTTTTTTTTTTTTTTTTATAAAAAACAGTAGTAAAATATGTTTGAAAATAATTTTAAAAATATTTTCACAAAATATTAAAATAGAAAATAGAAAAAATTCTTTTCAATATTTTTAAAAGTTAATATTATATAAAAACTTAATAACAATATCATAATTATATAAAAAATATATATAATAATAATTTATAATATTTTTGTTAAAATTTATTAATTTAATAATATTATTTTTAAAAATAAAAATATAAAAAAAATAAATATTTTCTAAATATTGTTTAAAAATAAAAATAATTTTTAAAAATAAAAAATAAAAAAAAAATCTCGAATCAAATGTTACTTTATGTTCTCCGCAACAGATAGAATGAAAAATAGATGAAAATAAAGTAAAAACTAAATACAGAAAAATAAAGAAAAATAAAAAAATGACTGTTTGGCGGTAAGAGAAATAGCGTATGTTGGGGAAATTTAAAATTACATAAAATAATAATAGTTTAATTTGTAAAACATGTTAAAAAAATTATATTTAATAATTTGAAGATTAATAATTTATAATTATATTTAAAATTTAATTATTTTATTATATAAATTTTAAATAAAAATAAATTTTCTTTAGCAACTTTATTTAAATAAAAACTTGTTATAAAATTGAAATAATTTATTGTAGTTATCCGTAGCAGAGCTTGAAACTTCAGTAAAAGGTGGGTTGGCATGCATATATTTAAGGTATGGAGTTGCCAATGTTGACATTCCGTACCTCTGTTCCGTCAGTCCTAAGGCCAAACCGCCAAAGTGTTAGAACTGGTCAAATGGATCATCTTCTCTGCCACATAGGGGCTGCTGAGAGTTTGATTATTTTTATCTCCCTTTTTTAAACCTATCAGCAGGATTGGGTTTGGCAATAAAATTTTTATTTTTATTTTATTTATTTATTTATTATTAATAAATTATATATTAAGTTATTAATTATATTTTAATTTACAAAATACATGAAGAATAATAAATAACAAAAAATTATAAATTGTAAAAACAATTTTATAGTGTTAAGCAGATATTTCTTATATTTTTGTTTAAAAACTTTTTAATATAATTTTTTTTGGTTTATAAAAAAAATTAAGAATTAAAATTTTTAATAAATATATAAATTTAAATTATTATATAATTTTTATAATTATAACAAGATGAATACAAATTTAAATATATAATAAATAATTACATACTCATATTTATACCCATATTATTGTATCCAGATAAAATTTCCATCGAAGATTGTTTAAGGGTAATTTTCATAAGTACAAATATTGTTTTCATTCTTAGTATCACTTTCTATCACTAATAATCTTTAATAATCCAAGCTTTTCATGTTCTGATTCAAATTTTCTTTTCACATTTTTAACAAGATTATATTCTCTAAAAATATTCAATTACCAATATTTTATTTTTATAGTAAATATTGAAAAGTGCTTTATAGTTTAAGATATTAAGTATATTAACTTTTGTATTTATTAGTATTCTTATGAACTAATAAAATTTGACTTAAATAATAAATTGATAAATGTAAAATAGGATTTTGTTTTTATCTTTCAAATTTTTTTATTATTTTATTCGTTAAAGATATTTTTGTTATAATTTTCATGGGAAAGTATTAGCATTATAGGATGACATAATGATACTTATAAGACAATTATGAATGTCATTAAAGAGTTTGATGAAACAATATGTATGTTTATTTAAAGAAGAATTTTAATGTGTTGGCAACTTATTTATTACCAATTATTATGAATAGATGAAATATTAAAAAATATAATTTACTTAAAAAAATACATTAGATTTTCCTAAAACATTTTGGTTGTGTCTCAAGTTATTCCACTGGCAATGATGTTGTTACTTACCAATTAATATTATTATTACTTGATAATATAGAAATTAGAAATCGCAATAGGTCAAGATAGGTAGGACAGTGATTACTCTTTATCTGTTCAAAATTCGTTGGGTATCCATTATAAAAATATTTATAGGTTTTTTTTCAACACCCATGAATATCCACAGGTATGCACAAATGTTTTCTAAAATTATTATTTTTATATAAATTTTTATCAAACAAATAATTATGAGTTTAATTATTATATAAGGATCGATTTTTATATCGATGTTCAATCTATTTCTTCATCTATATGACTTTTAAAGTATTAATGGGTAAAGTCAACAAATTTACTATAAATTAAGAATAGTGATTGAATATTAGTGTAAAATTCTTTACGTGCATACCTATTAAACTCATAATTTATTTATTGAAAAATCTAAAAAATAAAATTATATTATTTTCTAAAAATTAATTAAATCTAAATATACATATATATATATATATAATATTCATTTTACATGACTGACATTTTTATAAAAAATAATTCTACTAATTATATCCTAAAAAAATTAACATTGATAATAATAAAATTTGATAATCAATATTTTAAGTTGATTAATTTCACAAAAAATATTATCCTTTTCAAATTAAATATGTGTAATATTTTAATTTAGCAGATACTCACTCTATACCCACGTTCATTAAGGAAAAAAACATTCATACTTGCAGTTGGGACTGATTGACTTCAATGAGTCCATTTTTTAAAAAAAGTTATCTAAGTGAGTATGTTTTAAAAAGTATTATTAGGATGAGTCTGTTTTTGGGTTTGACCTGATCAAATGACAACTCGCAATTGCGGTTTAAGTGTCATATCATCTGTGTGCTTAAGTGGCCTACAAGGCGGCAAAAATTGCTCAACAAAACCTAAGTCGTAGTTGCGGGTCTGACTCGTCAACGTTAAAACTGCAACTGTGAGTTGAGGCTTTGACTGGTCTTTGACCAGTGTCACTTCTCTATTCAATGGTTACATATCAACACATATTTCTAGACCAACTAAACCACATGTTCCAATTGTGTTTTACCTACTTTTATTTTATTTTTTTTCGCTTCTAAAACTGGCCAATACATATGCGGTGCAATTCTCTAGACAGGTAAAATTGCAAGTGAGAATTGCGTTTTATTTGCACATTGACTAGCTCCTTCTCAGCAAACATCCAGGGGTGTATTTTTAGGCACTTAAAACTGCAATTAAGACTTGGAGTTTGCTTGTTGTCTTTTTTTTTTCACTGTAGTATGGTGCACCTTTCTCATGCTCAATAAAATGTTATCGAATATATAAACTGTGGATACGAATTACATTTTAGATTTCATCATATATATACCTTTATTGTGCATGCTAAAAAATAATATACTACTACTAGTTTAGTTGGCCTAGAAGTATGTGTTGATCTGTAACCACTAGAGAGACAGGGGGCGTTACTCAAAGATTAGTCAGTAACTTGCAGTTGCAGTTTTAACGTTGACTGTCAGACCCGCAACTGCGACTTACGTTTTGTTGAGCAATTTTTTCCACCCTGAAAGTCATGTAAGCACACAGTTAACAGGACACTTAAACCGCAATTGTGAGTTGCAGTTTGACCACTCAAACCCAAAAAGTTCTTGGTAATATTTTTTAAAACTGGCTCAGTTAAGTAATTTTTTTAAAAAATGAATCAACTCAGGTCAATCAGCTTGTAGTTGGTAGTGTCGTAGCAGTACCTTTTAAATTATTCATGTAACACACCACACACACAAACCCATTTTCATTGAAAAAATATTAATATGACAATAATTTAAAGAAAAAAAGTGTCATATTATAAGCTTACAAATATCTATGACACACATACATATATATATATATATATATATATATTATCAATAAGCGATAAACAAAAAGCATAATAAAGCTATTGAACAAAACTTGCAATTTTAATATTTATCACAAGAAATATTAATAAACACATATATTATTAAGATAATACATTCAATTTTGACTCAAACCAATTTTTCAATATTAGAACTAATTTTTTATTTTCTATAATACACACAAATAATACAATGACAATCCAAATAATGCATAATAACTTAAAATATGTAGAACCGCATGTCTTTTAAGAGTATAATAAACTAGAAAATAATTAAAAAAATAAACATGTATGCAATTTAGAAAGAAAAATAATAAAGAAAATGAAATAAAGAAGATAATCAATACTAGTAGAAGAAACAATTGTGAGAAAAATAAGAAAATATAATAATGTATAAATAGAATAATAATAATTATTACATTCTCTAATTTTTTTCTTTAAAAGTAATAATAATAAATAAAATTAATTGTTCATTTCATATATTTAATATTTTAAATGACATTAAGATAGATATACTAATTATTTTAAAATAGATATTCTTTAAAAAATAATAATAATTTTTTATTTTTAATATTAAATTGTTCTAATATTAAAATTAATAAAACATTTCATGATAATAAAATAATTAATATGAAAATGAATTTGTAGGAATTTAAAGTGAGAAATCTATATATACTTTGTATGAGGAAACTCAATTGGTTCTTGTATTAAGTGAATCATAAGAAAACTTCAAACTTGAAAGATATAAAAGAAGTCATTTATCAGTTTAACACTTATATACCTAGTAAAAAAGATTTACAGATATAATTTTAAAGCATTAAAAAGTAAATTCAACCAATTTAACGTGAATAAATTCATAACATATGAATAGTTATTATTTCCTGACTTCGTAAAAACTAGCCAATCCATAAGTGTTTATCTGACGTATTATTGAATATTCAAACCTGCATTTAAATGACTGATAAACCTGTGACATCTAAGAGAGAGAACATGTGGTATTGTGGAGCAAAAGGGAGGAGCTGAAGCTTAATTTGGAGGAAGCCACATCAAACACTAAAAGATTGTCTTGCAACTGATATCCACCTATTACAATTGAAGTTTTAACCTTAGCCCTTTTTGGTGGCTTTATGCCTCCATCGACAAATGCGAGACATGCTACATTTTCCTTTGCCATTACCATGGAATTGGCTCCATGAATAGTCCACTTCACTCCCCCGTGTAGCACAAGATCAATAGTAGGCACGTCCATCCCGCTTAGAGAATTGCCAATGGTGGTGGAATCAAAACATGCCTCAAACGGTGCCACTGATACCACTCTTTTTAATCTTCTGTCTGAAGCCTTCTTGAGGAAAACTGTAACAAAAGGTCTGTAGAGTGAGGTTTGTAATTGTGTGAAAGGAGTCATGGTGCTAATTTTAGTGCCCCCATTCCCCTTGTCGTCAATGGACAAAAGGGAAGGCTTCAAGTTCACAACATGGCCATCAATTTTGATTGCTTTCACATCAATGAAGTATTCGTTTGAAGGAATAGCCTTTAATGGAAGTGCAAGGGGACGAGTAGTGGAAAAGGGGTTCACCAACAGTGGAGTGGTATGAAGAAATTGAGAAACTTGTTGTTTCTCTCCAACAAGCAAGTTAGTAAAACCTTGGTTGTTTGAAGATGGCAAACAGAGAGAAACTTGGGAGGGGAGTGTTGAAGCTGCGCAAGCTGAATTGGAAGGGAAAGTTGTGACCTTGAAAGGCTTATCATTCCTTTGGAGCATTTTGGTAAGCCAATAAGGGGTGATTCACCGGGGAAGTGATCATATGATTCAATGTTAATACAATGAGAAAGTAAGCCAGAAACAAGTTGATGAGAGATGAAAAGAAGATCCTGAGAGAGGTCACCATCGAAAAAGAAGTTAGCAAAAGGGTTGTTGGCAGAAACAAGACAGGTGTTAGTGTTGCAACCTGGTCTGAAGGATAAGGATGTACGATGATGAGTTGTACTTGTTGTCACAATCGTACCAGAGGTCTTCTCCGGCAACATGGATCACTAGATTGAAGTTGTGTCGTGGAGTTCCTACGCCTACTGAAGTGTAGAACAGATTAGTTGCTTCATCTTTCTTTATGGAAAGGACAAAGGGCTGTGCTTTGCTCTTTGGACTTCCACCTGCTGCTATGGATGCTAGTGTAAAAAGACCTAATGAGACCACCCACAAATTCATCACACTAACACAACCCATTCTCAACATAAACATATCATATAATACTCTGTTGCTGCTCTATCTTTACCTTCCCTTCTTTTACACACTATGGGACAAGGAGACGGGAAGAAAACACGTCACAGATAATTAATTAACTAAACTTTTGCAAAAAACACTACTATCTTCACAAGGTGTTTGTTAAGGTTGTAGTAAGAAACCATTTCTGTATGGTATAGTTAAGGTTGTAGTTAATGTCAACTCAACTGTTAAACTCACTAACAAATAGTTGTTTTGTGAATATTAATTAAATTAAAATAAATTATAAAAGATTCAGTCACATATGACAACTGAAAAAGTCGTTATTATCAAAATTCTTCTCCCAGTATTTAAGGGATTATAACTAAAATCTGTTTCAGCTGAAACAAACCCAAATCTTTTATACAATTGAGAATTTGAGACGTGTTGTAACTAAAAAATTTCTCCTTCATCAAAAAAATTAAAAAGGTTCATTATTATGGCTAAAAAATCATATTTTTGTATAATTGTATGAAATGATAGAGTATTAATGTAATTTAATCTAAATTAATAAGCAAACAATAGATATAAAATCAAATAATAAAAGTATCCAAAAAACTTAATGTTCAATACAACTTAATTTTCTTCTCGCAAATGAAAAATAAAATTTTCCTAACGTCTGGTTGAAATCTTATTTATTAATTTCTCAATGACATTTATAATTTTTTTTTTTTACCAAAAACATTTGTAAATTATAAACTTCAACTATTTTATATAAAATAAAGTGACTTAATTTATCGAACAATATATAAATTGCATAACATTCACATTTTTTTTATCCTGGAAATCAAACACATATAACTTTTTTTTTAGGAATCACAGATATAACTATTTAGTATTTATAATAACACGTTAATTTTTAACAAATTATAAATAGATCCTTGACACATTTACTGTTTTGATTGTTCATTTAATTATTTTTGTAAATAAAATTTAAGTTACTCTTATATGTATAAAATAAAATAAAAATGATTAGATTAAATTAATGATAGGAAAGTCAGGCTTTCTCTTTTAATCCAGGGTATTCGCAGAAATACATGCCCCTGCCCTTATTTATTCTGACTTTGGCAAACCTATATATGAATCATTCAACTCGTAGTCTTAGGTCTCACCAATGCAGTTGCATGTTGTTCGAAATGGTTGACGTACATATTCCAGATTATGAGGTGAACAATGCATGCACTTATTGCTTAATCTGCAGTTATCTGGTTGCCATTGTTCACATTTCTTACTCAGTCTTTTGTAATCCAAAGCCCCAAGCTGTTACAAATGGATATACATCTATCTTTTTATAACTTAATGCAAATTAAGTAATCTCAAATTTTACTATAAATAAATACTAAAAACCTTAAAAAGTAACATTATTTTTAATTTATTTTTAATAATATATTTTTGTTCGAAAATACCCGGATATCTAACATTAAGTTAAGACGTAATTGATTAATATTATTCTTTTAATCAGTGTTTATGAAAAATGCTTGCTTTTTATTTAGCTTTTTAGAGTTTTTAGTTTAGTTTCAAATATATTTTTGTTTAAAATATTATTTGTTACATTATTCATTATATGTCTCTCAAAATAATAATATATAAAATATTTACCATAGTTTTCTCTAAATTATTGTAGGAGTTGTTGATAATGGATGAATACATTGATTAAAATTTATTTAAAATGGATGAATAGTCTAATGAATAATGAATGATTACTAGCAGTAGCATTGTCGCTCGGTGTTAATTCATGGAGCTGTGTCTTATCAAATATTAAAATGGGCGGACGGACCTATGGCTCCTTTCGTGGGGCACAGCTTTTTAAAACGCTGAACCACCCACCAACCCAATAGAAATTGTCTCCATATTAATTATGTTTAAAATTTCTTATTATTTTTTTAGAACTTACAAAAATATTTAAAATAATTAATATTTTTGTACTCCTATCAACCAATAGGAATTGTCATGTTTAAAATTGCTATTATTTTTTTAAAAATTACAAAATATTTAAAATAATTAATATTTTTGTACTCCTGGTCAAGCTAATAGAAATTGTCATTATATTAATCATGTCTTAGCTAGTTTAGTATGTTAACTAGTTTAGTTAGTTAATTAATCTTATTGAATAATTTTTAGTTAGTTTGTACATATTAAACCTCTAACTAACTTTGTAACTAATTGATTGATATTTTTTATGGATCAAATAAGGAACAAATTTGTTGTCCTCTCTTTGTTTTCTCAAGGTTTTCCTCTCTTCTCCCTTTGTTATTTTCTTCTTCTTTTTTTACCAGTGTGTATGAATTTTATCAGTGTTAATATGGTATTAGAGCTCTTCAATTGAAGAGCTATGTTGTGCTACTCTCATGATTCCTTTTTCCTTCATCTTTCTCCGATATATCCTTCTTCTCCTCTGGTTGAATCATGAGCAAGGTACATGAAAATGATCAAGTAGAGGTTTCGTCTTCATCTATGAATGTCTACAGCCCATACTATTTGCATCCAGAGAAAACCCTGTGACCGCATTGGTTTCATCAATTCTCAATTCCAGCAATTATAACTCTTGGAGTAGATCAATGATGACAACATTGAGTGCGAAGGACAATTTGGAATTTGTTGATGGCTAATTTGAATAACAACACAAAGTCGCATTTTATACATAGCCAAGAAATGTTGCAATAATATGGTGGTGTCTTGGTTAGTGCATTTCAATATCTCTTTCAATTTGACAAAGTGTGCTTTGGATGGATGATGCAAGAAACATATGAAAAGACCTAAATTTAAGGTATTCACATGGAGACTTGCTTTGAATATATGATTTACAACAACAAAGGTCTTCTATTAGGCAAGAAGATCAATCTATATCTTAGCATTTCACAAAAATGGAGAGTAATTTCGAGTGAAATTGAGAGTTATAGGCCCGATCCCAAATGCGAGTGTGAAATTAAATGTGTGTGTGATGCACTGAAGATCCTTAAGGAGAGAAAATAGCAAGATCATATTATGCCATTTTTTAGAAGTTTGAATTATTCTTTTAAGAATGTCATATCTAACATTCTAATTATGGAACCTATACCATCAATTAGCAAGGTTTTCTCATATGCCCTTCAACAAGAGAGACAGGTTAATAGTAGTGACATAAGCTTGTTTAGTGACTTGAACAATACAAATCCCATCAATGCTGCACAGACAAATAGCTTGAAACTGTCCTATACACATTGTGGAAAAGACTACCATGCTTAAGCAAATTGTTATAAGAAACATGGATCTCCACTAGATTTTAATTCAAAAGGAGGTAGAGGCAGAGGTTGGGGTAAAGGCAATGATAAGATGTGCACATACTATCAGAACATTAGGCACACAATTGAAGATTGTTATAGGAAGCATGGTTATCCTCTGAGCCATAAGTTTCATAAATTCAATTCCACATCAATAATGCTATGAATGAGAAGGCAACTGTTATAGCTTTCAATGACCCAAAACTGGAGAATTTAACTACTGAAGTCAGACTGGCCACTCAGCAATACCAATAATTGATGCATCTACTGAAATCCCAAAGTAATTACTTGAATTTAAACACAGGGTTGATGGATCCATTGAGAGATATAAAGTCAGACTAATTGCTAAAGGTTACACACAAGTTGAGGGCCAAGACTACCTATATACCTTATCTTTTCTTGCTAAACTTACCACTGTGAGATTGCTTTTTCCTTTGGTTGCAATTCAGCATCAGTACCTCAAGCAACTAGATGTAAACAATGTTTTTTTTTTTTTTGCATGGAGACCTCCAGGAAGATGTGTACATGACCTTTCTTCCCAGTATGTATTCCAACCAGCCTAAAAAAATTTGTAAACTACAACGATCTTTGTATGGCTTGAAGCAGGCCAGTAGACAGTGGCATGCTCACCTCACTTGTTTTCTCACTTCCTATGGCTATGAACAATGTTCCACAGATTACTCATTATTTTTTAGGCATGGTTTACATTCCTTTACAACTTTGCTTGTATATGTTGATGGCATAGTTTTGGTTGGCAATGACGTAGTGGAAATTTCCAACATCACCAAAGTTATTTGATGTTACACTCAAAATAAAAAATTTAGGAGATTTGAGGTTCTTTTTAGGTTTTGAAGTTGATTGATCCTGTGCTGATATTAATGTTTGTCAAAGAAAATATGCAATTGATATCTTAATAGACTCACATGTGCTAGGAGTTAAAATTGTTTCCATCCCCATGGACTACCACTCTAAGCTTCATCAGGGTGTTGATTCTCCTTTTTTAGCTGATAATGCTTCCTCCTTTCGAAGGTTGATAGGAAGGTTTATCTATCTGACCAACACAAGACCTAGCATCACTTTTGTTGTCCAACACCTAAGTCCATATGTCTCTCTTCCTTCCACGACTCATAGTTAGGAAGCTCATCAAATCCTCAGGTACATAAAAGGGTCTCTTGAGAGTGGTCCATTATTCCCGACTTCTAGCATTTTACAACTTCAAGCTTTTAGTGACGCTAATTAGTTGGTCACCTAGACAAATCCATCACTGGTTTTTCCTTATACCACAACTCTTCTTTGGTCTCCTAGAAATCAAAATAAAAAAGCTACCATTTCCCATAGTTCATCTGAAGCTGAATACCAAGCTCTTGCCAATGTTGTCTACAAATTACAATGGCTAACTTCTTTACTTCAAGAATTTGCAATTCCTTTCATCTAGCTCACTAGTCTATATTGTGATAACAGATTTTTCCCTCCACATTGTTGCAAATCCTGTCTTCCACAAGTGCACCAAACATATTAAAATTGATTGTCATATTGTTAGAAAAAAGGTGCAAACTGATCATGCCAAGCTCCTTCCAATCTCCTCCAACAATCACTAGTTCATATCTTCACCAAGGCTCTCTTTTTTACAACCTTCAAATTCTTTTATGCCCAACTTGGAATGAATGACATCCATTCCTGCTTGAGGGGGGATCCTAGCTAGTTTAGTCTATTAACTAGTTTAGTTAGTTAATTAAATTCATTGGTTAATTGTTAGTTAGCATGTATATATTAGACATCTAACTAATTTTGTAATTAACTTATTGATATTTTTTATTGATCAAATATGGGAACAAATTTTTTGTTATATCTTTCTTTGTTTTCTCTTCAAGCTCTTACTCTCTTCTCTTTATTCTTCCCCTTTTTTCTTAGTAAATATGAATTTTATCAGTGTTAATAAAAATATGTAAAATAATTATTTTTTTGTACTCCACACTCATAGTAGCTCCACCTAGACAACCCAATTCACTCCGCAACCCAACACTTCTCAGGCCCATCTCTATAGCTCAAGCTCCCCCTTAGTCCTAATACTTTCAACAATTGATCTCCCCTCCCTCTCGGTATATAAAGAGACTCATACTCTCTCAAATAAGTAATCATGATTCTTTTATATTTTTTCCTCCCTTGCTCTATCTCATAACTAACTTGAATGTTGAAATGTTGTTTAGATATTACTTTGTCCACACCATGACGGCTCTATCCACAAAGAAACTAAGATGATTCAAGCTCTAGTAATAAAAGCAAAATAGATATATTTGAGAGTATAATTTTATGTCCACAAAAACTTAATTTAATAACCATTTATATATTTATATTTATTTATTTAATTTAAATAGTGACCTTGAATCAATCCTATAATTATATAATGATTCTAAAATATATTTTATCTCTTTAATTAAACACACAACAATGACAATAATTTAAACCATAATGTCATATTCATGTTTCTCCCTCAACACTTAATCTACCAATCCTTGCAATCAGTTTCAAAAATCCGAGTAGATAATCCAACCATTTCGTGGCTCTTAACTTAATAATTCTCTCCTCACTTCCATAAAAAGGTCATACCAATCAGTATCAGTCCTGAACATAATACCCCTAATTCATCCTCAAACAACATTGAGTTCAATATTTCTACAATCATTAAAAAATGCAAGATCAGTAATATTGCATTTTGTTTTGTAATTAAACAATGATAGGGCTTCCTTTCTTTCTTGCCAACTCTCAGGGCAAAAATTGAACTTGATAAAAATACATTTGTTGCAGGAAGACAATTAGTTAATGATCCAAATCTTAATCTTCGTTTGTTAGAGCTTGATTGTATCATCAATAACTCACGCTCACGTAAAAAACAGACATATCACTTTCATTCATGATTGGCGTGCATGTTTTTACAAGGATTTACAAAATTAATTTTGAACAAAATTAATTTTATATAATTAATTATAGTTAAAATGATTTTAAGATGTCATGATTTATATTTAAATGTTTTAACTATAAAAGCAAATTCAGAGTAAAATCTAGTAAAAAATTCTTAATCTACCACAAAAGTTACTCTAAGTTACTTAAACCAAAAATAAATTCTGAACCCAGAATAAATTTTAAATCCTTCAACACAAACCAAACATGTCAAAATTTGTCAATTTAATTCCAAAATCAATTTTCCAACTTGAAACCAAACACATAAAGCATTTCATAAAATAAGAAGAAATGTTAGATCCCAAGAAAGCGAGAAAATGAATCTGATTTATACCAACCAAAGTATCAATACCCAGAAAATTAGTACTGTAAACTTCCCCTTTTACCAATTTACCCTGTTTGAGTATTTACTTTCTCGTTGTGCATATCGGGTTTTGTGTATAAAATAACGGTTCTTCTAACTGAAGAATTTTTAAAAGGGAATGAAATTTTGTAGAATTTTGAATGGCATCATAAACCAAAACCATATAGATATTTTATTCAGAATCCCGAATTTGAATTTGCAGGTGAATTGTCTAAGAATCATCTCTCCAAACAGGACAGATTTCAATGTAATCACAATCCATGAATTGTTCTTCTACTGAAACAAAGCTACTCGTACTCACTGGACTTGTACCCAACCCCAACCCCAATAAATATCAGTTCGGCTTTTAAGGAAGGGAATATATACTCCAATCCTGTTCAGGTGCTGAAGAAATTAAGATATAATCATCACAGCTGAACTTGAATATTTGTCAGTTCAATTGAACTTGTAGATACAATAACTAAAATTTTCAAGTTTCAACATCTTCAATAGCCTTATCTCGAACCAACATTTCACATTTTCATTCTTTTAATCAATGCTTCACATTGGTGGGGCACTTTAAAACCTCAATTATAGTTGCCAATTCCAGGAAATCTCTTTCTAGCATTGAGAAATAACAATAGTAGGTATAGAAACTAGAAACAACAAATATGAGGGTAGCTCTAGAAAATCTAATTTTACACAGTAAAAACTCATAAATAGACACTGATCAATTGCACCAATTCAATTCTACTGTTTTCAGTTCTCTGAATGAAGGTTGTTTTTGAATTTTTGCCAACTTGTTCTGACGCATAATATACAAAATTTCATCGCTAACTGATACAAAATTTAGTAACTGAAAAAAAAAATCAAAACAGCGACAGAAAAGACACAGGTGGTGCCACTTAAGTTTAAAATATAGCCAAAAAATAAAATTCCAACAAACCATGGGCTACACAAAAGTGAACGTCAAAGCGAATATTGCAATACCTCATTAAAACGCTACAAAGGCATACAATCAGCTTTTGCTCGGCAAGTGTGTCTTTCTACTCGTCTGTCACGCATCCGCTAGATGCAGATTTCACATTTTTAATATACTGGATGCAGAAAAACAATATGTCATTAAAAACACAGGAAAGAAGAAGTTGGCAACATAAGTGTAGATCAAACATATTTCATTGAGCAAGTGGGAAGTTACCAACAAAAGTGTACATCAATTTCATTATACCATAGGTACCGAGGTGTACATTTAATACAAATACACTTTTGGTCATCTAATTAAGGGAAAAAAAAACACTCATTTCCCATCCCTATATCTTTCATCTATACTTCAAATCCTCAATCCTTCATTTTGTTTTAATTACACCTATCCTTCGATGATTCTAAAGTTTTGTTATTTTAATTGTTTGACCATAGCAACACCAACTTGGAACTTCTAAGAATACTATGGAATCAATTCGATGTTAAACAACACTAAAATCTCTATATACTAAAAAGTCCTGGACAAGGACAAATCCATCCATAACTTAGAGAACTAAATTTAACAATTGAAAATAGGAGGAGCAGAGTAGCATTCATCTTATATAGAAAAAATTGAAACCTCCATAAAATTATGTATTTTTTTTTTTTTGGTTGTTCAGATGTTTCAAGCCTCATACCTTGTACAGAGCTCCTTGCTTAGCTTTGTATGGAGGGGCAGTCCACTTTTTCCTGCGTGCCTCCATCTCCTCATCTGACACCAAAACATCAATTCTTCTCTTCTGAATGTCAACATTGATTACGTCTCCATTTTGAATCAAGCCAATTGGACCACCTTCCTATAAAATCAATGAAGCCAGTAAAATTATGGATTCACAACAAGAAGCTATTACTAAGATTTTCTTTTTCTTCAAGCTTAAATAACTGAAGAAGTCCCTGAAGAAATAGAAAATATTAATTAATGTTTATTAGCAAAGGTATTGGCCACTTTTCTAGGATACATTTTTTAAGCTTAGTCTTAAATTAGTTTCCTAAAGCATTCTGCCATTGTAATTTTTATTATAATCAAGTAAAACTTGCACATAATTACAGGAAAGCATTATAAGGTATAGCATTATCTTCAACATTCACAATTTGACATACTACCTACCCATAAATATCCACTACAATAAGATGGCTTGAATGTTGGAACATAAGGGCATTTCTAAAGAACAAGGTTTAATACCAAAACGAAGGCATTAGACATAAATGGTTTTAAAAGTACAACTTTTTCCAAATACACAAACACATTACAATTACTTCCTCCGAACGAATTTCCAAGATCGGGGATAATAATTCTAAAACTTGCTAAATGCATCTCTGTGATCCCTTAAAAATAAAGTACTACACCATATACTATCACTGGCATTGCTTACAAATATTTTTTTCTCACTTCAGTGTCTTTGGTTTCATCCCAATCCATTACCCTTAATCATTGACATTTAGTTCACTCTTAACACTAATGTCTACTGCTAAGAATCTTGAGAACAAGGGCACTTTAGCCCCTCTAGGTTATTAGAGAAGAACTAAACCAAGTAGTTCTCATAACACTGATATAAAATATAAACAGTACTTTATGAGCTGAAGAAAGTTACACACATGTTGGGATGCACATACAATAAATTATGGCTAGTAAACATTCCTTTGCTAATAATAATTAAGCATTGGAACTAATTGCATCAAGCATTTGATCCAATATCTTACAGATATGAGATACATAAGAGCTCATACAAGATGCATCTAAATCTAATTTTATTTTATTGTCTTCTTATAGCAGTAGCAAAATGATAATTGAGAGTATTCAATCACCTGTGCTTCAGGGCATATATGGCCAACCACAAATCCATGTGATCCTCCTGAAAATCTTCCATCGGTCAATAATGCAACTTCCTGCAGTATCAAAAGACAATATCATTGAGAAATGTCAAAACAGTATAGGTTCATTATCACTATTGATAAAACATGAAAAAAGGCATTTCAGTTTCTACTAAAATAATTTTACCAAAGCAACTTTGTACATACATTGGGCCACATAAAAGTTTGAATTAGAATTTAGAACGTCTGAAAAAGGAAATGAAGCAAAAACTCAACAGGCCAGTTGACTTGGTCCATAAGTAATAATGGACAGAACACTATTACAAACTAAGTAAATAGAATAATAAAGAAGATGCAAGAGAGACCTTTCCAAGCCCTGCACCCATTATTGCACTTGTTGGTGTTAACATTTCGGGCATACCAGGACCACCCTTGGGTCCCTCTCCCCTAATTACAACAACTTTCCCCTGAAATAATGAAAATATAAAATAAATCATATTTCCATTTTAGCTGTTGCACCTACTGTGGTGATATACATGTCAAACCAAATAAATACTGCAACAAAATTGTGAAATACCAAGTACCAACCTTTTCAACAAAATTTCTAATCTGTATAGTTCCAAGAAACATTTGGTGCAACAAGCACCAGAATCAGAACAAAAGCAAATCACTGAGATTCTAACAGCTAAAATGTAAGTAATAAACTTGGTAGTTGCTGCTCAACTAAAACAAAATTGCAAATAAGAAACCTGTTGCAAAATGCTATTACTCTAAAGTCATCCATGCATTTTAGAAAGAAAAAAAATGTAGTCTAATAAAGTAAAGCTTTAAGACTGACTGGTGACTGTGCATTTGGGGGAGCATGTGCAAGCATTAGTTTTTTATGGTCCAGATTATTTGTGAAATTGATTTTGGTTAAAATTAAGTTTGAAATAAAGTATTTTTGTTTAGAAAGTTCCATCTCAAAAGAAAGCTTGTAGAAAAAATCAGTACAAAATTCTCAACCCAACACAAAAGGCTACATTTATTTTTTAAATTTACTCAATAGTGCTTTAAGGAGCAAAAGCAAGTTTGGCTTGAACAACCAAACATCAATACCATCAACTCCTCCCTCAAATAAAAACTACATTTTCTTCCTTCAAACGTGATTCAACCCATCATTTTGTGAAACATAATATCAGACAGATATCTAAGTTATGTCGTGTATCATGATTTCATGTTAAGTTTTGCAGGAGGGTTCAGCTATTATACTGAATTACTGATATTTGTAAAGTTTGATAGTTTATTGGTAGCAGTTACAGGAATTATTTTTAGAGATTTTACATAATTATGATAGAATTAAAGGATAATATATGGTTTTAAGTAGCAGAAGATTAATTAGTTTCCAGTCAGACATGGTATGGTAAGACAAGATAAAACAATTCAAAAATATTATGTCAAAGAATTTTTCATGCCATTGTCAACACTATTAATTCCATAGTTTGTGTTTGCTCAATGGTTTCTAATTGGTGTTTTCATTGGGTAATTATGTTCATTAAGACTGATTAACTTAGTGATAAATATCAGAATTTGATATATAGTTGACAAGCATATATGAACTAGTAAAGCTTTCAAATATCACAATTCTTGATACTTCAGTCAGACAACAGTCTTGAGTCTCTGGACAACCCTGCCATCAGAATTGTCCCTATAAGCTTTGAGTTCTATGTAAAATAGAAAGAAATACCTTAAAACTCAAAGGATCCTCTGAAATGGCAGCAATCATGGCCTCCTCTCCTTCAAACACAAGTGCGGGACCTGTTGAATAGTCCATTTATTAATTAATAAATTGTGATATTGGAAAATATAATTTAAGCAAAGTAATTTTTGTAGATATTCAAGAAAAAAAAGCAAGAAAGTTCACCAGAAAAGTACAGCCCTTCTTTTCCAGTTATTTTAGCGACAGAACCCTGTGGTGCAAGGTTTCCATATAATATTTGAATGTGACCTGTCTTCTTGATGGGATTTTCTATTGGCCTTATTATTTCCTGAATCATGCATCATAGAGAGATTGTAATTTGTCAAGAGATCAATTTATTAGAATATAATAAAGTTGAACAGAAACAACATCAAACACATACCTGCCCTTTGGACAAGGGAGGGACAAGTTCTGCATTTTCAGCTAGGGTCTTTCCAGTGACTAGAGAGGTGGTATATGTATATCAGATATAAGTATATCTTCTGGAAATTAACCTTATGTTCTTAACAGTCAACACAAGAAGACATGTAAACATACCAGTCAAACAGTCACCATCTAAAAAGCCTTGCTCAAGAAGATAGCGGATAACTGCAGGGGTCCCCCCAATCTACCAGAGGAAGGGAAAAAGGAATAGAAATTTTAAGCAAGAACAATAATGACAAAAGAGCATAAACATCATCTGCTAAGTAATGCAAGGTTCAATCAGTTAACAAAACCATTAAATGCATACCTTGTGAACATCTTCCATAACATATTTCCCACTAGGCTTCAGATCTGCAATAAAAGGAATATCATCGCTAACCTTCTGAAAATCATCAAGAGTCAAATCAATGCCAACAGACCTGCCAAAATCATTACATTTGAGGTTTCCTCTAAGGATTATTGTATATCAATGGGATCACTGGCAGCAAACTTCACTCACTTGGCAATAGCAATTAAATGTAACACAGCATTAGTAGAACCACCAAGTGCCATAACTATAACCATTGCATTACGTAGTGATTTACTAGTGATGATATCTCGGGGCTTCAAGTCCATCTTAAGTAACTCAAGAATATATTTCCCAGCTATACGACACTCATCCAACTTTAGTGGATCCTCAGCAGGTGTAGATGAGCTACAGGAACAGCAAATAAAAGTAAGCACATTAAAAAAAAAAAGAAAAAAAGAGAGAACATACACACAATTTACCTATAGGGAAGAGACATTCCCATAGCTTCTATTGCTGAAGCCATGGTATTGGCTGTATACATGCCACCACAGGCCCCAGCACCAGGGCAAGAGTTGCGAATAACAGTTTGCCTCTGGTCTTCACTAATTGATCCACTCACATATTCTCCATAGCACTACAGGAAAACCAGAAATTAATGAAACATTATTAACTATAAGTTTGACAATGCACATTCAACTTTTGATGTTCGGGGAAAATAATTTTATATTTTATTGTATAGAATTTCCAACATGAGCAATCACATATTTTCCATTTAAAAAGAAAACTGTATAAAAGAAGGAAGAAGATAAATAACAGAGGATATACCATCCTCTTTATAAAAATCTCTTACAACGTCTCAAAAACTAATAATAAAAGGAAAAACTTGCCAAGTGTTTAGAATGAATAATCAATTAACCACACACAAGTGACAACAGAGAGATGGAATAAGATTCAAAAAACAACTATTTCTCGTACCTGAAAGGCAGACACTATGTCAAACGTATTACCCTTAAAATGACCAGGCTGAAAAAAAAAAGAAAAAGATAATCAAAATCAGAACAAAGATGAAAAATGAACCATAATCAAAACCACATAAAAAATAGGGAATTCTACACCAACTTTTTCTTTCATATCATTTTTCACTATATTTACTTCCTATCACTTATGAAAATGAGGTGAAGATTAGATTCAACATTTTGCAAAAGGAAAATATCATCCATAAACTATGAGTAGGCGATAGTAACGGGAAAAAGAGTAGAAAAGTATTAGTAATAAAAGAAGAGAATGGGTGTAATTGAGGGAAATATACCTTTATAGTCCCTCCATAAACCATAATACTAGGCCTGTTGAGTCTCCCCATAGCGATGATAGTACCAGGCATCTGTAAAAGCGTAAGAGTAAGATAGAAAGAAGAAGATGAGAGAGAGAGAGAGAGAGAGAGAGAAAAGAGGGGCGGGTCATACATTTTTATCACAGCCGGGGATGGAAATGTTGGCATCGTACCACTGGGCGGCCATAACGGTCTCGATGCTATCGGCGATGAGGTCCCTGGACTGCAAGCTATAGCACATGCCTCTGGTGCCCATGGAGATGGCGTCGCTGACGCCGACGGTGTTGAAGCGGAAGGGGACCATGCCAGCGGCGGAGACACCGTCGCGTACGGCCTCGGAGAGGGCGAGGAGGTGCATGTTGCATGTGTTGCCCTCGTACCAGACGGAGGAGACGCCGACCTGGGGCTTGGCCATGTCGTGGTCGGATAGGCCAACGCCGTAGAGCACGGCCTGCGAGGCCCCCTGGGACTTGGGCTCCGTGATGCGGGAGCTGTACTTGTTGAGCTTCGGCGTCTCCACGGCCATGGTGGCGGCCCTCACCGACAGTGAATGGGATCTCATAGTGTGCGGCGCAGTGGGGAAGACGGCGGGAGAGAGGCGTGTGGACTGCATTCTTGCCCCAACCACTTGCTCAAATGAATGAAACCAAAGGGTTTAGGGAAACATATTATAACAACAACAACAGCAGGAGCAGTACCACTCTCACTACTCACTACTCACTACTCACTACTAGTCTGCTGGTCCTTTTTATCCTTTCAAATCTTATTAATAAAAATATATATAATATATAATACGTTATGTACCTCAAATCTTATTACATGTATAATAATGAGTTTTCACAATAAACCAAACAAATGAATATTAATATTTTGGTTAATTATTCAAATAAACGAGATTTTGGCTTCTTATTCAAATTTCAAGTTTATTCAATTGATATGAAATATGATTAAATATTTATAATTAACATTTGATTAATATGAAATTAATTTAATAGACACTCAAATTACATACCTCATTGTTTCTAATACCAAATTGTGCCTAGAAAATCATCCACGTGTTTCTTTATATAGGGCTAGTTACTAAAAGTTTCTCTCTTCTCCAAAGGTTAATAATAGTTTTTATCTTGTAGATAATTCTAAGTCTAAGATATTTAGAGCCTGTTTTTAGGGTCATTTTTTTGCAATATTTGGGAGACCGTTTTGGTAGGACTAGGTTAGTTAAGATAAGGATATGATTGCATAAGTCGTCGACCAGATGGAGATTGAGGGGTACACAACCTCCTTAGCCTCAAGCACTAAGTCTGAAGAGGCTAGAGTATGGAGTATGATGGAGTAGGGTAGGGGTTGTATTTATCTGGTTAATTGGTCACCTGGAGCCAAGGGGTACACAAACTCCTTGACCTCAAGTGCTAAGCGTGAAGGCGTTAGAGTATGGAGGGATTTGTAAGGAGGTCAAGTGGAGCATGAGGCCATGGTGGGATTTTATAGTTAAGTGTGTTGAAGAAGCTCTGGTTAAAGTGTGGTTTCATGGGTGACAACTTAGATGCCATATGTCATCATATATGTGGTGGGTCTTGTCATGGGCAAGTGGTAGTGGGATTCGATTTTGGTGCATGTCTGGCATGTATAGGAGATAAGTTGTTGTGACAATTGGTTTTCAAAGGGACACATGTAGTGGGATAGGGGTCTTTTATTCTGTTATAAATTGGTCATGATAGTGATTTTGGAGTTTTGGTTTCTTGCATTTTCTTATGGTAACAGCATAGTGAAACGATGGTTATGAAGTTGGAAGTGGTGGTGTGACCATTGTGGAGGCGGTATATTGTCAAGTTGTTTCTCCTTGTTTCTTCATTTTGGCAATAAGTACGTAGCAGGTGATGGTTGTTATTAGTGTTGGTACGAGGGTTCCTAGAAAGGCAGTCATCTCGAAAATGGATTATGATATGTTGTGTCCTTAGGGGCTTGACGTTTTAAAGGAGAGATCAATATATGTTAAGTGAACTACTTTGCATCTTTTCACAATGGAGTTGATATTACCAGTGGATGAAGAGGATGACATGGTGGTGGCAAAGCCTTGTTTACATGGTGAGCCTACTTGTGTTGATCAGATTAGTAAGGAAAAGGAGTTTAATTTTTTCTTTGAGATTGTATTCTCAAAACTTTTTGTAAGGCCTCCCTTGATCGAGGTGGAACAAGGAGTGTTAATCGTGTTGAATGTGGTGCCAACACAGTTGCATCTAAACAGTTGGGTGTTTATGAGAACATTCCAAATTTTATGTAGGGCGTTGAATGTTCGTGTGTATGTAGATAAGTTATGTTATTTCTTTAGAACTAATGGATCAAAAAAGAATAGTTAGGTGTCATTAAGTAGTGTTAGTGGACGAGGAACTTGAAATGTAAATAATCAACCTTATAATGTAACAACACTTTAGTAGCTTGCTTAAATGAGTTATCAACATAAATGAATGATCAACAACATGCTAGAAGAACGATTCAAAAGTTTAGAGAATCATCTTCGTTGCCCAAACTTCATTAAATGTGACCTTCCCAAAAATAATTGAATCATTTGCATATTGTAAAAGAGATAATAGAACATTATCTGCTACCTCTATCCCTTAAACAACCTTTTATCTATTGTATTCTGAATAAACCATCCATGTTTTCTCCAACCATAAGAAAGAGAAAATGGCAAGTCAATCCCCTTACTTCAAACTTCTTTGAGCATTAAATTCCATTGTAAGGCTCTCATTAACTAACATTGAAATAAAGGAGGAACACACTAAATTTCTAATATAGTTTCATCATATAACACAAAAACCCAACAAACACATCATGTAATATAAAAAGCACTAGTTAACGGAGTCATAAACTTTCTCAAAGTTATCCTTAAAGATAAAGCAACTTTAGTTAAACCTAAGAGTTCAATCAATTAATTCATTTGTTACCAACACCAATCAAGCATACATATATCTTGTAAGAAAAGTAAATTGATAAACAAATATGACAGAATCCAAAACTCCTTTCAACTAGCTGCCCAAATATTAGAGAGAACTTTATGTATGCCCCTAATAAAAGAAATTTGCCTATATTGAGACAATCCATTCACAGCAATATTTTAGTAATCAAAACAATGAAAGAAGATAAAAAAAAGCATGAGGTATAGCTAAATTAGCATGAAACTCATGTATAGCTTCATATTAAAAAAAAAAAGTTAAAGCCATTAGGACCAAGGTCCTTACTGCCTACACAACTCCAAAGTGTTTTTTTAATTTCATCATTTGAGAAAGGTGTCACCAATGATGGCATATTATTGCTGAGGAGTATAATTAAAATGGATTCAATCAAGTCATGGCTTGAAATTATTTTTTTCATTATAAAGCTCTGAAAAATGTTGAATCACGTGTCTTTTAACCTGGTTTACTTCCACCACTTAACCTTTATTTAAATTTACTCCGAGAATTTGATTAGCCCTAACTCTATGTTTGATCTATAGGTGGAAAAATCTATCATCCATATCATTTTCAGTTGCCTACTTAATATGAGCTTCCTGAATCAACCTTCTTTCCTTATCTCTAATAAGTCTCAAATAATCCAAAGAAAATGAACTCTTATCAATAGTCACTTCAACATCACAGCTAATGATTTCGTTTAACATCTAATTTGATCTACCTTTGTTGACATTGAAAGTTGGAAAAAAATTTTGGTGAAGCATCTTAAGTCCTTAGTGTTTTTGTTTTGTAGTTTTAGCTTAGTTCATATTAATTTATTTTATGGTACCTGTCAAAAACCGTGATTTGTGCAGCAGTAATTGACGTGACGTAATTTTAGGATGTCTTTATATTTGATGTGTTGTATTCATGCAACAGTTGTGTGTTGTTTTTTATTAGGATCATTTATGTTTAATTAATCCCATAATTATAGGGATCTGTTTTTAGGATTATCAGTCTGCATTTCCTAAAATATGGAGCTAACCCAGGTATATTTATAGAGGTTAATAACCTCATAATAAGAAGATAAGAAACTATCCTATTTCTTCTAAATTTCAGATGGTATCAGAGCTCCCGATCTCTGGGAGTCTCTGACCGTGTCGTCAAACCTAAACCGCATCCTTCATTGTTGCGCGACCTATAACCTAAAATCGCAGCCTTCATTGTTGCGCTACCTTTAAGTCTTGGTGCTAGCCTTCATTGCAGCAGAATTCTCTACCTTAATCTCACCTTGTTATGGCTGAAGTCGTGAACCTGGAAACTGGGGACAACCCTCAAACCATTAGAGAAATGCAGAATATTCATCCAACTTATCGGTTAAATGGGAAGAACTATCTCAAATGGTCTCAAATCATTAGGACCATCTTGAAAGGAAAAGGAAAAATCAGTCACTTGACCGGTAATGCACCTGATGAAACTGATCCTAAATTCAAATCATGGGATGAAGAAGACTCTATGATTATGGCGTGACTGTGGAATTCGATAATTCCAGAAATCAGTGATACCTGTATGTTTCTGAAATCAGCAAAGGAAATTTGGGAGGCAGTTGAACAAACTTATTCTAAGGCGAAGGATGCTGCTCAAATCTATGATGTAAAAGTGAAAACTATGGCTGCCAAACAAGGAAATAAATCAGTCACGGAATATGCCAATCAACTCAAGTCTCTATGGATGGAATTGGATCACTATCGAGTTATAAAAGCAAAGTGCTCAGAGGACTCAGCAATTCTAAAGGAGTATATTAAAACAAAAATCTGAAGTTAGCTCCGTTTTTATCCAATTTGTCTCAATGATTAAAAATCAATTTGGGGTTAGTATCAAAAGAATTAGGTCTGACAATGCCAAGGACTACTTTAATCTTGTACTAAACTCCTTTTGCCAACGGGAAGGGATAATCCATGAGTCCTCATGTGTGAACACACCTCGACAGAATGGAATTGCAGAAAGGAAAAATGAGCACCTATTAGATCAAACTAGAGCTCTTCTTTTTCAAAACCATGTTCCTAAGAGATTTTAGGGGGAAACTCTTCTTACTGCCACCTACCTAATTAATAGGTTACCCACTAAAATTTTAAACTCAAAAAGTCCCATGGAAATTCTATCCTCATTCTACCCACACTTAGACCCTACAAATAAACTCCAACCTAGGATTTTTGGGTGTGTATCCTTTATGCATGTTTATAGTGATGAAAGGGGAAAGTTGAATCCTAGGGCTGTTAAGTGTGTCTTCTTAGGGTACTCTACCACACAAAAGGGGTACAAATGTTTTCAACCCCTTTAAAAAAGATTCTATGTGTCAAGAGATGTCACCTTCAATGAACAAGAAAGTTACTTTAAATAGCCTCATCTTCAGGGGGAGGCAGTAAGAGAGGAAGATGAGACTCTCATGTTCCCAAATATGATATTCGGACCTGAAATTGTACCTAAAACTGAGGGAAGTATTGAGCATTCTGCACCTGAACCACCTGAACCAGTGAGACCTCCTACATCTGCACCTGAACCAACGAAACAGCTTGCACCTGCACCTGATGCCTGAGGAAAGTTTGGGAAAAACCTGGTATATTCAAGGAGAGAAAAGGCCATTCCAGGATCCGGCAATGTCCAAGAATCCAACCCACCGTCACTGCATGAGGTAACACCTTCAAATCCTATAAATTTAAGTGATTCTAATGAACTCTTGTATGAAAATATAGAAGCACAGTTGGACCAAAATCTGGACTTGCCCATTGCCCTTAGAAAGGGAACTAGAACATGCACCCAACAACCACGTTACCCATTGTCAAATTTTTTATCCTTTGAAAAATTCTCTCCTACCCATAAAACTTTTCTCACTAACCTCAACTCCACACACACACCTTCCTCTATATCTGAAGCATTGACTGACAGGAAATGGAAACATGCCATGGATGTGGAAATGGAGGCGTTAAACAAAAATAGAACATAGGAACTTGTCATCTTACCTCCTGGAAAAAAACCAGTTGGATGTAAGTGGGTGTATACAATAAAGTATAGGGCCGATGGGACAATCGAACGTCACAAAGCAAGGTTGGTGGCTAAAGGCTTCACTCAAACCTATGGAGTTGATTACTTGGAAACATTTGCCCCGGTTGCTAAGATGAACACGGTCAGAGTAATATTGTCATTAGCAGCTAATAATGATTGGGATCTGCAACAATTTGATGTGAAGAATGCCTTTTTGCATGGAGATCTTGAAGAAGAAATATACATGGAATTGCCACCTGGTTACAACGGACATGTTGCTGCTAGAACTGTTTGCAAACTAAGAAAGGCTCTATATGGGCTGAAACAATCCCCAAGAGCATGGTTTGGAAGATTTACCAAGGTCATGACAAGATTGGGCTACAAACAGAGCCAAGGAGATCACACATTATTTATCAAACATTCAGTTTCAGGGGGAGTAACACTTTTGTTAGTGTATGTAGATGATATTATAGTAAGTGGGGACGACAAGCAGGAACAACAAGTGTTAAGTGAATGTCTTGCCACTGAATTTGAGATCAAAACGGTAGGGAGACTTAAATATTTTTTGGGAATTGAAGTGGCTCATTCCAAGAAAGGGATCTTTATATCTCAACAAAAGTATATTACTGACTTGTTTAAAGAAACAGGGAAGACAGGCTGCAGACCAGCAAACACTCCAGTTGATCCAAATATAAAATTGGGAAGTATGGAGGAAGATATTGCTGTGGACAAGGAGATGTATCAAAGACTTGTGGGCAGACTTATCTACTTATCTCATACTAGACCAGACATTGCTTTTGCTGTAAGTCTAGTTAGTCAATTTATGCACCAACCAAAGGAAGTTCATCTACAAGCTGCCCTTAGAATTGTTCAGTACTTAAAAGGAACCCCCGGAAGAGGAATTTTGTTCAAACGAAACAAGAGTGTAAGTCTTGAAGCATATACAGATGCGGATTATGCAGGGTCAGTTGTAGATAGAAGATCAACCACGGGATACTGTACCTTCCTTGGTGGAAACTTAGTCACTTGGAAGAGTAAAAAACAAAGTATAGTGGCTAGATCAAGTGCTGAAGCGGAATTTTGGGCAATGGCTCACGGAATATGTGAACTTCTATGGCTGAAGATTATATTGGAAGACTTGAAGATAAAGTGGGACGAATCTATGAGATTATACTGTGACAATAAATTGGCAATTAGCATAGCCCACAACCTGGTGCAACATGATAGAACTAAACATATTGAAGTTGATAGACACTTTATCAAGGAAAAACTTGACAGTGGCATGATTTGCACACCATATGTGTCTACTCAGAACCAACTTGCAGACATCCTCACCAAGGGACTGAACTGCAGTAACTTTGAAGGAATTATATCCAAGTTGGGAATGGAAAACACCTATTCACCAACTTGAGGGGGAGTGTCAAAAACCATGATTTGTGCAGCAGTAATTGACGTGACGTAATTTTAGGATGTCTTTATATTTAATGTGTTGTATTCATGCAACAGTTGTGTGTTGTTTTTTATTAGGATCATTTATGTTTAATTAATCCCGTAATTATAGGGATCTGTTTTTAGGATTAGCAGTCTGCATTTCCTAAAATATGCAGCTGACCCATGTATATTTATAGAGGTTAATAACTTCATAATAAGAAGATAAGAAACTATCCTATTTCTTCTAAATTTCAGAGTACCAAACACATTTGATAGGTGTCGTACTCTTATTGATTGTTTAGTTAGGCTTGAGTGTGTGAATGAGTATTATTCCATTATTGTTTGGAAAGCAAATGAGTCAGAATTACTAAGTTAAGAGTTGAATTACCTCATGGTATTAGATTACTTAAATTGATAATAGATTACCTAAGCTAAGCTGGATCAAGCAAGAAAGTTATAAAATACGAATTTTTCGAATGTTAATCGATTACCCTATTTAGATAATCGATTACTTAGCTTCTCTATTGCAAACTCTTTGGAATAATCAATTACCTGATTATGTTAATCGATTAAAACAAAGAACGTGCATTTCTGGATCTTTTTTTAGAGAACTGCCAGGTAATTAAGTGACTACAAAAGTTATTCGATTATTATGGTCTTTTACTCAATTAAAATAATTTTGAAACTGATTTTTTAGAAGAGAATGAAGAAAATTTACGTTTTTAAAAAATAAAAACGAGTTTACAAAAAAGAAACCTTTTGAAATAAAAAAAGAAAAAAACCAAAACATCAATATGTTAAGATTCAAAATTTGTTGATTGGAAGAGAAAAGATTGTAGAACTGCGTTTATTATTTTGGTTATTTATCACGAACAAGTGATATTGTTCTTTACCCATCTCTGTGCTTTTGCACATGTTTGGATAATCTCTTGATGAGTTTTTGAGGTTATTGTGGAAATCTTGCAATGGGGTGTTGTAAGCGAGGCGTTGTGAGTGACGAGATATCATGATATAGCAAACTCTTGTGGGATACAACGGGAAACCTCTATTGTTGTGTTGTTTTAATCTTTATGTGAAAAAATTGTACGTGTGGTGTGCATGTATTTTGATTTTTTAATGGAAAACAAATTATTGGAAAAATAAGTCTGGAACCTGATGTAGGTTAGGTTAACTGAACCAGTATAAAATAGCTGTGCAAATTTTCTCTATCTTTTATCTGTTTATGTTTAATTGAAAAGATATCTTGAAAGAATTATGTTGGTTTTTTTACAATAGTAAAATTGAATCTTTAAGCAAAATAAAATTGATCTTTGTGTATTATAAATGTGAATTTTGTTAACAACAAATTAATATTGAATTTAATTATGTAAAGTTGAATCTTAAAATTGGGTATCATTACATATTGATCTTACCATTAAAGAAAACTGAATGTTTGTGTTGGAAAAATTGAATATTGGTTAAGTATGTATTTGGAAGGAGTTGAATGAATTATTATTATTTTAACTTGGTGTGTGAAGTCTTAGAAAGAAGTTGACTCTTAAACATTGTTTCAAGTTTATTTGAAATTATTTCTTAAGATTAATTTTAGAAATTTTTTTAAGGAGTAGTTTTTGAAAACTCTGTTATTTTAAAAAATAAATTTGTAAAAAAATATTTTGAGAATTTATTGAACCCTTTTTCTAAATTTCTCTTAGAACCAACAACTTTTATTTTGCTCAGAATGTTTGACCTAAACACCTCCTTAGTCCAATTTGTTTTAAGACTTATGAGTTTTTCTTTCAAAATAAATATCTCTCCACTTGTACGTCGAACATTTTGCAAACTATTTTGAACAATCTACATAAAAAGATGATATTGAATCTAGTAGTAAAAAATTTTAAAAATTTTCCTCCCAATCAAGTATTTTACCACTAAAAACTACCGTATTATGATTAGATATCTCCCGTCCTAGATGCATTGCATACATACTTTTCACAATGGGATAAGTTCATCTAAAATTAGAAACCTATAAAATTAACTCATTGCAGAACCATCCGAACTTATCCTCAAAAAAAAATTTCTCCAACAAGGTTATGTCTGTCAACCCCGTATTTGATATGAAAGCTGGAAAAACATATTTTCAGCGAGTTTGCTGGTGTTGGTGTTGTGTTTAAGATAATATGATTATAGGAGGATTTGATTTTTTTTTTTTTATAAGCAATAGGAGAATTTGATTGTATTACTTATTTTTCTATTGTCATTCACTTTACAGAAAAAACGACTAAAAAAAACTCTATAAAAAGTGTTAATATTACTTAATCAAAATTATGTTAACAATTTTTTATTAAGGAATATTCACATATTATTTAACAACTTTGAAATAGTTTAATAAATAAATAAATTAGCTTTGATTTAAAAGAATAAAAGAAGGTAAAAAATTAACGTATGAGAAGATTGAAATTAAAAAAATTAAAATAGTGATAAGGACATATTAGTGCATGTTTGGATTCTTAGAAAAATTAATTTTGAATATAATTTATTTTGTAAAATTAATTTTAATTAAAATTGATTTTGAAATTATGTGTGAATGTTTTTAATGTAAACAAGTTGTAAAATTTTTGTCTACCACAAAAGTTAGTTTGAATTGTTTTAACACAAAATTAATTTTAGATCCAGAATAATCAAAACTCTGTTACAAACATGAAACCAGAATATCAAAACTTGTCTAACTTAATTAAAAGCTCAATAAAACAGCAACATTTTCAAATTCTTCTTTTTGTACATTCGATACTGTTTGAGTTAAAAGAAATAAAAACTCATTACTTTTTTTTTACGTTTCTTTGGATCTTCCCCCTTTTTTTACTCTTCTTCTTGGGAGATATCTGAATCTCATTAATTCCATACCGATTTCAATTTTTTTAACATCCAACTTGGTTTTTTTCCTTTTGATAATTAATTAATTCCTTTTAAGACTTTCCAATTCAAAACTTAGTTACTACATATACAGTAAATGAAGATGAAAGAGATTAAGAACTAGGCTTTGAGACTTCGAGTTTTATTTTTTAACTTTTCAATTCTCCACTTTTGGTTGTACAATGCACACATGCATATATTTTTTTTCCCTATTCAATTAAAAATGTCAAACACTGCTTTCTATATTTATTTGGTTATTAATTTAATTTATATTTTTTCGAAGTTGCAGATAAGAAATTGGTTAAAAATCTAAAAATATTATCAGAAAATAGATAATAATTTATATAATATAATATTAATAAAAAATTAAGCAATACATATTTAAAGATGCGATGATCATTTAAAGACTTATCATATGTTAATTAAATTTACTTTTCACCAAGTTTATAAGCAGATGTTTAACCGGCTCCGTCAGATTCAGTAGCTTATAAACTTGTTTTTATCAATATTATATGAAGATGTCTAACCGGCTCTGCCAGATTCAGTATCGTATAATGTTGAACTGTTACTATGAATATTTACTTTAAGTTTTCTCACCTTCTTTCTCATCTTCTTCCTTTTTTTCTCTTTCTCTCTCTCTATTTCTCTTTCTCTTTCTCTTTCTATATCTTTTTGGTATCAGAGCCCTGTTCCTTCCTTGGCAGGTTCTTTTATCATGTAAATCTTAATTTTTTGATTGAATATATATATTTGGCAAGGGTGTATAGTGTTTGCTGGGATACTCATGGTAGTTGAAGGGTAGTGATGGGCCAGTGGAGAGCCTTTGTAAATCCCTAGCTTCCTACCTTGATGGGTTGAGAAACACATGCAGATTGCGACACCAAATTCAGATATATATTCTCATGATGAAAAAAAAAGAGTTTTTTTTTTACTTTTCTGATAAGCCTTATAATCTTCTATATTCTTTAATATTTATTGTTTTATAGTGTATTCCGGGGATACCTTATTTTTTGCTTCTGCTTATTATTTGTTGCTTTTCCTGCTCTCTTCACTTTCCGTACTCCTGTTTTCTCTCTACACACTATAAACAAACTTTTACAAACACACTATAAACAAATTTTTACAAATAAATGGCTAACATACAACCTTTTAAAGGAAAAGACTACAAATCAGCTTTTGCAGCGGTAGAATCTCTGACAAAATCCCCTCTAGTAGGATATACAAAACCTACTACTGATACAGATACTATTCATACAGTTCTAATAGGACAAAATAATACAATAATAGCTTTACTATAAGAAGTTTCTAGAAAATTATCTAATCTTATAGATTCAAACAAAGACGTAAATATATCCGATGATATAAATGATCTAGTTAATAAAGTTTCTAGACTATCTTTAGGAACAAATATACAAACTAGAACAGTATATAAAAACACTCATAAATTTGTCAAAGTAATAGCAAAAACAGACATAGATGAATCCAGTAATAGGAATCAGACTAAACAGGAAGATAATACCTCTAACAAAGACAAAACTGTTATTTAAAATATGAATTTAAGACCAAATAACAGTTCACAGACACAATTACAAGATGTTTCTATGGATAGTACACCCAATAGAAATCAAACAACAGAGAGGTTTCCAGGAACTTCTCGCAGATTAAGAGAACACCAAACTAGGAGACAATATATCATACAACATCCAGGAATCTTAGATAGATTTCTAAATAGAAGAAGAACTACTAATGTCAGGAGATTAGAAGACTTAATAGACATACATCAAAATACATAAATAAGATCCAACTCAAGAATAGATTCTTTGAATCCTAGACAACTATACAACATAGGCTAGTTAAGCTCTAAAAGAACTAGTCTTTACAGATATAGGAGGATAGAATATTTTCACCTTCTTGATAATACATATGAAATAATTCCTTTAATATCTCAACAAACAGCTACACAGCTCCCAAAATCAACATGGGAGATATGTCCACATGAGATTAATTACTATAGGAGTCAGATCCCTAGCCAGACATATGATTGGTGCGAAAGCTTTGATAGTTCTCCATGATACAAGATTTCAAAACAATGATTTCAAAGTATCATTGGAATCTTAGAGGTTGACTTAAATCGGCCTATATCATTAATATATCTTGCTCCAAACTTTTCACTAACCCTTCCAGACTTCGTTAATCACATTAGTCTAGAAGTACAAACTATAGGTTTTGGAACAAATTAGATAGGAGATAACCTACACCTAGACATTACTTTTATAGGAAGAATAAGTAATTATATTTCTTCTATGTATAGAATTAACACTAGACCATTAGAGGAAGCAATAAGCTCTATTGGTATACAATTTTTGTCAGCTCAGGCATTCACAAGAAGAAATGAGGGTCATCTATGACAAACTCATCTACAAAGGGATGAACGAAATCCAATCACAAATCCAAATTCTGCTATTATACACAATAGATCTAGAGGTCTTAGTTTAAGCTTCACAGATTATAGAAATACTCCATTTATGGATTTAGAACAAAACAAACGGGATAGTACATCCACTACTCCCAATGATGATCATATTGGTATGATGAACATCATAGACAGTGATGATGAAGAAGATGATGATATGACTGAAGAAGAATGGAATCATCATCAAGCAAATATAGCCATATTTAGGCAAGGAACTCTAGACAACCAAGCCAACATAGCCATGTCTAGACAAGAAACTTTAAACTTAGAATCTTGGGATAGGTTTCTAAAAGCATCCATTGCATGTATAATAACATTAACTTCATAATCAGTGCTAGTTTTGTAAATTTTAGGTTTTGTTGTATATTTACCAGAGACATATCTGCAAATTTGTTCTTCTGCCTTTGGTATGTGTTTATTTTTCTTTCGTTTAAGGATGGCTCCCTATCCTAGTTCACAGCCATCACATTCTATTATTAAATAATCTGAATCTAATGGTAATTGTAAAGTTGGTAAATTTGTTACCATTTGTTTTATCTTCTGAACTAATTTTATATCTTCAGAATTAAATTTTCTTTTTCCTTTTAATGAAGTTTTATTATATAAAGGAGATGTATATTTTCCTAGATTAGGAATAAAGCTTCTTGCATAATTGAAAAGTCCTAAAAAGGATCTAAGTGTTTTTATTTCTTCCATTTTATCTGGAAAATCTTGTATTTTCTTGGAAATATGAGGCTGGAGTTTTATAGTTCTATTACCTATTTCTGTTCCAAGAAATTCAATGAAATTTTTACTAATTTCCATTTTTTATTTTGAAACTATCAATCCGTAATGTTCCAATTTATATAAAACTTGTTTTAGATGATGAAATGATCATCTTTTGTTTTAGAAAATACTAATATGTCATCAATATAGACACATGTAAAGGATTTATCATTTTTAAAGATATTATCCATTTTTTGCTGAAAAACAGCAGGAACATTTTTAAGACCGAATGACATAACATTCTATTCAAATAATCCTTCAGAACAAGAGAAGACTGTCCATTTTATTGAATCCAGATCTATCTTAACTTGATGAAATCCACTTTTTAAGTCGAACTTAGAAAACCATTTGGCGTTTTGAATTCGATTTATTAAAACATCTTTAGATGGAATTGAATAACCATCTTCTACTGTGTTGTCGTTTAGTCTTTTATAATTGTAAACCATTCTTGATTTACCTCATTTTTGTTCAGAAGATTTGTTGACTATAAAAGCCGGACTTCTGTGTGGACTAACACTAGGTGCTATTACCTTTAGTTTTAGTAAATTTTGTATATGATTTTGACATTCTTCTTGTTCCCAATTATTAAACTGAATGTCTTTTGTTTTAATAATTAAGTCTGGATTAATAATCTCTAGTTTATAAGTTACGGGATCTCTGTCCCAAAATTTTGTAGGATCTTCTCCTATTATATTGGTTTTATTCAATCTATCAATAACTTGCTGAATATTTTTGAATTTTATAGATTTTGAAATTTTTATTGAGGAAAAAGCATCAACTGTATTGTCTAGTATATTAGATAAAGAAGAATAATTCTCTTTTGTTTCGTCTAATGTGTATGGAAATTCCATAGTACAGTCGCATGTACTTGGAGATGTTGAATTTTTACAATTACACTTATCAGTGGTAGTATCTTGTTTTAATGAATCACCACTAACTATTGGTGTCATTTGTGTTTTATCACTTATCATAACATAATATTTATTTATTGTAACTGACCTGTTTTGACCTAAAATAAAATCTAGGCCAATTATCATATTTTGTTTTGAGGGAACTAAATTTTCTACCCTCATTGTTTTTATGAAAATTTTATGACCAAAAAGGTCACAATTTATGCTAAATTGAAGAATAACATTGTTAACTTCTTCATCGTTTATCATAATTTCACCAGACATTGTTCTGGTTTTTTGGATGTGTTTACTTTTTACTATGTTTTGATATAGAGTTATAGTTTTACATATAACTGTTTACGAACATCCTGTATCTAATAATGCTTGTATAGTTTTTTCTGTTGATGGTTTGTTGTTTATTTTTGGAAAAGTTAATTTAACTAATACTTTTAAAGTTATTAGTTGTTGTTTGTTACAAACTAATGGGATACGTTTCATTGTTCCCATCATATTATTTTGGTCAGATGAGTAACTAGACTCTGGGAAATCTATTTTAGTTTTCCCTTTTATTATTTTTTCTAAAAGAATAACCTTTTCTTCTAGATGATTTATGCGAGTCTCTAATACTGAAACTCTAGTATCGGTTAAATCTTTGCTATATAATTTATTCATATTTTCTTTCTTTTCAAAAGAAGGTATTTCTTGTTCATGTATACTTAAATATTTTTCTACACATTTAATACAGAAATTTTTATAACAAAGTGGACAATGTGCCCTTTTTGATATATGAAAATACCTTTCACAATATGTGCAAGGAATTGATTCTGTTCCTGAATAAAACTATATTTTGTGAGAACAAAGATTTATGTCTGTAGTTTTCATTAAACAATATCCTAGATCGTCTAATATTTTTCCCACTTCATTATGTTCTTCCCCCATTGGAAAATTATTGTCATCATTGAGATATAAATTACTATATTCGTTATTTGTAAATTCATTTATTAAATCATAATTTTTGTAAGCCTTTTCTGGGTTTATTTCGTATGTTTATTCTGTTATGCTAATAACAGATAATATTTTAGAATCAGTAGAAATCTCTTCATCAATGGGAAGAAGATTCATATGACATGATTTTATTAAAGCCGCCTCTTTTGTGTAAAGATTAGTGATATTTGGACAATCTCTTGAAAAATGTCCTGGTTGATTACAAGCAAAACATTTTAATGTTTGTTTGTAAGTTTTGTTATCTCTAAATTTCCTAACATGTCTATTAGGATTTAAAGTGGGTTTTCTGACATTAGAAGCCCTTATTGTATATGTTTATTATATCTTGGTTTATTATTATATCTTGGTTTATAGATTTTTTGTGTATTATTATATCTTGGTTTATTTCTAGATATATTTTTCCTGTTTTTAAATCTATTTTGTACATATTGTTGGAGTGTGTATATTTGTTTGCATATCCCAGCATTAGAATGCTTAAGCTGTTTTTGTATAGTTATATGGGAACAAGTGTCTTCCATTATTTTCATAATGTGTTGTATTCGTATAGAGAGGTTATTCAGCATGGGAGTAACTTCATCATTTTTCCAATTTTCTCTAATTTTTTGTCCCAGTTTTCCCGGAAGTTTAAGAAACATTTTGTCTCCTATATTAACATCACGAAAGCAACCAGCTATAGATGCATATAAGAGATAATTTTGACAGTATTATTTTATTTTACCAAAATATTCAATAGACAATCTTTCGAGATGTCCTAGATAAATTTGTTGTCTAATTGTGTTGCCATCATTGACCGATTGTGAGGTAAACAATCTTTGTATAAGAGAACACAAATTGTAAATATTTGGGTCTGGTTCAATAATAAATGTGTTTAGATCATTAGGAAAATTTTTCTTAAAAGATTCCCATCCAGATCTAGCGATATCGCCTAAGTATGTTTCTCCTTTAGCGATCATTTCTTGAGAAGATAGTACATCTTTTTCATGATGTATGCCATAATCTCGGACTACAGCAGCTGTCCATTGTTCTATGTATATTGGAAGGAGTTGGAGATCTATACCTCCTATTTTTAGAAGTAAGTTTGGAATTTGGAAATTTGGTTCAACAAGACAATATTCTCTGGAAAGGAATCCTTGAAAATAATTTGGTTCAAATGGATAATAATTTATATAATATAATATTAATAAAAAATTAAAAAGATATTATTATTTTTTATAGTTTGTCCTGAGATATAAAAGTGAGGGGGAATTATGGATACTCTCACACGTAGCAGGAGAGAAGAACGGAAATTTAACGACACATTGACCACGACAACAGACATCTGATGACCGTGGAGTCTTATCATCGGCAACGAGGGAAGTGAAGCACTTATGATGGATTTGCTTAATGGACAAAGATGCAATTATTAATAATGTGGGCCTGTAGCTATTGTAGGATCACAATCTTGAAAAATACTTGCAATAGCTGTGTTATTGCCAAATGATTTCTATAAGTTAAATTGCGTTTCAGATTTTATTTTCTATTTTTTAATTATAAAACTAGGTGTAATATACTAACATTGAAAATTACATGTATGTGACACCATGACATTTTTATCATATTAAAATATATATTCTACACTAGTTGTTTTACAACTTATCTACTGAGCACTTTTCATATTG
This sequence comes from Psophocarpus tetragonolobus, assembly GCA_037954015.1. Lineage (NCBI taxonomy): Eukaryota > Viridiplantae > Streptophyta > Magnoliopsida > Fabales > Fabaceae > Psophocarpus > Psophocarpus tetragonolobus. The sequence goes on from CM075688.1 coordinate 99,662,676, forward strand.
TTTCTGAAAATATTTTATAGATACTGATCAATTTTAGTAGCTTATTGTTCATAGAACTGATTTAGAAAATATTCAGATCAATTTTTTACCACTAATTTAGGAAATCACTTTCTGTATTTAATACAGTTCATCTTGAAATTCTATTTTCAGTTCGTAATTTTAGTGGCATGTTCTTTTTATTATTTTAATTTTCAAGCCATTATTTTTTGTTGCAAGATGTTTTCAGAAAAAAGGATAATCAATTAATTGTTGTAGCTAAGTACAGCCACGTTAATTTTTTTCTTACAGTGATATGATTCTTGTCTATCTACATTTTCTTATTAACTTTTTTGTTTTCATTTTTCTAAATGTGCCTGTGTTTGGTATTAAGTGTTTTTGTTTTTGTTTTTGTTTTTGTTTTTTTTTAAAAAAAAGGTTTTCATCTTTCAAACCTTAACCTTATAAGATGTATATCCAACGAGGAAGGGTAGAAAAATTAGTTCAAAAATTATTTTTCCATAACTCTTCTTATTTTTATGATTGGTTATACTTTATAAAAAATTATTAATAAGTAAATGCTACATATTATTAAAACTAATAATTCAAAATTTTTATCTTTTGATCAATGTTGCTACGTACATGTATTTTTTTTAATCTTTGTAAATATAATAGCGTGAAAAAATAGTTTGAGTGAGACCAGTGAACTTAAGTATCATTATAAAACCTATGTGATAAAGTCCAACAAGTTATATCTTAAATAGCATTATTAAAACAGGTTTGGTTCGGTAGATTATCTCGGCTCACTACGGGTTCAGACTAAATTGGGTTAAAAAAATCATGATTTCACGAAACAGGTTGTTTCTGTGGTCCAGTCCACCCAACCCACGAGTTTGGTGGGTTCAGGTTGAGCTGGGCTGACCCACAACCCACCATGTTTATTTAAAAATTTTAATTTTAGTAACACACTCTCTTTAAACTTTTTATTTTTGTATATTGAAGTTGAATTATTGATGAATGATGACATTAATCCATTTAGTCTATATTTGGAATGAATCTTTTAATTAGATTATATGCAAAAATGATTTGAATGTTGTTGATTTATATTATTTATAATTTGTATATTGTTTAATATTATGTATATGTTAGATATTCTTTTTAAATTTTAAACTTATTTTTGTGTTTATAATTTGCATATTTGAACTTAATTACATATTTATAATTTATATTTTTTATAAAAAAGTCTCATTTAAAAAAATTAGAAACCATTTTTTTTTTCAAATCTAGTGGGTCAGCCTACCTAATCCACCAACCCGTGATGGATTGGATCGGATTATATAACTAGTTATCTTTAGACTTAATGAGTCGGGCCAGTTTACCTTATCTAACTCACAACTTGCACTAGACTAACCTGTGTGAGCCTCTAATCTTAAGCCCTAAAACAAGACGTATGAGATAGATGCGAACAGATGTTTCTTATGCATGGAGAAAAAAAAGTGGGTGTTTTAATAATTTAAAATGAAAAATGTGACAAGTAAATATATATCCATCTCCCTAGTTTTAAGGATGATTTAACAAAATGAATATTACTTGTATTTGTACTCTGTTAATCCAGAGATTTTGAGAGAAATTCAAGAACTATGTTCTTGTATGAATTTATTTAATTTGTCATTTGTAATCTGCTATACAACTCCTAAGTAACATAGACCTGTGAGTGTGAGTTAGCCGACTCAGCTCCAAAACACAGGCAAAACAGGAGAGTTGACAAACATCCTAACTAATTGGTTCAAAATTAATTTTTGTGCAACCACACTAACTCAACATGGTTCAACTTACACAGTCCAATGTTAATTTCATTTATTAGCCAAGTTAATGAAGGTAAAAAATTAAAAAGTCGGCAAGAGCATGATACGTTGACAATTATTGATCAAGTCACATCAATTTACACGAAATAATTGAATTTATAAGAAAAAAACATTTTATTCCTTTTGTACTATTGGATTGTTGGATCAGGTATGTTGAACACAAAGAGATCACGCCATTTCAAGCTTAATTAGCAATTGAGGGATTGAGGTTTGTCCAAATAAATGAATTGAGTATATCAAGTGTTTGTGCACGCCTTCCAAGCTTCGTGCTTGATAGTTTCTGGATCATCTGGATATATATCATTTGAGCATATAATATATCTATGCTGTGGACCGTTCCAATTAATGAATTAACTGAGTATCGCAAGCACCAAGCACCCACACCCTTTTTTTTTTCTTTCAAACCACCAACAATAATTTAGACATACGTAAAAACGGAACACAGTATGAAGCCTGTTGTTGATAATTCTTAACACATAGTGTGGCTTGGATTATGTAATTTGTTCACGGCTTGGCTTGTTTCCTCCTCATCAATGTCCTTTGTGGACTGTAAACCTCAACCAGATACGTCATGTCTCACTAATTATTGTACCTTAATTTTAAATTATAAACAACACAACAAATGAGACACTATCCAACGAACCTATGAAATTCCTCGTCAGCAACAAACACCATTCTCCACGAGAACCCAGAGAGTCCCTGCAAGCACTGGACCTGGGCAAGTATTATTCCTGTCACTGCACTGCACTGCACCGCTGTTTCGTCAAATAAAAAGAATGATGAAATCATCTGTCTTTATTTCGTTTCTCTTCTTCTACTCTTACAAATAAAATAAACAAATTTTAAACTTTTACAATAATAATGCCTGTAAAAAAAAAATAAAAAAAAAAAAGAAATAGGTTAAAAAAAAAGAAAAGAAAAGAAAAAGAAAAAGAAAACAGGAGAAAAGCAAACCATCGCAGGTTTTCGCCGTGCAGTATCTGGTATTAAAAGCCTCCATCTTGGTTCCCTTTTAAAAATCCTATGGGCATGACATGACCTTATTGTTCGTCAATTTATGAACACCTTTTCTTCTTCTAGGTGTATGGAAAAAGTATCTTTTTTATTCTGTCGTGGTGTGTTTATCGCAAGCAAAAGTCCAAGTGCCACTGAAGTTTAACTCCATATGAGACGTTGTAATAATGTCATCTACAAATATCCAATTAAGGAGTAGATCTGTGCGTCATGGCAGATTAATAAAAGGAGATGTTCCTTTCTATGCTGAGTCAAGACACAACTTAAATAATGAAGTTGTAACTAAGTTACCAAATAATTACAGTTTGGAATGTAAATCAAACTAACCAAACCAAACATGTAAGAGACACTTCACCAAATTGTTGATATATTATTTTCTATTGTTTAATTCTAATTTGTTAATAGGCTTATAAAAGGTTTTGGATTCCATTTTTTCCGCTAATAAAGTTAATATATTAATTAATAATTAGTATTTGTCTATTAAAAAAATCTAATTTATTAATTTTATTAAAAGTGAATGTAATTTAGATTCCAACGTGTGCAACCTTCCATCTGCTTCTTCCTTTTTATCCTTTATAGGCCTTTACCATTAAATCACCTTTCCAACCACAAAACTTTATATTCCCTCCAAATTGTTGATATGTAGGGGAGGCTTTCAAACAAGAGGTGGCAACGGGTTTTGGTCAAAGAATTATTAGGTGATTTTTTTTTAAGAATACTTTTTAAGCAGCTAGTTTAAGACTTATCATCGACAATATATATTCATATGAATTTGATATATTTTTATTAGACAATAAAAAAAATTAATTAACAATTTTTAATTGAAAAAAATTAAGTTAAAAATGAAATTTGACAAATAATTTATATTTATTTTTAAGTTTTAATTCAAAAGTAACTTTTAAACTAAAAATAAGTTGGACCAAATAAATACCTAAGTCAGAATAACTTAACATTTAACTTCCAATCTATCGTAAGTCAATCCATTTAAATAATATCTATTAATATAATAATTATGTTATATATTAATATAATCCGTATATTATCAATGAATACATGATTCAGCATGAATTAATTAATACAAGACTATTTCAACTTAACTAGTGGTCCAATTTGTTATCTATATTAACTTTCCAGATTCCAATACGGCTTGAAGATGAATTTTTTTTTTCAATGATATCCCTCAACCCACCAGAAATTAATTTCGTTCATGATATATATTTTCACTATATATATTATCCAAACACAACATAGTCTTTACACTATATCAGGCTTATGAGTTACGCTATAATATGAATGACTCTAGCATAAGAGTTTGTAGTAGTGGTCCTGCTGGAGGATTCAGACAATTGATATTTATTTCCATTAATAAATGTGCGCATGCAACGTAATTTCTACGATGCTTTCGTAAATCTCCCTCTTATTTTCCTATTAAATTCAAGATGAAATTAGTTATTTACACATGAATTAGGTTAAGTTAGTATTTGTAGGTATGTGCGAATTGATTAATTAGTCAATGAAGGTGGAAGTTAGATGTGAAAAGGCCAAGTGGATGGGACGAAAATTTGGATAATTTAAATTGTTGCATTCATTCTGCAGTGAATGGAACATAATTCTTTCCGTTGGAGATATAAAGTAGGCCGTATTGTGGCTTCTAGGGAAAAATTGCATATCAAATATTTACAGCATGCTTCTTTACTATTAATTTTTAGAGACAATGTTTAGTTTTTTAAAAGAGTTTAATCACTCTATATTCTCAGCGTAACAAATTTTATACCAATATTTAATTAATATTTTTTTGTTTATGATAAATTTATTAATTTTATTAGTTAATATTTTAAAATCATATAAATACAAATTTATGAGCAAACATTGATGTTAACACTAATTAAACTATTTTTAAAATTAAAAATAAAAGTTTTCTTGATTAATCGTTTATAATTTAACATTTCTGATATTCTTAAAACTATTAATTTAGTATTTAATACTAGATAACAATCTACAAATCAAATTATGTATCCAACATGCATGTAGAATGAAACATTATACATTATTACTATAGTCCTAATTATAAGTAACATAGGATAAATTATCAATACTAAGAAAAGTATCTAAATTAGTGAGTATTACCTTCGTCACTAAATGTAAAATTAACCCCTCTTTATAAACTCTTTTTAAATTATTTTGTTCGTTACTTATTTTTTGACCAAAATACATTTAGATATTTTACAATAAATATTTTCTCTCTCTTATTAAGTTTGAATAATATGATTAAAATATTTAATTAATCAGGTAAAAAGTAATTAAGTAAAAAAAAGAAGAAATATGAAGTATTACAATAAAGTTCGCAGTAAATATTTTAATTTTAAAAGTTAACCTTAAATTTAATTTTACTAACTAAATTAACCAACTTTCTTTCTTAATAAATATGAATCGGATAGATGTATCTTATAATTGAGGATAGAGGTAATATTAACTATTTTTATTAATGCAAATTTATCCCAAAAATACTAGGTTATTATGTTTAATGTTAACTGTAATTATAAGTGTGTTTGGTTTGGGTTTATTTGTAATTATAGTCATTTATAATTTAAATATGTAATTATAATTTAAATATGTAATTTAATATAAGATTAAACTCAAATATGTAATTACATGTAACTAAACTCAAATATGTAATTACATGTAACTAAACTCAAATATGTAATTACATGTAATTAAACTCAAATATGTAATTATATATAATTATAACTTAAATATGTAACTATAGAAATTTACAATTTAAATATATAACTATAATAATTTATAATTTAAATATATGATTAATTTATATTATCAAAATATATTATAATTATTTAAATACCTCATTGTTGATCTAATGATTAATTATGTTCTTATTTGTCATTTTATAACTTTCAGATAGTTAATAAAACTAGTTTTACCAAACACTTACAATTAATGTTTTAGATTTTGACTAGCTTTTAGTTTTCAACCAGTTTTTTAACTTAAACTAGCTTTTTATTTTTCAGTTAATTTTACCAAACATATCTTATATCTAATGAGTGAACGAATAGACAAAATAGTTAATAATACATTAATTTAACACAGGTAACTTTAAAAACTAATGATCGTACTTTATAAAAATGAAGAAAGAAAAGTTCAATTCATTGATTAAAATTAAGAAAGGAGGTAGTATTATATTTTTATAATTAAGTAAATAAATAAACTTATTTGGCTAATTAAAAAGATTTTAAAATTAATTTTAATGTTTTCAACAAATTTCTACTTATTTTCATAATGAATTTATAAACAAAATATGAAAGTAAAATTCTCAATGAATTTAAATAAATAAATTATTTATAAACCTTTAATGTCAAGCTTAGGTTATATTTAGTAAAATTGTCTTATAATTAAGCTAATTGAAATTTATAAACTAATTACAAAGCCATAATTTTTTTATAGAAAAATATAATATATTAATAAAAAACAAAGTGTAACACCATAAGTGTATATTTAGTAAAAGGATAAATTGAAAACAATTCAATTACATAAATTTAATCCGCATAAAGATAAAACATACAAACACCTACCGCCCACCACATAACATCATCCTAAACCCTAACTCCACTATTCAAGTGTGAAATTTAAATTTCAAATTTTGAATATTTGACCATGCAGGTGTACAAATACCCATGCACATGATAGAGCAAGACACAAAATTAGATTAGATAGAAAGAATGATGAAGAAGGGATATTATTGATTAAAGAAAATGGGAATTTAATTATGTATTATGAGGGTGTGAAATAATTAAAGGAAAAACCAAATTTAATTTATGTATAATTTATAATATAATTATGGAATATTTGATTGAACTATTTATATTGATGTTTTATTTTGATAAATGTATTTATTCAATCATGAATGTGGATAGATTTACATGAATTATAATTAATGGAGTACAAGGAGGAGAGTTAATTAGTAAGTTGAGAGGTGAGTAAAGTAAGAGCTTGATTGGTTTGATTTTATTTTTTAGTTTTTGAAAAGAGTTTTCAAGAATAGTTTTCAAAAACTGTTTTTGGAAAGAAAAGAAAATAAAAACTTGTTTGACAAATATTATTTGAAAACTGTTTTGAAGATATAAAAATGGAAAAAAATTGTTCATATTTATTAATATTTTCTTAATGAAAAACATAACACGGCATATTCTAATTGTATTTTGAGTTTTCAAAAACAAAAACCAAAAACTGAAAAACAAAACTACTTTTACCTGTTCCTGTTTTTTAGTTTTTAAAAACTAAAAAACCAAAAATGTTTTCGAAAACTGTTTTCAGAAAACACTACTCAAACGAGTTTTTTAGTTTTTAAATACTAAAATATTGAAAACAGTTTTATAAAACTGTTGCCAAACAGGCACTAAATTTTCTTTTGGAATTAGATAATTGAGATGGTTTTCAAAAATTAGAATTACTAAATTTAACTTAGATCATTTTCTTTTCTTTTATTTCTTTCTTTCTTTCTTTCTCCTTCTTCCTTTTTCTTCCTTTTCTTCACCGCTTCCTCATTATTTTCTCTCTGCCTCTTTCTCTCTTCTTCTTGCATGTTACCTTAACTCTTATGGAAAGCATAAAAAATTTCTTTTATTTCTCCTTATTTTGATTGTGGATCCTAGTAGGTATATTTGATTCTAACTCTATGGGCATTTATCTTCTTTGGGGTTCGTGCACATCTCGTAAAAAGGGAATCAATTTGGAAAACTCAATTGTTACATTCTCTTTGATCTAGGTATTTTTTATTAGGTTTTGATGGATCTTTGAATTTAACTCTCTAGGAATTATCTTTGGATTTTTTCCCTTCCACTAATAAGCTCATAGGAGAAATAAGTAAGGGGAGCTCTAGCTTTAATTTTAGTTTATGAAACTTGGATTTGATGGTTGTGAAATCAATTGATTGAGATTTATTTAAGTTTTGATCTAGATTGAGTATTACATGAAATTGGGTGTTAAATGAAATTGAATGTTTCTGATGCTTTATTATGCATGTTTGAATGGAATGCTATGATGGATTATGATGTATGATTGAATTAAATGTTGTGATGGAATGTTGGATGTGTGCTAGGAGATAACTTAGTGTTGATTGTTATGCATGATGTACATTGAATTAGGGGTATAACTAGGGCCTTTGTGATCCCAATACTAGATCAAGTGGGAGTACCATTGTGACATACTCAGATAGCAACTCCACGCCAGAATTAGATCAAGTAGATGTTAAACATCAGTTGAGAGTTAGCTAATTGTTAGAATTGGGTCTGTTGGATGCCACACTTCAGTTGGATATATTAGATGAGTATGCCTAGACTTTAGTTGGTTGTCAGATGGGTCAAGTAGACATCATACAACACTTGAGTTAAAGTCATTACGCCACCTTGGTATCTGAATTAAATTAATGTTTTAGAAAGTGTCAAATCATATTATTATGTTTTAATGATAACTTATGTTTAGGAAGAACATAAGTATATATGCTTGTTTGATAACCTTATCGAATTGAAGTTGTAGTAATTTTGTGATGTTTATATTTAATTGAATTCTTGTTTTAGTAAAGTTTACCCTTGCATTTATGTGTTTTTTGTATGACTATAATTATTGCATTTATAGGGAGCAAATGGAAGTGTAGATGTGGGAGGGCAGAGTTTTCTGGATTAAGGAGAAGTCTGGATTTCTTGGAAGATTGTTATGCTATAGTTTAACATAATCTTGACATTTTGTGTACTTGTGAATATGTTAGAAAACATCAAAGGATCAAAACTATGTATTAGGATAGTAAACCTCTTATAATGTATTTGAGATAATGTGAACATAACAATTTATGTTTTATGTTGTTATTTGATAAGTAGTAACTTGCAAGTTGTTGGTAATATGTGCATAATAATCTGTTGGATAATTAGATGAAATTTTGGTGTAAGGTTGAGTTAGATGTTTTAGTTTTATGCAGCAGGGAATCTGTACTTTTCTGTAGAGTTTTGCTGTGCAACAATTTTTGCCTAGTGATATGTGGCATTTGTTAGGAAATTTGTAACTTTGCATCCAATGATAAATGTTGCTTAGCACAAGCTCTCTTTACCAGGAAATTCTGGGATCTTTTGCCTAGCAATGCTCTTCATTGAGCGAAATTTCTTTACTAGAACACTTTAATTTAGAAATCTCTAGATGAAACTTGTCGTCAGACGAGGCACCCATGTTCCTAGCTTAGCGACAATGCTCGCTAGACAAGTTGTTCATGGTCTGTTTCTATTTTAATTCTTTAAAAGTCTTAAAAATTTGAGCAAATTATTATGTCATGATCTTGATAGAATAATAAACTGTATAATTTTTGTATTAAAATTTTGGAATGTTACATTATAAGACAAAAAAACCATTACAAGTTAGTTACTAACTAATTGTACAACAACTAACTTTTGAATTATTAGTTATTTAATTTATTAATTAACAACAACAAACTACTCTTGGTTGTACATTTTCTCAGACCCAACATACAACACATGTCCCTTTTTTATCCACCTGCGCTTTTTGCCGCATTAACCTTTGGTTATTGTGCAACAATTAGAAGTTTATAATCTACATAAGTATTTAATAGAATTAATTGATAAATGTAAAATAATACAAATTTATGTAATTAATCATTTGATTATAAAAAAAGTTTGAAATAACTTAATAAAGATAAAACTGAAAAGGAGAAAGAAAAATAGTAGCTTATATAAACTAATTTATTTTTATAAGTTACTTAATTAACTTAATAATGAAAATAAGTTATAAACTTTACCAAATAAATTTATTTTAGTCAAAGTAAATTGTAAATTACTAGTGTAGTGTCTTATTGAGCACATTCTTGTATAAATTAAATATGTTTTTTTCACTTAGTTAAAATGAGCTCAACATGTGAGTTTATTATTGTGAGTTTTTTTTTTCAAGATATTTATTTAGTTAATAAAACAAAAGTTTAGCAAATGAAACTCAAATAATTAATTTATTAATAGTGCTCTTTACACTTTTAAGTTATAACATTACCCATCATTATCTCTAATTTTTCATTATTTTTTAAGTAAAAAAATATGATTAAAATATAGGCACCCGACCGAATTGTAATGTTGATTGCATCCCATTGCTAGAATTTGCTATAGCCCATACCTCGTGTAAAAGAAAGATCGAAAGATGTAGATATGAGCAGCAAAGATTACAAATCAACTGCATGCAATGTATGAGACTATAGCATTGTTAGTTGTCATCACTTGCCAAAATGAAATATAAGAAATAATGTATAAATATTTTGTGGATATGCTTATATTAAAGGCGTGTACGAAGAAGCTACTGTGAATATTGATTTTGAATTATTCAAAAGAATATTATCACTGCACACTTTTGTTTAAGTCTTACTTTACTGTCTTGCTGTATATATATTTTGGTTGTAGAGCATCTTGTAATTAAACAAAGCAGTAGAATAGTTGAATGAATTAGGTATCTTATACCCCACCACAAACCACATTTGAAGAGTTTAGATTAAGATTTTGATGTTTGTTAGTATGAGTGGGACATAATATCCCATCGTGGAAGAAGGAAATGCAATTAGTATAGAAGGTGCAGACTATAGAAACTTGCAAAGACTTTTGTCTGAGTGTGGTTGTGTTGTGGCCTGTGGCCTGTGGGCGATGATACAAATAGGCAACAAGGCTTTGGTGAAACAGTGGGTATCCCTACGAAGTGCAACTGGAACCCACTACCTACTTTTCTGTTCCTCCTTAACCCTCCACCAACCTAAATGGATTTACTGTTCTTTTTTGTTTCATTTTTCCTCTACATTTTCATTCTATCACATTTAGTTATCTATTACTTCTTTTTATAAAGATTTTTACGATTTTTATATAATAATCATTTGTTTTTCTTATTTGTCCTAATAAAATGGTTAATATTTTAATTTTTTTAAAGTTTGAGAAGTCATTTATAAATATTTTTTAAACTCTCCAATATTATATAATTTATCAATTTTTAATAGTATTAAGTGAGGATAATGCACCTGATCATCCCATAAAAAAATAATCGAAATTGAAGATAAAATTTATACATTAGTAATACTTTTTAAAAACCAATAAAATCAACTAAAATAATTTCTTTTGTTTACAAATGTGTTTAATGTCCAAATACCTAATTATAGAAAGGATGAAGAGAATATATTTTTTAAATAAGGTAAAATGATTATTACAAAATCATCATCGTTTTCAATTTTAAAATATCACGTAAATTTTTTGCTAATTTAGGGTTTAGGGTTTTTTTATATTTATCTCTTTTGTTTTTTTATATTTATCTTTATCAAACTTAGTTGATATTTGATAAGAGAAGCATCATAAATATAATAAAATTCACATGCATCAATCCTATTTGAATCTTATAAAATATTATTATATGACAAACTCAAACTCTTTATTGACTATTTATGGCAAGTAAGTCTATTGATTTTAAATTTTTAATAAGTTTAATTTATTTAAATAAAATCTCATTCAATCTAATATTTCTAAAGATAATGTCAGATAAATTTTTTTTGTCAGAGTTGGTAGAACTTGTAGTCTCTTAAGATTTGAACACTGTGGATTTCATGACAACAGATGGATACTTGCAAAAGAGAGTCCGATGTCCAAGTCAATGTCGGAGTAAGAGTGAGAGAGTAAGTGTGGATAAAATAGGATATGTACGAGTGGTTTTGGCTATTCCTTTATACTTGCATTTTCTTGGGTTTCATCCTAGTTATCCTTTTTAAGGGAATGAGCCTTCAGGTATGGGTCGACGCTGAGGTGGTTGTGGTGTTGAGGTCAATGTTATCAGGTGTCGAGCATGCTACCTAGGTGATGTCTCGGGTGTTAGGCATAGGGGTGGAAAAAATACCCATACCTATGGGTACCCGCTTGAACTCGCATCGATTTTGACGGGTATTACCCTGTCTAACTAAGTATAGGTACGGGTACGGGTATTACTTGATGTGTTAAACCGGATACGAGTATAGGTGTGGGTATGTGACTACCCACCCCGTACCCGCCTCGTTATAATTTTAATGATTATATAATAATTTTAAATTTATATATTTAATTAAAATTTTTAATTCTTAAGCTTTAATTTATAATTTCTTGTTATTAATTATCGTTATATACTTTTTAAATTAAAATATAATTAATAACTTAATATATGTATATAATATTTAATAATAAATAAGTAAATTTAAATTGTAAAAAATAATATGATGGGTACTCGCGGGTATACTCGAACTCGAAAATACCCGACGGGAACGAGGATGAGGATTAAAATTTTCACTCCTTTTATATCTGAACCCACCCCGCACTGTGCGGGGACGAGGACGAGGAGGGTCAAACCCGCACCTGCCCCGTCTCGTTGCCATCCCTAGTTAGGCATGTAGGGTACCGAGGTAAGTGTGTTTGCTTTGTAGATATCATGAAAAGGTTTGATTACAAGGTCATAAGGGCAAATGTTTCTACTGTGGAGAAGAGGAGGGTTGCCAAGGCCTTTGAGGAAATAATGAAGAAGAAAGGCCACAAGAGGAAGAATGTTCTTGTCCTTTTGACTAGGTCAAATAGGGCTCGGGTGGAGCAAAGAAGGATAAGGCCCATGGTCCTTAGACCGAGGTAAGGACTGAGTTATCTAGTATGGGCTCCTCGGCTAGTGTTGTTGCATCAGTGCTTCTAAAAGGAATACTTTGTCACCTGTTACGCTAAGCCCGTCTGTCGTCAGTCCCTTAGTTCGCAAGCGAAGAACAAGTAACTATTACTTTTAGCTCATTTTTTGCAAGTGGTTTTATATGTTGTGTATGTGACGACATTGTTGCCATTCGTAGCTCTGTCTACTCCTCGCCGTGGGTAGATGGTGTATCACTATCACAAGGAGCGGGTGGTCTGTCTTGATCATTGCACTATGACTCCAGAGGCGACCTCCTTATAGAGTGCCGATCTGACGTCCTCTCAGTTCTTGGATGATAAGAAGTTGTTGTCAAAGGAGGATAAGGGCGTGATGGAGTATGTAGGCCTGAAGGGACTCTAGATTTGGCTGAGGTCTTTCTGCTCTATTCCCTTGCTTCTATTCGTTACTATAAGAAGAAGGTAATTGGTTTGGAGGGGAAAGTGAAAGTTGCTTTGTCACACAAGATCTATAGTCGGGTTAGTATTTAAACAAAGTAAAAAACATGATGGGAAGTTTTGTAGTTTCACTTTGTCTACTCCTCACTGTGGGTAGATGGTGTATCACTATCACAAGGAGCGGGTGGTCTGTCTTGATCATTGCACTATGACTCCAGAGGCGACCTCCTTATAGAGTGTCGATCTGACGTCCTCTCAGTTCTTGGATGATAAGAAGTTGTTGTCAAAGGAGGATAAGGGCGTGATGGAGTATGTAGGGCCTGAAGGGACTCTAGATTTGGTTGAGGTATTTCTGCTCTATTCCCTTGCTTCTATTCGTTACTATAAGAAAAAGGTAATTGGTTTGGAGGGGAAAGTGAAAGTTGCTTTGTCACACAAGATCTATAGTCGGGTTAGTATTTAAACAAAGTAAAAAACATGATGGGAAGTTTTGTAGCTTCACTTTGTCGCACGTACTGTGAGAGAAAAATCTTCGAGTTGATCTCCTCTCAAAGTTGGTTAGCACCAAGAAGTCAGGCCATAACAAGTCGGTCATCCAAGAGGTATCAGCTACACTAAGCATAATCTCAAACACTGGGTATATATTGTTCCTTCAGGTTAAGTTAGATTCATGGATGAGACCCATAATTGCATATCTTCAACACTATATCTTACCTTCTGAGAAGAAAGAATCTGACAAGATCATCTAGTTGGTCGCACAATTTATGGTTATTAATGGAAAGTTGTGCAACAAAGGTTTATGGCACCCCTATTGCGATGTATGGTACCCGAACAAGCTGATGCAATAATAAGAGAAATTCATGAAGGAACTTGTGGAAGCCACATCGGTGGGTGAGCTTTAGGCAACAAGGTGCTCCGAGTTGGTTTTTTCTGGCCTACATTGCGTTCTGATTGTAGCATGTACGTGAAAAAATGCACAAAATGTCAGCTTCATTCCAACATGCACCACTCTCCAATCAAATAGTTGCATTTTATCTCCTCCTTATGGCCTTTCCACTAGTGGAGGATGAATATTTTAGGCCCTTTTCCAGTAGCTACTCGGCAACTCAAATTTTTTATAGTCGTTGTTGATTATATTTCCAAGTGGATAGAGGTCAAGCCTGTGGCAACAATCACTACTGATCGAGTAATCTGTTTTATCTAGAAAAACATTATTCGCTGCTTTGGGTACCTCACACTCTAATTTCAGATAATGACACACAATTCGCCAATATTGTACCAAAAACTCAAGGTTCACATGGTTTACATGTCTGTGGAACACCCATAAACAAACAAACAGACTGAGTCTGCAAATGAAGTAATCTTGAAAGGACTAAAGCGTAGACTAGACAACGTGAAAGCAAGATGGTTGGATGAGTTACCCTTCGTTTTGTGGTCATGCCATATTGTTTCTCATTCTTCAACACATGAAACTCCATTGGCATTGGTTTACAGTTCCAATGTCATTATCCCTATTAAGGTTGCGAAACCCAACCAGAGGGTCATGAAATTCAGTGAACATGTTTTTATCCCTCTACATTTCGTTAGTACATTCTTAATTATGATTATGCCTAAATATATTATCTTTTACAATGTGTATAAAGTGTCAAATAGTTTAAGTTTTTATAACTTTTGAGAGTAGAAAAATCTCGGCAACCATAGAGCCGACCTAGATTTGGTTGATGAAATTAGGGAATTGACCCATGTAAAGGATATTGTTACTAAGCAATGTTCAGAAATACAACATGACATCAAGATGTTTCCACGACACTTCAATGAAGGTGACCTCGTCCTAAAAAAAGCATAGCCTAATCAAGTGCAAAACAAATTATTTCCTAAATGGACTGACTCATTTCACATTCAAGAGGTCGTTGGAAAAGGAGCATATCACCTACAACATTAGATGGAAAATCACTTCCACATACATCCTTAGTTTCTACTTTAGTTGACTGAGCTACTTGTCCTAATTAATTCATGTTTATGTTTCTGCATCTTCTTTGGATGTTTTGTTCTTTACTTTTGTTATGTTTGAACACTTCGATGGTTCACATACATTGAGGCACAAGTTGTATTTGTTTAATCATATGATAATTTAACGAAATGAAGGTGTGATGGAAATGATAGATTGGTGATGAAGTGCCAACATAGTAGGGATTTTATCACTTATAGTGATTTCATTGCATGCCTTTTTTGTGTCATGTTTCCTTGAATGTCGATATTGTTTTATATTTGCTTTAGTGTCATATTAATTATGACATTTATTATATGTTTAGTGTAGTTTAAGGGGAAAAAATGAGATTTTGGTATATCAAAAACATATGCCAAAGGTACATCATAAAACTTGACGTAAACATGATTTACACTTATAGTTACACATAAACAACAAGCAAAGGCATATGATCTAGATCTCGATATAATCAAAGTTATACCCTCAAACTAACAAAGTATAAAACGTCTCCATGGACGACATCAAGAAAAAGAATTAAGAAAACAAGTCGAACACGTCGTTAATCGATGTCAAGAAAAAGAATCAAGAAAACATGTCGAACAAGTTTTGAACCGACATCAAGAAAACACGTCAAGATAACAAGTCAAACAAGTCGTGAACATTCAAGTCGACATAGACAAAGAGCATATCAAGCATTTCAAAAAAACAAGTTAAACAAGTCAAGCATTTTCTGACAACAAACAAAAGAGGGCATTGTCTCCTTTCTAGTCAAACGCTATTTACTGCACAACTTTTTTTTTCTTACAAACACAATCCAGAATTTCATATGTAAACCAAAAAGTTAACAACTAATTTGACAAACTTCCAAACAAAACAAGCTTAAATGTCATCCTTTTTTATATCAACAACAATGCCATCTTTAACAACCTTGAAACATCCCATAGCACTAAAATCTACATAAGGAAAAAATGTCTTCGCTTGCTTTTCAGCCACCTTGAACCTTCGACAAACTTAGTAGTAATTTCAAAATTTTGCCTTTCAACCTTGGCTTCAAGCTTTTTTGCCTTCTCTAGTGCCATTTTCTCTCCATCTGTCGCTTGGCCTAGATCTTTTTCCAACTCAAAAATACGTCCCTGCATTTTTTCTTGTCCCCCTATATATTGTTTCTCTTTTTCTGCAAATTGCACGTTCTCAACCATCAGTAGTCTCCTTTTCTTTGAGCTTGTCCACATCCTTCCTCTCTTTCTTCAACTGTTGATTCTCCTTCACTAACTCTTCAAATCATCCTCGACTTTTCTCAATTTTTTTATCAATTTATTTTTCCCCCTTGAACAAGTCACGAATTCCATCTTCCAATATTACCGATATCACAATAAGGCGATTCGCCAAGGCTTGTTGTTCTTTGCATAAGGATAGTAAAGTTTGTTTAAACAACTCCTCTTCATCTAGCTTCAATAGCAAGTTAGTTGGATGGTGAGGTTGTGCTTATAAGCGACATCCCACATTGAGGTTGCTTTTCCTTTTGCGGTCCCTCTATTAACATGGTCTCAATTCTGCCTTATAAAGGCACTCATGGTGAGATCTTCTAACTACACCTCCATTTCCCCTCCTTTTTCAACACATCCCTCTTCAATGGTTATCACATTTATATGTTGACATTTCCTGAGTGGATTTGCCAATGTTTCCATAGCAACATCAGCAACCGACTTGCCACCCATATCCTTTTCTTTCTCACCACCCTCGCTGGCCCCACTTACTTTAGCTATCTCCTTTGTTGATGCACTCCCTTGATCTCTTCAACCAAGGTTCCTTCCTCTAAGAAAATGGAGGATGGAGAGGTTAGAAATGGGAGAGGGTTGACGCCACTTTCTAGGAGAAAGATGAGTCAAAAAATTTTATGTTGCTTGCCACAAGGGAGAGGTCCCTTGATAAAAGCTTTAAGGGAGAGATTTCTCAAGAGAGAGGATTCTCAATGACACTCAAGAATAAATTGCTCAAAAAGAGTCTTACTTCATTCAATCAAGTGTGCTTTGTACAAGAGAGACTAGGTGTATTTATAGCCCAAAGAGGGAGCAAGACACTCAAAACTAGGCAATGTGGGACTTGAGCCTAATTAGTATTAGGAGCACTAATCCCTCTTAGGCCCACTAAAAGTGGTGCCTAGCCTTAAGCTAGGGAGTGTCATGGCCTAATCAAGGAGGTGTGGAAAGAGATCCACACTCCTTTGTGTTATTAGGCCCTTTACTCCCCTCACCTCCCTTCCTAAGCTAATTACACCCTAAACTCTAGAAACTAAAATAAATGGACAAAATACAAGGCCTAAAAGGGAATTAAAAGCTAATTAATATTTACAAGAGGAAAACTAAGGACTATAGCCTAAAATATCTATCTCCATCATTAGCTGGGGTCTTGATGAGTCATTCCGGGCCAAGTCCTTTTCAATCCTCCTAGCCATTGCCCTAGTGAGAGGGCCCTTGATAGGTAGGATTGCATCATCTCCTCCCCCATTGGAAGGATTTGTCCTCAAATCTAAAGGGTCATCCTCTTCCATGTCAGCACCTAAAAAGGGGGTAAGATCACAAACATTAAAGGTGGTGCTAACTCTATAATCCTCGGGAAGGTCTAACTTATATGCATTATTATTTACCTTCTCAAGGATTTGGAAGGGACCATCTCCTCGAGGGCTAAGTTTGGACTTCCTCTTAGAAGGGAAACGATCCTTTCTTAGGTGAAGCCAAACCCAATCGCCTTTTTCAAAGATGACTTCCTTCCTCCCCTTGTTGCTAGATGAAGCATACCCCTTAGATTGGGTTTCAATATTAGTTTTGACCCTCTCATGTAATTTTTTGACAAAATCAGCCCTAGTTTTCCCTTCTTTATGAAAAATTCGGGTGTTAGGGAGTGGTAACAAGTCCAGAGGGGTGAGAGGATTAAAACCATATATAACCTCAAAAAGGGGAGTGCTTAGTGGTTCGATGAACCACCCTATTATATGCAAATTCAATGTGGGGGAGATATTCATCCCAAGACTTGTGGTTGCCTTTCAAGAGTGCCCTCAACATAGTGGATAGGGATCTATTTACTACCTCAGTTTGTCCATCTGTTTTAGGATGGCAAGTGGTAGAAAATAAGAGCTTAGTTCCTAGCCTTGCCCAAAGAGTTTTCCAAAAATGGCCAAGGAACTTAGCATCCCTATCACAGACTATGGTTGAAGGTATTCCGTGCAAGCGGACAACCTCACGAAAGAAAAGCCTTGCGATGTGACTTGCATCATCCACTTTGTGGCAGGGAATGAAATGTGCCATTTTACTAAAGCGGTCCACTACCACAAAGATGGAGTCTACACCTCGTTGGGTTCTTGGGAGCCCAAGGATAAAATCCATGCTAATATCTACCCAAGGTGTAGAAGGAGTAGGTAAAGGTGTGTAAAGACATATGAAAAAAAATGTATCGCAAGCAATGTCTTTGGACATCTTTTTTCATATGGGGCCAAAAGAATTTTTCTTTTAAAAGCATTAAGGTTTTATCAATTTCAAAATGCCCCATGAGCCCACCTTCATGGCTCTCTTTTGTCAGCAATTTCCTAATGGATCCTTAGGGTACACAAAGTTTGCCCTCTTTGAATAAGTACCCCTCACACATGTAGAAGCCATCTTTGGATTTGGAAGATGAGGCAATATAAATGGTTCCAAAGTCTTGGTCAGAAGGATACATTTCTTTTATGTCATCAAATCCCAAAATTTGAGCACTGAGGGTGGCAAGAAGAGAATGCCTCCTTGAAAGAGCATCGACCACCACATTTGTTTTTCCCTTTTTATATTTGATGACATAAGGAAAAGTTTCAAGAAATTCAACCCATTTAGCATGCCTCTTGTTCAACTTTCCTTGCCCCCTCAAATACTTAAGTGACTCATGGTCACTATGAATGACAAATTCCTTGGAAATAAGATAATATTCCCAAGTTTGGAGGGCACAGATCAAAGCATAAAACTCTTTGTCGTAGGTGGGGTAGTTAAGGTGGGCACCATTGAGTTTTTCACTAAAATAAGCAATGGGGTGCCCCCTTTGCAACAGCATAGCTCCTACACCTACTCCTGATGCATCACATTCTAGCTCAAAAGTTTTTGAAAAGTCGGGGAGGGCTAGAACGGGTAGTTTATCCTTGAGCAGTTGAAAAACTTCTTTTTGTTTTTCACCCTACAAGAAAGGAACTTCCTTCTTCACCAAGTCATTGAGTGGTGAAGCTAGTGTGGAGAAGTTAGGCACAAAGCGCCTATAAAATCCTGCGAGACCATGAAAACTCTTGATCTCAGTCACACTAGTAGGGGTGGACCATTCTTGAATGACCTTGATTTTTTGGGGGTCCACTTGGACCCCTTGGGCACTAATGACAAAGCCCAAGAAAACCACACTAGGAACACAAAAAGTGCATTTTTCTAAGTTTGCAAATAGTTTATTCATTCTAAGGACAAATAAGACTTCCCTAAGGTGTCCTATATGTTCTTCTAAGGACCTACTATAGACTAAAATATCATCAAAATAAACAACTACAAACCTACCAATGCAATCCCTAAGTACATGATTCATGAGACGCATGAAAGTGCTTGGAGCATTGGTGAGCCCAAAAGGCATCACCAACCATTCATAAAGACCGAATTTGGTCTTAAAAGCGGTTTTCCTTTCATCTCCTTCTTTGATTCTTATTTGATGGTAACCACTTCTAAGATCAATTTTTGAAAATATTTTGGCTTCATGCAATTCATCAAGCATATCGTCTAGCCTAGGGATTGGGTGCCTATACTTAATGGTGATGTTATTGATGGCACGACAGTCCATACACATCCTCCATTTTCCATCCTTTTTGGGCATCAACAAAACAGGAACCGCACAAGGGCTAAGGCTCTTTTGAACCCAACCCTTCTCCAACAAGTCTTGAACTTGAGACTCAATGTCTTTGGTCTCAGCGGGGTTTGTCCTATACGCGGGTCTATTGGGCAGACTTGCGCTAGGAACAAGGTCAATTTGGTGTTCTATTCCCCTTAGAGGTGGTAATCCCCTCGGAACCTCTTGAGGGAAAAGATCATCAAATTCTTTTAAAAGATTTTGAACCCCTTTTTGAAGAGACTCAATTTCATGACTTGTGGCAGTGCCAGAAGGTACCTCTTTACAAAGAAGGAGATAAAAAGGTCGATCAAGCAAGAGAGCTTCCTTAATATCCATTTTTGTTGCAAAATGACTCTCTTTCTTAATTACCTCTTTGGAAGGGGTACCTCCTTCCAACTCTCCCTCTTTACCCTTTTCAAGCTTTAGGGATGAAAGCTTCTTTTTTTTTTTGACTTTGAACTTTTTTTTTCCTCATCTCTTTTATGTTTCATGATGAGTTGATCCTCAGCCACTTGTGAAGGTGTGAGAGGAGTCAAATTTATTCTTTTACCCTTATGAGTGAGGATTATCTCATTAGAGTAGCCATGGTGAATGACTTGTTTGTCAAACTGCCAAGGCCTCCTCCCTAACAAGATATGGCCAGCCTCCATTGGAACTATATCACATAAGATCTCATCTTGATACTTTTCAATGGAGAACGACACCTTCACTTGTTGGTTTACAACCATTTCCCCTTCCTTATTAAGCCATTGGAGCTTGTAAGGTCTAGGATGAAGAATTGGGTGTCAGGCTAGCTTCTCTACCAACCTTGAGCTACAACAATTGCAGCAGGATCCACTATCTACAATGAGAGAACAGGTTTTGTCTAAAACTTTGCAACGTGTATGAAAAATGTTCTCTCTTTGGAAGTGGTTAAGCTCAAGGGGTTGGCTTCCAAGAAGGCGCCTAACCATTAAGAGGTCTCCATCACAAGGATTTTCAACAATGTCATGCTCATGATGCTCATGACCCCCTTCTTCCTCACTCTCACCAGAGGAGGAAGATGAGCTACTCTCACTAAAAATCTCTTGGCCCCTCATGATCATGGTTTTCTTATTGGGGCACTGAGAGGCAATGTGGCCTCTCCCAAGACATTTAAAGCATTTAATACTACTAGTCCTATTGTTAGAACTAGTAGGGGGGTTGTCTCTATGATGCATGGATTTATGTTCTTTATGCACATGCTTGGATGGTTCCTCTTTAGGAGAGCTCTTGGAAGTGCTTCCCTTGCCTAGGTCCCTCTTTGCATAATTGTAGGATGGAAATTCTCTTTTTGCTCCACCTTTTCTTTTTAATTGATTTTCCACTCTTATGCAAAGTTGGACTAGGTCATCTAGATTATTATATGGTAAGAGCTCAACTTTGTCTCTTATGTCAGAGTTCAAACCACTTAAAAATCTAGCTTCGGTGGCCCTTGGTTCTTCGGTGACGCCCGCTCTCATCATGAAAAGCTCCATCGTTTGTCTGTACTCCTTAACACTTGAGTTGTACTGTTTTAATCTTTGGAGTTTATCCAAGAGCTCTCTTTCATAATAAGAAGGGACGTGTCTCCGCCTCATAGTCCCCTTGAGATCATTCCAATAATCCACCGGAGGGTTACGAAGGCGGCGCCTCTCATTGACCAATGAGGTCCACCAATACATGGCATGCCCTTGGAAGCTAAGGGTTGTCAGCGGAACTTTTCTTTCTTCACTTATGTTATAACAAACAAAGAGTTGCTCTACCTTCATTTCCTAATCAAGGTAGGCTTCCACATCCTCTTTGCCATGAAAATGAGGGAGGTCAACTTTTTGTTCCCTAGGTTGGGCTTGGGGTTGGTTATGATGTTGTTGTGCTCTCCTTACCCTAGGTCTTTCATATCCCTCCCTTTCACTTACTTCACTAGAGGCAGACCTATACCTATGCCTTTCTCTAACTCGTATTTCTCTTCTTTCTTCTCTTTCACGCTCTTCTCTTCTCTCTTCCCTCTCTCTCTTCTCTTTCCTTTTTTTCTTCTCTTTCTCTTCGTCTCTTTCTTTCTCTTTCCTCCGTCTTTCTTCTCGTTCTTGTCTTTCTCTTTTCTCCTCGCTTTCTTTCTCTCTTTTCTCACTCTCTTTTTCCTCTCTTCGTCTTTCTTCTCTTAACTCTCTTTCTCTCTTTTCTTTTTCTTTCTCTTCACGCCTCTTTTCTTCTCTTTTCTTCCTTTCTTTTCTTTCTTTTCTCTCTTCTACCATCCATTCCCTAAATTCACTCACAAACTTATCCATGTTGTTGGTTTTTTGAGAACCTTGTTGATTTACACTATCTTTACTAGATGTGTGTGAGCTCATTTTGAAAGTGATTGGAAAGAACCTATGGGCAACACTCCTTACTCTTTTGTTTTTTTTCTCCCTAAGTGAATTACTTAAGAGTCTTTGGAACTCAAAAGCCTTTCACACTAAGATGCAAAGCAAATAAAAGAAATTTAAAGCAAAGGTAAGGATCTAAAGGCGTGCACCTAAGGTGGAGAGATGGGGTACCAATTCCTTCTCCCACCTAAACGAGAAACTAAAAAATTATTACAATCAAAGAGGTGATCCTTATGGGCATCCAACACCTCAATTAAAATGGTCTTAATAAAATTTACACCCGATTAAACAAAAAGAAACAAAAGGCTTGATGTTTGAAGTTGCTCTCTACTCCAAGTGTTTGCCTCTCTCAAAGTGGTGTTGCTCCCTTGAATGAACCTCTTGCTTAGCTTGCTTCAACACACCTCAAGATGCTTCCCTTGTGGAAAGCTTGGTTTGACCTTTCTTTTCCTTCAACAAAGTAGCACACCCAAGGAGGAACCAAGAAAGTGCAATACAATAAAAAAAACATGAAAAGAAAACTCAAGGAAGGGAGATAAACATCCAAGTGGAAAGAATTATTTAGACAAACACAAAGATAACCAAAGAAGACAAGCAAGTAAAAATGGTGTAGATAGAAAGATGGTACACAAAATAAATTCCTAGAATGAGCCTAGAATAGAATAGACTACAAAAACAAAAAAAAAAAGACTCAAAAGTTTCAATCATTTGCATCATTTAAAATCAATATGGCCAAATTATATGCAAGTATGTTCAAGCAAGATTCATTAATTTTTTTTTCTTTTTAAATCACTCCTTTTAGTCAATGGGACAATATGAGGTGCACTAAAGATATTTTGTTGTTTTCACTTCTTTTTTTTTTTTTACTAACACGTTTTTTTTTCACTTGTTTTCTTTTTAATTTCTATTTTTTTTATACAATTTTGCTACACCTCTTAACAAAATTTTGAAGCAAATACGGTGAGGAGTCAAAGAATCATAAATGCTTGAACAAAGGATAGGAAATGACCACCATTGATATACAAAAGTGCAAAATTAAGAAACAAAGCAACCTAATATGAACTAGTAATTTTAGGTGATAAGAAATAAATGGCACTAGGAGAGTTTTATGGAAGTTGAGGCCAACTTGATTACTTAATAATCAGCCTAATTACATACCCAACATGCCTCTCAAAGCCAATCAATAAAAATCACCACAAAAACTAGCACAAAATTAAGATACTAAAATTATTGAACAAATGAATGAAATTTGGAAGAAATTGAGCATTAATTTTTTCAAGATTTTTTTTTTAAGAACATGCTAAGATCTAAATAGCATGTGAGACTCTAAGGACATGGGATCAAGAGTAAGCCTCTTTGATGCTCAATTTTCAATAGAGAAATAACACACTTTTATGGTAAAATAAAAGAGCTAAACAATGGATTTTAAGTGACAATTAAAAGGACTAAACAATACCAAAATAAGACACAACATAGAAGGATTAAAACTGAAAATAAATGACTCAAAATGACCAAAAATGTGACACAAAAACAGAGAAATAGGGGCTGGAAAAAAATAGAGAAATAGATGCAGGAAAAAATTAGAGAAAAAGGTGCAGGAAAATAGAATTAAAATGCAAGAACTCTAAATGAAAGAAACAAAAGTGCATCCAAGGATCAAAACCACAATTGTGTGGCTTCCTTCACAAAGTTTGTGAAGTCATTACTATGATCCTCTTAGGGTAAGCACTAGAATAAGGAAAAAATCAAAAGATGGGCAAAAATTTAAAGAAACAAACCTAAAGGAAACATACAAAGATTCAATAGAAATGAACAAAATAAATTGAATCTAGAAAACAATAAAGACATGGAAATAAAAATTGCAAGAACTAAAACATAAACTTCAAGACAATAAGGAATTTAAATGACAATAAAGGAAGCCAGAAATAAAGTATAAAAACTGCAGAAAAAAGAAACTAAAGAAAGACACATAAACTAAGGAGAAGGAGGAGGAAATGAACCTTCATGAAGATGGCTCTGATACCAAATGATGCACTCCATTGATCTCTTCAACCAAGATTCCTTCCTCTAAGAAAATGGAGGATAGAGAGGTTAGAAATGGGAGAGGGTTGACACCACTTTCTAGGAGAAAGATGAGTCAAAAAATTTTATGTTGCTTGTCACAAGGGAGAAGTCCCTTGATAAAAGCTTTAAGGGAGAGATTCCTCAAGAGAGAGGATTCTCAATGACACCCAAGAATAAATTGCTCAAAAAGAGTCTTACTTCATTCAATCAAGTGTGCTTTGTACAAGAGAGACTAGGTGTATTTATAGCCCAAAGAGGGAGCAAGACACTCAAAACTAGGCAATGTGGGACTTGGGCCTAATTAGTATTAGGAGCACTAATCCCTCTTAGACCCACTAAAAGTGGTGCCTAGCCTTAAGCTAGGGAGTGTCATGGCCTAATCAAGGGAGTGTGGAAAAAGATCCACACTCTTTTGTGTTATTAGGCCTTTTACTCCCCTCACCTTCCTTCCTAAACAAGTTACATCCTAAACTCTAGAAACTAAAATAAATAGCCAAAATACAAGACCTAAAAGGGAATTAAAAGCTAATTAATATTTACAAGAGAAAAACTAAGGACTATGACCTAAAATATCTATCTCCATCATTAGCTGGGGTCTTGATGAGTCTTTCTAGGTCAAGTTCTCTTCAATCCTCCTAGCCATTGCCCTAATGAAAGAATCCTTGATAGGTAGGATTGCATCATTTTTTGCCCATAACTAGTTCATGTCCTTCATTGAAAGTGTCATTCTTTCTGCCATAAAAAACCAAGGAGATTAACATATATCTTTCCAAGAACCAAGGTAAGCATTTTGATACGGGAAGCAGTAGAAATGGGACGTACCTTTTCTTTGAAATGTTCACAAGGAGAATGATACCCCAAAACCACATCCTGTCGTGTCGTAAAATTGTAACTCGCTGTTCAGACCAGACATTTGCTACTCTGAGAAATCAGAAACCCGAGTCCACGTTAACCAGAAAATGTAGTTGTAACTCAGGACTCACCCATATATATATACGCGGGTAAAAGCAGAGGCGTAAGTGACACAATGCCTCTTCGAAAAATGCAATTCATTATGACCCCCTATCTACATGCCAATACATATGCACCACATGGAATGATGTGTCGAAATTCATGCTGACAGACATGACGACTTCAGACAGAGATCTGATGATTGCTATACTGAAAGAACACTGAAAGACATGAATGTACGCATGCACCTCGGTAAACGACCCCTAAAAGACTTCCACTAGGCACTACTTATAAAATCTCTCTACCTAAACCGATCTTGACACCAACCTCTCCCCTGCTACAAACTCGAGGTTGACGGGCTTGTAATATTGGAAGTAACATAAATCAACTTTAACACTAGCCTCTGTCCTGTTACAAGCTCGAGACTAAAGAACTTGTAATATAAAAGACCTCATATAAAGGAGATTGTGGCCGACCACTTACTTTCAGATAGAGCCCATCCTATGAACAAACGCTAAGGGAAAAGCCCAGGTATATATTGGCTTAAAAACGTCCTTGAAAGACACAGATTCTCTTAACCGGAACAATTAGGATTAAAGTAGAAGTAAGTAAATATCAGTAATAAAAAATATAAAAAATGGAATTTTTGCATTGAAAATATCAGCAAGACATGGGAAGCAATTGAGGGTCGCAACAGAAGCAAATCTGGATGCTTCCGCAGCACATAACTCCAACTCCATCCCTCTGTCCCTACCCAGTACATGAAACAACGGTGATGATAGCATGCCGCGTAATGATAATCACGATGGCTAAAAGCCAAAAAGGTATCCGATCCAGATTCTCGTGGGAAAAACTTCATCACCATCGCGTGGGCCCCACCTGCAAGAAACAATTTATTTTCTTCAACTGGTGACGGAATTATAGATACACCAATTTATTTTAATTTACACCGTCAAATGACCGCATTACCCTCCTTCCATTTCTTTATAACGAAACGCACACTCCATACCAGTTCCCATCCCATTGTCACTTCCGTGTGCTAAACCGAGAGAGCGAAGGGGCAAAGACACCCTTTTTTTTTTTTTTTTCTTTTCTTTTAGAGAGAAAGAAAAAATGTTGGGGATCTTCAGCAGTTCCGTGATGTCGCCGCCGGAGGAGTTGGTGGTGGCCGGGAGCCGGACGCCGTCGCCGAAGACGACGGCGGGGAAGCTGCTGAACCGGTTCGTGGAGAGCAAGCCGTTGGCGGTGTCGATGCAGGTCGGGGAACACGTGCAGTTGGCTTACACACACCACAACCAGTCACCGTGGTATCCCAGGTAAATTAAACGCGTCACAAATTCAAGATTTCTACCATGCATGCCTACTGAATCCCCCAAGCGACGTCGTTTTTATCATTCATTTTTTCGCATTTGGTAGTTGGATGCTGGAATCAGACACGCTTCCTTCCTGTTTCGGGTATAATTAAGACCATGTTGCTCACTCAACTTTAAAACAAAGCATTTAAATCAGTAACTTAAAACTTTTTAGTAAAAATCATGAGCCTAATTTGGTGGTGATCATTCTCCTATAAAAAATATTATTAGAAGAAAAATATAAAAATGAATTAATTACTAATTCATAAAATTTCGGACCCAGAAGGGAAGACTCGTATGTGATCGCTCGCTTATAACTTATATGTGAGTGTAAATCATGGGTGGGGCAAAAGAGTTTGCTGCTGATTTTGGATCACGGGCTACTTCATCATATTGCATGTTCTCTAATGATCTTCATAAATGATTAACAGCGTCATCCAAAGATTTTTTTTAGAAAGGAAACGCTTTGGTTTTCATTTTTAATAAATATTTTTCAGCTTAATAAGTAGTGATAAATTAACGCACATTAAAAAACTTGTATTTTTATGATTAATTTATATAATTTTTTTACAATAAAAAGTAATTAGATAAATAGAGGGAAGAAAAATATTATGCAAAAACTATAATTCTAAAAATTTACTTATTTACTGATTTACTTTAAAGTATTTATAGAATATAATTCTAAAAATTAAAGATTTGTCTTCTATTTTTTATTTTTTGACCTGAGTCTTCTATAATTATGAAAACACGTTTTTAAAAAATACCACGAAGTGTGATAGAATAAATTTTTATATATTTTATTGGACATTTTTAATTATTAATATTTATAAAAATAAATGTGAATTTATATTTTAATTAAATTTTAACTCTTCAACTATTATCTTATGTGAAGTTGATAAATTTGTCTTTTTGAAAGGGTTTCTATCCTTAAATTTTGTCTGAAGCCAAACAGACATAAATGTAAATGGATTCTCCTTCTTTCATTTTTTGTAAAAGTATTCGGGTTTATGACCGGAGAATGAAAATGTATATTAAAGTTATTGCTTTTATGCGGAAGAGGAGCAACAAGGTAGAAAATACGTCATTTTTGAAAAATAGCAATGCGATGTGTAATGAGCAACTATTATATAACTGTTAGGACTTTGGACTATTGGGGGTTGGTGAGTGGTCGTAATTCCTACAGTTATAATTTGACAATCATAAGAATAAATACGACAGTGGCTGCATCTTTCCTCGATAAGATGGAGTGGCCAAGTCATTTACAGTTTTTGGAATTCACCCATGTTTTCCTTTTGCATAGTTGCTGCTTATTACAAACGATTCTCACATTTTTTTGGATCATAGTAAAATAAAGGATAAAATTTTTTATGTATAAAATTTAATTTTATCATGCAATCATAAATTGTATTAAAAATAAAAAATATTTTGATAAAAATTAGTCACATGATCATATTAACGTAGAAGAAATTTTAAAGAACAAAATATTGAAACGGTAAGAAATAAAATGTTAAGTACCTTGTGCTGGGCCGCGGCAGCGGAATGAAACAGAGAGAAAGATGATTAATTTTGGGATGAAAATTTAATATCCAATTACTCAAATTAAATATCATTGACATGCTTTCATGAATTGTGAGATTCACCAATTGAGAATCATATTTGGGAATCAGAAACTAAAATGATGCTAGACATGGAAATTAGAAAGTCAGGCAAAACAAAAACATTATATTGTTTTTTGGGATCCTTCCATTCATGGCCATGCAAATACATTTTTTGTCACTCTTTTAGAGTCAGTCCTGTTGTGACTTCGTGGAGAACCAAAAAAAGCAATAGAGTTGTGTGTCGATGAGTTTAAAAATAAAAGTTACAAATTACTGTAATATGCTCTTTCTTTATTTTTTTTAAATGGGGCAGGTGATTAAACAAATTTAATATTAGTTTGAAATTTGATGGTTAAGTTCATAAAATATCTGATTAATCATATATTCTGCTCCAGATTTGAGAGCACTGCTATTTTGAAAACAAGACTCCAGTACAAAGTTTCCCAAAAATAGTGGTTTCCAATTCTAAAAATATACTAGTATGGCAATTTAAGATAGGTGAAGACCATTAAGTGACAATGTAACATTGGGTCTAAATTCCCGCCCCATATAGAATCGGTTTGCAGTATCCTTATCCATCGAACTAGAGAATTTCATTGCATCAATGCATGATATCTTGACCATTGAAACATAGAATCATATATGGGCACTGGGCCATACGCATTTATTGCATATTTTTCAACTGTACATCCCCCCCCTCCCCCTCCCTCCCTCCCTCCCTCCTGAGTAATAAAATTTCTCTGAAATATTTTTTCCGCACAGTTTGTCATGATATTTTATTTATTAATACTAGTAAAGTAAAAGAATGAGACCTGTGGTAAGGAAATAGTAGTAATATCATATGTGGAGAATAAACTAAAAAATTTGAAATGTGTACATTAAAAAAAAAAAGGTTATTCTCTTTATTAATTTTTGTAGATAATATATAGTATAGTGATAAGCTAAATTTCCATTAAGCCATGTTTATATAATCTTTTCCAGAAATAATTTTAAAAAAAGTTAATTTTTTTTAATTTTTAAATGATGTAAAACATTTTACAAGTTAATTTAATAAAAGAATTATACCTTTTTAAAAAAAATGAAATTTTTTTATATATTAACTAAAATTAGTTTAAAATATATTTTACGTTTTTTATTTTATTTTTTTCTAGAAGAAGCTTACCTGAAAATATCTAAAAGTCAAAAATAAAAATATTTTGCATTTGTTGTATATATATGTTTTAGATAATGTTTAACGGGTATGATTATCAGCTTATCATTTTGTCGATGAATGTAATATTCAAGAGTTTTCTGGGTCACAATTTTCTTTTAGTACAAGAGCTTCCTTTCAACGTGAGAGCTTGTCCCACCATCCCAGAGTGAATTGTTGATGAATGCATTTCCATGGTCCTTGTGGTTTGTAAAATCCGATTGACCTTTGTTGAAAAAAACCATTTTCCTATTAGGAAAATTTCAAACACTTATAAGTCTAAAAGTTTTTCTTTCTTTCTATACCGAGTTATTATTGGATTTTTAGTGGAAGTTCTCTTGATGGAAGAGTAAAACACTATGCTGTTGCTTTAGTTACTATATTTTAAAAGAACTTTAAAAAAAATTAATTAGCGTTTGCAAGGTGTGCAAGGTTATTTCGTTCTTTAATAAATTTAAAATTATTTTTAATTTAAAATCAATTTTCTTTATTTTAATAGTGTTTAAAAATAAATTTTATACTATATTTTATGATTTGTGCTGATTTAATCTTTTGCCAATTACTATCTTTAATAGTTATTCATTACGCACATCCTTTTATTAAATATAACGATGGCATCATATTCTAAATTAAGTAAAAAAATGAATATATATGGCCAGACATTACCATATGTTCAATATTTATTATTAATAAATTATGTATTTATTCTTCATTTTGTCTTCTTGGAGAAACAGACGTGAAATTCGGTGGCCCCTTGAATTATTAGTGTTTGCGTCTGTATTTTCCACTTCAAAAATGCCGACTTTATTGGCTGAACGGTTGCTGTCATTCCAGTTTTTTGCTTTTATGGCCCAAGGAGGATGAATGAAGATAACTACGTAAGGATAACATAGATTAGGTTGGTGGGACCAGAGTATAGAAAACACTCTCATCAAGTTATTTATACTTTTGTCATGAAGTTTTTTTATCAAACTAGTTGTGGACAGACCAATACACAGATTTTAAAAAGTAAAAGAGAAATAAGATTGACATAATGACAATTGTGACCATTAGGATAATTTTCATATATATATATATATATATGTATGTGTGGTAACAGTAGATGGATTTTTTTAAAAATAAAATTTTTCTATTAAAAATATGCTTTGGGAATTTTGCTGTCGTAGAAGCACGCATATAATTAATAAACATCCTTATGTAAAATAATATAATTGTAATAAACTAAAATCATACTTAACTTTAACAGTAGATTTAACTAAAAATGATAAAAATATATTATTTTACTTAAAAGTGAAAATTTTATATTAAATTTTATTATTTTGTATTGAGCTATAATTTTAAAGTTGTCTAATTTTAAACATAAAAATTTAATATAATTCAAAATTAATTTTATAAATTAAAACATTTACAATAACATACTCAATATATTGCATTCTAAATCAATAAATATGCCTCTGTAATTGGAGGGACATGACAAGATAGGTTGGATGTCTTGTTCCTTACTTTCTTTCTTGCGAAGGTGCAATCACATCGTGAACTGCTACTTTACTAACTTTTTTCTCAAATATATTAAAAAGAAACTAAGTTACTGATTTGTGGAGTTGTAAACTGATTAAGACAGTGGAATATTTGGAAATGGTGCTTTACTTGTGGAAAGAAAAGTGCACTTAGATTATATTTGATAAGAGTGATACAAGTTGAAGCAAACTGTTTTAACTTTCGATTTGAAAAAAAAAAAAACATTTCACTAATTATTTAATATTTGAATGACAAAATTACCTATATTTATGGGTACTATTTTAAATATGTCTGAATAGATTCTTGCTTTGATTTGATAGGTATGAATACGTAATCATTTATTTTGATTTGATGGGCATGAACATGTAACTACTTGTCTCATATCTAAATTATTATAATTTAATAATTATATAATAAATTTAAAGTTATATATTTAATTAAAAATATTAATTATTAAATTTTAATTTATAATTTTTTGTTATTAATTATTCTTTTATATATTTTAAATTAATATATAATTAATAACTTAATATTTTTATAATTTATTTAATATTAAATAAATAAATTTAGATTGTATAAAACCCGCACCGGCCTCATCGGTCATCATCCCTATTTAACATACTATTAATTAGGCAAATGAGCTTGGCCTATTTTATTCATAATAAATTAAATGTTTTTCTTTACCGATTTTTTTTTCTTCATGTAATTTAAAGTTTAATCAATTTTTATTTAATAGACAATTTTAGGCTTGAAATAAAAGTTTAATCTTGTAGGTGTTAGGTTTTGGGGGTAATATTAGCGAGCTTAAATCAAAGTCATATAGAAACTACGTGACACCATTTATATCTAGGCTCTAATACTAACAATGGCTTATCTTGTAGACCGGTAGATTAATGCACAATTTGCTTTTGTGTTTGAGGCTTTTTTTATCATTTTATCTCATAAAGGCATTGGCTTCTTTGACATAAATTGTGCACTTTGTATCTCAACTAGTGGTTGTTTTAGGTGAATATAATAACTATGTTGGTCTAAGATGTGTGATGTGTTTAGCTAGATTGCACTGTTTCAAGTTTCAACGTTTGTTATAGATTTTTGTCTGTATATCTACCTATATTTTTGGAGTGAACAATGGCAGATCATTTGCTGTTAAGGATGAGATATTCTGCTTGTTTGAGGGGGCTCTTGACAATTTAGGCAGCCTGAGACAGCAGTATGGACTGGCCAAGTCAGCCACTGAAGTGATTTTAGTGATCGAGGCTTACAAAGCTTTACGTGATCGAGCACCCTACCCTGCCAATCGTGTTGTATGCCATCTCAGTGGGAACTTTGCTTTCATAGTTTTTGACAAGTCCACTTCTACCCTTTTTGTGGCTTCTGTAAGTTATCTATCCCATTCATTGTCTTCATTATCCACCACACCATCTTTAGTCATTTTTACTCACAATCTTCTGGTTGTATTGTTTTTGACAGGATCAAGATGGTAAAGTTCCTCTCTATTGGGGAATCACAGCTGATGGATATGTAGCATTTGCTGATGATGCAGATTTGCTTAAAGGTTCTTGTGGCAAGTCGCTTGCTTCTTTCCCTCAAGGTATGTTTAATTTTGTTAGCGCTTACAATTCCCGAAACTCTGGCAACTATTTGTTCTAAGTGATCCACAAAATTGCTCATAGAAACTAGATATAATGATCCCAGGTTGGATCATTTCCCCCCACCCCTTCAAGGTGATGGTATAGTCTATGTTCTGTACAACTGATAATAGAGGTTTTGTACAGTGATATAGTCTATGTTCTGTGTCCCTTTTGTACCCCAAAATTCCGTTGACATTGTTATTTTTGTAAATTGCACAGGATGTTTCTACTCTACAGCAGTTGGAGGATTGAGATGCTATGAGAATCCTAAGAATAAGATTACTGCAGTTCCTGCTGAGGAAGAGGAAATATGGGGTGCATTCTTCAAGGTAACGAGATGACATGAGTTTAAATATAATTGCTAGTACAGCTCTAGTTCTCTTTGCAGAATATTCTTTTCATTTGTTTCGAATAGAGAATAGAGAATCAGTCCCAAAAGTAATAGGACGTTAATGTCAGTAGATTTTGCATTAGATACAAAGGGAAAGCATAAGGTCAAAGACAATAGAACAGGAGTTCGTAAAGATACCATGCTTACGGTGCGTTTCACTTAAAAAAAATATGTAGTGCACAAGTGAATGGGTTGTAGACACTTCTGCAGTCGTGAGTACTTGAAAACATTTGTAGTAGCAAAATTAGAATGTATGCAACTTTGATTTGGGGCTCAAGTGGTTGGCAAGTCTTGTTTAGATATAAAGTCTTTGGCCTGTGTTAACAAGAAATAAAATTGGAAAGCTCCACCATGCATAATATTATTTATTTAATTCCTTACAGGTTGGCATCCAACATTTGTTTTAGCATTCCTGGTTTATTTCATTTATCTGTGTCGCTATCTGCACAAGTGAACTTTGATTTTGATACATCTCTTATGATCTGTTGTATCTATTTGATGCGATGAATTATCAGGTTGAAGGGTCAGCAGCAGTTCTTGCAGCCACAGAGTGAAGATCCGAGTTATACATTAATGGAGTAATGTGTTATGTGCTTGTGACGGTAAGGCATGCATGAGGGGCCATGTAAATACCTTTTATGTTAACTATGAGAAGAGTGCAACTTGTAAGAGTTTATTATGGTGTAGTTTGTTTATTAGATAGGATTTACTCTCTTTCTCTTGTACAGTTGCGTTTTCTAATGTAATAAAAGCTTCTGGCTTGAGATTCTCTAATACTCATTCAATGCAAAGTGTGTCCGTATAATTCATAAGCATTCAGCCTCAGCTAATAATTTAAGGAGTAATTTAAGGAGACTTGGACTTTGAGATAAAAGCAGGACACCTTTATGAAATAGATAGGAAGCCTATCGTTTCAACTTCTAATAAAAATTAAAGATTGACTCTTCAATGGAGGTGCGCGCTAAGTTTCATTTTTCTGAGATTAGTATCCCCTGTAGATAAGAGATAACTGTAGAGAGTGCAGTTCCCTTTTTAATATGTATTTTTTATTTTTAATTGAATAAAATATTAATTAAAAAAATCTGTGGTAGAAAAGTGAACTGTCTAGTAGTTAATTTTAAGTTTTTAACTACTACCTGAGATTCAAGTCCCTGATATCCTTTATAGGAGATTCAAGTCCCTTATGTTTATATCCAGTAAGACTATTATGATAATATGAACATCATACATATCTATAAAACTTTATTACAAACACACATTTCATTAGATAACTGTGGTGCTAAATTTAATTTTTACTTTGTGAAAGAGAGGAATGCTATTGAGGGTTTAATTGGTTTAATTTTGTATTTTAGTTTTTTTTAAAAAAAAAATTCAAAAATAATTTTTAAATTTTTTTTCTATAAAAAGGGAAAATAAAGTTTGAAAATCGAAAATGAAAATTTTGAAACCACTACCTCATGCTTTGATACCAAGAACAATACCACTAGGACACTAATTAGCTTGTTATATTATAAAAACATTATATATGTTAGTTTTCCTTAATTTTGAGAAATTAATTATGTGTTTTAAAAGTTTTTACTTGAATGACAAAAAATTAATTATTTTTTTTAAAAAAATAGATTTGAAATTTAAATTTAAGGATTTGACGATTTTTTAGGAGTTTCAATACTGTCACATGAATTATAAATACATGAATATGATAGATTGAAAAATTTACAGTTCCTAATGGAATAGGTAGCAAAACAACTTTACAGCTAAATTATCACCTCCCAAAGCCAAATTGTTAATTGTCATTGCACCAAGGGCAGTTGTGGCAGGCGTGGATATTTTGTATCCATTTCTATTTTTTAAATTATTTTACTTTTTTAAGTTTCTCAAATTATTAGGTGAAGAATATGTGCATATCATGATATCAACATTTTGAAAACCAGATTGGCTGGTTTAATCAATAATTGGTCCTTGTTCGATTCAAAACATCTTGAAAACCAGTTATCCATGAAACTGGCCTTAGACCAACAAAATTGGACATAATTAGTTGGATTGGTTCGCAAATCTGTGCCTTTTTCTTCTTAAAAAATGCCAAAAAAATTATTTTTTAAAATCTTACTAAATATACCTCCTATTTTATTTAGTCAACTCCTTTTAATGCCAAATTTAAAGAGAAAAATGTAAGGTTAACCTAGTAAAATAGGATGTATTTAATCTTATTTTTTTTCTTTTAGCAATTGTCTTCCTAATTCAAATGATGATATATGTTATCAGAGTTCTGAAGTATGTGTGACTTATGACATTTTAAAGTTCAAATGTTACTGGTATTTTTTGTTTAATATGATTACTATAATATGTTAAAATAAAACATTATTTTATTAAAATTAGTTTAATCATGGTTGAACTTGTATTTTCATTGGTTTAGTACCCGATTCAAGTTTAAAAACATTACGAAATATGACTAAGAGAAACAACTTTGGTTTATACAATTAGTAACAAGCAAGTGCACCTTAAATGGTTAAAGGTTCGAATTTTGGTGATATTGCATTAGGAGCAAACTATGTTGAGTGGGGAACATGCACCTTATGTGCGCTCAAGATCTTCTAGCAATGACTATTTATACCAATCCAATAATTACATAAAAAACATTGATTAAGAGTAAATTACAATGAGATTTTTTTCATATTGCACGTAATGCTTTGGGTTGAAGTTTTGGGCTGACTTTTTTTTCTTATACAAAAAAGAAAAAAAATTATCCAAATCACCCACGTAATGAGAGTGTTTTTTTAGATTTAATTTTTTAGACAATTTTATAATTTATTTTTTATTTATGTATATTATTTTATATAATGAATTTTAAAATTATTTTTTTAGTTATCTATATTTTATTTTAATTTATTGTGTGCTTTATTTTTACATTTTGTATTTTTTTGTTGTTTTAATTTTTTTAAACGCTTTGTAATTTATTTTTTAGTTTATACTTTTTAAGTTAAATTTTTTAAATTATTTTTATCAAAATAATTTAAAAATAATTCAAAATATTAGGTCTAGAAACCATAATTTAAAACTTTAAAGTGAAAAATAAATTATAAAGCATTTTTAAAAATTTAAAATAACTAAAGATATACATAACATAAAAATAAAACACATAAGAAGACAAAATGAAATACAAATTAATTTAAAAAATTTTAAAATTATACTTTAGAAAAACATATGTATATAAAAAATAAATTAAAAATAAATTAAAATAAATTTTTAAAATTACACAATTTTTTTAATTTTTTTAATTTATTTTTTATTTAAGTATATTATTTTAAATCATTAAATTTTAAAATTAAAATTAAAAAAATAGTTAATTTTTATTTTATTTTAATTTATTATGTTTTTTTATTTTTACAATGTGTATATTTTTTTGTTGTTTTAATCTTTTTAAATGTTATGCAATTTATTTTTTAAGTTAAATTTTTTAAACACTTTTTACCTAAATAATTTAAAATATTAGGTTTAAAAATATTAATTTAAAAACTTCAAATTGAAAACTAAATTAAAAAAATTTAAAAAATTTTTAAAATAATTAAAAATATACCTAACATAAAAATAAAACACATAAAAAAATAAAATAAAATACAAATTAACTTTAAAAAATTTTAAAATCATACTTTAGAAAAGCATACGTACATAGAAAATACATTAAAAAGAAATTAAAACAAATTTAAAAAAAATATGGAAAAAAATTATTAATTTTTTAAATTTATTTTTATTTATATATATTGTTTTAAATCATAAATTTTGAAAATTAACATTTTATAGTTAATTTATATTTTATTTTATTTTTGCATTGTGTATATTTTTTTATTGTTTTAGTTTTTTTTAAAAACTTTGTACTTTATTTTTCAGTTTATATTTTTAAGTTAAATTTTTTAAAGACTTTTTCATGAAATAATTTAAAAATAATTTAAAATATTAGATTTTAAAATCTTAATTAAAAAACTTTAAACTAAAAACTAAATTACAAAAAAATTTAAAATAAAGAAACAGATAAACAACATAAAAATAAAATACATAAAAAAATGAAATACAAATTAACTTAAAATAATTTTAAAACCATAATTTAGAAAATATAGGTACATAAAAAACAAATTAGAAAAAAATTGAAAAAATCTGAAAAATTTGGTTAATTTTTTAAAATTTATTTGTTATTTATATATTGTTTTATATAATGAATTTTGAGATTAAAATTTTAAATTAAATTTATATTTTATTCTTTTTATTATTGTTTTATTTTTATATTGTGTATCTTTTTTTTGGTGTTTTAATTTTTTTAAAATGATTTTTAACAAAATAATTTAAAAATAATTTAAAATATTATATTTAAGAATATTAATTTTAAAAATTTAAACTGAAGAATAAATTATGAAGAATTTTAAAAAAATAAAATAACCAAAATGATATACAACATAAAAGTAAAACATATAAAAATAAAAAAAATAAAATGTAACTTAAAAATTTTTTAAAATCATTTTATTTTGAAAGTGTAATTTTTATGCATGTTAACTTTAAAAAGGTATAATTTTAAAAATTTAAAATAACAGAAAAAATAAATAACATATATATAAAACACATAAAAAACAAAATAAAATACAAATTAAATTTTAAAAAATTAGAATTTTAAAAATTTTAAAATTTAATTTATATTTCATTTTTTTATGCATTTTATTTTTATGTTATGTATTTTTTTGTTATTTTAAATTTTTTTAAAAATGCTTTGTAATTTACTTTTTCAGTTTAAAGTTTTAAATTAAGATTTTTAAACTTAATATTTTAGATTATTTTGGTGAAAATCATTTAAAAAATTTAGCTTAAAAAATATAAGTTAAAAAATAAATTACAAAGCGTTTAAAAAAATTAAAATAACAAAAAAAATACAAGATATAAAAATAAAACACATAATAAAGTGAAATAATATATAAATTAAAAAAAATTAATTTTAAGATTCATGATTTAAAACAGTATATAAATAAAAAATAAATTTTATCAAATTTAAAAGTTAACTAAAAGAATAAATTGGAGAAAAAAAATCGTCCTATAAAAAATTTGTTTCCGATAACCAATTTCTTACTAGGTTTCTACATAAAAAAAATCCAGGTTAAAAAATTGATTTCCTAATGACTCATTTCTCATCATAAATATAAAAGAAATTATTTAAATAAATAATATAGGATAAACTATTTGGATAATAATTTTTTTTTCTTTTTAGTATATAAAAGAAAAAAAAGAGGCGGTTTTAGGCTTGTTAATAATAGAAAGCTTGTTCAGAGGGAGTGTTGTTAGAAGAAAATGAAATTATTAACGACACCTTGAGTGTGATTATTTCAGCGCGGGCCCTTCCTCTTTTTTTTACCCCTCATATTCTCTTGTCTTCTCTTGTTTCTTCTCCAGAACCTCCTTTCTCCATTATTTAGCATACCTACTTTCGCAGCCATGAAAACCTGAGAGATGATTTTTTCCATTTCTCTTCTTTTTAAGCTTGGATTAGTACGTAAGTCACTTTTCTACTTCGTTGGACCAATTTTCTTCCTATTAGGGTTTCATAAGTGGATGTTCTAAACTCTCAAATTCTTTATGGTTTTTGGGGTTTTGATAGGGTATTGGTAGCATGTACTAGCTGTAAAAGTGGATTGGAAGCAAAGTCTTGATCTCTAAGTTCACCCCCTCTCCACAACCAATATTAAGTCACAAATAGGTGAGGGAAACTAAATATATGATTTTGATTTGGGACTTTTTTATTAGACTATGTGTTTGTGTAATTAGTTGCTGATTTGTGTTATTTCGAACTTGTACTCAACTTTGGAATGGGTTTTTGGTGATTGGTGAGTGATTTAAGGGGTTGGGAATGATTGGGATGGTGTTTGAACTCGTAATGTAATAGTGATCAGGACGCTCGCCACAGTGGTGTGTCTATTCCCACTGGGGTGTGGGAAACGCACCGAAAGAGAAAAATGCATCAGGGATTCGTCCACAGCAGTGTGGCGATTCCCACAGGGGTGTGGGGGGCGCGCGGAGACAAAAGTGCATCAGGTTCGTCCACAGGATTGTGTCAAAGTTCACAGAGGTGTGGAAAATGCATAAAAAACGTTAGTAATCCAAAAAATTATAAGATGTTTTAATGGCCTTAAGATAAGATGATGAATTGTTATAATGTTGTAGTGATGCATAATTAAGAGCTGATTATTGCATTTTGCATATGAATTTATGATGATATTAATACTAAGTTATTATTATGTTGCTGTTTAGATATTCATTAATGGAAGAATTAAGTTAAATATATTATTAGATGAATTATTATAAATGAGAACATGAATGAATGATATGTGAATTGTAAGAATGAGAACTTGAAAGAAGTATGTTTAGTTATTATAAATGGTGTTGTTTATGACTTTAAGTTGAAATGATTTCTTGACAACTAATAAAATGTTATGCATACCTTAATTCTTGATGAGATGATGTTGCATATGACATAATGTTGAAATAAGCATAATGTATTTACATTTTAATAGGTGAATATTTAGGAGTTGATGAAAATGTCTGGTAGATTGTATATGACACAAGCGGGAAATTGATGATGACCCTCTATGCATTGAGTTTTATTTTAATGTGAATAATATAACGAGTACATATTTTGGAGTATGTTCCATTTGTAAAATAGTGTATATGATGGAATCTTTGATGTTGTTATGGGTGTGAAATAAATTGAAATGTGTTTATGAATTGTGTATTGATTAAGAAGATGATAATAATGAAAAATGGTGCAAGAGGATGAAAATTTTCTTTTAAATATATGAAAATTTTTCATAATTTCAATAATTAATTTATTGGGAAAGAAAAAAAAAATATAAATGGAACAAATGTTAGATGAAGAAAATGAAAATAAGACTATAAATGAACATTTTAGTCCATTTTCTAATTTTTAATTTCCTTTTTATTTCTTGTAAACTCAAAGAAACAATAAACAAAACATATATTTGTTTACATCTTGATAAAATTAATTTTAAAAATGATATTTAAGACCTAATTTAAAAATTGATATTAAATTAATCTCATTCATAGTATAGAATATGAATAATTTTGAAGACATGTGGATTTTAAATTGTGTACCTACCTGACCTTCATGTCTACTAGGATCAAGGGTCGGAGTAATTTCTCAAATAATGCATTAGCATCAACCTCAACTGATCTTAAGTCTTGCATATTTCTAGAATGGGAGTGATCCAAGGTTTTAAACAACAGTTCACCACCGCAATTTCAGTTGAAACATAAAGTTTTTGGAAATAGTGTGGCCACAATTGTTTCAATGTCCTGCAATACTTGTGATTGCAACAAAATTGTAACTGCAATTGCCACTTATAACCTTTGGGTGATGATAATGCTGCCCGCACCTGGAGATCTTATCAAGAACTGTTGTCTTCTGAAAACAAGTGAAGAAGCAAGTAGCACAAGTGAAAACTTAAAAAGTTTCCCTTTTTTACATTTTTTCTTTTCGAGGTTTTGCTATTTGTCCTTGTTGGTTCCTAATTTGGGACACCTTTTTTGCTATAGCTATTTATTTCCTCTTATCAAAGTTGTTTTGTATTGTCTTTAGTAACCTCGAAGAGAAATGAGTCCAAAACCAGGGTCAGACATGAAGATGAATGCAATTAGGTCAGGGATAGTGGTGCTGGGAGCACTTGCATTCGGCTATTTGAGCTTACAGATTGGTTTCAAGCCTTATCTGGAGAAAGCACAGAACCAAAATACGCTTTACCAATCTAACCCTTCTCAGGAAACATCACCATCTTCTTCTTTTCCAGAACAAGGTTCATAACAACACTCTGTTTAGCTTTAGGAGAAAAGGGAGGAAATTTTGTTGTCCCCGTTGGGTGTTAGTTTTGTATTGTATAACTTGATGTATCCTTTTTATTTGGTCACGTTTGTGCGTTGACGATGATAATATTATCATCCTGGTTTAATGTGTTTGGATTTGGCAATAATATTTGTTCTCATCACCCTAGAACAAATCTTTTTCTCTTTTGCCTAACCTTTGTTTGAGATTGAATTAAATTTGCGTGAATGCTTTATTCAGAAGTTGAGAATCTTTGTTCATACTTTCTTGATGAATATAAACCATATATACATCATAGAGGGTTAATCAAACCCCAAAGAAACAAACTTAGTTACAGTTGAATTCAGGCTGGATTGCTCCAGTGTTTTCTGTTTTGTGGTCAGTAATTCAACATATATTAATTCAAGAAAAGAGCAAAGTTTAGATATCAAAAGAAGCATGGAAATATAGGATAAGTGGTGTAAGATTAACGTAGGATCTACGTTTGTAGTTGATCTATGATATTATTATGTAGCACATTGGCAATCCTCTCTGTGGATTGTGGACATGAATGCTACACAGTGGCTGCCATGAAATTTTCCATGCCCGTGTTGTTCACTCCTGATTACCCTTTCATCCATCTGATTATCTGAACCCTCCATTTCCGTTTATTTCGTTTGAACGCATAGAAGCAAATCAAGAGTTGATGGAAGAAACGGAGAAATGGTGTTAGTTATCTATGACTGGCATGCCCAAAACATCAGGTCAGTTTCCTCCTACTCCACGGATCATGTCAACGGAGTGATGGAGTAGTGGCAACAGACAACGGTGGAGATGTCAAGAGGAGAATAACACATCCAATAAAAAGAATGTATATTGTGTAGAACGTGCACCATAAGTATCTAAGAATTAAACTAATCCAATCTTTACACTTACAGTAAATTCAATAAATTTAAGATTCATTGGAATTTGAAATGATACAATATTCATTTAGTTAACTCTTTATTAGTTTGTAAGCGTTTCCTTCACATACAGTAATTATATATATATATATATATATATATATATATATATTCATGCTATTAAAAATAAAAAATAGTAGACAAACTTGTTTTTGAAAGGGAATGTTAGAAAAACTATTTGTTATATTAAAAGTACAAAATATTCAATGCATTTAATAATAATATATTTAATATGCTTAGTAATATTCATAAACACAAATAAATGACTATAATATAAAATCATTCCAATATAAATACAAGTATTAATAATTTTGTATATGCATGTGCCTATCATTTAAAAATACATTAAAAACAATAAATAAGATTTCATTTTCATTAAAAACAATAATTTTCTTATTTGTATCTATAAAGTAAGTATCAAGATTCATTCATCATTCTGGGTTCGTTGCAAAAATTTTAAATGATATGGATATGTTTTGATCGTTCATCACAATCAAAAGAAAATATATATTAATAATTAATTTCAAAACATATCTATTTTGATAATTTAAAAGTAAGATACAATTAATTAGTGATATTAATATTATCATTTTAATTTTTTTTAAAAATGACCAAAATGTATCTATTAAAATAGATGACCAAATTTGACTTGTGGTCAACAGTCAGATACATATTGATAGTTTTAAAATAGATTTATTTTAATAAATAATTTTAAAATAAATCGAATATGAATCAGTACATGTCCTGTTAAACTGAAGCCACTGAGCCACGCTCCAAACTTCCGCGCATGCAACCAGGCTCCAATGACTGAGGAACCCAATTTTCTGCACAAATCAAAACGTGGTACACGTCTTTGTCTACAATAGTTACACACTTCCTCCATCCACCCATTTTCTATTATTTTATTTAAATAACCTTTCGGGTTTTGCCATTTGGAAACAAATCAATCCTCCCCACAGATAATAATCAATTCTGAAGAATAATAATTAAATAATTACATATTCAAATAGCAATATAACAATTTAAGAAGTTTTAATTAAATTAAAGACAACGAAATTAAATATGAAGGGATGAATGGTTCCTTGCTTCTACATCACCCATATCCTTCTTTTCTATCTCGGCTTCTGATTGACGCGGAAACTGACCCATCAAGCAAGGCTTAGCAAAGGGGCTAATGAACGTTGCTTGCATGCCACCCTTGTGTCTTTACGGTTTACGAACTTGTCACCATCTCTCTCTGTTTTTTGTCATCACTCTCACACCTTCAACCGTTACAGTTATACCCACTTTACTCTCTCTCCAAACTCAATTTTAATGTCTTCCAGGAGGTCCCCACTACAATACGTACGCTGAAGCCATGCCAGTGTTGGAAGCTTTAAGGAGAGTGAAGCGTTTAAGGTTATTTGAACCGTCTGTGGGTATTGCTGGGTTTTTTCTAGTATCTACCTTGGTTATATGCACCTTTTTCTACTTGGATTATGGTGAACTGGCAGTGAAATTCGGGTTCTTGGGTCAATCAGAGAGTTTTATTCGGTCGAAAGAGAAAAGAGGTTCGCTAGTAGAAGATGTGCATAGAATTGAATTTATTGGAGAAAAGGGAGGTGGGTGTGATTTGTTTGAGGGTAACTGGGTTTGGGATGAAAGTTACCCATTGTATCAGTCCAAAGATTGTGGCTTCCTTGACGATGGATTTCGGTGTTCGGAGAACGGAAGACTTGATTTGTTTTACACAAAGTGGAGGTGGCAACCCAAAGCATGCAACTTGCCCAGGTACACTCGTCTTATCATTTTGTTTTTTCTTCTCATCTTAGGCACTTTCACCTACAACCATGAAACAAACCATTGGTTTTGTTTTCATCAACCTGAGGAATTAAAGTAGTGGTAAATTCAATTGTTGTTCATTCATTTCGATTAAATTTTTTACAACAAAATCGTCAGGTGTTGACTTACTAAGTTGTCAGCAAACAACACCATAGTGTTCAATTTTCAGTATTACAAATGGAAGTTGGAATAGTATTACAAAACCATCTTGGTGGGTGACTTTTTCGAGAAGAGATTTTTTCATGTGTAAAAAAGAAATTTTGGATTATCAAGGATTAGAATTTTACTGTTGATTTAGATTTGTTTTTTAGTTTTAAAATAATTTTTAAGAATAGTTTTTCAAAAAGAAAAAAATAATTTTTTTTAAAAAATGTAAAAATAAAAAAACTTATTTATAACCTTACTGATTCTGTTTTGAGTTTTTAGAACGAGGTTTTTAATTTTTAAATAATAAAATATCGAAAACATTTTGA
This sequence comes from Psophocarpus tetragonolobus, assembly GCA_037954015.1. Lineage (NCBI taxonomy): Eukaryota > Viridiplantae > Streptophyta > Magnoliopsida > Fabales > Fabaceae > Psophocarpus > Psophocarpus tetragonolobus. The sequence goes on from CM075688.1 coordinate 99,706,688, forward strand.
TAAAACAAACCAGCACCGATTATTGTGAACTTTTACTTTACAAATCCCAATAAAGAACAAAGATATGGAGTGATAATTTGAGCAGAGAAGCTCCTTCCTCGACTTTTTCTATTATGGTCATGCCGTATAGTACTTTGACTTTGAACAAGTATTACTCTATTCTTATCTGGCATCTTTTGAGAGTGACCCGTCTGTCAATTAGGTGGCCATTGATTATTCTTTGCATGATAAACTCTTTATGTAACGTAGGAGCTTTGAGAAAATGACAAATGTTACGATTGCTTGTTTGATTTTGGCCAATCGGATTAGATATATAGTTCTTGGGAAATTTTCTAAGTGCGTGAACGAACGAAAACCAAATTAATTTGCTTAAAAATTTCAATTTGTTTTTAGATGACCACATGGATATGGATGAGGAATTGTTAATAAATAGAACAAGAAGAAGATAATTATTTATGCCATTCAGTTTGATTTTTATATATTATTTAATGAAACAAATAGGTCATGTATTCTATCAGAGTAAAATAATTCTATATAATAAAATAAATTTATTGATTTTTTATTAATTATTGTAAAAGTCATACTAACATATTTTTTTTTTATGCTTTTGCTTGTCACATTTTTCATTGATTTTCCGTCTATCATCGCTTTCAAGAAAGCATAAATTTCCTCTTCTTTCTTCTTTATTAAGCAGCAACCCTCAGAATCTTCCTATATTAGATGCATCCATGGTGGCCTTTAATCAATGTCCTCGAACTATCTTTTTATTATATGATGATACATTTCCTATTGTTCATTTTTGCCTATTTTATTCTTAATAATTATACATATATCCGCACATCCCTATAAAAGAAAATATAACTACATAAGACATACTATATATGAAATGAAACTAATTTCCCACATCTTCCCAATATTTACTCTTTAATTGTTACAAATAATTGTGTTTGGGAATTCACACATCCTTATTTTTTAAGCAGAATTTCAACAATTTTGTTGGTTTTCATTAGAAAGAGTGAACATATTCTAATGCTAAATAAAAGACTAATTTTATTTCTGTTGATATGGATGAGATCACTTGTTTGATTCATTTTAGCTTGTAATATTTAAAGCATTCTTTCCCTGATAGATTTAATGGAAAAGAAGTGAACTTAAGATTGGACTTTCACTAATAAACACAGATTCAATGCAACAAAGATGTTGGAAAAACTGCGGAACAAACGCCTAGTGTTTGTTGGAGACTCAATTGGGAGAAACCAATGGGAGTCAGTATTATGCATGCTCTCTTCGGGAGTTCCTAACAAGGAATCAATCTATGAAGTGAACGGCAATCCAATTACAAAGCACAAGGGGTTCTTGGTGTTCAGATTCGGGGACTACAACTGTACAGTGGAATACTACAGAGCTCCATTTCTTGTATTGCAAAGCCGGCCTCCTCCTAGAACTGATGCAAAGATTAGGACAACCCTGAAATTGGATCAAATGGATTGGTACTCTTTGAAATGGAGAGATGCAGATGTGATTGTTCTTAACACAGGACACTGGTGGAATTATGAGAAAACCATAAGAGGGTAACTCACTCCTCCCTCATTCTTATCATTTTAATATCACCTATTTACCTGTGTTTTTCACCTGAAGAAAGGATTGAATTTTTTCTATAATTGTCCAGGGGTTGTTATTTCCAAGAAGGTAAGGAAATCAAGTTGGAAATGAAGGTAGAAGAAGCTTATAGGAAATCCTTGGAGACAGTATTGAACTGGATACAAAATTCAGTAAATCATAGAAAGACTCAAGTTTTCTTTCGTACTTATGCCCCTGTGCATTTCAGGTGTGTAATTTGTTTAACTTTTCAAGTGACATTTATTTCCCTTCCCTCTTCTAATGGCATCACTTGCATTGTTCTCCTCAGTAACCTGTGAAAGTGTGGATTGTAAATATGTTCCTGAAGTCTTATCTAATTTTTTTAATTCAATGATGTCAATAAAGTTTGTACCTATCATCTGTTACAAATTATCCAATCGTTCTTGTTTGCCATTGTGTGCTTTAACTATTCAAGATTTGCATAACTCTTGAAACCTCTTTCTTGGGTTGAAAATACGTTTTTACTTCTAAAAAGAATTAACTTATCTGAGTAGGCATAAGGTAATAAAAACTAAATCTCTTTGATATGTATCATACAGAGGTGGAGATTGGAGAAAAGGTGGAAACTGTCATTTGGAAACACTGCCTGAACTTGTGTCCTCATTGGTCCCGAATGATAACTGGTCACAATTCAAAATAGCCAATTCTGTGCTAAAAGCACACACAAATACTAGTGAAGTTTTGAAGTTAAAGATATTGAATGTAACTCAAATGACAGCTCAGAGAAAAGACGGACATTCTTCCATCTATTATCTGGGTCCTAATGCAGGGTCTGTACCTCTCCATCGCCAAGATTGCAGCCACTGGTGTCTCCCTGGTGTACCAGATACTTGGAATGAACTACTTTACGCATTGTTCCTAAAGCACGAAAGTGAAAGTTCTCATAGAGGGAACTAGTAATAGTAATACTCAATGTCAAAGACTAAAAGCACATGATACAGAGAGCATTTCATTTGTGCTGCATGGATTCATGGAACATTATGCAAAGGAAAATGAATGTATCAATTCTTTCTTACAAGGATCACAATCACAAACAACAACAACAGCGCATGATTTACATCAAGAACTAAGGACTTGGATTTTATCCCTTTTATTTCAGAAGTGGCCAGATGAAACTAATTATCTTAAGAAGGCCAAGACTTCAACTTGGGTATATATAAAATGCTGCGGGTAGATACCCAATTTGCTTATATGTTGTGATCAGCAATTGTGAATATAATTTTTATACAAATTATAATAATAATGATGACATTAAATGAGTAGAAGCATGGGACATCTAACGTGAGCGTGGCAATTAAAATATCAAACTTAAATTTTCATGGCCTTTCTCTTGCAATGAGTGACGCAAAAGAAAACCAAAAAGTGGGTATGCTAAGTAGAACTGAATGAGTGGGGGCGGCTGAAAAGCCTCTCCCCTGGCAGTTTTGGTGAAGGTGTGAGAGAGATGAGTAGGGTGGCTTCATAAAAGCTCGCTCTATGCACTTCAGTTCATGGCTTAGCCAGTGCGATGATCATTCTAGTCCACTGCCATATCGATCTTGGAAGCTAACAAAGACAACATTTCTGCTTTGGGATGCATTATCAAGTGCTTTCTTTAACTGCAGGATTGGTGTCTCAATTTTTTCTCAACCTCATTACTTCCTTAACATTTTTATCATATTCCTAATTTATTTTGTCACCAACTTTTAAAGTGATGTAACATTGTTAAATATTAATTTTTTTTTTTTCACTTTCTTTCAATTACAATCCAATTATTTAAGTTTGTTAGACTATTACTACAAATACACTCAAATTCATATAAAAAGATTAACATTTGATGCTACAAAGCAGTGCTGAGATTAGTTTTAATATATTTTAGATAATTAAAAAGAACAATTATTACACGATTTAGGCTGATCACTGCTTACCACATGATATAGTCTTATTAATTTTGTTTTAAAATAAAGAAATTGAGGCATATCATATATATCGATGTAAAAACAGTAGGAGAGAATAATTCTAAAGTAAGCACTAATTTACTTTGATAATTACATGTATAAATTTTGTCCTCTGGATGTATCATAGTGTAGTGGAGGCAAGTGGAAGTGTTGGTTTTATTGTTGACGACACTATCAATGGGGGATGGCAAGTTCTTGTTCTTCCTTTTCTTCCTCCTTCCCCTGACTCTTGTGGCCGTGCTCTACTTCCTGGTTCGACCCCGTCCCGTCAAGATTCCCATTAAGAACCGACACGTCTTCATAACCGGCGGATCCAGCGGCATCGGCCTAGCGCTGGCGCACCGAGCGGCGGCGGAGGGTGCGCGCGTCTCGATCCTCGCGCGATCTGCGAACAAGCTGGAGGAGGCGCGCAACGCGATCCGCCTGGCCACCGGCATCGACGTGGCGGTGTTCTCGGCTGATGTAAGGGACTTCGAGGCCGTGAAGCGCGCCGTGGACGAGGCCGGCCCCATCGATGTGCTGCTTCTGAACCACGGCGTCTTCACGGCGCTGGAGTTGGAGAAGATGGAATTGAGTGAGGTAAAGTTCACGATGGACGTGAATCTCATGGGAACGCTGAATCTCATCAAGGCCGCGTTGCCTGCAATGAAGAATCGGAAGGATCCGCTCCCCGCTTCCATTGCCCTTGTTTCCTCACAGGCCGGTCAGGTACGCTCACTCCTCTTTTATTTTTCTCTTTTATTATCCAATTATTTCTTCATTTTCATTTCCAGTTTTTTTTTCATCTTTAGGTTGGGATTTATGGTTATGTGGCTTATTCGGCCAGTAAATTTGGCCTTCGTGGTTTGGCAGAAGCATTGCAGCAAGAGGTTATAGCGGATAATATTCATGTTTCACTCATTTTCCCTCCCGATACCGACACTCCTGGATTTGCAGAAGGTCCTTATTTAATTCCATTTTTCTGTTTATTTCAGAAACAGACATTTTGCACCACTCTTACTTTTTTAACACTAGACCATCTTCCTTAATACAACTCTACAGTGTAACGCATTTATTGGATAACAGCCTAACTGGACTTCACACTGTAATGTTTTTCAACAATTAAGGGGTTGGATAGAGATACAAAGAGAAGGAATATTAGTTGGAATTTTAACTATTACTTTAAAAAAAATTACAATAACACCTCTTGAAATATCATATAGTTGCCCAAACATTTCCTTTTTTTTTTTTTTACATTCACCTTCCTTTCAACAAGTCTTAGTATAAGATTTTGAGGAGGTTGGTGTAAGAAAAAAAAAAGGACAGTTATATATATTTTGATAAAAATTCAGGGATATTATTATAATTTGCTTTTACTCTAATCATTTGCTTTATCACTTTCGTTACTTCATCGGCATTACTTAGTTCGATGCACACAATTCTGCACCAGTTGCCGATTTTATATATACAGTCCTTCTACTAACTCTACCTCCCATCTTATCAGAATATCTTTGCTTTTCTACATGTTATCTAAATATAAATTCAAACATTTGAGTATTTTAATGTGGGATGCTATTGAATTAATCCCAATTAGAAATTAGAAATTTATAGAGATTAGAAAATGAATAATTATTGCTTAACATAACTAGTTTGAATCCATGATATGTTAAATATCCATTTATTATTTAAATAATTAGAATATGAACTATTTGCGTAAATTTCCATCCAATCATAAATTGTTATGTATGACAAGTTTGTTGATTTTTACAATAATTTGCCTAAGAGTCATACTTAACATGACTTAATTGGTTGATACTGTAAAAAAAATTATATTGATAGAATAAATTAAACTCTTAGAATTTATTGCTTCATAGGTTTACAAGATAAAATTTGTGCTTTTGGCATGTTAGATTTCTGTTTGTAGCATTTAGTGTGAAGTTTGTGTCCTGTAATCAAAGTGGAAGTCTGAGCTGAAAGGTTGCTTCCACAGAAAACAAAAGAAAACCAGAGCTCACCAAAATCATTGCATCCTCATCTGGTTCCATGAAAGCTGAAGAAGTTGCTCAGAAAGCTTTGGATGGTATAAAATGTGGCAGTTTTTTTGTTTCTTGCAATTTGGAGGGAATTGCTCTATCCCTAGCAACTGCAGGTTTATCCCCTCAGAGGTCTTTCTTAATGGCATTTGTTGAGGTTGTTGCTGCTGGTATCATAAGGATTGTTGCACTAGGTATGCATTGGACTTGGTACGGAAGTATAGAGAAATATCACAGCCAAAGGAAGGGTAAGTGCTGCACAACATGATATATCTGTTCAATCATCTCCTATTTTTTCGTAATTTAATTCCATCTGTTCAATAATGTTTTACTTATTCTATCTGTTGATTCCTATAATTTACCCATTTTTCTAATTTGTCTCTAGAGTTAGAAAGTCTCACAGACCCTTAGAATTACCGAATGTTTCTGGCTGGCTCCCAATTGTGACCAGATTTCCGGTATCTATTATTTAGGATGGAAATTCTTGGTCCTCTTGGACTAGAGAGGTGACCAAATTAATCCATTTCTCTCTTGTGAAAGTGAAAATCAAATCACTTGATGGTGTTGGGCATATGAAATGGGTTGATTTGGTCACCTTGATGATACATGCCAGCAAAATCATGATACCATATGGTCCATAAAATTCAAAGTGATTACGAAGAGTTTGCATTGCATATTAGTCACTAACAATTTGTTTTGCAATTTGCATAAAACATCCCATTTGTGTTCCTGGGCTTTAGAAGTCGTAATGCTATTATATTAGGGCAGTCTTCTAATTAAGGAGACTGATTTTATGAATTTTTTTCTTTGGTTACCTTTTAAAAACGGTTGTGCAAGTTGAAATGAAAAAAAATAAATTATATTCTTCTTATTTATTTTTGCTTTAAACTTCGTCATTCAGCAAAATTTCAATATCCTGCAGATTGTTTTACTACTACTTTTTATCAAATTAACAAAGACTGTTTAGTTTGGTTAAATGTAGTATCTGTCATTTGCTTTCATATGATGACAGTGTGGTTCATCTACACTGTCATTAAACACGTAGTTAAAAGAAAGTAATATGTTTTATTTCAAAGCCGCAATTAGAAGAATTGTAAAAGGTTAACTGGATGTTACTTTTATCTGGCAGGAGCCTCTTAAAGAATCGCCCGTACCATATAAAAGGATAACGCTAATTCAGATGAATGCCTAAGCCGTAACGCTTGTGAAAATTGATGATTTATAATTCTAACAGGTTCATCCCATAGGAGCTGAAACACTCAAAGTTCTGTCCCATGTTTTAGGAGAGTGATATGCAGATATTGAGACGTGACTTTCTTGTACTCTGTTCCACTATGTGATCAATATATGGAAATTCAAATGATCATTATTAACAAATGAGAACTATATAAACATCAAGTTGTTCAAGTTTTATGTTTCTCACTTTCATCTTTAGTACTTGATGGAGAGAATGAACAATGAAATATGGCGCATCTCGTTTTTAGTCATAATTTTGTTGTTAGGAAAATGTATAATTAGCAATTTAGCATCCATTCCTATATTTTGAACAACTTATTTTCTATTTGGTTCTGTACTTCTTTTGAGTTTTAACTGTATCAAGATTACCTTAGCAATGAAATGGATTCCTGCAGTTACTTACTTTGCCAACCGTATGAAATCCGAACCCATAATTTTTTATTTTATAATTGAAAATATATGAAATAAAAATTAGAATGGCCCGTAGATCGTGACTGCACCACCCTGCGGTTACTTTTCAACTTTTATTCGGGTACCCAGTGAAGCGTGAGTGAAGGTGGCGTCCTCTTCCTGTGTTTTGGAAAGCACAAAACTGTATTGAATATGCATACTAATTCTCTAAACTATACAATAATTTTTAACTAGTAACATCTTTTAAGTTTAATATAATTATATATGCACTTTTTATTTTTTCAATTATTATTTTTGCACTTTTTAAAGGTATATTAATGTGAGGTTTGGGTCAGAAGTTAAAGTAATATTTTTAAACTTAAAATAGGTTAATATAAAAAAAAAAAAAAGTGAAGTTACGTATAATTTTATAAAAATTGAAAAAGTATTACTTTAATTTACATTTTATTCTTTATTTTATTATATACTCGCTCATATTAGACGAAATTCAGTTGATTTCTTACTAAATGATAATGTGAATGCGTAATAAGGCTATGTAAATGTCATTCAATTCAGTCTTGAAAAAGAATGTGTTGAAACAGTAAATGCGTTGAAGCATTTCTCATAAACTAATAGTTTATTGCTTTCGCATTTCTTATAATACGTTTTCAATAAATTTAATTTTTGGTTATTTGAAAATGAGTCTTGAACGATGTTGTGTACAAGTTTTATTGGGCATTTTCTTTGGCACCTGCATAGTTTTAAATTGCCCCCACCTTTTGTAGCTCCCTAGTTTGCCTTGAAAACCAAAATTTCTGAACCCCGCCTCCCTTAACCTCTCTCTCTACTCACATGATGGATCTGATCATCTTTGCTTAACGAAGGTAAATAAAGGTGTTGTTTAATGTTGCATATATCATCATTTGGAATGTGCATGGATATGGCGGATCATAAGATCTTTAATATTTTTTAAAATGTAGGAAAATTAAAAAAAGAGAAATATAGAGAGAACATATAAATTATATCCTAACGGCGAGTGGCCATCTAGTCAGCTAAAAGAAGATGTTGAATCCTTAGTTGGGTAAGCATTCCACGTCTGTAGACTATGAGTATTTGATGCACAAAATTTGCAAACCAAACAGAAGGGGCATTCCCCTCCCTTAACGTGTGTCTAAACAGAATTGTCCAACCTCTATCCTTCTATTCTCTAATGATAAGAAATAAAGGATAATAAGGCTGAAATTTTGTTGATTTACAGCCAATCAATTCCAAAGCAATTTGTGAATCATATTCACAAATGACATTTCGAAAGCCTTCTTGCCATGCAGTTGAGAGACCATGAAAAATAACTAATATTTCTACATGGAGACCGGTAGTAAATCCACCCGATAATGCATATACCCGATTACCAATCAAATTTAACTGCATATTTTGAAAATTATAAAAACTAAACAATCCCAAATTAAATTAGTTTTTTATATATTTTTTTTTCAGTTTGGTTTTTTATTTTTAAGTTATGTTCGGCTTTTGAACACTCTCATAAATATCAACTAACATGACACAAAACATACAAAGAAGCAATTAGAAGAACCAATTCAAATATTTGAGATCATAACTTGTATTTAGTCTTGAACTTTTGTTTAGAAAGCACTCACTGACATGAGACACAACATAGGAAGCACAAAATTGTTAATAAAAATTTTAAATTATTTTATTTTTAAATTTAAATTTGTAAGATATTGTTACAAAAAATATTATCTTATTTTTAAGATTTGTTTAGAGTTTAAAAATTTTATTTTTAAATTTAAAAACTTGTTTCCTCGATCATTTATTAATATTAGGTGTTAGGTTTATAAATAAAACTTCTAATAAAGAAGAATTATACAACTTGAAGATGGGTCACCACCAAAAATCATGTGGAGGAGAGCTTAGGTTAGCTTAGATTTTTTAGTTGTCCCAAAAACCTTTTTTGATGTAGATATGTGATATAAATCTATATTTTTAAAATCGGACCGGTCACTGAATTAGTCAAGGTTTACTGGTTTAAGGTTCACTGGTCGAGTCGTGGTTGAACCGTGGTCGAACCAGTATTAAAAAATAATAAAATAAATCAATAATATGCATAAATAACATTAATATAAATCATATCATAGCATATATTTAAAAAAATCTCAAATATATGATAAGGTCTCACTTTTGATTACACTACAATGTCTCATCCACAATAAATTTAAATGTCTTATTCAAAGTTCACAAATCACAACAATGTCTAATGTCCATGATAAGTTCACCTTTCAACTCACAATAAAATGCCAAATTCTAACTAATATTATCAAAGCTATAATATTGGTTAAGATCAAATCCATCAAATGTTATTATGCTAGCATCTACATTACTTCCTCCAGTATCACTGTCACTATCAAGACATGAATCCAAAACTTGTTGCTAAAATGCTTGAATATCTTCGTCACCTAATTAAAAACAAATGATACCAAAATAAAATTAAAACTCAAGTAACTTTAAATTTTTAACAAAATCAAGATAATTATTTAATTACACGTTAATCTACATTATTTCTTGATGTATATATTATAAGAATTGCATTGTCTTCATAAATAGCATTCTCATTTTCAATGTCACTAATATTAAGCTTAGGAGGTGCTTCTTCCCCAATTACCCAAAATTCAACAATATAAATGGATTCATAATCAATTGAATCATAAGATCTCTTCTTTTTTGCCAACCTAAAATAAAACATTAGGATAAAATAACTTAATTATCATTTTAAAAAACAAGGGAGAAGAGGAGAGCAATAGCATAGACTTAGAGTGTAGAACCATAAATTTACCTATTCTTCAAACGCATGTTATAAGTAACAAAAACATGATCATTGTGAGTTGAAATGTCAACTTATCATGGACATTAGACATTGTTGTGACTTGTGAACTTTGAATAATACATTTGAATTTATTGTGGATGAGACATTGTTGTGTAATCAAAAGTGAAAACTTATTATATATTTGAGATTTTTTTTAATATATGCTATGATATGATTTATATTAATGTTATTCATGCATATTATTGATTTATTTTATTATTTTTTAATAACAGTTCAGCCACAATTCAACTATAGTTCGACCAATGAACTTTAAATCAATACCTTGACCGATTCAGTGATGAGTCCGATGTTGAAAATATAGATATAAACCATGATTTTATTTTTTTCCAACAGATGGTATTAACGTTTATTGATCTTGCATACTAATGACCACAGAAAACAATGATATAAAAAAAACTCAATAAAACTAATAGTGATAACATTCTAGTGACATTTTTCAATGAAGATACTATATCAAAGTGTATGAAAAAACATATCAAAGTTTAGTTGGTAGAACATATTTTAATTGATGAAAAAAATTTTAATAAACAAATAAAAATTATATTAATTTCATATATGAATTAGAATAAAGATATTTATTTAAATTTTAAATATATTATTTATAAATTAAAAATTTATTTTCACAATATAAGTAAGTCTAAATATTAGAAAGGAGTTACTACTCTAAGTAAAAAGTGAAGGCATGAATACAAAATTGTTGTAAGATTGTAAATATAAGTATATATGAGATAAGAACCATATTAAAATTATTTTTTTTCTTTTTTTCTTAAGATGTTCGCTTTTTTTTATTTATGTTATAGTGTTTTTCTTATTAGATAATGAGAAAATAGATGATTATATTTTATCCAACTAAAACGCACTGCAAAATCTGGAGTTTCCCACTAGGATTTGATCAAGTGTATGTGTACATGACCTGCCTTTAATGTGTATGCGCTTTAAAGATTTTGGTGCTGGCTATTTTTAATTATTTTTAATTATAATTCATTATCTTAGGCCTGAATACCTATTACATAGGTCTTAAATCATTCTTATCTGAGAAAACCTTCCTATACTGGAAGTGAGAAGAAGGCTGAGAGCTTTCTCTGGTTTATTTAGTACTGATAACAAAGAAAACATTCCGTACGTGTCACTAAAGCAGTTAATTAGTACCTCATTTGTATCAGTGAAATCATTATTGTGAAGTGTAATACCGTATATTATTTGCGTTTATACTCTATATTTACATTTTAATAAATGAATTTTATTTTAACTTCATTTTTACTTGAATTCAGGCAACTCATATCTTGCTGCATCTTTGGTGTATTTCCCTTCTAATGTGTTTCTCATTAAACTGTCACAATGAAAGAGATTGGTCTACATCTCCAAGCACTATAAATACGTACCTAACAAGAGAAAGTGAAAGAATGGAGGGAAGTATTATGGGTGATTTACAGTAAAAAATAAAAAATAAAAAGAAGCATGTTGGGTGATATATATATAATAATGCAGAAATAAAGAAAGAAAATATCCGTTAACAAAGAATTTCGATATTAGAAAAAAATAATTGTTTATTTTTACTAGTTTCTCTGGATAGCTAGCATACAAAATAATAAGTAATTATTTATAGTAAATTAACATTTTCCCTAACATGCAGTGGCATGATGAACATTCTTAATTAGTTGTTCAATTAAAAAATATTATTTTTATTTAGATATTTAAATTTACATGTATAAACATATGGATAGTTTGATCTGTTTTTTAAGTCTTATTATCATATACATTTGATTAAGCAGGTGAGCATTCTAGCACTTTATATACTTTGTTACCCACTTTATTAGTTTTTTACTTATTAAAAAATTCTTATTTTATCTCTCATTATTTTAAACTTTAGTGGTATTCGTGATTCATAAGTCACGAATGGAGGAAAATACTGATTTTGTTTTTCATACCATTTTCACTTTTTCTTTTTCATTACGTCACCTGTTATATGATTGTTTTAGATCTTGCCGTTTTTCTTTTTTATTCACGTCGATCCACCCATTTTCAGGGTGTATGCTTATCACACGTAAAACGTACAACGAACAAGGACCACAAAAGGATTGTCCTGTCCCAGAAATTTAAGCCTTATTTGCAAAGTTGGTTACATGGATACAGCTGGAACACAATTTAAGGACATCCAAGTTACTTCACTACTGGAATTTTCAAAGTTCAACTATTATTATGATCAGTGTTTGAGATCATAGAAAATTGCACATATTGATATTCCTAAGTCCTAACTTATAAAACGTATTCATAGACTGTTTATACAGATTGATGCCCTGGTCGTGTTTTGTCACTCACAGGGCCATGATTTTTTGCTATTTAATTTCGTCAAATTTGATATAGCACAGTTACAGGGAAATCAAGTTGCTAGCTGCTCAATGCTACCACCACCATAATTAATCTCCAAATACACTTCAAATGAAAACATCTTCTCGGTAAACGAGGGAGAGATGAGAGAGCAAGAGGAGTTAATTGTGCTTATCAACTGCGCAGCAGTAAATCGACAGATTTACAGTATAACAAACCACGTACCAAATGTAGAGTAAGTTGGGCATGCATTTGATCCTTATATAAAATAGTATACGTACATAACTAACTCAGGCCTTCAGAAGAGTCAGTTATGTTTCATATAAATACACGTAATTAATGTATATGTGCACCATACAATTTTAGTAAATTCTTCTTCAAAACAGTTGGTAGCTGGGAAAAACTAGTTTTTTTTTTTAAAAATTAAACCCAATTGTGTGAAATAACTGGGTTTTTAAATTTAAAAAATAAACTATTTTAGAAAATTAGTTCGGAATAGAATTGTGATTTTTTTTTGTCAGTATTTTTTTTTACGGTTAGATATGATCACGATAGTGTAGACAATTAAAAGGAGTATTTTTTCTAGTAAGTGTATTTTTCACATGATTGTAAAATGTTTCACAGGGATATGGAATAGGAAAAAATTATTTTTTTTTTATAAATCAGTAAACTAAACTATTTATAAAACCGGTTCGGTTCGAACCGAATTGGTTTAAAACCGGTTCGGTTCAAACCAAATTAGTTGAAAACCAATTTAGTTTGAACCAAACTGGTTTTAAAATAATTTGGTTAATTTTTATTAAACTGATTCGATTTAAAACTAGTTTGATTTAAAATCAATTCGATTTGAATTAGTTTTTTTCACACTATAGTTTGTCATATAAAACTTACCTTGAACTAATGAACTTACTAATGTTGAATGTAAGTTGATAGCCATTTTTCTGTTAAAGCACTAATTCAATGGGTCTATAATAGAAAGAAGATACATATAACTTTCAAAATGAAGCTATGAAAGTATGCTCTGTAAATCATTTTGCAGACAAGCAACCATATCCTGCCAAAACCTATCAAGCTTTGTTGAAGAATATTGAAGTATGATTTCCCATGTCCGCGACAAAGACTTGTTAATATTAGTGTAATTTAAATTAGGTGTGGTGCGTTGGATGTATTTTGGTAAAATTGATTTTAGTTAAAACTTATTTTAAGATTATGTAATTTATATTTAATATTTTTATTATAAAAACAAGTTATGAGTAAAATTTAGTAATAATATTTTATCTATTTATATATTACTTTATGTTCTAAGTTGCTTCAACACATGATTAATTGTGGACTTAGAATTAATTTTAGATTGTTTTTTAATATAACATTAAATATATGAAAATTTATTTGAAATTAATTCTAGATTTGAATTAATTATATGTAAAATCAAGTATACATGAAGACCATTTTCAAAACCGCATTGAATACTTAGACTGTGTTTGGTGAGTTTTAACAAAATTAATTGATGATGTGATTTATGTTTGAGTAAAAATTAATATACAACTATTAATTTAATGTACAAACTATTCTAAATTGCTTTAATTTAGAATTAAAAAAATTCTAAATTTTTTTCCAATGCGAAACTAAACATATAAAGAAAATTTATCTAAAATTAATTTTTTATCTAAAATCAGTTATGTAACGTGAAACTAAACATTTACTTAAACTTGATTAAAAAGCATGTTTAGAAATTGATAATTGCCTAAATTACTTATTTTTATATAAGTAAAATAGATTAGTTATTCTAATTCATTCTCATTTAAGACCTTGTTTTTCTCCATTTTTACTTAGAATAAGAATTAATTGGGAAATTAGTTTTAGGATTTAATTTATGCATATTTTACCTTTATTTTCTAATTTTTAGTGTCCTGAGACAAGTTGCAAGAAGAACTGAAGAAATTATAATAGAATTAAGCTAATTGGTATTGTTACAACATCTTGACGCCCAATGTTGTCTAGCAAAGAGTATTCGGAAGTCCCATATGGGCACCCTACACTCCGGTAACTTGGTCCCCAAGTCAGTGGGCGCCCAACGCTCACTTTGAGCGCTCATTGATCGGTGAAAGATTTTGCAAAAAGCCTATTTCGGTGTCCAACACTCACAATGTGAATGTTGGGTGCTTGTTCTTAGGTTTAAGGCTATTTATAGGGCGTCTTTTGTTCTGGAAAAGGGCTACACACCTTGCTAACTGAGGGTACGGTCCAAACCCATCTTAATCTATTATCCGTATTTATTCATCTGATGGTTAGTTAAGTCTTGTTATTTGTTGGGGTTTGATGAATTGAACCTGAACTTTTGTGTATTTTTGTTCTCTTTAATTAAAGTTTATTATTCAATGTTTGTGCTCTTTTTTAGCTTTTGCTTTATTTGTTTATCTTTCGTGAATTTTACTTATTTAATGAGCTCGAAAGAGGATTTTGACTTGTAAAATGAGAAGAGTTTCCAATGGGGTTGTTATTCACGAGAGTAAAACTCATTGGTCATTTTAAGTTCATTTTCTTAAAGCAAGTTATTTGACTTTAGATTATGTGAGAGATCGATAGTCTAATACTCAAATAGCTTAGCTCCTTACTTACAAGAGGTTAAGGTTAAAGATACTTTTATGGATGGTGAGAACATGGATAGTGAACAATGATTTTGAATTCATTTATGCACTAGAGGTTGAGGGATGATTTAGTAAAATCAAAACCCAATTGAATCTCATTCGTGTAACCACTTCTTTTTGCATTTACTTACTATATGTTTCAGTAGTTGTAGTATAAATTTCTATCATTTTTGTTCGTACAAGTAAAAAGTCTTGAGATTTCTTAGGTATCATCCTAGTTCCTGTGAGATTGACTTGATATTTATTAGTTACCACATACAACTGGTGCACTTGTCAGTAATAGTGTAAAAAACTTTGCACTTATCAAAAATACATTGTGTAGTGTGCGTTTGGACGAGGATTTACTAAAATTGACTTTGAGACAATTATTTGTAAATGTTTTTATTACAAATTCTAGTAAATCCTCAAGCATGTGACTAAAAGATATTTTAAATTATTTCAACTAAAAATTAATGTTGAACTAAGAAAATTCTAAACTTTTCTTCAATAAAATATCAAACATGTGACATTTTATCTAAAATTCACTCTAAATTTAGAATTGATGGTTGAATGTGAAATGAATCATACACTAGATCACACTAAATGAGTTAAAGACGTGAAATTTTGTGTCTAAAGACAAAAAACAACGTTTTTTTATAAAAATTACACTATTCTCTTTCCAAGATTGAAAAGATAATATATGGTAGCAAGTAATTATTTGAAAATTAACAGTAGAGAAATTTTTTTTCTTTTATAAGCTAAAAAATTTTATTAAAAAGGGCGGCAGCAGAAGAAGTATTAGGCATACATAAAAAACAAAAGCCCAAAACAATCAATAATGTTCATTCAATACAATAACTTGGATTCATGACCCATTACACCATAGAATGACTAGTGAGGTTAGTTGATTGACTCCAATCCTAGGAGTTGTACTGAATTTTCTTAAGGAGTTGAAATAGATCCTCTGCCTGAGCTTTGAAAATCGCCATGTTTCTAACTCTCCACAAATGCCAAATCCCTGCGAATCACACAAAAGACCACACTTTTCAAAGCTCCTTTGACCCATCCCCCAAACCCAAAAATTGGTGGAAGTGATACCTGACTTCTATTGGTTGAGCCGTAGAAATCCCTTGCCATTTATAGATAGATTGCCAAGCCTGTATTGATACATCACATATGAAGAAGATATGTACATCAATCTCCTCAATGATTTCACACAAGCCACAAACTGCTTCGAAGCCTAGTTAGATGATGCCTCTCCATAGCAAATTACTCCTAGTAGGTAGTCGATTCGCATCCGGTTATAAAACCAGTATCTAAACCTTTAGAGGCGCTCTAACGTCCTATAACATATTGAAGAAATGATGAGATATAAGTCAAGAAGTTCATGTCAATACCATGTATACTAAAGATACTATGTACTGACCAGATCCATTCATATTCCACACCCATCTATCATCTACTCCCTCACTTAACACTACATCTTTTAGTCTCTTTACCAATCTATCCACCAACTCCTCCTCCCACACAAACAACCTACTATTCCACGACCATTGCCATTCTGCCCCTAAACCTCGCATTACTTTTACCGACACCATTGGATTTTCTGTTATCTTGTACAATCGCTTAAAAAAATGGCTTAATGTTTGATCCCTTAGCCATCTATCCTTCCAAAATAGCATATGATATCTCCTTCCCTAAGCACATGCTTCACATTTTCAGACCACTAAACCCCTTTTCCCTAGCTTTCTTGATCAATAGATTGTAAATCCCTTCACTACTTTGACTCGTTATGACTCACTCCTTCCCAACAGTCTCCTTTTATCCCATACTTAACCTTCAATAATCTACCCCACATAAAATGACTTTCTACCCTCGCTCGCCATTTCCACTTACCCAAGAACGCTAAATTAAAAGTCGTTAAGTCTCTTAACCCCAATCCATCTTATCCTTATCTCGACAAACATTCTCCCATGATACCCAAGTCACTCTCCTTCTACCCTCTAAACCTCCCCACAAAAATTTAGAAAAAAATGGACTTAAGTTGAGATATAATACCTTCTGGCACCTTGAAGACGAAGAGGAAGTACATCAGGGGAACATATAATATGGATTTTAAGAGCATCAACCTCCTTGCAATGGTAATTGGTTTACTATCCCAAGAAACAAGTCTCTTTTTAACCACATCAACCATGGGAGGCCATGTGCTAATTCATGAGTGGTTAGCCTCATAGGCAATCCCAGGTATTTCATCGATAGAGCTCCAACTTTACACTTCAACATACCTAGCACTTTATCCATCCAATCAACCGACACATTTAGTCCAATAATCTGGCTCTTGTGGAAATTCACCTTCAACTCAGATACCAGCTCAAAATTTTATAGGATCGCTTTGATTACCTCCATGTACTCTCAATCCTTCTTTGCTATTAAAAGGGTGTCATCTGCAAATTGAAGGTGAATGTAACTCGAATCTCCTCTTCGCACACTATACCCCTGCCATAGGCCTCGACTCTCTGCTTCACGAACCATTTGACCTAAGCCCTCAGCTGCCATGATGAACAAAAAATGGGGATAAAAGGTCTCATTGACGTAGGCCCTTGGACACATTAAATTCCTCAGTAGGGCTACCATTTATCAACATTGAGATTCTTGTCTTGCTAACACATTCCTTAATCCACTTTACCCACTTCATACCAAAACCCATCCTTTCCATGATATATCGTAGATACCTCTAGCTTACTAAATCATACACCTTTTTCAAAATCTACCTTCATATACAACAGGTCTAACTTCCTTCTTTTTGCATCATCCACCAACTTATTCATGATTAAAACCCCATCTAAAATTTGTCTACCCTTCACAAGCATCGACTGATCCTCTGAAATGAGAATATAGATGACTCATCTCAATCTCTTAGCTAACACCTTTGCAAGCACTTTGTACATACATCCAACAAAAGAAATTGGGTGGTAATCACCAATCAGACGAGAGTTTTGTTTTTTAGGCACCAATATAATAAAGGACGAATTTGAACCTTTTACTAACTTCCCATTCTTAAGAAACTCTTCGAAAAAAGCTATAAAATCTGGTTGTAGGAGAGGCTAGAATTCTTTAATAAACTTAAAATTTAGCCTATTCAATTCTAGACTCTTGAGGCTATCATACTCTTACCGTGCTTCATTCACTTCTACTTCAAAAGAAAGGTCTTTTTAACTTAACTCTATGCTTGCTTAACAATGTTTTAAAAGTAAATCCGTTCAATGGTAGAAAAAAATTAACTAGTATTGTAGCGAGTAAAGCTAATATATGGTGGTATTGCTAGCCCAAGATATTAGGAACAACAACTGAACAGAGAAATGTAGTCAAGAAAGGGCCGTGTAGTGGCAAATTGGCAATGGTTTCTGAATACTAATATAGCAATTCCAAATCACATAAAAAAGGAGCTTAAGCAATAAAGAATTGTTGTGATAAGAAAGACGATTAGACACGTTAAAATTGGTTTCCGGCGACTCTGTTTAATCATATAATGCAATTAAGTATCTCTAACAAACAACCCCCACTTAACATCAACCCCTTTGAGTTGAGGTCAACCACAAAAGTGATACCAACCATCCACCGGGGATCGTGGAACAGAGCCAAAAGCTCAGACGCAAAGATAAAACCGCACAAACACATCGGGGGGAAATGGATACCATAATCTACACTCTGTCCCTCAAACTCAAACTATACTCACCCTTAAATCTCTCCTAAAATCCCAACCATCATAACAAATATGGATAAAATAGAATCTAAATTCAAATTTAAACTATTGGCATATCCTTATATTTCTACGTCAAGATGGATAAGCTAATTGGAACCAAACGTGCAATAAGAGTTCTATCAAATTCCGTGCACAAAACATTTATTTTCCTCATCTCTAATTTGAAAATTATGACATGGTATTAGATTTTCTTTTTCAGTATATTTATCGTATTTCTTCTCTATCCTTCTTTAACCTATAGTCTCACAATTTAAGATGACCTGATAACTTTCGAGCTATTTAATGCTTCTTTCATTATTGATTTAAGTATTTAACATCACTACTTGGTTCTCTCTACAAGTCAAACAAATTCTGGGTTATGTTTGAATGGAATCTCTGGAATTCAATTTTCATAAAGAGAAAACATTCTCGTTCTGCGACCGTTCTTTCGCCTGTCAACTAAATATTTTAGTGTTCCGTGCTTATGACAAACATATCATCTTTATTTTTACTAATTACTTAACAAGTTATGAAATATATGCTATAGCTCAGTAATTTGTATTATATTAGGGACCATATACTATTTTGAAAATTTTTCAGTCATTAATATTGTGACAGTATCATCAATTACAAATTATTTTACCACAACTTTTCAAACATCCACAGCTACATCAACAAAGCACATGTCGCTACTTAGGAATTAACATAGTTTTGATTAAAAGTGGAATAATATCAGAGTGGAAAATTAAATGAAATGTTGGTTTCTAAATTCGAATACTTATAGGAAGGTTCCTCCCTTTCACATGGCCATAGATATTGACATACTGTCAGAAGTTGTCCTCCTGATCGACCTATTCAGCACCTTTGTCCAAATAATATGTGGATATGAATATTCTTTGAGTTATTTATTAATTAAAAATAAATAAAAAACTTGAAATAAGAACAATATTAAAACAATAAATAACACAGCATTTAACATCCGGTGGAGAGTGGGAAATAACAGAGTAAGTGTTGAATTTGATGGACAACAGACTTTGCATTAATGTGATGATAAGTAAGAAGACAAATGGCAACGCTAACAATAACATGTTAAAGGACGCATAGTGTCTTATAACATGTAAAAGATCAAAGGGATGCACCTTGCAGTTAACCAATAGAGAATTGACAATTAATGATAACGTTGTTTTGAGGCACATAGTAGTAAATAATCTCAGAAATCTTCGATATTAAGTTCGGTCTGATTTCCTGTTATAATCTATCAATAAATATTATGATATTTATGTTATTTAATAAACTATATAAAATATAAAAAAAAAATTATTGAATGATATTGGTTGAAATAAGAAATGAGAGATCAATTTGAAAAAAAGATTTTCATTCCATCACCCATTTTTATGGTGAAGGTATTACTGGAAAAATTTGAGTGAAACTTTTGAACTATTAAATTGAATACAAGCCTCTGTTTTGTGAATATACAAAAGGTTAATAGGAGAATTTATAAATTGTTCTAGTTTGTTAGTTTTTTTTATTCAGAGTATAAATTTAATATAACTTTTTAATATATAAAATCTATTCTCACAATAAAGAAAGTGTTGTATTTTTTAATTGATCATATGTATATATTACATCTAATTGTATCTTTTTTTATATATATAAAATACAGTGAAAGATTTAAAAATAAGATTTTTATAAACTATTCTTTTTTCTTTAAAATAACTATATAAAAAGTGTACTAGAAATATAATATTAGTTTTTTGAAAAAATTCACAACTAATATTAGAGTACGAGTGCTCCCTTTTCTTTTTTTTATTTTTTTTTTGAAATTATGATAAGTGTTTATAATCAATTGTCGGTCAAGTGAGCAGGGATTATCCGAACAAAAAAAAAATCGTCCAAAAAAGTCAGTAAACACATTAAGCAAAGTTAATTAGTCCTAAATGTTTTCTATTACTTCATCGAAAAAATTGTGAAGATGTTAAAGATACAATATTCGTTCTTTTTTATTTTTGTGATTAAAATTTTGCAATAATTTTTTTTCCAGTGATATTAAATATTAATATGAAATATTTTTTTCTTTTTCACAATAGCTAGTTGATAATTTTTTACTGGAATCTCGTTTCTCAATCATATGTTTCTATTTATGAAATTTAAATTAAAAATAATGTAAATTTAATTTCATTTTGATTCACATTTTTTTCATAAATAAATATTAATTGTCAGTGAAAAAGATTTAAACTCATTAATAATTTTGTTTTCTTCTATCTCATGAATAATTATGAAATTAATCTTATAACTTTAAGTAAAAATATTAAATTATTTCTAATAAAATTGTGATCATTGATCAAGACTTAAAGAGTGAGATAATTTTACGTTTTACTTAAAATTGTTTTTAAATAGTTTTTTTGTAATTTAACCAAAATCTTAATTCTAGAACTTCGTTTTCCTTTCTTAAGCTTCATACATGTTCGTTTAAATAAATTGACGACTAAGTCACAAGTTAGGTACCTTATCTGAAAATCATTTGACAATTGACGTGCAATTCAAAAAAAAAAGGGAAAAGGTATAAAGAGAGAAGAAAAGTAAAGTATGAATATTATGAAATCACAGGAATACGGATTATGGAGTCGGGTCTACAAATCCGAAGTTTCTATAGCTCACGCGGTTAACCTCACGTGACAACCGACACGAACTGCGGCTAAGCAAGTTGAGAATGATGAATTGGGACACTCATCAGCCACTCACAATGTCATGACACCCAAAAAAATTCTAAACTACACCAATGTTGCTTCACAGTTCACACAACCTTAGCTCTTACATATGTAGTCAAAGTTTGATTTGTATAGAAAAATATATATTACAAATTAGATAAAATTTAATATTTTGAATAATTAATCTTTAGCTATTTATCATGGAATATTTTCAATTGGCCAATCTAAATAAGTTGAATATGATTACTTAAAAAATATTAGTCCATGTAGAGATGGAAAATAAACCCGTATTGATGGATAATCACTGAACTTGATCTAAAGTTGATGGAGAATTCCTGATTTGACCGGCATAAGTATGGATATTGAGAATACTCGATTTGTTAAGTCGGAGATAGGGAGAGATAAGGATGAGATGAGGATATACATACCTATCTCATACTTGTACCCATCCTCATATTCGTCTCACCCTACTCTTATTTTAATCACTAAAATATTCATTTATCTTAAAAAAAAAGAAAAGTTTGACATTTAATTAATAAATTTCAAATTTTGTGTTTATTAGATAACTTTTGAATTAATATCATTATATTCAAAAAAATTATTTTTTACTAAAATATTATTATAAATTTTTTTTTGCAGGTAAGGGTATACCCAATACCCAACGGGGATGGGGATGGGACGTAAATCTCATGCATACTGAGTATGGGGACAAGCGATAAGGATGGGGATGTTATACCCATCCCGCCCTGCCCTGTTGTCATGCCTACATACATGAAGTATATGTATCAATATGTATGTCAAAATGTAGCACTGATACTAACACATATATGGACACGACACGAACATGCTGACACAACTAATGTCTAAAATGTAGAACAAGGGGACACAATTTATATACATATAAAGAATGAGATTCTAATGAAATCAAATATGAGTAACGTAATAAATTAACTAAAGTGATAATATATTCATCAATTTTAACCAATTTTAACAAGGTTAAAAGATAGGTCTAACATTCTTTTTCAATAACATCAGTGGGTGTGTGTTCATCTATATTGAGGTGCAATTTAGGTATCTAAGTTGTATATAAATGTGAATTTAAATTTTTACGTAAAAAATAATATTTTTTTTATTAAAAACCTAGAAATGTCAGATACATGTTTTATTAAATAATAAGATTCACAACTCTAAAGTACTAAAACTTCATTTAACTTGGGAGATACAATTTTAAGTTAAATTAAAGAGCTATGTATGTATTAATCGTAGTGTTCACATACATGTTATAGTTTAAGCAAACTGAGTGCAGTATTTAGGGTATGCATAAAAAATTCCCTAGGGACTAGAGGCATGGATGTTACTCCAAAAAAGGTCCCAAATTAATGGTGTTGATTGATTGCAAGTAGTTAAACAAGTAGATCCACCGCCCCATACAAGTAATATTTGTCCGGTTGGTTTAATCTTAACCATGAGCAAGCACATGAGATGGGAACGGATAAGAATCTTAGGGACAAATATTCATTTGTCGCCCTATGCATTTGAATAATTTGAGCCATAACTTACTGTTTGATGAGATGAGAAGGCCCATCCACAACCATGTGTATTGAGGATTGAATATCTGGACATGGGCTGTTTCCTACTGTTCCTCAATACTTTTTTATCAAATAGGATAACGTCACTACATATTTCCATGATACTTGTGTAGTAAGGCTTAGCCAGATTGGCCAACTGTGACCATGACCCCACCAACCCACATGACCACCCCATATATCTCAACTCTCCCATCCTTACCTTTTCCCCTATATAAACTTGTATATCCCTAAGTTTTGGAGAACAACAGAAACTAAAAGAGATACACATTTGAATGTTCAATTACAAACTCTTGTACTTTCTTCTAAACTAGATCACAAAGATATGGAGGTTGCTGTGGAACTGGAAGATGATCTATTTTTTGCCGATTTGAGCAAGGAAATTGCTCTCCTAATTATGGATGAAGATGAAGATCCCCTTCATTCTTGTCCTCCTCACTCTCTTCAGGTTCTTTTCTACTTTCATCTCTTCAAATTAACACATGCACCACACTTATTCTTCCAATTATGTCACCTTTGAGAAGTTTTTGTCTATTAGAATAATCTTAACATGGTTAAATTAATCTTCAGGATTTTTCTGGGGCAATTCATCCTCCTCCACAGTTTGCTTTCCTCTATGAGCATGCTTTGAGAAGAGAGAGCAAAGGGACAGGTGTGTTTATCCCCCAGGCAACTCAGCCAAGAAGGAAGCAGAGGAAAGGAAGGGCTAGTTCGTACGCAAAACATCAAAACCACTCTCAAGATACCAGAATGGTTTCTCAAGCTCCTAACAAAAATTCTTTCAAATCCAGAAATGGCTGAGGATATTCTATAGATCCTTTTGAAAACTAGCATAATCTTACAAATTCTACTGATTAATGTCTCTGCCAAGTTTAATAATTTGTAGATCTAATTCTTTAGCCTTTAGGCAATAATTCTATATGTGGTTTAGTTAATTTGTATTGTTATATATATTATATAGGTAAATGTACATGGGAAAACCATATATACCTAAATATTAGGCATCATGTAGGAAGGTTCACCCAAAGGTTTTGTTACCTTCCTCTGCAGACAAGCATTTCACTGTTATCTGGTTTGTTGTCATAAGTTTGTCCTTGTTTCAAAGATATTAGTGTGCCTATTTTCTTCGCAAGTTTTCCTTCTTGTTTTCTCTTTCTACTCCTTGTTTAACTGCAATTTATCCCCCTTTTTTTTTATTTTGTATATATCCATCAACTTAATATCTCTGGTTCATGTGCTTTTATGTGTTAAGGTTGGAAAGGAAAAAGAAAAAGAAATGAAGAGAACTAAGAGGGGAAGTATAAGTTGATTCAATATCACATAAAAAAATATGCTTTAAGGCGATATACGTAGAAGGTTTCCATCTATTTTATGTGTTATCGAGTAAGTGTTACAAACTTGTTTTGAAATTATATTAACTTTGTAAAATTACTTAGTTAAATTGGAGTGAAATAATTCATATTTAAGTTTTTAGTCAAATTTAATATAAAACTCTTAACGCAAAAATTATATTTTTCATTTCTAATTAAATGTATTTTCAAAATATACTTTATTCTAATTTTTATAATCAAACACACCAATTGTCAAAAAAGAAAGTCAAACACACTACTTTTTTATTATACTAAAATACGTTTATAAAATAAATGTGTTTGGAAAGTTCAAATTTCAAAATCTCCCAGATACCGTACATAAATTTTTATTTTTGCTGAATCTAGAGTAAACCAACTAATTATATAAAATTCAGAAGCTTATGTGAGGATCAAATTCGCAATCTCCCCTGCCGGAACGTGTAATTGGTGCTAATATTGTGTAGTCTTTTTTTTTTTTTTTTCGCATCTTCCTTATCGAGAATCTTTCAAATTTCAACTCATGAAATTCCGTAGCATGTTTCTTTGTAGAAAAATGGAGCTAATTTGGATATAGCTGGCAAAATAATAAAATTTTTATTCCGCGATGATATATATTTTAATATAAAATGAGAAAAAAATATTGTAATAACATTTTATGTAATTTTATAATACTAAAATACTCAGTTATAAAATAATTATACTGACATATAAGTATACTCTTTTATATGTGCTAAGTTAAAAAAAAAAAATCTCAGTTATAGAATGAGAAAATGGATCATATATAAAAAAAATATTTATACATTGTTAATATAATTTACATGGTTCTTCAATGACAACTTTTTTTATATTTTTTATTAATTAATATTTTAAAAAACATATAAATAAAAGGTTATAATTGAACCAGAGTGTAAAACTCTTTTAACTTAACCGTATATATTCATTAAAAAAATATTTTTAAATAGATTGCAATACTAATCTATCATTAGTTATTAATATTCTCATAATTATTGAAAGTTTAATGCATTAAAAACAAAGATATAACTAAAAAACCATTAAAGATGTAATGTTAAATTTATAAAATTATATTTTTTTATCAAAGCTAAAATGTTAAAATAATTATAGTTTTGAAATGAAGAGTGTAATATATTTATTATAAACTTATTGAAATATATTTTATTTTTAAATTATTAATCTATGACTATTAGACTCTTATAAAATTTAGTACTAAGATTAGTTTGAATATAAACCCTTTTTTTTAATTATAAGTATTTTTTGCTTTGTAATATTATTCGAGTCTTGTGAAATATTACTATAAACGATAATTGTTTTTTAAAATATTTAACATTACTTATACCTAAGACTCAAAATCACTTATTAAACTGAAATAATTTATATTCTTGAGGGTGAATATAAACTTTACTTACATCTAACGATTTGAAATTATTTAATCAAAATTAATTATATTTTTTAATAAATCAAATTTTAATATTAGTGGTAATGTTAGTTTTTATTAATGATAAAAATCAAATTTATAATCTTTTTTCACGACAAAATTAATTATATTTAATTTTTAATCTAACAGACCTTTAAAAAATATTATATCAAATAGAAATAAAACAATAATGAATTAAAATGAAATAATTTTTTATGGGTTAAAATCAATTTATGTATTCTAATTTACGAAAAATAACTGGAGAAATCCATGAAAAAGTTGGCGCATATAAATTGGTTTTAGTTTAAGAAAGAATTTGAATTTATTGACAAATATTTAGTAAAAAAATATTCTAACTAACTAAGAATATAATTCCCCAAATAATAGAATATAGTTAATAAAAATATTATATTTATGTTTTGAGTGTATTTAAATAAATTTATAGATATAGTCTTCTAACCTATTCTTTCTAAAATATATGTAGATGTAAATTTACAAAGCCTATAATTATAAGAATTTGCTAATTTACATTCACTTAAATTTTACAAAGAATAAATTAGCAAGTTACACATATAAAGTATATTTTAAAAGTTTTATAGTTATTTGTTAAATGTAACATTAGACTTTTCTATTATCTTTATATGATGTTTAGTGTTATTTTTCCAACTTAAAATTTATGCATAAAAAATAAATAAATTAGACTAGCGTATATAAATGTAATTTTGATATTTTTATTTTTCAAAATTTTAAAATGATTTATTTCCAATTATAAAAATTTACATAATTTTTAAATCTTTCTATTAAATGTTGGTTATTAAAAAATTGGTATTAATTATAAAATGAAATAAATAAACAAACTAATTTTTCATTAGTGTGTTACTGAATTTAAACTTTAAATCATATTAAATTAATTTCTTGATACTTTCAATTTTTAAAAAAATCAAGATAATGGATTTTAAAATAAAAGAATCAAAATAATACATTTTAAAATTAAAAGGAATAAAATTTCTATTTTAAATAAAAAATTAAAATTAAATTTAGATTTAGATTTATATAATAAATATATAAATTAAATTAAATTTATTTTGATACTCAGAGTAAAGTTCTGACTATGGCAGTGAAGTAATAGGAAAGGAAAAGCTTGGAATAATTGCCTTCCTGGAAGACAACCAGAAAGGAAAAGTCACTTAAAATTAATATATATTTTCACTTTATCATTTTAGGCACCGATGGAAAAGTAATGTGTCGTATATCAATTACAAGCATGAGCTTTGGGGTTTGCCTAAAATAATGAAAATTTTAATCATTTATTCTGGGCCTTCCTGGCAGCAATATCTGCTGTTTAAGAATGTCCTGTTGAGGTTGTCATCGTGTCTCAGTCGGTTCTCTTTTCTTACAAGTTACAAGAATTTTCCTTTTTTTATTATTTTTAAAAATATGATTCTTCCAAGAAATTTTCCTTCTAGCCGACACCCTCACGAAACTAGATTTTCCTATCCACCCTTTTTTCTCCTTCGCCCAAAAGTTTTATCGGCACTCACCCAATATCACTTCAGTTAAAGTTTGTGTACAACCATAACTTTGTGTGTCTTTCAGAAAAAAAATAAATCATTTTGTTTGGTTTAGTGGTAAGAAAAGGAAGTGAGAAAATGAAAGAGAATAATATTTAAAAAGTAAGATAAATACATAAAAAATAAAGTAAAAATCAAAATTATTTAATAAAAACATATTTAATTTAGAGAAAAATATTTGTTTATGTAAAAAATTTTACATAAACAATTAATCATTATCATTTATATATGACATGATTTTACTAATTAATATTTTAAAAAATTATATAAATTACGAATTATGATTAAACGTAAATATAAAATTGTCAGCGTATAAATATTTTTATAATTTATTATATGATATCAAGGAACAAGCTTTTTTTTATATATAGAATGTTTTTGGAAGTATTTAGTTTTAACCAACCTATTTTTAATTTCACATTGAGTAGAATATCTTTAAATTGACTCATCTAAACTATTTTTTAACTTGGTCACAATAGTAGTATCTAAATCATCTATCAATAAAGTATTTTTGACCCAATCTAGGTCAATGTAATTTCAATTTAGTCTTAATTAAAAAATATTTAACTTAACCTTATTAGTTAAAGTAATTTCAACCAGCTTCGACCGAAATAATTTTAACTTGATCTCAACTAAAGTATCTTTAACCTAGAATTAGGTGAAACAATCTCACATTGACCTCGACTAAATATATTTGATTTGGTCTTGGCCAAACTAATCCTAATAAAAGCATCTTTAGCTTAGTATTACATATAGAATCTTCTATCAATACTCAACTATCATTTTAAACTCAATATCAGTCATCAACCAAAGTAATCTCACCTCCATCTCACTAAAAGTATCTTTAGCTAGAACTTGAGCATAGTGTCTCTACCTTAGCCTTACCAAATTAATTTCAAGTCATTATCAATCAAAATATTTTTAACTCAACCTAAACTTGAGTAATTTTATCATGACCTCATCTAGAACATTTTCAATTGTATCTTACATAGAAAATCTTCAACTTAATTTTCTTCATTTCCATGAGCATCTTCTACTTTAGTTTGTCCCTAACTTAAGTATCTTCAACTTGTATTCAATCAATATATTTTTATGTTGAATTTAATGCCAAAACAAAGCCCTTAGAACATTAAGTATAAATGGTGATAACAACAACTAAGTTTTATTTTATTAAGTGAGATTGACATGCAATCTACTCTTCTAACATTAAGTATAAATAGTGATTACAACAACAACTAAACATACGTAGATCATACAACTTTATTTAGTCTAGTTAAAGATCAAAACTACAAAAATATTATTTAACCTTAAATCCTCTTAATTAGATCCTCCAAAATCAGTCTAGGTCTCTATTTTTTCTTTGCACTAAATTAAACATGCAAGCTACTATTCTAACATGTGCCTATATTGGTCTTGAGTATATATATCTAAACCACATTAATCAATTTTCTATCATCCCTCACGAATCACTCTCACCTAATTTTTGTCTTGAATGTAATTATTATGAAGTTATTCCTTCTTTTGTGTACACACAGCATTCTCATCTATGCCACATCCTTTTTTCTCCAACCTTCTCATTAAAACTCAACATTCATTACTATATATAGCATTATTAGACGAATGACTATTTAGTAGAATTTCCTTTTGAATTTAATAGGTACCTTTCAGTCACATGTAACTCCTAACGTTTTTTCTGTTTAAATTATTCCTCTTATATCTTATGTGTGATGTTCTCAATTAATTTCTTCATCTCCTAAATGATATTTTACTTATAATACAATTTTCTCTACCACTTTAACTTTTCCTATCCACTTATCACAAATGACATAAATAAAAAATCAAAATTTATTAACAAACCAAATTAGAGATCCATAACTTACAATGAAAAACGGTTAACCCAACACAATGATGCTTAAGTCTTCCATATGTCTATAAAAAAAATCTCTAGTTCTCTAAATTCTTTTATAATATGGGTTGGAGGTGTAATAGAAAAAAAAAATTGACTCCAAACTTTTATTTCTTAAAGAAGTTAATTCTAGTGAGATGTTCTTCTATTCTTTATTTTTAGTCTATGAAAGTTTTACTCTCTCTTCTTTTTTTTTTTTTTCTTTTCTATTGTCAAAAATTAAAATATCAAAACATAAGAAAATAAATAAATTTCGTAATTAAATTTAAAAAAAATACAAATAATATCTTCTATCCTAATACTCTAAATTTTATTTTTTTAGGAAAAATTTAGTACAAAACTAAAATATCTTAAATTCTTTTAAAATGATAAAAGAAATTCTAAAGATTAATATATCAAACATGCTGCATCACATCAATCATTCGCTTAAAGACTTGTCTTGTGAAAATATCAATCCCATTTCTCTTTAAGGTTCATTAAAGCTGCATGTTGGAACAAAAGACACGTTAAGGACCTTCATTTTCTTCGCAATAAATAGCTGAGCGACACGTTGACAGGATCATCAATAACACACGGAACCAATGCCTCCTAGATTTTTGGGATATTTAGGGAAAATTCCGTTGATCTTACATTCAAGAAAAATAAATTGGCTATTTAATTTAGAATATATTAAAAAATATATGAATCTTATTTAAAATTATAAAATAATTTTTATTTTTATATTTATATTTTAATAATTTTAAAACGAAGTTTATAATATCTCGTAAAAAATTAAGTTTATAATACACATTATTTTTACAATAAAAATTCATAAAATAAATATTTAATTAAATTATTTATCCAATCAAATGACCCAGTTTAAATCCTAAAAAAACCAAGAAAAAGTGATAAAAGAGTGAGTGAAATTATGGATTTAAATCTTCTGCCATTGAGTTATGACATTTGAAAAAAGATACTCAAATCCAATCTAAAATAAAAATCAAAACCATTTAAAAAATTGGAAATAAAACAAGCTAATATTTTTTTTAATCTGTTGGATGATTTTGTACTCAAACGGTTATGTTTGGTTTTTATTTCAATTACTTTTAAAAATAATTATTCTTATGTTGATTGGAAGATATAATAGTGAAGAAATTGTTTATTTTGTAGTATAGCAATTTTATTATCATTTTATTTTTTTAAAAAAAATCTCAGTAAATTAAAAGAGAAAGATGTTTATAAATCTCGACTCTTAAATTATGGCGATCTAAATTTTAAGTTAAAAAAGTTTTATTAGATAAAAAATATCACACTACTATTATTAAGGTGGTAAATAATTAAAATTTATGGGTGATAATAAGTCATACTACTCGATAAAAACCTATAAGATAGTTTAATTATGCCTAAGCCAAATATTTCCATAAAATAGAATAATCAAAACTTCTAACAAACTTTATTTAGTTAAATAAGTCCAGTCTTAAGTCATTAAAAAAAAGTCTTTTTAAGTCTAATAGATTGACTTATTTTTTTTAATATCATATTGACCTATTTAATAAATTATAACTAAATTTATTAAAAATAAATAAATATTCATGGTTATTATTATTATATTAAATTTATTATGATACATAATAATGTGTATTTTATTTATCTCTTTTATTTTTAATCATGTTGATCTATATAAATAATCAAGGCAAAACTTATAATTAAATTTATTGAAAATAAAATTATGTATTATTTAAATGTTTTCTTGCAAAATATATTATAAATAAGTTATCATAAACATCGTATTAAATGTTAATAATATGTTTGTATCATATTTTATCTTTCTTTTAATATGTTGAGTGCTTATTTATGACGGTTGGAATGCTCAAATAGAACAACGCATACAATTATTAAAATTGGGATAGATATACATCCTGAAATTTTCAACAGACCCATGTTGTTCTTTTCCTTTTATTTTCTTTTACTAAATAATGCACTTTCTCTATGATATGTCCATTCCAATGACAACGCGGATAAAGTATTGAGGAGGGTTATTCCAAATACAATTTTTAATCAGTTAAAATTAATTAAATATTAAAAAAATGAGAGAAAATATTAAACATCATCTGTATCTTATAGATTTTATCATCTTTAATAAATTACAACTAATAAAATAATATATTATAAAATATATTACTTGCATTTCCAATAAATAAAGTATTTATTCAAACTTTCAATCCCTACATAAGGATAATTAATTAAATTACGTTTACGCCGAAATATGAAGTGAGATGAATGACTCAAGTCTCAACTCAGTGTATGTAGAACCAAATTGAGTTGGACTAAATTAAGAGTTTTTTTCTTACACTTCCATGTTTTCTTTCTGCACCTCTATAATCTTGTAAAATGTCAAAATAAAAAAAGTTAAAACTTCATGCGCCTCTTTGTTCTCCTGTACCATGTATGTGAGTCTAGATTGACCAATCTATACTTGTAAAAAAATTATAAGAATGTTGTTCATGCAAAAGAGGAGGCGTAGAATTCAAAGTAGTCGCACCTATATTGTAGTGCGAAAGGGTAGTTAATGGTTATGTTATCGTAGTAGGAGTGGCATGTGTGAGGTTGCTCCAGAATAAATATCCAGATATAATGAGATAGAGCAATGCCAATGAGGACATGTTTGTCAATAAAGTAGCATTCAACTTCACTAAGGATGACAAAAAAATTCGTGCTCGCGGATTAAACCCATAAAAACACCCGCATAGATAATTTAAATAGGTATCTGTTACCCGTTAAATTAAAATACTACACATATTTAATTTAAAGAAGTTAATATTTTTGTTAAATAAATCAACTTAAAATATTAATTGTCAAATTTTATTGTTATCAATGTTGTTGTTTTTTTTGTTAAAAAAGAAAAATTTATAGATTATTTTTTATAAAAATTTCAGTAATGTAAAATGAATATTCTATTTATATTAAATATATTGTATATATATTATATTAATATATTTTTAGATCCAACTAGTCTTGTAGAAACTTATTAGTATAATTTTATTTCTAATTTTTTCGACAAATAAATTATTTGTTTGATAAAACTTTAGGTAAAAAAATAATATCTTTTAAAAAAATATTTTTTAAAAATATCCGAGGTATTCGTGGATACCCACAGTACTAAAAATACCATAGGTATTTTTATAATAGGTACTTGACGAGTTTTAAGCAAGTAGTGGGTAGGCACTATTTGTATCCACCCCGATCCATTATCATTCCTAAACTCCATAATGTGTTGCCTAATATTGAGTTTTTGGTTAATGGGAGTGAGGGTAGCACAATCATACCTTGTCAAATATTTTTACAAGTTCGGATTGACTAATCTGAACTTGCAAAAGCATGAAGGTGTGAGAAGACCAGAAATATAAAAAATTTAACTTTTTTTATCTAAGAATATTTTTGACATTTTTAAAAAGTATAGAGGTCAAAAGAGAAAACATGGAGGTGGCAGAAAGAAAAACTGCCTGAATAATTAGATTGTAGTGGGCCACTTTATGAAAAAGCCCGGTAAGAGCCCATACAATGTTATGCTCGTTTTTTATTGAATTCAGTGAGGAGCCTCTGAGAATTTGGTGATGGCATCGGCTATGGTGAATCGAGGTGGTTCAAGGGTCATAAAATCAGTGTCTGCAGCTCTTGGTACGAGGTTTTACTCCAAGCTTGCAACTGGGACTGACATAGTCTCTGCCGCACCCAATGTTTCTCTCCAGAAAGCTCGTACCTGGGACGAGGGTCTCGCTTCCAAGTTCTCCACCACTCCTCTCAAAGACATCTTCAAGGTTCTTCTTTTTCTTTTATGCCATTCTTTTTTCAACCCCCCTTCTTCTTCTTCTTATTCTTTTTCAATTACTAATGTCTCTTTTTCCCTTCATGTTTCAGGACAAGAAAGTTGTCATCTTTGGACTTCCAGTAAGTTAACTTGTAATTTTTCTGATAAGTTGAGTTATGTGTTTCTGGATGTTATTTTGGTATTTGATGCTTTTTTGTTTTTGTAAAATTTCGTACCATTGTATGTGGCTCAATGAATGCTTTCTTTAAATTAAATGGAACCTTTTAAAGAAATGTGATTTTTTATTTGTTATAGATTTATTCCAATATTTTTCATGCTTTGGTCATTTCTCAGGGTGCATACACAGGAGTTTGTTCAAACAAACATGTTCCTCCTTACAAGGAGAATATTGATAAGTTTAAGGCTAAGGGGATAGATTCTGTTATTTGTGTGGCTGTTAATGATCCTTATACTATGAATGCGTGGGCTGAGAAGCTTCAAGCTAAAGATGCTGTAAGTTATCCTTGTCTTCTTACCTCACTATTAAATAAGGTTTCGTATTCTTTAAGGTTTTACTTTTCCTTTTTTGCATTTGCATTGTTGATTATTAGTTTTTACTTTTCCTTTGTAAAACACCTTTTCTTTAATCAGCCTAAAACACATGGTATCTGTTGAATTTTTGTTGCCAATTTCTTATGTAACAACTGGAGGATT
The DNA here is from genome assembly GCA_037954015.1 of Psophocarpus tetragonolobus. Taxonomy (NCBI): domain Eukaryota; kingdom Viridiplantae; phylum Streptophyta; class Magnoliopsida; order Fabales; family Fabaceae; genus Psophocarpus; species Psophocarpus tetragonolobus. Next base: position 99,740,553 of record CM075688.1, read on the forward strand.
ATTCAATTTGTAAACCCGTTTCTAATTGAGTTTGGGTGCTGTGCATTGTCATCTTGTTAGTACTAGTTATGAGTTTGAAGATGCAGTGATTTGATTATGAAAGTGGTCGTAAGTTGTTGGTGTGCAGAAAGAACAAAGGGGTTTATGAGAACAGAACTTACCTGGAAAATTCTTTAGTTTTTAAAACCATGTTAATATTGAGTTCTTCAGTAAGCTTAATGTGTTCAGTAAATATGGAGATTTCTATGTTGATTGTAGTGGATAAATCAATACCTTATTGAATTAGATTTTTTTCTATTTTCTGCCTTATGGTATTCCCATTTTGTTTATTTTGAAAATTGGTTGTGAATGTTGTCTTTTCTTATTGTTATTATGTAAAATTTAATTCCAGATTGAGTTTTATGGGGACTTTGATGGAAGCTTTCACAAGAGTTTGGAATTAGTTACTGATCTCTCTGGTGCTTTGCTTGGATCTCGATCTGAAAGGTATATTACTATATTGTATACCGTCGTTGATCTAAAATTGGACTCACTTACTTGAACATTTATTTGCTTTTGATGTTCGAGAAAATTTGTTTTCTTCTGATATTTTAGAACTAGACCATGCACCAAATGGTGAGACTACAAGTTCCTGGTTTAAAAATTAAAAATAGAAGTAAAGTATAGAAGAAGAAAGAGTAAATTACGCTGATTACCTCTGAGGTTTCATAAAATTATTCAAATACTCCCTTTTTTTTTAACCATTACATTAACCTCCCTTGGGAGCGATGTCCATGTAATATTGAAAGGTGTTGGTGAAAAGTTAAAGAGGTTTTAGTTTAATATATAAAAAAGGCGTCAACATAATGTTTTTAAATATAAATTAGGGTTAGTGAAGGAATTGAAAAGAGTGAGATTATATATAATTTGAGAAGAGGTCAAGGAGTATGAGTGTAATTTTTATAAAAGAAGAAATTAAGAAGTAATTACAAAATAGTGAAGTGAATATATTAGCAATGTCAAACTATTTTCATGGAGTTACAACATTAGTTTTGTGGTTGAAGACAGAAGATAGAGGATTCAAATCTCTTCCAGTAATATTCTAACAAAATATTAACAACTAACATTGGTAGATAAAAGAAAAACTATTTTCATGCTCCTAGATGTATAATTATAAAGAGTAAATAGACATTGTACACATGATTTATAAGTTAGAATTTTCAAAATAATAATAATAATAATTCCAATTCAACTTGTTGCATTACCACTTACTGTTTTTTTGGCCAAATACGACGGGTTATGAGGACCAGAAGTCAGACCAATTGATTGGATGCCAATTCATTGAATGGCTAGTCCTTAGCACATTACTTTTTACGCAAGACATTTATGTTTTGTTTTGCATTATAGATAATTAATTTCAATTCTCAAAAGAGTAGTTGTTTTGTTGTAGATGGTCTGCATATCTGGTAGATGGAAAGGTTAAGGCTCTTAATGTTGAAGAAGCTCCATCTGATGTTAAGGTTTCTGGCGCGGAGACCATTTTGGGACAGATTTAAAGTTTCTGTTGGTTTATATGTATGCAGCAACTCTTCAATAAATGTATCTAATACTTTCAGATAGTCCAATGTTGTGACTCTAAAGTTTTTGTTTGAGTTTGGACTTATTTTGTTGTCACTAGTCCCTTTTTCCCTGGATGCATGAGTATTGATTGATGAGGTTTTTTAGTTTCTAGCATTCCAATATGGTTTGTTCCATATTCACATTGACATTATCCTAACAACCCTGGACAGATTTAGGGACACAAGTTGCTACTATATGTAGCAAATAGTATTGATTCCTTTCTTCTTATCTATTTTGTTTTATTGGAAATCGAAAATTTCTATTTGAAAGTTTTCGAACAATTTCTAAAAAAATTTAATGCACAATTATGAGTTTGATGATAAAAATTAGGAAGCACTCTATTTTGTTTGGGTGGAGGGATTTAAAAAAATGTGTCTTATTCTATGTTTAAGAGAGGATTTTTTTTTTCTTTTTTAAATTGATGATAAAAATTAAGAAATATTCTCCTTTTCTTTGTGAATCAAACAAGAACATAGTTATTCTTCCTGTCTTCCATACCATTGAATCAAACATCCATGTCATATATAATTGAAAAAATTTCACCACTTCTTCTTTATTAAACCAATATAAAATTAAAGTTCTCTCAACTTTAATGAAACCTATGTTTAATCTTAATGAGAAACAACGTAATATCAAGTTCAAACAACTAGTTGTATCGGGTAGAATTGGTCCATAGTAAGTAGTCTTTGCTTTACTTGAAAAAGCCAAAAGAAATTCACTTACTGACTAATGCACTAACCCATTCAAAGTATTTTTAATTGATTGGTGTCTTAGGATGAAGAAGCAGGAGGTAGCGTAGAGAGAGAGGAATGGTAGGGGAACCAAAAACTAAAAGGTGCATTATTTGAGGGACAAGACAAGCATGAGAGATAGATTGCGCGATGCAATGAATGGAGTTATTTAAAAGGAAAAGAATCCGAATTCCGAAGCAGCAAGGCATGGCACCCGCTTTGGTGAAGCGACTGACCAAGTCATTGTGTGCAACTCTTGGGATCAGATCTTTTGCCAAGGTTAAGGTTACTGTTGGAACTGACATACTCTCTGTTGCACCCAATGTTTCTCTTCAGAAAGCTCGCACATGGGATGAAGGCGTCGCTTCTAAATTCTTAACCACTCCTCTTATAGACATCTTCAAGGTCCACCACCCTCCTATCTCTTTTCCAACCCTTTTTTTCTTACTATTACTAATCTCTTCTCCACACCGTATTGCAGGACAAGAAAGTCGTCATCTTTGGACTCCCGGTCAGTTGTATCTTCCTACTTTTCTTTTTTGAGACAAAATCTTCAGACTTCTCTTCTTATAGGGCGTTTTCACTTTTCAAACATGTTTGTGGGAGAAAATACCATCATGGGTTTTTTAAACCTTATTATTAGCTTCTTAAAATCAAATGTGAAACCTTAATTATTAGTTGACGTATTTTAGATTGTCTCTTTGGTGTGTGTTTTATAAAATACGTGACCGAATGGACACTTGCTGTAATTTAAGGGGGTAAAATTGTTTGAAAGAAATTAATGGGCCTTGTTTCATTGTTTAATTCCACTAAAATATATTTTTTTATGCTTTGACAATCTCAGGGTGCATTCACAGGAGTTTGTTCAGAAGAACATGTGCCAACCTACATGGATAATATTGATAAGTTTAAGGCTAAGGGGATCGATGTGGTTATCTGCGTTGCTATCAATGATCCATATACTATGAATGAGTGGGCAGAGAAGCTTCAAGGCAAAGAAGCTGTAAGTTATTACTCCTTCCATTCTTTTAAAATTATCGTTTATATTTTTATAATATATAAAATTTTATAGTATTTATTAAATATTTTTATCATTTCTTATTTTCTTATTCATCTTTCTCTCTTCTCTCTAATATTCTTTTAAACTTTTAAAATGAGAGATAAAAAAATAAATTTCCCCCCTTAAAAAATAGACTATTAAAGGAGAAATGCACTGTTACCAAAAACACTTTTTAGAACAGGTTTTTAGAGGTATCTTATGATGCAATCTTATAGATATTTTTTCTTGATGATGTTTTCATGCTGAAATGAAGTGTGGAAGAGATTAGAAATGAGCGTGATAGGCGTTACTCTTGAAAGAAATAAGCCTTGATGCTTGCCATAAAAGCTAGAAGGGAGCTCCTCTTGATGAAAGAAGACTTCGACCAAAAGAAGAGAAAAACACTTAATAAAAAACGATATTTTTAATTTACTAAATGATCAAATATATAAAATGGAGGAAGGATGGATCTATTTATAGAGTTCGTGATGTGATTAGGAAGTGTAGATTAAGACTAATTAATCATAGATTAGTTAACACTAATCAAGGTTAATTATTCCTAAGCTAAATCGTCCAAGTCACTCACCATGTGTGTTGTCTACTTGCTACCTTAAAACAATGACAACTAGGGGCACACAAGAGACTATGTGTTTCTATGCAAAGAGTGTGAGCAGAGACAGGAAACTAAAGGAAAAGTGTGAGTTCTGCCACACTAGTGATGCATAACCCACAAAACTGTGATTCTTATATCCTCTTTCTATCTTGGACTCATTTAGCCTTAAACTTCTCACAAAATTCACAATTTAACTAATGACATCCTTTGTCCAAAACTAAAAGAAAGTCCAAATATAAAGACAAACAACAAGTACAATAGAAAAATAGGTCAACTATAAAAGTCAACCCACTAAAAAGATAAAAAGAATACTAATACAATAGAAATCCTAAACCTAATTTATTCAATGAATTTGAGGAGAATATTGTTGTAACCTTTCAAAGGGTACTTGGGCTAGATCCTACTCTCTTAGCTTTTCTTTAAACCTTTTCAGCCGAATGTTATATTTTCATTTACTTCAGTTGAATTCTTCTCTTGGGTACTGGTTACAAGTGTTTCCTCTTTTTTTGTCTTATTTAAACTGGATTTCCAGATTAAGTGTTTCCTCTTTTTTTGTCTTATTTAAACTGGATTTCCAGATTGAGTTTTATGGGGACTTTGGTGGGAGCTTTCACAAAAGCTTGAAATTACTTACTGATCTGTCTAATGTTCTGCTTGGAACTCGATCTGAAAGGTATATATATTATATGGATACCCTCCTTGAATTAAGATTTGAAACATTCCTGTATAAACTTTTTTTTATTATTTGAGACAACTTGCTTTCTGGTAATATTTTGAAACTGAACCGAACATATGAAACGGTGACGTCACATGTTCGGTTAAAAGATAAAATAAAAAATAGATGTAAAGTACGTAGCCAAGAAATTACCAAATAATCGTATCAAACAAAGTAAATATGTTTAACAATATCAAACTATCTTCATGCTCAAGGAAAGTGATAGAAAAAAAACTATTTTCATGCCTACGAACGCACTCTCTTAAAGAGGAAATACACAAAGACATTTTATTCAAAAGTTAAAATTTAAAAATGGTAAAGATTCTGATTCAACCTGGTTTGTTATTGCTTGAAGGTTTTAATACCACATTAATGTTTTCTACATAAGAAGCATCCATTCTATTCTATCATTGACTACAGATTGAAGATGTCAATTCTTAAAAGAGTAGCTACTGTTTGCTTGTAGATGGTCAGCATATGTGGTAGATGGAGTGATTAAGGCTCTTAATGTTGAAGAAGATCCATCTGTTGTCACAGTTTCTGCTGCACAGACTATTTTGGAACAGATTTGAGGTTTTTGATGGTTCACGTAATGCATAAAGTTTATGATACGGTACCAACTTCAGTAAAATTGATTTTGTATAGAATCGATGTATATTAAATCGTAGAGTATGATCAATGAAATGTATCACGTAGGTGTGTTTTTTTTTTTTTTATATATATTTTGTAACTTTTAAACAAACAATTGAAAAACGTACCAGACTAACTCTAGAGTTTATGTTACTTCAATTTTTAAAGTTTAGAGACTATTTTTGTTGTCAATTTTTAAGGTTGGATATATATTGGGATTGAATTTGGATTAAGACTTTTGTATATATATTTTTCATTTGTAGGAATCAAGGTTGATCTTAAAAATCACCCAAAAAAAGCCGAAAAAAAAAAGAATTTGAAAGTATTATAAAATCTTAAACAAATCAAATCAATAGTTAGTGGTTTAATTTAGTTTGGTTATTGCGGTTTTGAAAAATATGATATTAAGTATTTAGTATGATTTGTAATATTTTAAGAATAGTTAAATAATTTGTTTTTCTTTGAGAATTATTTAAATATTTATAAATAATTTATTAAATCAACTTTACTTCAGAACTATCTAATAAATAAAATTTATTATTCTAACAACTAAAAAATAGAGTTACCCATTATTTATTATTCCTGCATGATTATATATTTATGTAGTTTAATATTAATGTATTGATAATTTACAAGAGTTTTATGCTAATGTTCAATCATAATTATTTATTATGAATTTTAAAATATTAATTGATAAAATTAATAAACTTAGTATATATTTTAATTATCAATTTAAAACTAAATGTGCATAAGCCTTTTTCTCATATTTATAACATTAGTCATGGAATGTCTTTTAAACTAGAGACATTATTTGAGAAAACAAAATATATGATTTAAGTATACTGTGGTTTGATTCAATTTGACTTGATTTTCAAATTTTAAACTACAAATCAAACTGAATCGCATGATTTATGACTTGGTTTTATTTTAGAACTTGTATGCGTGCAAATATGCATACGATAAAAATATAAAAATATCTTAAATTTTATATTTTGCCTCAATAACGTGCAAATACATTTTTAATTTTAATATAAATATCTTAATTAACTTTCTTATGTTTCTCCCTCTTTTATATTTAAACTAACTAGCTGATTTTTATGTTTTTAGGTGTTAGGAATATAATTAATTTGATTTATTATTAATTTTTATTTTTAAAATAAGTTGTTTTTCATGGACAAGTTACTTATGAGGAAGCAACTTTTGAAAAAACATGAATTCAATGACTTTGAGATTTGGTGACTTGTACGAGAATGCACTACATTTATGATTGATATTCAATTACTTTTATTTATATATATATATATATATGATAATATTATTTATTATTTTTTTAAAATGTTAAGGCTTTTAACCTTTTCTCATGTTTCTACTTTGTAAATTGTGTCACATTTTAAATTTTTTTACATGATCATCAAAGGTGACTTCCTAAAAAATTGAGATATAGGTAACACAAATTAAATAAATAATTGAATGTAACTAATTAGTTAATGTAACTTTTTGGTATTCTAACTCAATGTTTTAAAACTTGGCTTGAACAACCGGTTCAACCGTGAACCAACCATATAATTGGTCCGAGCCGCCCTTTAGATTGGAAATGCATCTGAACCCGATTGACCCATAGCGACTTGGTCACACTTGACTAAGAACTATGACCTTGTGACTCGGGGGGTCAAGGTTTTTTTTCTAAAAAAAAATTTAATGGGTGAAACGATGCCATTTTGAATAGGGAAAAAACTTCTAAGAGTCTTCTCTACCTTCAGTCTTCATTCTCTTTTACTCAATGTGTTTGCATTTTGTTTTAATCTATGCGAATTTTCCCTTTTGTGATGAAAATTAACATTAAATAAGTAAAAAAATTGGTGTTTTGACACTATCTTCTTTAGTTTGTGTTCTTGATTTTTTGTATAATTTATTTTTTTTTATTTTTTATAATATAAAATTAGATAAGTTTCATTGGTATACACTGCCAAATGATTTTTACACTAACATTCAATCACGACTTTTCATTTATATGACTTTTAAAGTAGTACATGAGTAAAATCAACAAATCTATCATGGAGGAAGGGTTGTGATTGAATGTCAGTGTAAAAATCGTTACACTCACAGTGTATACCAATTGTGTGGGTCAATCATCAACCCCCGAGTTGACCAATAATTCCGACTCAGAGATCACATCGAGTCTCATAACATTGTTATAACTGGTAGATACTTCTTGTGCTTTACAAGTTATTATTACTATTAATAAAACTGTTTGAATTATTAAAAAAAAAACTAATTTGTTAATGTTAAAATAAGATATGAATCACTTGTATGGTATATTGTTTTTTTTTTTTCCATAATATTCTTTGGTGGGAAACTAATGATCATTAATCTAGGGTTACCTTTTTAACAAATGTTTTTTTTTATTAAAAATTGAATGTTGATCTTGTATGGAATATTTAACTTAATTTCAAGATGTTTAGAAAAGTGTAAAAAAAAAAATGGCCATGGTGTGCAATGCCGAGCAACGGTCATGGTTTTTGGGTTGGCTTCCGCAAAATGGCGATGGCGATGGGAATTTTCGATGGCAATCTTGTGGCCGCTCTGGACAGTGTTGTCAAATGGCAACAGGGAAAACCGCATTAGAGCTACTCCTTTGAAAGGAAGAAGTACACTTCTGTGTATACGACTAAACCCAACTAAATATTTATACTCCTTTTAAAAAATTATGAACCAAGGCTAATAAAAGTTGTTTTGAAAAAACGAAAAAATTAGTTGGACAGTACAACCCAACTAAACAAAAAAAACAAAAAAAAAAACTTAACTTAATGTTCTTCTCAAAATATATCTGGATACTATTCATACTAAACATGTCAAAGATGTCTCTTTTTCACGATGGGGATAACTTGTAAAAGAGGAGTCCAATCAAGTGAGATTGATAGTATGTAAATTATAAGAGAATAAAGAGCAAAAATAGCTTGATTAATTGAATACAGTATCTCATAACTAAATATTTATAGTAAAAATATGAATTTTTACCTTATGGGTATTACTATTTAAAGTCAGGTATTGTCTTTATTCGTTGTACTCTGTTTTTATCCAGCATGTATATTGTTTAATTGGTTCAACTTTATTGATAATTGTGTTAATCAGTAATTATGATAATCAGTATGTGATTAATTTAGTTAATTAGTTTATTATGGACATAAGGATTTCGGCGAAATTGAAATCCTTGTATTTTTTGCATTACTTTCTCTTCTGAACGTTGTTGTCTTATGTCATGCCGAAATTCGAAGTCCTCTCTGCCTCCGTTTCTGAGGGTATTTAAGTTATTTTTTTATCTCTCATTCCTTATTACTATACAAGCCCTCAGGCTTTAGCCAAAGTGCGAAGCGCGAGAGTGAAGCCTTTCAAGAAGGAAATACATACAGTTCGACATTGTGGTGAGTATTCTAGGGCCAGAATGTCTAGGGATGAGTCAGTATAATTTCACGTGGTTTTAGATTTTTTTCTGCCAAGTGATACTCAGGGCGCGAAACGAAAATTTTAATTATAGTAATTGTAAAAGTAAAGGGGAAATGAATAGTCGCATAATTTTGACCGTTGATCAAGGCGAGATCAACGGTAGCTATGAAAGGGGAAATTTTGGAGAAGCTCCTCTTTATAAGGAAGCAAATGTGACAAATTCAGATACACTTTGTCATTTTTGTCTTCTTCTTCTGTTGAAATCTCTTTCCAGTCTTCTTTTCTCAGTCTCTTACTTTAGAGTCAGGTACGCCTTATATTCTTTTTATATTTCGGCCAAATGTTTCTCTCTTCTCCGGATTCCAAAGTAGCTATCAAACGAAAATTCAAGGGTAATCTGAAAAGGCATTACCCTTACATTCTAATTCCTTCCTATCAATGGGTAGATGGGTAAGTTGGGGCATTTTAATCATGTTATTGTAACAGGATGATACTTAGTGATTTTGTGAATAAAGTCCAAGTTTGTTATTTTGAAGATTGTGAGGAGTTTCCTTTTCTTGTTCGACAGTGTAAAGATTGTCTATACTGAACCTAGATTTTATCTTCCTGGGTCGGTTTGTAGAGGATAAAGAGGACTTTTTTATGTCCATCATTTTATGTTTTCCGTTGTTCATGTCAGGCTTCCTTTTGATGATTTTATTACAGGGATACTTCAAGTGTTAAATTGTGCCCCAACTCAACTTCATCCGAACGCTTAGGGTTACATCCAAGCATTCTAAGTTTTATGTTTATTCACCCATACTAAGGCTACAACTAGCCTTTTCCTTCGCTATTTAACCACTCAGCCTCATGAGAAATGCAAGTGGGATTTTCTCTATCATCCTTTTTTCGAGTACTTCAAAATCATGGTAAATCCTTAAGCTGGCCGAAATCATTTTTACGACAAAAAAAGAGGTCGTTTATTTCCTTTCTACCAGGAGACTGTGCCAAGAAGGTATATGAATTTTCCTGATGATTTGCTCACTAATGAGGAGAAGGTTGAAGTTGCCTATCTAGATTCGCTTCCACGCTCTCTTCCAGTGGTGATGTTGTTGCATTTGTATGTATCAACGACTCCCTTTATAGATCTTGAGGGTGAGTGTATATCTTTTATGAGGAACTTTTACTATGTTTTTCCGAAATGAGACCTAATATTTTGTGTTGATTTTTGGAAAAGATCATAACAATGGCTAGCAGTAAAGCTATTGGTTTCCGCAAGTTATGTTGAAGCCAGGACCCTTCAGTTGAAGCCAGCATCCCAAAAATCCAAATCGAGTAAAACCTGTCACCGAGAACCACCAGGTAAACACTTGCCCCCCGTATCTGAATTCAAGAAGAAAAAACAACAACAAAAAGAAAAGGAAAAGGTAGAATAAGGGGATAAGGGGTAAAAGAAGAAGAGGAAATGAGATAAAAAGTCCTTTTCCATTAGATCAAAGAGGTCTAAAGCCAAAAACTAACCTCTAAGAACTTCCGCTATCAGCACTGCCCTGCTGCACCAAACGTTCTTTTACGAAGAGTTTGGTCCTATTACTTCTATGAGCAAATTTGGCGATTCCATTTTGGAAGAGGCTAAAAAGCTCTAGAAGGGATGAATCTAAGTCTTAAATGGTAGAACTACTATGAGTTCTTGGCTCAGGTATAGGTGTTAAGGAAACATATGTTTGCCGACGAGCTGGTGGTGGCGAAGCAATGGCAAAGGAAGGTCAAAGACAACTTTTTAGCTGTTTTGGATTGGTTAAAGGAGCTGGAGGAGAATATAAGACAATGATCTACTTTGAAGCTCTTGAGGATGCATTAGCGGCCAAAGATGCCGAACATGCCAAATCCTTGGCCGAGAAGGAGGAGACATTGAAGGAATCCCAAGAAGAAATTCAAAGCCTAGCTCTTTCGACGCAGAGTGAAAAAAGCTGAGAAGGCTATAGGCGGGCGTTGGAGGAGGCCATTGTTGATCATGAAAAATACAAAAAATAGGCGGAGGAGGACGAGTAGTGGAACATGCCATAGGTTTTTGATAAGCGGTGTGTCAAACACGTTTCTTCTATATCATTCTGGAAGGCTTTGAATTTTTCAAATACCTAACATTTCTAATAGATTTGCAAGATATTAGATTTTGAAAGACACATGGAAGCACACATTTGATAACCTTACAATTAGGGATGGCAACGGGTCGGGGCAAGCGGGTGCAGGTTTGACCTTCCCCGTCGCTGCAAAGTAGGGGACGGTTCGAGTATACAAAGAGCGGGTATGAAATTTTAATCCCCGTTTCCGTCAGGTATTTTCGGATTTGGGTATATTCGTAAGTACCCATCATATTATTTTTTACAATTTAAATTTACTTATTAATTATTAAATAAATTTTATATATTAAGTTATTAATTATATTTTAATTTAAAAAGTATATAAAGAATAATTAATAACAAGAAATTATAAATTAAAGTTTAAAAATTAAAATTTTTAATTAAATATATAAATTTAAACTTATTATATAATCATTAAAATTATAACGGGGTAGATACATGTTCAGGTACGGGGCAGGTAGTCACATATCGATACTTGGTTTAATACATCGAGTAATACCCATACTCGTATCCATGCCCAGTCAAACCTAATAATACCCATCAAAATGAGTTTTTTATTTAACATGTACTAATTTTTCATTTCCCACCTACCAGTAGGAAAAATACCATTTTGTCCTTTATTTTTTCTTCTCAAGCGATACACTGCCGGAGAAGAAAAAAATAAAAAAATATTTATTACTCATGAATGTTATTAGAGTAATAGAAATTAAATGTTATTATTCTTAATTTAATTATAACAAAAAATTAAATTATTCATAAGTGTTTTTAGTCTCAAATTAATTATAACAAAAAAAAATTAAAGTAATTAATGTCAATATAATTATGGTAATAATAATAATTAGAGTAATTAGTGTCAATTAGAGTAATTAATGTTAATTATAGTAATTAGAATAAATGTAGTTAGAGTAATTAACGTGTTATGTAATTAGACTCAGTAATTAGAGTAATTAAACTCAAAGTAATTATAGTAATTAACGTCATATATAAAATTAATTAGAGTAATTTGCAAAAAAAAATAATTAAGAGAAGGTTTCGTAATAAATTTTATATTTTATTTATTTTTATATTTTATCATATAAAATTTTAATAAAATGTTAAAAAATTATATTATAAATAAATTATATTACTAAAATATAAAATTTTACAAATATAATATAAATATTATATATAAATTTTATAATTAAAATAATAAAATATAAAATTTTATTAGGAGAACCTTTTATGTAATAAAATTTTATATTTTATTTATTTTATATGTTAAAATATAAAATTTTAATGAAATTTGAGTAAAATTTTAAAAAATTGTGTTATAAATAAATTATATTATTAAAATATAAAATTTTATAAAGATAATTTAAATTAGTTAAATAAATTTTTTAATTAATTTTTTTCTTTATTTGCAAGCTTATTTCATAGAATAAGTGATTTTAGTTTGAAATGTGAGTGGGTGAAGTTAATTTGTTAGAGTAGGTGTTATGAGAGATAAGATTAATTTATTATGGTAGGTGTTAGGATAGATAACTAGGTTAAAGGGTGTTTTTGAGTTTTTAAAAAATTATTAAGGTTGGTAGGTGTTAAATGAAAAAGAGGTAGGTGTGAAATGAAAATCTCATCAAAATTGGAGCAGGTTCGAGCGGGTATCCACGGGTATGAGTATTTTGGTCATCCCTACTTATAATTCAAGCATGGATTGTTAGCCTAATCTAGTTATAAGTATTATTCATAGGTTTGACTTAATTTTTAATTAAGTTTAAATTAACATGTTAATCTATATTAAATATTATTTTATATAAATATTTAAATATGTCGATAGACCTATATTTAAGTAAGTCACTTCTTTAAAAAAAAAAAAAAAGCAATTCACCAGATGAATGTTATAAAAATTCATGTTATATGTTAGAATTTATTACGAATTACAAATTTTTGTAGATTTCATGAATTTTTTTTCTCTTAAAATTAGTGATTTTTAATAAATCATGACAGATAAGAAAAATTTAAAAATAAAATCTCCCATAGAATTCCTAAATCACTAATCTTACCGGTTAATGGCACAATATTTTATGGATTAGCAATAAAATAGAAATACTATAAAAATAATTATAAATTCTTTTTGAAAAAATATATTTATTAAAAGAAGAAAAAGTTTGAGAAAATCATGACTCTCCAAACTCCTAAAGAGATAATTTATTGTGCATAATCGTAAGTTAATATAAAATAATTTAATATTATAATTTAATTTGTATGAAGAATTATTAATTTGTTATACTTTTATTAAAAGTTATAATTTAATATCCTTTTGGTAAATTGTATTTTTATTTTATAAATTTATGCAAAATATATTATCTGTTTCTTTTTATTTTTAAAATTATATTATTTATTATAAAAATATATAAAGAATACATAATAACAAAAAATTATAAATTAAAGTTTAAGAATTAAATTTTTTATTAAATATATAATTTTAAACTTATTATATACTTATTAAAATCATAACGGACAAACATGAATTCAGGTACGAGACGCATAATCACATATTCATACTATTAAATGAAGGTATTTTCATAAACATAACTCTCCAATCCTCATCATTAAACTTCTCCAATTCTTTATTGTATATATTACTTCAAATGTCTTCTATGGAGTTGAACTCGTAGCTTGATTAGCTTGTGCTTTATAATGATCAACCTTAGCTTTTGATACTTCTATTCTTGCTTTAGATACTTTTGTCCTTACACTCATTGACTTAGTCCATTGGCCTAATACTTCTATTCTCTCTCATTTTTTAATGTAATTATAGTAATTTATAAATATATAGTTATAAAAAATTATAAAATAAAATTTATATATTTAATTATAGAAATTATAAGTTAAATATTAATTATAGAAATTTATTATTTAAATATTTAATTACATAAATTTATAATTTAAATATATAATTATAATTTAAATTTTATTATAAAAATTTATAATTTAAATATATAATTAATTTATATTATTAAAATTTGTTATAATTATTTTAATACTTCATTATTGATTTAATGATTAATTATATGTTTTTTTTGTCATTTTTCAGCTAGTTGATAAATTAATTTTACTAAACTCTTACAACTAGTTTTTTAGCTTTTAGACTTTTAAGAAAATATGCTTGGTTTATATATTTTTTAAGAAAATATTTTCTATTTAGACTTTTTTTTTAAACGCCGTAAAATTGTTTTCAACTTCCCTACGTAAGATTTTTTTAAAATGAAAACGCGATGGCATTTCCGTAATTTAATCAAGGTTATCCCTAAACTCTTTCACTCACACCATTTCTCATGTTTCTCAACCTGCACTCTTTCGTCTCAACACCCATTCGTTTCTCAATCGCATCCAAATTCTACACTTTCTTGTCTCAGCAGAACCCATTATCTGTACTCTCTCGTTCTTGAACACCTACTCTTCAACTCTCTTGCGTTTCTCAACACTCATTCTCATTCTCTCTAGTTTCTCTTTCGAACATAGCACTTAACGAATCTTTCTCATCTCTTTGGTTTCTGCCATTTCTATAATAGAGCATAGTGGTATAGTTTCTCTTGTCTCTTAACCGAGATATATTGTGATAATAATTTTTTTTCTCACTTGTGTGATTGACCAATTTTAGTTTAGGTGATAAAATTGAGATTAATTTATTCTCTATTCTGCAAGATAGATTTTAGTATCTGCTAATCTTAAAACTTTACGCTATAATTTTCAGCTAACAAACATCAATAAAATTATATGTTCCTTATGCTTACGAGGAATGATTATGGGCGGATTTTAAGAAATCAAAAGATAATTTACAGCATCACTTAAGAATTGTTATTCTGCTAGAAATGAAGTTACCGATTACTTTCTTTTTAGTTAAGTCAAATTCCTGTTGCTAAAGAAAAAATGCAGGTAAAATTGTAAGTCATGCATACCAGGGCATGGCAGTAGACAATATCACTTAAGATTATATGGTTTTATTAAATATTTACTTATGACAGAAAACATTAACAGTTAATAGCAACTATTGTTTGTTTTTTCCTTTTTGATGAATATTTTCTGCCTTCAGTGTTACCATCTTTCAAGTTGTTGAGCAAAAGCTACTAGTTTTTATCACTTATGGCTCATCCCACACTCATTTATATTTGCATAAGGATTTGGTATTTACATTCTTCTGCTACTTGCTATAATTACTTTAACGAGATGCAATGAAAACTCTATCAACCTTTGTTTATGCTTTATCTACCTATGCATACATGTAAGTAGCAGTATGTTCTGCTTTGAATGTAACGTTTCCAAACAATTAAAGCCTTGGATCCAACATTTAAAGAAAAGAAAAACCAGCTATCTAAACACGCAGTTACAAGTTTTTAGTTGTAACCAAACACACATAATGATGTCGAATATATGTTTTCAACATGGATCCACCATTCCACAAAATGTAGGCATTCAATGATGTTCAACAAAAAGTAAATAATACTCGAAATTAATGAATTAGTGGCTAAATTTATTACTGAAAAATAATTTTTTTCTCCTAATTATTTTTGGAATCATTAAAATTTGATGACAAATTTTTAAAGATCATTTTGTTACTAATTTGAAATGTTTTAATATTATTGATTATTTTACATTCCTTTGTTGTTTTATTTCTTGGATCATATTGGCCAAAGTAAATCGTTTTTAATTTATATGTAATATTTTAAAAAGTTTGAGTAAAAGTTTTATGACTTAGAAGGCAAAAAAGGATAACTTATTGGTGACACGGAAGAATCAGTAGTGGTGAGTGTGGGAAATGGTGGTGTGGTCCAAAGTCTATGTCTTTGGATATAGTTTAAAAAAGTATGATATATAAAGTTAACTTTGGATATAGTTTAAATGTACCTTCAAAAGGTGAGGTCTTTTCCTCCCTTCCTTTCCCTATCCATTGTATAAATATATTGTAATAGTTAGTATAACTTATACTAATGAAGTTTTTTCATTTACCATTTGTAGGAAGGAAAATTTTACAAACAATTCAAGAGGAATGGATTTCAGCATGACTATTACATTCTTAGTGAAATATTCAATTCAAAGACAGCAACAAAAAAGTTAAGTCAAACTTCTACTCAAGAGCCACCAACGATGAGGAGAGAGAAATTGAAGGAAACTTTCTTTCCAAACGTGTTTATATCGATGTCGATATTGATGCTGATGTTGATGGAGATAGTACACAAGAACTTTACAAAAAAAAAACTATCTCTTGTTCAAGTAAGCATCATTGTAAAGAAGCGCAGAATTCTAGATTACATACATTACAAATAGTATTAGGCCAATGGACTAAGTCAATGAGTGTAAGGACAAAAGTATCTAAAGCAAGAATAGAAGTATCAAAAGCTAAGGTTGATCATTATAAAGCACAAGCTAATCAAGCTACGAGTTCAACTCCATAGAAGACATTTGAAGTAATATATACAATAAAGAATTGGAGAAGTTTAATGATGAGGATTGGAGAGTTATGTTTATGAAAATACCTTCATTTAAGAGAAAGGATTGACTAGGATCTTTTGAATGACCTTTCTTAAGACTTATTTAGTATTTTATGTTATAATTTTAAGACTTAATCTACTATGTCATGTCAACATCTTTAAATATTTATTGTTGGTACATGTCATGTATTTGGTTAAATTTGAATGTATGAATTTGATTAACTTTGTTATTATCTTGAACAAATTGTTATTATGCCTACATATCAACTCACTGATAGTTTGTCAAGTTAGAGTCGCACTAATTCAAGTGGTTAAGATGACATGGGGAAATTACTTATTGTTTCATTGTTAATGGAGTATGAAAAAAGTTTTATAGATACGACACCACGCAGAACTTCGTTTCTAACTAGAGCAATTCATACACTAGAATTTATGCTTGTCACCAAGATAGATGCTACCAAAATTTTAGAATGACAAAGGTAGCTTTTGTGGATTTTCGTGAAACTTTAAAAGATGTTGATAATTTGAAAAGTGGCAAAAAGGTGAATTGAGAAGAAGCAATTGCAATGTTTTTAATTATAGTGTGTCATAATGTGCATTATTGATGTTTTCAAACACTTTCAACATTCTCTAGAAACAGTAAACAAATGGTTTAAAATTGTACTCAAAGCAGTGTGCAAATTGGATAAAGTTATTATTCGACAAAGACCTTATACGACTACGCATCCTCATATCATGGGTGACACAAAATATTATTCTTATTTTAAGGTACAATATAGTTCTATCTTCCTTTTAAAATAGTTTATGTATAATTATAGTTTTTGTACTAAATTGATATGAATGTTTTAAATGTAAGATTGTATTGGTGTCATTGATGGTACACATGCATATGCTTATGCGCCTGTTTCAAAACAAAATGCCTTTTGGGGTAGAAAAGCTTTGGTAACACAAAATGTATTAACAATATGTGATTTTGATATGTTATTTACATTTATTTACTCTAGTTGCGAAAGGACTGCAAATGATTCAAGAGTATTTTTGGATGTTTTAGCTCCTAGAAATGATTTTCCAAAACCTCACAGAGGTAATTTGTAACAATTTTGTAAAAAATATCAATTTATTTTTAATATTTGTTCTTTGTTTGACAAAAATATGTTTTTTTATAGATCAATTTTATGTCGTTGACTTTGGATTTCCCAACATGTCTGGTTATCTTGTCTCATTTTGAAGACAGAGATATCATTTGTGTGATTTTCGGGATAGAGAACGACTAAGAGAGAAAGAAGAATTATTTAACCATTGACACTCTTCATTAAGGAATGTTATTGAGAGATGCTTTTGGAGTATTGAAAGCCAGATTTTCAATTTTGAAAATGATGTCAAATGATACTATGAGAAGACGCAGATTAATTCATATTGTTTGTTGCACTATACACAATATTATAAGAATACAAAATACAATGAATAGGTTTTTTGGTCAATATGTTAGAAAAAACTTTATCATTGAAGGAAAAGATGGTCTAAGGGTGGGCTAATAAGGTATTCATGCAGAAGATAATCAAACAATTTGAAACGTCACAAATTAAATAAATTATGCCAACTGAAATGTGAAAATATTATTGTAGATCTTAACATTATTAAATGATTGATATATGATAATGATTATATTTACATTAAATATTATGATATAATTTATTAATATATTATTATGATTTTAAATTAAATAATAAAAAATTATCATTTTCATTTTAAAAATAAATCAAACCAAACATATTTTCAATATTTTTATTTTTAGAAAATAGAAAATAAAAAGTGAAACCAAACATTTTCTACATTTTGAAAATCTAAAAATAAAAACTGTTTGCAAAAAATAAAAATAAAAAATATTTTCTCAAATCAAACGTCACTTAAATGTTTTGCACTAATTCTCTCTTCACATGTAACAATTTCTGTCTCCATCATTTTTCTCTCATTATAATTTAAATATATAATTATAATAATTTATAATTTAAATATATAATTATATAAATTATATAATTATAATAATTTATAATTTAAACATAAAATCAACTTATATTATTAAAATATGTTATAATTATTTTAAATACCTTATTATTTAATAATAATTATATCCTTATTTAACATTTTACAATTTTCATAAATTGTAAAATTAATTTTACCAAACAATTACAACTAATTCTTCAACTTTCGGTTAACTTATACACTAAATTCGATCTTTTAAATTTTTTATGTTATCTATAAAAAAAAGAAGAAAACAATGTTATCTTGTCAGCTGCATATCCGCGTGGTGAATCCATGTTCATATTTCCTCCATAAGATGTGTAAATTTTAGTTTGTAAGTGACCTAATAGTGTTTTAATACCTCCTAGAATCAATTCCAACCCTGGGATCATGATGAGGAATTAAAAAACTTGAAGTATTTAATTGTTACTTTGACTTCAACGTGATTTAGGAATTAATTTAAGTAGAATTGAAACTTAATCCAAAGACACTAAATCAACCACCAAATTAGTAATTTAGAAGCAGCTCTAAATTATTTGATTAACGCGAATAAAGTATTGGCATGTAAAAGGGTAATCATGGATGAGAAACCATGAACTATCAGAAAGATGCATTAAATAATCTTCCAATTTTTAATTCCTACGAGTTGACCATTGAATAACAATGCAGGACGCATACCAACGGGTTCATTGGTCATCAGAGGCGTCTCTTGCACTTCTTGGACAATGGAGACACAGCATAATAAATAAAGTTGATGATGACCACGAGCTAAGTCTTCACAACATCATTTCCACTCTGAGAATAAATGAAAACAGGTGGAATGAATTAGTCAATAGTCAACTTTCAAGCTATCATTCTAAATTAGATCAAACCGGATGCAATTTTTGTTTCATGACTGCTACACAAATTCAATCTTTAACACGTGTTGTTTAGTGGCTATTAAGTTATGTATCTTTATTTCTTTTGTCTACTGTGGATTACAAATCTCCTAAAGATCGTAAATCAAGGTTAGCTAGAAACTAATTGACTAATAAAGTAGTAATTTTGAAAGTACAAACTAGGGGGTTAGATAGATTAGGACTAACCTGAACAAATGGAGGAATTTTAATTCGAAAAGATTGCATGTTAGTAACAAGTGGTGGAACATCTGAGTGAACTGCATCTCCACTCTCTTTAATAGGAGAACCCCCAATGCCATTCTCTTCAACAGAATTCTCTTCTTCGTGTAAGTCTGAAGTTTCTCCATTATGGACATGAATGAGAGGAGAACTGGAGCGTTTTGAGGAAAGATCAAGGCGTTCAATCATCCGTGCAACTCCAGCAATGCCTGCATTCATCTCGCGCTGAACACCTTTACTCAGCTCTTTTACTGATACATTATGAGCAAGTAACTTTTCTTTAAGCCCCTGGGTACCTTTTGAAATTGATTCCTTATATCTGTTGTAACATTGCCGATATATTAGCACTAACTAATAATAGTTGGAGCATGCAACAGTCCAAGTGCCTACATGCTTACCTGGCTGAAGCAGCAGAAAATTTGGATTTGAAGGACTCAGGCAAGGAAAACATCTCGGAAGTGTTTGGTCTCCTTGCACTCCCAGGAGTATTATTCAATGCCAGAGGTTCAATAACAGTAGATGAAACACCAGAAGCTGATGAAGTTCTAAGTGCTGTTTGCACCCCAGATACATGCACGGAAGAGTCAACACCAAGACCCTCAGATGGACCAGCACCAGGGGATCTCTTCCTGTGTTGTCTCTGAACAAAACGAGCTCTACTTGCGGCAGCAACTAGGCGCCTCGTTATCTGATCATCAAAATCAGAGTCATCTGAGCAAGAATCATCCTGCAATGGAATAATTTGCATCTGATTATTGAATGAAGGAAACAAAGACCGGTAGATCAACAAAACAGTTCCATAAAGATCAATTCTTAGATATCTTACATGGCTGTCATTAAGCTGTTCAAGGGGGCCACGAGAATTAGTTATGTTTCTTGATCTCATGCGTTTCTCATCTTCCACTGCAGCTAGAAGCTCTTGGCTACAAAAGGATAAGCAATTGATCAGAACTGCTAACCATAAAATTAACAATAAAAACCTCGTAACAATTATTTGAAGGGGAGTAGAAAAAGCGACTTGGGCTATTTTTAAGGGGGAGTAGATGTTGCAAAGTTGCAATTGAACATATACCTCGCAGGGTCTTTCAAAGCAAGTGATTGCCAACATATTGGGCACTCTTTGCTTCTTTGTGACCTAAAGAAGAAAAGTGTTGTGTAAGTTGCAGGCATCATAATTCACACTATTGTCCGTCCATATGTCCAAACAAGATATATTCACCATGTAATTAGTATTTGGTACGCAGCTTACCATTCAAGAATGCAATGCAGATGATATTCATGTTTGCAACAGGTAACCTGGCATTGGAAAGCAAAATATTAATACTCTGTTAGAAATTTAATATCAGCAGACTGCAGATTACAAATATTCCTTTTGATCATCTACAGGTTGCTACTCATATGCACACAAAGCATAACTAGACACATCAGAATATACAAAAACCATATTGTTGAAATATGTTACAACAATCACAGGACTCAACAATCTTAATCCTTGAACACACTTTGAGATCTAGAAGCTGAGAAAATTAGCCTTCATCCACTCATAAAAACTACGAATAGGTGCAAGTTAAAGAACAAACAAAAACATAGCCTTTTTCGAATATGCACATAACTGGACGGCAACATTTTCTGTCAGTGCTGACACTGTTGCTGACAAGCAAATCCATACATGAATCTCAAACCAAAGCAAGAAGAAAACAAGTCAAGTTTTAAGCAAGTTCAATCGAAACAACATAACCCCAAACCAAAAAAAGAAAAAAAAAATTGAGGTGAAAAGATATCAAATGCCCAAAAGGCACATAATTTTCTCAACTTTTGACTAAAATAGTATAAAAATTAAAAAGGACTGAACCAACAAGTAGATGGAGGTGCTGTCACTAGTTCAAGTTAGTAAATTTTTGAGAAACTCATACAGAAACCAGAAAAATAGTTTTGGATCCCATCATACAGTTGAAGGGTCATGGAGGGTGAAGGGCTCTAAGCATATACTGCAGGAGTCTTCTGAAGAGTCGTCGAAAGGTGCAGAAGAAGAAAGAGAAGAAATGTGTGACAGAGATGATGAAGAAGAGGTAAAATTTGACATGGCTAGCGGCACAGTGTGGTGTGTTAAGGAGAATGGCTTATGGCGAAGAGGAAGAAGAGAAAAACCCCAAAAATGGAGCTGAGACTGTGTAAAGGGTCAAAGAAAAGAATTATACAAGGGAGAGAAAGAGGTAAGGAATGAGAGAATGCAGGGCAAATCCGATTCAGACGCTTTGATGAAATCAACGTACGACTTATCAGTTATCTCATCGATGAAAATAATTTATCGTATTTTATAAAATATTTTACAATTTTTATATCTACTATTTTAATTTAACTAATTATTTTTATTAAATATTTAATTACTTCTATTTTTATTAAATAATACTACTTAATAACAATAAAATTAATAATATTTATTTAAAAATTAATAACATCAATTATTTTTATTGATATGTATAAATTATATTCAATTGTTTTATAATAATAAAAACAGGAAAAAGTATGAAAATATTAACATTAATTAATAATATTATATATATGTATATATGTGTGTACGGATGTTTTTTTTAATATCATATACGGGTTATGTTTAAGATAAAAGTTGAGAAAATGTTTATGATTTTTAATGTATATTTATAATTAAAACAAAGGAAAAATCTTATTTTAATACTTTGTTTGGTTTTAAATAACGTGAAAAATAAAAGATAAAAAAATTATTTTTAAATTATTTTACCCAAACATAACTACTTAATAAAATTTTGTTGAGATGGGTAAGTTATGGTATTATCTTTTATATATAATTTACAACAATAATAAATAAAATATCCTATAAAAAATTAGTAAATAAAAAGGGAACACTCCAATTGATATATTCAATTTGTTAGACTAACTGAGATATTTTGCTATCTCAATAGATCAGTATTTCCCACAAACTCCTCCTCATATATTGTCAAAGTGAACCTATTAGATACTTGACATATGTATAATTGAAAATTTGCTATCTCAATAGATCAGTATTTCCCACAAACTCCTCCTCATATATTGTCAAAGTGAACCTATTAGATACTTGACATATGTATAATTGAAAAAATATAATAAAAGAAACTGTTATAAGAAAATGAATTTAACATCTTGCTTAAACAGACAGATATTTTGAACTTGTAGGACCATTAAAACAATCTCTACTATACTGCAATGTGGTATTTACTTTAAGCATTTAGAAATACTGATTGGAATGTTCTAGTATTTAAGAGAGAAGTTTGACAACTGTTATGGTAAAGATTTTGGGTATCGTTAAAGGGTATACCGGTAATAGTCTTTATTTAAAAAGATAAGAAAAAAAAAAAAAAAGTACTTGTACTTTTCTTTTCTTTCTTCTCGGATTATTCTTTTCCCCCCAACATTCTGAAATTTCTTTTGAATACTGCCGAAAACGTCAACCATCGTACACGTAACGCTATTCTTTTCTATGGAATAAAAATAAGTGCGTCTTTAAATATCTTTTTTAAAATTTATTTTGAATAGAATTGATTTTATAAATTAATTAAATTAAAATTAATTTTAAAATAATGTGATTTAACTTTAAATGTTTTAAGAAATTAATAGTAAAATCTTACATAAAATTTTAATCTAACGAAAAAGTCATCTTAAGTGAAGTTCATGTTTAAAGAGATGTTGATAAAATTGATTTTGAGATAATATGATTTATTTTTTTATATTTTAATTATAAAAATAAAATTTAGTGTAAAATTATTAATCCAGTGCAAAAGCTAATGTAAATTGCTTCAACTTATAATCAATTATACACCCATAATTAATTTCAATTTTTTCTTCAACTTGAAATCAAATATATCAAAATTAGTCTAAAATCAATATTGAGCTCATAATCAATTTTTGAATGCAAAACCAAATACACATAAAATCAAGTTACACTCTAATTAACTTTTTTGTCTTTAGAAATTGAGTTTATTGACTAGTTTAAGTCATTTTTCAAAATATTTATCACAATCATGTTTCTATGTTAGTCTCAGACTACAAATCTAGTTATTGTCATCTATTAGAGATTCTTAATTTAGGTGGTGAGTGCATTGCTAAAGCCTTAAGTATAATTTGGATGACAATTTTGTGAAAAAATTGGGAAGCCCGGAATGCAGTTGTTTTTAAGAGTTACTCTGAAGAAGTGTGACAAATGGCTATGCAACAAACCTGACTGTGGGTTAAGTGTTGTTGTAGGTTGCAGACTATATCTTTTGTAGAATGGTTAACTCAGCCAAAATTATGTTTATGTAAGATACAAAATAGAAGTGTTTAATCTCTTTATTCTGAGTTTGGATTGAGGTCGACTTGATATTTCATTGTTTTTTGGGTTCAATAGGTCTGTGTGGGGTTTGTTATACGGTTGTAATTAGAGGGATCTATTGTGAGAAGTTTTCTTGATTAATCTATTTGAGGTAATTATGGGATCTCATTTTTTGGGTTTAGTATATTTTAGCAGGTTTGTGATATGTCTGTAATTTGGGAGGTCAATTATAAAAAGTTGTAATGATTTAGCTAACTTATGTAATTCTTGGAACTCTTGTAGTCATTCCTTATAACTAATAGAGTTCTAGTTATTGCCAAATGAAATTTGCCTATTACCCAAAAAAAATTATCAAAATAGATTTTTCTAAAATTATTCTGAGTAGGTTAATTTTTACCATGGATCTGGTCAAATCACAGTTTGGAACTGTGATTAATACTTCTTAGAAATTTTCAAGCCTGATCTCTAATAGAAAACTTAAAAAAAGTACTCAATATAAGTATTTTGAGCAATAGAATCAGAAAAATTCAAAAATCATTGTATCGTTCTTGTTATTGGAAATTTATTAAATTGAATTAGAGAAATTGAAAAATGAAACATGAATTATTAAGAATTAATGAAGATGATGAAAACGGAAAAGTTTATTAAAATGAAACAAGAAAAGAGTAGCGACATATCCAAATAATTGAGGGATAAACTAATTTTTTTACTTTTTGAAATAGAAAAGTGAGCCTCCAAATTTGGGGGCTTTAGGGGTCGCTCTTGTTGCTTCCCCCTAGCAAAAGACAACCTAAATGTGATTTTACTTTCACATAATTTTTTTTTCACCCATATGATAGCTAACTCAAATCGCAATTTATAACTGTGTTTTTTGTAAAGTTTTTTTAATAATCAAATGAGTCGTATAGTAAAAAACAAACTGATATGGTAATGATTCGAACAATAAAACTGCAAATACAAATTTTTGTTTCGCGCACACATCCAGGACTTATAAAATCGCAAGTGAGTATTATAATTTTATTGTCATGACTTGTTTGAAAGTGCACACCATCTTGTGCTAGTAAATAATAGTTTATTTATAAAATAAATTACTAATATTTCAATAAATTAAAGTAGACCAAAAGTGTTTGAAGAGAAAAAAAAAGTAGCTTTCTTTAATATTTTAATATATATATATATATATGAGTTTAATTGGTATATACTATCATAGTAAAGATTTTTATACCGACATTTAATCACAACCCTTCATTGACTTTATTAGTTATTATTTTAAAAGTCACATAAATGAAAAAGTCATAATTAAATATCAGTGTAAAAATCACAGTATATACCAATTAAACTATATATATATATATATATATAAAAGCAATCTTTTTTATGTTATATTTAGTTTTCTATTTTATCTTTAATTTTTTTAATAACTATTTTTTAAAAATTAATAAAAAAACTCTTAAAACATATATACAAAAAATTACATAAGTATCTATTATTTTAAAAAAAAATTAATTAGAGACAAAAAATTCATCATTCCTAGTTTTAATAATGATACTTCAAGATATAATGTAAGAGGGTCAACCGCACGAACGAGCATATAAAGTAGGAGATTGAGTTTTCATATTTAACTTCATTATGATTGATTCTTTGAAAGATGGAAATATGGTGTAAATTTATAAGTAACACAAATATAGGAATATGCATTAAAGTTTATCCAGGAATTACAGTTTGACTATTCATAACCACATTTTGAATTGTGGTTCAATCAGATTGTAGTTATCATCTATAACTTTTAAAATCAAAATTTGTAGATATGATTTTACAGATTGTTAGAAAAGCCCTTTAAAAAAAACAATTATGAACTTGAATTTGACCTAGTTGCCATTTGAATGAAAAAATAATGTCAAAGACAAATCGTAATTCTAAATTATGGTTTGATCAAATTCACGATCAAAAGTAATTTACTTTGATAAATAATATAAAAAAGACCTATTTTGATAAATATTTTATAAAAATAACACAAATTGATAAATTTCAGTTTGACCAAGTCTAATATGAATATGAATAGTGACCTATTTTAATAAATAATGTTAAAATATATCCATTTTGATAAATGTTTTATAAAACTAACACAATTCCATATATCAATCTAAAGATTGTCTAGGCTAATTCATTATATCATTCATGTTAAAATTGAGTAATTATTTACCCCAAAAATTAGAGACAAGTATCATGATGGCGGTGCATTGGGACCAGCTAGGGGTATGGTTGGCATAATCTGCACCCTGTGAGTTTAATAAGAAACTGCATTGTTTGGCTGCTTCAGGCTTAGCAGATAGATGATTTATCCTCTTTTTCTGTTCGTTCATTAACATTGTCACGCACGCACCATGCATATTTATTATCATACTTGAATATCTATGTATCCATTTACACAATAAGATACTATTATTATTATTAATAATAATAGTGTGTTAAATTATGTTTTTAGTATATAAATTTTTAAATTTGTAATTTTAGTATATAATTTTTTATTGATCAGTTAAAATATATAAAAAAATTTTATTTAATATTTTAGTCATTATATTTATTTTGATCATTAAATTATGACATATTACTTTGTCTATTAATTAAAATGTGGAGGCAACAATGTGGTGGCAAGCGGGCCCCGCGTCCCTCTCCCAGAATAGTCAATACTTAAGAGCCCTCAGTTGATCTCTTTTCATCATCTCGGATTTGGCTTGTCTGGTGTTCACGGACGTGTAGCGCATCTCCTGCTCATCGATCGATATCGTTCGGATTCTTTAAAATGAATCTAAGCCGTTGCTACAATTTAAACACTTTTCGTTTTCTCCTTCTTTATTTATGGTTCTCCATTCAAATTTATTAATATACATGGATTTCATTTAAAATTTTAAAATATTTTTATAAAAAATATCTTTAAGTATTCAGTCAATATTTTTAAAATATATAAAAAATTTGTAATATTCAATTAAGATTTTTAAGAGGTAATGAAATATGGTTATATTTAATTAAGATTTCTAAAATTTACAATAAATCTTATGGTATTGAAAATAAAGCAAATTATAACAACATTCCATCAACTTTTATCAGATTATATATAATTCAATTTTTTTTTTATTTTTTTGTGTTAGCCTCCCTTTTAAGTTTAAGTGTGTGTTTAGATAAATATTGGTAAAATTGATTTTAAGTGGAATTAATATTTTAAAAACACTTTATAAAAATAAAAACTATTGAAATTTTTGTTAATAAAATATTAATAAATAGAGTGACACATCACCAATTAACAACTAAAATAAATGAAATCACTAAAATATTGGTAAAAAAATGTTTGTGTACCTTAACCGACTAATAAAATTGTATTAAAATTATAAATTTGAAAAAGATCATGTAGCAAAAACATAAAACCCTCATAATAATATGTGAAGCAAAAGCGGGTATACTAACTCCAATAATTGAATGTAGAACTCTTTTATACTATGAATTTTTTATAGGCTAGATTTTAGTAGTTAATGTATTAGTTTTTGTCAATAGAGAGATTTGAACTCACGGTCTTTCCTCCTCCTTTTTCCCACATGTGTGAACTTTGCCTATGATTAAATGTATGAGAATATAGTTACCTAATTAAAGAAAGTAAGTGATGTACCCTTTTTTGGTCTTTATTGTGGTCCTGAAATGCTTTAGTGAAATCAGTACCAAGTATGTTACTTTATCCTGCCTTATACGTAATGTAATAGACCTAGAAAAGTATAATGAGTAGGGATGACAATAGGCTTGACGGGCACACTTGCTACAATTTTGACATGATGGAGTAAGAGTTTTGACCCGCTAACTTATTTTGATTAGTTTCACCTAGTCTGCTTACCCACCGGGCTAAAGGCGGGGCGGGATAAGTTGGCCCACCAGCACGCCACTTTATATTAATTATATTATAAATACAAAATATAATTAATCAATTGAAATTAAAAATAAAAATTAAGACTGAAAATTAATATATTAAACAATCAAAATTTAGTATTACTATTTTACTTATAAATTAATTAAATTATATTAAAATTTAGTTTAGATTAAAAATTGACTTTATTAATACTACTTTACTTTATAATTTTCAAATTAATTTGGTTTAGATATTTTTATTTTGATATTTGGGTAAAAAAATTTGGTTCAGAAAAATATTAAAATTAAAAAAATTGGTACATCAACCCTCCAACTTACTTAAAGGCAAAACCGACCAAATAGTTTAGGGATTTTTATTTCACACCTACCAACATTTTATTTAACACTTACTATTTTTAATTTTTTTTAAACACCAATATTATCCTTTTTAATCCTATAGTCTATTCTCTCTCCTCTCACTCTCTTTTTTTATTCTCTCTACTCTCAACTCTCTTTCTCCTTCTTTTTTTTTTATTATTATTAACATAACACATGCTGCATCTATATATTAACAGCCACATATAACACATGTTACATCTATATATTAACAACAGTATAATACTACGTGGCACTGCCGGAGAAGTAAAAAAATTTGCAAATATTTTTACTTCTCTGGTGGTGCACCGCTGGAAAATAAAAAATATAATGATATTTTTTTCATCAGTAAATGAAAAATAAAAAATAAATAAGTATTAAATAAAAAATTCATAGTTTAGTTCACTTTTAAAATGACGGGCTAGATTTTCTTTCCATTTTTTGTGGTCACAAACAGGCTAAGTCAAAACGGATTGTACTAGCCGTTTTGCTATTCCTAATAACGAATTAAGATGTACACGAAAAATGTACTTTGTGCATCAAGTTAAACTCTCAAAATGTCATCCTCAACTTTGAGAGTTTCTATATAAAATTAAATTACTTATCAAAATATCCGTGTCACACTACATTTTATATTCTTTTGGTACAAGTAAAAGGATTTAGAGCGTCCGTTGGAATAGAATATGTGTGTTCTGCTTGTTTCGTTATCATATCTAAAAATGAAGCGATGCCAGGATTTTTTGCAAGTACATAGAATTATTGATCAATGGATCAGCTTATAAATAAAAAAAAGATCAATGAATCAGGTGTCTATCATATTATTGTTAACATTTTGCATTATCATCATTCCTCCGTAATTATTCGCGTACATGTTTGCGTAAATGGAACGGGTACACCAAACCTGCAGGTGAACCGTTGAGTTAATTCTGGATCTGATTCCAACTACACTATGCTCTATCAAGGAATTAGTGACGAAGCTCCCGTGCTATATGATTGAATCAGCAATCTGCATAAGAGGATTAAGAGCCTATAAAAAAAAACAAACAATGTGCATAAGGACAAATGATTTTATTATTGATCGATCAGGACTTAATGGCAGAAATTTGCCATGATCAGGGAAGGGTATAACAGGAACAAATAAAGCCCAATCACTCTGAAATTTAAACATGTTTTATATACTCAGTGTAACCTCATGACTCCATTTTGCGTAACAGTAATGACACATATATATTTCTTTAATTTATATATTTTATTTTTTTTTATCTCTTTCATTCTATCACACCATAAATATATAAGTATAGATGAAAGAGATAGAAAGAAATAAGAGGTGTGGATAAGGTATATAAAATAAAATAGAGTTAAAATTAAAGTGATTCAATGTGTAAAGAGTGGTGTGAAAATTATAAATTAAAGTTATTCATAATTACAAAATTATGAATATATTCATTAATTTTCTTTTATAAACAAAGATAATTTTGGAAGGGTAATTTTTTTTAACCTTCCTTCCTTTTTATGGATGAAAATTCTATGTTCTTATTTGGTGTGTTCTATCTTGTCCCTCCAATTTGTCATGTAAATTAATGAGATACACTTAATTTTTTTATCTCTTATATAATTCATTAAATAAAAAATGATTTTTTATTTTTTGAGACAAAATATGAGAAATGAATTGACAAATAGATGATTTTCCTCTCTCTTAAATAATATTTTTTAATCACTTAACCTTGATTTTGTTGAAAAAGTAATTCACTAAATTCAACTCCAACAAAATTAACAATTCTAGATTATTGAGATAATGAATACCGTTATATCCTTCGGCTTACCATTTAAATTTTAGAAAGATCAAATTAATATAAAAAATAAAATGAATATTTTACGTATTTTATTGGACCTAAAAGATAATTTATCCTATGTTAAACAGTTCTGGTTTTGGTTGTAACTTATATGAACAAGCATTTCCTAAATTAAATTAACATTCAGCTCGTGATAAGGCTTTGGTACATTTTTTTTTTTTTTGTGAATTTCTCACAAACATCTCCATGAATAAGTTTGATAGGTTTCTACTTACTTTGCCATTATCAATTTTTGTTGGTGCCTTGGTGACAAGCATTATTCTTAGATTCAAATTGATTAGTTCGATTTGACATTTCGGTTGTGGTGAAAATTGTGGTTTTGTCGATTTTATCTAAGTTAAACTTTTTTTAATTTCAAAATTAATAAAAAGAGAGAGTTAATTTAGTAAAATTATGGTATATTAGTTTGAAAACCATTTTATAATTTTTTTTAATATTTTAATATTTAAATTTTTTAATATTTTACTATTTAAAAATTAAAAAAATTTGTTTGATTAATATTTTCTTAAAATAGTTTTTAAAAATAATTTTGCTTTTTCAGTTTTAAAAACTAAAAAAAGAAATCAATTGTAAGTTTTTTTAAAATATCTTTATTTTTTTTATTTTCACATCTTCAAAACAGTTTTTAAACAACATTTATCAAACAAAATTTTTCCCTTCTTCCATAAAACAATTCTTAGAAACTATTTTTTAAAATTATTTTCAAAAACTAAAAACAAAATCAAATCAATCAAGTCACTAGTAAATACAACTCTGTTTTTTATTTTATAATTATGTTAGTACTCCATTTTTTTTTATATGTTATAACTTGTCTTATGACTTATGAAATTGTATAATTTATGATATTTTATGTTTTAACATTATAAATATTATGATTTTTTTGTTAATATTGTTAAGTATAGCTACTAATATTAAGTATAGCTACTAATATGTTCATATACCAATTATTCAAAGAAAGTTGTTGGAAAATGCATGTAAAACTTGTTTTCCAAATTAGCAACTAAGGAAACTGGAAAATATGTTTAGATATCAATTATTCACACTATAAATGAATAAAATTTGAATATAATTAGCAACTATGCAAGTATTTTAATTTTGAAATTGATAGTGGATTTGAAAATTGCTTACATGGAAAATAATCCATATAGATTTCTTTTTAATTTCTCCTCGTAAAGTTATCTACTTTTAATATTCATTCATTGCTCTAACATGATAAAAAATCATGTCATTTGCAATATAAGTCTTATTACAGTTTAAAAAAATTGATAAAACAAATGTTTCATAATTAAAAGCTTATAGTTCAATTGTATTTCTCATTTCTTAGTTGAAATCTTTTATTAAAACACAACAACACCACAACATTTTTCTTAGGACAAATAATCAACAATTGTCAATAACTCCTACAATTAATGACTTATAAGGTACTAAGTAACACTACTTTTTTTCCTTTATGTAGCATATTTTGCAAATATCTTTGGACTTCGTTTCTTATTTCCATAATTTTAGATGGATTGTGGGTCTATGAATCCATAAGTAGCATGTGCATTCTTCATATTAGTACACAAGTGATATAGATAGCTAAGATATTGAAATAAATATTGTAATAAATTGATATATATTCAATCAAAATATTAAAATTTAAATATACTTACATCAATCATAGTTGTGTAACCTAGATGTTGAGCATTTGTATACACATATATACCTCCAAGAGATCTCTCTTATTAATATAAAATGGCATGTGAGAATTGAGAAGGTCAACCTAATATAGTAAGATCCCAAAATAGTTGTATAGGATCCTTAACTTTACTAGCTACAATGAATAAACCTTCAAGTGGATCAAGTTTAGGTTTCAACTTCCTCTACAAAACATCTTTGCTACATTTGTTGATAGCCAAGATAATGCAACTATAAAATGAGAGACATAATTAATTAATTGATTATGAATATGTTAGTTGAAATAGACTTTACAAGTCTCCTTGGTCACTAAATGAAATGATTGTCCTAGTGTGTGAATTTGATTCTTAGGAAAAGGAACTAAAACATTTGCATCTTTAACCTATGTAACCACCACCCTCAAATTATCATCTTGTATTTTCTTTTGGTGTATGTTTGATCCTAAATTTTGAACATGAATGTCATAATTTTCTTTTCCAGATGGATCAGGAGTTGCACAACTCTCTTTTGTGCTCACATGAGGTATTATTGGTTGTTGTACCACCTCCTTTATTTGTTGGGGAGGACCTAAACATGCCAATTGTTCTTGGAACTAATGTGTGACTTGTTAAGTCACTTTTTCAGTGATCTATTAAGTGACATCTACTGTGATTTGTTTAGTGACTTGCTTTCATATTTGTTGTATAAGAAACTTTAAATGTTTCGTGCTAATAGTTGTTGAGGAGGAATCATTATGGGTAGGTGGTTTAAAGTACTTCTAATGCCCATGCCTCAACGAATACCATGATCACAACTAGGGTGTTATAGTTTCCCAATGGTAGTAGCCAAGATATGGGAAACAAATGATTCTTGCATGCTCTATTTAACAAGGAAATCTTACAACATGTAATTCAATAAAAAAAAAACTTAATTACAATGAGGTACTCTTTTACTCTTTTTGTATACATATTTGTCTAGTATTAATCCAACTACAATTTATAATTATATATTCTATAATATAATGAAACATATATCACACATATAAACATACATCATGCATATGAAACTTCGCTCATATGATTAGAGTTGTATATGTGATTTTGTTTAAATTTAAAAGATGAAATTACTCTTCTCACATTTTCACAAAGTAAAAGCTTTTCCCTTCTCTTTACATTCTCATTTGTCGGTTTCATGTTTTTGTTGGAGAAGAGAGACTTCATTCATTTTCAAATTATAAATTAACTTTCATCTATTGAATATTTATATATGATATGTTAATCTCGTTTATTTTAACATTATTACGTGGGTATTTCATATAAATAATTATATACATAATTTTTTATGAAAGGTTTGTGACTGTCTAAAAAGAAAGGCATGAGAAGTATTATCAAGAAAGTTTAAAAATTATAAGAAATATATGTGTAATAGTGTACAAAACTTAAAAATACACAAAACTTAGGAAATACATATATACCTAATTAAATGACTTAAAAAATTAAATGTTGTTTGGAGAAAAAAGACATAACTGTAATAAGTGTATAAAAATATAAAATTATATGTAATTTAAAAAAAATACATATGTAATTTCATTAAATTTAATAATATAAAAATATGTATGGGTGTATAAGAAGATAGCAGCTTTTGTAAATTGTGAATAGTGAGGAGAAGAGAAAGAGGAAGAGCTCCCGGTGCTTCTAAACGGTCAGAATTCAATTAAACTCAAATTGCCCTTCTAATACCATGCATGCTTCCAAAATGTAAGAGTTGTGATTAGAATAGAGACATAAGACAATGTTCCTTTCAGTCCTCTGCGATTAATACTAGTCTAGCCGTCAATAATGGCTAGAAATTAAAATCAAATTAGAATTATGGCAGGAGAAGTATTTGGTGAGAAAAACATTGGCAATTACTAATTAGCAATCAGCAATCAGCAATCAGCAATCAGCAATCCGCGTCAGCATGAACACGTGACAAGTTGTGCGCCTGGGCATAATCATGCCAGCTGCTGAATGCTGTCTCAACTCTCATGTCTGTCTTTCTCGTTAAGTTTTTCCTTCCCAGCCATCAATCCATGGACTCGTCAGGGTTGTCGTCTAGGCATAATTTGGAGGCCATGAAGCATTAGCGGTTCACAATGGGCATAAGCTAGTACTTGTTCCCATCATGCAGCAAGACACCACCACCCTTATGTATGTGTTGGGTCCCACTCCCACATAAGCACCAAGGCAAAATTCAATTTTGTTATCAATTCACCCTCTTCTTTTCTAACCGTCAATATATTTTCTTTCCCAAACAACTCTAATCACATGTCAATTCTCAAATCTGAATATCTCATTTAGTATACATATCTTCCAAGATTACTTTATTTTTTAACCACTTTTCAAATTCTTCATTATACTCTTTTATACACCAGTGCTAGTATAATAAAATATCTAATATATAATAATGAATTTAATGTTGTTTATGATTCAAAATTTAAATTATGTGATAAATATATATATAATTTTAAATTATGTTGTAAAAAATAGGTAAATTAATAATAAAGCAGTAATAAAAATAGTGAATTATACATGACATATATTTTCAAATTATATACTAATAAATTAGAATAAACAAATATGTTGTAATTTAGATATTTATGTCAAATTAATCGTATTAAATTATAAGAATTTTTGTTGGACAAAGTAAAAATATATTAACAATGTACTTATTCTAGCTGAAAGAAGATCACTTATCCTTTCCTTATCTAAAAAAATGTTCTCCCTATTCTCATTGGTATGTCTTTTATTTAATTTCCCCATGACGGTTAGTCAGTCTCCCTAGTAATATATGACCTGAAGTCAGTTTAACACTATCTCTATAACTGCTAGGTCGATTTCACAACACTTCCATACGATGCCTTTCAGTCTCGAACTTGAAGCAACGAAGAGGATAGAAAAAAATCAGATGGTTCTTAAGCCAAAAACTACTATGCCGACCTATAAGTAAGATCACGTTGAAAACGATCTACCGACCTATTAGACTTTGAATTGCATTTTCCCCACCATTTGCTACGTGTGGGGTAAACGTCTAATCCTCTGCTATGTCGTTAGAGTGTTGTAGTCATGTGTCACACGATCATTGGAGTGTCTCACTTTTCAAGATGACTTATTCTCATACGCGCATCTCCGTTATCATGGCTATTTGATTTTATGTCTTAACATTTTAGCTCTAGTCATAGCCAAAACATTGCGCTATTTCACCGCCCATCCTCATTCATCTATCCTTCAAGAGTCACAACACTTCCTTTTCCTTGCCCTTTCTATAAAACATGGTGCGGTACTCCTGCAAAGAACACCAGCAGTGTGTGTTCTTTGCAACACTTTGGTACCCTTTGTTTTCATTCTTTACTGAAGATGTTTCAATCGCTTGGGAAGAAAGAAAAAATCGCTTGTTTGAGTTTCTGGGAAGGTACGGGCTTCTTCCCTCCTTGCCCCTTTTTTCTTTCGTGAGTTCTAAGTAGTAAGTTAATAGGTTATGAATGTAGAAGTGGACCATGTTGCTATTTATCCTTGGGCCAAAACAGATGTATTTAAATACAAAACCTTTTCCAACAGCTGGGAGCGAGTGGGAGAGTTGAGGGGAAAACATGTATTTACCTATGATGGGTTTTGGAGAATGTCATTTGCGAGCGTTGCTTACATAGTGAACCACCGTGTGTGATGCCGCAAGGGAATGAAGGTCCTTTTTTTCTATGTTATGAGACCATTATAGAAAAACTTGGTAATCACTTTCCTTTCACCCACTTTGAAAAAAATGTGCTGAGTTTTGTGGATGTTGCACCAATGCAACTGCATCCCAATGACTGGGCTTTTTTTAAGGGTTTTCAAATTTTAAGTAAGGAAATAGGCATAGACCGCTCCGCTAAGTTCTTCTTCTTCTTTTTTGAAGCTAAACAAAACAAACAATCTAATTGGGTTTCTTTTAATGGGATCGTCTAGCGTAGTCGATTTTTATCTTTGCATGCCTCTTTATATAAATTTAAAGGATACTATTTTAAGGTTTGCGCCCCAAAGCATTTTCTTGAATTATTAGAGGGATTTCCTCTTTATTGGTCACAAGAGCCAAAGTATTTCAGTGGTTGCAACCAGTAGACTTATTTCTTGAAGAAAATGTGGCTGTAAGAAAATTAGATAGCCTCGATTATCATGTGATTAGTTCTGTGTTGTCACTTGAGTATGATACTGTGGGGTTGCAAAAGCATATCGGTAGTGCCCCATATAAATTTTTGTCATGTTTCTTATGTATCTAGAGATAACAATAAACTAATGTATATTGTGTGTTTTGTTTTGCAGAAAAAATGGCATTATCCATGAAGGAGATGAAGAAGTTGTGGGGCAAGAAGGGGGCCTCTGCGAAGCCGACTGGTGGACAAGGTGCGAAACTTGCTGCCCCAGTTATAGGAAAACTTATCAAATAAAAACAACCTCATCAAGCTAAAAAAGGGTCTCCCCGGAGTAAGCATATCTGATCCAAAGACGCTAGCGAGAAGGTGGATGACTCAGAAGCTCAATCAGTGGATCAGATAATAACCAGCCAAATGAAAGAGGAATAGGAGGTTGTGGCTAAGGGAATGGAAAAAGGAAAGACTACCTCGTTGTTGGATGTGGCTTACGAACATTATGCGCTTATAAAGGCTCACTTAATGAAAAATAGCGATGATGAACGACTTCGTAAACAAAGCTTACTCATACTCTGCAAAGACCAGGAGTCTATGGCGAACCGATTAGTGGTAGTATCAGCGATAATTGACGACAAGATTAGGGAAATGCTGGAAGGTTGGGCAAAGCTGATAAAGAATCTGGAGAAAGTTGAAGAAGAGAAAAGGAATCCAGAAGGGGAAGTGAAAAGGATGAAGGAGGTTGAAAAGAAAATGATAGGTAAGATTCATGAATTGGAGAAATTTATGAGTGAGTTGGCAATCTCCAGAGGTTCATTGGAGAAAAAATTGGAAGAGAGATAAGTGAAAGGGAAATCAGCCAATGAGGAGGTGGTGCGCCTGACTGCGAAGGGAGGGGAACAAAAGCTTAAAATCACAGCAAAATTCATTGAAGGTTTTACAATGGCTGGTGCATAAATCAAGGTTATGTTTTTGGATGCTGACCTAAGCCAGATGGGATACTACAAGTAAGTGGTGGATGGGAAGATTGTGGATGAAGAAGAAAATGAGGACATGGTAGGAAAGAATGATGTCTAGGATGTTTATTTGTTTTCATGATTTTTAGTAGGATCACCTACAATATTTTAACAATGTTGCTTTGTAATACTTCATCGATTGTCCTTGGTTACATTTTGCTGCTTTAAACATACTTTGCACTTGTTATGTGCGGTGTGTAACCACTTTTTGTAAGATGATCCAATCTTTCTATAGACTTTATGCAACTACTTTAAAGGATTTTAACTTTATCCTGTTTTATGTCGATGTTTATCGCATTTTGTGATCGTTCTTTAAACAATCAAGTTGCAACCTCAATATCATCGTTTTGTGCTTGAGATGTTTAAAATGTATGATAGATCTATCATTAAGGAACTGTGCATGCAACTTCTGTTCACATAGATCCTGGTAGAGGCCTTTAAATTTTATGTCAAGGGTCTTTAAGTGTAAATCATGTTTACCTTAAGACCTGTCATAGACTGTTTGATATTTGCATGCTTTGGAATATCATGATCACGCATATATTGTTTGCCCTATGACTAAAAGCTAACACGAAAAAATAGTAAGTAAATGTAATCACACAAGAGTGAAGGAACAAAGAAAACATAATTATAGAAGACAAGAAGGAACACCACGTGGAAACATATATTGACATCACTATAGGTCATAAAATCCCAACTATGTTGACACCTTGAGACCCATCAATCATCTACAGCACGTCCCCCTTTTTTCATTGATTCACTAATCTTTACAAGACATTGTTCATAACAAGGAAATACCACCAAGTTCAAACAAACAGTAAACAAAGTGCAAGTTCAAAGGTAAACATGACGTAAGAGGGCACGTAATCAGCAAAGTATGATCAGCTATAATAGGCACCAAGGTTGTGGAATTCCAAGTGCAAGGAACAACCTTTCCATCAAGAGTTTCTAACTTGTATGGCCCTTTTCCCAATAACCTCAATAACTCAAAAATGGCCAGTCTAGTTTGGTGAAAACTTATTGCGCAGTTGCACTAGTTGAGCTTTTTTCAACACCAAGTCACCAATAGAAAAGTGTCTTGAGTGAACCCTGACATCGTAGCGTATTTCTGAATGTCATTTGGCCGAAACTTCTTTAATTAGAGCTAATTCCCAAATTTCATTGAGTAATTCGAGGTTGGAGTTTTTGTGGACCTCATTTTCCTTTGCTTAAGAATTTTAAAAAAAAACTCAGTCATGGCAAATAATGTATTTATATAGTGACCAATATTGGTGAATAACATTATACTTATGATAAGAGAATGATTTTATAATTCATGCAAAAGAGAAATTGAATGAAAAGAACTAGTTCATTGAAATTGATGACCTGTGGGTTGGGTTCCATAATTTCGATTGAAATCATGGCATCTTGTGCTTTCATTTGGAAGGCTTGCAACTCCCTAAATTTTGAATATTCGTGTGGGCTTCTTGTGCCTTCATTTGGAAGACTTATAACTCCTTAATTTCTATGAATGATACAACCTTGCTTCTCATTTCCTCCATATCCTTTGGAGGGACATGAATCATGTATGCTCTTGGCGAAATACCCAGGCAGGAGATTTGTTAGAAAGGTGTGAAGAGTTACCTCTGGACATAAGTTTTTAATGCTCAAGTTTGCTTTGCTGAAACGGTCTATGAAAGATCTGAGGGGTTCTCCCTTCTCTTGATTGACGATTGTCAGCACTTGTAAAGTGAACTTATGCAGTTGAGATGTTGCAAATTGGTTTCCTAACATGCTGTCAATGCTTGGAAACTATCTACTAAGTATGAGGGTAATTGTATGAACCAGTTCAATGTTGGCCCTTGGACGAACATGTGGAAGATCTAGCACATGGTTGTTTGATCTTTGGTATACATCCCCACTTGGGTCATAAAAGACGTTAGGTGAGCATCAAGATTTTTGGTCCCATCATGCTTTTTGATGGACACATGTTTCCAACTTTCTAGGAGAGAGATCTCCATTATTTCTGGCGTGAAGGGGTGATGGGGCCTAACCACCAGAGCTCCCTCCATGGATGGACTAGGTGGCGATATTGTCTGGAAGGGAGGTGGCACAGCTGGTTCAACTTGAGTGTGAGGTGGTGTTTCCTTAGAGGGGCTCTTGGAAGGGTCCACCAGTTCGGCTCTGGGAAGGCCTGCTCTTCGAGGGAGCCATGGACTGGCCTGGAGGAGGTCGACTTTTGGAAGGTGCTACTGATTCTCCCTTGTGTGAATCTTCTCCTCCCTTCTTGGGGTCTGACTTGTCACCCCTCCCATTTTGGTTTCAGTTCTAGATCTCAGTAGTCTTGTACCTCAACTCCACGACTTCCTCCCTTAATAGCTTGAGAACCTGTTTTGTCCACCACTTTATGGTTCCATGTTATTGTTCATGTCCTTCCACCTTTGTTAGCTTGATTTCGAACTCCTCTTTTGTTGCTTCTCGTAATCGCCATTATTAGTTAGTAGTTGACGTTGAAGATCTTGGTGTAGCTGAGCCTTTAATGCCCTTCCCAAGAGGTGAAGTACTTACAATGAACAATATTTTTATGCATATTATCTCTCATTTATCTTGATATTCATTACCTATTTATAGTGATAGATTGATTTTTTCCTGTTGAGTCTTGCCTAATCAGACAGAAATTAAATAATACAGTCTTAAACTCATCTTATGCGTAATAATTAGAATTAGACTAGTTAACCCTATCAGGACCGAATACCGAATATTGTTGTAACTGGTCAAACACCCTGGTGTAGTACACCTAAACATTAATGATCCGTACATCATTAATTTAATCTAATTGAATCACCAATTTTCAGTTTTACTGGTCAGAACGAGGGTAGTACACCTAAACATTAATGATCTGTACATCATTAATTTAATCTAATTGAATCACCAATTTTCAGTTTTACTGGTCAGAACGATTGGGTTGACCTAACTTTTTAAACTATGAGAACAAATTTATTTTGTATTTGGCATGGTTGCCATGTTTGATGGAAGTTCAACCAGCATTTAAAAAAAAACGTTGACTAAGAAAAAAGGGGCATGAATATTATTCGTTTTACGAAAATATAGTTTTTTTTTTTGCAGCATTCCGCATTACTAATGTGATTTTTGGAGGGTTCTGGAATGTTTGCACAGTTTAGGACCGTTATTTTAACGAGTAATATACCAATTCTTTGCAAGACTAATTTTTAGGTTTGTAATGAACTGGTTGTTGATTGATTTCGAAATCATCCATATGGTTTTCTCGGTAGGTTAGAGATAACAGATGTTCTTCCATCAATTAAATTTAGATACTAATTTCATTTGCAGTAAGTGATTACTGTTGGTTTAAGAAAATTTTATCTTGTGAAAGTAGCAGGGTCTTTGGTCATTGCGTCATCCTATAAATTGAAATAAATGATTTTGTCCATTCCAACAACATTAATTTTTTGACATGCAAGACACCTTTTTTATTGATAAAAAAAAGTTAAACAATGGTACTTATATGGTTATATAAACAAATTATTGATATAAAAAATAGACTTTAATTTTTATAAAAAGATAATTTTTTATTAAATGTTAATCTAAATTTTATACCACCGGCGCATGTATATTTTTTTTATAAGAAATATCATCTCAAATATTCCACCTACTATACTTATGAATCACGTTTAATTTTAATGATTTCTGCTCAAAATAGGTAGGGCCAGGCAAGTTTTTCACTCTGATGTGCAAATCTTTGTAATAAAAAGGATTTGATATTCAAATATAGCAAACAATATCAGACCATTAACAAACGTTTTTTTTAATTTTTAAAACAATAATATAATTTATGATAATAATATCGTACTTATTCTCTTTATATTTATTTTCTATTTATTATAAGACATCAATTTAAAGGAATTTTTTATTTTATAATTTGTATGTAATATTCAATTAAGTTGTGTTTTCATATTAAATACTTCAAAACTCAATTTCTTGTAATGGATGTAAGGAATTTTAATAAAGGAAAAGGAAAGAAAGTAAAGATTTTGATCAAATATTATGTTTGGTTTAATAAAAGGGATGAAAAGAAAAATAACTATTCTTGTTTAATTTATAAGAGAGGAAATTTTTCTTAATGTTAATCTGTCATTGATTATATTTTTTTTTACAAGTGGCAAAGACTGTTTTAAAAAATAAAATTTAAAAAGAATTAAAAGAAAACACATTTCAATAGAATCAAAATAAAAATACAAAAAATATAAGACCAAAAAATTAATTAAACTTAAATATTATTATATTAAAT
This sequence comes from Psophocarpus tetragonolobus, assembly GCA_037954015.1. Taxonomy (NCBI): domain Eukaryota; kingdom Viridiplantae; phylum Streptophyta; class Magnoliopsida; order Fabales; family Fabaceae; genus Psophocarpus; species Psophocarpus tetragonolobus. The sequence goes on from CM075688.1 coordinate 99,781,614, forward strand.
AAAAAGCTAAAAAGTAATATTTTCATTTTCTTTATTATCTATTACTAGTTTTAATTTAAATATTTTACTCTTATATATTGTATTTCAACATGGATAAAACAACTTTAATTATCATTGTATTTAAAAAATCTTGCAGTTAAAAATGAACGCGTAGATGGAGAAAACATTGTCCTATATATACACGTAAAGTTGAATTAGCAGCAAAAATCGTTTCCAACTTGAAGGGTTGGATCTTGCTACCAACCGTCCTAGCTAAAAACGTTAGTTTTAGATTTATAGTAGCCGCCTCTCTCTAAGTGGTTACACGTTCAGGAATAACCATGATATCTTCAATGAAGTACATGGCATCACCTCTCACATCTTCTGCTGCTTTCTCATGCAGAAAGGTCACATTAGCCACCAACAGCATCAGCATTAACGTTGACCAAAAACAACCTCAGTTGTGTTCCCTCTACCTTGCATCAACCTGTAACTTGGGATTGGTGAGGAGAAGGAGAGTGACAGAGTGCCAGGCCTATGAAGCTGACAGGTCAAGGCCACTGGAGATTAACATTGAGCTGCCAGCTGGTGAAGAGGCAGCTCACAAGTTCAAGATTGGGGTGTATTTTGCTATCTGGTGGGCTTTGAATGTTGTGTTCAACATTTACAACAAGAAGGTTTTGAATGCTTTTCCTTACCCCTGGCTCACCTCCACTTTGTCCCTTGCTGCTGGCTCCCTCATCATGTTAATCTCTTGGGCCACCACCCTCGCTCCCCTCCCATTACTTAACTTCCACTTCTTCATCGCCTTGTTTCCCGTAACTATTCCTTTTCAAATACATCATCTATCAGCATTTCAAATTGCACATAATTACCACTCTTCTGGTTCCCATGTCATGCCAAACCCTTCATTCATGTTCATCAATTGTTTTCAATTCTTATCTGTCGCCTCCATCTCCACCTAATATGATATGCAGTAAACCTTTTCTTTTTTTCTTTTTTTTTTGAAAATTAAAAAACTCAATTACATGTCACATGGCTTCTAGGACCACATGGACACCGGTGATGTTGCACAGTTGCAGTAGCTACCGGTCCGCTTTCTTAAGACCTTTACCTTGATACCTACTTGAAATTTAGAAATTAAGGTTCATTTGAAAAATAGACATAGGATTTACATTTTGGAGAATTCAGTTCTGTAATGCATTCATAGTGATCTAATGCTGTGACTGTGAGTGAGAGTTTGAAGGAACCAAGGGTTGATTTAGTAGCTAGTACTCAAGAGATTTCAAATTTGTTTGTGCAGGTTGCGGTGGCACACACAATTGGGCATGTTGCTGCAACTGTGAGCATGTCCAAGGTTGCTGTTTCATTCACTCACATCATCAAGAGTGGAGAGCCAGCTTTCAGTGTCCTGGTGTCAAGGTTCTTGCTTGGAGAAGCATTCCCAGTGCCGGTTTACCTGTCACTTGTGCCAATTATTGGTGGTTGTGCACTAGCTGCTATAACGGAGCTCAATTTTAATATGATTGGTAAAACTATTTACTAACAAAAGAAAGTTAAGATTATCTCACCCAATAGACAGGTTTAATAGGATAGAGAATTTCCATATTTTGATCTTTCAGGCTTTATGGGAGCTATGATATCAAATTTAGCATTTGTCTTCCGGAATATATTCTCAAAGAAGGGGATGAAAGGGATGTATGTTAGTGGAATGAACTATTATGCTTGTCTTTCCATGATGTCTCTATTGATTCTCACACCTTTTGCCATTGCCGTAGAGGGCCCCAAGGTTTGGGCTGCTGGCTGGCAAACAGCTGTGTCTCAGATTGGTCCCAATTTTGTATGGTAAGCACAATTTGTATATGTAATTTTTTACTGTTAGCTTTTTAATTAGTTCAGCAACATTTCTTGTTGTTCAGCTTTTTATTTCATGTTGCTGGGCAAATTAACCTAGTAGATTCTCTTTATCAAATGCTTTTAAAATAATCATTTTGATGTTTACAGGTGGGTAGCAGCCCAGAGTGTGTTCTACCACTTGTACAATCAAGTCTCTTACATGTCTCTCGATCAGATTTCCCCCTTAACATTCAGCATTGGAAACACAATGAAGAGGATTTCAGTCATCGTAACTTCCATCCTTATCTTTCACACGCCTGTTCAGCCCATTAATGCTCTTGGTGCTGTCATTGCAATTCTTGGCACCTTCCTCTATTCACAGGTGCATTCTCGTCTTCTTCTAAATGACTTTGTTTTTTGTACTCAAGAATCCTATGTGAGAATCCTAAGGGACAACTTTATGCAGACATTATTATTATTTTTTTGTTTGCTTTTTCTATCTTTATCTATATTTATCTCAAGTAAATTAAAAGAAGGGTTTTAGAAAACCTACTTCTCAACAGAAGAAACCAACAGTATTCTTTAAAAATTCAAATGAAACATATTAAGGTGTGCAACTCCCCCCAATTAATTGCTCAATTTGTTGAATGTACCTCTCCACATAAATTCTTCATTATTACATTTATATTTTTACAAACTCAAAGAAAACTCACAAGCTGTGGTATATTGTTCTTCTATGTTGAACTTGCAAAGAAAATTTTAAATTATATCCATGCACAACAGAAACTACAACTAATGTTTGCAAAGTGCGAACGTGTGAGTTACAATATTATTATTGTTTTATATGGTTTTTTGGTCTATGATATTCTGCTATTAAAACAAATCCTCTTTAATTAGTGATATTATTATCGTATATATAGAACACAACTGACAAGTTTCCATTGATTTCGTGAGCAGGCTAAACAGTAAGGTGGTAATTTTGAAGCTGTTATGTAACACAAAGGAATTCATGGCCCGAACTCAGTGTCACCGATATGATGTTGATTAGCCAGTATGTTTTGTTTACAATAGGAATTCATGTTGCTTTCTTTGTGGCCATAGCAGCAGCATTCGTAATCACGTTTTGATCCGTGTAAATGAGCTTTAGATCAATAGACTACACAAAGTTGTACTTACATCCTGAGGCTGAAGTATATGAATAATTTCTTGAGAATATCATTGTATAATCATGTAGAGCAGTATTTTTTATTATATTGGTTTGCTATTATTGTGTTGAATAACTTGAAAACTCAATATTGATTAAGAGGTAGCCTTGCTTTGTTTCATACTGTCATTATTCATTTAGCCCAACATTATTTGGTCATTGTCGATTTAGATAATAATTTACGACTATGCGTTAAAGGGTGATCAATGATGCTATTACCACTCCTATTTTACTCTTCATATTGTCTGTTTTTTACTTGTATCGGCTTGTGTTAAATAAACCTCCTATATTTTTTAGGTATACCTCATTTTTATATTTTTAGCATTTGGTTTCCTAAATATCCATTTTTTTTCTATGTCACTGTGAACCCCTAAAAAGGTCAACCATTTGCTAACTTTGTCGTAATGTGGTTACCAATGGGAATTTAAAAAAAAAAAAATTAAAAGCAATGGAGTCATTGACAATATGTATGAAAATATTGAAAAAAATTAACGAAAATTTGAATTCGCAAATCAATGATGCATAGGAAAAGTATTATAGCATCTATCAGATTTGTCATAAAGAAGATTTACTTTACAAAATTAAATAAATTTTAAAAAATAATTTATTTTACTTCTTGAGAGATACAAACTATTTTTTATATTTTATTTATCATTTCTAAATTATTAAGAAGAATTTTATATTAAGGGAAAATATTGTTTAAAAATACTATTATTATTATTATTATATTTTTATTTTCTAATATTGTATTTTCTATTTTTTTTGGACTCGAGTAGACTCCCGCTCTTCTTACTTATCTTCAGGTGCCATGAGAATCACAAACATAGTTTTTTAAAAGATCATTTGAGTATAGGAGTTTTTACTTTTGTTAATTTTAATATTCTTACATTATTTTACAAAATTTTTATGATAATCAAATTAAAAATGGATCCAAAATAGTCACGAGAACCTTCAAGTGAAATTGTCAAATAATAAGTTCTTATAAAGTGATTATTATTAAACCGAGATAAGTTTTATAATCACTAAATAAAAAATATATTTGAAGTAGTAAAACTAAAATTTAGTTATATTCCTGATTTATTTATTTATTTTAATTTCTTAATTTAAAAAGAGTTCACATTAATCAAAATCAAAAGTGCAAAAGTTATTTTTACTAATTTTATAATAACTATAATGCCTAAAAAGTTATTTATAATAACCAAATTATAGGTGCTTTTAAAGTAATTTACCCCTAATCTTTTATGAGTTTTTATTTGAAGAGAGCATTTAAAGTGACAAATTATTTTTAGATAGAAACATTTTAATATAATTGAAGTTAATTAAAAGAAGAAATTTGAGTACAATAAACTATCACAATTTATATATATTTTCAAATTTTGAGAACCTAAAATAATATCACATTTATTTAACTTTTCCTTTTACCTTAATAGAAAATTTTTGTTTAAATATTTTATTTTAAAATAATTAATAATTATAGCAAATTACGGATGTACTTCTTAAAGTTTAGTGTAATTTCTTGTTTTTTTAACTATTACTTTTACTCCTTAAGTGTTAACGTAAGATTTGAAAGGAGTGTTAACGTAATATTTTTAAACATACAATGATATAATTGTAATGAATATATAAAATAACAAAGTTTTATATAATTTAAAAATATCCTATTTATAATTTTCTCTAATAATTATTACCCTATTTATTTATGAACGCATACGTATCCAAGATGACAGGAACATTATTTCCAAAGTAAGCTATCCTATGTTATTTGTCAACAATTTAGTCAAAGTTAAAGGGACAAAAAAAAAATCAACGTAAATATTAGAAACAAATGGATTTGTATAAAAAGAAATGCAAAGTAAATAAATTGGATGAAAAGTTTTCTCACGTCTACAATTTGGAGAAATTTTCCTTTTCTACCTATCAAATTTCTCTTTCCACCTACTAAATTTTTGAAATCTCAAATATATCCTATTTGATTTTTAGATTAATTGATTCAGATTTCAATACTTATATATTATAAAATAATTAATCCTAAATTAAAAAAAAATTGTTTGATTTTTAAATCAAATGATCCAAAAACATAGAACAAATGAGTTCTTGATCACTTGATTCAAAATATAAAAAAATGTGAAAAAATTATTTGACTTTCGGATCATTTGATCCAGAGCATAACTAGTGTATTATTGATTAATTGATAAAAAAAAAAAAACTATTTCTTAACAAGAAAATCCAAAATTATATTATATTTATTTAAATTATTTAGGTGCTGTTAGGGTAGGAGAGGACGGTATGCTATTTTTGGGAGGGGCTTGTTGATGTTGAGTTGCTGCAATGTGATGGGGTTTTAATAGCGTGGTGATGCAAGGTGCGAATAGAAAATTGTCAGGTGTTAAAACAAAATCCCTAATTTGGAAACTATAACAAAAGCCAACGAAAAAGAATGAGCTAGGCCCATATGCACATCAGCAACACACAAGGGAAAAAATATAAGTGGGTACGATTCAAAATAGGACGTCTCCATGGCTCAAATTTGGCTTTGTTAATGTATGAAGATGATGCTAGACTCCATGGACTACTTGGGTTTTTTATTTGAGTTTTAACATCAAAATATGCCATTGATGGTCACAAGTTAGCAATATAGAAGTTCAAGGGCATGGGCATCGATCAGTCAGTTCAAAATGGGGTTCATCATAATCACAAAATGAAGAGTTTTTGCAAAGTGAGAGTGGTTTGTTGCTGTTTGGTGAGGGGTGACTTTCTTATGTGTTTGGTTTTTGCACGTTCAATCAGAATGTGTGTTTAAGCTTGGTGTTTTCTACGGGGTTTAATTTAGGTTTGGTTGGACGATTACGAGTTCGGGGATAATAAAGTGAAGGTTTAAGTATTTTTGGAGTGTTTTGTTTTGATGATTTGTTTTTTTAATATGCCTCTTTCCCTTTGCTTTTAACTCTTTGTGTACACATATACTTATTTCCCCTCCTTTTCTCCTTGTTTTTCATTCTAAGTACATTTTTAGCATCAGGTTTCTTTCTTATAGGCAGATCATTCCTTCATGGTGAAGGATGCAACAGTGTTAGATGCATCAGGGTGGCGAAGAGTAAGGTGTAGTGCATAACAGATTGTTGAAGCTAGTTGCAAGACAAGTTAGAGGTACTAGGCAACAATGTCTACTTTCTCAACTTCTCTTTTTATATTATTTTGTTTTTATTATTATATTTTTTAATTTTATATTTATTTATTTTTCTACATTAGACTTTGTTGTAATATGTGACAACTTTATTAATTCTAATTTACGCGCCCTTGCTTTTTACCCTTTGAGTATGCTAAACACACACAAAATTCAAATAAATATTTTAGGCTTTACACATTCCTATTGCGAAAAGCATATTTATAATACAAATACTCCATCATTACTCTCTATTTTTTAATTTATTAACTTATAATGATGCATTATTAGAATTAGTTATTTAAGTATTGTAAAATATAATGGTTTACTATTTTAATTCATTATATTGTTGAAATATTTAATTGATATGCTATTTATATTTCCTCCACGTAGTTTTTGAGTTTGACAACCTTACTACGACCACCATTTTTGTTGTCATCATTATGCAGTAACAAAGACAATAGTGGTGATGGTAGTAGTAATGATGATGAGGTAGTAATAATTATTGTGGTAGTGACATGGTAATAACATTAGCAGTCACAATCACAACTATAACAACTATCACCACCATTGTTGTTAGCGGTGGTGATTATGACATTGCAGTGATAATCACCATCATCATCATTGATGTTGACACCACAACCACATGTGTGTCGTGTCAAGCAACATGCACAAGGTGTGCATAGTGGTAGGGACGTGTGAACCAGGCACAAGCCGTGGCAAGGCACCATGCACCAGGTGCGTGCTGTTGCAATGTAACATACACTAGTGCATGCCCCGTGGTTAGTGAAGTGTGGTGGTGATGTTGATAACAATGACAACAATTATGACAATTATATGATGGTTATAGTGTTTATAATGGTGGTAACAACGAGGATCATAATAGTAGTAACGACAGCCATGACAACAATAACCATGCTAGTGATATGATTTTTTGTTATGATATTACAATTAAAACTTTTTAGATATATGATGGCGTACTACATAAGAGTTTAATGAATTCTTGAATTAGTTTTTTAATCTAAACCTTTATTTTAATTTGACAATAGTTGTTGAATGCTTGGACCTTTCACAAACTCTTCTTGTTGGATATATACTTTATATACAAAAAGAAAAAAGAGATTCGCTTACTTTAAGAATAAATATAAAAGACTTATTATTCATTTTCTTGAAATCTAATAAGTTAAAATTAATTACTTATTACAATAATTAGATTTTTAATAAAATAAATTATGAGGGTGAACCATAACTCCTTAAACTTACTTACTCTTAGAATAAGTGGATTCACTTACTCCACTAGAAAGGAATAAGTGACTTATTCTTTATAATTACAGTTCATTTCTTGAAAATCTAAGAATTGATATTAATTGCTTATTACAACACTTAAATTTTAAGAAATAAATTACATAGATAAAGTGTAAGTCTCTTACACTCACTCTTAAAGTATATTCCCTCCCTATATGTATATAATCTAACGATCATATATTGATAGTATAAAATGATTTGACATTATCATTCAATTATTCGCTCATTTGATTGAACATGATGTATAAGTTCTTAAATTCCTTACATATGTTTAATTCAAGGACCAAAGAATAACTTGTGATTTGTATGATTATGATTCTTAAGATATTTATTGATAAAATCAATAAAGTTACTTACATGTATGAGATGTGATTTATTATGGATTATATGCATCACTTTTGAAATAAATAAAAAAATATCTTGCTCCTAATTTTATATATTTGCACACTCAAATGTCTTCTCGTTTTTTCAACTTAGTGTGATTAATTTTCGGTTGTTTTCAAGTGAAGGACAATTCACATTCTAAAGTTTAAACTTTAGAAAAAAAATAGTTAAAATATTGAATGTAGCGGAAATACACATGCGGTGGTTTGACTATGGATGATTATGTTAGGGATGACAAAAATACTCATATTTGTAAATATTTGCTCGAATGTACTCTGAACTTGACAAGTATTACCTGTTTTAACCGAGTATGGATATAAGTATGAGTATGTAACTACTTGTCTTATTATAATTTTAATAATCATATAATAAGTTTCAATTTATATATTTAATTAAAATTTTTAATTCTTAAACTTTAATTTATAATTTCTTATTATTAATTATTCTTTATATATTTTTTAAATTAAAATATAATTAATAACTTAATATATATAATTTATTTAATAATAAATAAATAAATTTAAATTATAAAAATAATATAATAAATACATGTGAATATATCAAACTAAAAAATACCCAACAAAAATAAAAATAAAAATTAAGATTTCATGCTCTCTATTTCTATACTCAAACTGCAAAGCTACAAGCGATGGGAGATCATAGACTATGCACGGCTTAAAATTGGACAAGCGTGTGCCAGACGCAAATTAGTTTGGGACCTTTTCTCTGTTATTGATAAACCATATGATAAGAATTATAGCTTTTAGACAAAATATATATATCCGCTGGACACTTGTATTCTCACAAGACACAAGCGTGTGCTAGACGCAAATTTGTTTCGGACTTTTGCTCAATGGGATTGTTTTTTCATCTTCAGACCGTTTCTTTTCTTATCACTCGATTCCTTTTGGACTCAAGTAATAAAAAATTTAAAAAAAATAAAAATTAATTACTTTTCTTCTATTTGTTAATATCATTTCAGAAACATCTTTTAATTAAGTATACCTCATTTTAAATTAGTTTTTTCATTTAATACAAAATTTTAGAAATGATTTTACTTTTATATAATGAGATTAAATTAAATAATGATAATTAATTTCTTTAATGAAGAAGCAAAACTGGGAAAGGAAAAAGACAGAGTGAAGCCCTGAAAAAGCATAATATAATCCCTAAGCAGGCTCATCATCTCCCCAACGTGGACGTGGTAGAACACTTCCGTATTTCCCTCGTCACACCATGGACAAGCAGCATCCGCGTCGCATAAAGGCTCCAGTAGGAACAAAACGAAGGGAGTTTCAACCCAACACCAACAACATGATAGGCCAAATACATGCTTACTTTAAGTAACGTTTAAAATTTCCAAATAACTTTTCAAATACAAAATTACAACTTTATACTTATTACTTATTACAAAGCCTTCATTATCACTTTGTCATTTTTTAAATCTGTTTTATAATTTTTTTATTTAGGCCTTTTAGTCTATTAAAATAATATTAACAATAATGTCACATTAATGGCATTACATGTCACATCAATAAAAGATAACATTATCATATTTGCTAACATTAACAAAATGATATATTTCATATTGACACAACATTAAAAATGTTATATCATTATAATGTTAGAAGGACTATAATTGAACAAAGAAATTTACTAGAATTAAATATAGAAAAATTATAAAGATTAAAAAATAAAATAAAGAAAAAAATGCTTGGAAGGAGTGAAAAATCTAATATATAATATTTATGCATCAATTTGTATTTATTAGATAAATATATAATTTGTACTAAAAATAATAATTTTTAATTATTAAACATATTGAATATTAAATAATAATTTTTATTTATCAAACACGTCAAATGTTAAATAATAATTTTTATTTATTAACATAATTTTTAATTAATCTCTATTATTTCTAATACTTGCTATTTGCTTTTTAAGAGATGTCACACCTTATTCCTATATCTAAAATTTAAAAAATTTCACTACAAACTTCAAACTTACATTAAAGGTTGTTACATTGCTTTGATATATAAGATGATATTTGTTTTGAGCATTTTTTTTTTCATATTTTATTTTCATTTTTTGAAAATTGTTTTTTTTTAAGTTTTTATTATTAAGAAAATATGTTTGTTTTCGCTTCATATTTTTTAATTAAAAAACAATATTTTTAAATTTAATCAATTTTTAGCAAAAATATTATTTATATATAATTTAAGATATATTTATATATTATTTTTCATATAATTACAATATTTTTATTAAGTTTTCACTTAGTGTTATTTTTTTAAAATATTGAAAATAATTTTTTTTTGTTTTCATTTGTTTTTTGAAAATTTTTTCAACAAATTTTTTTTCTAAATTGTAAATAAAAATGTATTCACTACTGTTTTCTATTTTCTTTTTTTTCTAAAAATAAAAATAGAAAACACTTAAAACAAACGTCGCCTAATATTTTGATAAATGTCAATAACACAAATTCTATGACAATTAAAATTATTCATTCTTCTTATTTTATATTTTGAACACGTTTTCACTTATCATTAAATTATTTTCTTCTTATTTTGTATTTTATTTTTTAATAAATTCCAAAAAAATTATAGTGTGTTAGGAGTATATTAGAGATTGTGTTAAGCTTCTGTAATATTTTTTATTAAAAAAATCATTTTTAAATGTAGAATCTATTTATTATTAATTTTCTTTAACATAGTTAAAAATATAATTTTTTGGTTTTGTGATGGTTGATATGAGAACAATAAAAGAAATGTAATATAAGAGTAATGTTTTTTTATAAGCCAATATAAGAGGAATGTTAAAAAGTGCAATTCATGAATATAGTCTATTAGCATTTTTTATTACATTTTAGTCAATGTTATTAAATCACTTTTAATGTTACTTATTAATTTATAATTAAATTTATGCATTATATTTAAGTTTTAAATCTTTATTTGTTCTAACATATTTATTTTTACTCCATGTATTTTTTTTTCATTTTTTTCTTGTAAGTTTCTTAGTTTTTTAGTTCTTGAAAGTTCTTTTTTATTATTTTTAGTCTCCATAAAGTAATAGTTTTATTTTTTAATTTTTAATACCTAAATTTTTTTTTTCATATTTAGTCATTGTAAGTTTTTTTATTTTTAATATCTCTAACAATATGTTGACGACGTGAAATTATTGTTAACTTATTGATAATATGTTAACATGTTTATGTGTCATTTTGTTAAGATGACACATAATGATATCATTTTTGGATAATGTAACATGTGATAACATCATTGTGATATCATGTTGAGTTTGTTGATATCATCATTAACAGATTTTTAAAATAAATATTGACAATAATGACTAAGGTCCCATTTGAAAGAGCTTATAATATAAGAGCATATTCAATATTTAATAGGAGTTCCTTACATGAGAACTTATACTATAAACTCTTAAATTCAATAAGTTATTTGTGTTTGGATATACAAATTTATAAAACACTTATATGGAAATAAAGTGTTTGAATATGTACATATATAGAGAGAGAAAGAGGAGGAGGAGAAAGAGAGGGGTGGAGAGAGAGAGGGAGGGAGAAAGAGAAAGCGAGGAAGAGCGAGAGAAAGAGGGAGAGTGAAAGAAAGAGAAAGGGGAAGAGATGGAGGAGAGGGAGAAAGAACGGGAGTAAAGGAAGATAATTCCGTGATCATTCCATTAACAACTTTATGGTTATATACCACATTACATGAAAGATAATAGGAAAAAAATAAAGGAAAGATAATAGACTAAAATCAAGGAAAGATAATAAGCTAAAATTAAGGAAACTAATTATAATATGAAAATGCTTTTAAAAAATAATAGATATCCTAGGCAATATTTATGGTAACTAATTTATAAGTTGAATGTTATATTATGGCTAAACACATAATATCATATATTCTATCATACTTCAACAATCGAAACGGGAGGTTGGTGTACGTTGAGACTGTTTTGAAAATCTTCAAACAAAATCAATGGAAGACCCTTTGTAAAAATATCAGCAATCGATAACGTGACAACACATGTAAGACTCGAACTTCCCCTCAAGTAACCTTTTCGTGGACAAAATGAATATCCATCTTAATATGTTTGGTGTGTTGATGTTGAACTAGATTTCCAGAGATATATATTGCACTAACATTATCACAATATACTAATGTAGCCTTTTGAATTAGACAATAAAGCTCTAGAATAAGGTTTCGTAGCCCACAAGACTCAGAGACCACATTAACAATGCCTCTGTATTTGGCCTTCGCACTAGACCGTGACAAAGTAACTTGCCGTTTAGTGGACCAAGAAATCAAATTATCACCAAGAAACACATAATAACCAGATGTGGAACGTCTGGTGTTCGGGTATCCACCCCAATAGCATTTGTATATGAAAGAAGAATGGATGTGGATGATCGATAGAAATGCAAGTCATGATCAAGAGTACCTTGTATGTACCATACAATGCAGTTACAAGTGTGCATGTGTGCCTCCATAGGGTCATGCATGCATAAACACACTTGTTGCACAACATAAGCAATATCAGGTCTTGTGAAAGTGATATACTGAAGTGCCCCTGCAAGGCTTTGATACTGAGAAGGATTGTGTCAGCATTACCACTAAGCTTTGGTTCAGTATCAACCAGAGTAGGAGATGGTTTACAAGATGTCATGTTAGCCCGTTCAATTATATCGGTTGCATACTTTCGCTGGGATAGAAAAAGACCACCTGCATGACGGGTGACAGCCATACGCAAAAAATAACTTAACAGCCCCAAATCCTTCATATCAAATATGGAGTTAAGAAGTGATACGATCAATGTGCAAGTAGCAACAGAGGAGACTGTCAATATAATATCATCCACGTATAAAACAATGTAAGTTATAGTTGGACCGTTCTGATAAATAAAGAAAAAATTATCAAAAGTATTATGAGAAAACCTAATACTAGAGACATAATCAGCAAATTATTGGTACCAAACCCGATGACCTATTTGAGCTCATATAGAGATTTCTTCAACAAACATACATGATGAAGATGATCTGGATCCTTATAACTGATGGGTTGATGCATGTAGACAGTCTCTTTGAGTTCTCCATGTAGAAACGCATTCTTCACGTCAAGTTGGAGAATGGGTCATGCATTGGACATGGCTAAACTGAGAACAATACGAATAGTTGTTGGTTTGACTATCGAACTAAAAGTGTCTCTACAATCCACGCTAACCTATTGAGTTTTTCCATCACCTACAAGTTAGGCTTTATGACTCTCAAACACACCATCATAATTTTATTTGAGTAAAAATCCACATAGACCAAATCATATTAACTTCAGGTAGACGAGGTACTAACACCCACGTCTTATTTTTAATAAGAGTATTAGATTCATCATCCATGACCAATTTCCAATTCGGGTTGCAAAGGGCAAACACAGGGTTATGTGGCAAGGTAGATTTAGTGACAACAATGTGAATGTTTAATTGTTGTTTGGGTTTGAAAATCCCATGTTGACTACATGTCACAAGTTGCGAAACCGAAATAGGTGAAAGAGTAGGTGTTAGGCTGGGTAATGGTATGTGAAGAGTAGGTGGGGCAGTGAGATAGGTAGTTTGAAAGGTTAAGTGATTGATCACATAAGGAGAAAGACTATCATCTATGAAATTTTAAGTGTGAGGTTGTGGATTATGTAATTTAGCAAATGGAAATTGAGTCTCATAAAAAATCACATGATGACTAGGTATGATTTTACGAGAGGACAAATTAGAACACTTGTATCCACGATGATGAGATGGGTCGACTAAGTCTGAAGTTTGTTTATGGTAGTTTATAGAAATAGTGGATAACATAGACAATCAAACACCTTAAGATGAGAATAGGAAAGGTCTTTTTGATAAAGAATCCTGAGTGGTGACTGATATGCTAATTGTTTATTTGGAAGAATGTTAAGAACATAAGTTTCCATTTGCAAAGCATGATGCCAAAATGAAGGTGGTAAAGAGACATGTACAAGTAAAGTACAAACAATTTCATTAGTGGTACGACTTTTTCTTTTGGATTTCCCATTTTGTGATGATGTATATGGACAAGAAAATCGAAAGACTAACTCTTTTTTTTTTTACAAAACATGCAAAATGCTCCATTATCAAATTCCTTACAATTATCACATTGTATGTTCTTTACATTGCATTCAAATTGAGTGCGGATCAATGCTCTAAAGGATAGAAAAGTAGAAAAAACTTGAAACTTTTTAGGCCACAGAAATGTCCACAAAAAATTAGAGTAGTCATTCAACAACAAAATATAATAACGATGTCCCGAAGAACTTAAAATAGGAGATGTCCAAATATCAGTATGTATAATATCAAAAGGCATAATAGTGTAAGACTTAGAAGAAACAAATGGTAACTTAACATGTTTCCCAAAGAGTGAAAAATATAAGAACTATGATTTTTATGACACTCAATAAATTTATCTTGCCTAAGAGAGTCTAAAATAGATGGTCATGGATGACCTAAACTAGCATGCCATAATGATGGAGCGAAAACAATAAAAGAAGATGGTGAGGTGACTTGAGTGGTGATAATGGTTGTGATTGGATAAAGGTCCTCCTGTTTCTCACATCTCATAGTGGCAGCAAAATCCATGTATCAATTTGCATTTGAAGGATTAAGTTCAAAAGTGTGCATTGCGGTTGCGATGTCGGTTGGAGTTTGTGAAGTTGATGTCGATGTGTATGCCTATGGCAGTTTTGGCTCAAGGATGCCTGGTTGGTGCTGCTGGTTTTGTTGAAACCAGGGCCTAACCTAAGGTGAGGAGGGTAATGAAGGGTATGGACACGGTGGAATAGCCTAAGGCATCCATGGCCACTACCACTATCCCGCAGGGTACTAGTACTGGTGCACTTGTTGTTGCGAGTCAGACTGCCTCTGCTAGCCACCACCACGACCACTATTGCCGCTCTTGCCTCCACCCCGATTATTGCCATTGTTTCTGCCACTGTTCTATGTCGATGAGATGTGAGAGTCGTCAGTATCGTGAGCCACCATGGCGAAACTCGCACCAATTGCAACCTTCTTCGCAAAATCAGCTTCTTCTAAAGTGAGCATAGAATGGGCTTGATAGAATGATAGGAGAGGATTGCTTTGCCGAATAAG
Organism: Psophocarpus tetragonolobus; assembly: GCA_037954015.1. NCBI lineage: Eukaryota > Viridiplantae > Streptophyta > Magnoliopsida > Fabales > Fabaceae > Psophocarpus > Psophocarpus tetragonolobus. The sequence goes on from CM075688.1 coordinate 99,796,649, forward strand.
TGTCACAACTCCATTATAAGCCTCAGTAAGACCAACCACCATTTGAAGAACAAGACAATTATTTGAAACTAGTGTGCTGACGTTCTTGAGTTGATCCACCAACTCCTTGAGTCGTTGATAATACGCAGAGATATTTTGAAAACCCTTCATGTTTGTATAGGAGAATTCTTGCTCAAGAGTGACAGCCCGAACATTTTTATTGTCCTGGAATATATCACACAATCTATTCAATGTCTCCATTGTCGTTGCATCTGGTTCAAGAATCATATGCAACAGGTTGTGGCAGATTGTTGCATAGATGCATTGAAGAACCATAGCATCAAGGGTTGACCACAATTCCTTTTTAGCATCAATGTTCGGCACCATCTCCTTGCTTGACTTCGATGGAATGATGCGGTGAAACATCTTGTGGGAACATGCGTGAATCTTGAACTTTGCCCACGTCACATATTGGACGTTTTCCATCTCTAGGGTGATGGAGATATGGTTCTTGATGTTTGATACAACAAGAGTTGAGTGGAATTTGTTGGAGTCAGTCATGGTGACTGGCGCAAGAAATATACAAGGGAAAGGAGAAGAAAAAAAAATAGGGCAGATGAAAGCCTAAGAAAGTGACGGAAGTGAGAGAGGATTTCAATCCCTTAGTTCTCATACTATAAAGGAAAATAATTTTGTGACCATTCCATTAACAATTTTGTGGTTATATACCACATTACATGAAAGATAATAAACTAAAATCAATAAAAGATAATATGCTAAAATAAGAAAATTACTTATAATATGATTTTTTTAAAAAAAATAATAAATATCCTAAGTTATATCTATGGTAACTAATATATGAACTTGAATACTATATTATGGTTAAGTACATAATATCATATATTCTATGAGAGAGAAAGACTCAATAACAAGTTTTAATCATAAAAGAAACTAAAAAATGATAAGTGGGAGTCGAAAGAAGTACGAATTTTAATAAATTTAAAACAATTTCTTTCAGAAAGCTATTATCAATAGTTTATTCAAATAAGTTGAAAAACAACTTATGATACTTATATAAGTGTTTTTATAATATAATAAAATAAATTTAAATAAGCTATAAATAAATTCACAGGACCTAAAAATAAAAACAACAGTAGGGGGAGTAAATTAATTTAATTCCAGGAACTAAATTTGAAAAACAAAAAAACACATAATAAAAGCTATTACAAAACCTAGACGAAAATATTGCGTAGGTAGTATCTAAACGAAGAACCAAACATAGCATTAGGGTTGGAGTAATGGCGATAGTGGTTGTGGATATTTTCCGGAAGTCTTTGTTATCATCGGTATCACTCTTTTTTAGGGGAGCTGTAGACTTGGTGCCCACAGCAAGTTGGTGTGGGCCTTTCCTAATCCCCATACATAGGATTACATAATGTTTGCCTTTGTACTTAGATTTTTTTTTGTGAAAAAAAAAGGAAGATTTTTTTTTTGTACTTAGATTTTTTTTTCTTAGATATTTATAGTCAAATCGTATTTTCTTCCCTGTATTTATAATGTATTCTTTTAAATGCAATACTATTTTTCTTTTAAAATTTCCTTATGATTGATTCATTATGAGTAAGGCTTTATAGGTCAGATTGTGACCTATTTAATAAAAAAGGTTACACTTACTTTACACTTAAAAAAAGACCCATTTGATTAAATCAATATATTAATTTAAGTATAATAAAAAATTAATGAACATATTATATTTATATATGCAATATATTAATAAAATAATAATCTCATAATAAAATAAAAAATACTTTAGAACTTTTATTTATTGTATTTAAAATTAGATCTAATATTCTTTTTAATTTATTGGCTTATTTAAAATATGGTCTATTGGTTTGTTTAAAAATTGATTTTTTTTTATATTTAAAATTCAATTTGTTAACCCATTTACATATCTTAATGTTAAATATATGTCAACAGATCTTGCTTAAAAAGAAAGTTTTTGATAGATAATAAGTTAAACTTGTGTCTTAGTTTTTTTTTTTTAAATAGGTCAAACTTATTTATGCAAAGTATAACCTTACTTAGTCTATTCCTATCCATACGAGTAACTAATTTCGTAATTGGAATTATCATAGGCATTATCTTGAGTTTTTTTATATCTCAATTTAATATTTTTTATTTCCTAATTTTTTTATATTGATTTTGAGATTTTTTTTTTTAAAAAAAGAAGAATTAAGATTTTAAAAGGCTATTTTAACATAAAAAGATCTTGTAAAGTTTAAAATATTTTGTAAAAATATAATAACTTATAAGATTTTACAAGTTTAAATTTTAATGGATTTGTTATAACTTAGGAAGTCATAAAATTACATAAAAAAGAATTCATAAAATTTAGAGGACTCTACGAGTTTGTAAGTTTTATTTCCATGAATTTCGAAAAATATTCAAATACAAAAGTCAAAGAAAAAGAAAACAATGGATATTTGAATAAAGAAAAGTAAACTAGAAAATTCAATACAAAATTTTTAATATTTTTTATTGGTTCTAACTTCATGTTTTCCTAATTAATATTTATCCACATATTTAAAGTTATACTAGTCCTCTAAGAATTAGCATATTTTCTTTCTTACTTAGTTGTAAATAATTGAGCTAAATTATAGTCTTTATTAATGTAATACTACAATGAAGATCCATTCATCTACTTGTTCAATAAGAAATACATTAGAACAATATTTTTGATTAAAAAAGTTATAAAGTATTGCACATAAAAGTCTATATAAACCTCCCATGAAGAGAAAATGAATTATGTTTTACGAAAAAAAGAAGTTTGACAACTAATAGGAATAAAAAAGTCTAACAATGTCTCGGGGATAAAAAAAGTCTAACAATGTACGAGGGATTTGGGTGAAATTGTTTTATGGTAGTGATGTTTATACATTATATTAAAAATTCAAATAAAATCCATCTAAATTCATATTTTCTATTAAAATCTCATATTTGAATAGGTTTTACGACTTATAAAAAGTCCCGTCGTATTAAAAGATATAGAAAGTTTTATATTATTTCTAAACTTTATGTATCACTTAAATTGAACTACCAAAGACTAAATTGAATTTGAAAATTTATAAAATCAATCACAAGGTAATATTTTCAATTTATTTAATATTAAAAATTAACCCTTTATGTTTTTTATTTTTATCTTATACGATTATTTATTTTAGGTTAAATATATTGCATGATGTGAGTAAGACATATACATATTGTTTCCTTTGGGCCCAAACTCTCTTTGCTTTTAGTTACCTTTCATATTTTCTTGGTTGATCAATGTGAGACTTTGTTTGTACCCTAACATTCCTCTTCTCAAACATAGGAGAAAATCATCATACCCATTGAATCGATTACCTGGTCAAACTAGTGACTTTGATACCAATTGTTATGCATCAGGGATTCACCACACACATTCACATTGGTAAGATATTGTCCACTTTGGACCTAAGCCCTCACGAATTTTTTTTTGGTTACATCCCAAAATTTATATTAACCAATGAAAATGTTCCGATATATATAAACTTATATTCATCTTCTTATTTGACCAATATGAGACCTTATTTGCATTCCAACAAACATCCCCTAGCGGACACACAGAGACAAATAGACATTTTGTATGGTCAAAGTCATTAAAAAATCATCAAAAGAAAATAATTTTTATTTTTGAGAGTTTCTTCTATACCTATAAATTTCATGGATACAAAATAGTACATTACTATAACTAAGTGAAAATTAACTAATTATTTAAGTGATTTCTTTTATTTAGAGAGATAATCATTTTATTCTGGTTACTTTATCGAAAAATCATTGTTTATCATGTATGTCATACATAATAAATAAAAATTATTCTTTATTTTTTTAAAAGAAGGTTAAATATCTTGCATGACCACCGACATGATAATTTATTAAAAATAATATTATTATATAATCATTAGCTTGAGAATAAGTAATTGACAATTAATAAGTATAAGTAAAGAAAAGTTTAGTAGCACATCAATGATAAAGTTGCTAATAATTAATTAATTTTTTTACAAATTCTTATTCTTTTTATCCTTTTTATTTTCTAAATCACATTAATTTCTATACATGGTTTCCCTTTTTTCTAAATAATCAAGAGTTCATAAAACTCTCATTAGTATATGTGAAATTGAGTTAAAACCTTTGAAGCAAAATTTTGAGTTTAAATCTTAAAAAATATATGATTACAAAATTACGCTATTAAAAATTATTAATTAGATTCTTTTGACAAAATAAACTATCAATAAACTTGATAAATACTTCAAAGTAGTTATTGATAGAAAAAATAATCATTGATTTAATTAGCCTAATACTTATAAACAAGAAAGGTTAATTTGCCATCTTAAATACTTACTTTTTTTTATTATACGTGTACTAACACACTTAGATATGTATTTAATGGATTTTAAAAGAATATTTACGATTTTCGTCCTTAAAGTTTTACTAAAAATTACTTTTAGTATTTGAAATTCAAAAATGTTTTTTAGTTTTTGAAATTAATTTATTTTTTATATTAACGTTGTCCATTTATAAATTTTAGTGTATTTGATTATATTAAATGTGAAATTGAAGATTGAAAAAGGTAGGATAAAAGAAGACTAGAGAAGAATGACTAAACGTGAATCAAGAACTAATTTTTTTTTTTAAATACTAAAAATAATTTTTAGTAAAATTTTAAAGACAAAAAAACTTATTTAAAATAAATTTTGTAATATTGAATAAAGTTTTAAGAAGAATCTTCGATCAAGATTTGGTTACACTCCCTTGAAAACATAGTACCAGTAATCCAGAAAAAGTTCTTTACACTTACAAATTCCGAATTTCTATTAGTTTCCCCTAATAATAAAATGCCCAATTCCGAAACATGCTTGTTATTTTCTTTCATTCTTTGAATTCACATACTTTGTTTACGTCATATCCATTTAGTAGATATCATTTATAATTTATTTAAATATATTTTATCATAAAAATATTTATATAAGTGTTTTGATAAATTTATAAAATCACTTATATAAAATCCATAAGTTATTTTAAATTTATTTGAATAAACTATTCAGAATAACTTTTTGAAAAAAATATTTTAAATTTATTGAAAATTTATAGTTCATTGGATTTTTATTTCATGTTTATTTTTTTCTCATAGTTAAAACTTGATCACTGATTTCTCTTTTTCTCCCTCTCTCTCTCCTCTCTCTATCTCACATTCTCTCTCCCCTTCTCTTCCCATTTTTTTTTCTCTATATATTTCAAACACTTTATTTTCATATAAATATTTTTAAATTTATATATCTAAATATAAATATTAATAAACTCTTATTAAATAAATTCTAATACTATAAATTCTTTTAAATAAAGTCAATATTAGATTAAGTCATGTATAAGATTTTTAATTTTATACAAAATCCATAATATTGATTTACGGAGTACCAACGGGTAAAAGTATCTAAAAACAATTACACAATCCATAAGATGTTGAACTAATGTTTATTTAATTTGCTTCTATTATAGATTCCATATTAATTACACATATATATTTACAGATAAAAAAATATTTAAGTAAAAGTTCTTTTGTTTAAAAAATAATTTTCTGCTTATAAAAGTTCTATAATCTATCTCTGAAAAAGAAGAAAGGATAAGAAAAACAAAAAATTTACTGAGAAAATAAGTATGGTTTATTAACTTTTGGTTCATTACTTTTTTGTGAATTTTTTTAGTGCTTGTAATTTCTTTTATTACTCCTAATCCATAAAAATGTATTTATTCGAAATTTTTAATCCCTGAAAAAGGTTATTCTATTTTTTATTCCCTTAAAAATATTGCAAGAAAAAAAATTAAATAATTTTTTTTAAAGTAAAAATGGACAAAATTTTATTAGGATTTAAAACAAAAGTTCACAAAAATGAAAGACTAAAAGATAAAGGGTCTTCCTAAATCCTAACCATATCGGCTTAACGGCTCTGATTAAGGATTCAATAGATTTTTTTTTATATTAAATATCATATAAAAATGCATTTACAAAGCATAATGAAATTCATTTTTACACATTTTAATAAAAATATCTATTTTTTTTCTTTCTTAAGTAATATTTCAAGAGTCTATTTTGATAAGCTTTTCTATAAGTAAGAAAATGAAAAAGCAATAAAATGAACTTTTACATAAACTAATATTAAATTTATTTATTTATTTTAATTATTTTTAAGAAAAACAGTTTCTTTTGATAAATAAATAGATTCTTATATTTTTTATATGTTTGTCTAAACAATTTTATTTGAAGTAAGTTTTTTAAATTATAAACATGCTTATTTTAAAATAAGTTTTTAAAAAACACTCATTTTAGAAGCATTTTTTTAAGTTTTAACAAATCAATCCAATACATAGCAGTTCTCGCGTAGAGTTTACCCAAAAATATGTAAAAATATTTATAAATTAGTTATGCATAAGTAAATTTTATCCTGTGAGAAAACTTGTTTTATTTTTTTTTATTTTTTCACTTAAAAATATTTATAAAAAAGTTCATCCAAACCTATCTTAAGACACTAATAATTATTTGCGAAAAGATAATAAATCCAATAAATTATGAGTAATTTTAACTAGTACCTTATAATATAAGGAGTTATAGAAAAAATGTTCAGTAGAAATTACATGTAAAACTCAATAGTTTATTAAAACTAAGTAATAATGTTAAATGGGTACACACTTTCAAGTTGTTATTATTATTACTAGCAAAAACACCAAGTGTTGCTATGTTTATGTATTTACTTTCTATTTCGATATCATTTAGAAAGTATGTTGACGGTACGTGGAGATGAATAAAAAGGAAAAACTGAAAAATTAAAAAATGAGATTAATTTCATGTTGCATGTGGTAAAAGACTTAAGAGTTGTGTAATTATAATTATATTATCAGGTAGTCAAGATTGGTTACCTTATATGAGTAAAGAATATAAAATGGTTAACAAAAAATATATATAACATAAGTCGTTAAGGGATTATAGGCTTAATGAGGAGTATAACCGTTTATTTTTGTTAGTGGATGATAGGAACATAACAAGAAATGTTTGGGAGCAAGTCAAGATGGAAGTGGAGATGGAAAAGGTCGTTAATTGCTTGGGAAGTGAATCAGGTAAATAGGCTACAAGCTAAACTAGACATCATCAACTTAATAGAAGGGTCCTAAATAGTTGGATCTGGATAGCAGAAAAACTAGGAGTATACTTTGTAAGATCTGCGTACAAGGTATTGCCTGCTGACCTAAACATGCGACAACTTGCGCATAAGAGGACTCTTATAGGCAAAAGATGTAGGGTGTGCGTTTTGTGATGTCGCACTAGAATCAGGGTGCTATGTGTTCATGAACTGCACTTTGAGTTCTCAGGTGTGGTATAAGTTATGTGTTTGGTGAGATACAAACACAACACTTTATGGGGTACCAATTTTTAGGCATGACCAGTGGAGCAAAAACAATGAAGATGGAATGATTGTATGTATGGTTTATAGGTTTATGACACATATGGAAAGGTAGAAGTGAAGAATTTCAAAAACCAAAACTTTTGAGGTAGACGACATCATTCACGTCTAATTCTTATGTTGAATCTTATGTTGAAAATGGGTGTTGAACCTTTTTGTGTGTATTTATATGCTTTGTAAACATGTCCGTCTCTTACTATAATTAAGCAAGACACTTGTGCTTTCTGTTCTTTCCTTTAATAATATTAATGGTATATCGGAAGAACCCTTGGATCGGATAGGATCTACCTTTAGACCGAACCTATTGACAAAGTCGACTACTTTCAGTATAGTTAGGAATCTCAATTCGAGTAGAGTTCATCATCCCAAAAGTAAAAAGTTCAAACTACCTTTTTCAGGTAAATCTAAACCCTAATGACACAAGTCCAAGACCAAGCCCAAAAAGATAAACAGTATAAATAATAGATGACAAGTGCAAGATTCACTATTGAATATTATATTACTTTCCTACTGATATACTTTACTTTTGAAAGCATAGTCAATCCTTCTTTAACTTGAATGTCATAATGCTTTTGTAGATTTTACATGTATCGGTTCAGAGTAGATATTGGAGTGGAGGATCAAAGTGTTGAAAAAGACCCAAATATCTAGAGTCTTGTTTACTGTATAAGAAAAAAATGGGTATAAAAATATCTACAACAAAAAGATTATTTTCTTTATTAATTAATTGTTATAGATTATAAATAAAATAAAAACACCTAATTAAAAAGGTCAATGATTCTTGTCAATGTCAAGTGTCAATTTAACTATTTTTGCTACATGACATGTGAAGAAGCGTTAAGTTTGTATTGGTAGGCAAATGGCAGTGGGTTCTTTTTATATCTAACGAGTAACGAATATTTGTTACTGAGATTCTTTCAAACACAAAACATATATGGAGCTTCCACTCCTGCCGCTTCATACCTTCTTTGCACTAAGCTTTTGCATCTTTATTTTCATGGCATCATGTCAATATGATTTTCTATCCGTCAAAGATAATCCTAGTTCATCTCCATTTCCTACCAACTTTCTTTTTGGAACTGCATCCTCTTCATATCAGGTTCTTTACTTGGTTGCACCTTTTCTATCAGACTATATTATGTTGAATAACTTTATATCAAATTATTATATCATCTCACTGCCCCCTCTCGCTCTCTTCTACTTATGCTGAGTACTTACCTTGCCAAATCTTGCAGTTTGAAGGAGCTTACTTGACTGATGGTAAGGGACTAAATAATTGGGATGTTTTCACTCATAAGCCAGGTTCGGATTCTCACTCTTCTATATTCCTCTAGTATTGCATTATTTTCTCAACAAAATAGAGAAGGGAAAATTATTTCAATTTGATATCACTATGCGATTCATAATTTGACCAATAAATAATTCACATTAGATTAGACATAATTTATCCAATTTATAAAATAAATTGATTAATATTATTATATCACATTTTATATTATTAATCAACAGGTTATATGACAAAGCCGTCTTTGACCATTTAATAATTTTTTATAAAGATAACAGAAAAGAAAAATAATAAATGTAACGAGAAACATAGTAGAAAATTAATAAAAGTAACTGTAAAGATAATAAAATACAATAAAAGAGAGAGTAAATTAATGATAATGATTATAATTGTTATTTGCTGAGAAAAAATCCTCCTTTGGCATAAGATTCAGTCTACGAGGTTACATGTCTCAGGCACTGTAATGGACGGAAGTAATGGTGATGTTGCTGTTGATCATTACCATCGTTATCAGGTATTCATTAATTCTGTTTCTGCCAAATAAAGCCGGTCCCTCTACTTTCTGTATAGGAAAAGATTTGATATGTAAATCAAGAATATGGACCCTGAAATGATAACACTTTATTAAAGAAAATAGTATTTTCAATTATCTTTTTAACAATCATGTTATTCTTCATAAGTTAGGATATTTTTGTTGAAGGGAAATAGTTTTTTTAAACTATCTACTAGACTCAATAAATAATAAGAAGATTTTTGACATTTTACTTTTAAATAAAAATTTAAAGCTAGTGACATACAGTATCGATACGATTTATTTATTTTTCTTTAAATAAATACAACTTAAAATAATTAAAACTGAAAAATTATCCAGAATGTGTAGATAATAATAATAATAATAATAAATTTACAACGTTAGGTTCGTCTCCATACAAATCATAACATGACATACTTTAATAGTGATTGGCAAACATTTTAGCTGAACTTGCGGGCCTTAAAATATACAACCTAATTAAATGTGAGTTTATTCAACTAAATTCACACGAGTTTCAGATTAAACAAATCATCAGGTCAACTGACAAACTGTTATTTTTTGTTAATTATTTTAGTACTTTCCTAATTAATTTATGATATTATAAAATTTAACCCACAAACAACTAATTTCCGTCACAATTTTTTTTTTATTGATTCTCGAAAATTTTTTTATAACAACCCATGCAATTTACTAAGTTGTAAAACAACAGTTGACTACGATCTTTTAAAGCGCTTGTAACCTAATAATTTCTAAGGATTAATAACTCTATACACTTCGTTTGAGTATAAGGATCACTATATATAAGATAAAAATTTATTTATTTTTATCTTTCTTTAAATACAACTTAAAATAATTAAAACTGAAAAATTGTCCCAAATATGTAGATAATATATAGTGATACAAATACAATAACTATAATAAGCTATCGAAATTCTAAGGATTAACAAATATATGAATTGAGCTCAATTTAACAAGACCAAAATTTTCTAAAAGAATTGAGTACACGCATACGCGGGGAGTCACATATGCATGAACTGCATATGCATACATACACACAGGACACATACAAGCACATACACTAGTGCGCACACACAAAAAAAAAAAATCAAGTTAAACTCCCTGATGTAACATAACGTAACACATTTTCTTCACAAATAACGTCAGGTAACATGATAAAAATCACTAATTTTCATCACAAATATTGTCGCGTAATGTAAACATCTACTTTATATTTTATTTTAAACTATTTTTCTTTACTTTCTTGTCTTTGTATTTATTTTTATTTATTTTTAAAACCCGTGATTTCTAATTATTAATAAATAATAAGTCACCAAAGGAGAGAAGTCAATATTTTATAAAGTTTTTTAGATTTTATTTTAGTTTTTTTTCATTCTTGGTTAGGTGGAAAATTAGTTTAATTATGAGTTATGCAGTGGGATATAGGGTTGATTTGGGTAAATTTATCTTTTAAAATTTTTTATTTTAATCAAGTGCAGCATTTTATTTTTTTAATGACTTTAGTTAAACTATTTTTGCTTAAAACAAAAAGTCTTAAAAAATAATTTATCTGTTCATTAAAAGAATACTTATCTTAATATTTTTATTTCATTTTTTAAAAAAATTACCGAAATGTACCATAGACATGTTAAGAAAATAAAGCCCATTTTATATTGTGTATCACGTTGACTTGGTACGTTAATTTATTTATTTCAACCTAGACCCACCTAAACAACTTGGACTGATCATTTACCTAACTCCACTTTAATATCTTTTTTTATGTTTCTGAAGAATATCCTCCACTTTAATTAATTTGATAACTCACACTATCAACTATTTGTATAATTTTTAGAACCGTCCTTAAAACTACTGAACTTCGATTTTCTTAATTAATTAATAATCTTTACTTAAAATAATAAATACAACAGATAATTTTCTTTTACAAAATAGACACAAAATGATAATTTAAAAAACGTTGTAGTATCATGAATGAACACACCTTCACTAAAAGAAAATGATGAATGCAGACAGATAATTTTCTTTTACAAAATAGACACAAAATGATAATTTAAAAAACGTTGTAGTATCATGAATGAACACACCTTCACTAAAAGAAAATGATGAATGCAGACATATTTAAACAATTACACAGGAAAAAAAGAAGTTGCTAAGCCAATCATTATAAACGACAGAATCGTCAAAGAAAGAAGTCTAACGAAAACAAAGCAAACAGTGCCTCACTCCCAACTGCCTTGAAACATTGTATGTGACTGCAATGATTGTACTCTATATTGCTACAGTAGTTGAAAACAAGTTACATTATTATTATTTGTTTTATATAGGTAAAAGTAGAAATTCACGTGTTAATTTTATTAGTAAAAAAATTTAAATTTACCACTTTACATTTTTTTTTCTCTCCACATGTGAAGTTACATTATTATTTAAAATGCACTATAAATAATTTCTTACATTAATTTTGTTATACAAAATAAACGCTCTTACTGTTTTTACAGTTATATTGATTAGTCTTGCTTTTAATCATGCAACTAATTAACTAATTATTTATGGATACTAAAATTGAAAACAGGAAGATGCGGATCTTATGGAATACATTGGAGTCAACAGCTATCGTTTTTCATTATCATGGGCCCGAATTCTGCCCAGTAAGTATTCTTCTAGCCTCTGTTTTTGCTGAAGAAACTAGGGTACGAGAATAAATGAAAATTAGTAGAATTTGTTAGAGGAGAACAATTAGAAAATAATTAGTTTTAGAACTGATGAAATTTATTTTTACCCATTTTTTCAGTCAAACACATTTAATTTCTATTTTTATTTTCTTCCCTCTCTATTAAATAAGACGGTAAAGAAAATAAGAAATAGAGTTTATTTTCTTATTTATATGTCTAATTCACACTTTCTAAATTTAATCCAGAGGGTAGATTTGGCATGGTGAACTGGGCTGGCATTGATTATTATAACAGGCTAATTGATACACTTGTCTACAGAGGTAAATTATTATTATTATTTTATAGAAATCAGTTTTAATACTTGAAGTGTAATATATTAATTGTCAAGCTATTTGAGAAGTGAATAATTTCCCTTTAAACTCTTGTTTTGTGGTTTTATTATAGGAATAAAACCCTTTGTCACACTATCACATTATGACATACCTCAAGAACTTGAAGAGAGATATAAAGGTTGGCTAAGTCGTGAAATTCAGTAAGTAGATATTTTGTTTTTTGAACACATGATATACATATATAAGGTCACAAGTACTGTGGTTAATGTAAGATTAATCATATGTTTAGGGAGGACTTCAGGTATTATGCAGACATATGCTTTAAGAACTTGGGAAACAAAGTGAAATATTGGGTCACATTTAATGAACCAAACGTTGCAGCTATACGTGGTTATAGAACTGGGATATGGCCACCTTCTCGTTGCTCTGCTTCATTTGGTAACTGCAGCAATGGTGGGGACTCAGAGAGGGAACCGTTCATTGCAGCTTCTAACGTTCTCTTATCCCATGCAGCTGCTGTTGATTTGTACAGAACCAAATATCAGGTAACATACGACTTTTAGTATCAAACTTTATTTTTATATACTTTGATTGTAACATTAATTCTCTATTAATTATAATTTTTTTAGATATATAGTTATTTTAAATATCATCGCCATTAAAGAAAACGACGTGAGAGAGTATCATTATCAATCTTCAGCATCTTATCCTATCTAAAATGAGAGCTCTAATCTAATACACATCTCTAGTTTTGTTAATTAAAAGATAAGATAAATATTTTTATATGATTAGATTTTATGATAATAATAAGTATATTCGAATATAGATTTTATATATTTTAAATTTACCATGAGAAATTTAAATTGTGATAAAAACTTATTTTAAATTATTAATTGTTTTTATTAAAATTATTAAAATTCAAATTTAAAATAAAGATAAAAAGTATAAATTAAAGGGATGAATACTTAAGAATATCAATATATAGATCATACGACTAAAAGATTTAAGTATTGGATGCCTTTGTCAAGAGTGTGAGGAGAATAAGAGTCTTATACTCTTATTATTCAAGTTGTATCCTAATTTATAATATAAAAGTAATTTAAAAATCAAGTATTGGATGCCTTTGTCAAGAGTGTGAGGATCATATACATGACTAACTAATTGAAAAAAGATTTTTTTTCTATTAGTTGCGGAAATGCATTTTAAACTTTAACTATAGGCTTTACCGATCTATTTATTGTTTTTCTACCAAAGACAAAATATTTAAATAAGACAGAGACAACATGTTGAGAAGAATGCCTAATCAAAAATGATTGATTTGAGTACCACACCTTTTGAAACGTGTTTGGTACCATAAAATAAATTAAGAAGAGCAAAAATCAAAACCTACAAATTACTGAGATTTGAGATAGCTCTATCAAAGTTTCTTCCAATCTTCTTCAACAATCTCAACACTATTAAAGAATAGGTTTCTTTTACATAATAAAAAGCATTGTTGCTTGAAATGTCTCCCCTTCTCCAACTATATTTCGAATCATGCCTTAATTGTACCCTTTCTAGATCCTTCTCCAACTCCCTTACTGGCTCTTCTTCTCAACTAAATAACTCCCTCCTCCAATTAAACCGTCTCTTTTCGGTTGGATAGAGCATAAAGTCTAGAGAATAAAGATTTCATCCATCCCAACTCCCACTATCCATTTTTCCAAAATTTGAACATTGACCCATCTCCTACTAATGCCTTGACATTTTCAATAAACCAATCACTAACTCCTTCCTCGGATATTACCTTTAAAATATCATTCCACCACTATTATCCCCCTCTCCATTGCTTCAAGGACAAATTACTTTTGATGTTTGCCCCATATCTAGCCTACATAAATTTTGACCCAAAGAGTAGTTTTTCCCTAAAGTATTTTGTTGAAGGCCTCCACATCTTTTATTTTCAATCCACATTGACTTTTCTCTTAGCATTTTGCACACTAGTTTCCATTTGATCCATGTTAGTTTTTTGCAATCTTTCAGTCCACCCCACAGAAAACACCATTACAAACTCTAAATGGCATGAGACACCTTCTTTGAACCCTATAAAAAGAAAGAAAATAAAGAGTACAGAAGAGAGTGGACTTCATCAAGTAAATTCGTCTCCCAAAGATATGTGTTTTTGCTTTCAAGAGGATAATTTTGCACTTATTTTTTCAAGTACTAATCTCTTGACTCTTTCACTTCTCACATTGGCCCCTCTATGCACGACCTCCAAATAGAAAAATGACAATTGCATTACCTTGAGACTTGTTCTCTAACATGTGAACACAAAGAAGCATCACACCATTACACCAACCTTATAGATTAAATATATTAATCATATTTAATACTTATAATAAATAATTTAAATTATGACATAAAATTATTTTTAACTTAAAATAGACAGAGTTAAAAAACATTAAGTATATATACAAAAATTTGAGATATCCGATCTGTTTGTTTAAATTTCTTTATAGCACTCTGGTTGTTTAAACTTGATTATATTTAAAAGTATATTTTTAATGAAAAAAAAATTATTTTGCATTTTATTTTTGTTTTTCTGAATTTATTTTGCTTAAAAATATTTTTTTATTTTTGAAAAAGAAACCACCTATTTGCTTCTAAAAAAAAACATAAAAAAAATTTAAATAATATTTTGAAGTTTAAGCAAACGGATCCGTTATATAAAGGATATTTGAGAGATGTATTTTATGATAGTTGAGAAGTTAATCTTTGCTGGCTGCAAGAATAATATAACAAAGAAAGTTTAAAATGTATAAAGGTGATTCTTTAAATTATATATTATAATTTATGATATAAAATAGATTATTCAAATTGTTCGTATTTGACGTTACTTTCAAGAAGAAAAATATTTTATAGATACTTCTATTGGTATAGACACCAAGAGAGCTTTAAAAAACAAATACCTAAGAGAGAGATAGGGAAAAAAAAACACAAGTAAATGATATTATTAATTATTTGACATGGTAAAATATAAATCAAGAATAATGGAAAATTAGGCATTAAGATACCAAAAATCAATTATCTTGTGAGAAGGGTGTGCTGGTATTAGTAACGTGCTACACTGGAATATCAGAAAAATCAGGGAGGGAGTATTGGAATTGTGATGAATGCGGTTTGGTTTGAACCCTTCAGCAACTCCTCAGAAGACAAGTTAGCTGCTGAGCGAGCTCAATCGTTCTATATGAATTGGTAAAGACTTTATCTTTCGTTATTGGATGAGTTATCGGTTACCTTTTCAAAATTGTCCATGGTCGTGATTTATGCAGGTTTTTGGACCCAATTATCCTAGGAAAGTATCCAATGGAAATGCATGAAATATTGGGACAAGATCTCCCTACATTTTCCAGATATGACCTAGAAAAACTCAAAACTGGATTAGATTTCATCGGAATAAACCACTATACAAGTGTATTTGTAAAAGACTGCCTTTTCTTTGCGTGTGAACCAGGACCAGGGTCTTCAAGGACAGAAGGTTTTACTCTCAAATCAGCAAAAATGAATGGCATCAACATTGGAGAACCGGTATGTGTGACATATATATAACTTTCCTTTATGGTGTATGGAGGACCATGCACATTCAATTTGAAAAATAATGTTAATCATGTGGAGTTTAATGCATGCAGACTGCACTTGACTGGTTGTATGTTCACCCACAAGGCATGGAGAAAATGATTACTTACATAAAGTTGAGGTACAACAACATACCAATGTTCATTACTGAAAATGGTAAGCTAGAATAGCCCATTAGTGTACTCTTATATATAGTTCTTTCTTTTCTTTTTTTTAATGTATAATCATTAATCACCATGCGTTTATTATACTTGGATCCATTTTTACATTGACATAGTTGAATTTTTCAGTTTACGCACAAAACAAATATATACCATGTAAAGAATAACTGAAATTATTGATATCTAATCTTTCTCTCATACAAAATTTTAAATGCATTTCTCGCTCGTAGGAGTTGGGACAAGAGAGAATTCCAATTATGGCACTAAAGAAGTAATCAATGATGTTGAAAGAGTGGAGTATTTGCGTGGTTACTTAGATTCCTTAGCATCAGCGATAAGGTGTTGACATACTCATCTTAATTTGGAGAAAACATACATATATCAAACTTCCACATTTTTTTTATCTTAATCAATTGTAGATAAATAACTAATTTTCAGAAACTATACCGTGGTCACCCTTTTCGGTTAAGAAATCGTTACCTAATTTTGCATCAACAGGAAAGGAGCAGATGTGAGAGGGTACTTTGTGTGGTCCCTACTTGACAACTTTGAGTGGACTGATGGATGCTCTATAAGGTTTGGACTGCATCATGTGGACTATGCCACACTCAGTAGAACCCCAAGAATGTCCACATTTTGGTACAAAAACTTTATTGCTCTTCATGCTGCTCGAACTGCCACAGGACCAGGACATATTCAAGAGTAACAAACAATGGAATGATATATTGTTTACCTTCAAGGAACGAATCAAGCATTCCTTTCTTAATGGTATGTTTTGTTTAGAAAAGAAAGTGAAATTAAGGCAAGGAAAAATAGAAAATAGGTTCATTTTATAGCTTTGTTTGGTACGAAACGCCGTTAAAACTTATCTTTTCTCTCATTTGATTGTATAGAAAGTGAAAGAAAAGAAAATAAATGTGTAAAATACATAAATATACTTAATAAAAAAAAGGGTGTGCTTTATTTGCTAAAAAGTAAGGTACAATACTATTAGAATTGTTCTTGTTAGTTTTGAAAAATGGATCATAGTATAGCACAATTCAAATGGAGAACAGCCAAATAAAAATCTCTTTTCTTGTTATTGATGACCAATTCATAAATAACTTTTATTGCAAGTATAACATATTTATAAGAATTAAATACCCATTTTACTTCCCTTTCACTACCGTAGTAAAGTTGTTGCTCCTCTGTGTCCTAGTGTATATTTTTTTCTACAATCAAATTTTCAAATTTCTCTTTCAAAAAAAAAAATCTTCAAATTTCAAAAATATTCCTTAATTCTCTGCATTGGTTGCTAACATCAAATCCAAAAGAGTGAAAGCTTTAAAGCTTTCACAAATTGTTGCATTGATATATATATATATATATAATTAGTTAAAATGTATAAATATTCATTATTAGAAGCATATTTAGAAATTTATATGAAAATTGATACATGATTATTAGAATAATATTATAATTCAACAGCGTGTTTGATAAAATTTACATCCTATAAAAAGTTATTAATGGTATAAGTTATTAAAGTTTAACTATAATTGATACTCCAAATTTTATACCTGTGTCTCTATATTTTTAAAATCGTTACATTATACTTATATTAAAATATTCTGAACTAATATGTTGAATGTTAATATTAAAGTATTTGTATGTTGATTTACAAGTGGCTTATTAATTGACGTGACATCGGTTAATGAATCTAATTTAAAGACTTAATAACTTTACTATAATTTATTGTTTCAAATTTTAGAAATTGTGTTTTCACATTTTCAAATCGTGATATTGCAACACAGATTAAAGAAATTTATGAATTGGTGTCCTATGTGAGAAATTGGATGTTGATAATGAAATATTTGAATGTTGACTTATATATGGGTTCATTAATTGACGTGACACAAGTTAATGATCTAATTTAAATACATAAATTAAAGGGTTAATTAATATTCAAATTAAAGTTAGGGTTTTAGTTTTCCTAAATGTAAAGGAAAGTATTTTACAAATCTAATGAAAGTTTATATTGGTATTAAAAGAGAAGCGACTTCGACTACTACTTTAAAGGTTGTCATCCCCACCATTTGAATATGTTAATGTTAAGAATTAAATGTATTCTTTAAAATCTATTTTTCACTTAAAAAGTGTGAAAACTGAAAACAACTAAAAAAATAAATTATTAAAAAATAATAAGAACCACAAATTTCTTTCTTCTTATAAATAACTTTTTTTTTTCAAGAAAATATTTTCTGAGTTCCCAAACATTCAATTATTTTTTAAAACAGCTTATAATCTAAGCAAACATATTTTCCTAAACACACGGTAGAAGTTATTGAATTACATAGTAAAATAGATAAAAAATTATTAATTCTAAACACTTAAATAAAACCTTCAAAATTCATAAAAAAACAAAAAAAAAATGAAGGAGAGAATCACAGAAGGGTAGTTGGCAGGTGGATATGCAAACAAGCATTGCAAGTTCCTATAACATGATAGTGGCATTCACAACTCCATTGAACTACGCTTCAAGACTCTCTGAAATCCTCACAATCAACAATTACACTCATTTTCTTACTTCGTGCTTATGGTAACGTCCAACGATCACCATAGTGCCTTCAAATGGTAGGACTGACCTTCAAAGTCACTAACAAAGTCACCGTTGAAGTCGCATCTCTCTAGATACTAGTACAAGCATTGAGTTAGGTTGTGGGATACTTTTTGAATTTGGAGACACTGAAAACCCTAACCTCAATTAATTTAAGCCTTTAAATTAGATCTGTTAATTTGTGTTAGGTAAATTAATGAGTCCACATATAAGTCAATGTCCAAATAATTCATAGTCAACATCCAATATTTTACGAGACATCAATTTAAAAATTTCTTTAGTGTGGAAGCACAATGTTTAAAATTTAAAAAATCTAAGGACACCTATTGTAGTTAAGTCATTAGGTCTTTAAATCAAATCCATTAATTGATGTCACATCAATTAATGAACCCACATGTAAGTCAATGTCTAACATCTTCGAAGGGACATCAATCCATGAAATTTTTTTAAATGAAGTACAATGTCATGATTTTAAAATATGGAACATAATGTCTAAAATTTGTAAACTTTTGGAAACCAATTATAGTTAAGCTATATATACGGAAGTCATTTAAGGTGCAAAATAAAACTTAATGAGAAATAAAAGATTTAATAATACTAGATGATTGAATTTAACATGATTTATTGCATTATTTATTAAATGTAATAAGATCATATTATGCTAATAATCTTAATACATAATCTTAATACAAGTTCTCTTTCTCAATATATATAGAGAGAAGGAGGGAGGAAAGGGATCCACTTACTTCGTGATTGAGTATAAGAAACCTACTCTTTATTTTCACAATTCATTTTCTTAAAATTTAAAGATTGTACCAAGTGATTAATCTCTCCATCATTAAATTTCAAGAAAATAAACTATGAGGATTGCACTTACTCTTTGAGCAAGTGATATTTTCCCAATATATATATATATATGAATTGTACCCATTTACTTAAAAAATGAGTATAAAAAACTTATCATCTTAATTTTTTTTTTTAAAATCTAAGGATTGTAACGAGGAACTAATTTCAATCATTAAATTTCAAGATCAGGAATGATGAGAATAAAGAATAAATCACTTATATTTATTCATAAACAATGAGGATCAAAGGTAAGTCTTTATACTTACTCTTAGAGTAAGTGGATTTCTCCATATATATAAGGACCCACTTACTTTAAGAGTGAATATAAAAGACTTACTCTTCACTTTCACTATTTATTTTTCTTAATTTAAGGATTGTAATAAGTAGTTAATCTCAAATAGTAAAGTGTATTATTTCAATAAGTTTGGAGTATAATTTAATTTTTAATTATTAAATAGTGTCTAAAATTATAATTATTAAATTTAATTTAAAATTACAATTATTTTTAAATTATTAATATTCAAATATTGACCTTGTTTTTTTAAAGTTAAAATTAAAATTTTACTATTTAAAATAAATATTTAAAAAATTGCATTGGTAGAAAATTAAATTATTCTATCCAAAAAAAATTAAAATACAAAAATTTAAATTCTTCTGTCCAAACAAAACATTAGGAAAATAAACAGGATTTAACTATAAGTTATTCAAATATCAAGTATTTCAATTCTCTTAATAGCTAAAATTTCAGCCTAATCAGATGTTTGATGTTTCTAATAATTTCTTCTTAACCAGTGAAAATCACATCCTTTGATTTACCTTGTTCAGACTGGATTCTGTAAGAAAGGGTGCTATAAATGTAATACAAGGCTCAACCGTACACCATAAAATGTAAATCCTTATATAAAGCTCCGGTTCTTTCCTTTTTATTTGGGTTTCTCTTTTCAAACCAACTTTAGTCTCATTGTCTTCTACAACCTCAAGGAAATATTGCATTTTTCCCCACAAAAGGAGAACCAACATCGGGTCATCCAAAGCCCCTTTTCTACCTTTTGAATATCAGCATCCGCATATAAACATTTGTTTATTTTTCAGGCAGGGAAGTCAGTCGTAACTACTAACACTGAACCAGGATGTTTTCAATCTGAATGATAGTAAACTCACTTGAAACTGGGGCAATATGAAAACAGAACTATAAAGGGTAATCCCTATCCTCAACTCAAGCACACATTTCAAGCATTTTTAACACCTCCACCAAGGTGAACCAGCTTCATAGAAATGTTCGTCATCATCCCATGAAATTTGACATGCTTGAAGGCCAATTGAAACACTCGGCTCTTTTCCATGTTGTGCAATCCAATTTACAACAGCCGTTTCTTTTTCACTCTCACTACCGAAATTTTTCTTGTATTTTCCAAATGGATTAAGTCCAGGATTACTCATATCCGCAATTGCAGCGGGCATATACATAGAATCACCAATTAATGGTGCCCTACAGGCAGCAAATTGAGCTCGAATCTGCATTAAAAATGACGTTACTATACAGGTACAAAACATAGTTTCCTTTTCTAAAGGATAATCAAATAAAAGAAATAAAGAGATTTTCGTTATTTAGGCCTTGTTTTGACAAGTTTTTCGATAAACACTTCTTAAAAAAATAAGAAACAAGTTTTTCCTATATAAGTTAAAATTAACTAATGCATAAGCTAATTTTAGCTTATGTGAGAAACTTATTTCATTTTTCCTTCTTAATTTTTTTTTTCTGAGTACTTACAGAAAAGTTTAGCAAACAGAACCTTTTCCATGTAATTATAACCGAAAACGCTACCATAGTCACCAGCTGGTTCACCAATCACCATTAATAAAAGAATCCAACATTTAAGTGGTAGATACTAGATCCTAGGAGAGACAAACACACAAAAACCAGGGGTGATATTTTTAAATTAAAATTCTCATTGCAAGTTGCAAGGAGTATATTCTAATATTAGACCTAACAATGGAAAGAAAAGAACTGCATACTTATTGGTACCATTTGTCATTGTAGCAGCTGAATAATTGTTTAAACAACAATGGAAGCCGGAGTTAGTAAACAGCTTTCACGTCGTAAAGCAAATGACATGAACAAAAAAATTTAGAATTTTAAAGTAGGGCATGAACGGCTTATCAGTTTACTTGAGGATTAGCAAAACATCACTCAATTGTATTTTAATTAAACTTTTAATTGATCTAGTGGTTATTTATTTTAATGTGCAAACACATATGTATTAACAAAATAGGACACTTAAGTAAAAACACGAATAGCACACATAAAATGACAGCTAACAGACCTGATGTGTTCGACCAGTAAGAAGATTGATTTTGCATTCGTATGCATAATCTTGAGAAGGCCACCCACATTCTTCAACACAATAGTTGTCTTGTATAGAAGTAGTTGGCCAGGGAACCTTTCTGCATTCCAGGACCTCAAGTTGACACAGATGCCATCCCTTGATAAAATCTGCACTTAATAAACCTACTGAGTTGAATCAACAATACAAAACCCTTTCTGTAAACCTTTACACGAGTCCCAAGCAAACAAACGTTTCAAATTTTGATACAAATGCCTCATCTAGTGGCACATCATGCTGTTGTAGTATACTAAGCCAGGCTAAACCATTCAAATTATATCCAGTCTAAGTACATAAAACATATATGTTCATTAAAATGAATATACTATTCTCTAGAGCATCACTCTGCCTTCTATTATTCCTTTTCAAGGAGTGTAATATTGACTATCAGCCAAAGCTGATGTCTAGAGTTAAGCTTATGAGCTACAAATACCATGAGGTATGCTCTTGGCTTCTCCTGCAAGCTGCTAAAGACAGTAATAAAAGCACACTTAACTATCACTATCTAGCTACTTATGGCACAATCTTGCTTTTGCTAATTACTCCGGCTCAAGTGGTTACCTTCAGAAATAAGTCTAGGAGCCATGTTAATAGGACGCATATAGTGGGCAATGACTCCAGTTGGCAAAGGAGAAGCTGCAAGAGCGAGATAGAGCTTCTTCACTTTTTTCTCCTGAGAAAGAAAATTATTGCTCAAGTACTCAATAACAATGAACAACATAGTACAGATATAATTAATTTTATTTTCACTAGTTGAAAAAGGTACTCTTTCATACAGTAGAACCCCATCCCATTACAAAAGCCAAATAGCTCATGCCTTAGAGGAGAGTGCCTCTTCAAATAGTAGGTTATTGTAGCATAAGATATGAAACGGCATCATAGACATACCCTGATTTTGCCATGAAAGACAGAGCAATACTCTTTAGTCCTAGCCAATACCACACTGCACATAATAACATTCCTTTACAATCTATGACAGCCAAAATAAAATTAGGCTTAATTACACTACTGCCTCCTATTTTATCAATTTTCGATATTTTGTCCCCTTATTTTAAATCATGAAATTTATGATCCTAATTTCTAAAAATTGTTTAATTTGTGCTCGGTCACTAATGGATTGGCTGACTGTTAAGTAACAAATATTGACTGAACCATAACAGTAATTTAATGGTGCAGTAGATCCTAATTCTGTAATTTAAAAATGATTTGAATGCTGAGAAAATAATTGTGATTAATTAAATCACCTTCAAAATCCCAGAATTAGGGTCTGCCACATGTCATACAATATTTATCACTTAACTGGCAACACCAGTACACTGACAGTTCGGTATAAATTCAACAATTTTAAAAACTAAAGGATACAATTTCATGATTTAAAAATAGGGCAGCAAAATATCAGCAATTGGTAAAATAGGAAGAGGTACAAATTGTAATTAAGCCTTACTTTTAACATAAATGCAATACCAGCCTTCGGTGCAATTATCAATTTGATGGGTAGTCAGCAAAGAGGTTGTCATTCCCAAGGCACGAGTCGCAAAGGTTGCACAACTTTCTTCAATGTTATCAGTAGTGCCACCTACCTAACCAAGGTTTAAAAAAATTGCAGAGAAATGAGAAACCCTAAGCAATTAATTAAAATATAATCAATTATTAATTATGTGAACATAACAACGAACTTAAATACACAACAAAAAGAAACTTGAGTTATTGAATTCAGTTTCTGTATTAGTGACGTAACGTATAACCAATTCAAGGTAGCATCGCTAAAGTATTACATCCTAAAGCTGAACCTGAATAGTGAAAACTGCTTGATACTGTTTGATGTTGAAGAGTAGTTTATAAAGCATAAATCCACGTAGGAGTATTCCTTCTATTTTATAAAATAAAGTTATAGGAAATCTGTTTAAAACAATGATCTCAGATATAATGTTCATTTTATGAGTTATTCAATGAATATCTATCTTCCTGATTGTGAGATAATTGATAACTAAGGAACTTAGGAGTAGAACTTAAATTAAGTTTCTTATTTTTAACTTCCTTCTCCCAAAAATATAATTCCTCATGGCTTGAATTTCCCCTAGAACCAACCAATAATACCTGAAACTATATTATCTCAGGTTTCTGGTCTTAGTACTACTCTTCCCAAATCCAGATACAGATCAAGTGACCTCCAACTCAATGTGTGTTTGGTTGGGCATTAGAAGCCCCTGCCATACATCAATTTTTCAAAGCCTACTGTCGAAAACCTGAATATAATATTATAATTTAGTAATAATAGTGATTTACAGGCTCATTATCTTTTATTTAGAGGAAATAAAATATCCTCTATTTTTTACAATCAATGTAATTAATCTCTATAAACATCCTTTCACTGTATATTCAAACACACAGTTTTAGTCATTTATTTCTTTGTTTTTAACATGGTATCTAAAGCCTTTCATCAGCATGGTACTCTATTCCTTGTCTTTCTTTTGGCGGATTATTTCTCTTTTCTAACATGTGTTCCAGCTTTTCATGTGTGTCGTCTTTAAAAACTTCTCAGCCTTTTCCAGTGGCACCGGTGACTTTTCTAGCGATCGTTGCCACCTGCTGCTGGTGACTTTTTTTGGCTGGGACCACCACCAATAGGGACGTCGGAGGCTAATCTATCCATCCCAGACAACCTCTTCACCTATCAGAGTCTCACACACTCACACTTGTGCGTTTTGTGGTGCACCAAACACCAACCGACCAATGTTGTTTCAGTGCAGGACAGCGAGTCGGGTCACCTTTCAAGTTGTGACTTGGACAATAGGGTTACCCTATCATCACGACCCTACTCGTAAAGCCCCATTTCAATTGGAGTAAAGAGACCCCTTCTTTTGCGACATGTTTGGCCAATGTGCGTTCACATATTCTATTTGAGATTTCCGTTTCAAGTTTCAACTTTTGTGCCTTTTGTACACTTATGATTGTTACGACGTTCTCTGAGGATCTTTTACTGGTGATTACTACCACCTTTAGCTTTTTCAAGTGAAGAACTATCTCGTTGTCTATCTTGTTGTCATTCTTTTCAGCATGTTTTCCAGTCACCACCTTTTACTCACCATTCATCTTTCGATCGCCTACCTAACGCTATCGTTTTCCGGCATTTTTTCCATTTATATAATTTTCAACCAATATTTCCTAGAACTCACCAACATTCCTAAGTTGTCTTTCTGAATATTGTTTTATAGTAGAACTTAATTTTTGTTTATTATTTTTCTACTTGTTTCTTATAACAAGTTAAATGTTTAATAAGCCTCAGTTTGAGGAAGCATGTTGAAAATCAGAACATAATATTCTGATTTATTAATAGAGGTTTAGAGGAAATAAAATATTCTCTATTTATTAATCTATATAAATAATAATAGTGGTTTATAGCCACATGGTTTGAATTCTTTATTTCTCTGTTTCTCTCATTTTAACACATACAATAGTTGCTTCTACATTCTTGGCACAATTTAGACCTGAATTTACCTGTAGATATGGATCTGAGCTAAACCAAACACAAGCATAATACGTTTTACCCTTCTTTGCCACTAGCCATCCCTCAAACCTCAAATCAGGAAACCTAATTTTCAGCCTACTAAATTTAATTGTGTCCTATAACCAACACATTCAACTAGTCTAGCTAATCTTAATGTTAGACGCAATCCGATCAAGATTATAGTATGCTGAAGCTGAAACTTTAGTAAAACCAGAAAAGGTAAATAAGTGTAAACGGTTAAATCTGAGGACTGACACCAACAATGTGAACAGAAAACTATTAGACATGTACGATAAGACAAATAAAAAACTCTTTAGCCTAAACCTATAATAATAATTTTCACTCACTAGATGTAGAACACATGACCATTGCATATAAAATTTACAGGACTTTGCACTGTCTAGCATAAAAAACTATAGAACAACTCTACTTTGCTCGTATACGAGCATTAATAAGTTTTTGAGTTCGTACTGTGGGATTGATTACATACCGATGTACCAGCAGGCTTATCCAAAACTACATAGGATTCTGCCACAGCTATGATCCTTGACCTCCAATCAATCTCATAACACCTAAAAAAAGCTTTTAAATGTCAAAAATATATTGCCTCCAGAAAAGAAAATAAAACAAACATTCTGATTGTACCTAGGAAAACGTTTGGGGTGCACATGCACTCGCAAATACATTCCTGGCTCAACAAATTCACCAACGTGAGTTACGCGGAAAGTTTTCTGGGCCTCTCGCACAGTTTTGCCTTTGATGGAATTTCTTTTGCGCAGCACCGAAGGTTCCGTTACTTCTTTGAATATCCTAATTTGCTCTTCAGTAGCATTCGGAGGAGGCTGCGGACAAACAAGTGCGTAGTATACAGCTCCAAATTGAATCAGATCCGAAACATACCTTCACAAAACGAAACCTAGCGTTTAATTCAATTTGTATCAAGAAATTAATGATAATATGATATGAGAGGCATGGAAAACTGCACACTTACAAAGGAGGAAGATCCAGAGCCTTACAAATATGTTCTAAAACAGGTCCTCCTTCTGATACAACTAAGTGTTCGATTCTCGGTGGAGTTTTGTGCGATGGACATGGAAGCAATCGATCATACTTCGGAAAACTTAAACAAAAGCAAGTTCAGTATCAAGCAAAATGCGAAGGTAGTAGAAAGAAAGTAATTATAGTAGAACCAACGCCGATTCTTG
Organism: Psophocarpus tetragonolobus; assembly: GCA_037954015.1. Taxonomy (NCBI): domain Eukaryota; kingdom Viridiplantae; phylum Streptophyta; class Magnoliopsida; order Fabales; family Fabaceae; genus Psophocarpus; species Psophocarpus tetragonolobus. The sequence goes on from CM075688.1 coordinate 99,823,305, forward strand.
AGAATGTTAAGTACCTATTAGAAGAAGAAGTAGAGATTAGGCTTCCGCCGTCGCTTGTTGTGAATTCAGATTCGCCGATGAGTGCAGTGCTACTGTTATGTGAACTCCGGCAGCACAAACTCTGAGCGTGCTTATTTAGGTTATTACTCACCGCTGCACGTGAGATTTGAAGGGTGCGCGCCGCCGCAGGAACGGCGAGGCTCCGGCATCCACCGGCGAACAACATTGACGCCACCGCCACTGCCACCGAGCTCATCCTAACTTACTACCCTGTCTTCTACTCCGAGCTCCTACGTTATCAGGTTGGGAGCGGGTTTTGGTTTTAAAAAATGTAGGCCCGTTATTAGAGAGGACTCTAATCTTAGGCCCGCACAAACAAACTGGGTTTTATGTTCGATCTTTTGCACATGAATAGCTTTAAGATAAATATTTTATTTTTTATGTAATCAAAATTTATTATAAATAAATATTTTAATATTAACTTACACTATCATTTACCACGGAGCGCATGGTTCAACTTCTCAAATTTAACTTTTAGATATGGAGATACTTGAAGAGAAAGTTTTTCTAAAATTTTCTTAAATTATACTTACATTCTTTATTTTATTTTTTTTTCCCGTCGTATAGAGTATAACTTTGATGTTTTCAAGGGTACATGAATAATATAATGAAGCCTCTCAATTTAATATTTTTAAGAGTTTAATTATCAGATCAAATTACACTGAAATTCTATTATAATTCCTTAATTTATTGACTTTTTAATTAATATTTTAAAGTCAGAAAAATAAAAAAATGTGGTTAAAGATAATGTAATTTTTATAATGATTAAACACTATTTTTAAAACAAAAAATAATTTTTTGTGGGATTTTTAAAAATCTTGAGTATCAGTGTAATTAAAAAAATCTTTAATAGAATATTTTATTCTAAAGATTTTTATTCTATTATAGAAGATTATTTTAATCATTAATAGATTTTAATAATCTGTTTTAGTAGGAAGTGAATTTTGAAGCTATTATACAAACATATAACATGTTTTTCTTCACTGACTATGCCAAGTACTTAAATACTGTGTTTGTTTCAGCGTAAACATATATATACTTTTAGGTAGGATAAAAAGTAAATTAAGAAAAGACACTTTCATCTTTTAGATTTTTATCTATATTATTAATAAAAAGAATCAGTTTTTTATGTTTATTTTATAATTATAAAAAAAATATTCTAAAACACTTATATTTAACATACATAATTCTCTTATTATTTACAATTTATATTTAAAATCTATAATATTATATTATTCTATTATATTATTATAAAAATATATATTAAATTAAATTTTAAAATTATTATAACATTAAAATGGAAATACAAATACATGAAATGATAAAAGAGGTGAATTTTATGTGCGGCTCACATGGAAATTTGGAAATTTTCCATTATGCATAAACATGAAATGAAAGTGGTAAAGCATGTGAGATGAAAGTGGAAAACGTTTGTTAATTTCAACATAACTAAATTTAAAATAATGAATATTAAATTACATAAGTAGTGTAGAAAAATCACGACATACATAAACATGGGTGAATACCACGTGTGACATATAAAAATAGTTTGATCCAATAATTAATCATTTATTATCTTTTGGGGGAAAAAATTTATTTGTTATTTCTTTCTTTTTTTTTAATTTAGTTGCATTTATTTTTGTCATGATTTTTTTTTTACTTTACATGATAGTAATAAAGTCTTTTGACTAACGATTAAAAGATTATAGTATAATTTAATAATGAGTAAATTACACTTGTGCTTCCTGATATTTTTTCGAATGATTTCTTATTTTTTTATTTATTACGTTTATAATGACCTTTCTTGTTAGGCTGTAAGAAGTTTAATGTTTTAAAACTTAAAAAAAAGTTACAAGTGTAATGTATAAAAAGAGATATATAATTTTTTTAAAACAAGTAGAAAGTTTGTGAAAGATTATATAAATATATAAAAGCTAAAAATTTTATTAAAAAAAAAAGTAGTGAAATAGTCTAAATGATTTAATGAGTATCACTATCTTGCACTCTGAACACTTGTTTTATTTCAAATGTATCAAATCTCTGCAAATTATCTGAAAGATTTTAAAAGAATTTAATGTATATAATCTTCATATGTAATTTGAGCAAACCTCATATAATGCTAGTGTAGTTTTCTTTTTAATAATGATAAAAGTAGTATAATTTAAAAAATTAATTATTATGTCAATAATATTCATATTATAATAACAAATACTTATTCATTCTCTTTTTTTTATATATTAATGCATATTTTAATTATTTTTTATAGGGATAACTATTTTAAAGTGCGTAGAATGCACATTAGAAAATAAAATACATTAATCAACAGTTAAGATTATGATTAATTTTAGATCTTGTAATCAAATTATTCAATTAAAAGTTATTGAGTGGTATAAGTTACTTGGTTCTCTCACTCACTCACACTCTCTCTATGTGTAACTTTATCACAAATATAGACTATATATTTTTTAATAAATGGTTATTATAAGATTTTATCATTTAAAAAAGTGAAAGTCCTCACTCTAAAGAAGTCAAATCCTTTTATATATTATATTTATCTTATGCAGCATGAGTCTTACAAAAATAAATTTATACATATTAAGAAAATTAGTTATCATAACTTAATTTTATTGATCTCATGTAAATAGTAAGGTATATTATGAATAAAAAAATTCATAATTAAAATTAAATAAAAGGATGTTTTAAGAATAATAACATAAAATGGAATAAAATTAGTTGAATTTGCTTATATTTAAGTCCATTGGAGAAGACAATGTTTTGTTTATATAAGAGTCTAGAGAGTATAATATATCATGATAGTATAAATTAACTTAAAAGTTTTAAAAGAATTAGTTATTTAAGTAAATTTCATATTTCACACATAATACATTTCTTCCTAACAAAGAGAAATTTGTTGAGAGAATTCAGTATTTGATTTGCTATACCCATACTCATTTTGCAGCTTGTTGTCTTTTTAAGGTTGACAAGTTTTATCCTTTTAATTTATTATATTTTTTCCCATGTCTTTGCCAACTTTGTTGTATGTTTCATATTTGTGTCGAACGTTGATGTTTGAACTTAGATTAGTCTACAATTATACCAGACAATTGTAATTATACTCCTTGTGTGATTAAATGTACCTCCTTTTCTTAATTATTTTAGTTTTTTCTAAAAATTATCTCTCTCAAAAAATATACTATAGACTAAAAATGGGGAAGATGGAATAAATATTCTCAACTAATGAAGAGGCAAGATAGGATGATTTGTTCAAACACATTACTAGATGACAACCTAATGATATTTAAATATGTAGAATAGTATGGGTTCAATGTATTGGGATACCACTAAATTTATGGAACAATGAGTGCTTAAAGAGGTAATGACATCTGTTAAAACTTGCATTAAAAATAGATGATGCAACTCTGAACTTGGGGATGATAGAATTCACAAGGGTAATGGTGAAAATGAATTTGAGGAAACCAATCATATAGTATTAACACATCCATTTTAATGACAAGGTTCTATCGGTGAGATTTGTGGAGGAAATTCAACCTCAAAAAGAAGAAAATGGTTGTATCATTTCCATCAAGATAGGTGGAACATACCAAGGAAGAAGCAAAAAATTTGCACTACAAACACAACAATCAAAGGCTGAACAAAAGAGGGTGGAAAGGATAAGGATTACAAGATACAAAAGGATGAAAAGGTAAGGAACAAGATACAAAAAGAAATTTCAAGACATGAAGGAGTTAGAAACAATTGGGATGTCAGGACAACTACTATAAAGAATTGTTTTTAATCATATGTTATAAGTGTGTGGAGAAAATAAAAAAGAAAAATAAATTTAATTTAAGTGTAATTACTAAATTAATTATAGAATATTTGATTATATATGTGTGTGTGTGTTGTGTGTGTTTTATTGGGATAAATGTGGTTATTTAATTGAGAATGTGATTGGATATAAGTAAATTATAAAGACGGTAATATGTATGACTGAGTTTAGTATGGTGAGAGGTGAGTAAAAGAGATATTCTTTTGGATTGAGGTAGTTGGGCTAGTTTTACAAAAAAAAATTGGAAAAAAGAGGTTTCAATTAGTAAATCAGAATTGATAAATACACCTCTACCACTATATATTTATCTTCTCCCTTTCTTTTTTCTTTTTTTCCTTTCTTCTTCACTGATCTTCTTTTTTCTCCTATCTTCTCAATTCTCATAATCTCTTTCTCTCTATCGTTTCCTTTCTTCTTCTTGCATGCAAGTCGATCCAACTTTGAAATCTAAGAAAATTTCATCCATTTCTTCTAATTTTTTTGTCGCAGATCCTAGTAGGTAAGTTTTATTCTATTTCCTTAGACCATTTTCCTTCTCTTTTGGTTGCATGTGTCTTCCTTTTCAGAGAATCAACCTTGAAATCCTAATTTCTTATATATTTTTTTTATTTTGTGAGTTTTTGTTACGTTTTGAGGAATTTGTTCAATTGAGCTACTTAAAGGGTATTCTCTAAGTTCTTTTCTTTCCATCATTCGCATTAATCTTGATTTTAAGTTGGGAATTTCTTATTGATTTCTATGTTACTACAATTAATTGTAAATGATTTACGTTTTGATTTTGATTTGAGAATTATATGAAATTGGGTGTTCTATATAATTGAGATGAAGTATGTTTTTGGAATTGATGTTTTGATCTTGATTTAGTTGTTGAATGAATTTTGCTTTCTTTGATTTTGATATGATGCATGTTGAATTTGATCCTATAATGGGTTGTTGGATGTGGGTTGTTATAGTGAGTAACTTAGCCTTGGCTGCAGTTGCATGATGTACATTGAGTTAGTAAATTTATTTTATACTTTAAATTTATACAATTTGTTGTTTGTATTATATTGTGTTGTTTTAATAGTTTAATTTGACAAATTTAGTATATATGAAACACTTTATATTTTGTTATAAAATTATGAATTAGTAGACGAATGGTTTTGGCTAGTTTTAGATATCAATTATCTTTTTATGATTTAATGAAAAAATTGATTTTTTTTTATTGATTTTTCTTGAAATTGAACTGAAATTATCATTGGTTTAGTTTGATTCGGTTCAAGCGAAAAAATTCCAAAAAGCCGAACCAACCCAACTTAATTAAAATTAATAGGTTCAGTTTTTATTTTCCCCTTGAACCCAACTGTGAACACCCCTAATAGCACAAGTAGAGTTGGATGAATTTAATCAATTCATATCAAACATGGAACTCATTGAAGTTCAAATGATTGGCAAAAGGTTTACTTTGTATAGATCTAATGGTATGGATTGCAGAAGAATAGATAGAATATTATTGTTAGAAGAATGGATTGAAGCAGATACAAAAAGTGTTGCCAATACATTTTAGAAAGGGATGTCTCTAATCATTTTACCATCCTTTTCAAAACAAGCATAAAGGATGAGATCTTAAGCCATTTAGGTTGGTAAGTTCTTGGATGTCTCTTGAAGATTTTGACAAAGTAGTCTAGGAGGCTTTGGATAATATGAACTCTCAAGGATGGAGTGTTATTCGTCTTGAAGGAAAAACTAAAAGCATTAAAAAGGATAATAAGGAGGTGGAGTAAAGAATATGCAAGTAACATGGACAGTAAACGTTGTTGTTTTTGTCTGTATAAATAGTCATTTTAGATAAACAGGTAAATGACCAACGACTCTGAAAGGATGATGCTTTGTTAAGGAATGAATTGTTGAATGAGCTTTGCAAGTGTAATAATAGAGTGGATATGTTGTTAACTCAAAAATTAAGTTGTGATTAGCTAAAAATTAGTGAATCTCAGATTTAATCATTATATGGTCAATTGGAGAAGGAGAGCAAAAAATCTGAACGATTTACATATTTAGGGAAAATGGATAAAAGAGTCAAATAAAGTCAAGCAATGGATGTGAAAATATTTTGAGGAAAGATTTTCTTTGATGAAAGTTTGATGTCTCCAAGGAGTAAATTCCCAACAATTTTAACATATAAAAGGTTTGATTTGGACAAACCATTTGGGAAAGATGAGGTTAAAAATGTTGTATAGGCTTATGATGGGAACATTAAGCATTTTTAGCGAAACTAAAGGATGATTTTATGGTAGCTAATTTCTACAACAATGTGACCTTACCTAGACGTTGTAATGGTTTGTTCTTGACTTTCATCCCAAAAGCGAAAATACCTTAACAATTGGGCAAATATATACCTATTTTCCTTATAGGATGCATATAAAAAGTGATTCCAAATGTGTTGGCGAAAAGAATTAAGTCTATATTATATAAAGGAAATCATTAATCCATCACAAACAACTTTTATGGGAGGCAAAAACATGTTGGATAACATTGTGGTTGTTAATGAGACTATGCATGAGGCTAAAAGTAAGAAAAGTCATACCTTAGTTTTCAAAGCCAATTTAGAAAAGGCGTGTGACACAGTCAATTAGAGTTTCCTCATCTACAAGATAGAGAAACTTGACTTCAATTATAGATGGATAACTTGGGCGAAAAGTTATATTAATAAATGTTTGTATTGGTCCTAATTATTGACAACACTATAAAGGCCTTTGTTTAGGAAATCCTTTAATGTCTTTTATTTTTTTGCTAGTAGGTAGGCTACTTAGGGAGGTTAAGGCCTAGGGAATTATTCAAGGGGTGTAATAGAGGATGATAATTTAAAGGCGGTATATCACTAGTTCACTAATGACACAATCATTTTTCTTAGACCAACAATTGAAAATGTCTTGGATTGAAAAGCGCTTTAAGATGTTTTGAACTAGCATATAGCATCAAGGTAAGTTTTTATAAGAGTAGCTTAGGGGGATTATGTAGCGATGGCAATAGAGCGAAGTGCATTTAGCCTTCCCCATCCCTGGAAAGTATGGAACAAAGGCGAGTATAAAAGAGATAAGTATAAAATTTTAATCTTTGTCCTCATTCTCGTCGAGGATTTTCGACTACCCACGAGTACTCTCTTATATTATTTTTTATAATTTAAATTTACTTTAATTTATTAAATAATTTATTAGTGAAGTTATTAATTATATTTTAATTTAAAAAAGTATATGATTACTCACAATGCATCTTTCAAAGCATTGTGGTCTCGACCACAATGATGTGGTTCTTGTATAATCATGTTTTAATGACCCACAGAGATATGGATTTGTATACAAACATGTGAGATTAAAAATATATGTATGAAATTTTGTTTAACATAAAAGCAAGGGCAAGATTGAGGACAAGGCCTGGCCCAACAAACTCACTCACATTTTCATACTTGATTTTCTTAGGCAGGGTGGAGACGAGTCAGAACCAACAATGTGGACTCTCCCCATCAAAATCAGGGCGGGATGAGTCATTACCTGCGGGATGGACATGATTGTTATCCTTAAGATTGTGGTTTCATGATCAATTGTAGAGAGATATGCAAGGTTGTTAAACTGTGCTAAGTTGGAGATACCTTTTCACTATTTGGAGGTGGAAATTGCTAGTTATCCAATTAGGGAAGCAACATGTGATAGAGTGATTTTAAATGTTGAGGACAAATTGTCCTTGCAAAGGATGGATGAATATGTCTAATTATGGTCAGGTATGTTGATAAAATCAACATCGTCAAAAGTACATGTATTTGCTTAAAGAGTTATGATTAAGATATTTTAGACCAATAACTTGTTTAAAAGGTGTATAGAATCTTAATGTCTTCACTAACAATGTGTGGTTCTCTTTTCTGTTTTCAGCGATCAGAGGGTACTCAACATTTACTTTTTGTGTTTATTATAGGTTGCATATATTTTTATTTGGTTTGTTGTTTTGTTGTTTGCCATATGCACATATGTTCCTTATACCTTTTATCTATTTTGTATATTTTGTTACTCATATTTCTTGTATGGTCTTATTTTGTGATGTGTTTAATATACTTTATTTTTGTCTTCCAAAAAAAAAATTGTAACATGGCTATAATGTGGTCATCACTAACTACAACAGCAAGGCACATCATACAATAACACCCACAAGACATGTCTTACATTGTGTTTGAATAGAAAATTTTACAAATACAAGAAATTTAAAATACATTGAATTTGAAATTCTTTTAATTCAAATGACTTCATTTTTCAAATGTTTTGTTTGGATAAGATAATTCAAATTATTGAATTTTTATTTTCTTGTTTGGATAGAGTATTTCAATTCCTACTAAAAATAAATTTTATTTTACTAAACAATATTTTGAAAAAAAAATTGTTTGTTTTAAAAAATAATATAAAATTTATTTTAAATAAATTTGTTGTTTCTAAAAAAAGTAATGCTTTTACAATAAATAAATAGAAAAATCACAAAAGTAAACCTTGCATAATTGATTTTATTTTTTTTTGACAATATCATAATTTTACATAAATAAATGACAAATAAATTTATGACAAAATTTATTTTATTTTCATAGCAAATCCATTTTATAAATTATACTTATAATTTATTTTATATTTTAATTATTATAATTATTTTATTAATTATATAAATGTTATTATTTTTAAAATATAAAATATAATATCGATGGGTTGGTAGGTCATCCTACCTCACCTTTGACCTGCTAAATTGGCAAGTTAGGTGAAATAGACCAAAACAGGCAAGCAGCTGAATATATTAGTTTGATCCATAAAAATAAGGGTTAATTGACTGGTCAGCCCGCTTGACCCACCCCATTTTGTCACCCTTAACCGATATCAACTAAAAAATAACCTTAGTTGATTTTAGTAAAAGAAAACTAGGTTTGAAACTTTTCAAATTCTTACTTTTTTTAAGAATTTAAAATTCTACAAGTTTAACTAACCAAAATGTTTTCTAAAAAACCTAAAATTTTAAATTCTTTTAAAATTTCTCATCCAAACAAGGTATTTCATTACAAAACATTTGAAATTCTAAAATAAAATGAATTACCCGCTTAAAATTTTCCTTCCAAACACACTATTAATTCAATAGCAACACTTACTTCCTCTCCAAAAATTACAATACTTTTCCTCTTAAATTTACCAAGGATGGGATTGTTAAGTTTGGTTCATTAGCAAGAGTTCGCACAATGTTAAATTTGCAATATTTCTTTCTTATGCCTAGTTTAGTTTGATCGATACGATGGTCTAGAAATTACACAGTGGTTCCATATATTACAAAATTATTCTTCATAAAAGTAAGTACAAAAGGTTGAAACTACTTGTTTTATTTATTGTATAAATAGTTAAATAAAAAATAAAATTATTTGACACAAATTATTTTGTGTTATGAAAAGCTGCTAAATTGTACAAAACAGATAACTAGAAAGACAAGAAAACTTAACATCAATCCTTTAGTGACTGTGTCAAAATCTATTCACTTTTTTTTAAAATATTTATAAACAAAAAAAAATCACTTTGGACCTTTTGTACTTACAATTGATCATATAACATCACATTTTATCCAAACATTATACAACATCGCATTCACAATACATACTACAGTATCGAAACATGACTTAAAAAAAAAATTAGCGATCCAATCTAATCCGATTAACAATTGGATCCACGGATTAAAAAAAAGAGTTTGAAATCTTGCTTTTAATAAAAATATAAAATAAAATAGTAAACATAAAAATTGTAAACAAAATATTAAAATATACATTATTTTTTCAAAGTAACATAAAATTACATATAAAAGTAATTTATAAATGAAAAAATGTAAATTCTAAAATGTTAAAAACAATAAAATGTAATAACTTGTAATCTCCATCATCAAAATATTTAATGCATTTTTTTAACTTTAAATCTTCCCTTTGTAGATAATATCTAAACTTCACATTGTATTGTCAAATTTCTATTTGCACCATTTTAAATTTTATATATATATATATATATATATATATATATATATATAATATTAAACTTTAAATTGAACAAATCATGAATCTACGAATTTTCAAAGTTCAAATCTGTATTCTAATTTGTCAATTGTCTAATTTAACCAAATTTGATCCTATTATAGTTAAATTGGTTAATGGATATAATTTGATCGGTTTGAATTCACGAATCGATCTGGATTTATAAACATTCCTAGTGAATTGACATCGACGGTTAAACAACAAATATTTTTTCATTAACAACACATTGATTAAAATGTGACAGTAATTTGCCAATAATTTAATGATCTAGCAAACAATAATTATATGACTTAAAAACAATTTGGATAATAAGATAATAATTCTAATTAATTAAATTATTTTTAAATAACAAAATTAAGACATTTCATATCATTAAATTATTGTCACATCAATCAACTTTTTTCACTTAACATTTAGCATCAATTTACTAGCGTTTACATACAAATTTAATTATTTTAAAAATTTAAAAATACAATATCATAATTTAAAAATTAAAGACAAAATGTCGATGATTGAAAAATAAGAAGTATATTTAACAAGTATCTTATGTAATATAAAAAGTTAATACACCAAAATGAAATATATAATATAAAAATATTTTTAAAATGATAAAATGGAAAATAAAAATATAATTCTTAGCCATGGATTGATTTAGTTAAATATTTAGTTGTTAAGTCCGGTAGAATTTTATCAACACTCTATTTATAAGACCTTTTTACTTTTATGATTGGTCAGAGTTTATTAAAAATCACAAAATTTGATGAGGTGCACTTCACTTTCAATTCAGAAGGAGGAGTTGAATGGAAAGTGGATTCCAACCGAAACAAAATTGGTTGTTTAATTTTATTTTATGGTTTTAATCAGCAGAATGCATATTTTTTGTTAACAAATTTATTTTGAATATTAATGCTTTCTTTATTTAAGTTGAAATTAATTTTTTTATAAGCTAAAATTTTCATTAACAAAAAATAGTCAAGTACAGAAAGCTCAAGACGTGCTACAAAGCAAACATAAAACACCGCAGCATCAACACACATAAACCATTATGCCCCCGTGTTTAGCACCCGTTCAGCTTACGAATGTGATTGAAATTAAATTATATTTCTTAATTGTTCAGTTCCCTTTTTGTTATTTTAAGTAAACTTATTTTTTCACACCTCATGTAATAATCTATAACAATGTCTCTAAAATTAGAATGATGATTAAACCGAATTGATTAACAGTCAATTAATTTAACTGTAGTTTACTGTTATTAAACTAGTGATTTAACTGATGATTAAACTGATCTTAATAAAATAATATTTTATTTTTAATGTATTATAATAACTAAATAATATTAAACAAAAAAATATCACGATATTTATAATATTAAAACTTGAAAATATTATAATAAAATATACTTCATAAATCATAATACATAAAAAAATAGATTTAGAAGGTGATTATAAATAAAAAAGGACTTTTAGTAAATACACGCTAAATTAGCTTTTTTATTAATTTTGAAATTAAAGGGTATAGACTTAGAAAAATAAGGAGAGGTATTTAACAAAATTTGATTTTAAAAAAAAAAAATGTAATTCTACAGGTTTTACAAATCTAACTAGTTTATCACTAATTTAGTTCATACAAAATACTAGTTTTCGTTGACCTGGATGTACCTACTAGTCCTATCTAATCTTCAAATAATGGTTTATAGCTATTATACGTGGTAGTTCATTTTTACATATATTAAAAATTAAGAACATTATTTCTTATCTTAGTAACTTGTATAAATAAAAGTGTAAGGCTTACATAAATATTTTGTTTTTAAAGTTTTACAAAAAAATATTTTTGATTTTTAAAATTTTAAAATATTTTTTTAGTCTTGAAATTAATTTGTTTTTCATATTACCATTGTCCGTTTATAAGTTTCAATGTATTTGATTGTGTCAGGTGTGAAATTGAACATTGAGATAGTTAAAGTTAAGGAGAAGAGTGATTTATGAGTACAAAAATATATTTTTTATCATCAATTTTTTAACGGTGTTAGCTGGAGAAGAAAGACAACAAGTGAATTAAAAACTAAAAAAATATTTTTTTATTTAATGACTAAAAATGATTTTTTGTGAAACTTTAGGAACAAAAATTTTATTTAATCCAAAATATAATAATTGATATTGAAAATTTTGTAAAATGCATGTAGGTATCTAGCTAAAAGGTGATTTAATTAGGTATATTTTTATATAATTTTATTATCACAGCAAATACAATAATTCAATATCAATCAATTCAAGACCATTTTATCTATCTTTATAATATAACGTGTATAATAAAAGTTAGGATTTAATTGGTCTATTAGTTTAAATATTTTTATATTGATATTCAATCAAAACTCTTCATTTATAGTAAATATATTGATTTTTCTATTATTATTTTAAAAGTCACATAAATAAAAAGTTATAATTGAATTTCAATTTAAAAATCTTTTATTCTAACATATTGTAAATAGACCGTATCTAAATTAAGGGCATAACCTTATACTTGAGTAATGCAATCCTAAATTCGTCTAAGTATATAATAAAAATTAAATGAAATAATTAAATAACTAGATTTGTATATAATAAAAAAATCTAACCTTTTGCCTATTTGTTGCAAATTGATACACTTTGTTTTCCTCCCTTTTAATTAAGAGAATTAAGAATGTAGACTTAAATTTATAATATAGGAGTATTTTATTTAATACTTTCACTGTTTTTTGTCCACTCAAACGAATAAGATATAAATTAAATATATAATTGTTTTTTATTTTAATTTTTTTTTCAACTTAATAATATAGTTTCTATAATTATTTTTATTTCATTTATAATAATTGTGTAAATTTTTTATAATCAAATATAAATAAAGTTAAAAAAATTAAGACTATAATATTCAATGTTATTTTAAAATTTTAAATAAAATAAATTGAAACCAAAATTATGTCTTAAACTTAAGAGAATAATACAAAAACTAAAAAAATTAGCATGTTCATTTATTTTTAAAATACTGTTTACTTCTAAACGTGATTTCTCTTTAAATTAAATATGTAAAATATTTAAAATTAAAATAGAAATAAATATGTAATTAAAAATAATTATTGTTAAAATTTTAGATAAATAAATAAATTCTTTAACATTTAAATAGATGGGGAAAAAAGAGTGCTAATAAGATAAATTTAAAATAGTTGAAACTCATTGTTAATTAGTTAATTATTTTCATCAAGAGTTTAGACTTAGCTGTTATACACTTCTATGAGAAATGGTCCCAATCTTAATTAGTCCTTTGTAGGGTAAGCTATTTACTAGGTACGTGTAGAGTAAGTAAGAAGGTATGACATTGAAATGAAATATTGAGATATGATGCTAAATATATTATAAAAAATCCTAGAAAACAAAAGATACCTCTCATTCATCACGTACATAGTCTTAATTTGATTTTGACAATTATGATCAACTTGTTGGATCATATTTGCCTCTGAATTCCGAACCCAGGCCACACATATGTATTGTATGTAAATATTTGTTTTCATGTGATTAACATTGTACCACTGAATATTATCATTACCCTTGCTATAATTTAAATATCTATACAGCTATATATAGACATTTTATTTATTATGTTCGTTAAGAAGTAAACTCGTGATATCTCAAAAATGATAGATATAAATGGTGATAAAAACTTTTAGTATATTGGTTTTTTAATCTTTTTACGATTGTAAAATACTTTAGATAATATCTTCCTCTTTTTTTTTTTTTTTAAAATATCATCTAAAGTGTTTTAAGAATCAATTTACATAAATAACATAATAATTAATGACCGGTTTCTCTAAAAAAATTTGTAAATATAAATATTAGTATGTATAACTTTTAGAGACAAAAAATCTAAATTCAATGTTGGTTAAAAATTTAAGACTAACTCAATTGTTTATAAATTTAACACATAAATTGCATTATAAATTAAATAATCATAACATATAATTTTATGAGAAAAACACTTATACTATTTATATATGATAAGTTTGTTAATTTTACTAATGAATTCTTTAAAAATCATATAAATGAAGGGTTATAATTAAACACTAGTGTAAAACTCTTTTACACTGTCAATGTATAAGTGTTAAACTCTAATTTTATACTCATAAATATTATACATCAAAGGTAAAATTTTTTATAAAGAAAATGATGATTTATTTTACTAAGATTTATGATTACCAATTTAAAAAATATCTTGTGTTCAATTTTTTCAATAAGAAAAAAAAGTAAAACAAACTATAATAACACCTTTAAATTTTTATTAAATTACAAAAAATCTTTTTTTTTATTTTTTATATTAATGTCTCTTTAAATTAAATATATATATATATATATATATATATATATATATATATATTATATTAATACATTTTGTATATTATTATAGTAAAGATGTGAGTGAAAAAAATAACTGAAAAATCAACTAAAAGTTGAAGACTAAAAAGTTAATTGTAAGTTTTTGAAAAAAAACTAGTTAAAAGTTGTAAAATAATAAATAAGGATATTATTAATTATTAGATCAATAATGAGGTATCTATACTATTAATAAAGGGAATACCCCCTTTTGATGTCCACTTTGCAAAATACATATTCTATTCTTACACCTATTTTAAAATTAAAAAAATAAACTAATTTGTCATAAAAAGGATTTGAACAAATAACCTCTTATTTCGTAAAAATATATTTTACCACTAGACTAACGTTATAACCTTAGGTTAAAAATTACTTTAAAATATTGATATGCAACATACATAGTCCAATTAATAAAGGCAATACCCCCTTTTGATATTATATTATATACTATATCTATACTTCTATATCTATACTATTAATAAAGGCAATACTCCCTTTTGATATCCAGTTTTCAAAATACCTGTTATTAACTTCTCCCTATTAATATATGCGTACATTTCATGATAAATATTTTTAACAAACATGCAAATACACAGGTGTGACAATATTTTGAGTTCTATTCAAACTCTTATCTTTTCATTTTTTTCATATTCATTGCATATTTGATATATCCATTGATGATCTGACATGTTTTTATCATGTTATCATAAACAAAAAATATAAAATTAACAAAATATATTTCAAAACATGTCACATAATAATTTATATTTCAAAACATAAAAATTTACAAAAGATTTTAAAATAGAAATACGAATACACATGCGCTATGCGGTAGCGCCTGTCTTTTCGCTAGTTTAAAATAATTATAATTTATTTTAATAATATAAATTTATCAATATAAATTAGTTACATATTTAAATTATAATTGACTATAATTGCATATTTAAATTATAATTTTATAATTATATTTTAAATAATAAACTATTATAATTACATATTTAAATTATAAATTTTGATGATTAAATATTTAAATTTTAAATTATAATTTTCTATAGTTACATATTTAAATAATAAATTAATATAATATATTACATTTAATTTATAATAAAGGAGAAAGAAAATAAAGAAAAGTGCAAAAGCATGAGAAGTTCTAACATGTGAAGAAAGAATAAGTGAGAAACAAAGAAAGAGTAAAATTGTAAAAAAATAAATTAGTAATTAAAAAAAAGATAATTTTTAAAAAAACTAATTGAAATATTTTAGAGAAAGCTAGTAGATACTTAAAAATATTACTAGTTTTTTCTTATAAAATAAACTAGAATAATTTCAATTATGATCTCAATTATTTTTTGGCGTGCAGTTATTCAAAATGAAAAGTAAAATACACTCTAACTCTCAAGTAATGTGGTTGAAAAAAATGTATATAATTTGATAAAAATTAAAATGCATTGTGGTAATTTGCTAACAAAAGATAGAATGTCAATAAGTTAGATGTTAGAGGAAGATAAGACGTTTGTTGATTGATCACATGGAGTGTCTTAATTTTTGTCAAATGTGATCAAGTGGTGAGATCCTGTTTGTCTCCATCGAAGCCGAATCCAAGCCAAAATCTTGAGCATTAATGTCTTACGTGTACGAAGTTTGACACAACATACTGAGGTAGCCGTGTCTAGGAAACATCCAACCTAATGTCTTGTGTTTTCACTCCTCTAAAGTCTAAACTTTATCTAGATGCCTTCTTAGTCTTGCCTCCAAATTCCATATACAATAACACTCCTAGCCGTTTGCCATTCATGCAACTATTTTTATAGCTTTTCTTTTTCTATGTTTACACTACATCATTTACTCAATTCTAATTCTAGTAATTATGATTTTGAGGTATTGTCACTAATCTAAAATTAGAAGAATGAGAAATAAATTTAATGATATTCAATTGTTTCAATTAAGTTAATTAATTATTAGAGATGTTTATTGAGCTCGATGATTCGATAACCGAATTTAATTCAAAGTAATTAGGTTGAGTGGATTGTGTGAAACTCGACCCAATCCTTTACAGGTTGAAAGATAGGTTCAGCGAGTTGAATCAAAGACCAACTCAACTCGATAATTATATTATATTATTTATTATCCTTTTAAATTAAAAAAATGTTTTTAATAGTTCAATTTATAATAGTTTCTAAAGTTATTGTTAATTGACTAAACATATTTTTAAAGTTAAAACAATGATATGTCTTGAACACATTAATGATTATTATAAAAAGATGTTATGTTAAAGACTAAGCACATGAGTTTTTAAGATTTAGGCCAATAAATTCTTTTAACATGTCTTTTAGCTAAAGTTCAGACAAAATATTTTATATTGAAATATATAGCTTACTTAGAAGAATGAAGACAACAATAATCCTACTAATGTAGTAATGTCTGGTTATAGATGTGTATGTTATTATTTTTCAGAATTGATTTTTCACACTATAAGAATTAATAGTTTATTGTTTATTTTTATGTTATAAAATTGATATATTTTTTTTAAAAAAAATATCCTAAAAAATATATATAAAAATTTCTAAACATTCAATTTATTTTTTAAAAAAGAATATTTTTTTAAAATAGTGACACAATTAACCCAACTCAACCTATTATTGACAGATTGAGTTGGATTGAGTTTAATAAAAAAAAACAAAAAATTTAACTCAGCTCAGCTCAATAAGTTGTGATTGAATTAAGTTTTGAATTTGTAATAAACCTCGGGAGTACACTTATTTTGTTGGGAGGTTAAAGAAACTTTGTAAAGAAAAAACTATAAAGAAAATAACTCTTGAGAGTGGAATTCTTTTGTTGGGAGATGAAAGAAACTTGTGAAGAAAAAACAAAAAGGTTTTTAGACAGCAGAAAACTATAAAGGAAATAATCCTTGAGAGTATACTTTTTTTGTTGGGAGATGAAAGAAACTTGTGAAGAGAAAACAAAAAGGTTTTTGGACAGCAAAAAAACTATAAAGGAAATGACCTTTAAGAATACACTTCTTTTGTTGGGAGATGAAAAAAACTTGTGAAGAGAAAACAAAGATATGTAATCTAAAGTTATAAGAACGATATGTTAGTAAAGTATAAAGATAAAGAGAGAGAAATTATATTTGAAATTCTTTTACTAACAAATTAATAACTAATAAATATCCACCCTACCCAAAATAATTTTGTTCACAAACAGACAAAATTTGTTGAGAAATGAGAAAACATGTTCTCTACTTTTCACTTCCCATCGAATACTCCTCTTGGCTTATCTTTCGTCTACCTCTGTTGGACAACATGTTCTTCTTTTTGCCTTTGTCCTCTCTCCCAGTGCGCGTAGATCCAATATATAATTAATGGTGAGAGTTAATTTATAACAACAATACCAAAAGAAACATTATGCAATAACTTCTGAGGAGTGATAAGACATAAATTTAAGTGTTTTTTTTTATAGCTGCTGAGATTACAATACTTCATTTCTCATTATTTAACGTGTTTGTATATTCATAATTTAAACTTCAAAATTTTCGTCAAAATAATTCTTATAAATTTAACGTGTTTGTATATTCATAATTTAAACTTCAATTTTTTTGTTAAGTTAGAACAATTTAATGTTAATTGACACGCTTAATTAAGATTGATTTTATTTAATTTATAAGAATTATTTTGACATATTAAAACTTTAAAAGGAACATTTAATTAAAAATGTCATTCAATATAACTTTAATTTTTTTTATTTTTTTTATCCAAAGGACATAAATATATTTATAACAATATTATTTAATTTTTAATCAAATATATTTTTATATTTTTTCAAAAAATAATACTTAAAATTTATATTTTTTTTCTATTTTTCTCTTTTATGCAAACACACCTTAAAACCATGTAAATAATTTTAATCTATAATATAATTTATTCAATTTAATTTAATTGCATATTTATTATTCAAACTTGAAGCCACTTGTCAAAATAAAATAATTATGTGCTAGTTGATTTTCACACCCTAATTTTGAAGGGATTTTATTTATTGATAGATAATTGATTTATTTTTTACTAATTAATTGTTAGTGTAAATTTTTTTAATCAATTAATTGAAAATCATCATAGTTATGACTTTTAAAATAATTTTTATAAAAGATAATAACTTTATCACATATAGTAATATTAAATGATAGTGTAAAAAATATATCACTGTTCACTGTTGTGTTTTAATTAAAATTCTTGATAATTAATGTTTATTATTTTCAATGATAATTTAATAATATAACATAGGAATCATTTTTGGAAATTTCAAACCATTTTAAAATTTAATATTTGATTGATTATCCATTCAATATATTTCTTGAATAAAATTTAATGAAGAAAGGGAGAAGCTCAAGGAAGCTTTCATTCATTGTGATATGTAGAAGAAGTACTCCTATACACAAGAGAACTCAATTTTCGTAAAAAGAAAAAAATATTGAAACTTTTTTACAAAATAAATTTTAAATTTTCAAAAAACCATATCATTCTCACTTGGTCATTGAAGGAAGAATGAGAAAAATAAAAAATTGTATGTTCAAATCCTTTTCATTGATAAAATTAATAATAAATTATCAATTAAAATATTTCTTAATAAAAAAATCAAATCATTCTCACGTTTTTTGTTTTTTTATAAATAAAAATTAATTGTTAATTTTGTTAGTAAAATAATTTTGAATTCGTAATCTTTTTCTTTTATCTTTTGTTAATAGGTGAACATTATTACTTGACCAACTTTATAATTTCAATATAAATCAAATTAAAACACAACAAAAAAAAAAAGAAGACATTGAACCGTAGACAATGCCTCTGTTAAAAAGACAAACAAACATGACAATCCTTTGAATGCAAAGCTTGAAAAATCTTCAAACAAGTGTAGCATAAGAGACAATGATGAAACACTTGAATTGAAAGACTCGGAGAAAAATATTAAAACTTGACCAATTTACAATGCACTGGAAGATGAGAAGTGAAAGGTTAAAAAAAAGTCAAAATGTTCAAACCAACTTTTTTGCAATATATACTATACAAGCAGTAGCAGGGTAATCATCGATTAATTATAAATGTAAATCATAAAAAAAAATAAATCAATTCTTATTAAAGTTATATATATCAACTACACCATATGAATCAACTGAGAATATAAGAATAATTGAGAAATATAATATTATTTTTTATTAAAAAAGACACATTATATCTTTAAATAAATTATTTGAATTTGGACGTATATTTTAACAGTGACTACATAATTATCACATGATATATATTTATCGTAACAACGTGAAAGTCGATTTCGTAAAGCTAGATGAACCATTTTTTTTTTCCTGTAAATTTTTATCTTACGCTTTTCAAAAAATAATTATTATTTATATAAAGTATGCATTTCGTACTCTTTTCTTTCGTCACATATACGTACATACATGGAAAACGTGGAGCAAGAAAGATATTACGTGTGATAATTGTTTAGTTTCTAGATACATACACTTGTAAAACATGAGAAGAATATCTTCTACTAAATCTTTTGAAATAATGCTAATGAGAAATATAATAAGAAGAAGAGTTTAGGCGGGGTAAAGTACCTCTGAAACAATCCTAGATCTTCTGAAATAATGAGAAGACGATTTTATGTGTAGAAAAGTATCTCTGTCGAATAATCCTAAATCTTAAAGATTTGTTTTAACTATTATGACAGTGTAAGTAATTAACTTTATTATTTTTAAATTAAATTCTTTTTAATTTGACTATCCACTAGCTATAGTTACATGGCCTCAAATTTATAATTTTTATTTATCATAATAGGAAGGATTTTCATATATCTTATATTTAAAGGGTATGTTTATTTTCCTCAAACCATAATTTTTCCCTCATTAAAAGTTGTAAATGCTTGTTTGATAAAAAAGTTTCCAATTAAATTGAAAGTGAATTTTTTTAGACTGAGATTTACTTCAAAGTTATTTCTTTTTTACTTTTCTATTGGATGTAAAAAGTTTTAAACATAAATTAAGTTGCATTAAATTTACTTTTAACTAAATTAATTTATAAAATTAAATTCAATGAAACTTTACTTTTAAAAGTCAAATAAAAAAACTCACATATATAGGCAAGCACATATAAGTGTACGTGTATGATAAAAAAAAATGCATGTGCACTTGTCTGGGTTCATTCTTAACTAAATTGTAACTATTGCTCGTATAATTTATGACTCTGCGTCAACGCTATTTCATACGGCATTTGTGACACGTTGTTCAAGACACGTATATTCAATATTGTTTTCTTTGACCGTCACCGTTAGCATCACCGGTGGCCTTAGCAGTAGAGGATTCTTTTAAGAGTTAAAGTAGTTATAGTTCTTTTTAACTTTTTTTCTCTTTTTAGTAAATACAATTTTTTAAAAAAGATCGTAATTTTTTTAAAAAAATTATAATTTTTTTAATATATTTTTATTATTTTTTTCCTCCAAACTTTTTCCTTCTCTTTTAACAACTATATATTTTTTTTTAAAAAAATATATAATTTCTTTAAAATATATCTATTTTATTTGCTTACTTCCTCAACATTCTTGGTCAAGATCTGTCACTAGTCCTTAGCATGTTCGAGGTGGGTTTTTGTCTACCTAGAGGTGTCAAAATAGATTTGTTCCCGTAGGTCAATCTAATCCACTATAGGTCAATTTTGGTTAGACTGATTAAAAAATATAAAATTTTACCATGCATAAATAATGAATAGTCGATTTCACTTAATTTACGAGTTAGTTAGATTTAGATTGGGTTGAAATAAACTTACTCACCAAACTCATTTAACAAAAAAAAGTATACTTTTCATAAAAAACTTCACTTAAATAAAAAAATTATTTTTTTAGAAATTATTTGCATGTTTTTTAATATTATTTCATTAATTAGCAATTTTTTTAATGAAAAATTCCACTCAATAAAAAGAAAAACAAATTTGTACTTATTTGTATTTTATTTTAAATTTTGTGAACCAATCCACCTAACTAAAAATATTTATAAAAATGTGAGAGATTTTCAAAATTTTATTCTTACATAAAGAACCATAATCTTCTTATAAACATTGTGAGCCAAATTTGTTATCATGACATCTTATTGTATAAAATATTCAAAATATAAGATACATTAGTTGTTACCACTACCCTTTAAAGAGTCATAATTTAAAGCAATGAACTTCTTACTAATCTAACATTATTTTAACATAAAAAAAATAACTTAGTTTCTGAAATGCGACATATTTAAGGGAATTCTTTGAATTCTTCTATGTATCCTGCCCATCAGGTTCATCTCTTATAAGTATTAGAAACATATATGAAAAGAAATACATGAAAGAAAACACACCAAAAAGAGCAAGATTTTTATAAATCATCAATATTAATCTTAATAAACTTAACAAAAAATGGGGTCTAAGGTTTGACCCATGACTCAATCTCACTTGATTCAATGTAAGGATCCAACTTACTCATCTCAGTGATTGAACTCAATCCAACTTGTCTCTGTGTATTAATCTATAACCTATCCGTGATTATTCACCCTAATTATCAAGAATTTGTTTGATAGTTGTATATCCTTCTCTAGTTTGGTAAAATAATTTTATCAAGAAAATGAGTTATTTGTTCGTAACATAATTTTGGTTATTTTTCCAATCACAACATTTTAGCCTCTCACCAATCACAAAATTTTGACCCTTGGCCAGTCAC
The DNA here is from genome assembly GCA_037954015.1 of Psophocarpus tetragonolobus. Lineage (NCBI taxonomy): Eukaryota > Viridiplantae > Streptophyta > Magnoliopsida > Fabales > Fabaceae > Psophocarpus > Psophocarpus tetragonolobus. Next base: position 99,845,401 of record CM075688.1, read on the forward strand.
AACATTCTGGCCCCCGTCAGTCACAACATTCTAGCCCTGGTCAATCGGGTAAAACAACATTCTTTCAATCCAATACCTTACCAATATTGAGATGCTGAGCCTTGTGAAAGATTTTAGATCTATGAGTATTCTAGCCCAGCATAGTAATAATAAATGACCAGAAGCAATATTTGGAGGATAATAATGAAGGACCAAAAGCAATATCTAATAAAGGACTAGAAGTAATGTCTAAAGAATAATAACAAAGGATTAGAAATAATATATAGAGAAATAAAAGTTAGAATAGTTAGATGTTATTGGGAAATCAATTAAGCATATGAAAATCAAGGTAAAAACAATTAGTATATTAATGGACAACGAAAACTTAGTTTTAGAAGTAATAATATCCATAAGAGTAGTAAAAACATATAAGTCTATCAAGATTAACACCATAAAGTTTTATAAATCTCACTCTCTTCTTACCTTAGTAAAAGCTTGATGAAGAGTAGTAAACAACCTTTAAATCCTCATTTCCATGCTTAAGAACTTTCTTCTTCCTCCTAGGGGTGTTACCTTGTTGGGTTGGGTTTAGGTAAACTCAATACCCAACTCAATCGCAATTGATAAGCTTGAGTTAGGTTGGGTTTTCGTTTTGCTTTTTTCATTAAACCCAACCGCACAACTATTAATAACGGGCTGGAATGGGTTAATTGGGTTATTGTTTAATTTTTTTTTAAAATAAAATAGTGTGAAGAATCAATTCTGAAAAATAATAACACACATCTATAACTAGACATTACTACATCAGTAGGATTATTGTTATCTCTATTCTTCTAATTAAGCTATATTTTCAATACAAAGTACTTTGTATGAACTTTGTCGGTGTTTAAAAGGTTTTAGGTCAAAGACACGTTATAGTCTTACAAATAAAAAGAATTTATTGGCCTAAATCTTAAAAATTCATATGCTTAGTCTTTAACATAACATCTTTTTATAATAATCAGTAACATGTTCAGATATAACATTGTTTTAACTTAAGAAACATGCTTGATCAATCAACAATAACTTCAGAAACTATTATAAATTAAACTATTAAAGATCATTTTTTTTATTTAAAAATAATAATGTAATCTAATTATCGAATTGGGTTGGGTTGAGTAACGGGTTCGACTTACTGAACCTGTTACCCAATCCGTAGAGGATTGGAGTGAGTTAGGTTAGGTTTCACCCAATCCAACCCATAATCTAATTATCGAATTGGGTTGGGTTGGGTATCGGGTTCGACTTACTGAACCCGTCACCCAACCCGTAGAGGATTAGATTGAGTTAGGTTAGGTTTCACCCAATCTAAAAAAAATTCAACCCAATCACTTTTGATTGGATTGGGTCACTCAACCCAATGAACACCCCTACTTCCTCCCAATTTCACATATGGACTCTCCTATTTATAGCCAAAATTTGCATTGGATCATTGAGTGAAAGTATGTTTGCTAAGTGCATGGGTTTCACAATTTCATTATTGAGTCTAAATCCTTTAATAACATTAAGTTGTTGGATGAAGAGTGTGTTATTGACAGTGTGTATTTTCCTATAGTGGACCGCATTTACCGGAGCAGCAGAAAGATAGTAGCATGTAGCTTCATCTATGCCCCTTCAGGAGGAAATTTTGTGTGTTGTTGATAGTTTTGCTAAATTAGGCTTATCTATAGAAGAAAAATCTCATATATTTATGAATGTGTAGGATTCATTAGCGTTTGTTTACAAGTTTGATTTAAATTGTACTTTTGCTACATTTAATGTTTTTTGGTTAGGTTTTGCCCATATCTTTCAAAAAAAAAAAAAATCTCAACGTTATAACTTTTATAATCTTGATGGTGAAATTTTATTTGAAGAATTAAAAATTATAAGAGAGGTTTTAACTACTAAATCAAAGTCAAGTTTTATGATATTGAGCTATTGAAATACATTTAGTTGTTTTCCTAATGCATGCATAGCTTATAGAATAACATTAACTATTTTTATTGGAGTTATAAGATTCGTATGATAATAAAGTGAAAAGATGAGAAGAAATAAATCATTCATTCAAATATTTCTACTAATAAAAACTAACATATTAACTACTAACGTTTGATTTATATAAAAATATTAACTATTCTTATTACTATAGTATTTCTTAACAGAAGTTTTTCGAAATTAAAATTATTGAAATCCTATTTGCCATCTACTAATTACAAGGTTGATTAGATAGTTTTGTTCTATTTTCTATTAAAAATAGTCTTTTAAAGAATATTGATTAGGAAATATTATAGATGATTTTGTAAAATAAATAAAATATTTGAATGCTACAAGAATGCATAATTTTCTTAGTTTGGGCACTAAAAATCTCGTAACCGAACCTGTTTGCATAAAGTTAGGCCTTTGTAAATCTTTTTTAAATATAATTGAGATGTGATTTATCAATGTGTTACATCATTCTCATAATTAATCATGACTATTATCATTTAATTTTTGTTTCGTATCATACTCCATGCTATTTTGGTGGTTTAAACTTTAAAGTCAATGTGAAAGAATTTAAAACTACGCGTCAACGCCTTCACATAAAAGTAGTAAGAACACATCGATCCTTTTTTTTTTTTTACCAAAACCTTGTATTGATTCTATTCACATATTTTGGAGTACTTGGAATCGTATTGTTCGATCACAATTGGCATGTAGTCAGCTGGTTTTTTCGTACTCTTTTTTTTTTTAAATATATATTTTAGAATAAAAATATATTACTTTCCAAATTTTTTATAAGTTATAGTGTTAAAAGAAATTAATAATTTTTTATAAGATATTTTACAATATCTATCAAATATTAATTTTTATTTTTCTTATTTTTTTAATAAAAATTGTGAATATTTTCCGTGACAGATCCATGATATGATCCTGCAAGGCAAAAGACTATATATATATATATATATATATATATATATATATATATATATATGTATCATAGAAGAAAAAATAAATTACATAAACGATAAAATTGGACTTTTAAGTTAGATATTTAAATAAAAACTTATAAATACACAAATTAAAGATAATTACTTCAAGTATATAAAAAAATATACACAAAGTAATAATAATAATATTAATAATGATAATAATAATAGATTGAAATATAGGGATTTAAATTTTGAAAAATAAAAACTAGGACTACAGAGTTTAATTAAATATGTAAATTTAGGGAGAACAAAAATATTAACATATTAAATTAAATATTTACATGTAATTTTTAAAATTTAGGAATGCATCTACACCCCATGTAATGAATTTAGACATGTTTCTAAGTATCTGTCTTTTTGAGTAAATTTGAGAAGTCATTGATAAATACTTTTTCTTGCATCTTTAATCTTTTAAATATTGTGGCATAAACAACTTTCAAGTATAAAATTATCTTCCCAAAGTTAATATAATTAATAATTATGTGAGGAGTAATATTTAAAAATTAATAAAATTAACTAAGATAACTAATTTTATTGATATGTCAAGAAGTACAAGATAATTAGTTCCAATTAATTTGAGTATTATAGATTTTATATTCAAATACAAGTATGACATGCATAATTTTATATATTTCTCTTATTGTCTTAGTTGGGATCTTTGAGGATTTTTAATCATAAGAACTGTTATTATTCACAAATAGGAGAATATAAATTCTCTTCACAGTGGAATAATAATATTCTTTTTAAAAAACTAAATTTTATTTAAAATGTATGGTCATTAAATATAATTAAAAATAAACCAACAATTTAAATGAGTGATAACATTAAATTAAAAATTTATAACAACTCTTTAATCATATGTACTACAAGATATACTAAAGATACTCTAACAATCTATTGATGAGTTTGTAACTATGGATGATGTAGATATAAGTAAAATGTATGTTCGAATTAATATTAGTTATAAATTTTAAAATAATAAGCAAATAAATAGAAAAGATAGAAGTGAAAGAAAAAAAAATGTATAATTAATTGAGAAAAAAATAAAAAAGATGAAAAAAGAATCTTTTGCCTGTTCAAATTAGTGAAGATATTAAATCTATAAATTGTATAAAAACTTTATACTGGTTAGAAAATTTTAATTTACTGAAAGTTTTAAACTTTTAACTATATTAAATGGGGGTATACTAACTTATTTTTGAAAAGTAGTAAATTGGCAAGCTATAAATTCTAAGATAAAATTCAGATATAGTATATGTATTATTGATGTTATTGTCTAATTAGATTTAGAATTTCAGTTTAGCGGAACTCTAAATTTGATTGAAAAAAGGCTTTATGGCTTCTAAGTTTTTTTTCCCTCTAATTTCGATAACTATAAATATCTTAAAATACTTTTAATATTCTAACCCTTTTTTTTTAAATAAGTAAATACGAGTAAACAAATTTCATGTTAAATTTAAGGTTAAATTAAATAACTTGTTGTCCCAAAATGTTTTGCATTATGATTTTGGTTTCTTATAAAATATTTTCTATTCTAATAATTTTTAAATTTTACTTTTGAAAACAATTCATTTTGTTAAAAGAAAATGTTAAAAGATGATATGATTAACAAAGTGTTACATCATCATGTTTATTTATAGTTGTCGTTTTCACTTTTCTCTTACTATTATTTTTCAAGTTAAGGTGACATTTAATTTAAAAAAATATTTTTATTTTCATTTTCTAAAGATAGTTTCAACTTGAAGTTTTCAATATTCATAAAATAAGTTTTTTTTCTGTTTTTATTTTCTATTTTTAAAAAATAATATTGTTAAATTTAATTAATATTAATAAAAATATTATAAAATATCTATATATATAATTTAAAATACATTTATATATAATTTTTGTTTATGATTATAATATTATTATTAAGTTTTTATATAGTTTTATTTTTAAAAATTTTGAAAACAATTTTTTTCTGTAAAAATGTTTTATAAATTATAACAAACATATTTTCACTAGTTTTTTTTTTATTTTCTGTGAAAATAAAAACAAAAAAACTTAAAAGAAATATCACCCTTCTCAAAATAAAGTCTTACATACGGCTGGTCATGTAATCGTTTAACAATTTTTTATCAATAAAAGAAACTGTTTTAAAAATAAAATTTAAAAGAGATTAAAAAAATAACAGGTTCCAAAATAAAATCATAAAAAATATTAATCAAGAAAATTTTAATTAAGCCTAAATTTAATATACTATTATTTTTAATTTTATATCAGAAAAAATTATAATTTAAAAAAATTTAATAAAAAACAAGAAAGAAATAAAAGTTAACAGTGATTCCCCCACTTTTGGAGTTTTTTTTATGTGAAAAATAATGAAAACACTTTTTATTTTTATATCTCCTCTAAAATAAATAATATAAAATAATAAAAGTTTTCCCTATCTTAATATTTTGATTTTTTACATCTATATGTCATATTTAAAAAATAATATTAATCAAAATATTATTACACAATAAATTTAAATATTTATGGTAATAAAAATTTGAATATTTAAGTAAGTCACAGATTAAAATATCGTTAGCGTGACAAAGTTAACTACACCAGAATAATGACAAATATTTAATCTTACAAGATATTTTTTTGGAGAATGGTCCATGAATCTTTCATTTTGTACTCATGAATTATAACTACTTTGTATTTTTACACAGTGTTTTTTTTTTTACATTTATAGTTATACTTTATTGTTATTATTGGAAGATATTCTTTGTGCTTTTCATTTTTATTAATATGTTTTTTAACTTATAAAAAAGTTTGAATTTTGAAATAGTAAGTGTTTGTTTGACAACAGTCTTATAAAAATGTTTTTAGTATTTAAAAACTAAAAAATTAGTTTGCATAATATTTACTATTTTCTTAAAATAGTTTTTGAAAAAAATTATGATTTTTTAGTTTTTAAAAACTAAAAAAAGAAATAATCTAAATAGTTTTGTTTTTCAATTTTATATTTTTGTTTTGAAAACTCAAAATACAATAAAAATATATTATTTTTTACTTTTTATTAATGATATTTTTGTAAATATGAATAATTTTTTTTATTTTTTAAAATGGTTTTTAAATAAGACTTTTCAAACATTTTTTTTTCTTCTTAAAACATAATTTTTAAAAACTCTTAAAAAACAAAACTAAATTAATCAACCTATCTGGTAGTTTTACTGAATTTGACTTTTGTTAATATATTTAAGTTTTTATTTACTCTTCTCTGTTATCTTTTCTTTTTATTTCCGCTCAAAACAAACAAACATGAGATTGGTTTTTGGATATATGTGGACGAGGTGTGATGGAGAAAAGGTGAGGTTTATATGAAATATTAAGTAGCGATGCTTCTTGATATTTGGTATTTTTATTTCTTTCCTCAATATTTATATAATTATTAACGCATTTACTTGAATACCACAGTTTATAATTTTAAAGTTATTGAGAAAATATATTTATGTTTTTTAATCAATCGCCACTTTGTTTTCCACCTTGACAAGCGTTTTTGTAAGTAGAAAAAAATTACATATATAGATGAAATAGAAGGGTGGATTTGTTAGGTTTTGCTCATTAGAGAGGATGTTGTACACATAAAATATGATGTCAAGAGGTAAAAAAAAGTTGAAAAAATAGTTGCAATACAAGAAGGCCACGCAGAAGTTGAAAATTGAAATGAATGGATCCCTGATGTGAGTTTGTAAGAGCAGATTAAGAGTAAATTAATGGAAAAATTGGATGAGAAATAATTTAATAAGTGGTAAATAAAACTAAACATATATTGGGAACAAGAAAGGAAAAGAGTGAGAGAGGTTACGTGGAATAATTTGCAAGGGGGACACATGCTGGGGTCAAATCCATTTATGGACAGACCACATGCGCTCATAAGAAAACATAAAGAAGATGCAATGTATACAAAATGGTGTTGTACAATCACTTTAGTGCACTTCAACCTGTAATATTGACGTTTGACAATATCTTTAATTCTCTATCGAGAGAAGCTATGTCACATCTACAAGTCATTCCTAGAAAGTTTCACTAAATTGGCTCCTCATTTTGATTCGTTAAACAATTGTTTGACACTGTTTATTTTTTGGCATATTGTTCACAAATTTTAACTTATTTCTAATTATACCATAATGAATAATATTATAAAAAATATTTAATCATGTTACAAGTCATCTGAAAGAGTATTGTACGAATGGTTTTATATGCTATTACGTAATATAATACATTTTATTTTTTATTTTTCTAAATTATTGAGTTTAAATATTTATATTTAAAATTAAAAAAAATTATAAAATTTATCTTAATTATTTATTTTAATTTTATTAATTTTATTAATTAACTTTTAGTAACAGATTATTTTAAAATTTTAGATTTTACTAATTTTTTCATACATTTTACTAAATTGATATTACATTTAAAAGTACAAAATCATGTTTCAAAACAATAAAATATTAATAAATATCAAACATTAATTTTTAATACCAACTTTTTTTGTGAAAGGATTTGTAATACCAACTGTTTAATTAATTTTGATACATTATGAGAATAAATATTTTTGTACAAGTAATTATTAAAAATAATTCTCAATATAACTTCTAAAGTAATTTTCGTAAAAATAATAACTTTTCAAATTATATAATAACCTATTATAAGATGACACTGCGTTTTAAGATATAAGTCTATTTTAATTAAATTCTAATAGTAATTATAATTTTTAATTTAAAATTTTTGAAAATGCAACAATTTGTTATCTATAAAATTAGAAAAAATCATTTATGCACTATTTAGATTGATATATAATTAAAATCTTTGATGTATGATAAGTTCGCTAATTATATTAATTAATACTTTAAAATTTATATAAAATAAAAAGTTATGATGAAACGTAAATGTAAAACTATTTTATATTGATAATACATAAAAATTAAATTCATAAAATAAAAAGTTACAAAAGCTGCCAATTCTATGTTAAAGTAATATGTAAATATTATTTGTTAATTAGTTATATAATACAAACATATTTTCAAAATATTTATCCATCCTATTTTTTTCTTTTTATCGTCCGCATCTACGTTACTTTAATTTAACATAATATAAAAGAAAACATAGTTTCTCCATATGAAAAAGTTTAGTACTAGTGAACATTGATTGGTGCATATGCATGCCTATTGAGGTGTTCACTTTTCATTGTAAAGTCATAATATAATTACAATAAAATATGCACAAATAATGTATATCATGGCTGTTAAGTTTCAGTTGACAATAATCGACTCGAAAATACACTCAATTATCAGGTGAAGGCATAAAATAAGAGATTTTTTTCCACTTATGAAAAAATAGTTGTTCTTTTTTTCATAAACCATTATAAATAAAAGAGTAAATTATCATTTTTATTTTACACAATTAAATTATATTATTTTCATTTTAAAATTATGATTTAGTCTTTCTTCAATACATAAAAACTTTTTCACTCCTTTTTATCGGAGAAGAAGCAATTTATGGGCCTCGTAAAAATTTTTCTTTTCTTTCATATTGTAGAGAAAACAAAGTGGAAAAGAAGAAGAGCATATTCTCATCTTGTCGAATCCTGTCTTATTCTTCCTCCATTTTCATCTCTTCAAACAAATCATAAAATTTAAAAAGAAAAGAAAATATCTTTTACAAGTCAGTTCACAGCTTTCCACCACAAAAGTACACTTTATTTATGTTAAAATATATTAAATATAAATTTATTAATCTTTTAAATTAAAATGTGCTTTTAAAATGATAAAATAAACAATACATGCTACAAAAAATAAACAGCACAAAATTTACCACAAAGAATAAATTATTTTTCTATGAATTTGAGATATTTTTTGACTAATAATTAAGAACTAAAGATTATACTTAAAATATTGAAATTATAAGGTTAGTTTAGTAATAAAATTCATATGTAAAAAAAAAGAAAGATAAATCATAAGTTTCAATTCCTCCACTAACAAAAAAATTAACACATTAATTTTTAACATTTGATCTATAAAAAAATACTGATAAAAGATTTTTCTATTTAAGAAAATGACTTCACTCGGGTCTCAACAAATATTCTTCTACTTAATAATTAGACATATAATCATATATATATATATAAAAGATAGCTATTTACCATCAATTACACCACACCTTTTTATATGATTAACTCAGTATAAGGATAACTATATAAACAGGATTTATGGTTAATATTCATTGATTTAAATTTATAAAATGGTAGCTTTATATTCTTAAAACCACTAGGGTCATTGAATCATATTAGTTAATTTATTTTTAATTATTAACTTTCTTCAAAATATCTTAAACATATTAGTTAAGAGATTAACAATGAAAAAGTTTTATGAAAAATTCAAGTGTAATAAAAAATTAAATTAAGCTATATTAATAATATTTTATTATCAAATAATTTTTCAAAGGAATTAGTAAAATAATTATAAATAAATTATTTTACTGAAATTTATGATAAAATATCAAATACTATATTTTCTTATAAATTATTTGTTTTCCTTATTTAATATCTTTGAAATGTTTGTTAACTTCTTCTTATATGATTTTAATAATAATAAGTAAAAATTAATTAAAACTTACACTCTATTCTAGAGTGTTTTTTTTTTTTGAAACTCAATGCTAGAGTTTTTAACTACATTTGTGATGTTAATCTACGTTTTAAATAAACATAGAGAATATTCTCTATGAAAGTATTTAACTGTTTCATGGAGAATATATAGTAGAGAATATAATTGCAGTAAATGCTTTCATAGAGAATATATACTGTTCTACCAAATTTTATGATAAAAATATATTTATAAAATAAATAATACATTACACATGCATGCTTTTTACAATAATTGTAATTGTAATTATTAATTAATACATATGCCCTTTTTTTATACTACGTACATGCCGAGCTTTTATAGAATAGATAATAGATATTTTATTAATATTTATAATAGATATATGCACGCTTTTCAGTTTTCATAATACATTTAACTATTTGTAAAAAAAATAAAAAATACATTCAATTATAAACCACACGCATATTAAGATTTAATTATTAACTTTTGTAATAATTTTTTCAAAAGTAATATAAAAAAATAGTTTAATATTTATGTATTGTCAATGTAAAAAAAATTATATTGATGTTAACAACTATTAATATATATAAAATTTTTTAGATTGACAATGTATAAGTATTTTCCTTATTAAAAAATGATTGATTTTTTATAGGCAAATATTAATTGTTAATGTATTAGTTTTGTAAGTAAAGAGATTTAAACTCATTATATCTTCCTCATTTTCTCCTTACTTGTACACTTTGCCACTAAATTAATTTTATAAAGTTATTGATTAATCAAGACACATGGGCCTTTCACGATTATTAGTTAATTAATAATTATTGATAAAGGTGAAAAGTGATATTTTCTAGAGAAAGGAAATTGATTCGTAACACTCACGATACAAACTTTAATTAATATCAATCGTTATGCCATTGAGATATATTTACTTTTTTAAGAGACAAGTCTTTTCTTTAACACTTTGAGTACATGTTTCCACGTCTTCACATGTGAGGATTAACTCCTCTGGGCAACACAAATACTTGAAAGAAAGAGAATTCACCTTATAATTAAGTAAGATTAAAAATCTTTCCATCTAGATTTCATTGACATTTATTCCAATTAATTTACTTTTATGAAAAATCACTTTTAGCATTGATACTAATTGAAAATTTTGTAATAGCCAATACTGCTTTATGGATTCTAACAGTATGGTATCATTTGTAAATTGTATATATTAGATACTTGATTATTCTTTCCTTATGTCATAACATTCCACAAACCCCTTAGTTTACCTTCCTCAACCATTTGACTCAAGTACTTAACTATAATCGGAAACAAGAAAAGTGACAAGTCACTTTACATTAATCTTCTTCCTACACTAAATTCCTTTATTGGTGTCTGTTATTCAACAATTCCGAAATTTGTGTTGTGGTCACACATTCCCCATAAACTTTATCCATTTCCTAGTGACACCCATTCTCTCCATCATATATGCACCCAATGAGAGAGATTGAACAATAATATCCCATATTTTGAGTGTTGTCTTTTTTTATTAGTAGAACTATAAATGAAGTATTAATTTAATTTAAATTACCAATGTGTATTATTTTACATTTTCTTAGTATTTTAAATTAATTCATTTAAACTCTACTGAAATTGGACAATAATATCCCATATTTTGAGTGTTGTCTTTTTTTATAGTAGAACTATAAACAAACTATAAATGAAGTATTAATTTAAATTATCAATATATATTAATTTTACATTTTCTTAGTATTTTAAATTAATTCATTTAAGCTCTACTGAAATTTTACTATAAGTTTAAAGAAGAGTTAAAAAAAATAGAGTGAATTTGGCTAACATTTCTCTTGTTCAACTACAAACAAGAATATAACTAAAAAAAAGAAGAAGTGCACACTACAACTCTAAAACACCAAAGTTTTGAAACGAAAAATTAAAGGTTTAAATATGATTTGGATTCCCTATTTTAAAAATCTACAATTTTGATTCTTTATTTTTAAATATAGTTCACTGATTTTATAAAATCCACAATTTTTGTTTTCTTATTTTAAAAAAAAAATTAGTCCTCAAATTTGATAAAATTCATAGTTTGGTCCTTCCTTCAAATCAAAAGTGTTAACTAATACTAAATTAATGTTGAATATAAATTGGATTAAACAAATAACTTCATATCTCTTCATTAAAATTAGGTTATGTGAAGTTAATTTCTTAATGTTCAATACTTCTAATTTCACACAAGGATCAAATTATTCCTCCATTCCAAGATAAACAAACCAAATTATGAATTTTAAAAATGAAAGTACTAAATATCTTTATTTTAAAATAGAAAAACAAAAATTACAAATTCGAAAAATAGGAGGCCAAAATTGTATTCATGCCAAAACTATAACATCCACAATTTTGAAAAAAAAAATGCTAACTGCTTCTTTGGTGTGAGTTTTATAAAATTGTTTTTAATATTTAAAAATTAAAAAGCTCATTTGCTTGGTGTTTTCTCAAAATAATTTTTAAAAATATTTTTCGGATAACTTTTGGTTTTTAAAAATTAAAAAAGAGAACAACTATAAATATTTTTTCTTTTTAATTTTGTATTTTTTTTGAAAATTTAAAATAAATAGAAAATAAGTTGTTTTTTTTCTTTTTATTAATGAAACTTCTATGAATATAAACAAATTTTTTTATTTTCACATCTACAAAACAAATTTCAAATAACACTTACCAAAAAATTTTTCTTCTTCTCGAAAATAATTATCGAAACTATTTTTCAAAAAAATTTAAAAAATTAATAAACATAACAAAATCAATCAAACACTAAAACACCAAAAGTGGTTAAAAGTATTCATAACATTCATCTTGGAATAAATCGTACTTTGTTTAGTTAATCATATTTATAAGACAAAATTGCCTAATTTGTCAAGATTAGTTAATTTATTTGATAATAATAAATACGTTATTTTCTTTTTCAAATACTCTACAAAGTTTGAATGTGTGGTTAATCATTTTCTTAAGTATTTATAAAATTTAATGTATTAGTAAATATAAAGTATAATTGAAATGATTATATAAAAGTGGTATTGAATTTGTAAAATAACTATGGTTAGAGGATACCGTAAAAACTTCTCATTTTTTATGAGTGATCTATACAATCAGATTATTACTTTAAAGTATTAGGAAAGGGACTATGTGTGGAGTAATTTCAATTTTTGTATTTGACCTTATTTAGGGAGGAAATATTTTATCTATATTTTTTTTTCAGATTGGTTTAGTTTATGTAATCACACAAATATCACTTAATGATGTTTTGTGACTGAGTGAGTCATAAGCTATCGCTGCATAAAAGTTTGCCCTTTTAAAAAGAATGTAAAATAACTATAGTTAAAACATAAAATGTTAAAATAACTAAAGTTTTGAACAAAGAGATAAATGTTGTTGTTAAGATTTTCCTTTCTCTTCTGTTGTATGTCATTACAACTTTTCTTTTAATCAAGGATATTATAGTCTAAAACTATTTGATATTACCTTTGCTCTTAATTATAATATTATCTTCATTCTTAATTTTAAGATGGTGTCGATCGTCTTACGCTTAATAAGAAAATATAGATAAATTTAGAAATTGACATTAAATTTGTAATATTTTTTTAAATTGGTCTCAATATTAAAGATGAAATATTCATTAATGATTTAAGAAAGAAAATATGCTTCGTAAAAAAGTAACAAAGGTATTTTAGTTAAAAAATAATGCAAACACCTTATAAGAAGAGACAGAAAAATAATTATTTATGATTAATGCACATCTATGGTCTTGTTGAAACCACAATTGATTATTAATATTTTCATTTATAGGTGGTTAGTTTGAGTCACCTATTGTACAATTGAATTCGATTATAAATGTAAATAATAGATACCTAAAACTAATTAGGAATGTAGCATTAGATTTGTAAAATAATTATAATTTTAAAATAAAATTAAAATATTAAAACAACTATATTTAGATTAGATATCAGACACTATTTTTTAATATAATTCTTATAAATAAAACAAAAAGAAGTAATTATATTACTAATGTGAGGGTTAGTTCTTTATTTTGCTATAGATAATTATATAATAAATTCATTATCAAAATCGCCTAAATTAAAATTTAAAAGTATTAATATGTTATATACTTATATTTTATAAATCCACCGGTCATTCGCCCATAGGTTTTTTTCTTATTTTTAACTATATTAGTAAATATCATATATATATATATATAAAGAATTAATATCATAAATATATTATTAACATTAGATATTATATTTTTATTTCTTAATTAATATATTTAAATATTTATTAAATTCCTTCTTATTTTTTACAAGTAACAATTAAGTAACTGCAAGAGAGTTTTTTTAATTAAAATCTAGGATAAAACGATTGGAATAAAATAAATAATGCATGAATTTTATAATAAAAGTTTAATTAGTATATACTAGAAGTGTAAAAAAATTTTATATTATGTTCAATCATAACTTTTTATTATGATTTTTAAATTATTAATAGGTAAACTCAACAAATTTACTTGCCATAAATAAAATATTACTATCAAATATCAATATAAAACTTTTTACATTGACAGAGATTCGAATTATCATATTAAAAAATCATATATTTTAATAATGAAGTATTTAAAATAATTATAATATATTTTAATAATATAAAATTTCTCAATATAAATTGATTACATAATTAAATTATAAATTACTATAGTTATATATTTAAATTATAAATTTATATAATTACATATTTAAATTTATTAATGATATATTTAAAATAATATAATATATTTTAATATGTAAAATAAATCATATAACCAAGGATTTCATGCTTAGTTCACTAAATAACCTCAAATTATTAGATGAGAGATGCACAATTAACAAGTATTTTTCCATAGTGAAACATATTTACAGGAGCAACGACAAAACAAAATAGTATAATGTAACTTCAGTTTCGTCCCCACGGATGACTTTGCTAGGTTAAATTTAAAATAATATAATATATTTTAATATGTAAAATAAATCATATGACCAAGGATTTCATGCTTAGTTCACTAAATAACCTCAAATTATTAGATGAGGGATGCACAATTAACAAGTATTTTTCCATAGTGAAACATATTTACAAGAGCAACGACAAAACAAAATAGTACAATGTAACTTCAGTTTTGTCCCCTGCTAAGTTAAATTTAACTTCAAATCAATAATGTGCTTTCGTCTTTACGTATGTTCTAGACTTTTTGCTTGATATTTACCACAAAGACTTCATTTGTATGTTGTTTACTTATTTTAACAATTAATTTTGCTTGGAGTGTGCCCATACCTTTGACAAAAAAAATTGATTACATAATTAAATATAAATTACTATAATTATATATTTTAATTATGAATTTCTATAATATATATTTAAATTATAAATTACTATAATTATATATTTAAATTATAAATTACTATAATTATATATTTAAATTATAATTTTATATAATTAAATATTTAAATTTTAAATTAATATAATTACATATTTAAATTATAATATTTTATAATTAAATATTTAAATTTTAAATTACTATATTATATATTTAAATTATAAATTTATATAATTACATATATTAATAATATTAAAATTAGATAATTAAATATTTAAATTATAAAAATTCGATTATAAAGTTGTGATGTGTAAGGAAAGAAAAAAAAAATAATTCGTTGATGAAAGATAAAGTAGTAAAAAAAAAAAAGCTAATAACTAAAAATATAAATTTTTAAAAGAGCCAAATGATGTAGTTCTTTTTCCAGAAAAAAAATCATAATTATCTAAAAGAAATAATAGTTTTTTTCCTTACCAAACATAATTGAAATAATTATAAAAAACATGTGCTAAAACTAATTTATTTCTATTAGTGTGGGATATTATTGAAAGATTTTATTTATGAAGGCTGAAATTGAGTATAAGTTGTGTACAAGGTTATTTAAAGACGTTGAATCCATGTTTACAAGAGCAAGACAAAAAGGGTACGTTGTTATTCATTTATTTATTATGACAGGAATGTTATTATTTAGTTGATGTGTATGTGTGTGTTATGTTTTATGTTTATAGCAGAAGAGAGGAAAATTGAAATTAAAATAATAGGGAATCAAAAGTGGTGCGGCAGTGGCGCTATAGGTTTGCGTGAGCCATATACATAAGCAACCAAACTCACCGTTTGTCTTTCAGTTATATTCATTTCCCAACAACATAACATAGCAAAGCAAATTATAGTGAGAGAACAGAGAACAGAGAACAGAGAACAAAGATGGAGTGGTGTGTGTCAATGCCAAAGGTTGAACTGCATGCTCACCTCAATGGATCCATCCGAGACTCCACGCTTCTGTATCTTCCTTACCTTTCTTTTTCCTCTCCAATCTCCATGCTCCTCTTTAACCTTTTTTTTTTTCTTATTCTTTTTCAGAGAACTTACTAAGGCTTTGGTTGGAAAGGGTGTTATTAATTTCTCCCAAATGGAGCATATCATCCTCAAATGTATGTCTCTCTTTCTTTATTTTCCTGTTTGGTTGCTGGAAAAGACAAGACCACCAACAAACATGTCCCTCTCTTTGTGTTTTTCTATGGTTTTTGCTTTCCTTAATTCTCCACTCTCTCTCTCTCTCTTTCTCAATGCCTTTCTAATTTATGTTGACGTTTCATTCTCATGTTCTCCAACTCTTTCTGCTCTCTGCTTTCTCTTCCAAACAATACCACTCAATTTATCACAGGATAAACATACTCACACAACCATCCATCAATTATGTACCATTTTGTGAGAACAAAATAATATCACATAACCACCTATTCGGTTCTTTTCCTGGCTTTTTGCTTTTTATTTTAATTTTACGCCTAATTCTGTTTGTTGATGTTAATCATGTTTTTCTAAGTACAGATAATCGTTCCATTAAAGAAGTTTTCCAGCTCTTTGACCTAATCCACATTCTCACCACTGATCACAACACTGTTACAAGAATTACGAGAGAAGTATGGTTGCTATATAGCTTGTGTATTTTGCCTAATTCATTGCCTTTTCATTTGTGCAAGTAATAATAACAATACTTAAAAGCAGGTTATTGAGGATTTTGCATCAGAGAATGTTGTCTATCTTGAATTGAGGACTACTCCAAAGGTAACTGAATTTGGAGCTTGGTAATTCAGGGTGTACTCTTTGTTTCCATTGCGTACCACAATTGATTTGACGAAGAAAATGTTTGTTTGATTCCATTCAGAAAAATGACTCCGTGGGAATGAGCAAACGCTCTTATGTTGAAGCTGTGCTGAAAGGTCTAAGATCAATCACTTCAGTTGATGTGGATTTCATTCCACATTGTGAAGATTCAAAGAGTCTTTTTACTCCTCTGCCTGCTGTTAATGGGCATGTGAGAAAAAGAATCTATGTTAGGCTTCTCTTGAGCATTGACAGAAGGGAGACAACAGAAGCGGCAATGGAAACTGTAAGATAAAATGTGTAAATAATTCCAGAAACTTACGTTTTGTTGGGTGCTGGCTTTGAATGTTTCTTTTCTTTTGCTGCAGGTCATGCTTGCACTGGAAATGAGGCCTTTTGGGGTAGTTGGAATTGACCTCTCTGGAAATCCAAGTATTGGTGATTGGTATATCAATCTTATCCAGGAATCGACTGTAGCAAATTAGTAATAATGCATTTTCAATTTTAAAAATTGATGCTTATTCTAACTCATATTTAACTTTTGTAGGACCACATATTTGCCAGCATTGAAATTTGCTCGAGAACAAGGTCTTTATGTAACACTTCACTGTGGCGAGGTGGGCTGATCTATAATTTTGACCTGTTACTTTTGGAGTTTCCCTGACTTGGTCTATTTTTCCGACCTAGTGATTTTAGGTACCTAATTCAAAGGAGATTAAAAACATGCTTGACTTTCGTCCCCAAAGGATAGGGCATGCTTGTTTCTTTGAGGATGAACACCGGAGACAGCTGAAGTCTTCCAACATTCCGGTTAGACTCTTTTGCTAAGTCTATTATTATAATTCAAGTTAAAAGGGAAATTTCAAGTACAAATTTAACTGTCTCATCTGAAAAGTTCCTCATAGATAATCAATTAAAAAGGTTATGTATATTCCTCATGGATAAAAAGGTTATGTTTTCACTAATCAACATTTAAGGGATCCTGATTGTTGCTAATTTTGAATGCTTTTTACGTTATTCTCTTTGCAATTTATAGCCGGCTATGTACATATTATTTATTTCATCTTCACTATTTTCAGGTTGAAATTTGTTTGACATCAAACGTTAGGACACTGACCGTCCCATCTATAGAAGTTCACCATTTTGGTAGGTGTTTTTTGTTTTTAGTTGAAGTTGATGATCATAAACATACAATCAGTGGAGGAACCGTTTAACTTGACAAAGCAGATGCTATGCCCTGTACGCTTGGAAAGTGATTTTGGGTTTTGAGTAGCTTCTTTTTAATGGTTGGGGAAAAAACATTAATAAAGGAAAGAACTTTTGGAAAAGTTAGGAGTTAGGTCTCTTCGATTCCTTTCTCCCATTTTTATTTTAAAAGCTGTTATAGAAAAGAATTCCACACTACTCAGCAATCAGTTTCCCATCCAAAGTCAGAAAGTCTACTAAAGTTTTGAAAATTGTTTTTAAAACAAGTGTTTCTAAAACCAAGAAACAGAAATAATTGAGAAGTTTTCTCGACTTCTTCTTCCATTCTTTTCAAGTGCTTAGGGGACAAACACTTTCAAATGTGTTCTCGGGACAAACTAATTTTAGAAACTAGAAAACTGTTTTTAAAAACTATATACAAAGAAGACTCTCTTGAAATTGGCCTTCCTAAGTGATTAGTACAACATTTAAATAGCTTATCTCTTCTTGTTGGAGAATAAGACTCACTTTGTGGATTATAAATCTAAAATGATTAGTACAACATGTAAGAAGTTTAGCTCTTCGTGTTGGAGAATAAGTCTCACTTTTGTGGATTATAAATTCAAAATGTCAAGGCATTTTAGGCTAAGCTAAAAGTATGGTTCATACATATATTTTAATATGGTATCTTTGACTTATTCTTAATCCACAAACGTGAACTTATTCTCTAACACTTCTAAAGTTATTTGAGAGTTGTATGTAAACTTTTACAGGTATCCACTTCAAAAGATGTTCTTTCTTAACTTGATGCTCTTGCTGATGCAGCTGATTTGTATAACGCAAAACATCCTTTAGTCCTGTGTACTGATGACTCGGGTGTCTTTTCTACCTGTCTCTCCAAGGAATACAAAATTGCTGCTGATTCATTTGGTATTTTTCACTTTACTTTTGCTGCCAGTAATTTAAACTAATTGACTAAGTTTTTGCTGACTACCTGTTTGATTGATTATCATCTAGGGCTGGGAATGAAGGAAATGTTTGAGCTATCAAGGAATGCTGTTGATTATATATTTGCAGATAGCAAAGTAAAGGAGGATTTAAGAAAATATTTCAATTCAGTGGCAAAAAAATATGGAAGTGTAAAGTAAAAAAATTAGTGAAATTGTGCTAACGATTCCGCTTGAAATTGGTTATCGAGTTCTTCAAGTAAAAAAAGTGTGTAAAGTCATAAAATAACTGAATAAGGTTGTAGGATTTACATTTGATTTAATGAGTTAAGTTTATGAGTATTTTAAATTCAAATCAGCAGCAAATCTATCCTTTATTTTCTCATTTCATACGTTATTTAATTTTTTTTATTCATGATATTATTGCGGTGTATGCACTGATTTTATTTATCACGACATCTTCTCTTAATAAGATTTCGTTCAATTACAACATTTGAATTCAAAATTTTGTTTAAAGAGACTGAATTAGGGCCCCTTGAAGTGATGAAAATTGAGGACTTAAATCCTTGCCATTGGTCTTTTGGATAAAATTATTCCACCAAGGGATTCTTGTAAGAGGTTTCGATCGATGAGCCATAAGGCATACGCCATTGGTCACGTCATTGGATATATATGCTGACTTGTGACAACAACAACATGGGTTAATAATGCGGCAATTACCACTATTAAATTCATGACAACGAACTTTTCCATTGTGCCGTACATGGGCTCAGAAAAGAGTGGGTTCGGTACATTTTGTGTAAGTCTATAATTATCACAGTTTAATACTTATGATTGAGAGTGTAAAAGAGAAACTTGTTCTCCAATAAGAAGAGATAAACTATTTCTATGATTGGAGGCGCATAGGGAGACAGAGTGTATTACAGTATTTATAGAAGTGTAGTTATTCTCATCAAAGTGTGTGAGATGCTTGATAGAAGAGAAAGCGTATAAAAAATTCACCTATTATGATTTAGAAAAATTCAAATAGGGGTGGGATGGACATTGGGAATGAAAATACATTATACATTCTCTTACATGGGTGTGGAAAAATCTAAAAACGTGTAAAAGATACATCATAATTTGCATATAAATAATAGTGGTCAAGTAAGTTTTTAAAATATAACAAGAATAAAAAATTAAGAAAATATGTTTAGATATATTAAATTTTTCAAAATTTCCATTTCTTAATGAAGGAAAAGTAACAATGGGAAGAGGTGATGACAACAAGGAAGACAGAGAAGTGGCAAAAGTTGAGATGTAAACATAGTTTAAAAATCTAGATTGATCCTACTAGTCTAACTAATTGGATTGCAAATTGGTAGTCCAACTAATTCAATTGATGATTAGACTAGTCATGTCATCAACCAGGTGTAACTCGGATTAACCTGACATGAGTTACTGTGAACTAGTGTCTTAAACTAATCAATGAATATTCTTTTTTGCAAATTAATAAAAAATATTTATTTATTTTTATTAATTATAATATTTTTTTATTTCTTTGTGAAATATGTTTTCTTTATTATTCTATGTTCTCTTCATGTTGTTGATAATTTTACTTCGTTGTTACTATGTGATTGTTAAAATTATAAAATTGTCATTCATATACTATGAAACTTGTTTGTTATTTATTATTGGAGGTTATGATTAGAAGTTGTTGTAAATTTAGAATTTATTTTATTTTTGTTATAATTCATGGATGAATGTGAATGAAATTGATTTGAACTTAAATGATGAGTTTTTTAAATTGTATTTATCTATATGTTAGTTAATTTGAACTTCAAGGATAAGTTTGTAAAATTATATTTATTTGTGATGTTATAATATGATTTTTTGGTATATTATTAAAGTTAGGGCATGAAATTGAAATTCTTATTTTTTTATTAGAATGTAGGTAATTATTGACTTCTCAGTTTTGATATTGTGACCCATGTTTCAATTTGACCAACCGCAGAACTATATTTAAAAAAACATAGGTGAGAGGTGTGGAAATAGAGTGAGAGGTTGCGACGAGACAGTAACATTTGATAATGAAAAAGATTGTGATAGGTGGAGGTGGAGGAAGGAAAAGGGAAACTTGACATAATGAAGGATGAGATTATGTTTTTTATATTTGAAAAACTAATTTATATAATTTTTTAAATTTTATGAAAAATCAATTTTTCTATTTTCTAATATTTTTTTTAAAAAATAGATTTTTAAACATATTTTATAGTTCTCCTTATATTTTTTTAGAATGATTTTCTGCCTCAGTCCTCTAATGAGCTTCTAAATCTTTAAAGCTTCTCTCCTCCATTTATGAACTAAATAAAAAATATAATTATTTTTCTGCCTCTCTCCTACCCACGCATGTCAGTCATGTAATTAAAATTTCCCTCCCATTCAAACAAAAGCGAAATTAGGAAAGTGTTTGGCTAAACTTTAATTCATGCAGTTGCCCTCATTTAAGTATGAAAGTGAAATTCTTGAAATCAAATTACAAAAAAAAAAAAAAAAAAAAAAAAAAAAAACTTGATGGGAGTGGGGGAGATAAAAAGAACCTACGAAAATCGCAGGGACGATAAAGATATCTTTGGAAGAGTTAGTAAATCTGATGGGAAAATATGAAAAATAACTATATTTTATTTCTTTATTCATTGGGTATTGTTGCTTAAAAAAATAAAAATATTTTATTTTCACTCCAGTTGTGGCCCAAAATATATCCGCGCCTTCTTTGCTAGTTGTTAATTCGTATTGATTGAAAGCAACAGATATCGACGACAGTCATGCGTTTATGGAATGAATTTTAACATGTAGGTAGAAGTCGTGGGACAACTACTCTTCTCAGTAAGTGAGTTTCATGATGCTTCAATAGTGTGATGATAATATAAAACACATCAAAATTTGGTAATCTTCCACCACAAAGTTCAGATACCAGATTTTTCTATCTTATTTATCTCACATTTTAATTTTAATATACTATTTTGCTAAACATTTAAGATTACCATTTTTTCATTTATTAATTTTATCTTCTGGAATAAGATTATACTAAGTTAATCTCAGTAAAAAAAATGGATTTCATCATTTAATTCTTTTAGGTTTTTTGTTGGTTCAATGGATTGGAAAGGAGAGAAGAATAATTTTTTAATTACAAACCATGTATATGTATATGCAACTTGCATTATTTTTCAAACCTTGTCACTTGTTTCATATTCTTATAGGCAAATTTCTAATGCTTTTCTCTTCTTTCAGGTTTCAATACATTTCTCATACTTCTATGAAATGTAATGTACTATCCTACTAGGAGTAAATTTTTAATATGTTTTCTTTTTCCCCATATTTTCTAAACCTTTGTGGTAATAACGATACCATTGCATAAGACATCATAATCAGTAATTATGAGAAATTATTTAATGGATATTTTGAAAGGAAAGGAGAACAGACACTTTTGCAGTGCTTGACAAAAACAAAAAACAATTAAACTCTTGAATGTTGACATCAAAGAGATTGAAGAAGAGAGAAAAAGATAGATGTTGAGAACAATTTAATAAAATGAAATAAAATTTATTAGTTGAGTTTCCATTTTCATCCTAATTCATCCAAGAGGGAAGTTGAGTCCACTGGTTTTTTGCTTCCTTCTAGTTCCATTTAACAAAAAAAAAAAAAAATTCTTTTTTAAGAATCTCTTCCCTTCCTCCCCTTGATTTTTCTCAAAACAAACACAACCTTATAAGGTTAATTTACTTTAATTTAACTAGAATGTTTCTTAAATTAAACTAAAATGTTTCTTAAAATAATAATAATAATAATATATTTATTTATTTTATCATTTTGCATATTCAAGTAGTGTTAATAATACATTCTCTAATCCTTGTAACCCTTGCTCTTGTAGTTTATTAAAAACTAAAAATTAGGAGGAAGTCATTTAATGATAAGTAGGATATCACAAATTTGTAATTTTTAATAATTTTAATTAATCATAGAGAGTATTTCAAAAGAGTGTGTTGTTACTATTTCTCCATATATTTTTGTATTTTTTAGAACACCAAATTTTATTTACAAAATAATTCTCACTAATAAAATTGTATAATTACTAATTCTAAAGTACTATGTTGGCACACTAGTGGATATTTTCCTTATTGCTTCACATTAAAAAGTAAAATATCAAGATTGGAATCTTAAAAATGTAAATAATCTTTATATTTAAGTAGTAGTCTCTATAGTCTAATTACAAAAAAAATAAATTAATGTAGCATTTAAAAAAAAATTTTAAAATAAGTGTGGTATTTAGCTATTCAATACATTAATTGTTTTTTTTCATTCATACCCTTGATAACATTACTTTAAATCTTAACATTATTTAATATAAAAGATAATTTAATAATAACATTACTCTGTATAAAAGAATGAAAGACGAGTGATTTTGAGTGAGATGGAATGAGTAATAAGACATGAGAATGTGATTTTCCCTGGTTTAGAAAAAATAAATGGATGGTAGTTAAAGTCTTGTGTTACAAGTATAATTGATCTTTGAAACTATGACGGTCAAACTTGTTTTGCATTTTAGAACACGGCTTGGCTTGTATGCCAAACAGAATCTAATTGTGTCAAATAAAGGGTCGTCATGAGATCTTCCTCTGTACTGTGCGAATCCAGATAGTGATACTAATGTTTTTAATTTTAGGAAAACAATATACTAATGTTTTTAGTATATTTAATATTTAAAAATTAAAAATCTCATTTGATTAGTACTTTTAAAAATAGTTTATTTTTTAGTTTTTAAAACTGAAAAAAAAAACTATAAATAGTTTTATTTTTTTGTGTGTATTTTTGTTTTAAGAGCTAATTACAAATGTATCTTTCTAAGGTTTAATATAACTATATATGCTTTTTTTATTTTTTTAAATATTATTTTCACATTTTCTAAGAGATGTTAGTGTAAAGTTGAGAGGATACTAGTATAAATTTTTAAATATATAAATGTACAACTATAATAAATACATAAAAATAAAGAAGTTATGTTTAACTAGACAAGAGATATTGCATTTATAATTAACTCTTGTTTTAAAAACTCAAAATATAAATATAATAAGTTGTGTTTTGTTTTTTTAATAATAAAACTTGCTTTATTGGGATTTTTTTATTTTCACATATTCATAAAAATTTTTAAATAATATTTACCAAACAAATTTTTTTTTTCTTCAATAAAACGATTCTTATAAACTATTTTTTTAAATTTTTTTTCAAAAACTAAAAATTAAAACTAAATTAGTACCAAGTCTTTCTAAATTTGTATTTTTTATAAATAGATATTTTAAATTTTTTAATTTGTTTTAATTGATTCTTAAATTATATATTTTTTATGGTCACTATATTTTTTAATTTATTTAAACCGATCTTTAAAATTTATTTTTTATAATTAAATAATAATTTTATTTTAATTAATTCTTAAAATTTACGTCATTCATAAAATAATATTTTATATTTAATAAAAACTGAATTACTAAAAAAATATTTTAACAATTTATTATTTAATTTCAAGTATTTATAACTTTATTTTTATAAATTACAATTTTAAAATTAAAATTATAAAATAAAATTAAAACTCTTTCTATTAACGTTATTATTTTCACCGAACACAAAGAAAAGGTTATTATATTTCTTTCAATATACAAGTTGTGAGTAACATTTCGTTTTTCACGTACTTACTTAAAAGTTTGCTTTTTTATATAATGTTTGTATGTATGTTTAAGAGATAAATATTTTATGTGTGCTAATTTTATATTAAAAATAATTTAAGGGAAATTGAAATTAGTGATTTTTACAGTCACTTATATATGTGATGACTAAACACTTTGATATTTATCTATACCAAAGTGGTAGAATATAATTTTTATCCTTTGAGTATTCTAAAGTTCTAAAATAACCAAATTGAGATTTTTGTATAATCTCAACAATACTTACAATTTTTTTTTATATTTTCTTAAATTCATTTCTATATTCTTAAAGGTTGTTGTAGTCTTCTTAATTAATTTTCAAATTAATTACCAGAGCTGTCAATTTAAATTGCTAATCCCATACACCCCTTATTATACTTTTATTCTTTTACTTCATACTTCATATGATACCGAATGTCTCATTAAACTTCCAAAATTCATCTTACAAATTTACAACTAAATGGCCACCCAATTTATTTCAAAAAGCCATGTCAAGCTTTTCATTTTTTATATATGAACCAAATATTACAAAAGACAACCCTACTTCTTATAATCAGCTGTAAATATATTAAACTACAAATTAGTTTTTCTATCATTAAAAAGTTTTAATTGGTTAAACTAAGTTAATTTGGAGTTTCATCATCATTCACCATATCATATATATATATATATAAATAAAAGATAATTCTAAATCTAACTTATTTTTCTGTTTTTTTGAATTTTGGGTTTATCGTACATTGTGCATATTATTGTTTTGCACAATTAAGTATGTTTTTTATGAACTCTTCCTAATCTTATGATCACAATCATTGAATTTTTTAAATTGTTATCATTTTCAAAAGTTGACTTTATAAAAAACACACTTTAGGCCTTTACATATGGACTCTACAATGTTCTGATTATACATGCAAACCTAGATTAAGGTTGTACTCATCATGTTCTTGTTTTTGAGAGGTAGTTTGTGTCAATCGACTACTAGATGAGAAAGTATACCGATTGCAAAGTGATGAGTCAAAACTATATTTCATTGTGTTCTTTTCATTCTTAAGGTTCAAATTGCTGTCATTTTGATGAACCAATTATGTTTTTTAAACTATGCTATCTCCTTATCACAATGGTCAGATAATTTTTGGAATTGGCACAATTTTTGAAATTGTTCTTGTTTGGAGTTTATCTATGATGACTAGCATGTTGATCTTTCTCTTCTTTGATTTGACATGAAAATAGATTTTTTTTAGTAGTTTATTGTATTCTCTTCAATTTGACAGGTCCTATCAGGCAATCAAGGAAAAAGTTGAACCATTAACAAAGTCGTAGGTTATTGATCATAGAGAATACAAGCATAGAACATATTGTTTTTATACAAAGAGTATTTGATAGTTGCAGGTAGTATATTATACAATTGTATAATAATTAGTTTATTTAAGTTGCTTGGTTTGTGACTTTTAAATGTTGAGAAAATGTTGGAGTGTTCCAAAGTAAAATAATTTTATTTGGACTTATTATGTATGGTGTGGAATTTGACCAAATTGAGTGTATGAAAAAATTGATATGGTGATGATTTTAGCCACTAAAATTATTATATTGCACATATATTTTCATATGAATTTTGTATCATATTGTCTTATTTTGTATGACTAGTGGTGGCTCTAATTTGTTTTGTTGTATTAGGTGCCTAAACTATTATGTAGTTATACTTGAATGTTTGGTGTGGAATTGTGACAAAATGAGTTGTATGTGTTAGAGTAGACAAATTGATGATTGTGTAACTTTTGCATTAAGTGATACATTTGTGTGGATATGATAAAAAATATGAATATTAAAGATGAGATTAGGGATTGATACGAAAAATAAATTCTGTTTTCAAAGGTTGAGAATGAATAAAGTATTGGAAAAAGGTGACACTTATTGTCTGGTTTCTTAGGCCATGAGTAGGCCATTATCTTAGTTACCAAACCTAAAATGTGAATTTTGTGAACACGGTTTTTCCCACTTACTTTGAGATGAAATGTATTGATGAGTTTAATCTTCACTAAGTTCTCGTAATCGATATAAAGTTTTGAAGTGTTTTATTTATTATATAAGTATATGAAAGTCAACATTATTTTTTATCTATTATTTGATACATTATTTTTGTTTTTGAGAAAAAAACCAGTGTTTCAATAGTTTCAAAATGAGTAAGGTTTTTATGAGTGGAAAATCAATTAGAAGTATTTTTTTTTTAATTCTTGTGAACACTAGATTTTTAATATATTTTTAAAATAATAAGATTTTATTAGATTTACCAAGTGGAGAAAAACTTGTGCAAGTGTAGTATAATTCGTGGTTTTGAAGGATTTTATACTGAACAAGATGAGAACGATTAAAGTAGGATCATGCATCATTCTCACAGACATGCAATTCAAATAAATGATTGATTATATGCGTGTATTGGTAAAATTTGTCACTATGAGAATATGCATAATGTGTGTTGTTCATATGTCAATCTTGATGTGATTATATGTAGTTCGTACATAAAGTTGTAGTTATTTATCCATGTACATATGGACAAGTAAATGAGAGAAATCTACACCACACACATACATAGACACAAACAAAAACATCACAACCTTACTCTTCCTTTCCATGTTGTTTATGGTATAGGCGACGAAAGCAATGAAGAATTCTATAAAGACTAGTCACAAGTTGACAAAACACACACACAAATAAAAATGAATATATTATCACAACCTTACTCCTCCTTTCTATGTTCTTTATGACATATGCGACAAAAGCAATGAAAAATTCTATAAAAACTAGTCACAAGCTGATAAGGAATGTAGATGTTGATAGGCATATATGTTTATTTTCTGTTTTGTGATGTTTTTTTGGTGATTATGTGTATAGGTTTTATATTACTTTAAGTTAAAAGTTTTATTATGATTTGGATATATGTCCCTTTTGAGGACTTTTAAGGTTGTTGTCAGTATCTTATTATTCTCATGATCATGTGCTTTTAATCATCCATTTTAAATTGTTATTCTTACTTTCACTTGAAATTCATAAATTTTCCACTATTAATATACTCATGTTCAACTATTAGCATATTTTAGATAACTTACTATAGTATCATTTTAATAGCTACCTTGATGAAATTGTGCTATAATTTAGGCATTTGGCTATCAATAACATTTTTAGTTTTTAATTGATACTTGATTCGTATGGGCAAGTTATTGTATATATAACTATGCTATGGAGTCCCCACCACTGTTTATATTGATTTTCAAGGGGAATATTGTATTTCATACATAATTATCAAAATCAGGAGTTAATTCGTAAATTCATGAGTTTACAAACCCTTAACGAGTTAAATCGCATGCAAAATTGAAAGAGTAGTAAATTCGGTAAAATCAAAGTAAACTCGGAGTAAACTTGTGAGTAGACTCGTTAGCAAATTTCTTGGGTAGCGCTCTCCTATGTTGATTCTAATTTTGAGTGTTTGAATATAATTGGTTCTTATGCTTAAAAGGTTTTGAAATTTTGAATGTTTCTACTTATATGGGGTTATGTGATTTATAGACATATTTTTTAATGAAGTAAAATGTTGTGATACTACGAGTCAAATTTATAAGTTGAGTTTACTAAATTTTTAGGAGTTTAGTAAACTCTCAATTTTGATAATCTTGATTACATGTTTTTGTTTGAAAAAACAATAATGTAAATCAATTAAAAATCTTATGTTTTTCAAAACCATTTTCCTAAATTAAAACATGTTAGTAATAAATTTTTTTAGTGATAATAAGCTCCCAACATTTTGAATTCATGTTTTCTAATTATGTTCTAAATATAGAAAATGGGGCTGTAAGAAAAAAAACTTGAAAACTTACTATATAAAAAGGAAAATTTTAACAATTAATTAAAATGAAATTAAAGTTTAACTTTTTTATTTACAAAAAGGTTAAAGTGTTTAAGTATTAAATATTAAGTATAATAAATTTAGAGTACACATGTCTATTTTTCAAAATAAGTAAAATTTAAGAATTAAATGAGATAAAATAAAGGTTTTGGGGTATTTACTTTCAAAACAACTAAAATGATTAGTTGTGGATTGTGATTGATAGATAGAGATAGAGTAAAATTATTTGATTGTAGATCTTTAAACTCTTTTAATTATTTGTAATAATTTTTATTACAAAATTATAAACAGGGATAAAATATATTTTAAGTTTCTGAAAATTTATTCAAATATTAAATATGTTCTCTAAAAAAAATTGTATGTTTTTTGGTCATCAAGTTTTGAAATACATAATTTTTTATGTTTCATTTAAATTATTTTTCATCTTGTTATAAATGGTTATTTAAAGACAAAATATGTGTAATGTGTTGATAGTCTAAAACATTTTATCATAGGTTTGTAGGACTTGTAAGACAATTTAAAAAATATAAAATACTATTTACATGACTTTTAAGATATTTAATCATAGTAAAATCATTAAAATTATATAAATAATATATTGTAATTAAATTATAATAAAAATTATTTTATATTGTCAATATATAACCTTTAAACTCTTACCTATACACTTGGACAGAAAAAAAAAGTTGAAAAATAGTGTATATCTAAATTAAAAGAATAAAGAACATACAAAATTGTTTTAGAAATTTATTTAATTAGTATTTTATGAATTTTATAAGGAACTAAAATTCCTTTTACTTTATTCATAATAAATATTATTTAATTTATTTTGTGAAAATTAAAACACTATCGTATGACATACTTCCTCGTGTCTCTTTCACAAATAATTCTTTTTTAAGCTTACCTTTCTCTTTATCTTAAAATTAAAACATAATATGACTTTTCTCTTTATCAAAATGGATAAGTTTTTTAAAAAAATTATATAAATAAGTTTTGTTTTAAAGTATGACTTTAAAAAGAAGAAGTTGCGTTTTAAAATACTCTTAATTCAAATTATAAAAGTTGTGTTTTAAAACATGATTTTTATTTAATTTTTTTTATGAAATCATGTTTTAAAATATCACTTGTATTTATTTTTATTTAAATAAATTAAAATTCATATTTTAAAATGTAAAAACAAACAAAAGTTACGAGATAACACGTAACTTCACATTTTAAAAAAGGAACTCATGAATTTAAGCACAACTTCAATTTATTTTTTATTTTTAACATTTAAATTTAATTTAAAGTAAATAAAAATATACAAGTCGTGTTTGTAAACATTATTTCTATTTTTATGAATTTTGTTTCAAAACATAACTTCTGCATCTTAAATTAAAACAATTGTTAAATTTATGTTTTCAAACGTAACTTTTTTCTTTTGAAGTTGTATTTTAAAGCACGACTTTCTCATATTTGTAATTTTTTTTTTAAATGTAACTATTTTGATAATACTTTAAAAAATCACCTCACTGTCATAATAAAAACCTTTATTTCTTATTTGTTTTCTAAATAATATATAAATTAGAAGTTTTTAGCCTAATGATGATTTGGTTTTTGTCTTTTTCCTTTTTAACTCATACAATTGAACCATTGAACACATGTTAGGAACTTTACAATAATTTGTATATCCTATTTAACTAAGCTAAACCTTATTGATTTCTATAGGTCTTTGTATATATTTGAATATGGATTTTCTAAAAAAATTTAAGATAAATAAATATTTAAAGGAAAAAGAAAATTAGAAATAAAGGAGAAAAATAAAAATTAAAAAAAAGTGTATTATCAACAATTAAAATATACTTTTTAATGCTTGTAAAATATAGACTAATCTTTTTTATAGCAAATTGTTAGTTTAGGGGAGGAATTGGAATCCATGATTTCTCTCTTCTCATAGACTAATCTTATAAACCCTTAAAATATAGACTAGTTAATATGCAAAAATATATCTGAGATATTATCTTATATCAATTTAATATTAATTTTTTGAAATGTAATATTTTAAAGCGTATTGATTCAATAAATTATAAAGCGTATTGATTTAACTTAATATTTTAATATATATATATATATATATATATGAGTTTAATTGGTATACACTGTCAGTGTAAAAAATTTTTACACTAACATTCAATTATAACTTTTCATTTATGTGACTTTTAAAGTAGTAATGAGTAAAATCAACAAATTTACAATGAATGAAGGATTGTGATTGAATGTCAGTGTAAAAATCTTTACACTGATAGTGTATAGCAATTAAATTCTTTCTTTCTCTCTCTCTCTCTCTATATATATATATATATATATATATATATATAATTTATCAAATTCGAGAATCTATGTAGACTCATGAGAATTCGATAGTCTCAAATTGTGAATGACTTGTAGTCTCGTAAAAGTTTACTTTATATGAAAACTAGTGAAAACACAAGTGTTGACATGTCTTTGTATTCAAATTTTTATTGTATTAATTTTGGTAGGAGAAAATGATAGTTCCCAAGTAAGACTATACATGAGTGTATGCATTTACAATATATTTTTTATTTATTAACATGTTAGTTCTTGTTACAATTAAGGGGCATGATTGTCTACTATAATGTGAACACAAGAAAGGGTAGTTCCTTAATTAATAATATATAAATAGAGATAATAATTTTTTGTAAATAGTACAGATAGTAGATAATAGAATAATTATGGATGTTGAATATAAATATTTTAAAGTAATTTATTTGTTTTAAAGTTATAAAGTTAGTCTAATGGTAAAATTCATATTGGAGAGAGAGGTCATGGTTTCAAACTCTCAACCAACAAATTAACATTTTCCTATAAAAAAATAGTTTTTTTAAAAAAAATTAAATAAGTAGTTATTGAAAAAAATAATAAGGGAAAAACTAGAAATAAAATGTGAACACAAAAAGGGTGAATTCTCATGTGTTATAGATAATAAAAAATATCTATAAATAACATACAATTAAATATTTCAACTACCTAATAAGTCAAAATAGTAAATTACACATTCCACAATATTTAAATAAATAGGTCTACCAGTATTAGATAATTTAGAAAAAGTAATAATAATAGTAAAACATTATTTAAGTAAACTCAAGATTTTATAGAATATACATAAAGTGTAGTAAGTTTACCCAAAATTTACTAAAAAAACACTTTACATATAATAAGTAGATTTGTAAACTCTTAAGAATCAGATAATTAACTTAAGAGTTTGATAATCGTGTGTGTATATGTATGCATATTCTAGTATTTGGATACTCATGTTGGGAGAGATCTTAGCCGGAAGCTTCAAGTGTCTTACCTTTGTGCATTGGCTAGTGCTTTATTTATAGGTGAGGGGCAAGGTGTGACTTCCTCCTGATTATGTGTCCGTGATCCCATGGATTTTGGTGGGTGATTTCATGTGTGATTCCGGGATGTCTATCTTTATTTGATAGTTATATTTTGTATGATTCGGAGTTGGGGTTGTTGATAGTGAGTGTTGGGCCTAACTCCAACCCCAAATGCTGTGTTAAGTGTGAAGAGGCTTGAGTTTAACTCGGTCGGCGTCCGGTGCTGATGGTAATAAAGTCTCCAAACCTCAAACGTTGTGTGAAACGTCAAGAGGCTTTAATCTCACTCGTGTATGAGATAATATTTTGTTTTTAATAATATTTATGTATACTACATAAAATATTACAAAGCATGTAGCGCCCTAAAAATGATAACCTGTGCACAGGCAATGCCACCATTGTGAGACATACCGATCATATTTTCATACTAAATTTTTGTTCATTTATTGAAATAAATAGGTGAAACATTTATTAAATAAAATTTAAATAATAATTCATAAACAAGTCGACTCCCTTACAATTCTAAATTGGGAGGGATTAATTACTCATATTTAGTTACAGTTCATATCTTGCTATAAAATTAGTTGATCTGATCCAAAGAAGTGTCCTTCAAATATTAGGTAGGATAGGAAATCCAATATTTTATCAGCTGGACTGGACAACATAGCAACAAGCCAACAAAAAACAATAGAATAGAAGTCATGTCCATAAAGGACCGTGAGACAATAAAAAAACGCCTCTCTTTCCAATGGCCAAGGCATGAAAGGCGGAGAATAACTTTGAGCTGACAAATAAAGAAAAAAGTGAAGCATGGAGAGAGGCTGGAATTTAAATTTTGTTTTTTTAATGCATAAAAAATGGAGGGGAAAATTAGGGCTACACAAAACGCATTTCATATGATAAGTTACACTCATAATAAAAGTTTGACGATTACCATTATCAACCAAATTCCAAGTTACTCCTTGACGGTATGCATAAGAAATTTTGGTTTGGTAATCTCTACAACACTATTCAATAATGCACTTGTGTGCTGTGTTTGTGATGTTAAATGCTAAACATGCACCAATCTCTCTAAATGTGTTCTCTTATGCTAACTATTTAACAGAACACCCTAAAAAGTGTATGATGTCCGGAAAATAAGCTAGTTTTCATCGGGGCACAGGGATATCATGATAATTTCAACTTTTTAAAGTTTCATTTTATGGGAAATTTCATGCTTTTGCTGTTCATAAAGCAATTCAGTATGTACTATTTAATAAAAACTAAAAGATAGATGCTCCAAATTGAAAATTAAGAACCATGACCATAAAGTTCTTCGTGCGGAAGCCTCACTCATATCACTATATATGAAGAGTGGTGCCATAATCACTAGTGTAGTTGAAATGGCTGCTCCTGTTGCTATAGGGACAAGGGGCACTATTGGATCTCTAGTTAGGAAGGAAATTGAATACTTCACCAAATTTGAGTTGGAGAGAAGAGGAAGTTCACAAAAACCTAAGCAACACTTTGTTGCCATGGACATGGTTTATGGCAGAAGCTATCCCATTTCAAGGCCTGGTTTCTGGTCGTTGCTAACAAGCTGGAAGAGGAGGAAGAGAAGAGGCACAAGTGGGTTTCTTCCAAAAGTTTGTTCTGTTGCTAAAGTAGCTGAAGGCAACCAATTCAACAGGATTCCTGGTCACAACTACATGATCCTCAGGAATGATATCTCTAAGTGTCTCTCTTGAGTTAGTCTGCACTAGCTTTTTGTGGGGGACCAAAACTTATGCTTCATATTATGTTGCCTGACTTGGGCAACAAATTTATTTTTTTTTAAATCTTGGGCTCTTGTTTTTCATTCTGTTATTTCCTGTGTATAATATACTACGGCTTCTCAGATCTCAGATTCGGTTTAAAATCAGTGTTCTACATTGATTTAGATAGAATGTTTGTAGTTGAGGAATACACACATTGCAAACTTAGATCCAATTCTTCAGGTACATCTTGGGATGTTCAATTTTATGTTTTGAGATCTCCAAAGTATTCAAAAAGCAAAACTAAGAAAGCTTCTTGTTTTATTTTCACTTGAATCTCATTATAAACTGAGTTTTTGTCTGAATTTTATCTTAAAATTCAGTTTGAAACGAAAGAAAAAGGAGGATTGTTTTTTGCAAATCCAAAATATAAAATTCATTTAAACGAAGTTAACTTCAATCAAACATGTACTTGTTCGATCTTCGCTCAAATTTCTGTTTCAGCATATTAACCTATGCCAACTTTAGTGCAAACCTTTGATTGATAGATAACACCAGAAACACTTTAAAGAATTTATTCAAGTTTTGTCTCTTTAGAATTAGAGTAAGATGTTCAAAGATGAAATGACATAGAAACAGAAACTTGGGTTTTTCCATAAAATTGGAGAGTTTGAGAGAAACATATATCAAAGTGGAAAAATTTTAGAATCTAATTACTATTTAAGGAAATTTTACCATTCATAATATATTTTGTTGTTTTCAAGTGGTGTCCCTATGAAAAATTAAAAGCAAGTTACACCAAGTGAGACAAGAAAATTGAGATTTGTATAGATGTTATGCTTGACTTGTAGTGCCAAGCCTACGGTGTAATTATTTATTATTTATTTGTTAAGGTTGCCCTAAGTTAGGTTTGATTACTTGTGCAACTAGTTTTTGTATGTGTGTGAAGCTTGTACCAATGGGTAATTGGTGTTGAACAACTAGTGTATTTTTTTTTTTTTTTGAAAGTTACTCCAAAATAAAAAAAAAAGAAAAACTATGTTCAAGTTAAGTCTCTTCATATTGTAAAAATAGTGAGTTATATTAAAAAAACACTAGGTTGAAAACAATGTTTTTTCCCCATATAATGTAACAAGACAGAGCCTTGCATACATAAAAATAATAATTTTTATTTTTCATAGGTAGACTATTATGAGTTGGTGTCACCTCAAAAACAAAAACTAAATTATAATTTATGCTCTCTATTTTATCTATTGCACATCCTCCTTTTTTTTTTTTTAGGTTTTGTTTTTAAACATTTTAAAAAATGTAAATTTTGCTCACAATTCAGTTAGAAAGATAATCTTGATTTAAATCGTAATTAATGACATGAAAATCTTAATTTAAAAATAAACAAGAGAAAAGACTCTAACGGATGGATTAAACACGAGACCTCACACACACACCAATATTCAAACCACTAGAATAAAAAATACTCAATTTATTTTTATTCTGCAATTCAAATATAATTAAATTGTAATTAATGTTAGTTTAAAAATTAATTCAAAAATATAAAGAGAAAGTTCAAATCTAATTAAGTTGTAATTAATATTAGTTTAAAAAACACTTAAAAAAAATATACAAGAGAAAAGACATTCCAGAAATTAAGCACCCGTTCTCACACACAAAAACCAATATTAATATCACTAGACCAAATACTACTTTCTTGTTTTTTTATTCAAATCTAATTAAATTGTAGTTAATGTTAGTTTTAAAAACACCTAAAATCTAATAAAAATTAAAATCTAGTTGTTAATATGCTTGGATTTTTTAAATTCCAAAAAATAAAATTTAAAATTAAAACTAGAATTTAAAATATAAATATAAAATATAAATTTTAAATTAAAACTAAAAGTTAAATTTATAAATTTTTAATTTAATTTTCAATAAATTCCTAGGGATTAAAAATTAAAACTAATTAAACAATATAAATTAAAATTAAATGAAAAAATAAAAATAAAAACTAAAATTAAAAATAAAAATAGAAATTAAATTTCAACTTTTAATTCTTAATTTTAATTTTATTTTTTATTTAATTTTAATTTATATTTAATTTACTATTTAATTAGATTTGAATTGTTCTTTAATACTTTTGAGGTATCCTTTCTCTTGTATACTTTTAAAGTATTTTTGAATTTAACATTAATTTATAATAAATTAATTTATAATGAATTAGATTGTCATGTTATAAATTACAGTTAATTAATTTTTAATTACGAAACTAACTATATCATGTTATTAATTATGCAAGTCAACATGTCAACATTGTATTTCTTGATGTCAACAGTATAAGGTTGATTTAAAGGCACAAATTACACTTTTTTTAAAAGTTTAAAAGCAAAATCTAAAAAAAAAAAACAAAAAAAGTGCAATAGATAAAATAAGGGTAAAATAGGGTAACATCAATTATAATTTAGCAAAAAAATATATACACTTATTACTTAACACCAATTGGTGCAACTTTTACACACACAAAAAAAAAATGATTGCACATGAGCCAAACCTAATTTGAGACAACCTTCACAAAAAAATGAAATAAGCTTGTTGCCCAAAATTGACTTGAGCAACCTCCACAGCAGAATGATTGCACCAGTTGTCAAGTCTGACTTAGTGCTAAAGATAACAATAATACTAGTAGTTATAAATATTATGGGATTCAATAAATTGGACATTTTAAGAATATGATTATGTAATTATTCGCTGTGCTCTGTACATGTACTTTTATCTCTTTTTTTATAATTTTAATAATTATATAATAAAATTAAAATTATATATTTCTTAATAAATTTTAATTCTTATAATTTTATTTATAATATTTGTTATTTATTATTCTTTATACATTGTAAAATTAAAATTTAATTAATAAATTAATATATAATCTATTTAGTGATAATGAAATAAATTAAAAATTATAAAATAATAATATAACAAATTACCTAAAAATATTCTTAAATATAAAATATTCAATTTTGATGAGTATTAAAATTTTATATTTATTTTTTTATACATGAAGCACCTTGCATTTTCCGGGAACAAGGATCTATCCCCAACTTATGTCTAGTTTTCTGTTCTTATCAATCAAGAAATGTTATGTTATTTAATTAATTATATAAAAATAAATATTTATAATTATAATAAAAGATGTGATAAGTAAGGACACAAGATGATGGAAATGGTCAAATAGGTTCCTGTCATACTTCATTATAATCCCTACTTGACACTGCTTTTACAAAACCTATTTCCTCATCTCGTTTAGTATCACTTACTTGGGTTGTTGATAATGAAATTCTCCACTTTGACACTTACTTGGGTTGTCGATAATAAAATTCTCGACTTTGATGTACATATATGTATATATAGACACACACATACTTCTCCCAAATTCTCTAATTTTTTCAAAAAACCCAAAAACCTTTTAAAAAAATAAAATAGACAAATTAAAGGAAGTCTCATGTATACAACAGACAGAATGAAATAAAATTCTCAAGGGAAGAATTACGATCTAAAATTCAACTGTAAAATGTTGTTACACAAACAGAATTACACAAAGCACTTTGATCTTTGTACAACAAATTATTTTGGTGTACTTTTTCTATTTTTCAGCGTGTTTGGTTGGATACACATTAAAAATGTGTTGAACGGAACAGACATGAATTTCCGAACAAAAATGGCGAAGCAACTACTAGTGTGTAGGTTTGACATTGAACATGTACACAAACACGGCTTTAGTAGTAATCCTAGTTTGTGAGTGGTGAATGAAGCTACTTCCTTTCAGATCCAACAGAACTTGCAATTCTAAAAGATTCAACATGCCCCGCACATTTGATAGATTCACCAGCTATGTCTTGTTCTCCAACTTTGTGCACGGCTAGATGCGTAAGAGCCGTCACAACATCATCCATGTAA
Source organism: Psophocarpus tetragonolobus (assembly GCA_037954015.1). Taxonomy (NCBI): domain Eukaryota; kingdom Viridiplantae; phylum Streptophyta; class Magnoliopsida; order Fabales; family Fabaceae; genus Psophocarpus; species Psophocarpus tetragonolobus. The sequence continues at coordinate 99,883,041 of CM075688.1, forward strand.
GGTCGGGTGTCAGCTTCCTCTTGAAGACACATTGCTGCCACTGCTAGGGCTTGAAATAGGCCCTTCACAGGGAACTTACCTTTAAGCAAAGGATCAGCCATCAGAGTGAACTTCGTTCTGTCCTTAAACAATGGTTGTGCCTGCCAAATATAACAATAAAGACATGCATAATTTCCATGTTCCAAGACTTCAATCAATTACAACGCTTCATTGCTCCTCAAATCCACAAGTTAATATGCAGATTGATCTAATCAAGTACACAGACACGTGCTACAACAAATCTTTTAAAGTAACTTACCCAGTCAATCAAGTTTTGCTCTGCGGTAACTCTTCCAGTGTCAAATACTCTCCTGCCTGTGATTATTTCCAGAAACACAACCCCAAAACTATAAATATCCGACTTTGTGCTAAGCTGACCTGTAGCAGCATACTCTGGTGCACAGTAGCCAAAAGTCCCCATCACCCTTGTTGTCAGATGTTCTTCGCCATCTTTTGGACCAATCTTAGCAAGTCCAAAATCTGATAGCTTTGGATTAAAATTTTCATCTAACAGTATATTAGATGATTTAAAATCACGGTATATAATAGGTGGCTCTGCACTGTTATGCAAATATTCAAGTCCTCTTGCTGCTCCCTCAGCTATTTTCATCCTAGTCTTCCAATCCAAAGGCTCCTTATTTTCACCTATGTCTGAGATAAATAACCCTTACTCAGTATTGGATGCTATAGACGTGTTTCAGTAAAATTACGTCCAAAACTAGAATGTTTTGGGCCATCATACCTAGAAGGTGATTTTCCAAACTCCCATTGGCCATGAATTCATAAACCAAAATCCTATGATGGTCATCTGCACAATAACCAACAAGCCTCACAAGATTTGGGTGTTGCACCATGCTCAACATCAAAATTTCTGCAAAAAATTCACGTGTTCCTTGCACTCCTTCCCTGTTTAGTACCTTCACAGCTACAGTCTGAACACGAAAGATTTAACTAAGACTTTCCCAGCCTTGTGAAAATCTAAATGTGCTATTAGATAATAAAATATGGATATGTTTGAAAAGGTAGTACGAGACATACTTGATCAAGACTTTTAATGTATCCTTTGTAGACATTTCCGAATCCACCTTCGCCCACCAGGCAATCAGAACTATATTTGTTTGTCGCTTCAGCAAGTTGCTCATATGTGAATACTTTCACATCATTTCTTGCAGATCCATATTTTCTTATTTCTGCTTCTATTTGTCTATTCCTGCTGCTACCTGCAATTTGAGACCACCCCACCAAGTTATTGTCAGAAAAGTTGGAGCAATTAACACATGCAAAAGATAAATTGTATTTGTGTGACACCAAAATTTAACATTCTTGGACAAAGTCAGAACAACAAGAATTACTTCCTTCGACAGAAACAAATGTTCAGGGATATCTTATCTCTTAGAGTAAAGTAAAAACAAAATTTATAAAAATTTATAAAACATTGTAATCAAGTTACCGTTGGAATAAAACTAATCTAATATATTTTTTTTCATCATTCTTTAATAAGTAAAATATATTAGTTGTAAAATCATATTTTCAAAAAAGATAAATGAAAAGAACTACTATATTAAAACTGTTTCGTAGTAAATATGAGAAAAAATACATAACTACAATCTTTGTCAAATTAAAAATTGTTTCCAATTAATTTAACATAAAATAATAAAATGAAAACTAAAAAATAAGACTTAATCCAGAGGCATGTGGACAATAACTGAATGGAATAAAGTAATTTTAAAATTAATAAAATATTTCATAAAAAATAAATAATACTTGTAAAACTTATTATACATATGATCAATTCACATTTATATTCAAAGCTAAGGACTGTAATATGGTTTATTCATGGATGTTGCTCGTATAATTAGGAAATTCCTTACTATCAAGGATGAATTTTTTGTAGAGTTTTGCCATAAAGTTAAATTAGATACTTCAAAGGTATTTTATTGGTATTGGTAATAATTCCTTCAAGAGAATTTTCATGAACCATCTTTATATCCTAAAAGAAAAATGTCAGGGTAGGTGGGCCTAATCTCTCCTAAGCAAGATCATATTCACGAGCATGAACGAAATTGATTTACAAATTAAACTGCTATAAACGTTCTCTCAATCAGATTAAAGGGTTAAACAAATAAAAATGATTCGTTATGTAGGTATAATCAGGGAAGGATTATCGTTCAACAATTGTTTTGTATTCTTATTATTTGTATAGAATTAGAAAAGACTAATGTATATATCAGCAATGGATCATAGCACACACCTGTTTTGAGAGACATAATTGCAGCTATTGATTTGAATGTTCTCCTTCCTTTGGAAATTATGCCGGATTTTGCTTTGGAAGAGGATGCTTTTGATTTAGCACCTGACTTGCAGCACGGGAAGCAACTCATTTTCTAAAACCTTGTTGGCCCTTTATTACAAATTCCTAAAAAGAAATTTGTAATAAAACCAACAACCAACACAATAATCTTTGGAGAAATTTACATGCACAAGGGATTAAAGACAAAACCGAACGATGGTAGGTACGATGTGCTATATTTTTGTAATTGTCAAACTGTAAGACGTTATTCAGGGTGAAAATACTGGATGAATTTGTTTTTTATTTATGTGTGATGGGAATAAGATTACTTATTTTAGTATTGAGCATCATAATGGAATTTATTTAACATAGTTAATCTTAGCTGGATTTCTTTAACACTTAGAAAGAAAAGGAACTTAAACATCTTTTGCAAGGTAAATGTTACAAGGAAAACAACTCTTTTTCACTGGGAAGTTTGAATAATAATAATAATAATAAAAAGACTTGGACAACCTTTTCTACTTCTTTCTTTGTCTTAAAAGTTCCGTTACGTATTTGGTCTTCTATGCTAGAAAATTTTAGGATAAACTCATTCTGTTTTTAACCCTTGTGCGAGTTAGCTGCAAATAGGGTAAGTTAATTCTACTTTTTTAGAATGAATTCGTTATATTCTTAAACCTTGTGCGACAATAGTTTATTTATTTATTTATTTATTTTAGTTGCCACTAGTTGTATCCATATACTTTTGGACAAAAAACTAATCCTAGTTTGAGTTAACTTTATTCTTACATATAGAAAAAGAATAAAGCAAATTATTCACGTGTTTCAAGCTTTAACATATGAAAAAAAAAATATTATAAAGTCTATAAATAGGCACTCACCTCTCTCGTATCATTTTAATCTTTTTATGAATGAAATCTAGATTTAAATTTGAGCGCTTCTTCTTAGAGTGTTTATATTCTCTTTAAATTGTGAAAGTTCTTCTTTGCCTTTTATAAAGGGTTCTTCCTCTGTGACAAACTTCTATTAACCATGGTTTATCTTTTATGAAGTGACGCCTATTCACTATCATTCTTTAGTCTCTCCATCTCCATCTTCAACCTTAGAACCTCTTTCGAGCAAGATTATGGGATGAACAATCCAACATTGCATCATGTGTCATGTGTCATGCTAGTAGAGTTTTTCTCTCATATGTGGTATTCCACGTCATTGTCCATGTCACAAAATCTAAGTCATTAGAGTGAAAACATCTTTTTAGTTCTCAAAAGATTAAAGTTGTCCTATCTAGGTCCTTCAAAGATTTTTTACAGACATTCAGGTTCTTGAAAGATTTTTAGAGACATCTAGGTCCTTAAATTTTTCTGGCGTTTGCACATAACTCACTTAGTTACTAATGACATTAAATAACTATACAATCAACAATTAATTGCTATATTGTTAATTCTTCTCTCTTATACATAACAATCCAATTGCTTACCTAACACTCGCTTTTTCTTTTATTTATTTTTTAAATTAAAAAATATTTATGGAGGTTTTTAACCGCTAGAAAATAAAAAAACATCTCACAATTTATGTCTCCACCTTTATATCCCTTTCCCATGAAAAAGAAGGAAGCAAAATAAAATCAATACCAAGTAAATTGGTAAATTATTTTGTTAACATCAAACTAAAATTTCAAACTAATATGAAGTGAAAACTCCATTATAGTATAATAACTTGATTGTTCCAAATTTTTATACTTCTCGTGAAATACCAAAATAATACACAAATATTTTTAATTTGAAAAATTAAATAAAAGAAAAGTGGATGTCACATAAGCTGTTGGAATGCTATGTATAAGAGAAAAGGAGTGACAACATAGCAGTTAACGGTTGACTGTATAGTTGTCTAATATAATTAGTAATTGAGGGACCTATTGCAAATGCCAGAAAAATTTAAGGACCTAGATGCCTCTAAAAATATTTCAAGGACATAGGTGTGACAACTTTAATTTTTCGATGACTAAAATGATGTTTTCACTCTTATGACTTAGATCCTTGTGATGTCGACAAGGATGTGGAATGCCATATATGAAAGAGAAGCTCTATTAGGCGTTAACATGACACTTAATAGCTGACCGAACACTTACTAAACGGTGCCAGTAACGTAGAAACTAATATACAAACAACAAAATGATTCAAGGACCTGAATGCTTCTAAAATTCTTTTAGAAACCTAGGTGTTAGCGCTTCAATCTTTTAGGAATCTGTTTGGTATTTCACTATATTATATATGTATAAAGTGCGAAACAGATACTATAGTACCTATACCCATCCTGTATCTGCATAATTTTTTCAGGTTTGGACCCTCCCCGTATTTATACTCAATTTGTGGGTAATTATGTCTCCTATAAGGATATTTTTGCAAGTACCCATACAATCTAGGTTCATTTTATCATCCATAATACAACTCTTACAAATTATCTAAACTAGTAAATTTTTTTAATTATCACATGATATATAGTCTAAGCTAGTTAGTAATATTTTATATATCACATGTATAAAAATTAGGTTTAATTGTCTTTTTTATCCTTATAGTTGCAATAACTTTTCCTTTTAATTTTTATAGATTAAAATATAGTAAATTATATTAACTCTTTATAAGATTTTATCTAATTACGTATAACATTCTCATTTTTTTTATCATTACTTTTACCTTTTACACTATATGTTGTAACGTGAAAAAGATATTATTATAATATTTCTTTTTTTAAAGTAGGGAAGGCTTGTGTAGGTAAAAATAAAACAACAGCGTTTTGTGTAATTAGACAAAATTTCAAGTATGTCAATGCAATTTACTCTTTAAAATATTTTATTTTGATTCCTATCATTATTATTATTTAATCCTTTTGATCCTCGTTGTCTAAAGTTGTCTATAATGTTACATTTAGATCTTTCAATATAAAAAATTAAAATTAGTTATGTAAAATTGAAATTGATTGTATAAATTTGACATTGGTTAGGATAGAGCCTTCATTGACAACTTTGATGAATGAATGAGTTGAGAATCTCGTGGTATTAGAAAGAATCCTACAATAGTTGTGGTTGATATGTTTCCCCAGAAAACAACACTATTGCTCCCCACCAATTTTAAAGAATATTTAATAACAACTTTAGATGACTTTAGACAAGGACCACAATAGTTAGGAATACAATGAAATATTTCAATTATAGAGATCAAAAACAAAAATTATTTCAAATATAAAAGCACAAAAGTATCATGAAGATACTTTTGCTAGTACTCACTATTAGAATTAATTTAATTTAAAATATTTCATTTAAGTTAAAATACTAACTCCTAGAATTAGTTGTTACGTTGTAGCTATTGTTCAAGCATATTATAGAATCCAAGAGACAAAATCATGTTACTTATCTAACATTATGTGTTTGAATAAAAATTTTTATAAAGCTAAGAAATTTAAAAGAGAAAAATGAGTGTGCGCGATTAGTATAAAAATCTTATTTGACATTAAGTCACAACCATTCATTTATGGTAAATTTGTTGATTTTATAAACTTATATTTAAAAAGTCATACAAATGAAATGTTGAAATTGAGACACTTTTACAATGTCATTGCATATTAATTAAACTCAATTTAAAATATTTTAAATTTAAAACACTTTCAATTCAAATGACTTTATTTTTCAAATACTTTGTTTGGATAAGGTAATTCAAATTTATTGAATTTTAATTTTATTGTTGGATAAAATATTTAAGTTCCTACTAAAAATAAAAATTAATTTTAATATTATTTAATAATTTAAAATATTGATTAATGATGCTTTTCAGCAAAAGTTTGTTTTTTGCTGACAATTGTCAAAGTTTTTCCCATTAAAGTCAATTAATTTTACCGCTAATGATCAAACATACGAGAGTGAACCTAAATGTGGTCATGAATGCACATCTCACAATACTATTGTGATATAGGTGATAGTTTTATGGCTGATGTTCTAAAACTTCACATGTCATACTAGATTTCAGAGCATTTCTCACAGGTGTGTAGAATAGGCCACAATATCATAGATGATGCACTATATCTAAATTTGATCATCAACACACCTATCATAGTATGATGAAGTAACACAAAATGGTGTAGCTAATGCTAGGAAATTATGCGTGTTAAGAAATAATTTCAACCAATGTTAACAAAACATCTTAGCGATATATCTTAAAAAACATTAATGAAAATTGAATGAAAAATAACCATGGCTAACGTCAATTGAAAAATAATTCCTATCAATGTTAATAAAAAAAATTTTAGTTGATGTCTAACAAAAAAATAACCTTAGTCGATTTAAGTAAAAGAAAAATAAGTTTGAATTTGAAATCTACAATTTTTACTAATCAAAATGCTTTAAAAAATAACTAGAATTTAAATTTCTTTTAAAATTCCCAAATGAAATGCATCTTCCTCTTGAAATTCTCAATTCAAACACACTGTGAGGTGAGTTGGCTAGAATTTTGTTTGCTTTGCACTCATCTTTCAGTATTGTAGTTGGTTGCCTCAACGACAATAATATCTAACGCAGAATATGGAGTATAATATTTGAGATCAACAATTATATTACTCTGCCTAATTGATTTTTCATTGAATCAACGGTACTAGAGATTTAAGTAAAGATTGTTTCTTAAAGTTGAAACAACAGTATTCGACTTAATTTTGTGATACCTGAACAACCCTACCATGCAAAAGATGTTTACTACTTGAGAAAGGACAACCTTGACCACCATAAAAGGTTCATACTTGGTAAGGCCCAATAAATAATAAATCTTAGCTGTGAAACCCTAGGTATTAATTCCAATGTCTCTCCCAAAAAGCTAAGTATCTTAATTCTTTCTCTTTCCACCCCATATTGGCATTGAAAGTATGGACTAGAATAGTGCGGATGACGACCTAGGTCCCACGACGTTACACGACTTGCCCCTCGATTAACGCACAATCTGAGCCAGTAAAGAAAGTGTCCCCTAATTCAAGGGGTCAACATCTACCATCTTCGACTTATATAAAGCTAGAGGAGTCATCGACTTAGGCTTCCGATTCATCGTGAGTACACTAAATCACTAATAACACGACCTAGCAGCCCATAGCTAGAACAAAGTCCAGGAACTTATCTATTTACCTCGATGATACAAACGTTATGAGGAGAGAGAGAATTGAAAATCACCTTTGTTACAATAAGAACATTTGGCATCCATCGTGCACCCGAGCAAATTTAATGACTAGCCTATGGTCGAAACTCGGGGTGCAGTTTCAAAGTCAGCTACGGAACAATCCATTATCAAGCAAGAGTTTCACCACTAAATAGAGGAAATGGCCTCAAAACAGATCACAGATTTGACCTCCATGCACCAACACATGAAATCGATCTTCTGGTCCTTCGACAGGAGAATGAGGCAATGAGAACTAGTTACAAAACCTGAATAATGTCAGGCACAATAATGATGCCAGAAACAAAGATAATGCAAATGAGGATGATTCATACGACAATGATTACACAATGCAAAGACAATAATAGAATGACAAAGGATGGTCAATCCCAACATACAAATCCTTTGATCGGTGAAAATCGACAATAGAGAAGCCAACCACCGGCATATAGGTCATCCTTTCGTTAAAGGTATCATTAACAACCTTTCCTACTTTGGTTGGAAACATTTAAATTTGGATCAATATGACATGGTGACTGACCTCGACAAGAAGACAAGAACCTAAAGCCTTCATAAACAGGTAAATATTTAAACTAACAATGACAATATCCTTTCCAGGGCATTTCCTACATCCTTCAATGGATCTATTTTCAATCAGTGGACTATATTACCTTACCTACTTACTCGATGGATCATTCAACAGGTTGGTTGAACGATTCATGACGCAATACACAACATGTTGACCTCATGACACCACATTTGTGGCGTTGATTGGCTTCAAACAAGTAGATAATAAATTATTCTAAAGCTTTATTGATTGGGTTCTCTAAGACAACAATCAAGATATAGGATTTGGAACCAAGAGTAGTTATACACTTTATCATAATAACCTTAAAACCAAGGAAATTTGCAGACAACATATACAAGTGAAAACAAAAAACAATGGAAGAATTTCATGAATGAGCCTCAAGATATATCTAGATAAAAGAATTGGCTACCTCGAGATTAGCTAAGGAGAATTGATAAATCTAAGAGACCAAAAGATAGGGACATGGACAAATTGAGAGCCTCTTGAGACAAGGATTTCAAAAGAACTAGATGATCTCCTTAATCGAACTATGCTAGTTATACCCCTTTGATAGAGACTACAACTCATGTTTTGAAGGAAGTGTTCAGTGTTGAAGTACTGCACCAACAACTCCTAGCCTAATCTAAGGAAGGCGTAGACTAAAGTAAGCATGTTGATACCACTAATATTATGGGCTCGTCATGGAGAGTTGCATAGCCTAAAGGGATAAGATAGAATAGCTAGTCCAGTAAGGACGCTCAACCAGTTCATTAAGAAGAAAACAACCAACATCCAAGGCACATATAAGGGTCCCAAGGTCAATCATCACCATCAAAGGAAGAAAACAACGAATCATATGGAGACTAGAATGACAATGATAGCTATCTCGACTCATATGACATGACAACACAAGGAAAGGTCGACCACCAAATGGACAAGCAACTAAGAGGAGTCATCGACATTTTCATAGGAGCTTTCAATGATGGTAAATCTTCCGGTTTGACAAGAAAGAGGCATCTTTGTGAACTAAAAAGCATCAATACGATAGTCAATGCTCCCCACAAGTCTATCCCACCTATTACATTCTCTGGCTCTAATTTTGCAAGAATAAACCCTAAGCAAGATGACCTTGGTCATAATAGTGGTGATCACCAACTAAGAGGTTAGAAAAATACTCAACAATCAAGGAAGCTCTCTTGACATTCTATATTGGACTACATTTTTACAGCTTAGTCTCTCCCCTGTTCTCATAACACTCTACCTTGAGCCCTTTGTCGATTTTGTAGTTCAAAGAGTTCACACATAAGGCTATGTGGAGTTGTTAACTACCTTCAACTTTGGGAAGCTTTCATGAGCTTTGATATCAAAATACATTCTTATTGATGCAGACATGTCCTACAATGTCTTGATCAATCACCCGACTCTCACTGTGCTAGGAGCCATCATTTCAACCCCTTATTTGGTGATGAAACTCCCTTCCTCTAAAGGGGAAATCATAATAATAAAAGCAAACAAGGACGAGGCACACAAATGACGTTTGAATTGGAAAAACTAGAAAGTTCAATGAGTTTTGGGTTTTTTTTTTAAATTGAGCTTTTTTTCTTTCTTTTTTACTAGAATTGTGAAAAGAAATAAACTTTTTCAGTGTGTTTATGTGAGAGGAAAAAAAATAAATTTAAAAAGACTTTTTGCAAAAGATTCTTAAGACATGTGAATCGTGAACAAATAAACAAAATTGCACTACAATATGCCAACAAAACCCAAGTTCATACGACCACAACTTAAAATATAGACTTAATTACATTTTATAGTTCCTATTTTTCAAATTTCTACATTTTACTCCTTTATGTTAAATTCATGATATTGAGAGCATAATATCACAAGTTAAAAACAAGGAAATCATATAATTAGCCTAAATATTAAAACAAGTTTTTTCACGTGAAGAACTTGCAACAACTGTGGACTCAACCATAGCCAGAGCAGAGACGATGAAGCAAACTTGTGGATGTCTTATATTATACCGTCTCCCTCTAGGTGTCTTTTACTATTGGATGTCTAACATTATTTTCCATAAATAATACAGAGTTCTTGACGATGAGCACATCTAGTTTGCATTAAAATGCAGAGACATAAATATGTGAGCACAAAACAAATCCATTTCAGAGCTCAAGATCTATTACTGACTCTGCATTATCTAGACAACTTAAAAAGGCATCCTACAGCAAGAAATTATCAAAGTACTGTATGCATGATTTCTCTAGAATAGAAACATTCAATTGAATCATTGATGGACACAATTAGCAGCTAATTGGTTTTAGAAAACTATGAAGTATAAGAAACCAAAATCCATGAGACCTCCTATGCAGTGTATCTATCTCGTTTAGAGAAAAAACAAATAAAAATTGGGAGAATGCAATTTAAAGAGGTAAAACTAATGGGAACAAACAGAAAACTGCCAGCATAACCATTTCCAATTCCATTATTACTAAAAGAAGGAAAACTAAGCATGGTAAACCATGGAGAACATGTAAAAGTAAGTTGGCAAATTACCAATAACCAATGAAATGATTTGGGCAAGCAAGAGGCGAATGGGCAGAGGAAATGGCAAAACAAAATAAAGCCATTCAATATTTGTATGCTCGGCATTAGTTGAATAGAAGGAGAGTCACTGGGGCAATTGAGCTTGAATCTCATCCCATTTGTGAGCATTATCAGGAAACTTGTCCTTGATCTGGCTAATAAGGTCTTTGGCCAGATCAACCTTGGAAACAGAAGCAAGGCCAATGACAAGAGTCTTCATGGTAGAAAAATTAGGCACCCAAGCTTTACCCATAGACTCCTTAGCAAGGAGGAAGGCAGCCTGAAAGTCCCCAGCGAGACAGAAAAAGTGAACAAGCGTAAAATAGCAGTCCCCATCAGGGGAAAAGCCTCTCCTCTTCATGTCCCTAAACAACCTCTGGGCCTCCTCAAGGTCCCCCTCTTTGCAAAAGCCATGAATCAAACAAGCGTAGCTAACCGAATTGGGCTTCCTACCATTACAAACCATCCCATCAAACAAAGCCTTTGCCTCAGAAGCCCTCTTCAACTTACACAAACTCAGCATCCTAACATTATAAGTACTGATAGCAGGAAAAACACCATACTTCTCCTCCATCAACTTCAACATCTTCCCCACCTCCTCAAACTTCTCCTCGCGGTAAAAGCCTGAAAGCGTATTATTCAAAGTGGTGACGTTAGGTTTAACGTTGTTCCTATCCATTTCCGTTAAAACGGAATAAACGGAGGAGGTGGAAGCGGATTCGGAGAAAGCCTTGATGACGGTGTTGTAAGTGTCGGCATTGGGTTGAATGGAGTATTTGGAGGGGAATTCGAGGTAGATTCGAGAGACCTCTTTGTAGTTTTTGGCGAGGATAGCGGCCAAGAGGAGAGAATTGAGGGATTTGACGGAGCGAGGGGGAGAGAGGTCGTCGGTGAAGGTGCGGAGGGCGTGATCGAGCATCTTGGCCTGCCCGTAGAGGACGATGGCGTGGGAGAGGAACTGTTCGTTGCAGAGGTCGCTACGGGATTTAAGCTCCTCCAGGAACCTGCGGATGCCGGAGAAGTGGTTGGCCGAGGCAAGCTTGGAGACGGCAAGGGAGAAGGCGCGCCGGTCCAGGTGGGAGTCGGGGCTGAGGGAGGCGGCGCGGCAGATCTCGAGGATGCGTTCGGGGTTGCTCTCCGATTTGAGGAGGTGGAGGGCGGCGCGGGACTTCTGCTTCGAGGTGAGCGGGCTTGAGGAGTTCGGGGAGAGGACAGCGGTGGAGTACCGCCGGACCCGAGAGAGGACTGACATCGCTGCCTACTGTTAGGGTTTAGAACACCAACGACTCGGGTTTTAGGCAAACACCAAATCGCAAAAACAATAACTTTACTTTACCTGCAATAACACTTCTTTTTTTCATATCCATTTTTCTTTTCTTTTGTAATGTATGAGTTAATAAATCTAATTTTATTTAAATTAAGTGTTTCTGTTATGCATTCTTTGAAACTCATGTTAGTAGAATGTTAGTATAAAATTAGACTTGTTGAAATATCCTAAGTATGACACACATAAATTATTATTTTTTCTCATTTACGATTTTTCATACTAAAGTCAACATGATCTTTTACATTAACTTATAAAAAAGTTTACTATTTGAGTTTTATGACCCATTTAGTAAGTTTAGATGTTTAATATATAAAAAAAGTTTGAAGCCTCTCTTATTAGATATGTACAAAATAGTATTATTTTAATAACATATCTATTAGTATTTGATGGATGTTTATCATTTTATTGAATTACGTTATTTCATATACTTTATAAAAAATATTGACGGAATTATTTTGCAACTCAAATTTCTTATATTGTTGTTTAATATATGATATAATTTTTATTATTTTAGTTTAACGATTCATATTTTAGTTGTTAATTTTTTTTGTTACTCATGATAGGAGTTGAACATAATGAAAGAGGGGTTTATAACAACTCACGGACTCTGTTTAAGCAATTGAGTTAGACCTTTTTGACATTCAAGTGGGAGAATACTGAGTATAACTATGAATTAGTATTAATCAATTATCTTTTATGCATAAGATATGATAATAATTATCATATTTTATGATTATTTGAATGAAATCATAACAAGTTTGACTTTGTCATGAGTTAGGTCAATCATCAAAAGTCTATTTAAAAAGTCTCTACCCTTGTAATTATAAATTTGTCATCTTATTAAGAAAATTTATATACACATTCTACAATAAACCCCTAGAAGAAGGTGGGTAAAAACTAGGGTTGGGCATATGGACCTGACCCCGTGAATCAGCTCATGAACCTTCCAATTTTAGATCTTTTTTTTAAGAGTCAAAATTGTAGGAAAATTTTGAGTCTAGGCTATAAAACTCATGGACTTCATGAGTTAAGTCTATGAGTTTACAAACCTGACCCGTAAACCCTTCAAAGGGACAAATTTTTCCTTTATACTATTAGATTGCATTAATATTGTGACTTTTTTGTTGTAAACTATTATATTTTAGATTTTTAGTATTGAAAACATTTTTTATTATTATAAATAATGATATATTTTTTAGTAGGATATATTATAGTTTAATTAGTTTAAAAAAAATATATTTTTAATTATTTTTTAAAAATATATATGTGTGTGATCAAACTTGCAAATCGATCTGTTAAATATGTAAACTTTGCATATGGGATACAAACTCTTTAAAAAATGTCAATTTATTTTGGTAGATCGAACTTATCCAGACTGTTTAAAAAAAAGGTTTCATAAGCCCAATTTAAATGGATCATATCGGTCCGTTTACCTACCCCTAGTAAAAACCCTTAAATTCTTATTGACTTATATTTATATCATGAGAAATTCAAAGAGACATCATTAATGAAAAACAATATATTCCAATATACAAGATGTATATATAATTTCTCATTCCTTGTTCTTTCATATTTATTCTACATATATACAAGTATATTATAGTTTTGTATTTATTTATCTAAGGGTTAGTTTTATTTCCATCATTTAATTCTTGAGCACTCCTATTTACAGAGTTCTCAAAAAAATAATCTTGTAATACAAAAAGCTTGTAAGAATGAGTCTAGTATATTTGTATATTAGTTGACTTCTGAAGTAACTTTATTGCTACATTCAAAAAAAATGTCTAATAACTCTTATTAAGGTTGATTGACATTTTTGTATGCACTCATTTTGTAATTCATCAAGTGTTATTAGACAAAAATGAAGCAACCAAGTTAATATATGGTCAGTATATACAAAAATATGAATAAATTTTAGTAAGAGTTTTTTTGTCTATATGCATTGAACTTTGTTACTCTCGAAAAAATAATTTATAGGTAATTTTTATTTTTTAAACAGTAAAATTTAAGAGTAATAATTCTCTAATTCATCAAGAGACTTCACATAAACCCTACCCCCACCCACCCCAAACAAGTCATGTTTCAAGCCAAAAAATCATATAAAATCACAGAAAAATCAATGCTATGCTTGTTAAAATAGTCCTTATTCAAACACCATTTTGTGCAAAGGTTAATTTTAATTTTGGGATAATAAAAATTGAACCCGACGTGAATCGAACACGCAACCTTCTGATCTGGAGTCAGACGCGCTACCATTGCGCCACGGATCCTCTTAATATATTAACTGTTTATGCTTTTTCTAATTAATTTGTTTAAAGCTAGAATAATACAAGGCCAATGAATCCTGTTATAAAAATATTTTCATATAATAATTAAACTCTCATATATATATATATATATATATATATAAAAATAAATAAAATAAATATATATAATTTAATTATCCATAATCAGTATAAAAATTTTTAAAATTATATTAACTCACAACTCTTTATTAACTTTGATCATTACTATTTTAAAAATCTTAAATCACATGTAAATTAAAAGTCATTTAAATGTATTAAACTCATATATATATATATATATATGTAAATCCAGTTTATTTTTAATTAATAAGTCAAATTCAACAATAATCATGTGCAATTTATGATTTATCAATCAGCTTTTGTATTTAAAGTTTGAAGTATAAGCCTCAGCTTTTTATTTGGAATTAAATTACACGAATCAGTGAAATAACTTTTTGGCATCGAACAATTGAAAATTTAAGAAGGGTAGAGTGAAATAAAATCAATAAAGAAATTATAATTAATAAAAAATCAAATTTATAAATAATGTTGGATGAATAATACTAAGTTATGTGTAGTTGTTGGAAAACAATTAAAAAAAAAAGAAAGTAAAATGAAAAACTTACAAAGGTATACATGATAAAAAAAAGGAAATTAAAATGAAAAAAAAAAGAGAATGAAACTGTGTTAAATAAAATTGTTGACTAATAGAATTATTTTATTTTTATTTTTTTACATTTTACTCTCCTTTTACATCCACAAACTTTTATTAAATTTTTTTCTTTTATAAACTCCTTGAATAATATAAGAATGAATTGTGTTAAATAAAATATTTAATTATTTGAAAGTGTGTTACACTCCTTATATTTAAGGATGACAAAAATACTCATACGCATGGATATCCGCTTGTACTTGTCCTTATTTTGACGGGTATTATTACCCAATTTGACCGGGTATGGATACGGATTACCCAATGTGTTAGACTGAGTATGAGTACGTGACTATCCGTCCCGTTATAATTTTGATGATTATATAATAATTTTAAATTTATATATTTAATAAAAAAAATTAATTCTTAAGCTTTAATTTATAATTTTTTGTTATTAATTATTCTTTATATACTTTTTAAATTAAAATATAATTAATAACTTAATATATATAATTTATTAATAATAAATAAATAAATTTAAATTGTAAAAAATAATATGAAAAGTAGCACGGACATATCCAAACAAAAAAATACCCGACAAAAGAATGAAGATTAAAATTTTATACCCGAACCCGCCCCCACTTTGCGGAGACGAAGAGGGTCAATCCCACACCCATCCCTTTGTCATCCCTACTCATATTCTTATTTTTCTACTCAATTTTTGAATTATTTTTTTTTAAAAAAATCTAGTCAAAACACATGAAATTGATCCCCAAAAAATATAAAATGTTGCATCTTCAAAGTCTAATTTGAAATCTTACAAAAATACTTCAAACTTTATAATTTTTTTTCACAATTTTGTTTAACTAAAAATCATTTTATATAGCAAATTCATGATAAACAATAAAATATTCGGATAAAAGAGCATGCGAATTAAGAGTGTTAAATAGATGAAGAGTTTCTTTAAAAGAAAAGAAGATGAATAGGAGCCAAATTTGCTGACTTATTTATTTGCTTTAAAATCTTAGTGGCTGAAGGGGCAAAAAATATATAAATAAAGAAGAGGATATTAATATCATATCTACAAGGTGATGTCTGACGAACTAAATGAGAAAAGAGGAACTCATTCAGTTAAAACTCTGAATATTCGACATAGAGCCCCTTAAATCCTAATAATTAACAAATGCACGCGCAAAAAGATGTTTAAAATCTATATATTACACGGTCAACCGCTTTGCAGTTCTGTCGCTAATCCTCTAAAGATTTGATGGCCATTCTTTCAGTCTTGAAGAAGTTCCTCAGCAGGTGGGGGGGCAAATCTGACATTGGCAGGGCGTGCCACAACAACTGGGTCATCTGCGAATAGTGCTTTGATGAATGACGGTGTTTTTAGTGGCCTACGACCCGTCATTCGAGGATAAACATCTTCAAGAAAATAATATGCATGACCAGCAATCATTCCCTGAAAATTTGTTCAAGATTCACATTAACTAGCTGTTGCTTACAAAATGTATAGATAGAAAATCAAGTGTCCATCTTATAATGTAGCGGAGGCATACCAGTAGATCCACCCAAGCACTAGCACCAACAAGGACAGAGAACCCCAAGAGAACCTACAAGCATAATCTTCAAGGTTAGGTTGCCTTGATTAAGTTGGAACTTGAATTAAATACAAAATAAAAGATCAATTCTATCAAGTATAAATCAGGTTTAATGTTATCCTATCCTATAGAGCTTACGCACCCATGGAAGGTATGCAGCAGTGAAAGTAAAGAGTCCCAGGAAGCTCATATGAATAAAGGGGTTTTGTTTGCTCCACACGTAAACCTGAAAAAGGATAAATTAACTTTAAGGTCTGAGACAGATTTAAACACGAGAACCTGAATAGCAAAAATATATGAAAATGTGACTCACCATCATAAATGTCAAAGAGTTGCTAAGGAATATTATTTTTGCGAATGATTCTGATAAATAAGGTATCATCCCCCCAAGAAGAACAATTCCAGTCAAGACAGTGGCACCAAATAAGAGCATGTAAAAGAAATCAGCAGTCCTCCCCCTGAACGAGTTCTCCTCAAGAAGCTTACAGTAACGAGCAAGAAAAAACATATGAAACAGGAAATCCAAATCTGCCCATTCCACAAGAAAAACCATGTCAAAGTCATACATGAGATGCACAATTTTCAAATTAAATATTAGGCTTAATTATACTCTGTGCCCTTCTATTATTATTTTTTAATTTTTGACATTTTGCCCTTATGATCATGAAATTGTGCTACCGAATTTTTAAAATGGATGAATTTGTGACCAACCACTAAATTGATGTTAGCCGTTAAGTGATAGATGTTTTAAGACATGTGCCAGTAATTTAATGATGACCCTAATATATGTTCTTTAAATGCAATTTGGATACTGAGAAAATAATTGTAGTTAATTTAATTACTTTAAATAGTAAAATTAAGATTTGTCATGTCATTACAGTACTGTTAATTCAATAAAATTTTGTCTCTTAACAATCAACACAATTCACTAACCACAAATTCAACAAAACTAGAGTGTCATGATTTAAAAACAAAAAACTGGAAGACACGATGGCAAAAATTGAAAAAACAGGAAAACACAGTTCAGTTACATATTAAAATATAATAAAACAAATAGGAATATGCAAGAGTTGCTGGCCAATGGTAATATGCCAGTCAGTGAAAGTTTAATTATAGTGTTATTATTAGAGGGAATTTGGAAGGTGTCATCATAATTCAGGGAAATGAAAGAATAAATGGCCATAATAAATTATATCAGGATGTGCTGATGCTTTGAATATCCATCTGAGAAACTAATCAATAGACACAAGAGCCGCAAAAGAAAATAGGGGGTGTGCAGGATGAAGCAACCATTTTATACAATAGACAGACATTTGAATCGAGAGATTATTAACTTGTTAACTTATACACATCAAACCATAAATGCCAACTTCGGTTTCCCTCTTATTTTACTTCAATGTTGCATTTGGTAATCTGCGATTGGTCACCACTGCAAAAGCACAGCAATCAGAAATGCATGATCTAATTTCCAATACATAAGGGGGTTCAGCAAAGTCAGTAACTATGGCCATGTGTAATACTGAGCAAGAACCGCACTACACTCTTCAAGAAACAAGAATAAATATCAGAAAGCAGTTTCATTGCTTTCGATAAGCCCATAAAAGTTCATGTTTCAATCAATTATTTTATTCTAGGAACTATGTTCATAGTTATTCTCCTTATGATTACGCCAGGAACAATTGGATTGACCCCTTTTCCCAAGATATAGGTATATCCCACCTATTGCAAATTGCAATAGCCTTTCTCCACCTATCCCAGCTTTTGTTCAACGTGGCAACAGGATGTGGTTCCAAACATAACAAAGCAACTGCTCTTGATTGTCATTATGTAAGGATTAAATTCATGATGCCTAAAAAAGTCCTCACATCCCGTTTACTAGAAACTATAACATTCACATACACATAAGTAATTGCCCAAGAGAGGGAGCGATTTAGTATATGGTCTTCCTAAACTAATAATGACACGAGTTCCTCTTTGGTGGCAGCAACAGAAATCTCTTTATGCATACCAGAAAACAATTTGAAACAAAAATCAGTGCCCCAGACACGTTAACATAAAAAATTGAGATATTTTCCACATTAAAACTGAAACTGAAATATCAAAGTATCTGCCACGCCACTCTCAATGAATAACAATCTATGAAAGGATGAATTCCAGAAATTTTACCCATTTTCCGGAAGTACAAGAAATTAGTAACCAGACGCCAAAACTGATATTGCTTCACCACCAATCTCGGATTCAAGTACAAATGATACGGAGAAATTATCTGCAACGTCGCAAAAAAGAGCATCCATCAACAAAGAATCAGTCACCAATAGTTCCAAAATCAGCGAGATCAAAGCGAAATTAATCTTTCGAGCACAAAATTTGAAAGAAAATAAACAAATAAAAAATGTAAACTTTTCATCAAACCAACCTAGCGTAACAAGGATCCAACCAATTTCGTTTGAAACTCCTTAAATTTAACGAAAAATATCCAGACAAACGCATTAACGATTTGATTTAAAATGGTGAAACGAAAATAATGAAACCGAAATAAGATGAAGCAAATTGTTAAACAGAAAAGAAAATGGAAACCCTAAAAGCGAGAGTGCGAAGAGAGGGGTTTTACATCGAGGGAGCATCCGATGGTGGTGACAACAGCAGCGGTGAGATAGGAGCGCGTGATAACGGGCATCTGCTTATACCATTCTTCAACCGCTTGAGCCA
Source organism: Psophocarpus tetragonolobus (assembly GCA_037954015.1). Taxonomy (NCBI): domain Eukaryota; kingdom Viridiplantae; phylum Streptophyta; class Magnoliopsida; order Fabales; family Fabaceae; genus Psophocarpus; species Psophocarpus tetragonolobus. The sequence goes on from CM075688.1 coordinate 99,902,275, forward strand.
TTGCTACGTTTCCTAATTTGTGCTTATAGGCAAAAGGGTAAAGGGTTAAGAGGATCTAACTATGAGTTGGAAAACGTTAAACTAAGAAGCGGTGTGCCAGAAGCCCAAGAAGATAACAGCACGATCGAAGAAGTGATGCAAAGAGGAGGAAGAACCAAGCTTTAGTCTTGAGAAGATCGAAACACAACGAATGACAAAGACAGTACGAATCACGAAGCGCGTGCTATTCACGAACCAATCGCCTTCTTCTTATTTGTTTGCCCTCCTTTTTGTCACACAATGGATTCATTTTAGCCTTTATGATTAAATATTAATATTCATAACTTGTGCATTTAATTAAAACTAGTTACATGTGTATTTGTATTTTTATTTTAATATATTGTAATAATTGTAGTTTTTAATTTAATATTTTTTATAAATTTTTATATTTTAAAATATAAATTGTTATATGATTTGTTTTAAAATATATTTGTTAATTTTATATTTTTTGTTTAAGATAACATGATAATATGCAATGAATATAAAAAAATGAAAAGATGAGAGTTTCAATAGAACTCAAAATATTGTCGCACATGTGTGTGTATTAAAAATATTTATCATGAAATATATGCATATCTATACTATTAATAAAAGGAATACTCCGTTTTGATTTCTATTTTTTAAAATATCTATTATACTCTTACACATATTTTAAAATTAAAAAATAAATTAATTTTTCATAAAAGGGACTTTAACACATAACCTCTTGTTTCCCAAATATATATTTTTCCCCTATACCAACCTTATAACTTTAAGAAAAAAATTACTTTAAAATATTGATATCCAACATACATAATTGTCCAATTATATCTATAATGTATAATATATTATATTATATATTATATCTATACTTCTATACTATTAATAATAGGAATACCCCCTTTTGACGTCCTATTTCAAAATACATATTCTACCACTGCACTTATTTTAAAATTAAAAAATAAATTAATTTGGCATAAGAGGAACTTGAACCCGCAACCACTCAAACCCAAAATTAGTATTTTAAAGTATGATCAACATTTTAAAGTAATATTTTGCTTAAAGTTATAAGGTTGGTTTATTGGTAAGATATATGTTTTGGAAATAAAGGGTTATGGGTTCAAGTTTCACTTATGACAAAATAGATTATTTTTTTAATAGATGTAAAGGTAGAATAGGTATTTTGAAAAGTAGACCTCAAAAGAGGTATTTCATTTATTGATAGTATAGTATAGTATAGTATAGTATAGTATAATATAGTATAGTATAGTATAGTATAGATATAAATATAATATCATATATTATAGATATAATTGGACAATTATGTATGTTAAATATCAATATTTTAAAGTAATTTTAAAATAGGTGTAAGGGTAGAATAAGTATTTTCAAAAATAAACATCAAAAGGGGGTATTCCCTTTATTAATAGTATATATAGTATATATTATAAATATAATTGGACAATTATGTGTGTTGAATATCAATATTTTAAAGTAATTTTATGCTTAAAGTTATAAGGTTGATCTATTAGTAGAGTATATATTTGGGAAATAAGAAGTTATGGGTTTAACTCTCTCTTATGAAAACTTAATTTATTTTTTTAATTTTAAAATAGGTGTAAGGGTAGAATAGGTATTTTCAAAAGTAGACATCAAAAGGGGGTATTCTCTTTATTAATAGTATAGTATAGATATATATAGTATATAATATAATATCATATATTACATTGTAGATATAATTGGAAAACTATATATGTTGAATATCAATATTTTAAAGTAATTTCTTACTTAAAGTTATAAGGTTGTTTTAGTGGTAAAGTATATGTTTAGGAAATAAGAAGTTGTGGGTTCAAGTCCTTCTTATAACAAATTTGTTTATTTTTTTAATATTAAAATAGGTGTAAAGGTAAAATAAGTATTTTGAAAAGTAGACATCAAGGGGGTATTCCCTTTATTAATCGTATATATATAATATAATATCATATATTATACATTATAGATATAATTGGAAAATTATGTATGTTGGATATCACTATTTTTAAGTAATTTTTTGCTTAAAGTTATAAGATTGGTCTAGTGGTAAAGTATATCTTTAGGAAACAAAAAATTACGAGTTCAAGTCCTTCTTATTACATATTGGTTTATTTTTTTAATTTTAAAATAGGTGTAAGGGTAGAATATGTATTTTAAAAACTGGACATCAAAAGGGGTATTGCATTTATTAATAGTATAGAAGTATAAATTAATAGTATAGATGTAGAAATATAGATATAGTATATAATATCATATATTATACAACACAGATATAATTGGACAATTATGTATGTTGGATATCAATATTTTAAAGTAATTTTTTGCTTAAAGTTAAATGGTTGGTCTCGTGGTAAAGTATATCTTTGAGAAATAAGAGGTTATGGGTTCAAGTCCCTTTTATAATTAGTTTTTTTTTTAAAATTTTAAAATAGGTGTAGGGGTAATAGGTATTTTGAAAAGTAGACATCAAAAGGAGGCATTCCCTTTATTAATAGTATAAATTAATACTATGGATATAGTATATAATATAGTATCATATATTATACATTATAGATATAATTGGACAATTATGTATGTTGGATATCAATATTTTAAAAAAAAATTACTTAAAGTTATAAGGTTGGTCCAGTGATAAAGTATATCTTTGCGAAATGAGAGGTTATGGGTTCAAGTCCCTTTTATGATAAATTAGTTTATTTTTTAATTTTAAAATAGATGTAGGGGTAAAATAGGTATTTTGAAAACTGAACATCAAAAGGGGTATTGCATTTATTAATAGTTCCTCCTTGTTTTCTCTCGGTTGCATAACTTCTAATCATCATATATAATCTTATCTGTTTTCATTTTGAACAGTTCAGATTTTTTCATTTTATTTATTTATTTACACCATTTATTATGTTTATAATATTTTTTATATATTGTTCCGTTTTAACTATTAAACTCGAAAAAGAAGAAGGGGCAAGACAATTTTAATAGAAAAGAGTAAGCAAAGAAGAAAAAATAAAATTCCCTTCTTTATTTTGACTGAAAGAAAAAAACAGACCCTTGTTTTATCGAGTTTATAATGAGAATATGAAAATATAAAATTACCACTCATATATCCATATGAAAATTAATAGATAAAAAGAGAAGGAAGGCGAAGGAAACTATTTTTTTAAGTAAATATACTTGTAATTGTTTTTGAGACACTATTTAACAAGATTCATCGATAAACTTAATATATGACGTGATTTTGTGGTGTATTTGGAAAACACGTAATGAGAAGGGAATGATAATGTAGTCCTGCGACATATATATATCTCCCTTAACACAAGCTAATCAACATTTGATAATAACCATATTCAGGTTCTTAAAATAACTTTAATATAATTTGTTTTATTAATAACTTTAATATAATTTGTTTTATTAAATTAAAACTAACAAATGTAACAAGATTAATGTTTACCATTCATTAAATAACTTTAATATCATTCCACAACGATTTTATAATGATGATAAAATCATAGGTAGATATTAACAATCACATTGTGAAATTTGACATCAGAAACAAAATTCAAACTATTCAAAGAATCCTAAAACATAATTGAACATAAAAATAAGGGTTTATTACTTATGCACTGTTTAATGGCAATTGTAATTGTTTATTTACATGGCTGTTAAAGTATTAATCGGTAAAGTCAATAAACTTATTATATATAAAAAATTATAAATATTTACCAGTCATGTATAAGTACTTTTATCTAAAAATAATAGTATAGTAATATTAAAATTAGAGAAATACACTTATAGTGTAAAAAGTTTTCATGCACATTTAATCATAACCTTCTTTTATATATGAAAATTTTATTTACTTTAACAATTAATACTTTAACAGTAATGTAAATGAATAATTGTAATATAGACTTGTTTACACTGACAGTGTATAAGTGTTAAACTCTTAAAATAATTTATGAAAATTGTGAAACAAATTTTAATATAAAAAATAAGAGTTTAATTAGTATACACTTATTGTGTAAAAAATTTGTACACTGAAGTTCAATTATATTTTTTCATTTATATAACTTTTAAAGTATTAATCAGTAAAGTTAACTAATTTATCATAAATTAACGATTGTGATTGAATGTTAGTTTAAAATTTTTTACACTATTAGTATATACTAATTAATCTCAAAAAATAATAGTAAAATAATTTAAAGATAATTAAGTAAAGACAAAACAACTCCAATCACGGGAACTAGTCGTAAGCCGCTGTCTATTCCAGTTCTATTACAAAAGGCATACAGATAAACTTTTCTCATGTTCCACAATTGCAAAACAGGTCAAAATGACCAATTCGTAATTGCAAAATATAGATGCTTGGTTATATATCTAATTATCTATAGGTAAAACTAAAGTCGAGAACTACAGTCGTGTATACTTGATGCAATGCCATATATATATATATATATACATACATATATACTTGATGCAAAGTATGGATGTAAACTTCATTGGACAACTCTTAAGTCTTAAAATTGCTTTATTTCTTTCCAAAACAATTAGGCAAGTGAGGGTTGAACTCATTGATATTGATTTACAAAACAAACTGACATTTTATTTCAACTTTTGCAACAAAGTTTTGAGCAATATTCTAGGAGAGATAAGGGACATAAATTTCAATGATATAAGGGGCAGACAACCAAAGAACTCAGCCCACTGGAGGCTCAAGATACAGAAAATCACAAGGTCCATAATTCAGAGACTGATACAAGGGCTCTGACCAAACAGAATCAATATACATAATTCAACAAAACTTCCAAGGATCTTCACAGTTTGCTGTGCTGTTCAGAAAATTGAATGATAGCCGAGAATGTTTGAAATTGGCTGCAATCATATCAGTAGATAGACACTTGCTTTTAGGAATTTGTAGGATTTCATTCAAGTATTCACTCCAAAGACAAAACCATTGCTGTATGAAGGAAGGTTGCTAGAAACTGTGAGATTTTTCACAGGTGACCGAAAAGGATTTGGAGTCACAGGATGCGTGATGTGCAATCCAGCATTACGAAGGACTTGTTTAGCATTGACACAGGAAACTTCAGATTGATCAGTGAAAAAGGCAGGCACTCCCATTGATTTGATTAAATCAAGAGCTCCGCCCCAACTGGAAAAGCTTTCTAATCTAGAATTCAGAGCAATGATAACATGTGGAGAAGGTAGGTAGGTGGCTTCCACCTCATAAACACCCCTCACAAGATTCACTCTAACCCTGCTACCAATTCCTGAGGTTGTTCCTGACAAATTTGTTGGAACTTCTGGCCCCACCATCACTATTTGTACATTACCCAATCCATTAAGCAAGTGTCCTATTTCTGCGAATGCTGGCATCCAATCTAACTCACCTTCAGGTCCAAGGTAGTGGACAATCACCTCTTTGCCTTTCAGTATTAGGTTCTTTGAACTTATATTAAGGGTAGTTAGTACGTGATACACGGTCAATGGATGTGAGAGAATGTCAGCAACAGGACTCGACAACGGAAGGGATCGGAGATTATAGTACTCCGACCAACCAGAGAGTAGAAATGGGCTTGAGATGAAATGGTTATTAAATGGAGAATCATGAGGGTATTCAAATTCATCAATTCCACCCCATAGTTCCTGCTGCCCTCCCTTCACAGGCAGGAGACCAAAAGGACAGTGTGAATAGCAACTGCACTTTCTCCTCCACATACCCTTCTGGTGGATACCTAATGATTCAAGCCACTTACAAGGTTGGTCAGCAGAACATGGGAACAAGAAAATCATTATGGCCAGCTCTTCTTCCCTCTCCATCATTGCCTTGTAAAGTCCACACATGCTTTTATGTGTCTCGTTCCATTGTTGCTTCTGGCAGATTGAACTGCAGTAAACAACTGCTCTACACCTGCCACAGCAAAGAGACTGTTCTCCATGCACTTCTTTCTCACACATTGCACATTGTCTCAAGCCAGTACTTGAGTATGCTTTTGTGTCATTGAATATGTCCTCCCTAGGTGGTTCAACATACTTGGTAGGGGTTGAGCCCGCACTTGCACTATTAGATTTTTCTTCGTATGCCTGACCAGGTGGATGAGAAACGGTAACAGCAACAAGGTCATAACCTCCCTTGGCTACTTCTGGAGGCCACTGAACATCAACAGTCTCTATAAAAGGTTCAAAACACACCACAGTTGAATACTTTGGACCACTTTCCCGGTCAACTTGAAGTAAGGAGTGCACTAGGGAGATAGCTTTCATAAATGCACAGACAAACTTAAGCTCTTCAAGGGTTGGATTTCTAAATCGAAGATCGCCAGATGGTGTGCACCGAGCAACATCAACAACAGGAAACCGATCAGAGCCTGATGCTTCCAATGACAAAGACTTAATCATCTTGCGGTTAGACGGGAACATTAAAGACTCTACCTCATATGTGACCCTGATAAGCTCAACATTTGGAACATGAATGGTCTCTCTAGACCCCGTCATTTTCCTAGCATCATTCTCTGATCTAAACATGTAGAACCCCACATCTCCTCCATCCCCTCCAATGAACTGAACACATGGAAAAGGCTGTTTCTTGCCAGTCCAATCCGAATCTTTCCCAACCCGGATGCCAAACAAGTGCCCGGGACGCAGCCTTTTCCATGGCTCAGTTCTATACAAAGCTGCAGAAGCTTTGTACACAAATTTAATGAAATTTGGAGCAATGCCATCCACTTTCATCATGCATATCCCAGATCCAGGACCAAGACCAGGACCAGACCCAAATTGCTCCTGAAATCTGTTGAAAAGACTCTTCAAATGTAAATCCATTGTCTCCCCAGATTATTATGCTCACTATTCACTCTGGTGAAACTAAATCTATCAACTTCAACACTTGATATTATACGATAACTCTGATCTCACATATTCCCATAACTCTAATCCACTTCATTAAGCCAAATTCCCACTGCTCATTAGAACTAGACTTATAACAACAAAATGCCACAAAGCATTTGGGTACATGAGTCATCACAGCTTATGAAATATGCACCCAATTCAGTTCAAGCAACAGACAATAAAACCAAAACTGATATGACCATAAGATCAATTGTTTCAATTTCAAATGTTGAATCAGAAAACAAAAGAAAAAGATTAGAGCTATTGTTTCGTACCAGCCCCGCAAACAGTGACCGAGTTGAGCTCCAACACACAATTCCGAATCGTTTCGTTTTCAGACATACACCTCATAATGGAATTGACGGCTGAAATCATAACATGCGGGCATTCTCATTTCTGATCTGTCAGCTATGCCTATGAATTCATAACACAAGATCAACGCCGTTGAAATAGATCAACGGTATACAGATATTCGTCAAATCTAACGGTCATTTATTGCAAGCAGGAGTCTTCCAAAATAAATAAATAAAAAAATAGCATTTTAAACTCTATAGAACAAATATTATATAGTATATAATTATTCAATTATAAAATTTATTTTATTAAATTATATATTTTAATAAATTTAAATAATGTTTAATTTAAATTAAATTAAATTTAATGATAACTATATCATTATAACAATAATATTTTAAAAATAATACATTTTATTAGAAGATAAAGTAAAACAATTTTTTAATTTCAATATAAAGATAATAAGATATCCATATTAACATTAATTGATACAATATAAAATTAAATATTTTAATTTAAAATAAAATATGATTAATTTAATCTAAAGATATTTTTTTATTATGGTTAACTTAAATAAAATATGTGCTTGAGATAAATAAAATACACATGAAATTACAAGAATGTTGACCTTTGACATATAATATAAAACTTATAATTGAGTCTAATCATTGATTTGATCATGAAAAAGAGTTTATTTGCATGGAAAGAAAATTTGGCAACTTATTGAAATGTCTTATAAATGTGCACTTAGTGCTAATGGTACATGACTCTTGGGTTTGACTAGATGTTGAAAATAGTTCATTTTCAATATCATCTGCCTACAAAGTTTTTTTCTTTGGTCACCAATCATTAGTTTCATTTGACATATATTATTCTATCAATGGATGTGGAAAGACATTTTGCCTTCTCATACAAATTGCTTTTGAGGAGTTTGTCTATAGTTGATAACTTGATTAATAGGGGATTGACCTACAACCTCATCAACATTGATGTGTTATATGCAAGGAAGGTTTGAAAAACACTCATCTTCTTTTCATGTCTTGCAAGGTTATTTCTTCTCTTTGGTATAAGGTGTTTGATTGAATTGATTCCTCTTTAGCTTTGTGTTAAATAACATACCTAATGGGCCACACACCAAGGCTTTTCAAGGATAAACACAAACAAGCACAAATAAAACAACAGTAACACTCAACTTAGTAAAAATTAACATAATAGTCTTTTATCCAAACTGAGTCTCTTGTCTTCCGAGTTGGCTGCTAGCACTTTGTTTGCTCAACTTGTAGATTTATTCCGTATGACTAGCTCTTGGGTTGTTGGTAGGAAAAAAAGAAAATTAAATAATTATTTTGGCATTTTATTTATTGGGATATCTAGATATGTAGGAACTTCATCGTTTTCAACATAAAAGTTAATTTGGAGTCTTTAGATATCTCATATACAACTTTTGTGTTAGCAATGATTACTATATAGAGTAGGTATGACAACAGGGTAGGGCGAGAACGAGTATGACATTCTCATCCTCGCTTCCGAAACTTATCCACATCCCCATCTCCATACCCAACGGCTATGAGATTTATGTCCCCATCCTCTTCAGGTATCAGGTATACTCGTATCCATCCCATACTCGCAAAAAAAAATTATAATAATATTTTAGTCAAATAATTTGTTTGCATATAATAATATTAATTCAAAAGTTATATAATAAATAAAAAGTTTGTAATTTTTTAATTAAATGTCAAATTTTTATTTCTTTTAAGTTAAATAAATATTTTAATCATTTAAATAATAAGAGCAGAGTGAGATAAGTACAGGGACAAATATGTGGGTATAGAGTGAATATGTATATCTTCATCTTGTCTCATCCCCGACATAAAAATTAGGTATTCCTCATACCTGTATTAGTGTCTTATCAAATAAAAAATTCCACCTCAAGTTTAGAGCGAGTTCAGAGATTACTCACAGATAGAGTTTATTTGTCATCTTTAAGGTAGAGTAGGGGTTAATCAAGGGTTATGTGTGTAACATGGAGAAGTTCTTTTCCTACTCCTATTATTATAAATATATATTATCTCTATCTTTAAAAAAATGCACCATATCACACACAGATGTGCACACTTATGACACACACAACAATAGGTATAGCATCAAGCAATTCGTACAATGTTGATGAGAAAAAATAAATTAAAATGCCCCATATATGTAGATCCAATTATCACATCTATAAATAACTCTTAACAATGAGTTGTTTAAGTCATATTCACAACACATTAATGTGCTTCTCTCACGTAAAATGATGTTCCATGTCTCAACTGAATCGTATGTGATTTTCCTTCTCTCTTAAGCAAAGTTCTCTTGTGTGTCTCTTGTGCAAAATCTTATTCATTCCATTTTATAGCACACACTAGACAACCAAGATAAAATAAGAGGGAATAACCAAGATTTCACATAGGAGACGCGCATGAGCACTTTACACAGGAGAGAAGCCAAATCAGATGTAATGGCTGGAGTGAGTGCAGGATGCGGTGGTGGCGGTAGCACCGACGGTAGAGGTGGGTGGAACAGGTAAGTTACAATGAAATGAAACAAAATGTGATATGTTTGACAAAGTTGTTTTAATCTGAATTGTTATTTATAATTTTAAGATTATTATCAATTCTCATTTATCACAATTTTTCTCATTTAATACATTCTCTCTCTATAACACACATACACACATATATATATATATGTATGTATATATATAAGAAAAATACTTATGCATTGTTACTGTTAAATATTTTACATTGATATTTAATCTTAATATTTCATATATGGTAAGTTTGTTGAATTTATCAATTAATATTTTAAAAAAGTCATATGAATGAAAGGTTTGTAATTAAATTTCAGTCTAAAAATCTTTTACACTATCGCTGCATAACAATTAAATTCTCTCTCTATATGGAGTAATTATGTTTTACATCTCTATAAAATATACAAAATATTAATTTGATCTTATTTTGCTGATCATTGTTTATAACTTTATTAAATGGTAATTTGGTCAATGTGGATTATATACTACCTTAATAATCTAAAACTCTTGATTCTACTCAAGTTACAAAAGAATTAAATAAATTTTTCTTCTGAAGGTTAATAGAATCATACTATAGTGACCATAAATGTTGACGTATCTAGATTTGTTGTGGTTAAAAGGTTAGATTTTGCTAGCTCCAATTAAGGAATAAGTTTTATAGGTTCAACTAAATCATTATAGTTTGCTACAATTAAAATAATCATGTCTATTTGCTATGTTCAAGGTTTTCAAAATTGAACCGGTTATTAAACTAGTGAAGGTATGAGTTTAGGGTTCAACGGTTCAACCAGGGTTGGAATGTAGTTGAACCAGATTCAATAAAATGTTTTTTTTATATTCTTAGTAATATACTAAGCAAAAAGCAAGCTAGGTATGATTTATAGTATACAAATATATATTTTAGTAAGTTTAAGTGTTGTTGTCTTTATAATATTACAAAGAGATAAAGTTTCACATTGTCTAAAATGACTATTTGAGAGGTATTTTTATCTATAAATTGTGATTAAAGTTTTGTAAAGAGACTAACAAGTGGAAAAAGTCTCTTGCCACATGAACTTGAGTTTCATGGATGACTTGTAATGCAAAGCATCAATTTGAGAGATATTTTCAATTTTTATGATTTTTTTACCTATAATTTTATTTTTAAAAAAAATGGGTCAACCTGTGAATCGACCCGTTGACCAGTTTTTTTGGTTTTGTTATGATTCACCCAGTTTTACCTGGTTTTGAAAGCCTTAAGTTAATAGGAAACATGGACCAACCATTGATCTGGTTTTCGATTCAACTGATCGAAACAACGGTTCGATTTTTTAAAACAGGTCTATGTTAAATTACTATTTAACAAAGTTATAATTGCCATTTACAAAAAGAAAATTAACAAAGTTATAAATGATGACCTATATATAACAATAGGTTTATGTTTTGGAATGATTAAATTAATATGAAATATTCTTAGTAGAATGAAAATTTGATTAATCCTGGTAAATTTCATAATTTTATTAATTAGATCAAATATACAAATTTTATATAATTTCAAAATTGTATATCATCACACAATTATATGTCAGAATTAGTTGAGAATTTATTTAACATGAATTTATGAATATAACCATAAAAACAACCAAAAGAATTATAACTTCTAATCTCATATCATATTTTAATATATGGAAAGGGAAGAGAAACAAATTAGATATATAATTAAGTAATAAATCTTCAAATATTATTGTCATCTGTTCAATCTTTTGAATGATAACGAATGATTTTCATGAGTTTGACTTCATGTATGTTTATTGGAATGTAAAAGTTATATCCCTTACCGTTCTTTTCACCCATGAAATCATATTGGAGCTCTAGATAGCAAAAAACAGACATAATTTAAATTAAACTCTTTATTTTTTTTTTAACCATTCTATTGGTACAAATATTCATTGTCTTTATCGATAGCTAATCTTTGTTGAAGAATTTGGCTAATCACTTTTAATACCCAAAACTCAAATCCAAAACATTGAATTTAATAACACTTGAATTAATGACTTGTTGGTAATTGAACATATTTAGTGGGCTAACTACGAGTACATTGCTACTAAAGGACATGACAAGTAGGAAATTCTCTGTGCACTTTCATATAACACCTCTGAAAAAATCGATCTGAAATAAAGAAATACACCTCCAAAATAGGTTGCAGGAGAAATTTCAGAGGTACAATGAGAAATTTCGAAGGTACAATGAGAAGCACTTCAAAAGTTCTAGTTATGTATTATAGACTATTGCAAAAAAAAAAAAAAACCTGTACCTATTATGAGTGGTCAGTCAGGCAAAACACTGTATTAATAGATTTAGTAATCGGTAGAAAATGCACGAATCTTATATATGTGTTTGAAGAGACTATTATGCTTTTACTTAAAAGTTTTTATGAAGAGTAATTCTTATTACTATAATATTATGTATCCTTGTAAACTTTTCTCAAATAATGCCTTGTGATTAGGACTTGTTTTACAAATATTGAGTTGAATGAATAATTTGTCTTTTAAAAAGAATGAAAAATTTCCCAACAAACACCTTTTCCAAGTACTTTGAACCCCTTTGGGCTTAAGGTGTCACATTAGGACTCTCAATTATCATGCATATTGACATTTGCATTCCACTATTCATGAATTACATGAATTTTCAAGTGGTGAAATTGACTTTAGGTGTTGCAACAAAAATTACAAATAAATCTAACATCAAAATTTTGGCACTATTTTCATGTTGTTTTAGTATTTATATATGTTAGAAACACTGTACCAAAGACTATTTACATAAAATTTCAACTTCCAGCTAATTTGGTCCATGTTTTAAGACTTACATTGTCATTAGGGGAATTTCTCTCTTACACTCTTATATTTTTTTTTTCTATATCTTCCTATGATAAATTTTGTTTTCGATACATAAATTTTTTTAAAATGTATGATTTTGGTAAATAAATTTTTTGTTTATCAGTCACTATATACAAATATTTTTTTGTTTGAAAATATTTGAGAAAAAAAGATATATATCGTAACAATCTTTAAAAAATATTTTTTAAAGTTAATTAAAGAATTAATGTTGTGTTTAAAAAATACTAGCGAAATACACAGGCGCTGTCATACTTGTGTATTCACATTTCTATTTTAATATGATATAATATTTGTAGTATTTTAATTTAATATCTTTTGTAAATTTTTATATTTTAAAATATAAATTGTTATGTGACATGTTTTGAAATATATTTTGTTAATTTTATATTTTTTTTTATGATAACATGATAAAAACATGTCAGATCATAAATGGATATGTCAAATATGCCATGGATATGAAAAAAATGGAAATAGGAGAGTTTGAATAGAACTCAAAATATTGTACACATATATTAATAAGGAAAAAATTATCTTTGTGGAAGTGAGAATAGTCATAAGATGTTCAGAAGGTGAAATAGTCATAAAATATGGACACTAAAAAGTCATATTCCCATTATATAATATATAATATAATATCATATATGATACAGTATAGATATAATTGGACAATTATGCATGTTGGATATTAATATTTTAAAGTAATTTTTTGTTTAAAGTTATAAGGTTGATCTAGTGGTAAAATATATGTTTGAGAAATAAGAGGTCATGGGTTCAAGTCTCTCTTATAACAAATTAGTTTATTCTTTTAATTTTAAAATAGGTGTAAAGATAGAATAGGTATTTTGAAAAGTAGACTTCAAAAGGAAGTATTCCCTTTATTAATAGTATTGGTAAAATATATGTTTGGGAAATAAGAGGTTATGGGTTCAAGTCCCTCTTATAAAAAATTAGTTTATTTTTATTTTATTTTAAAATAGGTGTAAGGGTAGAATATGTATTTTGAAAAGTAGACATCAAAATGGTGTATTTCATTTATTAATAGTATAGATTAATAGTAAAGATATATAGTATATAATATAATACCATATATATTATAGATATAATTGGACAATTATGTATGTTAGATATACATATTTTAAAGTAATTTTTTGCTTAAAGTTATAAGGTTGGTCTAGTAGTAAAATATATGTTTGGGAAATAAGTGGTTATGTGTTCAAGTCTCTTTTATGACAAATTAGTTTATTTTTTTAATTTTAAGATATGTGTAAGGATAGAATAGATATTTTCAAAAGTAGATATAAAAGGGGATATTCCCTTTATTAATAGTATAGATTATGAAAGAAAAATCTTAAAAATATTAGGAATTTAAATTGAGAAATACAATCTTATTCATTGTCTAAAAAATATCATGAAATAAAGATGAGGGAGCCGAAGGGAGAGGAGACACTAGGTGGAAATAGAGAAGAGACACATGAGAATGAGACAATAAGAATAAGTAGAAAAAGGAAATGAGGAGTGTAGGAAAGAAACTAAATAGTAATTTTTTTAATTGTGACTACTAAAAATCATCACAAAATATAATAAAAAAAAAATTAATAAAATAATGATATACAAAGTGATACATTATTACCTAATAACAAAAATAATCAGAAGAAGTAAAATGTTGGACAGGAAAAAAAATATATACTTACTTTGATCGGTAAAAAAAATATTTATATATTAAAATTATAAATTTTAAAAAAATTATATAACAAAAATATAGTTTATGAACAACTTCAGAGGTGAAATAGTCTGTCATTAGATACACATCTTTCGTTGTTTTTAATACAATATATTTTGATTTTCCCATCAAATATATCTATAAAAACTGTGAGATATTTTTTCTTTTGGCTTGTGCATAGAAATGCTTAGTTTTGTCTATTGTTTTTGCAAATTTTTACAATTGTTTTCCTTAATTAAAGATCAATTTTAGTCATTTCTAATAAATTTTTGCTTAGAGACGCTTACTAGATAAAGTAAAAATGTACCAGTTGGATTCAAAGATCCCCCCACCTTGGTTGAATTTTGGTATGCTCTGTACAGTGCAAGGTTCATGCTTGTCTCCTTGCTCTTTGACTTATACAAGCTAATTCTTAGGTGTTCTAGTCGGTGATATTACAAATGGTATTCACACCACATCTATAAGATACAGCTACACCTTACAATGCTATGTCAAATCCTGATCTATTGTAATTGTCACTAACAAGACTTTTGAAAGTAGGTGAACTGAAGGACATAGAATCTCTTCATACTATTTTTTTTTAATTATTTAAAAAACTAATATTAACTTGTTTATAATAATCTCTTTTATACTTACTTACAAACTTCCATGAGAATTGATGTCATAATACAAAACAAATACATAATAATTAATTATTAAAAAATTACTCATTTAATTTTCTATAATTCTGTCTATACTTAAAAATTGTCCATTTTAATTAATGGATAAACATTTTTAAATTCTTTTTGGTTCCTAACATTGCAAAAAGATTTCACTCCAACAAGACTAGGATATATAAAAATGTTTGTATACGAATTAAAAATAATATAAATTTGTTTGTATAATGACTTAAATGGATAATTTTAAAATATTGAGAGTAAAAAGTAAATTTTGTACAATTATAGGAATCGAAAATCATTTTTGCATATCTTGAAATGTAAATAAGGTGAAGTTAAGTTAATAATATTATGTACCTATGCATCTCAAACACTTTTTTATTAGTAATATTATTATATAATTTATCAATAAATAACTTACAATTATTGAGGTCAACGTATCATTATATAAATAATATTATTGGACATATAACCAAACCTTGGCCCAAGGACGGCAATAAGGTCCCTGGTTTTACTTCTTTGCCACACAATTTTAATCTCACGTCACAAAGTTCAAAACAATTCCCCTCCTTTCACTTCTTCTTTTCCTTATACAAACTGAACGATTATAAAATATTAGTGGCCGAGCCTGATTCCCTAAGGTCTGGGATGATTGTTTTCAATGATGATGACATTGGCGGTTATAATTACTCTAGTAGAAGATTAGTAGTTAGTTTCTTGTGACTAATTTGTTAGTAGATAAAAAAAAGTTAGTTTCTTGTGACTAGTTTGTTAGTAGATAAAAAAAAGCTTGATATAATCATTATCATTTTCTACTTTACTTTCGTTGAAACAAACAGCATTTTAAGTTTTTTTCTCTCTCTTTTTCTCCTCCAAAACCATATTTTCTAACAATGGTATTGAAGTGTTGACAGTCTTATAGTAAATTTAGTTAACCAAAATTTTGATGTTGTGACTGAAATCGTAGTTTCTGACAGATTTTTAAAACTTTGGCTGGAATTATTGGTTGATATTAAAAAAAGCACAAATTTTAGACACATTTCATGCAGGTTTTTCTGATTAGTCAAGACACAAACCAAAAAAGACAGCACTCATGCAAATTTATACTTGGGGTGACACTGTTTAATGATTAATTAATTACGGTTGAAAGTCCTTTATTTTGGAAGGCAGTTTGTATTTGAGGACAAGGTTTAATTTTGACAAAATGTATAGGCCAGTTCAGGTACAGTCATCATCTCTATTATTTTCAACAAAAAATTAGTGCACATGACATGGACCAATGGCCCCACCCCCTTAGTTTGGCACCACCAGCCAAAATCATACTATAAATATTACTTTCAACCCTGTCTATATGCTTACCATTCTTCTTTCTCCTTCACTCTCTTACTCGAGGCAAGACTTATTTTGAAGAAAAATGCCTCTGTGTAGGAAGCCATATTCTTACTCAAAGGTTGACAAGGAAGACCCTGAAGAGATAATCCATAGAAGAGCACAGTTTTTGATCCACAAAGTGTTGGAGCAAGCAGATTCACGTAGAAAGCCTTCATGTCTTAGAATCAGAATATCCAAGTTGAAGGTGAAGATTGGCAACAGGTTAAGGAGGCTAAGGAAGAGAATCATGTTAGGTGTATCTGCTGCTAGACTTGGCATTCATGGACACGTAATGAATCAAATCAAAACATTGAAGAAACTCTTTGGCCCAGGAAGACAATCACAATCCCTCATAGCCCTTCCTCCTCTTCTCAACTGATGTGTAAACATTTTACTACGAAACTCATGTTCTATGTAACAACACAATTTCATGTTTCTGTCTTCTTTTTTTTTTTGTCATGTGTTTTCTTACCAGTTTTCTCTATACAAAAATAGTGAAATCATATCACTTCTGCCTGAAGATCTGTTGAGTTGTTCTCCTTTTTCCATCTCTCTCCCTCTCTCTTTTGGTACTTTCAGATTCTGGACACTGTTGCAGAAGTAGATAAAACAACAATTTCTGTCTCTTGTCAATTATGTTTCATCATTGCACACACTAGCGGTGGAAATGTCTTTTACTAAAATCAAATGAATGGATGACAAGTTAGGACAGAAGGCAGGGGAGCAATAAATATTATTGAACCCTTGCCAGTAAATAAAAGCAAAGTTATGCTAGCACATAGTTTCAGTATTCATTCAAAAAGAAAAACAAAAGATGGTTTCTGTAATGGACAGTGGCCCATGTATGGTTTTAATCAAACACAAGGGGCAAAACTAATATGTGATTGAAATTTGAAATTATTATGAAATAAGATCTATGGTATTATATATACAAACTAGTTACTCTTTTAGTAATCATACTTTTATATCATTTTTCATTAATTACTTTTGTCTTGTGAGAAAATTGGTGCAAACTTTTGCACAGGACCATGACTTCAAATGCAAAGTCTTGAATTCCCTGTCATATCATTTTATAAAATTTTGAAAACAAAATACCCTTTTCTTGTGTGGACTTACCCTTACCTTTACTTGAGTTATGAAACATGCACTTTTAATTAAAGAAGCCTTGAAATGCTGCATACGCTGATGTGGGTATGCACAAGTGACACACACAAATTTGATGAGTAATAATCATGAAAACGACACGTTATGACATTGGGTGTGGACGGTGCAGTAGTTAAGTTTCTGACAGTAGCTGCCATCTGCTGTTTCAACTTGTGTCCCATAATATATATTATATATCGATAGAGATAATCACTAGCTTCTGATCAATCAACTGAATGGATATTATAAGGAAAGAGGGTAATAATAGGGAACCAAATTGGTAGTTTATTCCTTACTCAATTGTAAGAGATAAGAGGTTTTGGCTTTCTGGTAGGAAACTACGCAATTAATTGGTATTTTTCTTTTATTTCATAACTTAAGGCTCTAGCTCAACAAGGATGGGTTTTTATATATATAAATTAAGTACATTGAAGCTTAGAATTTCTCCTGTCTAATTGTGGATAGTGTACATAATTTCTCAGATACTTCTCTCTCTTTCTGTATGGAACATGAACCTTGATTAGTAGAAGTCCTGATTCTTAGACTGAACCCTTACCCGGTAAACATGGCTGCAAGTTAGGATTCTTTCTCTATAAGATCTAAAGTTGATTTTTTCAAAAATAATAATAAAAAACTTGGTGTGAAAGTAAGTGCAGGCATTAATGAGAATGATTATTGGTGATAATTGAAGAAAAGAGTCAACTCGTCAAATACAGCTTCCACTACACTATCTTGGAGATCCAGCAACTACTTGTGTACACTTCTCTCCAATAAATAATTAGTTATGTGCAGGTATCTGCAAGCAATAACAGCAATCGGTATTGCAAGAACCCAGCCTGGCTAGTAAATCTTGCGACATCTTTTATATTTTCTCAATTAACAATTCTTCGTTAGTTTTGACCCTCATCAAAGCCTACTTGCAGTTTTTTCACTAGGGAAGGAAGCCTTCTTTATTAAACAACCCTGTGGATTCTTCACATACCACATATATGTAAATTTTCCTTGCTTGGTTCATTCTGAATAACACAAATTAACCAATTAATTGATTAAAAGGGTTTGAACAAAATTAGGTAGTTATGAATCTGAAAGGACGTAAAGGCCCGCGAGGTTATGCACCGCACATATGTTTGACAAACACAGCTCTCTTTGTTTCAGCACCCCACCCCACCATTATTGGCAGGCAGCATGATTTCACGTTGTTTGGAGGGTTTGAATCTGACCAAAGTCAATTGTGGGGCATGAATATTCTCAGCTCTCGGGCAGTGAGCATGATTTCCATTTTCTTGACATTGACTCATGAAACTTTACAGCATGCTTAGAATGAATCCTCTTTCAAAGAGACCGTTCTCATTGGTATATCAATTTTTATTAATTTTACATTCTTAATTAATTACAAAGCACTTATTACATGACTTTTGGTGTAATTATTAAAATTTATAAATGGTATAATAATAAGCGACTTTGGTGTGCAGCAGTCCAAACCGAAGCTTTATGTACTTTAGAAACCTCTGAATCCTAGTACTTGTGTGATGATGCTGTTCTCCAATCACAAAGGAAGGTAGCTATTGAATGTGTATTTCAGAACTACAAAGGCAAGTTTGTACTTGGATACTCACATACGATTCTTTATTATGTCGTAACTCAGGTTGAGCTCTTAGCAATCTTGAGTGACTTATGAACATGACTTTCGAAACTTGTTAGTTGAATCAGACTCTCTTTTAATACGATACACTATTGATCATGAGTACTTTCAGAGTTAATTGAGTAGATTTACAGACAAAGTGGAAAGACTCAAGGTTGTACCTTTGATTCGTGACCCGTACATATGCTACTAGATAGTTTTACTAAACTAGGCTTATGGAACCACTGTGACAACACAACACAACAAGATTCTCATATTGTTCCAAATTCTTTTTCTGTTATTATATCAGATGATTTTAGCTGTATGACTTTCAATAATTTAATCAAGTTCTGGTTTACCCATTCAGTTCATAAAAAAGAATAATTAAAATTTATAATTTACCAAATATAATATTTTCTTTATTCCGAAATGAATGTTAATATGTTATATATAAAAAGGTCTCAAATAAGTGTTGTAATATTTATGATAGGAGGTCAAACCAACCAAATCTAGCTCAAGTTAAGTGAAGGACTATTATTATATATTAATTGGGCATTCATTTCTTTTTGCACCTGCATTATGTTTCTCCTACTGTTCTTTGGAAATTTTTAACCAATGTTATTAGATTTGACCTTCGATTCTGCTAGAGCAAGGAGTTGTGGATCAGGAGTAATTCGAGGGTCAACAATTGACGTGCACGATTCTGATTATATTAAAAAATATAAATATTTTATAACCTATATAATCTTATATTATAAAAAATTATAAAATAATTAAATTATATTAAAAATTAAGAACAAAAATTAAAATAACAACATATGATATGAAATAAAACTCATTTATTCAGATCGAGAAGCCAAGAACTTGAGAAGCCAAAAAAAGGAGTGCATCAGCCACAAAGACGAAGAGGGAAAAGGTTGTTTGGCTAAGTCGTTGAAAGATGAAGACTTGAAGCGAGAGACAGAGAGAGGAAAGATGTTTACCTATGTCGCAACGTCGTCACAATTTGGTTGAGAGAAGACATGAAGACGAAGGTCAAAGTATAAGATGAAGTTCGCGGTGTTGCCATTTGGCTGAAAGACAAAGGTGTGATGCTAATAAGAACTCGCAATACAATTTGCAATTACAAGGGCAAAGACTCATAGAGTTTTGGTAAGAAATGCAACACATAGTGGCCATTTGGGGTAAAACATTTCAACTATGATACCTAAATTTATAAGTAAAAATTACCCAATCTTTTTAAAAATAATAATTTAAAAAAAAACATAACTCTCCCCCCAATGGTCCTCTACCCCACACCTTCCCCTCCCCGCCCGCCCCACCCACTTTCCTTTTTCATTTTCATTCCTCCACCCCTCTCTCTTTCATTTCTCATTTTCTTCCCTTTGCCCCTTTGATTTTTCTCTTCACCATCCTTCTCCAGTTTCTCCACACCACCTTCCTCCCTCTACCATCATGTCTCTGCTAGCCATCACGTCATCCGCGAGTCATCCCACACTCCACCGAACCTCCGTCTCCATTTTCTTCTTCTTCTTTTTTCCTTTTTTTCTATTGTAAATAAAGTTTTGATTTTTATAAATTATTGACATTTTTCATGATCGTTTCTTTATTGATTTGCTTGTTTTTGTTGTTAATATTTTATTTTTGGTTGATTTTAGAGTTGGTTTTTGGATTATTGTTGGTTTGGGCAAGGATGAAGAAGAGAGAGACAACAAAATACGTTTTTTTAAGGCTGTTGATCTTGGGTGTTTTTCTACATGAACAAATATCCACGTGGAAATCACCCTCATTGACTCCAATGGGTGTTCTTGGTAAGAACTGATCTTGACTTCAAGATCAGTGTCCAAGATCAAGCCTTGGAGATGCTCTTAAGTGATTGAAGACCAAAATCTTTTAGTCATTACAACCCACCAACTCCAAAAACTACACCCTTCTACCCAACCTAGTATTACCACCCATAAGCTCACCTACAACCATAATCAATGAATACAATTTCATGTAATCGCCTATTTTATTTTCTTTCTTTCACTAGGTCAGTTGTTGTCTAACAATTTTAAAGTTGTTTTATGGATTATTGTTGGTTTAAGCAAGGATGAAGAAGAGAGAGATAATAAAATATGTTTTTTAAGGCTGTTGATCTTGGATGTTTTTCCACAAGAACAGATCTCCATGTGGAGATCACCCTCATTTACACCAATGAATGTTCTTGGTAAGAACCGATCTTGACTTCAAGATCAATATCCAAGATCAAGCCTTGGAGATGCTCTTAAGTGATTCAAGACCAAAATCTTTTAACCCTTATAACCCACCAACTCCAAAAACTACCCCATCTACCTAACCTAGTATTACCACCCATAAGCTCACCTACAACCATAATCAATTAATACAATTTCATGTAATTGTCAATTTTATTTTCTTTTTTTTATTAGGTCAGTTGTTGCCTAACAATTTAACTTTTTAATATAATGTTAATATTTTTTTCCACTAATACTCCTTGTAATGTCACTTCATAATTTAATATTAATATTAAGGTGATATTGTTAAATTACTATTCTCTTTCATCTATTTATTAACTTTTCTTGATTTTTGAACTTTTCTTGATTTTTATATAACAATTTAGGATGACACTCATCTTGGGACAAAATGAATATATAGGTTTGATGAAAATGCAAAACTCTTTACTTGACCTATTTTCTCCAAAATTCTTTACTTGACCTATTTTCTCAATTTGTAAGTGGGTATCTGAATTATTATTTTTTCATTAAATATTTAATCTTTTTGTTGAATTAGTCTTTTTATCTATTCTTGTTATAAGAATTAATTAGATACATTTGAATAAGAGGCTAATGTTTTTAAATGTGTTACAAGTACTGCCAAATTAATTGTGTAAAGTTAATTCAATCCAAGTATTCTTTCACAAGCTTTTTTACTATTAGTTGACTCTTCAAAAAATATAAACTCTGCAAAAAGAAAAAAAAAGATTGACATAATTAGTTACGCTTGCCATACTTCTAAAGCATAAGTCCCCGTTTAAATTTGGTGTATGTGATTGATTTTTTATAATAACAACAAATTAGCGGTGTACCAAAACTGATTTTTAAAATAATCTGAACCAAACTAAATTGTTTTAAAGAACTAGTTCAGGACTTTAAAAAACCGATTTTAAACTGATTCATTAAAACAATTTTAAGTTGAACTGAATTCATCCAAACCAAAAAATAATAATAATAATAATTATATATATATATATATATATATATATATATATATAGAATGGTAAAGGTTATAAAATTTATTTAATGATAAAGTTTACATATTGAGATAAAAATGAGAGAAGGATTATAGATTTGACTATCTTCATTATCAAAATTAATTAAAAAAATAATAATTAATATAAAAATTATACATAATTAGTAGAAAAATATTAAAAATTAATCAAAATTCTCACACATGAAAATTTATTCTTTTATTATCAAATTCAAAATATAATGTAGCACATAACTTCTAGAAAAATTGATTTTTTTTTTTTGTTTTTTACCATATGATGAATCATTAAAAATTGTTTTAAATAAAATTTTAAGATTTTGAGATTTTGTCATTATTACCATTTCTCATTTCTCAAGTATTCGTTAAGTAAAAAAAAAATCACGAATCAAATAAAAATTAACTTGAAAACATGTGACAAAATTTCACACACACCGAGAATTCATAAACATATCAATATGTGGTGATATGAATCTGCATGGTTTTTGAATCCTGCTAATTGCATTATTGGATGAATAAAATGTTCTTTTACAAGGGTAGAATGTAACTTTTGAAAATTTATGGTGTGATGGTTAGTTAATTCTTGATAGTTTGTTTTAAAAATATTATCGGGATGGGGTCTATTTTCAAATTTGACTTGGTCAAACCGCAACTCGCAATTGCAATTTACGTGCCACGTTGGACACCACGTAAGCACATAGTTGACGTGACACGTAAACCGCAATTGTGAGTTGCGGTTTGAGCAGGTCAAATTTGAAAACAGACCCATCTTGGTAGTATTTTTTAAAACAGACCACTTAGATACTTTTTTTAAAAAATAGACCCACTTAGATCAATCAAACCCTAATTATCCTCATTTCCCTTTCTTTATAATTTGTTGGTATCCTTTATATCCTATAATGAAATTCTTTTCCTATAAAAAAAAATATAGTGATACATCTATTTATTCTTTTTTCGTTGATTGATACATCTATTCATTTAAACAAGCTAGAAGAAATTAATATATATATATATATATATATATATATATATATATATATATATAAAAGACTTACTCCTGTTTACGAGAACTGTCAGCTTTATGGTTGCCTCTACTTACAGGATCCTGTCAGCATTGCCTCCATTACAAAAGGATGTGTTTTTTTATATTGTGCGGGTATGGGGTATTCCTCCCAAGGCGTAGATGTTAGCTTTGCAGTTGGATGCTAACAGATTACCCACCAAAGATAATCTCTTTAAGAAAGGAGTTATCCCGACTGAGGAGGTGGATTTGTATTTTGTGGTGAGAAGGTTGAAACAGGGCATCATCTATTTGTAGGTTGTTCCTTAGCTTCTCGGGTTTGGGTGAGGTTATCAGCCTGGTGGGGATAATGACGGTGCTCTACAATGATCTTTATAGTCCAGTTCAATAATTTTTAGGTCTGGTACATGGGACCAAGACCTTGAAGTGAGCATGGTCTTTTATATGGTTTGCAAGGATGTGGTACATTTGGAGAGCTAGAAATGCGACTATATTCAAAGATCAAACTGTTGAGGTTGAGGAGATCTTGCTTGCAGCTCAATTGCATTCATGGGAGTGGTGTTTTGTAGCTAAAATTACTTCTAAATCTTTTTCTGGAATGGCTAATGAATCCTTCCTTTTGTGCTTAAAAAAATAAAAGACGCACTCCTTATTCTATCCATTTATTTTCTTGAAAACTAATGGTTGTAATGAGTAACTAAGCTTAACAATTAGATCTCGAGAAAATAAAGGGAGAGACGAAAAGTAAGTTTTTTAAACATATGCTTGGAGTAAGAAATCCCTCCACACACATATATATATATATATATATATATATATATATATATATATATATATATATATATATATATATATATATATATATAATTGCAGATCAAGATATAATTATTTATTACTTCTATTTTGTGTAATGATGAAATTAATTTGTCATACATGAATTAAAAAAGACTTACATAAGTTTTTTATCTTCAAGTTTTACAAAAAATCATTTATGTCCTTGAAATTAAAAAAAAATGTTAGTCCTTAAAATTAATTTGTTTTTTGTATTAACATTGTTTGTTTATAAGTTTCGGTGTATTTGATGTGTTAGATGCAATATTGAACATTGAAGCGATTAAGGTTGAGGAGAAAAGTGATTCGGGAATACAAAAATGTAGTTTCTAACACCAATGTTTTAACAATGTTAACTAGAGAAGATGAATTAAAAAAAGAATGAGAAACTAAAAAAATATTTTTAAATTTTAAAAAGTAAAAGTGATTTTTTATAAAAATTTAGAGAAAAAAAAAACTTATTTAAATCATTAAAAATTTAACAATAAAATGTAGGAAAGGCAATACAAGCAATACCATTAAATATTTAATAAGCACAACTTTACGGTCTTATCAAATTTGCTCAAAAGCCATGAAGAACATAACTTAGCTGAACCACTAAATTATTTGAAGCTTATTATTACACACAAAATCCGAAAAGGGCATACTTAAGAAAATACAAAAAATTGTTAATTTTATTTTCTTTTAATTTTTATATTAAGAACTCAAAATTCAAACCCTCAACTAGGCCATTGTTAAAAAAACCATTTTAACTCTGAACTTTAGGTTACTTCTTGTCCCACGCGTTCAACCGTTTCCTTGCTGTATCCACCTGCATTCACCATGTTATATCATACAGGGGTGTTTTTATATTTTAGTAACTTCACCCCATCTTATGGGTATGTCTGTCCTGCATCACATCTTTACATTTGCGAAAAGAGCATTTCCAATATATAAAAATTAAATACAGAGAGACAGGTGCAAAATGAAAAAGTCATGTGTGAATTTAGATGCAATATTAAATTTATTATTTATAATTTTACCAATTACAAGAAAATAAATCAATTCACAACTAGCTTAGCACATTTTTAGCTAGCAAAAATTTAGGTCAGGTCCGATAAGTCAAAGCGAGTTTGGGTTTGAATTTTCAGAAAATCTTTTAACACTTAACATATTTCTTTTACCAATTATCTTGATATTGAAATTTAAAAAATGTTCTTACTTTTATAATTCTACGAATTAAGTTCATATAACAAAAAAAAAAGTTAACACCTACAGATTAGCTAATCCATATTACAAAAAAAATTACCCAACTATGAACCAATTGATTTATAAATTTAAAAAAATTACATTCTACATGTCATGATTTGTAGACTTAAAAATTTTACACACCTACCAAACACATGGTCTATAGGTTTTAAAAAAATTACACATTTTTGAATTAACTGGTAGGTAAACCTACAAAGTATCTTTCTAAACTTAATAAAACAAAAACATCTAGTTACGGACCAAGTGGTCCGTAGTAATAAAAAATTTTAAGATATAGAATTTTAATAAAATTTTAAAATATTATATTATAAATAAATTATATTATTAAAATATAAAATTTTTAAAATATAAAATATTATAAAAATTTTAGTAATTATAATAAAAATTTTAAAATACAGTTAATAAAATAAAAGATTTATTTACAGACCAAGTGGTACGTAGTATAATAATTTTTATAATATTAAATTTCAATAAAATTTTAAAATATTATATTATAAATAAATTATATTATTAAAATATAAAATTTTAAAAATATAAAATATTATAAAAATATAAAGTTAATAAAAAAAATTTACCAAACGGTCCATAGTATAAATTTTTTTAAAATATTACATTATAAAAACTTATATTATTAAAATATAAAATAAAATATTATACATACATTTTAATATTTAAAACAAAAAGACGGGAAAAGAGGAGTTATGAGGTGCACGAAATATGAGAGAATAAAATTAGATTAAAAAAGATTGGGAGTAGTTTTGACATTTTACTTTTGCTTTTTAGATAGTAGGTGGAAAAATAAATTGTAATAGGTATTAAAAGAATTTATTCTAAATTTTCTCATCTCAACCCAATCATATGGTTAATGAGCCAACTCATTATGACAAACTCCTTTTGACACCCATAATGTATTACCTTTATGTAAAAAATTATTCTCACATAAATTTGATAGATCCAACTATTAAGTTATAACTTTCTCCAAAAAATCTATTAGGTTATAATTATATATTATATGTTTCAGTCAAATTTTATGAAAAAATAACATCAGTAAAAAAGGTAATTAAATTATTCATATTTTAATATTTTTTAGATATAAATATTTTAATATATTACTTTGGAGATATTTTAAAAATATATATATTACATCAATTATAATAGAGTTTAATTGGTATACACTGTCAGTATAAAAATTTTTATACTAACATTCTATCACAACCTTTAATTCATGGTAAATTTGTTAACTTTACTCATTACTACTTTAAAAGTCACATAAATAAAAAAGTTATGATTGAATGTCACAGTGTATACCAATTAAACTCATTATAATATACACAATTGATGCATAAAATATTTTTTATTAATATAAATACTCAAAAAATAGAAATGTTAGAACACGTTTTCTAACATTATTTTGAAAACAATATTTGTGATTGGTTAAATTTATCAAAATATATAATTTTATACAGATTTTACTTATTATTACATCACTCTCAATTTTGAAAACAATTTTTGTGATTGGTTAAATTTATCAAAATACATAACTTTATATAGATTTCACTTGTTATCTAACATATTCTTTTGCAAATAATCTTTGTAATTGGTTAAATTTATCAAAATACATAATTTTATATAGATTTAACTTATTATTGAATGACTCTCAATTTTGTAGTTTTCAATAAATTTTAATAAATTTTGTGTTGGCAGTACTCCTTTTATCACAAATATGATATCTATAAAATGAACTTTCAATGTATCAATACACATAACACAAATAGACACACATAGACAAACACACACATATACACAAACACACACGAATATGGACACATAGACACATACATATAGACAAACATGCATACAAACACATAAAATCACACAAATTCACACATACATAGAGATTCCAATAAAAGTAAGAATAAGAAACTTGTTTTTTATTCTTAACACACACATATATGGGAAGAGATTGACTTATTATAAAGTAAGTATAAAAGACTTACTTTTTATTCTTACAATCCATTTTCTTCAAATCTAGTGGTTGTGATTAATTACTTATTATAATCCTTAGATTTTTTTTTAATGGTCACACATACACATATAGGGAGAGATTGACTTATTCCAATAAGGGTAAGTACAAGAGACTTGTTTTTTATTCTTAACACATACATATACGTGTATATATATATATATATATAGGGAGAGATTGACTTATTCTAATAAGAGTAAAATATAAAAGACTTACTTTTTATTCTTACAATTCATTTTCTTCAAATATAATGCTTGTGATTAATTACTTGTTATAATTCTTAGATTTTTTTTAATGATGGAGATGAAGAGTAAGTATCTTATACTTACTATTAAAGTAAGTTGAAACCCTTTCTCTCTCACTAATCTCAACTATCAAATTTCATACATGCCATCAATAGATCATGTCTCTCTCTCTCCAAGAATAAGTTTAAGATGTAATGGTGAAAATGAATAATAAGTTTCTTATTTAGTAAGTGAATCCTTTTTTTATCCTCTCTTATTTAGTAAACTTAGTTGGTACTATTCTCCTTCTTCTTAGCCTTTTTACTAAGTTTATTTTACAATATTTAATAGGTACTATTCTCTCAAGGAATCATCTTAGTTGGTGTAGGACTTTGCCTATGGTAATATAAAATTTTTTCCAACAATTTTATTTTATTAATCATGTTTATAAAATTTCACATGATATGAATTTTTTTAAATACATTATTTAATAATGATGTTTACATATTTTTAAATATACGTTAAAATTAAATGGTGTGATGAACTATTAAACAATTTCAAAATTATATGAATGTTTGTATACTTGATCTAATTAATAAAAATACAAATTTTGATGTTTTGATTAGTCAAAATTTCATTCTATATAAAATTATTGAATATGTAAATTGACTAAGTTTCACACACAATATGAAGAGAGAGAAAATTTCAGTAAATAACCACAATTTTTTTTTTTTGCAAAATAACTATTTTAGTCCACTTCTTGTTTTATAGGTAGTGTTTTAAAATATTTTTTGTTTTAATTATTTATCTTTCTAAAATATCTTATTATGTTTAATAATACTTTCTTCGAAAAAATGTTTAGAAATACTCTCATTTTACAATCTACAACACATTGATTAATACATTTTAATTTTTCTTTAAATAATAATGTAATAAGTTAAGGACGTCTAAATTATTTGAGTAGTGGAACACACACAAAGATTCATATAAATAAAAGAAAAAAAAGGCATGATTATGGAGAAATTAATATTTACCTCTTTAGTCCAATCAGTTCGAAGTGTGATCCATAATAAAATGAGGGTTTGCAACATTGTTCCACCGATCATGCCGGACCAAATTCCCTATATTATATATCATATCCAAGTTTATAACTTAATAGGTCAGAGTCAGGTTTTCTTTTATTATTTTGAAATTTATATTCCTATTTATCATATAAATCTTATCTAAATTTGGACCCTGCCCATAGAAATAACCAGTACAGATCAAGCGGTAAATATAATTTTTCATACATTATTTTTGTTAATCTACTTTTTCTTATAATATGTCGCAACGTTAGAATAATGTTAATCTACTATTCATACATTTTAATCTGATTATGACATTTTCGCACTTCTTTCCCTTATAACTACATTATAGTTTCATATGAATCTACTTATTAAATAAATATATATAACATATAAAAAAATATAAGTATAAATGTATTTTTTATACAGTATCAACACAGTTTTTTTTTTACAGTGCAAATCATTATAAATATAATTATTGAAATAAATATTAAAAAAATGAATAGTTTTATGATATATTATAATTATAATCAAACGATAATGTAAAAAATTATATAATGAATATGAATTAATAAATTTATTTAACATGCAGGATATTTAATTTTTTATTAAAAAATTATTAATATACACCGTAAATATTTTATACTGTGGAAGGCCTAAAAAAATGATACCTGGACGCCTAGGGAGAACCTGAAGCCCAAAATGTAACCCAAGGGAATTCCAATCCCATAATAACAAGCAACGTTTACATAGGCCACTAGGGCTTGCCATCCGCAGCCCACAGCGACTCCTAAAGAAACAAAAAAAATGGTTTAAAATGTAACTTGTTGGGAAGGAAAATGATGTATGATTAGCAGTTGGCATTTACCAGATAGGACAGGTTGGATGCCATTGAGAATGAGAGTGATTGCCAAGTAAGGACAGAGGTCTGAGACCGCATTGGCCACTGTTTCACCATCTGTGAATGCATAGCTCACAACATGTCGCAGTGCCAGGACCACCATTGCTTCTATCACCGCTATCCCCAATGATACCATATTCACCACTATCACTGAGAATGCTGCAGACTTTGCATTCCCAGCCCCCAATTCGTTGCTCACCCTCACACTGCACACATCACATCACTTCACTTTCTATTCTAAATTATTTAATTCACTCTTTAACTTATCCATCCCTATACTAACTCCTAACCTTGCAGCTGCATTAAATCCAAATCCAATATGCAGCATCAACCCTGATATTGACATGCTGCACTCATAAGTCATCATAACAATGCAAATTGTTAATCATCTCTCACGTTAGCCTTAACTAATCAAACACATGACTAAAACACAACAAAATCACATGAAATCCAACATATGACCAAACTTATTTATTTTATCATTATTTTATTTTTAATCATACAATGGGAAAAGATCACCCTTTTATTCCATCCTTTAAATTAGAGGGTAGAAAAATAATTGGATAAAATGAATTCAAATGGTTTCAATAGGTTATATTTACCTCTATTTTATCATAAGGCAACTATAATTCCTATTATAATTAATATAAAAACTAAAGCACATTATTTTTGGACTACGTGGTTGTTTACCACACCTTTGCACAGGACAATTATTCAAGCACAAACTATCAAAATTAAGTAGGTGATGGTTTGATTGATTTTTTTTAATAAAATAAAGAAAAATAATTATTATGAAAAGCCACAGAAATCAGGCACATGTGTTAATAATATATAACAAAATATCATTAGGTGAATTGGTGGACATATGGATGCTTAATAATATATTAACCGGTGTGTAACAAATATCATAATTATATGAAGCGCATATAGATAAATAATAATATTATAGCAATTTCATTAAAAAGAATATATGTTTTCGCATTTGATTAGTTATCAAAACTATCCCTTTTCGCAATGGAAAATGCTTCTACATCCTAATAGGAAGGAATATAAGAGAAACATTAGAGTGTAATTTAAATATTCTAGTTCTAATATTATAATTATTTAAGGTTAATATTTATATATGTACTAAAAAATTTTAATTTACATATTTATAAATTGAGTATTTTTATTTGAATAATTTTGTATTGTTGAAATTATTATTGATTATTAATATTTAGTTATTTTTAAACTTAAGCACTTATAAAATTTAGAACATTAATAAATATAAGTAAAAGCATATTTAAAAATTATAAATGTAACATCAAATTTATAAAATAATTATAATTTTTGAAAAAACTAAAAAGGCCAAAATAAGTTTTGGAAGTGAACAAGTAAAAACCATTAAAGCTATTATTATTAAATTAAGGTATCAATAATTAAATCACTTTTTACTTTACGTATTGTTAAATTTAATTTAAGCAAACACTTGATTAGACGTAAATTGATACTATGTTTATGTTATGGGTAACAACCAAGATAAATGCCTTTCTTGTCATGTATAAATGAAATACCTTTCCTGTCTAGTAACAAAATGCACTGGTGGCCAAGTCGTAACTACTCTTCTGTTATCTTAAAAGTGACAACTACTTTTATTCATTCCCAAAGTCCTGAAGATTCATATAGAAAAAAATTCTAAAGAAAATAAGTTAATCTCATGTCTTTTTATTTTACTTTAATTTAAATATTTTTATTTCTTCTATTTTATTGTACTCTACTCTGCAGTTTACTAGCTAATCACGTAAATTCTTAGTTTTCATCCACCACGAATCCAGCTAAAGTGTTGTTTGAATGAGAAAAATAGAACATATAAAAAAGAAAATATATATGAACACCTAAAATGTAGGTGACTTCTAGAAGAAAAAAAAAAGATATAAAAAATATAGATTTGATGGATGATAGGATATGGTGGAAATTGAGAGAAAGAGAAAACTAGAAAGTGTTGGATGAATGTTCAAAATAATAGGATGTTTGGATATTATCACTTTAAAAATATTAAAAAGATTAATTTAAACCTAAAAGTGGACAATTTTATTTAAAACATTATATAATATTTAGGATAATCTAATAATAAATTTTTATATAAAGAATAACTACTAGAAAAATTTAACTGTGCATAGTTTATTTAATAATTATTAAACAAATTTATTAGAATGTTTGTAAACCAATGAATGTAATAGTCATTAAAACTAAATACACGTGTATACTCTAGGTACATCAAATGTTAGAGAAAATTAATTCTTTTATGAGTGCATGTTAGCTGTCAGAGTATTAATGGATGAAGATATTCAAATTTACAACTTTTTCTTTCCATCTCACCAAACTTCCATCCTACAATTCTTGAAAAAGTTAAAAATCTTAAAATACTTAAAGAAAGATAAAAAATAATGATTATATATTGAAAATATAAAATATTTTATATTAATATTAATTATAAATTATTATATTAATAAATTTGTTAATTTTTATAATATTTATTTTAAAGATTTTACTAAAATAATTTTTAATAAAAATTAATGGGCATAAATACTTTTGTCTGGATGATATAATATAATATATATAAAAAAAAGATAAATGAAATGTAATGGATACCAATGAAGTGTTTATCATAAAAATATCTATATATTATCACTTTAAAGATAATTTGACAGAAAACTTTTAATGTTTTTCTCAAGTATTATTTTATTTTCTATCTCATTTTTATTTATTTTTATTTTTATTTATTCAGTCACGTATATTCATCACTTTTATGTATGTATTTTCTCTCTTTTTTTTAATTTAATTTCCGTAATCCTTATCAATTCGTCTCAACTTAGGATCATTATATATGATTTTTTTATTCATAATTTATTTAGAAAAAAAATTCATATTGATTTTATTAATTAATATTTTAAAAATTATATAAATAATGAATTATGATTGAATGATAATATAATTTTTTTTAACTGTATGCATTAAATATTAAATTATTAATTTATACTATTTTTATATAAAAAAAATACATTTCTTAATTTTTTATACAAGAAAAGAAAAGGTATAAGTGATGCGTGGCTCATTCCTTAACCAATTGTTATATAAATTAAGCTATTGCACAAAAAGTTTATGAATAATTTAATATCTAGCATGATTTTTATTTGTGAGATATTTTTAACATGCTTGCTTCAAAAAGTAAAAATTTTCAGTTTTGACTCATGTAATATGATTAATATGCAAATAAAAGACTCATACCTTTTTCCCTTGGACTGAAATTGGATACTTAGTCGTGACTTTTTTAACTATTTGATTTTTCATTTTGATTTATATCATACCTATTAATTTTCTTTTTCTTAAAAGTGTATACAATTGGGTTGTAAAAGTATCATTTTCCAAATTATAATATGACATGTCAAAAATACCTTTGAGGTATGATGCCAAGGATGTTCGTACAAATATGCAATTAAGACAGGCGTCTATGTTTGATGTAGTTGTTGAATAAACAAAAATAATATTATTCATATATAAAAGTTTCCAGCATCTTTTATAAACATTTAAATCTTATTTTATCTTTTTCGATACATCAAGTTACTTATCTTATATATTACACATATTTTCTACTTCTTTTACCAACTTTTCCCTTAGCGACAATTTAATGAATCTATCCTAAAAAGTTAATGCAGAAATGACGCTAAAAAAAAAAAAAAAAGAAAGAATAGGATGAGCATGTACACCTCTTTGAAAAAAAATCATCTAAATATATAATAATAATACTTTATCCCTTATGATCGAATTTTCAACCTTTAATTATCATATTAATTATATATAATTTTTATTTAAACATTTCAATCAAGTCTAATTTTATTTGTTTTTCCTCACTCATACTTTTTTTTTTCTTTTTTAACTTTTAAATTCTTAGCAATTTTTTATTCTGAGCATTTAAAGGAAAGGAAAAGAAAAAATGAGACACGAAGATAAAAATTTCCATCCATCGGTGGTCTTGGTAAAAGAAAAAAGGAAATTAGCAGTAGTGTCTTTTTCCTATAAAAATCATTGACTAATGCTATCTGCAAAATAGAAAGAAAGAAAAAGCAGTTTCAGACTTTGGGTGTACGTACCTCACTCAAGAACGAACTTAACAGAGTGAAGTGGTGCATGGTACCCTATATCAGTTTTGTGCATCTCAACATGAAAAAAGAAGGCCTAAAGACAGACCCAAAGACTTTTAATTTCTAGCGTGCCCACGACAAAGGTAAAACACTTGCATCAATATCACAATGACAGGTTGTCTCAGTACTCGCACCTGATGACTGATTGATTAACTACATGTGTTTAGTTGCAGCCCAACGGACTGTCTCCTGCTTTTTTCCTTTAATATATTGGTCGCATTATTTAATACTATTACTTTTCCATATGTAATTCCAAGTTCTAGCTAATCCCTCTAAGTACGTGATCGATATGTATTAGGATTTTTTTTTTTTTAAAAAAAATTTATAAGATTCGATTGTCTCTCAGGCCAATATTGTTCTATATCATGAAAGTTTTAAGAATAAAAGTTAGATTCATTTTCTTAAGAGCTGTTCATACTGATGATTAATTAGTATTAGAGTTTGATTTTAATAATTTGCATAATTTTTTAAAAATTTAATTGGTATATAATTTAATTATAATTTTTTATTTATATAACTTTAAAAATAATAATGAGTAAAATCAATAAATTCTTCATAAATAAAAGATAAGTATACAAATTAAACTATTTTTTAATTAAAACACTTTATTATACGTTGATTATCAATGTAAAATTCTAATTCATTCTGATTAGAAAATAGCACAAATATTAATAACACCTATAAACTGTATTTAAGCCTTATCTTTTGTAATAAAGTTATAAAATATAATTTTATGTTAATTTATATTAAATTGTTATAGAAAGATATTGGTGACATATTTTTTTCTTCTTTTTAAAATCTCTTTTAACTGTGAGTATGAAATGAAAAGCTTATTATTTCCTAGAAATTGGGTTATTAATTTGTGATTATAATAACTTTTAAGGGTGTTTGCAATGAGAATAAAATTGTGGTAGCATGAGTGTGATATATAAAAGTTTAGGCAAGCAGATGAAGAAGAAGAGGAGGGAACCATATATGTATGTATAGAAAAAGAGGAAAACAATTATATTTAGTAAATATAATAATTAATCACAATTTTTATATAATAAGTTTGTGGATTTTATAAGTTAATAATTTAAAATTTATGTAAAGAAAAAATTATGATTATTTAGCGGTTAGTATTACAGAGAACATGTTAAACTCTGTATAAATATAATTAAGAAATGAGAAATAGTTACCAAATGGAGATAGAATCAAGAGAGAGCTGAGGGTTGTGAAGCAAGCCGGTAATGAGGACGAGGAGCTGAAAATACCAAGTTTCCAAACAGAGCATAACGGCGGAGGCGGCGGAAAGCTTGAGAAAAGGGAAGAGGGAAGAGAAGGACTGAAGGGAGAAGCCAGTCCAGGTGTGCTTAAACCTGGGAGCAAGTAGGATATAGAGAAAGTTGGCACCAACAATGATCCACCAAGAGAGGCTGAGGACGAAGGAGGAGCCTATGAGGCCAAAGCCCAGCTTGTAGACGACCAGCCAACTGAGCAGCACATGCAGCAGCAGCGTGGCGGCGGCGATGTAAGTGCTGGGGACCACCACGCTCTGCGCCTGGAGAAACTTCTGCATGGGGAAGTTCACCGCGTAAGCATAGATCTGAGGGATCAGGCCGTAGACGAAAAGCGCAGCGAGTGATGCCAGCTGGAGAGGCTCACCCAGGAAGAGGAGAATGGGTTTGGAGAAAATGTAAAGCAGCGTTAAGGGTATCCCAGTTAGGGTGAGTACAATAATTGCTCTCTGCATGTATATCCCTAGCATGTCATATTTGTTGCCTCCGTACGCTTGACCGCATAAAGTCTCCACTGCACTTCCCATTCCCAACTGCACGCACAAATTCAATTAAAACCATTGGAGTACATATATACCGTAAGGGTGAGGGGTTAGGGGTGAGGGGTTAGGGGTTAGGGCTTACGGCTTAGGGCTTACGGCTTACCATTAGGCCATAGGCCAAGAGCTGAACTCCGCTGTTGCCAAGGTTGGCGGCGGCGAGTTCGAGATTGCCGAGGTGGCCCGCGAAGACACGAGTAACGAGGGACATGAGGCTGTTGATGACGTAGACGAGGACGGCGGGTCCGGCCAGGGGGAACAGAAGGTTGAGTTCGATCCATGTGGCTGAGATGAGGCGTTTCCAGATGGCTACGCTCGTGTCTGATAGCACCTCTTCCAGACGTGAATCTGAATGGCAGTTTAACAATCCTTGCCTCTCCGAATCCATCTCTGCTGCAAGAATCGCTTTTCTGCTCTATGGAATAGACCGCCCAGACCACTATATACGGACGGAATGCTGATGTATGACATGACGCACTCTCTTCTCAACATCACATGCCTCAATGCCACCCCCCTCTTTTACCATTCATATTCACTATACCCGATTTAATAAATAACTTTTCATATTTATATAAGAATATAATATACTAACTGAAAAGTGACTCTAATTGATGGTTTGATTTGATGAAGATTTCTACTGGAAACACTTCTTGTTATGTTCTTAGTATCTAAAAAGATGTTTAAACATATTTCTAACTCAAGCTCAATGGAAATGCTGAGAAAACGACTAGTGGTTTGTTTGATTCTATCTTGTCCTAATCATTATTCCCTCTCGAGTTAAATGAAGTATGGTTATAAGGAAAAAATATCCAACTTTTACCGAATTAAAAAATTTACTTGATATTATTTAACTCTACTATTTACATTTCATAAATACTTGTTTTAAACTGTTGCTTGTTAGAATTTGATATAAAAAAAAGAAAAAGAAAACAAAATCATTCAAAACGTAACCTTAATTAATTGGCGTAAAAAATTAATTAAAAACTATATATTATTTAGATAATATCGTTAAATAGGATACAAATAATTAAAATTTATTTAATATTTGGAGCCCATTTTTTTATTATTCATATTTAGCTTTGAGGTTTTAAATTAGTACATTTTAAGAAATTTAATAAGACTAAATTTTAAGTTTATTTTATATACTAATATATTAAATTTAAAATTTATTTATTTATTTAAGATGCAAAATTATATTTGACAAGTTTAAAATTGTAAAGTTAGTGTGTTTGACAATACGCTGAAAGAATACTTTTGACACAAAAATAGTACTATGGAAGTATGAAGATATTTTATTTTTATTTTTAATTTACTTTTATCCATTGGATGCACACAACATTTTTAATATTTGGTAGTTGAAAACTGATTTTATACTAGTAGTTGAAAGTTGTTAAACTAATTTATTACAGTTATGTTTGAAAAAATTAATTAAAAACTTAATATTTAATTAGTAATATTGATAATTGAAAATTGTTAAATTAGTTTATCAAATTGTAAGTATTTAGTAAAATTATCTATTAAAGTAGTTGAAAATGTAAAATGACAAAAAAATATAATAAATTATATTACTCTATATAGAAAAATTAAAAAATCTAATAAATACTAAAGAAAAAAAACATATATAAACATAAAAAGCTAGAAGTTAGCATTTTAAAACATCCTACTTAAAGTAGCATATAAAAAATTATAAAATCTATTAAAAATTTGTTTACTGATAAATTGATTTTTGACTTGTATTTTTATCATGTTTAATGCCTAACTGTAAGGAAATAAATACATATTCATGGGTGAAACTCATTTTTAGTGTTTATTCTTATTTTAGTCAGATACTTAAGAAACGAGAAGAAAAAATGACAAAATCAAGCCTTTATAGAGCAATTGTTGAAGATCCAAGTTGGCATGACCATGCTATAATACAATAATACAATATGGTTGTACTAGGCCAACGCAGCCCAAAAGTCAATTAGAAAAAACACAACTATGCTTAATTTAACATAATTGTGTTGCAATCTCAACAACTACGAGAACAATTGTGCTTACC
Organism: Psophocarpus tetragonolobus; assembly: GCA_037954015.1. Classification (NCBI taxonomy): domain Eukaryota; kingdom Viridiplantae; phylum Streptophyta; class Magnoliopsida; order Fabales; family Fabaceae; genus Psophocarpus; species Psophocarpus tetragonolobus. The sequence continues at coordinate 99,940,069 of CM075688.1, forward strand.
AACACGATTGTGGTGTGATCTTGACAGCCTCGAGCATGGTCACGCTAACTTGTAGCACGATCATGGTACTTGAAGTTCACAAAGGTCGCCAAAATAGCACAATCGTGTTGATTCTATTACATCCATGTTAAAAAGTCCAAATTCTTTCTATAAATACCAAAAGATGGGAAACAAAAGGGGACTCATTTTGGCTCAGACGAAGAGTTAGATCTGTAACCTTAAGGCGAAGAATGACAAGAAAGCTTTGGATTAGGTTGATTCACAGTGTTGCGTATAGTAATTTTGTCTCTATTTGATGTACTGTATAATTCTTAAGTTGTTTGGCTATACATTACCCATGTCTGGCTAATTCCTTTTTCTAGGGTTGTTGTGATGTAAATCTTTGTGATTTCCCCTTACTTTGCATTATCATTTAATGTTATTTAGTGGTTAATTTGCTTCTCTAGTTTACTTGTTAAATCTTAATTGTTTGAATAATCATGACCATTGATATTTGAATAATTGATTTGTGCAACAATTAGGTTATAATTGTTCTGATAGAATTGACCAAATTTATCGGGCGAATAACCTCCGATTGATTAAAAAGAAATCGATCCTAATTTAAAATCTTACATGATCAAATTGAATAACAAGTTAGAGTTATAGTGTTTCTGTGAATCACTGATATAATATTTTATTATACACATTTTATATTCTTTTTAGTCCATCTAACTTTGTAATTGTTTCTTATTTTTTCTTTTATTTCGTTTTTATATGTGAGCTGCATTTGGACCTTTTTCATATTTTGTTTGTGATGTTGCAGGTTAATAGATTTTTTTGGATTGGATTTCACAATAAGATAGTTATTTTGTATTTTAATAATTTTTCTTTAAGATTTGTTTCTTTAACTTCTCCTGTAAGTTTTGTTTTCTCTCCTTCATCTTCCTTATTATGCAAGCTTGCTTCCAGGGAGATCTCCATGGAATACTAATTTCTAAATCGATTTGAGGTTTTCAAAGCGATTGCGCGGTAAAAGTATAAATTTTGATCTCTTGTGCGTTTTTTTTTCTTGCAAATTTTGCATTTTATTATTCTCTTCTTTTCTCCAATTCGTGCAGAATTCCAATTGGGTTTTGATATGAATTGATTAGGTATCGATCGATTTGAATTACAAAAGACTAAATGATCGATTGAGAACCCATTTCAGATTAAATTTCTGAAAATTCATAGAATCTTGAGATTGAGATCATGATCCGGTTTAATTGAATTATCTGTCGATGCAATTTCGCATGAATATTAGAATTGTAACTACTCAAGTGCATCGCTAGGAACCATGGATAAGTGTTTTCTTTCTCTGTTTTTTTTTTCGTTTTAATTTAGTTTCTTGTTCTACAAGTTTCATTTAATTCCGCATAAAACCCCCATATTCCCTAACTTTCTTGATAAAATTTAAACCATATATGTCTTGTATCTTTGAGAGATAAGCTAGGTTGAACTCTGTATTGCAAAATTGGGGAAATATAGTTGTTTGATATTGATCTCAACATGTCTTTATCAATTATTTAGTAAATAAGGGATACAAACATTGTAGAAAAAATCAAAAAGCTAGATTTTAATCCATTAAATTCTAAACTCATTACTTTCTTCTTATTTGCAATTTACTACTTTGAGTCTAAACCATGAACACATATATTACATCATTGTTTCTTTTAAAATTTTCTTTTATCCCCTAAATAAAATTATTTGAGAACTAGATTTGATCTTTTAGGTATGATATCAGACTTAAATATTTTATGCATTATGTGTAAGTACATTCAAACATGTTTTTCAACTATTAAAAGAAGAAATCTAGAATCTTAACTAAAAGCCTTGCTAAACGTAACCTAAATATAATTTTTAAAAATATGTTTGAATAATTTTCTTTTTTTTTTGTGAATGATATGGAAAAAAGGCCTAACTAGAAAAATAATAACAATTATTAAAATGTCAAATACCACTTAAGTCCTTTACATAAGTAACATAAAATAGATTGCGGAACAAAATTAAAGACAACCCTATCTTGGACCATGGACAAGCCTAATTGCATAAATCCATAAGCTATTAAGTTCAACTCACAGGAAACAAATGCGAAACTAAACTTTTGGATTTTTTCACCCTGCCTATAGATTTAGTCCAAGATATGGAAGTAGACATGATCATATAGAGAGAAAGATTGACTCAATCATAATGTTCCAAAAACCATGATCATATGCCGCATCTAAGGATTGAAGAGTAGTCAAAAGTTCTAACTTATCCACATTGCAATAGAGGATCTTACAGGAGAATCCAAGAACAAACATACCTACTATCACAAACCACACCTTTAATAACATTTTTTCTATGAGAGTAACTAATTGCAATATCATGATTGATCTTGAAAATGTCACTAGTTGGAGGCTCCAAGCTATCATGCAAATGAATTCAGCATATTGTACACCTATGTGCTTCATCATGGAACACATATGAAAGGTATGATGGAGGACACCGACCATAGATTTCCCATCATTGACAACTTGTTGATCCAATTGAGTTTTGCTATCAAAGAAAAAATCATTTCGCCTTCACCACAATCTATCTAGGACCACCAAAATTTATTCCATATGCCATCAAAATCAGATTGGCTAGGATCCAAGATTCTGGCATTTGATGGGAAAAGAAATTGGGAATAGTAGCAAATCCCGTTCTCTTCCAAATACTTGAAATCTTAATGCAGTCCCACAATGTATGATATGTTATCTCCCTATGTTGACCATAGAGAGGGCAAGTAGGAATAATTTTCATATGTCTATTATGTCTCAAATCATTGGTAGGTAAGACAACACTTGCCACCTTTCACAAAATTATGCGAATTTGTTTTGGCTCTTTTTGTTTCCACTGATATTTAAAAATAGGTCTCTTGCAAGTGTTGCCTTGGCCCAAAATACTCTCGTAGGCAAATCTAGTAAAGCAGCTTCCATCCAACATTTTTCTCCAAATGGGAGAATCATCCTCCATATTGCCTCTAGGTGGATGAATTTCGTAGATATCATTCACCAAATTAGCTGGCAAAAGACCTTCCAATTTTGGTACATCCCAAGATTTGTCAACAACCACAAAAAAGCAGGGCTTGACTTTAACTTGTATTCTATTAGTATTAGTACACTAGTCAGCAAGAGGTCTTCGCCCAGGTGCCCAATTATCAAACCAGACATCTGTCCTCTTACCATTGTAGTCATATTTGGAGCAAATAAGTTGCACTTATGATTGTGCTATTTTGGCAACCTTTGTGAACTTCAAGTACAATGATCGTGCTACTAGTTAGCGTGACCATGTTCGAGGCTGTCAAGATCATACCACGATTGTGTTGGTCAGCACAATTGTTCTAGTAGTTGTGCTATTTTGGCGTAGTTTGCGTAGCATAATTGTGTTGCAATCTACACTCTCATATTTTGGGGTAGCTTGCTAATTTAAAGATGAAGGTTGTAGTAAGTTTTGAATATATCTTGATTAAAAGTATTTCAAAAAGTCTAATAAGCTACTTATCTTATTAATATGATTTGTTATTTTTCTATTATTTAATTAAGTAATTTGTTATTTTAAGTATGAAAAGAAAGATAAAATTAGCTATAAATTTAGAAACGTAAAATAAAATGTAAAATTATATAAATATAAATATACTTTTAATAATTTAATTAATTTGTTATTTTTAAAAATAAAGATATATTTGGATTTGGAGGAAATAGGAAACCATGCCATGAGACCCGTATTGTCCATATGCTTACCGGCCACCACCTCACTTGTGAACCCAAAAAGGAAATGTTGTCTCCCTTTGGTCTTAAATGTGGAAATCAAATTGATCTTCCTCTTCGTCTATAATGGATACACCTTCTACAATCACCATACGTCTTAGCCATAACTGTGTGGTTTCATCAAACACACTCAAAAAGTAAACCTTATAAGGAAAATATGCACTCTTATTACGGTGGAGAGAAATACAACACCCTCACTAGTTTGTTGCTCGTATGAAAAATACTCCTGAATTTGACAATCTTTATTTAATTTTTTATTTTAAGCTTTTTCATTTGTGTAAATTGTATATAAATTAAGTAGCTCACAACTTTGTATACCTCAAACTTAATAAAAAAATTACAAAAGCATTTGCTGAACTTTTTTATTTATTAAATCATACATAATTTCATCGTTTTTTTAAACTTTTACATTAATTTTCTTTAAATTTAAAATCATTATACTAATATATTTTATATGTTTGGAAACATTATTTCTTTAAATCTTACGTTAACTGCGAGAGACGATAAAATAATTATTGGAAAAAAGCAAGAGACATTAGTATAATTATACAAAATCATGTAAAATGTTGTCGTTTGTCCATAAATTTTCATGTTTTATTTTATTACTCTAATCACGATTTCATTATGAGGAACCTGAAGATATTATTACTCTGTTTATATGGGCATCGAGGATTAAGAAAGAACAAACATGACTGTTCACAGATATTACAAAACAAAAATGGTATAGGAATATAAATATGAAATAATGAAATATCAACTACCAACAGTACAGATGGGTCCAAACAATTTTTAAATTACATTTATAATTTCGCAAAGTGTACCAAATGGACACTATTTCACACTAGGGAAATTAATTTCAAGTACCAAATTAGTTGGACTAAATAATTAAACTAGAGAAAGTTTTAATTTTTTTTAGAATGATACAAAAGAACTAGTTTTTTTATTATCTAAAATTGAGATCAAAAGTACGAATAAGGATTCAATAATGCAAAACTGAGTTATAGGTTGATTTGACTAAAAAAATTTCCCCTGCTACTCTTTAATAGATCTTAAATCAAACACCTTATCTTTATTAATGGTCAAATTCATTAAACTAGTTAAAGTTCAATTCCTTGATTAACTAACCCTTTAGCCTTAATCAAGATTTCAATTTCTTCATTCTCCTATATTATATTAAGACACAGACATGTTTGTAACAAAAGTATTTTGTAATTTTTTAACCATTATTTTCACTTTCTTCAAAGAATTGTCACAATAAGATTTGAAGAGCTAGAATTAGTATGAAAAAATAAAAACTTATAAAGTCATGTATAATTTGATAAGAGTTTATAGATTTTTTTCTTTTTAGAGAGTATTATTATAATTTGCATAATTTTTTATCATTATACCTTGAATAAAGATTGAATATCCTATCTTTTACATATGGCATTTTGTCTTGATGGAAGTGAAGATAGTGAACCATATAGGATCTTTTCTCTAAGTAGTTGGTTTTGCTTCTAATGTGTTTGCCTGGCTATTTATCTGCAATTGTCTTTTTAAATGGCTTGTGTAAAAAGCAAATAAAAATAACTATTTTGTTTTAGAAGTATACATTTTTCATGTAATAATTTTTGACAACTTAGAGCAACAAACACATTTATTTTTCAATTACTATTTTTTATTTCACATGTACATTTGGTATTCATCTTATAGTGAGTAGTGATTATGATAGCAATCACAATTCATCATATAATGGGTCTGCTAACACTAATACTAAAGAGTTTTCTTTTAGAATTTTTCATTTGCCACCTAGCTTTTTTTATTTTACACCTACTTTTTTTTAATTTTAAAAAATATCCATTATACCCCTTTAACCCTAACCTATCTTTAAATCTTTTTCTTTCTCCTTTCTTACCTACTTTTGCGGCCTCTTCTCACTTATTTTTCCTTTCTTCTTCATTTTTTTCCTATTCCTTGGTTTGAGCAATTTTCCCCCTCCTAAGCCATCACCAACCTCGCTACCCAACACCATCACACCTATAGCCACCACCAACTTTGTTCGTCCCTACCGTCGTTGTACCGATAAATACTATCACGCCTTCCAGCCACCGCCACCCACTGAGTTCTTTGTCTGACTATCCTATACTCTCAGTCATCCCTTCCTCTCAGTTTTACCTAAATTTTTTTTCTTCTCTAACAGTTCATTTTCGGAGAAGAAAAATTAAAAAATAAAATCATATTTTTTCCACCATAAGTAAGAAATGAAAAATTAGCAAGTATTAAATAAAAAACCCTTCTTTTATCACTTACTAATTTTCTATTCGCAACTATCAATTTATGAAATTTCCAAGTTGTCCTGGTCTTCTTCCTCTTCTTTGTACCGCACCCCGCCGTCAACAGAGCCCTCAACATTAATCCATTCATGCAAATTCTTCCGCTAAAGCACAGTTACCACCGTTCCTCTCTTGCCTTCTATTGCGTCGTTAATTGCATTGCCGCGTTACCTTCTATAAGCATCGTGGTGGCAAAGTCAAATCTAGAATCGCTTTCCGTATGAAACCTAAACGTCTGCTTCCTTCTCAAATGTAGCCCGTACCCCGTAGTGGCAAGCATAGGTTCTAGAACTTTCCTTTTTAGTCACAATTCTGGATCTGCTTGTCTGGAAATTTTCCTTTTTTCTTCTGCATTCCGAAACAAGTAAAATCCAAAATACACGGTTATGTTTTTTTTAAGACAAAGCATATCATTAATAAAAATATTAGTTAGAAACACAAGAGGTGTCTACTAACGTTTATGCAATAAAAGAGAAAAAGAAAGTCAAACACACACAAATGCCTACAATACATATTACATAGGGATCAATACTCATTTTGCATAGAAGTTGTGATGATAGCTTCATAGGATCACCATTTCCACGTATTCAATTAGACAGTTTGAATTACATCATCTACCTCTTGTAAATGATATATAAATAATTTGTCATTTCTTGTTTTTCAAATGTGTCATAATCCTGCAAAGTAGATGAAAGACCACGTATATCTCTGCGTAGAAGATCCACTCGATAAACCTATAAATTGCCAGCAATAACTCTAAATTGTAATATGAAACGGTGCAAGTATTCCCCACCAAACACATAACCTTGACCAAACCACATCACACACATCTTGATTGGTCTTCTCGCAGAATTCCTCTCTTGCAAATATCGTTCCTGGTAGGCATCATCCCATCTACTTCTAATCTCCATAATCAATAGTCTATATAGAAACCTCTCTTTCATCCAACTTCATTCATCTTGAGACTCACTTAAGCTTCTTACAACCTTCAATTCTTTACTTAGCTCTTCTACCTTCTCCTCCTCCCACACAAATACATGGTTATGTAATCCAAAAATAAAATATTTTTTTACATTTTAGTTCCATTGATTTGGAACATATGAAAAAATGAATAAGGATCACATGATTTAGAAATAAAAAAAGGTTACATTTGGGATTTTGAAAATTTGGTAGGCTGGTGGGGAAATTTTGCAGGTAAGAAAAGAAAATCTCATACTAAGGGGAGTAATAGGCCAAGGCGTGGTTCTAGAAGGCCATCTAGATTTGATGATTTCATTCTCTGAATATGCTAAATCTTTGGTAGATTTGCCTAATGGGAGTAATAAGCAGCCTAGCTGAGGTGTCAGCTTTTTAATGGTTCTGTTATGTGTTTGTTTTTGCAATATTCCTTTAGTATTTGAGAATTCTGTTAGCTTTTCTTCTATACATTAGGCTGCATTGAAATTATGAAAGGAATGAGAAATCAATATTATATTCAACCCTTACTCTTTTATCTCTTGGAGGCAATTTACGTCAAATCTAGAAACATTAGATCATATCATGCTCTCATGCATAACTAATTGTTAATAAGAATAACGTACGTCATAAAAATTGTAATAAAATAATAAGATCAATGTTTCTAATTCGATAAAAACGACCCTATAACTAAATATGTTTTAGAAAGATGTTATATGAAGAGAATGTTTTCTAATTTGATATGTTAATTAATATATAAAACATGAACTTAATGTCCTAATGATATATTTACTTTTATAAAAATTATATAAATCTCTTAATTAAAAAAAAAAAAAACCACAACTGGTAAACATCGCCCAAGGAAACGACAAAATTCCTTTACGAAACGTGATAAGAATGATTTTTTGTTTGATGAGTTCCACGTCTACTATCTCACCCCTTGGAAATGGAGGCCTTACTGCGTCAACTGTCTTGTTATATATATAAAGTTATAAACACGGTGGTACATGGCACGGTGACAGATCAGCTTAGGAAGTTAACTACAGTGTGCATTCAAAGAAGGTGACGAACGGAAGAATTTGAATTGAGCAAGTTGACCTTTTGAAGGAGGTTGGTGGTTTTGTTGAGGAGATTAACAATGTATTACTTCCAGATTTTCTGAAAAGTTCATGAATTCGTTAACTCTTTACAGGATGAACTCATGTGCAATGGGCAACGGCTGTGTTACGACTTAGACTTTCTACTTTCTAGCTTCATATTGGGTCATGTAGTTTTCCCCCCTTCATATGGGGTTATTGAACGTGATCTTATTCGATATTTGACCAACTGCTAAATGTAGACGAATTTTCTATAGAGAACTAGAACCTTCCTAATAGCAATGAGTGACTACTAAATGGAAAACGGCTTCTTCCGCTAAACTCAATCCCCACTGATACTAATGAAAGTAGATTTGTTCTTAACCAATAGTAGCCCACATAGTTATCTTATTGATCGAAACAGAACTAGTAAAATGGTTTCTGCGATGTTGCCATTCTTCACATCTATGTACGTGATGTTATGTAAAAGACAGGAAGCTCATGAAAAAGAAAATTGAGAAATCGGGTGTTGACTACGTAGTTACCAATCATGATCAGACAAGGGTCCTGAACAAGATAAACTCTGGTCTGTCATCAGCAGAGATAAAGAGTCTTCTCAAACCTTAACAGTGGCACAAAGTTCATTGTGAAACTTAACACAACATCCCTGTATCAGTCTTCAGGTTAGAACATATTCATACATCCATGATGAGATAAAGCAGTTGTATTGAATTGCCCTGATGTGTCGACAAAGTTTTACTTTCTTACTGCCCAAAATAATGACTCGTCTGGTTTCTTGCGGTTAAAGCCTAAAGCTACTGGTTACAAGTTACAACCACGGCAACACTCCAAGGGATTCTTACCCTCAATTTATTAAGAGCTAAAATGGAAAAGTGTCTCAACGAATGTTTAATATTATCTCATTGCGAACCAGCGAGATATTAGAGTTTTCACGCTTAACTGTGAAATTGGTGAGCTTGGGACAGACCTTAAAAATGTAGTTCTACAAGAAAGGGAAAGCGGGCATTAAAAAGAGAAAATGATGGTGATTGTAGAAGATTCTATATTGAAAGTTTATCTTGTTTTGCTCTCAACTTTACCAATCAAAGCAAACCTTAAAGAACACTTCTTTAAGAGATGTAACACTCGAACTCCTATAATAATAGATAAAATGTATAATTACAAAATCTTCGACTGCAATCCAGGTTTACATATCAATCTCAACAAGTTCTTGTATAACCTATGTTTCCTAAAATTTCTATATACAAAAAATTTATTACACAAGCACACAAGAATCATGAATAAGATCTGAAACAGATTGGACACTACCTCCAATACAGATTTCTAGTTCTGATAGAACTGGTCACAATTAATCAATCTTTGGCAGAACACCCGTGCAAGTAGTATCCTCGTTGAGGATCTAGGAAAGCTTCATTTAACGTGGAAACCCTAATTACTTACACGGTTGTCATCAGGAGAAATAATAAAGCAACAAGTACCAAAAACAGAATGTCATGGCTGTAGAGGCCTGCAGAACATAAAATATAGTGAGTCAGTGGTTGACACCAAATTAATAGAGATGTTGGGATCATTCTATGCAAAAAGCTAGTGATATTCAGTAGTCTAGTTAACCTTTACAATCTACTAGAGGTATCCCAACCTAATCCTATTAAACCAGGAAAAAAGAAAAAACCAAAAATCTGCAAATAAACAGAAAAATACAAAAAAAATAAATATATCGAATTGGTTATTGGATTCAAATTTGAAAACTGATCCAAGACAAAAAGAATGGAGATGTGTTTGTTTTAAATTATAAGACTTTGTTATACATTTATTTAGGAACTTCATCATTATATCTTAACCTAGTTACACCAAAAAAATAAAAATTTTAGCCTAAAATTAACTCCCTCTCAGATTTGAACATATATTATAGGATTGTCAATTAATTTGAAACTAAATTTGGAATTTAGATTGTATTTTGCTATATTATGATAAATCTGTGTCAACCTGTATTTAGTGTTTTTTGACAAATAAGAACTTGTACTTGGATGTATTTTGATGAATTTATAAGGTAACTTTCTTTTAAGGAAAAACTGAAAAACCAATTCAATTCAAAACAATTTAAAATTGGATGGGATTTACGCTTAATTTTAATGGTTAAGATTAGTTATATAAATATATATAGATAGATAGATATGTGTGTGTATGTGTGGAAAAAGATCCACCTACTCGACTACTCCACAATAAGTATAATCTTGAACCTCACATTTCATTTTGATCAAATATAATGATTGTAATGAATAATTAATTCTTAATTATTAAAGAATGAATGATAAAGATGGAGATAAAGAGTAATTCTCTTATTCTTGGATCACTTCTCATGTATATACTTACTCTTAATTGGATAGAATTACAAAAAATTTAAAATTGGTAGGCAAAATCTCTCGATTTTAAAACTGGGATCATAATTTGTGGATGGACGAAAATTGCAATTAAGCCTAAATTTTAGACAATGTTATTACAGAACAAACAGTGCAAGTAGAAAAGGTTCTCTTACAACTTTGACTTGATGCTGCTGCAGGAAGAGCAGGGATGTTGATAGCTGCAGTTCCAATAAGGTAGAATTATCGAAAGTTTAAAAAAGAAATATAACATTTTACATAAGAATGAATAGTGAAGCGAAAAACAATAGGATTTTCTTGTCTCTCTCTCTGAATAGTAAGAAAATAAATAGCAAAAAAACTTTCAACAGGGTGTGCTTACATTTATTGCATGATGAAGAAGTCGGTTGAGATGAAGAAGGCCAGGGAGCTGGGATATTATCATTTAGATCACAAAGGAAACTGATCCCAGAAGTCCTGTCAAATGTAGCATCTGAAGGCAAACTAGGTAATAGACAACCAGCCTCTGTTTAGGGTAGACAATGTAGCAAGTCACTTCTCAGTATAACTTTAAAGCAAGAGGAAATATAATGTTGTAGCAAATAAAGTCTAAGCAGAACAATTTTTTTATAGGCATAATAAAGTAGATATTTTTTTCAAAACTACATTAATAATGCATTTCAAAAGTACATATTTTTCAAAACTAAAACCTCTTCCCCTTCTCTCCCATCCCATCCCCCAAATGTGGAACATGCAAATAATTTATATTGACATAATGTACACTGCAGAATTACCGTGAGTTCCAACTGAAGCATCCACAGGTTGATTTCCACACCAAAGTTGAATATGAAAGATGAAGAGAACAATTATTAACATCAGGTATACAATATTATGGGTATTGAGTGAGCTTTGCATGCTAACAACGAAAAAGAAGAGAAACTAACCTTGGAGAGAAAAGTCTTTAAGGGTTATGTGACAAAGTTCATAAACATCAGCAGAAATATTTGATCTTTTCAGTTTCCTTGCCAAAGTCTCTGCACAATCCAAAGCTTGCAAGTTTGTGATGAAGCGCTGTTTTTGCAAGTGAGAAACATAGCTCTCCATAGCATTACAGCAAGATGTTTTGTTACTTATCCCATCCCCACAACCCTTGGCAACTTGCTTTGTGTCAGGGAAAACCAGTGGACAAACTGGTGAAGGAAACAGAAAAATAATATGTAAATGAAAGGCAATAATTAGGAGCAAGAAGGATTAGCATTAATAGGAATTATCACCAGTGATCAGAAGGCACCCAATGCCATCAACTATATAATCTACTAAAATCATCATCATATAACCATTGAACATTTGACAAGGCTTTTCATCTAGGGATAGACACAAAATAGAATCATGAAGGAAAAATCACCCCAACTCACACTTAATCCAAATTTAGTCATGGAGCAATGATATACCATTTTCAAACAAACTGACCTTTGTTCACGTTGCAATTAGACAGCCCTCTAAGAACTTTCTTGGCATGAGAAGGTTCAAGCTTACTAGCTACCCACCGGAGGACAATATTTCTACAATCATTAACTCGAAATGAGTGCTCAGGATGCGCATCTACGGCAAAAATATCAGAACCTTTTGATGCAAGTGTTGTAGCTGCTTCTGATATAGCATTCTGACAGATTTGATAGCAGCATTCTTTCACAGGATCAATTTTCTCACATGTTGTAAGGAGCTTAGCAGTATCCACCATGTCATCAAAATCATTTACATTTTTTACTGGGCAAGATGCCTCAGTAAGATTTGAAGAATGAATTGAACATATCTGCTTCAGATTATTAGTGGCACCCTGGCCCATCAAAATCTGTTCCACATCTGCAAGGCAATGTTTGGCGTTGGTCCCATTTAAGGCAAGTAGATTAGTATATTTACTGGATTGACCAATAAGAATTGTGAGAGTGGCTTCCAACTGGGGACAACATATTACATTAGCCAGAAATGGTGCAAAAACTTCCCAGCAATCAATTGCTGTCACACTGATCAAACTTTCAGCTGTAGTAAAGTTCAAAGTGCAGAGACCTGCACGATACATGCATGAAGACAGTAAGAAAGAGGGGCAGAGAACATCCAAATTTAAGCATTTGAAAATCCAAAATAACCACAGAACTCATTTACGAAAGAACCTGATAACTTTGGGATAGAGGTATTGGTGAATGGAGCTAGTGGTGAAGGTGCAAGAGGAAGAAAGGGTTGTGGAGCACCAAGAGGTGACAGTTTGGGGAACATAGAACCCACATGCTTATCTATTCGTACAGGACCTTGAAGATGATTGAATCTACTACTATGGGATTCAAGTGCACCTACACCAAAACACGAATAAGTACACAACTTTCTTTCTGGCTTCCTCACTTATAAACACTAAGTTGTGTTGAAGAGTTCCATAATAGATGCCATAATTCAAGTATGCGAATGTGAGAACATATCTTATAGTTAAAATGTACTTAAGCATGGAAACTTATCCCCAAGTCAATATTAATTAATTCTCACCAACAAAAGCTTCCAAATACCAATTGCATTTTGTTTCAACTGTCTACATTACAGTGCCAGCCCAGTCAGCAATAAAGGAAAGACTCTAATCATCAACAAATGGTAAAATTAGCAAAAAACAATTTTATATATGTTAGATCTTCGCAACTAAATATGGATATTATTTGTAGCAGAGGACAATGATAGCAATGAATGAAAGAGTTAAACTTCAATTCACATCATGATATTCTAGCACTCTAAAATTTTATGGGGAAGGGGTAGGTGTCGAGCATTGTGATACCAAGCCTCCAAAATCAAGTATCAAGCTATACCAATCAAGATAATAACATGATGTAGCCTAATTTTTTAAGAAGAACACGATATAGTAAGGGCTAAATGACACAAGCTCCCTTCTTTTTAATATGACCAAAGACCAATAACTTGCCAAAAATAGAAACATAATTTGTTGGAGCAATAATTACATTATCAATTTAGCCATAATAGCAGCTAAGTTGAAATCAAAATTCATGACCTAAGTCATTTATTGATTTTATCCACTACACACAGAATGAGCTCCAAGTAAAAAACTGAAACAATTCCGAAACCCTAACTCTTGCTTGTGGTGTCACTCACTACCCCTTCTCTGTTCTCACCATATTGAACATTTGAAATTAGCAGCAGAAAACAGGAATCGAGAGAATAATGCAAGCGAAGAGAGTAAATTAAAGTGAAAAGAAATGAAAATTGATTAAGAAAGAATGCACTTTAAACAGAAGAAGAACGGGGGAAGTTTATTTAGCGGAAAGAGTGGAGCTTTAAAGAAATAGGCCAAGTATGGAACTTACAGAGTGTTTTGAGAGATGAAAAGGGACTTACAGAGAGGGAGGAGGAGGAGGAAGAGGAAGAGGAAGAGGTGGGGCATGGTGGTGCAGAAAGGGAAAGCAGCATTCATAGGAAGAATGAAAAGGTGAGTGGTAGTGGCATCGGAGAAGAAGAAGGATGGAAAAGGAAAAGGAAAAGGGTAATGTGTGAAGGGAAAGAAGAGTGACAGAAAGCCATGAATGAGGATTCAAAGTGAGTGGGTGGCACTGGCAGGCTCAGTAATAGCTGTCTGTGAGACCCATAAGAGAGAGAGAGAGAGAGAGAGAGAGAGAGAGTAGACCCCACCATTAGCATTAGCAATGAGTCTCATCTCACTTAGCTACCGCATTTACGCCACCATTGCCTCCTTTTTTTAATTCAGTGCCTCAAACATCACACGTACTACCTTTTTAATTCGTGTTTTTGTTTTGGCGCCAACTGTCTGTCTGTGTGTCATGTGGCAGTTGGTAGATGCCCTCATTAATACGGTCACTTTCTGGCTGTTGCTTTTATTAAATTTATTTTGACATGCAATTGCAAAGCAAAGCTCCCTCCTGCCACTTCCATTTATGATTTATCACTAATGCATTCAATTCTACATACAGTTAATCACCTCTTTTAAGTATGCTTTCATTTATTTCACTATGCCTCTTTTACCACTAATCACACTTCCCATTCTTACACAGGATTGTCAATCAATACCTTCATTTCTTTTTTCTAATACGTTGGGATTCCACCATGTAATTTAAAGCCCAGCCCACTGTCTGGGTTAATTCACATGATTTCACCGTTCAATTATCAATTTGTAATTGCATTAAGCAAGAGAAATTCATTGCTCACAACAATCTCATTTCATTCAAAGAATATAAGGTCACTGTTCACCAAATTAAATTTATTAAAAAATAATAAATTTAAATATTAATTTTAATGTTTTAATATTTTTTTTAAAATTTATCTTCTGCAATATTGAAAAGAGAAAAATGTTAATTAATTATAAGAAACAGAAAATACTTTCATAAAAAATTAATACAATAAAGATAGTATTGTTTTATAAAACAAGCATTCTTATAAAAAATAAACAAATCTTAAAATTTTTCCTATAGTTAGCAATTGAATGATATTGTTTTCTAAAAAAATATATGTAATTTCAAATAAATTAACATTATGATAATTGCCATTCTAATTTAAGGAATGATTATAGCAATGTTAGTAAACCAGGTTTTATTGAAACTCTCATACTAATATAGTTTCAATTTGATACAATAATTAATACAAGCCACAAAGCTGTATATATGGAGAAAATATTAACTCGACCATAATTTTTAAAAAAAAATGGCGTACTAAGATAAAATAATATTATACACGTTCACCAAGACAAACTCTCAATAATATATATATATATATATATATATATATATATATATATTTATTAATGATACGATATTATTGACTAGTTCAAACTAAAAATTATAAAATTTTTAAAAGTAACATTATCACCATGTTTTTTATGTGCAAACTTTAACGTCCTTCGTGTCATAATTCTAATCTTAATGTACATTGGTAAGTATTTAATACTATTTGTACTTGTCTATGATCCATACATAAATTCACCATCAAATTTTATTGTATAATCATTTAATTGGTCACTTAATGGCACCAATGACTCTAACCTAATGTCACTAATGGAAAAGATACACGGTACGATTGAAGATACATATATGCATCACATCGTCAAGAAAATAATGAAAAACGTACAAATTTAATCTGACTTAGACATATTTTTTCATTGTATAAAACTAAATCAATAATTATTCACGAATAAGAATAATAAGTTTTATTTGATAATCTTTAAAAATTCTTCCTATTCCCCATAAAAGTAATTCTTTCTTATTAATATATCAACTTATAAAACTGAATAATTCACTCAAGTATTATAAGATGATCAAAAGGCTGCAATACACTTTCTAATACCTTCTTTCTAACATTTTTTTATTAGAATTTAATTAATATTATAATTTTTTATTTATGATAAATTTGTTAATTTTATTGATTAATATTTAAAATTTATATAAATAGAAAATTATAATTAAATATGTTAATGTAAAACTTAGTACATACTAATTAAACTTTTTTATTATGAAGCCAAAACAGTTTGGATTAAGGCCCAACCTTCCGTGGATGGCGCCCCATTATCCTTCCTTGGACGTGCATTGCTTAGCATTCCCTAGGCACTCTCAACCGTTGTAGGAGATCCACAAACCCATTTCCCACATTGTTGCTAGTAGCCAATCACTACTCTTTTTCCACCGCGTTCAAATGCATAGCTCCCTCATCGCCTCCCAACCCTATCGTGCAGGGAAGCCCCTCTTAGGACCATAAACAACCCCAGAATTTGAGAATTGCTATCTAGAAAGCTCTTTAAAATAGTTATTCTGATAACATTTGGAGGAAGTGAACACAAAGGTGACAAGTAGGTCATAAGGTATGTATTTAAGGGTATGTTTCTCTAAATATTATAGCATGAAGGTGCTATGGAGAAAATATTAGATTCTAAGGAGAAAAACTCTTCATAAAATGCCCACAACCTATAATAGTTGGGCCAAACTTTCAAGGGCCCTCTCATTTGAACTCAACATGAACTCATTTGAATTTCTCTCTGTACTCTAATAAATTCTCCATACACCTTCATAATTTTTTAAAATGGCAAAAAATTCTTAATAAAAACAGTAAAAATTTAATTACTACGTACTTCTTTCTTTTCTCTTTCATTTACACATCTCTCGTTTTGCATATCTCTCGTTAGCGTATCTTGCATGACTTCGTGTTTTTCTTCTCACTGAATCACTAGTTTTCTCTTCTTCTTAGTGCGTTGTTGTTCATCTCCTTTGCATTTGCTTTGTTCTCCGTGGTTCAGCTTTGCGTTTATCTTCTCTTTGTATATTAGCTTTTTTTACAAATTCAAACAGGGGTGTCCAGACTTGTAAAAAAATTTGCAAAGTTTTTTACAAGTCCAGACACCCCTATTTGGACTTGTAAAAAATTTACAAATTTTATTTTACAATTTTCCGGACTTGTAAAAAATTAAAAATTTTTTTTTACAAGTCCGGATATCCTTGTTTAGACTTGTAAAAAATTTTGCAAATTTTTTTCACAAGTTTGGATACCCTGTCTGGACATGTAAAAAAATTTGCAATTTTTTTTACAAGTCTGGACACCTGTGTCTGGATTGAGTCCAGACACCCCTGTCCGGACTTGTAAAAAAATTTACAATTTTTTTTTTTACAAATCTGGACACTCCTATCCAAACTTACTGTATTTGAAGCAGTTGTTCGAATTCCTTATGATATGCAAGTGAAACAAGTTCTTGCTAATGGTAAAAGGGGGGCTTTGGTTATTTTTAAGCTAAAAATAAGATAATTTCCATAAAAGAATTTGTAAATTTTTTATTAAGATTAAAGTTATTTTTTTACCTAGAATATTTAATATTTTTCTTACCTTTATAGAGATATATAGAGAAATTATAAAAATGCAGGGAGAAAATCTTTGTAAACTTTGAGAAAGGTGTTCGAATTTCCTATAATTCGCAACTTATTTTGCCGTCGCATAAAATATGAGACAGTCGAAAGGTCAAACATAATTCCACCACAAAAAACAAGGGTAGAGAGGCTTTTACAAACTTATGTTTGCGCCACTAAACCAAACATACACTAAGAGTATGTTTGGACTTAAATTTGCAAACTTAACTTTGGATTAAACTTAATTTTATAAATTGAGTTTGGAGAAGCGATGTTAATATTTTTATTCGGCTGAATTTTCATGCATAATTTTGTTGCAAAGTACTTTTGAGAGTAACCAAACATGTTACCAAAATGGATTTATTCTCCAAATTGTTTTTATTTTGAAGCATCCCATTCCAAACCAAACATAGTTCAAGTCCTTTGTTTAACCAATTAATATTCAAACTCAAAAATTAAAAAGCAAGCTTAAAAGTAAATGTAGAGTGTTAATTTTTATTATTAGCAAAGATAATAAACTTTAGGACCTTTTTTCTTCTCTTCCATCCCTAATTATCTATACTTTAGTAACATTTGTATTATAATCTGTTGTTGTATGTTAGTGTCATTTTTAATTAACTAATTTCAGTTTTTATAATATGTTATTGTTATAATATACCTTTTGCTAAAACGAAGAGTAAATACCAATACAAAAAATAAGCACTATGTGTACGCTGGAATAAGAAATATTATTTCAAGCGTTTGTTTTTTTAAGTTTGATTCATCTTAATTCAACCCCTAACCCAAGCATATTTAAGACTGCATGCATGTGTATTCCTCTTGTAGTCAATCATATCTCAGTTCAATGTTTTAGTCGTCATGAGTAAGTCCTTAATTAGATCTTTTATTTTTTGGAAAATGAGAGAGAGAATTAGAGTTTGATTGGTTTAGTTTTGTTTTTTAGTTTTTAAAAAGAATTTTCAAAAATAGTTTTTAAAAACTGTTTTCGGGAAGAAAAAAAAAAACTTGTTTGACAAGTGATATTTGAAAACTGTTTTGAAGATATAAAAATGGAAAAATTTGTTCCTGTTTATTAGAATTTCATTAATAAAAAACAAAAAATAACATATTCTTATTGTATTTTGAGTTTTCAAAACAAAAACTGAAAAGAAAAACTACTTTCAACTGTTACATTTTTTTAGTTTTTAAAAATTAAAAAATCAGAACTGTTTTAAAAAACTATTTTCAGAAAATACTACCCAAACAAGTTTTTTAGTTTTTAAAAACTAAAATACTGAATTTTTTAAAACTGTTGTCAAATAAACACTTAGTTTAAACTATTACTTGAATTTTTTATGGTATATCTATGCTTAAATTAATATCTTTTTCACCTCATTAACTAGGGCTGTATCTCAATTTAATTTCCAGGAACAATCCATAAATTTATCACATTGGAGTCGTATTTTTGTTGGTAATTTTTACTTCAATTTTTCACATTATTTAACAATGTTGATTTTATAATACAAAAAGTTCAACAAACAAAAATACATGAAATTCAGCAAAAGAACAGAAAAAAAAATACATGTTTTATTTTTATTAGATATAATTTGAAGAAAAAACATAAAATTAAAAGGAATTTGGCAGAAATCAAGATCATGGTAGTGTAATTCAGTTTTTGTCCAATACATCGTACTGTATCTATTTGTATCAAGTAGTAGTATTTTTGTTGGAAAATACATTAAAAATAAAAGAAAGGAAAAAACAAAAGCAAAAGGACAATTACTATACATATTGGATAGCAAAAACAAATAAAGAACTATACCATGTATTAAACAAGGGAAAATACAATCAGAATTATATCTTCAGGACAGGCATTTGTTCGCGTCACAATGGATGAATGATAATAATACAGTATACGAAACTTCTTTGATTTGGTCTCTTCTGATTCCTCTTTCTACACTGTGATTTGGAGTCAGTATAAAGCCAAATTCCAATCATATATGCATTTCTAGTTTGTTTACTTTTTATTCTGAAATCGAATATTTGCATAGACGTCGTATACATATATATAAAACAGTAACTTGGATTTTGTTTCCAGTTTTACTCAAGAAGCTGACTAGTTTTCAGGTTACAATCGCAGAATCATACACGAATGTACAAATCACACATTCCCAACCTTACAAGAAAAATATATACAAGCTGAAAACATGGAAAAACAAATAAAAAAATTCTGGCTAAAGTAATCTTTCTCAACCTCTACACTACACAGCCCACCACCTTTGATCTCATTCCCTTAATTAACCTCAGGAATACTCTGTAGTACTGGTCTCCAATGCCTATGATGATGGTACTCGTTACTGGCATGATCTCTGGCGTGTATCAAACGAGCCAGAACTTCTTCTGCAGAAGCATGTCCTTCTTCACCATGCTGATTCTCTTTCCCTCCCAACAACTTTTCAAGCTCCTTCTTTGAGATCTTTATCTTCACCTTCCCATTAGCATCAGAAGAAGCTCTCAGCGCACCCAAGAGCTTCTCCTTCTCCACGTTCCCCAAACTCACCCCGTTAATTTCATCAAACACCTTCCTCGAACTCATCCTTCTCTTGAATGATGTAGAACCCCAATCATCACCACCCCAATTCGTAGATGAATCAGTGGCACAACAGTTTCCCATGTGTATGCTGCTATTAGTATTGTAAATATCCAGCAAGCTAGCTTCTATAGGTTAATTTGTTTAGGTTGAAGTGGGGTAGATTAAAATGGAATGATGAGGGAGATTTGTGAGGTGGGGAGGTTTTGATATTTATAAGGGTGATGTAAGAGAGGTGGGTAATGGGCAAATTGACTTTTGGTTTCTGAATTTACAATTGGGTTAATAAAATCTTGGCACATGTGGCAGATAGATCTGGTCATTTTAATTTGCATGGCAGCTGAAAGGGTAAGCTTTGTTGACCAAATTAATTTAATTATATATGGTTCTATCTATATGTGCCGTGTAGGACCCAGATGAACTAAGGTTACTTGATTGGTGAGGGACGTGTGTGAAATGGGGGACGAGGGAGTATCTTTGGCACTGATAATTAAGCGGATCCGTGTGAACGCGCATTTATTCGCATCTTGGACTTGGGACAATTGGTTTGCTGCTGCTTCCATTTAATTTTAGCATCACGTGTGGGCTTGGTTAATTTAATCATTCTCCATAATCCATCTACAAACCTACTAACGGGGGTAAAGAATCTACTGCTTTCAAATTACATCATTTTAGGCAGCTGCTTCTGAGTATATATACTTTCTCTTTTTGTTAATTAAATTTCTCAAAACTACCTACAATATAGGGTTTAATAAATAAGGTGGACTTGTTGAAAATAATTGTCGATTAGTATCACTCAATATCTATTATCATTAACCGACAATATAAGATATGATTATTATTGTATCTTATCGTATCAATATGATTATTTATCTTTAACCGACAATATCTTATCGTATCAATATGGTTATTTGAACTGAGATTACAGTGAAATTGACTCTGTGATTGGTTAGGTCAATCAGATTGAAAGCCCAATTAAGAGAGGTCTCTGCCTACCCTGGGGGGTTATAATTTGTCATCCCATTAAGCAAATTTACACATAAGCATTATTTCTCTACAATAACCCTTTAGAAGGTGGCCAGAAGAACTCCTAGAGATCTCTTCAATAGAACTCATGGACATGAACGTCAGTTCAGGTACACATTCATTCCCATTTTAATCAATAGAATATTGATAGTTGGCATGCTATAATTTGTGTCTAGTGCAGTATAATTCAAACCTATTTTATACTTCTATCAATTGGTATCAGAACCCACTAGATACATTTTATGGTTGTCAATTGAACAAACCTAATTTTTAATTAACATTAACATACACACATATTGAGAGAGGGAGAGATCGAATGGAGTTCAGTAAAGTGACCTTAGATTGTGTGATCTTCTGTGGCTGGTCTCCACCATCTGCATCTGCTTCATACTGACCAAAACGCGGCGGCAGCCGAGTCGTTCGCCTGGACCAGCGGCCCTGCTGGTGATCTCGTCCCTGCCGTACCGCTCCTTCCTCGCGCTCTCGACGCGCTACGAGCCTATCATGGAGGGGCAGAGATCTGAATCGAACCTGAGAGGGGCGGAGATTTGAATCGGAACCTGAGAGGGGCGGAGATCTGAATCGAAACCTGAGAAGGGCAGAGATCGGAGAGAGGCGGTACCGATGGTCACCGTCTCCGTCGCCTTTGAACCACTCCGTCGTGCATTCGAATCGCCCAGATCCCGTCGGATTTTGGAGTTTTCGGCGCCTCCAGGGCCTCCCGCTCCACCGCCACTCTGTCGCGCCTTTGAATCGTCCAGATCCCGTCGGATTTCGGGGATTTCGGTGCCTCCAGGGCCGCCCGCTCCACCAGCACTCCTTCGCCTTCTTCCTCGTCCCACAAATCGAAGGCGCTGGCCTTCCAGAGATCCGTTTTGGGACGCCGGAGTCGGACTCGTGTCGGAGTCGGGCGGTGATCGGAGAGGGAGGCAGACCGAAGGAGGCAAAGCAGCGGCAGACCGAAAGCGGCCTGGCAGCCTAATAGTGAGCTTCGGAGATATGCTAATCGACTTCGTGCCCATAGTATCGGGGGTGTCGCTGGCGGTGAAGGAGGCAGAAGCAGCGGGCACTCTCTGATGCTAATTATTCAATATTTTAAAATTATTAAATAAATTCTTCTTCTGAAATTATAATATCAGAATGTATTTAATTTGAGACCTAACTTTGAATTTTTTTTGGCATATTTCTCTTAAATTTTGGGCCTAATTAATTTTAGTAGTAACATTCTTTATTATATACTCTTTTAATATTGAATTATCACTTATAACATAATTTTT
The DNA here is from genome assembly GCA_037954015.1 of Psophocarpus tetragonolobus. Taxonomy (NCBI): domain Eukaryota; kingdom Viridiplantae; phylum Streptophyta; class Magnoliopsida; order Fabales; family Fabaceae; genus Psophocarpus; species Psophocarpus tetragonolobus. Next base: position 99,962,360 of record CM075688.1, read on the forward strand.
CTATTAATTTGCATTGTGATGACCTGCCTATCGTGGGCATGATGATGTGAATTTTGTTTGTCATATTTTAATATGATTAAAATTATATAAAATAAGCATAATTATGCTATTAATTTACATAATTGTAATTTCACCTATCGTGAATGCATTTGTGTAAATTTATGAAATAAATATTGATTCATTATATTAGTGATAATTATACCCTATCGGTGTGTTATTGTTAGTATAATTTGTTGTTGTACAATGCATTTCTCTTGACTTATATTAATGCTTTTTTTGGTACCCTATCGGTGCTAGGATTTATTAATTTAAGTTATAATGTATTGTAATTTGCTTAGGGATTTATTTTAAACTGAACTTTTAAATCACTTTTTTCCTTTATTGTGATGTTCAGTTTTTTTCCCTAATTCTGTCAAAACTCTAAATGGAACAAACTATGAGGACTGGAAAGAATCGTTAGATCTCTACCTGACCATTGGCAATCTGGACTTGGCATTGAGCACGACCAGGCCTGCGCCTCTTACGGATGAGTCTTCTGAAGCTCAACAAATTTCTCATGAGAAATGGGAACATTCTATCAGAGTGTGCCTAAAGGTGATTAAATTCACCATGGAGAAATCTATCAGACAAAGCATTCCAGATCTTGATGATGCCAATGTTTTTCTGAAAGCAATCGGTGAAAAATTTACAACTTTTGATAAGGCACAGAAAAGTCAATACCTTTCCTTATTTGAAAAGACCAAATATGATGGTGTCAGCGGTGTACGTGAACACATTATGTAGTTAGTGCATTTCTATAATAAGTTGAAGTCTCTCAAGGTTGAGGTTGGTGAAGATACCTTAATTTATCGCATCCAGGAATCTCTGCTTTCTCAATTTGACATCATGAATACTTCATATAACATTCAAAAGCATGACTATGGAGTGGATGAATTGATTGCGATAATCACCCAAGAGGAGGAGTCAATGAAGAAGAATAAGACTAATAGCATTCAGTTTGTTACTTCAGGTACTAAAGGTGCTAAGAGATATAAAGGAAAGAAGAAAAAGGGTACAGAGAAAGCAGAACAACATTTAGAACCCAAGAAGAAATTCTTTAAAGGTTCTTGCAAGTATTGTAAGAAACATGGTCACAAGGTGAAAGATTGCTATATTCTGAAAAAGAAAGAGGAGCGAGGTAATCTGCTAGCACTAACTTGCTTTGAATCTAATGTGGTTGATGTTCCTCCAAATTCCTAGTGGTTAGACTCAGGGGCTACTATTCATGTTGTGAATTCTCTGCAGGGGTTCACAAGCCTGAGGAAACCAAGTGATGTTGAGACAAAGATTGTTATGGGAGATGGAGCTGGAGTACCTGTTGCTGACATTGAAGTCGTTTCTTTATGTTTATCCTCTGGACACACTTTATTATTGCAAGATGTTGTTTATGTCCCTTCCATGAGAAGGAATTTGATATCTATTTCTGTTTTAGACAAATGTGGATACAACTTTTATTTTGGTGATGGTAAATTGGTGATTTATTATAATTCAACTATTGTTGGTTCAGGAGTTTTGTATGATAGACTTTACATGTTAAGCATAACTGATATGTCAGTTAACTCCATTCTTGGGAGTAAACGTAACAGGATTGATGAATCTTCCTCTATGCTATGACATAGACATTTGGGGCATATTTCTAGGCCTCGAATCGAAAGACTCATAAAGGAAGGTATTCTACATGATCTTGACTTCTCAGATTTTGACACTTGTGTTGATTGCATCAAGGGAAAGTTCACTGCCAAAACCAGGAATAAAAGTTCAAATAGATGTGACGATGTGCTACAATTAATTCACACTAACATATGTGGACCTATTACTCCTACTGCTATGGGTGGATATAGGTATTTTATTACCTTCATAGATGACTTCTCCAGATATGGATGGATATATCTTCTTCAGGATAAAGCAAGCTCTCTTGAAGCCTTCAAAACCTTTAAAGCCTTTGTTGAGTTGAAAACAGAAAACAAAATTAAGTGTGTAAGGTCTGATAGAGGAGGAGAATATTATGGTCGTTATGACGAGACAGGCAGAAATCTAGGACCATTTGCTCGATTCCTTGATGAATACGGAATTGAAGCTCAATACACCATGCTTGGAACTCCAGAACAAAATAGCGTTGCTGAGAGACGAAATCGAACACTCATGGACATGGTGAGATGTATGTTATCACATTTATCTCTGCCAGAATTTCTTTGGGGAGATGCCTTGCGAACTGCTATGTACATTCTTAATCAGGTACCTAGCAAATCTGTGCCCAAAACTTCTTTTGAGCAAATGATTGGAAGAAAGCCGAGTTTGAGACATTTCCATGTATGGGGTTGTAAGGCAGAAGTAAGACCTTATAATCCAAAACAAAATAAACTTGATCTTAAAACTATTAGCGGTTATTTCATTGGCTACTGCATCGGTTCTAGAGGATGCAGATTTTATTATCCTTCTCACTCTACACGAGTTATTGAATCTGACCGAGCAGTTTTCTTTAAGGATGATTTGGACAGTGGGAGTTACACACCTCGATTGATGACCCTTAGAGAAGATCGAAACATGCTTCCATTACCATCTTATTTTCTTCCTACAGACATCTCAACCCCAATGGTTCACACAAATGAACAAATTGTTGAAAGGGAAGATGAACAAATGACAGAGCCACAAGTTAATGAACCACAACTCAATGATTAACAACTTGATGATGTTGATGTGGCCCTATTAAGACGATCTCAGATAATACGCCGACCTTCTATACTAAATGACTATGTTGTATACCTTCAAGAGCACGAATATGATCCACATAATGATGACGATCCCATCACATTTCAGGAAGCACTTTTTAGTTCTCATGCTTCTGATTGGCTAAAAGCTATGCATGATGATTGTCTTCCATGTCTCATAATAATGTTTGGGATCTTGTGGACTTACCAGCAGGTTGTAAGCCTGTTGGATCCAAATGGGTCTTTAAGACAAAACGTACTCCAGATGGAAAGCTTGATAGGTATAAGGCTAGATCAGTGGCTAAAGGTTATAGTCAACGGGAAGACATTGACTATAAAGAGACTTTTTCACCAGTTTCAACGAAGGACGCACTCCGAGTTGTCATGACTTTAGTTGCTCATTTTGACCTAGAGCTACACTAGATGGATGTAAAGACAGCTTTTCTGAATGGAGATCTTGCTGAAGATGTCTACATAGTTCAGCCTAATAGTTTTGTTGAGGCAGGCAATGAGCATTTGGTGTGTAAACTTAAAAGGTCCATTTATGGACTGAAACAAGCATCTAGGCAATGGTATTTAAAATTCAACCAGGTTGTCACTACTTACAATTTCAAGGAAAATGTTGCAGACCAATGCATTTACTTGAAGACTAGTGGGAGTAATTTCATCATTCTCGTATTATATGTTGATGACATTCTTCTTGCTAGTAGTTGTATGAACCTATTGGTTGAGACAAAATCAATGTTGTGTAGGCATTTTGATATGAAAGACCTTGGTGAAGCTTCTGTTGTTCTAGGCATCCAAATTCTTCGTGATAGGTCACATGGCATAGTTGGATTGTCTCAAGAAGGATATATCAAGAAGATTCTCAAGAAGTTCAACATGAATGTTTGCTCCCCATGTGCTGCACCTGTGCAATGTGGTGACAAATTATCTAACAAACAATGTCCTCATAATGATGAAGAAATGAATGCTATGAAGAAAATTTCATACGCTTCCGCTTTTGGCAATCTGATGTATGCTCAAGTATGTACTCGTCCTGATATTGATTTCATTGTCAATGCCTTAGAGAGATACTTGAGCGACCCAGATTTGGGTCATTGGAAAGCCGTTAAAAGGGTCATGCGATATTTACAGGGAACCAAGGATCATATGTTGACTTTTATGAAGTCTGATCAACTTCAAGTCATTGGCTATTCTGATTCTGATTTTGCAGGTTGCCCTGATGATCGTAGATCTACTTCTGGCTTTATTTTTATGATGGCATGAGGAGCTATCTCTTGGAAGAGTGTTAAAAACCTCTTACAGCTACCTCTACCATGGAAGCGGAGTATGTTGCTTGTTTTGAGGCCACTCGCCAGGCCATGTGGCTTAAAAAATTGATATCTGATTTTCACATAGTTGAAAGCATTTCCAGGCCACTTGTGATTTACTGTGACAATACTGCTGCTGTGAGTTTCTCTCGAAACAACAAAAGCTCTACTTGTTCAAAGCATTTTGATATTAAGTATCAGTTTGTTAGAGATCAAATTCAAAGTTTTCACACTCGGATTGAAAACATTGATTCTGAGGAGATGTTAGCAGATCCACTGACTAAGACCTTAACTGTTGGAGTTTTTCTTATTCATGTAACTCACATGGGTTTAGTCAAGGCTTTTAATGTATTAAGTTAGTGAGAGTCTGATTTTCTATTTTCTTTAGAGACATGCTCTAGTTGACGTCATTTTCATGTTTCTTATTAGCATTTTATTTATGCTTGGACCATTGTAGTGTCATTTATGGGACTGTATTATGCCATACATTTTATGAAAAAATTAGCTAAATGCAAATGATAAATATCCCTATCGGATGTTATTTTGTTTCTCAAATTTTTCATATCGTTAATTAATATATGATATGATACATCAGCAATTGTCGTTTTAGCTTAATGATTTGTATGTTGATTATTGATTGACACTATCCAAGTGGGAGAATGTTGAAAATAATTGTGGATTAATATCACTCAATATCTATTATCATTAACCGACAATATAAGATATGATTATTATTGTATCTTATCATATCAATATGGTTATTTATCTTTAACCGACAATATCTTATCGAATCAATATGGTTATTTGAACTGAGATTACAGTGAGATTGACTCTTTGATGGGTTAGGTCAATCAGATTGAAAGCCCAATTAAAAGAGGTCTCTGCCTACCATTGGGGGTTATAAATTTGTCATCCCATTAAGCAAATTTACACATAAGCATTATTTCTCTACAATAACCCCTTAGAAGGTGGCCAGAAGAACCTCCTAGAGATCTCTTCAATAGAACTCATGGACATGAACGTCAGTTCATGTACACATTCATTCCCATTTTAATCAATAAAATATTGATAGTTGACATGCTATAATTTGTGTCTTATGCAGTATAATTCAAACCTATTTTATACTTCCATCAGGACTCACTTAATTGCATAATTTTTAATCAATAATAAAAAAATCTGGAAGAAAATGTGTATATGTTACATTTCTCCATCAATCTTTTAACGATTCAAAATAGATTAACCAATTCAATTATAACTTCCGATTCACAATAACAATGTTTCTAGATTTTCGTATAACATTACAAGTTACGTTACGTACGAAGTATTTATATTTTTATTTTAAATAAATACAACATTAATTTTTTTTAAAATTTATTTAGTAAAAGTAACAATAAATAAGAATTAAAAAATATCTTTAGTATCATTCATTCTTTAGTGGATTTCAAAATGAAGGAATTGAAAAATAAGCATTATAACGCATTAATATTGATTGGATTTAGGGTGAACTGATATGATGAATTTTCGAAGCACGCCGAAGAAGAGAGTTCAATGAGGCATATCTTGTTTTCTTCGTTGATTGAGTAATCAGCTTCTTTCGTAATCATAAGAATGTTCGTATTATAACCAACAGAAGAAACAGCCATGCATTATTATTCTGTAATCCAAAGCCCATAGGAATAAAATATTGAGACTGGATTACTTTGCAAATATTGCTTGCACATGGCATGCAGAAGAGAGATATTTATGACTATGCGTTGTTCATAATAAAGTAAAAGGAAGAACAGCCACAAATATGGTTCTAAGCTGGCTAGTGTAGCTATGGCTGTAGAGCATTCTTGTCGGTTGGTAGTTGAGTGTATGCAATCTGTGTCAACTCTCAACGTACGTATTGAACAGCATATTGAAGTTTCTTAGAAAGCGGGAATACTGTTTATCTGCTTTAGCAATACTTTTTTAGAAAAAGGAAAATAAAAGAAAAAAAAATCGCACGTTGTATTATTTATACAATCTTTTCATGTTTCAAACAAATATTTTGATTACTTAATAAGAAGATATCCGTAAATCATATTGCAACTCATATTTCTTTTTTAATCATCTATTTTATGAGTTTAATACTTAGAGGTGGTTAGTATAAAAGAGTTTTATATTAATATTTAATTATTTTTTATTTATATATTTTTTAAAATAATAATAAATAAAATTAACAAATTTATTATATATATATATATATAAATAAAAAGTTATAATTGAATTTTAAGAGACATAATTAATTTTTATTGCATCTCATATTTGCATATGAGTTGTTGTATACATAACTCTGTTATTAACAACAGAATTATAGAACCTAGTGACCTACCAATTGTTACGTGTGTATAGAGAGAGTGGGCACCGACTCGGATCGACTTTTATTCATACCCTTATGGCCGAGGCAATATGACATGCTTTTTTAGATGCGAGCAGTTAGCAGAAAGAACATTTGCAGGAGCTGGAAAGAATATTAGCAAGAGAAATGAATCTTTATTAAGAATAATTACGGTATTAATTTATCCCACCTAAAGTGTAGCGTGTTTCAGCAATGTATATTTGTTGAGATGGTATTGAGTGAGTGTGGGATTGTGCTTTTGGAGAGCAGTTGGGATGGTTGGGTGTGGGATTTGATGCCGTGCCATTGGATGGTTGGCAAAAAATGGTTTGTGCAAGAGGTGTAAAACCATGTCCAGTGAAGGTTGTTAAATGTTGATATTAAAGTTAAGGTATGATATTTACAAGACAAGATTAATCATGAGAGAAAAAAAAATACATCTTTATGTGAAGATCTTGTTGTTCTATAAAAATAAATAAGGTCAATTCAATATTAAAAAAATAATTTAATATCTTTTTTCTCAACTATTATTTAAGAACAAACATTGCGAGATCTACAAAAAAATGTTTTAAGATCACAAAATATGATATTTTACTAGAGTAAAAAATGAAATAGATCTTTAAGATGATCTGACATTGTGGGGTCCATAAAAAATGAGCTAATGTAAAAAAAACTTGATCTTCTGCTGCAGATACTCTAAGGCTTTTGTTCATTGGGTAAAGTGGGTTGGCGTAGGGAAGTGTGGTTGTAGGTGTGGATGGTCTAGTGGGGATGTGTCACGTGGTAGGCAGTTTTAAGAGAGGACACAAGTTGTGTGCAAAAAAAGGTAGAGATGTGAAATGAATGGTTGGGATGTGGAATTTTTTGTTAAGGGGGGATCAAATTGTATAGGTGGGCTACGGTGATTAGGAGAGAATAAGAGGAGGTTTAGTATGGTTGAGTATGTTAGGTTTAGTATGGTATGGGTGTGAGGGTCACTTTCTGAAGGCAGAGTTTGAACTCCAGATGAGTGAAAAGGTCCATTGTAGGAATGTGATGGTTATAGCAATATTATTAAACTCGACTCGAATATCAACTCAGCTAAGGTAAGGGATCAAGAGTCAATAATTAACCGTGCGAATTGATGTGAATTAATAAATATAAATAATTTATTATCTGTTTAATTTTATACTTCAAAAAATTATAAAAAGGAAACTATATATATATATATATTATTTGCACATATTTATCAAATAGATTGTTTGGTTTAAGTATAGTAACTTATCCCTCTATTATATAAAGGCGCAGGTTTCGTACAATGTTGGATGCATTTTTGCTATTCTATTTAATATTAAGGTTAACCATTCAAGATGACGCTTTGGGAACTATGGAAGTGCAAGTGTGCATAACGAACGTGCAACAACGCTTTGGAAATTTCAAAAAGAAAAATACGCTTTGGGAATTACAGAATGTAGAATAGATGTGATGTGTGTGGATGACCCAAGTGGACAAGTTTTCGGCTTAACCAAAACTTAGTGGTTTATATCGAGTCATTCCGAGTGAGATGTACAATTGATCCATTAGATGTTTTAGACAGGCCATACTAACATTTTTTGGTCTACCAGTCCAATCAGGCAATCTGAGCCGATTCTTATAACATTGGGCCATGTTCCCATGTGGGGAAAGAGGGGTAGGCCTATAGGTGGTTATAAAAGTTTGGGAAAATCATTAAGGATGAATTGTATGTGAGGATAGGTGTTTGGAGTATGGCTTGTTTGGATGGTTGTTGGTAATTACCTGAAAGGAGTTGGAATCATTCAACAAAATCAAATTATATTAAGGAACAAATATGATGATAAGTTGCATCTTTAGGATTATTAAAGGGTGTTTGGTTAGGTATATTTAGGGTATTGTTGTGGGTAAAGGTGAGACTAGGAATAACAACATTAGCAGTAACTTAGTCCAATGTAGCCGAGCAATCTAATCCTATAACCATGTTAGCACCTTCAATGGGAAATAAATAACATGGGATACTAAAAACATGGCTCACTAGTTGTAGTGGTACTATTAGGAAGACCCTTGTACAATGTATATGGTCTTTATCATCACTAAAATTTTAGGACTACTTTTATAGAAAGGTGAAGATGGTTAGCCAAATGAGGTTGGAGGATGTTATGACTACTACCATGTTAAAGAGAACAGTGAGAGTGAGACCCTTAATTGTGCTAATAATGGTAAAAGATTTAAAGAGGTGCCCAATTTAACTTGTAAGGATAGTTAAAAAAAGAGTGGTACACCTTCAATAGAGATACATAGGGTAGGGTGCAGAGCATCAGTTGACTCGTCGTCATCCTCATCATCCATTAACATTATAAAACCTTTCTATTGCCTCATTTTGTGATCGACAACAAATTTCTCATCATAATAGTAATAAATACCTCAGGCCCAACGTTCTTGTATTTGGGCATGAGTAATCCTTTTGATAAACATGGGAGTTAGGGTTGGGTATATGTGTGGGTTGGGAGTTTGGCCCTAAGGAAGGCCATACCGGAAAGTGCGTGACTTGGCGTCCTTAATTTTATCTTTCACCAATTTTGTCAACCCAATTACTTGGGAGATTGAATTAGGGTGGTGGATAACAAATTCCCTCCGAATTTTAAGTGTAAGGCTTGAGATGAAACAATTTAGAATTATATCAGCATTGCATAATTTTTCAAAAATAATCTAATAATATTGAACAAACCCAATTTATCTGAGTTTGAATAGTTCTGCTTGAAGCTAGCATATAATGGAAGGTCCAAAACCCTATTAGAAAAAACCTAATGCACTAGTTGGAAGTTTTGAGTCATCCATTTATACAAACTCAAGGCTTCACCTTTAATATAAAAGGATACCATAGACAACCTTTACTCAGGGTTAATATTGTAAAACTGGAAACATTATTCAACTTGAAAAATCCAGTCTAAAGGCTTAAATCCATCCAAATGAGCAAGTTGAATTTTTGGAAGATTTAGACTTTAGGTTTGTGAGAGAAAAAGGCTTAGGATTTGGTAGAAATGTGTGAAAGGGAAATGCAAGAAAGAAATTATGAGTTTGGGTAAGGGTAATGTAAGGTTGGTTGGGTGGGTGGTAGGTATAATTGTGGAAAGAGGACTAGTGAAAAGGAACGGCATTGGGTAGTAGAAAATAAAGAGCTTAGGGAGAGGAATTGTCATGTAAACAGGGTTAAAACCAATGTTTAAAAGGAATAATGTCTAAACGAAGGGGTGAGGAGGATTGTCGAGACCAAGAAAAGGATACTAACTAATCTTGTAACCTTGGGATTGCATTTTGCATAGCATTTTGATGAGACTCCAAGGCCTGTTGGAGCAATTGGCGACTATTATCTTAACATTACTATTAGTTTCAATCTGAGCTTGAAAAAGCACCAACTTTTTAGTGATAAGTTGGAAGACATAATTTGTTTTCTTTAAAAACCCTTTGGTATGAAGCATGAAAAAGGTTAATAAAAACACCAATGTTAGGTATTGGGAAACATAATATTGATGAAAAAAGAAAATAAAAGAACACGCAATAAATTTAAGAAAACTTTTCTCTTAATTATAACTACAACCAATTAATATAGAATGTAAAATAAGAAAACCCTAGAAACCAACCTACTAGGCTAACAAGTGCTCAAAATAAAAAAGACATAAAAGGTGAAATTACTAAATATAGTCCTTAAGTTACTTGGACTTGCTGGTGGTACATTTGAGCTTGGAGAAAGTTAAGTTTTGTTTCTTTATCGAAAAGGGAGAAATCGTGTTTTGAATTAAATAGTTAAACATGTTTATAAGTAAAGTTAATAGATATTTTGTACTAATATTAATATTATATTAATAAATAATTAAAAAAATTTCTTTCACATTTAACTTTTTCATTGTAAATAATCAAATTACTTTTTTTATCATTAAAAACTACACTAAATCACTCTTTCTAATATGTCAAAAGTCTAAACTTAAAAGTAAGTACATTTATGTCATCATTTTTTGAGAGAGATATTTATATCTTGGTATGTGAAAAGATAAGTGACAAAACATATTCATACATAATTTTTAATTTAATTTCATATGGATATAGTATGATTTATTAATAGTGTTAAATGAAGGAATATTTCTTTATATATTTAAAATAAATTTTTTTATCAAGATATCAAATTATAATATAAAACAAGAGATAAAGGTGGATGACTCACACACACGGACACTAACTAATTAATTAATCAATCTAACTCCACTATATATTAAATATAAATTACTTCTTTTATATTTATTTTTTCTTACCTACAAATATTTAATTTTTTAAATAGTTTTGTTTAAGATGTAATTAAGCCATAGTTGATAGGATAACGTGTTAATTGAGTAAGTTATTTCAGATTAATTAGTAATTTTGAATTCAATCTTAAATATGCAATTATAAAGAAGACCGTGGTTATAACTCCAATAATAGTTATAATAAGCACAAGACACAGTAGGATTATAAATAGTTTAAGTTAAGATAACTGTAAACTTGTATAAGGAGGACTAACCGGGGCGGCAAACCACGGGTAGATTTTTTTGGTGATGATGGGTTTGGGTATTCTTATTTTGAAGGCTAAACATAATTTGGCTTTTCTACTCCCCTGGAAAATTCTTAATTCTTGGAAAAGGAAGTAGCTCTAATCCTGAATTGGATAAGCATAGCCCACAGATCCAAACTGAACCATCACTTCCTTTAATATTCTTTCCTTATATATAACATCATGAAACCATCTGCTGTGTCATTTTCACTCGTTTTTCCTTTGCCTCTGTCTACACAATTAGGTCACCATTGACATATTCTATGCATACGAGCTAAATCAACACAAATAGTTGTGTTAGATAAACTTCACTTATAGATTTTAATTGCTACGATGTCTAATTTTAATATATCAAACAAAAACAGACCATTATATAATATGACTAAACTCTGGCTATTGGGCGCAAATGCGACTTTGCCAAGTCTATCAGAATAAGTAAAATGCTATATATACATACATCGATATTATTTTCAGGGTGTATAGAAAGGTAATTCACAATTCCACGTACGCAAAACGCCATTTAGGAACCACGAAAATGATTTATAATATATTAAATTAAATGAAACCGATAAAAAATTAATTTATAAGTTTTCTAATTTAACATGTAAGAACGCCCAGTAAATTTATTTAAAATTCAAATGAGGGAAAACGTTCAGATTAAATTAAGTTCATTTTCTTTTTTACCTATAAATTGTAATTTAGTTTTTAAATTCAATTTTATTTCTTATTTCGTTTGCTAAATTTTTTAACCTTTTTAAATTCGCATTCTTTATGTAGTTAAATATTAATAATTAGCACTAGTTAACAACTTTAATTCCTTATATGAAATCAAATACAAGTATTAAGAAATTAAATACCTGACGGCAGAGAGTATTCAATGACTATTTTTCTAGTCTATCAGATTGTTAGGTTTGTGTCCCAAACACACTATGTGATAAATTCTCATTTAAAGAAAGATCTAAAATCTTTCTAAAAGTGGTCAAATTTTAAGAGCATAGACAGACGCAAAGACAAAGAAAATAAAATTATATTAAAATTTCCAAATCAAGGATATCACATAGAAATTCACATAATTATGCATAAAACAATTATCCTAATCCCAACATAGTAATATGCAAGAACTAAAAACTACAAAAGATAAAGAAGAGAAATATAGAACTCCATAGGTGATTACAAAAACATGAGTTTCCTCCCTGATATCTCTTCTCTTACACCTACTCCTTTGCACAAAACCCTTGAAGACAATATTACCAAATTAAGGAATATAGAGAAAATCCTTTCATCTTTTCATTTCAGATGCTTGTAGCATAACTGTAAAAAGTTATTATTTTGTTTTAGCAGATACATTTCGGATCATTTGATTATGAATGGGTAAATTTTTGTTATATTTTATATAAGTTGACACAAAACAAACAATCATTGTGTCATCATATTGTTTGAAATAATTATTTTTTTAACATTTTGGAACGTGTCGCTATTATGTTCTGGATCAAATTTTATGGAATAGTTAAATGAGTTTTGAGTCAAGTGAGCTAGAAATGGAATAGTTTTTTTTTTTTTTTTAATTATGGATAAACTGATATAGAACATACAATACTCAATCGATATAAACATACAACTAATGTGTTGTAATTCATTTAATAAAAATTATTTTTAATATGTTTTGGATCAATATTTCCGAGAAATTAAACATGGATTCGGAACTTCATAAAAAAAGGGGATAATTTTATATGAATAACAAAATGGAAAAGATAAGGTAGGTGCCAATAAAAAAAATAGTATGTGCCAAAAGAAAATCCGTAGTTCATCGCACACAGAACTAAGCCCAAAAAAGAGCGACCCAATAGCATAAAATTCTAGGTTCTTGGTGGGCAGTTTTTTTACAAAAAGCAATCGCTAAATCGGCTTTCAAATTTGTGGGTAATGGAATATATGGAATTTTTCCCAATACTTCTATGTTTTCTCCTTGCATCTTCATGATCCTATGAAATGTCTAAAATAACTTTAGGTGAAAAAAAGAGTTAAAACTACTTCTCTCTTTGCACTCTTTCATTCAAGTTGACTTCAAATCTATACGCACACCTCTGGGCGATGCACCTCCTTCTTCGTGACGTACCTCTTCTTTAGTCTTGCAACTTCTCTATTCAATAATTGAATGAGGTAGGTTTGACGATGCACCTCCTACTTTGTCTCACACCCTCTATTCGCGCATTTGTCCAACATCGTTTTCGCCTCTGCTATAGTCTCCTGCATCCTCCATTGTAGCACTCTCGTTCACCTTCGTTTGTTCATTCTCGCTTCTAGGTACTTGCAAATTTTTTAGTGAGTCTACATTGGTCAATCTAGACTTGCAAAAAAAAAAATACTTTCATAAGTCCAGATAGGCCAATTCGAACTTGTAAAAAAATTTGCAAATATTTTTACAAGCTCAGATTACACAATTCGGACATTTAAAAAAATTTATTTTTACAAATCTAGATTACACAATCCGAACTAAAGAAGACAAGAGGTGAGGCACGAGAGAGATAACAAAATTTTAATTTTTTTTTACCCTAGGCTATTTTTATCATTTTTAACAAGAGGTACAGGGAGAAATTTCCTAGAAGATATGTTTGGTAAGTGAAATAAGTGTCAAGAAATTAATAGTGTTTGGAATATCCATAAAAATTATATTATTTTAATAATTAATTAAATATATAATCAATTATTTATTATGATTTATTATAATTAAAATCAGTTTTTAGTTGTATAAGTTTATTGAAAATTGATTTTAAAATAATTAATTTTGATTACATATAACAAATCAGCTTTTATATAATAAAATAGTATAAAATCAGGCGAAACAACAAAAACCTGTTGAGAAATAATTAAAATAATTTTTTTCTTAACAAAAAGCTTTTTTTCAAATTTAAAGTAGGATTTCCAAACATTACATCTTTACAAACAACTTAAAATTTTCCAAAAACAACTTAGTATTTTTATTTTCCAAACATGCTCTAATTGGATAGCAAATACGCATAAGAAAGGAAAAGCTTAATTTTGAGTTTATATAATTATATGAATATTTAATTTTACTCTTTCAAAATTCTCACATTTTTAAAATCTAGTAATGTTAATCTTTTCTCGTTGTGTTGATATTTTTTCTATAAAAATTATTAATGTGACATATTAATAATAATGTAAAATGTTAACATGTTGACTGACATCTGAAAGACGTATAATGTGTTAATGTGATAATTGATCTTTTATTGCCACGTCAAAACTTTGTTATAGTGGCATATGTGTTGAATTTTAGGATGGTAGCAGGAGAGGTAGGTGTATATATGCTTCCAACTATTTATATCCGTGGGACAATTTTTTTTTTGTTGACAGCAAAAAAGTTGTGTACTTTTATTTATTTATATACATACACATGTATGTTTATATATATATATTAATATTAGAATAGGGAAATACATACAGCTTTACCGTAATACACTGTATAACAAAAAGAATAAAAAATCTTCCAATACATGAAATTTAACCACGTCTAATTAACCTACTTGAAACTCAAAAAATAAGCAAGTGAATTAAGATATCAAAAAGAATAAAATATACACGAGTTAGATCATAGTTTTACAAAAATAATTGTAAAGAGAAAATTATAATCGTAATAACTATACATGAAGTATTTGGACTTTCTTTCATCCTTTGAGTTTTCCTACTTGTTATCACCGTTCCAAAATGAGAGTAAAGGTGCATAATTTCATTTGGGAAGACCATATCAATACGAGACATATAAATACATTATTTCATATTTGGTTGACAAATCAATAAGTGGTCATTATTCTCTAAATGATCATGGCAAAAAACACATGATGGGGCTGAGTTAGGAACAATAATACCTCTTTTGCCAAGCTGGAAAACAGTTGGAAGTCATAAAAAACTGTGAGAGGGATGAATCAGTGGCAGGGTTCCCTGCAAATTTGCAAGTAAATTCTCTTCCCAAACAAATAAGTTTCATCTCCAATGTCACTGCCGTGAGTGATGCTTCTCCACCCAACAACCCATATCAGCAATAGATGAGTCTGGGTTAGAAACTACTAATATAATCTAGGGAAACATTGCAGTAAGCTTGTGGTGCCCACCAAAGGATCGTGCCAAAACAAAGTAGAAGATCTATCACCTTTATCCTTAAATTGTGAACAAACCAATTTGTAGTAGTGGCAGTGTGTTGTTGTGACCTGCAGATGTCTCTCCATCAAATTGAGGCTCTATTTAGTTGTTGTACAGTGGCAGTAAGTGCACATAATCAGTCCCCATATTTTTGAAGGAGTTGAAATATATTTCTCTGTTAATGGCGTCAAGGAACAAAAACAACCGCATCCACTGGTGGTGATGGCAATTTCAGTTCCATCAAAAGTGAGGTTTCGGCGAGGATGCAACTCTCAAGGGGTCATGCTGCCACTTTTGGACGCACCTCGGTATGTTCATGCTTCATATCTCAACAGATGTACATCATCAAATATATCATTCCAATTTGGTTGTTAATATAACACTGCTGTAATATGTAAGGTGCAACACTGCTAGTCTTTTTAATCTCTCGGAATTTCTTTTGGTAAAATACCCAAAAAGGACACAATGACCATTTACCTCATCAGGTATTGGATTTTGTATAAATAAATATTCTTCTACAATTTAAAGTTGCATATAATTAAAAGTAGATAAATGATTTGTTAGATTTATAAGATTTAAAAATAAAAAATATTAATATCATTCATTTTTTAGGCTTAATTTCACATTATTATTATTATTATATTAATTTTTTAACATTTTTTCTCTCTAATAAATTAAGTCAATGTATTTTTTAATTTTTAAAATTATTAAATTTGTGTTTAGTTAATAATATATTGACGCTAATTATAGAACGACAAACATTTAACATCATGTAATAGTAATTTAATCACGTTACATGTAATGATTTTGTGATTTAAAGATAATTTAAATTATAAAAAAATTATAATTAATTAAATTATTTTTAAACCCTAAAATTAAAATCTGTCACATTATTAATTTTTTTCATATATTAATAAAAGTTTGTTACTTAACTTTGTTAAACACAAATTTAATAATTTAAAAATTAAAAAATAATATCATAATTTAAAAATTGAAGACTAAATATAAAAAAAAATTCAGACAAAAAAGTGTAATTAATTCTTTATTTACCTAATTCTTAGTATCATTTCATATAAAAAATCTTGCGAATCTCTCATCTCCTCTCTTTTTATCTCGCTCAAGTTATATTTAGTACACTAAAAATAAAGATGTACAAAATCATTTTCCAATGACTAAGAAAGAATGGATTTCTTCATTTTAACCGCAGAGACTATATATTGTAGCATCTGTCAGACTCACATTTCCCCGTTATTACAAACCTGGGGAAAATTTTAAAGATCAGCTAAGGATGCCCATAACCATCTTGCGTTCTAGAAATGGACTTCAATGTGAGGTACAACTACATGCTCATTATTGTTGCATCAGCTACTTATATATTCTACAAATTTCTAGAATCTTCTCCGTCCAGAAAAAATTTCTGGAAATATTATTATCAAAGCAATGTCGACTTTTTCTGAACTTTTGCTAGCTTTTAGTTATATTATACAATACTCTTGGATCTACTGGTGAAGTCTATTTATTGCTAAGCAGGGTCGTGTTTAAAAGTATTAAGTTCTTCAACAGGAAAACATATATTTTTTTTAGAGACAAAAAAATATATTACTAACATGTGTTAAGTAAGGATATGAAATAAACTTAGATCATGATTAACTTAAATTCGTTTTGAAGCTGACAAGAAATTTTACGTTTGACAAAAGATAAATACTAATATAAAAAATACTCTATTTATTAAGTTGTGGATGATATATATATATATATATATATATATATATATATATATATATATATATATATATATATATATATATATATATATATATATATATATATATATATATATATATATATATATACTCCATTCCCACCCTCGTACAACCTCTACTAGGGGTAGCAAAAACTAGTTTTTAAAAACAAACCAAACTGAATTGTTTGAAATAATTTGGTTTTTAAATTTAAAAAATAAACTATTTTATAAAACTGATTCTGAATTGGTTTAGAACTAGTCCGAAACAATTCTAGATTAAACTAGTTTTGAACTGATTATTTGTCAATTTTTTTTTACAGTATTGTGGACATGATCATAATAGTATGGACAATTAGAAGGAGTGTTTTTCTAGTAAGTGCATTTCACAGAAGTGTGAGATACGAAAAAATATTTTTTTTATAAATCAATAAACTAAACTATTTATAAAATCGGTACAGTTCAAACCGAATTGATAAAACCAATTCAATTCAAACCAAACTGGTTTTAAAAACAGTTTGGTTAATTTTTATTAAACTGATTCGACTCAAAACTAGTTCAGTTCAATTCAAAATCAATTCAATTCGAACTAGTTTTTTTATGCACACCCGTAGCCTCCACCAAACTCTTATTTTAATAACTAAAATATTTTTTTTAAAAAGAAAAATTTGACATTTAATTAACAAATTATAAATTTTTTGTTTATTAGATAATTTTTTAATTAATATCATTATCTTTAAATAATTTATTTTTTATTAAAAATATTATAAATTTTTTTTAATATGAGACGAGCACAAGTATAGCTGATATGCGATGAAAAGATAAAAAGTATCCGTTGTCATACCCTATTGTTAATAACAACAAAACATAGTAAAAGAAATTCAGCAGCCTTAAAAAATTATATTTTAATGTTGATTAAAATTTTATATCATGCAATTTCAACATTTCAATCTATAATAATACATTTTATTCTTATATTTGAAATAATTTACTAAAATTATTCGTAACATCAATCCTTAATAAAATACAAATACCATAATCCTTAATCAAAACTTCTTTTTAACAATAACAAAAATTGCAAGTATAGAAGATGACATAGCTATAAAGTTGTGTTTTGGTGATTGGTTCATGAATTATACATACAATGACTCTTTCTCACATAGGTGAAACTTATATCAAAGGTGGAAATGTTTAATTTTTATTTTATACGTAAATTATTTTAAGGTAAAATTTGATTTATCAAATTTATAATAATGGGATATCGATGATGAAATTATTTTATTAAAATATACTCAGTTTTATAATCTAATACAATAAATTTGTCATTATATATATCGGTCATGTCTTCCATAAGTACAAATTTACAAATATAATATTATTATTAAAAATTTAATTATAACAAGATAAAAACAAAGGTAGTTAAGTACTACTGTGTATATGCCTATAAAAAAAAGTACTACTATGTATAATTTTCAAATGATAATTTTATAACTTAAATATTAGTTTATGAGGTGGTAATTGTTTTATGAAAAATACTAACAAGAGTTCTCATTAATTAAGAAACTATAAAAAAAAATATTTGTTTACTAATTGGAACGAATAAAATTAAGTTTATTTATAATTTTAAGTCATGTATGTAGCTCATGTATATTTTAATAATTTTTCTTTTTACATATAATATATTGTAGTATGGTTTGCAAACATTTTTTGTTGGGCTTAAGAACACAGACACTTGTATTAAGGTGGTCATATCCTGTTACCCTCAAATATTTATAATATAAAACTATTTCATATATATAGATGGTTATGTATGGTATTCACTTATAATAAATATTTTAAAAATATTATTTAAAATCACTTCTTATAAATTCATATAAAAAATTATATATCAAAATGCATAAAATTTAATTTATTATTTTTATTATTCTTATATTAAACATTAATTTTTCTTAACAAAATTAAAGATCAATTATGCTTTTAAATGTTAAAATAAGAAGTTCAAGTATAATAAATTTTTTTATATCAATAAAATTACATGAATTTAAAAAATTATTTTATATTATTATAACATTATAATCTCAATTTTTTTAATGTATATACTATGATTTTTATAATATGTAATAAATTTTTATAGATATTTTAGTTATTAGTTAAAGTTACACTTTCGTTCTTATATCTTCGCATAGCAAGAAATTCTTACACTAAGATTCTTAACTATATGCTTTGACTGATTCCTTAATTTTATATTTGTGTTTAGTTAAGTTTTTATGATTTAGCAACACAAATAATAATTTGACATAATTACATTACAGAAATTTAAATTAAAAACAACTACAAAATGAAAGATCCAACTGAAAAAAAAAAAAGAACTTGATAAAATTTCTAAATAGTGTTGTTCCGTGAATAATTTAACCTTAAATAAATTATCACTATATATTTATTTGTTTCGATCTCCTCCTGACATTGTATATTCACTATTCAGATTCGACTTTCCATGCACATGTACAATGTTCTTTGTGGGTTTTTTTTTTTGCTTTTTCTGCAGCTTCAATGTTTGATGGCACGCCTCAAAGCTTCAAAAGTGGTGGAGACGAAATGGAACCCTAATGTGAATGACACATCCACTGAGTTTATCATGATTCATAGCAGGAAGCTTCCGGAAGGCAAAAACTTAGTAGATGATGAGCATAAGTCTTTTGTCTCCATTTTGCTAGAACAACTCCTTCAAGCTCGAAAGTCCAATAATAAGCTTAAGCTGAACAGAATTCCGTCAAAAAAATGTGGAACAAATTTTGCAGAATCTTAAAGAGGAAAAAACGTTTTGGAAGCAAAGGGAACACCAAAGATCAAAGCAACGTTAGATGACTTAAAGAATAAGTTGGAAAGGGAAAGAAGAAATAGAGAAAGGATGGAATTGGTTAATGCCAAATTGGTTGATGAATTGGTTGAAGCAAACTTATTAGGCTAGCAGTTTATGACAAACTACGAGAAAGAAAAGAAAGAAAGAGCGATTGAGGAAATGTGTGAGGAACTAGCCGCGCAAATAGAAGAAGACAAGGCTAAGCTTACAGTAATATTGAGTGAATCCAAGAGATTTTGCGAGGAATTTGAGGAAGAGAGGAATATGATGCAAATGGCAGAACTATGGCGTGAAGACGCGTGCAAATGAAGCTTTTTGATGCCCAACTTGTTCTTGAAGATAAGTATGATCAGTTGATGAAGTTAGCTACTTCTCTCCAAATATTCTTAATGTCACTTCACTGTACGGAACTAGAAGATAATGTTGAGTCGATCTAACAAGAAGTTGAATCAGTAAATATTCAACGTATTATGGAGCTTTCATTTGATTTTTAAAACTCAGAAAATATAGTTCATATATATAGACAATTTCAGGTGAAAAAAGGGTTACTGTGAGAAATGATAAAACATAATAATACTCATAGAATTTCAATAAACGATTCAGATTTAATTGTTAATTAAACAAATTAATGTGTTTCTTTTACACATAAACTTCTCTTACAAACTAAATATTGATTGTTTGGTACTCTTTATTTTTTTTTTATCAATCATGTAGCTTATAAGATTTTTATTTTACTCTTTTAGATAATAATTAACATTAATTTTTATATATAATTTATTTTATTTTAAATTTGAAAGAGGGACTATGGCCCTTGGGTGGTGGTAGTATTAACAATGGTAGCAGTAGTATCAATGATGTATGGTGGGGGTGGTGGTAGCAATGGTGTAGCGGTGACAACAGTGGGGGTTGACAGTGGTGGTGGCGATGATAGAGGCTAACAATGGTGGTGGCGCCGCCCCAAATTGTCACTACTAACGTCATCGTCACCACCCCTATTGTTGTTGCCACTGGAGTCAATATCATCACCCTCACCATATGTCATCGACACTACTGCCACCATCGTCAATACTACCACTACCTATGGGCGGAGGGATGGGGGACTGACACGGGCCATGTCCCTAAAATAAAATAAATTATATATAAAAATTAATGTTAATTATTATTTAAAAGAGTAAAGCACAAATATAATAAGTAACATGATTGATAAAATAAATAAATAAAAAGTAACAGACAAATATTTAGTTTGTGAAAGAAATTTATATATGAAAGAAGCACATGAGTTTGGTTAATTAACAATTAAATCTGAACCGTTTATTGAAATTTTATGGTTATGATTATGTTTTCTCATCTGTGAATATAATCATTTTTTCTCATTTGAGTAGTTATATATATATATATTTGAAATTAATTAAATTGGTAAAGAAAAGTTAGTTTTCTGCCTTTGGTGGAGACAATTTAGCTCACGTGTCTAGATTCTAGAACAACGGTCTGGAATTGTAATTCGTGTTGGCAACCTGGCTAACATTTCTATACTTTCTACTAAAGGGAGAGAAATAAGAAAATCTATGATAAAAATAAGTAATATGATAGAAGGATAAATAAAAGTCTGCGAAACCTTTTGTTATTAATGGTCAAACAAGAGAATATATGATTAAGAGTAACAGAAAATTACAATAACTTTGTGGAAATCTATAAGAGAACATTAAATAAATTGAAGTTTTGAAGACAAAAAAAAATTAATACTGACGTTAAAAAAATTTAAGAATCATTATAAGTAAACTTTTGAAGAAAAGTGAGTATACGAAAAATGATATCATGCTTAAAGCATGTCATTGGGAAAGAAGATGAATGATTGATGATAAAAATAAGTAATATGATAAAAGGATAAATAAAAGTCTGCGAAACCTTTTGTTATTAATGGTCAAACAAGAGAATATATGGTTAATAGTACCAGAAAATTACAATAACTTTGTGGAAATCTATAAGAGAACATTGAATAAATTGAAGTTTTGAAGACGAAAAATTAATACTGGTGTTAAAAAAATTTAAGAATCATTATAAGCAAGCTTTTGAAGAAAAGTGAGTATATAGAAAATGATATCATGCTTAAAGCATATGTTATTGGGAAAGAAGATGAATGATCTGATTTTACTTTAAAGTATATATGATTGCGAAAAAAATCAACCTAAATGGTTTGGCCAACTGAAAGAAAACCGTTCAAAGAGTTCTACTAGTGAGAATTATTCATCATCATCTGAGATGTTGGCAAGTGAAATACGATCACAAAACACTCGCCCAATAAATCAAAAGGCTATCAAGAGGAAGATTAAGGAGAAAGGAGTTGCAATATCTTCACCCGCTTAGATTTGTCAAAAAACATTGAAGCTACTATTACAAAAATGATTAGCTTGAATGAAAGGCTTTTCGAGGCACAAGAGTAAAAAAATGTAAAGACAATATATGACATTCTAATGAGAGACATGTCGAAGATGTCAGAAGATTAAAAGAAGAAACATGAATTTACTTGTAATTATATTATACACAAATGGAGTATGTAGTGATTTATTGTTATTTTGTTTAAATTAGTATGTTTTAATTTAATTTTAATTTATGATTATGTTTTTTAGTATTTTAATTTAAAAAGTATTCATTATGAAAACTAATCGTTATAAAAGTAGTTGTTGCAAAACTAGTCATTATGAAAATAGTTATTCCAAAACTACTCGTTACAAAAGTAGAAATTGCAAACTTCCCTATTTAACTTGTGAAGTTTATTTCAGACATGTAAAAGAAGTAAAAATTTTAAAAAGCTCTCAAATAGATTCTAAGTTTGATACTATTTTGGATCAACTTGTACAAGAGCCAATAGAAGACAATACTAAAGAAGAAATAGTGAGGTACCTGAGAGAGGTCCAACAACAAGCGGAAAGAAACAATCAATGAAGACAAAGAAGAAGAGTCATAAATGACAATCGTGAAGATGGTCATGCTCGTTTGGTTAATGATTACTTTTAAAAAAATCCAATATATATAGAGAGTTAGTTTTGATTAAGGTTTCAAATGTGAAAATAATTGTTCCTTCGAATTGTAGATGTTCTCTGTAACGTCCGTCGTTAAAGCAATAACCCATAATAAAAATAGTGAGAAATTTAAAGAAAATGATAAATTATGTATTTAAATACTACAAGGAATACATGATTCTTACCTAATAAACAAAATATAACCCTCAAATTCAGGCTTCTAGAAAACAAAAATAATTACAAGACATTATATTCTAAATTCGTTACAAACAAATACTACAAGGAAATTTTGATTAATAACAAACTATGTCTTCAAGCCTCCTTCAATTTCCAAATCTTCTCCATGGGGCTCTGAAAGCAACACTTTTAATAAAATAATAATCTCCCTGAATAAAACAAGTTTTTTTAAAGAGGTTTAGAATTAGTGTTGTTCTCAACCCGCGCAGAATCCGGAAAAACAACCATAGTACCCGCAGATAAAAGATGTTTTTAAAGACAAAATATAATTTATTTCTAATATGAATATTTTAATAAACACGAAAAGAGAATGGTGTTTTAATTAACACCCTCTTAATGCACACAATCACCGCAAAATATAGTGATACTCAAGATCGCTCGCTCCCACTCTACGGTTCCTAAAACCAAAGTTTTTAATAGATTCTTCAAAAAGGTTTATGAGTTCATATTCCATACAATGGCGTCCCATTGTCTTCCCCACACTATTATGAAGGTATCCAAAATCTCTTCTCCATCCCAGATGAAGGTATTTAAAACCTCTTCCCCGTATGAAACATAAGTATCTCAAAATTCATCCACATTCCAAATGAAAGCATCTCAAAACAATTATCAAAGTAATTTGCAAACATTAAACGTATTAACAACAATTTCTAAAACCATACCATGGAGGGTTAAAAATAGTTGTTTTACTCACCTCTTGGAACGAGATCCCACAACTTTAATTTGTTGTCTTTAGCTTCAATGTCCCTCTTTCTCAACCACCCTAGAAAAATCATCTAATCTGTGATAGTCTAAGGGAACTAGTTAACCTTATATATATTAGTTTAGGGTTGGTTTTCCCCTTTCTATATTTTTCTATAAAAGATTGATTTTTCCATATTAAATCCAAAATAGTATATTTGTTTTATCTTATTTCTATTTTAAAGGGAATATTATGTGAATCTTATTATTTAAATTGATATCAAATCTTTTATTTGTTTTATCTTATTTCTATTTTAAACGAAATATTATCTTAATCTTGTTTATTCAAAATTCCTAACAGTTTAATCTTTAGTTGATTTTTTTTTCTTAACAACTTAATCTATCTTCTCTTAACTGAATGCTTATTCGAATATTTGTATTTTAAATTTTGAGATGTTACACTCTCAGTAATCACTATCTATATTTTCAAATGAGATCTGATGCAACTAATAGAAGGGGTCTATCACCATTAGAGAAGTGCATTGCAACAATTTGTATATTGACATATGAATCACTTACTGATAGTATCGATGAGTATGTTCAAATTAGCAAATACACTACAATTCAATGTTTAAAGGCTTTTGTAAGAGGTGTTAATGAAATATTTGGGGCTGAATATCTAAAAAGGCCTAATAACAATGACATCAATCACCAACTA
Source organism: Psophocarpus tetragonolobus (assembly GCA_037954015.1). Classification (NCBI taxonomy): domain Eukaryota; kingdom Viridiplantae; phylum Streptophyta; class Magnoliopsida; order Fabales; family Fabaceae; genus Psophocarpus; species Psophocarpus tetragonolobus. The sequence goes on from CM075688.1 coordinate 99,986,770, forward strand.
CAAATTAGAGAGACACATCGATTTCTAGGTATGTTGGGTTCTATTGATTGTATATATTGGGAATGAAAAAATTGTTCAATTGCTGGTAAGGGTAATATCATAGAGATGATCATCGCAAACTGACAATAATATTACTTGAAGTTGTTGCTTCACAAAACCTGTGGATTTGACATGCATATTTGTAAGTTGCAAGGTCTAACAATGATATTAATGTGTTTAATCAATCATTTGTGTTTAATGACATTTTGCAAGGTCGAGTTCCTCCTATGAAATTTACAATCAATGTAATCCCATATAATGTGATGTATTATCTTACAAATGAGATATATCTTGATTGGACGATATTTGTGAAAACTATCCCCATGCTACAAGGAGAGAAAAGAAAATTGTTAGCAAAATATTAAGAAGCAACAAGAAAAGATGTCGAGAGAGCATTTGGTGTTCTGAAATCTTGATTTGCAATTAGTTGTGGTCTATTATGTAATTGGCACATAGATACTATAAAGAATATCATTCTGACATGCATCACATTCCATAACATGATTATTGAACACCAACGAGATGCACTGAATGAAAATGTTGTTGTTATTATATTAATGAAGAAATTTCAAACGTTAATGTATCTCATGATGCTCCTCGTAATTATATTGTGTACTTGCAAACAAGAAATTATATGCATACAAAAGGTATTTATCAACAATTTCAAGCGTACTGGATGAAATATATTTAGGAATGTTTCCGCAACAATAATGATTAAATTTAATTTTTTATGCTCTTTACAAATGTTAGTATTTTTTTCATTTCAATTTTATCATTAATGTTAAACTTAAATTATCTTTATTTTACATACACTTAATGTATTTTAAATTTTGTTTTTAATTAATTTAATTAATTAATTTTAAATTTTAAAATAAATTTAATATTTTGTCAAAAATAAATTGTAAATAAAATTTAAATAATAAAAAATTTATTATAAACATATCTAAAATATCTTAATATGCGAATGTAGAATCTTTTATTTAAAAAATAAAAAATAAATCTTAAAAGACATACAACATTATATACTTATAAAAAATATTCTACTATATCAAATAAGAAATAGAGAAAAATGGCCTTAGTCGTTGAATATGAAAAAGCAGGGTATAGATCCATTTTGGTTGCAACGTTGGTGCCGGGAAGGTAGTGGGGAATGATCCTGACTAGACATGGAGGCCAAGGATAAGAGATTGATCAGAGAAATTAACTTAGTGATCTGCAACTTATCTCTATGCACACACTCCTACATTATTATCTCCTCAGACCATGCTCTACTCCCATGTTATTACCATTATGGATCGCTTTAGACTATAATTATCTGCTTTTGAAAAGATATTTAAATCTTGTGGTTGTTTCACAACAGTCTTATAAAATTGTTTTTATTATTTTAATTTTTAAAAATTAAAAATTTGTTTAGATAATATTTTTTTAAAATAGTTTTAATTTTCTATTTTTTAAAAACTAAAAAATAAGAACAATTAAAAGTAGTTTTACTTTTTAGTTTTCTATTTTTTTTTAAAAAAATTCAAAATACAATCAGAATATGTTGTTTTTTGCTTTTCATTAATAAAATTCTAATAAATATAAACAAATTTTTCCATTTTTATATCTTTAAAACAGTATTCAAATAAAACTTGTCAAACAAGTTTTTTTTTTCTTTTCATTCCGAAAATAGTTTTTGAAAACTAATTTTAAAAATTCTTTTCAAAAACTAAAAACCAAAACCAAATCAATCAATAATATTTCATGGACTATTTTATTTCAAAAATAACCATATTAAAAAAGTATCTAACCCACAATCATAACTATAATAATAAAATAAAACTATTAAAACCAAAAGTTTAAAAATGTTATTAAAATATATAAAATATTAATTTGCCAAGAAAACTATAAAAAATAAATTCATACTAAAAACTTTATATATAAAAATAACATTGTCGTTTTCTTATTATTATTTTATTATTGTTCATTATTATAAAAACAAATATTATGATTTTTATAATATTATTACTTTTCTACTATTTTAAATCTTCTCCTATCATATTATTATTTATTTTTTAAATTAAATTACTGTATTATTAATATTTTATTTTAATGTTTTATTAATATTGTATATATTCATTACTAGTGTGCTTTTATTTACTTTACGTTATTTTAATATATATATATATATATATATATATATATATATTCAATATTAATTTCAAACTTGTTACTTATTTTAGTTGAAAAATAATAAATATAAGATTTGCTTATTTTTGAAAAATAAATATTATACAAATTAAAAATATCAAAATAAAAATTATAAAAATTTAATAAATTAAAAAATCATACATATAGGTTAAAAAAAGAGAAATTATTGTGGAGATTTGTGAAGATTAAAAGCACATATTTTAAGTACCTTAATTAATTAATAGACGTACGTTAAAAAGAAAATTACTCTAACAAAAGAGATAAATGAAATCCTTTAAATGTTCATACCCTATTGATTTTTTACTTGAAAAAAAAAAAAGTGAATGGAGTTATAAGGTTGTATTGACAAAATTCACTGTTCACACGTGGAAGAAAGGAGAGAAGTCATAGATTTAAATATTTACACTAATAAAAACTAATACAACTAATATTTGACCTGTAAATAATATATATTAAAAGTTTTTAAAATGTTAAATATATTTATTGCTTGCTCAACAGTTCCGTTACAACTTTTATTCATTTGAGATTGGTTTGTTTGCATTCACTCTCACGAGAAGCAGAATTACATGCTCTTCCAAGGAGAAGAATTAATGACGATAAAAGCAGGAATGTTGATACAGTTTTTCGGTTTATTGAATTATTTTTTTTTATAAGTAAGATGTTAATTGATAAAATATTAAATTTTATTAATAATAGATTTGAATTCATAACATCTTCTTCTCCATCTCTTCATTTTATCTTCGAACCAATCTTATAAAACCCCGACTCACTTGACATTAATTGGTGTAAAATTCTTGTGTTGAGATTACAATATTCTTCTATTTGCTGGGGATTTTGACCTTGGATATTTCAATCTTATGTAATGCGAATACAGATTTTATACTGAGTAATCAGATGTAGTGTACTTTGATTTTACTATTGTTTACAAATATTGTTATTTTATATATAATTTCACTTGAGATAGAAAGTGGAACATGATTTAAGTGTGTAGATGCGTTCTGGGTTTGCATTTAGATTGGTTTTCTTTAGAGCAAACTATTAGCTAGAATTCACTACTTTTGTCCTCCAATTTGATATTACGTATTTGATTTGAGGGGAGGGGTGGATGGAGTTTGGGGATTCGACGGTCACTTACTAAATTTAGAGTAATGGGTTTTTTCATTGAACAACTAATCTTGAGTATTCATTTCAGATGTTATTATTAATTTGGTTCATAAATTGCTCCAAAGCAACTTTAAAGTCAAGTGGAATCTTAAATCAAAGAAATAAATTAGTGTATGGAATAAATAACGATGAGCATTAACTTAGGTATTATGTAGATAATTTAATTTTACTTTTATGATATTCGTACAGTCAATTAACATATTTCCTTAATTATTTTAAGTGTTGTCGAATACCTTGTGTCTATTTGGTCTTAGCTGAATACATCATGAAGTATTTTCACTAAGGTGAAGTGTTAATATTTTTGTCATAGACCTCGTCTGTGTTATTGTAAACATCTAAATTTATCCAATTTTTTAATTATTTTTTAACTTTAGTTTTCTGTCTCTATATAATATCTTTTAGTCCAATTCAAAAAAAAAAAAAAAAACAAAAATATGTGTTTATTATTTACACTCACATTCTACCAAATTATAACTCATGAAAAGATTTTCTAAGCTATCAAGATAAAAAAACAATATACATTTAGTAAGCTCGAATTAAGAATCTAGTAACGAAGTTTACCAATATGAAAATGAGTAGAGTCTAAAAATGAAGTCTATTGTAACCCTTAAATTGAAAGATGGTGTATTTAATATCTTTTATAGATGCACTTATTAGATTTTAAAAAGAAAGTGTGAACTTGGAATACAAAGTCTAAATGAGAGTTTGAGTAATGAGGTGTGAGAATGTGAGAATTTAAATTCTCACCTACCATTATTTCAATTGTCACATATTATTTTTAATTTTTTTTTAAATATGCAGATTATCTTCTTTAGTCTTATTTTTCTTCTTAAATAGTTTGAGCATCTATCTCTCTCCTATCATTATTTAAATTGTTACCTAACAGTAAATAATTTATATTATAACATTTTTATTTTTTAACTATTAAGAATTTCTTTAAAAAATTAAAATTCAAGTTAAAATGAAGTATTTTTAAAATAATAAAGTGAAAGAAATAAAAAAAAAAGTTATAAAGTTGAATTTAATATTAAAAATATAATAATACGATATATCATATAGAAATGAATTTGTATTTTCAACATCCAATTATCTAATTCTTTAGCATTATGAAAGGAAGTTAATTTAGTTTATAACAATAAATTTATCTTAAAATTCATAAAAATACTAGTTATGAATGTTACAAAAAAAATAGGTAATTTTATTAGTTAAGTATGTAACATAAAGAAAATAGTTAAGTACTTGGATTCATAAAACCTCCGGTTTTTATTTCTAATAATTATTATAATCTCCATTAAAAATAAAATTTTTTTAGTGAAAAATAGTAAGAAATCTAACTGTATTTTAATAATTTTTTTATAATTTCATTCTTAACATTCTTCTTGTGCTACAAAAACCGGAAACTGCAACCAAACTGTGGATTGTATTGTGCGCATATGGGGTTCTCAAATCCTTCTTCACACAATATTCTCATACTTTCACATTTTTTTTTTTTTTTGGCTTATTTGGTTGCTGGACCTGCTCAGGAAACACGCGGGTTTTGTGGTTCAGAGAAATTCGAGTATAAATGTAAAATAGTGAATTCGTGGTTTCTGTGTTTCTTTTTTCACTTCTTTCAATGGATGACAAATTTATTACCAAATTACTTTTCTTAGACCCAATTGATGAAAAGTCTTTAGTGATTATGATATTGCTAATTAATAGAAAAAATTATTTTTTTGTTCTAATAATAATAATGTTTTAGTAATTCGGTATTTCTACTTTAATTAACTTCTAATTTAACTATCATAACAACTTTAAAAAGTTAGAGATATTCAATTTGGATGTAATCTTAATTTTATTATAAAAACTTTAGTGATTATAATTATAATATCTTTTAAGTTATTTAAATTCAAATACGAAGTAACAATAGTAATTTTTTATGTACTTCTTGTTATTGTAAAACTTATAAAAAAAAATTGATAATAATCCTTTTAAATGCACTTTCAATTTGGTTATGGTAAATTCTTTTACAATAAGATTTTAAAATAAAAATAAAAACATAATAAAGTTTTAATTATAATTCCTCGGAATGTAATTTTAATTTTACTTATTATAAAAACTATCATTATTTATTAATTGTCACATAGATCTACCTATAATTTGACCCATACATTAATTCATGAAAAATTATTAGTGATCGTTTTAATTGTTTTTTAATTTAGTTGTTGTAAAAATATTAAAACAAATATGAAAAAGTTAAAATTCACAAAATAAAAGTCTAATATTCAACTTCCTTTAAAAGAATTGTCCAAATTATTATTCTCTTTTCCACTTGGAAATATAGAAGAGAAAGAGTCTCTCCTATTGAGTCAAAAAAATAAAAATATAAAATACAATATTAATAATATTTATTTATAAATAATAATATCTTCCGGTAATAAAATCTTTCTTGTTAAAGTCAAACACTAAAATAAAAAAATATTTTTTTGTGTCTTAAGGAAGGAAATAAATAATTTTTTAAAATTATCTAATTTTACACCTTTGATTAGAGGTAAACAGATAAGGTATTAATATTTTTCCTAAATGTAATCATTCTTGAATTCAAAATTAGGTTTTGCAGATCATATTTTGTGTTAAAGATTTTTTTAATGTTTTTCTTAATAAACACTAGTGACAATTTCTCTTTTTTAAATTATTTTTGCCACCCTTGTGTCGATAGTTATGACCGAACATTCTAGAAAAGATGTTATTTGCATATGAATAATTCTCAAGTTTAGTTACTTAGGAGGGATTTAGCTTTAGAGTAGTTGAGTAATCTTATGATTTTCACAAAAATACCGTCAAGTAAAGGCAAATAATACCCCAATTTGGATCTGGGTATAAGTATGAGTTTAGACCAACAAAAATTATGTAAATATGAGTACTATTGTATTCAATGTGTTCGTCCACACAAATACAATAAATAAATATATATATATATATATATATATATAAACAATCAGCACATAATGATTTATTTTATTTTAAAAATAATACCTACAGTATAATATATATATATATATATATTACTATTATAATTAAAAAATATTTATTTTATTTAATATATTAAATAATAAACAATCAGCATATAATGATTTATATGATATTCAAGTTTAGTTATTTTTATTAAATAGTCAATTTAAATTTTATAAATTTTTTTATTATTATTATCATTATAATGTATGAGTTGATAATATTCATATTATGTTATGTTAGTTGTGAGTTTTGTTTTTTTTTTTTTTGTTTATGTGTACAGGTCACAAATACAACATGTATAAGGATGGTGATAAAAATTATTACTAACAAATATGTAAAATTGAAACGAGGGTTGAGATATAAATAAATAATACCCTAGTTATTTTTATCGTTACTTGGATAATTATCTGGTAGGCCTTGCATAAAAAGATCAACTAGAGATAAGCACAACCACAAGCTAATCATCGTTAAGACATAAGATGGATGATTGATTAGCTCATTTTTAATTTATGGGGGACCAAGGCCATAATTTAGCTTAGTACTTCCTCCCGCATAAATAGCCATAGCCAATTAAATCCTTGATTTGATGTTGATTGATAACGAGATGCTAAGCAAATCATTCATCGTTCACACTCACTCTCACTTCAGCAAAACAGAGAAGGAGTAGTGCTTCACTTTATAATGGTACCGAGCCCCATTTGATCTAGAAAAGTACTTGCCACAAGCTCAAAAGTCTTACTTTCATCATCAGCAACAAGCTAATCAAGTGGGGCTTTTTACTCAGTAGTGCTATTATAATAATAATAATAATAAAAGAAAAATATTTTATTTAGAGGAGATGACTATACTGTAGATAGCCTAATATATAAAGTACACTGTACACTAGAGTAATTTTTTTTATTGTTAATATGTACGTTACTAATTAAGTATCATTTAGACATTGATTTAATCAAAGAAATTATTTTTTATTTTAAGGAAATTTAATGTTTAACATCTGTATTGAAATATTTTTTTAATATAAAATATCATTATTTTTTAAAAATATTAAAATATAGATTATAATCTGTTTTCAGATTATAAGATGTTTTTAAAAATAAATTAGATGTTTGAAATGCCTAATCAAATATAGAAAAAAATCTTTGAAAAAATAAACTATTTTTTAAAAACTAAATTTTTTTAGCTTATAATTATTTTAACTTATTCTTTCTTTGAGTACATTTGACACTCTTTTACATCATAAAAGTTAATTTCCTTAAGATTAATTATTTTCAAACCACTTTTCAACAAATGTACCAAACAAAAATTGGTTATAATGACAGTCAATTATAAAATAATTTATTATAATTATAATTGATTAAAAAAATAATTGATTATACATCTGATTGAAATAATGTAATTTTCCAACTTTTTCAAACACATTTTTGAAGTTTTTTTTTTACTTAACACATTAAAATAACTGTTAATAATCTATATTTTGAGTAAAATATATTTTTTCATCCCTTTAAAATTTGAAAAATTATATAGGACGAAAATTTTTGGATCCATTTACTCAAAGAGTAAATTTGGAAAATGAATGGTAAGAATGGAGAGTAACTCCTTAAACTTACTTTTAGAATAAGTGGATCCCCTTTTTATTAAATATATTTCTATAAAATTTTTTATATTATTTTTATCCATGTAAAATTTAAATATATTGTCCTACCCAATAACAATATTAGTGACAATGTTGAAAAATGTTTTTGTATAATATTAAATTTTATAAAATGACAAGTCCACATGTTATTTTATTGACAGGTACTATATTTTAATTATTTAGGATTTATTAACTATGTAAGTTGGGTTAAAAGGTGAATCACTAAATGCAATCTCTAAGCCCAAAAATTTACTCCCTTTCTGTTGTTTGTTTTGATTCTAGGTAAGTGATGAAGGTTTCTTTCTTTTGGGGTTGTGGTGGTGGACGTAAGAGAATAGGTACGTGGAGAACATCTTTGTCATCCACAATAACAAGTACAAAATATTGTGATTGTTGAGAGACTATTATGCTCCTAACTATTAGTAGGGTAAGGAATTTGTGAAGGAAGCTCTAGCAATGTCAAAACTGGGATGTAAGTACTTTTATTCCTTACTAAAAAACTCAAAACTTATTCCCTTTTTTTCTTTCTTTTTATCATCTTTTGCGGTCATATATTTTGGTGACTGAAGTTTGCCTTCATGCATAGACTAAACACCTATATCTTTTTCTAGTGGGTTGATGAAAACAACATTGAAGATAATGTTATGGCTGGCATGAGGCCAAATGAAATTGAAGTGCTATAAAGAGTGCAATAGGATTTGTAAGATGCAAGAAAAAAATTGTAAAATTGCATAAGAAACATATCATGAAGGAAAATGAGCTCCTTATTATGAATTTTTTCTTATAGGTCAAATGTTAGTTATTAATGTGTTAGTTTTGGTTAGTGGGAGAGGGGGAATTCGAACTCACGGCTTGTTCCTCCCCTATCTCTCAATTTTACCACCTGACCAATCTTCTAATTCTTTTTTTTTTTACAACAATACTTGGTTGGTTTAATGAATATGTTGTATCTGTGGAAGAAGAAGTAATTGTAAGTTCTTTATATGTGCGGTCAATTTGGATACTATGATGCTATAATTTACCTATCTGTGGAAAAAACAATCAACTTTATCTTTGCAAAATGTTGTGCTATAAATCTGCTCAAGTTATAGAATGTTTATTTTACTCAAATTGGTTATGGCCCTTAAGGTATTGTTATTATAATTTTTAGGGTTGTTATTTGCTAATATAAAAACTAAAATAACATGTTCACTTGTTAAGTTGGTTTGTTTAATAGTATCTTTGGAATTGATAATTATTTCTCAACATCTCACTCAATGTAAAGGAATTAAATTAGCAACTATTGTTAAACAACTTAGGCAATATAAAGAATTAAATTGGCAACAGTAATATAATAAGAAGTTACTTTCCATTCACATGTGGAACAACATCATCCATAATCCATAAAAAGGAGTACAAAATATTTTCTAAGTGCACATGAAGACAAAATACCACAAACAAAGTATTCTTAATAATGGTCCAAGTTATTATATGTCATTCACATGTGCTTTGTAAAAAAAAAATATCCTAAAAACCTTACTTTAAGCCATTTATCAATAGTCTCCTTTGTTGGTCCCTTCAACAACATGTTCACTTATTACTTCTTTGCTTCCTATAGTAGTTCCTTGTATGCAACTTTCAACAATCCTCTTAACAACATATTCTTCCACAATTGTTTTGCCCTTTCTTTCTTATATTTTATATGTAAATCAATTAGAACTTAAACTTTCAAATCTACTTAAATAGATCAAGCATGTGCTAACATTATACCAATATAGTCTGCAATAGCGTAAGCAGAGTTGTTCGATTTAACGTAGATGCAGGAGTTACACATGGAGTAATTAGTTTCTTCCATAACTTTTTATCAACTTTTTTATGTAATCCAAAGTGAAAATAATTACTTTCTAAATTATTACAAAGAAAATATAGATTTGGTGAAGGTTTCAACTCACACTAGGAGGCTACTAGCGTGGTCAACCTCTTTCTCTCTTTGGTTTCTTAGATGATTCACCTACATGAGATGCTTGAGTGGGTATAGCAAAAACTTATGCTTGAGGTGGCTGCACAAATGATGGTTAGATATAGGTGGTTGCATAGTTGGTTGTTGGACAATTGATGATTGGACAACATGTGGCTGCATATGAATGGTTAAACAATTGGTGGTTGGACAATTGATTTCACAATAAGTTGTTGCATAATAAGATTATCCACAATTGGCTGCACAATTGGTGGTTGGATAGTTGGCTACACAATAGGTTGTTACACTTAGGATTATCAACAATTGGTTTGCACAATTGTGGCTTTTCCCTTGTTCTTGCATTGTGACCATGCTCATGACACCTATTACATCTATTCTTGATATTTGTTCTCTTCCAATTTCTTAGGTTGTGATTTTCATCAAGTTCTCTAGCATGTAGTTTCCTCTGTCTTCTTGGAACAACCTTATATATTAAAGGTAATATCTCAACATTATCTATAACTTGCCACGTATGGTTACCATTTATTAGACTTAACAATGGACTATAACATTTGCATAAGCTTCTTTTTACATAATAGGAGTTAACATAGCCATGATGTTTCTTATATCTAATGGAATTACGTATGTCTATATGGGATCCCCACTAAATTTCAAAAGTTACAAAATATTATTTAATCTTCAAATCAACAATAAACTTCTATGTGAACAAAGAGTATGTAACCTCAAATTTATCTTTATAGTTGTAATTAGCAAATCATATTTCATTGTATTCAACCTCCCTATCCAACCTCCTAAGTGGTTTAGGCATTATATCACCTTCGTACCTATTAAGTTTTTTTTTTCATTGTGAAAAGTCTCTCCATTAAGTATGACCTCATCCATTTTAACATAGTAATGATAGGTGGAATTAAAAGGTTAGCTCTAGAAAGGGGTTCAATAAAGCTTAAAGAAGCTTTTTGGAAATATGTTTTTAAAACCACCTTCTTAGGAAGCTCTATAAGAACCTTCTATAAGAAAAAACAACTTCTGATACGTAAACGCAAGTTAGAAGTAGGATAAAAAGTCTTTTTAAAGACACAAACATAATAAAATTTGTTCTATTATACAATTGAATGTTCTATTATCCAGACATATTATGCTAAGTCAACAAGTCACTTCTAGCTTGCCTAAGTATTCTTTGAAACAATAAGGCATTATTGGCTTACAACTCAAAGGTTAAGAGGTAAGTGTTTACCAGAAAAACTCCCACAGAGAGGATATACACATTTTATAAAAGAAGAATAATTTTACTAAGTAAAGAATGAAAAATAAGGTTACTATAAGGTTGGGTATAGACTGAAGCTTCTTATCGCTTAAGTTTAGTGTTTAATCTTATTGTTTGCAGTGGGAAAAAGCTTTTAACACTTAAGTTTAGTGTTTGATATTATCGTTTGCTAAAAGGTTATGGTTCAAGCTTGTTTTGCTTTATATAAGGACTCTTAAAAAATGTGACTGTTGTGACTAAAGAGTTTTGCACGTATGGTGGTTCTAAACTAGCATTAAATGTTGTAATGATTGTTTTCACCAACTCTTCACTTTATATCTAAACTTGCATATTGCTTATCAAATTTGGTATGCAAGTTGATCTATTGATTAACTTTGTAACATAACTTGAAAACACTTTGCCAAAGGTGGAAACATGCTTTTTTATGCACTACTTATCCTTTCTAATTAGTCCATTTGCAATCACTACATGTGCATTTCTTCTTCACCTACTTGCATAAACCAAATATTTCTATTTGATATAGTGTTCTAAATGTTGAATGAATATAATAGAATATGATTAGTGATAAAAGAAAATTCAAAGTGGTTTTTTCACATTATTGTGCTTGATTATTTGTTTCAACTCCGCAGTTTTTACTTTTCTTTTTCTTCTACCTTATTGATAAACCAATTTTTTACCTCATTTTTGTAATGTTTAATACTTGTGTGTAAGGAAATAAATACATATTTATTGGCAAAATTCACTTTTCTAGTGTTTTTTTTATACTTTAGATAGATACTTAAGCAACGGAAAGAAAAAGAGGCAAAAATGAGCTTATTTAGAGCTATTGTTGAAGATTTAGGTAAGCATAATCGTGCTAGGTCAACAAGGCCCAAAATTCAGCCAGAGATAACACATTCGTGCTTGCTTCAACACACTTGTGCTAAAAAGAAGCTTATATCCTTATTATAAATATGAGAAGATAAGAAATTAAAAGTGTTCAATTTTTACTCCTGTGAAGAGATAGATCTGTGATTTGAAAGTTAGAAACGACAAAGGAACATTAGATTGAATTAATTCATAGTACTCCATATCAATAATTCTTTCTTTTTATCATTGATTAATGTCTGTGAAATTTCTAGGATGTTTGGCTTTACATTATTTATGTCTGGCTAATCCTTTTTTTCTAGAGTTAGTGACATAAATTCTTTGCAATCCCTTTATATTTTGCAAAAATTCAATGTTATTCAATGATTAAATTGTTTCACTATTTTATTTGTCAATATCTTAATTATTTGAATATTCATGACTATTGGTATTTAAATGATTGAATTATGAACACAATTGGGTTTATTTCAATGCAATTGACCAAATGTATTGAAAAAAACTTCAATTGATTAATAAATTTAATCATTTTTTTTAAAACCAATTAACCAATTCTAAATTGAATTATTGTATGACCAAATTGAAAAACAGTTTAGAATTTAAAGTGTTTGTGTGAATGACAAACACACAACAAATTCAATGAGGTTTTTGTAATCAATTAATAACAAAAATTAAATTGTTTAGTAAATAGGAGTGGAAACATTGTAGTTGAAATCACAACCCTAGAGTTTAATCCAATGACTTCCATTCTTATTCTTGTCTATTTATTTACATTTTACTCATAGTTTAAACGATCGAATACATATATATATATATATATATATATATATATATATATATATATCAATTTTATTATTTCTCTTAAATTGTTCTTTTATCATCTGAATTAAATTATTTGAAAACTACTTCTGGTCATTTGGATATGATATGCAGACTTAGATCTATTGTTATTACGGCATAGGGTATGCTTGTCCTAGAGTGTTGTGTGCTCTTCTTTTTTTGCACCTTATCTTTATGGGATGCATCTTTTAACACTTGTGCTTCATCTTTATTCCTCATATACTGCGTCTTTTTCTTCACAAGTCTTCATCTTTACTAGCTTTGTGTTCCTTTAAATATGTTGAGTTTTTATCTTGATGAGATGTGTTTCTCTTGCTGAGTTTCATCTTCATCTACACATGTTTCGTTTTCTTCTTGCATTGTGTCTTCTCTTTATAACTTGTGTACTCTCTTTCATACGCATTCATCTCCTTATGTCTTTTATAATTGAGTATTTTTTCCTTATAGGTGTCTTCTCTTCTTGAACCTTTGTCTTGATAAGTTTTATCTTCATTTGTACTAAATGCATCTTCAACTTACTATTTATGAGGTTCATCTTCATAAGTTGCGTTTTATATTCAAGAGGTGGGTCTATGTATGACTTTGAGTAGTGTTTGATGTATTTGAATTTGTGTCTTAACAACATTCGTTTGAGTCTCTTAGTCTACATTTACATCTTCACTCTTATAAACTGCATCTTATACTTTCGTGAGTTGTTCCTGCATCTTATAGTAACGAAGTCTTCTTTGTGCATCTCATGCTTTCATCTTTGTTATGTTTATACATGTTTATCATCTAAAACATTTCTGAAAGATGAATATTAGATAATCAAACTTAATCCTATTTGTTATTATGGTCCTTTGAACCTTCTAAACTTAAAAATACGTTTATCCCTTATTTGAAAAATTGTATTATTCATAAAATCTCACTTTGAATATCTTTTAAATTGATGTATGCACCATTTTTTACCGCCATTTTTCATCAACCATGCATGTGCATTCAGATTAACTTCTTTGATTTAATACATTTTACCTTTAGATGCATAAACATATGTAGCCTTTGAAGCTGCAATCATCAAGTCTTTTAAAATTGCAACTCCACAAAATAACCTTTTGTAATTATAATAAAGATTATGCAAGCAAAATCTATGTTTAGTTTTTAGATATTGTTGTTCAAACATATGAACTAATCCCTATAAATTAATGAACTTATATTATACAACATTGCAGTAAATTTTAAAAGAAAATAAATTTAGTGATGTCTTACCTTCTATTGGTCAAACATGAAGGCCCATTTATCTCTTTCAATATCACCAATGTTTTATAGAAGGAATGACATAAACCATTGTTAAATCTCTTTTGTTTGAGTCTCAACCATTACGACTACTGATGGGAAATATTGATGATTTGCATTTCTCTTAACAACAATTAGACATTCACCTTCGTATTTTGTTTTCATAAGACAACCATCAATGCAGATGAAAGGTCTACAACCTTCTAAAAGTCCTTTTTTGCAATAATTTAGGCACATAAAAGGAGCCAAATCTAGGTGGGAAACCAAGTGGCGGGGTCACTGACTTAATTTTGCATATGTTATTCCTATTTGCTCTCCTTAGTTTTGTACAATAACTCCATAACTGAGAATATTGTTTGGTAGCATCTCTTTCTACCATTGCTAAAGCAATCTTGTGAGATGATATAGCTTTGCTCTTTCTTATGCAACTAAGTATTTCCTCCTCATCTCTTCCATCATCTTTGTCAAAGTTAACCTGTCATTTTCTCTAAATTTGTCCATAAGAGCTTTAGCTATCTATTTGGTTGATGCTTTTTTATTGTTAAAGACCTTTGGACAAGTGTGTGTTAGCACCAATGTCTTCAAAGCAAAAGTACACTTTACTCCGACCTTTGACACTAGCATCTCAAAGAGACAACCTTCTTTGCATACCCTTACTCTATCATTCAAAATATAAATTCCATAATTACCTATTTAAATTGTTCTATATATAAGAATTCCATGCCTACTGCCCGTTTGAAGTTCATGCACATGTCTTCCTCTTTGAACAATCCTGTGTTGTTGTTAGGGCCAAATGCATCTTCATTATCATCATTAAAGTCTAAGTCTAGCTCATCAATTTCATAGTTTGTTTCCAATTCAAACATAGGATAATCAACATCCAAATCACAATCATTTTCGTCAATGTTAACAAACTTGATTCGATCTCTGACTTGGTTAAGGTAAGGAGTCATGGGTCAACTTGGGATCAATAATAGACCCGTATAACTCGGATAACATTAAAAAAATATAAAGTGAAGTTTAGTTTGAAAAAATGTTTTTTATTTGCATTTTCTGAAAAAGAATTTCATTTTCAAAATTTAGAAAATATGTTTGTTTTTACTTAATATTTCTATTTTCAAAAAATAATATTGTTAAATTTAATCAATTTTAGCAAAAATATTATAAATTATTTACATATATAGTTTAAAATACATTTATATATTATTTTTTTATATAATAACAATGTTGTTATTAAGTTTTTACATATTGTTAATTTTTGAAAATGCTAAAAACAACTTTTTTCTATTTTCAGTTTTTTTTTAAAAATATTTCCTAAATTGTAATCAAATATATTTTCACTACGGTTTTCTATTTTCTCTGAAAATAAAAATAAAAAACAAACAAAACAAATGTCACCTAAGTATTTCATAACATATATAATTTTATACTAACACAAATCATAAAACAATTAAAAAAATCATCAATTGAATCGATTCAAACTGCAACAGTTTAGCACATTACAGTATCATAGAGCACAATAAGTATAATTAATTTCCTAGAGTCAAGTTAAAATTATATTTATTAAAAAAAGCTAATATTATATAAATATAATATTTATTTTAAAATATATTATTTTGAAACATGACATTAATTTGACAGAGTATATAATATGTCGAAAGTGATACTATACCAAACTATAAATGTTAATAAATTTTAGAAATGGTAATGGTACCATGCAAGTTGACACTGTCAACGTTGTTGATATACATCTGGGTCGGTGGGTAACCAAATCCTGCTGTGCCTCACATACGCCTTCATATGCATATTTAATAGCTACAAGATTTTTCTTATTCATTCAAATTCAGGATTGGACCGAGAGATAACTCCATAGTCGGAAGTCATTGGACTAATATTATTTGAAACAGTAGTACTATTAGTTAAAGAGAAACTCTTTTATTCACAAATTTAACACTTATCACATGTTTAAAGGATCCAAGCTATTAGCCACCGCACCTTAATTAATAGCTAAAGATAATTTCGAATTAGCTATAGTTTTTTTTGGCTGTTTTGCGGAAGTCTAGCTAATTATATGGTGTGATTACTTTTGAAGAAAGTAATACGTTATAGTGTTTCATAAGAATGGGTCTTGCTAAAGAATCACTTCACTAATTAAAGTATGCAAATATTAACTAATACATCGAACCATTTAAGACACAGATTAAAGAATTAAAAAAATATATTATTTAAATATTACATTATTTTTTCTACCTAATTTTGTATACATCTCCAGTGTAATTTTTAAAAGTTTTTTATTAGTATTAATTATTTAACTAATGTCATTCGAAAATTTATCAACAACATCCAATAAAGTATTCAGAGATATACAAAGTTCTTATTAAAATTTGCTTAAGAGTACGTTTGAAAACAATAAATTTATATGTATTTTTAATAAAAACTTTTCATTTAAAGTGGTAGCATATATTCTCCAATTAGTAGTATTAGCGTTTGCATTTAAGAAGAAAATATATACATACGAGTAAAGAGTGAAAATATGTCAAACTTTGAACTTCACTTACATTATAGTTGTTAAGTTAAATCTGTCACTTGTTATAAGTCGATCGTTTTAAAAGTGTTAATAAAATGTCTATTTTATGTATGGTTTTATAAATAGACCAACAAGCCTACAACCTACAAGTCTACATAGGCCACAAGGCATATTCAAAATTATAATTAATATATAATAAAATATAATATGCTATAAATATATGTTAAATAGACAACGTAAGAGATTTTTTTTCTGAACTCGTCGGCAAACCTTTTCAATCAAATAAATTTTAAAAAAAAGTCTGAACCTAACTTTTTAATAAACAGTCAAATAGGTAATGTCCATAGATTGGACTGTTAAATTATTTTTGTCTTTTAAGATGTGTTTGTTTCAAGTTATGATATAACATTTTTAGCAATTTTACTTCTAAAAATAATAAAAATAAAAATATTATATTTGTGTAAATTTAAAATTATGTATGATTATTTTTTATATTTTTTGAAATATATTTAAATTTTAAAATAATATAAATTAAAAAAATAGAAATTATATATTATAAATAACTTTCAATATTGTTATGAGAATATAACCTTTTCACTTTTTTATGATAAGAATAAAAGCTAGAAAAATAAAAAGTTATATGATTCCTAGAAATAAAAGATGTTATGAAATGAAACTTTAAAATTTCTAATAAATATGAGAATAAATTTATGAAACAAATTTGGCTTATATATGTGTAACAAGAATGTTTGATAAAGATGTACTCAAACTAATTGAAACTCTTACAAATTCTAAAGATTAGATACCAATCGGTGTTTATTACATGCTATGATGAATTTGTTATAGGGAAAATCATATTGGTGAACAATTTTACTTTTTTATATAAACATATTGGTGAACAAATAATTAATGGAAAAGAGAACCTTTCTTGAGCAGTTAAATAAACGGAAATGATTTTTGGGCGGGGAAATAATTAATTAAGTGGAGTGAAGAATGGTGTTGCTATCAGCTATCATTGATGTGCCACACTAACCAATCGGAATTTGTTAATGAGCCCATGATTATTAATTGATATCTGTTGCCTTTCTTATCAATAAGACAAAGAAAATTGTTTTTGTAATATTGTAATGGTAGGTTATAAATTAAATTGGTTATCGGAACAAGAAAGGAAAATTGTATGAATTAAATAAATCTATACCAGTTGAATTGTTGACAGTAGGACTTGGAAAAATTGTTCCAAGCCTGCTGTGTTTTGGTTTTATTATGGCAGATTTTGGTCAGGTGGAGGAAAATTTACATTCTAAAGAAAAGGACTTGGAAATAGGAAAATGAATCATAACTTTTGCACCCAGAAAGAATTGAACTACAAATTAAGGTTTCCATCAAATTGGTGACTGAAACGATCCAATTGTATTAATTCAGCAGTGCACATGACACTCTGTCAACTCTGATGTTTGTCCCAACTTCCCCAGCTGAAAATAACAATTCAAAAGAGGGCTGGTTGTGATTTACAATCTTCAGACATATATCTAGCTCCTAATACAAATATGATAGAACCACCTGCATAGGCAACTGTTGCCACTAAATTTTTGTTCACAGAATTAGAATGCAATGCCTGTGGTGGACACTGATGATAAGGACTCATCTGCCCATTTTAACAAGGATGATGGCCCATAACTCCAGAAGTAGCTACAAGATTTATGTATTTTATTTTGTATGGTGATATCAAAAGCATGAGATGTTGCCTCTGTGGTGGAATCTTACATGGGTTATTGGATATATAGATCCAAATTCTAGTTTTCAGAATTAATATAGAATCAATAATTAAAGTAAGAGCGGTCTCTCCAAGTTGCAAGTGGCATGAGAAGGACATGAAATGGATTTCTCATTGCCAAAATAGCACTACATATTTACGGTCATTAAGCATAGCTGAAAAATGTCATGAATTGAGGGATTAATTAAAACTGGTAGTTAGTTGCTATTCTGCAATTTTTCTATTACTAGAACCATAAGTTACAGTCACAAGTTTATGAAAGGTAAACCATTTCTTTATCTATAATCATTGATATAGAAATGTCTGAAGGAACAAAATTAACTCCCTCTAGCAGCTAAAATTAACAAGAAAATTAAGTTGCAGCTCAAATTCATGTGATGCAATGACAGCAATGAAAATCTAAAACCAAATGATGTTATGAAAATTGAAATATTATTTCTATAGAACGAGTGAAGACGGGAAATTAGAATGGAATCATAAAAAGTGAGAATGCATAAAAATAGATTATATGGAACAATATAAGATCAACTACAAACTAGTTGTTACGAAATTGAGCATAAATTCTATTTACTTTGCATTACTAGTAAGTCCAAGACATGTGAATAAATTAACTGAAGTCAACAACTAGTACTAAAAATTATACAGATAGGTGTTACATCACGAGATAATTACCTATATATAAAGGGCTTCCGATCTCTTTGACAGTGATTTTAGTCCAGACTCCAGATCATACAAATATACACCTTAAACATCAACGTTACACATACATGCATTATTTTTTATTTTTTATTAATATTATATGCCGGATAAGGTTTAAGGTTTTTTGTTATGTTAAGCATCAAAGTGCTTTAGAAGTACTCCACCACTGCTGGCACAATCCAGAGTCATTGAAGTTCAAGCCAAAACACTTTCCTTCAATAGATACCCATTTGTCAGTTTCGATCATTCAATTTCAAAGAAGTCCAATCCATCTCCATCCTTACTTTGGACTAAACACTAATGTTGAACAAGTTATCTTTTATGGTTATGATCGGGTATATCCTAAAACTATCAATTGGTAATTTTTTTTTCTGCCAAATGACACCTCAAAATTATTCTGATATTAACTTGAGAAAATAATCAATGAAATGTGCCCTTGAGGGGGCAAGAAAAGCTTTTGCTTTCCAAACACTTTACGGGAATTGGCATGTGGCCCTTCTTTACGGAAGACTAGATCATGATGCCTAGATGCAACGCCATAAATATACACACAAGTTCTAATTGGCTAATTAACCTGACTCTCATAAAAATGAACAAATTTTGTTACACAGTAGTATAAATCTAATTATTCTCAATCATCAAATATGACTAACTCAATATAAAACTATATAACATATTTTAACGTTATACTATACTTAAAAAATGCAAAAAAGAAATGAATCTAAATAGACATTGGAGAATAAGCCGACAAAGCCTTCAAGAAGACACAGTCACTTTTTCTTTTATGTTAATAAACTCCATATAATACAACCGCTATGCTAGAATAAGACTGTTAATCAAATTATATAGGGGGGCTCTTTTTCTCTTACACAGATCAAAATAAAATCCCATAGATTCCACCTTAGTACAATAATTTCTTGCGATGGTGATCTAGAGTATCCAATTGATCCCTAAAATATTGCAATCTAAAAGCTAGCTTAGTACCAAATACAAGTCATGGAACATGTAACTTGACTTTGTCAGACTGCCACAAACAAGTATATCCAACCCATCTGGAAAGCATGATATCACATGGAAAATCATAGTTTCTGTTGCATATTTTTAATTCTAGCTCCTTGAGTGTTAGGGTGGCACCTAATACAACAGGTGAGATTCTGATTCTGATTCCACAAATCAATATGACTCGCCTAAACATCTCTATTTATTTAAATCGTACTTTAGATATGTAGAAATAATAAAGTGAAATATTCATTAAAAAGAGAATAATACTATGATTTATAAGCAAAGGAATCCTCTGCAAACATCATAATGGCTGACACAACCAAACACGGATTGTGGCATTTTCTTGGGTGTCTTTGTTTATAAAGATGACATAATAGTGGGGCTGTTCTACCTTGTGTCATTCCTCCACTTGCAATTTTCTTGTTGAGATTTTGCTAAGAAACAAGTAAAGTTTCCTAAGATATGGGATTATTTTAATAAGGTGGGGGCATCCATTATGAGCCGCCAAAGCCAAATTTGCTACCTGATACAATTTACCCTCAGTCACCCACGTTGATTCAATATACGAGTAACACTACAACTGCCAAATGCTTGTGTAATGTAATCAAAGTACAAATTGTAATAATCTTCTGACACCCAGACAAATACATATATATATATATATATATATATATATATATATATATATATATATCATTCAAAATTTTTTTTAAAAAAAACAGAGAATTATTATTTTATGTTACCTTCTTACGCACAATGTATAACTTAAATAAATTATTATCATATATTTTATGGATTAATACGATAGTAAGTAATTAAATTTAGGAATTTATATGAAATGAAGTATAGTTTCATCATTTGTTTAAAATAAAATAAAATAATTGTTGGACTTATATGATCATAAAATGAATGAGAAATAGAGGGTGGGATTGAAAATACAACATAGGATGCTTAGTTCCTCCAATGGGTCCCAACTCTAGCATAATTGGGCCCTGGGCCCACTCCTGCAAATTGCAACCACTTCCCATGGGGCCTCCTGACACGGTAAAAATTCGGTATGTGTGACCCACTTGCGGACTACTCCACAATCTAAGGCCCATAAAAATTTGTCAGAACTTACTAATCCAATAATAGGCAAGAGAAAATGTTCGAAAGGTAAAGATATAATTGGCTTGATAAAATATGAAAGTACTATTTTTATCTTTTTAATAAATATGTAACAAATAAAAAATAAAGGAGAAATAATGTAATATTTATAATAATTAAAAATTAAAATATTTCTTAAAATCAAAAGGCCGTAATTTTTTAAAATATTACTTTATTCGTGGAAACATTACCCTTATATTTTATGGAAATTTAACTTTTATGTGTAGCTGCCTTGTCACACAACACAGTACCCCTGAACCCCAGGGCACGACCAACAAACACCAGAAACCGCACATTCGTAACAGAACCACCCATGATCCTGTCCTGTATACTTTGTCTTACAATGGTTTTTGTCCTGCCTGCCAAAAAATAGGTTTTCCTGTTGAAATTATTAAGACCAGCAAAACCATATCCTCTCTTAGTGTTTGTATATTTGTATTTCTGTTGTGATACATTATAACTATTTTAGAATTTTAATTTAATATATTTTGTAATAATATGATAGAGTATAAATAATTCATTATGTCATTTTATGTATAATAAGTTTAGCTTATGATAGAAAAATGTCAAATAATCAATGAATACGACAGATTGCAATGAGTTTGATAAAATGGAGAGAGGAGAAAATTTAAATAGAAGTCAAAATGTCGTTGTTTCTATGTATTTATATTTTTATTTAAAACATTTATGATCACTTGTATACATATATTAACAATGTTTAACAAAGATTTATTTTTGTTAAGGTAGAGCTTGTAAAAATGTACATTTATTAATATGAAACAAATTATACATGTCAGAGCCACAGAAGTCATAAAATGCTTAGAAGGGTAAAACAGTAACAAAATATACACACCAAAAGAACCTATTATCATAGTAGGATAATTGTGTATGTTTGATATAAATGTTTTAAAATAGTTTTTTATTAAGGTTACAAGGTTGATTTAGTGACAAATTTCTTATATGGGGAAATAAGAGAGTGAAAGGTCGTGAGTTTGAATTATCTTTAACAAATTAGTTTTTTTTTTAAATTTTTAAATAAGTATAAAGATAAAATTAGAAATGAAATGTGAACACAAAAAAAGTGAATTCCCTTTATATATTTTATAGGTTATAGATAATAAATATTATAGATTATAAATAGCAAGATAATTATGTATGTTAGATATAAATATTTTAAAATAGTTTTTTTTTAGGTTATAAAGTAGATTTAGTGACATAGTCACTATACAAAAAAATAAGAGAGTAAGATATTAAGAGTTTCAGTCCCTCTTTTAACAAAGTATTTTTTTTTTTCAAATAGGTATAAGGATAAAATTAGAAATGAAATATGGACACTAAAATGGTGAATTCCATTTATATATGTTTTAGGATAAAATATAATTTTTAGTCTTTTTATTGTGTAATTTTTATTTTTATTTTAAAATATAAAATTTTCATCTTCAATTTTAAAATTAATTATTGTAAAAATCAATATTAAAATAATTCTAATCACTTCAAAATAAACAAATAATGTTAGTAGAACATTAGTTATAATATGTCACATCGAGATCAGTATAAATACCTTAATAGTGAATGTCATGATTTTAATTGTTGGAAAAAATCTCTGAAAATTAGTAAATGATTTTTTTTCTTTACTTTGAAACAAGAACTGAAATTATGGATGGAAAAAGTAAGGAAGCAAAATTTTATCTAAACTGTTAAGAGTATTATTTCCCAATAAAATTTTATAGAGTAAACTCTAATTTTAGTCCTTGAATTGTTAGATTTTGACATATTAGTTTCTAAGTTTTGAAATAGTAAAAATAAGCCCCATATTTTATATATGATGGGTTAGTTAGGTCTTTGTCATCTATTAAACATTAACATATGCTCAATTTAGCGCATTAAGTGTCACATCGACAGTCAGATGGCATGCCACTTGGTTGCAAAGTAGATGGTATCTAAGCAGCGATCAGAATAACGTAATTTCTTGTAATTATTTGGCAATCAACACAATTTTGTCTCTAGTTTTCATTCTTTTTCACTTGGAACACTTTAAAATTTAAAATTTCAAGTGGCTTGTTGACAAGTGGAAGCAAGGTTAAATCATCCCATTGATCTTCCTTTTTCCATCTCATAATTCATCTATGATCATCTTCATCACTTGTTACACTTCACTTCCTTTTTCCATGTCACCTGTAGCCCCTTTCTCCACGTGTGTGTTGCTCGCCAAGTGGCATGCCATATGATTGTTTATGTGGTACATAACATGCTAACATTAAAATATGTTATTCTAGTAGATATTTGGCTCATTGTAATCGTCAAACATTCCACTGTATTTCTTTGATCGGTATATAATGGGGTATCAAGACTCATTGTAATGTTCACTATAAAATCCACTATATATAGTGAGTATTATAATGGGCTAAACTCATTATAATATAGCAAGCATTTAACTCACTATAATACTTTGCTTAGTATATAATGGGTTATTGATACCTATTGTAACCCCATTGTAAAACCCACTATATACTATGGGTATTATAGTGGGCTAAACTCATTATAAAATAATGGACATTTAACTAATTGTAACGAGCCACTATAATATAGCAGGCTTAGCCTACTATATTACCTTGGGCTAAGTTCAGTTTAACAAGTTCACTGTATTATAGAAGGTTAAGTCCATTGTAACAAGCTTATTGTATTATAGTTGACTGAGCCCACTATAACAAACTCACTATAATACAATGGGCATAACCCACTATAACAAGCCTACTATATTGCAGTGGGCATAACCCACTGTAACAAACTTACTATATTACAGTTGGTTTAGCTCATTGTAACAAATTCACTATGTTAGAGTGGGCTAAGCTGGATATAATAGTCAATTTTGAATTTTCAACTTATAAATATTAAACAAACTTGAATATAATACTTAGTTTTGAATAAAACAATAAAATAAAAACAAAATTCAATTTAACATTTCATAAAAGGTTTTAAGAGAATAACATAATCATCCAAATACAAATTTATAAAGTTCCATAATAAATTTTCCTAAAAGTACTACATAACGTTGATAAAATTTTAAAAGTTTCTACAAATAACAAAGTGTTCACCCTTGTGTGTATAGGTCATCATGATCAGAGAAATCATCAGTATCTTCATAGTTTGGATAACGACTATTAGATTCATGATGTTACTTGGAAAGGATTTGCACGATTGATATGAGTTGTTTAATGTAATTCATCACTTCCTCTCGACTCTTTAAATCTTCTTGACGTTGTTCCTTCATTTCCTTTATCTCTTGAATTTATTCCAGAGTAATTGCAGCTTCAAATTGTGTAGTTTGATGTGGTACACTCTCCTTGGTTAGCAATTCCACGTCAGGCCTATAGTTGGAGGACATATCTCCAAATCCATAAAAGCCTCCCCAAGATTTTCCCCCAACCGTATCACTCCATAATTTCAGCTTTGGCGAAGTCATGTGTTGTGTTTTGCTGCTAAAGGCTTGCATGTTTAGCTTTTCCGTAAAGCTTCCTTAATTACATGAAAAAAATAAAATAAAACAATCAACCTAAAAGTCAATTACTTATTAAAACATTTGACAAAATTATATACTATGTTAACTTACATAAGTTTTCTTTTATCTTTTGTCAACCTAAGGGTTATCCTTCTTTGTAAGTGTTTTCTTTAACACCTCCTCCAAGTCAGGAGCTCTACCCATATCATTTGACTTTAAAATAAAAATAAATGTAGACATGGATTCCCCTATGTGTACAAATAAATACGGCTTAAACAATAAAAATATTATTAAGAATGAACATAAAGCATACCATCAACATGACTATCTCATATGCAGATATGGATCCCCCTAAGTGTATTGCTCTACCTCATCCTGTAGATTTTTTTTTTTGCTTGGATGGAAATCTTCTTATAATCAGCACTATTTCAATATTTTACAATATTTTCCTATGTTACCCCACCAATTTACAAAGGGTGAATTCTTTTATTTCTAACTTCCAAAAACATTTGGTAAAGACACTTCAAGCCTTTGATATTGAAATTCTTCTCAATTTCATATTCATGTCCAGGTGCCTAAGCAACATATGTTTGAAAAATAAAAAATCATAATTAGTATTATCTTAAAATTATGTACTGATAAAAATGTATTTATCATTAAGATTACCTTAAACTTTTCAAACATTTGATCAATTTTGTTCTGTGGGATTTCCTTCCAAGAAGTGTATCCAACTCTGAATTGAGACTTAATAACAGTTGTGATGACTAAAGAAGTCACTCTACATGGATAAAACCTATATAAAAAGAAAAAGTCATTCTACATGTATTACAAATTATAAAATAATATTTGTATAAAAAAGTATCTTACCTTCGACTGTCGGATATTATTATTGGTTTCCCATCATCAGTATATGTTGTGTCTAAAGCCCTTACAGTTTTATTTGGGGTCTGCATATCATTCTTTTCTTCATTACAACCACCAAGAGCGATATCAACTGCCACATCAATAGTCACATCATTACCATTATTAAGATAACTAACTCCCAATGTAGGGATCATCATAAAGCAGGAGTATGAGGATTAGCAAATGGTTATGTCATTTGTTCTAAAGGAGTAACAACATCATCTATGGCCTATTGTATTGGAGAAACAAAAGGAGTTTCTCTCCTTGCCCTTAAGGAACCAGATGGTATTGCGGAAATAGGAGAACAAGTTGATTTCTTCTTGGACATGCTAAAATAGCAACACTTTGAGCAATTTGGGCAACCTTCTTTGGTGGTACCACTTTATTTTTCCTTCTAGTTTGCAACTTGGATAGGCAACCTTCATGATCATCATTATGTGGTTCCATCTGCATCTTTCAAATATATCAGTAGGTGACAAGACAAGTAACACACCACTTTTAACCACAATAAAAATTAACCAACATTTCAAAATAATAAATCACATAATGAAAAACACACCACAAGGATGACTCTTTTATTTTAATAATCACAAAAAAAATATTTTCTAAAACATAGTGGTTCATGGATGTTTTTGAGGAATCTACCCAAAAGCATTTGTTTTATTTTTTAACTAAAGTTTTGTGGTTGCAACAATTTTCAACCTTGAGACAATCTAAAGCTTATCACCGGTGCTAACATTTATGGTTGTCAATTTTCAACTGATTCAATCTCAAACTTCTAATGAAACATATTAATATTCAAAAAACACATGCATTTTAATATCTAGCACACAACCAACATCCTGTGAGCACCACAAGATCACACCCTAATAAGCTTTGCTCAATCTAACAAATAATCTATATTAATAACAATGAAAAAATACCATGTGAAGAATATAACCCTCAACTCACAAACACGTTAACATTTAGCACACAAAGCATTTGTTCTGTTTTTTAATTAAGGTTTTGTGGTTGCAACAATTTTCAACCTCGAGTCAATCTAAAGCTTATTATCACTCCTAACGTTGGTGGTTCTCAAGCTTATAAAACACATTAATATTAAAAAACACATGCATTTTAATATTCAGCACACAATCAACATCTTGTGAACACCACAAGATCACACCCTAATAAGTTGTGCTCAATCTAATAAACAATCTATATTAATAACAATGAACAAATACCATTTGAAAAAATACAAAATAATAAAATATAGGAACCTTGCTAGAGCTAGGAGAACGTAACTGGAATGGGAAGGGAGAAACCACTAGAAAGAAGAACGCACCCATGAGTTACTCATTGTGACATTACTGGTTCTCGTTGGAGCATCATTCTTGCTTAAGTGTTTTCCTCATTAGAGTGTCACCCTTAGCGCAACTTCCTCTCAACTTGAAAACCTTGTGCATTTAAGTTCAAATTGTGAATATCATTAAGGTTTAGGTTGAGCTTGCTTTTGAAAAGAAAAATGCAATTACAGTAGGCTTAGCCACTTTAAATGTCCACTGTAATGTTGTTGCCAACTTACAATTAGGTAAAGTTATTACAATGGATTTAGTCCATTGGAAACTCACTCTAATTGGGTTTAACTTATAGTGTGCCAGCCCATTATAAAACCGACGATAAGTAATTGTTGATTTACAGTGGACATATCCCACTATAATTTTTTATTTTTTTTACTTTTAGTGGACAAAACCTACTGTAATCTAAACCATTGTAACTCTCTTAATTTTAAATTTATTGAAAAATTGTATTTAATCTTATTATAGTGGGCTAAACTATTTTACAATATGCTAAGGGCATAATTCTCTTACAGTGGGCTTAACCCATTGTAAACCTACTATAACTGCATTTTTAATATAGTGGCTAGTCTGCTATAAAATCCATTATAAGTAATTATTAATTTATAGTAGGCTAAGCCCACTATAATTTATTTTTTATTTTTAGTGGGCAAAACTCACTATAGTGTAGCCCATTATAAGCTCTCTTAATTATAAATCTATTTAAAAAAATATGTTTGATCTTATTGGTTAAACTATTTTACAGTGGGCTAAACCCATTATAAGGGCATGATTGTATTATAGTGGAATATACCCATTGTAAACTATAATGGGCTTTATGGCCACTATAAATAATCAATTGTATTACAGTGGCTTGATGACCCATTAAAAAAAACTTACTGTAATAGCTAGTTTTCTTGTAGTGCAAATATTCACTAGCTAATTAACATTTAATAAACAATTAGAATCTAACTAACCAAAGGATTGCAAAGTGAAGGATTTATTTTTGTTTTTAAATATGAGGGACTGATATAACAATATGTTAAAATATCAAAGACGAAAATGAGGCTTTACTCAAATTATACAAGTGTATTATATTTTTAGTCATGCCATCAACTTTTAAAACAAGGCTATATTACTAATTTAGTCCCTATATTTAATTAGTTTATTTTTATATTTATTATAAAAAGTTCAATTTAGTCTTTTATTTTCAAATATCATCGAAAAAAACACTGTATATAGACATCATGAAATAAAATAAAAACTAACAAATTATCATTGATGACGGTTGAATATTAATATAATAATACACAAAATTTGTAATAATTATATTAAACCCAGCCCCCCTTAAAAATAATAATCCCTTGGTCCCCTTTTGAGCTTTAAAAATGTACCCATTTCTTGATGTATGCATGCACCCTTAAGCCTAAAAAAAAATAATTTTCATCCTTATGTTAAGACGAGATAGCAATTTGAAGAATAAGGTCTAACATTAAGTTTGAGGTGTCCTAATAAACACTCAATGAGGATAAAAAGATACCCTAAAGATAAAAAGATGGTTATAGTTTTTATTGAATATATATATATATATCACCCTTGTCTTATTGTTATCTGTGAGACATATAAAGTGAAAAAAATCACAAAAAGAGGTTAAATAAAATTGAGACCTTGTATAAGGGCTTGAGGTACATGGGTAACACTGTTATATTTGAATATAATTTGGCTAATTCCTTATGTTGCTCTTAAATCATAAGACCTTATAAATTCCAAGGAAAATAAAGAATTTCTTGATAGCTCAACCACATTATAATTCAATAAAGTCATTAGTGATTCACCCTTGCATACTAATAAAAATTGGACTTTTAAGATGAAAATCAAGTCAATATGAGTTATGTGAATGTGTGATTGAGTAATTGAGTGGTATACTTGAAAGAATGTTTGCTTTTAGAATTGAATCTTAGTTGACATAACATTGATGCAATATTGTGTTTTCTGAAAGTTGAGTCTAAAGATTATGTTATTGTGGGTACCTCTTAAATAACTTATTGAATTTTCATTTCTCTTCTAAAAATTATGCATACAGAACTATGATGTATTCTCCTTAGTTTTGTTTTAAGTACAAACAAGGTTCTAATTTTAGGGTGGTAATGATTTCTAAATCTATATTAATACACAAAATTTGTAATTATTTATGCTTTTTATGATTATGAACCTTGAAATCACCCTTTATTTTTGTTAAATTCCATTTTAGGTTATGATTTGGGTAGAAGTTTATTTGATTGTAGAATAATATGCTTGTTTGAAATTCTCATATAGGAACAAGTTGGATAATGAGAAGAGCAATGAGGAGTGCAAATGATGTAGAGAAATTAGACATTGTGACTTGGGGAAAGACATAAAAATAATAAGTTTGCACTTGGACAGATTCCAAAGCCACTATGCTTATTTAAGCGGCCATCAAACTGCTTAAGCAAATTTATCAGCTCAAGCAAGTTGATTTGGCACTTAAGCAAACCCCCGAAACCTGCCACATCATCTATTTTATAAATAGGAATTTATTTTGGAAAGTAGGGTATCTCACTTTTTGATTTTGCATTGTAGCATCCTAAGCTGATTGAGAGAGGTTGAGTGGCTAGGTTAAATGCTTTAGGAATGGCGCATCATATATGAGCTTAGGCGTTCCTTCATGGCTTCTATAAGGAACTAACCCCCTTCTTGCTAGGGTATGATGTAATCACAATTGTTTCAGTAAAGCATGGATGGCCTAAGAGAAAACTAGTTGTTATTTGTAATAGTCTATAGCCAAGAATCATTTAGTGAACCTACGAAAAACATTGTTAATAAGAGAGTTCAATTCCACCACCAATTGTTTCTCCTAGACAATATTATACTTGAGGTGAATTTAATCATAAATGTGAGTTTTGAGCCAACATATTGGGATAGATCTAAACCCCAAATTTTTCATTTTTCTTGAGTGCTACTTCTTCTTGATTGCATTTTCTTGAACTTGTTTCAAAACCATTGTTGAAATTTTTTTTCTTTCAAATAGACTGAATATGATCAAGGCAATTAAGACTTTTCTTTCAAACCACATACCTTGTGAGACACTTTGCTCATTAGTTTTTCCATTGAGGCAAACACTTTTAATTTTCTTGGTGCCTATATGTTAATATTTTCATCTATCTTGGTACCGTATTAGAAATATATTTGGCAATTTACATGTGAAGCGTTGATGCATGTATAAGTGTTTTATACAAAGTGGTTGATAAAATGGGAGTGTATACACACACATAGGGGCGTATCACATGAGAATGATGTTCGTATGTAAGAATTATAAGAATATCATATGTCTCATTCACCATATCATCACCTCATTCACTATATCATCATCACCCATCACAACATCACTGATGTCACTGTCACAATCACCACCACTTTTGTTACCACCACCACCACCACCACCACCCCACCCATATCGCCATGGAGGTGACGGTAAGCAGTGGTACAAATTAGGGGTGGGTAGTGGCAATGACAGTCGCGATGGTGATAGTGAAGGATTGCAGTAGCGATGATAGTAGTGATGACGATGGTGGTGGTGATTGTCGCAACGGTGGTGGTCAGAGATATAGTAAATGCGGTAGTGGTGGTGGTAATGGTGATACAATAAAGAAGACATGTGATATTTTAAGTGAGTTATTTTAATATCAATCCTTTTATTTAAATTTGGATAAATACAAAATATTCTCATCATTCTCATATGGTATGTTCTCTCTCTTTATATATATATATATATATATATATATATATAAAGAAACAAAAAGAAAAAGAAAAAAAATAAAAAGAGATTGACTTCAAATAAATTATAGGGGACCAAAGTTAAAAGAATGATCCCAAAAATAAATAAAGGAGAAAGATACATGACTAGTCTGAATCATATGTAAAAGAATAGAAGTGATATGTGTTTAACTTGGATCATGCTTTCATCTTGTTGCATGATGTATTTTCTTACGCATATTGAGATGGATTTGTAGCTTATTCTTTATTTCTCTTTTCTTCTTGCTACCTAAATTTTCACCTTGCCCACATTACATCCTGGTTAAAGATCATGTGATTTATCTTTATTCAAAGAGTATAAAGGTGACTTATATAAAAAAGAGTATAAAGGTGAAGATAAAATTGCTCACTAAGCCCATGGTAAGATATTTTCTATGAGAATAATTATTTCCACTCTACACATCTGAGAGTTGTAAGTTAAAGAAATCTATCATTGTATAAGCATTACTTTTGGAGAATTGTCTCCAATTTGGTTGAGACTTCTTGTACATTATTCTTTTCTATTTTTCATTTTCTTATTTCTTTGGTGTCCTATTTTAGTGATCTCTATTTTATTTTGAGCCACAATGATTGTTTGAGGACAAGCAAATTTTAAGTTTGGGTTACTTGATGCATTGCATTTTTAGCTACTTTTAAGTCTCATATTTATTTGTATATCACTTAGACTTAGCCTTTGCATTTAGGTGTATTTTTTGTTTTATTTTGGAACTTGTTACACTTTTAGTTAGTGTTTTTTGTGTTTTAAAATATGATTTACTAGGATTTTATGCGCTCTTAAACTGATTTAGGGCATTGGAGTGAAGCTTGGAGCTATTAAGGAAAAATGGAATTAATTAATGAAATTTAGAGGATTTTCCTCTCATGCACAAGATGCGCTCCTTTATGTAATTAATTTAAGTTATTTTATTTTATTTTATTTTTAGGTTAAGACATTAGGAAATCCATTAATTTAAAAAGAAAAATTATGTTGAAAAACTAGGGCAACTATGACAACACATAAAGAAGGCTTGGAGCTCCTCCTTTCACTTTCACTCTATGTTTTTCGGCTTTGATTTTTATATCCTTTTCATTTTTTCTGTTTTCTGTACTCTTGACTATGAGTTGGTATACCTTTTTATTCTAAGATTAAGATTTAACCCTTAACTTTATTGATGATAAACTAGGTATTTTTTATTGCTTTTACTCATACAATATGATGGATCATTGTTCTTATAATCATAGATAATTAGGAAAGAACTAAAAGCTGAAATTAATTGTTCAGATCCTATGGAAGAAACTTAGGAATTAAATCACGAAAGTAGGTTTAACTCTTCACAACTCAATGCATTAGCATGGAACTTAATTAGTGTAATGGAATATAGTTACCACAAAAGTAAGAGTTAATTCAATTAGATACACTTTTGTACTTTGAAAATGATGAAAGTTTTCTTAGGTTAATTCACCTTTGTAGAAAACCAACAAAAACACAAAGATAATTTAAATTGAATCAATAAACAATCATGGTATGAACCTGCAATGCTACAAGTTTTCTAAATTTGAATTTCTAATATCTTGAATTATCTTTTTTAGTTTTATCTAATCCTTCTTATATTTTCAAATTATAAAAATCACAAAAAATATTTTATTTTAATTAAGATTGCATCTTTATTTTAGATTTTCACTATACTTAATTTATTATCTTTACTTCTTCTGTTTCTAATACCTTTAATTTGAATTCATATTTTTTAAATAAGCAACTTTGATTTATTTTCACTTTAATTTCTAACTGAATTATAATTAATAGAAATATCTATTTGTCAAACACAAGGTCCCTATGGAGAAAACAATTTTTATTATTATTTAACAATATTGTACCTTGCGTTATATATAAAAATTGTCACTTCTATTTGGCTAAAAGGATGAGATTGTATCATGCTAGGTAGAAACCTATTCAACAAAATTAGTTTTGACATGATGTTTTATTGTTTCCAAAAAAATTTTGACCCAATTTCAAGAAGAGTTTAATTGATGTACACTATAACTCTAAAAGATTTTTATACTGAGAGTTAATCATGACTTTCATTTATGTGACTTTTAAAATAGTAACGAGTAAAGTCAACAAATTTACCTGAATAATTTTACACAGAGAGTTTATACCCATTAAACTCTTTCAAAAAGCGTAATAAAAATTGGTTTTTAAATTTTTGTTTCTATTTTTATTAGAGTTCATCCATTGACATCACTGACCATTACTAACTCACCTCTAATCAGTTATCATCATCACTTTTACCTCACGGTAACCAACAACTATTTTCGACCAACGGTCACCGATCATTACTTTCAACCTCCATCTTCACTTCTGACACCGATTGTTGGTCATTAAGGTATCAACTATCATTTTTTGTTTTTAAGAAGAAAAAATTCAAGCGTGATTAAGATTTGAAAATAATATATTAAATTTGAAACCCAAAATAAAATTATTTTAAAAAAATTAAGAAGTTAAAAGCAAAACCCAGATTAAGGGTCTGAAACCGTGCTTTTTAAAACTCGTTGCATCTCATGGCACAGTAAAGTTTTATTGGTTTAGATGTAATCTTTCAGCAAATCATTTGATGAGGTTAAACTCGGGATCTTGCGAATGCGACGTTATCACTTATCAGCCTTCTTCCTCCAGCCTCAATCCGTTTTTTTTTTCTCTTTTGTTTCTGGTTCGGGAAAAAATTACAACCTGTCTTTGTGATCCTACATGGCAGTGGCATTGATAGAGACAACATTTTCAAGGCCAACATATATATATAACACAGGTATTGCGTCACTGATTAGGAAAGAAAACTTATAAATAATTTTATGACTTTTCTTCTTAGAGAATACACACGTAGTAGATTTATAATTAGTTTAATTCACATAATTTATATAAATTTCGCTTAGATGTAATTTTTATTTAAAGTTTTAAATATAAAATTGAAAAGTGAGTTTAAATAATTTAATCTCAAAAAACCAAATATATCATCCAAATAAAAATTAAGTTTATTGAATATTAAAAATTATATAAAGGGTGAACACAAAGGGTGGATTATGATAGATTGATATTAAAACATTAAACTCTGAATAAATTAACCACTTCAAAATTTAAGTTATTATGTTGTGATAAATAAATTCAAATGCATGTATGATTTTATTCACCAAAAGAAACGCAGGTATGATTTTATTAAATTTTAATAATTTTGGTAGTGATATTTATTATTCTATTATTTTTTATTCCCCTAGTGTAGAGAAGTGGCGTAGTCAATCGAACACGATATACTTGAAAATCGGCGTGGAAATGCCCCATCAATTGCACTCTGCAAACACAGTATGCTATTAGTTTTAGAAGAATTAAAAAAGAAAAAAATAGACATAATTGATACATAATAATCAGGGTAAAAACAAATAAAAAATTTATTTTGGTATGATTCTTAGTATAGATATTATAAAAATTAATAAATTCATTATATAGGTAATTTGTGATTAAAAATGGCATAATATTTTTTACTTGAGGAAAGACAGATTTACTTGAGATGTAGGACTTTGGCCCTAATTTATTTATAATAATAAAAATTTAAATCTATATACAATACATTCAGTGGTATAAAATTTTTAATATATAATATTTTGTGTTTTTAATTTAATTTTTTTATTTAGTCAATATTTTATTTGAAAATTTGATTTTAAAAATAATAATATTATGTGTTATTTTTTATTTTTGATAAATACTTAGTCCTCTTTTTTAGTATTTATTATAAAGATAATAATTTTTTTCTCTATTTATACAACTATATATATATAATATTTAGTGGGGATATAATTATATTTTTTAGATAAAATATTTGAGTATTATTAATTTTAATTTTTAATAATAATAATAATAATAATAATAATATTTTATGGATATTTTAAACCATATAAAAGATTTATTAGTTATTAAATAATTTTTTATCTTGATTTGATTATAATTGATTTAAAAATTAAATATTATTTCA
This sequence comes from Psophocarpus tetragonolobus, assembly GCA_037954015.1. NCBI lineage: Eukaryota > Viridiplantae > Streptophyta > Magnoliopsida > Fabales > Fabaceae > Psophocarpus > Psophocarpus tetragonolobus. The sequence continues at coordinate 100,021,685 of CM075688.1, forward strand.
TGTTAATTTTTGTTAATTAAATAAGTATATGAAACACATATTAGAATTTTTGTAAAAAATATAAATATTAATTTTTATTAATAAAATTTTTATTGTTTAATTATATATTTTTATTTATTTATTTATTCAGTATCTCCTAACTTGTAATCTAAGCCGCCACATTCCTACACCGAGTGTGTATATTTATTCTTTAAAATGTAATTTAGTGTGAGATTCGAACCCAATATCTTTCAAATATTTTACGTTTCAAATACTTTAATAACATAATCCACCAATATAATGAAGTCAAGTGATTTTTCTTTCGACATAAAAAAAAAGTTATTCTTTTCGTAACTTTTATTATTACATTTTCGTCGTTTTTCTTTGAGATACTTGATCAGAAAATGTAATATATATTTTTTAATATATATATTTATATTTATTGTTAATTACAATTTATGTAAAACTCGCCAATTGAGGTGAATATCATTCCCCTCCCTCCGGTCCGGTGGATTATATATTTATATATTCTTAAATTGGTGAACTTCTTGTGATTTTTAATTAACACTGTAACAAATAATATATGAAAAATGTTAAATACCTTTACTTAATAAAATAATATATTTTTCATAAGATTAGTGAAGATTTAAATTCAATCATCATTTTTGTGATCATTAGAAAAAAACTGCAAAGGTTAATAGATCAAAGACTAGGATATTAATTCTTCTCCAAAGAGGTGCATCACTCTTGTCACTTTACAGATTGCGCAGGTTGCTAGTTTCAAGAGTTAACGTGAATCTTGGTAAATATCTTCGATAACTAATTTTGCATAATGATAAAATTAAAGAGAAAAATAGTGACAAAGGGATATAAAACAAAAAGGTGATCCATTATCGTTTTTTTATTTCTTGTGGAGGCAGAAGCTTAGTTGGGTTGTTCATGAAAGTTGTACAAAATGGACAAATTTCAATAAGGGAGGAGGCTAAATTTTCTTATTTGCAGTATGCAAACATACATTAGTTTTCTGTTGGAGGTTGTTGTTGGGACTGTTGTAATGGAGTTGTGGTATAACTTTTAAGATATTGTATAAATGATGAAGCATTTTTCTTCAATGAATGAATATATTTATTTTGCTTGCCAAAAAAAAAATATTTGTGCTCGGTGAGTCTAAAATATATTAACATTTAACTATAATCTTTAATTTATAATAAATTTTCAAGATTATTATTGGAGTTTCAAATTATTATTCAAAGAGCGCACTTAACGGCTGTTGAACAAGAAGTCTCGTTCATTAGCTTTTGCTAGTAGAATTACAATGGCACAAACGATGATTCAGGATTTACCTATATACGTTGTGCAATCCATTGTTCTTCCTAAGGGGGTATGTAACAAACTTAACCAATTGCAAAGAGTTATTATTTGAAGTGCTCAAAGCAATAATGTGCGTTGGCATATGATCCTTCAAAAGTAGTTTGTAGTCCTAAGCAGGCAAGGGGTTTGGGGTTTAAACAGTTTCATTTGCTTAATCAAGCTTTTTATGATGGAATTGGTTTGGGAAATCATATGTAAACTAGAGAGTCAATGGGTTAAAATTATTAGAGCTTAGTATCATTGTACTATAGTATTATTCCCAATGTGGTTTGTAAGCCTCATGGCTCTCATGTTTGGAAAGAGATCCCTTTAATTTGGAATAAGGTTATTATCAACATGGATTATTGCTAATGAGCTAAATGTCTTATTTTGGTTGGATGTTTGGATTCCTTTCGATGTTTTTTTATATTCTGTAACTACTGTAGAATTAGATAGTCATATTTTACATGATTGAGTGGATGAGTATGTGAATAATCTCTTAACTATAAGAGTAACGAAACAATAACTCACATACAAAATAAGATATAAAAAAATAGGAATTGACATACAATAATTTTATTAGAAAAACTCCCAACCGGTAAGAAAGAAATTATAGATAAAATTGGAGGAATATTTTTATTAAGTGGAGGAAAATTACAATCTCTCTCTAAATATAAGGTGAGAAGAATTTCATATTTTCTTGTAGGAAATACGCTTACTTAGAACATTTTTTTTCTAACTCTCAATGAAGAACTACCAATGGTACTACAACCTTAAAGTAAGATGTCTCAAATGAGCAAAATGACTTGCTATTTATAGAAAAACTTTGAGTTATGTATTAAATGCGATGACAAATTTTTTATCCTCCAACCAAATTCCTATATATAGAGATAGAAATTTTTTTATTAATGATCCCTTTTTAACTTTTCTAATCACAAAAGTATACTTACCACAACACATAACTTCACATAATCATGGAGGGTGGGATGTTATATCCAAAAGATTAGCTTCCTCACTAGATTTTAGAGGAAGTTCAACCTTTTTTAGTGCCCATCCATAGTGAGTTGAAGGATAAACCTATATAGGGAGCTACTTTAGATGATATTTTCTCTGGTTAGTCTAATTATAATTCTCTATTGAAAATTTTTATTTCATCTTCAAATATCAATTAAAAAATGGTGAGGACTTAGAAAGATTAGTATAGAATCGCTTGTTTCCTTTGGTTGGTTTTGTAATGGCCTATGGTGGTACCTACATGGACCCATTTGAATTCAAATATGTTTTGGAAGGAGTTATGACACTCTCAAATTCAAATTTGAATTTAGAATAAAAATAGATCCATTATTTTAGGACCTTGTTTGGATCTAACTAAATTAATTATGTGTTAATTAGCTCTTAGCTAAATTAACATTTAGTTAACTTAACTAATCCTTTTCTAATCCTTCTAAAGTTGGACGTCCAGTTAAAAGGCCCATAGCCTAGATTTTCTTCTAGGAAAAGCCACCATCATCCATTGTATATTTTTTACACTTGAATGAATATAGTTACTCATATTGTGATAGTTATCTCTTTGAGTGTCTTGTTCTCTTTTTTCTTTTGAGATTTCTTCATTGGCTTTTATCAAGGGCTCATTCCCTTGTGTCAAGTTTCTTCTTCAAGGCTTATCTCTTCTTTGAATGGCGCCTCCATCTATTCATCTTTATCTTTCCATCTCCACCTTCTTCAAAGAACCTACAAGAAGTTGGTCACGGGAGTAACATGTCAAATATGCATGCAAAATTGTTGTCTTGTAAAAGATAATATTTGTTCGATTTTTTATATACAACTTGAGACAATTTAACATTTATTTAGAGACTCTGTGTTAGTTAAACATATTTGAGACTCCCTTTCCATATCAAATACTTTAACTTTAATTTTTTTCTTGATAATTATCAATATTAAATTCTGTCAAATATTTCTAGAGGGTTTGCAAAATGGAGAACTATGTTTGAGACTATTCTATGGTCATTTGGCACTTGGAAGGGTCAAAATTAATTAGGTTTTTATAACAATCTTTGGTAAGATGAAAAGGTATTAGACAACGCAAATTTTGTCTCTTTAGAAATACATAATAGTCTTGTTTTTTATATGTGCATATTGAACTATATGCAAAAGTAGTAGAAATGCATATATAATATATAAAGATATGTTCTAATTAACAAAATGGAAATAGCAGAACAAATGTAACATGAACAAACAATAGAAATTTTCACATGCTAAAAACAACAATAGGTAAATTTTGTGTATATGCTCTTATCATTCACATATAATTGATATATTTGTTTTGAGTTCAAGCATTAATGTTTCTTATTGATTTCCGAGAGAAAATTTCAAACAAGCAAAAACTTGAAAATAAGAAGTAGGAAATTAAAAGATAAGTTCAGTGCATCAAAATGTGAGTTCTTACTTCCGTTGGACATAATTTCTGAATATTTGTTGTAACAGAAGTCAACTAGTTCAAAAAGAAAGATAAAATGAGTGTCATACTGTATCAAAGATAAGATAATAGTCCAATTATATAGACCATGTTCTCAAATAATCCTTTATTGTTGAGTTATGTCATTGCTCAGCTAATTTTGTAGCATTGCATTCTATTTTAACTAACATTGAATTTTGATTTTTATTATAAGAAAATCATATTTATTAAAGTGGTTTCATCGTACTTATTTTTTTATTTTTATAAAACATTTTTGTTAGGACGTACTAGTTTACGAAAAAGTTTGTGAAAATTTTTTAAACAAAATTCTACCCTTATGTTTTCTATATATTACAACCTTGGTAGTGGGTAAGAAACTAAACGTAGTATCAAGATTTGAAACAAACTAGTATAAAAATATTGATTTCATTCTTGTTACTAATGTCGAATTGTTTACTACTTTTTTAAGAAAGCATTGTGAACTCTTTAACAATTTGTGTCTTGTTATTTAAAAAATCTTTTATAAACCTTTTAATAGACACATTCATGTTGCAAAAAGTTTGTAAAAATTTTTAAAACACAATTAAACTTTTTTTTTTTTGTTTTTTCATACCTATAAACCCTTACTTCACTACTAAAAGTAATACTTTAAAACTTGAATTGGTCTAATAATAAACTCAATTGAGACACTAAGTTAATGGTTTATTGGTTGAATCAATAATTTATTAGATAAACTACATAATTCAATCTCTATTAAACAAATTTGAAAGAAAAAAAAAAACTCATGACATGTAAATTATGTATCGAAAAAGAATCATACATAAATTAAATTATATTCTAATACAAGAAAATACGTAAACATGGTTGAATACATGTGGTAGAAAAAAATTGAAATACAAGCTATATTTAAAGATAATAGATGTGGAAATCATGACAGATGGGTAGGGGCAAAACCCTAGAAAAACAAGCATAAAATGATAGTTAAACCCCATCTTCAGGAATACTATTCAATAATTCACTCTCTCACCTTAATCTCACACTTACTTGGACGTCGGATCCCTTTTATAATTACCCACTTGTAATTCCCGAAGCCTTCCAGTATCCAAGACTCGAGAGAATATGAGTTCTATCAAACTCTGGATACTGCCATGAAAATACAACTGCATGAAAATACAACTGCATGATCTCCAGAATCAACTTGCAAGGAAGGAAATGACGGAGACAAACACCACCAACAAAACAGCTGGACCCGAAATGCCTAGAATGATGAAATCAAGCATCACCATTAAAAGAGTTTGGCGTAAGACACGTACAACGATGAAGCCTCTCGGAACAACCGCACAACAACTCGCTAGCAAATGACGGACAACAAACCATTATACACTAACTAATTATGTACTCACATAGCTTAACACAACTCTATAAGGTCAGATATGTCCCATGCAAAATCCAAACTTAGTGTTGGGATCACAAAAGAGTCACCTTAAACGTGACTAATAATATCCATGACAGAATTAGCCATATTTATTACTTAGTTCTTATTACCATATATAAATCTAAATATTATATTTTCTCATTATCTATTTAACATAATACTATCTTTCCTTATTACTATTTATAAGGCAATCAATTATTCCTGTTACCACAATTATAGACTCTTATTACCAACAATCAATTAGTCGGTAAAGGAAATGACAATCTACTTTATATTCAGGACAAAATTAGTCATATTTACTACTTAGCCCTTATAACCATATATAAATCTAAATATTACTTTTTCTCATTATCTCTTTAACCAAATATTGTCTTTCCTTATTACCATTTATAGGGTAATTAATTATTTCTACTACAACAATTACAGGCTCAAAACAAGGCATCTCAACAACGTATAAGTACACATGATATTGTAACCCAAAGACACTCTATTTGGTAGACTTCCTGGAGAATCTCACCCCTTTTTCTCTAGCTAGTAAGTACATTATGTACCACTCAACACCTCCTCAGAGTTCAGCAACTTATCAACTCGACACCCCCCTAAAGTTCGGCAGCTCATTAACTCGACACTTCCCTAAAACTTGACAACTCGTCAACTTAGAACCTTCCCAGAGTTTGGTAACTCATTAACTTGACACTCCCTAGAGCTTGACAACTCGTCAACTTAGCACCTTCCCAGAGTTAGGCAACTCGTCAACTCAACAACTGTCCAGAGCTCGACAACTCATCAACTCAACACCTCTCCAAAACTCAACAACTCTTCAACTCAACACTCTTCGTTTGAGGAGACACTTATAGCTAACTCGACGCTCTTGTCTGATGAGACACCTATCGTCAACTTGACGCTCTTTGTCTGACGAGACATTCATCGCCAACTCAATGCTCTTGTCTAATGAAACACTCATCGTCAACTTGTCGTTCTTGTCTAACAAGACATGATCGCTAACTTGACACTCTCTATTTGACAAGATACTTTTTTCCCATCTCAAAACTTTCTCTCCAACAGGACACTCTTTGCCTATCTCGACACTTCTTGCCCATGCGAGACACTTTTAACATGCACTCATAACATACTCGTTGCACACCCAAAATAACAATCAATATGAAACTTGCACACGCACTATCATAATTTCTTTGGTCTTCCCTTGATTGGTTGACCTTGATGCTAGGGGGCATATGTACCCCCTGTCCTGAACTTATGTCAAGACCGCAACCCCAAACATACCTCGACACTATATCTCGACATCCAACACCTACCTCGGCACAAGCCCAAGCCCATCTTCTTAAAAAAGGTAACTAGGGGCAAAATCCTACAAAACAAGTATAAAATGGTAGCTAAATCTCACCTCCAAGGACACTATTTAATCAAATTCACTATTTCACTTTAATCTCACACTTACTTGGACGTCGGAGTCCCTTTTGCAGGTACCCACCTGTCATTCCCAGAGTCTCTAGTACCCAAGACTCGAGAGATTACGAATTCTACCAAACTCCGGTAAGAAAAAATACATGTGACACAAAATTAAAATACAAGCTATATTCAAAGATAATAGATATGGAAATCAATTTCATAAAAAATTAGATCAATTTATAATTATAAATGTTGTAAACCTATATATACAGGGAGATATAGCTAGATAGATAGTTATAGAGAGAAATGATTCACTTATTGTGAAAGTAAGTATAAAGACTTACTCTTTATTTACACAATTCATTTTCTTGAAATTTAATGCTATAATGAGTAATTAATCTTATAATTAAATTTATTATTAAGGTTTCTTTTTGGTTTTCTATTGCCCATCTAACATATTTAGTAATTAATATTGATAAGTAAATTATATATATATATATATATATATATATATATATATATATATATACACACACATATGGGAGGTGATCCACTTAATCCTTACTCTTCATCCTAACCTTTCATTTTTTTAAATCTAATGTTTGGATTTCAAGAAAATGAATAGATAGGATGAGAAGTAAATCTTTTATGCTTACTTTTGGAGTAAGTGGATCTCTTCCATATATATATATATATATATATATATATATATATATATATGAGAAGGGATCAATTTACTCCAAAAGTAAATTTAAGAGACTTACTCTTCATCTTCACCCTTCATTCTCTTAAAATCAAAATGAAAAGTTAGGATGAATAGTAAGTCTGTTAAAGTTACTCTTGGAGTAAGTAAATCCATTCTCTGTCTCTCTATATATAAATGTATGTATGAATGTATCATTTTCTCCATTACTCTCCAAACTCAAACTATTTACATCCTTCTAAAGTTTCAGAATACACCTCCTCCTAATTATATTTGAAAATAAAAGTTTCAAGCTGTATATTTATACTTTTGGACATTACTTTCCAAAAGAGTCTCTTTCTCTTTCTAAAAAAATATTTTTTGGAAGAACATCTTATCCGTAACGAATAAAATACACTTCATTATAATAAAAAAGAATCAAACGTGTCTACGATTTCTCTTATCCATCGTAAATGAAATTATTTTAGGAAACAAATCCAAAGATAATTAGTAAGAATACGAAAAGAGAAATAAATAATTTGTTAGAGGTACAAAAGTAAATAAATAATACTTAAAGAATAATATAAAAGAGTTGTAGAAATATAACTTTAAAATATCAATTGAGAGTATAAATTTAAGGTTTAAAGGAAGATAAAATAGAATTAAGATTTAAAGAATATTAGAGATAAGATAGAATTAAGTTTTATATTTTTTTTTAAAAATAATATTTTGATAATAAAAAATATATAAAAGAGAAAGAAAAGTAAATTGATCAACTTTAAAAGATTATGATAAAAAATCTAATTATAGGGACATAAAATATCTAAAATAAATATAAAGATGAAGATATTAATTATTGTATAAAAGTGTAAAAAAGGTAAGTCTTTGTAGACCTAGCGGAAGGGACGGAATTAGATGAATTAGATTAGAGTGAGGTTTATAAATTTGGCTCATTTATGTTAGATATTATTTAAATTTATATTTATCTAAACAAGAGAAAGTAAACATACCAATTTGAGTAGACTTTTACGCACTGGTAGATCTAAGTCTAACTAGACACAAAAATTCAGTCTATGTAAAATTCAATATAATATTCTATTTGTTTGAGTAAAGCCTGTACTTTTCTATGATTCTTATAACTCCTATGTAAAACACATAGCAAAGATCAATATAATTCTTTTTAAAAATGATAGATTTTCTATTTGTTTGAGTAAAGCCTGTAAAGATTAGAAAACAGAAAAAACATAATTAAATTAACTGACTTAAAATTTGATATTTTGAACATTGTAACTAACCTTTTCCACGCTTTCATTGTATATTTGAATTTTGGAGAAAAAAAGAAGTAAATATAACAATTTTCTCGCTGTTGTTCTATTTTTCTAAGCGAGATAGAACTTGTTTGGACATATGTTCATATTTATTTATTTTTTCTTTCTGATATCATGCTTCACTAAAAAATCTAAATGAATAAACCACGCCTTAATAAAGTAAAAGTATTAAAAATAATATTAGATTGATTAACATAAAATTGTCTTAACAGCGAGACCACTGAAAAACCTGAATATTCTGCATCTTTCTTTTTCCTGTGTTTTGACCGCAATGAAAAATGAGCGAAGCCTCTCTTCTCTGCCCCAAATAGGGAAAAAACCTTTTGATATATTCCAGAGATGGCTGAATTCCCAAATTTAGAAAGTTGCATTACAGACTAACCCCTCACCCACGACACACGCACACGCACACGGTGGGGGCATTCTTTCTCCCCTCCAACAAAATTGGCGAGTCATCCCACGCACCGCCACAGTCGCGTGCCATCAACACAACCCACCACGTAATATTTATCATTATCATTATTATTATTTTTTCAACATTAACTCTGTCTTCGTCATTGGTTAAATTCCATGTCACCATAACATTACATCAGAGTAAATTCAGACAAAATGAACCCCAAACTCAAATTCAAATGAAATTGCAAACGTTATATATACAGAGCAACTGAGGCACCTATGTGCCCCCCATCTCAAGCATAAGAGCAACCAACTGGTAAGTGTAACTAACAAACATGAGTCTCTAGTCTTTTTCGTTCGCCACTTCCAATTAATTCTCCGGCGGCGGAGCAACCGATTCCGCCGCCGCATATGGCCAAAGGTCGAAAGTTAGCGACCAGCCGCAGCGAGCGCTTCCTGGGAACCTACGGTTACGCGCAAAACCAAGGGTCCGCTGCCGTGGAGCCGTCGGAGCTCCGGGAAGAGGATATCTGGAACGGCGGCGATGACGCGGGCGGCGAGCAAGAGTGGGGGACACACGGCACTGGTTTTACATCTGGCGGTGGCGGGCGGCGGCGGATTCCGCGAGAGACGGAGAACCAGAAGCGCGTGGGAGGGCTGTCGCTGGCGTTTGAATCGGCGGGGAGCGAGTCGGCAAGGATCGTGCACAAGTTTCGCGCGCGTGAGGAGGTGGTGTCAACGGGACGTGGTCGTCACGTGGCGACTTCGGCGCCAGTGAATGTGCCGGATTGGAGCAAGATACTCCGAGTGGACTCGGTTGAGTCCCTGAACGAGGAGGATGGTGAGGATTCTGAGATGGTTCCACCTCACGAATATTTGGCACGTAGCCAGAAGATGGTGGCAAACTCGGTGTTTGAAGGAGTGGGCCGCACCTTGAAGGGTCGAGACTTGAGTCGGGTTCGTGACGCGGTTTGGAGCCAGACCGGATTTGACGGCTAACCGCTGGTTGAGGTTTGGGTAGTATGGGCACTTGTTTGTAATTTATTATTATCATCCTAAGTACAGAATCTAGATACAGTTTTATTCTTTAATTAAAATAAGAGTTTTACTTCATAATCTGATCATAGATTAGTGAGGTGAAATTTGAATTTTAAATTGAAGAATAGCACTAAAAATTTATGAAGCTGTGTAGAATTTTTGTGCTTATTGTTGTTGTAAGTGATGGTTAGTTGAAAACAATAGTTTTGGCTTTTGTGGGCGATGATTCGGCTGGGTGGACTGGAGTCCAACTCAGTGAGGAGTGAGCCTGAGGCTGAGCACTAAATAATTAGTGAAATTTGATTAAAATGTTGTCCTGGCAAGGGCACTTTAGATAGATGTATGACTTGTGTTTATTATGAGAGTTACCAAAGACAAAGTGTCAAGAGATAGAAATTAACCACCAGGACACATATTGAAAACAGATTATTGTTAATTTATTTAATCGCCAAAACTACAAATAAGTCATGCCAAATAATGGTATTATTACTGTTTGCCCGTAATGAGACAAGCAGTACCGTTTTCTTGCTAAAGTGTTTCAAGCCCACTTTGGTTGGTTGGCTCTTGTGCAAATACTGAGAATCACATAAGTTCTTCGCTTCTTGCACTTGCCTTCTTCAAAAAACGACCTAATTTGAGGAAATCAAATATTATCAATTTTTTTATTCATTTATCCAGTAGTATATTTCCTTTTTATTTAGAATTCTTTTATAAAAATTTCTATCCTCATGAAAGTCAAAATCACCAAAGTTAACATTTTCTTTTAAGAGAATGGACCATGTCCATCCAAATTACTTACTTAAATAATTTAAAAGTATACAATGCAAGTCATTATGGTACACATTTAGCATCATTTCTGGTATATGACTAAATATAGAACACTTCTAACTATGTGTTAATCTCATTTTTGCAAATCCATCAGCTAATTGGTTAGCTTCACGAGAGAAATAAGAAAACTGACACTGTAAAATTTTATCACTACTCTTTTAAATACTCTCTATTACAGCGAACAGGTCATATGATCTACTGATCAACCCTTATCCAATAATTTGATAGCATTCAGCGAATCTGATTCAATAGTTAACTCATGGAACTCTTGTTGATATGTCACTGTTAATGTGTGGTGAATAGTCAATACTTCATCCTTATTGACATGACAGAAAGGAATTTGTTTGGCGAACCCAAAAAAAGTTTCCCGTGTGATCACGTACTACACCTCCAAGCGCTGCCCTTCTATGGTGAATACTGACAGTTGCATCACAATTAATCTTAACCATCCCTGAGACAGGAGCCCTCCACACTTGGTTAAACTGCATATCAACATATTGAGCACCACTATCTTTCAACATAAGTCGTGTTGTGTAGTAGGATAGGATCTCAACTCATTTGTAGGTAGGATCATGCAAGCAACCTTCTATAGGAGAGTACGAATTCGTTTTAGGCCCTCCCACTTCCAGATCACCACAAAAATATGATTCATTTGCATTATATTTCGTCCCCAAGATGCTCTCATATGCCGATTTAGTAAAGAAACTCTCATATGTTTCCCTTGCCCACACCAGAACATCATCATCTTGATCCCCTATGGTGCAGATATTCTGAACCACCACGTTTGGCAACAAGCTTTCAAACTTTTGCATAGCCCATGAACCATCTAAATTCACAAAAAAACAGGCTTATTGATAGTGATGCAATTGAAAATTTTCAGTACACCAGTTTTTCAAAGGGTCACACCATCTAATTATCTCTCCAAAAATCAATCTATTTTCCATTCACAACTTGCCAAATAAGATTGTTCTCAACATTACTCCAATGCCATGCCAGAATTTGCGCCTTGACAGATTGCATTAATATGAAGTCTCGCACTCCCACCACATGAAAACTTGCACAACACTATTCGTACCCATAGGTCATCTAGTCTACTAATCATCCTTCATCCAGCCTTTATAAGAAACGCAATGTTGGCTTGTCGAGTCATCCTCAGGCCCAGACCTCCCTCCTTTTTGGGTTTATAGAGGGACTTCCAACCTAGCCAATGAGTGTTCCTTGTATCATCTCCTTGCATTTTTTATGAATAGTATTACAAACAGACATAGGCAATAGGTTAGTTTACATCTTGTAAGTAGGTAACATCTGCGCCATTGACTTAGAGTAAGTTTTCTTACAAAAGATAAAGTTTCATGTTTCTAATTACTCAATCTCTGCTCAATTTTATCTATAAGAATTAGAAAAGATTTTTTATCCACACGATCATGGTGTAAAAGAATGCTTAGGTATTTGCCTAGATCACTGGTTCTCTAAAACCCTAGAGTTTGAGATATTCACTCTTGGCGACTCCTATGGACATTTGCAGAAAAGTAGATCTTCATTTTTTCCTTGTTGACTTTATGCTCGAAACTTTTGCAAAACCCCTACATCACTTGGTTTATCACTTCTACTTGATCCATGGATGCTTCACAAAAAGGAGAAGGTTGTCTGCAAATGCTAGGTATGCTAAATCAGGGCCATACCTAGTAATCCGAATAAGCTCCCACATCTTGAGGTTCATCACAAGTTGAATCATGTGAAACAGGCACTCAAGGCACAATACAAAAAGATAGGGAGATATAGGATCACCTTAGGGTACTCTTCTTAATGGCTGAAAAGATTCTAATGCCTCACCATTCCACAATAAACACATGGAGGTAGTATTATATAATGTCATATCAAATTAATCAGAGATTCAGGAATCCCAATGTTATTTAATGTGTCTTTAATAAAATTCCAAATGAGCTTATCATAGGCTTTTTTCTAAATCCACTTTTATAATCATCCATGCCTTACTACCTTTCTTACACTTCATTGAATGAATTACCTCTTGAGCAATGATAATATTGTTATGACTATTGCGATTGAAAATGAAACTAGCTTGACAAGGGCTTACTAATTTTCCCATCACAATCCTTAACCTCGTAGCAATGATTTTTGTAATTGTTTTATAAGACACATTGCATAAATTAATAGGCCTCAGGTGCTTCATAGAACTCACATGATCAACTTTTGGAATAAGAGTAATAAGAGTGGAATTTAGATTCACTACCTTTTGAGGATCCTCAAATACTTACATTATCATTTTAGAGAATGACTCCTCTACAATATGTTAGTTACTCTTGTAAAAAACAACTTGTAGTCCATCATTTCCTGGTGCCTTTAAATTGCCCATGCTGAAAAGTGTTTTCCTAATCTCCACCCGTGACACCAGCTGACGAAGCAAATCATAATCTTCACCAGACAAGTATGGAAAGGCCTTATGGATGCTGGATAGTGTACATTCCATATCTTTCGAGAAAAATTTTTTATAGAAAAAGTTAACAAACCTTTCAAGCTCTCCAGGGTCAGCGATCCAGTTACCATTTGAATCTTGAATCATGCGATCTTATTCTTCTTTCTACACATAATTGTGACAACATGGAAGTATCTTGTGTTCTTATCATTATGCGCCAACCACTTTTCACACGATACTTGGAACCACAACAATTTTTCCTCCTGAATGGCTTGTTAGTACTTCTGCCATATGTCTGCTTGTTTCTCTTAGCACTATGCAGACCTTTGAGCTGCCAATATCTAATTTAGCCTTTCCAGTTGACGAAAAAGATGACACTTGCATCTATAGATATTTCCAGAAACTTCATGATTCCATTTCCTCTATGCTTCCTATGGATTGACCATCCGACCCTTCCACTCCTCACTTTCTCTCCAAAATTCATTAAGAAAACATTGAAAGTCAAGGTGTGTCATCCATGCCACAACAAAGCAAAATGGTCTGTCTCTTATTAGGTGTCCTCGTAGAACCCAGACTAGTGAGAACCAGGCGATGGGCAGATTACAAATAGGAAGATGATACGGGACAATGTTCTGGAATCTGAGCCGCCATGGCAGATTTACCAACAACCTATCAAGCCTCTCCATCAAATTTCCCCTTCTCCATGTAAATGTCGGTCACTAAAATCTTGCATCTAATAAGTGAGTATTTTGCTTGAACTTCATGAAATCATTCATCCCACACCTAAACGGAGAAGAAGAGTCGTTGTCTCTTTCATGGGCATGTAAAATAACATTTAAGTCACTCACCAAAGCCCACAGTTATTGGATTGACTCAACTAGCTCTGATAATTTTCCCCATGGAACTCTTCTATTTTGTAGATATGAGTTGCAAAAAACAATCGTCAATAGCCAACTACTATTGCTTCTTTTCCATCTAACCTACAAATGAATAAATTGGTTATTCACATCTAGGATCTCCACATGCGAACATTCTAACTACCAAACTCACCAAATTTCACCAGCCTTCTTAGTTGTTTCCCCAACATACCACCTATTAAAACCCAAGCCAACAACCACCTTTTTTGCCCTCACAGTATTTACCTGTGTTTTAAGTAAAAAGACTAAATTAATATCGTACTCCTTTGTGATGACCTTTATAAGGCGGGTAAACCCCACTGCTCCAGCACCTTGGCAGTTCTAAGACATGAAATCCATGGACTCTTTATGATAGTAGAGCCCCCAATGAGCTTTAGTCCTTTCCACATAGCTTAGCATTGTCCTTTTTTTACTAACAAAGACATACACCCTGCAATTTCCATAGGCTTACCACAATGCAAGCTTGGCATTCCTTCATATGACTCGACCTCCCCTATGTCTATTGGCCCAACTCACGATCATTATCATGATCGTCATTTAGTTGCTACGGCGATAGCTCCTTGAAAAAGGTTCCAGTTTTCATGTATGCAACGCTACTCCGTTGCGTGGATCACCATCATCATGATCGTCGTTCAATTGCTATAGCACAACTCCATGAAAAAGGTCGCAGTTTTCATGTATGCAATGCTACACACATTGCGTGGATCACCTCAAATCAACTCATCACCACGTTGTTGAAAGTGGCGGATGACTTCCAGCTCCTGCCGGATGGTTGACTTCCTTTGGTTAGATCCTGCCCCAGAAGCATCATTTGTCATAGTCAGGTCAGTCGCCTCCTTTGAGCTTACCACCGCCTTTGCATTGCTAACCATCACGTCACCCATCACCTTCACAGTCACAACACCGGCTGCAGTGGCAGCACCAGCCACGAACACGACACCAGCTACCATCATGACACCATTGTGTGACCTTCCCCTCGATAGACGATTGATTGAAGCACTCAATCATGGTTTCTTCCCAGCCCTGACGCCTGGTTTTGATGTCCTGCTCACGCCGATCTTGTCGCTTCCTGTTGTCTTCTTTAGCATGAGTTTCCTCACATGAAATGTCTCGCCTGATCCAACCTCCTACAATGTGTGAGCTTGTTTGTCACTTACTCCATCATTCAGTTTGGTGTGTGAGTCACTCAAAGAATTGGGCTTGCACACCCCCTTTTTGCTATTTGCCACTCCTTCCTTATTGGGTTGAATTTCACTTTCAGTTTTCTTACTATCTAATTTCACATTAACAGTTCCATTATTATTTTGCAAAATGTCAAAATGTGATCCAAATTTGGTTGGACAATTGTTTTTCACATCCTCTTGCTGACATGGTGGTACTTTTCTATTATTCTCCCTTGATACATGTGATTTACCTCCTCAATTATTATTTTTAACAATTAACCAGAACTATAAATTTGATTTGAAACCTATGTAACCATTTATTTATTAGTCGTTTCAATCAATTTGTAATCACTAATAATTGCCTCATTATTGTCACCAAAAACACCCATGGAAGGTGTTGCCTGTTTCGATGTCGCTAGACAACCACCATCCATCTCTTGCTCATTTCGCTTATCCTCTGTAATCCTTTTTGAGCATTGAACATCCTTGTGCCCATACCTCCCACACCAAAAGAAAATTTTATTTAGTCTTTCATACTGTAATTGCAACAAGAGCCTCCTTGTAATCACCTTGAACTGTAGCGATTCGTTAAGATTGATTTCAGCGCATATCTACATATATCGACCTCTTGCCTGAATTTCCATTATCTTATTGACTTTTAGCATAGTTCTTAATGTCAAGCCAACCCTACCTAGAAAATCTTCTTTATATAGCTCAATAGGAAGATTAGGGATGTGTACCCAAACGACCAACTTCTTCGCATGCCCTACATTTTCCATGAAAAACAATCTCCAACATTGCACTAGTATGTAATATCCTGCCACCATCCAGGGTCCATAAAAAATAGCTCCATTGTAATCCTCATGAGAGGAAAATAGGATTTGATAATAGTTATCTGACATATCAATAATCTTTATAAAACTCTTCTTTGGCCAATTATGTTGCACCTTAGCTTGGATTACACAGAAACCCACTTTCCTTCCTAGGACAGTCACCATCAGAGATCCCTTCCAAGGCTTGCATCACTCACTAAATTCCTCATTAGACACAAGAATTTCTTTGTATCTAACAATATCATCCTTTCGTAGCATAGGAGGCGGTAACTCAGGTTCCAACATCCCAAAGCATCTGCCATCAAATTCAGAAAAAACAACAGATCCTTCCTTGTTTAGCAATTTAGATTTGTACAACTCTTCCATCACCTTCTCCGACAAGTTACTTGGCATCTTCTTGTGACTTTCCGACTTACACTTGGCTTTGTGATTGTTGCAGACAATCAAATCCTCTTCCTCTTCAAATACCTTTTTTGAAACCCTAGCAAAGTTTTCACACTCCATTTGTTAATAAAACTTAATAAATTTAATAGAGCAACAAAGTTTCATTTCTAAAGTTAACATTTAAAGTAGCTAATACTGAAGTTTTTTTTTTTACAAAATAATGCTTGACTTAGATAAATGGGATGCTAAATGCTAATCAATAGTATTTAAACTTTTGTTTTTGTAAGGTAAAAAATACAGTAAATTTTCTTAATTTTAATGAAATACTTATGAGATTTTTTATTCTATTATTGTAATTTCTACTGTACGATAAATGCACATAATTTTTTTCACAGTAGATATGTAAATTGATTAAAATTTTGGTGAAACTAATGATATAATTGACAAATTAATTACTATTTTAAAATTTAAAAATATAAATGAATATAAACAAAAATTTTCCAAAAATCCAATACTGTATTAATCAATCTGTTGTTTGGTTTTGCGTCACAAATTTTCGTTTTCTAATGAAATTGTGTTAAATCATGAAAAAGGATACTGAAAATTGACTCACGTCTCATAGCCTCAAATTTAGAACTAAACATGCACTAAAATAAGGAACAAAACATATTAGCCCCAATTGCAAATATAAAAATTATGATCTCTCACTGTCTCTCTCTCTCTCACTCTCCGTCACACGCATAAACTTGTGAATTGATTCCTATATTTCGACTTTGAGTAATAGTAATTTGATCTAGATAATTTTCTATAAATCTTGTCATCTATCTATCAATGACAACGAAAATTTATATTAAAAATACAACCTACGTCGATGCAATAATATCTCAATCTCATGCAATTATTAGGCGCAATATGACCAAGATATTTATTTTATTTTGTACCAATTAAGTATGGGATAACTTAACTGTGACATCGTTTCAAAAAACTTTAACCGTTGGATATTCCAGTTATTAGAAAAGGAGCAACGTGGATAAGTCCGAATGAAGAGTCATCTAGTAGGTTGAACCGGTTTCTATTTTCTCCGGATCTGATGGAGGAGTGGGGAGTTATAGCTCAAAGAGTGGGCTCTAGAGAGTTTTCCGATCATACCTAGGTACTCACAGAAGGGAATACTCTGAATTGGGGCCCTAAACCTTTCAAGTTTTTCGATCATTGGTTGCAGGAACCAGGATTTATGGAACTAGTAAAAGATTTCTGGACAGCAGAACAGGGGCAAGGATGGAGGATGTATCAGCTGGTGTGCAAGTTAAAAGGTTTGAAGAACAAGATTAAGATGTGGAAAGCAGGGAATGGGAGTAAAGATGAGAAGTTCTTGGCAGAGAAAGTTTTAGAACTGGAGAGTGCGGATATCCAACTAGGCCTGGGAGCCAATGGGAGTGACCAGCAGAGACAACAGATCTTATCAGAGTATTGGGGGAAGGCAAGGAGTATGGAACAGTTCATCTTTCAGAAATCTCGGGTAAAATAGGCTCGAAAGGGGACAGGAATACAAGTTACTTTCATAGATGTTTTAAGGAGAGATGTTATGCAAATTCCTTACTGGCAGTTAAGTTAGTTGGGGGTTGGGTAGAGGGTGTTCAGGACATTTGGCATCATGTGCTAAATCATTTCTCAAGGCTCTTCAACGAGGATCGTCAGTCGAGACCAAAGTTGGATGGGGTGTCCTTCAATCAGCTGAATGAACAGCAGAGGCAAAGCCTTGAAGAGCCTTTTTCAACGGAGGAGATAAAGGCGGCAGTTTGGGCTTGTGAGGGAGGAAAAAGTCCTGGCCCCGACGGTTTTAGCTTTCATTTCTATCATTCTTGTTGGGATATAATAGGGGAAGACGTGGTGAAGGCAGTGCAGGAATTCCATCAGTCAGGAGCCCTACCAAGAGCAGCGTCATCTTCTTTTCTTACGCTCATCCCTAAGGTGGCAAAGCCGGACAGGTTAGAACAATACAGACCAATCTCACTAATCTCAAGCATTCAAAAGATTGTATCTAAACTCCTGGCATTGAGAATGAAAAAAGTCATGGGGCACTTAATATCAAAGTGCCAGTCAGCATTTTTGCAAGGTAGATCGATCCTGGACGAGGTACTGGTAGCAAATGAGATAGTGGATTGGGCGAAAAGGAAAAAGAAACCATGTTTCCTGTTTAAGGTGGATTTCCAGAAGGCGTATGATTCGGTAAATTGGGATTTTTTGGATTATATGTTGGCTAGGATGGGGTTTGAGAGTACATGGAGAAAGTGGATGAGCAGTATTGTAAGGAATAACCAAGTCTCAATTTTAGTTAATGGGAGTCCTACGGAGGAGTTTAAGCCGAGGAGATGATTGAAGCAAGGAGATCCACTCTCTCCTTTTTTGTTTCTTCTGGTAGCCGAAGCTTTAGCTGGTTTGTTCAGGTCCGCTGTAGGGAAAGGGATGTTTAAACAGCTTAATATCGGTGCCGAGGCAAAGTTTTCAATTTTGCAATACGCAGATGATGTTATAATGTTCGGGGAAGCTGATTTGAAATCGGTATAGTATTTGAAGGTCATCCTCCGTGGTTTTGAGCTGTCATCGGGGCTAAAGGTGAATTACAGTAAAAGCCAGTTTTTTGGTTTAAATGTAGATGACTCATTTACACGAGCTGTAACAAATCTCTTGAACTGTGCCGTATCATCCCCGCCATTTAAGTTTTTGGGGGTCCCGGTGGGTGCAAACCCAAGGAGGCTACAAACATGGGCACCAATCATTGAACAAGTTCAGAGGAAATTGGCATTATGGAGGGCAAAACAAATGACGTTCGCAGGAAGGTTAGTTATGATAAATTCAGTATTGTCTAGCCTTCCACTATACCTATTCTCCTTTTATAAGGTGCCCAAGAAAGTCCTAAGAGTCATCACCGGACTTCAGCGCTCCTTTCTGTGGGGAGGGACGGACCTGAAGAACAAAATCGCGTGGGTTAGCTGGAAATAGGTGTGTCGGCCTAAGGAAGAAGGGGGGTTGGGGGTAAAGTGTCTGTGAAACTTTAATCTAAGTTTGCTTGCAAAGTGGAGGTGGAGGTTACTATCAGAGCCAAATGCGATTTGGGCGAGTTTGCTGGAGTGCAGATATGGACAGACATACAAATCCAATCAAAGACAGCATAATTTATCCACAGCGTCGCAGTGGTGGCGGGATTTATGGGACATTGACGGGCCGAAAGCAGTGAAACCATACTGGTTCGTGGATAACGTCATGATAAAAGTCGGGAACGGTAAGGATACGTTGTTTTGGGAACAGAATTGGATGGGAGACGGCCCCCTCAGCTTAAAGTTTCCCAGGTTATATGGGTTAGCGGTTGATAAAGGTAGCACTATAAACCAGAAAAAGCAAGCATCTGAGGGGTGGAGTTGGGAATGGAGGAGGAAATTATTTGTTTGGGAAGAAGAACAGTTGCGTCTATTACAAAGTGTGCTATAGAGAGTGGAAATTGTAGATGACAGGTTGGATAGATGGATCTGGAAGTCTAGTAGGGATGGAGATTACTCAGTTGCTGAAGCTTATGTGGTACTGAGCATGCACCAGAGCTTACCGACACTCTCACAGGTGGAACCAAACCAATTGAGACGAATGTGGGAAGATAGTCTCCCCTCCAAGATAATTGCTTTCTCATGGAGATTATTGATGGATAGATTACCAACCATTGATAACCTACTGAAGAGAGGCGTCGAGATTTCAGGAGAAGCGGCTCAATATGTCCTTTGTAGCAGCAATATAGAAAGCAGGAATCATCTGTTCTTAACATGTGCCAAAACCCAATTAGTGTGGAGCAATATAATTAGCTGGCTGGGAATCCAGGGACCTGTTCCGGGGGATCTGAACCAGCTTTTTCTTTCATCGTCAGAATGGGTGGTTGGAAAGCGAAAGAAGAAGTGCAGGTATGTTTTCTGGCTAGCTGGTTGTTGGGGTATCTGGATTACTAGAAACCAGATTGTTTTTTAAAGAATAAAGTTGGAGTCGGTAGACATTCTGATGACGATTAAGATTATCTCTTGGAAATGGCTGTCATACTCCTTCGAGTTTAATAGGGGTTGTGTATTCTCGGATTGGTATGCTAACCTGAGACAGTGCTTATTAGATATGCCTTAGGTGGATAAGTGT
This sequence comes from Psophocarpus tetragonolobus, assembly GCA_037954015.1. Classification (NCBI taxonomy): domain Eukaryota; kingdom Viridiplantae; phylum Streptophyta; class Magnoliopsida; order Fabales; family Fabaceae; genus Psophocarpus; species Psophocarpus tetragonolobus. Next base: position 100,042,487 of record CM075688.1, read on the forward strand.
TTATTAGCAACCTCCAACAGGAGGACGAGAACGATGTCGTTCGTGCTTTGTACTACAAGAAACTCTTGATTTCCCTTTCGAATAAAATATTAGTTTTTCAAAAAAAAAAAAAAACCTTAACTGTAACATTGAAAGGAGAGAATAATAATTTTTATATTTGAAGTAGTGATAATTTATTTAGCAGTACCTAGTAAGGGATTTTTTCACCGTGTGAAAAAGATTTATCATGAAAAGTGAGAGAAATGGATAATAATCATAATATTAAAAATAAAATCTCAAATTAAAATAATTTACTTAAAGATATCATGTATTTTCTTCTCCATAACTTACCTGTAGCCCTCACCTTTACCCATTATCCTCCATTACCACTATCGATTTTTGCCACCAACACGTCACCGTTACCGTCACCATTATCACCACCATAGTCGTGATGATAGTGGTGATGATAATGATAGTAATAACAACAACAATGATGGTGATGATAATGGTGTCAACGATGGTAGTTGTAACGACGACAATGGTAGTGACATCAATAGTAATGGTGGTGGGGTAAGAGTGAGGGTGGAGGTATAGGTAAGTTATAGTAAAAGAGACACGTGATATTTTTAAATACTAAGTTGTTTTAATCTAACTTATATTTTAATCCTGTAGTTATTATCAATTTCTCTCATTTCCTTGTAGACCTTTTTCTCACTTGATATAGGTTATATATATATATATATATATATATATATATATATATATATATATATATGTGTGTGTGTGTGTGTGTGCGCGTGTTTTGTGTGTGTATAATATGTAAGTTATAATGAAGGAGACATATGATATCTTTAAGAGATTGTTTTAAGCTTATATTTTAATCTTATAGTTGTTATCAATTTCTCTCATTTCTCATGTTGAGATTCACCATTCATTCTCTTTGTTTCAATATTTATTATCTGTCACTTTTTTTCTTCATCCTCTTTTAATGACTTAGATTTTTTTGGATATCTTCTCTCTTCTTTTTTTTAATGATTAAAATTTACTCCTCTTATTCTCATATAAATTTGCATTGTACCTAATGGTTATAATTTAAAAATGAAAGTATTATTTTAGAAGCAAAAGAAATTGCTAAACAAATGTTTCTTACAATATTTTACAATATAGGAGAGTTAAACCAATACTTTTGAGAAATGCATTAGATCCTCAAGTAACTCTTTATTTTGAATTTGGGGGTTATAGATGAAAAAAAAACTTGATTAAAATAAACACATTCTACTAAAAATCATTAACTAGATTTTTTAACACAGATTAGTCGTAATAAAATATGATTAAGAAGGAATTGTTATTAAAAAATTTAATTAGTATTCACACTATAAAAAAAATTTTACATTTAAGTTCGATTATAACTCTTTTTTTATATGACTTTTAAAGTATTAATGGAAAGTCAACAAATTTATTATAAAAGAAGGATTGTAATTGAATGTGAGTGGAAAACTTTTTACAATATACTTTTTTTTTCTTAAAATCAAATAAATTTTTAATAGATATTATTCTAAAAAAGTTATATTTTATGTCTATATTATAGTTAAAGACAATATTGAGAGAATAAAATGTAATATTAAAATAAAGCCAATCCTTACAAAATAAATAAATAGATGAATGGTATGTTCAACAAGTGCAATAATTAGCCTTGTATCTAAAATTAATAATGGCGTCACTCCATCATAATATGTATTCAAATTGACAATCCTCCCCAAAAACATCATATCCAAATATCTTATTTGATGAACAAAAATTGTGGACAAAGACAAAGGGGCCCTCTCAATGGGGGAGAGAGAGAGAGCTTGAATTGCTTTCAATGGAAAAGTGATGGATGATGCCTACAGCATTGAAACAAGTTAACTCGGGTCCAAGAGTGGCAGTGAACAAGGCTGATGGTTGTTTTGTGCCTCTTTTTCATGAAAAGGAAGAGAGTATTTTATGTTGGCCTCACAAGCCCCCTAGCTTTTGGACCATAGATTCTGCGCTTTCATTATTAATTTGGGACTGCTCATTTTTTAAGATTTTTTTTTTTAAGTTATTCCCAATTTTTGTCAAAAAGAAATAATTATTTTTAAAATGAACTAATTTAAAAAACTAAATTTAATTAAAAAAAGGTGGATTGTCGGGCCACGTCAATGTCGCCCCCATGGATACTTCTAATCTTCTAAGCACCTAATGGCTAAGTCTTGACCAGTGGAACAGAAGGATAAGCATTTCTGTGGCAGATTTCTTTGTGTAAGGTGGGACAGCTTTCAACAAAACATTAAATAATTAACACAAAGATCATATTAGTTTGCTTTTCGAGAATGCTTTTATAAGAGCAATAATTTTCCAAACCAAAAAAGATTCATTTTCATTAGATATCATTTACGTACTTTATTATACTTCTAGGTGTACTAATTTAGTTTTTATGAATAAATCTTTAACTTAGTCTTTGAAGTTATATGTAACAAGAAGTCTCTAATATTTTAAAATCCACTTTTTAGTCATATTTCTTTTTACTTACGAGGTAAAGTTTAAAAAAAATTACTTTTTATTCTTAAAATTTAAAAATATTTTTTAATTTCTAAAATTAATTTGTTTTTTGTATTAACATTGTCGGTTTATAAACTCAAACATATTTATCTGTGCTGAATGTGAAATTAAAAATTAAGAGAGTTATGATTGAGAAAGAAAGAAAGTGATCACGAGTACAAAAACGTGTTTTGTCACAAATTTTTTAATATCATTAATTGAAAAAAAATTACTAAAAGTGAATTAATGACTGAAAAAAATAATTTTGAATTTTAAGGACTAAAAATGATTTTTTGTAAAACTTTAAGGAACAAAAACTTATTTAAACTTTTCTTTTTTTTAAAAAAAAATACTTATTTTCATTGTTGTTTTGCACTTGCACTGAAAAGTAATGTGAATGATGATGTTTTATATACTAAAAAAAGACTAACCAAGGGTTTTTAAAATCTCATACTCATACAAACAATCTTATAAAACTATTTATAATTACATAAGAAAAGCATAAGATATGTTTTTTAATTATAGTACAAAGATGCCACCATAAACCAAGTAATAATAATTTCACATCTCAACCCTATAACACAAAAGAAAGGGTTTATCATCTACTCTAAAAAACCATATGATGTTAACTTTGCAGTCCGACTCTATTTCAAGAATGACTCTATTTCAAGAATTAAGTTAGATTGTAAGGATTATTGCAAACACTTTTGTCAATTTACCATTGAAAATAAAATAATTTCCCACCTTTGACATATGTTAGATGCATGCAAACCACTAGAGTTAGTTTAGTAGTTGGAGAAGTTTGAGTATTTCGCACATTGTTCTATATTCTAATCTTATTACTACCGTTGAAAAAAAATATATTTAGAGATTTACTCAAATATTACTTAAAAAAAAAAGAGTCACTAAATGATGTTGTTACAAATGCTTTTCTTCTTTTTCACCCGTTTCATCTTTTCTAAATTACTGCCAGCAATGGGAAGTTCAAGTTGACTAGATAAAATAGGGAGAAAATAGAGTTTTAAGAAATTTTTTTTTTAAACTTTTAACTATAACAATTATGGTGGTAAAAAAAAGTATAACAATTAAATTAATTTTACAAAAAAAATCATTATTTTCTATAGAAATATTTACAAATTAAAGGTCGTTGTGCGCCAACCTTGAGTTATTGATCTTGTTTCTACAATTACTTACGATATTCTAATAAAAAGGTAGCTCCTTATTCTCGTGTGAGGAGAAGGAGTGTAACTATTTACACTGTTGGGTAGCTCCCCAAAGGGAAAGAGTGTAACTATCTCTCAGAGGGAATAAAGTTAGATTAACAAGAGAGTGATATTTGGGTGAGAAACACAAACAATAGAAGTAGTTACCTTTGACTGCACGGGCTCCTTAACAAGTTACAACTCTTTCCTAACTCTAAGCCAAGCGAAATGGAGCATAGGAGTTGTTATCATATCAAACTTTAAAATGAGCTTATGGGCTGCTCCAAAGGTAGCCACTAAAAATCATAAAATAATTTAATTTTTAATTAAAATTAAAAAATGTTTTCTTGTATCAAAGAAGCAATAAATTAAAAAAAAACATTATTTTACTTACAATGGAAATATATTATTCGGAACTAGAATTTTCTATTTTCTGCAATCGCTACCACTGTGCATGGGAGAAAACCTTTCGGCCGTAGCCATCTTTACAGGCTCAAATTTTGGTTTGGGCCTAGTTATTCCTACCCTATTCTTTTGGGGAACTTTTTCCTGCAACTTCATATTTTCTTCCTATACCTCCAATTACACTTTTGAAAAATCCAATTTAGAGAAAGAATAGACATCCAGAATGGATGCAGGAGAAATTGTAACAATCCAAGGAGAAATTCCAATATTTTTGCTTTCAGTTATAGTTCCTACATTACCTCTAATATTTTGGTTTTGTATCATTTAAATATATATTCGATTGGTCCTCTCTACAACAAGAGCAACGCTCTTTGGTGCCCCAGCACCCACTTGGATGTTGACACAATGCAGTGGCTCACTGCACTTGGTTGCATGATTGACATTCAAGACAAGTTGGCTAAATAGTAAATTGTTTGACCCAATTCACTGCACTCATCCTTAAATTTTGGATTGCTCAATATTAAAGCGCATAAAAAAGTACATTACCAATTATAATATCTTTAGTCATATAATTACATTATTGCAATTAACCATGCTCATATTACGGATCCTATGATATATAATATGCATGAATTGAGATGTATTATAACTTAAACAATTTGCAATATACTACTACTACATAATTGTAAATTATGTGATACCAAATATACCATAGGACATTGATAGTGTAGATAATGACAATAATAAAAATAAAGGAAACAAAAAAACGAAAACAAGAGAGGAGAGCTTACTTATTGACAACTTCTAAAAAAAAATATTTTCTAAACGAAGGAGATGAGCAAGAATTACTTTGCAGACTAGGACAAAAATGTGATTCTATGAAGAACTCAAAGAAGAGAGAAAAAGCTCTCTCTACATAACAAGGTGAAAAATGTTCTCGCAACAGAAGCCAAGTGGTTCATGGCTGAGCAGGTACTTAAGGAGAGAGAATTGCACCCATAGATAAAATCGTAAAAATATTTGCACGAACAATTTAAATGGATACTCACCACTTTTCAATGAGTTTTTTTTTTTAACTAAACATGGATACGAGTATCATTAGTGTTGCAAGTACCCATTAAATTACAATATTACACATATTTAATTTGAAAAAGATAATATTTTTGAAAAATAAATCAATTTAAAATATTAATTGTCAAGTTTTATTGTTATCAAGGTTATTTTTTATGAAAGGTGCATAATTCATAGAATTTGTTTTTTATGAAAATGTTAGTAATGTAAAATGAACATTCTATTTATATTAAATATTATATATATATATATATATAATTTTTAGACCTAATTAATCTTATAGAAACTAATATAATTTTATTTTTATATTTTCAATAAATAAATTATTTGTTCGATAAAACTTCATATAAAAATATTATTTTAAAAAAATATTTATAAAAATATCTATGGATATTTGTGGATATCTGTCGGTATTGAAAAAATCCACTAATATTTTTTATAACGGGTGGGTTATAGTAGGTATTACCCATTCTCGTCCCGATTCATTGTCATTCGGGAGTTCAAATTTAATATATTATAATCCAAAATTTAAAAATATTAAATAATATATAAACAAAACACAATGTAATTAATACTATTGTCATTAATCATAAAGGACGAGTAAGTGTCCTACACCTATTAGGTCAAATACTAATTTGAACCATGGTGCGTGAATGCTTCTAACCCAAGAAAATTTGCAACAACAAACATCAAAGATCTTACTGATAGTGTTAGACAAATATTAATTGAACATATTTTCTTTTGTGAATGATAACTTAATGTATGACATTATTAAGTAAATAATTTAAAACTATTTTATAATTAATTTTAATATATTGCATATTTAATTATGTAAAAAATTAAAATATATAAATATGAATCTTCAAAATTCTTGTTTATGAACAATTTATTACATATAGAGTCAAAACAATAGTTTTGTATACAAATACTAACTAATTAGATTTAAATAAATTTTAACCATGAAAACATTGAATCTGTAATAAAAAATTTATTGATAAAATTATTTAAAATTATTTTATATGATTTCCAAGTGAAAATATATTTTAAATTTAACAATAAAAATAAATATTGTTGAGTATTTAATACTTAATTGTATTAAATGTTTGAAGAAAAATATTGGTATTCATAATATTTTACCTATAATGGTGTTGAACAAACAAAATGATTTATAACATTATTTAAAATTATTTTATATGATTTGTAAGTAAAAATAAAATTTACATTTTAAAGTGAAGATAATGTTGTTGATTATTTAATATTTAACTGTATTAAATACTTGAAGAAAGAGTTTTATAGTTCATAATATACATATATGTGGTTTTATCATAAAATTTTGTGATTTATATTATAAAGTTTAAAATTAATTTAATTTATATAAAAAATATAAAATTATAATATAAATATCAATAATAAAAATTTTAGCAAAATAAATTTAAATATAAACCCAAAATATATTTTGTAATTAATTTAAATCTTAGTGTGTTAAATACTTAAAAAAAATTTAATGCCCATTATAGTAAAATTATTTTTTAATGATGTCAAGTAAAATTATTTTTTTGTAAATAATACTTGTAGCGAGTTTTATAAAATAAATTATAAATAATTTAATTTATGATATTTTTTGGTGATTAATTTAAAAAGTATCATAAATTATTTTTTAAAATTTATTTTGATATATCTATCTATATCCAAGAAAAAATAAATAATATTATTGTATTAATATTAAAAAAATAAAATTTATGTAAATTAAAATAAATTTAATTTAATAATTTTTCTTAAAATAATATTTAAAATGATTTTTAATATATTAAAATATATTTAATATAATTTTTTAGTCTTCAAATGCAATTATGTTACATACTCATAAAAAACTTCCTATTTATAAACTGTGTTGAGTAGGATTGTTTTTCATGAAATTAAAACTAATTTAATTTATGAAATTATTTATCATATCTTGAGTTATTTTATAAAAATGTAATATTATTATAATATTAATTAAAAATTACTATATTTTTCAAAATAAAAAGTAATAAGTATTTTATAATATATTTATATATCTAATAAATTAATTTTTAATATATTAAATACTAATATATAAATATACTTAAAAATATAAAATAAATAAAATTAAATTAAAATATAAATATTTTATAAAATAAATATTTTTATTTTTTAAGTATTTAAACTTTTAAATTGTTAAACATATAAACATAAAAATTATAAAAAAAATTAAATGAAAAGTAACATAAAAAGTAAAAAAAAAAGATAAAAAATAAAAATTAAAACTAGAAACATAATTTCTTCGTATATATATATAGAGAGAGGTAGAGATCCACTTCCTCTAAGAGCAAGTGCAAGAAACCTACAGTTAAACCTCATATTTATTTTGTTGAAATCTAATGGTGGAGATTAACTACTTATTATAATAATTAGCTTTTAAGAAAATAAATGAACAAGAAGTTTATTACACTTATCTTAGAGTAAATAGATCCTTTTGACAAGTGAGTATATTTGCAATCTATTGGATTAAAGAATGATTCAATCATGGTATATGATTGATATTTATCAAAGAAAATTTTACAAACAAAACCAAAGTTTTCAAAATCGGACTGATAAGCATTCAAAGGTTCAACCAGGTTGAATCGGATTTAATAAAATATTATTTTTATATTTATTTTTACTAATATAGTAATATACTAAGTACAAAATAAGTTATACATTATTTATAATACATAAAATATAATACATCTTAGTTTTCTTGTTTTTATAATATTACAAGAGTTTAATTGGTATATACTGTTAGTGTAAAAGATTTTTACACTGACATTCAATCATGACTTTTTATTTATGAAACTTTTAACATAGTAACTAGTAGAGTTAATAAATTTACCATCAATGAAGGGTCATGATGACTGTTAGTGTAAAAATATTTACATATACCAATTAAACTCATGTTACAAATAAGTAAAGTTGCATATTGTCTAAAATGACTTTTTGAGAGATATTTATATTATAAATTGTAATCAACACTTCATAATTTGTAAAAATTTATTTTAAATATTTTTTATTTTGTAATATCTTATTAGAATATCTCTCATTTGTCTACCTAAAATTTCAAAAACCACAAATTTTAAATTTTTATTATTTTTTATATTTTTTCTTTTTTTAAAAAAAGGCTAATCTTTTAACCAGTCAATTGTGGTTGGTTCTCCCACTTTTTTACGGATTTTTTCAGCTTTCGATTTTTCGGAAATAATGGAACAAACACCGGTCTGATTTTCAATTAGACCGGTTGAACCGTTCGGTCCAATTTTCAAAACCTACTATAAAAGAAATTCAATATGTCTTATTCTTCTTATCTTATTTGACAAGTATTAATCAATATATATTAAAATATATTTTATAAAATTAAAATATTAAAATTTATAATAAATATAAAAATAAAATATTATAAATATAATAATATTAAAATATAAAAGAATAATTTAAATTATAACATAAAATAATGTAAAAATAAATTATTGAAAATAAATTAAGAAATAAAAAATATAAAATTATATCAATATAAAATAATAAAAATAGAGTAATATAAAAATAAAAAATAAAGAGGAAATTAAGATAAAAAAATTTCAAGAAAAAAGAAGATAAGAAAACAAATTAAGAAAGAAAAGATAATGTAAAGATAAAATAAAAATATAATGATAATAAAAATAAAATAATATAAAAACAAAAAGAGAGAGAAGAAATTGAGATAGAAAAACTTCTTAAAATAAATAAAAGAAACTAAGAAAGAAAAATAAAATGAAAAGAAATAATATAAAAATAAAATGATAAAAATAAGGCTAAATTATATTTAGTGCCCCCGATTTTAATGCTTATTAACTTTTTGTCTCCTTTAAAATTTTTTAAAAAATATTAACAAACTGCCATTCAATCAAGATGAGACCGTTGACTGTTAGGATTAAAGTGTTGATTTCATAATTAATGACATGTCATTATTAGGTTTTGAAATTAGAGTTAATTAATATAACGATGTGACAATTTAATTAAAATAATATGAAAAAAAAATGTCCTAGCAAATTTTAAACTTGAGACCTAATAATAACAGACCACAACTCATACCATTGGACCGAATGTCTAATTTAGTTTTATGGAATGCTGGTTAGAAGCTTGCTTTGACTTCTTTGTATATTTTTCAAATTAAAATTATCATGTTTTCAGTTAAAATTTAAGTAGATTTGAATTGTAAAATAAAACCAAACTAAACACTTTATCGAGTGGTATGAGTTATGATTTATTATTATAGAAAGACAAATAAAAGAAAAAAATATAAAAAATAAAAGTGATAATTGAACAACCTATATATATATATATCATAGATTTTAGTTATATAAAATAAATATTTATATGATATACTTGGACATGTATGTACTTAATACTTAATTTAAACTACAAGGAAACATAAGGAGGGAGAAAGAAAATTGACATCTGTGCGTTCGGATTTACTCACGAAGAGACAGAAGAACAACGGGGAAGAAAAGAAAACAAACGGAGTAAAACGCAGGAAAATTTGCCGTTCGGGAGGGAGAAAACAAAACTCAAAACCAAGCGATAAAAAACGCAGCGTCGTACTCGTACGCTCTTTGCTTTGTATGCCTCTTTTTCAACGACGACGGCACAGTCATTTATTTTACACCATAAATTCCTTCGCCCATCGCAGCTCCAACGCTACTCTCCTCTTTCATACGCGTGCGTTCCTCACCTCTTATTTCGTCCCTTTTATCCTTTTTATTTTCACTTGTTACAAGCTGCTTTTGTTAGGGTTCTTCGCAATGCAACTTCCATTGTTGCCAATTTTTAATTATTATTATTTATCGTACTGAAATTATTATTGATCAATCGCAATTCACGTGTTGCTTTGATTTGAGAATTTGCTTTTGCCTTTCTGAATTAGTTTCTTATCAATGTAAAATTGTATTGTTACTTATGAGATTCCCGTCTTCTAAAAAGGGGTTGGTTCAAGCTGCGTTGACGTCTCGTTGGATATTGAGAGTTATAGCTAGTGTGAATTCTAGGCTTTCAAGTGTTTGTGATTAGAGGAAGGGTGATAAAAGATTATTTCCTGAAATTATTGAAATTTATTAGATATATTATACATAATCTTTCATTGACAGAAAGGATAAGTGCGTATTCCTTCCTCTAAAGGAATAAGGGGAGGCTGCTGGACAATTAAGCAAGTGCATTGACTATATTGAGAAAAACAAAAATCTGTGTACACAATGTTATTAGTTGTTATACTAGGATAACTTGTTTGGTGTGGTGTTGTTATATTTTGTCAATCTCAATTTTTCTCATAGAATGTGATAAACTCATAAAAGATCATTTGTGGCATGTAAATTTTTGTGATTGTGTCATCCTTTATTCCTTTTTCCCTCTCTCGCTTTGGAAATTATAAAATGTACGGAATGTCAGAATTACCTTTTTCATTAATTATTATTTTAGTCCTATGGTTTCATTTGAGTTTTCAATAAAATCAGTATTTTATTTGAAATCAATTTTAGGTGCATTCATCTTAGATTTGATGAAAGTTGGAAGATGTATGCATATGCACTGGACACCCTCTTTTGTATTTACCACTGATTTTGCTTTCTTCAGGATCTCTAGTCATCCCAACTTCATCTTAAGGATATTGCCTCGTACACATACTTCTGAATGTCTTTAAGGTTCTCAAGTAGCCATACATTGTTTGTTTAAAATGCCTCTAGGTTCAAATTCACAGTCAGCCAAAGTTGGCCTTGCCATGAATCAGAATGCACTCTCTTCTTCTGACAGCCATGGAATGACTTTGAAACCTGAGGAGGATAAAGAAGAAGGGGAGGAGGAGGAGGATGAAGATGCAGATTTTAACCCCTTTCTAAAGGAAACTCTTTCACAAGAAGCATCTTCAAGTTTGAGCTCTGAAGTTGATGGTTTGGATGGTAATGTTGTCACTAGTGGGCCATCTGTAGGTTCAGAGTTATCCAAGGTAACTACCAATACCAAGGAGAAAATCTGTACTGTTGTAGATACTGAACATGGTGAGGAAGAAATTATTTTACAATCTTCTGATATGATCTCTCAGTCAGACATTAATCAAGAGAAGCTCAATGACCTAACTAGTGTTACTGATGGTAATGGGTCTAGGATAGGAGAACAAAGTAACAAAACAAATTCTCGGAGTCCAGTGATAGACATGGATGATGAGGATGCTATCTGTATGCGCACCAGAGCTCGCTATTCACTAGCAAGTTTTACACTTGATGAGCTTGAGACTTTTCTTCAGGAGACCGATGACGATGACGATCTTCAAAATGCTGATGATGAAGAAGAGTATAAAAAATTTTTAGCAGCTGTTTTACAGTGCGGGGACGGTGATGGTGGTTCAACTCATGAAAATGAAAATCTAGATGATGATGAGGATAACGATGCAGACTTTGAGATAGAACTTGAAGAGTTATTGGAAAGTGATGCTGATGACAATGCAACGGTAAAAACCCAAAAAGAGTATGATGGTGCTGGACGAAGACCTGAGACTAGGCAAAATAAGCGCCAAAAGGTCTCTGTTCAATGTGAGAGGAAAACATTAGGAGAAGTCAAGAGGCCACTGCGTCCCATTTTGCCTAATTGGCTTAATGGAACCCTAGCTTCGGGGAAAGGTTTAATTCCTGAAGCTACTGTGAGCTTTCAATCTTCTGCTTCAGGAAATGGTCTTGTCAATGGATTTACTCCCCAGCAGATTGGTCAACTGCACTGTTTGATACATGAGCATGTACAACTTCTTATTCAGGTTTTTTCTTTGTCGGTTCTTGAACCTTCCCAAAAACAGGTTGCTTCTCAGGTTCGAGGTTTACTTTTTGAGATGCTTCTCAAACGTGATGACATGTTAACTTTGAAAAGAGTGCCATACCCCAGTATTTGCTTTATTCCATCTTTTGCTTGCTCATCTGTGTCCGATGGAGGCTCAAAATTCGTCCAGGCCCAGTGCAACAAAGAATATGCGCCTCCACCAGATGCACAGAATGTGTGGATTTCTCAATCCAATCAGAAATCCTCTGAAGGTTTGAACAGGCAAAGAAGTTGTTTCCAATCTACCGAGAGTTCTTTCTGGGTTCCTTTTGTAAGAGGCCCAGTACAATCTATTTTGGATGTTTCTCCTCTTAATTTAATAAGAGGATATGTAGATGACATTAATTCTGGTAGGTCATATTAAAGATTTAAGTTTTCTTCCTGCTTTTCCATTCTGTACTGGTTTGTAAGAATGATTTCTGCGTACTCAATCATTGGTTTGAAATTCCTTTTACAGCTGCCCAAGAGTTTCGAAAGAGATACATTGAGTCTGGTTCTGATTCTCCTGTTGAAAAGGAGCCTCTCTTTCCTTTTTCTTCATCAGTTGCTGAAGCTAACGGTGAGATTTCATGTGGAACCATCTCTAGAGCAGTTAATGCTGTCTCAACCTCACCTGGTAAAAAACGACCTAAGAAAACATTGGCTGCGATGCTTGTTGAAAGTACAAAGAAGCAGTCAATTGCTTTGGTGCCAAAGGAAGTTGCAAAGTTGGCTCAAAGATTTTTGGCCCTGTTCAATCCAGCATTATTCCCACATAAGCCACCCCCAGCAGCTGTTGTAAATAGGATACTTTTCACCGATTCAGAGGACGAGTAAATTTCATGCCTCCTTTTTATGCCAACCAAGAACCAACTGTTTTAAATAATTATGATTTACGATGAAAAAGCTTGATCTTTATTTTGTTTACTAACCGTTATCATGCATTATGTTTGCATATGTTTGTGATGTAGATAGGAGGTAGCTTGGAGGTCTGAAGTCATAAACAAAACTTTTGAACTTTTATGTATGACTTAACTATGTTTAAAAAATGTTATGAAACATGTTACATGCTATGTTTCTTATATTTGCATGTGTCATTGGTGGATGTTAGAATTTTTTGAGCTTAGGGTTTAACTTTATCCCACAAAACTGACTTGTAAGGTGAAAACAATTTAAGCCTTAGCAGGACTACTTGTCTATATCTATAGTTGATGTGGGATCTTAACACCTCTCATGTCCACAATGCTTCTTCCATAGCCTACTACGGTGTCCACTATATCTCTATAAAAGGTTTTGTGGCTTGCCACTATTTACCTCTATCTGCTAATGATCTTGACCAATTCCTCCAATGTCCTTTTGGCCCCCCATCTCTTCTTCACCAAGCTAAAAAACAGACTACGTTTCTGCTTGTTTTAGTAATTTAAAAATTTCCAGTTAGACCCCAAGGGTTTTACTTTATTTTGTTCTGAATATGAGTAAGTTTTTTTATACGTGAAGCAGAAAATAAGTATTTTGAGATGTCTTTGGTGAAGATATTTAATTCAATATTTATCTTTCTGTTGAAGATCTTGTCATGTGTTGCTCTGAATTTGATGCTTTACAGACTACATGTTATTTGTTGTTTATTAGTCCTATGTTGAAGTCTGTGTATGCTTGCAACAGAGTATGTTCAAGTGTATTATGAGGATCTTCTCTTTTATCGTGAAATATGTTTTTAATTTTAATATATAATAGATGTCATGGACAACCACCTATTCTGGTCTCCATGAGATCAAAGACAAATTGACATTGTTATGTTCTATGGCTGTTTACTTGTCTGTTCTTTTTTTTTATTATTGTTTTATTTGTTGGAACTAAGAGCATTTTTTGATTCATTACTAATTTATTCTGTAGCTTGCATATCAAATTATTTTGGTCTTCATAATTGACTTAGATAATCTTCTTTTTTAGATAGATTACTTCTTTATCTTGATTGTGTATGACAAGCTTACGGAGTTCTCATCTCTTCTTTTTAATTTTATTGCAGATTACTAGCCTTAGGTATAATGGAATTTAATACAGATTGGAAAGCAATTCAACAGCGTTTTCTTCCCTGCAAGTCTAAGCATCAGGTAACTACTATTGCAGATTTCTTTTGAGGACTATTTGTTTATAGGATTGAGGGGAAGGTGTTGTATTTTTGTTGTTGCTGTAGGAGGAACATCTTTTCATTTTTGACTTTTTTTAGCTATTGTGTTCTTGCTTGTTTATATAGTGAAGGGACCATCTTTTCATTTTTGTTGTATCCTTTTCTTCCTTTAGACTTTTTTCCTAATATAGGGGTATTTATATGGTTCTATAAACAAGAGATCAATATAACCTTGAGGCTTTAATCTCAGCGGTTTCTTTTAGTGGTCACATAATATAATGTTGTATGATCAAATGGATTTATTAGTTAGATTAGTTATGCTCCTTGAGAAGTAATTGGAAGGGGATCCTCTGAACAAGTGCAGGGTAGGCTTACTGATTACTACTTTTTTTTTCGGCTCAATGTGCCTCACTTCATTTGGTTGAAGAAATTCCTATACTAAGTGTCTGCAAAAAACTATGCTCAACAGTGGGATTCCTTGAAACTCAGGTCAAGGTTTGAAACAGATAAAGAGCTGAGTAGACAAGTCAGTGCCTGGCTGTTTGCAACTGTTTTATTTATTTTTAAACTCTAACAAGCATGTTTCGAAGATAAAACTGTATAATTTGTCAGTGAACACAGTAAGACTGTTATATTTTAATAATTCTTATAGGTGGCATAGTATACTATTTTACTCATTGGTTCAGAAATACATTCCTAGTTGTCAAAGTAATGTCCTGGATACACTTTTTTTTTATCTCTTAACATTGTGCCGTTAGGTTGAAGACCTTACCTTTAGCATCTCTGTGCTTGGGTGGGATTGATCCATGGTATTGAAATGTCAGGATGAATTGCATTCCTTCTTTTAGCTCAGTTTTCAATTGAAATGGAAAGTTTAGGTTGAATAATTTAGTTCAGCTATTCCAAAATGGTGGTGAAGGTTGTTACCTATCTAATATGAAATGGATTGGCCTCATTACAGATTTTTGTCAGGCAGAAGAATCGTTGTTCTTCGAAAGCATCAGAGAATCCAATAAAGGTAAATCTATACACTTTTTTTTTGTGAATCCAATAAAGGTAAATCTGTGTACTTAATCCTATGTAATGAAATATCATGTATATCTTTTTATGAGTGTTTAATTACTGTACTGAGAAAACAAATTTAAGAAATAAAATAATATCAGAACATTGTTTGTATTCTCCTCCTTTCTCTCTTACCTCTGATTGCAGTGCCAAACTATTCTAAGAACAAATTAATTGAAAATACTCTAATGGTGGTGTCACTTTCTTTATATTTTTTTTTTTGCAGTTTTATCTTAATTTTATTATTTTTTATCCTGGTCTTTTATTGTTTGTCAATTCCCTTTACTTTTGTTTGAATGATAAAGTCAACAGGGAACTGTCATATGTAAACTTCTCAACAAGTTATTAACATGCTTGCTCAGCTCATCTCAGATGATTCCACTTTATAGTCTATATGTATATATAGTTCTGTATTTATAGGGTTGTAGCATAAATAGAACCTTACTATACTCAGTAATTTAATGAAAATAAAGCTTGATATTATTTGCCTAATTTTCTCTATACAGGCAGTTCGAAGAATGAAAACTTCCCCATTGACTGCAGAGGAGATAGCATGCATTCAAGAGGTAATGTGTTTGACATTTCAACTGCATTTTGAATTAAAATATTTCTGCAAGATTGCATTATGACTTGCTGATGTATGACCAAATATACACAGGGACTTAAGATTTATAAATTTGATTGGATGTCAGTATGGCAATGTATTGTTCCACATAGAGATCCATCATTGCTTCCACGCCAGTGGCGCATTGCTCTTGGCACTCAAAAGTCATACAAGATAGATGCATCAAAAAGGGAGAAGCGGAGATTGTATGAGTCACAAAGAAGAAAGTCAAAGGCTGCCACATTAGAAAGTTGGCGACCTATATCTGATAAAGAGGTTTGTTACTTTCTGAACCTTAGAAGCCTGTGTTGAATTTTATCTCCCCAGTCTTAAATGCACATGAGATTCCATTATAGTCATCTTAAATGTTGCTGATAAAAAAATCTTAAATGTTACTTTTGTTAATTACCTGAATGGTTTTGAACAGAGTGATATACAGATGCACAAATGCATAGTTTTTATGATACTTTTATCATATCTTGGTTCAGATGTGTTTGACATTTACAAAACATCTCAACTCTACACCACTACACTGCCATTTTATCTATCATATCAGTGTGGTATTGGCCTATGGCTGTCCTGGCTTTTCTATGGGTTGTTGATTAGAATTCACGGATTTTAGATTTACTTTTATTGGCTATTTCTGAATTTATTGCAGGATTGTGATGCTGAAATTGCTGGTTCAGAGTGCATGGATTATTCACACGTACCATATGTCCACCAAGCATTTCTGGCTGATTGGAGGCCAGACACATCTACTCTTACTTATTCTGAACGCATTCCTACTACATCTGGAGAAGGAAGTGTTGCTCAAAATGCATTTTCTCAGGAAGATATTCTATTTTATAGGGGTACTCATGATTATGGTTTAAGTGGAAGAGTTCAATGTCAGAATAGTAATCAGTTTGCATTTCCATCTGTATCGAATCTGCCTCAGCCTTTTCATACTACATCTGATTTGAGAAATGGAATGAAAGGTGCTCC
Source organism: Psophocarpus tetragonolobus (assembly GCA_037954015.1). Lineage (NCBI taxonomy): Eukaryota > Viridiplantae > Streptophyta > Magnoliopsida > Fabales > Fabaceae > Psophocarpus > Psophocarpus tetragonolobus. Next base: position 100,059,345 of record CM075688.1, read on the forward strand.
TACTGCTATTAATCCTAAGAAACCAGTTTTTAATGTTACCTCTAGCTCCAAATACTATTGCCGGCCCTATCGGTCTCGGAGGTCACATAATGCCCACTTGGTAAAATTAGCACCAGATTTGCCACCCGTAAATCTACCTCCATCTGTTCGTGTAGTTTCTCAAACTGCTTTTAAAGGGTTCCAATGTGGAACACCTAAGATTTATCCTCCTGGAGGTGGTGTAGCTGCTTGTAGAGAAGATAATTCTACGTCTCAAACTTCTCATGGTGAGAATTCTGAAAATGTTCACCCTGTTAAAGGTGCAAGATCTGCACTGAAAGATAGTGTAACAGGTTCTCAATTAGAAAGATCTGAAACTGTTGAAGGCAGATCTATTGCGTCAGAAAAAGGCATGTCTACCGATCTCCAGATGCATCCTCTCTTGTTCCAGGTCACTGAAGATGGCAATATGCCTTATTATCCATTGAAATTTAGTTCTGGTACTTCTAGTTCCTTCAGCTTCTTCCCAGGAAGCCAACCACAATTAAATCTGAGTCTCTTCCATAGCTCACAGCAAGCAAGCCACATAGACTGTGCTAAGAAGTCCTTAAAGTCTAAAGATTCCACTTTACGATCTGGAGGCATTGATTTTCATCCACTTCTGCAGAAATCTGATAATATGCAATCACCAACAAGTTTTGATGTCACTCAACCCGAGTCACTGGTTAATAGTGGTCTACCGGCTATAGCCAATAGATCTTATGGCCTTAACGACAAATCCAATGAACTTGACTTGGAGATTCACCTGAGTTCTGTACCTGGAAGGGAGAAATCTGTGAAAAATAGACAGCCAAAGGCACATGATCGTGTGGGGCCCCAGAAAAGTGTAGCAACTAGTGAAACAGTGATGGAACCTCAGAAGGATAGTGTTCCTTATTGTCAGCAGGGTGTTGAAAATCTTTCAGCTAGCAGTTGCGAGCCTGCCTCAAGTACCACTTTGGTTGTTCCTAATGATAACATTGCCAGATATGATGTAGATGATGTTGGTGATCAGTCTCATCCTGAGATAGTGATGGAGCAGGAAGAGTTAAGTGATTCTGAGGAAGATATTGAAGAACATGTAGAGTTTGAGTGTGAGGAGATGACTGATTCTGAAGGAGAGGATGGTTCTGGCTCCGAGCAAGGTCTTGACATTCAAAATAAGGTATTTGGTTTATCTTTTCAGTTTTGCTGTTAGTTTTTGTTCATGTGTGCTTCTCTGTTTGTATTTATATATCACAAATTTTATCTATAAGATGGAGAAATACAATTGACAGATTTTTATGATATGGAGAAATAACATATATCTTGTATAGTTCTCCCCTCTACTTTAGTTTTCCAAATAAAAATAAAAACTAAGCTGTTCAGTTGTTTAGTTTGAGAAAGTAATATTTTTTCAATTTTTATTACAAAAAAAAAAAAATTCGTTTCTTGTTTCTTATACAAATATTTGAAAAATAAAAAATAAAAAATAAAATGAAAACAAGGTAGTATTTTTATAATTAATTAAGACAACCAAAAGCGTTTTTTCAAAATAAACAGGCCTGGATGCTTTCGTTTTCCAAACTTTATGTTGATCTCCCAATGCTATCCTCATTCTTTAGCTTTACAATTGAACTTACTATTTTTGTATTCAGTTAAACTATGTAACATAAAAAGTACTTAACTTTTTGTTTGCACTCTGAATTGAGAGGGCATATTTCTATTTCCAGGCTGCTCTATTCACATTTTTCTAAATTTGATGGTAATTAATTATATCAATCAATTAGTGGTAACATGATCTTTTTCAATCAGCAAGTTCTTTATTTTAAACATTAGACTAGAATGGTGAGGATGAGGAGCTGCTCTTGGTGTAATAGATTCCTCCTAAATAAATAGCTAGTATTTTTTTTCTTTTTGAAAGAAATAAACAGCTAGTTGATGCAATGGTTACTTCTAAAATTTCCTCCCTACTGCTTGAACACTTCTCAGTTTTGGCTATTCCCTAATTCCTTTATTCGTAATAGATGTGCTACTCGACAATCTATTACCTATTTGTTTTTGTTGCTTCTTGTTTTATGACTTTCATTACGAGCCAATATTTTTAGAACTGTAGAACCTGTATGCTAGTTAGTTAGTGGTTAGTCATTGTAATCCTATATTATGCGAAGTAAGAAACAACACCCCTGTATTCATCCGAGGTTAATTGATATTCTCACTTACGGTAATTTTTTGTAACCTTTTATGTAACTTCGTTTTGTTAGGAGGTCCCAATTTCTTCTGAAGAAAATGTTGTGAAGTATATGACTTGCATGAAAAAATCATGTGAACCAAGGGCCAATCCTGATGCTCAAGTTGACGGTGGTCTCCTTACAAATCATACTGCACTGAATATTGCTTTGATTAGTGAGGGACAAGATGATAGAAGTAGTTCTTCATGGCTAAGTTTAGACTCATGCACAGCAGATAATCCTGTACTTTCAAAGGCCATACTTGGACAGAGTATGATTGGTGAAGCTTCTGCTTCCAGAAGCTTTTCAATTGATAAAGCTGTCACAGAGGAGAGACATACCATAGACATGGTACAACAGTCAAGCGTAGGTCCTCATGTGTCTACCACTCAACGAAAACTCAGGAAGCGATCTAGCAAATCAAATGAAAATTTAAATATAGGATTGACCATTGAAAGATCGAATTGTGATGGTAATCATGAAAATGGTTGATTAAAGTATTCTGTCAAATGGGTTTTACATAGGATTGACTATTGAGAGGTCAAGCCAGGATGCTAATCATGAAGATGGTTGTTTGAAGTGTACTGGCAAAGGGAGTGCAAATAGGATTTTGACTTTTGCAAGTTTAAACCATGATGGTAATGTTGAAGATTTTTTATTGATGCACCATCTGAACTAACTGAGCTGGCTTTTGTTGTTTGTTGTAGTGGTAGCTTTGGCATCTAAAATTATTGCTATTGCGAGATGGAGGTAATCAGTGCTTAGGTGGTTCAACCCTCCTCCAGATCTTTTAATGGGGATCCTTCATGTTTTCCCGGTACACCACCAAGAATTGAGACTTTAAATATGTACAATAACTCGCGATGGTTGAGGTGATACTGTCTCTGTAAATATGTTGAGAGGGTTAAGGGCAAAATTAACCTTGACTTGTTCATGATCATTTGAGATCATGTACAAAATTTTTCTATTGCGGGCGTCCACTGTCTCCTGGTTCATGATGTGAATTGTATAGAGCTAACTATATATTCTTCCCTAATTCTGATATCCCATCGAGTAATGTTCAAGAAAGTGCCAAGAACTCGGTGAGTCATCGTTTAGATTTGCCTTTGCACACGCACCTTTCTCTGGCATTACTTTTGTTAAAAGTAAAAATTATTCATTGCTGTTGCTTTAAATTTATCATGTTCTGTTAAAGCATGTTCATAAGAACCAGTCATAATTATGTGAAAAAAAACACCTGTTGTTATCGTAAGTGTTCCTATACTTGAGTATAATTTTTAACATGTATACAAATTGCAGTCCTGTCTAGATATTGTAGTGGGTGTGTTTGTATTCAACTTCAGTTACGTTTATTGTTTGGGAAAGTGGAAAACTGCTTCACAACGTGCGAAACAGTAAATGCAATGGATTCTCAAACAGCAAAACTCAAAGAATTCTCTTGTACTAAGCAAAATAAGAAATACGTGCTAGTTTTTACGAGTAAAAATAGTCAAACAACCCATGAATTAAATATATTAAATAGTTATGATTGTAATCGTATCCTTCGATTCCGTCGCGTGCCTTTAGTTATTTGATTGAAAACATAGCATGTCATTTGTTTGTTTTTCTCTTAAAAGTTTTTAACTGTTAAAAAAGTTTAACATTTTTTCTTCGTTCGACTGTTAAAATTTTCATCGGGAAAGAGAAACACTTGGGAGACATGATTTGTGTCATTCGTTTTACCTATATCATTTCATGTTCATTGACATTTTTTTGTATAATAAAAATAATCTATCAACATTTGATTTTAAAAACTCAACTTGTAATTTTAATTTATGGCTTTTTCATTTTGCATCATATTACGATTACATGATTCTTAATTTTTTGATCCAAATTGATGGATCACATAATTCATAGGCCCAATTTTTAATGGATTTTCTAATCACCATCTACAAACTGAAAGTGTGGAACACATCATGAGTTATGTTGTGGGTTCCATGTTTTCCAAAGTCCTAAAAGAAGGTTCAAGAGCACAAGAAGTAAGCAATTGCAAACATATGTAAGTCCACTCAGTTAGTTGTTTTAGCAAGTAATTCACTGAACACGTAGGAAGATGATAAGCATGTTGGTCTTTACCCAATTGGGAATCAGACGGCCACCTAGATGCGAAATGTTGTTTCGAACACCATGGCATCAGCGTGTGCATTACGAATTGGGTGGTCGTGACTGATATTACAATTGTGGATTCTTATCAACAAATTATTATTTGACTAATTCTTCCCAACTTATCCGTCGTTCCAAATTGTAGCATTGTTTCTTTTTTACCTCAATCCATTTTTCTTGTTTATTCTACAAATTTTTCTTTGATGCTGGAATTTTTTTATCTACAAAAAAAGGCTTCATATCATTTAATAATCAAAGCATGCATTGAACATCTTATGTTAAATAGCGTGTTCCGTTTTGGGTTTATCATGCATCAAGTTTATATGATTTGGCTGCATATAGAAGCTAAAGCAGTGGCTTTGCATTTCCCAATTTGATTCAATAATTCAGATTCAGATTCTCTCCCATAAGCCAAAATTGGAGAGTGTCCAGTTTTGAAAATCTAGGCAGCAGATTAAAATAATATTAAATCAAAGGTTCAAAGTAATCCAAAGCAATCATCAAATAAAACAAGAATTTGCCAACCAGCTTGTTTTGGGTTTAAACTTTAAAGTGAAATCACAATTTACAATTGCAACCATCGTGCATTTCGATCTGGTTGCTTTGTTGTGTAATTTTATTTCAGATAAATTTATATATTTAGATGTATAAAAAAAATTCATTCATTTTGGATGTCACTCGGAAATTAAGCATCTAATAGTATTTTTTTTGTTTGATAAAAAAACTACTTTATTTATAACTTGATTTTATAATAAAATATATAAAAATAAAAAATTATTTAATTTAAAATTAATTTATTCAAATTCGCACTTAAATGTATGTTTTTAATATATTAAGTGTGTTTAGATAAATGTCAGAAAAATAATATCTTGTAAAATTTATTTTAATTAAGAATAATTTGAAAATGATACACTTCAAGTTTTGATGAGGTTTTTTCTTATATACCAAAATTATCCATATCCCATATTATTTATCTAAATAATCTCTTTTACAATTCACGTTGAGAAATTATTTGTTGGAAAATCAATTTCTCTATGTGATTTTGTTTAATGTAAAAAGCTATAAAAAACGTGTTTTTTTCAAACTTGTTTTTTTAGTCAATTTTTTAAATTTATTTTTTATTTATATATATTTTTAAATAATGGGTTTTAAAATTAATTTTTTTTAGTTAATTTATATTTTATTTTATTATGTATTTTATTTTATGTTGTGCATCTTTTTTTATTATTTTAATTTTTTAAAGGCTTCGTAATTTATTTTTCTGTTTATATTTTTTAAGTTAATTTTTTAAACGCTTTTTAACAAAATAATTTTAAAATAATTTGAAATATTAGGTTTAATAATATTTATTCAAAAACTTTAAACTGAAAAATAAATTATAAAATATTTTAAAAAAATTTAAAATAACAGAAAAGATGCATAACATACAAATAAAACACATGAAAAATAAAATCAGATATAAATTAACTTAAAAAAAAATTTAAAATGTGTATCTTTTCCGTTTGAAATACTTTGTATTTCATTTTGTTTTTTATGTATTTTATTTTTATGTTGTGTATCCTTTTTTGTTATTTTATTTTTTAAAATTCTTTATAATTATTTTTCAGTTTAATTTTTTAAATTAAGATTTTTTAATCTAATATTTCAAATTATTTTGTAAAAAGATTTTAAAAATTTAACGAAAAAATATAAACTGAAAAATAAATTACAAAGTGTTTAAAAAAAATTAAAACAATGAAAAATATACACAGCATAAAAATAAAATATAAATTAACTAAAATTTAATTTTAAAATTTATGATTTAAAATAATATACATAAATAAAAATAAATTTAAAAATTTTAAAAAAATGACTAAAAAACACTCTATAAGAAGTTGGTTGTTGGACAACCAATTGAGAAATTGTTAGGCTTTTTATATAAAAAAATAATCACGTTGAGAAATTAATTTTTAGAATATAAATAGTAAAATAAATTATTTAGGTAAATAATATGAAGGGTGAATATTTTTGTAAATTTATTTTTGGTATATAAAAAAAGTGCTTTTGTTATTTTAATTAAAAAATAATTTTAAAACAAATTTTTATATTTTCTTTCAACACAGACAAAAATTGTTTTAACTCAAAATTAATTTCAGAACTATAATTAATTTACATTAAACCATCTGACAGTAAGCTTATAAATTTTAACTTGTTTCTTTTTTGAAAAAATATTTTTTAAAACAATCAAACGCTTTTTAAATTTATATATTTTTAAAATAAATCATTTTTAATAATATAAATATTTTTTGTTTAAGAATATATAAAATATTTTATTTATTGTTATACTCTTTTACATAAAATATTATTTTCTATTACATCAAAATAAAACTAATTATTTTAAAATCATTTTCATCAAGTCCATCCAAATAAAAATGAATGTTTACTATAATCTACTATTAAAATAATATGTTAACTAATTTTAATTTTGTTCTATGAAAAAATTTATTCTATTTTTAAAAAAGTAAGAAAACATAACTTCAATGTAACTTCTGTTTGTCTTGACCCTCAATGTTAGATAATAAATAAAACATTTTATTTAAAAAAAAGTCAAAACTGTAAAAAAGACATTTGGAAAATATTATAACTTGCTTTCGGGATTATATATTTCAAATTTAGATGTATAAAAATCTAACCAAAATTTACAAACATTTTATTTAAAAATAAACTATGTTTATATTGAATTCTAAAATAATAGATTGTATATAACCAATTATTAAAATAATCTAATTTTACAGCTTTTCTAATCACAATCTAATTAAATTATTTTTTTTACTAAAATCATCAAAACTTGAAACGTATCACTTTCAAATTAATCTTAATTAAAATAAATTTTACGAAATATCTTTTTCATAACATTTATCCAAAGACACTTAATATATTCCAAAACATACATTTAAGTGCGAATTTGAATGAATTGATTTTAAATTAAATAATTTTTTAAAATATTTAATTTATTTTTATATATTTATTGTAAAATCAAGTTATAGATAAAATCTTTTTTATCAAAAAAAAAAAATACTATTAAACGCTTAATTTCAGAGTGACATCCAAAATGAATGAAATTTTTTTTGGATACATCCAGACATATAAATTTATCTGAAATAAAATTACATAGTGAAGCAACTGGACCGAAATGCATGGTGGTTGCAATTGTAAATTGTGATTTCACTTTAAAGTTTAAACAAAAAATAAGCTAGTCCGCAAATTCTCGTTTTATTTGATGATCGTTGTGGATTTAATATTATTTTAATCTAGAGCCTAGATTTTCAAAACTGGACACTCTCCCATTTTCATTTTCGCTTCTGGGAGAGCATCCGTATCCCAATAATTCAGGTGGTCTAGGTTCTCTTAGGTGTATATATATATATATATATAAAATGTTTCTTGCTGGTACAAAAAATACATAACCAACCAATACCTAAATAAAGAAAAACATAACATTATTTTGTTCATGTGATTCACATCTTATATTTACTTTCATGACAAATTTTTAAGGACTAAAGAAAAACCTACAAATCTTTTCTATCCTTTTGTTCGATATTTACACTTAATGTCTACATTTACGACAAGTTTTTAAAAACCATTAAAAAACCTGTAAATCCTTTCTCCTTAACATAACCCTCTCTTTCACTTAAGGTAATAACCCACCAATTTTTCATGATTCTTCTTATCTTAAAAACCATATTTATAAACATAACACCTTAATCTTAAATGAAGAAACAAATATTTATTTTATAAATAATATTTTTAAAATTTTTAAAAAATAAACCAATATCTTTTCTAAATTATATATAGATTTGAAATTAAAACAATATGAATTGTTTTCCCAAACGTTCCTTAACATGCCTTTAATTTAAATTTGACTCTCAGTATCTTGTGGTTTACAAATCATGATACATTTATTCTAAATGCAATTCACATCAAATTATTGGTTCATGCTTTAGTTTCAATCTGACTTGGTGCATTGTCTTATTCTTTGTGTCACTCAATTGATGTTTATGAGGACTTGTTATCTTTGCCACCCTTTTGCTTCATGCAATTGAATTTCACTATTGGAGTCCTTGTGAGTCAGTTTTAATTAGGCAATTTGATTCAGCATTGCAAATTTAAAACGTTGTAGGCAGTTGTGAATCTAATTTCAATTTGAATGGTACTTTAATGTGATTGGAGTTTATGAATTATAAGTTTCATCTGGTTGTAAAATTTATATGTGGAAGAATGAGAAAAAGAAAAGTCGTGAATTCAAATCACTACACTAATAAAGACTAATACATTAACGACTAAAATTTAACATATAAAAAAAACTAATTGAAGATTTGTGATGCATAATTTTAAGTGGCGCCTTAGTGCCTTGTTGTTTGGTAGTGTACAAATTGGAAGTACGTCTAGTGGATAAAGTTTTCCTTGTGTTTTGTTATTTGGATTAACTCAAGACATACACTTTCATATTTATTGTGTTCATGATTGTTCTTTAATGTTCTTGATCTTTTTTATGTAGAATTTTGTTAATTTAATCCTTCAAAATTATTTTTGAGTTAGAAAAAGTGAAAAAATAGTGGCCAAATCACAATTGACAAAAGTTTAGGGCTAAAGTGTAAAAAAAATTGATAAAAAGGAAGAAAAAAACTTGTGCCTAATATAAATTTCTTCCGCACCTGTTCATGCGATCAAGTCTGCCTTTTTGGTGTTAGGAGACTCAAGTGTATTTAAGTATCTTGCCTTTTAGACGTGGGTGATGTCTTTTATATAATGTTTCCAAGGCTACTTTTACTTCGATCTTGACAGTGGTTTTTATCTTTAAGCTAGCGAATTAGGGAGTTTGTAGAGGGATGAAAAAATACTAGGGATTCTATGGTTTCTGTGATTTGTGGGGTGGTCTTTGTGGTCCCCAAGTTTGTGACAACGGTATCTTTGTAGTTCTACAGCTAGGGGATGAGAGAAAGTTGGTATGGTTTGGTCGGAAGAACATTTTTCTCTATAGCCTGTTTAGAGGGCAAGGGTAGTGTTTAGAGCCCCTCAATTATCTGTCTTTTCAGCAGGAAGGGGTACAACGCTATTGTCAAGTTTTTTCATTTTCATAGACTTTGGACTCAATATGTCCTAGTTGTACTAATTTTGAATTTTGAAATTTCTTAATTTTTGTTTGAGTTGCTCTGTTTTATGTTATCTCTCACTGTCTTTGTTTTGTCTTTCTAGTTTTTGTCTTATTTTTCTAGTTTTGTCTTATCTTTCCTAGTCTTGTTTTTCTTGGAATTTTGTTTTGATTTTCCTTTTCATTTTTTTAGCTTTTATTATGTCTCTTTAAAATTCCTTGGTTTTGCCTTAGAGTTTTCTTTTTCTTTGGTTGCTTGAGATTTGTAACATATTTCACATTGAATAATTTTTTGGTTTGGAAATTCCATTTAAGAGCTTGTAGAGGAACAATAGTGAAAAAGACAAGAGTGAATATTATAGAAAAAACCTAAAAAATGTGAAATATTAGTGAATGTTGAGTGTAAACTATAAACACTTAGAGAATGATAAGATCCTATTATTACTTTTACTCTTGCTTCTTTGCTTGAAAAATGATAGGTACTAGTGTTGCAGGTAACTCTCATTTGGTGGGCAACAACAAGTTATTATTTGATGCTTTGGTAGCTCAAATGGAAAAGTCTATGAACACATATTCTTACAAGAAGATCACAACTATGATTCTTGTAGTGGTTAGAACATATCCAAGAAGGAGAGATCTTCCTCACCTAAGCAACAAGGTTTAAAATTTTAAAATGTTATACACAATCTTTTCCCTTACACTTATTCTATTCCTTAGAATAATACAATTAAATGTTTTAAATATGTGTTATTTGATTATTATTGGGGGAGGGGTAGTTGCATTAATATGGCTAGCACTTGGTTAGCAAACTGAAACCTTCAACCACCCCACACCCTAGACCTTATTGTTTGAAATTGCTAGGTAAAGAAAATGAATTGGTAATAGATCAACAAGTGTTTATTAGTTTCACAGTTTAGGAAATATAAAGATGATGTTGTGTGCGATGTTACTCCCATTAAAGATATTATATATTGTTAGATAAACCTTGTAAAGTTGAAAGAAATGTGAAATACCTTGAACAATCCAATGAATTCTCTTTAGTTCATGAAGGTCATAAGATCAAGCTTACTTCACTTTCACTTGTAAAGGCAAAAACATATCATATTAAGTTGTGATAGAAGATATAAAAAAAATAAGAGTTGGAAGAAAAAGAAATAAAAAAGAAAGAAATGATAGAAAGAGAAATAATTGAAAGAGAGTGAAAAAAATAAAGAAAAATATGATTCTTCCTATTATTATTTTGGATAATCTCATTTCGAGGCCTAATATTTTGAGTGATATGCAACATGTTTTAATTCTTGATTTGCATATTGTTTTAGGTGATGTCAAGTTCTTAAAATTGGATATTAATTCACATAATTGGAACTTTTGTGATCATGATAAACTTTCCTTTTTTTGTGTTGTTGTTTGTGGACAATTTTGGAGGGATAAACTTTATGTTATGAGACACATAATACATTTTATATGTCTTTGGTGTTCTTGCATGATTCTTTAGATGGATAAACTCATGTTTAACATTTATTGGATGTGTTTAATTATTAAACTGACATTCATTCACAATTCTATATTTATATGACTTTTAAAGTATTAATTGGAAGTCAATAAAACTTACCATAAATTAAGAATTGCAATTGAATATTAGTATAAAACTATTTAAACAAGTCTTTTTCTCTTATTGGATATGTTGAGTTTTTCAAACAACTTGCATACATAGAATTAGCATTGTTTAAAGTCTCACATGAAACTACATGTATATAATAGGCATGACAATATGATAGGACGATGATGAGTATGACATTCTCATCTCCATCCCCGCTTCCAAAACTCATCCCATCCCCATATCCGTCAGGTGTCGGGTATACTTGTACTCATCCCATACCCACAAATAAAAAATATAATATTTTAATAAAAAATAATTGTTTGAATATAATAATATTAATTCAAAAGTTATCTAATAAACGAAAAGTTTACAATTTTTGTTAATTAAATGTCAAACTTTTCTTTTTTTAAGACAATGAATATTATAATCATTAAAATAAGAACGGGGTGAGGTAGGTATAAGGATGGGGTGAGTATGTATATCCCATCCCCATCTTCATCAGGTGTTCCTTATACCCGTACTCATGTCCGGTCAAATTGGGAATTCTCCGTCAACTTCGGGAAGGGTTCGGGATAACCCACGGGTGCAGTTTATTTGTCATCCCTAGTATATAAGGTGTGTGATGGAGGCATTGAAATTCAAAATAATTACTTTATGTTATTGCTTGATGAACAATATATTGCATTCCAAATAATATTAGGTTTGTTTTTTACACAAAAGGAATGATAAATAGGTGTTTGAATAATAAAAGATGTGTCCTTCCAAGGCAATTAAGTCTCAATAGAGATAGAAGTTTCTTTTCATGTCATGTCCTTTTCCTTAAGTCTAAAATATGTATTCTTGTGTTGTTTTCTAATATATGTACCTTCACTCCAAATTTGAGGTCGAATTCTCTTCAAGAAAGAAGGTATGATAGATGACTAAAAAGGAGACTTCAAGCTTTTCTTTAAGGTTATGAATATTGAGTTGGAGATATATTAAAACCCATTTTTTATTTTTTATAGAATTTTCGTAGTTATTTTATGTAATAAATTCATATGACTCTTGACATATTTTGGGTTTTTTTTGTGTTTCTTTTAAGCTTCCTAAGCCATCATAATGGTTAGTGGATTTTACGTAACTAGGAATTTAATTCTTGGTAGGAATTAATTTCTACGCTGTTTTTTAGAAATCTTGGCCTTTAGGCCTAAGGAAGTTTTTGTAAACAAGTTTGGATGAAATTAGTTTTTAACTTTGATTAAGGTTGAAATTTGTCTTTTCTATTGATTCTTGAGTTAAACCTTTTAGATTCTTATAAAGGAATTTCTATTTTTTTTGGTGATTTCTTCTCAACATATTGATCTTTAGGTTATGGTGTTGTTCTTTTCTATTTATTGTCTCAATCTATTTAAATGTTTGAGTAAAAGCCATGTTGAATTACATTATCCAAACAAGAGAACCAAAGCTTTCAGGACCCTAAAGTTGCCACTAGTGAGTTGTTTTCTTTGATTTCATCTAATACCTCTAGTGATAATAATAATAGATGTGACATCAAACCTTTGGATGATAATTTGATGATAAAAAGGTTATTGAGTATCCGATGCAAGGATAAGATTCAAAAGGAGAACATATTTCAAATTAGATGTTTTATTCAAGGAAATGCGTGTTCTTTGATTATTGACAAGGGTAGTTGCATTAATGTGGCTAGTACTAGATTGGTTATTGAATCTTAAGACCATTCACCTTAAACCTTATTGTTTGAAATGACCATATGAATAAGGTAATTTTGTAAATATGTAATTTTAGCAAATATGTAAATTTTGAAATAACCACAAGAAAGGGGTTGAATTATGAATTTCAAAAAAATTTTAGCAAATATTTGAAATAAGACACATTTGCACTCGATAACTTTAAAACAAATGTTATCAAATGCATCAATGTGAAATAGAATTTTAAAAACACTTTTATAAAAGAACGATAAGATACAATAGGGTACAAAGTTTAATAAAAATATTTTCACAAAGACATGACATAATATTTAGAATAAAACGTTTTCTCAAATATCTTTTCAAAAAATAAATCTCACAATTTACTCAATAAAGATAAAAACACCAATTCACCTCAACTTAAGATTATATTAAGTTTCTTGAAGTATCCTCAATGATAAGATTTTAGGTAGAGTGCTTAACAATAAAACTATTATTTTAATATATATTTCACAATGTGCGTGCTTAAAAATTGAGTAGAGATGCTTATATAATAATTTTAATATTAAACACCTTATTTTTTAAAATTCACATTAAAGCAATAATTTTAATGTTAACTAGCATTGTTTAGCAACATGGAAGTTCTCCTATTTCAATTTAGATTTTGTGTGATATAATATTGAGTTGATTCATTTAATTTACTTTAAAAAATAGAATAAATTTGATTGTGTCGTGGTTTAAGGATAGCTAAAATAATTAATTGTTCATTAATATATGAGAATTTGATGACAAATTTAGAATATGATAAATGATAAGTTAAAGTAAAAGTTAGTGACAGGGTATAAGAGAAAATAGAAATAAAGTGGAAGAGGCAGATATATAGGTTTGTGAGTTGGCGGCTGATTGACCCAAGTGAGTTTATTTTTTAAAAAAATTACCAATATGAGTCTTTTTTATAAAATATTACCAGTATGAGTCTGTTTTGGTAGTTTACTCGGTCAAACTGCAACTCCAAATTGCGGTTTTGTTGCCATGTCAACAACGTGATTACGTGGAAGTGAGCGTGGCAAAAACGAGTATGAAACCGCAAGTGGGAATTGCGGTTTGACTGGTCTTTGGCCAGCACCGCCTTGTTGTCCAATGGGTAAAAAAACACAGAAAACGATGTCTGTAAAACCGCAAGTCAGAGTTGCGGTTTGACTGAGGTTTAACCGGCCCCCCTTTACCTGACAGTTGCAAAAAAAATACAAATTTCTACTCACATAAAACCGCAAGTGGCATCTGTGGTTTCTAGTAAATATTATTTTTTTACGCAAGTGCTTGAGTAAAAAAAATAAGATAGTGACGCGGGTCAATCAGCTATCAAGTGAAAGATAGTGACGCGTGTACACGTTCCAGGTTCACTCCCCACTCACCAAACAAGGAACCATTCAAAATATCCATTAAAATTAAAAATTAAATTATATGAGAGAGAGTGTGTTACGGCTACGTACCCCATCCATCAACACTGACACAGTTTAGACTAGGTCATTGGCATTGCTATCCAAAATACACTTTGCTTTCACTTTCACCCCTTCTGTAAAACCGCGTTACCAACACCTTCTGTGGGAATTGCTTAAGTAAAAAAAATAATATTTACTAGAAACCGCAGTTCGCACTTGCGGTATTCAAACCGCAGATGCCACTTGCGGTTTTATGTGAGTAGAAATTTGTATTTTTTTTTGCAACTGTCGGGTAAAGGGGGGCTGGTTAAACCCCAGTCAAACCGTAACTCTGACTTGCAGTTTTACAGACATCGTTTTCTGTGTTTTTTTACCCATTGGACAACAAGGCGGTGCTGGTCAAAGACCGGTCAAACCGCAATTCCCACTTGCGGTTTCATACTCGTTTTTGCCACGCTGGCTTCCACGTAATCACGTTGCTAACATGGCAACGAAACCGTAATTCGGAGTTGCGATTTGACCGAATCAACTACCAAAACAGATCCATACTGATAATATTTTATAAAAGAGACTCATATTGGTAATTTTTTAAAAAAGTAAACCCACTTGGGGTCAATTTGCCGTGAGTTGGCAGTAGGCACTGAGCACCAATCATACAGAGGCAGATCAGAATGGATCCCTTACATGGCTGTCTCTGGTCGAAATCGTTATCCCAAAACCTGATCCACTTGCTCTCATCAGCTCCACACATTTGCACTTGTTACTTCCATGGAGTCCAGTCCTAACACATTAACACAAGGAGAGGATAAGACACCTCACAGAAAAAGGAATAAGGAAAATCTCAAAATTAAAGCAAGGAAACCCACACAGCACAGACAGAGCAAAAAACGATGTCTTGCTCCAATGTCACAATGTTGGTGTCCTCAAAACCTTCCCTATCGGACCCCTCGAACCTCTCCTTCCGCTCTGTCCTGAACCCTTTTCAGCTCCCTTCAACTTCCACCCCTTCACGCGCCTCAACGACCCCAGTTCAGTGTGGCCTTAGAGAACTCAGAACCCGCATTGATTCTGTAAAAAACACGCAGAAAATCACGGAGGCAATGAAGCTTGTGGCCGCAGCCAAAGTGAGAAGAGCTCAAGAAGCTGTTGTCAACGGAAGACCCTTCTCAGAGACCCTGGTTGAAGTTCTCTACAACATCAACGAGCAGCTCCAAACTGAGGACGTAGACATCCCTCTCACCAAGGTTAGGCCTGTCAAGAAGGTTGCACTTGTTGTGTGCACCGGTGACCGTGGTCTCTGTGGCGGTTTCAACAACTCAATTATTAAGAAAGCTGAGGCTCGAATAGCGGAGTTGAAACAACTTGGTTTGGAATACACTGTTATCAGTGTTGGCAAGAAGGGTAACTCTTATTTCATTCGAAGGCCTTATATTCCAGTTGACAGGTTTCTAGAAGGTGGTACTCTTCCAACTGCCAAAGAGGCTCAGGCCATTGCTGATGATGTTTTCGCACTGTTTGTCAGTGAAGAGGTTGACAAGGTGGAGCTTCTTTACACCAAGTTTGTGTCATTGGTGAAATCAGACCCCGTTATTCACACCTTGCTTCCCTTGTCACCTAAGGGAGAGATTTGTGATATAAACGGTGTTTGTGTTGATGCTGCTGAGGATGAGTTTTTCAGGTTGACTACCAAGGAAGGAAAGTTGACTGTTGAAAGAGATGTTGTTAGGACTAAAACTGCGGATTTTTCGCCAATTTTGCAGTTTGAACAAGACCCCATTCAGATCCTTGATGCACTGTTGCCTTTGTATTTGAACAGCCAGATTCTGAGGGCGTTGCAGGAGTCGCTGGCCAGTGAACTTGCTGCCAGAATGAGTGCTATGAGCAATGCGACTGATAATGCTATTGAGTTGAAGAAGAACTTGTCCATTGTCTACAATAGGGAGCGCCAGGCTAAGATCACTGGCGAAATTCTCGAAATTGTGGCTGGTGCCAATGCCTTGCAATAGTGCAATTTGTAGGTATTGTTACTTATTATAATCATGGGTCTTCATTGCCCTTTTCATTTTCTAATATGCTTTTGTAAGACACTTGTGCAATTTTTACGCTTCTTTGTCTCAATGAAATGCGCAGGCTTTGTGCAATAGGAAAACTGCGGTTTGATCTGAAGCGGACACTTTTTTGTTATGTATTTTTTTGCCTTTTGAATTATGTATGTAATAATTAATCATAGATCTATATATAAAGATTCGAGTTTTCTCTGTTGATTTGATCCACCATGACCATGGCTGTACTTAGCATTTCACATTGTTCCTCTGCAATGTGCTGATTGTGTTTTTGAATACATATATTATATCGGATTTGTATCAGGTGGCCAACTACGGTGGTCCTCATTTGATAGCTGTTAAATATATTTTAAAAATATTATAGTATCCTGATTCCTTGAAACTAAGTACTAGGCAGAACGACACATAACATTATGCTATAAACTATTCATACATGCCTGACCTAAAGTATCACAGATGAAAACAACACACAAACACAAGATAAGTCATCTCATTTCGCCTGGGTTTTTTGTATTGGATATGTAAATAATTCCTTCCTCGCTTTACTGAATCTCAATCTTTTTTTGGCTTTCAGGAATCTATCCTTTAAACCAATTTTACTCAGACGGTTTTGTATATCTAAACAATTAGAGCACTTAAGAAAGTAACATGTCAATTCTATTCAATGAAATAGTGCATGTAATTTATGTCTTGTACTGTAAAACATAGGTGATAAGTAAGTAATTGAAAGCATTCTATTAAACACGCTTCCTTGCGATGAAGTTAGGCAGCTGAAAAAGTTGTTGGTCTTTTGTTTGATTAATCAACATATGCTTGTTAGATTCATTTTTAATCTCAGGAGATAAGCATCTAAAGCATAATTGTGCAGAAATTGTTCTTTTCAAAGGAGGTCTACTGTATACATGCCTTTTCATGTCCTGGTTTATCCTCAACTGGTTGTGATTTCTATAGCAGAAATATTTCTTTTCTTGAATTCTATGATGGAGCTGTAGGAGAGATGAATACGGGTACTGAGAATATATCCTGTGTACTGCAACAATTTGTCATCTGTATAATAAATATATCCTGTGCCATCCGTCTATTGACATTCAAACTTGTGGTGCCAATATATGGAGAAACTTTCTTCTTAAGACACTCTAGCCAATTAATCGATTAATCACGTTTTGTTGAATATCATTAGGCATGCAGCGAATTGTATTACAACCCAAATTTAAGGTTGTGTCCATGTACAGACTAACATCTTTAGCGTGACAAGAATATAACAATACATGATAAATAATTTTTCAAAATAAACATATTTTAAAGATTTTATATAAATTTTGACAGAATCTCCTCTATAATTTGGATATCTCAAAATTTACAAAGATGTTACCGATATAATTCATTAGTCAGAGTTTTCAACAACATTAAATATATGATATCTAAACATAAATCTTATAACTAGACTTTCTATAGCTACAAAATGTATAAATAGTCCTAAAATAACATCAATTGCCCACCTACTTAAATGAGACCTACCAAAAAGAAATAACAGAAGATTGAATAATGAAGATGTTAGCAGCCTACTACTTAGTTGTTTGAGAATTTAGATGAAAAATAACAAAAAGAAGGTAAGTCATAAAGACTTAGTGAGAGTCTGACAACCACTATGAACTAGAAAAAAATATGCTAACACACAAATTGTTCAATAAAAACATTTCTTAATATAAAACTTACTAAATCAACAAGTTTAATAAATCTCAAAACCACAGGTAACTTATAGCTAACATACCAAAAAATCCCACAATCAACAAGTTCAATAAATCCCAAAACAATATATATATTAAATAAGAAAATTTGAAATGCAATACATTAACATGAAACATAAATCAAATGAAGTGTAAATACAACAAGATCACTCATGATAGAACCAAGAGGCACCTCCATCTTGTTGATAGCCTTCTCCTCCAAGAGTGGTCTCTCTCTTGGGGCGGTTTCATCTAATGGATAGTCCTCTCCTCTCAAAATCATATCACATCTCAATATCATAACATATCATCAGAGACAACTTCATCTCGTTGATAGCTTTTTCCATAAAGTGGCAACTCCATTTAACGGATAGCCGTCTTCACCTGAAATCTTATCACTAGGTGCACCTAAGTCGTTATCATCTACTAACGACATATGGGGTTCGAACATCGATCCTCATAATACAAACACCATATTTGTTCTACTTCAAAGTTCATTCCAAAATAAAATCCAATTTCATCAAACATAATCAGTTTAAATTTATAAAGCTCTCAACCTTTGAAATAAATTTAGAATAAAATCAAATAAAAGAGTATGTTTGTCAAGCATATTAAGTAAACAACAATAAATATAATAAGATGAGTTAAAATGATAATTAAAAAATGTTAGAATAGGCCATAGTGACCATTAAACCACTCACAACTACGAAAATTCAACCAAACTGCTTCCCAACAACTTCAGAAGTACTGTGCAATTTAGAAATCAACATATCTGAGCACCAAAGATTTCTAACATTTAGAAATTTGTTTGAAACTCTATCTATTTATGAGTAACCATAAAAATCCCTAAAACTAGTGCTCTGTGCTCTAATAATAATTCTACCCGAAGCTAACACTTGCCAATAGCTTATTCTTTAGGTTACGAGTTATGGATTTATCTTAGAGAACCAAAACGAGCAACCCTTACAATGTGAATACTCTTCTTCTTCCTTAGAGCATTGTCCCTAACATTAAAAGTTACCAAAACTTAGTTCCGAAAAGGAAAAAGGAAAAGAGTAGAAGTTTTGGGTTTCATTACCTTTCACTAGGTAAGGGATTTAAGAGTAAATGGAACACAAAAAGATATGAGAAGATGAAAAGGGAGGAAAATGAAGCAGAAAAGGGAAAAGTGAGCAAGAGAAATAAGGAATGGATGGGGGAACATGGGTTATGATAAAGAGAGAAGAATGAGAGAAGTTAATTTATAAATTCATTTTTTTATTTTAAATGAAACAGGGCAATTCAATTTCATATCACATTTTCAGAGATCTGATCAATTTATATTTGAAAGTAGACACTTAAAACTACAACCTCGCTATAAAGTTTATTTAAATTCAAGTAGACTTTTCCTAGTTAATTTTGCAAAACAGGACTTTTGTAGAAACTGAAAACAACAAGCATAATTCAAGTAAAACATGCTATTATTTGACACAATCAATCATTTTATAAAGTAGAATCAAAGTCATACTTAAAGTACATATATGGGGCGAGCAGAGAAGTCTCAGGAGGGAAGGACAGGGTGTTGGGTATTGAACTCCCTTCCTATATAGAGAAAAGACCCAACTTGAGAAGCTCACTTGATGTCTCACTTACCTAAGTGAAGAAGATGCTTCTGGAAAGGGGTAGAGAGAGTGAAGCTCATTAGTTAGAGAAGCGCACTAGTAGTTTGAGAGAGAAGAAGAAAGTTATTTCCATTTTTACATAGAGTTACAACCATAAATTTGCCATTGCAAACTTGTTCACTGTTGGATCGGGCTGGTTTTTGTACAGAAGACTCAGAATTTTCGATTCTTCATTCTGACTATTCAGATTGTTGAAACAAGGTCTAAGTTGGGAGATATCCAGTTCAGACAATACTAGTGTATTTGAGGTTTTTCACCTTTCTTGTTCTCTATTTGTAAACTTTATTGCTTTATTGTTTGGTTAAGTATTAAAACTTGTTTGTGCACTTGATTGAGACCATCTTATACTCTTTCTTGATAATAATGAAACTATTTCTTTAGTTTGGACGATCCGTGGTTTTTATCCTTGCTTTGAGGGGTTTTTCACGTTAAAATCTTGATGTCTTATTTTGTGATTTTGGTGATTTGCTAATGTTGTGCATTTGTTGTTGCTTCTTATAGATTGTTGCAAGTTAGGAAAATTTATTTCCACTACATTTATTTATACTTTGGTATTTTTATTGTTGTTTCCCTCTCTCATTTATATGATAAAGGGAACTTGGGATAATGTGTGTGAGGGAGGGGGATGAAGTGAAAAATGGTTGCTAAATTGGTTGAATGGTGTGTAGGGAAAGGGAATAAGATGAATTTGTGGGAGGTATAGAGCCTTACAAAAATTTATTTTCAAGTATATATAATAACTTAGAGCAAAAGGAGAAATGGAGGAGAGAGAAGGTATAGAGCCTTGCATGCGATGATGTTGTAGAAAGGAGAAATGGAGTTGGAAGTTTAGATGGAGGAGAAATAGTTCCTAAAGAAGCTATAACATGTTGATTAGTTGCAAAACATAATGGATGTGATACAACAAACTGACAAGGAAGACAAAAACTTTTGACATCTTAACAAGAATGATGTACATATTATGAACTTTACATATCAAGGTTATCAAACTTGAGAGTCTACGTAGATTCCTGAGAGTTCAATAAACTCAACTTATGAACTTGGCTTTATATAAAAATAATAAAAAAAAATTGTAAATAACATACAATTAAACATTTCAACAACATAATCAATCAAAATAGTAATTCATAAATTTCATAATACTTAAAAATACAAGTCTAACAATGCATCTTTATCAGATATAAATTGCAAAGGTGATAATAATGGTAAAACATTATCATCGATGTTGTGTATTGTTAGAAAACAAATGGTTGATGTGCTTAGAGACAATTTTTCTTCAACTTAAGAACGACACAATAAATGAAAGTATGTTGAACTCTAAACGCATACAAAAACAACCAAATTTGATGACTTGATAACTTGGTATTAAACTTGAAATTTTATAGAGTTTGCATAAAGTCTACTGCGTTTACCTAGAGTTTACTAAAAAGAGAGTTTGTACACGAGTTAACTCGTAGAGAGTAAATAAACTCGTAAACTTATAAGAGTTAGAATGTCAACTTGAAAGTTTGATAACATGCTACACACAAAATAATAAGAGAATAAGGAAAGATGACCAAAAGGGTAAGGCTTTGAATAGAGTTTCAAAGATGAAAGTTTCCCAAGCTGCATATAACACTATAGAAAGCAATAACAAATCAACGACCGACAAAAGAGAATTTGCAAAAAAAGAACATTTGGTTGGGGACAAATGAATTACTTTGTATTTTGTAATTAAGAGGTTGAAATCAACTGTCATGTTTTGTTGCTTTTTTTTTTTTTTTTAATGTAAAAACAGTGATGCCAATTTGGATATCTTACTTCAAGTGGATCAATTATAGCTATGTGACGGATACAAATATCAAAAGTAATAGTTTGAAGGTGTCAATATGATTTGAGTCGCATTTGGGACTGGTTGTGAAATCAACCCAGTTTGGTCGTATCAGGACAAAAAAATACATAACTAACAAACTTATTTATTCATATGGATAACTAAAATACTCAATAAAATATATGCATCACTTAAGAAAGAAAGAAACATAACATCATTATTTTTTTAACGTGGTTCACACTTTATGCCTACATCCATGACAAGTTTGTAGGGACTATTGGAAAACCTGTAAACCCTTTTCATTTTTTTGTTCAGGTGATTCACACTTTATGCCTATATCTACGACAAGTTTTTAGGGATTATTGCAAAAACTGCAAACCATTCCTCCACATCATAATCCTTTCACTTAGGGTGGTGACCCCTTCTTCAATAATTCTTCTTATATCAGAAACCCTATTTATAGACTTAACATACTAATTTCTATTTTACAAATAATATTTTCTTAAACAATATCTAGACATTTGAAATTAAAATAATTTGAATTGTTTTCCCAGTAATCTCTCCCTTAATTAAACTTTTTAATTTCATCTTCAATCACCATGGATATTCATCACGATATATTTTGTCGCAAATTTGATATATGTTTTCTCTCATGCTCTTCATGATATCACTACTGGAATATGTCGCTTCACTTTAATCTACCCTTACCAAACTCCTTCGATAATCTTCTTTTCTCTTATCATCATCAGACTGCAAGATTAATATGCTCTGATATCTCTTGTTGGGACGAAAAACACATAACCGACAAATTTTTCTTTATTCATATTGATAAGGAAAATACACCATAAAACAAAATGCAACACGTAAGCAGAAAGAAACATAAAAATATTATTTTGTTAACGTGGTTTACAACTTATGCCTACATCCATGACAAGTTTTTAGGAATTATTGAAAAACTTGAAAACTCTTCCCTTTTTTGTTTACATTGTTTGCACTCCATGTCTACGTTCATGTCAAGTTTTGATAAATCAACTTGACTTTGTGACCCATCCAAGTTGAACCTACAACCTAATTGACTTATTTAAAAAGAATGCCATTTTAATAAAAATAAATAAAAAATAACATTTAAAAGTTAAATCATAGAATTGAAAATTATTTAATAGATTAACTTATCACTAAATTATAATAATTAATTAGTAGTTTATAGTTGAAAAAATAATAAATCTATTTTAATTTGATAAAATTTTAAAACTTAAATAATATTTTATGTAAATTTTCATGCTTAATTATTAGAATTTATAAGTTAATTTATTAATATTTTTTATAATAATTTTTAATTATTAATTTATGTAACTAGATTTAAAAAGATCACCTTAACCTAAATTTAAATTATGAATTGATTAAATTATATTAATAATACTATAATTTTAATATATATATATATAGTTTAATTAATGTATAAAAAAATTTTATTATAACATACGTCAATCATATAACTTCATTTATAAATAATTAATCTACTTTAAGTTTAAAAGAATTCTTTATACTTTAACAAATTATTGTAACGACTATAATATATAAATATAAATATAAATATAAATATAAATATAAATAACAATCATTAAATTTTAAAAAAATAAAAAATTAGATTACTTTTGAAATAAATAGATTTTTTCTTTTTCTTTTTTTTTCTTTCTATATATATATATATATATCAAAATAACTGGTTTAAGCACTAATAATATATTTATTAATCCATTATTCCGATCAGATAAAATGACCTAACAAGTTTTAATAACACTGATTTACTGATTTAGAGTGGATATTTGATATGACACTAAACCCTAAAGCCGAAAGCAAAACAGGAAAACCGATTTCACTTTTTATTTTTGGCTTCACCTGCATGTGTTTTTTGACTTTTTTATTTGAAGTTTAAATAAGTCCGTGATGGTAATTAAAATGTTCAATAAATTAATAATCCAAATGAAGAATTTAGCAGAACCCTCCCCACCAAGATTATCCTCACGTGGCACATCTTCATTGGTTTCTTGCTTCTCACCCATGCATCCTATAAAAAAGTTCAACAGCTACTCACTTTTAAGCTCCAACAATTAATCATATCTTGGATTGTGTTGCTTGGAACCAAATCTTTTGTCAATTTAATTAACAAAAAAATTGATAGCCAACTAATATCGATATAAACAAATATATAGAATGCGTGAGAACTCATACTTATGTAGGGAAATGAGAATATTTAATTATATTTATAAGTATTTATATTAAAATTCATATTTTATATAGTTTATTTAATTACAAATTTCACACAATTTTGAATTTTAGAAGAAGAAAATCACATGATATTAGGCAATATGAATTTTAAGACAAAGTATTGGTAATTTTAGGTATTTTTATTGTTGTTTTCAAATTAGAAACGAAGTTTTATTTTGGATTATGTGTAATACAGATTTTTAAGATAAACATAAGTTAATGAAGGAAAAAACTTGAATTCCAATTAGAAAATGACAGGAAAAGTATCTGAGGTACATCTATCCTCAATTTTACTATAATAATTATAATTAAATATTTTTTGAAACATATATATATTTCGAACGTTTATTTATAATAATTCAGTTTTTTTTTTCCTGTTTTCTGAGTCTGCCTTGACAAGGAGATTTATAATTAAATATAGAAATCTAGAGTATTAATTTTAATTTAATGATTACAATTAAATAGGTTTATTCTCTCGCGATTACAAGACCTTATTCTGAGTTGGCAATGTTTGTTGATTATCATAGAGGACAAGAAAGTGGAACATTGGACGCTAACATTCGATAGTACAATAACCACTCAAATATAAGTAATTTTGCACCGTCGGATGCGGTCTGGAAGTGTCGTTACTTCCATGAACGAATATACATTGTTCTGAGCAAAAACAGTAAGTAACAAATGGCACTCCACTTGACATATGTCACATGTATGGTTCAGACTCAGATGCTCAAATCAACATAACGCTTCACACATTAGATTACTATTGGCACCGCCGCACAACTGCAATGCAAGTACATGCATCATCATCACTATTTTTATGTTTCCATTCTTCTTTTTATAAATATTTTTTATTTTATTTTTTCAATGATTTCGCACACAGATTCACAGGATCATTGAATTATTCTTACGGTGAGCATTGATCAAATGCTAACACCACACCGCATATAAAAGAGGAACCAATAAGAAACGTTGTCACCATGGAGATGTCTTTGCAACTAAACTGCCAAACGGCGTTTCCCTTCAGAGGCGGCTGTTTCAAGCTTAACCTGTTTTCTCGCGTATTACCTCGTCATTCAGTAACGTTTTCCACTCAGTTATTACTATGATGCTTTGTTTTTCATCTTACTCACTTTTTATGTTTCAAAATGTTTTCTGTTCAGCCTTGTTCTCCGCCCTTTTATGTCTGATTAATTGTTTTTTTATGGTTTCAGTTTTCACCGTGTAACGCTGGTTGGGGTGCTTCTTTTGTTCGTGCCAGTGCAGGTTTGTTACTTATCATGTTTTCATTTTGTTTATTTGTTGTGTCATGTTATTGAGAGTGCTCCTTCGAATTTATGAATTCGGTTTTCTATAATTGGGTTTTTTTTTGGGCAGATTTTTCTCGGAGGAGGCAACAGAAGAAGGTGTCAGTTGCAAGGCCCAAAGGCACTACTGCAAAGGGTTTTGTCCCAAGCAAAAAGAATACTAGAGTGAAGAAGGACTCATTAGCTCCAGTAGTCAGTGAGGTTTCAGGGGGTGATAAAAAACAGACAGTTGATGTGAGTATTGATGGTGATAAAGAAGGGGAGGTTGAATTTTCCCAGGAGGAGAAACTTGAGGTTGTAGATAGAACCGAGGAAATTGTTGGGGATGCGGAGGAATTGTCATTGTTAGACGAGACTGTGGGTGTTGTTGAGAGCAATCTAGGTAACATTTCTATAATAGATGAGGATGCTGAGGTTCTCGATTTACGGACAGAGGAAATTCCTTACAATGTAGATGTTGGGATTGTTGAAGATTCTTCGGAAGAAGGGTTGTTAGACCATGCAGAAATTGATGAAAATGTTAAAGAAATACATACTGATAGTGAAATAACTGAGGAAGCTGTAAAGAAGACAAGCAGTGCCGATGATGATAGAATAAACGAGGAAGCTTCTCGGTTATTGCAGTTAGAGTTGGAAGCAAAGCAGCGCACGCAGGAGATAGAGAGGATTGTAGAGGAAAAACTTTCTCAAGGGACCAAGCTGTTTGTATATCCTCCTGCGGTTAAACCTGATCTAGATATAGAACTTTTCCTTAAGAAGAGCCTTTCAACACTAAGTGAGGAGCCAGACATTCTGATCATGGGGGCATTTAATGATTGGAAGTGGAAGTCTTTTTCTGTTAGGTTGAATAAGACAAATCTCAAGGGTGATTGGTGGTCTTGCCAATTATATGTTCCAAAAGAAGCCTACAAGATAGACTTTGTATTCTTCAATGGACAAAATGTCTATGACAATAATGACCAAAACGACTTCTGTATACCTGTTGATGGAGGAATGGATGCGTTAGCATTTGAAGATTTCTTGCTTGAAGAGAAACGTAAAGAATTAGAAGAACTTGCTAGGCAGCAAGCTGAAAGGGAAAGACAAGCTGAAGAGCAAAGGCGAATGGAGGCAGACAGAGCTGCAAAGGAAGAGGATAGGGCACGGGCAAGGGTAGAGGTAGCAAGAATGCGAGAAGCATTTCCAGAATTAATGAAAAATGCCATAAAATCAATTGATAATGTTTGGTATACTGAACCTAGTGAATTTAAAGCCAAGGACTTGATCAGATTATATTATAACAGAAGTTCAGGTCCTCTAGCACATGCTAATGAAATATGGATTCATGGTGGGCACAATAATTGGATGTATGGGTTATCAATCATTGAAAGGCTTGTCAAGTCTGTTTTAAAAGGAGGTGAATGGTGGTATGCCGATGGTATGATCTTTTACATATCTATCTTTGTCTTTCATGTTAATTCACTTCCTTGAAATTAATATTTTACAAGACTTAAAAAATTGTATGAATAGAAAAAAATTTTCTATGATATTACATGCACATAGGTGGAGTTTTACATCTCTTTATTATAGTATATGCTGATACATGATAGTGATGCATTAGGTGAATGCGATGACTTTGCAGATGAGATAAGACAAAAGGTTCTAAACCACATTTTTTATCCATAAAAACCAGTATTGATGTGAACTGATTTTATAGATCCATCTTGTCCGTAATTTAATTTAAACATAAAAATGTTGCATATTTAAGGGGCAGGGATGTTTGTTTTATGTCCATTATTTTATTTAAAATCTTTTACAAGAACTTTGAATCTTGAACATTAAGTTGCACAACCATTTCTAAATTCGAACTCATTGCTTTGAATTTCTACTATCTCTGCATACATTTGTCTGAAATTTCCGGATAGAGAGAGATAAATTTCCTACACAAAGCCTTTGACATTTACTCCTACAATAGGGTTTAGACTCATGTTATTGACTTACTCTTTAAACTCTTTTAGTGTGCAACACCTTTTGTTGATCAATTTTTATATTTTATGCAGTTGTTGTACCTGACCAAGCTCTTGTCCTGGATTGGGTCTTTGCTGATGGTCCACCTCAAAAGGCAGTTGGATATGATAACAATCGTAAACAAGATTTCCATGCCATAGTTCCTATGACTACACCTGATGAACAGTTTTGGGCTGACGAAGAGCAGCGGATATACAGAAAATTTCAGGAGGAGAGGAGGTTAAGAGAGGAAGCTATACGTGCTAAGGTTAGTTTTGCTTGTGACAACTTCCAAATGATAACATTCAGGCATGAAACTTATATCAATTATAAACATAACCTTTTCAGTTGTGTATTTTCTTTCTTGTGCAACTTCATGTAAATATATACAGAAATATATTGTGTATTCTTATAATGTAATCTTGTGTATGGAGAGTTCTCCTTTTGTTGAGATTGTAGTTCTGGATTGATCCTTATAACTGCTTGCCTAAATACAACTTAAGCATTTTTTCTTTAATAGATATTAAAAATAATAAATACTCATCTTGTTGATTTGTTCCTATCCTTTTTGCAGGCTGAAAAAACAGGAAAAACGAAAGCTGAAACAAAGGAAAAGACTTTGAAAAGTTTTTTGCTGTCTCAAAAGCATGTTGTATTCACTGACCCTCTCGATGTTCAAGCAGGGAGCACAGTGACAATATTTTATAACCCCTCAAACACAAATCTGAATGGAAAGCCTGAGATTTGGTTTAGGTGTTCATTTAATCGTTGGTCTCACCGTAATGGTCCATTGCCACCTCAAAGAATGTTACCTGCAGAGAATAGCTCTCATGTCCAAACCTCTGGTGAGCATCAACCTTAGTTTACATTTGAAAGATGATTAGAGTCTAGACCAAAGTATTCCAGCAAGTTGTAATATGAAGGACTTTATTGTCTCTTTAGTTTCTTAATTTTGATTTTCTATTCTTTTTTTAGGTTTTGGTGAAAGGATGTTATTTCTGAAAGGTTAAATGTTAATTTTGGTCTATTAGGTTTGAGTGTTTTTCATTTTGGTACATTAATTTTTAAAGTTTCACTTTGGTATCATATTTTTTTGAAAGTTTCATTTTTGATCCTCTATAAAAAGATCCATGCAAGTTTGGCTCCTCCCCAATTGATTTGTTTGAGGCCCCACCTCTTTGCACATTTTGTGCCAGAGAG
Source organism: Psophocarpus tetragonolobus (assembly GCA_037954015.1). Lineage (NCBI taxonomy): Eukaryota > Viridiplantae > Streptophyta > Magnoliopsida > Fabales > Fabaceae > Psophocarpus > Psophocarpus tetragonolobus. The sequence goes on from CM075688.1 coordinate 100,087,592, forward strand.
ATGATTATTGCACTCAACTACAGTAGTTTTGATATTAAAGATGAATTGTATTATTTGAAGTGATGGTAATTATGGTGGATGTGGTTTGAGAAAATTAATAGGATTGAAATAAAGATAGTGACGATTTAGTTGTTACTATTTAAATTTAACTATTTAAAAAACTTAAAGTTATCAGAAGTTAATGGAATGCGAAAGATTAGACTAAAATAAAGCTTTAAAAAACAAAAAATCATAATGAAGTTTAAAACTTAATGTACGAAAAAAAAACACACTAAAATATAATGGACCAAAAGCAACATTTAACCTTTCTGAAATATGATTTGTTCTCCAAATTCATTTTCACATTTTTTATGTTTCAACATATACGATGTGCTATTCCAGCTAACAGATTACTAATCTTTATGTAGAATGCATTGTTTTGCTATCAATTTGTGTTGTGTGTATGAATAATACTATTAGAATTACACTAAGAAGACAAGAAGTGGCAACAGGTGTCCAGAGCCTGTTAATAAAATTGTATACGGAGGTGTGCAGAAAAAAATTGATATGCAACTGTATATATTAGAGATAAACATAATGATGCAGAAAATTTGTGAATGTATGCATGTTAAAAATGTTTTTATATATCATTAGCCTTTGTTTGTACTAAGCTGTAGGCTGGCCTTTGATCTGATGGTTGACTTTTGAGTTTGTTGGTGTCACAAATGCTATTAAGAAAGCTGCAAGGAGTTTATAATCTGTATCACTTATGGTTTGTATTCAGATTTCTTGTTCACGGGTCTTGTATAATCCGAAATAGAGTTTCAAAATGGACAATTTCATTATAGTTTTATGAAGTTGGTTTTGTGCAACTTTGTCCAAAATATAATCACTCTGTTCTCTCCAGGGATAAAGTTGGTTTATGAAGTTGGTCCTGAATTAGTTTAATGATTTTGTGTTTCTGCAGTGAAGGTTCCGCTGGATGCATACATGATGGATTTTGTATTCTCTGAAAATGAACATGGTGGAGTTTTTGATAACAGATTCGGAATGGATTATCACATACCAGTTTCTGGAGGTATTGTAAAGGAACCACCTTTGCATATCATCCATATTGCTGTGGAGATGGCCCCAATTGCAAAAGTGAGCTAACATATAATTTTATCTTCAATTCCTTGATATGTCTCTGTGCTGACTTCTTTATTGCCAAGGCTGGCAATTATAGGACAATAATTACAATGAAGAAATTTACTATTTGTCATGCGTGTTTTGCAATGACTAGAATGAATCCTCTCATGTTGAATTTATGAATTGTTGTATGGAAATTTTGTGATAGGTCAACCCTTATTAATATTTGTGAATATGTATGAACAAAGAGATAGACACAAAATTTCCACATGATAAAGTCATGTCAAAATTCAACACTAAAGGATCCACTCTCAACAGGGTATAAACTGTTGCATAAAACAGTTAAATTTGGTGACCTTTCATAAAATAAATCAGTTTAATTTTTTTACTCTTTCAATATCTTTCTATGCAAAGTGGAATTTAAAATTTTGTACAGCTGAGAAATTAGCATATTCATTTTCGTGGGAAAAGAGAAAAATCATTTAACTCTTCAATATCTGAACTATGTCAGGTTTAAGGATAGCATTTAATGTACCTCAGATATATGGGATGTTAGAAATATTTCTTTAGCAAATACAATACAAATTTATGATTTAATATGAAAGTGTGTTTCTGGGATATACTCCAAAACATTTTTCTACTCTTTCCCATTGCTGTTTTTTGTTGCAACTAATTCAAACAAGGAGTTATAATGTTAGTCTAGTGGTAACATTCACATGTGGAGGGAGGGTGGGAAGAAGAGGTTGTGGGTTTGAATTCCTCCAATAACAAAACTAACATATTAATAATTAACATTTGCCTATAAAAGAATCATGGTTATAGAAAGGATATATAATCGGCCTGATTGTTTAAACATTTTTTTAAGGTACATTAAATGCTATCCTTAATTAATTAATGATAAAGATGAGTACTATTAGGAGAGGGTTCCTTGATGTAGCTATGTTGATGTGAAGAGTAAATTGTTTCCATTCATCAGTTGTTATTGCAAAATTTATTCAGAAAGAGATCGTTACTTGTTACTGTTATGCAGGGGTATTTGCATTTTAATGTAACACATTTTTCTGTTTCTGATGGTATTCATGTTTGGCAGGTTGGAGGCCTTGGTGATGTTGTTACTAGTTTATCCCGGGCAGTTCAGGATTTAAATCACAATGTGGACATCATTCTTCCGAAGTATGACTGCTTGAACCTTGGTAATGTAAGTTTTTCCCCCTCTCCCTGTTGCTGACGCACTCATATTACGTCTTATACTCTGCATTGGATATATAATCGGCCTGATTGTTTAAACTTTTTTTTAAAAAAATACCTGTTCTAATGCAATAAGAGCTTTCTGTTTTTTTAATGTGTTTATCTAAATTGCTTATTAAAAATAAAACTTTTTTATGCTTGCTAAAGAAGTAAAACTCATCTGCTTATTAAGAAAATGTTTTTTTATAAACATTTTATTAAGTTCAAACAAACTTATCTATTCAAGCTCAATTCATAAGTATTCTGGTCTGTGCCTAACTCCCTATTGAATACGGCATGATGTTTTAATCATTGCAAGTGCTATAGTTTGATATTCAATATGAACCGGATCAATAGTCAGGAGAAGAGGGGATTCAAATATTGTTTGTTTGAATGGCTTCTGCGTGGAAATGAATGGTTTGTTGAGAATGTTTCTTCACACTTGACTGTTGAGTGTTGAACATCTGCATCAGTGGCTACCTTAGAAAAGATAGCTCGGAAAATGCATATTTTGTTTTGTATTTTATTTGTATTATTGTTAGCTGATGAATCATGGATTTTATTGCAGGTAAAAGACTTTGAATATCACAAAAGCTATTCCTGGGGAGGGACTGAAATAAAAGTATGGCATGGAAAAGTTGAAGGTTTATCTGTCTACTTTTTGGAGCCTCAAAATGGGTAAATGCTTTGGTTCTCCACACTGTTCTCTAATGTATGTCAAGTTTTTCTAATGTCTGAGGCTTATATTATTTTGGAAAAAATACCTTTTTCACGTCAACTTTCCATGTTAAAGAAATATCCATAATCACATGCAAAATTTATGGTTGGCTGGTTGCTGTTATCACATAATTGAACGTCAACAGTACAGTAATCAAATTGCTCGATATGAATCTTACAGGTTCGAATTTTTTGGGACACCATTTGCTAAGTGTAGATGTTAGGGAGAGATAATAAAAACAGAGGAAGAAAAGGAGAAAGAATTCTGTAGAAATTATTACTTTTTATTAAATTACAAAAAAAGAACCTGAGGGGAAGATTCTCTTCCAAGGGTTTCGATTTCTACTACAAGCTAATGCTCAGTTTCCCAAAATGGTACCCTCCCCGTCTTCTACCCTACTCCTTTTTAAACTAACTCCCTACCCCTAATTAAATTCCCAATACTACTATTTGAATTCACTGCTTTTATTCTAACTCTATGGACCCTGTCAATTGATTGATTATTACTGGAGGAGGTTGGGGTACCAGAATTTTAGGGAATGAATAGGAAAGGTGGTGGTAAGGCATGTTTAATGAACCTGTCAACTAGGTTTTCAAGTTTCAACATATTCGGAGCACTAAGTCACTTAGTACCAAACGTGAAGCCAAATTATATTTGAATGTCAACTTCGGGTTTATCTCGGAAACTATATGATGAATTTAAATCATGGCTAATTGGATAAAATCTGTCACCACTTCTACAACCGTAGAGAACTGAAGATACTTTCTGTACTTAAAAAATAAGTTTATATTATATGTGAAATTAGCCTGGATGAAACAAAAGAGAATCAAAAGAATGAAACCAATTAGTTGATCTCTCCAATTGAATTATTTGGCTTATTTGATGAGTTTTTTGAGAAGCACTTCTAGGAGAATAAATAAAGAAGAAATAATGAAATGAACTTTTCTATAATCTAAAATTAGCTTATATATAGGGTTATCTGTAGATACTCTCTCACATAACTTCTCTAAAAGATGATTTTTGACTTATGGAGAAACACATTTCCATTATCTTTTTATTTTCTTTTCCTAGAAGTGTTTTGGAGAAGTTCATTCAAAGAGATCCATTACATTTATTAGTTGTATAAACTCAACCGTTTGAATTAATAGTTGTTAGCTGTATTATGTTTGATGTTGAACGCTAAACTAGATTTTCATTTTGATTATCTGCAGATATTATTTCCAATATCTGTATGTCTTTTTAATCAGTCATGGTCTTTTTTTCCCTTTTATTTTGTTGGTTAAACATATAATTTAGTCCTTATATGTGTTGTGGCTTCTCAATTTGGTGTAAAAACTTGTTAAATTGGTCTCTATATGTGTAAAAGTTACTGTCTTACTGATTTAATCCTTGTCACCTTTAACGCCCATGTGCATTCTTAGTTTGGTCCTTGTTAATCTGGTAACTGCATTTTTACTCTTTACAAACAATGCAATTAAACTGACTTGAAAATTTTCAAATGTTTCATCAATTGCACTAAGCTTTACAAATAAATATTCTTTGTGGCAGATTCTTTCAGGTTACAAATAAATATTCTTTGTGGCAGATTCTTTCAGGTTGGCTGTGTATATGGTCGTGGGAATGACGGGGAGAGATTTGGTTTTTTTTGTCATGCTGCTCTTGAGTTTCTACTCCAAAATGGGTTTCATCCTGTAAGTGATATCATTTGATTAGTGACTAAACTGTTCATTTTATTTTTGTTTTTTATTAAAAGATATCCATTTTTAAACATGCAGTTAATATTTTCTTTCCTGATGTAAGAGTGAATGAAGAAGTATCTATTCTTTGAATGCTTTGTGCTAAGTCAACATTTTCTCATCCTACTGGACCCAAAAACATGATATGCATGCATTTTTTCTTTAAAGACTTGAAAGTCGTTGGAAACTATAACAGTGGCAAGATATTCTTGTCTCTACCATTTTTTTTTGGGGGGTACATTTTCCCCTATTTTGTACACATTACTGATATTTTCTTCTTTACGTTGTTGATTTATGCCTGTCTTGTGTAATTGCATGAATTGGTGTAGTTGTAAGGTTGTAACTGAAGTTCCTATGTATAACACAACCAAAAATTTATCACCACATTTCCAAGTGATCAGTTTTCCTACTTTGGCTATATATTTCTCTTTCAGATTTATTTAACATACTATTTTTATAAAGCTAGTGATGTCAGGTTTAATAGTGTATATATCATACTTTTGGAAGAAAAAAATTGTCACCAAGGATGTATTTTAATTGGCTCTAACCAATGGGCAGGATATCATCCACTGCCATGATTGGTCAAGTGCTTCGGTTGCATGGCTATTTAAAGACAACTATGCACATTATGGTCTTAGTGAAGCACGAGTTGTCTTCACAATTCATAACCTTGAATTTGGAGCTCATTTCATTGGAAAAGCTATGGCATATGCTGACAAAGCTACAACTGTAAGTGCTGATTATCCCTTAAACTTGTCAATTTCCCCAACTCTCATTCAGTATTTGATTATTTTATGTTTTCTTTTCTATTGGCAAATGATAGTTGTTAGGTTGTTAGTTTTTGTAATTGTTAGTGAGAGAAATTCAAATCTGCAATCTCTTCCCTTCCCCTTTTTCCCTTCATGTGGCCTTTGATATTAGACTAGCATTATAATTCCTATACTAGTTTAGTTATCATTAATCAACTGTTCCAAAGCCTTAATTGTCAGATACATAAATAGTTTTTAATATTGCATTACTATCAAGCCCTTTTGAAGCTTGAAGCATGGACAATATACACACCATACCTACCTTGTACTAAAATTTTCCATGTCATGAACTTGTTATCCCAAAAGTTTATTTAGTAAAATCTGAATTATTATCATAAACAAATACTATAAGGGCAACAGGGATTGATCTCTAGATCACTTAAGAAACATTGATACTTGTTGAGCGAACTCACTATCTTCCACGACTTGGTCTATTAGGTGAAAGCACATATATGATTTTCAATAAGTTCTTTTCTCTCTTAACATTATTGATGACTCATGAAATCATAATTTTCATTTTAATAGTAATTATTAATAGTTTTGCACAAAGCACTTGTCTTTTTAAAATGTGGTTTATCTACTACATATGTTGAAGGATTGAGCTGTTCTACTCAGTTGATTTTCACTTTTTTCTTGTTATTTTCTGTTTTTTTTTTTTTTTTTTGAGGACGAGTAAGACAAACTTGAAGATCTAAATGTAACAACTAACAACTGGTTAGTAGTGAAGCTCTAATTTGCCAACATAAGGAATTCAGGTGGTAGAGCTGCAAGAGCTTGACATCTTTTCCCATGTCCAGACTTTGGGTTCTGGCTGAAAATGTTCTGAAGAGGTGACGAATGGGACTCTTCTGAGAAGAAATGGACTTAGGACCCAGACTTTAGTTATGGACTGATTTGCACAGCAGATTTAGTTATGGACTGATTTGCACAGCAGAGTCTGGATAACCTGTTTTGGTACCAACTTGTGATTTTATTAGTGAAATGAGCACTCGGCTCAACAATATTTGTACGAAGGCTGATTACACAGACAATAATTACAGTGAATAATTTACAAGACTGAAAAATAATGGACTAATATTTCTAATCCTATTACCTATTGTAAGTCTGTGTCAATGTGTGTGTTTGTGAATAATCACAAAATGCCTTTATTTATAATGAGCAAATAGGATCATTATTAATTACATAAGATTACTCTGATAGTAACTAAACAACTAATCGCTAAGATAGACTCTGATATTATGTTAGAAATGGATTTGGTCAAGGATCTAACTGAACCTTACAAAACTGACTTGTAAGCACCTCACTTACATACTATTATTTAGCCATATTACTAGACAAATATGAGATTTCCAACACTAATAATAGGTAACAAGAAGTAAATCTTCAGTTACTATTTAATCATAAATAAGAGAATAATATCTAATCTTTAACAATAGGTATTAAAGATTAGATATTATTCTCTTATTTATGATTAAATAGTAATTAGATTGATCCTACGTAATTAATAGTAATCCTATTTTCGGGACCTTTTCGTGACCATTCTCAAAGCACTTTCCGGGAGACTCTTCTTGGTTCTTAGAGACCATTCTCAGTGCTTTACTCTTATTTACCTGTCTAAGGACATGCTTTATTTTATTCATCAAGGTGAACAATACTTGTGTTCATTATAGGACTTGTTTGGCAACTATTGTGTTTCCCTTTTGTTGGTCTATGCCAGCGACCATTTTTAAGATCGTCATGTCATCCACGTGTGTAGTAAACTCAAAACACTGTTTACATTACCCTAAGAAAGGCCCTTGTGGGTGAATTTCACTCACATGATGTGTGACACATCTTTGAAAAACATCACATTGGTCTCCATCATCATCATTGTGGAACCTTTATTGACCATTAAGGAGCCATGTTTATTCGGCACAATTGCATGATTGGAACCACATTTCATTTTCATTCTTATTAAATTTACCACATATGTAACAAGTTTGGTTCTTATCACATATATATGTTTCAGCTTGTATGAGAGTGTTAAAGGCTAGATATTATTTTCTTATTTATGATTAGATAGTACTTAAGGATTTATTCCTTATTACCTATTATTAGATTGATCCTTGTCATTGTTTGATGATGTGAGATCTCCAATACTAATAATAGGTAATAAGAATTGAATTCTCAATTATTATCTAATCATAAATAAAATAATTTTTTAACACTTATTGTTAAAAATTGTATATTATTTCCTTATTTATGAGTAGATAATAATTTGAGATTTATTTTTCTTATTACCTATTATTAGATTGATCTTTAATGATAGAGAAATCCTATGTAATCAATAGTGATCTTATTTGCTCATTATAAACAAAAGCATTGTGTAGTCATCCAAGACACATATTAACACTATGTTACAATACATCTATGCTAGTTGGTAGCTGTGATGATGATTAAATTATGTAATTTTCCAACAACACACACAAGCACACTCTTATCCAGCTCAATTCTCTTTTTGAACCGAGAATTTATTTGGACAGTTTATTTTAGCCATTTGTGCAGCAAACAAGGAAAAAGTAGATTAATATTAGCAATGGGATTCTCTATAAACTTCGCTCTGTTTTGTTTAGAGGATGGCAGATTGCTCATCCTTTAAATATTTCCCCTTCACAATATAAATTTTATAAAATTGTGACATTAGATACAATTTTGAAGTTTAAACTGAATCAGTAATTTGAAATGAAGAAGCTGATTTTGATTTTTACATCTTGATCATGCGTATTTGGCAGGTCTCCCCCACATATTCAAGAGAGATTGCTGGTAATCCTATAATTGCTCCTCATCTTCACAAGTTCCATGGTATAATAAATGGAATCGACCCAGATATATGGGACCCATATAATGATATATTCATTCCTGTAAGTTTTGGCTACTTATAAACTATGTTTACTTACTGGAGTTAGAAACTTAAGCTAGAAAGATGCTGATGATTTGTTTTTATCTTCACCTTCTACTTCCTTTGGATAACCATAATCACTGATTCCATCCTATATTGGTTCTTACTGGTGCCTTAAAAATAATGCAACTCGTGTTTATTCTGTAAAGTTGTATTGTGAGTGTTTGGGTTGAATTATCAATATGCAGAACATATCCATTGGTATATTGCTTCTTGCTGAACTGCTGCAATTCCTACCGTGCACAACTAAATACATTGCCCCGACTAAGTTTATCATTGAAAAAATTTCAATAGGTTTTCATAAATGCAAATGGAGCAAGGGATTCTGTTATTCAGTTGAGTTCAGTAATGACTTCAAAGAATGAGTCATTAGCATATCTCCACCCCCTAGCTGCTTCAAAAAATAAATATCTCCACCCCATATAAACATGCCTGTACTTATTACATAGAAGTTATTTTATTTAGTTTCTACTAATTCAATTATGACTAGTTCCATTATCACACCATTCCAGGTATCATACTCATCAGAAAATGTTGTTGAAGGAAAAAAAGCTGCCAAGGAATCCTTGCAACAAAGGCTTAATTTAAAAAAGGCTGATCTTCCTTTAGTGGGAATTATTACTAGATTGACCCATCAAAAAGGAATCCATCTTATCAAGCATGCCATATGGCGCACCCTAGAACGTGGTGGACAGGTATTCCTCTATTTCTATTGTTAAAGATTTGTTGTTATTTTTTTATTTATGATTAGATAGTAAATTAAGGATTTACTTTTTATTACCTATTATTAGATTAATCATTAGTCATGATTAGAGAGATCTCTGTAATCTCAATAGCTATCCTATTTTATCTTATTTGCTCATTATAAATAAAGGTATTGCGTATCTTCTAAGACAAACATTAACACACTTTTACATGGTTTCAGCACAGGTTTTTCTTATTCTTGGTTAAAGTATCACATAAATTGTGTCTCATCGGGGACCCACTGTCCCTGGTGGCCTCTCCACTCACCATTTTCTTTAAATAACTTGTTTTTGCTTTTTCCAGCCACTGCCCGTGGCTGCGGCCAGAGATCTTATTTTATATTATTTACTCCTTATTAGCTATTATTATATTGATCCTTAGCGGTTATTATTAGAGATATCCTATGTAATCTCAATAGAAATCCTATTTGATCATTATTATAATATCATTACAAAATCATTTTGTGGTCGTACTTGATAGGTAGTATGTTGTAGTTCAAGATTTTAGGCCAGGTTACCTGACAACTGATGTGATATTTAAATATTCCATGATTAAGTTATTTAATCTCAATCCTCGTTACCGTTGTGTTAAAAATAGGTGGACAATATTTAGCCTCCACTTAACTGTTTCAAAGTTTTCAGTCGAGTGATTTGACAAAAATAAATGTACAAATTGTGAACCCACATTGACACTGTAACCTTCTCGAATGAAAGTTTTAAGGTTCAAATAAGTGCTGATAATTTTTCATTATAAGCCAAGGGTAAATGTCATAGTAAGGCATTCGAATTTGTTAGTATATTTTCTGGTTCAATTTAGAAATTGTTTACAAATGTTAAAAATGTTGTATTTATTATTTAAGTAGATATGTTTTGACTGTAATATGATATGCAGGTTGTATTACTTGGTTCAGCTCCAGATCCTCGTATCCAAAATGATTTTGTGAATTTGTCCAATGAATTGCATTCTGCTTATAATGATCGTGCTAGACTTTGCCTTGCATATGATGAACCACTTTCACACTTGGTAACTTACGAAACTGAAACCTCTGGGTACATTTTTACCCAATGTACATACATGTTCACCATAATGGTTAGATTTCTTTCATTCAGATATATGCTGGTGCTGATTTCATTCTAGTTCCTTCAATTTTTGAGCCATGTGGACTCACTCAACTCACAGCAATGAGATATGGTTCAATACCTGTTGTTCGAAAAACTGGAGGTCTGCACATGCTTTATATTTACTCTACATTATAATTCATTTAAATGGTATGGTTAATATGCAGATCCAATACATTGACCATTAACCCGTGTACATTGGAATATTTTTTCTCTTTAACAATGTCTTTTGTTCATTCCACTCTGTTTTGGTTCAGTTGACATTCATATTAACTTAATGTTACAGGACTTTATGATACAGTATTTGATGTTGATCATGATAAGGATAGAGCACAAGCACAAGGTCTTGAGACTAATGGATTTAGTTTTGATGGAGCTGATGCTAAGGGTGTTGATTATGCTCTGAACAGGTGAGTTATGAACCATATAATGGTGATTATATCATGAATACCCCAATTTTCCAATAAAGTCCAAAAAATATTACAGATTTACAGTAAATTGATTTGAGGGAAAGGGGCTCACGCCTCTGGAGCATTTGGTTTTGGTTTCAATCATGAAAATTTTGTTTGGGGGAAAAAATACAATTGAGATTGAGAGGGTTGTTCTTTTTTGAGCAAGACTTGGTAGATTTGTCTCTTATTTACTAAGGTGAAGAGATAATTTGGAAAACCACAAAAAACAAAAATGTAAAAGCCAGCGGCATAAATACGGAAATCAAACCAATTTTACGAGTGATCTGTTGTAGTTTTTAAAGTCTCAAATCCTGGCCAGGCCGCAAGTCCTTTCAGAATCATATTTATGTCAACACTCAAGCCTAGTTAGTTAGAGACCATACATCAGCGTTAGTGGCATCTTAATCTGTTGTATTTATATGATTGATATTTACTGGAGATAGGATTTTCATTTCCCTAATATTGTAATAGGAAAAAAGTTTTAGTAGTGCCCCAACATTGTATATTTGAAAACAAAACCTTTGAAGCTTACATCACATACTGAGTTTCTTAAATTGTAATTTCCGTTGATAAAGATTAAAGTGGCTTTGGCATGGATAGAGGAAACCAGAATCATTGTGCATTTTTCAGCGTTGTTGCGACACAAGGACATCTGTGTCTCTTAAGTCCTAATGATTCTTATTGCAAAATTAATTTTATGTACATTTTTCAGGGCAATATCAGCATGGTATGAAAGCCGTGATTGGTTTAACACTTTATGCAAAAGGGTGATGGAGCAAGACTGGTCTTGGAATCGGCCTGCTCTTGACTATTTGGAGCTTTACCATGCAGCACGCAAGGCAGAATGAGATTTAAATGGACAGGAAGTAACATGCAAATTAAGATTCATTCCTTTTGTATACACATCTAGTGATAAGATTTTAGTCTTAGAATAATAATTAGTTGCATATAGCGAATCATAGTGAAAAATAACTGCAAGGTGACATCAGTTCGTAGAGACGAAAGTCAAATGTTCATTATTTTGTTGGTACGCAATAATGTAAGTAAACTTTACATGGTTTTAATATATATGCTTAAGAGATCATCTTTTAAATAACTGAACTAGTGGAAAGCATTTCACAGAATAAATCGAAATGTTCAAATTCTTTTTCGTGCATTACAGAGTTGAGAATCTAGAAAAAAAATGAGCCTATCTTTTTTGTCTTTTGTAGTGACCAACAGTCCAACACTTCTTCGACATTGTATCATTATTAAGAATTTAAATGACTTAATATTTTTCGACCAGGGTGATACAAAGTATAATGACGTGCAGCCACTGAATTTTACATGCAAGTGGTAACGGTGCTAATTCATAAAGTGCATTGTGTCCTTATATAGTGCAATCGGATATGAACCATATATGGAGGTTTCCCAAGATTCAACAACAAATGCAGCAAGTGTAACTTAGATACTCTTAATTCATGAAGATTGTTATAAAATTTAATTACTCCTTTCGGAGACATATATATATATATATATATATATATAGCGATCTAAGTAAGTATAAAAGAATTAATCTTTATTATTATTCTTAATTTTTTTAAAATTTAATTATTAAGATTAATTACTTATTATAACCATTTGATTTTAAGAAAAAAGGAATGAGAAAGTTTTATACTTACTTTTGGAGTAAGTAAATGCCTTCTCTCATATATATATATATATATATATATATATATTATATATATATATATGTTTTTGACATTAATTAATTTTAGACTTAAATATTTTAATTAAATTAAAGGTTATAGTGACAAATTATTGGGAGATAAAAAAAAAAAGTTTTCAAGGCAATGATCATTTTGAGAAAAATGTATTAAGATCATATTTCTTACTATGAACTAAATTAACAAATTTTCTTAATTTTTAGTGAATTAGATAATTGAATCTTATAAGATGGGGAGTATGTTTTTTAAGTATCTAGGGTTGCCTATGGGTAACTCCTCTTCTAGATTGAGGATGTGGATGTTAATGATAGAGGTTGTTAAACAAAGATTATTTGCCCGGGAAAATAAATACATCTCGATGGCGAAGAGTGCTGTGTTACTGAGATTTGTCTTGTCTACATTGTTTATTTACTTTCTTTTGCTTTTTAATGTTTCGAAAGGTATAATTTCTCAACTTAATTCTCTTTTTTAAAAACTTTTTGTGAGGAGGGGGGAGTGAGGTAAATAATAGGAAAGTAATTGGTTATCTTGGAAAAGGGTATATAGGGAAAATGAATTTAGCGGTTTGAGTTTGTGAGATATGGAGAAGTTCAATATTGTACTATTAGGGAAGTGAAAGTGGAGACTGATGATGGAGTAGGATAATTTATGGGTGTTACTCTTGAGGGTGTAGTATTTGAAGTTTGACAGTCAGTGGAAGGTGAAACAACACATATGTTCTCGAAGATGGGTGAACTTACAAAAATTGGTATGCCATGGGTGAGCCAAAATTATTGGTGATCCAGAAAAGTTATATGTTGGGTTGGGGATGAAAGGGTCGTTGATTTATGGAGAGATAGGTGGTTAGGTGATCACAATCTTCAGGCGACATTTTCACATCTATTTCGTTTCGCAGTGAATACAAAGTTATCAATGAAAAAAATGTGGAGGGAGGATGTCAGTAGGAATTGGACCTGGAAGAGGGAGTTGTTTGATTAAGAGGTAGAATTGCTTAAAGAATTATAGAATCGACTAAGGATAGCAATGTTGTGAATAAGGTAGAAGATAGGTGAGTTTGAAATGTGGAAGGGTTGGGCGATTACTTTGTTTAATCTGTTTACATGTTATTATCAGATGACACACAACTTTAGAAAGAATTTTTTTTCTGCTCTATTTTGGTTCAAAGGTGTTTCTTCGAATGTGCATATGTTGACGTGAGAATTAGAAGCTCACAAGTTACCAACAAAGTTAAATTTGCTTAAGCATGCAATTCTACATCAAAAGACAACTTTGTGTGAGCTATGTGGTAAGGAGATGAAAACAGAGACACCTATGTTTATAACTTGTAAAAGTGTCGTGTTCCAATTTATTAGGTTGATTAATGACAATTAGCAACAAAAGCTTGCTTGGCATTCTATATGGCTTGAAGTTTGTGGCACATTTAGAAGTTTCAAAATAATACTGTATTTAATGAGTATGGTGTTAATGTTTGTGAAATTGTTCAAACATGCAACTGAGCTCATGAGAGTGGTGTCTAATGGCAAATTTTACAATGCACACTTATGTGGAGTGAATTTGGAACATAATGTACTGTATTTGATGTGTGGTGTTTTTTCGAACTTTGTATTGCTATTTTTTGGATTATTTGCTGTAATCTGTATTGTTAGAAGACATATCTTTTGGTTTCTTTTTGGTTTAATAACATATTCTTTTGTCAATTAAGAAAGATAAGTAAATCTTGTAAATAAGACTTGAGGGAGTATAAAATACTGACCGGATGATTTTTTTTTTTATTTTCTTAATATTAATTTATTATGTATGAAGGTTTATTAACTTTTATGATAATTATTTTTAAAAGTTATACTGGAAAAATTTTTTATTGGATTATTTTTTTATTGATAGAAAAAATGAAATGAATTAAAATTAAAGGTGGAATGGAATATAATTGAATAATATTTTTATTTCATTGTTTGAATATTTTACGATGAAATTGAATAAAATTTCATTTCATTGTTTGGAAATGTATGAAGAAAATAAATAGTTATATTTATTCTTAGAGTCAATTATATGAACACTCTCGAAAATTTAGTATAATTCTACATGCATAATTTTTTCTTTAATCATTATTCTTAGGGAGTCTATTGTAAGGTTTGAACAATAATTACTAATGTTCTCATGCATACAAGGAATGAGTGTAGTTTAAAAAAGAAATTAAGTAGTGCATTTATAATTTTGGTAAATTCGAGGAGGTACATCCATGATTGGCTCTTATTCTTATATTAGTCTTATTTGAAAAAATTAATTCTTTCTGTATAAAAATTAAAACAACTAATTTTTGGAGTTATGATTTCTTAATATTTTATTTCTTCAATTTTTAAATTAAATTTTAATATTTTTAATGAAATTATCTGTAATTAATTAAAACAACCTATAGTATCTCAATATAGATTGTTTGGTTTTAGTTAGGGTTACTCATGTACTAAACAGTGTAAGGTAAGTTACCTAAAATTGCATATAGTAAATTATTTTAACTTATTAGATGTACTTTTTATATTTATCCTATGGTCCCTTATGACTTCAATTTTACTATATCACTAGTCTCTCTCGCATCATAAAATCCAGCACCCTATCAGGTCGCCCATAGGCTCGAGGAAAAATTTGAGAATCCATGTGGCATAATTTAAAACATATTAAATTCTTAAAATCACAATAAATTTAAAATACAAGGAATATTTATGTGAAGAGAATCAATAATACATCCTTCATTTCTTTTCAACTGACATTTTAGAAAAATTTATTTTGTATCATTTTAAAAACTTAAATTAAATTATTATTATTATTATTATTATTATTATTATTGTTATTATCATATTATATTATAGGTTTGAAATATTTATTACCTAAGTTAATGACAAAACATTGTTGGAAAAAAACTTATTGGCTATTTTTGGTAGAGGTTTTTGTCAAGACTATTTTTTTTTAATATTTGAATCCAACAGTTTGCTTAAATATTTGAATTAAATATATCTTTAACAAATTCAAAAAACACTTCGACCATGTTAATTAACTATTATTTTAATTATAATTATAATTTTATCTTTACTTAATTTCTAAAATAAATTATGGTGACATTTTTATTTTTAAATTTTGTTGAATGAAAGCTATTTTTTTTTACCTTACACAAATGGTCTCTAAATTTTTAGAAAGCATTACATCAACAATATTTTTGCATCACACAGTAAGTTTAAAAGATATTAATTATACATACCTCCTGAGTGCATACAATCTTCTTTTGACATCAACAATGACTGACACGGCTTTGTATAAGTGGTTAATTAAACCTTTAAACATGTGTGAAGGTAATTTATTCTAATTTTTATTATTTTGCTCACTTCTTATAAAAGCAGACAAGTTACTAAAAAGTCCAAAGTTAAAAAGAAATTCATTCAAAATGAGTCACTCACCTAAGTGTAGATATACCGAACCTGAATGAATTTTACTTACTTCACTTGCTATGCTTCCTCTCAAGAAGAGAAGGCATTGACTCAGCCAATAAAATGGTACAAATGGAGGTTATGTGTGTGAATAAATGAGCATTGTTACAGTCAGAGTTGAAGATAAGGTTGAGGATTGGCAAGGTACGGCCCACGCCAATAGTCCCTTACCACCTCTCCAAATTAAGATGCAGCAGCTTTTAAAAAAAGAATATATTCAAAATGAAAACAAAGAGAGAGAGAGTTTTAATAGCAGAAGGTGCATGCAGCCTAGACCTGTGTTTGTTTGTTTTTCTTAATTGGAAATGCCATGATGAAACTTCCTCTCGCCCACTTCCTCATTGTCCTTCCTCTGTGCCCTTTTGGACTCTTGTATTTAACCGTCTTACTTTGATTATTTCCAGGTAATTAATGATGTTATTATTTATGTCAACTGAGATTCACGCCTAAGATACATCATTTTCTTTTCCTTTTCTTCTGTTGTATTATATATATATATATATATATATATATATATATATATATATATATATATATATATATATATATATATATATATATATATCATGTTCTTTTCTGGGCCAAACAATAATACACGCTTACATATGTGTACATAATAAACATGTACACATAGATTTGCTGCTTCTATTGGCTTTTTCTGTCACCCCATCTCTTTAAAATAAAAATAAAATCATGTACCATTCTGAATAGCTAGTCTCGGGTTTTCAAGGCTTCTTCCTTTGTACCGGTTGGTATTTAACAAAGGGTTAATCACATTTACCATTTGTTAGTTTTTTTTTTTTTTTGAAGGTCCTAGTTTTTTTTGGGGTATTTGAAAAAAAGTAAGGTAGATTCCTGATGTTATTCCCTTACAGCTTTCTGCCTTTTGATTCCCAACACAAGAAAAAAAGTCCATTTTATCTCATTAGAAGCCACAACACCATTAGGTGGAGAAGTCTCACTTATCTCTATGTCTGTATATATATATTGAAATAGGAAATTGTGGAATCACAGCTCATTACTCAATCTTCCTACACTACTTTATGCTTTTTCACAAATACCCCATCCATCTAGGGTGTCTCACTGTGTCGCAGAGTTAACAACGATGGCAGATAGAAGAGGAGTTTTTCTGAACAAAAGCTGGCGTGTTGGTGGAGAAGGAGCAATGGAGGACAAAGAATTTGATGAAGAAGATGTGTGGAGTGTAGCCCAGGAGAGAGAAGAATCTGGCGAAAAGACCACAAGGACGTGCAAGGACTCTTGTGGTTTTTCTTCTGCATGGCGTCTTTCTGCTACTCCTAGAAAGGTTCCAAGGGCTAATAGTACTACCCTACTGCCTGCTCCTAATGCTCCATTGCTTAAAGGGTCTTCAGCACCTATGGATATCCCTGACTGGTCAAAAATTTATGGAAAGAGTTACAAGAAAGTGTCAAGAAATGATGGTGCAAGCAGCAACTTTGATGAGGAGGAGGAGGACGAGGATGATGACATGGTTCCTCCACATGAATGGATTGCTAGAAAACTTGCAAGGAACCAGATTTCATCTTTCTCTGTGTGTGAAGGGATGGGAAGGACACTCAAAGGAAGAGATCTTAGCAAGGTGAGAAATGCTATTTTGACCAAAACTGGCTTCTTAGAGTAGTTGTTAGTGAAGTCTCCACCGTAGTCATCAACCATCCATATCATGTTTTCATGTAATAAGGTTCAAATTTTGGCATCATTAGTAGCCCTACCACAATCAAATCATCCCTTATTGTTCAACTCGGCTGCATGCATGTTTTTGTGTCAATCATTTTCATTAATATATATAGTTTCTTACTATGGTATGGGGTGTTTGCTGCTGCTAGAGGAACCTTAAATGGAATCCCTCCGCATGTCATGAAGCCAGAACTACCTTTTTTGTTTTTCTTTCTTGTTCTGAGTTTTCTGGGAAAAGAAGGATTTATAGAAAAAGAAAAGAGTGGGTGACAGTGAGCACTGAGCAGCGGCAACCTCTGAGATTTTTGTGTGTATTTCTAATAACTTTCTGTTTTTAGGTTAATGGAGCGCACCTTATAAATGTAAGAGCAGTTATTTATAGTCTTCAAACCTCCCATTCTTTCATGTTTTATTCTGACTTTTACAACTATTCATTTTTAAGGTTAACAATGTACATAGATTAAAAAATAGTTACTTAATATGTGTGTATATATATATATTTAGACTAAAATATTTCATTTTAATCATAATTTAACAAAAAAAAATATAGAATAATGAGTTTTTACATTATTTTTAATGAATTTTACTTCTTCTTACAATTTTAATCTTTGAAAAAAAATTCAAAAGGACTAATATTTCTAATTTTAAATGTAATATTAAATTATTATTCCTATTTTTTGTCACATAATTGCTTTATATCAAAATTATTAATTTTTAATACATTATTAAGAGAACAGGTTGTTTTAATAAAATTATTTTAATAAAAAATTATTTATTACTGTTGTTAATTTGTATGAAAAAAGATTTAAATGTGATATAGACAAAATAGTTTGTCTCTCTCTTTATGTTAATATTATAATCCAGTAATAAGTTTTTAAGGTATCATAATTTTTAAACATTTAAAAATTAAAACATCAACGAGAAGTTACGCCTCAAGAATGTTTTATTTCTTGTTTTTTTTTTATTCTAATTTTAATGTTACTTTTATTGAATTGTCAAAATACAATTAGTTTTGACCTAAAGACTAACTCCACGTATCTTGAAACTGCAACAACAGCAGTGTTTGAATGTATCAAATATACCCGTTGGCTTTTTTAATCGGATGTCTCATTCGAATACATGGATTACAGGTTGTCATTTTTATCTTGATTAGAAGAACTGACCGTTCAAAATCTTCTTTTTTTTTTTTTTTTTTTTTAATGACGAAATCCAACATATTTTTTAAGTTTATTTGAATCACGGGACACCCACAGTATAACTCAAGGGAGCATAATGCCATATAGTCAAACACTCCTTCTTGGCTTCTTGGAAGTAGATTTTGATTTCGGATGCAGGCTTTTAAATCCAATTAAACACAGCAAGAAAAAGCTAATGTTGTAGAAAGAAAGAATTGAAGTTTTTAAAATTAACATGCCCTTAAATTTAATTTTTTTAGCAAAACTAGTTTTTAGCTTTTTTTAATTTATAAAAATTATAAAATATTTGTTATTTATAAGTAAAGATTTGAAGTAAAATTATTTTTTAAAAATAGAGAAGCGAAGTTAAAATAAATTAAATGAACAAAACAAAAAATATGCTATTTTTTAAGAACTAAAATGTTGTTTAAGTTTTTAATATAAAATAATTTTAAATTAAATTTTTATTTTAAAATTTCCTTTCTAACAAAATAAAACATTAGTGTCTATTTTGAAAAAAAAAAAGATATCCATAAAACTCTAAGTAAGAAAACACATCTTAAAACTTACTGTTGTTTTCAATACTTTTTATATTTAAAGTTGTTGTATATATATACAAAAAATGTATTTAATAACATTAAAAATTATTTATTTAAATTAAAATATTTTTATTTAACTCATTAATCTATATTTGAACTGCTAGTTTTTTTCTTTGCATGCATACTTGAACTACTAGTAATGAATATCAAATAAAAATATACTTATAAAAAAACATTAATTAGATTTTAAAATATAAAAACTAAAACATCAGACTATTTGATAACAAGATCTTGTCTTTGTAAAATGTTTTACCTTTCTTTATATGCTATAAATAATATCCAATAGAAACATCATGATTATTAAAATTAAGTTTTCAAAAGTGAATCGGTAATTAAACTGGTAAAGTCAGATTTATGTTTCAAAAAGTTAAATCAGGAATAGAACTAAATTTAATAAAATATTATATTTTTTTATATTTTATTACTAATATAATAATAAAAAAATAAGTTATATATAATTTATAATACATAAATATAATTATTTTATTTAGTTTTAAATATTTTTATGCAAGAATTTCTTATGAATATTTTTTTTATTTTGCAATAACTTATTAAAATACTTCTCGTTTGTATGTCTAAAATTTCAAGAACCATTGTTTTTTATTTTTTTTACTTATAATTTTTTTCTAAAAAAAGGGGTCAACTCGTGAACGGCCAGTTTTGACCGATTTTTCCAATTTTGTATGGTTCAGCCGATTTTTTTCTGGCTTTGAAAGTCCCCAGTTATTAGAAAACAATAGACCTAGTTTGGTTCCCGGTTAAATCGGCCAGATCAGCTTTCAAAATCTAAATTAAAATTAGACTAAAACAATTCAAAAAATTCTAAAAAAAAAATTCAACTTTAGGAATACCATAATTATTAAAACTAGAACAAAATATACATATTCAACTAGTTAAACCATGAAATGTGATAGAATTGTAATAGATAAGTCTAGTAGATATTATAGTATATGTCTCTATATTTCTATTTAAAAGTATATTTATATTCGGTTACTCATTCTCCTACTAAGTATATTTGTATATTATAGTAAACTAATGTTATAAAAATCAGTCCAATCTCTAATCTAGTCAAGATAATGAATCAATGGGTTAGAGGTCGGACTAGTGAGTCAGTAATTAACCAGATCCAAAGGTAAAAAATAAAAATGCAATTCTAAGTGTTTAACATAATTTCTATAAAAATATAATTTTACTAGACCTCTATAAATTTAAAATTATTTTTCTTATATAACTTTTTTTTTTGTGTGTGGAAGAGAGTATAAGTGGACAACTTACAAGGGAGATATAATTATATGCACGCATAACATACCATTACACCAGGTTAGAGAGAGACTTATATAAAAAAAATATATTTTGTTGATAAAACCTATTTAACAGGGTTAATGAGTCACTAGGTCATTGTAAAACTGGTCGGTTTAACCAGTTCACACTGGTTCAGTTGCACATCCAATTTAATTGGTGACTCGGTCTGGTCTCTTCACCGAATTCCAGATAAACCGATTCGACTAGTCAGCCCGGTTCGAGTTTGATAAGTGTGAGTTAAACCATGAAACATGTTAGAACTGTAATAGATAAGTCTAGCAGGTATTTTAGTATCACATTATTTTATATTTTTTATATATTTTATGGTTTAAAAAATATTAAATTGTTTCAAGATTTATATATATATATATATATATATATTTTAATTCTATACTAACAATAATTGCAGTAGCTAAATAAATATTAATACAATTGTATTAAAATATATAATTATATAACTATAAATATATTAGTCATCCAATATTTCATAAACATTATGATAAAGCTAGCATGAAATAATTTATAATAAATTATTAAATTTTATTTTATATAAAAAGTTATATACTGTAACTTTAATAAAAATGACTTTATAATAAATTACTTTTTTATATTTTTATATTATTATTTTTTGTTATAATATATCTCTTTTCTAAAATTATATTACTTCAGTAAAATCTACGTAAATAAAAGAAATTACTAAAGCCACATATGCCGAAAAAAACAAACAATTCACGGGTTTAACCAATTTTTAATTTTAATTTTTTTAAAAAAAAAAAATCTTTAAACCTATTATAAAAGTTTTGTATTACCACTCGCCACCTAAGAAAAGTTTGTGAATAAACCTTTAGTTTTATAAGATGAAGGTTATATTTCTAATTAGACCTTATGCCATGCGGGACTCATGGAACTTACTATACTCGCGGATTTTTAATTTGTAAATAATCTTGAGTTTTTATTTTATATAAAATAAATGTTTAACTTCTTGGAGGATGCATGTTTGTTTTAACTTTTAAAAATCCTGACCTTAATATTTTTTTAAGCTGTGTTAATATGCTTAACACCTTTTTTCAAATTAAAAACTATAATAAAATACTTTTTATTAATTTCAATTAAATTTAACACACACTAGATAATGTTAAGCAATGTGAGAGATAAGAAAAATCAATCTAATAAAAAAAGGAAGAGATTAATTTTGACCGGTTACTGAAATTTGAATTCTTCCTTTTTTGTAATAGTTTAAATAGTATACACTGTTATGATTTTACTCATTATTATTTTAATTACTAAAAAAAGATTTTTACACTTACAGTAAATCACAACCCTTCATTCATGGTAGATTTATTGACTTTACTTATTACTATTTTTAAAAGTCATGATTGAATGTTAGTGTAAAAATCCTTTACACTGACAGTATATACCAATTAAACTCTTTTTTTAATTAAAAAATTGCATTATTATAATTCTATGTGAACACTAAATAAATGGACAAGAAGGAATTAAATGAAAAAGGCAAGAACATATTTTATTTATTTATTATTTTCAAGAATATAAAAATTATTATTTTACATTTAATTTATATTTTGTAAAGCAAGGATATTTAATTTATTTTTTCTTATATTATATAAGTTTTATTAAATAGTTTTTGGTATAAATGCTTATAAGAAAATAAAATAAATTGAAAAATTTTATAAGTTAAAATAAATTTAAACATCTCAATTTTTGAAAGAATTAAATAATTTTTTTATAATAGTTAATTCATAAGTTTTTTTAACTTAAAGGATGAATTTAATTATTTTTCCTTTTTATTTAAGTACTTGAAAAAAAATTATTTAGGCTTAATTGCACTTTTTAATTCTCATTTTTTATGATTTCAAAAATTATAATCTTAAACTTTAATTTCAGAGACTTTGACTTGAACTTATAAAATTTTTCGATCAATATTTAATTTATAAGTAAATAATTTATTATCATACACCTTGAAGATGTTTCCGAGTGTAAATAATCATTTATTGTGCCAATAATTTATTATCGTTAACATTGACTTTGCGACATTTACTCTTCCATCCAAATTTGAATACCAGCTGAGAATTTTAAAAGTTATATAATGTTTTTAATTAAAAAAAAGTTAAGGTTAAAATATTTGAAATTACAACTTTCCTAATCTCTTGTTTTAGTGCACCTTTTTTAGGAACAAGAGGATTTGAGTTGGCTTTCCAAAAGGATAGCATTTTGAGAGAAGAGTTGATTCAAAGGCAAAGAGACTAAGGGAGAGCTCACTCAAAGGGAGAAGAAAGGAGTCTTAAGAGAGCAAACACTTGGAGTGGAAGCAAACTTCAACAACAATTTTCTTTCTTTTATTTTGTTGCATATTTGGGTGTAATTTTAATTAGAGGTGTTGGATGCCAATAAAAGTCATCTCTTTGATTGTAATATTTTTTAGTTTCTCGTTTAGGTGGAGGAAGGAATTGGTACACCATCCTTCCACCTTAGGTGCACGATCATAGTTGTGACACTTTTCTACCCCCAAACTCTTTATTATTTAAATTAAAAAATAATATAGAAATTTTTTCATTTAAATAACTAGACTTGACATTTGGTTAAAATGATCCACATAGTGATCACGAATTGGTTATTACTAAACAAGTCATAAAAGAGAAAATAATTTATCTTCACATTGAGTTAAAAACATGGTCAAAGAGATATAAACTACTAGTTTACACATATCCATTAAATCGGGTTAACTTGCTAATAGAGTTGTGAGCGTTAAATAAATAGAGGATAAATTGTTAGAATCATGTGATACAACACTATAAACCCTATGACACCCTAAATATGATATCCCTAACAAATATAACATAAGTAAATAAAAGTCTATTAACTGGGAAAAAGATTTACAAAAGTCCTTCCAATAAAACATCATTTCTTATCAAAATTAAAGTTAACAATCCTAAAATAAAGATAATAATAAGTCAACCTAAAAAAAGAAAAAAACTAAAGGCACAATTAAAACAAGGAAATGATTCAGCATCCTAATATAGTTACGAAATCCCGATGACACCTCCATTAAAGCATAGAATCCCACAACAATTTCAAGGAAATGATTCATCTCTGATCTATGGGTATTCAGCCCCAAGCAACACACACAAATAAGGGATGAGACATTTATTCATACATATTTAAGCAGCATAAATAAGAAATATATTCATCATAGTATATCACATGAAAACCGTACAAACCATATTAAACTCAAGTCATGTCAATGATGCTTATGCAATGCAACTCATGTATACTCTCTCAGGTACACGCCCGAAGTGGTCCTCTTTTACACTAGTAACACGTAGGTACAACCGTGCAATGCAACACAACCTAAGAAAACTTGCTATAGAGCGCCACACACAGTGGGCGATCCTTACAAGCTTATTAGACTATCATATTCATGCATGTCATGTAACAACATAACTCACAATGTCAATATTTAATTATGCCATCACAATCCACCCCCACCAGTAGCTGGGATGTCACCTTGTCAAATACACCCTAACCATCATCATCAACACAACATGCATCCAATTAATATTCACATCACTTTCATATAGTGGGACCAATACCCAATTCATGCACCTCCATCACGTACAACCATTAATTCAACCACCACAACACAATTTATAAGGTCCATAACAAGATATCACACCACCATAATCCTAATCATCACAATTCACAAACTATTTATTCTTATCTTACCCTTTTGTTACATTATGTAGCTTATATACCATATTTGTGGTTATGCTAATGATATATAGGGGTGATATAAATTGTATTATAAACATAATACAATTACTTAAAGTTTTTATGTTAAAGTCCAACCTTGATTTTATCATCCACTATTTTTTAAAATTACAAACTCACAGCCACTACACCTAAATCTGACAGTTTGACCTTTATTGACTATTTTATTCATAACTTGAGTTATATATACTCTTTTTAAGTGATTCCAACTCTATTGAAAATTTAACATCGAGGGATACAACTTTTATGAAGAAAATAAAGCCTAATAAGGTCATCTAGGTTACCTCGTAGGACTCACAACATACAAATTATGTTTCACACAATAGATGAGAGACTCAACTTCCAACCCACATAACTCAATATATTTCTTAATATATTTACATGATTCTTTAGTCTAAACGTGTAGCCCCAAATGTATAGTTTCTAAAGCAACAAACATAACTCTATTTGGTTAACCACACAGAAAGATATAATAGAAACATTAAGGTATGTTCATATGAAAATTTTTTAGATAATAAGTATCCAACTTATATAAGGTTCTTAGAATATAATTCTAATTCCAAACTCTCAAGCATTATACTTTTCAATCTCTAATACTTGATTGTCATCACACTATACAATTGCATTTATACTCATCAATTTTTCCATCAATATCCTCAATGAAAGAAAACCTCCAACACTTAACACCTAATTCTTTTTATAGAAATATCAACACAAACTTCATCCCTAGGGAGGCTTAGGGTTCACCTCCATGACCCTATTTCTTATATATGCATATGTATCATCTAATCTCACCCCCTTACCTCAAAGAGATGAAAAACATAGAAAGTATGAATGATCTGATCCTTAGTGGAGATCCTTGTCGTTCTCTTAGTTCTCCTTTGTAGTCATCTCCTCTATTTGTTCATGTTTAAGGTGAAGTTTTGTAGCAAATGAGGAGAGTTTCCAAAACCCCATCTTTTGACTCCTTCTAATTACCAACTGCTGTTAGTGAAAGCCCAACTCACCTAACTTAACCTTTTTTTTTTAACTCGCTCTTATTATAATGAAGTGAGAATAATAATAACAATAACAATAACAATAACAACAACATTAACAATAATATTAATAATAATAATAACAATAATAATATTAATAATAATAATAATAATAATAATAATAATAAATAATAATAATAATAATAATAATAATAATAATAATAATAATAATAATAATAATAATAATAATAATTCACTCCCAACATATTTTAGTTAATAAAAGTATCAAATTTTATTAAGCCAATAAATAAAACTAAAAATATTTTATTCTTATTTTATAAAATTTTAGGTTGTTATAATAGTTCCATAATCTTTGCCTTTTTATTTTCTTTTACTTGCTTTCACTTGAAGATTGGAGTGTTTTGAGTTTCAAAGTCTCTTAAAATTTCTTTTAGGGAGAAAACAACAAAAAAAGTCAAGAGTGTAGCCTTAGTCTTCCCTCCAATCACTTCAAAATGAGCTCACACATATCTAGCAATAGGAGTGTAAATCAAGAAGGTTCTCTTAAGTTAGGCATCATGGACAAGTTTGTAAGTGAGTTTAGGGAGTGGAGGGTAGAAGAGAAAAAGAGAGAAAAGAAAAGGAAGAAAAAGAAGAGAAAAGGCGTGGAGAAAACGAAAAAGAAAAGAGAGAAAGTGAAGGTAGAAAATAAGTAAATACTTATTAGCTTTGAATAAAAAATACAACAATTTCAATATGGTATTGGCAATAAATAAATAAAAAAATTGAAACACTTAGTAAATATGGGTAAATACTTATTAACCTTGATCCTTTTCTTTTATCCTCGTTTCATCTTTAACCTTGGCCTTCATTACAACATTTAATTAAGTCCTTTTTTATCTTTTGTGTATGTGTTTTGAGTGGTTGAATTTAGAGGCTTGTCAAAATTGGTTGTGCTAGTTGCATGATATGCTTGAGAGTAAACACATAACCTATATACTTGTTGAGTGAGTGAGAGTTATTCATTTGAGGTGGTATAATTTTTTGTCCATTCTTTGATTTTCCTTATTTACTTCTTTGCTTCATTGTTAGATTGGATTCATATTGCTTGGTTACCTAGATTCTTGGTTTGATTCTATTCTGTGTACCTTTTTTGAGTTCTTTGATTGTGTTTTGAGTTCTTCCTTCTCTTTTATTTTGTTACCTTTTAATTTTCCTTTTTCATTTTGAAATTTCTTTTATTTTCAACTTCAGTTTTTCTTTTCTTTTCTTTTCTTTTTTTCCTCTTTGAGTTTCTCTTCTCTTTTCTTTTTTTTTTCTCTTGTTTTCTTTTAGTTTTGCCCAAGAGCAATGTTATCAATAGGGCTCGGTATACGAATTTATCAAACCTGTTTAAGTTCGGTCCGTGAATCCCACATTTTAAACGGGCTAGATAAATTAATCCAGTCTGCTAAAATAAAGGGATTTTTTTGTGAGTCTGTATCCGGTCTGCGAAGTCCACGGGCTCAACAGACCGGTCCGCGGACCCGCATATACACATATTTTTATAATAATTAAAAAATATCTAATATTTTTTAAACTAACTAAATTATAATATATCATACAAAAAATTATATCATTATTTATAATATCTAAAATATGAAATATTTTCAATATTAAAAATATAAAATATCATAATTTACAACTAAAAAAGTCACAATATTAACATAAACTAATAGCCTAAATGACAATTTTGCCATGCAAATGGGCCAAGCCTGTGAGCCCATGGATTTAGTCCACAAAGTCCGAGGGTTTCGCGGACTGGGCTCAAATTTCTCCTATAATTATGATTCTTTAAAAAAAATGTCCAAAATCCGCACGGGCTTGGAGATCCGCAAATTTGAGTTCGTATACCTACCCCTAGTTATCAAACTCGACTCAGCCTCTAACTCGACTAGGGCAAAGAATCATGGGATCAGGGGTCAACCCGAGGAGTCATAATTGGTTCGCACAACTTGGATTACATAAAAAAATATAAATATTTTATAACTTTTATAATTTTATACTATAAAAAATCATAAAACAATTAAATTATACAAAAAACCAAGAACACAAATTAGAAAAGATAGTGCCAACACCAAATTGTGACTTATTTTATGCTAATTTTCAACGCAAAACGCAAACACACTGAGTCGTAGAGAGTGAAGATTAATGTAGAGAAAACTATTAGGGATTCCGAGCCAAGTTTTAAAACATTTCTTAGGAGTGCAATAGTTCAAGTATGAAGGATTTTATAGAGAATTTTATTATATACACTTTATATCCTTTTTATTTATTCTAGCTCTTAATTATTTCTTAATTTTCTTATTTAATTCATTTTCATGTTTGGACCATGTTTATGTCTTTTTCATGTACTTTCTCTTACTTTGCATGTTAGTGGACTTTATTGGGATTGGACGTTGCATTTTCCTAGTTATCTTTGTATTTTGTATTTTTGCATTTTTATATTTTTGTATTTTTCTATATTTTTATAATTTTTCTTTAATTATAATTTTAGTTTTGTTCTCCAATAGTCTTTGTTAGACTTTTCAAGCCAATTTCATTTTAGGCCAAAACCCAATTAAGAGTCAAACTTAGAGTCTAGTTTAGAAACCACAAAATATAAATAGTCTTTCATAATCAATTGTAACAATTTTTTCCTCGTGTTTAGAATTAGCTTTAGATTTTTTTTTTCTCTTTCTTCCTTTGCAATTTTTTTCTCTATTCTTCTTCTTCCTTTCTTCGTAAGCTTCCATGGAAGCCTAAATTCTGAATTCTAATTTTAAAAAATAGTGGATGATAAAATCCAATTTTTAGAGTATGAATTCTAATTATTTTTGTGTGTTTTTCTATATGTGATTCTGCAATTTATTGCTTTCTTCTCCTATATATCCAATTTACGATTGTGTTATGGTATGAATTGGTTTGGGATTGATTTATATCGATAGACCTAAACCGTAGAAGGCTAGGTGATTTATAGAAAACCTATTTCAACTTATTAGATTTTTGAAAATTCATGAGAATTAAGGATTACGATTGTGGTCAAATTTGATTGAATTACATGTGAGTGTTGATGTAATTTATCATGATTTTAGAATTATGATTACTTAAGCACGTTGCTAGGAACCTTAGATAGATATTTTCTTTCTTTGTTTTCACTCTAAATCATTCTTATTAGGGATGGAAAAAATACTCG
This sequence comes from Psophocarpus tetragonolobus, assembly GCA_037954015.1. Lineage (NCBI taxonomy): Eukaryota > Viridiplantae > Streptophyta > Magnoliopsida > Fabales > Fabaceae > Psophocarpus > Psophocarpus tetragonolobus. Next base: position 100,116,371 of record CM075688.1, read on the forward strand.
TACCCATGGATACCGTCCCAAATCCATCCTGTTTTGACATCTGTTACCTACTTTGACCGAGCACGGGTATGAGTATTAGTCGATATAACAAACTAGGTGCGGGTATAGGTATGTCACTAATCATCCCCATACCTAAACTTGTACCTTTCCCGTTATAGTTTTAATAATTATATAATAAGTCTAAAGTTATATATTTTAATTAAAAATTATTCTTAAACTTTAATTTATAATTTTTTGTTATTTATTATTCTTTATATAATTTTTAAAATAAAATATAGTTAATAACTTAATATATAATTTATTTAATAATAAATAAGTAAATTTAAATTGTAAAAAATAATACAAGTTACCCGTGGGTATACCTGAACCCGAAAATACCCGACGAGAATGAGGATTAAGATTTCATACCCGCTCCTTTTATACTCAAACCCAAACTCGTCCCTACTTTTCGGGAATGGAACGGGGATGAGGAGGGTCAAATCCACACTCGCCTCTTTGCACAAATTTTCTACTATACTCTTGGAAAGTGCACCAGTCGTACGTAGTATCCGATCAATATATCGGTCGATCCCACAAGGACTAGATTGCTAACTTAAAAATCTCAATAATAATTACTTGTAAATAATAAAGAAATTGATTTTAAACTAACTCGAAATGGCAGAAAGTAAGTGCATAAATATTAAACTAAAGTTATTGAGATGAGAAGTTTGATAAGGTTTTAAGTTCATTTTGTCATCCCTTTAATGCATAAATGAACTATCAATCATCGTTCGTCACTCATGTTCCTATCACTCATAAAAATACCCTTAACTTTGATTCCTTAAGATAGTCAATGAGTTTTACTCTCTCACGAGAAATAAATCCCATTGGGAGCTCTTCTCATTTCACAAGCTAAAATCCTCTCCCGAGCTTATTAAACAAGAAAAACCCAACAAAATATATGTAAATAAAGTACAAGGTAAAGAGGAACTCTAACAATGAGCAATAAACTTAGATTAATAGAGAAAAATATACAAAAGAGTTCAGGAAAAATTTACATAAAAATCCTAACCGAATGAAGCTAGCCTTCCATGGAGGTGAAAATCATGATTGATGGAGTGAGGTTGCATAATGTGATGTAAATAAGGTGTAGGAAGGTAGAAGACAAGTTGGAATCGTGTCCTAGGTTAGCTGGTTGTAACTCCTCATCTCTTACAAAAAATGTGACTTTTCTTTTAAAATAGGGTTTGTTCGTAAGCGAGCGTTGGACGGCCAACTGTGGACGCTATGTGCCCAAATAGCAAAAATGCACCTTCTGGGGTTGGCGGGCGATGGGCGACCATTTCACCGCCATTGGTTACTGACCTGGCGTTGGGTAGCCTGGGCGCCAGCTCCAGAACACTTCCTGTTTTAGCGTCTGAACACTTCTACACCAATTTGACTTCAATTCTTCTTAAACTTCTTCTAACATTCTTCAAAATAACAGGAAAATAAAAATAAAATATGCACAAATGTAAATCTAGAACTAATTTTCCTAAATATCTTAATTTTGTATAAAAATGAGGAAAATAAGGTTTTAAATGAGTGAGAATTAGGATAACCACTCTATTTTATTGTATAAAAATAATTAATTTAAGCAATTATCAACATTCCTATTTCTTGTTTTTATTATCTTAATTAAAATCCTCATTCTCTAATTGTTTGATAGAATCTAAACCATGTGTGATTTGTATATCTGAGAAATGAACTAGGTTGTGCTCTAGACTGCAAGATTGGAGAAATCTAGTTTTGTATAATATTGATCTCAAGAAATCTTTATCAGTAATTGATAGAGGATGAACTTGGGTTGAGGGCTTTCTAGTGTAATGGCTAGAAGGGAAAATGAAGCTATAAAGTTGGTGTGAAGGGAGGGAGAAATTTGGTTGTAAATGGAAGGCTTAGGGTTAAAAGAATGAAAACCAATGAGTGATAAACTCATCCTTGTGGTGAAAAGATAAAGAGGGAATGACAAAATTAGCAATAATTTTCCCTAACATAGTGAGCCATTCAAGGTCCAACACTAGGCATGCACCCTCAATTGGGACTAGTAAGTAGGTATGTTAAAATGGTGATTTTGGACGATGAAAGGTATGGTAGAGCAAAAACCTACACAAGACAAATAGACTTCGTTGAACACCATTACAGAAAATTTGGAAATATTTTCAACCTCTAAATTTAAATGATTGGCAATCTTTGGTTGCAAAAATGTTATGGGTATTGCCTATATCCAAAAGAACTATAACTTTAGACCCTTAATTTTGCCACTGAATCATAATGACTTAGGAAAACGGTACTCCAAGATAGCCTAAGTGGAGAGATGAAAGTGTATTGTTTCTTCCATGGAGTTAGATTCAAATGTAGTGCCTCATATATAGGACCATCCTACATGAGTAGCAAAAGTGTATAATTACACATTTGATCCTAGCCACAAATTTCTCATCACAATAGTAACACAAACCTTGGGTCTTACACTCTTGCATATGGGCAAAAGAGACCCACTTTATAGGGAGATGTGGTTGGTGAGGTTGGAGAACCAAAAGTGTTAGACTGGGGCAGTTTGGTGGGGCATTTGAGGTGGAAGTATGACAAAGTGATTTACATTTGGATTCCCATTTTTTGTCCTTTATTAACTTAGCCAACCTAATAGCATGAGAAATAGAATAAGGGTGAAGTATGGCAAGTTCCTGCGAAGCATGAGAAAACAGTTAAGTATAATGTTAAGTATAAAGCCCGTAACTCTATTACATAATTGTTCAAAACTTATAAAGAAGGTGGTTTGACAAGCTAAAAAAGTCCATCTTGATGGTTAGTGAAAGATGAAGGTTCAAAATATAGCTCAAGGGCCCAAGTAAAGGTAGACAAATCAGATAATTGATGATTTTAAATCAACCATTTAAACCAACAAAGAGCATCACCACACATGTAGAAAGTTATCATAGATAAATGTTGGTATAAAGGAACTTCGTAATAAATGAAAAATTGTTCAATTTGAAACAATTGGTCAATAGGTCTAAACCATCAAAAGGGTTAAGTTGGAGTTTAGGTGATGGTGGAAGGGGAGGTAGGTATGAAGTGTAAAAAGGATTGGTAAAAAGGGAAGTGACATTCCTATGGAAGTGATGCATATTGTGGGAGGGGATGGGGGTAAGGCCATGTTAGGATAGAGAGGATAAAGAAGAAGAAATAGACATGTTAATATATTGAGGGTCTAGGAAAAAAGGAAAAAGGGTTGGTGTAGAAGGTTGCTAGGGTACCTGCTATGAAAGTTGATCTTGCAAGTTCAACAGTGGCAAAATGAAGGGCTTTTGACATGAGTCCATGGCTTGTTTAGAGGTGTAGCTGACAGTTTTCTTGTAGCTGTTGTTAAGTGTCAAGCTAGGACTAAATGGCGCTAAGTTTTTTTGTGAAGGCAAACAAATCTCTTTGTTGTCACTCTTAGAGGGATGTATATGGAAGGAGATGAAAGCATTAAATGATGGCAACTGCACACAACTAAGCTATGTAAAAATATCACTAGGCAAATAATAAACTGGACTGAATAATTCCCTGCTTCATTCAAGAGGAAAGAAGTGTCCTAAATAGGACTACAAAATAAATAGGCCTCAAATACACACATAGGTTAAGCCCAACTCCAGGAAATTAATAAAAATAACATGTATAAGAAAGTGGACATAATAATAATCCTTAAGCTTTAACCCTAATTGTTGAACTTATATGTATTTATCAGTCAAGGAATTGAGATTCATATTGACAGTACTAGCCCTTCTATTGGAAGAATGAACTTAAGGATACAAACTATTCTCTTGATAAAATTAAAGAATTGATTGAGTAATAATTTCAACTCTTAAAATTGGTTGTTGATGAAGTCAAATCCTAATAACACTCTCATAATTACTGCCAAAATTTACTTTGCATGTCAATTATTCGATAAATTGTTTTTAATTAGAATTAATCTAGTTATCGATAAATTGTTTTTAATTAGAATTAATGTAGTTATGGCATGATTATTTGTAAAAACGACTTGGTTATACTTCAATAAATTGTTTTTGTTGCAACTTTTAATTCAACGATCATTAAAAACAAGAGTCTTGTTCAAGAAGGTTAAAATGCGCTTTAATAAATTATAAATTAATCTATAAAAGCACTTGAAATATTTTGCACCACCAAATTACAATAATTTTAATTAAGTCGGCTTCTGATAGGGAACTGTTTCGAAAAATATGTATTACCTGGAAAGTGCCTCAAATAATAAAAGCAAGAGAAAGATCGGATCTTGTCACCTAGGACCTACTATAATACTAGATTGTCAAAAAAGAGATGAAGCTTTAAATAGAAGCAAAATAAACGTGAAAGATAGATTTATCTTGGTCACGTTAATTAAGTCCCTACCAGCCAAAAAAGATGAGAGAAAATTAATTAAACCAATTTCCAACTAATACCTTACCAAATTCTTCTCTCATCCCACTGCAAGAAATTGATCACCACTTCTGGGCATGCAAAAAAAACCTTTCATTGATGGGGAATGTGTTTGAACAATGGTTGCTTGCTACACTAAATTTAGAAGATCTCCTCAGACATCTGCAAAAGAAATTAAAAACTCTATTACTGGTATTCACTTTTGTTTACCACAACCCTTGAACAAAAAACACTTGCCACACAAAGATGAACATAAAACTTAGCCACACTACTTTAGTTAACTATCAAATTGTCATTTGACTAAAATTAGAAATTGGCCTCGTGTTGACCTTTAATATCAATAGGTTAGATTATCATAATCTTATTGAGATAAAAAATCAATTTTAATCAGAGAAGAACATCAGAATAGGTTAGTGAAACAACCTTGAATACACTTTGGATTGCTACTAGCAATGATCAAAGTTGCATGTGATATTGGCACGGCTCAATCAAACAAAAGAGCTTTGGAATCATAAAGCACTGCCTTCTGATTGAACCGTACCAATATCTCATTACATGTTTGAAGTTATTAGAAGCACCAACAATATTGTAGAGAGCCATCAAGTTGCTGCAGTTTGTGAAGAAACAAAACAAGCATTGATTCGTTAGTGAAACATATTAGTATGTGAGAAGAAAAGCTTACCCGAACATGCATATATATGCATCTAACAGCACCATAAACAATAGGGAGAAAGAAGTAGAAGAAGGGAAAAGGCTTAATGACAATAACATGAGTGGATATTAGATGGGGTATGAAGAAATTGGAAAGTGGTGAAGAAGGAGGCATGTTTCGTTGGAGTAAGTATGGTGGTGTCCTGTGAGATTCGTAAAATTTAATTGATGAGACAAGAGGGACAGAGGCAGAGACACAAATGCAGAGCCTTAAATATAGTGGCATTAAATTTGCCAACAACCCAACAACAAATAGGAAGTGATGACATTAAATTTGATGAGGAAATGGAGAAAGGCATATTTTGAATTATGGCAAGCAGAGAAGAAGTTGAGTGAGACAAGATCGATGTTGAGTGTGGCTTCAAGGATAGATAGTTGGGTATGCTGCCAACCACATGATGCATTTGAAATTCAAATACCTTTTACAAAGTTTGTGTGGTTGGTTGACGAGTAGTCAAGATCGTGTTACGGATTTTGCATTGAACCAACTTAAATTGGAAGCAAATTTGGTTTCTCAAAGCCTTTATATGTGCAAAGCCTGGATTCATGAACATAACAGTTCACCACTTTCTTCCACATTCAAAGGCTGAGATACCTGTAAGTGGAGTTGGTTAAAAAAGATACAGTCTTTCGGCGTAAATCCATAAAAAGGAACCTCGCATGAAAGTATTTACATCATTCACGCACCATTATTTCCTTTCCTCGTTTTATCTTCTTATTAATTTTCTGCTTTATATTCTTTCCCCACAATTTAAAATAACACTATTCCAAATGTGTTACTACATTTTTAGAGAGAGAAAAAAAAATAGTTATGATATGTGATAATAAGAATGGAAAAATGAAAAGAAATAAATTTGTTATAGTATGTATACTGTGTAGATATCCATATGTCATTTCTCTTTACTTAATGTCGCTAACATATTTTCAAGGATTTCATAATATGGTTTTTTCTTGTCCACTTTCATGAATACATACACCATTATGATTTTATGCTATTTGGACCGGAAATTCATCCAGATCTTCTTGTGGCTTTTCTACGCCATTATTATATGTTGAAAATATGTTTCACAGGTACTCCAAAAAATATATTTCTCTTTTCTAAAATATGCTATATGATTTGAAGGCATTAAAAGGTCGATTTTGAGGAAATTGACTTTGAAATACTTTTTTATTTTTATTTTCTTTTAAACCATTTTGATAATTTGATTTTTACGAAATCAGCTTTTTAAATATTCTTTTTTATGTGATTTTTTCTAAAATATCAAATAAATAAATAAAAAAAAAAACAAAAGAACACGCCGAAAAGCCTGTTTCGAAAAAACCATTTTCTGAACATGATTAAAAAAAAAAGGTAAAACTAAAATGCGTTGGGAAGTTAAATTTTTCATAGTCGACTGAATTTTAGTTTTATATATTATATCTGTCTGTATGAGCGTGCATTGGGAAGTCAACTGTACAATTTTTGTACTAAAACCAACATATTAACAAGATTAAAAAGTAAAGGGGCATGTTTTGGAAAATAATATTGTGCTGGACGCATTTTAAAGTACAATGTAAAGCTTTTGTAAGAAAACAAGAGTAAAATGATTTTACGTTGGTTATGTTTTAATTCCTTAACAGCATATACAATATTTAAATTTGGAGTGCTTGTATTTTAAACAGAAAATAGTAGATAAGATAAAGCAAAAAAAAGAGGGTACATAGATAGAAGGGGTGAGGGGGGAAATAATTAGTTGAAGGGGGGTTGTTAAACATTACTCATTTGATATAATTGTGGTCCCACCTAGTTTCACATAAATTCCCTTTGGTGGTAGAACAACGGCAGACATAGTGTTAATTAGTTCCCATGCATGCCTGGGACCTGTGACCTGTGACCTGTGACCTGTGACAAGTTGCCTGTAGTCTCTCCGCGAGCAATGCCCATAAATGAGGACCAAACTGGTACGCATAAGTTTTTGATGCATAAACTTTTACAATTCCATCCTCTCCACCAACACTAATCAATCAATCTCCTAAATGCATGTGCTTAACATTTCATTTTCATCCACATATTTCCCTCTTTCAGATAACAAAGGTTTATGTTTAAAACCCTCAATAGTAATTTTCTTCCTTCTCAACTCAGTCTTTGATGCAAGCCATTCTCAAAATTCTTAAGGGGTCTATATTAATTGCTTAAGTAGTATGGTGTGATTTATTTTTAAAAAATAATTATTAATACTTTAAGTTTCATTCCAACAGATAAAGCATTTTACTCAAAGTTTCTTTAGTTTTCTATTTAAAAACTGCAATTTAACATTTGTTTAGCTAATCTTCATAGTAAATTGTGATCATCCTTGTTGAGTAAAACAATCAATGCTTGTCTGTTGAGATAATTACATTAACATACGAAGGGGATCAAATCATTGTACCATAATACAGGACAAAAGATAATACTGCAGCAAATTAACCAAATTGTAAGTAGAGTCATCATATCAAAACTTTAACCTGTCAACATTATTTCCCCCTTCCGGACTGATAATTCTACATGAATAGAGTAAGGATTTAGATCTTCTCTGATTATTTAAATCAAATATGCAGGATCATCGCACTCAAGGTGAATAAAGAGGCCTTTCCAAAAATTTTCCAACATTTAACATAAAGTAAGTATACCTCCACTCATGAACGGGAATTAAAAAAAACAAATACTTAAGGGTGCGAAAATTTAACACTAGATATGAAAAAGAAAAAAATGTAATATTTGGAAGGAAAAAAAAGAGCTCACCACAAACACAAGTTAAAAAAGAAAACAAGTTGCTAACTTACCCTATTCTTGAACTTTTAGTGTCTTTGAGGTAAAAGAATAAAAGAGAGAAATTATTTTACAGTATTACTTTAAATATTAGTTTTGATAAAAATTATTATATGAGTTTTCACTATGCATAATATAAAAAAATGTATTAGGAGGAAAAGAATGAAGGTATATATTTATTTAGCTGTTAAAATGAGTTTGATATGTTCAGGACATATAAATATTATTAATGTGTATTATAAAATATTATATGTGAAATCAAATTTATACAAATGTGAAATCAATTTATATATATTATTAATATACATATAAATATATATATATTTATATATAAAAGTATGTTTGATATTATTTAATAATATTTTTTAACGAATAAAAGTTATGTTGTTTTAAAATGTATATTAAATTAAATATACATATAAATATTTTTTTATGTTATTTTAGATTTATTTATAATGTGTTTTGAATTGATTTAGTATGTTGTTTTTAATTGGTTTAATCTTGTATTATATAATTTTTTTTAATAAAAGTTTGAATTCTTATTTTTTTATAAAAAAGTTTGTTTTCGCTCAGTTGTCCAATATAAAGTCAAATTGGACTTAGAAATATTTAATCCGAATAAAATATGGATTTGACTTGTCTAACCCATTTTGTTGTAAAAGTCTGATGAGTCAAGTTAGATTGGATCAGTCTGCCGCTCTATATATTTAAAAAATTAGAAAATGCAAATTGGGAATTTAAAGGGGGCAAATATATAATATTAGTGTATGTATTGAAAACTTTTTTTTACAAGGGATGGTGATTTTTTTAACCAAATTTCATCCTTTGTTATATGTAATTGGTAATCAAATACTACTATTTTTTATTTGTTTTATTTTTTTCTTTCATCACTCTTAAAGTAGTCGATCTAGCTAGAAAATACTAAACATATGTAACTCTTATTTTACTAGCAGATGTGTTGATTTTTTTAAATCTATTATGAAGGACAAAATTTAAATTTAAACATATCTCATAGGATAAATTTAATAAATTATTATCTAGTTGTTAAAAATTAGATAACCAATCTTTACCCAATAAGTCTTGGAAATTTCTTATTTGTTTTAAGTTTTTTTCTAAAGTTTTTCTTGTAACTTCACCTTTCGTGATTGATAATTAAACAAAAAAACCTCAATACTTTTGTAAGACATAAGAAAGGAAGTTAAAATATATCAAAACATAAGTTACATCCTAGATTGGAAATTCTTTTTTATGAAATACTTAGTTTAAAAATAAAATATGTGATCATAAGTTTAACTATTTTAGTTTTAGTGTAAAAGAGTTAAAAGGAAAAAACAACAAATGAATATAGATGATCTATATTAGTTCATCTCACAATTTGAGATTACGTTAATAAATTTTTACTAAAGATGGCAAAATAGACCCGACTCTATGTTATGAGTATATGTAAAAATATCTTCATGCAAAGCCAGTAATAACCCAAAAAAAGGTATGGATACAAAGATGGGTTTGGACCCGCAAAAATTATGCGAGTATAGGGCAGGTATGAGTACTACAGTACCCAACCCACCCTGTCCCGCATCTTTTATATATAGAGAGGACAATTCGGGTTAAAAAAATTATTACGATGAGAAATAAAAAACATAATAATTGTAGGATTTGAATAAACAGTTCAAATTGAGTTGTTAATTAAACAAGCTCACGTGATTTTCTACCTCTATCTCTCAGAAACTCTTAACACATCACTTTCTCTCGTCACCCTGTGGAATTATCTATAAGATCACCACCATCATTGCTGACGATGGCGGTAGTGATGACAGTTGTTTTGTTTCCAATAATAAAGAAGATATAGAAGTACGAGTGTGTGATATGTGAACTCAAATTAACATAACTCTACAATTACAAAACACCATTGACTTTTGCGTCACTGTTGACATCTTTATATTTGTTGCATTCTTTCTCTTCTCAATTTCATATTTTTGTTTTGTTTAATTTGATTGTTGTTTTAAACTATGATGGTTTATGTATGTTTTACTCCAGCACTGGTATTTCCACCACCACTGTCGACGATGATGGCAGTGGTACCGATGATTGTGGCAACAACAGTGATGGTGACGGTAATGGAGTCAGGCTGGTGGTGATCTTGCAGAGGATTCCACATGGCTGACGAGAGAGCGACACATTAAGAGTTTGTGCGAGACATTTCTATATGAAGATCATGTGAACTTCTTTAATTAGCAACTCAATATGAATCATTTATTGAAATATTATGATTATTATTATGTTTTCTCATTTCTTAATATAACTCTTTTTCTCACCTGAGTTGTCATATATATATAATATTATTTAATATAATTATGTTATAATAATACTACATAATTATAATTTTGAGTGAAAAATATTGCTAAAAATATTATTTGCATTACAATCTATGATAACTAATATAATTATAGAATAAAAAAGATATATAATATATTTTATGAAAATTTAATAAATAAAAATAATTTACAAAAAATTGAGTTATTTATAAAATAACTCTTAATGTACTTATAACATTAATATAACATTATTTAATGTTATGACAAAAAAAAAATAGATTTATCTATAATCATGTAAAATTTTAGGAAGTATTTTATAATTTGTTATATGTTTAATGTTATGTTAACTTGTTTTTTCATATTATATTTACTTATGTATAAAAGATATTGATTTATTGTGTTTATAGATAAGTAAAATACGGGTTGCAGATGAAGCAGGTATGAGTATATAGATATCCAGCAGGTATATAGACATAGATTAAAGTTGCTACCCGCAAATATATTCTGAATACGGATATATTTTTTTAATGAGATATGAGAATAAATATTATAGTATCGTATCTAGACTCTATCCATTATTATTCTAGTTTTGATAAACACAAGAGTTTCATTAAAACATAAATATACTAGAATCAATTTACATATTATTATAAGTATTCTTTTCCCTAATCCTCATAGACTTAACACCGGTGTTCCTCCCACCATTTTTAAATAAACACAAATATTATTTATCCTTTTCTTTCTAGGCATAATTCTAAGTATTCTTTTTCTTTACCTCTCCATGAACTTATAAGTCCCACGATGAATATTTAAAACAAGTAATCTTAAACTACAATATACAAGTTCATAAGAATTACATTATAGTCATTTAGCTCATAGAATATTTGTAATGTTCTTTTTATGTGATTGCAAGTAAATAAAGTTGAGTTATTGTAAGGTCTTTGCTCTTTTTGTAATTCGTTGAAACTTAAATTTTTATAGCATAGTTAAAAAATTAGTGGTTGAAACCTCTCATTTATCATTGAAAATGAAGAATTAATTTGTTTAAAATATTGCCAAGAACCTATTTTTACAAAAAATAGGCCAATATCTCTTAAGAGGGCAGGTTATCACAAAAACCATTTTTTGTTAAATTTTCATTGGGCGGTTAGTTTCTAAAAATCTATTCCGAGATTTTGAATTAACATTCTTATCTATTTGAATTCACACCTATTATTATAATTTTTTTTTAATTTTTATTTTACCGTTGATTCTGTCTCTCTCTTTACCTTATTTTTGTGCCCTTTCTCTCCTCTCTCTCCTTATTATCTCATTTACTCCACCTTCTTTCCCCTCTCTTCTTACCTCATTTTTTTCACCCTCTCCTCTCTATCTTTAACTACCTCATTTTTCCCACTATCTCTCTCCTTACTTCCTTTTCTCCACGCTCTCTCTCCTTACTTTATTTTCTCCACCTTCTCTCCTTAGATCTATTCATTTTCTCCTTCCTTTATCCTACTTAGTTTTCTTCTTGTTTAAGTTATTTCCTTTTTTCTTAGTCATTACCCCAACTGTAGGTGGTTGTTCTGTTATTATCTCATTTTGCTTATTTTAACTCTAATTAGATCTTGTCAAACCAACAAAAGCATGTCGGAGAGTTAAACAATTTTTAAACTTTTTTAACCCTTCAACGAGAGCTTGCTAAAAAGTTAAAAAATTTCAAATTTTTTTATAAGAAAGATAAAGTAAATAACATATAAATATTTTTCAATTAATTTTTTAACTCTCCTACAAGAGGCTGTCGGAGTTAAAAAAATTTCAAAACTCTCCGATGAGCTATTGCCGAAAAGTTAAAAAAGCTTGAAATTTTTTTAACTCTCTAACAAAAGGTCATTCGAGAGTTAAAAAAATTTCAAATTTTTTTATAAAATAAAGTGAGAGACATATAAGTAGTTTTTCATGTGAGTAAGTGTCATTTCAAATAATAGAGTGTTCATTCAAATTCTCTCTATTGGTGGATACTTTTACTAGCCACACCTCTTCTTTTTGTTAAGATCTTGCTAAATACACGTCTTAATTTACTAACCATACTCTATTTATATTTTTAGTATTGTATTTTGATAAATATCCCTTAAAACTAATTTCAAAATTAGAAGTTTCGGAATCCATAAATATAGAAAAGATAATGTCAGATCCTGTATCTACATGCCAAGTTCATGAAAAGTCACGATATTATTCAAACTCTTTTTATCCGAGGCAACACTACGTGCTTGTTTTGCTGAAATTGTATAAAGGTGTTTTTAGGGTTTAAAATTAAAAAAATTGTTTGATTAATATTTTTTAAAATAATTTTTATTTTTTAGTTTTAAAGGCTAAAAAAAAGAACAATTGGAAATTATGTTAGTTTTCAGTTTTGAATTTTTATTTTAAAAACTTAAAAGATAAAGAAAATATATTGTTTTTTATTTTTCATTAATACTTTCATAAATATAGACAAGTTTTTTTATTATTTTTACATCTTTAAAATAATTTTCTAACAAACAAGTTTTTTCTTAAAAAAAATTATTATTAAAATTATTTTTTGAAATTTTTTTTAAAAACTAAAAATAAAATAAAATCAATTAAGGAAAGGAATCAAATCAATTAAAGAAGGGAATGAATATATACTTGAATTTCAATCCAACTCGCTAGATAGTTAGGAGATGTGTCAATACGATGGGTTTGAGAGAGGGGGCTGGATTCGACTTCAAAAATGGAAACTGCCATAGCATCTTACTCAGAAATTCCAAAAAAGGTCCTTTTATACGTAAATAATGATAAAGTGAAATAATAATATAGGGCAAACTTCATCTTACATCTATTAACTCAAAAACAATTTTTAATATAAAGCTTCAATCCTCAAGTTCATATCAGTGAATCTCGGAGAAACATTACAGTGGTTGTTGTTAGTTTTATGTTCCTTTTATTTTCTTTGTGATATTCAAGTACCTTGATGCCATGTGACAATGGCAAAGGGCAAAGGCAATTATATAATCAATAACTTTAACTCCCTTTTTTGAGTTTCTCTTCCCATATAGAAATTAACTTCTCCGGTGGAAGAGAGGTGAAGAGGGTAGGGATTGTATTAGTAAAATTTGGGAGTGCAATTAATATCTACCTTATGCTAAAAAGACCTGTGTGGCCTAAGTTAATATTTACAACTTAAGCCTTTTTGTTCATAATATTTGTTGGGCTTTATTAAAACTATTAGTTGGGCGTAACATGGCATTATCTAATTTAAAAGGTTTTTTGTTTTTCACACCTCCAAATTTATTACTGACACTTCCTAGAAATTTAAAATACCAAAATTATCCTCCTCTTCCTCGATCCCTTCTCACTCACCTCAACCATCTGCTTCATCACCGGTGACCTACAGGCATGCTGTCTTCTCCGCCAACCCAAGACGCTCCCCACCAACCAACCCCTTCCTTGACATAGAGCAGCCCCGCCCTCCCCAAAACCCTTTCATGAAACTCCCAACCCATAACAATGAAAACAAACTAAACTTTTTTTTCCCTCCTCTCTCTAGATTCATGGTGCTAATCTAGAAAGTACTGAATAAAACCTTTATCCTTGCAAGTACAAGGACTGCAGATAAAAGAAAGATTTTCATCATTATTCAAAAACTTGATTTAAATAAATTCTTTTTTCATATTTGAATTGTTATTTAGATTTTGAAGTGAAATGCACATATTACAAAAAAATTAAAGAAGCAAAATCTAGATGCAAAATAAACAAATAATTCAAAAAGACAAATTAAGAAGAATAATTAACTTTAAAGGAGAAGGCATCTTTTAGCACAAGCGACAATCTATCCTTTTTGGATTTTTTTTTTATTGTTGACAATCCTTGCCTTTGTTTAGGAACAGTTCCTCTTTCTGTAATTTTGTATAACGGCATAATCATTTTTCATGATGCAGGGGAGGTTGGCAAGAAATAGTGAAAGAGTTTAATAGAGAAAAGTAAAAGAAAGAAATAACTCAGTTTAAAAATTTCTCATATGTTTATTGATCAACTAAAAAATAAAGGAATGCAAAGTCGGATCTGAAATCTAATCATAACGGAAAGCTAACAGATTTAAATCTAACTATATAATTAGTTTCTAATATATTCAATATCCAATCATAATAAAAAACTTAACAAAATAATCCTAATTGGGTAAGGATGTTAATAAGACCCACCTTGCACACATTTTGCTGAAATGTGTTGAGATATAAGGCTTTTGTTAAGAAAAAAAAAATTGCTAGTTGACATCCCGAGAAAATATGTGGTAGTAGAAAGAGATGTTTACATATCTTGATCCAAATACAGCGACAATCAACTTCAATATGTTGTTTTGTTCTTTCATGAAAAGAAGGATTTTGAGCAAGCTAAATAGTGGATTAACAATTTGAGAATATACAAAAAGAAATTTGAATATTGAGACACAAATCATCATAAAGATACTTATACTTAATCCATTGTAATTCACAAGCAAGTGAAGACTTTATACTCAATTTTTGTAGAACTTCAAGAGACTGTGTATATTTTTTTTTAATTTTCATGAAATTAAATATTTTCCAAAGAAAACACAATATCTAGTAATAGATTATCTGCTAACTTGATAGGTAGCCCAATCTGAATCTAAGAAGGCTTGAATCATATAAGCACTGCGAACTGAACAAAACAATCCTAGTCTTGGGGCACCTTTCAAATATCTTTGAATTCTTATTATTGCCTGCATGTGAGGTGTCTTTGGTTTGAAAACAAATTGGCTAATCTGGTGAATAACAACTAGGATTAACCAGGAGGTTTCCTTCTTCAGAATTCAACCTTACAAAAGATTCGCAGGAGAATTTGTTGGTTTACAACTTGATAAGCTATATTCAGAAATTATTTCCAAGTAGTACTTCCTTTGAGTCAATACGAGACCAGGTTTGGATCTGGCAACTTCAAAACCTAAGAAAAACTTCAAATTACCAAGATCCTTTATGTGAAACTAATTATGAAGGTATTGTTTGACTTTCTTAATTTCAACTAAATTATTTCTTGTAAGTAATACATCATTAACATAAACTAATATTGCTATAAAAAACAATTTTTCCTTTTTAATAAAGAGGGAGTGGTTTAGTAAACTTTGAATATATCCAAAGGCAAGAAAAGATGTAGTGAATTACAATGGTGGATGATCTAGTTATTGGAAACAACAACACATAAAAGAAATCTCAGGGTAGTTAGTTTGGTTACATGAGAAAAAGTTTCAAAGAAATCTACCACTTCTATTTGTGTAAATCCTTGTGCAACTAATCTTGTCTTATATCTTTCCAATGTGCCATTTTCTTTGTACTTAACTTTATAAACCCATTTGCAACTCACAGTTGGCTTTCTTGGAGGAAGCTTCATAAAAGACCAAGTCTTGTTAGGCTTCAGAGTTGTGAGTTCTACCATCATAGCTTCTCTTCAACAATCCTATTGGTTTTTTTCCCTTGAAAGACATAGGTTCAGTGTGAGCAAAAAAATAATAGAAGTATGATTGTCAAAACACTTGGAATAAGAGAGATATGATTTTAAAGTATGTGGATAGTAATTTTATATGAGGAAGAAACACAATTGCCACAGTGATAGTCAGACAAATATGATGAAGGTTTTTTAAGCCTTGAAGAAACTCTTATAGGAAGTTCAGTGGCTTGATCTTGAGAGTTTTAAAAAGACATATTATTATGAATATTAGAAATATTTTCAATATTTTGATTCTAATCAATTATATGACCATGAAAATCTTGTGTTTGACTAGGAATATCAACATTAATCAAAGAATCAAAATTAGAAAAATCAATGTTACTACTAATAGAAGTATAAAAAAATCATTAGTACTAGTGTTTGCAAGAGTAAGAGGAAAAATGTTCTCATAAAAAACCACATTTCGAGAAACAAGAAAGATTGTGATTGTAAGTTCAAAAGAAGATATCCTTTAGTTCCAAGTTTTGTATACTAAGAAAATACATTTAGAAGCCCATTTATTAAACTTTGTTCTACCCGAAGTCATGGTATTTGCAAAGGCTAAGCTACCAAAAATTGAGATTTGTGGAATCTAGAATAGAACCAAAAGGAGACTTTTGAATTAGAAAGGGTGTAGGTAATCTATTTATAACATAAATAGAATGTCTAATGGCATATGACCAGACTTTTATAGGGAGTTTGGATAGGAAAAGTAAAGTGCAACCAACATTTAGAATATGTTGCCATTTTCTCTCAACAATTCCATTTTGTTGAGGGGTTTCAAGACAAGAAGTTTCATAAAACATGCTTTTTTTGCAAAAAAAAGAAACTTGTAAAAAGAACTAACTATTATTTGATCTTAGCTTTTGTAATTTTAAACTAAATTGATTCTTAATCAAGATTATAAAATCTGGGAGAATGGTTTTTACTTCAATCCGATTTTAATAAATGAATCCATGTAAATCTACTAAAATCATCCACAATGGTAAGAAAAAATTTATGTCCTTCAAAAGAAAAGGGTGCCTACCAGCCCATATGTCAACATGAATTAATTCAAAAAATCTAGAATTCTTAATAGAACTAAGGGAATAGGATAATTTCTTTTGTTTAGCATAATGACATGTATCACAAGGAATTGAACAATCAAAAGAAATTTCAGTATAGTGAGAACATAATTATTGCAACACTTTATTAAAACAGTGGCCTAATCTACAATGCCACAACATTGAATTATTAGTAGTCTTTACATTGGAACTTTTGTGGAAAATGTTACTAGAATCACTAGATAAAGTAGAAGAATTCAATTCGCTGGTATCCATTAAGTAAAATAAGCCATGTCTCTTCTTAGTTACTCCAATCGTCTAGAAGTTGGAATTTTGTACAATTATACAAATAGATTGACAAAAAGATGACCAAGCAACTGATAGTACTAAGAAGCTTAGGAATAGGAATCAGATGCATAGCAAAATTAGGAACATATAGAGCATGTTTCAAAGTTAAATCTCCTAATTGAATGTCACCAGAGAAAGAAGCAGTAACAATAGTATGATTAAGGGGTTTAACATTTATGGGTTTAAGAAACAAGAAAACAAACTTTGAGGAACATATGTGGTCTATGACACCACTATCAAGAATCCAAATAGGAGAGAATTGGAAACAATACTTGAATGAATAACCATGAAGTGCTTAACAGGGTTGATAGAAGATGAATGATCTTTGGATTGTTGAAGAAGTGCTAAAATGGTTTTATATTGTTTTTTTAAAAAAATTGAATTGATATTGGCTAGAACATTCCTCCAAGATAGCATTGTGAAGCTGTGTCTGGTTCTACTTCAACTAGGCTAGAAGATGGTTTGAAATTAGAATAATTTCCTTTGCCTTTGCTTGTATATCCGACAAGAAATCCATACTTGAAGAAGCATGTTTCAATAGTATGATTAGTTTTGCCACAATAGGTAGAAAATTTGTTACTTTTGTCAGTTTCTTTACTAAATTTACTATGGTTCTTGGTGTTGGTTAACACTTCTTTGTTGAAGGATGCTTGTTTGTTTGCAACTTGAAAATTTGCAAGGCAACAACATTCTGAATGTGGCTGAGGTTGACAATTACCAACAAATTCTCATTTATGCTAAAAGACAAGATATAAGGTTTCGACTATAAAAGGCATCAGTTCCATGAGCATCACCTAAGATCGAACTTGTGCATACCCATCATTAAGGCCACATAAGAATTTGATTACATAACCATTTTCTTATTTTTTTTCTTTAGCTTCGAAACAAGCCCATAAGAACAAATCAATAAACATGTACAAAGCAAAACATAGCTATACATTTCAAACTCTTTCCACAGGATCTTAAGACAAGTATAGTACTAAAAATGCTTAAATTACCTTGTCAACAATTCTAGATTTGATCTACAATGTGAAACTTGTCAAAATGCGAAAAACGATCATGAAGGTCTTTCCATATTTCACAAGTTGTATCCATCCACATGACTGATTGTTTGATTAGAGGACTCATGGGTCGAGTGAGCTAGGACATCACTTTCCGATTGCATTTTTTCCAAACTTCATGCATGAGATCAAAGTGTGGAGGACAAGTAAGATCACCATAAATAACATGTTCTTTATTCTTGGTTTTGAGTGCGACAATCATGTTACGTTTCCAATGGGAAAATGACTCTCGGTTAAGAGTGGTAAAACAAGAACGAGAGCTAGGTTTTCTTCGAGATGTAGAAATACTTATTTGTAGGGTTGACAAGGTGATCTAAAACTTGGTTTTGATTGTGTGCGGCCATGGTTGACAAAAAAGAAAAGCAAAAAGAACTGTGTTTCGAAAGTGAAAGATTATGAGCAAAGAACATCATTAAGAGGATGATACCATGAAAAAGTTTAATAGAAAGGAGTAAAAGAAAGTAAGAACTCAATTCAGAAATTTCTCATAGGTTTAGTGATCAACTAAAAGAAAAAAATACAAGGTCAATTATATATAGAAGCTGGAATTGAAATCTAATCATAATAGAAAGGTAACAAATTGAAATCTAACTATCTAACTGAATAAGTTTCTAACAAATCCAATCATAACAAAAAGCTTAACAAACTAATCCTAATAAATAGGGTGATTATAAATCATATCAGGAAGAGGATTAGTCCACATTGATGACAATAACTTTGAGAGATAGGGAACAATGAAGAAGCAAGCAAATTGATTTTGATTTATATTTCAGTGTTTAGTCACTAGCTTTGAAATCAAAGTAGAAGAAGGATAAGTATGGTGGCTAACAAAAAAGTGAAAAAGTGTAAGATTAGTATTCGAAATCCAAATTGAAATTTTTCATGTGTCAATCGACCTCATCATATATAGAAAATAAAAGAACTCACTGATTTAATTTATTTTTAATAATAGACCAAGATTACATATTAAATAAAATAGAAAAGTTTGAAATTATATTTTAGACTATAAGACTATAATCTATATTTAGAATTAGTTTTTGTTATTTATTTATAACTTATTACCATTTAGTTGATTAAAAACGTACAAGAAATTATATTATGTATATTAAGAGAGTAAAATCTACTACTTTATGAGACAAGAATATTTGAATGAGAATGAATGAATGAAATGGGTGGATCAGGGAGAGTGAAAAGATAATAGATAAAAAAAGTACCAAATTTATATATAGAAAGATATAATATAATTACTAACTATATACTTACGAAATCAAAACAATTCTTTTGAGATTTTATAATTTAAATTTGCTAATAAAATATATAGTATTAGTGTTTATCAATCGTTTCCCATCATAAAAAAAATTAGTGTTTATCAATGTTATGCATTTTTTTTAACCCATACCATTGATGTGGAGTAGTATTATCAACCAACTTTATTGATGACAAATCTCCACCAAAGAACTTGTTTGTCCACCTTAAATGAGAATGCAATAAAAAACAACAAATAATAATCAATTTATAAAATTTACTTAACCTTAAAATTCTAACACACATAATAATTGTGTTATATTAGAATACCATTAATATCTCTATTTTGAGCGAGAAATTAATTGCACCAACAATCTTTATAACTAAGAAAATTACTATTATAATTATAAAAAAAATATACCGTCAAATTTAATAAATTGATATCATATTATATAAAATCAAAATATATATAATATTTAATAATTTAATTGATCGACTTAATAAGAATATATACTCATTATAATCATCTTTATTACAATAATTATATATAGCTTATATTATCAATTATATATTGTGTTATGAAGTCTAAAAAAAACTTTACAAGAATTTTAATTTAAATTATTATAAATTTAAACCAAAATTTAGTTTTAATAACCATGGTATTTTTGCCACAATTTAGTTTATTTCATATCTAGATTGATATAACTTGAACTCAAACCATATACTATTTTGGTAATCACAATATATTATTAATGTTATCAATTAATTTTAAAAAAATATATAATTGTATCAAGATTGATTATAATAATTAAAAATATACTCATTCTAATTACTATAATTAAAGAGTTGTATGAATTAAAAGATAAATAAATAAATATGAGTTTAATTAGCAAAAGAGTTTTACAGTGATATTCAATCGCATATCTTTATTTGTATGACTTGTAAGGTATTAATCACAAAATTGATAGTGCATAATCCTTTTTCTTTAAATACATTTTGAGTTTAATTAATATGCACTGAAAGTGTACAACATTTTACATTGACATTAAATCACAATATTTCATTTAAGATAAATTTGTTGAGTTTAAAAATTAATACTTTAAGTCATATAAAGAGAGTTGTAATTGAATGTCAGTGTAAAACTTATACACTATCAGTACATACTAATTAAATTCATATATTTTAATGATATTTAGACGAGAAAGCATTAATAGTAAAAATAGTATTGTCAAGTAACATTTGATACAAAATATTGTTTTATAATATGAAAAAAAGGATTGGGCACTATCAATGTAAAAAGTTTTACATTGATATACAATTACAACCTTTCATTTATGATAAGTTGTGATTGAATCTCACTGTAAAACTCTTCTACATTATCGGTGTATATTCATTAAACTCTTATAATATATAAAAAGGGGGTCCACTTACTACAAGAGTAATAATAAAAAACTTATTTTTTATCTTCATCATTTATTTTCTTAAAATTTAAGAGTTATATAATAAATAACTAATCTCAATAATTAGATATTAAGAAAATTAACATTGGAGATAAAAAGTCTTTTATACTTACTCTTTGAGTAAGGAGATCCCTTTTCATATATATATATATATATATATATATATATTTTGATTCAAATAAATTTTTTTTTATTTTGACTTGTAATAATCCATAAAGATTATTAAAGAAGATTTATAACAATAGAGAAGACTGTGTGATGGATAACTTAGGTATGTTGTTTATATTTATATAGGTTGCTTTTTTGTTTATATAAAAAAATCATTTATAATAAGGAAAACACAAGATATACCTACCTAAAGTGAAATAAAACATTCATAGTTATTCAATATATTAAGAGAGATTCACTACCCATTTAGCATAAGAATGAGAGGTCAAATTAGATGTGTGGTATCACTTCCACAAATTCAGTTGTATAATTTAAATAATTTGTTGAACATTCACCGTATGTGATCGAAAGACAACAATATTCCTTATCTTCCATAATTGTCAAATCCTCATAAATTAGATGTGTGGTATCACTTCCACAAATTCAGTTGTATAATTTAAATAATTTCTTGAATATTCACTGTATGTGCTCGAAAGACAACAACATTCCTTGTCTTCCATAATTGTCAAATCCTCATGAATCCTACATAAGGTCAAGCTTTTTTTACGCTTTTTTAACCTATCAAGCAGCCTCATGAATTGGTAACAATGCTTCCTAACCTTAATTCACATGTTGTAGATATTCCACTAGTAACAAAACATTTGGTATACACAAAACGATACATTACCATTCAAAAAAAGGTACACAGTTATTTCCTCTACGTCATCACAGAGGTTGATATCTCCTTACCATGTTAGGTAATTCTTCTACACAACAAATTACACCTAGTGGCAACTTATCTGTATCTAGCTGCCAAACTAAAATTTGACCTTTGATAGAATTCCATTGCCCACAGGAACTTGAAGAAATCTTGAGGTTGCTATTATGTACCTCCCATCAGTGCCTTGTAAACAGACGATACTATGTGTATTGACTTGAATCACCCATATCCTACACCCATTTATTTAGGACTCTTACTTGCACCATAACTCCTTTAAGACTCTTTTTCAGGTCCTCCAACATTTTCTCCTTCCAAACAAATAATCATCTCCTCCATGTTCACTTCCACCCTGACCCTACTTCTCTCATTTCTTTAATTGTCACACATTTTGATTTACTGTTAACATATACAACCGGTAGTATGCATCACCTAACTTTTATTCTTTTATCCACCTTTCTCTCCAAAACAATATGTCACTTCTATCCCCAAGACTATGCCTAACCCTTTGTGATTACCATTTATTGGTTTTGTCATAAAAAATAAAAGGCTTAAATGTAATTTTAATTTTTTTTATTTTTTATTTTAAAATTTGTAATTTAATATTTTTTATTTTAAAATGAAGATATTTGATCCACAATTTTGTACAATCCATAATTTGTCTTCCCATAAAAAGATTTAATTCCTTAGTTTTGTAAAATCCAAAATTTTTGTTCTTCTAATAAACTAAAATGTTAATTATTGTTAGATACGTAAACTAAACAAATAATCTCTAGGTCACTAAATTTGCATCATGTCAATTTTTAATGGTAAATAATTTGAATTTAAAAAAATTAAGATAATGAATTTTATAAAATTAGAAGATCAAGAGGTTAAAATTATAGATTTTAAAAAATGATGAATTTTATAAAATTGAAGAATGAAGAGAATAAAATTATAGATTTTAAAAAATTGTGAATTAGAGAATTCAATAAATAAAATTGAAAAACTAAAATTAAATTTAAATAAATATAAAGATACAAAAAATAGAAGGGGGGTTTTAAATTACATTAAAATAGAAGAAGGTTGCCACACAGCGAAAATTACTTGTGATAGGGACGATTCGAGGCGTATAGAGAAAGTACAAGTAATCGTTCCGTGTTGGACTCAAACAGAACAAAACAAGCTACTAAACAACACTAAACCAAACCATAATTTCACCCAAACAGACACACACATACCCTCTCTCGTTTCCATCATTGATCCTCTTCTGTTAGGTTTCTCAATTTCCTTTTCTTTCTTTTTTTTCGCACTCTCCTCTTTTCATCTCGCAGCTGCCTCTGATTTTAATGTTTCCAATTTTCAGATACCGATTACTCTTCCAAATTCATCATGGCCAAAACCTCCTTCAAGCTTCAGCATCCTTTAGGTGCATCTTTTTTCTTTACTTTTTCGTTTTCTCTAATTTCTGATATAATCTGTTTGGAATCGAAACTTTTTTTTATTATTATTATTATTATTATCGGCGGTGCTTTTTATTTTGTAAAAATAAAAAATAATTTAATTGCCGGGGAATGATAAGGATCCTTAGCTTTTTGTCAACAATGATAGATTAATGAACGTGCTTACTGTGTTTCCATGAGTATTTTCTTTTTGAGATTCTAAAACCCTTTGATCATTCCATTTAACTAACAGCTTGGTGTTTTTTTGGTGTCAGAAAGAAGGCGGGCTGAAGCTGCTCGCATTAGAGAGAAATATCCTGATAGAATACCTGTAAGATGTGCCCTATTTATTTTTTTCTTGAAGCACTTTTGTTCAAACATGACAATTGTGTACAGGTAATTGTGGAGAAAGCTGAAAGAAGTGACATTCCAGACATTGATAAGAAGAAGTAAGTGATTTTTTATGCTGTTATGCCCATTTTTATTTGGTGTTTGTATGGGGAGGGTTTCTTGATGCTTTGACGTTCATATAAAATGCTGGTATTGCTTGATCAAGATTTAATGATCTTGTAATTTTGTTAAAGCTATAGTTTTTGTATGCCGCTTATAACTTCATTAACGAATGGTATTTGTAAAAAGATTGAATGTACAAACGGTATTCTTAGGGAAATCTATTTGACCAAAGTGATTGTATTTGGCCAAACCGTTAAGTTGTTGGTGATGATGGAGTTGCTTGCTTGGCCATTGCCATGGCAGCCTTGAACACTACTGCTGGATCTTATCAGATTTAGTTTGAAGAATGATTAATATAATAAAAAAAGGTGCTTGGAGTAATATAAAATTGAGTCTCTGCTTAGGCATGTCTGGTAATTTGATTTATGAATAGGGCATGCTGCATATGCATGTACATAATTGCTATGAATATTTGAGTGTTATTTTAATCTCAAAATCTCTTTTGATATATCCATCTTGACACTTGACAGTTGGGGTTGCCTCCAAGTCAGATTCTAGTCTGATATTTTTGTGTCTGTTTTGAACATTGAAACTTGTAGGGCTAGACTTGGTTTTCTTACCAATTGTCCAGGAATGAAGGATTATATTAATCTTTATCAATGCATAAGGTTGATCTGATTGTGTGGATTGGTAGATTCTCAATTGGTTCTCCTTGTTTTGTTGATGTAGATACCTCGTCCCTGCTGATTTGACTGTTGGCCAGTTTGTTTATGTTGTCCGCAAAAGAATCAAGCTCAATGCAGAGAAGGCTATTTTTGTTTTCATCAATAACACTCTACCTCCAACTGGTAAGTATCCAGTCCTACCGAATGTTGTTTCTACCCTTTTGGCAATGGTTATGTACTAAATCCCTTGTTGTTGCAGCCGCACTGATGTCTGCTATTTATGAGGAAAATAAGGATCAAGATGGCTTTCTGTACATGACTTACAGTGGAGAGAACACCTTCGGATCCCACTAGCCATAGTGCATATGTTAACTTCTGTAAATAACTCCTGCAAATATAATTTCCCTGCACCCAATTTTCAATGCATGGTCTTTTAAGTATTATTATCCTCTATGATTATGTTTCTCAACTTTAAATTATGATTTGATTACCGCGCATTTTGAATTTTGTGGTGCTTGGTTTCAGTAACATCTACCTTATGGCAACACTTTTCTTACTACAAATCTGTAATGGATGAATTTAGATTTGGTTCCTCGCATTTTAATTATGCTGTGTGGTTTCAGTCACATTATCTACTTTGGGTACCAAAATTTGGAGTTGGAAAGTGACATTTGCACAAACACAAACACTTATTTTCACCACATCAACGGTTGAATCTTATGAATAAATTAATCTATATCATGTTCGAAGTTATATTTCGTCGTCTCTTAATTTTAAGGATCAATTTAAATTATGATTTACGACTTGCCTATTCCCTATTTGAATCTCGATCATTAAATTGTATGAAACTAAAATATAAACGTTTGTTCTGTCTTCTGACTATACATTCTGATTGTCTCCAAACAGAGCAATTTAAAGAAAAACTGATCAATCTTGTTTAGATTTTATGATCTCTGAAACCTATCTTTCCATTGTTCAGAGAGGAACACTGGACTCCAATCAAGTTAATATGTTCTGTTTCGGTCATCAATCATACATCTAAGGGCAAAACATATTAACCCACTAATCCTTAAGTGACTTTGCATCGGATGCTACTTCTTAAATAACTGATTTTTTCTTTCTTCAAAAAATGAAATAAAATGCAAAGTCATAGTTACTTTTTTTTTTTTTTACCGTTAATTTAAAATGCAACTGGACAGTGGAAGAATTCTTTTTTCTGGTTTTTACTTTTCTCCCCTTTGTATTACCCCACACAATAAATACTAATGATAATCTATTGTGTTTATCATGCATCGAAGGGGAAAACATATAAACCCACTAATTCCTAAGAGGCTTTGCATCGGATGCTACTTCTTAAATAACTGATTTTTTCTTCAAAAAATGAAATAAAATGCTAAATCATAGTAAGTTATAATTTTTTTTTACTAGTTAATTTAAAATGCAAGTGGAAATTGGAAGAATTATTTTTCCTTTGGGTTTTTATTTTTCTCCCTTTGTACTACCCCTGCACAATAAATACTAATGATAAGTGGAAGGAAAGATCATTGGCGCTGCAATAGTGCTTCTGGGAATGTAGACAAGTTAACATAGACTAGATTAAAAAAAAAAAAAAAAAAAAACTAGAATTAGTATTACACGTAGATTTGGATGCTCCAAATTTAATTGGAAGTCCTCTTTCTGTTGAAATGGTTTTTGATCCATGTGACACACTTATCCTTGCAGCTGCTTTGACTTTGGCAAAACCTCCCTCGGCACCCGAGTTCTTGTTCTTGCGGGTGTCTTTTTTGGATCTAGTGCTATCATCCTCCATAGCACCCCATTGATCAGCCCAACTTGGTGCTTCGCTGGTCATGTTTCCTATTCGCCATCAATGCACTAAAACAACACTACTAATCATTAAACCTTTGTTTAATTTGTTGGGGAACCTCAATTTTTTCATTTCAAGGTAACAATGGCCTAATAATTAATGTTTTCAATTGTTGAATCTGTATCTCAAATATATTCCTAGGCACACATACATGACGTGGATTCTAGGAAACATGCCATACTTTATAGTGTTTTTTGGTTCCACACTCCTAATGTGTTTTTTTACTTTCACTAAGAGCCTAATAGTATTAGTTTCCTCATTTCGGACCTAATTTCTTACTTCATAACAGTTTTCAAACATGCTAATAGAAGTTAGCAAGTATTTGCCGAGTCTAAGAGTTGAAAGAGGAGTTAAACGGAACAGAAAGGTTGCTTTTTCTTTCCCTAATCTATCTTTTAATGTTATCATCAGAGCAAGACTTGCCAACTCACCAATTTGAGTATTTCCGTCTGGTTAAGCAAACTTTGTGGTTTGTGCGACATCTTTGTTAATTTATTGTTAATCCTCAACCTTGTCAGTGGTCACTTAGTAGTGATGCTTCGACTAGCATTTTAATCTCTAGAATATGTGAATTGGGTCCTGTTCAGCTTTGGACAAACATGCATCAATCAATGTTGGCATTGCCTGCTTGGATTTCTCGTGCTCTTGTCTCTTCTACTTAATTTATTAAAATAGCCCTTAATTACTGTATTATCGTCCTCACCTGGTTGTAAAATCACACATCAAAATCATGGTTAAATTAAAGAGAATCCTTTTGTACTTTTGAGGTACAAATATTTTTGGACTTCTAGCATCATATTCGTTTAGCGATATCATTTTTCTTTTCAAATTGAAATTTACAGCCACGTTTCCTAGGAAACTGAGAAGGGCCGCTGGAAACTGAGAAGGGACGCTGTTGAGTATTATCTTTAGGCCAAAGTTATTGCTTCCAATCCACATTTTATTTCTATTCTTTTTTCTTTTCTTTTTTTTTGCAAATTCTGCAAATTTTCATATATGAAACTGAAAGGAAGAAAAATATTGATGTTTCGTAAATAGTTTAAAGTTAAAAATAGCCTTGCCGGATTTTTTAGGGGCCCAAGATTTATTAATTGGAGTTAAAAATCTAGTTCAAGGTTACAATCAGAAACTTTAAGAAGAAAAGGGAAAGCATAGTCCAAGGAGTGGGGTAAAAGGAATAAAGATTCCAGGAAATGTCTTCTGTACTAATGTCTTGGGAGACTGAATCTTGAATGCGGAGACAGAACAAAAGTTAGTGGAGCCTGATTCAAATAAATATCAGAGTACCATTGATAAAAATAATCACTAAATCAACACGTCGGGCACTGTTTGCACTCAAAGTAAAGATGGTTAAAAACGGTTGTCTCTCAGCTTTAGTCATTCTCCAAAGTGTATGATAAAAACATCAAACATTTCTTGCTGCTGAATACCTATTCTGCTCTATGTAGTAGTCGAATGTATTGCGCAAAGCATGTATAATGTCTTTTGCTTTCAATATCAAATACTGTACATTTACACCCTAAATTCTGTTTACGATTAAGGCTACTTTTGCCAAAGTAAAGTTTTGTATGTCTTTCAGTCTTTGACCATTTTGCTCACTATTGAGCTGTTGTTAATTGTTGACCCTTGAATCTTAATGTAGGAGTCTTAGTTACTCTTGTCGCCTCGATATTACCAATGAGGATGGGGTGTATGCTTGAGCCTTGAGGGCATAATCAAAATTTTCAATCTACTCGTCGGTGATTCACCATTATTTTGGTTTCACAACATCAGGCACTACACGTGCATTTAAGGTCATGTTACAAGTAGTAGTCTTCACATCCATTATACCAACACCACTTGACCCAACTCCCTACTCCCAATAAATTGTTTGAGTGAAGTACTAAACAGAACTTTGCATCTTCTGGGTTGTAACTTGTAAGTATAAGTTATCTCCTATCTCTTCAGAAGGATTTACATGGAAATTCTTTGTAGGTGTTCCCTAAAATTGCCTACATTGGACTCAAAATATTCCCTAAAATTTTTGCCAGTTGGGAAGAGAGAGAATAAGAAAACATTTTAAAGAAAATTTCACAATTGAAACATTTTTCAATAAAAAAATAATTTACTGTTGTTTAATAGATAATAAATATATGTTTTTAAAGAAATTAATATTGTCTTAATTTTGAAAGAGATAAAAACAAAAATATTTAAAAAACCTTACTTAAAAAGAAACTGACAAATTAAAAGTAGAAAACTATTATCTATAATTTAAACGAATACACTTGACAGTAAATGAAATTGCCAATTCTACTAGGAAACTTGGCCAGAATCAGGCACAAGGATGGTAGTAGCATTGAGAATAAGCAGTTAAAACTGAACCAAAACAAGCACGAAAAATTTGATAACTTTTCCTCCGAATCCAAAATATAAAAAAAAAAAAAAAAATGAAACCACAGGTATAACTAAAGAAAGAGAAAACAAAAATGTGAGTGAATTAATGCAGTTGTATGTTCTAAAAAGTATGTCTATTTGCTGCGAAACCTCTATAATATGAACAGCGTTATCTGAAAGCCCCCAGTTGATTAGAAAAGATAGGGGGATATTTACACAACAATGGATGATGCAAATTTTGGCTCATTGATACAATGTCAGAGCGTGCTGGAACTTTGTGGGCATAAAAATTTGTTCCATTAACGTAACGGAGTGTGGTGGGATTTCACTTGGGTTTTCTGAGGGACTTAGACTTCTTGAGGTTCCGTGACGAATGATTCCCATTATTGGTCCACGTGTATCCAGGAGGAATAGCAAAGGGGTCCGAATCCAAAGCTCCAGAGGAACATGGTTGTTGGTGCTTACTAGTCGCACCCCAGGATTGGCTATGACTACTAGTACTTCTTCTCAGCCACGTGGATCCCCCAGAAGATGATGAGTCCTGTCTTCCTACCTTCACCTTCAGCTTCAGCTTCAGCTGATTATCATCATCTACATTGAGCAAATGCCTAGGACTCGAATACGGTGTAAAGAACTCCTCCACAGGTTGCAGCTCCACGAACTTGGTAAACGTCACCACCACCCTCACCGTAGGGACCACTGGGATCGCCACCTGCCCCACAAAAACACAACATCAATAAGACACTTTTTCTAGTTTCAATCACCACCGTCCGATCACAAATCAAATCATTCATCAGCCTTCGCACATCAATCAAATCAAACCAATTATCAAATTAATCATTCTAAGTCCCACTGGGACCCAATACACCAACGGTCAACAGTCAAGTCAACAATCGTTCAGTAGTCAGTACCTTCACCGGAAAACTCCCCGGCGGGAACTTCGTCGTCAGCAACTCCCGAAGCCGCCGCACCGCCTTCACCTTGTTCGCCAGAATGTCCAACAACGGCAACAGCTCCTCTGTCTTCAACGGAAACTGCTCCGTCAACCATACCGCCGGTCGCAAACTTCTCAAATATTCTTTCTCCTTCGTCGGTGGCGCCACCGAAGGCTGCGCTATAGCCACTGACCTCCTCGGCGGTGCAACTGCAACGGAAGGCAAATCAACGCTTTTTCTCCCCATTGGGACCCACTCTCGATCTTCTCGAACAAAACTACTATGTCTTCTCTTATCAGAATTACTACTCGCTGGGATTCCGAAACTTGGATTCTCCGCTACAAGAAAACCGTCTTCGTCTTCATCAAGCTCCAACGGTAAAACCTGCTCGCTCCCCGCCACGTCGGATTCAACACCGGGGACTTTTCGTGACCGGAAACTGAAAATCACATTGTGCACTTCGTAAACCCTAGCTTTCCACTCTCCAACATTTTCCATCTTCTCTTGTCTTCTCCAATTGGTTCTTCCAACCAGCTCTGCTTTCGTCACATCCATTCCCGGCCGGTACACGCTGCTCTGCGAGCAGAACCCTGCCGCGTCGGAATCGCTCATCGGAGCTCCGGCATTCTCGAATGCGTCGAAGATTTTCTTATCGTCGCGGTTGAGCACCAGGAGTGAGCCAGCTTGAATGTGACCGTCACCGTCGCCGTCACCGAGGAAGAGGAAACTCTGGTCGGCGCGCTGGATTTTGAGGCCGTCGAAGCCAGCGAGTGTGGTGTCGGCGCGGAGGTTCCCGTCGCGCTTCCAGATTTTGTAGGTGTCGGAGGGGGCGATTTTTCCCACGAAGGGGATCACCGAGCTCTCGAAGTGGAACGAGATCTCCATGTAGAAGTCGCGCATGCGGCGGAGAGCCGCCACGAGGCGCGGAAGGCGCCTCCTCCACTTGGCCCAGGCGGCACGGTGGTGGAGCCGGACGAGTACGTGCGCAATGTCGGAGGCGCGCCGGCAGAGGGCCTCCTGTAGCGGGTTCCACCCGGCGGCGTTGTGGAGGGAGATGTCAGCGCCGGCGGTGGCGAGGGCGCGCGTGGCGGCGATGTCGTTGAGGCGTACGGCGAGGTGGAGAGGCGTTTCCCGGAACGGCACGTCTCGGCGGTCCAGAACAGCGGAAATTTTCTCGGCGACCCGTTCGTGAGTGAGCGAGTCGGACTCGGTGATGACTCGGGCCGGGTCTGGGACTCGGGGAAGAGTAGAAATTAATCTGGAGAGTTTTGCGTGGTCGCGAATCGCCACCGCGTAGTGAACGGGGCTGTGTAAGTACTGTTCTGCCTTTATCGCCGGATACGACGTCGGATCTTTGCTTGATTTCGCCATCTCTATTCGCAAATATTTTATCGAACTTTGATAAAGAAAAACACAGATAGAGAGAGAGCAATGTGTTTTTCTTTTGTAATTGTAACTCTTTGCTTTGGCTTCCTTATTTTCGTTCCCTCTGCTCTTAAAACGTATAAGTGTTGATGGCTGGGTGATGTGTTACTAAAACGTTATGTTTATTAATTAATTATTTTTAATTGTGATTTAATGAATTAATTAATATAAAGGAATTTATTGACGAGTAGGAGTAACTCTTTTTTGGCTACTTAGATGTGGTACGTATTGTTCCACTGGAATTAGCTTATATTAAATGTATAGAGTTTTCATTAAAGGTAGATAATGTACTTTTTGTAAAGAAGCAAAGGGCGTGAAGGGGAATAATTGAATTTAAAAAGGTGTCGTGTGGTGTGGGGATAAGTGAGTATGATTGTAATTGGTAAATGGTAATTACCGGTGTGAAAATGACACGGAATGAATGAATGAGAAGCAAAGAAAAATCAATTAATCATCTGACAAGTCGCCATTCTTGCTCGTTGCACTTTAGGATTAATTAATATTGATATACTTTAAGAATGGTACATTAGTAGAGGCAGTTTATTGCATTTAGTTTGTCTCACTTAACAGGCACACACTCTAATACTGTATTTTCTACAAAATATTGCTACATCTTATAAGTTGGTGCTTCTACCTCTATGTATTAATCAACATATAAAACTCCTATAGGAGATGCAAATTAAAATAATGTTATTCTTTCTAAGCTAGTTTAGTGTATATTTGAGAATGTCGTAAAAAATATGCTGAGATAAAATATATTTTTAAAATTTATTTTATTTTTATCCATTAAATTTATATCAGATTTAATTTGTTTCTTATATGGTTTTCAAAACTATTAAATTTGAGTTTAGAGTTAGTCAAACTTGATTTTCTTTTAACCAACATATTTTATGCAAATATTTTAGTGTGATTTGGTATTTAAATTTGAGTTTGTTCCGATGGAACTTCTAATAATTTGCGCTAGATTTAAAATTTTACACTTAATTTTTTTCTTAACTTATTTTATGATAAAAACATCCAAATATAAAATATACTATTTTAAAATTAATTTTAACTAAAATTAAATACATACTTAAATTTAATATAAATTTATGACAGACACATTAACAAACTTTTTATCTTTTCCCAATTTCTTT
Organism: Psophocarpus tetragonolobus; assembly: GCA_037954015.1. NCBI lineage: Eukaryota > Viridiplantae > Streptophyta > Magnoliopsida > Fabales > Fabaceae > Psophocarpus > Psophocarpus tetragonolobus. The sequence goes on from CM075688.1 coordinate 100,148,412, forward strand.
TATGAGAAACATCAGTAATTTTTTTAAAAAAATAAGTAGGTGATAATTTGTTCTTTATATGATAAAAATGGTGTACTATAAATGATAGATAAATAAAAAAATAAATATACAATTATTGTTCAGCTAACATATGAGATAAATCATTATCCAACTAACATACAGTAGATTTTATAATAATATTGATTATTATAAATATAAAAAAATTTATTATATATAGTAATTAAATAACAGTATAAATTTTTATATTATCAATAATATATAACTTATTTTCTCATTTGTAGAAATTCACATATCCAACATACTTAAACATGTATAGGGGTGATATTAATGATATGATGAATATAAATATTTAAGGTTTAATATGTTTTTATTTTTGTAAAATTAGTGAATTTTATTTTTCATCTTTATACTTTTTTAATTAAAATGGTTTTGTAAAATTTTGTTTGTTTGTAAATGGTTCTTCAATCCCCCAAATGACACGTGTTTAAAATTGATTTGGCATACTCTTTATTCTAGTCATTATTTATATATGGATTAAATTATTTTATAAGACGTGTAATTATGTTTAAATGTCAATTAATCATTTCAATTACAAAAATAAAACCCTATTATTTATTTCTGATTACTATTCATGAAAGGGAAAAGTTCATGTTTTTTCATCCGCATCTCCAGATTATTCAAAGGAACAAAGTGTTTGTATTGCCGCAGTTAAAAAGCGTGTGCAAATTCAAATTGATTTTGGAGAGATAAAGATTTTAACTAGGGTTCGTAGGTCATTTGTTTAGGGTGGTGAAAAATAAATATAAAATGAGTTATATTTTTTGCAATGCATTTATTTGAGTTTAGTTGGCATGAAAAATAATATTAGATTTACATTTTAATCACATCTTTTTATTTATATCTCTTAATAACACACTTGTATTGTATTATTTTGATTCATGATTTGAATTGTGAAATTTATCCTCAAATTACATGTGAGGAATTAATGTGAAGTTGTCATGACATGGAAGAATTGGAGAAAAATTTACATAATACGAGGTTGCAATCTTCGTCCCTTTCTCTCCAACACCACTACTATTACCATTTCTTACCATTAAACTAAAGTGTAATTTGATATATGAATCAAATTTTATATTAACTATAAATTAAATTAAATAAGAAGTAATAAATAATACATGTGTAATGTATTTCTAATTTAAGTTATATATTGTCTACATTTTGTATGTATATTAAATAATTATTATATCCTAATTATGTGATTTTTGTTGTTAGAGTAACTTTTTCTATAATTTTTAAGTGGTATAATAGCATATCATGTCACCTATCATGTTAGTATCATGTTAGTCACATGTCTATATATGTGTTAGATCATTTGTGATGCATCACTTTATCTAATTAGGAAGGACAAAAAAAATCAATGTGTATGAATATTTATGAATAAAATTCACGTAAATATTCACATATAGAATTGATGGGGTATTTGCTACTTGTAAGTTTGAGTTTTTTTCGACTGACTTATGAACGAGTATGAATACATGTATTATAATATTTGTGGGTACCTACTAAACTAAAATACTATTCTTATTTAATTCGATAATGATAATATTTTTGTGAAATGAATTTAGCTTAAAATATTAATTATCAAATTTTCTTATTATCAATATATTTTTAGTAAAAGTATAATTCATATAATTTTTTAGGAAAAATTGTATAATCATATAATTACTTCAAATTGAATATAATCTTGTATAAAATAGTATAATTTTATTTATAGATTTTTGAAAAAATAAAGGATTTATTTGATAAAATCTCACATAAAAAATAATATATTTTTAAAAATATCTACAAGTATTTATGGATACCAAAAGTAAGTATTTTTAAACGGGTAATGGTGAGAATAGCATTGTGAATTTCTCCTAACGGACAGTTCCTACTTCTACCTATCCCGACCTATTGTCATTCTTAAGCTTAGTATAAATGGTGTTGTTGTTGGAATAAAAGGGTGGGCGATGTAATCGTCCCTACCAACATTTTGTAGTTTCTTTCATTTTTTCATATGTTCTAAGACTTAGGTTGAAAATACATTATTTGAGTTTCATCTATGTACATGTAAAAGGTGTTTTTTTAATTAAAAAACATCACTTAATTAACTTAAACAAAACATGTCATTTTATTCTTTAAATAAATACATAGTCTATTTACCTGCCAAAGGTGTTTATTTTTATTAAAAAATATCACTTAATTAACCTAAACAAAACATGTCCTTTCTTCTTTAGACAAATACATGGTCTACATATATCCTACAAGTTTATTTAAGAATCTACCATGTAGTAGTAATTTACCACCAAGATTGTAGATAAACTTTATAAGATTACATGGTTTGTGTTTGAGTTTTTTCAATTTACCTAGGTTAAAAAAATGGTTGAGTTTCATTAATTTACCTACCAAAGTTCTTTTTTAAAAGACCTTGCTTGGCCTATACAAAAATATGGTTTTTTTTCCCGCTTTATACCAATGCATGGTCTATATCCTACAAGTATATTTAAGAATCTACTATGTAGTAATTTACTAGCAAAACATGTCTTTTTCTTTTATAGAAAAATACATGGTCTATATATTATACGTTTATTTAAGGATCTACCATGTAGTAATTTAGCAGGCCACCAAGATAAAGGGGATATTGTAGATAGACTTTATAAGATTACATGGTTTGTGTCTAAGTTTTGTCAATTTACTTAGTTTAAAAAAACATGGTTTGAGTTTTGTTAATTTACCTATCAAAATGCTTTTTTAAAAGATCTTACTTGGCCAATACAAAAATATGGTTTTTTTTACTACCAATATATTTGAGAATCTGTAGTGTAGTAATTTACTGCCAAGATAAAAAGAGAAATTGCATCTTAAATTTTAGTGCACCCTGAAGTTGTTTGGAGTAATTATGCATGCAGTTCTTCGTGAATTACTATTTCTCTTACACCTTTCTCTCGATATCGTTAGTTAACAAATTTTGATAAAAATTCATTTTCAACTTTTTAATTGCAAATTTGTGAAATCCCAATATTCTATCGATGAGCTAGAGTTTCATTTTCAATGAAAAACAACAGTGACAACTTGCGTTTCTGATGAAGATCTTTTTTTAAAATAGTTCATGAACTTCCCTATTTTAAAAAAAAATAAAATATATATATATATATATATATATACACCAAGCATTCCCAATGTTTTAAAAAATGTTAAAGTTCCATCCCCTTTATTTTTTAAATGTTATACTTGCGCCCCTATATTTAAAAAATTACACCTGAAACTCCTCATCTAGATCGTGAACTCGGTCAAATGTGAATTGTGATTCTTGCACTAAACTAACTAAAAATTATTAATAATTTATGAAAATAAAAATTATTAACATGATATTTAAAATCATCGATGTAAAGACTTCATGAAAATACTTGTTAAGAAGTCAAAACTTAACCTAAAAGAAGAATCAGTTATTAACATGATATTTAAAATCATCGATGTAAAGACTTCATGAAAATACTTGTTAAGAAGTCAAAACTTAACCTAAAAGAAGAATCAGTGAGTCTGAAACTTGTGTTTGAAAATATTCAATAGGGAAGATTAATGTCACAAGAAATAAAAAATTGGATATTTTGGTCTTTTAAAATTTCATTAAATATTGTGTGTGTATCATTATCATTTGACATGACTTATTAACAAAACTAACACCATTAATAAGGACAGTTGTCATAGATAACTCTTACAGTATGTAAGGGTTTTTTCTAACTCAAAATAAGAAATGGTACATATGTAATTGTTACAAACATCAAAGGGTGTTGAGGTAATTTACTCTAAATTTTATAAGAACTTTTGTTTATATGATATAAAAATAAAGTCGAATCTCACATTCATTATAACTTATTAACTTAATTACACTTTATGTTTCTCTATTTTTGGGAAAAGAAACAAGTAAAACAAAAATTAAATAACAAAAATTTTTTATTAGTTTTTGTAAGAATGAATAATAAAAAAATCATTTCTTTTTTTATCCAAAAGATATATCCACATCGTATTAATAAAACATGACATTATGTCTTTTATTTTTAAAGTTATTGGATTTTTTTCAACTATTTGTGAATTAACGTTGAGCATTAATGGAAAAATATTGACTTATATGTCTTTCATTTTTAAAGTTATTAGATTTTTTTCAACTATTTGTGAATTAACGTTGAGCATTAATGGAAAAATGTTGACTTATATGTAACCATAATTTGAGAATAATTTAGCAACATGAGAGGCTTTAATCCTGTGATTTGATGAGAGTTTGAATAATGAGAAAATGTTGTAATTAATTGAATTACCTCTAAATCTAGTATATATCACATCATTAAATTATTGTTATAGATCAGTTCACGTCTTACACAATATTATAATTTAAAAATAAAGGACTAAAATATCAAAATTAAAAATAATAAAAGATAAAAAAGATAACTAAATCTAACTCATAACTCATTTAAAAGATTAAATTACAATTTAATCCTTTGAGAGATGTTATAATTACCTTCTCTTTTTACGTTAAAAGTTAGAATTTATCATTAGTAATTTTTTGTTTATATGACTTTTAAAAAAATATTAATTAGACATGTATATTTGAGTTCAAATATGTGAACTACATGCAACCTGCAATCCGCATGGTATATGAGTCTTAAAATTTTAGGCTCATTTAGATATACAAACATTTTAGGCTTGACCGGCAAAACTTGTAGGTTTAGTGGATTAACCTGTGAGCCTCCGCATAATAAATTTTTTTAATAAAAATTATATTCTATTATTTATAAAAGTGGAGTATCATAAGTAAAAAGAAAAAAAATTCAATACTTTTATAATGATATTTAAAAATTGAAATTTGAGATTTTATATTTGGACGAATTTATATTTTATTATGTGGATTTTAAATTTAAACTATTTTATTTTATATTTTAGAATTGAGAATCGAGATTATATTTAATTATTTGTGATAATATTTAATATTTAATTATTAAGTAATAAGTATTATATTGGCTTGTAACTCATTATGGAGTGACTTTAGACATATATTGAATTTTTATAATAATTAAAAATGAAATAATTTTTTTTAAATACTTTTTTTTATATTTTTATATAAGTTGGTCCACGAATCTTTGCAGGGCAATTACAAACTCAAATATAATGAATCAATCTACGGTGCAGGCTTAGTAGACCGAATTTTATGGGTAACAAATTTTGAGTAAATAAAAAATTGTGGTTGAATATTAATACAAATTTTACATTAAATTACACTCCTATTTCTCTAATAGTTATGACATTGTTCAAAATTTTGAGTGTATTACATTTTACACTATTTTAAAGTTATCGTTACACTTTCATTGGTTTTTGTTAAGAAAAAAATATTTATTTATTTTAGGTCATAACTTTTTATTAATATAAGGTATATAATCTATCTCGTAGCTTTTATTCTTAATTACTTTTAATATTTTTTAATATTTTAAATATAGTAATATACAGAAAATGAATATATTTAATTCATTTAAAAATTATACATTTAATATATATTTGCACTTCATTTATTGAATTTAGTAAATACAATATTAAATAATTAATAATATTATAATTAGTTATATGTTATATTTAATAAATTAATAGTACTAAATGAAAAAATATCAATTTATTTATGTAGATATACTATATTGGTAAAAATTTAAATATAGACATGTACTATATTCAATAAATATAATAATTAATTCTAAATTAGAAAATATCAATTTATACAAATACTATATTAATACTATTTTAAATAATAAGGAACAGCGTCTAATATTTGCATATTTGAGAGGTAATAATTTAAAGAATATTTTTTATAATAATTTTGTAACAAAAATTTTATAATATAGTAAAGTGTAATACATTCTTCAGAAAAAAAAAAGTAGTTTAATTTTAATATAAGAAGAAAGGATTGTGAATTAGTACATCTATCTCTCGATGATAAGAGTGTAATTTATTCTCTTTTTAAAAAAATAAGAGTTTAATTGATATATATTGTTAGTGTAAAGATTTTTATACTAATATTTAATCACAACTTTTCATTCATGGTAAGTTTTGACTTTACTAATTACTACTTTAAAAATCACATAAAAATTTTTTACATTGATAATATATACCAATTAAACTCTTAAAATAAAACATAAATTTATATTTCAATGAAATTATATGCTAATTAAACTTCACTTTTCTATATATATATATATATATATAATCAACATGTTTGATATTTAAAAAATAAATATAAAATTTTGATACACTATAATAAATTTAATATAATAATAAATATTTATTTATATTTTAAATAAATTGGTTTGGTAAATATTTATTATTAAGTATTCCTATATTAAATTGATTATAATGCATCACAATTTTATATTTATTTTAGTGTCTTTAAATTTTTGTAAATATTTATTATTAATAAATATGTAATTTTAATAATATTTATTATTAGTGTCCTTAAATTGGTTTAGTAAACATTTATTATTAGTATTATTATATTAATTTTTTTAGGCCAAATGGTAGTTATTAATATACATGTTAGTTTTTGTTATGGAAGGAATTGGAATTGACTTCTTCCTTTTCTATCTTTTTTTTTTTTTGAAAAGTAGAGCAAATCATATATATTAAAGGAAAAAATGAAACAAAACGTTTCATCCAATCTGTACATCTATAAAAAGGAAATGACCTTAATGAATCCCACAAAAAATGTATCCTCACCCTATATACTACTTATAACCCTAACCATATCCTACATCTTTATTAGACATCTATGCAGATTAATATACCAATCAGAAAAGAAAACCTCACTGTTAGCGCTAAATCTATATAACAGTCATTTCCACGAGATCATCTGAATTGAAGACACCATATCTAGAAGCTCCATTGAACTATTATTAAACACCATGGAATTCCTATATATCCGTATACACCAAATGATCACATGCCAAAACACAAATCTACATTTCCTACGATATTTGCCATCCACCCAATCCCCAACCATATAGCATAATAAAGACACATCATTTGGCAAAGGAGATTCTACTCCAATCCACAATAAAACCTTATACCACAACTCTTGAGACATCGGACATGAAAAGAATAAGTGTTTTACATCCTCCATTACACGCTTACAAAAAACACAATTTTGTGCTTCTGGCAGTAACTGCACTCCCCTCTTTAGTACGTTATCCACCGTAGGTAACCTTCCTAGGATCACCTTCCAAGAGAAAGCTAAAACTTTAGAGGGTAGCTTGTCCTTCCATACCCACGACAAAAATCCTGAGGAATCATGCCCCCAAGACTGTCACCTTATACGCATCTGCAACTGAGAGCATGCCACTAGAATTTGATATCCAAGACCACTCATCCCGCTGCTGCTGCACCAGAGCCATGCCTTATAACTCTTCCTCCATATCCCTCAACCCCTCTTCCTCCCACACAAAAAGTCTCCTATGCAAATCCCACTTCCACACCATCGAACCCAACATAATACCACTCATTTCTTAACTATAACTTTGTTATTTTTTGCCAAGGTATACTGTAACTTTGTTCCCAAAATAGCGTATCGCTCCCATCACTTAACACTCTGCTAACACCATTTTCAAACCACCTTGGAATAGTCATGTTAGTGCTATCTAGTGCCCATATATCCCTTCACCAAATAGAACACTTACTCCAAGCAACTTGACAATAACACACCTGTTGAAAGTCCCGATACTTATGTCGTAGCAACAGGGCCCAAATAGCTTTATGATCAGTTAGGAATTTCCATCTCCATTTAGCTAATAAACTTAGATTAAACCTTTGCAAACACTTTATTCTCAACCCCCTTTCACTCTTTGGCATATATACCTTATCCGAACTCACCCATGCAATTTTCCTTTCTTCTTCATCCCCCCTTCCCCATAGAAACTTTCTTTGAATCCCTTTCAACACATTGGCCACCTTCTTTGGCGCCTGATAAAACGAAAAATAATATAATGAAAGACTTGTTACCACAGAGTTAATCATCACCAACTTTCCTGCAAAAGACATAGTCTTCATCCTTCACACATTCATCCTCTTCTTGAATTGATCAATTACCAATCCCTATACTGTTGACTTCCTGGGATTGACCCCATTGGAACACCCAAAAAAATGAATAGAGGAGATCTTACAGAACAATTCAACATACAGGACACCACATGAGAGAAAGCCTGGTCCACATTTAAGCCATAGAACTAACTTTTATAAAAATTCACCTTTAGACTGAATACCATCTTAAAACCTCTCAATATCACCTTTAGACTCCACATCGATTGGAACTCTACATCCCATCAAAATAGCATCATTGGTGTATTGCAACACCGAGAACTTTGCCTCACCTCCCACCACAATATGTTTGTAAAGGCCTTTGTCAATAGTTGATCTCACCATTCCCACTAGCCCCTCGGTCACCACCAAAAAAAATAAAAAGAGATAATGGATCACCCTGTTTGATGCCTCTTCCCCAATTAAATTCACCTGTTGAACTTCTATTAACCAGAATAGATACATAACTATTACTAATTAAATTATGAATCTATTCTCTCCACCTTTGGCCAAACCCCAACATACAAAGCATATAATCCAAAAACTGCCAATTAACCGAATCATAGGCCTTTTCAAAATCCAGCTTAAATAAGAAGCATGATTTTTTACTCCTATGAACCCAATCAATTAACTCCTTCGTGACCACAACACCATCCAAAATAAATCTCTCAAGTAGGAAGGCAATTTGACACCCTGAAATGATATTTCCCAACATTCTCTTAAGCCTCACAAACAACAATTTAGATATAATCTTGTGAACACTTGATATAAGAGAAATAAGCCAATATTGGGATAAATTATGGGGATTAACCACCTTCGAAATCAATGTAATGAAGGAAGAAATAGTTCTCATCGGCATCCTACCTGAACCATGAAATTCTTGTACCACCCTCATAACATCACCTCCAATAACCTCCTAGCACGATTTATAGAAATTCATCCCAAATCCATCTGGGCTTGGACTTCGACCCCCATGGCATGCCCATACTACTTCCTTTATCTCCTCTTCTGAAAATGGTTCTTCTAAGAGTAAGTGTTTTGCTTCTGACAACTAAGGGAATTGTATTCCATCAAGAGTAGGCCTAACAATATCTTTCTCTGCAAACACTTTCTGAAAATGCTTAAATATCGCTGATTTGACCTCATCCACACTTTCCACCCACCCAGTCTCAAAATCTACTCCCAAAATACTATTTTTTAAGCACCTAAACTTAAAACAATTATGGAAGTACCTTGAATTGTTGTCGCCTTGCCCCGTCCACCTTACTCTAGAATTCTGAAGAAGCGTTTGCTCCAATCTCCTAGCTCTTCTCCAGTAATCTGAGAGAATTTCGTTTCTAGCATTGTCAGCACTGGCTACTCCCTCTAGTAAATTTGTATATGTCTTCTCCAGTTCTACTACCTTAGACTCCAAATTAGACTATTCCTTAAGCAACACCTCCACACTCCACTCTTTAACCGCTCTTTTCAACCCTTTCAGCTTCATCATTAACTTAACACCTTGCCACCTCGTCGCCTTATTTGGCCTCTAAAAACCCTGTACCATCTCATGAAAAGACTTAAACTCAAGCCAGTGGTAAAAATATTTAAAAGGTTTCGACCTCCAATTAAGAAGATTATCTTTGGTAATTATTCAGCAATGATCTGAGAACAATCTAGGGCTTATCCATTAGGAGCTAATATTCCACAAATCAATTAAATTTTGAGATAGCAGAAACCTATCTAACTTGCTATTTGCCTTCCCATAAGGCGAACTCCATGTAAACTCCTTACCATAAACTGGAACGTCCACCACCTTCATCTACCCCATGAAGTGACAAAACTCTATCATCTCCACCCTTGGGTGATACGATGATGAACCACAACTTCTCGTCTGCTCGTAACTGCATTAAAATCTCCCCCTAGATACCATAATATATTTGAGAGACCCCTTTTAGTCATTGATAAATCTTCCCATAACTTTCTCTTCCCTCCTAGTGAACACGATGCGTAGACATTAACTATGCAACACTCAATATTCAGATTTTGATCTTTAAACGCAAGCCCTAAAAGGCCTTCTACCTGTATCCACCACTTTACCTCCATCACACCCTTCCTCCAATTTGTAAGCAACCCACCATTTAAGCCATTAGACACTAAGCTTCACCATTCACACTCATCCAACCCCTAGACCTCCCTCACTTCCCAATCCTCTACACGTTCGCACTTCGTTTCTTGCAGCAAACAAATATCAACTTTCTAGGTTACGTATCCTTCGACGTTTCAATCTATTCCGAAACCCCTTCACATTCAACGAAAACACTTTCATTCAAACCACTTATAGCTACTCTCCCCTACACTCTCTTTCTCTACTTTATCTCTTTCTTCCATCCGCTTTATTTCATCTACATAGAATTTGTCTCCCACTAAAGGTGTTACATCGATTGTTTTAAGTGCTTCCCACACCCTCCTTGATTCCATCTCATCTCCCTTTAAGTTACTTGGGGCCCTTGATTCGGAAGACACATGTGTGACTAGTACTTGCTTTACCGGGTATAAAGAGGAAAATTTCACTCTTGGATATAATCACCGTATGAAGCTTTGACCACCTCTGCAAACATAGTTGCAATTTTATTCCGCTGCTTCCCTTCTCCTACTCCCTGTACGCGCCCTCTATTATCCACCATTTTACGTTGCATGAGTGATTGTCGGTTCCCATCTGGACACTCCTCCATAACCTTCCTTGTATACCTCGGTTTGTTTACCTAGATTTTCTCCTCCCCAATGAATATGTTATCCAACTTGAGAGCCATCAACCTTTCATCGTTCACCCCTACAAACCGGACGAAGCTAAACCTTTGGCCTCTACCACCCCTCTTGTTTGGAATAAAAACCTCCTTAACACAACCATACCTCCTAAACACTTTCGACATATCCCTAGCCTTATATTCCTCTGGAAAACGAGTAAAGAAAAATGAGGACAATTTACTTGGCCCATCAAAACTCCGAGCTTGCCTTTGCGATATGTATGCACTTTCCCCTAACGTTGGAATGAAGCCTATCTTTGTTCTCCGTGTCTGCACCTTCCTCCACCCATAACCGTACCTCTCAGCTCCACCACTCTTATTCATAGCTCCATCCAACTTATTTGATCTAATTTATTCAGCCATTTCTCTCATGTTCAGGAGGAACGCAACTTGTTGGGCAGACAATGGTCAAGAATTTTTCACTTTTTGTGATGAAAAGGTCACCAGAACACCATCTCTGCACCACTAATTTTGATGTCTCTGATGACTATCATCGCCGTTCAAGCCCTAGTTATGATTCATACGACTGCCACACAAATCACCGTCGCCGTTGTTTCGAATCACCCAGACTTAGAAACCTTAGGCATAGCAACAGAGGTCATAGCGATAACGATAACACTCTGCCAAGGAAATTTAGCCGCCACAAACTGTTCGTATCTACACCGCAACCGTGCGATTTGCAGTAGTCTGATTTTGAATCTGAATTCGATGATGAGTTAAAGTGTTTCAGCTACAAAGAACACTGAAGGCTCAAGAGGTAGAACGGTAAGTGATTGATTTCCCTCGTCATTGTTGTTGCTGCATTGCAATTCAGAGATTGCGAGAAACATCAACAGCAATAGAATAGAGGAATAGGAGCAGGCTCCAGCCACCGTGGAGATTCCGACACTAATGGAGAGGGAAACAACTATAGAGTAAGCAATTATAAAGATCTTTATGACTTATTACTTTCCCATTTTTTCACTTTATCATCATATCAATCTTATAACTCCTTTATATTAAATTTATCATAGTTTATCAAAATTTTATATTTATTTTAGTGTCTTTAAATTTTTTAAAATATTGATTATTAATAAATATGTAAATAAATATTTATAAATAAATATGCATATCTTTAGAATGAGAGGAAATATAATTTTTGTCCTTAAAATTTAAAGATACTAATATTTATTAGTTTTATAAATAAAATTTTTAAACATATTAGTTTTCGAATAGTTATATTTGCATGTAAATTAGTCTTAAAGAATTTTAAATAATACTTTTAAATACTTGAAAAATATTATTTAAAGTATTTTAGAATTTAATATCTATAAATTAACAAAAAATAGAAATTTATATACTAAAAATATTTTTTAAAGACCTATTACTTAAAATACTGCACCAAGTCAAACTTGAATCCATAACTTGGAAGTTTTAGTTCTAGCATGCGTAACAACAAGTCAAAGACTATTGTATTGTGTTTATAGAATAATTTACGAAATAATATAAATATTAGAAATTAATAAATATTGATAGATATTATATATTATATAGCGTAGACACGTTCTCAAGAGGTCCACATATTATATATTATATAGCGTAGAGCCGTTCCTCAAGAGGTCCACATAAAGGAATATCTGTAGTGAATATTATATTATAAAAATAAGATTATTAACTAGTTAAACAAGTGAACTAAAGAATTGAATAAAATATTTAATGTGTAAGGAATATTTTATTAGATAAAATTACATAATTGTCCTTATCTGTAGTATAAATTGTCCGTATGCAATTCGAGGCCCCTTCTTTAGCCACCACACATTCGGAGAAGAAAATTTCTGTCTTTCGTCTAGGTTTTTTTCAATGTGAAGAAGTAGAAGAAACACATTATCCAACCCAACCAACATTATTGCAAAACTATAGTTTCTTTTATCATTTAAAAATTTATAAATAAATCAAAATTCTGAATCCACAAATATATACCTTTTTATTTTTATTTTAAATATTTTGAAATACCTTAAAAATATACATTTTTGTTTGACTTATGTTTTTATAAAAATATTTTTAGTATTTTAATATTTAAAAACTAAAAATTCATTTAATCAATATTTTTTTAAAAATAATTTTTAAAAATAGTTTTGTTTGTTGTTTTAGTTTTTAAATTGAAAAGTACAAAATATACGTTAAAGATGTTATTTTTTATTAATGATAATTTCATTAATATAGATATTTTTATTTTTATATTTTTAAAATAGTAATGATTGAATGTCAGTGTAAAAATATTTTATATTAATAATGTATATTAATTAAATTCTTTTAAAAAACCTACTATTTAAAAAAAAAATTTGATAATTTTTGTGGACCTAATATTTTAATTTATTTATAAATTTATAAACAATAAAATAAAAGTGTAGTTGAATGTTAGTTGAGTTAGATAAAATATTTAATTTTTTAAATTTATGTACGCTTAATATATAAAATCTAGCATTACCGATGTTTCCTCTGCTCCTTCAAATTGGAAAAAACCCAGACGAAATAAAAATTTTCTTCTCCTCCAAACGTGTGGTGGCTAAACAAGGAGCTTTGAATTGCACGGACCGTAAAGACATTTTAATTTTGATAAATTATATTACACACAAAGACACTTTTATAATTTCATCCACAATAAGATATTCATTACAATCTGAATATTTTATTCAATGTTTCGGTTCATTTGTTTGACAATTTAACAATCTTATTTTTATAATATAATACTCAATAGTCAATATAGATGTTCCTTTGTGTGACCACTTGAGGAACGGGTCTACGCTAGACTCACACCATCTTCAAATGAATTATACCCCTTTAACACTTCATCATTATATTATAATCAACAATCATATTAAAACTTAAAAGTTAAAACAGTATAAAAATTAAAAGCTATATTATATTATAGTATTACTATTTACATATTGTATTTTATTTACTATTCATGCGTACTGTATTATATATACTTTATATATAGAGAAAAATACGCGTATATGATTATTGTAAAAATTTTTATATTATATTCAAATACATTTATTCATTTATAATAGATTTGTTGATGTTATTAATGAATATTTTAAAAATTATATAAATAAAAAGTTATAATTAAATGTCGGTATAAAATTTTTTTACACTATATAATAATTAAACTCTCTCTCATATATATATATATATATAATTATTTTATAGATTTTAAATACTTTATTATTACATTCTTTAGATTTAGAGTATGAACTTATCAAATTATATCTATATATTATTTTTTAATTTTTTAATATAGACCATAGAATGGATTAACATGTATGTGTTTAACTTTTATATCATCTATAGATCTACCACATCATTTGCTATATGAACAATGGATTAACATGTATGTGTTTAACTTTTATATCATCTATAGATCTACCACATCATTTGCTATGTGATGTTCATATGTTAATACATCATCAATAAAATATATCGAATATTTAACAAAAGATTTGTAGAGAAATCAAATTTATAGAATAAAAAATAAAAAAATAAAATACAATTAGGATTCTTATAACACATCTCATATGATTCTGAAATTATGAAAAAAAAATGAAAATATTATGGCAGTTCTTAATTAAAAATGCATTTTATCTTGTTTAATTTTTTATTTTCTTCATTAAGAAAGTACCAAAAAAATGAGATTAGAATGTGTATCTTTTCATTTAATTTGTTCTCAAAGTATAAAATGGTTATAAAAAGAGAAAAGGATGGTATATATGTTTACAGTGTTATATAGTTTTACAATTTCACTCCGTCGTTAAGCACCTTATATAATAAATTATTAAGTTTCATAATGATTATCTAAAAACTCATTCAAAAATTATAAATAATTGATAATGTAAAATTGTTTTATGCTATCAATATACAATCTTAAATTGTTATTAAAAAAATAATATACACAACATTATTAATCTTCTTTACTTTGATCACAATGAAATACCATTTTAGTTTAAGTGCTACGACTTAAGTTTTTGAAAAAGATTTAGGTAAATCAGTTCCAGATGATTTTGTCTTTGTGCAAATTGACCTTAGAAGCTATCTAAATTAACTATTTTAAAAAATGTTTTAAAACGTTATGATATAAAAATATTATAAAAGGATTTGATTTAAAATTCTTTCAAGAATACAAATGTTAATATTTATAATTTTAAAAAATTTAGTGCTATTTTTACAACTTAAAAAATTTAGATTAGTTTAGGAAATAAAATAGACTAGCTTAATTATGTTTCAAAAGTTTATATTTTGATTATTCCATCAAATATGATTATTAATGAATTTATTTTGATTATGAAATGAAATAAAAAAAAAACTCAAGTCAGACTGAGTTTGATGCACGTTAATAATTTAATTTCTAAAGTTTGATACTTTTAATTTTCGGAAAAAAAATAAGATAATAGATTTTAAAATAAGGAAATTAAAATTATAAATTTTGAAAAAATAAGAGGAATAAAATATCTATTTTAAATAGAAAAAATTAAAATTATATTTAAATAAAAAATTTATATAATAGATATATAAATAAAATTGAATTTCTTTTGATACCCTCAAAATTTTGGGATAAACTCCGCATTCATAGCTCTAAGTTATCCTTACTTTGGGTGAAAAATGTGTATTAACTCATATTCTAGCTAAGATGGAATCATCTTTTTGAAATCTACTAGTCTTTTTTTAAGTGGCTTATCCCTCACTTACTTTGTTACTTTAAACATGGTTTATGCAACACTAGTTTCATTCATATTTATTTTTATTTCTTTTTTATTTTTTTTCCATTAAAAAAAGATTTTCATTTCCCACCTATTCATATTTTCCAAAACATCTACCAACCTAAATGAAATCAAAATCTCAAATATACCCTTACTCCTTCAACCTAATTTACCTTTCCCCTTTCCCCTTTCTCTCATTTTGTTAGGCACTCTTACTCTTACTTTCATCTCCTTGTGTTAGGGCTCTCTCCCTCACCTCACAACATTTTTTCCACATTCCTCTCTCTTCCAAAAAATCCTTGTGTTGGATGAACTATTTTTTGGACTCTACAGACTAAGTCATGTGTAGAAGTAAATTTTTTTACCTTATACAAAAAGTGTGTTTTGTAAAAGAGTAAATTTTTTTTTTCCTTCTACAAACAATATTTTTTCGTAAAAGACTACAAAACAAACTATCATTAAAACACATTCCCTATTCTGTAGAAGAAGTATTTTTTCGTAAAAGACTACAAAACAAACTATCATTAAAACACATTCCCTATTCTGTAGAAGAAGTTATCTATAAAAGAAAAAAAAAATCCTCTTATACAAAAAATTTGTTCCATGAAAATGTGCAACTTTTCTACGAAACAAACTTTTAGTAGAAGAGAAATTTTTTTCTTTCTATATACAGTTTCTTTGAAAAAAATTTCACTTCTACCATCTGTAGAACAAGTTTTTTTTAACCAAAAAATTAAGAATATTATCTTTTTTTATAATTAAGTAGGTGTTAAAAATAGATTTGTTATAATGAATTATATGATAACATAAAATGTTAACAATGATAGATTTTATAATAGAAAATTATATAATATTAAAAATTTTAACCGTTAAATTGTAAGTGTATATTTTTATATTTAGTGTGAACGTAAGAAATCCAGATCTGTGTGTCCCCTTTAGAATTTTTATGGGTGATGCCTGTTTTCCTAGCACCTTCACTTCACTTGTTGACTCGGGATATGTCATTCTGCCATGCAAACAGAGAATGACATATCCCGAGTCACTTGTTGGCGCTGTGGCTACATTTGGCTGCAGTAAGATTTTTTTCATTTTTGTCCACCATGTCTCATAATAGTTAAACAATAATTGTTTTTAAAAAACATTATGAAAAAGTATAAACACACAAAAACAAAAATTGCGAGTTTAAATCTTCTATTAATAAAATTATTATTATTAATTTAATCACATGTATTTATTATTATTGAATAAGATAATTCTATTCCACTTCTTAAAAGTGATAATTTTTTTTATTTCAATATTTAATTCAGTTGTGTTGTATATTCAGAATTTAAATTTGAAAATTTTTAATTGAACTACAATAATCTCTTATAAATTAATCTAGGCGTATGGTGATAAACACTCCTGTTTTTTTATATATAAAAATCTTTTAAAAGACTAATTTTGTCAGTAGATATTTCTTCAATGTACAAAAATTTAAGATTGAACTCCAAATAATATAGGTATGATTTTTTGAAAACCATATCATACTATGTTAATTTATCCTACAAATACGAATGTTCTAAGAAACACAAATAGCTAAGAAATTAACTAAATTTTTCAATTAAAATTATATATCAACAAAATTGATAAATATTTTTTATTAATACTATAATAATAACTAAAAAAATACTGTATTTGATATTTTACTGTTTCTTACCAGCAATAGATAAAAACTATTCAAACTTACAAGTAATACTTAGTTTAAAGGCAAGAGAAAGGAGAAAAGAAAAAAAAAATGTATTCCTAAAAATAGAACATAGAATACACTTGTTTTGATTTAGATTCTACACAATGTTGAATGATGATTATTTCACCGTTGGTTTGGTTAAAGAACATGGAGAGTTGGTCTAAAGTTGAGATTGAAAGGTAAAGAAAAGACTAAAGGGTGCATTTTTAAATTTCTACCATACTTGTTGGGTCGGGGGAGATTGGACCCTCCGCATGTTCCCATTTAACAAACACAGACGCCATTTCCAGCTACCTTTCTTCTCCACCTCTGGGGACTGCCTCCATTTTTTGCCCTTTCAGTCATGTTTTGTTCGTATCTAACTTTTGCGTTGAAGGTAATAGTTGGATAAAATTTTTTCTTTTTAAAGTGACAATTCTACAACTTAAATCTTATGTTACAGACAAAATTCACCTAGACACTTTAGCTACGACCAATGACTGATGAGTTAAAAGGCTGTCTCCATTTACAAATTAATTACTATGTAAAAGCCTAAATCGAATCACACAATTCTGACCCATAAAACATTTCAAGTCTCTTTTTTGCTTTTACCTTATTTCAAGAGTATTTGATCTCTAGCTGTATAATTTATGTGCTATAGTGGCTGAGTCAGGTAGGTAGCTGAGGGATGCATGATGCATCCATGCGATCCTAAAGTGCATCTTTCATGTCCGACTGTAAAACTGTTCCGTTTGTATATGAATTCAGCTTTATCAGGCTTTTGTTCTTATTAATGAAAAGAAAATTAATTTTTTTATCTGTGTAATGGTGAGAGAGAAAGAGAGACAAAAAGTAAAGGAATCAAAGTACTACATTCTTAGCTTTACTTGTATGTACTAGCTCTATAACTTTTTATTTTTATTAAAACTTGTTTGAATGCTTTTTTTTTTTCTTTTGGAGGGAGTCTGCTATAACCATAGGGATGAAGGACATCAAAGAAAGGTTTTAGGGTTGGTATTTCCAACTTCTATAACATCGATCCCTGCTTTTTAGGAGATCTAGGAAGCTTCTTTTGGGTTGCAGAAAAATTGAAATTAGTTTAAAAAAATTAGTAGTTAATTTGTAGCAGTTAAAAGAATTAGCTACAGATTAACTACAAAAGACTATCATATTTATATTAGCATAAAACAAGTAGTTAATTAATTATAAAAATTTCTAGCCAACCCATAGCTAATTTATGAAAATTTGTAGATATTTTTTAGTTAATTTGTAGTAAAATGTTAATTTTTTTCTTTCATTCTAGCTATATAGCTAGGATATTTCTAGCAATTTTTTAGCTAATTTATAATTAAAATTATTCTATATATTTAGTAATTAAAAATGCTTTCCTAGTCATTCTTAAATAATTCATAGATAATTCTTATATATAATTTTTGTGTACACCCAATCTTGCAAAAAAGATGATTCCTCGTAAACAATTCAATATAACTTCATATACATTCAAGACATTATGGTGTTATATACTCCTAAAGTAATATATCAAGAATTAATAAATTAGTATATTAAATAATATTTGACAAAAGAGTCTGTCATACAATACAATAAAACTTATATATTGTCGTCACATTCTCACGTCTAATGACTATATTCACACCCATAATTAAACGGGTGGACCGGTTTGCAAAGTATCATTCTGTGAGTAGCTATAAAGTATATGCAATGACTAAAATACCCTAAGTGAAGTGTAGATGTGTAATCTAAATATATATTTTTCTATTTTTTATATTTGATTTTCCTATTAATTATTAGATTCAAATTCTATTTCCAATTATGCACTGATGTGATTTAAAAGTGCTCGTATTTGCCTTGAATAGCCCCCTTATTTGTTAGAAGAAATTATTTTTTTAAGGCTTAATTATGTGTTTTGATTCCCAGAAATTCACATTTTTTAAATTTGGTTTATCTAATTTTTTTTTTAATATAGTCTTGTAATTTTATTTTTTACCTCTTCAACATCCATTAAAAGAAAAAGTTAATGATGATATTATCATCATGATGATATCATTATGTGTTACGTTAACAAAATGATATGTAAACAATATCATATTTGTAACACATGATAATGTATGATGACATCATATTTTGGTGAAGTGACCTCTCAATAATATATTATGGTAACATTGAAAATGTGTCATTTTATTGAAGAAACATGTAAAAATATAATCTTTTATAAATAACATGATCTTTTCATAAAGTGATCTAGGATGATATTAGTATGATGTGTAATGATATCATCATAATGTGATGATGATTAATTTTAAAAATTTTTTTGACATATATTGACTGCGATGTTCAAAAACACTCAATTATAGTAATTAAATTAAAAAAATAAAATTATATGAACATATGTGAAGAGTGCGAATTTCTAAGTACTAAATATATAATTATTTTTTTTAAAATTTAAAAATATCTATATATATATATATATATTCATTATGAATATTCATGATATTATAAATACGCATGAATATTCTTCTCACTTATAGGTACATGTGCATGTGAGACTGGATAGTTGATTTGCAAGTATTTAACTGGAAAGCATATATGCTATTTACTTCTAGCTATTGTCATTCTTGTAATATGAATTATCACATTATCTTAGAGTATGACAAAATGATTCTATATAACTTTTTTATTATATTTTATTTTAATTGATTATTAATTTATTTGATATCGGCAAAAAATCACACCAAACTATCATATCAAATTTCTTATTGCTGTAACAATTAACAAGTTATTCAATTGCTAATGTAACATAGTTTGAGTGAGAGACCAATAATTTACCCATTTTCAAAATTAGGACAAAAATCATGAATTTAGTTTTAAAAAAGTAAAATCTAAATTGAGTAAATTTTTGAAAGTAAAAAAAAAAATTTAATGTTATTAATTGTTTATGCTTAAATCTAGTATAATTTTTAATTAGTTAACATTATAAAAATGTTTGTAATGTTACAACCAAACTCTTTAATTAAATAATTTTTCAAACAATTCAACCATAGTTAAACTATCTTAACATATAGTGGTAACCGAAAGTAAAAGGAAATTTTAAAAACTGTCAAACTCCACAACAAAGCACATTACCCATCCATGTTGAAGTGGTGAGAAAGAAGAGCAAAGTGTAACGTTGACATCCTTTTCATCGTGATAAGTATCACCACTACACCACACATTATTAATTTTTTTTTAAAAGGTATGGGCAAGACTCAATCAAAATTAATTGTTAAAATCAATAATCAATCTACAAGTCAAGTCTATGTGGTAAATGTCAGACAAAGAGTTTGAAACTTATGTAAAGATAAAAGTGTTTTAATTTGAAATTAAACCCAACTCATCAAAGTCATTTGTCAGCAAATTAGCTTCCTTGGGGGAGGGGGCAAAAGTGAAGTTACATTGTATTGTTTTGCCGCTGCCTTGTAAATATTTTCCACTATGTAAAGATACTTGTTGTCAATTATGCATCTTTCATCTAATAAATTGATGCTATTAAGTGAATCAGATTCAATATGCAAAGCACAGAACCCCTTGTTATATGCCACCTTCAGGGCTTGAAGAATTCTCAGTAATTCCATCTTGTTCACGGGAGAAAAATGTATCTTATGGAAGAATCCAAGAACAAAATTATTACCGCTTTGATCACGCACTACATCAGCAATCGCCATATGCCTTTGGGTAGTAAGGACAGTTGTATCACAGTTGATCTTAAACACATATAGTTTTGGGGCTACTCACACAGTGTGGTGTCCTACTATCTCGAGCGTATGTGATCGATGCCCCTAAACTCTTTGACAAAAGCCTTCACAGAGTAAACTAGTTGATCATCACATTCACACTGCACATGAAGACATACTTATTTCATTTCTTCCAGACACAATCTAAAACAGTACCAAAAGTTTGATACCACTCCCGGTCACTACGATTCTGGCCTTTCTTTAAATTTTACAACAACCAATTAGGAAAATTTTGCTGTGTGAAAAAAATTTGGAACGTATGTACACCAATTTTCCTCTAGACTTTAACAATGTAGGCGTAATCTCGCAGCACATGCATCATAAATTTCTTCTGTTGATTGCAAAGCGGACAATTAGGGTTATTAACCACATGCCTATTGTACCACAATTCATTTGTAGGGAGCACTGCACAAGCTAACTTCCAAAGCAACACATGAATGTGTTTTGGACCTTCCCACTTACAAATCGTCCTAAAGATAGGAATACACTATGCATTGGTGAAGGTAAGAGACTTTTATAAGTTGTTCGTATGGAAAACATGTCATGGGTGTAACACCCTTAATTTCAAATTAGAAATATAAAATTTGAAATTATATCCATCTATTTTAGTGATACACTATTAAAAAATTATAGTACTATTAAATTATAAAAAAAATAGGATTTTCATAATTTATTTCAATTTTAAAGAATATTCTTAAATAAAAACATTTTTTTAAAATCCGTCGCTAAGCGATATGAGATAAAAGTAACTAACATACATTGACAACGACTTAGTGATCACCCATGGCTTAGCAAAGTAACTAAAACGCATTTGGTAACGACTTAGCGACTATAATTCGCTCAGCTAGCAAACCAGATTTTTACCATAAATAGGGGCAACCATTTTGCGAATTGGAGGGGAAAAAGAAGAGAGAAGGAAGAGAGTAATTCCTTGAGAAAGAGAAGAAAGAAGGGAGAAAGTAAGCCCTTGAGAGAGGAAACTCTTGAGAAAGAGAAGGAAAGGGAGAACTCTTGAGAAGAAATTAAGGTTTCAAAGGTTCTACACCATTCTTAAAACATAATCTTATCAAGATAAAGGGGGAAATGAGATTTATAAACCGCGAGAGGTGTTAGTCTTAATAAATTATGTGTGTTTATTGTTTTTTGTTAAGTTATTGTTTCTTTATCAATGTTGTTTACTTCTTTAATTGTTACATGTTTGCTTAATTTATTTATTTATTACCCTTCAGATAATTTTCTAATCACTCATTCCAAATAATCTTCTGGTTGTGGTTAGTGTTATCTCTAGATAACCTTTTGTTCATTATATCTAGATAATCTTTTGTCACTTCTTTGTTACCCGTTGCATAACTTTTTGGTCACTTGTTCCAGATAACTTTCTGGTTGTGGTTGCTAGTATTCTCCGGACATTGTTCTGGTCCCCTATTTAAGAATCTCAATTGTGGTTCATAATTTCTATATATGTTATTTTTTGTTGAATGCAAGTGAAGTTGTCAAATTTTATGA
Organism: Psophocarpus tetragonolobus; assembly: GCA_037954015.1. Taxonomy (NCBI): domain Eukaryota; kingdom Viridiplantae; phylum Streptophyta; class Magnoliopsida; order Fabales; family Fabaceae; genus Psophocarpus; species Psophocarpus tetragonolobus. Next base: position 100,171,078 of record CM075688.1, read on the forward strand.
AGTAAATGATGAAAGAAATGATGTTAGAAATGTTTATGAAACTAATCTTGAAGTAGGAGAATCTCAAACTTGCGTATATGTTTTTCAAAAGATAAGGAACTATTAGGAAGACAAACTGAGTATGCTCTGTAGTTGTGGTTTAATTCGATCTTCCACATCAGAAAAGATGTCTTGTAATAGTACTATACTAATTTTGATGAATATTAACATGAATTTTTAAGTTAAATTTATTATCAATTCTTGCCTGATGCTCATGTGAAGTTTAAATTATTCTGTCAATTATGATGCATGAACAAAGTCGTGATACTTGAATTATGATTGATGGTGTTGTGATTCAGTATAACTATTGTATAATTTGTGATTGTAAAATTAATATTCTTTCAGAATGTGGTGATATGTAGTGAGAAGAACTTAGTGAAAAATCTAGGTTCTCTGGTAGAGGTCCTATGCAGATGCACAAGTATGATGTTTGAGAAGTTATAACTTGGTATACTGCATGATAAAAGGCAAGATTGAATATCCTTGGATTTTTGTAAGTAAATGAATATTTCAGATGTTGTTTGGACTGAAAATGTTTCATTAGGTGGGTGAACATTAAGAGTAGTCTATGTTAGTACGTGGATGGAATATTCATTTATTTAAAACGTTGACCACGCTTAACATCTCATGATTGGTAGGGTATATTTTGCTTTGTCCGTATTTGGGGGCCAGTTGAGGTGATGGACAAGTAGCCTAATTGGTAGTTGGCTAGATATTATAATGGGCAGCCCTAGGCAATTAGCCCAATCTCGCGAGAGAACTATTGTACCAAATGGGTAAGATATACAACTATCAATCACTTCCCAAATGAGATCTTTGATGGTTGAGGTAAATCATCATGGATGGTCATAGATCCATAATTAGAGTCAAGTGGAGTTACCGTTAATGTTAAGATGAGTGAGACTTAAATATACATTGAGATTTTGAGGAACTGAGTTCTAGAATGAATCTAGGGCCCCATTGTCTGTATAATTTATTAAGATTAACATTTATAGTTTATAATTATCTCACTCCTATGTGTTTTTGTTTTGTATGTTCTCTTCATATGTGTTCGTGATATGATTAGAAAAGGAACCCGATTGATCAACAAAGATGAGAACTCTGAAGATTTTCTATATGCTTGAAAATTCTGTTTGAATGATGCTATGTACTAAGTTACCCTAGTTTATTTTCTGTCAAAGGTACACTGTACTGAATTAGGTTAATTTAAAGTTTTGAAAATTTCTCATAGCTATGTAAATACCTTTGATAAATTTTCCATAAATGAATTTGGTAGATGTTTTGGTCGTTACAATGAGCTTCCCATGCCTATTGCGGGTAATCAGCAACATGGTCTCCTCTAGGAGCCTCAATCACACATAGCTCATTATTAATTAAATTGAATTAATAATTAATTATAACTCATTAATATAATAATAATAGAAAAATAATGAAAAATAACAAAAATAATAATAGTAAGAACAAATAATAAAAGATATTAAATATAAACAAATAAATTTATTTAAAACATTTTTATCATATTCTATTTATCTCACTCCAATAAAATAATTTTAATTTCTATCCTATTTCTCCTCAATTTGTTTTATCTTCTATTTCAATATTTTTCATTTCATTCCTTTTTGTCTTTTCTTTCCTAATTTTAATTATTTTATCTTCTATTTCAATTTGTTTTCATTTCAGATTTTTCAATAGTTCAAAAATTTCTCTAGATGTAAGAATAGAGTGCGAACCACGTGAAAAGAAAAGATTTGGAGAGTTTATAGGTTTTTTAGTGGTCTAGAAAACTTATTATGGATATAGATATGCTATGCGAACACAAATACATAGAAAAATTTACAGGTTTTCAATATACAATTCCAAAAACTTGTCATAGATTTAGACATGAGTTACAAACTATGTAGATAAAATAATATTTTTTTTTCTTTTTACTTAACTGTTGTCTTTTATACTTGATTATGTATTTTTGTCCCAACAATCATATATCAAAATAAAAAAAGTTTTAATTAGTACTACTTTAAATTCAAATTTTATTCCAATACTTAAATTTGTATAATTTAAGTGGTTGTTACATATAATATTATTTTTTATATCCAATAAGTGAATGCATAGAAAAAAGAGTTATAAATAAAGTAATATTATATAAGAAATCTAACCTTATTAAAAAGCAACTTATTTTTGTTTATAAATAAGATGAAAGAAAAATTGAATGAATTTACTACTTATAATTAATACTGTAGATAGATATTTTAAAGAGTTTAAAGGATAGAGAAAACATTTATTAATGACATTTCAACTTTTCCTAAGAAAAACATCAATACTCACTATCTTTATCAGTGACAAAATCATATACTTACATTTAAAAAATCAAATCCCCCGTCCTAAAATGTTGTTGTATTTTAAAAAAATCCAAAATAAATTTTACATTTAACATGTTAATGTAACAGGTAATTGTTTTTACTCATATTTTTAATAATATTATTTTAATTTTTTATTTAATATTAATATGAAAGTTAAATTAATAATAACATCAATCTCTTTTGGGTTTTTATCAATTTTCAAAGGTATGTGTAAAACATTTGATGACATCACTCTTGCCTAACCGTTACTTTCTAATAACAGATGTCTAGTCCCTATGGTCTCTTTCATTGTTAAATTCCAAAACTTTCATTTCATTCAACCTGCAGTTCATAATTGATATGATATACTAATTAATATATATTACTTGGTCAAATGCTAACACCATAATCTTTCTGCATCAACATTTAATTTGATGGGCGTGGAATTTTTTGACTTCCTTCAGACTTTTGATCTTCTGAGATTCTCAATGATTGTTTCATTTGGGGTTGTTCCAAAGCTCCTCAATTGGGCTTTGCAATCTTTCACGCGCTAGATCTAGTCTGTGTGTGAATTTGAAACATGATCTGGAGAAATGCTGCAAGCCGAAATGTTGTTGTTTTAGTGTTTTGAGTCCAACAGGTTTGACACCGGTTGAAGACGAGAAGCCTGCTGCGAATGGGGTTGAGTCTTTTGGATATGCTAATAGGGACTGGCTTCAGCTAAGTCAGCTAGAGGCGTTTCTCTATGGTGTTCACCACTTGTATAGTGATATATATGCTTATACATGTCTCTTTAACTTAGCTTTTCTATGGCTTTTGGAGAATGCCATTAGTGTTTTTTCCTTTTTGGTTGCTATATATGTGACATCGAGTTAATACTTACCAACATCGTGCATATCTGATATCTCATAACTCAATCATACTACGCTTGTATTAAGCATTCTATCTATCTTGAAAACGCCGTTTGGGGTATAATATTTTAATGGATGGCTTTTGTTTTCATAATTTGTATTTGAGAGATGCAAATACCTTAAACCGGAAAAATCCATATATTAATACATGAATGCAGGCGCTAGCTACTCTCTTGTTAGCGTTTGAGGTTGCACAAGACACAAACTCTCCCTGTTATCTTCGAAAATACTTGGTTTAGTATGTTGTGTGTTTCTGTTGATGAATTTGGTCTTTCTTTTAGAGATGAATGTACTCTGTCATCGTCGTTACTACTACTGAATGATTTTCCTCTTTTTCGATGAATTCTCAGTGAAAATTTTGGGGATTTATAACAGTGAAGACATGAGGACATATGCATTCTCTGTCTCGATCACTCATACACATACACTTGAGTATTCTTCTCTATTTGTTTCTCAGCCTTCCGTTGTTTAAATAGTTGGAAATGAGTACTACCATGAGAGAAATGTTGGTGATGTTTATTACAACAAACACTGCATGAAATGTATACATATGGGATGTTGTGTGAGCATGAACTGCACACATACAAATTAAAATAATTAAAATTGATTGTTTTAATAATAAATCTATATTCTATGGAGCTGTATCTTTCCATTTTAGAAACACTTCTTCAAAGTTCAAACTATGTTCCATATGCTGAAATGCACACATATAAGATGTTGTATTAGCATGAAAGAATAAAAATTATATTATAATCGATGCAAAACATTTTGTTTCGAGTGAGAAAAGTAATAAATCTTATTTCCTTTTTCTTCTTCCTTTGGCATGATTATGAAACTTCTTTAATTGCAGAGCCATTAATGGCTGGTGGTTTTTGTTTTACAAGATATGGGTCAAGGGTGCGCATTTCTTATAAGGTATGATACATAGCTTCTTTCAAAAACAAATTTATTAACATCATTGCCACTGCTAACTAACCAGTCATTATTTGATACAGGGCGACCCAGGAGCATATTGTGAGGATGCAGCTTTGAAAGTATATCCAAAATGTGAGACACTGCCATGTGAAGACTTTGAGACTTCATTCATTCAAGGTTCCATTACTTGGTTTTTTACATCCCTTTCTCTCTTTCTCCATGTGATGCCTAAACTAAAGTCTAAAATAGATTATGGGATGATATTTATACATTATTTTCTGTAGCTTGTTGAATCAGGGTTTGTTGATAAAGCTGTTGTACCCATCGAAAGTTCTGTTGCTGGAAGCATATATCCACCATAATTATTATTTACTTGCTAGTCACAAGCTGCACATTGTTAGGGAGGTGCACTTACTAATTAGCCATTGCCTGTTAGGATTAACTGGTGTGAGAAAAGAGGAGCTCAAATGTGTAATGAGTGATCCTGAGGTCGGTTATCAATTAGATGTAATTATATTTTTCATTTTTTCACACATGAATATGCTTTAAGATGCCAGCAAACCTCACATTGGTATGACTGCAACTTTGGATTGCAAATTGCTATTAGTTACTAAATTGGTTTCTTTACAAAAATTTTATTACAATGTTATCGTCTTTTGATTTTTTCAAAAGAATGCACTTTCTATTTTTAACTTAAAATTCAGCCAATAGCATGCATTCGTATTTCATGTAAAAATAATTGGCACTGTACACTGTTCTATTCGATTATATCTCATGTTTATTGTCACTGTTACGATAAAGCACGAAACATATAGGTTATCCTCCCATACCAATTCAACCAAGCTAATTAAGTACTTATAGTTAGAGTTTAATATTTATAAATAATTTAAAAAAAGTGTTATACCATCATTCAATTATATTCTTTTATTTATATAAATTTTAAAATATTAAATATTAATTGCTAAAGTTAATAATTTTACCACACATTTCAGTCCATAATTCTTTTTTTTCTCTAATAAATAACATATTAGTATTCACTACACTCTAATATTTAATCTTACTAGTTATTAATTTTTTTGTATTTGATATATTGATAAACAACTTTAATTTGGTATCAATTTTTTTTTCGATTAGTCAAAAATATTATTAGAGAGTAAAGAGCACTGTGAGTGCTTTTCAAGATTACAATTCACTCAAAACAAATAATACCTTTAAATACAAAATCAAAACATAACTTGTTCATTACCCCTTAATGCTATATGAGAAATTCATCATCTATTTTGAAAAAGAGTGTGTTGTTAACATGGTAGACACATAATTCCTATGAGCTTAGTTGCGTTTGTAGGACAATAGTAAGCATGTCTGATATTCGTTGGTTAGAAACGAATGAATTCCTAGCTTTTCAAAGTTAGAGCCCACAAACCAGACAAAAGACTATGTCCATAACTTTTTTTTTGCTACCACTAACCAAATCCCAAAATTGAAAAGTGAGACATCTAACATAATTTTGTAATGTTGTATCTAACCCCATGAAGAACATAATTGTGACCACACCCTGGTAGTAGGGATGACAAAAAGACTCATACCTGTAGGTACTCGCTCGAACTACCTCAGTTTTGATGGATATTATTCGCTTTGACCGGGTACGGGTATGGGTATATGCCTACCTGCATCATACTTGAACCCGTACACATCATGTTATAATTTTAATGATTATATAATAAGTTTAAATTTATATATTTAATTAAAAATTTTAATTCTTAAACTTTAATTTATAATTTTCTGTTATTAATTATTATTTATATACTTTCTAAATTAAAATATAAGTAATAACTTGATATATATAATTTATTTAATAATAAATAAATAAATTTAAATTGTAAAAAATAATATGACAGGTACCCGTCCTGAACCCAAAAATACCCGATGGGGACGAAAATGGAGATTAAAATTTCATATATTCTTTTTTTATACCCGAACTTGCCCCGGACTTTGCGGGGACGGGGACAAAGAGGGTCAAACCTACACCCACCCTGCCCCGTTGCCATCCTTACCTGGTAGCTAATCTACACTGCCCAAACAGATGTTCCCTTGACTTCACTAACCTACTACACATACCACACACAATCACATCAAATTGTAAGATCTCTTGACGCACCAGATTCCTCCGTGTAGCTAACCTGTTAGCTTACAATCTCCATGCAAATAATTGCACTTTGGGAGGAACTCTTTTAGTCCATTTATATTTAACAACTCATCATACTATTGCTCACCACCTTTTACCAATACCTTGTAAGCGGAAGAGACAAAGTACAACTCTTACCCATCTGCATCCCACACCCGTGCATATGTAACCTCTGGCTTTAGTATGACCATCCCCAACTCCCAACTCCCAACTCTCTGCAGTAGAGTGGAAAATATCTCTTCCTCCCACGTAAAAAATCCTCTTCTCCACTCCCAACTCCCCCTCTTGCATTTCCTTCACAGTGACACACTTGTGTACTGCTAGCCCGTATAAATGTCTATATTTATTATGCAGCCTTTGATCCTCTACCCCCAACAATCCCTCCAAAACCCCACCTCATCCCATGCCCTAAGACACCATTTCACATTAGTGTCCCACTAATTGGGCTTGTTGTCTCATGCCTTTTTGCCCAATTGAGTTCAAATCCATCCACCATTTAGAGTAATATTTCTCTTTGACCTCCTAACTAACATTTGTGCGCCAATATTTGGTTTTAGAATCCTTGCCCATAGACTATCTATCTAGCTCCATCATCAACCTCCACTTCCACTTGCCCAGTACTTCAATATTAGACCTGCCTAAGTGACGTAGCCTTAGTCCCCCTATTTCTTTTCTTTGTACAAACTGTTTCCCACAACACTCAATGCACTTTTCTACAGTTCTTCTTCACAGAGAATGGAGTTTAACAATTACACCTTTAGGTGCCTTGTAAAAAGAAAGAAAGTAGAGGGGTAGAGCCAACAGAGTCGCTTTCACAAGCACCACTCTCCTTGCCAACGAGAGGTATTTGTTATCCCAGGCTGAAAACTTCCTCTTAACAACCTCCACCACAAGTTCCACATCTCTAACTTAGAAGGAATTGTATCTATGGGTAATTCTAACTATGAAAATGGCAATAAGCCCACCTTATAATTCAAAACCCTGAATGCCCGTGATAGTAGCCTCGGGCCTTTCTATTCAATTGAGTTCAAATACACCCACCATCTAGAGCAATATTTTTAGGGATTGGAAAAATATCCGTACTTGTGGGTACCGCCCTGTACCCGTCCCAATTTTGGCGAGTATTTCCCCACTTTGACGGGTATAAGTATCACCTAATGTAGCGAACTTGGTACGGGTATGAGTATATGACTATTATACTTGAACTTATACTCATTTGTTATAATTTTAATAATTGTTTAAAGTTATATATTTAATTAAAAAATTTAATTATTAAATTTTAATTAATAGTTTCTTGTTAATTATTATTTTTTATATACTTTTTAATAAAATATAATTAATAAATTAATATATAATTTATTAATAATAAATAAGAAAATTTAAATTGTAAAAAATAATATAACAGGTTACCCATGAGTATACCCGAACCCAAAAATATTTGACGGAGATGGAATGAAAATTAAAATTTCATACCTATTCCTTTTAGGGAATTTGAATTAACCACCTCCTAAAATTTGAATTCATACCTACTGGGAATAAAAAGATCTATATACCCTTAACTTCATTATAAAATTTTGTTTATAATTTGTTTTTATTCTCCGTAGAGATCTCTCCGAAGTGTAAAAAACACTTCAAACCTTTTTTACTCTCTAGATGATTATTTTTTTTACCCGCCAAAGAGTAAAAAATCTTTAGAGATTTCTTCGAGAGTAAAGTAGAGATCTCTATGAAGTGTTAAAAAAATTCAACACATAACATCAAATAAAAGAAACTCCATGGAGAGTGATGCATAAAATATCATTGCTTAAGGGTAAGTGTACCTACACAACAGTAACAGTGAACCTAAGATTGAATATCATATCCAAGGGACATATCTTGTTTTTAATTAATTCAATTTAAAAGTAAAAGAATAATTAAACAAATCAATGTTTTAATGAGTTACAACAATTTTAGTAAGTGAATCACAATAATTCAAATTTGTAGTGATAAGTAAAATGAGAGAGAAAATTGGTTTTAGAATGCAATGGTTAAGACCTAGGGTTGTGTTTTCACTACAATGCTTTTGCCCCCTATTTACTAAGTAATATTATTCTTTGTCATTCAATGATTACCGATAAATTACTATGTTGTAGTTGCAGTGTGTTTGATCATTCACACCACACTATAATCTTAATTTGTTATACAGTTTGGTCATGCAAGATTCCAAATTAAGACCAATTTCATTTTACCCAATCGGAGGTTCGTCGATGAATTTGGTCAATTCTGTTAGGACAATAACCTAGTTATTTCTCATATTGATTGTTTAAATATCAATGGTCATTACTATTTAAACAACTAAGATGTAACTGATAAAATAGTGAAGTAAATTAATCATTGAACTATATCAAATAATCATGCAAAGTACGAGAAGTAATTACAAAGAGTTACGTTACAACCCTAGAAAAAGGAGCTTAGTCATACATGGGTAATGCACAACCAAACATCTTTCTAATAGCAGATTACATCAAATACATAAATAATTACTATACAAAACACTCTGAATTGCTTCAATTTCAAAGCTTCATCGTCGTTCTTCACCTCTTAGATCACATATCTATCTCTTGGTCTGAGCCAAAGAGAGTCTCCCCTTTTGTGTCTTCTTTTCTACTAATTATATGAGGGTTTTGTTTTTTTTTTTTTTTGCGTTTTTTCCTGAGGCTCGAGCAACACGGTTGTTTGTAAATTTTCAATCGCAGCATGATCGTGTTGCTTCTAAGCACGATCATGCTCGTATTTTTGTGATCGTATAATGGTTGTGTTGCTTCTAAACATGAATGTGCTTCTTTGGATTGAATTTTTGGGTTGTGTTGACTTAGCACAATCATGTTGAAATGGAACACGATCGTGCTGACCTGAATCTTCAATAAAAAGGCTCGATTTTATCCATTTTTCTTTCTGTTTCTTAAGTATTTATATAAAGTAAGAATAAACGTTAACAAGTAAGTTTTATCAATAAATATGTAATTCTTTCGTTACAAATAGATATTAATGATGATAAAAATAGGATGCAAATCCAGTTTATGAGAGAGGGAAGCTACTGAAAAAATGGAGTGAGGGATCAAGAGCTTCATGAAATAAAAACAGGGAGAGGGACGGGAAATAAAGAGGAAAGATGGGAGCTTAGTTTAGCAAGAAGAAGTAATAGATTTAGAACAAAGAATGGAGGAGTGGCACGGTAGAGAAAAGGCTTGTGAGGGTATTTAAGGAGAGAGAGGAAATAGAGTTTAGGGATAAAATGAGAATTTTAAAAAAATAAATAAATTGGTAGGTAAAAATTGAAATGTTAATGGGTGAAAATTCAAATTCTCCTCTTTTTATACTCGGAATTCATCCCACATTTTCTAAAAACAAAATCAAAAGGGTCAAATTCCCACCCACGGTCTTCCCTGGGTATTTCCCTTTAACCTCCACGTTACGTTTCAGGCCTTAACATTAATATTTGCATATAGCTAAGGAAAGATTTTTCTTTAATGTTACACCCACTGTATCTGGCTAATTTTAAAAAGATTTGTCCCTTGAGATTAGTGTTTGACACAAACCTTGGAGACCTACGAATTTTCTTTAATTGGTATTTTTTTTTTCTGTAAGACCATTACCTGTAGTGATATTATTTTCATTGTTAACAATCTATCACCATCAATTTGTTGATGACAAATACTTGGATATAAGCTTTATAATGGTCTTACATGTAGGTTCTTGTTAAATGTAAGAAGATGCTTACTGATTTAGGTGTTGTCAACAGTAACGTATATGATACTTCTGCAGCTGCTAAGGTATTTAAAAAATTTTCTCTAGTTCATTGAAAGCAAGAATTGGCTATACGTTGTAGAGTAATGTCCTAAATAATGATTGGGACGTTGTGAACAGGTTGTCGCCTTAACAGGAAGAAGAGCCATTGGAGCTAGCAGGTACAAGGGCAGCAAAATTATATAACCTTGACATTCTAGCTGAAGGAATCCAGGCAAGACTTCATCATGTTTTGGATGATTTAACTATTAGAATCTAATAGGTGCAGTTAACAATACACGTTGAATTAATGGAGAAAACCGAATAATATTCTTAGATAGGGGTAATGAGTTTTAAATTTTACTAATCTTGAAGTGATTACTTTGTAATTGTTAATAATAAAAAAAGGTTTAGCTACTACAACAATTAGTCTTAATGTATGATCTTGTTAAAATTTTAGAGAATAGGAAAAGTGGTAATCGTTGGATTGTGATGGAAAGAGATTCTATAGAAAATTTGTTTTGATGAGAAAAGGGTGCATAGTGGCCGTGTAGCTAGCTAGCACTCATACTAAGTTTGCTTCACTGATATTCACTTGATTCAAATGTAATGGCATAGGCCTATATATATTATTAGCACTTTCTAGATTTCTAATTCAGGTTATTATTATAATTCGGTTGTTACAAAGTAGATTTCTAGTTATTTCAAATATTTATTGCAAGGATGTTTGTTATTCTTCTAGAATTTTGCAGCCCGTTCCGACACTTCCCTTATGCAAAATTCTGAAATTTCATGTATAACTCATTTTGGATTCTTGGTAGTATCTTCATAAAAATATCAACAACTTGGTCTTTTTCGTGTAGTGTTCGAGCTGAACTTTTTCATGGTTTTCTTTACTTCTTCATGTGTTTTTCATCGCATTTAGGCTTAAGTAGAGCCATGTTGTAAGTTTTATATTTGTTCACCAATGATCGTGTCTTGGAGTAGACTACCCTTTGATCCTTCATTTTTTTTCTTGTTGTTGCTGCACTGAAACAAGACTGATTTTTTTTTTCTATTTTATCTTCTTTCCTGTTCCATTTAGCATTTTTATTGAATTTAACACTTCGTATTATTTTCTTTCGGGCACGAGTGCATGACAATTTTTTCATCATAATAATATTCTTGCTTGTGATATAACAACTTTGAATATTGGGTGATGAAGTAACCAATTAATGAATTCTTTAAAGTTGTAGCCATGAATCATCAACATCTATTCTCATGACAATGTTAGTAGGATATTTAAAGCTTATTGAAAAATTAGCTTTTATTTCTTTGTCCATTTTAACTGGAAAAATTACTCTTGCCTTTTGTTGTAGTTATCGTAAATAGGGCATTTATCATTTGACCTATATTCAAAAGATTTTTGTTTAAAATTGGAAACTAGAAAAACATATTTGATGAGTCTCGTACTTTCTTCATCTCCATCGTGACAATGCCATAATTTTTGCCTTTTGACTCCCCATGATGTAATTTTCTAATAGAATTTGATTTAATATATCATCAATTTTCTTAAAATTATTTCTTCTACTACACCCCATAAATCTTGAGACCAATTTTTTCTTTTAATTTTAACATTTCAATAATCATAATTTTCTTAAGTAAAAATAGGAGTAAGAACAAACGATGATGAATGAGTTATAAAGTTGCTCTCATAGTAACTTGGTGAAGTGTAAGGGGAGAAGTTTTGAGTTTAAATCCTTACATCAGCAATTAATATTTGTTTATAAAAAAAAAAAATGAGAATGAAGATAGAGGTTAGTCATAAGTTAATTTAGAAAATTTTTAAAAAGTGATATAAATGATAGTAGTTTTCTTTTTTGGAGATAATTAAGTAATTTACCTGCTCCTTATAGAAGACTAAACATGATTCTAATGTCATTGTTAGAATTTAAGAGAAATAGAAAACATGGTTATTTAGTTCTTGGATATATGGTTATTGGTGTGGAATTATGAGAGGAGTTCTTAGTAGGAAGTTATTGTTGCAAGAATAAGGAGAATATGGGTGCAGTGGGAAGCAGTTTAGCCTCTTAAATATCATCAATTTCCTTAAAATATTTAGGAATTTCATTAACAATATTTTGCTTCGGTGGTATAGCATTTAGACTGTAATGAGGGGAACAAAAACTTTATAAATATCACATTTCTTATCATTCTTTTTGTTTTCATCCTAAGCTAGTTTCTTCTAACATTCTCACCTTCTCCTTTCGGCTTTTGGAAGAAATTAAATATTAATAATAAAAGAAATATATATATATATATATATATATATATATATATATATATTTTGTTTGTGTCAATAAGTAGTGTACTTACACTTTTAGATATGTCTTCATATGACAATTATATTACTTCGAATTTCGAGCATCTCTGCATTAAGCAAGACTAAAGTTGCAGGTGTTAATTTATGATTTTAACATAAAAAGTATAATAATGAAGGATGCTCAAGAATCTAATACTTGTGGATACATGCATAGATATCCAAAGAATGATTGAACATCTTACGGCCCATTCTTTTACACCAATAGCCTTAATCTGAAGAAATGATTTTGTAACAAAAACAAAAATACAAAACATGTTAGTTATTGTTGGGTATCTCAAGATTGTATTTAATTAAGATTATTATTTTTCTTCTTGCTAGGATGATGATGTTGATATTACTCACTTTTTGATACCCATCTGGAAGTGTGTTGTGAAACTGTGACTTAGGCATTAAGTTTTGTGGTGACAGGTGCTTTGACTACCTCTTCTACATTGATTTTGAAGCTTCTATGGCAGATCCAGGTGCACAATATGCTTTAGAAAATTTGCAGGTCAGCCATCATATTGTAGTACTTTTTAATCATTACATGTATAGTCAACAATATTATGATTCCTATGCTACATGTCTGTGCATGATATTCTTAAAACTCCAACATTCCTCACTATTTTATTAGCGAAAGGTATTATTATTCATGTTTTTGTTTTCTAGCTCTAACCCTTTTTAGGACTTTTTGATGTAGTACGTAGTCAATTACTAACTCAGTTCCACCTTCATTTCAGGAATATACAAGGTTTATTCGTGTTCTCGGTTGTTATCCCATGGATACAACAGATATATCAGGTCCATTTTGAATCAGATACAAGAGGAGATAGTGTATCCTTTAAGCTTTTTCTCTCCATCTCTTCATCCAAAATTATTTTCATCTCCTAAGTAGGTGATTTAGAATGTCATCATAATTTTAGCTGATGGGGAGAACATTGAAACAAATAACATTTCTTTATTTTCTACGTATCAAGTATAGATGAGACAAACATCAAAATTAGCGCGCCAGATAATAGATATATATTACCTTTTAACAGCAAAGTTCTGGCTAGATTATTCTCTAAGAGAAGACGGAAGGTTGTGTCATGGCTTTCTTTTCATAAAGTAATAGCAATAAGATTTTTTCTCAGTTAATAGGATTTATATATAATAAACAGCAACTCCATATAATTGTGGCAAATAAATAAATGAACAAGCAGCCTCAGATTTTCATCTTTCAATTTCATGAACTAGTCCACCAAATATCCCTAAATATGCATTCTTTTGTAGTTACTACTACCAGCACTTAAGATGATTTCATTATAGAATGATAAGAATTGAGAAGACGTAACCTTGCACCAAGAAAAGACCCTACTTCTGAAAACACAGTTTGTCAGTCACCCTTCTTGTGTAATAGTTTTATAATACTTTCAGTATTTTAATTTTTAAAAACTAAAAAATTTATTTGAATAGTAATTTTTTAAAACAGTTTTTAAAAATAATTTTGGTTTTTTAATTTTTAAAAATTTTAAAACAGAAACAATTGAAAGTAGTTTTGTTTTTCAGTTTTCTGTTTTTATTTTGAAAACTCAAAATACAATCAAAATATATTGTTTTTTTACTTTTTTTAATGAAATTCTAATAAATATGAAAAAAAACTTTTATTTTTACATTTTCAAAACCGTTTTTAAATAATACTTGTAAAACAAGTTTTTTTTTATTTTCTTTCCGAAAACATTTTTTGAAAACTATTCTTAAAAACTCTTTTCAAAAACTAAAAAACAAATCAAATCAATCAAACTCTAACTCTCTACATTAGCAATTTGGATATCTCGTAATTACATTAACCAATTCTTTTCAAATCAGACCTTAGTGGTTAAAAGATTAATTCTATGTTTGTTTGTCAAAAGAAAGCCAAAAAGAGTACAATAAATAAAAATATTTTGTGAGACTTGTCATTTTATTTTTTTACTTTAAGTTGCTATTGTTATGTTATCAATGTGAGTAGTTAACCAAGGAATATATAAAACCATGTGTTTGTATAATATTTTTATAAATTTAAATTTTATTTTACTAATAAACATATTTTGAGTGTTTATAGTTTTGTTTTTTAATTAGTTTTAGATCTCGTAATTTTTAATTTGTAGATAAATTATTTTAATTATATATATATATAAAATCTTTTAATTTTAATAATTATATTTTCATATTATATATTTATTATTAATCATATATTATATATTAAAATATTTTTAATCAAATTTTTGTTCCTTTATTTTTGGCCGAATTTTTTTTTCTATTTTAATTGAGAGATTTTGTTCTCTGTATAAAGTTTGGAATGGTATTCATTAAGTTAGACACATTGATTGTTAACTGACAAACAATATATATTACGTGTCAATTATAAAAGTGAAGAATAAAATTAGTGTTTTAATGATCGGACAAGTGAGTTGAACGGTAACATTTACGTGTAATCGCTCCCGATACTGGATAGTTGAACCGATGAATTACTAATTGAATCATAATATATATATATATATATATATATATATATATATATATATATATACATCATATTATATTACATATAATATAATATATAATACATTATATTATATATTTTGTAAATAATTTAAATATATTAGTATTACATATATACTCTTTGCATAACGAAAGAGGTGATAGCTAAGTGGTTACATGACATATAAAAGAACAATAAGTTTGTTTAGCCAATATTTAATCTAATTTTTCCGGTTTTAAGTTGAGTTAATAATCATGGATCCGATTCTATCGACCCGTCCAAGCTGAATTTCAAAATATTGGATAAAATGTCTCAATTAAGAGACAAAATAACCAAAATAAGGAAAAAGGGAAACAAAAACTGCATTTAAGTCTATAATAAAGTAAAATTAGCATGTTTAATTAGATGACATATTTTTATTATCTTAATCTTTACTAAAATATTTTCATAAATAAAGTTATTAAATGTATTTTTATTTTATCATTTCTATATTTGTATAAGATGATAAATTAGTTTAAATTTTAAAAGGCTTGATAAATGTAATTTTAAAAAGATGAAGATAAGTGAAGAACTAACAAAAAAAATGTATAATTTAATAAATTTAATATCTATAAAATTCTAATTGATGAAAAAGTGAATTTGTTGGCAATAGGATTATTCAAATGTATTTTTCATTATTAGTTTTAAAGGATCTTAACAATAATATTATTTTTTATTTCCTATGTGATATAAAATAATACTTTTTACATAGTCAAATAAAATAGTCCCAACTTAATGTTTTTTGAAAGAAAATAAAAGTAGTATTATACACACACGTAAAAATATATAATTCAATTACGGATTTTTTTTAAAAATAAAAAATTAAATATTTATTTCAACCAATTAAAATAGTCAATTTAAATAATTAAATATTTATAAACCTTCCATCGATAAAATTCTAATCGATGAAAAAGTGAATTTGTTTGGCAATAAGATTATTCATATGTATATTTCGTTATGAATTTTAAAGGATCTTAAACAATAATATTAATTTTTTACTTCGTATATGATATAAAATAATATTTTTTACATAGTCAAATAAAATATTAGTCCCAAATTAATGTTTGCTAAAAGAAATTAAAAGTAGTACTATACACACGTAAAAATAATTCAATTAAGGGGTTATTTTTAAAACTAAACAATTAAATGTTTATTTTACCAATTAAAATAGTCAAATTAAATTAAATATTTATAAGCCTTCCATACAAAACTACTTTCAAATTCCCACATATAGACTTGTTTCTCACAGGTGTCACTGAATATATCCAGAACCTTGTATGTTGAAATTCTTAACTGGGAAAGCTAGTTTGAAGTAGCCAAATTTGGTTTGACCAAATTTGCTGAGCAATAAAAGAACACCCAAAAGATTCAAAGCTTTCCAACTTTTCCTTGCCTTTTTTTTCCATTCTATATTTACTACCATTAATGATAAGTAGTTTTTTAATATCTTTCAATATTTTATTTAATGAACCTTACTTTCACAAAAAAAATAATTAATGGAACTTACATATAGTTAATTAAGGTAGAAAAAAAATATTCAAAGCATGTGTAGTTTTATTCTAGAAACACATAATTTAATTTGTATATATTTTCAATGTGAACCAATCTTTCCAAGGGCTAGTCCTATTCATAAAAAAAAAAAAAAAAATAGGGTCAGTCCTAAAAAAGTAAGTCTCCACTTTAAATTTCTCACAATAAAATATTAAATATTAATATTTTTATTATTTTTTTAAGCTTCATAATTATTTTTTTTTACTGAAAAAATAATTACTTTCTCATTAGTTTTAATAAATAAAAATATATCTTAATAATTAGTTATGCAAATGTCTATTTTTTAATTATACTAATTCTTACCCAATTAATTTAATAAATTATTATTATTAATTTAAAAATCTCACTTTATACTTTTAAAAATAAAAGAGATCTTACTTTATAATATATTTGGGTCCAAAAATATGTTAAACTACTCCTGAAAATAGAAATGTCATACATGATAACCAGATATTGAACAAAAAAAAAACTTTTTCCAGCGGTAGGATTAATGAGAGGCTGAATTCTTTGTGAATTAATACAGGTGTTTATGTTTATTGTTTCCAACAGATCAGGTTCCTACAGAAAAATATATGAAGACAAATCAAAGGAGGAACCTTGTCAGTTACATACAGATTGTCTCTAACCGTTTGTTTTCTTTCTAACAAAAAGGTGTTTAATTCCAAAACATGGTTTCATTCAATGTATAGTTCAATCCATAACTGATGTCATATACAACTATATATATTCTATACAATTTCATGTCTTTAAAAAGTTCTTCCCCGATCCGAAAAACTTTAATTTGATCAAATGTGGACTTTTCTGTGTGACTTCCATCAGACCTTGCTCTTTTGGGATTTTGATATGGCTCTCAACAATTATTCCACCTGGGGTTACGTTAAAGCTCCTCAATTGAGCATTGCAACCGATCACCTTGCTAATTCTAGGCTGTGTGTGAATTTAAAACAAGATCCTGAGAAATGCTGCAAGTGGAAATGTCGTTGTTTGCCTCCGGGAGCTTTGGCTCCAACTGAAGATGAAAACCCTGCTGAGAATGGGGCTGAGTCTTTATCTAATATTAATGGTGATAAGATCCAGTTTCAGCAAACTCACCAAGCGGGGT
Organism: Psophocarpus tetragonolobus; assembly: GCA_037954015.1. Classification (NCBI taxonomy): domain Eukaryota; kingdom Viridiplantae; phylum Streptophyta; class Magnoliopsida; order Fabales; family Fabaceae; genus Psophocarpus; species Psophocarpus tetragonolobus. The sequence continues at coordinate 100,188,765 of CM075688.1, forward strand.
TTCTCCAAAATATCAATCCGCTTTCTAGTGAGTTATATATACATCTCTCACATGTAACATGTGCTTGTATATTAAGTATTAATTATTCTATCTTGAATAGCCATTTTAGGGCATGCTTTTTTCATGCTTGGATTTTGTGTTTTTACAATTTCTGTTTGAAGGATTCGAATAGTTAAACTCTCAAAGTGCATTGTATATAGTAATATCAATATGAGCGTCTATGCTCCCGCATTAATCCTTGCTACAAAGTTGAGTTTTTGAAAACGGTGTACAACGGTATTAACCACACACTCACATAAATCTTTTTTTCTGTGTGGAAAAGAATAAACATTTTTATTCTTTGATTGCATTCCCTCATAAAGGGGTTTGTAGGACACTCTTTTGATTATGGTATCTTGTACTTTCTACTATTTTAATATTATTCTCGTAATTTATAAAAAAAAAAAAATTTAAATATGAGGTCTGCTACTTTATGTTGTTAGCTTCTGTGATTGCACAGTACACACACTCATTGTTATCCTCAATAAAACTTTATTAATATTTTAATTGCTATTTTTTATTTGAAATATGTTGTTATTTTAATTCATGTTAATGAACTTGGTCTTTCTCTATATGGCATCAATTGTCCTTAATTTTTGTGATCCGCCATGTGAAATGGTGAGAACACAGATGTGAGCATAATAATAGCATATAAAAAAAATTATATTATATAATGGAATAATGGATGCAAATGCAACCTTTGTTTTTTTGCGAGAGAAGTGATTTTAATCTCATTTTCTTTTTCTTATTCCTTTTGGCATGTGCAACTTTTTTTAATTACAGAACCATTAGTGGCTAACGAATTTTCTTCAAGACATGGGTCAAAGGTGCGAGTTGCTTATAAGGTATGATGGTTGATAGATTCTTTAAAATAAAAGATTATTCATAGCATCGTTGCCACTCTTAACTGGTGAGTTACTTGATACAGGGCCTTCCAGGAGCATATACTGAGGACGCAGCATTGAAAGCATATCCAAAATGTGAGACAGTTCCATGTGATGATTTTGAGACTTCATTCAAGGTTCCATAATTACTTTTTTCGTTTTACATAATCTCTCTCTTTTTCTACATAATGCCTTAACTAGTAAATTATGTGATGATTTATTTATATATTCTTTTTTGAAGGCTGTTGAATCGTGGTTAGTGGATAAAGCTATTCTACCCATTGAAAGTTCTAGTGCTGGAAGCATACATCGTAGTTATGACTTGCTTCTTCGGCATAAGCTGCACATCGTCGGAGAGGTGCAGTTGCTAATTAACCACTGCCTCTTAGGATTGGCTGGTGTGACAAAAGAAGAGCTTGTGGGCGTTATGAGTCATCCTCAGGTTGGATATTAGATATAGTTATTTCTATATTTTTCAGACATGGTATTCATGCTGTATAAATGACAAAATTAAATAAACATAAAAGTAATTTATAACATAATTGGAGATTAAACCATTCTTTAAAATGACAAAAAAATAATAAAAATTATTGTATGTTAATATTCATCAAGTAATATCATAAAAATTAAAAATGATTATGATATATCACTCATTAATAAATTTAATATCATCATTTTCTTGTCCATTATTACGTCAATCTAAATATAGTTTCTTAAAATTTTTTGAAAATATTTAAAAAATATTGCGTATAATTTATGCTGTTAAAGTCTAAAATATCACTAATAAATTTTATATTAGTAACATAGATTATATATAACATCTAAAAAAATATTGCAAAATTTTTATTTAGTATTAGACAAAAAAATATTATTAAAAATCACATAGCAGTAAATTGGATTTGCAAACAGCTAATTGTGTCATTAACATAAACGAAATGGCAAATAGCTAGTTATATATATAACTTCAAAATTTTGAAAACGATCTCACATACAGGCGCTCATGCAATGTAAGAAGATGCTTGATGATTTAGGTGTTGTCAACATCGGTGTAAACGATATTGCCGGAGCTGCTAAGGTACGTATTTCACTAATTTTCTCTTCTCCACCGTAAGCATGCCTAGAATTGATTAGATCGTAAGGTAGCATGTCCCAATAATGATTGGTACATTTGAACAGGATGTGGCCTTGAACAAGATAAGGGACATTGGAGCTATAGCAGGTTCAAGGGCAGCAAAAATATATGGTCTTGACATTCTAGCTGAAGGAATTCAGGTAAGACTTCAGCAGTTATGTTTAATTTGGCAGAGCCAGCTGTATACAACATTTAGTCTCAATATATAAAGAATGTGTTGAATGGAGTTGAGACCTTATGCGCGCACGCATTGATATATATCTTCCAAAATATTCTTTTCCTTTCTTATTTAGAAAGCATGATGCTTATTTATTATTTTCTCAATTTTTAAACAATTTTTTTAAAATGATCTATACATGATTATAATTCCTCATTGAGAAATACTGTTGGTTATCTCAAGATTAAAAATAAGCTGATTCATTTTCTCCTTGTCAGGATGATAATGTTAATATTGCTCGTTTTCTGGTACTTGGAAGGGATCCTATAATTCCAGGAATTGATGGACCTTATAAGGTAGAATAACATTTATTTATATATATATTTTATCAACAAAGGACGTTACTTGTTAATTATTAGCTTTTTTTGTCAGCGGGAGAACTCGAATCCACGACACCCTCTTTCCCTTCATCCTAATTTTACTACTATGTCACCTTAAATCTCTTATTTATATTTATGAATGTACTGATGGATGCGTGACTTCTTCATTAGACTAGCATTGCTTTTAATCTAGACGAAGGTCCTGGTGCATTATTCAAAGCCCTGGGATCATTTTCCTTGAGGAACATTAATTTGTCAAAGGTTCGTTGTTTACAAATGAGAACTATTGAAATTTGAAATTAAACCTCACGCTCCATATGTCACATTTCTTTGGTGTGGTTTCAGATAGAGAGTCGCCCATTGAAGGGGAGTCCATTAAGTGCTGATGATGGGAATGCTAAGTGAGTAATGGATCTTGTTTCCCATTTTAGATTTGTAATGATATCAGTATGTAAAGTATAAATCAACTACACAAATTGAATGATCAGTTTGTCAAAGAAAAAATTGGAAGGAACAACATAAAAATCACTTTAGCCATTCAAGTTAATATATTATCCAGCATATTTTAGCTAGCTTTACTCCGAAAAGCATGTTTCCAACTTTGTAATTCAAAGTAGGAAGGAAAAGCCTAGGGAATGGGGTTTTGGTTAGTTTTACTCCTTGGTATGCTCTAATGATAATGTTATTATATGTGGGATTGTGTTGTGAATGTGTGGCTTTATAGGCATGAAATTTTCTGGTGATGGCAGGTACTTCAAGTACCTTTTCTACGTTGATTTTGAAGCTTCTATGGCAGATCCTCATGCTCAGTATGCTTTGGAAAATTTGCAGGTCAGCCATCATATCTTAAAAATATCATTTCAATTTCTTTTCACTACTCCTTATAAAAATCCTAATCTTTCATTCCTGCACAGTCAACGATGCCTTTTCATGTTCTAAACTTACTTTTTGTTAATAATATTCAAGTTTCTCCTCTCAGTCCCACACATGCTTTACTGTTTTCTTTACTTAATAGTTTGCATTTTGATGGAGATTTCTTATCTATTTTTAAGGGTTTCTTTTATCACTTCTAATTTATTATTTATATCTCTCTAAAATATAAAATATAAAATGCTAAAAATACTTTATTTGATTTTTAAACTTTAATTTATTTTTTTTACTATGTTACTGTCTCTCTTATATAATTTTGTTCAGTTACATCTCTTGTCTGTCAATATCAACTGTTATATTGTGTATCTTAAATCATTGAATGTTCTTTTAAGTTTTTAGAGTATTATTTGCTTATTTAGACATTATTTAGAAAGGAAAAATACAATTTTGTTTAGATATGACTTTCTTGAGATCGTTTCTTGTTGATTATGATAGACAGTGTTTCGGATCAACTAATCTTAAACACAATAATTAATGTTTCAAATTAGTTAATCTGAAACATGAATATGATGTTACACTATCTAACAAGTCAATCTAAAATAATAATTGTGAACAATTCCAATTGCGCCTATTCAGAAAAAAATTGGTAAATGTTACTACAATTTTGAATCACTTGATTAAGAATTTATACAATGTATTTTGAATCAATTGATCAAGAATACATTATGTAAATTTCGGATAAGCTTGTGTGGAATATAACAGGTCATATCATAATGCTACATTTTGTATCACTTATCCAGAATTAATATAATATATTTCAAATCAATTGATGTAGAATATATATTTTAAGACATTTCAGATCAACTAATATGAAATATCTCAAATGTATATTACATATTAGTTAATCTGAAATATACACCCTAAATTTAGCTTAATACAAGATGAGGGTATGTTGGAATTTTTTATTATTATTTTAAATGTTAAAGGATGCAAATAGCAAATAAGAAATACTAAAAGAAACTTAAGATCGATGATGTATAAAATCCCATGTTTTGCTATGTTTAGGTGACCCAAATGTGAATAATAATGTGTATTTTATGTGCTTTAAACATGTTTTTTTTTTGTTTATAAATTAACTACTTTTATTTTTTATTCTTAATAATTTTTATTTTTGTCTCTAATAATTTTTTTTTCTAAACCGTTATCTAAATACTTTTTAAAACTTTTTAAAGTGCTACTTAAACAAATTTAAAAACAAAAATAAAATAAAAAATTTATTAAAGATCAAAGTTAAAAGAATTATTAAGGAAAAAAACATGCTTAAACTTTTATATGTTTTTCCTTGCTTTAGTACTCTTAATTGTTTGAACTTTTAACTCAGTTGGTTTTTACCCCTTTCATTTCAGCAATATACAAGGTTTCTTCGCGTTTTTGGTTGTTATCGCGTGAATAAAACAGATACACCAAATGCATCTTGAATCAGATACAAGCTGAGACTATATATCTTTCATCATGTTTTTTATTATAAAAATGATATATGTACATCTTATATGTTATTATACAGCTAGTGAAACAAAGAAAGAAGAAAGAATATACAAGTATAGGATCAGAGAGATAAAAAAAAAGAAATATTAATAAAATATATAAAATAAAAAAGTGTATGTGTATCATTATTCTTTTTATCATTCAAACACCTTTTCATTTTCGTCTCTTGTTGTTAGGAGGTGCTTTAGAATATCATGTATGGATGACATAGACGTCAACATTACATACTTTTAACAATAAAGTATTGGGTTGTTGATGAAAGTATAAAGTAGTTTTTTTGAATTATACTGTACTAGACACAAATTATAGTATGTCAATCATGCTATTGAATTAATAGAATGAAAATGAATGTGTACCTGAATTGGCATTCATATCCATGAGCACTATTGAACAGAACTCTAGAGGTTCTTCTGGCTACCTTCTGAGGGGTTATTGTAGAGAACAATTCTGATGTGTAAATTTGCTTAATGGGATGACAAATTTATAACCCCCTAGGGTAGTCAGGGACCTCTCTTAATTGGGCTTTTTTATCTGATTGACCTAACCCATCACAGAGTCAATCTCACTGTAATCCCAGTTAAATAACCATATTGATATTTTAAGATATTGTCGGTTAAAGATAAATAACCATATTGATATTATGATCATATCTAATATTGTCGGTTAATGATAATTAGATATTGCGTGATACTAATCCACAATTAATTTCAACATTCTCCCACTTGGATAGTGTCAATCAATAATCAACATACAAATCATTAAACTAAAACGACAATTGCCGATATATCATATATTAATTAACAATATGAAAAATATGAGCAACAAAATAAATATCCGATAGGGATATTAATCAATTGCATGTAACTAATATTTTTCATAGATGTATGGCATAATGCAGTCCCATAAATGACACTACAATGGTCCAAACATAAATAAAATGCTAATAAGAAACATGAACAAAATGACGTCAACTAGAGCATGTCTCTTAAAGAAAATAGAGAATCAGACTCCCACTAACTTAATACATCAAAAGCCTTGACTAAACCCATGTGAGTTACATGAATAAGAAAAATTCCAACAGTTAAGGCCTTAGTCAGTGGATCTGCTAACATCTCCTCAGAATCAATGTTTTCAATCCGAGTGTGAAAACTTTGAATTTGCTCTCTAACAAATTGATACTTGATATCAAAATGCTTTGAACGAGTAGAGCTTTTGTTGTTTCGAGAGAAACTCACAGCAGCAGTATTGTCACAGTAAATCACAAGTGGCCTGGAAATGCTTTCAACTATGTGAAAGTCAGATATCAATTTCTTAAGCCACATGGCCTGGCGAGTGACCCCAAAACAAGCAACATACTCTGCTTCCATGGTAGAGGTAGCTGTAAGAGACTGTTTAACGCTCTTCCAAGAGATAGCTCCTCCTGCCATCATAAAAATAAAGCCAGAAGTAGATCTACGATCATTAGGGCAACCCGCAAAATCAGAATCAGAATAGCCAGTGACTTGAAGTTGATCAGACTTCATAAAAGTCAACATATGATCCTTAGTTCCCTGTAAATATCGCATGACCCTTTTAACGACTTTCCAATGACCCAAACCTGGGTCGCTCAAGTATCTGCCTAAGGCATTGACGATGAAAGCAATGTCAGGATGAGTACAGACTTGAGCATACATCAAACTGCCAACAGCGGAAGCATATGGAATTTTCTTCATAACATCCACTTCTTCATCATTATGAGGACATTGTTTGTTAGATAATTTGTCACCACGTTGCACAGGTGCAGCACATGGGGAGCAAGCATTCATGTTGAACTTCTTGAGAATCTTCTCGATATATCCCTTTTGAGACAATCCAACTATGCCATGTGACCTATCACGAATAATTTGGATGCCTAGAACAACAGAAGCTTCACTAAGGTCTTTCATATCAAAATGTCTGCACAACATTGATTTTGTCTCAACCAATAGGTTCATACAACTACTAGCAAGGAGAATGTCATCGACATATAATACGAGAATGATGAAATCACTCCCACTAGTCTTCAAGTAAATGCACTGGTCTGCAACATTTTCCTTGAAATTGTAAGTAGTGACAACCTGGTCGAATTTTAAATACCATTGCCTAGATGCTTGTTTCAGTCCATAAATGGACCTTTTAAGTTTACACACCAAATGCTCATTGCCTGCTTCAACAAAACCATCAGGTTGAACCATGTAGACATCTTCAGCAAGATCGCCATTCAGAAAAGCTGTCTTTACATCCATCTGGTGTAGCTCTAGGTCAAAATGAGCAACTAAAGCTATGACAACTCGGAGTGCGTCCTTCGTTGAAACTGGTGAAAAGGTTTCTTTGTAGTCAACACCTTCCCGTTGACTATAACCTTTAGCCACCAATCGAGCCTTATACCTATCAACCTTTCCATCTGGAGTACGTTTTGTCTTAAAGACCCATTTAGATCCAACAGGCTTACAACCTGCTGGTAAGTCCACAAGATCCCAAACATTATTATGAGACATGGAAGACAATTCATCATGCATAGCTTTTAGCCAGTCAGAAGCATGAGAACTAGAAAGTGCTTCCTGATATGTAATGGGATCGTCATCATCATGTGGATCATATTCGTGCTCCTGAAGGTAGACAACATAGTCATTTGGTATAGAAGGTCGGCGTATTCTCTAAGATCGTCTTAATGGAGCCACATCAACATCATCAAGTTGTTGATCATGTTGTTGATCATTGAGTTGTGGTTCATCAACATGCCTCTCAACAATTTGTTCATCTGTGTGAACCATTGGGATTGAGATGTCTGTAGGAAGAGAATAAGATGGTAATGGAAGCATGGTTCGATCTTCTCTGAAGGTCATCATTCGAGGTGTGTAACTCCCACTGTCCAAATCGTCCTCAAAGAAAACTGCTCGGTCAGATTCAATAACTCGTGTAGAGTGAGAAGGACAATAAAATCTGCATCCTCTCGAACCGATGCAGTAGCCAATGAAATGACCGCTAATAGTTTTGAGATCAAGTTTCTTTTGTTTAGGGTTATAAGGTCTTACTTCTGCCTTACAACCCCATACATGGAAATGTCTCAAACTCGGCTTTCTACCAGTCATTAGCTCAAAAGGAGTTTTGGGCACAGATTTGCTAGGTACCTGATTAAGAATGTACATAGCAGTTCGCAAGGCATCTCCCCAAAGAAATTCTGGCAGAGATGAATGTGATAACATACATCTCACCATGTCCATGAGTGTTCGATTTCGTCTCTCAGCAACGCCATTTTGTTCAGGAGTTCCAGGCATGGTGTATTGAGCTTCAATTCCGTATTCATCAAGGAATCGAGCAAATGGACCTAGATTTCTTCCTGTCTCGTCATAACGACCATAATATTCTCCTCCTCTATCAGACCTTACACACTTAACTTTCTTCTCTGTTTTCAGCTCAACAAAGGCTTTAAAGGTTTTGAAGGCTTCAAGAGAGCTTGCTTTATCCTGAAGAAGATATACCCATCCATGTCTGGAGAAGTCATCTATGAAGGTAATAAAATACCTATATCCACCCATAGCAGTAGGTGTAATAGGTCCACATATGTCTGTGTGAATTAATTGTAGCACATCGTCACATCTGTTTGAACTTTTATTCCTGGTTTTGGCAGTGAACTTCCCCTTGATGCAATCGACACAAGTGTCATAATCTGAGAAGTCAAGATCATGCAGAATCCCTTCTTTTATGAGTCTTTCAATTCGAGGCCTAGAAATATGCCCCAAACGTCTATGCCATAGCATAGAGGAAGATTCATCAATCCTGTTACGTTTACTCCCACTAATGGAGTTAACTGACATATCAGTTACGTTTAACATGTAAAGTATGTCATGCAAAACTCCTGAACCAACAACAGTTGAATTATAATAAATTACCAATTTTCCATCACCAAAATGAAAGTTGTATCCACATTTGTCTAAAACAGAAATTGATATCAAATTCCTTCTCATGGAAGGGACATAAACAGCATCATGTAATAATAAAGTATGTCCAGAGGATAAACATAAAGAGACGACTCCAATGTCAGCAACGGGTACTCCAGCTCCATCTCCCATAACAATCTTCGTCTCAACATCACTTGGTTTCCTCAGGCTTGTGAACCCCTGTAAAGAATTCACAACATGAATAGTAGCCCCTGAGTCTAACCACCAGGAATTTGGAGGAACATCAACCATATTAGATTCAAAGCAAGTTAGTGCTAGCAGATTACCTCGCTTCTCCTCTTTCTTTTTCAGGATAAAGCAATCTTCCACCTTGTGACCACGTTTCTTACAATACTTGCAAGAACCTTTAAAGAATTTCTTCTTGGGTTCTAAATGTCGTTCTGCTTTCTCTGTACCCTTTTTCTTATTTCCTTTATACCTGTTAGCACCTTTAGCACCTGAACTAGAAGCAACGAACTGAATGCTATTAGGCTTATTTTTCTTCATTGACTCCTCCTCTTGGGTGATTATTGCAATCAATTCATCCACTCCATAGTCATGCTTTTGAATGTTATATGAAGTCTTCATGATGTCAAACTGAGAAGACAGAGATTCCAAGATGCGATAAATTAAAGTATCTTCGCCAACCTCAACCTTGAGAGACTTCAGCTTATTATAGAAATGTATTAACTTCATAATGTGTTCACGTACACCGCTGACACCATCATATTTGGTCTTTTCAAATAAGGAAAGATATTGGCTTTTCTGTGCCTTATCAAAAGTTGTGAATTTTTCACCGACTGCTTTGAGAAAAGCACTGGCATCATCAAGATCTGGAATGCTCTATCTAATAGATTTCTCCATGGTGAATTTAATCACCTTCAGGCACACTCTGTTAGAGTGTTCCCATTTCTCATGAGAAATTCGCTGAGCTTCAGAAGACTCATCTGTAAGAGGCGCAGGCCTCGTCGCCCTCAATGCTAAATCCAGATTGCCAATGGTCAGGTAGAGATCTAATGATTCTTTCCAGTCCTCATAATTTGTTCCGTTTAGAGTTTTGACGGAATTAGGGAAGAAAACTGAACATCACAATAAGGAGAAAAAAAATGATTTAAAAGTTCAGCTTAAAATAAATCCCTAAGCAAATTACAATACATTATAACTTAAATTAATAAATCCTAGCACCGATAGGGTACCAAAAAAACATTAACATAAGTAAAGAGAAAAGTATTGTACAACAACAAATTATACTAATAACAACACACCGATAGGGTATAATTATCACTAATATAATGAATTAATATTTATTCATAAATTTACACAAATGCATCCACGATAGGTGAAATTACAATTATGTAAATTAATAGCATAAATCATGCTTTATTTCATATGATTTTAATTATCTTAAAATATGACAAACAAAATTCACATCATCATACCCATGATAGATAGGTCATCACAATGCAAATTAACAGAAAAATCATATTATAAGTAATAATTCAATATTAAAAAAATTTGAGAGTAATATGCTAAAATTAATTCGAAATTACATCTCAAAAAATTAAATAAATTTCAAAATTATGAAATTTCAAAAAAAAATTATTTATTTAATAATTTTAAGAGAAAAAAAAATTTGGCATGGAGGAATCGGTGGTTACGGAACAAATATTTTGACGGCTTGGATCACCGTGGTTCTCCTAAAAAAAATATTTGATGTTTCGTGCGGTTACGAAACGGAAATGGGCAGCAGATGCAGATCCGGAAACGGCGGAGACGCAGATCCAGAAACGGCAGAGACGCAGATTCCGACGGTCGGTGCGATCTCCACTGCGATCTGGTTCAGCGCTGAAACGCGAGTCTGTCGGTGGAGCAGCGGCTTCGATTCTGGAGCGCCGGTGGAGCAGCGCCGAAGCCTCAAGATCCGACGGGATCTGGACGATCCGAAGCGCGGCGGTTGAACCGCTCGAAGGCGACGGAGAGCCGCTGGAACAGACGGCGCTGAAGGCGCCGAAAGCCCCAAGATCGGACGGGATCTGGGCGGTCGAAACGCGACGAAGAGTCGCTGGAGCGGGCGCCCGAAACGCGATCTCTGCCGCAACGCGATCTGGGCGATCTCCGATCTCCGCCCCTCTCTGCTTCAGATCGGAAAGCGGCGGTCGAAACGATCTCCACCGCGACTTGGGCGCGCGAGGCGCGATCTCCGCCACGATCTGGGCGCGCGAGGCGATCTCCGCTGCGATCTGGGCGCGCGAGACCCGATCTCCGCCGCGATCTGGGCGTCCGTTCAAGACGCGATCTCCGATCGTGCGGCGCGGCAGGGTCGGGACCACCGGGAGGTTCGCCGGTCCCGGCAGGCGACGCGGCTGCCGGCGGACGACTCGAATGCCGCCGCGTAACCGCTCAGGTATCATTCAGTCTCTTTCCCTCTCTCAAAAACGCATGTATGTTAATGTTGAAAAAATAGGGTTTGTTCAATTAACAACCATAAAATGTATCTAGTATGCTCTGATACCAATTGATGAAAGTATAAAGTAGTTTTTTTGAATTATACTGTACTAGACACAAATTATAGTATGTCAATCATGCTATTGAATTAATAGAATGAAAATGAATGTGTACCTGAATTGGCATTCATATCCATGAGCACTATTGAACAGAACTCTAGAGGTTCTTCTGGCTACCTTCTGAGGGGTTATTGTAGAGAACAATTCTGATGTGTAAATTTGCTTAATGGGATGTCAAATTTATAACCCCCTAGGGTAGTCAGGGACCTCTCTTAATTGGGTTTTTTTATCTGATTGACCTAACCCATCACAGAGTCAATCTCACTGTAATCCCAGTTAAATAACCATATTGATATTTTAAGATATTATCGGTTAAAGATAAATAACCATATTGATATTATGATCATATCTAATATTATCAATTAATAATAATTAGATATTGCGTGATACTAATCCACAATTAATTTCAACAGTTGTTTGCTGTTTTCCATTTTCATGACCAATCCCATGGCCACCTTTCTCTAAAAATAATGCATGATCACTGTGGATCATGGTTTTCGATCTTAGACCTAAACATACGCTTCGGATCCGTTTATAATAAGAGTAATGATATTTTATCACTCATTATTTTGAATTTCATGATCTCTGATATATTTCCTTTTTCTTTTTCTTTCTATTACATCATATCATTACCTATCAAATTTATAATCTTCTATATATATTCAGTGACTTCATACACTTTTTTTTATAAGAAAATAAATTACTATTAATCAAGATAAAAATTATTTATTTTATATGCTCTAATTTTATAATTAATTTTTTTAAATATAATTGTATTAAATTTTAAATGTATAATAAATAAAAATTTACAATAAATGATTTATATTGTGATATAAAATATTTTAATTATTAACAAATTAATTTCTTAAAAAATATTTAATAAAATAGAGTCGATTCAACATGTTAAATAGTTAAGAATACATATAATTAATGATAAAACAGCAATTTAAGATGGTAGGGAGATAATAATATTTCTCTGAATTTTTTTCAGGTGAATAATATTTTTTTATAAATAGTTACGTTATAGTGTGTGAAATGTATTAAATACAATTCATGTGAATTTTGAATCACGTGAGAGACTTGATCCGTGGTTTAAATGCTCTACACAATTCTTTCAAAAAATAAAGTATTCATTATGGAAAAAGATTACGCGAAAAATATCTAGTATTTCTATTAAAGGAAAATTTGAACTCATTAAATTTTTTTCTTAATTAATTAAGATTTTAATTAGTATGCATTATTAGTGAAAAATGTTTTATATTTAATCACAACTCTTTATTTGTGGTAATTTTTTTAACTTTAAAAGTAATTAATTTTGTTGATGACTAATTATTAATATAGTTTAATTGATAAAATTTTTTAACTTTACTCATTAATACTTTAAAAATCACATAAATGAAAAATCTGTCAGGGTAAACAACTGTATTTTTTAACTTTTACACTGACAATGTAATTAATTAATCCCTTATTTATGAAAAATCTTTTACAATAACAGCCAATAATGACTTTTTTCATTTATGTGATTTTTAAAATAGTAATAAGTAAAGTCAACAAATCTAGCATGAATAAATGGTTGTGATTGAATGTCAGTGTAAATGTATACCAATTAAACTCTATTAATATTAGGTTTGTTTGTTTAAAATTATTTTCTAAAAAATATTTTTTTAATTAAATAAACAGTCTTATTATATATTTATCTAAAAATTTTTGCATAAAAAAGAATTTTTTAGATATTCTTAAAAGAAAATACTGTTTACTTCTTGAAAAAAAATAAATTATTTTTTTAAGAATTTTTTCTTTGCAATATTTAAAAAAATTTATCGATTGTGAATAAAAACTTTGCTATATATAATAAGAGAGAAATACTTATAATAAAAGTAGAAATGATGGAATGAAAATGGTGTCGGAAAGTGAAAGTAGTGGTAGAGTGGAGGGGTAGTAGTAATGATGAGAATATGTTTTATAAAATTGGAAAAAAAAATTATAAATCATTTCTTCTAGTATAAAAAAATAATACAAAATTGTTTTGAAATTGTGTTATACCCTCTGAATGAACATAATTTCCTTTAATATCATAACCCGCCTCCTCCTAAGTTGCTAATAGCTTCTTTTTCTTTTCAAAGGGTCTCTTGAGCCTTCTTTTGGAGGAAACTTTCTTAGAATCTTCCACTTCTGACGCATTTACCAACATGGTCTTGCTTTCTTGCTTGATGATTTTTCGAACTTCCTTGATGGTCGTAGAATTTGAGTAGTTAGCGGAGACAGATACGTGATGGGTTTGCTTTTATTTTTTAATTTTTGAAAATAATTTTTAAAAATTATTTTTTAAAAAATAAAAAAAAAACTTATTTAGTAAATATTATTTGAAAATATTTTGAAAACCTAAAAATAAAAAAGATTATTTATATTTACAGAAATATTAGTAATAAAAAACCAAAATCAACATATTTTTATTATATATTAAAACAATAAAAAAAATTGAAAAACATAGCTACTTATAATATTTTTGTTTTTAATTTTTTTAAAACTGTTTTCAAACTAGTTTTTTTTTTTATTTTTAAATATTAAAATATAAAATTATTGTGAAACAACACTTGATTTTTTTATGGAACTCGATAAGTTCAGACAAGTAAATTACAAAATTTGTGATTTAAAGTGTTGTAGTAAGCGAATTTTGTCAACCATCTGTTGTTCATGGATTGAGTTTAAGTTAAATTTAGAGACTAATGAATAGAATTTCACGGTGTTATATATATATATAATCGGGAATCTATCTTAAAGTTTTCGATCGGTTTTGTTGTGTCAGTTACATAACATAATCAAACAAAGGAAAGTTGCTATACTGATAAACATGCATATTGGTCACTGATTAAGACTTGACACCTTATTCACGCAAAAACAATTAAATTAGTGAAATCTTTATTGTCAAGCAGGATCTACAAATTCATAAAAATGAATCACATCACTTGCATACCAACACGAAACAATGGGAGAAAACTTCACACTAGAAAGAATATGAGAAACTGCATGCGACAACACATTTTCATGTTGGGCAGGAATTATGTCATTGCCAATGGGAACTAAAAGGATTTACTGCAAGTTAATTAAAAGTAAGACCGTGTTATGAAAATCTACCTAAATCACACTTTAAATTAATGATACCCACATGCTTTTTAAATGTTTATAATCATCCTATATAGTCATTTATATTGACTTTGGACCTCTATTAGCAGTAGCAATAGAAGCTGAAATTTAGAGGAAAGAAAAATACAGCATGTACTATCAGGTCATCATGAGCTATCCTTATAGTAATAAAATATTTAATTGTTTTCTTGATATGAGATACGATACACCCTTCTTAATTTATAATGTGTTTGTTGCTACTCCTTGATCTGATAGCATATCACAATTCACTGCCACGAAAGCTAGACGACGATACATCTTAGCTCTCCAAAGTTGAACTTAATTTTCCGTTTATAATGTGTTCGTTGCAGATCTCTATGGGGAGTTAATTTTAAAAAATTTATAAGGTAAAAATCAACAATGACATCATCTATAATTCTATATACAGTTTTTAATTTAAATTTTAATCTAATGTATATTTGAGAATTCAAATTCCATGACATGGCAAGACAACACAATCCCAAATAATCTCACCCTCACTTTTCAATTATCCAAGCATTAAAGGTACAGGTTCATAAAGTATAAAGATTGACGTTTTAACTTAACTCTCCGTATAATGAATGGGAAAAGACCGGGACGAGGCTATTTAAAGAGGAAAAGAATTAAGTTTAAGAGTAAAATGAAAATTTTGAAAAAAAAAATTGAATTGTTGGTGGGTGGGAATTCAAATTCCTCTATATAACAATATTTAATCTATTTTAATTACTCTAACTAGTGACATAAAAACATATTAAAGAAACTAAAATAAATAATTTTTTAAAAAAGGACTAAAAAAAAAGTTTCTTCAAACCAAAAAGTAAATTAACCTTTAATTTCATAGAAAATATTATAAAATCTTTTAATATATCTTTTATCTATCTAATTAATACCACTAGATTTTTTGAAATTGAAAATAATATTTTTTTAATCCAGGAAGGTATAGAGTATAATCATGGCTATTTGATAAAAATATTTTAAATCATTGAAATATTAAAACATCATATTTAGTCCAAAAAAGAGTCACCTAGAACTCTAGGTGAGAAAAGGGGATATGATGTAAAGAAAAAAATTGCAGATTTTTTAATAGTCACTAAAAACTCGACAAGATGTAAGCATGGATTCGAACCAAGTGAGATAACATATTTCTGTAAAAATAAACAGTTTTTCAAAATAAAGATAATATGAGACCAAGTTTCCATTATTGTCCAATTCATGGATCAAAATAAGATGTTTGGATAAAAAAAATGTTTTATTTTTACATATCAGTAAATATAGTAATTTCCTTTTATAATAGAACAGATCCAAACATCTTAAATTTATTTGTGGGAATAACTTTTTAAAATAGATCACCACATTTAACTCAAATTAACTTTTTATATTAATTCTATTTGAAGCAGATAGAATTAATTATACTGCATCAGTAAGTCCGGGTTCTTTTTTGGCTTAAATTGATTTAGGTTCTACAGTAACTAGAAAAGATCAGAATTATTCTCCAACTTTAGCTAAATATATTGAAATACTTTTTTTGGATGCTACTGTGTAGACAGTCCAGAATTTCAACCAAACAGGTAAACACATCAGAGAAACCATACCGAAGACTACCACACTGCTAAGCAGACAAACTGATCATTTATTCATTCAATAGAACTAGTACTTCATATTTTGTGAAAAGCAAAGCCTGGAACTCTTCACTCCAGTTCCTTCAGAAAGTCTTGATTGTCGACCAAAACCTACAAAATTTCATACAAAATAAATCATACCACATACTTTACCGTTGCTAATGGCAGAAATTTACACAAGCAAAATGCAGTTCATTTCCGTGCCAACAGGTTGGAAGAAATCATATCACTGAAGTAGATAACGCAAACGTCATCTTTTAAAAAAGAAAAAAGTGTATAAATATGTGACAAAATATTACTTGAAAGTTAAGACAAAGCTATTAGTATTTCTCTTCCTCAACTTTGCTTTCATATGCTAAAGCAAGGGTTCCATAATACTAGGCCCTAAATATTAGACGTGAAATGACAATGATTTAATTCAATAATTAGTTAAATATAATGTTGAGACATATTCAGCAAACTATAAGAGACTTCTTATTATAAAAACAGAATGTATGATCAGTTTAAGTCACTATAGTCAGAATGAATTCCATGAAACTAAGTAACAGAAGTTGGAACGTTACTTTTTACTTTTATTTTCTGGTTAAAAATAATTTTTTATTATAACATGAGAAATTTTCCAGCTCTACGTTTCACTTTCATATTTCATAATTCATAATTGATTTACAACTCTTTAGAAACAATAGTCTGCTCATATTTATAATTAGCCTCAACTGCATTAAAGGTTCTGTTATAAAAAAGTTATGCAAGTTCAGTTAAAGCATCCTCCTATAGCATTATCTATATTCTATTTCATAGTTTGTGACACTATAAACACTTAAACAGTACACTATCATTAAATTACAGCTGTAGTTGCGCCTAGGTAAGCACATACTGTACGTGTTCTACATTATAATTCAGCTATTATTTCAGCCCATGATTCTAAATAAAACAAATACAAATTAAGCCACCCCTCACAGCATAAAAATAATATAAATATATATACATACACACACACTTACAGTTTTCCATCCATCAGGATCTAAGAAAGAAGTGATCTTTGTGTTAAGGCCAGGAATTGGCCCTGGTTGCCGAGTAATCTTCCCTCCAAGCTCTTGTGTTACTATGTTGACAACCTCGGCACTCTTGTATACGTCATCAGTACCAATAGCAACCTGTTATATAAAAACACACAAATGTAAGGGATACAGAAACGTGAAGATAACTGGTTTAGGCTTCCAGAAGGAAATATAACCTAATAAATATTAACTAACCTGTGCGTAAGCATTTCCCTTGGTGTATTCAGTGACACCATAGTTATACGTCAGCTCCAACACAGTTGTCTCATGCTCCTCTGCATACCCAAGCATAGCTATAGTGTACTGTAAGATATGCAACATAATGCAGGAAAAATCATAAGTCGCAACAAGAAGAAAGATAACCCACACAAATATGTCCTGGCTTAGGTGGATTGTTAAGATCAAGAAGAAAACTCACCTTTTGTTCAGGTCTATCAGCCATCTTTACCACCCTCAAACCCAAAGCCTGCACAAAATGATCCAATAAGAACTAAAATATGATCCTTAATAAATCCCAGTTGAATTAAGAAAGAAGACTTAAAAACATAATATATCAAATGCAGTGTCATTGATTTTTATGTCCATCACAAACATAAACTTATAATTTCCAACCCAGATCCTCAATTGCACACGATATAGAAGACAAAATTCAGTCTTTCTATGGTTGCCTAACACACAACAATGCAGTTGCTGTTGCTGTGCTTCCAACATTGAAAGTTTGAAACCAATCAATGAAACAGATTTCTCAATTAGCCTAATAGGCTCTATGTGCAAGGGGGAATGTTAGATGTGAAAACCATTCATGAGCATTCACTTAATAGATTAACTTTTGGGCAGTTGGTTCAAGGCATAATAGAAAGATTTACTTATAGTTTGACTGAATGTACCAAGCACAGAAATTCTCTTTAGAAATTTCTAGTATTTCATCCCACAATGCCTAGAATTGATTTGCCTATTTCCCAATGGAGTATAATTAAGGAAGGAGATCATTGGATGGAAATTATTCCTTTTATTTGGATCTGAGGAAGGTGATACAAGGAAGTTCTGTTTGTTGGGCGTCTAGAGAGAGGGAGAGGGGGGAAATTGGTTTGAGAACACAGCACATAAGTGAGACTTGACACCACCTTCAATTCAAAATCTTAAGGCAATGGGTTTGTGAGGCTTCTCACTTATATTGTGCTCAACTTGGCCACTCTTATCCAATGTGGAACTTCACCTTCACATTTACAGTCCAACAATCCTTTGTTTTAATCACCTAGCTACCTTCTCGCCAAATTTTCCACAACCTCCACTCTTGTGGTTGTCACCACCAGAATTCGGATTTTAAGTCTTGCTGGAGCCTTCACCAGAATCTTTCAATTTGTTCCTCCATTTTCCCTTTTGTTTTTTGCTGCCCCCACCATCGTTTTTTCAAGATGCCTGTGCCTATAAAGCCTGAACACAAGCTCTCTCAGCAATTCTTTCTACAAGTCTTTGTTCATGAGCTTCAAGAGAATTTTGTAGCTCCTCCACTGTCATCATTTCAAGATCCTTTGATTCCTCAATTGCAACTGCAATGTGATCAAATCAATGAGTCAAAGTTCTCAAAAGCTTTTCCATTATTTGTTGATCTGAAAGTTTCTCACCACAAGCCTTCATAGTGTTGGTTATTACTTGAATTCTGTTGAAGTAATAATCCCCCGTTGGTTTTTTATCAGCCATGGACAGCAGCTTGTATTGTCTGCGAAAGAATTGAAGTTTTACTTTCTTGACTTTACCAGCACCTCCATATGATTTGTTCAGTTCCATGCCTCCTTAGCAGTCTTGGCTGAAGATATCTTCTAAAAGTTTGCAGAATCCACACATTGGTGGATCAAGAAGAGAGCTTTGCAATCTTTCTTCAACTCGTTGTAAACTGCCCCTTTCAGCCTCTGTAGCACATTCCTCTGCTTCTTGAAAGCTATTCTTTACAATTTCCTTTTACGTCTTGGAATCCAAAGATAGCACCCATCCTAACACACAATTGGTTAAAGTTCTTGCTGCCATCAAGAACAGGCAAGTTGACAGGTATACACCCATTAGAACCAGTCATGATTCACACTTTCAAGTCTGGAAAATTCAACACCAAAAAGATTCGCAAGATAGATAACCCACACATGAGAGCTGGTCATGTTACCTCGCAACAGAAGGCCTATTGATGTAAAATGGATCTACAAAGTGAAGGTAAAATCAGCCGGAGAAGTTCCAAAATACTAGGTAAAGTTGGTTGCGAAGGGCTGGTGTGGATTACAAAGTGTTTGCACCTGTGGTCAGAATTGAAACCATCTGACTAGTGGTTGCTACAACCACTTTGAGAGGTTGGTCAGTACATCAACTAGATGTAAAGTCAGCCTTTTTAAATAGGCCACTGCCGGAGGAGATTTATGGGTGCCAACCTCTCGGTTTTGAGGTGACAGGACATGAAAGCCTTGTATGGTTTAAAGCAAGCACCTCGGTTCTGGAACAAAGAATACATTTCTTTTTTGCAGCTGGGTTTAAGCAGGTGTACAACAGAGTATGGAGTTTATGCGAGAGCTACTGCAGGTGATTTAATGATAGTTTGCCTCTATGTAGATGACCTACTAGTCACTAGCAGCAAAAAAGAATGAGATGTTTAAAAGGAGAATAATGTTGGAGTTTGAGATGACAGATTTGGGATAGCTAACCTACTTTTTCGGTTTGGAATTTGTCACTACAAGTGATCGAATTTTTTATGCATCAAAGGAGTATGCAACTGAAATATTGAAAAAACTTCATATGCTAAATCGTAATGTTGCCCAAATGCCAGTTGAATGTGGTACAAAATTTGAGAAGGAAGTGACAAGATAGTTGATGCAACCTTGTACAAACAGATTGTTGGTTCATTGAGTTTTTGTGTTGCAGCAGATCTGATATAAATCATAGAGTAGGGTTGAATAGTAGATTTGTGGGTTATCCAAGAATTCTCAGTTGCTTGCAACTAACTAAGGATATTGACATATGTGAAAGGGATTTTGACTATGGTTTGCTATTTTCAAAACATGGCAGAAATGTCAAGGATGAAATGTTCAGCTATTGTGAACTTGTGATTCAGATTGGTGTGGTGATAAAAGTAGCAGAGAAAGGTACAGCAGGATATGTGTTTGTGATGTGTGGAGCGCCTATTTAATGGTGTTCTAAGAAGGGGGGCATGGCGGCATTGTCCTCATGTGAGGCTGAACACATTGCAGCCTCAATGGGAGCTTGTCAACTCTTCTGGCTGGAGAATTTGATGTTAGAGCCTATGAAGATGCTAATAGACAACAAGTCAGCAATAAGCTTGGCTGAACACCCTATTGCTCATGGAAGGAGCAAACATATTGAGACAAAATTCCACTTTCTAAGAGATCAAGTTAGTAAGGAGAAGCTAGGGCTGAAATATTGCAGTACTACTGAACAGGTGGTTGATATTTTAACAAAGCCTCTCAAGGTTGATCAATTCAAGTTGACGAGAGACATGATAGAAGAGCAGTCTAATCTACTGAACTGAATTAAGGGGAAGTGTTGTAGTTAAAATTAGGTAGTTAGTGGACTATTAACTAACTACTTGTAATTGACTACCTTAGGCACCCAAAACAGGTCATACATCGTATTTTGGGTTTAACCAATAGGGGTATGCAAGCTTAGTGGGGGTAGCAACAGCTCTTATGTGGAGGCCTTACTCAATTCCCTTTGGGAATTGTGGCCTCATTCGGATTCAGAGAGGAATGCAGAGGGTGGGTAGCTCCCTAGCTGCATGGTAGGTAGAGACCATACTCAACTGTTATGTGAATATGTGACACACCCGAGTGAGAAATAATATTCTAGACTCAATATCCTTCCCTCTCTCTGTCTCTCTCCATTTTCTACTACTCTGTATTGTGAGTCTCCAACACTATCGTCAAAATATCATAAGGAGTGCTTCTGTGCAAAAAAGCAAATAATAGCAGTAAAAAATATGCAAAATTTATAAATTATAAGTTGATACACAAAATATTTATGCAAATGTGGATTACCTTTTCATAAAACTTAATTGAGCGCTCCAAATCACCAACACGGAGCATAACTTGGCACAATGGCTCAGGGGTTGAAGGTCTTTGGATGAGCTCAAAGATATAACCATCAGGATCCTTCACAAAGGCAATAACAGATACCCCACCCTTAACTGGACCAGGCTCCCTAGTGATGTTCCCACCTTTAGCCCGGATGTCTTCAACCAATTTGTAAACCTAAAAGTGGAAGAGATAAACATTTCAATTTCAGCAGAAAATGTAAAATAAATGGTTAAGCTGAGATGAAGGCAAGACTCTGGCTTACATCGGGAGTTGCAATAGCAAAATGTCCAAAGCCCGTTCCAATATCATATGAGGTCACCCCATAATCTGACCAAAAACATCATATATGTCATGTCCCATTCAATCCAACACACCGAATGTTTTAAAACGTACGCATAATAAGAGAACCACGAGAAAAGCTACATGTACACAGTAACGTACTATAAGTTAATTCCACAACAAAATGGGATTGTTCAGGGCCAAATCCAAGAAAAGCATTGGCATATTTCTCTTCTGGAACATCTCTTTTCCTCAAAAGCTTCATCCCGAAACATTCAGTATAAAACCTGATAGAACAGTTAGTAAACTGTGAGCATCTAAAAAAACTCCACAGCAAATTTCAACAACCCAAGTTAGTAAAATCCTACTTAATGGTGCGATCAAGATCACCAACACGGTACACAGCATGAAGAAAGCGGCGCTTATCTTTCTTTGGCCACTCCAACAACTCAGCATTAGATTGTGTAGTCTCAGCCATATTGAATGCTCTGCGACACCATTCAGAAGCCGTATTTAACATATAGTGAAATTCAAATAACACCAAGCGGTGGCCAGACAAAAGAAATTAAGGCTGGTCTAGTTAAAAGAAAGAGGTCAACAGCCAACTTGTTAACATGCATAGTTAACAAAGTAACAGACCCATGCCAACTGCCAAATGAACTAAAAATTATACACACACGTGAATAAATAAAAACTACAGTGAGATTCAGAACCAAAAATAAATAAAAATTGGTTCTTTAACGAAATGCAAAGCCATATATCAAGAAGGGTATAGCTTTCGTAACAGCGATGGTATCTTTTAAATGTACACATAACCGGGAATCATAAAATCTCACGATGAGCAGCAAATTAGCAACAACTAGAGATAAATGTGACTGAAATTAAACGAGATCAAGAAAAGTAGGAAGAAAAAGTGAAAAAAACCCTGAGAGAGAGAGAGGTACCCAACCAGTGAAGATAGCAAAGACGGGGAACAGTAATAACGCCAAACCAAACCAAACCAAAGTAATATCCAAGACCGAGGACGTGTTGCTTTATAATAATTAATCATCTGAGCGAGGTAGTGGGGAAGTGTTAACATAACAGCCTGTCACTTGGATTGTCTACGTGGCCACCAGTTATTAGTTAATGTATAGAGATGGAGTTCTGGCTACTATGTCACAACTACCCGTCCCTCTGCCTCTGTCACCGTGTTCATTTCATTGGATTTTAACCTAACCAAAAAAATTAAATAATTAAAAAATATAACATAAAAATAATTGAATTATACTGTTGAGGCCACACATTGGTCATAAGTTATATTTTCCTAACAATGGTGTTTACAATTATTTTAAAAATTAGGATATTTTAACTTTTCTATCTTATACACTTATTAGTAAGATTACATAAGTATTATTAGGAAGATATGAGTATTATTAGGATTTATGAGTAAGATTACATGCTTTAAAAGCAAGTTATACACTAAATATGAATATGTGTGATTTTTTTTATATAGAAATTGTACACAAATCTTCAAGGATTTATTACAACTTACATATTTTTCACTGAGTAAGTGAGAAGTTTTATTATTCATTTAAAATATTATGAAAAATAAATTTATATTTGATGTAAACCCCAAACAAAACGACACTAAAATGAATGTGGAGATTGAATTTTGTAAAACTAAAAATAGTGTATACAATTATTCAATTTTTATTTTATATATATACACACATACATATGTACGTATGTGTGTCACAAGAATTTATTTTCTTTTATTCACAATTTATTTAGAAAACTAACATGTAAAAATACTTTCAAGTTTTTATTATATTTAGGTGAATTTTGAACTTTTTATTTAAATCCTAATATATGAGAATTTTATATATTATTAGATGTAAAAACCAGATTTTATGCAAGAAACAATTCTAATAATATAGTTGGAACTCTGCTCCTTGATTCCATTGCAGAGTCTAGTGTCATCACCTTTGTAGGTTTTGTTTTAATTATAATTTATTTTTTTTTATGTTATTCAAGTTTGATATATTTTAGGTGTTTTTTATTATATTTTGGAATTTATTAGGTTGGTGGTGTTTTTTGTGTTTTAGGATATAATTTACTAGATTTTAAATTTTGTTAGAGTTCAGAATAAAACTTGAAGCTCAGGAGGAAATTCAGAAAGAAAATTAATTATGAGTGAATTAAATGAAGAATTGTATTTCAATATAAAAATATGTACTCCCTTATTAATTAATTTAAAGTTTTATTTTTATATTATTTTTGGGTTTAGATATAAAAAACTCATAAAAAAATTTATATTTGACATGAAAGTTCTCAACTTTTAAAAGAGACGACATAAAAAACAAGACAAGACTTATGGAACTTGACAATTAATTAAATATTTTTATTTTATTTTAAATTATTTTTAGTTTTAGGATTTACTTTAATTTTATTTTTATTTATTAATTAGAAAACTTTGTTTTTTATTTAAATTACAAAAAAAATATAATAAAATTGATTAAAGTAATAAACAAGTTTTTTTATTACCTAACAATACCGTTCACTTATGATTTTCACATATTATTTTGTCACCAAATTATATGTTGTTGTTAAAAAGAAAATAAAATAAAAAATATTGAAATAGAAAAAAGAAGCCAAGGAAAAAAATTAAAATACTAAATGATTATTTTTCCGACAATTTTCAAAATGTAAACATTATGTAAATCTTATTACTTTCAAGAATTAAATTGATAACACTTCACATTTATTTTCTTTTTCTTCCCGCTAACCTCTAAGTGTATATTTTCAACATACAACTCGTTCCACAATCTATTGTTTAATGATTTTTTTTTTCGATAAAAGATGCTAATTTAAAAAGATTAAATATAAAAATATTGAGACTAAAAAATTAATTAAGATTATAAAATATATAATCCTGTTTAAAAACCCAAGAAACTAGACACGTTATAGATGTGACAAAACAAAATTATGATAGGAAACTTACGCAATTTTAACTGATATATATACTTGTGATAATTTTGCTATAGAATAAGAATATTCAGCGAGCTTGTAAATTCGTTGACGAAGCAGTATTTTTGGTTTGGTTGAAAGGAAACGGCTGAGCATCCAAAATCGTAACCCGAGCATGGCGAGTGAAAAGTCGGTGCTGGCAGTGATCAGGGCCTCGAGGCCAACTTTCCGCAATCGATACGACAAAATCGCCTTTGCCGTTCACTCCTCCTTCCTCGCCTATGGCTACGTCCTCACCGCCACCGGTCCCCGCGCCCTCTCCGACGATGCGTTTTCCGACCCTTCCCATGGTAATAAAAAACAACCCTTTCCCCTTTCTTCTTCTACTTCTTTATCTTATTGCTTAATTTTGTGGCGCTGGGTCTTGTGTGCAGACGAGGTGTCCGTTGATCACTGGAACGACCTAAACGACGAGTACGCCTTCGTTTACGCCAACCCAGAAAAGGGTTCGCAGAAAGTTCTTGTCAAGTGCCTAGTCATGAATCACAAATTGCTCCTTCATGCTGTCGCTCAAGCCTCGTCTTCCCAGCCTTTAAGCCTTGAGATTGAGTAATTCATTCTTTTCCCTTCTTCTTTTCGTTCAAAATTTAGTTGTTTCAATCTTCTGATTCACAAGTTAGGGTTTTTTTTACTGGGTTTTAATTGTTTCTTCTTTGAATTTTGCTTATTTGGACATTCGGAATATTGAGTTTGGTTTCTTATTCTTTCTATTTTTTTTTTTTAATTTGAATTTTTTTACCTTTTTTTTATTTTAAGTCTTGGATTTTGGCAAGTGGGTTTTCTTTGTTGGGTTGAAGTGTTTTTTTTTTTTTTTTTTTTTTGAGGGGTGAGGATGTTTGTATGTTTTTTTAGTATGGGATGAGCACAACAGTTTAGAGTCTTGCAGCTTTTTTTTTTTTGTTGTTGTTTTGAATTGTGTGCTCACTTTGAAATGGGTTATGTGCAGTGTTGGGGATTATGCTGGAGAGGATGGGGGCAGCAATTATTCTCAGCAGTTCAAGAATTTGGATAAGCTTGTGAAGATAATAGATGGGGGTATCCTGTCTAAATTAGATGATTCTGCTAATGCCGGATCATCAAGTAGAAGGTAAATTTAGATTTTGTCAACTTCCCGTCCGTGTCTCTTTTTAATGGTAACTGGGAATTCAAATCTTACATAACTCTTTAATAGTCAATACTTAAAGTTTTCTGAATTGCCTTTATATAGTTGTAGGAGTTTAAAACTGCCTTTGATGGTGGATGAAAAATTATCAGTTTAAAGCTTTTGACACCATCTTGCCATTATATTAAAATGCATGAGAACATGAATGATTGATGCTATTGAACTCATTGTAGAAGAAAATTAAATCTCATGTCATTTTTCTAAACAACTAGTTCTAAGAGTATTGAGAGATGAACTAGTGTTAGTGTGATTGAAGATTTTGAACGATCTGTGTGCAGTTTCCTGTTTATTGTAACAATGTCATGTGATATTGCCCTTATATGAAGGCTTTATGCTATAATGTATTATGAACTGGGATCCTCTCTCTTTTGAAACGTTGTCTCATTGTCTTCTATACAGCTCAGAAACAAGTGACAGAACTAGACAAGAGATACCTGAGCCTGTCACTGGATTTGGTGAACCTGCTGGTCCTTCAACTCATCCTACTGGGTAAGGTTTCTGTATTGCTCTGTTGCTTTCACACTCACCATTTCATTGATTTTTTACACTGGTCAGTGGATTGATTATTAATTCTGTGATTTGACACACTCTTACTTTTGGCTATTTTGAGCATTAAATTTCATAGTTCTAATTATCAGGGTGCCATGTAATTGATGGTTCATGCTTGAAAATTATGAAACCATATTTTATTGAGTTAGGTGCAAGTTCAACAGAAGCTCAAATAGGAAATATACATGATCCTCCCCTTACCCACTCTATTTAGAAAAATTCATCAATCTGCTTTTTTTCCCTTGCCTCTAATTAACTGCCCCCTTAATTCTTCATACTAACCTTTTCCTGCTATTCCCTCCCAAATCATTAAAGGCCTAAAAGAATAAATATGTAGAGTGTGGGTATTTGGATCCATCTATAGTGACAGACTGGCAGCTGGCTTAAATTTCTTTTTTTGTTGGATAGACAAATGTTAGTTATTAGTGTTGTAGTAGAAGAATTTGAAACCACAATCTTTCCCTCCCCTTTCTCTCCAAATGTGGCTTAGTTGAATACTTGAATTGAGGTT
This sequence comes from Psophocarpus tetragonolobus, assembly GCA_037954015.1. Classification (NCBI taxonomy): domain Eukaryota; kingdom Viridiplantae; phylum Streptophyta; class Magnoliopsida; order Fabales; family Fabaceae; genus Psophocarpus; species Psophocarpus tetragonolobus. The sequence goes on from CM075688.1 coordinate 100,215,714, forward strand.
CCTATCAATATCACATGCCTAAATGTTTATTGTGAGAAACATTTTTTAAAAAAACTTGACTCCAATTCAAGAGATTTTTTTTTTTTTCGATGGTCTAAAAATATCTATTTTTCTTTCTCTCTAGTAATGTTATTTTTATTTTCACTAATATTTTGATTTACATTAGAATCTAAAAAAAGTAATTTTATTGGTATAACTAGCAAGTTACTCCTATATGCATTATAAAATATTACAAATTTTGAAAAGAACCAAAATTCCAAATTCGATAGCGCTATTTAGTATTTATATATTGGTTCCCATCCAATTGAAATACTTTCTATCCAGATTTTTTTCCATATGTATAATAGCATCTTTATGATATCATATTTATCTTTGGTTATCAATGATGGATTTCTTCATTATGAGTTGAGTAACGAACATACATTTTGTTTTGTGACTTATGTGGTGTCTATGGAAAATGGTGAATTCCACAATTTATTCTATAAGAGAAAAAGGCTCATACACCGACAATGTAAAAGAGTTTTATACTGACATTTAATTACAACTCACTTTTTATACGACTTTTAAAGTATTAACGAATAAAGTCAACAAACTTACTATACATGAAAGGTTGTGATTAAATGTCAATATAAAACTCTTTTATATGGTAGTGTATACGTATTAAATTCTTATTCCAAACTCATAGAAACTATTGAAAAAGAAATCTAAGTTCCACATCGATTAGTGATATGACCAAGTAATAGTATATAAGTGAGGTGTAAACCTCACCTTACAAGCTGATTTTGTAAGGTTGAGTTGGACAGAGCCTATATCATAGATCCATTAAAAGGGTCACCTACCATATTATCCACATACCAAGTCCAATATTGTTGGGTGTGAGAGGGTGTATTGGGAAAGAAACCCGAGTCCCACATCAACTTGTTATATGGCCAAATAATAATATACAAGTGAAATGCAAAACTCACCTTACAAGCTGGTTTTGTGAGATTGAGTTAGACCCAATTTCACTATTCCTAAGAGAAACAAATAATTTATTGTTGCTTAATCTCTGACAATACATTTTTCCTTGTAACTTTGTTAGCTTTAATGGAACCATGACTTGCCTCTATGCTCTATACCATGTTGTCTTTATTATCATTCTTTTTGTTATTCCCTACATATAACTGCTTCTTGATTTTGTACTAATTAATTGTGCTTTTAATATTTTGTTTTGTTTTTTTACAGAATTATTTACCCTTCAGTTCCCTTGGGTTCTGGTAGTGATCTTGTTCCTGGACCTCCTGCTGGAGTACTTCCTTCCAGGTATTCTTAGCTGCTTTACTTTTTAAAACTATCAACATAATTGTTAATTTCCCTTTTTTCCCCTAATTCTTATATCCTTTGAAACTTGCCTCCCTTGATTTCAGGGGTGGTTATGGCATTGGTGGGAGCATGCTTGTAGGTAAGTTTAACATATTACAATATCGTTATTTCAAGATGTGCATTGGTGTATTGTTTTTTGCATAAATAATTGTGATGCTAAGTTCAACACTGGTAAACAGGGCCCAATGACCCCCGATTTTTTGGTGGTACTGGTGGAGATCCTGCTTTTCCTGGAGGATTGCCGTAAGTTGTTTACATCACTTGTACCTTGATCGTGTTTTCTGTGAGAGAGCAAGGGACAAGGGGCTTAATAGACCCCAGTCCATGAAAAGCATCATCTTTCATTTATAAGAATGCAACTAATGAAGTTACACAAGAAATGTGAGAAATTCACCCACTGCACTGCCCTAGCCAATTTCAATCACCATCAAAGCAAACTGTTACCTCTTTTTTTTTTTTTTTTCCTTTCATCCAACTATTAATTCTAATCTTTACATGATTTGAATTTACTATGACAATTTTTTTATTGCATTTATTATATTATATTTGTTCCATCAACAAGCTTCTGCTGTTTAAGTCTTCCCCTGATATCCAAGCACCTTTGGAGAAAGTCAATTAACTAAATTTTGTAAGTTTTATACAAAGAAAAACTAAACTTTTTATAAAAAAATTCATAGTACATTTTTTTTTTCACTGTACTAATGGAAAAAATAAGCAGTGTTGAAAAGAATGGAGAAAAAATGTGGAAGGGGTAGGATTTTGTTTTTGTGCGTGTATGTGTGTGCTACTTCTATATTGTTAGAGCGTATCTTCTTTGTTGTTGGTGCCTCTGCCTCTTAAGTGCCCCTAGTTCTTAAAGAAGTTAAGGGTGTCATTTGCCTGGCTACCGTGTATCTTATACCTGTAACTAATTTTTAAGCTTAACTGTGGCTATAAATCTATGTAAATATAGGGGTGTTCCTCCTGGTGCGCGATTTGATCCCTACGGCCCTCCTGGCATTCCTGGTTTTGAACCCAACAGATTTGCAAGGTATGGTGCAAGGACATCTTGTTTCCATATATTATATTGCGCTAATGATGTCAATTACATGTATGACCTTTATGTCTTTTATGTATTGTTTTCTTTTCATATTCATCTTTCTCTTTTCATGTATGCCATGGTTTACGTAGGATGTTAACAGTGAAACGCGGGCGTAAATCTGAACTTGAATTATTATTAAAAGGTAGTGATTCAGGTAGAAGAATTTAAGAAGTAAAGAGAGTGGGCTAAGGATATTGGATATACCTTGAAATTTTAAAAAAAGATGTCGAAACGTTTGGGTTGTTGTGGCTTTACAGTTTACACCAAATGTTTAGCCGGTAAAATTAGTATGCTTTAAAGCCTGATTCAAGATTTTCTTGTCAATTGCATGAAATGGATTCAATTTTTAGTTTATGCCGTTTCTAATCCCGTCTTGCAGGAATCCTAGGAGGCCAGGATATGACACTCATCCAGATTTGCAACATTTCCGGAGAGATGCTGATTCAGACTACATTTAGTATAGTTGTGGAAATATGGACAAGTTGTGTCAAGTCAATTTACTAAAACAATTTGAGCAAACACTTGTTCTATTAACATGTTCTCCATGACAGGAAAATAAGTTAATAGAGGATGATTTGAAATTTGTGTAGAAATTTATAGTTTAAATATTGTCATCCTCATAGCATTATTCTCATTAACATTTCTTTCATCCTAATTACGAAGTGATTGGTATCAATATTTTTTATTTAAATGTTAGGTCGTCATATCTTCAATTTGAATTTCACAGATTGCGAATCTCAGGTATATTACTAGATTTTATTTTACACCTGGCGATGTACGGCCGTACGTATTTATTTTAAATAATACATTTTTATTTAAGTATTTATTAAAATAATTAGTATTTTTTAAAATATTAGAAGTATATTGAATATAATTATATCAAAATCTACGAGAATGATTAATTATTTTTTCATTAAACATACTTTAAAAATATTAAGGTCATTAAATTTTATTATAATTTTCTCTCTCTAGGAACAATTTGTTTTTCAATTTCAATTATCATCTATTTAAGATTTTATATATTTATATATGAGACCAGTTATTAATATCATTTTTTTTATTTGTTACTAACTTTTTTTTTTATTTCTCATTTGTGAATTTGAAAATCAATTTTATTAACAATAAAATTTGTATTATTTTATATTTATGATACAATGACTATTTGTTATTACTTAAAATATGAATTTATAAAAATAAAAATAATCTTATAATTAAATGTTATGAAGGAATTTGTTATTATTTGATTTTAATTTCCTTGTAATTTTTATGACATGTCGTTTTTTATATATGGCGTGATTTATTTTCTCATTTAAAGTGAAGTCAAAAAAGTTATTATTAATAACAATAATTGCATTATTATTATTGAATATTCTATAGTTATTATATATTTATGATACATACAAGAATACACACCTGAAGAAAATAGTTATGACACATGATTGATAATATAATGATTGATAATATATCACAATAATGAAGTTTTTAATTACTATGGAGTGTCGCGATAATAGATTTTAGACAAGAAAATATAGTAAGCAAATGAAAAGGCAAAGAATGTTTAATAAAATAAATCAAAGAAAATGTTATAGCAGAAATTGATATTTATAATGTTCAAGAATGAATGAAGGAATTTTTTTTTACATAGAAAAGTAATTTTAAATTATAAAATAATTGTAATTATTATTTTAATTTCTTGTACCAATAAAAATGTAAAATTAAATTTAATAGTCTTGATTATATTGTCTATAAAAAATAACAAAGTGACCCCTAATGTAAAATTAATTTTAACGGTGTTTATGACATGGTTTATTAAAAATAAAAAATTAAAATAAATAATACAATTAACACTGATAAATTTAATCCTAGAGTTGATTAATATTAAATTTTTTCATTTCTCACAATAATATTTTTTTCACTCACTATATACTGATATTTCTTATCTTATATTAAGATATTATTGTCATTTATAATTATCATTTAGTCTCTTTTCTCTCTTTTCATTCCTATCATTTATTACATATGAATGCAATCTTATTTTTTATTATATTTTATCTTTCTCCTTTTCCATTTTTTTTGTTATACATTAAAATTAATTTAAATTAAAATAAAAAAATATATTATTGATTTCTTCAAATTTATGTGTTCCAATAATGGTATAAGTTTTTTTTTAAAAAAAATATTAAACTTAAAAATTTTATGCATTAGTTTTAGTAATTTATTAAAAAAAAGTTTTAATAATTTCTCATTAAATGTATATAAATAATGAACTGTATGATATTTAAAGTAGTTTTTTAAAAAAAATAGTGAAATAAAATATGTGATTTATTAGATAAAGAATAAAATAGAAGAGGGAAAAAAGATAAAATATATTAAAAATTTAAAATCTCAATTATACGTCATGAATAAAAGAGAAAATAGGTGAGAGTTACACCATTAATAAAAGAAAAAACAGGTGAGAGATTCTTAGTTTTTAAAGTTGAGTATTAAAAGATTATAATATTCTTTATATAAATTATTGAAAATAGAAAATAAAGATTTTATAGTCTAAATATTTTGGTGTAGGGCACCCAACTAAACATAATATGATTACCATTCTCCACACATTTATATATATATATATATATAATATTTTGATATGTTATTTTTTGTACTTGAAAAATGATTCAGAAGTTATTTTTTACTATTTATATAAAATATAATATTTTAGAATTTTGGTTACAATTTTTAATTATTATTTTAATAATTAAATAAAAATATGAATGTTTGGTTAGAAAACGACTCTAAAAATATGAATGTTTTTATATATAATTATGAAAATAAATTCTGAAACTATATACTTGAATATATATTTTAAATATTTATAAAATATTAATCAAAGACATGGATTATAAGCCACTATAATAATATTCAATTGATTGTTAATATAATAATTTTGTACTTCTTAATGAAAAGTACATTAGTAGTGCTTACAGTAAACTTTTCGAGATGTCCTTTAGGGAGAAAATATGTAATGTATATCGACGCTTAAGTCAGCAAAGAGAAGTCAAGAATAACAAATTATCTACACATGAATGAATGACACGTACTTCATAACTAATATTTATAGCAAAGAAGTATATTTTAACTAGTAGTTATTACTTGTCTAACTTTATGTATTACTTTTTTCCATTATATTTTGTATTTATCTTACAAGTGTCTTGTTTATTTTATTTAGCTTTATTGGGAGTAACTTTAGCAATCCATTAATTTAATCAATTAATTAACTAATTGTGTTAATTAGTTTATTATAGGCATAAGGATTTCAGTGGGTCGAAATTCCTTGTATTACTGACACTACTTCTTACTTTGAAGGATATTGTTCTATATTTTAGTTTTCAACTATGCTAAAATCCAAAGTCTCTCGTGTCTTCCTTTCCGTTAGTGTCTTCAATTTATATTGCAAGTCTGAAATCTTTTTGCTTTTGATATCTTAAAGATGCTTTTTCATGTCTTATTTTATTTTTTTATTTTCGACTATAACGAAATCTGAAGTCTTTTTTGTCTTCTACTCTGCAAGTATTTAAGTCATTTTACTTTCTTTCTATCCTTATGACTATACACTATAAAAGTAGCTATGATAATATTTAATTAGTTAAAAATAATACCCAAAATATGTAAAAGTTATGATAATTTTGAATTGTTGATAATATAATTTTTATGCTAAATAATATATTAAAAGTAAATTCTTTTGTAAAAGTGATAGTATAAATATATTTATTTTTTATTTAAAAGATTCTAATAAGATACGAAGGTTGAGAGGCTGGAGTTGGAGTTGAAGGTATAGTTGCAGGGTTGAAAAGCAGAAGAAAGATTAAGAACTGATGCAGATTATTCTCTATTATTGAGAAAAGTGGAAAATAACATGGAATCGCCTTTGGTAATTGCTATCGTGGAGGCGTGCGTTAAGTGGGGTCGTGGGGGCGTGCGTTAAGTGGAATCGCCTTCGGATCTTCAAGGGTTAGCTTTTGGATGGTCCACTCCCACTGTTTTTTTACTTTATAATTTCTTTTTATTGCTGGAATATAAAAATCCTTCGTTAATATAAACACTAAATACTATTTATAAGCTCACAAAAAGTCCTCACTCATATAAACAAACTACTGGCTTCTCAATAATTGCTTCATTCAATCCTTCACTCTTGTTTAATTGGGCAAGGTGATTTTTAGTTGTTTAACTATGTGTTTGATCTCCTTACTTGTCACTGCATATGTTATGAAATAGTTTAAATATAAATATTTTTTATTAATTTTATATAAATAATTATTAAGATGTTGTTTTAATATGTGAAATTTATAACTAAACCGACTTTATAATTATTTTGTCATACTGCTGTGATAATCTACAAAATGTAAATAATTTTTTAACTTATTTAATATTATTAATTAAAATGATGATTTGATTTTTGATTGATATAATTTATTTTACATAAACAAGAGAGGAAGGAAATGTTGAGAGTATGAATGATATGTTGGTTAGAGAGATGAACATATGCATACACCCTTTAGACAGCAGCCTCGTATTGATTATAGCAACTTCATGGTAGCTACGGGTGGCTTGAATGCACTAACCACACTGACAATCACAAATAATTTTTCATTTAGAAAAATATTGAAGTGGGCAACATACAAAATTCAGACTTGAGGACCACATGCTGACGACTTTTGAAGTGCAAAGAATAGGGATCAAATCGGAATAAAACCCACAAAGCACCAAAAGTGGTGAATAATACAAATAAATAATAACACAAGGGGACAAAATAAAATATTTATATATAACGTGCACTTACAAGTTTTTTAAAGTTCTTTTTTAATTTGAAAAATCAATTCAAAAGTTTTAGAATTTAATTTCTTTTACACTACTCAAAGAATTTGAAATCTTTTTAATTTAAATGACTTCGTTTGAAAAATATTTTATTTGGATAAAGTAATTTAAATTTATTAATTTTTTTTATTTGGATAGAGAATTTAATTCTTACTAAAAATAAAAATTTATTTTAATATTAAATAATATTTAATAATTTAAAAATATCAATTGATGATGCATTTTGTTCAAGTTTTTTTCTCACATTCATCAAAGTTTCTTTCGTTAAAGTCAATTAATTTTATCGCTAACAATCATTAACAAAAGTGTGGATATACTAAATGTGGCTATCAAGTTTCATAATACTATTGTTGGTATATATCATATACCTATGTTTGATGCTTTAGAACTTTGCATGTCATGTTGAACCTTAAGAGCATCTATCACAAGTATGTGAAATAGACCACAATACTGTGGCTATTGCATAGATCTTAGTATATTTCACACGCAACTCTCACAATATTAAGGGTTCGGGCACAAGAATATTATCTAAATTTGGGTCATCAACACACCTATCATAGTATATTGTAGTAAGGCAAAGTTGTGAATCCACAACAATGGAGCTCTATATGTTAGACAATAACTTTAACCAATGTTAGTAAAAAATTTGAGTAGCATATCCTACAAAAATGTTAACAAAACTCGGTCAAAAAATAATCTAACTAACACCAACCAAAAAATAATTTTAGTCAATGACAAGAAAAAATAACCTTAGTAAGAATTTAAAATTTTACAAATATGCTTTAAAAATAACTACAATTTTAATTTCTTTTAAAAATTTTTATCCAAATAATATAATTCATCGCAAAACATTTAAATTTTTCAAATAAAATGAATTTTCCTTTTGAAATTCCTTCTCTAAACGCACTCTAATATTTTTGTTAAAAAATTGATTTTTGATCTTTGAGTAAAAGTTTCATTAGTCAAGCATAGAAGATCTTAAAATTTTTAAAAATGTAATTTTGGTTCTTAAAAAACACATAACCGCACAAGGTTCCTAAACATTTTAATAATTTTTTTTATTCTCTATTTTTTAAATTTAATTTTGTAGGCCTGAGATCCATTAAATAAATAAAAATAATGACTTCAAACTTTAATCCAGAACTAAAAATCAAAATTTTAAAAAGTTTAGGAAATTTGATACATGAAACTTTTGTTCAAGGATTAAAAATCATTTTTTAAAAGTTTAAATAAAAATCTTGACCAATCAAACTTTTGTTTAAGATTAAAATCTTAATTTTAAAAACGTTTAAAAACTAAAATTTAATTAATATTTTATTTTAATTTTACGTAATTATTATAAAAAAATTATTTAATTGTTTTTTTTATTAAAAAACAAAAGATACTCAGAAATATTTTCAGCAGCCGTGAAGAACAATCTATCCTGATTTTGAAATATTTAATTTTTTTACTAAAAACATATATTATTTTAGATTTACCTAAATTAATATTTAACTACTAATAATAAAACTAGTGATTAATATTCTACATGATTATGATATAATTATTAAGTTGTTAAATCTATATTCTTAATTTTTTAGATGTATTAAAACTTTGGTAAAAAAATTAGAACGGATCATGATTTTTTTAGAGTCAAATTAGTTAAAAATGGATAACATTTTTAAATAAATAAATATAATTAACAGAGTAGGTAAGATCTTCAACCGATAATGAGTTGCACGATAGACCCAATAACAAATTTATTAGGATAGGTTATGTGGTTTGTACATCACTAATATATTATTGCTAGACTATTAGTGTATGTTCTTGTGTCTTGCATAATGATGTATTTATATGTTTTAAAAATATAATTGTAAATATAATTTATAATATTAAAATAACTTTAAAGTTATCAATATTTATAAATGTTACACATTAGTAGCTGAATAAAAGTAAATTTAAAATTAAAAATATCCTGAGCATAAAATTTAAAAACTACTATGTATTTACTTAGACATCTCAGTCATTTTATATAACTACAGACATTCTTAATTCATTCTGTCAATGTATGTTATGTTAAGAGTGTTGATCTACATCATTCTCATGAACTCACTTAAGTAGCAAAAACAATTTGTTGCACTTCTAAAACTGTTTCTCTAGACAATGAAGCATGTCTTGCCTTCCACATATGCCATATTGCAGCATATCAGACAATAGGAATTAGAAAACTATTTGGTTTTTGCAACACATAATAATACAAGATATGTTAACAACAATGTTGTTTAATTTTAATTTTAAGTTTGTAACCTTAACTACCTTTTCTACAACTCAATCAGGTGAACACAACTTTTTACTAGCAAATGTGTTGCCTTGCGATAAAAAATAACAAATGTAACATTATGTGTTTCATCAATAACCTTCAATTTGATATGATACCTTAAAAAAAAGTTATTTAATATGAAATTTGCTCATTAATATTTCAAATAATGATTTCAGAAAAAAAGTTACTTACCTTAAGTAAACAACATCAACAATATGTTGATTGCAATTTTAACAAAAGTATTTCTTTGAATAAAGGAAAACAAACTTGTTGCATTTACATGCTAAGTATTACCAATTTTCTTCTTCATAGATAAGCTTGATTTTTTTCAATATCACAAACAAACCACTGTTACTAGAATCCTTTAACTCCAACAATTTTTGAAGGAGTAATTTTTAAAAAAATCATTCTTAACAGACATATGTGGAGAATCAATTATTGACTTAAAGATCGAGAACAATTGTTATTTTCAATCAACCTAAGTTCAAAAACAAATCATAGATGATTAAAATTTTGATTTTAAACTTAGTTATCATGTATGTACATTTTTTTTTACAAACCTCCACTTCCACAATCGTGGATTATATATCACTCTTGTTGATTATAAAACATTTTGCATTCTAACTTTCCTTGGATTATTAAAAAAAATAAAAGAAATGTAAAACACAACTTTCAATAATTTGCAAAACAACATTCTAACATATAATAACTTTAAAATTTTTAACCTTCGCAAACTGAATAACAACTATTGCATTAATAGTTTCTCCCGAAGTTAGAAAATGACTGAGTTCATGAATAAAGACCAAAAAGAGCACATTCGATCTTGAAACTGTCATTTCTTTATAAAACAAAAATAGTTATTCTTTCGTATAAATGTCACAATATAAACTTTCAATAGTTAGCATATTTACCTTTGTTGGTTCAACTCAGTAACATTCATTTTGGTTTTCTTACCATCTTTCATATACTCTTTTTCAATACCAACTCTAGAAATAATACCAATAACATTTGTACATAAAAAAATCCATAAACTATCTAATGTAAACCACTTAAAGAAGGAAAAACAATTAATATATTAACCAACTAAATAACAATTATATTTAGTTTCATTTTCAATCAAGTGAGTAAAAGACACAATTGCACAAAGCTATAAAGACTTCCCAATGTAGCGTATTATTTTAAAAGTTACACGTTAGTGTTAAACTGAAAATTTAGCTTGTAATCGTGTCCCATAGTTCTATAATCACCATCACTTGCGTCTATCCAAAGTTACTTATCATATAAAATTTCTCTTCTCATAATGGAGATTCAAACTTATAAATTAATGTTTTCTTTATAGAAGCATGAATTCTCAAGCTTGCAAATATAACTCAAAGTTAGCGAATATCACAACTCAAAATATAACATTTAACTAAAGATATTTTTAAGGAAAACATATTATATCTTCATCTAGCAACATCATCTCCAATGAAAATAGTGCTTTTTAACCATTAAAGTTTGAAATTAACCACTATTTTATAATCTATACTTTGATTTTTCACGTTTCTTTTTCAAAAGTAATTGCACATAGAAAACATATTTACTAGTCATTTATGCTTTCTATGGGATGGATAGATAGACAAAGTGAAAGAAATAACTTGTATTGTCGGCTAGATCATAGTTCTTTAATGTGTCAATGCTTAGAATTTAGGAAATTATTATTTTACCTGCATCAAATATTAAATTATAAAATTTCTATTAATGTATATTATTTTATTTCATATTACCATAATATATTATAATTTTCTAATTTATTTATATTTGTTTGTCAAATATTTATTTATTAACATAAATTTATATTAAAGGAAATTCATATATTTATCTTTGAATATAATATTTTCAAATTTATGTATTATTATTGTATTAAAAATTTAAAACCAATTTGCTAAATATTTAGTCTAGATAAATAAGATTATTTTACTCAACCAATATTCGTGTTTAATCTAGATACATATTTTTTTAAAACAAGTATATATATATATATATAAAATTTAATTTAATTTAATTAATATGTACTGCCAATATAAAAAGTTTTAGATTTAATCGCAACCCTTAGTTTATGATTTGTTGAGTTTATGAATTAATATTTTAAAAGTCATATAAATAGAAAAAATGAGATTAATATAAGTGTAATATTCTTTTATATTGTAAGTGCATATTAATTAAATTCATATATATATATATATATATATATATATATATATTAAATTAACAGAATAATAATTGTAATATATGAATTCAAAATCTTTTTATCTTATTTTTATTAAAACTTATTTATAATATGTTTATTTATTATAATAATATTAATATTAATAATAGTTAATATACTAATTAATTATATATTACTATATAAACCAATTTTTTTTTAAAAAATAAACATTGAAATTTGACTTTCTATAAAGTTTGATGAAATGAGTTAATAATAATAATTATAATAATATAACATACAAACTGATATTAATATTAATAACTTTATTAAAATAACTAAAGATGAAATGAATTAATTATTAAAATAATTAAAGATGAAAAGAGAATCTGATTTAAAATGTAATTATATTAATATTAATAGTTTTATTTATATATGTTAAGTATTATTATGAAACTGATATTTAGATTATAATGAAAATATCAAAAGGTTTAATTCTAAAATTTATTAAACTACGTTATGTTTCCTATTGATGGAAAAACTGAGATAAGAAATGAAAGATGAATAAAGATGTTGTAACAAATCCAAAATATTTCTTTATTCATGGAGAAGTAACATTAGACGATTTGGTTGGGTTGGTTTTGAACAGAAATAATTTTAAAGCAGAGGGTGTTATAGTTTTTATTTTTCATTTATCTCTTTCCTTCTCACATATATATATTTTTTTCCTAATATGTCTCTTGTGGGTCTCTTTCTTCAAAACACAATTTGTAATGAGTATTATTTCGTAATGAATGACGACGATAAGTAAAAAGAAGAGGAAGAATCGGAGAAGGATTAAAAATGACATGTAAGTCTAAGTTGGCCGCGTGACCGAAGAGAGGCAACACGCGCCACGGGTTTGGGTTCATCCAACAGGTGCGCGCCACGTAAGCACAACGAAGGTAGCTTGAATTGCGTCCAGGTTCAATTGCACTTCTCTTTTATAATGATACCTTGGTTTCCTTCTTCTTCCTGAGAAAAACCAACAGAATCTACTCAATTATTTCCTTAGTTAGATTTCTTCTCCTAATGGCTCTCGCTGTTAGTACCACTTCTTCCTCTTCATCTGCGCCATCAACTTCCTTCTTCTCGCGTCTAGGATCTTCCTCCGACGCTAAAGGTGTTCATCCCCTTCCCATTTCCTTCTTCACGCTTTTTATCACCTGTTAGGGTTTCGCTTATTAATGCATGTCTGTTTATGCTTTCAGCTCCTCAATTCGGTTCCTTTCGCTTTTTGGAGAGGCCTAATGTTTCGTCTGCTGCTCTTCATTTAACTCCGCGACGCATCTCCGTCAAGCCACTCAACGCCGAACCGCATCGTAAAGATTCTATTGTTCCTCTTGCAGCAACTATCCTTCATCCTGGTACTTTTTCTGCGTTTTCTTATCAATGCATTCCCTTATTTCTAAGGAATTATACTCGGATATAGCTTTTTCCACCCTCTTAATTGGAGGCCATTCGAGCGTGTTTTGATGTTTTGTCCTCTGATTTGCAGAGGTTGAGAAGGAAGAGGATTATGAACAATTAGCGAAAGACCTTCAAAATGCTTCTCCTCTTGAAATTATGGATAGGGCCCTCGATAAATTTGGGAACGACATAGCTATTGCCTTTAGGTAGATTCTTAATTTTACATTTCTGTGCTTCTGTTGCATGGTGCTTTGTTTATGTCGCCTTTGCACGAGCATATCAATGTTGCTTTTTAATTTTATCTTCAGAAATTTTCAAATGTTCTTCGCGAGTTTCCAAAAACTAATGTCATGTTGATGTGCCGTAGCAAACAGGAGACAAATGATTTATAAATTCCTTTTCAAAGGACAAATGTTATACTAGTATATTTCTGCAAATTGTTTATAAATGCGGTAAATGAAAATTGATATATTTAGTGCGTTGAAATCATAAAGAAAATACTAAGAGTTATTAGGTTGGAACAAAGTTTCTTTGGAAACAAATTTTAGATATTTTCGTGGGTCACTCAATGAAAATACAAAAATCAATATGGGATTTGCAGAATTGATATGAAGAGAAAAGATTAGTAGAGTACATTTATTCTTTTTGTAAAAGATCAATGAAATTCAAAGTTTGAAATGTAGAACAATTAAGTTTTTTTCTTTTTGTACGCAGTGGCGCTGAAGATGTTGCTTTAATTGAGTACGCGCATTTGACGGGTAGACCCTACAGAGTGTTCAGTCTGGACACCGGGAGATTGAACCCAGAAACATACAAATTTTTTGATGCTGTTGAGAAGCATTATGGAATTCACATTGAGTACATGTTCCCTGACGCGGTTGAGGTTCAGGCATTAGTAAGAACTAAGGGTCTCTTTTCATTTTACGAGGATGGGCATCAAGAATGCTGCCGAGTAAGGAAGGTGAGACCCTTGAGGAGAGCCCTTAAGGGTCTCCGAGCGTGGATCACTGGACAGAGAAAAGATCAGTCTCCTGGGACTAGGTCTGAAATCCCTATTGTCCAGGTTGATCCTGTTTTTGAGGGATTGGATGGTGGAATTGGCAGCCTGGTGAAGTGGAACCCTGTTGCAAATGTTAATGGTCTAGACATATGGAACTTCCTTAGGACCATGAATGTTCCTGTAAATTCGTTGCATTCCCAAGGATACGTTTCGATTGGCTGTGAACCGTGCACAAGGCCGGTTTTACCTGGACAACATGAAAGAGAAGGAAGGTGGTGGTGGGAGGATGCCAAAGCCAAGGAGTGCGGTCTTCACAAAGGTAATTTAAAACAGGAAGATGCTGCCCAGCTTAATGGAAATGGGGCCACTCATGCAAATGGCTCAGCCACTGTCACTGATATTTTCAACTCCCAGAATGTAGTCAGCTTGAGCAGGACTGGAATTGAGAATTTGGCAAAATTGGAGAACCGAAACGAACCCTGGCTTGTTGTGCTCTATGCACCATGGTGCCGCTTCTGTCAGGTAAAACACTATTTGCTAAACTTCAATACTTGGTTAAGATTGTCACAGAGGTATATTTGGCTTGAAATTTCCAATTTCTCAGGAGTTTTTTTGTGTGAATTCTAACAGGCTATGGAGGAATCATATGTTGATTTGGCAGAGAAGTTAGCAGGGTCAGGAGTGAAGGTTGCAAAATTCAGAGCGGATGGTGAGCAGAAGGAATATGCGAAGAGTGAACTGCAGTTGGGAAGCTTCCCCACAATACTTCTCTTTCCCAAACACTCTACTCAATCAATTAAGTACCCTTCGGAAAAGAGAGATGTTGATTCATTGATGGCATTCGTTAATGCCTTACGGTGATGGTCAATTGAGTATTTTGCTCAATGTTCCGTACCTTGCAATAAATTGCTTCACAGATTTTGGCAATTCACTGGAAATGGGAATGACAGTTTTGCTAACAAAACGAAGATTCTCAACTAGGTATCCCTGTGTATAGTTTTAGATAACCATCCTCACAAGCATAATTGCAGTAGGCAATCTATGAGGTGGAGTTGATTCTATGTTATGTAGATGGGTAGATTTATTGCTGTATTATCTTTGTTTCTTTCACTATCGGTATCTAGTTTTCTTGATTTGGCAATTTCCCACCAATACCAAATAATAACTGTGAAGGTTCAGCTTATGTTACGCTTGAAAATAATACTTACACCCGTCGCATATATGTTTTCATGGATAATGGAATGGACCGGTTAGGTTATAATGTTCTAGCCCCAACAGGAACATGGAATTTTCATTTATCACCTACCGATCTCCGTTGACACCTACTAATGTTTGTAAAACACTCAAATTGCTCTCATCTTTCCTTTTTTTTTTATTGCCACTACATAAAAATGTAATAAAAATCATATAGTATTATATTTAAAATTAAATGTCTATTTTACTTATACTATTCAACGTACTTTTTATGTTTATCACCCAAAAAGATTTTTATACAGTTTGGAAAATGTTGGCCCTATGTTTATCACCCAAAAAGATTTTTATACAGTTTGGAAAATGTTGGCCCAGACGCAGGCAACATAAAATTAGACAGATTTTCAGTTGAACAACCCAACCTGTAGTGGTTCAACATCATCCTCACCCTCTACCAATTTATGTAAAAGAGAGTATCTTAGTGGATATGAGTTTAGACATCTACGAAAACACAATTATTGTTACTCTTTAACTAATTATGGCGTTTGTCATTGACGATTTGAAATATAAAGCTTCAAATTGGAAAAAATACGGCGGTAAAGTTGGTAACTGGAAGTTGATTTTACTGTAAAATTTAAAAATAAATTGTTGAAAATAAGTTGACATTAAAAAAAAGTTAAAGAAAAAAATACAAATACGATGATTAACATCATTTTATAAAAGAAAAGAGAAAAAACACTTACAGTTTTTTCCCTGGCAGTTATGGTAAATTTTAAAACTTATAAGGGTTAAATTCTAAAAAAAAACAAACTAAAGTTTAATTAGTGACCATTACAGTTTTTACCCTGGCAGTTATGGTAAATTTTAAAGCTTATAAGGGTTAAATTCTAAAAAAAAAAACAAACTAAAGTTTAATTAGTGACCATTAACTCTTCATTTATATACTTTCAAAATATTAATAACTCATTTAATGAGTTTACACAAGAATTTTCAAAATATTAATAACTCATTTAATGAGTCTACACAAGAATTATAAAAAAGTGTGTAGATGACATGATTTTTTTTATTTATTAATAGAAACACAAAATAAGAATAAAAGAATTTTTATTGTGTGGCTAGGGCGGAACCAATAAACTTGTCTTTATAAAAAATATACCATTAATAAAAAACAACACCCAAGAAAAAAATAATATTATTTTGTTCATGTGATCTGCAATATCTATTGACAAGTTTTTGGATCAACTAGAAAGCCTACAAATTTTCTCAATTTTTTTGTTGTTGCTGTTCACACTTCATGTCTACATTCCACACAAGTTTTTGAGATAATTGAAAAAGCAAAAGCAATCAACTTTCCCTGTCACTCTCCCTCCACTTTCCTTCCACTTTACATCATAATCCTTTTCTCACTTAAAGACATTGTCTTCAAGAAGATTCTTCTTATTCAAAAAGCCTTATTTATATATTTAACATCCTAATTTTAATTGAGAAAACAAATTTTTAATTTACATATAATATTTAAAAAATTAAATAAATTTTAAAGATAAAACTATATTTTTCTAAATAGTATGTACATATTTGAAATTAAAATAATTGAGTTATTTTTCAATACCTTTAGTTGGAAGCCAATAATTAATCCTTAATACAAGTTAATCCATTTAAAAGGCTAACATTTTTCAACAAGAGTTTCTACGAAAACACAAACCAAAATCAAACCTTTGACTACATGTTTAAGTAACAAATCTATCGGAGAATATGTCATTCCATGTTAGTAGGTGTTAAACAAGTATAAATAAGATTGAGATGTTTGTATATAATTATCTAAAATTTTGTCGTATGAAATAATATTTTATTAATTTCAAGCAAATTACAACACACTCCTAATATTTTGTTGTAATCATACATGTACACTTTTTTTATACAAAATCTCCTAGATTTTACAATATTTTATATTTTTCCTCCTAGTAATAACGAACTGTGTATATAATGGCTTTAATAATTAAAAGGGTGTATGACACTTAAAAATAAACAAAATTAACACAATTGTAGGGGAGGCAGGCGGGGAGGTATAAATGTAACACAATTATAAAAGTTAATGGATTTTGTGCAAGTTTAACAAAAGATGAAGTACATATATATTTATAACAAATCTTAGAAACACAAACTGTTACTATAATTTTTTTATTAGTTTTTCTTGCTCCCTTGAATCAAATTTCTGACTCTACCAAGATTGTTAACAAGGCATGTTTAGACCATTACTATGAGCCATAACAAACAATTTCATTAAATAATAAATAGTAATCTAGCTTCTAGAAAGATTTAGCCATATAATCATGCCAAAGATACAAACTAGGGTTAATGGAGAAGGGAAACATAGGCTATGATTTCAATTCTTTTCATGGACAAAAACTAACAATTAACCATTAACATTTACCGCTTATAAAAAACCATTAACATTTACCAATAAGAAACATTTATATAAAATTCTTGAATACCTGTGTTACCCTGCATTGACATTGTAATTTGTCTTTCTTTCCTATTAGTACTTATTAGTGATGAATGGAAGTAAGAATTCTCTGGAAAGTCCACAAAGTAAGACCTTTAAAAAAATGTCATTGACTCCTAGTAGTATATTATTCTTATCAACATTATGATAATTTTATCTGATATTTTGACCAACATAATTGTGTTTTCTATTAGAATTTGGAATCACAATGTTAGTTAACTATATTAGTAACACACAAAATTGTGTTGTTCTTTGTTTTGTTAGTCGCACAAAACAGAGTAACATATTCCAAAATTCTCTTTTATCAGCCGTGTATGCCTTGTGAATGTAAAATTGTTGCATGTTTTACTATGCTTTATAAAAACTTATTTTACACCATGTTAATATAAGCGTCATCAAACAAAAAGCTGAAGTTCGTATAGCAATATTAAGTCACAGTCTTGTTCTTGGATCCCTTACTAGCCATTTCGAAGATATTCTCCTAAGTTGTGCAACAGGAGAGATAATTATAGAGCAATAATTTTATTAACAATGTCAACAGAGAAGTCAAAGGATCTGCCATCATCAATGCTAGTAACTCTTCATATAATTGTAATTTTTGTGGTCAAACTGGTCACACAGAAAATGTGTGTTATAGGAAACATGATTTTTCCTAATTCAAAGAACAAGAGAAATGGAAATAAAAACAACAAAACATGTTCTCATTGTGGGAGGAGTGATCACACCGTGGACATTTTCTATAGGAAACATGAGTTTCCTCCTGGTTTCAAGACAAACGCTAAGGGTAGCAACACCAATTCCACTATGAACAATGCAGTGGCAGGAGAAGGGAAAGCCACTGAGAATGACCAACCTCATTGGGGAAATGATGAGCCAAAATTTTGTCTCGTTGCCAAGCAGTGTCATACCTTATTGGCTTTGATGCAACAATCATCTAATGGTAATGTCTCAGGCACCAATACCCCTCAGGTCAACCAATTTAGTTTTGTCATAGCCTATATACAACAATATACTCAAACCTCAGGTAGTCAACATATGTTGTTCTCTCCACCCACACATAATGCACAAGCAATCTTTGGGTCTTAGACTTAGGTGTTACTGATCACCTCACTTCTTCTTTGTCATTTTATCATACCTATATTGTTGTTAGCCCTGTCATAGTAAAATTGCCCAATGGTCAACATGTTCATGCCACTCATTCTGGTATTGTCAGATTTAGTGATCAATTCTATTTGACAAATGTCCCGTACATACCGAATTTTGCTTTCAACTTAATTTCAATTTCTAAGCTTGTTTCTTCTCTCAAAATCAATTAAGTTTTATTCCTAATTCTTGTGTCATTTAGGATCTAAAGACTTGGAAAAAGTTTGGTATAGTTGAAATGTGCAATGGTCTATACATCCACTCAGCCCAAACACAGTATACTTCCACTTGTTTTGTTACTATTAATCCAAATTACACAGTCTTACCATAGATTTATGACACTTTCTCTTACGTCACCCCTCCCATGAATGTTTAGCTATCATGTCAAAACAATATCCATATATTTTCATTAATAAAGAATATGTTTGTGGTACTTGTGATTGTTCTAAGCAAAAGAAAATTTCCTTCAACCAATACCTATGCATTAAGGGATTTGGAGTTAATTCATGTTGCTATATGGGGATCTTGTTCCACACCATCCATGCATGTATGTAGTTATTTTTTCACCATAGTAGATGATCGAACACGTTTTACTTGGGTCTTCCTCATGAATGTTAAATCTGAAACATGAAAACAATTAATTAATTTCATTTCACAAGTTGAAACACAATTTGATACTCATGTGAAAACTAGAGCTAGCAATCTGGGCGGGCTAACCCAGCCCTGCCCGTCGGGCTTTTCGAATAAAATGGTCAGGCCAACCTATATTTTGTTTGGGCTACATATTTCTAAGCCCAGCCTAACCCTATATTAGGTTATCGGGCAAAAACGGACCTAAATGAACCTTTTTAAAAAAAATCAAAATTCAAATTTTTATAAAAAATAAAACTTATTTTATAATACAAGTCCAAACCAATTCAAAACAACAACTAAATCAATAAAAAACACATCATAAATAAGTCTAAAATATCATAAAAATATATTTATATGTATATTTTAATTTAATATATATTTTAGAACAATATAATTTTTATTTGTTAAAAATATATTATTAAATAAACATCAAATGTACTTTTATATGTAATTTATATAAATATTAACAATATATATAAATTGACTTTACATCAAACATACGTTTATGTGTATATTTTTTATTTAATATATTTTTAACAATATTATATATTATTAATATGTATTTTTAAAACTTATGTATTTATATTTGTATTTGGGCTAGTCCATGGTCCATCGGTCTGAGGCAACCCAAATCCATTTACATAGTTGGGTCAAATAGATCGGGCCAAAAATGCTTACTTGTATTTGAGACTTCTTTTTTAGAGTCCAACTTGGCCCATTTAGTATGCCTATGGACTGGCCTAGCAGGCCAAACCTATTTTGATAGCTTTAGTGAAAGTTGTGTGAATTGGAAATGGTGCTGAATTTTTAATGAATGAATTTTACTCCACCAAAGGCATAATTCATCAAACAAGTTGCATTGAAACACCAAAGCAAAATAGAATTGTGGAAAAAAAATACCAATATCTTTTGAATGTAGCCCTTGCTCTCTTATTTCAAGGCAATTTGCATCAATCTTTTTTGGTGCTTTGCCATACTTCATGCTGCTTATTCAGTTAATTGCATTCCCTCATCCTTCTTGATTCAAGCATCACCTTTCAAAAAACTCCATGGGAAACCTTGTGATATTTCCAACATCAAGGTTTTTAGATGTCTTTGCTATGGTAATTCCCTCACAACCAATCGCAAAAAGCTTGACCCACGTGCACATCCATGCATTTTTCTCGGTTATAAACCCTATACTAAAGGATACCTCTTATTCAACCTGCAAACTCATACCTTTGATGTTACTAGGAATCCCATGTTTTGTGAAGATCATTTTCCGTTTGCTACTAAGAACAATTTTTCTAATTCTTTGCTTAATTCTCCTAGTTCCAGTGAATCTGTCTTCCCTGCTGTGTTACATGATGAACTTGACTCATACCAGCCTACTAATCTTATTACTCCACCTCATAACAGACACAATTCGCCTTCACTTTCACCTTAACCCACTTCTTCCTCACCTATACAGTCACCTGCCCCACCTAATCCAATGATCATACGATCCTCTCGACCACATCTACCTCGCAGCTATCTCAAGGATTTCCACTGAACATTCACTTCAATTATGCCATCTTCTTTAAGCATTCAATATCCGCTTCATTATTTCCTTTTTTATCATCGTTTATCATCCAATTTTCATCATTTTATCTTTTCCATTTTTGAACCACAAACTTATGCTGAGGATTCCAAGAGCGACTACTGGATTAAAGCTATGCAGGATGAACTTGCTGCTCTTCAGGCTAACCACACTTAGGACATTACTTCTCTGTCTTCTGATAAATTTGCCATAGGCTATCGCTAGGTTTACAAGGTGAAACAAAATGCAGATGGTACCATTGGGAGAGACAAAGCTTGCCTTGTTGCTAAGGGCTATATCCAGCTTAAGGGTCTCAACTTTATTGATACCTTTTCTCCTATGGTTAAGCTTACAACTATTTGAGCTTTACTAGCTTTAGCTACTATAAAAGGCTGGCATTTAAAGCAACTTGATGTCAATAACACCTTTTTGCATGGGGAGCTTAATGAGGAAGTATACATATGTGCCACCTGGGCTTCCTTCTCAACTTGGACAAGTTTGCCGCTTGAAACGATCTTTGTATGGCCTCAAACAAGTCAATAGGCAATGGCATACACAATTATCAACCTTTCTCATGCAACAATATTACACACATTCCCCAGCTGACCGCTCTGTCTTTTTAAAGTTCTCCAATTTTGTAGTTACGACTCTCTTAATATATGTCGATGACATTATACTAGCAGGAGACAACCTTGTTGAGATTTCGGCCATTACTCATCTTCTTGGCCAAGCTTTCAAGGTTAAGAATCTGGGCAACTTGAAGTATTCTCTTAGTCTTGAAGTAGCTCGTTTTGCAGCTAGGATTCATTTCTCTTAAAGGAAATACTCTTTAGACATCTTATCTGACACAAGGATGTTAGCTTGTCGCCTTACTTCAACCCCCACTGACCATACCACTCGCCTTGCTTTTGAATCAGGAACTGCCTTGGCCGACCCATCTCCTTATCGTAGATTGATTGGGAGGTTGATTTACCTCACAACAACATGTTCAGACATTACTTATATTGTGAAAAACTTGAGAATTTGTCTCTAAACCAACTGATGCTCATAGCAAAGCAGCCTTTCGCATTTTAAGATACTTAAAACAAGCCCCAAGTTCTGGAATTTTCCTTGCTTCTTCCAGTGTGCTTCAACTGAAGGGATTTAATGATTCTGACTAGGCTGAGTGTATTGAAACTCAAAGATCAATTATGTGCTTCTCTGTTTACCTATGCCACTCTTTATTTTCTTGGCACTCTAAGAAATAAGCCACGGTTTCTCACAACTCATCTGAGGCCGAGTATCGTGCCATGGCTTCTGCTACTTGTGAGATACAATGGATGACATACCTCCTTGACGATCTTTGCATTGTGTTAGAACATCCTGCCTTACTATTTTGTGACAATGATTCAACTCTTCAAATTACTGCTAACTAGGTCTTTCATGAACGTACAAAACACATAGAGATTGATTTCCATGTTGTTCGCAACAATCTCAATTTGTGTGTTTCAAATCTTTTTCCCATTTCCTCCTTTATGCAACTGACATATATTCTTACTATGACTCTTCATCGTCACATTTTTCGCGAATCTTGTTCCAAGCTGGGAATATCTAAATATCGATTCCCAGCTTGAAGAGGGCTCTCAGCACATGATACACATTAGAATTCAAGTGGAGATTAATTTTTATATCTTTTTGGTAATAATTTATTGATTTGGTTAGGATACAAGATATTTCTATGTTGCTTCCCTAACTGTTTTTGTTTTTCTGATCTCTCTCTCTTGCCCCTTTATCCTTGTATATATATCACAGAGTAATAATACCCGCTTCACCTTGGTTGATCATTCTTATTTGTTCTTAACGTTCATCTTTTCTCTACATTTTATTGCTCTTGTATCTTGTTCTTTTCGTGTTAGTTTTGAATATATATCCAAAAGGGCAACGTAAAGAAAAATATATAACTTTAGAGAACTTTTTCAGAGGGCAAACACCTAAGAGGTGTTCTACTTTGTAAATGCTGAAATGCTTTTTAGCCATAAAGTGCGGTTTCTTTGGGGCGAAATTGTATGAACAAGTGGTTCAATTAGCTAAGTAATAACTATTGTATATTATATATAAAATTATAAATACTATATAATAATGTTAAAATTTCTTTATCAACTTTCCATCTGTTCTGAGAACGTGCTAGAGAAGTTCAAAGCAAGAGAAGCTTTTGGATGCACTAGTGCACAAAGCAACTTCTCTCTGCATGGACCAGGCTGTCCTGTTGAAATATAAGAATCATTTTTAAGTGGGTAACAAACACAATTGCTTAAAAGAAAGCAAAGAGTAAAGACATTGTCTTCTCTTCCACCATACTATGAAAGTCGCTAGTTTCTTTATTCACCACTTCTCATTTTGTCCAAATCCCTAAACTCTGACCATGAAAGTCAAATTCCTTCACCAAGTAATTTAAGTCCCATGAGATGTTTTTGTTCTCTTTTCTTTTCTTTGGATTCAAAACAAGTCAGCCTGTACATGTAATTTGTTGGATTAGTAGCTTTAAATTTTTTTTGTTCTTAATTTTTTTTATGATTAATTATAATAAGATCGCTTTTATGCTATAATATTTTAATGCTAATAGCTCTGTAAAAAAAATATGTTAATGCTAATGGAATGGTTTAAGATAATATATTTTTCTATTATTTGAAATTACTTTTAAATAAAATTTATTGATAAAGATTTTAAATCATGATCTTCTTGAGTGATTTCAGTTAGTTATAAACAATTTTTTTTATAAACAAATGTTGTTATTAATATATTAATTTTGTTAGTTGAAAAATTCGAATCACTATCTTTTCTTTCCCTTTTTCCCACACATGAAGTTTTGATTAGTAAAAAAATCTTATAACTCTCTAGCTATAAACCACTTTTACTTTTAAAAAATGGTGATTTTACACTAAAATACTAAAAAAATAAAGTATATAATTATTGAAAATAAATTTTACCGGGGGACTGCCTTTTTATTAAACACAATTTATTACTAAAACATTAATTTATTACAGATGGGTATTGTTTGGAAAAAACAAAATTTATTTTTACAAAATTTATTTTTTTCTATACAAAAAGCATGATTGAGGGTGCTATTTTAAAACTGTTAAATATTTTTCAATAACAAAATATTTTAAGTAGCATTAATATGAGTTTAATTGGTATGTACTTATGGTGTAAAAAAATTTACTTTAACATCCCATCACAATTCTTAATTTATGATAACTTTGTTATCTTTCTTATTGTAACTGGTTTACATCTTCATTTTCATTTCATTTAGTTAGTTATGTTAGTTACATAGTTATAACTAACATTCTAATTGTCATTCTGTCTTAGTTACCTTGGCTTTCTTTATACGCTTTATTCGAGACTTGATGTGTATAAACTCTATTGATTGTATCTTGTAAAGAAGAATAAGATATTGCTAATCCTTTATGACAATTTGGCCATTCTGTTGTTTGTTCTTTCTCTCTAACTCTTCTTTGTTGTACCGTATTTTGGCACTCCCTTTCTTTTGTATTCTTCTCCATCTTTGTTATGATATCAGAGTTCTTCACTTGAAGAGCTTTGCTGCGCCTCTGATTTCAGTTATGTCATCTCCTTCTTCTAATATAAGTGAACATTCAAATTGCTGTTCTGATGTCGAGAGTTGTTTGTATCTACATCCGAATGAAAATCTGACGATTCCTTTTGTCTCTCATCTTCTCAACTCCAACAATTATCATTCATGGAGCAAGTCCATGATCACAGCTCTCAACACTAAAACAAATTGGAGTTCATCGAAGGAGGAACTGTCGAACCTACGAGAGATGACCAAAGTTACAATTCTTGGAGATGATGCAACAATATGGTTGCATCTTGGATAGTTCAATCTGTTTTGGCAACAATTCGCCAAAGTATCATGTGGATGGAAAATGCTGAAGAGATTTGGAAGGATCTCAAGTCAAGATATTCTTAGGAGATCGTCTCAGGGTTTCAGATCTTCAATTGGAAGCGTCTTCTATTAGGTAAGGAGAGTTGACTGTCATTGAGTATTTCACATGCTCATAATTTTTTGGGACGAATTGGAAAGTTATAAGCGTAATCTGATCTACACTTGCTCAATGAAATGTTGTTGTGAAGTATCAGCGACCATAGCGAAACGAAAACTCGAAGATCGTATCATGCAATTTCTTCGTGGTCTAAATGAGCAGTATGGAAATGTCATATCTCATGTCTTGTTGATGGAACTTGTGCCTCCTATCTCAAAAGTTTTCTCCTATGTTGTCCAACAAGAATGACAAATTCAGAGCTCGAACTTTGCAGCCAACATCAATAGTCATGAGGTCAAATATGTTTCCATTAACTCTATTAGCAATGCGTCAACGTGTAGTTTTTTTGGGAAGAACGAACATACTAAAAACAATTGCTATCATAAACACAGTTTTCCTGATTCTAAAGGGAATAAAAATGGCAGCAATAAATAGGGGAAGACATGCTCTCATTGTAGCAAAAGCATACACACTGTAGATGTGTGTTATAGGAAGCATGAATTTCTACCTAGACATAAAGGTTACATTAAATCTGCTAATGTAAATGCCATAGTTGTTGAAGGGAAGGTTAAAGAAAGTGATAAGCAACAATCTACCAATTCATGTCTAAGGCAACTGATCAGCACCAACAAACCGTTTTTTGTATACTCTACTACTTGAAATAGTCATTGGGATTTGGTATATTTCTAGTTGCCTTTTGTCATTTACAGTTGAAAGGTTTCAATGATTCGGATTGGGTTTTTTGCAATGATACCCGTTGCTTAGTTATCAATTTCTCCATATGCCTTGATCACTCCTTAATCTCTTGGAGATATAAGACACAAGAAACTGTGTCTAGAAGCTCTTTAGATGCTAAATATGGTGTCCTTGCAATCACTACTTGTGAAATCCAATAGCTAACCTACTTGCTCGATGACTTACGTATTCATTATGACAGACCTACCCTTCTATTTTGACAATGGTTCAACCTTGCAGATAAGCTCTAATTAGGTGTTTCATGAGCGGATGAAACACATTGAGATCAATTGTCATGTGGTTTGTGAAAAAGTGAATTAGGTCTCATAAAACTTCTTCACATCAACTCCTTATTGCAACTTACAGACATGTTGACTAAAGCTCTCCATCCACACGTATTTCATTAATCTTACTCCAAGTTGGGAATGACCAACATACATTCTCAACTTGAGGGGGGCTCTTAACTGTAGCTAGTTTACATCTTCATTTTCATTTCATTTAGTTAGTTATGTCAGTTACATAGTTATAACTGACATTCTAACTATAATTCTGTTTTAGATACCTTAACTTGTTTTATACGCTTTATTCGAGGCTTGATGTAAATAAACTCTATTTGTATCTTGTAAAGAAGAATCAGATATTGTTGATCCTTCCTGGCAATTTGGCCATTCTGTTGTTCGTTCTTTCTCTCTAGTTCTTCCTTGTTGTGCCTTGTTTTGGTAGTCCCTTTCTTTTGTGTTCTTCTCCATTTTTGTTTGTCTTTTATACTATCAGTGCATACTAATTAAAGTTTAAACTCTATTTACATTGTTAGAAAACTTTGTAGTGTAACACGGTCATCGTAACCTCCTAAACAATGTCAATACTTAACCGTAAAAGCTTCAATTTTGACTGTTAAAAATAGAACTGGACTGGAGGAGTTAAAATTATATATATATATATATATATATATATATATATATATATATATATATATATATGATTTCATGTTTGATTTTAGATTTAATTAGTATGAATGGATAATGTAAAATAGTTTTATAGTTATGTCATCTCTTTATTATATGACTTTTAAAGTATTAATTGGTAAAGTTAATAAATTTACTACAAATGAAGAATTGTAATTGAATGTTAGTATAAAACTTACACTGACAATGCATACTAATTTAAATAGTGTAAAATTTTTTATACTATTATTTAATTATAACCTTTTATTTAGGCTAAGTTTATTAACTTTATCAATTAATATTTAAAAGTTATATAAATGAAGATATGTGATTAAACATAAGTGTAAAGTAATATTTTACATTATCAGTACATATTAATTAAACTCTCTCTCCATATATTTATATGTTAATTTCAGATGAAAATAAATTCAAAATTAATTTTGAATTATTGATAAAAAAATATAAAGTAATGTTTGCTTTCCATCGATATTTTATTTTTAACAAATTATTTTTACGATAATATAAACATGCAAAAATAAACTATATTTTCTTAAAATCAATTCCATTAAAAAAATACTACAATTAACAGTCATTTTTTTAAATAAAGAAGTGTTAAATATTATTAATAGTATTTTTTAAAGTAAGAATGACCACACGACTATTAATTAAAAAACAAGATAACTATTATTTTACTACTATTCATTTCAAATCTTTCACTAATGCTTTATGTGTTTGAAAATATTAGACTAAAATTCTTTTGAGTTTAAAAGTAATAGTTTAAACAGAGTGGATACACGTATAATTATAGTAAATTTAAAAAAATGTATAATAATTTGCTAATTATTTAAATAAATTTTATCCGTATTGATAGTAGTTTGTAAGATTTAGAAATTTATAGCATAAAAAATGAAAATTCAAAATTTAAAATTGTGTGGTGGGTTTGCGGTTTGCCTTTAAAATTTTAGACAGTTGAATCTGAAGAGAAGAGCTTTGTGCATGTGCTGAGCAGCAGAATTGAAGAGTGAAGAGTAACAATGCACAGAGCACACTGGGAAACAAAAGCAATGTCCGACCGCAACAAGGAGAATGCAAGAAAAGGCAGAGGCAGAGGCAGAGGCAGAGGCAGAGGAGGTGAATTGGAATAAGAATTTCCACTGATAAACTCAAATTATCTGACCATCTGTTTCATATGTGTGTGGTACCCACGAAATGCAAAGGCTCTTTGTTCACTCGACTCTGCTTTTACATGAGAAACTTCGATTCATAGCATGTTTGCTTTCATGTTTTCATGTGATTTTCTAAAGCTAATATTTATAGTACGTGTTTTGCTTTACTTTTTGGGATCCATGCCTATGGTAAGTTTACATCCAAAATAACACAGAAGCAACAAATAGATGCTGGACTAATCCCGGTTCACTGGCACATAACGCACCACCAAATACACTAATAGCTTCTGCATCTGAAATGTGATTCTTCCATTCTCAAGGAGTTTCCAAACATGCCATAAAAAAGGAGACACGAGATTCAGGTACCTTGTTGAGAAGGAGAACCATGAACCTTCCAATAACAGTGCCATCTGGTTTATGATCAGGGTCAAGTTGGATAAATTAAAATTACATTGATTTTGAAAAAGCTGAGAGAGAAATTACATTGGTACTTGTGTTTTCCATTAGAAAGTCAAAGAATTAATCCTCTATCCTCTAAACAAACGTGGTGTTAACTGTTAATAGGATGCTGGTTTGTCTGAGGTCCCCTGTTTGGCTGTTTACAATGACAATGGCAGAGATTCTGTTTCATGTTTCTGGATTACCTTCACATAGTAGCCACTTTCTTGCTGAACAGTGTACAATTTTTCAGAGTTTCTTACATAATTCTTGCTTTCAAACCCCTAGTATACAATGCAAGATTGCTAGCATACTTTCTCTACATCTATATAAATATTGCATTTGCTCAAAATGGGCTCCTCCATTTTGTTTGTCTTTCTCTTTGTGATGTCCATTCCAGGTGTAAGTGTAACAATTGTGATTAGTATTTTTTTTTTTAACAACTCTTGTGGTGAATACATTTACAGGTCATAGCAGATGTATATTTCCTGGAAGTTAAGAACCTTTGTATGCTTAGTTTCCCAGTTGTTTTCCATTGTTTCTCTGGATCTTACTTTTTTTTAAAGAAAAATTAGCTGCTACCTAAGTGTGTGTTCTCATTCTATCGATGATACAGTAAGAATTTAAGCAACGAGACAAAGCAAGTGATGAACACTACGCAATCAAGCAATGCAGGGGATAATTTAAGGTTCAGAATCTTTAGTAGCGTCAAAATAAGTGCAATCAACAACATTTTGTATAATTGCTTAGTTTCTGTTTTCCCTGTTTTGTTGTATTTATTTTCTGAAATGAAAATAATTTTTTAGTTGCTTTTTGGTGGGGATGGGGGTGGATGAGAGGATATGTAGGATCATTTTGTATTTCTTAGAGCAAAGGATTTCTGGATAACCTGCTGTTCAAAACTCAGTGCTTAAGGTAGGTGCTTCCTTTCAAGAAAGTAAAAGCGGATGCGGGTGTTCTTGAAATTATATTTGTTAACTAATTTGTGTTGTATATATTAACATAATGGAAATGAATCTTCAAAAGTGAATTTTTTATAGGACATGGTCATGTGAGGAGAGAGATACACACAATGATAATTAACAGGCTTGCAAATTTTGACAGGCCGTGCATGATTATATTATAGTCTTTGTATATCTTTCTTTCACGTGAAAAGATTTGTTTTTTTGTCCATATAACGCCGATTTTAACATTGAGTTGGAATAGAGCAATGTTTTCCTTTTCCCCTAATTTTACTTTTTGTTTACTGCTTCATTTTTTCTTTACCTTTTAAAGTAAGAACAAAGAATCTAAACAATCAATTTTAGAATATCAATCAATCAAAAATCATATGTAATGACTCTTAGGGTTTGTTATTATTAAAGCTAATAAAGTTATTATATATAGTAATTAGTGATTAGATAAGTGTAAAACTCATCTTTAGGATGATCTACTTTGCAAGTAGCAATGCTAAAATGTACGACGCCAAGCAAATTGTGTCCCTCATTGTTTAACAAGAGTGTTCCAATCTTATGCTAGTATGAAATTAAGTGTTTTATACTAAAAAACACTTTAGACCATTAAAAAAACACTTTAGACTATCAACGCATATGTTACTTTGTTTTTAATAATCATATTAAAAGCATATGAAAAATGTTACAATGACTAATCTTTTGCTAGCATGAAATAAGTGTTTTATATTAAAAAAACACTTTAGACTATTAACGTATATATTACTTTCTTTTTAATAATCATATTAAAATCATATGAAAATGTTACAATGATTAGGACTTTGAACATAAATTGTTACCACTTATGTTAGTGAATTTTGGTATCTTAGAATAATTTTGATAGTTGCAACTAGTCTTTGTCCAACTTAGTTTTTTTTTTTTTTTTAATATTGTCAACTAATTTATGGATTATAACAAGTTATAAGATTTAAGAATTACAATAATAGTAAGTTGTATATTTTAAAATTAAAATGATAATAATTTTAATTATAGAGACATATTTGATTTTTTTTCTAATTTCATGAATTATTATGTTAGAGTTTCACAAAATCAGATAATAAAATAATAATTTACTTCATAATTCCAATATATGCTTATTAAACTCTTCTTTTAAAGTAGAATTATTCAATTTTCATATTTGTTTTAAATTAAACCATTTTGCATTGGTAGATAGTCATAGATACTGCTTGTTCACTGATTTATCAAATTGAAATTCTAAGCGATGCAATTGCAATGTTATGGCCGTTTGTGCTTATTTAGCAAAAGCTGGGAAGTTTGGGCTTATTTACCGACCAGGAGTATTTTATTTATCAAGAGAGGTAAAAAGTGAAATTGCAGAATGCGGTGAGCGTGGATCGAACACGCGACCTTCAGATCTTCAGTCTGACGCTCTCCCAACTGAGCTATCCCCGCTTGCAATCAACTTGGAAGTTACTTCATATTATTATTTTCTTTCTCAACTTTTCTTCCATTCATTATAATTCCATAAATATCTCATATAATAGATCTTATGTTATTTAAAACAAAGTAGCAACATCTTATTTTTTATAAACTGTTTTTTATTAGATTCCGATATTTTTTAACGAATTTACATCCAGAGAGATACGTCAATTTTCACCTTTTTCGTCAACTTCAATAAAATTGGTTGTAGTTTAAATTTTTGTAAGGATTCATCAAGGTACATAAATTTGAGTGAAAGATAAATTTCATATCTTTTTTATGTGTGTATTGACTTAGAGGGTGATCACAAACTCGTTCATATGGACGGGTAAAAAATTTTATTCCAACTAAATTTGCTTTCAGAATTTAAATAATTTTGAGTTGAATTAATTTAATAAAAATTAACTGAATTATTTTTAAAACAAATTTGTTTTGAACCGAACTATTCTTAAACCACTTCCGTTTAAATTGAAATGATTTTAAAAATAATTTAATTCATTAGTTTTT
The DNA here is from genome assembly GCA_037954015.1 of Psophocarpus tetragonolobus. NCBI lineage: Eukaryota > Viridiplantae > Streptophyta > Magnoliopsida > Fabales > Fabaceae > Psophocarpus > Psophocarpus tetragonolobus. Next base: position 100,247,237 of record CM075688.1, read on the forward strand.
TTTACAAAAAAAATTCTTTATGTCCCATACCTCTTTGTCATTTTTCATAGCATTGCGGAAATCAAGCTGAGCGAATAAAATATTCTTAACCTAGTTTACATTTATGTTTTAATATCTAAAACTTTGTAGAAAAGAGCCTAAGTAAAAAAAAAAAAAAAACTCTCTCACAAGCTACCACACCTATGTTCCAATGTCTTGATCCCTGTGAGAAATGCACCAAATAAAAATAACTAGTTTTTCTATATAATGTGACCAACTATATACTTAGATGGTTAAATATTTAGTAACTTGATTTTGACCTTGTAATTCTTATTTAAAATCTTTTCAAAATGACAAGTTTAATATGATAGGCATGAGTGATGCAAGTGTAATTTTAAGAGTTAAAACTATAAGGAAGGAAAATAATATATCACTATCCCAAGAACATTATGTGGAAAAACTTCTTAGGAAGTTTGATTATTATGGATATAAGTTGGTGAATATTGCTTGTTATGCTAATTATCAAATAAAGAAGAATAAAAGAGAATCAGTTTCTTAAACTTGATATGCCTAAATCATTAGGAGCTTACTGCACTTAATGTTTTTTCAAGACTTCACATTGCGTATGCAGTAAGTAGATACATCCATAATCCCAAAAAGGATCATTGGGAAACACTTGCTAGACTCATGGAGTATTTAAGAGGTATCATGAACTATGGTATTGAATACATATGGTTTCCCTTTATATCGGAAGGGTACAATGATTCTACTTGATATTAGATTCAAATGAGACAAAATCCACTAGTGGTTATGTATTTACACTTAGAGGTGGTATTGTTGCATGAAGATCAACTAGGCAAACCATTTTATCAAGATCAATAATTCAGTCAGAATTTGTTGCTCTAGAAATGACTGATAGTGAGCTAAGTGGTTGAAAAACATCTTAGTTAATATTCCTTTATGAATGAAATCAACACTATAAGTGTCGATGTATTGTGATTTGCAATCAACAATAGCTATAATGTACAAAAAAAAAATCCTATAAATAGAAATAGTAGATACATACAACTGAGACATAATGTAATAAAACAACTGTTAAAGAAAGGAATAATTTTCATAGATTTTGTGAAGTCAAAAGAAAAACTTAGCAAATCCGTTAACACTTAATTTTGTGTTTTTTCTTCACTTGTTGGTTAAGTTACACAGTGAAATTTTTTACTCATTCAATCTAAGGGGTTATAATGTTTGGTCTAATGTAAATCCAAATGTGAAGAGAAAGAAAGATTCTAATATGTTTACTAATAAAAATTAACACGTTAATAAACTAATATTTGCTTATAAAAAGAAAAGTTACACAATGAAACATTTTACTCGTATTTATACCATAAAAATTTTTCTCTCAAATATGATTCTTTACTACATATCTACCTTATGAGTCATGTTGTTGTCTCACTAACTTTAAAAAGTTTTATTAATATAATAAACATGTTAAGTATAAATTGTCCCTATGAATTAAAATGTACGTAATATAAAAGTATCAATTAATTTACTCTATTTGACCTAAATATAAGAAAAAAATATTTTTCAACTCAAATATAAACAAGTGTTAACTGTTTTACCAAAAATATCCTATTTTTAATAACTATTTTTTATTCATGATATTAAATTCTAATGCTAATTTTTAGAAATAACATTAATTATTTTTTATTAAGTTTAGTAAACTAAATTATATTAACTGTAACTTTCTCCGTCTCATGTAGGTTAATTAAATTTATTTATATTTAATTCTAAAAGAAGTATACTATAAGTATTTTTTACTCATTTATGTATAAGGGTATTGTCCCTACAACATAATTTTTTTGATCCGTCACTATCTACAAACTTGCACAGTTGTTAGTTTACGTCAACATAACCAAGAACCTAACCTCCACATCAATGGGAGACCTTCAATATAAAAGGTTCCCATGCATAGGTCCATTGCCAATTTTGATTTCATCACATTCATAAGATATGTTGCGCCTAATCTCACATTGTTAGACATACTTCAAATACTTATGATTCAGTAGATCCTAAAGTGGTCTCTAAGATAGATTTGAGGTGATTGACAATGATTAGTATCTGGAAATATTTTTCGATATATTAGTCTTTAATCTTTTTTTAACGTTGATATACATTAGTTTCTAAAATATTTTAAATAACGATTTTAAAGATTTAAAAAGCACTATCTAAAGTGCTTTAATAATAATAATCAATTTCCATAACCACATAGTTATTAAGAGGTTAATGTGTCTAAAATTATAATTCAAAAATATAAATGTTAGTGATTCTTAATTTCAAATGACTAAGATGATCATTTACTCTTTTTAAGATCAAAATAAATATATATATATATATATAAATAAAAAAAGTAAGATAAAGAGTAAGTCTTTTAAACTTACTATTCGAGTGAGTGGATTTCTTTCCTATATTTTTGTTTTTAAACTCACCTTCAGCCTTTATGTAAAATTAATTATATCCAATGGTATCAGAGTTAGCTTTATCAAAACCTAACACTTAAAATTTTTTCTAATAATAAGTAGGATTTGTTTCCTGTTTTTCATTAAAGTTAACTTTGTTAACTACAAACAAAGAAACAAAATAGTTCTAAGTGTTGGTCAGTCGTAAATAGGTGGTTTTGGTAGTAAGTCCTTAGAGATGGTAAACCTAGATTCATCATGAATTAAGAATTCTACAAATAGAAAATCAATTAAATAAATGGACCTACCAAAATTAGAAATTTCTTTATATAAAACTTCTTTTAAAAATATATTTAAAAATAAATATGTAATTAAAACAGTTAAAAAAGAAATTGAATTAAAATCTAGCTAAGAAGAAATTTCATTCATTTCTAAACAACTAATAATAAAACATATTAAAATATATAGATATTTAATTTTGAAAATCAAGTAGTAGTTATGTTTAAAACTAATCTTCATCAAGGACCAATCTATATTAATAATTATCCTAGTTATTCAATAACTATAAAAAGTTTATATGATACAACTAATAATATAATGTTAAATGTTAAAAATTTAGAAAATGAATGGAACACTAACTCTTTTCCCATAACTATAACTTATAGAATATATAATAAAGTAATAAAAACACAATTAGCTCTAGGAGCATTACTTTTTATCCCAAAAGATGAAACAACATTATTATTAGTTAATAAAAAAAATGGTGCCAAAAACTTTAAAACATAACGAAATAACTTCTGGTCTAAAATGGAAATTGGATGAACTAATAACTCTAGAATTACCGGAATCTACAATTCTAAAACATATTATTGAATATAAAGATGGAGTGATTGAAGTAGCTTTTACCCATTAAGAAGATCAATATCTTTTAAATCTCCCCAGACTTGTTTTGCTACTGTTGGAATATCTATATACAGGTTTACCTTAATTATAGAAGAATTAGATATGATCCTGCTGTTCCAAAACCTGAATACGAAGAAGAGGAAAATTATCATGGTTCCTCTCCCTCCATAAATTTTGAATTTGCACCCACTCCTTCAAAGTTTAATCAATTAAATGTTATTAAGACTTTTAAAATAGATAAAAACTTTTCTAAAGACTGAGTTCCTTAATAAAGAAAATAAAAAAAATGAAATTAGTTTTTCTCGACCTTTTCTCAAGAAGAAATTAGAAATAACCAAGAAAATTATTATAAAGATTTAGATTCAATAGAAGAAAAACATCCTTATTTTTAGTGGTTCGAAAATAATTGTCTGAATAATATTTAAATCAATGTATTAAGATTTGTAGAAAAAATATGGAAAACTATTAAAAAAGAGATAACTGGTATCATTCCTCATTTATAAGAAATAAAATTTCTAAATATTCAAAATAAAGAAGTAATAGCTTCTCCTTTTAAAATGAGAGGCAAAAAAAGAGAGTTTAGTATAAAAGACATACAAAATATTCATAGCCAATTAAACTATGCAAATAAAATATTACACATACTTGCTTTTTGAAATAAATTAATAAGTTAGAAAGGACTTTAATAAAACCTTTTAAATTGTTTGAAGAAGAGCTAAAAAATGTAAGAATTGGAAAAGAATAAGACTATATGCTAAAAGAAATAAATAAAAAGTTAGACTTATTAAAAATTAGCAAAATCAATATAATTAATATCATTTCTAAAGTTAAATTATATCCTAATTTTAATAAAGAACAATTTGATGATGACTTATATAAGATTAATAAATTAAAACAAAGAAAAAGTGCATTATGTGGACCAAGTCCTAGACCAACTATTAAAAACTTTTATAACAAGTTAACCAACTCTCATATAACCACTAAAAAAAGTCCGTAACCTGCACAAGTCCTAATTCATAACCCAGTGTGATTCACCAAGTTACAACATTGGGCTTTTATAGCAGTTATAGGAAAAATACACGAAAATAAAGTATCCTCAACACACACTTTCATATGGAAAAGATTGGAGGAGTAAATTCAGCACATATGTGTTACTTTCAAGGATGAATTTATATATTCACAGAAGAAATATAAGCTATATATGTATAAAAGTCAGAGCACAAAAAGAAATATAAGATATGTATAAAATTTGGTGTGAAAAAAAAGTATTGTGGTTAAAATAATGCTGAAATAGGGTGTAACTTTTTGTCCTTGGCTATTGCAACCACGGTCTATAGGCCATTGATGGAGGAGCTGAACTTGTTTGCCTCTGTGGTTCCTAAGATGAACAAAATTCTTCTACCCCCACCCATGCCTTTGTCGTTACTATATGAAGAGGAGTCATAATTCATTATCATTCTTTTGCAGCTTTAGTTATTCAATAAAACTCTCATTGTTTGTAAAAAGTACTTTTATCCCAAACAGTATGCAAAAGTGAGAAACACGTCAGTTTTTAATAAGAAGACCATAAATCAAAATTCTCTTGCACATGTCGAAGATGTTGATGAATCAAGTGACTCAAAATATCCGATTTCTATAGCGAAATATTATTCATTTTATGAATATAATTTAGAGGGCATATTGCTTTTTTCTTATTACTGATCTCAAGTAACTTTTAATAATCTCACGTGGTTTATAATTTAGCAAGCTACATGAATGTGTTTTAAGAAAAATGGAGATTTTAATTTGATAATATATTTTTAAATATGTATACATTAACATGAAACGCAACGTTAACAAATTCTTATGTTTTCATATATGTATGTGTGTGTATAAAGACTTATTAATTTTACATGTTACTTCCTCCTATCTTTCTTATAAAACATAAAATAGAAGTTGTGTGTCCTTGGCCGATTTTTATAAAATTCAATTTATAATGTCTTACATTGATTTTTTTAAAAATATTTATAATTAAAATTATTTTTCTTAATTTAAAAACATGTACAGAATAAAATAATCATAGTCACTTTATTAACGATAGAGATAGTTGTAGAAAAAAAAAATTAAAATAGATTTAGCGCTATAAACTTAAATAACCATTTTCTTAATTTTAAGAATTAGTTAATTGAGTTTTTATGAAAGGACGGAAAGGAATATATATATATTTATAGTTAACTTGGATAAATCATATATTGAATCACATATAATATTAATTATTTTAATGATGATGAAGATATGTCAAAATTCAGATAAATTAAATATTTATTGAATTGTAATTTTATAGTCAATATTTGTTTTTTTAATATATATATATATATATATATATATATATATATATATATATATATATATATATGTAAAAGTAGGTTGGTAGATATAGTTTGTAAATTAATTGCGCATGAAGTTGTCAACAATATGCATTTAGATTGATGAGATTTAATTAATATTTGAAAATTGTTGTTGATGGAAGATTTCACAAGTTAAAGAGTAATGATATATATATTTATTTAATTTATATATCTTATAAATATCTTTTATTTTATCTCTCTCATTTTATTATATTATAAATCATATATATATATATATATTTTTTTTCTTTTTCTATTTTCTTCTTCTCACTCTGTGTATAACGAGGTGTTTATGTATTTTTTTTTCAAGTTAAAATAATTAGAGAACGTGGAGTTGCATGCATGCTTGTCTTCAAACCTCTGAATGTTGGAGAGAGATCAAAAGGTTGTCATCAAAGGAATGCATAAATAGCCGTTCACGTCGAGTGTTGAAATGGACAACCTTTGAATCCGCTTCCATCTTCTCCATGCCATTCAGTAATGTCCTTAGAAGCCACCAAACACGTGTCCCGGCCCTGCATCCTCAGGTGTGGAAAGAGAGAGAAACAGAGTTCTCACACTCTCACGTGTGTGTAGAGAGTCCCTACTCTCACGTCCAGACGACACACCGGTACCACTCAAATTCAGTTCAAGCATTTTGGCATTGTCTGAACAAACTAACTTTCCATACATGCCACCAATGTCTACGCTTATTTACATGCTCACCAATGGTAACTCCTTAACCAGGTGTAACTGTGGGAGGAATCCCGGACATGCCAACCATGTCTACGTGGCAACAGGTGTCTTCGCCTTATATGCTTCTCTAACACTAGGTCATGTTCCAACTAATAATCATCAGATAATTAATTATTAATCTCATAAATTGTGTTAATTAATATATTTAATTAAATTATAAGTAATAAATTATTATTAATTCAGAATTATAAATAACGTGACCTTTAGGTAGTGTTCAGAATGAAGAAACTTTGTTTGCCTTTAAAATGCATTGCCTTGGCTTTAAGACAAAGAGGAATGGCAAGGGGCCGTTGTAACGTAGTTTATTTCTCTCGGACAATTCAATATTGCTTATGTCATGCATCTTTCTACACTATTGTATGACCATGATCTCTTTTTCTCTAGCCAGCTATTTCCCACGTATATATTTCTGGTTTGCAGTTAATTTCACTTCACACTTTTTTTTTCTCAGTTTCCATAAATTAATTTTATTGCCATATATTAATTATTATCGTTTCTGCTAATCAGCAATTGCATTACAATTAATTGACAATAGTAAATATGCGACAAAAAAATTTGAAAAAACTTCAATAAATGTTGTAAGACAACCATTTAATATATGTAAAATTATTAGACTGAACCAACGATAAAAAGTCACTTGAAAGATCGAAGAAGGGGAGAGAAGAGTTGTGCTTTCATTCAAATACTTTCCATTAACATTTGATAAAAATTAAAAAGTGATTTAATATATTTTTAATACACTCTCTATCGTTCATTAAATTTTACAAAGCTACGTGTCTCACTCTTTATTTATTGAATTTTACTTTTTAATAAATTTTAATTAATCGAAATAAACAAGTAATTAATTTTATTCTTATGTCTTATCTTTATGTATATATAACATAAACAAAGAGAGATGAAAATCCTAAGTTTTAACTTGGTGTCTAAGATATAAAAAATTTTATAAAAAAAATTCATTAAATAATATCACGTTTATTAATTTGTGATAAAAAAAAACTTGAATTTGAAATTGAGAATTTTTATCTATATATAAAGAACGATAAAAAAGAGAGAGGAAGAAACTAATAAATGCAATAGACATGACGAAGAAAGAGAAAAGAAATATGATTAAACTTAGTGTGTTTTTTTATAAAAAAAAATTTAATTATTAATATGTTAATTTTGTGAGTAAAAATATTTAAATTTATAATTTTTTTTTCTTTTCTTTCTTTTAAGTTTATTATTAGGCTAATCTTATAAAGTTAGGAAAAATCATGTTTGGATTAAAGTTTAGAAAATAATTTTGTAAAATCCAAGATCAAAAGAAGAAAGCATTATTACTTCTAAACTTACAGTTAGTATTTGTGTAAAAAATTATACGTTAATAGAAGTGTGTTATAAAATATATCTCTACTATTTCTCATAACCATTATACGAGGAAGTATGGTATATATATTTTTTATTTATATATTAAAATGAACATGTAAAAAGTTTTTACATCTTGAGTAAATGTGATGAATTATTATGCCGTTTAAAATGATTAACTTTAGCCATTTTAAAAAATTATACTTAAGTGACAGTTGGTAATCTTTAATTATAGTGAGAATATTAAAATTGTTTTTTCCCCTAAAATGAAGTAGAGTAGCTTGGCTTCAGCTGTTAAAGGCTAATAGTAATTATATTGGTAAGTTGTTCCTGAATTGTATTTATAATAATAAAGAAGTATGTAGCTGATTCTTTTTCTTAAGAGACAAAGAATGTCCAGAAAAGACCCAAAGGAATGTCTAAAGAAAATGATATCACAAAGACCTCTGATGCAACAGCCCTTTCACCTTTTTAACCTTTCATTTTCACCCAATCATGAAGGCGTTTTTGAACAAATATTGGTTTCTGAGTTTCCGTGTCTCAAGTTTTCCTTTTATCCATCGAGGACTAAACTGACCCTTCCGAGAGGGGTAACAAAAGCTGCACTAAAGGACAAACCCTTTCTGCCACACACTCTTGCTTAGTATTTATTATTCTCTTTTGTTTCTTCACAGACCACCTCAATGAAGGGTGAAGCTCTCAAACGCTCCCCACCTTCCACCATGTCTTCTTCTTCCTCTTCTCTTATCACCACTCTTGTTGATAACAATAACCCTTCTCTGTTAAGACCTCCTCGCCGTCGTTTCGCCTCTCATCACCTTCCTCAGATAACCCTCAAAACGCCCATGGTTAGGCCTTATCTTCGATCAAAAATGCCTAGGCTTCGTTGGACACCAGATCTCCATCGTTGCTTCGTGCATGCAGTTCAACGACTTGGAGGAGAAGACAGTAATTTTTCCTACATTTACATTTTACATTTTTTCACTTGCTTATCCTGTTTCAGACCATATATAATCAGGTTCGTGAGATCCGCCTACTAAATCTTAACACTTTTTTTTTTTCTTTTTTCTAATTGACATTGAAATTAACATGCGCTATGCAGTGAGAGATTAGTCTCTTATACTCGACGTAGCCCTGTTTCTACCCGAGTTTCAAACATGCGTTATGAAGCGAGAGAATATATAGTCTTTCTGCTAGACGTAAAGCTGTTGTTTTATTACATTTATATATCTTAACGTTATATAGTTCCTATTTCATTCACTTTCTTTTCCCTTATACTTGAAATTTGAATGCTGTTGATGTATGGGTTTGGATTTACAGGGGCCACACCGAAGTTGGTTTTACAGCTGATGAATGTAAAGGGGCTTACTATATCTCATGTCAAAAGCCACCTTCAGGTACTCTTTTCTTGATCACCAAGAATAAAGTTATGGGGGAAAAGGCATTACCAGTTCACTTGTTGGTTTCTCTTTCTTAATTTAATTTCTTTGTTTTTTAAATAAAGAATTTCTTCATTAAGAATGCAAGTCCTTTCATAATTCACTGGAATCTTAAAGTTTCAAAATTGTGGTCTATTCATGACAGATGTACAGGAGCATGAGGCACGAGCAGATGAGTCAAGGTATATAATTGTACTGTACATCAGTTACTTATGTGCAAGTTCTCGTGGCACAGATGAATTAATGCATCATCTATGTGGAAGAAATAGCTAGGTATAGACAACATTGGACAATTTGTTTGGTACAATAGAGGAAATTAGATCTGTAAACACTGAAAAGAAGATATATCCATATATATATACCAATAGAAAATTAAAGAACCAACTAGGGATAGTGGACGTCAGCTTGACGGGTTGATTCCCTTTTCCGTCACCAAGAAAAATGAAAGTAACGTCAAATATTCTTCAGGATTTTGTTCCTAGAAAATTAACTTTTAGTGTTTTGGTACTGTTACACATTTTTTTCATGAGGTCACTCACTGAAGCAGAATATAACAAAAGAAATTACATACCTTAATAAAATAAACATGGTAGAGTTTACTTAACCTCATTAGAAATGAGGTTTTATGATCATTTATATCGTACCATTGATTTTTATTTAGTAGGTGCAAAGCAGAATGATATGGCTCCGGATTTCCCAGCTTCGACTCTTGGCCCCAGGTACGACCAACAGAATCCTCACCAAAGAACCTGCACTGAAGAGCTTGTTCCCACCCAAGCTCAATGGTATAATTTTTATTTTCTTTTCTTTTCTTTTTATCGTTCCTCTCTTTTTGACAGTGCCTACGGTTATTTTTTAAAAGCTTTTTATAATTTGTGTTATAGTTGTAGAATTGTTTTTTAAATTGCAAAAACTGTGGGACATTTTACTTCCGGCATTAGGGTACGTCCTCCGTGTCCTTGTAAGTAAAAAAGTATAGTTAGATGAGAAAATCAGCATCCAACCATTTCCCATATATATGTATTTGTATAATAAGTATTACTTTTTTTTTTAAAAAAATAGAGGTAAATAGTGTAAAATGAATTTAATTGTTAATTAATATACTTGTGAATTCTTTTTTTATTAAGATAAATTATTAAAATGGCTTAGAAGGTCCATTTCAACTAGTCACATGATTAATCACATTATTTACGCCAGCATTCTCCCGCAATAATATTTTAGATTAATACATTAGCACAGATTATATGAAAAAATTGTTTATAGTAACACTAAAGAACGTTTCAATTAGTGACAAATTTTTTAAGTATATATCATCTAAACAACAAACAAATTAATACTTTTTCATAAAAAAAAAGAACTAATTAATATTTTTTTAGTAAAAAATAAAATCCCTCCTGCCATATAACGCGAATATTATAAATCTGTATAAAACGAAGAAAAGCTGCATTTTTTCAATTTTGTTAGCTAAGTGAACACAATTAAAATATCAAATTAAGGTAATATATCATTCCATATCGAAATATATAGGACTAAAATTAGGAGAATGTGACAACTTTGTCTGATTGAAAAAAGTTTGGATAACTTAATCGATCAACAAGTCTTAATTACGTCCTCAAATTTATGTATGTGAAAAGGAATATCTAAAGTAGTGCCGCCATTGCCTCCATGATTACTTAACAAGGGGAGAAAGAATATTCTGGGAAACTAAAATAAATGATCAGAAATTAAACTCGCGTTAGCATTTTAAAGAAGTCTCTGAGTTTGTGCGCTTTATATTGGTTTGAAAAGAAGAACGGGGAAGTAAAATGAAAGAGTATATTATATAAACAGACGTTACAAGCAAGAAAGTGAGTAAATTTGTTTCCTTATGGCAGGAATGATGATGAGCAAGTGCAAGAGTGCAACAATGGAAGGCAAGGAAGTGAATCAATTGTAATCTGTAACGGCAATGAACAGAAGATGCATTCCTACATCATCTTCGAGGGTCTTCTCACAGGCCAGACTGTCCAAGTAACTCCATATATATATTCCTCTCATTAATGTTTGGTTGATTTTGTTACACATATATAATAATGAAAGTAATGAAATAGGATAATTAGACATGGTTGAATGAACAGTTAATTCCATTTTGTTTTTCAGGGGAATAAGAATAAAATTGCTCCTGAAAAGGTGTCACTAGAGGATGCCGGTTACGAAAGCGACCATGAAAGATTCCAAGACAGAAGTACTGGCATAGGAGAGAGAGTCGCTGAAGACACAGTGTCCCTGTCAATGAGCTCAAGACCTTCACATTCGTTCCTCAATCGCAGCCACACTGGTCCATATGCCAATGATGTCTCTCTTGAGCTCACGCTCTCCTTCTCTTAGAATCATGCACATAATAATACCATGCCTTTCATCTTTGTCATTTATATATATTTCCATCCTACAACTACAATACAAATATTGGTGCACCACCTTTCAAGAAACAACCATACTGCCATCAAGTGCTCTTCCGACATTTTCATTAAGAAAATTATAAATCAAAACGTATTTTCATTTATTAATTTCTTAATCCATGTCTCTAAAGCACTTGTTTGCAGGAAGCCGGGGAAGTTGTAATACTATCGCTACTACCATCATTTTATCATCATCAAGCGTACTACAAATTAAGGACATAATAGTAATATTATATATATATATATATATATATATATATATATATATATATATATATATATATATATATATATATATATATATATATATATATGTATGTATGCTGTATTCGAACTGTATAAGGCATCTTTAACTTATACATTTGATCCCTTATAGTTTTATTAAATTTATAATTTTAATTTGACTATTAAGTGAATGTTTTTAATTACTTAAAAAGCATATGTGATTTTTAATGAGCATGAATATTTTTGCTAATTAATGTATAATTTGATGGTATATATATAGGACCTAGCTAGCTAGTCTTTCAACTATTTGTTCTAGCCTATGAAAAGGATTATTAAATGTTTGATGATGAAATGATTCATGTAAACGACGATGCATAGCACATATAGCGTGGAGGGATGTTATTGTGAGGAAAGCCCACAGAATTATAAGTGGAAGTGGTAATTAAGATTTAAGGGCAGCAGAGAGTGACGCGAGTAGGTGTTGGAGCACGGATTGCGTGGGGCAACTGCAAAGTTTAAACGGCCAACACCACATATTTTGGTGTATATATATTCTTTGTATGTAGGCACATTCTCTTCTTATATCACATAGCCTTGCTCTTAATTAGTATTTAGTATAGTCATGTTTTCCAAGTTGTTTTTGCTTGCTATTCTTGCTGCAATTGCCAGCTGCCAGGCCAGAAAGCTTGGTGGATTCGGTCAAGAGAACTCAATTCTTCACCATTTGCATGCTTATGGTGGTGGCGGCGGCGGCGGTGGTGGTGGAGGGAGTGGTGGTTTTGGGGGTGGATACGGTCATGGGGGTGGAATGGGGAGTGGATATGGTGGTGGAAATGGAGGATTTGGAGGTGGAGGTGGAGGATTTGGTGGTGGTGGTGGTGGAAACGGAGGATTTGGTGGTGGCGTGGGCGGTGGTGGAAACGGAGGATATGGTGGTGGAAATGGAGGGTATGGTGGTGGAGGATACGGGGGAGAATTTATGAATGAAGTGCTACCATTTCACCAGTTAATGAATTAAGTAGGAGTACGTAGTAGTGTTATTAGTATCAAATGAGAATAAATAAAATATAAGTCTGCTTTGTTATTAGGCCCTATTCAATGATGAATAATACAAGCTTATATATCTGTTTTGTTAGGTAGGATAGTACAAATTTCTACATTAAAAAATGTCAACTTAATTTTATGAATTATATAAAAGATAATAATACGGCATTTTTAGATTGATTTAAACACAAATTATGATTATGTATTTTTATAAAACAAATATTGACAATTGGGTATTAATTAAACGATAGCCTCTCCCTTATAACTTCTATCAAAGTTTAGGTTTATTAACAAGAGGATACATTGAAGGGCAAAATCACTACTAATCAGCAATCACATTATTTTACCAGATTCCTTTTCGTACCACTCAACGTTTTTAATTAGTGCCTCAGTTGATAACTTGATACCTTTTACAATAAAAAAAAAAAGAGGAAAAATAATTTTTTTAGATATAAGGAAAAAATTACATAAAACATAAAATAAAATGTTAGTTTTATTATAGCTATTAAAGAAAAAAGGTAATATAAAATATTAATTTTATAATTTTGCAATACACGATATTTTCTATCTCCAATGCAAATTATAATAATTAATACCATTGAGCGAGTGTGTTGATTGTTCCAACTTAACCGACAATATGTATGTAACAAAAAATTATAATAATTAATTAAATTATAATTTATATTTTTATAGATATTTTTAAATGATTTTTAATTAATATCATTAATAAAATTTAAATTTTTATATTTTATATTTTTATAAATATTTAATTATTTGAATGGACTTGTTTTAATTGAGTAAAATATGTATTTTTTAATTTAAAAAATATCATTTATTAATTAATTTTTATGATATATTATAAATATTTATCCAAAATAATTTGAATTTCTTTATATAAAAATATTATCTTATAATATAAATTTTAATTTTTAAATTTATAAGTTTAGAAGATAATATAATCAATATTAAAATTTTTAATTTATTTAAATTTAATTTAAATCATATCACACCATTATTTTTTAAATATTAAGTCGGAATAACATATTTATGTAAAATAGTATTAGGGATTGCAAAATGGGCTTTTGACCCGGCCTGCCGTACTAAGGACAGATTAAATTATCTAGCTTATCTTGTTCATAGGTGGGCCGGCGGATTGGTCCACCAATTTTTTCAAACTTTTTTATTTTTTATTTTTTCTAAACCAATTTTTATTTTTACTTTATCCAAATTTCAAAATATCAAAATAAAAATATCTTAACCAAAACTAGTCTAAAAATTATAAAGTAAGGTAGTAATACTAAAGTAATTTCTAATTTTTAATTTTAATCTAAAGTAAATTTTAATATAATATGATTAATTTATAAATTAAAATACTAATACTAAAGTTTGATTATTTAATATATTAACTCTCATACTTTTAATTTTTATTTTTATTTTTAATTGATTAATTATATTTTATATTTATAATATAATTAATATAAAAAATATATTATAAGTAGGAAGACCGACGAGTTTGCTCTACCCTACCTTTGACCCAATGGGTTGGCAGACTAGGCAGAAGAGTCTAAAACAGGCCAACAAACCAAAATTCCTACTTTACCTATCAAAATTATAATGAACTGACAAATCGACTCGTCAGACTTGATCCACTTTGTCATCCTGATTTTATATCATAAAGAATAAACATTGTTGTTTAAGCTCCTTTGAATTCATAGCAAAAAAAATACATTTATCAAGTTTTTCCTCAAAATAAATCGATCTATTATTTCATATACACTATATAAATAACAAATACTAGATCAATACCTCTATGTATTATCTATTTATTTTTTGATTAAATTTTTTCAATAAAATGTCTATTGATAAGGGCTTTTTTTAGCTAAGAAACAAAGTCCCTACACCTACATTTTTATATTCAGAGCTAATAATTTAAGTCTTTAAGCCAGTATCATGAGATGACCGCTCTGCAAAATACTTCAATATTTTGTTCCGTCAACATTTGATTATAAATGGGAATTATCATCTCTACTCACCAAACCCTCTAAATTTACCCTAAACAATATACATTTAATTTTTTATATTAATTAGAAATATTGAAAATATTAAAATAAAAAAATTAGATAATTTATATGACTTTTAAAAAAAATCCTAATTTAAAATTATAAAAGAGTAATTTAATTATATTAAATAATTTGATTAGAAAAAAGACTTTAGACATTCTTTTGCAGTTGTGGGGTGGCCCATTAAACCTGTAAACTATGCTAGACAAATACAAACTTGTCAAATTGGAACTTGTTAAAACTGTCCAATATTTGTCTACTTCTACCTATAAGACACAAACCCTAACAAATTAACAAGTGCGAGTACAAGTTTTTTTTCTATCCGCTTCTTAACGGGCGTAGGTACCCGTACCTACGAGTACCTGCTACCCATTAAACTAAAATAATATATATATATATAAAAGTTAAAAATATTTTTGGAAGATAAATCAATTTAAAATATTAATTATCAAAATTCATTGATATCGATCTTATTTTTTTACAAAAACTTCATAGTTAATAAAATTATTATTATAAAAATACCGATAATATAAAATAAATATTTTATTTGTATTAAATATTTTCTTATAATATATTATATTAATCTACTTTTAGATCTAATTAATCTTGTAGAAACTAGTATAATTTTATTTCTAAATTTTCCAAAAAATAAATTATTTATTTGATAAAACTTCTTATAAAAAATATTTAATTTTAAAAAAATTATTTTTTTTAAATATCTATGGGTACCCGTGGATACTCGCGGATATTAAAAAAACCCACAGGTATTTTTATAACCTGTACCCAACGAATTTGTAACAGGTAACAGATAGTGGATTTTTGTAGCGGGTTAAGTGGCAGGTAACCACTACTCGTACCTGCCCCGACCCATTGTCATTCCTATTCCAGATCAATTGATTTGAAAAAATACTCAATATTCAGTTTTGGATAAGTTGATCCAAAACATATGTCAAAATAATTCAAATTAACTAATCTGAAAGTCACGGACAAAATAAAATTCATATAAACTAATAGAAAATAACAAATGAATCAAAGAAATAATATTGATTTAACGTGTACCTTGTGGTATGCTATAGAAGGAGATTAAAAATAGTAGTTAGGACATTATTAAGAGATTGTGTCACTGTGGAGATTTTATCGAGGTTGTATGATGATATTAAATATATGGGAAAAAAAGAAGGAATAGAGAGGAAGGAAAATATATGCACTAAAGTTTAAAATAAAAAAATATAGAATTTGGAGTTAAAAAGTAATAGAAACATTTTGTAATTTTAAAAAATATGTTAACTCCATATAAATGCCAATAGAAATTTAAGGTGTTAAAAGAAAAAGCTCAAATTAATCCACACCAAATTTATATTGCATCATTATTCATTAATTGATGCACACCATGTGAGCCTAAGTGTAACATCCATATTACTATATTACCATCCAACTATCTTCCACTTCTAATATTTTGTCACAATTAGAAATTTTTTCCAATCTTACAAAAAAAAGCTTTTTCAATAACTTTTCACTTATTTAACCATTTAAAAATATTATCAATTCTTTTCAGATTTTTATTGAAATTGTCATCTTTCATAATAATAATAATAATAATAATAATAATAATAATAATAATTATTATTATTATTATTATTATTATTATTATTATTATTATTATTATTATTATTATTATTATTACGATCTTTGAATAAAACTTTTAGCATAACGTTTATTAGATAACCATCTTATTATAATTAAATTATTGTTTAGGATACAACAACAAAAATAATAATAATAATAATAATTTATACAATAAATATATATATAATAATAAAAAAAAGAGTAAGAGTTTGTAGTGTTCATTATTTTTATGATTATTTTATCATTTTTAAAACTGTAACTTTTTCATTTTAAAAAAAAAATTAACTCCTCCTATTTTGAGTTCTACTCAATATTTTTCATTTCTATTTTCTTAAATTTATTATAAATATGATATATTCCTGATAGTCTAACATGTTTTTATTATATTAGCATAAATAAATATAATAAAATATATTTCAAAATATATTAAATAAAAAATATTAATTATATATAAAATGATTCAATAAATTATTTATATTTTATCAACCTTATAATATATCAAAATTAAAATTATTATAAAATATTAAAATTGTAATAATATATCAAGATAAAAGTATAAATACAAGAACGTGATAATAAAACAACACATTACCGTGATACCAACTGTAACCAAAATTATAGTGATACTAAGTATAAAAGATAAAAAAAATTAAACACATGCATATGATGCAATTATAATTTTTAACTGTCCTGACCAAAAAGAAAATTTAACTGTGTTCTTTTAGTTTTATAATATTGATTTGCAATAATCTACCTGTCTCACGTTCAAATAAGTACAGCAAAAAGTCTTAAATACCACACGTAAATTTAACTTTTATAAAATATAGAAAGTATATTTAAATGGAAATATTAAATAAAAATAGTAACAAAAGTATCAAAATGGTTAATTAACTTACTACGCATCAAAATAATTCTTAACCACAGAAATTTTTACGTGCAAGAGGCTTTTTACTATTACCCAAATGGTTTTGAACACTTCTAGTTAGTGATGAGTGCAAAGTTTTACATTATTATCAGTAAGTGTACCGGTCGTATGTAATAACCATTAAATATATTAGGATCTATAGGAACTTCTTGATACTCAGAAACGTCAATACCTTATACTTGTACAAACTAAAGATAGAAATAAACTACACTACCAAACATAAAGTAAAGAAAGCGAAATAAATAAAAATGGTGGTCACACGTATGATATTCAGTTGAGTTTGATTTCACTAAATTATCCCTCAAATACATAAATGAACTCAAAATCCTCATTCACTACCATGTTCGCATCACCTATAAAAATAATCCTTGAATTGGATCCCTCACAAGCAAGGAACTAAACTATTTGGGCTTTACACTATGGATCTCTCATACAATTTAAAGTCAAATAACTCGCATTAAGATAAGGAGCTTAAGATGACCAATGAGTTTCATTCTCTCCCGAGCAACAAAATCCATTGGGAGTTCTTTCTTGTTTTACAAGTCAAAATCCTCTCACAAGCTAATTCAACAATTAAAACCCACGAAGAAGAACACCAACATTGGAAAGTAAACTTAGATTAAGAGTACAAAAATACAAATGAGTTCACGTAAAACTACATCAAATCTTAACTAAATATAAAACCTAGATAACCATCAGGATGAAAGAGTGTGAAGATGAACGAAGATGGGTCTAGAGCATGCCTTTGGTCAGGAAGGTGTGTAACCTTTCATAACAAAAGAAGCATAATTTCTAGGCTAAATCGTCACTTTGTGCCCCCAATTTTTTTTGGCACCTTTTGCCCTCCAACTTTTTCAAAAGTTTAATTTTTGCCCTTCTGTCAAATTTAGGTCATTAACTATTAGAAAAAAAACGTTCTTGCGTAATTGAGGGATGTGGTATCGTTGTGTTGTAATTAAGAGTTAATTAAAGTTTAATTAATGATTTGGAAATGTTAAATGTTAATTTTAAAAATATAGAAAACTATAACAAGGCAGGAATCAAACCCTAGTTCTGGAGATGAAAAGCTAAAGTCAATCCACTAGACCAAAAGTTAATATTAGTTTTTTTAGTGAGATTCAAATTTAATTAAACTAATCATGTGGCAACATTAATTTTACACATATATTAAAATTGGACAGAGTAAGATTTGAACCTAGGAGGGTTTTAAGACGATACCACTAGATAGTAAGACAAATTTAGTTTTATTGTCTCTTTTCCTTTGTTTTGTTTTACTATTCTTGATTATTTATGTTGTAAATTTTTTAAATGATTTTTTTTTAAATTCTAAAAACTACTTAGCTTTATGTTAAATCTATTTGAATAAGTTTTTTTTTTAATTTTTAATTTTATATTTAAGTTTTAGTTGTTACTTTAATTTATAATTTTTAACTTTTAATTTAAATTTAAATTTCTATCTTTTATTTCTAATTAGATTTTATATTTTATTTGTATATTTTAATTTTAAATCTATTGTAGGTCATTTTATGTTGTATATTTTATTTGTAATTTTGAAACTAAAATTAAGGATTAAAAGTTGAAATTAAAATTTAAGGGTTAACAACTAAAACTAAAATTTAATATAAAATTTAAAATCTAATTAAAAATAAAGATAGAAATTAAAATTAAGAGTTAAAATTTAAAATTAAAATTTCTCCATTTAAAAAATTTAAAAAAGTTGTAAATTTTAATATATTTTTAAAATTAATCTTGCCACATGATTAGTTTAATTAAATTTGAATCTCATAAGAAAACTAAAATTGGCTTTTGGTCTAATGGTATGACTTTTAGCATTCAAACTCCCAAACTTGGGTTCGGTTCTAGTTGTGTCCAATTTTTCTATATTTTTAAAATTAATGTTGCTATTAATTAGTTTAAATACATTGAAATTCCAAAATAAAACAGATTTTGCCCTTTGGTTTAGTGAATTGACTTTAGTCTTTCATCTTCCAAGACCAAGGTTTGATTCTTGCTAGTGTCTTATATTTTTAAAATTAAGATTTAACATTTCCAAATCATTAATTAACTCTTAATTAACGTTTTTTTCTAAGCCTAATTTTACTAAATGATCTCATTGAATACCACTTAGATTTTGATCATTTGGCGCTTAGAAGCTTTCACAACACCAATAAGCTCAAATCTACTGTCTCAAATCATTAAAACAAGAAAATAAACGTAAAATATTCATAAATCTAAACCTAGAAACTAAATTTCTAATTATATCTAATTTTAATTGAAAAGAAAAGAAAACAAGGCCTTAAATAAGAAGGAATTAGGATAACTGCTCTATTTTACCTATGTAAAAATACGTAATTAGACAGTTATCAAACTTCCACAAACTTAAAGGTTTGCTTAACCTTAAGTAAAAGTCACTTTAGTGGATGACACAAACAAATATGTAGACAACATGCATGCTAACATAACACTGAAACAAACTGAACAATGACAAAATGCACTAAGATAGAATGCATTATGACAAACACATATATACAACATCACAAGGACATAGTCTAGACTCACATTCTATCCTTTATCAGCAATTGAAAATTAAATGCTTACAAAATGTTATCAATCTAACTATGGTGCCTACAAAGAAAAGGAAAATCACCCTGCAAAAGTCAATTCAAGTGACAAGCTATGCAGATCACATAATTCAAGGAACCTCACCGATAAGGTGTTTCTCTCCACACAGCTGTATAGGTTTCATAAATTATCACTCATGTCACACAATGCAGTCACACGAATCAACTTTGCTTTTCATCTCAACCAAGTTACAACTAATGCATGCACAAAAAAATCACAAGGGCTTTATTTGGCTTGTAGCTTGGCCGAGGTAGAAGAAAAATTGATTTTTTTGGGAAACAATCAAGAAGGGTTGAAAAATGCTATTCAATGAGATCAGTTCACTCCTTACGTAATTATCAATCCCAAAACCCAACATTCAGCTAACATCATTGACTAAACTCAAACATTTACAATAAGCACAAGTCATTAAAAAATGCTATTCAATGAGATCAATTTTCTCCTTACATAATTGAAAAATGTTATCCAATGAGATCAGTTCACTCCTTACATAATTATCAATCCCAAAACCCAACATTCAACTAATATCATTGACTAAACTAAAACATTTACAATAAACACAAGTTAATTTCCAAGTTTTTATTCACACTTTCTTTTTTTTTTCTTTTTTTTTATGTAACACACATAGCTTCTAATGTACTTGACTCTCAAAATGTACTCCCCCAAACTTATTGTAGAACCAATCCGATTCAAATGATCTCTTAACCCTAGGGTAAGGGAACGCATTCATAAATCCAATGTGGCTCAAGGGTAGAAATGCCAAAATGGGTTCAGCTCGGTGGGCCAGCCTGATCCACCACTGGTTTGAGCCGAGTCGGGACAGAAAAATTAATGTTTCACAAAACAGTCTCAATATGTAACCCGACCCACCTAACCCGTAAGTTTGGTGGTTGAGACTTGGTCGACCGAGCTAGCCCACCAAAAACTTTTTCAACTTTTTTTTCTTTTCCTTGTATCATTGTTAGCATGTATATGTTTTTTCTAATTTTGTTTTTCTTTTTCCTCCCTAACGTGAAACCCCTAATACTATCAGTCAAAACCAAATTTTCCCTAAAATATGAAAGTGAAATCCCTAATTTGCATATTGTTTTAATATTATGTGTATACGTTGTTTTAATATTATTTATAATTTGTATGTTGATAACATAAATCCATTATATATGTATATTGTATTAATATTATTTATAATTTTCATTTTTTTATAACTTAAAAAGAAAAAAAAATCATAAATTAAATTTAATAATGAATTTTTTTGCAAGTCTGGTAGGCTAGCCCACTTAACCCCCCAACTCGTGATGGTCAAGCCGAGCTAGAAATTCAGGTATCTTTATTTTGGTGGGTCGGGCTGACCTAACCTACTTATTTTATAACCCATGGTGGGTCAACCCATGTGTGTCGGGCTAACCCATTTTGACATTTCTACCCAAGGGTTCTGTACAACAAGAATATAACAATCAAAGACTTAAAGGGGACATCAAGGGTCAAGTGATTTACAAGTAAGCTTTTTGGTTAAGTGGCTATTTAAGAAATATGACTTTGGTTATTTCTCAATCATGAATGCAAAGCAGTAATAACTGAGAATCAGGCAAAATCAACAGCATGAAGTGCATGGTAACTCACAACATAATCAACATTTAAGCTCAAACCTCACATGGCTAATGCTTTCATTCATAGATCACAAAAAATCATCAAAAGAATCAACTATGTAAGGCTAACTTAACCTACTCAAGGGCAACGTACCACATGTTAAAATTCAATAAAAAACAGCATAAGAGCATCAATATTTATTACTAACAAAAGGACAGATAATGAATCAAGACAAAAATAAAATGCTAACATCATATATCCACTAAAGATTCACAAAAAAAAATCTAATTTTAAAATGAAGAACAGAATGCAATAACTAAACAAAAAAAAAAGAAAATTGACAAATAGTACTTTGGAGTCTTTGTAGATATGTCTGAACTGGTCCTCCTCTTCTTACTACATCTTCAATTTAGCTCTGAAGGACCCCTCCCCCTCTCATAAGTAAGCTTGGTCCTCAGGTCAATGAGAACCAGTTAACCATGAAGTCTATAAGAGATGGATCTGCAAAAGGAATTCCAGAAACACCAATGCAAAACACACAATTAAAAAACACAGGTATTTACAAAAACATAATGCACTAACACAAATGAATAGACATATATTGTACAAAAATTGAAACTGCAAAATGACATATGCATGCAAGCATGATGCATGAAAACAAAATAAAAAATGCATGAATGAGGTCTCTCTAAGTTGGCATCCAGCAGTTATAGGATCATTACTGGGCACCCTTAACAGAGATTAAAGAAAATGTATGAAAATGAATGACAAAGGATGATGAGCGCCCAATGCCCAGGGAACAAGCGCCTGATGCTCCTCTGTGAATATGCAAAATGGGTTGACTGCCCAACGACCATGAAACGGGCGTCGAGCGTTCATATGCTAAAATGTAGAAATTGGATAAACACCCACTGGCCATAAAACGAGCGTTGGACATTCATATGTGAAAATGGAAATCTACAGAATTCTGCAGATCTAGTGCCCAGTGGCCATAGAATGAGTGTTAGATGATAGATAGCAGATTTTGGTTTAAAAAACTAGAATTTTTTGCCTTCCAAATCACAACTCACACACCCAAAATACAATCTACACATGAATTGACACAAAAAACAACACAATTAAATCACTAATGCCTAAACAAACTTGCTCACACAATCAAATTGACAAAATTAACACTAAAACATCATGAATTATGCAAAATCAAACTAAAGACAAAATGAGGTACAAATGTGCCTAAAACACAACTTAAATGGTCAAAACGCAAAATATGCATGAATTAACTAAACTAATAATACACATATGCTATGAGACAATAAGCAAACTTGCACAAACCCTTAAATCCACCAATTTAACACTAAAACTGACAGATCAAGGCATATGAAATTTATAAAAACAAAAGTGAGCAAATTTACTTAGAAACGCAACTGACATACCTAAAACACAAACTACACATATAACTTCACAAACAACAACATATTTGCACTAATACACACCAAACAAACTTGCTAAAACACTTCCAATAAAAAAATTGACACAAAAAATCACAATTCACACTTATGCACATTTCATAACTTAACACTAAAACAATTCACAGACTCAAAACACAAATTACACCACAAATTTGACAATTAACGACACACTAACATACCCCAAAACAAACTTGTCCACATTTTTACATTGATGAAACTAACACTAAAACACAAAAATCATATATGTGCCAATTACACATGTAAACAAACTAAACAACCTAAAACGCACAAATGCACTACACATGCAAAATGAAATGCAACCTAAACTAGCAATGTATGAACACTAATTAAATGGACTAAAACATGACAAAATGCATGAACCACCTAAAACACACAAAAAACATAAAAACTATGAAAACACATAAAATAAACACATTAGGCTACTTGAACACATTCAAAACCTAAAACAACTACTAACTAAAACATAAGAAATCCAACTTAAACATTTAATATTTACAATCACTAACCTAAGCAAACTAACTTACAACTAACACAGAAACATAAGAACATAAATATAACACAATCTACCACAAGTAGCCTAAACAATCACAATTAATCTCTCAACAACACAATCTTCATATTCACATATCACAAACATCACAATCTCACCAATAAGGAAAAACACATCAAAATGACACAAAAATAAATAAATAACACAAATAACTAAAATTGCACAATATATACATAAACACAAAAAAGAAAAGTAAAGAGAAGGGTTAGAGAATTGGGTTGCCTCTTAATAAATGCTAGTTTTACATCATGAGCCTAACGGTCCAAGACCTTACAAGTTTACTAGATAATTACTTCCTAAGAGATATGCTTGGCCTCCATCTAGGTCTTTTGCCTCCAGGCCAATAATTGTCATGCTTGAACATCTTCTTCACGAATTCTTTGAAGTAAAGTAGGTGCTTATGTCTCCTTGGTCTGGTCTTTGGCCTCCTTAGCACTATTGATGATGCTTTCCAAGAATCTTTCTCTGCAGAACTCACCTTAGCACCAACAAGTAGGGGATCACTAGTTGAGTCCTTTAAGTTCACCTCCCCCTCAAGAAGCTTCATTTTCTTCTCTTCACTCTCCCTCTCAAATAGATCTTCAGTATGCTTAATGTCTTGTGTTGGATGAATCTCTTGAATCACATGAAACACGGGCACTTGATCATAGTCTTGAACATGGGGGGTCTTCCCACTTTCTTCTTTTTTCTCTTCTACCACCTATTCACTCTCACACTAGCTATCACCCAAGCTATTTTCTTCTACTTCTTCTCCATTGAGTGGATACTTAGAATCCTTATCTTCATATGCACCTTGGGTGATGGTAAGTCTATCCTAGATTCCAGTATGTAGTTGACAACTAGTCAAGGGTGCTCTATTTATCTCCTTTACTTGCTCCACTACTTGATTATCTTGCTTCTCAATCCTTTCCAAGGTAGCTTATGTGTCTGAATTGGACCTCATGTATTCTTCAACTAAATTCTCCACGTCCGACTTTTTTCTTTGTTGCACATCTTGATCTTTCATATCTGCGTAGCCTTGGAAGTTGTAGTTAGAAGTAGAGAGCATGCTTTAAGGCCATGATTGCTGAGGTGACTCTTGTGGGACTTTGAATGAAGCTTCCCTTTCTTGTTGAGCTGACCAATACATGGATTCTTGAAAAATTCCTTGAAGCTCTAGAGTGTTGTCTTAGTACCATAGTTGTAGATGCTCTTGGTACCACTGTGATTAGGAATGGTACCAAGGTACTAGAGTGGGTTCATTGTACCATGGTCCCAAAGTTTGATATTGATAATATGGCTAATGAGGTTATGTTGATGGTACCAGTGCATACTAATTAAACCATTTGTTTATATATGATTCCAGATTTCATGTACATGATGAAGTTGGAATTAATCATTAATGGATAATTAATTATTGAATTCTATATTTGTAATTTCTTTTTGAAAATGCTAAGCAGAGGAGTTATAAGAAGGAAATATATATTTTATTAGAATATGTAAAATTATGCTCATAAAGATTTTAAATTGTATTCACAAATGATTATTAATAAAAACATTTCATTTCAAATCTTTAACTTAACTAAGACACTTGTTATCAACTAAAGTTAAAGCGTTAATAAACATAAATATCGATATCATTGAAAAATTATTATTGTAATCTGAATTTATATATTTAGAATAAAATTAAAACACCAAAACAATTGCAGTTTTAGAAAAGATAAAGTATTATTTATAGTCTTTATTAACAGTACCGTATATGACCCAAATAACTAAATTATAAATATTAAAAATTAAAATTTTTAGTTAAGAATAATAGATATGTCTTACTTGATAAACTATTCCAAATTTATGCTTACAAATTCTTAGTATCTTATTATGTAAATGTAGAAAGTACGACTGTAGTCTCTCATTTTTTTTTCTCAAAAAATAATTTTAATGAAAATATTTTATTAATTAAGTAACATGCATGTGTATATAAAATATTTTATATGATTTTTAGTTCATCCTTTTTTATTATTTCTCATTTAATTTTAAAATACCTTAATTTTGATTCTCCAAATAGTTTTTAATAAAATTATCCCATCAATTAAGTCATATAAACCTAAGTGAAAAAATTTTCTATACATGCTTCTATGCTAGTTTTAAGTAAAAAAGGTGTGTCAATTTTTTATTTTATTTTATAGTATTAAAAACGTTATAAACAAAATCAATACTATAAATAAATAAAACCCATCATAAACCTATCTAAAATTTAAAAAATTAAATATTAGAGAAATATAAGTTAAGAGTGTTAATACAACTAGTTCTCACTATTACTCTATTAATACAGCTAGTTCTCATAATTACTATATTAATATAATGAATATGGGATTAATTTAATTAGAACTCGATCAATGAAATTGTATTCAACAATCATTTACATATGGTGCGATACAAGCTGTTCATATGTATACACATTTTTTTAATTATAGTGGTTGGCCTAAGTCAATTTGAATATTATCCATTTAATTGAGAACAAAAACTATTTTTTCGTGGAGAACATTTGCCAACCTTTTATATAATATTGAAAATGTACACTTTTTTTTAAGACACCAAAGATTCTTACTGTCTTAATTATGTTGCCTCAGAAAATGGGTTGATTTTTTTTTTTTTGATAAATTGATATAACTAAATTTTATTAGTTTTTTCTGTGTATTAATCACTCCATTAGCTTTGCTATCGATTTTAATTTTCCTTTAATTTGAGAACGTACCTAAATATACCACCTCTATCCTAATTTTGCAAAATATAATTTGCATAAAAAAGAAGCTATTTTATAAGTATTGGTAGATTAATATACACATCAAGGGGGTCTAGTTCAGTTGGTTGAGTAAAGTGCATGAGTTGTTATAAATCTCGTGACACTGTTTTCAATTCTTATCAGGATGATAAAAAAAGTAGATTAATATACACATTGTATTGGATCGAGGTCTCCTATCGAGGTCATCTCGGTCCTAACCCCATAAGATAACTACAACCAAGATATAAAGGATTAGCGTGACAGATTAGTCCAAATTGATAGTTAACTAGCTTAAATACGATTAGTGTATCATTGGGCCTTTACTAATCAAGGCCCACATACTCAAGCTTCATGCCCTTTCTTATAAATATCCTGGTAAGTCCACAGGTAAAGGGTTGTTGTAACTACATTTATTGCACCTTATACTAGCTCTAAATTAACCTCAGCAAAATACTAACTTAAGCGTCAAAGTGAGTTTTGTAGATCACCCCCCCTACTGGACTCGAGTGTAAGGAGGAAGGACCATCTCAGACCAAAAAGATCTCATCTTGGACCCCACTCCAATCCAAGCACTCTCACATCTGGTTCTCGAAACGAGAACATTAACACCACTGTGGGGTCCGGTAGAACTGTTCCTTATACCACATGGTAACCACTCGAAGATGAGTAGTAGAAGAGATTAACCCCAATCAGACTAAGCGCACAACATCTCCTAGGGAAGAAATATCCAAAAACACTATTCGTAGTGTCCTGATCGCCCAGCTTTGAGATGAGAAGAGGAGGATGAGACAGTGCAATGAAGAAGAACTAGAAGCATTAAGGAAAGAGAATGAAGATATCGGAAGTTGGCTAATTCCATCTGAGGATGCAATGAAACTCGCCAGACACCTCTTAGACATGAGCTCAGAATGCAAAGGCAATCCTACCTCGACATCCATTTGTAGACACCATAATGGATGTGCCTTTGCCAACAACTTGAAACCACTCATCATAGACGTTATGATGGGACAACCGACCCTGATGAGCACTTGGATGTCTACATTACCCAAGTGGGTTTGTACACCATGGATGATGCAATTCTGTGTAGGGTATTCCCGACTTCGTTAAAAGGAGGAACATTGAGTTAGTTTACCGGACTCTTGCCTAATTCCATTGATTGTTTTGAAACCTTGACTACTAAGTTAGGGATACGATTCACCACTAGCCGACTTCATCACCTCACATCCATTGCACTAGTCGACATCAAACAAGAAAAGAAAGAGCCTTTGAGAGATTTTATGGACTGATTTGACAAGGTTACCATAAATGTGAGAAACCTCAACCCTGAGGTTGCTCTCCACCACATGGTAATTGCGCTCTGACCTGGAAAATTCATAGATAGTCTGTAAGAAGCCCGCCATGAGCATGGACGAGTTGAGGAAGAAAGCAAGTACATGCAAATGGAGGAGTTGGTTGAGTTCTATAATTGGACCCAATCTAAACAGTCTGAGAAAGACTGAAGTGATGATATGAAGGGAAAGAGAAAGGGAGATCACTTTCGCGAGCCTAGACTATCCCGGTTCACTCATTACACCCTGTTGGTCACGAATAGGGCCTGAATATTGAACGATGCTCTTGCTTCCGAGCTTATTTCCACTCTGAAGAAACTCCCCACGTCGTAGAATGCTGACTGTAGTAAGCATCAACGATATCATCATAATTACGGGCATACCACTAACGAATGCCTTGCTTTGAAAGATAAAATTGAAGAATTGATTCAAGTTGGACACTTGTGAAGATTCATCAGTAGAGACAATTAAAGAAAAGAAAGACGTAAGGATAATCATCGAGAATCGAGGAGAGATAAATTCTAGGAAGGAGAGAAATCTCGGGACCGACAACAAAGGGATGGTCGTCGAGCACCGCAGGCTGACCCTCCTTTGAGAGGGATCATAAATACCATAGTCGTAGGATTTGCTAGAGGAAGAGTGAGCAATTCAGCTCAGAAGAGGCATTTGCGAGTTATTCACAATGTGAGCGTCGTCTCCATGAGCTCATCTCAGAACCGACCACACTATCTGGCCATCACATTTACTGATGATGATTTCCAAGGTATAAATCTGCAACAAGATGATCCCATGGTGATAACTGTATAGGTAGACAATTTCACAATTCAGAAAACATTTGTAGATCAAGGTCGTTCCACCAATGTGCTATTTTGGTCAACCTTCAAACAACTGGGGTCTGAGGATTCCAGAGACCTCGGTCCAGCCGTTCAACGACTAGTTAGTGGGATTTTCAAGGGAGTGAGTTGAAACTCAAGGATATGTTGATATTATACAAAGTTTGGTACAGGCGGCCCAGATTACAAAACTATCCTGGTTCGCTACGTTATAGTGAATGTCAACACTTCTTATAATATTCTGCTGGGGAGACTAAACAAGCTAGGAGCCATAGTTTTGACACCTCATCTTGCCATGAAATTCTCCTTAGCTAAGGGAACTAGAGACCTATATTTACCAAACCCTCAATTACCTGTTGAAGTCACATGTAGTCGTTGCAAGCAATAAAGATGCATTAAAAATAATTAATATGACAGTTACATTTAATATAATTAATACAACAACTGCATTTTAATTGAATTTAATGGTGCAAAGGTAAAAAATAGTTCAATGGACACTTTGGTTCTTTGTAATATATGTTGAATTTCACAACATAATGTCAAATAACATGATGTCACATAACACTTCCCTCCATAGAATTGCTAATAATTGGGTTGTACTTATGGTTATGAAAATTTTGAGTTAACTTGATAACTCTTTTGAGTTAATTCATATATAAACTTCTTTTTAGTAAATTTTTTATAAATTTTATACCAATTTTATAAACTCTTGAGTTTACTACAAAATCAACAAGACAACAAATTAAGTTATTTTTCATGTGTTTAGTATTTAATGTATCTTTCTTGATTGGAAGACTTAACACTTGCTTCTAGAACATTAGATTTTTGTTTTTTTAACAATATCAAACATCAATGAAATTGTTTTTATTTTTTACCATTACTATTATCTTTTACAGGTGATTATCTAATAATAATGTATTATTAAACTTATTTCTTTTAAGTATTTTAAAATTTATAGTTTCATATTTTGGTGCTAAAATATTTAATTAATATGTTCTTTATAGATATTTGGGTATTTTATATAAAATAATTTTTTTATTAGTTTACCAGTGAAATTTATGAAATTTACAAATTTAAGTAAACCACAAATTTAACCATCTTGGTTAGAGACCCCGCCCCGCCCCCCAGAAGACACAATTTCACGTTGCTTACAGGAATAGAGATAGATCACGGAAAATCTATATGAAATGGAAAATATTCTTTTTATAGAACAGGTTAAATACATAATTAAAAAAATAGTTGAATCTCATTAAAAAAAAAACAAAGTTGAATCATATAATATTGATGGAGGGAAAGAAGGGTGGGGTAAAAACATATTGACAGGTGCAATGAAAATCTAAAAATATAATAGCGATAAATAAATAAGTGAACTTTTGGTCTGATCGAGCATACGTCGTTGTTTTTTTTTTTTTTTATTATTATTATTATTTTACAACGTCCGGGCATACATCTTAAGGTTGGATGAATATAACTTCAAGCAATTATGCTTTAGTTAGCAGAGTTTGTGTATTCCATGAAAAATAAAAACAAATACGGAATTGATCAGAATTCAGAAGTGGAGTTAGTCGTAGTTGAGCTTTATCAAATACTGAAATCTTAATAAATTCTTTAAGATTTATTTGTCGCCCGAAAATGACAAGAATTACAAAGAATAATGATCTCCTGCCATAATAAGTAAGATCTGCGGAAGATTTCGGCCTCTCAAAGTTTTTAAAAAATTGTGTAAGATAAAAGTAGCGCCCTCTCTGTTCGCAATTTAATGAATGATGTTGGACATTGAAGAAACGTGCCCTTTATATACAAATTTTTTCTAGTTTTCTTAGTCCTAACGTGGCAGATATTAGCAGATTCAACCGACCTTTATAAAAAGAATTTGCTCTAACAAGCAATTATCCTGAGACAGGCAAGAACTCAACTCTATATTACAGAGACTTCTATTTTATACCTGAAAAGGAAAGCCACCAAGGTTTCTTTCATTCTTTAACTTGTCAATGATTGACACTATAAATTAGAAAAAGTAATTGACTTTTTTTTGGAAAAATAAAATAAATAGGTACCAAAATTAAGTACCATATAATATTAGTTTTTAATCCTACATTCTATGAATGCATATATATATATATTTTTCCAAACCAAAATACAAGAAAATGTATAAATTATAATTATGTAACGTATAATTCTGCTAAAACGACTTCTGTAATCAATATACAGGTAATAGACAAATCTAAAACTCTCACCACATCTTATCATGATACCCATGGTCCATACTCTTTTATATTTCATGTATTCAACAACAAAAACTATAGGACAGACAAATAGCACTAACCTCAACAAGCTAATTACAGCATTATCATGTACATAAAAGCGAAAAATTTATTGAAATTTTTTAACATATTAAAGAATTGTTAAATATTTTTATTAAAAATCACAATACTTAATATATTATTAACTTAAAATATTTCATCTTTTATTAAAAAAAATACTTTTAATCTTTTAAGTAGTATATATATATATATATACACACTACCTCTTTACAACAATTGTTTTTATTTTGAAATGTAATACAGCAATTGTTATAATTATATATTATGTATCCTTGCATTTAACGGAATTGGATGGTGATTTGGTAGTTTGTAGTAGTTAGATTGTCCCACGTCTCCATTGAAACATCAAGCCAAGCTGTCATAAACTTTTATGTTCCTTGATGAAATTTTAGAGTGTGCTGCAAGTGGTGGGGGATTTGCTTATATTTTGTTAGGCTTACACTTCAAGTGTCTAATAATCCACTATCAAAACAAACATCGAAAGAAACAAAAATGTCAGTAACCAAAACTCAATACTTTTAGTTAGTCACATGGCACCCACATTGCTGCTCCTGCATTCATTTGGCGCATGTGATCGCAGGTGATTAATGAACATCCTTCAATTTGTCAATTAATTAGTGATAAGTGAGCACTGATTAGATTTTAAAGCAGTTCTTGAATCAAAATGATAAGTCATGAATGACATATAATCAAACTTAAAGAATATCTTTGTTCCCTTTTTATATATTAGGAGATGATACTGTCACCAACTCCACTAAATATAACTATTATAGTATATATAATGCTGCTGTCTAACTGGAGATTCGTATACTATATACTAAAAATGCAGCATCGCTAACAATCATGTGAACCAAAGGCATTGGATTATTATTAGATAGAACATTAATTTATGATTGGTCTAAACTTGTGTCATATTTTCAGGCGGCCGTGGTTGACCAACCAAGGGATTGATTGGACCATACTTCACTTGGATGTTCAAGTTTTTTTTGCCCATGACTCTTCCCTTTTGAATTTAGTAATGAGCAGATGGTTATTTTAATAGATGGGATTCCCTATATAAAGGTAACATCATAACCAAGAACATCAAGCAAGTTAAGTGTTTACTCTGCTCTGCTTGTGCATATACGCCCGTAAAAGCAATGAGTATTGTTATTGCTAAGTTTTTGTACTTGGCTCTACTTCTCTGCAGCACTTTTTGTGCTTTGATGAGTATTAGTCATGGGATGTATGTTGATGGTAGCAGTGTTGGTGATCCTAGTAGCTGGGGCTCTAGTGATGATAATTATTGCTCGTACAAGAGTTGGAGTTGGAGGGGTTGTGGGAGTTTTTTTGGGAAAGGTGGTAGTGATTTTAATAACCACGAGGGCAATGTAGCAGTTCCTACTCCTAGCAAGGGAGTTGGTTGGCGATCTGGACAAGGCGAACAGTATCGTGCAAGTGAAGGAAATAATAATAGAGATGGCGCAAAGGAAGGGGGAGGTGGTGGAGGAGAAGGTGAAGGTGCTAGTGAAAATGGTGTCGAATATGGTCATGGTAATGGCTTTCGTGCTGGGGCAGGCATTGGAGATAATGGTGGTAGAGGTGGAGGTGGAGGTGGAGGTGGAGGTGGAGGAGGAGGAGGTGGTGGTTCAAGCAACGGTATAGGTTATGGAGGAATAGGTCAAGGTAGAGGATTTGGTGTTGGCTTTGGTGTAGGTGGGGGTAATGGAGGACAAAGTGGTGGGGGAGGAGGTGGAGGTGGAAGTGGAACTAGTTTTAGAGGAGGGCAAGGTCATGGTAGTGGTTTTGGTGCAGGTGGAGGAGTAAGTGGTATAGGAGGAGGAGGTGATGGTGGAGGTGAAGGTGAAGGAATTGGCAATGGAGCGCAAGGTCATGGTAGTGGCTTCGGTGCAGGTGGAGGAGTAGGTGTTATAGGAGGAGGTGGAGGTGGCGGTAGTGGTGAAGGAGTTGTCAATGAAAGGCAAGGTCATGGCAATGGTTTTGGTATAGGTGAAGGAGTGGGTGGCATGGGAGGAGGTGGTGGTGGTGGAGGTGGAAAAGGTGAAGGGGGAGGAGTTAGCAACGAAGGTCAAAGTCATGGTACTGGTTTTGGTAAAGGTGAAGGAATGACTAACATAGAAGGTAGTGGCAGTGAAGGTAATGGAGTTGCCAATAGAGGACAAGGCTATGACAATGGTTTTGGTGAAGGTGGAGGTATAGGAGGAGGTGGAGGTGGTGGTGGTGGTGAAGGTGGCAATGAAGGCATTGGCAAGGAAGGAGAAGGTCATGGTAGTAATTTTGGTATAGGTGCTAGTGTAGCAACAGTGGGTATGGAAGAAGGTGGTGGTGGAGGAGGAGGAGGGGGTGGTGGTAGGAATAAAGGTCAAGGTTATGGGAGTGGCTTTGGTGTAGGCTTTGGTACAAGTATGAATGACATAGGAGGAAGAGGTGGTGGTGGAGGAGGAGGTGGTGGTAGAGGAGAAGGTGGTGGTGGGAATAAAGGTCAAGGTTATGGGAGTGGCTTTGGTGCAGGCTTTGGTACAAGTATGAATGGCATAGGAGGAGGAGGTGGTGGTGGTGGTGGTGGAGGAGGAGGCGGTGGTGAGAATAAAGGTCAAGGTTATGGGAGTGGCTTTGGTGCAGGCTTTGGTACAAGTATGAAGGGCATAGGAGGAGGAGGCGGTGGTGGAGGAGGAGGAGGAGACGATGGTGGGAATAAAGGTCAAGGTTATGGGAGTGGCTTTGGTGCAGGCTTTGGTACAAGTATGAATGGCATAGGAGGAGGAGGTGGTGGTGGTGGTGGAGGAGGAGGCGGTGGTGAGAATAAAGGTCAAGGTTATGGGAGTGGCTTTGGTGCAGGCTCTGGTACAAGTATGAAGGGCATAGGAGGAGGAGGCGGTGGTGGAGGAGGAGGAGGAGGCAGTGGTGGGAATAAAGGTCAAGGTTATGGGAGTGGCTTTGGTGCAGGCTTTGGTACAAGTATGAATGGCATAGGAGGAGGAGGTGGTGGTGGTGGTGGAGGAGGAGGCGGTGGTGAGAATAAAGGTCAAGGTTATGGGAGTGGCTTTGGTGCAGGCTTTGGTACAAGTATGAAGGGCATAGGAGGAGGAGGTGGTGGTGGTAGTGGAGAAGAAAGTGGCAATAAAGGGCAAGGTCATGGTTTTGGTGGAGGTATGAGTAATGATGGCAATGAAGGAGAGAAAGGAGGAGGTGGAGGTGGTGGTGGTAGTGGTGAAGGTGGCGGTGACGGTGGTGAAAATGGCAGTGAAGGAGTTGGCAAGGAAGGAGAAGGTCATAGGAGTGGTTTTGGTGCAGGTGCTGGTGTAGCAACAGTTGGTATAGGAGAAAGTGGTGGTGGTGGAGGAGGAGGAGGAGGTGGTGGTGGTAGTACTAGAGGTGGGAATGGAGGTCAAGGTTTTGGGAGTGGCTTTGGTGCAGGCTTTGGTACAGGTATGAATGGCATAGGAGGAGGGGGTGGTGGTGGTAATGGAGGAGGAAGTGGCAATGAAAGGCAGGGTCATGGTTATGGTAGTGGTTTCGGTGGAGGTATGGGTAATGGTGGCAATGAAGGAGGAGGAGGAGGAGAAGGTGGTGGCGGCGGTGGTGGTGGCGGTGATGAAGGTGGCAGTGAAGGATATGGTCATGGTAATGGCTTTGGAGCTGGGATGGGCATAGGTGAAATAGGAGAAACAAGTCACAATGAAGGTGAAGGTAGGGAAGGAAATAATAAAGGTGGTAGTAATAGCAAAAGTGCAAGTAATGATCGTGATGGTGTCAATAACGACTTTGGGATTGGATTTGGCATGGGCATGGGTTTTGGTTTTGGTATAGGAAGTAATGGAGCAAAGATTACTAATAAAGGTGATATGAATGCCCCATAGAGAAGCTGGAATTTATTGACAACATGAGGAATCATACTTGGATATGTTTGAGTTGGAACATGATGCAATTATTTATTCTTTGTTGTTTTGTGTGAAAATTTACAATTGTTGATGACTCATGTCTATATATTACTAATTATCACTATTTGTCTTATAAAATCCATGAATCACATTTAGTAATGCAAAATAAAAAATACTATTTATTTTTTTTTTATTTTTACTTGCTTTTCTTTACCTAAAAATATATTAGGTATGTTATGTATGGATATACGTGACAACAGTCATTTTGTAGTTTTGGTATGAAGTTTGTTTTTCAATTCCAATATATTCTTATGCTTGCGTTATTGATCAAATTAGGTCTTTCTTATCAAATATTCGCTTAAATGAATGTTTTTTAAAATATTTATCTAAATAGGTTTATTTTTACCATGAACTAAGGCAAACTGTAGTTTGACCTCCACATCAGTTTTTTTACCACGTGGATGCTAAAAAACTGTAGGTTAGACTTGCAATTTTATGTGACACACCATAAAATCTCAATTTTATGTTCTCATTTCCAAAGCATTAGAGGCTTATTAATGGAGTCACAACGGGTGAGGATCTCTTCATTTTTTTTTTCCAATTCTTTTTATAACTAAGCTTTTCAATAAATAAATATTATATTTTATGAAAATTATGTCATTCTATTTAATTAACTTTTTTTAAAATATAGCAAATCTAAGAAATAGAGAGGATCCATGACCACCTGCCTCTCATGTACATTTAATGCAATCATTTAATTCTAATTTAAATGGTCTTTGCTTTTCTCTCCATAATTTTAATGCGTAGATCTAATTCTTTGTAAGTTTCCCCATCTCACATTAGATTTACAATAAATAATTTAAATTATTATATAAGGTTATTTTAAAAATTAAAATTTTAGAAATATTGAAATTACATTTAGAGATAAAAGTAAAAAAGTTAATAAAAAGTGATAGAAAATTAATAAAAGATCAAATATACAAATACAATTGAAAGGTGAGTAATTGGAGAAGGTTAAGAATGGAATTTGCTGCTTATTGAAGGGATAATGGGCTTCTTTGTACAATAATAGGTTAACTAAAAGTTTATATCATAATTGAATTAATGAATAGCTGAAATCCTTTTGTCCAGATAATCTTACTGTCTAACATTACTAGCGTTGCTATCTGTTTGGTAATTTTTTTGTTTTTTTTTTTACTTGTAAGAAGTTATGGTGTTACTCTAGTGGAAAAAACGCTTCAAGTAAGGTGTCATAGGGTATATCCTATCCAACAAGACTCTTATGTGTATGTGTGTGGAAAGGCATTCAGAGACTTTTAAATTGTAAGTATAAAAAAATTACAATAATAAGAACTAAAATGGAATGTTTCAAACTAAAGGAACTCAAAGAAAAATTATTATTAGACCAAATTGATATTACAAAGAAATGGCAAAATTTTGATGATTTTTATTATATATCTTCAAGTATAATGGTTTTTTAGTTTTGAAAAATGGATGGTTGTAGTTGTTTTGTGATGTTTCTTTTTTCCCTTAAGAATATTATTTGATTAAATAAATTTATATTATTTATGTAATTTATTGATATTTGAATAAATTTTAAAATTATTGTTTAAAAAAATAAATATTTTTTTTATAATTCTAAATTCTTATCAAATTTTATTTAGTGACTATAATTAATTAAAACTAAACAATAATGATATAATAATTAATTAAAATAAATAGTTTGACATTAAATAAAATAATTTGATATAATAACAAACAAAATAAATGTTATATGCCTTTCTCTGCCGAAAACAAGATCTATTTTATTTTATTGACGCAAAAAAAAAAGAAGTTAAATTTCAAAAATAACAATTTATAACAAAATACTATCAATATATTTTGATCATCTGATTCATCTTAATTTTTAAGATATTCTGATGATAATGTTTAATAAAAAAATTGTAATGCTAGGAACAATCGTTGTCAACTCTATTAATTTTGAAGTTTTCAAGTATGAATATAATAGTAGAAAGAACCTATAATCCAAGCAAATGTTGGCTGGTGGTCCTACTCTTACAAGAATTCCCACAATACGTGGGACCCATTGTACAGTAAACCTCGGACAAGATCACCTGCAGAGACAGTACATTGTGGAGTTTCCTGTTCTATTGGCCATAGGATGCTTGGAGTTACACAGAATACCAAGGTCGATCAACACTTGAACATGAACTGCAATTAAAAAAGAACAAGACAACATAAACCCGTGTCTGGTTATGCACTTACCTCTCACTACCGATGTGATATCTCCTATTTTTAATTTTTTCTTTTTACCTCTTTAAGTTTTTTTTATTCGAATATGTCCCCTTACAACGGATTCGCCAGCCTTTTATTTCATACACATATATATAGAAAAGGTTATTTGTCAGATCCTTCTGTTTTGCACTACTGATGCCTTTTCAGGCACCTAGAGTTCCACCATTCTGAGTAACTTTGCACCAAAACAAATCCATGTGAGTGCCTTTAACCTTCTTTTATCTCTTCCTTTGTTGGATTTTCCCATGTGGATTCGTCTTTCCTCTCTGGTAACATACCATGATCTGTATTCTTTTTTTGTCGGATTGCTTGACTTTCTGATGATTCTGGTGAATTTGGGAATTGAAACTTGGATCTAGACAATTGATAAAGATTTGGCTTCATCGAGTTTCTGAATATGTGGGGTGTTATGTTATGTGCTGTTATTGGTGATACAGAATCTCTGGTGTTATGTTATTTTTGTTGTATGATTTTCCGTGTAATATGTGATGTCACTTGCCGCGTTACATTGATATGCTTATTCAGGTGCTGGGTTCCACAATGCGTTGGCTAGAGAGTTTTTGTAGGATACTTTATCTTTGGAATCTGACATACGATTATCTGATGGGATTTATTTTATTGTTTGAGACCATGGACTGTGCCCACTTCTGGTCTAAGAGAAGAAATGAAATTTTTTGTTCTTACCAGTGTCACCAATGAATCTGGCCAATGGCAATTAGCCTCTGGTTTGTTTGTTTCTGATTTGATCATTTCTAGAACTGTAACAAAATCTAAATGAAATATCACCAAACAGCTTGTTTTGTTTCCATTTTAACCTGGAAGTTTTGGCCCTCTTTGGGGTTAGGACTGGAGGGAGTAATTTAACAATTTTGACATTGAAGATTGAACTTCTTTCATTCCTCAGATAACCAAAAATGAGGGGGGGCTTGTGGCAACTTGGGCAATCAATCACTCGCCGTCTTGCCCATGGTGATAAGAAGTCTGTTGCTCGTCGTTATTTTGCCACAGAAGCTGAGCTGAAAAAGACTGTGCTTTATGACTTCCATGTTGCTAATGGAGGGAAGATGGTGCCATTTGCTGGGTGGAGCATGCCAATCCAATATAAGGACTCAATCATGGACTCAACCCTGAACTGTAGGGAAAATGGTGGACTTTTTGACGTTTCTCATATGTGCGGGCTAAGCCTCAAGGGAAATGATTCTGTCCCATTCCTTGAAAAGCTTGTCATTGCTGATGTTGCTGGGCTTGCCCCTGGAACTGGTTCATTGACTGTCTTCACAAATGAAAAAGGAGGGGCAATTGATGATTCAGTGATTACCAAGGTGAAGAATGATCACATATACTTGGTTGTGAATGCTGGATGTAGGGACAAAGATCTGGCACATATTGAGGAACATATGAAGGCATTCAAGGCAAAAGGTGGTGATGTGTCATGGCACATCCATGATGAGAGATCCCTTCTTGCTTTGCAGGTCATTTATCACACTCTTGTACATTTGTATGATCTGGACACATTGTGAACTTGCTGCTATTGAGTTTACTCCCTCCATTTCCCTATTGTTGAGATGGCTGTAATGAACTCTTTAGAATTAAGAATGTTTATGAAGTATTTCATTCTACTATCACCTGCCCTGTTTATTTTTGGATTTAGTCTAATTGCACTAGTCATGTCATGTGCTCTCTTGTAAACTGACTACTAAATTGATGGAGTTTTATATTAATGAACTGTTGTTCACATTAACATTAACAAAGGATCCTTGTTTTCTTTGTTGCAGGGTCCTCTTGCTGCTCCGGTTCTTCAACACTTGACAAAAGAGGATTTAAGTAAGATGTACTTTGGGGAGTTTCGCGTATTGGACATCAATAGTGCACAGTGCTTTCTCACACGGACTGGGTATGTCTTCATGTGGTTCGCTTTCTGTAACATTAGCAATTCACCTTGTAACGCTCATCTGTCATTGTAGTAATGCTACCTGGGATTCCATCTTGTATGGTAAACTTTCTCTACATCTATATTAAAAATCTTTCCTTATAATAAAATACAGTTATTTCCTGAGTGCATTTTGATAGTTTCACCTTTTGTCCTTGTTTTGTTGTTAGCTAATTCTAAGTTCCCTATAGGCACAATGCTTAATCCTAACAGTATTACCATGCATAATAATAACATACTCGTCACTGAGCTTTCAGGTATACTGGGGAAGATGGATTTGAGATATCAATTCCCTCGGAGAGTGCAGCGGATCTTGCCAAGTC
This sequence comes from Psophocarpus tetragonolobus, assembly GCA_037954015.1. Lineage (NCBI taxonomy): Eukaryota > Viridiplantae > Streptophyta > Magnoliopsida > Fabales > Fabaceae > Psophocarpus > Psophocarpus tetragonolobus. Next base: position 100,286,722 of record CM075688.1, read on the forward strand.
AATTCTTGAAAAATCAGAAGGGAAGATAAGACTGACCGGATTAGGTGCTCGAGATAGTCTTAGACTTGAAGCTGGATTGTGTTTATATGGCAATGACTTAGAACAGCACATTACTCCTATTGAGGCAGGACTCACATGGGCCATAGGGAAGAGAAGAAGAGCAGAAGGGGGTTTTCTAGGAGCTAAGGTTATACTAAAACAGCTTGAAGAAGGTCCTAAGATCAGGCGTGTTGGTTTCTTTTCTTCTGGCCCCCCTCCTAGAAGCCACAGTGAGATTCAAGATGAAGGAGGGAACAACATTGGGGAAATCACCAGTGGTGGATTCAGCCCTTGTCTCAAGAAGAACATAGGCATGGGATATATGAAATCAGGATTTCACAAGGCAGGCACCAAAGTAAAGATTATTATTCGAGGAAAATCTAATGAAGGAGTTGTTACAAAGATGCCATTTGTACCAACAAAATATTATAAGCCGTCCTGATTTACTTTTACTTTGAGATTTCATCTTGAACCTTTACCTATACTCTCCCTTAACCAGTTTTATTATAATCTGGAAGTTGTAGTAAATTTCTATGCCCTACTCACATCAAATACAAGGAGAATGCCTCCTTGCATTTATAACTCAATTTCATTCGACATATATGATAGTTGAGTGTGATCTCGAAATTTTCTGACATTGTTCCCACCAACTTTCGCACTGAAGCCAAGATTACTTCTATGGAATTCAAAGTGCACAACAGCTGAAGTATTCATTGCATGACTTGTGATAGATATTACTTATTCATTATATTTTATGCCAATTTATTATTTTGGGGTGATATCAACAACCATAATGCTTCATATAGTAATACTAGTAAGTCAGTTCCTAATATCAGCATTTACAATATACAGAACATGAATTTGGATTTATCAACAATCCACTATGGAAATTTTTTCAAGTTTAAAATTTTTTCTCAAATCCATCTAATGTATGAACCTTACTATTTAAAATTATACCTGCCATTTGATACCGTGAGTACACTCTTAGAATAACTTTTCTCTCTATCTATTTCACACAATTGTACACAAGGTATTTATTCAAAATAGATCAAGTCCCTTATCTAGTAGGAACTAAACTAAATAACAAATCACCTAATAGCTTTCACTACAAGCTCATATATACATGTATAAAATTTGAATGATCCACTGATACACTTCTTTAGTTCAGATTATTCACAAATTTCTTTCAAGTTGGTTTCTCAAATTTTGGAATGAAATACTCCTTTTTAATTAATGTCCTAGTAAAGATTTCTTTCATCTATGTTGCAATAAAACATTTTAATTTCCCTCTGTTGACTAGAATCTCTCAAGAAGTGACATCGAGTCTCAATATGACTTGAATCTCTCAATTTATGCTTCTACGTTAATAAAGTCATGTTTCTCACTTGCTATATGTTTTCCTTTCTTTTAAGTACGTTTTAGGCTCATTTTTGTTCATTTCTACAGCAAACTCCTGCAATACCATTTGTGATTATGTCAATATGATAACATTAGTAGCTTCTAAATCTGTCAATATCTTTTTCTTCCCATCTTAATATTTTTACTAATTTGTTGATTTAATTTCTTCAATCTCTATTTATTTCTTTATATTTTTTGAAATTTGAAATGACATAATAATTCACATTTCTGTCAATTAGCTATAGAAAAAGAGACTGATATTGACACTTCTAGAACCAAATCATATAATTATATATTGATGATATTTTTTTTTTTTGGTAACAATATGTTGATGATATTGTTCATACGTGAGATGTCTCTGGTGGGAATAAAAGAAGTAACAGACAAATCAACGGAGACCGAATTATCTACCAGTGGATGAATCAAAAGAGCAACACGCAAATCAAGGCGATCCAGCCGATGTGGAGCAATGGAATCAATAGTAACAGTAAGTAACCGAATGCGAATATCGGGACAGTGAATACTGATTACTGAATAATAAATAGCCAACCTCTCTTCCACTCATCCCCACAGGCCACATCACTTTGGCAAACCTAGATAAAACCTTAACACTCTTAACGCCTCCCTCTCCGTCTCAATGGATTTCAGTTGCACCATATTAGTTATGGAACCTTCATTTAGGTGGTGTGTACAACAAGAGCTGCCTTCCCGGAACCAGCGAAATTTGGTAATTTAAAGCACGATCATTGATAGCTTATGTAAAGATAAACTCATACATAAGACGTATGATTTATATTCTGCAATTTTTCTCGATAAAATGTCTTCTAATGTTGTCTAATACAATACATTAATCCACGGCTTTTGTATTGTCGGTTAACCATAAAAATCGATTGGTTTGTTAAATAATAAGGTGTATACAAAATATATGTTCAATTATGTGGCAAAGGGTGTAAGCATACCAGGTTGAACATGTCTTTGCTGGATGTATATTTTGTAGGGTTGATGCTTTTAACACCATTTCATTTAACAAACAAATTGTCTCTTTTGGTTGACCCACTATGCAAAAGCCATGGATTAGAGTAGTACTGTAAGTGACAACATTTGAGAAATTATCTTGACAAGTATTTCAGAATATAAATCATAAGCCTTGGTTACAAATTTGTCTTTAGCTAGGCTATCAATGATTGTGCTCTACATCATCACTACATTACAGTAATTTGGACTCTGGTTTTCATTCCAAGAAGATGAAACGGGTTCTAGAGTGAGAAACTGCTCTTTTGAGGATCAAATAGGAACCTATGACAGAAAGAACATTGATAAAATGCATGATTTACCCATGGTGCAATGAACTAAAGTTTGTAGGTATTTTCTGTGTTATTCTTTCATTATGTTCCTTCTGTGTTATTTTTCCAATTTTCTTATATTTTTGTATTTGATACAATTTTTTCCTGATGCTTTCTGCTTATCTGCATGTTTGGTTTTTCATTTAATATTTTCATGCATTTTTAAATTTAAGATTGAAAGTAAAAACTCAAAACTAGGCTGGATCACTTAAACTATTATATAAGAGCATTTTGGTAATTTACAGTAGATAATAGATGCCATTTTGATGGAGGTTTGAGTTTTTTCAATGAAAGATACTAGGAATTGAAATTAATAAGGAAATGGACGAAGTGCCTATCAATGAACATTTGTGTGCGGTGGATATATGAAATCCCCTGGCTGAAAGCTGAGCAAGGTATGTTCTGTGTTTTGCGTGTGGCAACCATGGTTAAATCAGTAAACATTCAAGTTCTTAAAAAATGTTTTGCTATTTGAAAAATCAAGATTCTGAAATTTGAAAGATTAGCATATTGTTGGGCAAGGCCAAGATGGTTCTTCTATGCCAGGAAAAATATGGTTGGAAGAGATGTATAGGGAGCAATGCAATTGGCCAAAGAACAACCCACATGGTTATACCAGCAAACCCTGAATTATAGTGTTCTGATACACTCAAACTCACAGATTGCTTAGATGCCAATAATGATTATAAACCCTGAATTATAGTGTACCGCGAATCATTGATTCCCTGATGTGTGATGATCCGAGAATGCCTACTCTCACGTCCCTTGGCCATGATTTCCATCATTATTTATAAACCCTGAATTATATCATTGATTCTCTGATGTGCGATGTTCCGAGATAGCCTACTCTCACGTCCCTTGACCATGAGTCAATCATTATTTATAAACCCTGAATTTTAGTGTTCCACGAAACATTAATTGCCTGATGTGTGGCCACGACAAAGCCCACTGCCTGGGTACTAATAACAAAGATTGGATTACAATTTTCTAAACCAATTTGCTCTTGTATTTTGCTTTCAGCTAGATATGTACTGACCAAGTTTTGTTGATCAGAAAGGGATTCGCATCAATTTGATTACAAATTTAAAATAGCTTTGCCATTGACAATGAATGCATTTTCATCTCATTTCAAACTATGCTTCATTATTGTCGTTAGGAATATGGTTTTCAAATTTTTATTCTAAGCTTAGGAATAGAGATATGGAAAAGGATAAAAAGAATCGTCCTCATGCAAAATTTATCCTCTCATTGATTGTAACTTCCTCTTAGATGTCTGAATTACTCTTTTTCTTTTGATTCTTTTTAGTCCCAGGAAAAATGTATTTCTTTTTATTAACAGAGCGTGCGTTTAATAACTGTTAAACTATATCTGATTTTTTATTTAGTTTTTCATTTCTCCTTGAAGAAATTGATTAAAAAAAAAGGAGTAAATTGATATTTGAAGGGAGTGAATAGAAATGGATCTTAGCCCTCCTTCCCCGATATGGAAGACATCCAAACATGCCCACTTTTGGGAAAACATCAAAGACCCTACAATATTTCTTCTCTTCTACTTCCAATTTGGTATGTTATCTTCTAATGTGCTCTTTCCACAAATCTATCTTGGAAGTTCAAATTCAAGTCAATATTTTGGCTAATTGTCTTCATTCTCAATGTTCAGATGGATGGAGCCAAGGGTCGTATATGTAAAAATTGGTCCTAGTTTTGATGTGGCTTCTGAGCTATTTCTTGGGTAAGATAGTGTTGTTCCCCTCTTTGAGAGACCTGACTTTCTCACTGGCAGCTTGTAAGCTGATTCTCTGCCTGCTTTCAACCCTTTAGCAAGAAAAACAACCACAATAAGTCTATCAGGCTTCGGACTAGGTGACCCGATAGTCCTGTGAATCTTTCTGAGAAAAGAAAGAAGCAAAATATCATTCTGAACCATCAAGTTAACAAGGAACACTCATCTCAGTTAAGAAGTTGTTTCTTAATTTGTTTCCTTTTCATTCTCTTTGACACGATTACACACTTCGAATTATGTTTAGTAAAGCAAAAATCTATCATGAGATTCAACACTTCCTTTTCATTCTCTTTGTGTTTTCTTTTCGTGTTTCTCTCATTTGCTTATTATTGTGAAAAATGTGTTCCTTTTTAGAATAAGAAGACTTGCACTAATTGGATATATAAAGTAACTCAATTAGTTAAGGAAGAAAAAGTGGAGAAAAGTTGTGAGTTAGATCCATTTTGCTAATAAAAACTTGCAGTTTTAGAACTATGAAATAATTAAGATTTCTTTGATTGATTGAAAAGATACATGGGTCAATATGTGGTATAGACTTAGTTAAAAGGAAAATTAGCTTAGAAAAATAGTTGGAATAGCTTCTATTGAAAATGGTTTGCTAATTTCTTGGGTTGATTACAAATATTGAGTAATGACCTATTTATAGGCTTCAATACAATCATTCTAGAGATATCATGTACTATTCTAAAGTTTTCTATCTACATGTAATTCTAGAGCTATAATACATTATTCTAAAATATTCTATTTATATGTAATTCTAGAGCTATCATGCATTATTTTAGATTTTTCTATCTATATGTAATTCTCTACATAATTCTAGAATTTGCATAAATTTCATCATTCCTCCTTGATGCAAATTTGAGTAACTTTAAGCATAGTGTGAAACTATTCGAATCTTGGTTACAGTAGTGCCTTTGTGAATATGTCAGCAACTTGATCTTCACTCTTGCAATATTCTAGCTTGACTTATTTAGTAGCTACTGTTTCTCTAATGAAGTGATATTTGATTGCTATGTGTTTTGCCTTCCTGTGATACACTGGATTTTTTGCCATTACTATTGCTGAGTTATTGTTGCAATAGATTATAGTAGGCCCATCTTGTTGTTCTCCTATTTCTGTAAGTATTTTTTGTAGCCAAATTGTTTGACTTATAGCTTCAGCTGCTGCCATGTATTCTGCCTCTACGGTTGATTGTGCAACTGTGTCTTGCTTCTTTAATGCATAAGAAAATATTCTTGATCCAAGTGAGAAGGCATAGTCAGAGGTGTTCCTCATGTCATCTATTGAATTTGCCCAATAACTGTCGGTGTACTCAAGCAAACTTGAATGGTTCATGGTTTTATACCAAACTCTTTTGTACCTTTTAAATATCTGAGGATTCTTTTAGCTGCTCCAGAGTGAATTTTCTTAGGTTTAGCATAAATCTTGATAGAAGACTTACAACATACATGATATCTAGTCGTGTGGTTGCTAAATATGGTAAGCTCCCGATCGGACTTTTTGTGCTCTATCATCTTTTTGTAGCTTCTCATTTGTCACGAGCAGAGTAGTAACAGTCTTGCAACCACTCATGTTGAACTTCTTGAGTAGAGCTTCTATATATTTCTTTTGACAGATGAATATCCCTTCTTCCTTTTGACTTACTTCAATACCAAGAAAGTATTTCAATAAGCCAAGGTTGGTCATTTCAAATGTCTTCATGATGTCTTCTTTGAATTGTCTTCTTTGAATTCTGTCATCATTTTTATATTGTTCATAGTGTAGATAAGATCATCTGCATATAAGGAGACAACGAGAGTGTCATACTAACCTTAGATCATTGATCAATGAAGTATTGATCTATTCTACTATAACGTGCCCAAGGAGCTTGCTTTAAACCATATAAAGTTTTCCTTAATCGTAACATTTTGTCTTCATTGCCTTTGCTGAAAAAACCTTATGGATGCTCCACATAGATCTCTTATTGTAGTACTCCATTGAGAAAAGCGGACTTAACATTTAGTTGGTAGATGTTCCAGCCTTTTTGTGCAGCAAGAGCTATTAGAGCTCTAATTGTATCTAAGCGAGCTACTAAGCCAAATGTCTCTTTGTAGTCTATTCTTGGTTATTGTGAATAACCCTTAGTTACCAACCTAGCTTTGTGCTTTTGTATAGTGTCATTGGGATTGAGCTTTGTCTTATAAAATCATTTTACCCTGATGACATCCTTGTCTTTTAGACAGTTTACTAGCTTCCATGTGTTATTTTTCTCAATCATTTTTATCTCTTCTTCTATAGTCTTAACCCATACTTATTTCTTTTATGCTTCTTCAAAGTTTTCTAGTTCAAGTATGGCCAAGTTACAGGTTTCATATATGTCCACCAAAGATCTAACTCGTCTTCGAGTAGACTCTGGTGATGAAATTTATTGTTCTAGAGGAAAATGAGACTTACATGGGACATTTGTAGTTTCTTCAACTCCTTGAAGTTGTCGCATTGGTATAGAAATATTTTTCTTTATTTTCTTGTCATTCCAATTCCAAGTAGCATTTTCATCGACTTCAACATCCCGGCTAAGAGTGAGCTTCTTGGTTTGCAAGTTGTAGACTTGGTATCTTTTGACTGTGTGTTATACCCCAAGAAGATTCCTCATATAGTTTTGTCTTCTAGATTATGCCTATTCTCTTCTAGAAGTGTATGTAGAAAATAGATCCAAATTCCCTTACGTGTTTTGGTGATGGTTTTTGCTCGCTCCAAGCTTTAATTGGAGACATCTATTAAGTATGTAGACAACAAGTAATATAGCTTGCTTTAGCCCAAAAGGTGTTTGGTAATCCTTTCTCCTTTAGCATCGATCTAGCCATCTCCATTACTGTGCAGTTTTTCCTCTCAAATATTCCATTTTGTTTTAGAGAATATAAATTTGTAATTTGTCACTCAATGCCTTCATTTTTACAGAATTTATCCAACTCGTAGGGTGTGTATTCTTTGCCATGATCACTTCTAAGTACTTTTATTTGTTTCCCGCTTTGTTTTTTGACAAGGACCTTAAACTTCCTACAAATTCCAAAGACTTCTAATTTTGTTTTTATAAATTAGACAAAAGTCATTCTAGAAAAATCATCTATAAAGAGAATGAAATATCTGTTGTTATGGAGTGACGGTGTCCACAAATATTTGTATGGTTAGCTCCAATAAGTCTTTTGTTTTCCATGCATTTCCTGTTGAAAATGGTAGTCGGTGTTGCTTACCGAGGGGACATCCTTTACATGCTTCACTTTTCTCTATTAAGCACGAGAGATATCTCATCATATTCTTTTGATATAATAACTTCAAGGCATGGGTATTGAAATGGCTAAACCTTCGATCTCAAAGCCATGAGTCATCGACTTCTGCTTTCATGGCAATGTTAGAGTCTTGTCTCAGGCTTATTGGGAAACTTCTATTCCTCTTCTCCATTTTTACTCGGCCAATCTCTAGCTCTTTATTATCATATATTCTACATGTGTCTCCTTCAAAGTGGAGAGTGTAGCCTTTCTCCATCATTTGACCAATGTTTAAGAGATTTTCTTTGAGGTTGGGAACTAGTAGGACGTCAATAATAAGTCTCGTACCTTTCTTTGTGTCCACCATAACAATATCTTTTCCTTTTGAGTCAACGATAGTACCATTCCCCATTCGAACTTTCACTTTGACAGATCATTAATATCCTTGAAGATGTTTGCATCTTTGGCCATATAATTCAAGTACCAACTTTCACCTGTTTCACTACCGGAATCTTGGTTAGCACAGAAAAGATGTTGCTTTCGATCATGCTTTTCAGCAAAATTGGCTTGATTCTTATTTTTGTTATGGCAATACTTCTCCACATGTCCAAATTTATTGCATTGACAATATTGTGGCTTTCCATGATATCGCTAATCTTTCTCAGCATGATTTGTTCTCTTGCAATTACTGCATGAAGGATATTCATTCTGATAATTTCTAGAGAAGTTTTTAGAGTTCTCTTTATCTCTAGAAGTTTCTCCATTATTCATATTTTCTACATTCCCTTTATTTTGGGACTGTAATTTAAGCTTTGATTAAAGCATTTTCTGTTGAGTCTTCATCATGTCTATTCAACCTTTGTTCAAAAGCTTCAAGTGACCCTATCAGTTCTATCACTAACAGGGTAGATAGATTTTTTTTTGCTCAATTGTTGTCACATTGGATCATATTTATGAGGAATGGTAATTAGAATTTTCTCGACAATTTTTTTGTCAAGAATATTTTTTCCATAGGCTCTCATTTGATTAACTATTTCTTTTATCTTAGAATAGTAGTCCTTTAAGGTCTTAGATTCCTTTATTATTCAAAGTCACGTTGTAGAGTTTGGAGTTTTACAGTGCGTATCTTTTCACTTCCTTCAAACTCCTCCTACAACGTAGTCAATGCTTCTTTTGCTGTTTTAGCACTCATTATTCTCGGAAAAATTGTGTTTGTCACCCCTTATTGCAATATAAATAATGTCTTTGAATTCTTTTATGTATTCTCTTCAACTCCTTTTTTTGAGTGTCAGTTTTGGAGCATAAAATTTTTCTTCTATTGTATCCCACAAATCTTGGGAGGTGAAATATGTCTTCATTTTTGTATTCCAGAAACCATAATTTTCACCATTAAAAATGGGAATAGAGATAGATGAGGGTTAATGGTGTTAGCCATGGGTTAGAACTTTTTTGGTAATGGGTAGGATATTGGGAGAATATTTGGAGATAGTGGGGTAATATTTCTATGCCAGTAAATGACCAAACATAGTTTTGATGTCACTGATAGTTTTAAAATTATGAAATAAGTATGACTTTTTTTATTGGTTGAAAGGATGGAGAAGCCAGTATGTGGTATAGACTTAGTTCAAAGGAAAACTAGTTTAGAGAAATAGTTTGAATAGATTTGATTGGAAATGGTTTGCTAGTTTCTTAAGTTGATTACAAATGTTGAATACATGAACTATTTATAGACTTCAACACACTCATTCCAGAGATATCATACATTATTTTAGAGTTTTCTATCTATGTGTAATCTAGAGTTATAATTTATTATTCTAGAATATTCTATTTATATGTAATTCTAGAATTATCATGCATTACTCTAGAGTTTTCTATCTATATGTAATTCTCTACATAATTCTAGAATTTGCATCAATTTTCATAAAAAACTAATAAACTTTTAGAAAAAAAGAAAAGGAAGACTTCCACTGATTTTTCTATGCTTCCAAAAAGATGCAATGAAGCAGTTGGAAATAAATGATTAGCAAAAGGAAATTCCTGTGAATCAAGTTCAATACCTGTAGTTGTTGCTGAAGGAGCTGCATTTTGTTTAGACTTGCGACTTCATGCTAAAGAGCCAGTGGTTGTAGAGTTTGGCACTGTGGCAGTTATTGTGCTACTCAGCATGTAAAGTGGAAGAACTACACCAAGAAAAAACTAACAATTGATGTCTTTGTTTGCGGCTATGCATGCTTCCAGTCCTTTTATGTCGGAATTCACCAGCAGTGACATTCATCCTTGGATTCCCTGTATTCATATGTTATTTGTGCTGTAAATATAACAAGACCTTGTTGATTTAGTGAAATATTAATTAGACATAAAAATTTTTAAAATATTATAAATATAATAAATTATATTTTTAAACAGGATTTTTTTAAATAATTACAAAAATGTGTTTTAAAACATATTAGAAGTCATATTTTAAAATTTACGCTTTAAAAAAAAAAAAATGCCATCTTGTTAATTACAAGAATAAATTATAGGCGCATCCTCATGTTATAAATGCACATCTTTCCTTTCTTTAAATTATATAAAATTCATTTATTTTTAAGTATTAATTACAATTATATCTTAAATATTACACTAACACCTTTTCATAGAATATGAAAATAATGATTAAAAAAATCAGAATATATGTTTAATTAAACTAAACTTAAGAGAGTACATATGTAATTAACTCTAATTACAACTCTTGCTTTAATTTAAAAAAATTAACATAAAGGAAGTTGAGAGCACCCTATATGTTTAATTGAAATAATTAATATATCTCCTTGGTTTGTATATAGGTTAGAGTACCTCTTCTTTTTGCTTGTAGTATTGGTGGTAGAGATGATTGTTTTATGATTAAAAATGATAAAAAAAGGTTGATATTTGGCTAATAAATGGTAACAATAAAGTTTATTATTTGTCTAATAAATGGTGATAAGGAAGTTTATTATATTACTAATAAATGGTAACGAGAAAACCGTTTTTAATATTTTTTATTTAATTTGGGGTGATTTGGGGGTGTCGAGTTCACTTATAGTCCTTCTATTATAGATTCTATTGAGTTTTAAATAGTGTTTGATCATATATGAGTACAACCTCATATGGTACAAATATAAGTTTAGAACATATATTATTGTTTTTAATTAAATTTTTTTAATAGATTATTGTTCTTAATTAAAAATTATTTTTTAATCCAAATAAACTAAGAATTTAAGTATTATTCACGGTGTATAAGAGTTTTACAAATATTATTGAATTATAACTTTTAATTTATGAATATTTTAAGGTATTAATTAGTAAAATCAGCTTATTTGCTTAAATTCCTAAACTAATTTGCTTAAAAACCTACAAATTGTGTACATACTACTTTGATTATGACTATAATTTCAAGTGCTAATTTTGAATTAATGATGATCTCATTAGTAAACTGGAAGTCTACACGGTGGTTGCTGCCGATTAGGTAAAAGATGACAAGATGGAGTTGTAATAATTTGACGAGAAATTGTCCGCGCATATTTTTTTCTTAATTTTGGTGAGTCAAATGCTGGAAGCAGATTAATTTGTTTTGACGTGCTCCCGTAAAAACAGTGAGAAAGGAAAAACTAAAATTGAATGAAAGAATTGATTGATTAATTGCTAGCTAATTAGATTACAAAAAATTAAAAGAGCTTGCTAGCAAATTCATCGGTAGGTGTTCCCTCTTGCCGAGAATAAGCGGATTTTGTTGCAAGATCTCTCAATTGTGACAAACTTCTTCCCAATTTCAAAGCCAACTTGATTTCAAACAAGTCCCCATTTTCCCTTTGCTCCTGATCTTCGTCGATGGTCTCTTGGATCGAATTCTCTAGAAGTTGGAAGAATCCTCCACAGTTTCTGTACATTTCAGACACCATTCCCACTTGGCCACCATGCTCAAATGCATTAACAGTGGTGGCTAATGCTCCTCCCAAAACAGCCACTATAGCTCCCCATGACGACCCTTCACTCACACACGCTGATCCCACTGCTGCAACGCCACTCAGTAAAGGCCCCGCAATGGCCAAACTCTTGTTGATCTTCAACACCAAGTTTCCTAACCTCTCGTAGTCCTTCATGTCCTTTTCTTTCACCACTCTCAACACATTCCTTAGCTCCATTTCCAGCCCCTCGTTCCACCCATTTTTCTTCCCTTCATTATATTTTGATTTGTTTCTTCTTTTTGGTCTTGAAGGCCACCAGACTGCCGGCTCAAATTTCTTAGGGAATTTTTCTACCATGGCTCCTAACAAAGGAAGTGGGTACGCTTTGTCAAGAGCCAAAACCTTCTTCATTGCGTCCTTCACATCTTCCTCCGTAGGGTTACCAATGGCTAGTGTTGTTTCGATGTGGGACTTGAGTTGCTTGAACAACCTCGTCGCGTTTCTTTGCTCCTCCGCAAGTTGTGACGGCTGGATTTTGTTCATCACTACCAACATCCCCGTGGAGGCTGAAAACAAGAGTGTGGAGGACAGCTTTAGAGCCAAAAGCGACGCGCCATCAGAGGCCATGGTGGCCGCGATACCGGCCATGGCGGAGGCGGTGAGAGTGAGCATGTTGATAGAGTTTAAGAGAAGGATGTTCCAATTGTCCCTTTGCTCACCTATGTTGTGATGCATCTCCACTCTATCAGCCACGGCTTCTAGAATTGCATAGAGTTGGATGGTGGCTTTTGAGGTTGTGCTGTTGTTGTTGTTGCATGAATTGTCCTGGATTAATGGGATTTTGTGTGGGAAACCGTTTAACTCCTCAAACAGTTTTCTACTTGGTTTAGGCTTTGTTGAGAATGAAAGAGGTATGGGGAGTCTTTTTGGGACGTGGATAGAGGATTTTATTGACGGTGATGTTGAACAAAAGGAACAAGAAAGCAAAGATGAAATTTGTGAGGATGCCATAGTGCTTTATGTTTATGTTGGTGAGGAAGGGATCAGTGATGGGTTGTAATATATAGGAGGTAATGTGTGAACACATATGGAAACTGCTGACTGGATGTAGAGCTATGACTTTTTGTTCTTTGACTTTCATTCTACCTTTGTTCAAACTATTCCGTCTCCTACTCGGATTGCCTCGGTCTCTTTTGCTATGTAGAGTAGTTGTTTTGCAAATTGCAATGCAATCCAAGGGTTGAACTTTGTGATTCGCAACTTTATATTATTATATAACTACTTCTTTTCCAAGGTTAATTGTTTCTATGTCACAGCTGACGATAAAAATGTCAACTACATTTAGTTAAATTTCAATTTGGTAGCCCCCTACAATTGTACAACAAAGTTTGACAAGTTTATACACACCAGAGAGAGGAAAAGTTACACAAGATAGAATGTGATGAAGATAGATCCACAAGAAAAAAAGTGTATATCAATTTATTTTGTAAAATGTTTACTACATCAATAACATTATATTAAACGCATATAATTCAACTAATATATTAAAATGAATGACGATACAATCACGTTTTATTTAATTTTCTTTTTAATATTTTCTCTCTCTATTTTCGGATAGATAAACAAGTTAATAATTGATTAAAAAATATAACCACACAAAAAAATAGACAAATATAACGGGAGACTCATAAGTTCAGCTCAGTGGAACTTGAGAGTTGAGAGGAAAACAGTGTTCAACGCTTAATTTTTAAAATTTCTTGTAAACAAAGGGTTTTAATTTGCATTATTAAAATCGCACCAGCTTCTATATTTTTCAAGTATGTAAGACTTGTTCTCTTGTAGACTAAAGAATCAATATACTGATAACTCATTTATTAAATATTAGTATAGATAGAGGATATCGTATTCAATGACAACATGGAGATTATTATAAAACTATGTACTATATATCCAGCTACAAGGATTTAAACCCGAGCAACGTATTATATGGGACTGTGATACAAAAAAAGTCCTTAAAATTAAACCATGCATACAGCTTAAAAGTCCAAGTTAATTAAAAATTTTCTCTCATAAAAATTAATTAAATTTTATAGTAAGACTATACATCAGGTATATGCTTGATTTTTATTAATTTTGGGAAAATATTCTAAGAAAATTAAATTTTTTTAATTTGAATTATAATATATTTTAAATACACATAATTGAAATTTTACAAATCCACAATTTATAATTATAATTTTTAAATTAAGATATTCAACCTCAACTTTTAAAATTTCACTATTAATACAAATATATTGAGGATTAATTTCGAAACATCAATTGACATTCAGATGCACTTACTCTCACGTCTATTTGAATATTAATTACAAAATTTTAATGTTTGGGTCAAAATATATTAATTTAAAAATTGAAGGTTATAAATTGTGGATTTGCAAAAATAATTAAACACAATTAAATATTAAACAAAGTAATCTAAAATATATGCCTATTAATAATATAATGTTATTTCTTCCGGTAGATATCTGTATAATTATATTTATGATCACCGTCATTACTTACTACTTAGCATAGCCTTGTAAACGAGTCTTGATTATTTTATATTGTTTTTCACACTTATTTTAATTTGGAAAATATCCCTCCTTCCACAGCAAGTGATATAATTAACATCTAACGAGAAATAGAAAGAACAAAGCAAAATAAAAGTAATGTGAAATAAACACGTACTAACCCGCGTATAAATAATATTTATACAAAAAAAATAAATAAATAACACTTTTGGATATAATAGTTAACCTCTTATTCTTCCCAGGTCAGATGACTAGACATGCATTTATATATACATTTTAAAAAAAAATGGTATGTTTGTAAAGAATTATACAAGATATGAACGTACAAAAAAAAAAAAAAAAAAAAGAAACACCAAAAAGGGAAGTTAATTTTAGAAGAGTTTGCAGGCGAATTCATCTATCTCCCTCCCTTGTATACGACATGAAGCAGATTTTGAAGCAAGTTCTCTGAGCTGCGATACACTTCTTCCCAATTGCAAAGCCATCTTCATTTCAAAGAGCTCCCCGTTTTCTCTTCTCTCCAAGTCTTTATCTTCAATTGTGCTTTCAATGGTCTCTTCCAACAGCTGAAAAAATCCACCACAGGTTCTGTACATTTCAAACACCATGCCAACTTGCCCTCCATGCTCCAAAGCATTAATCACTGTAGCTAATGCCCCAGCAAGGACAGGAACTAATCCATCTTCTGAGAAGACAGACCCTAGTGCAGCAATTCCAGTTAGCAAAGGTCCTGAAATAGCTAAACCCTTGTTTATCTTCAGTGCAATGTTCCCCAATCTCTCATAGTCTTCCATGTCTTTTCTCTTCATCACTTCAATAACCTCCCTCATTTCCTCTTCCAACTCCACACTCCATCCATTATCCTTGTTCTTAATAATAATCTCCATCTTGGCTTTGTCATTGTTCAATCTACTTCTTGGCCACCATCTAGCTGCTTCAAACTTGGATGGAAACTTTTCAAGCATCGCTCCCCCCAACAAGGGTAGTGGATAAGCTTTGTCTAGCGCCAAAACCTTTTCTATTGCATCCCTCACATCACCTTCACTGGGGTTTCCAATTGTTATTGTGGTTTGGATTTGTGTCTGAAGCTGCTTAAACAGTCTTGCAGCGTTTCTTTGTTCCTCGGCAAGTTGTGAGGGTTGGATTTTGTTGGTACCAAGTAACATCCCTGTGGCTGCAGAAAACAAAAGTGCAGACGATAGTTTAAGAGCCAAAAGTGGTGCACCCTCAGAACTTCCCATGCCTGCAACACCAGCCATGGTTGAGGCCGCGAGTGTTAGCATGTTGATGGAGTTTAATAGGAGGGCGTTCCAATTGTCGCGTTGTTCTCCAAGGTTGTTATGCATTTCAATTCTGTCAGCTACAGCTTCCAAGATTGCGTAGAGCTGAATGGTGCCCTTAGAAATGGTAGAATCATATACATCACGGTGATGTAGTGTTTTTGTTTCCATTAATATTGGGGATCTGTCTGTGCTGAATGTGTGTAAGTCTTCAACCACACTTCTCCTAGGTGGTGTTTTTGGGAGTCCAGGTAGTTTGGGGACATTGATAGCGCAATTGATTCTCTTCAAAGAAGAAGAATGCAAAGGGTTATTAAGTAGAGGCGAAGGAGCTCGTAAGGAAGACATATTGTATATAAGTGAGTTCATTTGCAAGATTTTGGATTTGGTTTCAGAAACAGAAAGGCGTTGAATGAAGAAAGTATGAGTAGGTTTGGTACCTCATAAGCCTATTTATAATTTATAATATAATAAGTTTGAACAGAAGAGAAGGTGCTAGATAGCCAGAAAATTAAAATTAAGGAGCTGATTGGGTCCGCCTAACATTTTTGCTTATGTCAGATTGACCACTTCCTGTTCAAAATATTGAAGCCAAATGCCATTGGCCTGGTCTCAGGTTTCAGCATCATGCTAACGATACCATGCCAAAAATAACATTCTTAAATGAAGCCTTTCAGTATAATTTTCCTCAATTACGTAGAAATTGTCAAATTCATCTACATAAAACCTGAGCAGATTTATCCAATTGGGTTTATTTTTTAAAAAAATTATCAATATAGGTCTCTTTTATAAAATATTACCAGTATAGGTCTGTTTTTGTAGTTGGCTCGATCAAACCGTAACTCCGAATTGCGGTTTCGTTGTCACGTCAGCAACATGATTATGTGGAAGCCAGCGTGACAAAAATGAGTATGAAACCGCAAGTGGGAATTGCGGTTTGCCTGGTCTTTGACCAGCACCGCCTTGTTGTCCAATGGGTAAAAAAACACATAAAACGATGCCTGTAAAACTGCAAGTCAGAGTTGCAGTTTGACTGGGGTTTAACCGGCCCCCCTTTACCCAACAGTTGCAAAAAAAATACGAATTTCTACTCACATAAAACCGCAAATGGCATCTGGGTTTGAAGTAAATATTATTTTTACCATAAACCGCAAATGCGAACTGCGGTTTGTAGTAAATATTATTTTTTTTACTCAAGAAAAACCGCAAGTGTGAACTGCGATTTGCATTAAATATTAATTTTAACATAAACCGCAGATCAGACTTGCGGTTTACGTGGAGTTGCTATTTAAACCCCCGTCGCCCCACAGAACCGCACACCCGTTCGACCCAGAGAACCGCACACGTAGTTGCACCCGACGTAAAACAAAGTTTTACGTTACAGTCCAGTTGTTCAGGTAAAAAACGTAATTTATAAAATTTTTGTGTTTTTCAATATTTTTAAAAACAAATTGCTTTTTTAACTCTATTTTTTATGTTTAAATTTACTTTATTATTTATTTGTAGGTACATTTATGAATATTATGTCTGCTCCAATTGTCACCTTCATTTATAGTGATGGAAGAATGTACGAAGAAGACGAAGGTGTTATTTTTTAAGGGAGAAGAAGAGCAATTAGAATTACGCGTCCTATGAGTTTTACTTCATTAAAGAACAAAATTCAGGAAAGTTAAAAATGCAATCAAATGAATTTATATCATCTGTAACTTGTAGATTTTTATTTTCTGGAAAATATGTGTCACTACAAATTGTTGATGACGAAGATATTGAAATTATGTTGAATGCTTTTGAACAACAAAATAATGTTCATATAATATAATTGTATGTTCAGAAATCATCAGTTGGTACTAGTTCAGGCACTGCAGTAGACATTGGTATAATGAATTCTGACATAGTTGAAGTAGATGATGATCATGTTGTTGGTGAATCATGTGGTGAGGAAACATCTGACGAAGAAAATGATGTTTCAATTGATGATAATTCATCTGATACTGATGACGATGACACTCGTAATATGGAATCATTGTCGGTAAGAAATGTCGAACAAGGTATGTTTAACAATAATTATTATTTTGTTTAGGGTTTACTACTTTAATTTGTTGAATAAGAGACACATGAATAAGAATGTTGTTACACTTGCAGGGCAACGTCCACCTTGGACTGATGCAGCTCATTATACACACATTAATTGGTTGCATCCTGATGAAGAAGATATTTTAGGCCAAGAGTTGCATGAGTCATGGAATGTTGGAGATGCATTGTACAAAGGTCTACAGTTTGAGACAAAAGATGATCTAAAAAATGCACTGATACAATATTCAATGCGAACACATCAAACGTATCATGTTGTGGAGTCAAAAAGTTCGAAATACATTATCAAATGTCCCAACTATAAAGATGGGTGTTCATTCTATATAAGGGCAATTTTGTCTCGGAAAACAGTCAATTGGACGGTTACTCAATGGGGTGGAGATCATCTATGTCTCAATCCGGCACTCTCACAAGACCACAAAAAATTAAACTCAACTTTCATCAGTAACTTGATATCAGGTTTGCTTACTTGTCTATATATAACGTAATATTTAAATTAAATTATTATGATTTGTTATTAACTTTTTAATTTTTTAGGAATGGTTGGTTCAGATCCATCTTTAAGAATTAATTTGATTCAGGAGAGAATTTGTAGTCAATATGGATACAAAATATCATACAGGAAAGCATGGAAAGCAAAACAAAAAGCAATTGTGCGTGTTTATGGGGATTGGGATGAATCATTCGCGACTCTTCCAACATTTTTGAAATTTATTCAAAGTAAATCGCCAGGTTTTTTCTATCAAATATGTCATGATGATCTTGTTGTTGGCAATCGAGATTACCGTCAATACCAACAGTTTGAAAGAGTGTTTTGGACATTTAAGCAGTGTGCTGATGCCTTTAACTATTGTAAGTCATTGATACAGGTTGATGAAACACATTTATATGGAAAGTATCGTGGAACGTTGTTAATTGCAACCACACAAGATGGAAATAGCAACGTATTACCTTTAGCTTTTGCTGTGGTTGAAAGTGAAAACTCGTCCTTGTGGTCTTGGTTCATATCCCACATGCGACTGCATGTGACACAAAAACAAGGAATATGTCTAATTTCTGATCGGCATGCTGGGATTAAGTCTACTGTGCAAAATGAGGCATTAGGATGGCAACCACCATATGCTTATCATAAGTATTGCATACGCCATATTGCAAGTAATTTCAACACCCGATTTAAAAATATGGCACAGAAAAAAATGTTGATAAAATTAGGTATGACTTCTTTTTACACACATGACTAATTTGTTTTCAAATGTATTTTTATTATTATAAATGACCGATTGTATTGTGTTGTTTTGCAGCTTACACTCCATGCAAACATATATTTGAACGAAACTTTGAAAAATTTTGTCAACAAAGCACTGAAGTAGTTAGTTGGATAAATGACATATCGAAGCAAAAATGGAGTATGGCATATGATACAAAAGGTTACAGGTATGGACACATGACAACTAATTTGTCTGAGTGCGTTAACAAAGTGTTCAAGGATTATAAGAATATTCCCATCAGTGCTTTGGTAAGGTCAACATATAGTAAATGTGTTGCATATTTTGTCGAAAGAGGATCACATGGTAGGTCGCAATTGGAAGCTGGAAAGGTGTATTGTGATAAATTAATGCAAGCATTACATAAAAACCAACAAGACGCTTGTTCCCATATAGTCCGTCAGTACAATATCGAAACCACTAGATTTGAAGTCGAAGACGCTTTTAATCTAGTGACTCAATGTGGAGGACAAAAATGGGTAGTTAACTTGAACGACAAATACTGCCAATGTGGCCGATTCCAAGCTTTCCATTACCCTTGTTCACATGTAATAGCTGTGTGTGGTGCAATTAGTTTAGACTATTATCAATTTGTTGATGAAGTATACACGAATGACTTCATCATGCGTGCATACTCTGGTCAATGGTTTCCTCTTGGGAATGACGACTTGATCCCTCATAATGAAGAAAGTTGGACTCTTATCCCAAACTATTCTGCTATTTGAGAAAAAGGACGTCCAAAGTCAACGAGAATAAGAAATGAAATAGATTTTACTGAGTCACAAACACACAGAAAAAATAAATGTCGCCGATGTGGACAAGAGGGTCATAATCGAAGAAGTTGCCCTTTGCACGCTGACGTAGGATGCACTCAACCAACCGATGGTGATATGTAATTACCTTAAATGTTATTGTGTTTTTCAACGTTGTTATATTTTATAATTTGTTATTATCTCTTTCGAACTTTTGCAACGTTGTTATATTTTATAATTTGTTATCATCTTTTTCAAAAACATTATAGTAATATCTTTATAAAATAATATAAAAAATTTATTGGAAATAAAAAAATATTTCATTGATCATCATCATCATCGTCTACATTTTGGCATGAGTTTGGATCAAATTGTCCACCTAATCCTAGACTAGCGGCAGCATAGGGAGAATCCCAATGTATATCGAATTGCGATTTACCCATAGCTGCTGTCGTTGCGGGTTGTTGCTCTGGTGGCATCTCCGGTGTGCGAAGTGATCCAAATATTTCTTGAAAAATATGGCCTTGGGGCATGCCAGCACCGTACGGTGTACCACCTTGGTAAGATGGTCATGCGTCTGTCTGAGACGGATAATAATAAGTAGTAGGCATATTTCCACTTAGTTGTGTCGATGTATAATATATG
This sequence comes from Psophocarpus tetragonolobus, assembly GCA_037954015.1. NCBI lineage: Eukaryota > Viridiplantae > Streptophyta > Magnoliopsida > Fabales > Fabaceae > Psophocarpus > Psophocarpus tetragonolobus. The sequence goes on from CM075688.1 coordinate 100,307,056, forward strand.
CCTTCTTCACGTTCAGGCAAGTTAGGAACAGGGTAAACTTCTGCCTGAACGACGTCCCTCCGTCTAGTTAGACCACGACTTTCACGATATGACTGTTTAACGTGAAAATATGGAACATCTACCTCAGGCATACTTTCGGGTGCTGGCACTGCCGCTCGCGTGATTCGATCTTCATCTTCCAACAAGACCATTATTTTATCAACATATCTAAATCGTCCACTGACCACTTGTTTCTTCCCTCCAGAGACACCATATATGATAATGTCTCTTCAACTTCACCCTACAATAAAAATAGAATGAAAAACATTAAAACCATAAAAATGTTATTGCAAAAATTAAAAACCAAATTGGATAAGTATAACAAATTTTACCAACAACAATGCTCTTGCATTTCTTGGGTCGATAAACATTTTGGTTTTGGCACGATACCAAACCATGTACTCAGAGTTGAATGTCAGGTCTCCAACCTGAGTTCCAGCTTCTTCGACTCTAAATTGGTCTATGTTGTTCCATATTGCAATGGCAGGTTGCAACAACATAAGCCAATTTTTAGAACATTTTCCTCGCATAGTCAATCCATGTAATTTTTTGGGCTGCAAAGGAGGACAGGGTATGGGTTGGCGCATCCCAAACTGCCGCATTACTCTATCTGGTTGATGTCATTCACAAATATTGAAGCAAAGCAATGACACAACACATTTCTACGCGTTAACCCCTTCTACGCATATCGGGGGTAACTGTGCCAAAACTTCGTTTGGATATGGCATCCAAATGACCTATATAAAATAAGAAGTAGTTAGTACGTAAACAAAATTAAAAAATAATAACATACATTTTCTTACATCATTTTGCTTCATTGTATCCAGTAAACGACGATGATGTTTTAAATCATCGGTGGCTCCAATGTGTCGGTTTCCCCGTCGTAGCCACCTACCAAAATTATATAATTAATATTAAATATTATATAACTAACTGACAAATAATATTGTCAAATATAACTAACATTATACTCAATAAAAAAATTACCTTGATCCAATGGGTTTGTGTGGTTTGTATGGGGGTAATATAGTCGGTGCAACTTTTGGGAATCTTTCCCATGCCCATATCTGTATTAATATGGCATAAACCACTCATGGATCTTATTTTGTAGTTTGTTGCGACGCATAGTTCTCTATACAGAAAACCAAGTACAGCCGCACCCCATGCATATGCACTGCACTCACCAAAATCTCGCAACAATAACAAATACCTTAAAGATACTTTACTACTAGACTTATCTACAAACAGGGCACCACCAATGAGGCGTAAAATTTATGCCCTAGTAAACCTGTGTAAATTTTCTTCATTATTTTCAAAATTTGCGATATCACCAAAATTATGAGTTAGCCAACTAACTCGAATAGAACTACCATCAATTTCATCATTATTTGGTGAAACGTCAAACAGTTCTTCACATAGTTAAACCCAATTAACATTGGTTGAAACTATGACAGGAATGTCAGTTACTCGTAAACCCAACAAAATTGCAACATCTTGAAGGGTGATAGTGCATTCTCCACATCTCATGTGGAAAGTATGAGTTTCCGGCCTCCACCGCTCAACAAATGCATTAATTAAACCTGCATTAATACGAAGAAAACTCATCTGCGCGACCGTGTAAAATCCCGCTTGTCGTAAATATCGTACAATTTGAGGAGGAATTGACTCTTCTCCATTGTACGTGGGAACTGCACGTCTGATTAAGAGTTTTCTGTCGTCCTCCCTATTCCATATATGTTGAGAAACGTGTTGATTTTGCATGTACAACACGTCATTCTCCACAGGTCCAGAATGAACACAATCAATAGAAGGGCGAGAAGAAGATGATGCCATGACAATTGCTACAATTTAATACAAAATATTATGTTAACATAATACCCAAACTAATATATAACAAAATATAAAATTAATATATAACAAACATATATTAAAATATTATATAAGAAAACAAACCTCAATATTTAGAAATAATTTTCAAAAAACAAAAGCTTTCTTTGATTATCACTATGTGGTCTCCAACTAGGTGTGGATTCTCTGAGACGAAGGGGTGTGTAGTTCTGTGGGGCGACGGGGCGAATTTATAGGAGACGAACTCCACATAAACCGCAAGTCTCATCTGCGGTTTATGTGGAAAATATTATTTAATGCAAACCGCAGTTCGTACTTGCGGTTTGCTTGCGTAAAAAACCGCGCATCTTCCTAAATATCCGCACCCGTTCGTAAAAGTCCGCAGCCTTTTTTTGTAACCGTTGGGTGAAGAGAGGGCCGGTTAAACCCCAGTCAAACTGCAACTCTGACTTGCGGTTTTACAGGCATCGTTTTTGCAACTGTTGGGTAAAAGGGGGGGCCGGTTAAACCCCAGTCAAACCGCAACTCTGACTTGCGATTTTACAGGCATCGTTTTCTGTGTTTTTTTACTCATTGGACAACAAGGCGGTGCTGGTCAAAGACCAGTCAAACTGCAATTTCCATTTGCAGTTTGATACTCATTTTTGCCACGATGGCTTCTACGTAATCACGTTACTGACGTGGCAACGAAACCGCAATTCGGAGTTGCGGTTTGACCGAGTCAACAACAAAAACAAACTCATACTGATAATATTTTATAAAAGAGACCCATATTGGTAATTTTTTTAAAAAATAAACCCACCTGGATCAATCAGCCTAAAACCTGTGCTATATTATATGTACAAACACACAAGTACGCATACAAGTCCCTCTCTGTAACTATACTAGTAAGTGTAAATATGGGTAATAAAAGTTAAATAATTATATATAAATTAAAAATATATCGACAAGAAAATTAAATTATTTTAACGGGTGATTTTAACGATGATAAAAATAAAGTAAAGATATGAATCCATGCCCTTAAAGCATTTACTTTTTTAAAAAACTGAAATTCTTTAATATACATAATTGTTTCAATGTGACCTGTAATATGGAAAATATTAATTGAAAATATTGGTATTAATTAAGAAAATTAAAAATGTAAAATTAAATACCCTTTGATTTTTTTGCAACAAAAGTAAAATTAAATATCCTTTTATTGAGTTGCCTACTAAGGAAAGAAAAAGAGTTTATATTTTAGTTAGATATTTTTACACGTAGAGAAGTTAACCATTTTTTTAATTTATCATGTTATCACCTCCAGACGTGTTTGAAGAGCGACTTAATTTGGCATTTTAAAATAAAATTTAACCAAAACTATTATTAACACGGCAACAAAACTCACATATTGCAAAAATTATTTAAGAATTACATAACATTACTAACTAAACATTAAAATAATATATTCGATATAATACTAAACATTTAGGGCCTGTTTCATGTAGAGGATATTATATAGTATGCTTAATGCCTTTAAATTTTTTTTAATTTTAAACTTTGTGATCTCATATTTTTAAATTGTGATATGTTTCTAAATTTTAAAAATGTTTGAATTAGTACATCTTCCATAAATTCTTGATGTTTACAATTATGAACGGGTATATTGACCATCATATGTAAAAAATTCTGTAATGTTACATACAATTAATGTTTAATAAATCTTTTTATTAGGTAGTAATTGGGTGTCATGTCACCTAATCTTTTAACACACGGACAATTAAAGTCAATGTCAACAACTCCGATAAGTCATTCACACATATTTAAAATTTGAGGGCATAATATCACGATTTTATAATACCAGGGCATAATGTCTACAATTGAAAAAATTTGGAGACATTAATTGTATTTAAGCCTATATGATATGATAGAAGAGTTAGATAAAGAAGGGATATGATAAGAATAAGATAAAGTCTTATCATACATATCATGTTTGATGCACACCAGGATAAGAAGACAATATATGATTATTTTATCTTATCATATGTTTGAGATGGACATGTTATGGTAAGATAAGATATACAGAATATTAAAATTATAGAATCACCTTTATTACAAATTTAAATATAATTTTATAGTAAATTTAATTTAATTTATGTTTTCGGCTTTTCAATAATTACACATAAATAAAAATTTATTTTTTATTAAAAAATATTCAAATTTATTTTACAAAAAATAAAATTATTAGCAAGTTTATAGAATTAGAGTCTACATTTGTTTGGATACCCTAAAACCTATCTTCAACGCCACCACTCTCTCTTCAATGTCAAATAAGCCATTTTCTCTGTTACACCCTTCCATTACCCTTACTCCCCGCACAATCTCTGTATCGTTCTCTCAAAATCTTCAACACTATCTTTGAAAGAACTGCCACTGTAGAACCCTTCATGTCGCGGTTCGGTCTCGATAAGCCCTGAAATAGCGCACACATCCTAATGGTGGCACGCTAGAGTGGCAAGGCGTGACAGCCATGTTTGCATGCCCCAACAACATGTCAATGGAGAAATAGAAATGTGAGAAAAAGAAAAAAAAAACGTGAAAAAGAAAAACAATAAGAGAAAGAGAAAATCAACAATGAGAGAGAAAAAAGAGAAGGAAAGAGGAAACTCATTGAAGATTGAGAGGTGTGGCTGTGAGAGGGGAAGAGTCAGTGCATAAAGAGGAAACTCATCCTTTCACTTTCTAACTCAGCCCCCTTTGGAGATACACTAGATGATAGGATATGATGAGATGATAGATACATTTATCCTATCATATTAGTCAAACAAAAACTTGATATAAGGCGATAGGAAAAAGTTATCTTATCATGATCCTTATTCGATTCACCAAACAAACCCTTAAAATATTATTGCTGCCTCTTATCTTATTTGTAGACTTAAATATCCTTATTAAATAAATGAACAGGTTAGAGTGGTAAATCAAAATCATTGTTTAAGCTGAAACAAACAAATCTTGTGTCAGTTATGTTCTTGAAGATGTATATATATATATATATATATATATATATATATATATATATATATATATATATATATATAAAAGTAGTAAGGAAGAAATTCATATTTATTTCAAAAGTAAGTATAAGAGCATCTCCAATAGTTAATCTTAAAGTTTGATCTTAGATCCAAAATTGAATCTTACCAAGATCAGTTATTAGAGTTGAAGATTTGTTCTCCATAGTGAAGATTTTAACTTATACAAGATCACTAAAGATCAATCGGCATCCCACAAAATAAACATTTTTTATTATCTCGTTCCTCAAATATAAGCCTATGAAAAATTTTAAGATCACAAAATTTGATTTTCTATTAGAGTAAAAAATGAGATAAATTTTAAAAGTAATGTAGTTTGCATGGTCCACAAAAAAATAGATTAAGATCATAAAGTTTGATATTTTAGTAGAGATATTTACTTTTCATCTCACTGTTCATGATGTAAAGATCTAATGATTGTAAGAAAGAACTAATTTTATTCTTTAAATTTCTAAAGAAAATGAATACTAAGGATGAATGAATAATAAATATCTTATAGTTGATTCTATTCTCTCTCATAGAACTTCAAATCAGTTATTGTTAAATTTTTGTAACTATTTTTATTTTATTTTAAAAACAGTTTTTCTTTTACGTGGTTAGTAATTAAAAACTTTTAAATGCATATAACATAGTTAGTGATTAAGCTTTTTTTTTTTTTTTTTTAAAACATTTAAATACATATAACATAGTTATTAAGTTTTTTTTTTTTTTTACGTGGTTAGTAATTAAGTTATTAGAGAGGCTGTTTAAAAAAAGTTATAAAGTTTCAAAGAAAAAAAGTTAGTGTCTATTATTAAATTTAATTATATTTACAGAAAATTAGAAATAAAAAGTATGTTTTTTTCATGTTTTGAATATAACTAATATGTGGATCATATTTTTAAGGATGTACACAGTTAAGTCAGTTAAGTGAAATATATAGTCCAATAACATTAAAATTGTTTGAGTTAGGTCAAGTTGAGTCATTTGGGTTGAATGATTTAATTTTTTTAATTATAAATATTAAAATAATTTTTTTTTTTTACATTTTTATAGCAATTTCTTGAAAAATAGACAATATATTTGTTGAGAAATAAAAATAAATAGAAAAATATAACTATAATCATAATATTAAACTAAAACAAATAATTAAAATCAACAAAAAAAAAAACAAAGTGTTATCAAAATTTGAGTTATAAAACATACCTTAACACATATTAAATATATTTATATTAACAAAAAGAAATTAATAATCTAACCTAAAACTGAAAATAATAGTATGATACATTGAACAATATAAAATCTCATCTAAATTTATACTACAATATTTTATTATTATTGGTCGGATCGAATTAAAGTGAATATCGAATTGAAAATCAAAACTCATTATCTAATCCATAAATAATTATATTTGATTAAATTAGTCAACTGAATCTAATTGATTAATTTGGATGGATTCGGTCATAATATCACATAATACAAACAACCCAATGCTCATGCGTTACAAGAACGCTATTTGTCATCCGAGATTTTAACAAGTGATCATTCTTAAACGCCAAGGCTTTTACCTGGTCTATTAAATAACTTATAAATTGTCAGAGTTTGAATAAAGAATACATGGTTGATCTCCTCTCCCCCAGAAAAAAAGAAAAACAATATCAAATGCATAAAATATCACAAAGGTCAAAGTGCTGCAAATTTATTCTTAATTTCATCTTGAAAAGTAAATTATAGACAATTTCTTCCGGCAGGGGTAGAGGTGTACGTGCTTAATTAACTTAAAAGAAACCTTTTTAAAATAAAATAAAAGAGCATACTTGCTTCATTTTGGAGTACTCGATCCGTTAAACTGAAATGGAAATGATAAATAAAAGTGTAAAACACGGACAAAGCAACTTATTTATTTATCTAATGACGAAGTAAGTAGCAACTTAATAATATATGAGCATATAATTTTTTTTAGGAGCTCTGTAAACTTAATTAATATACTGCAGTTGCTACTATTTATTTATCCTCTACAAATATGAACCACATATTTGAACATGAAAAATATAGTTTAGAAATGTGTTATAATTGTTTATTACAAATCTACTAGTTAAAAAATACTAATTAAATTTCATTTTTGTGGCACATATGTTAGTTTTATCATAATCATAATTTTTTTTTTTTACAAAATCATAGGTATTATTTTGAATTAGTTATGATTTCTTCCATTATAAATTAAAATTATTATAATTATAAAATTATTCATACGTTTTTTCGTTTTATTTATTTATAAACAAAGATAATATTTTAAAGTTGATTATATTTATATTTTTCTTCTTTTTATGTCTTTTCTTAATGAAAAGTAAAACATGTGACGCTGGTAACGTTTTTCTTACTACTTTATTTATTATCTACAGTAACTTTTTCTCACTTTCCAAAACTCTTCACTCTTAACTTTTCTTTCAATCAAATAAGAACTAAGGCTCTATTTAGTTTAACTTATTTTTAACATAAAATCTACTTTTAAGTTAAAATAAAAAAATAGAGTTAAAAAAATAAATATAAGAGGTTTATAAATCCTAGACCAGCTAATTAATGTTAGTTTATTTATTTCTTCTCCATTCAAATAAAAAAATAGAATATTATCAACATATTCTTTAACACATTTCTTCTGATATACAATCTATCAAATTTATTAAAAATTATAAAATTAGAATAAATAATTATTTAATAAAAGTCAAATCCACAAAAAGTGTACTAAAAAAATAAAAGAAACTGTGTTGCTATAGTATTAATCCCACAAAAAATATGCTAACTTCTTTCTTCATCATTTGGAATTGTAAGTCCTTTGGACTCTTTCCCCAGTGTCTTTTAATTAGCTTTGATCAAATCGATTAATGGTTAAATTAATATTTGGTCAGAAAGAAAAAGTATTTGGAAATATTATAAAATATTTATATAAAAAAACGGCTCATTTCTTAAGGTAACTTCTAAATTCAAAATGCATTTCATATAAAATTCAAACACAAATATTATTTAACATTGAATATAGATTCTTATCCAAAGAAGAAGAAAATTAAATATAGTTTCTCATCTAAGGAGTACATGGAAGCAGAACTCAACTCTTGGACTCCGATTTGGTCTGTACTATACACATAAACCTTTCATTCAAAGCGATATATTTTTATAATTAATATTTCGACTAAATTACGTGGACCTCAATCAGGTTTGCTCTTACACACCACTTAATTATTACATCTAATATCTCTTTTCAACTTTATATTTATTTTTTATTTTTTAGTGACTTTTATTATAATACTTTTTTAGTGACTTTTATATTTAAACTTTTTCGAGACAACTTATTATATCCATAATAAATCAAAACTTATCAGATAACTTAAATAAGCAGTTAATAAATATTAAATGCCATATTACCACATTAATCATGCTTTGAGTATAAAAGACAACATTAAAGTATTTATAAAACTAAATAAAAACATTCTTACTTAACAACTTTGACCGGCTTGAGCGTCAGAATTATAGGTCTCAAAAGGTCATATATTCCATAACCAATTTAATATACTTACTCTTTTTGGCAATTACAACATGGTACTCTTAAACAAAAAAGTATTAGCATCTTTTTATCATTTTCAGTTTTTACATTTTATTAAACAACAAGCCATTGTTTAAAATTCTTTTTTTCAATGAATTTAAATAAAGATGACCGTTATTACACGCTTTTTTTATTCGGATTATATTTTTACCGGAAATAAAACTTAAAAATATATTATTTCCGTTTTCAAACCTAAAAGCCATATATATTTCTAAAAATATTATTTTTATATGTTAAAATGCATCCTTATCAAGGTGACTTTTTATTTCATTTGTATAGAATTTTAATTATTTATTATTTAAAATTTTATATATGATAATCCTTAAAAAAATATAACAAATATTAAATATTGTATTAGTTATTATATATAAATTATAAATTAAATAAGTAATATATATATATATATATATATATATTCATCATATATATAATGGCTAAAAATAATACATTAATTATGATAAAATAGATTTAAATTTTTTTCCAAAATTCAAAATATATTTAAATCAAAGTCAAGCTTAGGTTTATCATAATCAAAATATACACGTAACTTAATTAAGTATGTTTTTTATTAGTGTAAACTTTTGTCTCTTTTTCATGGTCCCTCGATAATCACAATAGATCATTTCACTTTTTTATCTCACTAATAATGCTATTTAATGGTTTCTCAGGCCTAAAAAAAAAAGCAAGCGGAAGTGTTACATTGAGAAAATCATAATTACCAAATAAAGAGTTATAGAAGATTCTGTTGGTTACAAGCAAAAACCCACAGACATGGAGAATGTTTGCAAAAAGGGAAAACTGGCTAGGAAGTGTGGAATTGATTTTTAAGGATGGAAAAGTAAAATTATAAACTTAATTTTAATGATTAATTAAAATAAAAATAATAATTTAAAATATTTGTTATGCAGTTTTTTAGATAAATAAAAATTAAACGTTTTATAATATTTTAATAAGATAACTTTAAGATGATTCTCTCTTAGATTCGTGTGAGAGTACGTATCAATCAACATTACATTATTTAATGAGTTTTTTTTATATAAATATTTTATATAAATAAATAAAAATTAAACTTTCATAATATTTTAACAATGTAACTTTGGAACGGAAAGTTATTGGATCAGATTTATATTTCATTTTCTATCCCAATACATCAATAAATAAATACTACGTGATTTAATAAATTTTCTCGAAAAATAATAAATAAATTCTCTTCGAAAAATAATAAATATTATATTTATATATTTTATTAAATAACATGATGATTTAGTTAGAAAAAAAAATGAGACATGAAGCAAGAATAACGTTATTAGATGATGAAAATTAAAGGTTGAAAACTTTCTAAACACATATGATCTACCGAAGAAAATGATTAAATTTATTTTATATATATTTGTGTTGCTCAACATTTTATCACTAATATAGCAGCAAGAGTCAAACTGAAATTTTTAAAATAAAATGTTTGAAAAAGGAATTCTCCGTCAACAAATATCGTACAAGATCAAAATACTCTAGTCCTCGTTCTCATAAACAAGTGTGTAACTAAGTTTCATTTTTATATCAAGTAACTGCACAAAAAGAATGAAAGAACATGAATACAACAATAAATATTACATCTCAGAACAGTTTGCTGGCAAATTCGTCTATATCATATACTCCTTCCATGCGATACGAAGCAGATTTAGAAGCAAGTTCCCTGAGTTGAGATACACTTCTTCCCAACTTCAAAGCCATCTTCATTTCAAACAGTTCCCCATTTTCCCTTCTCTCAAAATCTTCCTCTTCCAAAGTTGATTCAACTGAGGTTTCCAGCATCTTGAAGAAGCCCCCAGAGGCTCTGTACATTTCAAAAACCATGCCTACTTGCCCTCCATGTTCAAAACTGTTAACTGCTGCAGCCAATGACCCTGCCACAAGAGGCACTAAGGATCCCCAACAACCATTGCCTACAAATGCAGTTCCTGCTGCTGCTATTCCAGTGAGTAATGGACCTGCTAGTGCCAAAGTCTTGTTAACCTTCAAAGCAATATTTCCAAGTCTTTCATAGTCCTCCATGTCTTTTGTCTTCACCACCTCAACAACCTCCCTCAGTACCATTTCTAGCTCCTTACTCCATCCATTCATTTTTCCCATTCTTTGTGACTTTCCTTTTCCCTCCTCCAATTTAGAAGGCCACCACACAGCAGGCTCAAATTTCCTAGGGAATTTCTCAAGCATGGCTCCCAACAAGGGAAGTGGGAAAGCCTTGTCAAGCGCCAAAACCTTCTCCATTGCAGCATTCACATCTTCCTCAGTAGCATTCCCGAGTGCAATTGTGGTTTGGATTTCGCTCTCAAGAATCCTTAATAATCTAGAACCATTGCGTTGTTCCTCTGTGAGTTGTGACGGCTGGATCTTGTTCATGATGAGTAACATCCCTGTGGCTGCTGAAAACAAAAGAGCAGAAGATAGTTTGAGAGCCAAAAGAGGTGCACCTGCACCACATGTGGCTGCAACACCAGCCATGGTTGTGGCACTGAGTGTAATCATGTTGATGGAGTTCAAAAGAAGCGTGTTCCAGTTGTCACGTTGCTCGCGGAGGTTGTTGTGCATTTCAACCCTGTCAGCTACAGCTTCCAAGATTGCATAGAGTTGAACATGCGCCATGGAGTATGTAGAAGGCCGTTGTTCATCAATAACATCGTATAGTTGTGTATTCTTTTCTAATGATGGGCTAGTGTCTTTGAGTTTTAATTCCTCAGCCTGCTTTATGCTACGTATCTTTTGAACTGAAACATCGACTCTTGGGAGGTGGATTGCGGCATTTATTTTCTTTGAAGGCAAGGAAGAATGAGAAAGTAGAGCTGAGGTTTGTATAGAAGCCATGAAGGGTTTGTAGTTGAAGCTTTTTTGTATACGTGATGTTTGCTTTGTGGGGTTGATGGGGAAACTAATTAATAGTTGTTTGGTGTTGGTGTTTAGATGCGTTAGTTGGATATTGGTATTTATAATGAAACCAAAATGGGGGGAAAGAGTCAAAATCAAATAAGGAAACCCATATGATTGACCAGTTTTATTGACATGGTCTCTGTTCAAAAATCCCAGCCTCTTTTGTGGTGTTTTGGGTCTCAACATATGCGACGTAGTAAAACAACAAAGGCTGCACTACGTTAGTCGCAAAGAATTTGCATGCAACCAAGCCTTATGACCTACATTGGCTATTACTATTGCCCAGATGGATATCGTCAGCTTTGAAGTTTCTTTGGTCATTCCAATTTATACGTCTTATAATCATAAAATGCACCACTCGATTAAATTTGAAAAGTTGATATTTTGTTAGATAATAGCTCGTGGGTGGACTTTATGAGCAAAGTAATTAAGATTTGAAGAGCAAGGAAAAGTAGTTTAAGAGTGAAATTTGGTTTTAGAGACTGTTTAAAAAATAAATGCTTGTGAATATAGTCGACCTAACAATCAAAAGTTTTAGCTAGGGTTTGGTTTGAGTTTTTTTTTTTTTTAGAGAAAATAAAAAATAATAATAAAAATATGTTTGGTTATAATTTAAAAAATATTTTCACCGAAAACATGTTTAAAAAGCAATTAAAAATAGAAAAAAATTATTTTCAATGTTTTCAAAAGTTAATATTATAAGAAAATTTAATAATAATGTGGTAATTATGACAAAAACTATATGTAAATGTATTTTAAACTATACATATAAATATTTTATAATATTTTTCCTAAAATTAATTAGATTTAACAATATTATTTTTTTAAAAATAGAAAATATCAAGTAAAAACAAACTTATTTTCTTAATATTGAAAACTTGAAATGAGAATAGTTTTTAAAAAATAAAAATAAAAAATATTTTTTCAAACCAACAACTACACTAGTTAAACTTCTTTACTCTTTTGAGAGTTTGGTGATAGACCCAATAATTTTCTTCTATTTTGATTAATGATTTCACTTCCCCGAAATATTTTTGACTTGTTTAGTTTTTATTTATTTATAGAAACTTAATTAAGTAATTTTAATAAAAATAAATTTAATTAAGATAAGTGAGTAAATTAAATATTTTTATATGGTGTATTATTTTATACACGGATTAAATATTAAATAATTCACAAAAAAATTAAATACTAAATATAGATTCTATAAATAATAAGATAAAAGTAAATTTTAGTTTGATTTAAATATTCTTTAAATTTTTTGAAAAAAATTATATGCATTTATCATAATCAATATATTATTTTCTAAATTTAGTTTATATGATGGTTATATAATTTTTACTTATTTAATTTATAATTATATAGCATAACTAACATAATATTTACTATTTGTCATATTTTTAAGGGTTATCATACAATTTTAAATAATAAATAATCATAATTCTATATTAATATAAAATAAAAAATCATGTTAGTATTTGCAAAACTGCTATTTTTTAATTGTTTGAATTAATTCATATAAAATATATATTAGTTGTAAATATTTTTTGAAATAATTTTTAATAAAGATGATAATACTTACATATTTTATTTATAATATTATATTTTGATTGAAAATGTTTCAGAAAAAAAAAATTGATTGAAAAACAACTCAAAAATACATTATTTCAATTTTAAAAAACTTTAAAGTCTTATTGAATGTCTTTTATATATACGTTTCTAAAAATATTATTTTTATATATTAAAATACATTATTATTAGTTTTTATGAGACATAAACATTTTTTTCATAATTTACGACTAATATATATTTATATAAATTAATTTAAATATAACAGTTTAATAATACCAATGTACGTAATTTATTTTTTTATTTATATTGGATTACGATTATTTATGATTTAAAATTACATGACAATCTTAAAAATATAACAAATAGTAAATATTGTATTAGTTATGTTATATAAGTTATAAATTAATTAAATAAGTAAAATATATCAGCCAGAAGTTTAATTGAAGAGTAGATGTGCATTCATAAATTATACATATTTCAGGAGCAAAATCAAGCACAAAGATTTTGATCCGATGAATCCATTTTGGAAATATAATTATGATGTTTAGTTTGAACCAAGATAATATCCTGTAATTGAGTTCATTGGATTGACCATTAATAAAAGTCAAAAGACAATGTAACAGGAAACTGGAAAGGGGGCGCATGCAGAGAGCCAACGGCAACTTTACGTTGCTGTGTCAAGAATGTATAGCAGAATTGATTTGAAGAATACCGTAGTGACGAAGATGCTGCGCAAATTCTCATGCTTGGCCAAAACCATTACACATTACATATAAGCATGTTGCAAAAATATTTATTTATTATTTCTAAATAAATACTTTTCGCTGTAACATAAAAAAGAAAATACTTTTCTATACAGAAAGCAATTTTATTCATTGAAAGTTATAATTGGAACTCTTTAATTTGTAACAAAACATTGTAGGAAGGATGGCACCCTCGGCCAATTTTATCAAGTAGACTAGTAGAGCCATAGGACGCCGAAGAAACCAATGAAGACTCAATTCAAAGGATTACTTAATAGAGACTTATATGCTAAAAGAAATTTTATTCATTCACAACTACTTAAATATTAATTAACCCTTGGACTCTATTAATTAATTCTTGGACTTGATTAATTAATCTTGGGCAGCAAGGGATCTATCTAAGATAGATGCTATCACAAGCAAAATTTTAGATGATGTCAAAGAAATTTGAACATAAGTTTACGGGAAGAAAAAACAAGAGTTTTCTTTTAAATTATTAACCAGTGCGTCAATAAGGATACTGACTATACTTATTTAAGTTTTTAATATGTAGGGCTCGTTTTTTTGTTGTTTTTTTTTTTTGGCGCCACGCTTTAACGGAGAAGAATTAATCGGTGGAAATTCAAATTACTGAATACTTTATGATTCGATCATTTCGATTTCTATTTTTATAATGATTTAGATTTTTTTTTACGGAGGAAAAATATGCTAATTGGATGACATATTTATCTGGTGACTGCGTCTTATGATTGTGTCTATTACAGAATGTCTCTAACCTGTAGGTATCAGATAACAGTGTTCTTTTACTAATTTTTGTTAGTATTAATATCTCATTTATAGGTTGTGAGTTAGTTATGTCATGTGAGTCTCTTTAGTCTAGATATATCTCGATGTGATAATTATTGTAACTAAGTGATGTTTTATGTTTTTTCTCAAGAAATCAATATAATTTTCTCTCATTTACAACTATTATTTTCTCTATCATTTTTTTGTGTTATTTCTTGAGATTTTTTAGAGTTCTTTTGGTGAGTTACTCATTGAATTTCAACAAGTGATGCCGTATGTGGAAATAAAGCAATTCAATAAAGATTGGAATCATGACAACCAAGTTTGATATCGAGAAGTGCTCTGGGAACAATAACTTTAGGTTGTGAAGGATCAAGATTGAAGTCATCTTGGTGCAATAGGGTTGTGCAGAAGTGCTAAAGGAGGAGATGAATATGTCACATCTTTAACACAACAAGAGAAGAAGAATATGATTGATAGGATTAAAAGTGTCACTATCTTGTGTCTTAGGATAAGGTACCAAGGGAAGTTGCCACGGAAAAAAGGATGTCAGTTAAGTTTGAGTATTTGTATGAGACAACGTCTCTAGCCCACAAACAATATCTAAAGCAGCAATTGTATTTGTTAAGATGAAAAAATCAAGAACAATGGAAGAACAACTAGTAGATTTTAACAAGATTTTAGACGATTTGGAAACTATCAACAGGAAGCTTAAGGACAACACATTGTTACTCCTTAATTTATTACCAAAATCCTTTGAGCATTTCAAGAATGCTCTATCGTACAAGAAAGAACAAACGATCATGCTAGAAGACGTTCATACCTCTATTTGGACCAAGAAGTTTCAAAGGCTCCAAGATTCAAAGACATAAAATGTGAGGCTAGTTTAAGTATGGAAAAGGGGAAGGGTAAGAGGAAGGAAGGAAAAACAAAGAAGTCTAATAACAATCAAAAGGGAAAAGTTTGATTGGAAGAAGTAGACGAGATGGTTCAATTATCAGAAATTGGGTCATAACCAAAAGAACTATTCTAAGTATGGAAAGAATGACTCTTAGAATTCGTAAAAATATGCTAATGTTGTAGTAGCATCTGATGGTTATGAGTTTGTTGGGGGGTTTGATGGCATTTTATAATGACTTATATAGGAGTTTATCATGGATTCGGGGTGTAGGTACCATATGAGTCCAATGAAGGACTACTTTGAATCTTATGGCTAAAGGAGATGAGACAGTTCTTCTTGTGAACAACAAGGCCTATAAAGTGCAGGGTATGAGAACAATCAAACTCAGGATGTTTAACAATCGTGAGATGCTGGTGTAGGGAGTGAGGTATGTTTCGAAGCTTAAAGGGAACCCTCTATGTATAAGCATGTTTGATATTTTGTGTTATTCCATAAATATTGAGCATAGGATGATAAAGGTATCCAATAAAGCATCTATTGTTGCTAAAGATGAGAAATGTAATTGCTAGTACATCTTAGACAGTTTTATCATCATTGCACATGTGTCTGTTGCTAGTCAAACGATGCAAAATAAGGCTAAGTTCTATCATATGAGGTTGGACCACATTAGCAAAAGAGGTTGGGTCAAGCTTGAGAAAAAAAACTTGTTAATGGGTGATAAGTTGTAGATGTTTTAGATTTTTTGTGATTAATGTGTTTTGGGGAAATCTCATAGGATACATTTTGGGACTGGTAAACACACTTTGAACAAACTATTTGAGTATGCTCACGCAAACCTGTGGGGTCTTTCAAGAACTCAGACTCATGGTGGAGGGTCTTATATTCTGATTATCATCAATGATTTCTTGGGGAGGGTTTGAATCTACATTCTAAAGAACAAGGCAGAGATGTTCCAAAAGTTCAAGAGTAGTATAACCAAATTGAGAATCAAGAAGGGACCAAACTGAAGGTGCTTAAGACAGACGGTGAGTTGGAGTTTATGAAAGAAAAATTCAACGAGTTCTACATGAAGCAGGGGGTAAAGAGACATATGAATATTGCAGGTACTCCTCAACAAAATAAATTGCTAGGATGATGAACATGACTATTTTGGAAAGAGTAAGGTGCATGCTCTTGGAAGTGGGTCTGCCTAAGGCCTTCTAGGGAGAAATTGCTAGTACTAAGGTGTATGTGATAAACAAGTGTCCATAATCAACTATGGAGTTCAAGATGCCAATGGAAGTTTCGAGTGAAAGTAACAAACTACTCTAATATCAGGGTGCTTGGAGTCTTGACATTTACACATATTAAGCAAGATAAGCTGGAAGGATGAGCTGGAAAATCTATCTTTATCAAATATGCTGAAGGAGTCAAAGGATATAAGTTGTTGAGGTTAGAGCCTAGAATGTCTAAATGCATCATCAACAGGGAAGTTATCTTTAATGAGACCAAAATATATATGTTGAATGGAAGTTTTGACAAAAGAAAGGAGAAGACTCACATTGAGGTGGAATCCTCCACTAGTAGCTTTTGACAAGACTGTCTGGTGGAGGCAGATGATGATCAAAAGATGATGCTAAGCCAACAACATTTGACTCTGGGAGGACAAAACATGTTACTTCTGAAAATTAGTTGTGTGTGATAGGGAGAGAAGGACCATCAAATCTACTTAGAGGTTTGGTTATGTTAATTTCATATGTTATGCTCTTAGTGCAGTTGAAAAAATAGAAAGCTCAAAATCAGTAATAGTAGCGTGCCATGAAGGAGAAGCTTGAATCTTTGGAGAAAAATATCATGTTTTTATACTTGTTCCTGTATGCAGATGAGATCTTTATAGCTTGCCAAATACAAGCAGATGATTAATGAGCTTAAAATGAAGTTGAACTTAGAATTTGAGATGAAAAATCTTAGTTCTACCATATGCATTCTTTAGAGGGATTCGATGAATGAGGTTTTGTGTCTATCTCAACAAGGCTACCTAAAGAAGGCCATAGAGAAGTTTAGGGTGCATTTATCCAACCTATGAACACGCCTTTGGTGCACCACACAAAACTCTCAATGAATCAAGTTCCTGATTCTAACAAAAATAGGAGAATGATGAATTCTATTCCATATGCTAGTAAAGTAGGAAATATCATGTATGAGATTATTTGTATGAGACCAGATGAAAAACCGATTTTCTCCCTATTTTTTATCATGTTTAATATTTGTTTGTAAGGAAATAATTGCATATTTATTGACAAAACTCACTTCTTAGTGTTTATTCTCATTTTAGACAGGTACTTAAGAAATAAGAAGAAAAATGGATAAAATTGAGTTTTTTTAGAGCAAATATTAAAGAACCACAACCATGCTAAAAAGCCTAAACACTTTCTATAAATACTAAAAGATGAAAGATAAAAAGGGACTTGATTGAGCTCAAACAAAGAGTTAGATCTGTGACTTAGAGGCAACAAACGACAAGGAAGCTTTAGATTGAGTCAATTCTCAATGCTTCATATTAGTAACTATTTCATTTTAAAAAAGAAGTGGTTTGTATTTATATTACCCATGTCTGACTAAACTCCTTTTTGTAGGGTTGTGGTGTAAACTCTTTTCTATTCTCCCATGTATTTTGCATTATTGTTCAATGTATTTCTTGATTAATTTGTTTCTCTACTAGATTTGTTACATCTTAACTGTTTGAATAGTCATGACCATTGATATTTGAATAATTGATCTCGGAAGCAAGTAGGTCATTGCTGCAATAGGATTGACCATATTCATTGGGAGTACCTTCAATTGATTAGTAAAGGAACCAATCCTAATTGTGAATTCTTGGATGGCCAAACTGGAAAACACTTTAAGGTTATAGTGTGGTGTGAATAACCAAATGCACCACAACAATTTTGGCAAAAATATTGGTGATCCATTAATAGCAGAGAATGAAATTACTTAGTAAATAGAGGGTAAAAACATTGTAGTGAAATCACAACCCTAGGTCCTAATCCATTGAATTCCAAACTTATTACTCTATTCCTATTTTCTACTACTCTGAGTATAAAAATCGAACACCCACATGTGTCATCAATGTTTTTTCATAAATTGTTCTATTATTATCTAAATTTAATTATTTGAGAACTAGATCTAGTCCTTTAAGTATAATATCCAAACTTAGGTTCATTGTTACTATTGCGTAGGGTATGTTTGCCCTTAAGCGGTCATATTTTACATATCACAAAACTTGGCTCATCTTGTAAGTCTTCAAATTGGAAGAGATTTCAAGGTGGAGCTGTTGTAGGAGGTTTTGTAGATGTTGATTATGTAGAAAACATGTGCACTAGAAAGTCACTTTTTAGATATGTTTTTATGTTGTTTGGATTTGCCATAAGTTAGAAGGAAAATCTTTAGTTTGTGGTAGTGTTATCCATTACATAAGTTGAGTATATTGCATTGGTAAAAGAAGTGAAGAAAACTTTGTGGTTAGGGATTGTACAAGAGTATGTTCTAATCCACTATGATAGTCAGAGTTCTATTCATTTGGTGAATAACTAGATGTACCACGAAAGGACCAAACACATTAACATGAACCTTCACTTCATTCAAGATGTGGTTGAAACAAGGGATGCCAGAGTATTAAAGATATCATCTAAAGACAATCTTGCTGATATGCTTACCAAATCTATCCCAAGGTCAAAGTTCAAGAAGTGTTTGAACTTAGTGAACTTCATATAAGGAGCTGGAAGAGGCCAATCAGGAGAAAGAGGTGTCTAAGTACTTAGGAGGTGTAAAGTCCTTGATTCAGAGTCAATGTGAAGATTATTAATATTGATTCCCAATCTTCTAACAAAGGAAACATATGATGGTTGGATGACAAATCATCTGGTAAGAAAAATTGTTAGAAATGTCTTATGGTCGCATTTGTTGAAGAGCATCTACTGACTAGTGTTTATAGGCATCAAATGGTAGCATCTTTGTAGTAACTTCTATTAGTATAGATGTCTCGTCTATAGGTCATGTGAGTTAGTTATGCACGTGAGTCTATTTAGTGTGTGTGCATGTGTGTGTAACAATCATTGTAACTAAGGTGATGTTTCACACACATCCTTAAGAAATCAATATAACCTTTCTTTCATTTTTAGTTTTTAATTTCTCTCTCGCTTTCTTGGTGTGATTTCTTGAAACTTTCTAGAATTCTCTTGATGGCTTTCTAATCGAACCTCAACATAATATAATAAAAGTAAAGACTTAGAATTAGGAAAAGTTTGTTAAATATGGAGTCACAATCATATTTCATGTTTAATTATTTACAACACATTTTCTTCCATTCATCATATAACTATAGATATCTAGGGGAAATATTTTATGGTCAAAATCAATAAAGAAGAAGAAGAAGAAGCAAAAGCATAATTAGTGAAAATGTCTCATTTATATTTTCATTTAGCCAAAGTAGCAAAAAAAATCTAAAAGTTATATGATTTTGCTTATATATCAATTATGAAATGTGGACATAAAGGATCATCAATGATCTTACCCCTCTCGTAAACTGTCTTAGAAGAGATAAAATTGATCATTATAATTATCACAAAAAAGGAAAAAATGGTAAAAAATAAGGATCTAACCATAATAGTTTAATATAGGAAGAAGATAAAACTTTTAAGCATTTAAAGTAAGTTATGTCACACAACTATTATTAGAAATATATTGTTTTTTTCCCTTTAATTATTGCATGACTTAACAACGAAACCAAGTGATATTTCTTTTATCAACTTAATTATTTGAGTGGCAAATCCTTGCAAACATTTTAACTATATATATCAGTATTGGAAATCTCTACCAAAAGGTGTTGGATTTCCTATTGAAAAAAAAGGAAAAAAGGAATGTAGGTAAGTAGAAATTCATCAACAGTAAATATAATGAAATAATAAATTAACAAAAATGAGAGATATGAAAATCACTCCTTAAAATTATTTTTCCTTTTTCATTCTTTTTTATCTTTCAAAAATGAAATGAATCAACAATTATTGTTGCTTCAAAAACACCATATCTAGCTAGGTGACCCTAAATTAGTCAAACACGTAACACAGAAAAATATTAAGTCTAGAAAACTTAGAATAATGTTGAATTACTTGTAACAATAATACTATAGCTGCCAAAGGTATTGTTTTACTTAGCATCTCTTTTCAATCCTATCTAAAATTGTTCTTAAACCCATGACCCTTCTTAAAGGAAATTTAAGGGAATGGTTTTTACCTGACAATGTTCCACCTTCAATGAATAGATGAACTAAAAATGAAAATTTTTAAAAATAGAATATTTTTAAAACCAACTAACAAAATGTAACTAATTGATAAAGAAGTGAGAATACTAACTTTATAATTGATATATAGGTTCAACATAAAAATATTAGTAACCTTTTGTCATCTATTATCGGATTTTGTCATCCATTTCTAATAAATGTCTAATCACTTTATCCACAAAAACCTTTTGCCATGTTACTAAAGGCTTGCATTGTGTTGTTGATCACGATGCTTATTGACAATTGCCTAAATTACCTATTTTACATAGGTAAAATGGAGTAATTATCCTAATTCCTTCTCATTTAAAACCTTGTTTCCCTCCTTTTTCATATAAAAATAAATTTACGTATGTTTGTGCATATTTTTATTTTGTTCTCTAAGACAGGTTTTTGAGAATGATAGAAGAAGTGTTAGAGGATTCTAAGCAAAATTAGTATTGTAGCAATGTCAAGACGCTCAATCATTGAGCCACTCTTGTTCAAGCACCAACGCCAGGGACCATAAAGTAGGCGCTAAGCACTAACAACTTGAGAAAGGTATTTTTGCTGTCTTGGCACCCATCGCATGGATGTTCAACACTTGGTCTATGAACAAAAGTTTCTTTTAAAAGAAAATATGCGTCTTTTGTTAGAGTTATGTGAGATAGCACCCAATTGACCTAGGACGCCTCTAAAATTGTCTTCCTTCCTTCCTTTACCTTATTTACATCATATTTTTGTAATCCCCTTCCATTGGTCATGCTCTTCATCCCAATGGTTGGCTAGGTTCCTCTTTGATTATGGTTTTAATGTAACTATTACCTTAACTCTTGTATATTTTGCTCTATTAATCAAAGTTCATTACTCATTGTTCGAATTCTTTTTTATCTTATACTTTATTTCTATGTTTGTGGGAATTTTACTTGTTGAATGAGCTCGATAAAGGATTTTGACTTGTAAAATGAGAAGAGTTTCCAATAGGGTTTATTGCTCGAGCGATAGTAAAATTCATTGGTCATCTTAAACTCATTTTCTTAAAACAAGTTATTTAACTTTAGATTATATGAGAGATCGATGGTCTAATACTAAAATAGCTTAGTCCCTTATTTTCAAAAGATTGAGGTTAAGTGTAGTTTTATGGGTGATGGGAATATGAGTGATAAATGATGATTGATAGTTCATTTATGCATTACATGGATGATATAGTGAAATCAAAACTCTACCAAACTTCTCTCCTCATTCATCTTTAGTTTACTTGTTTATGTGCTCTTTACTTATTATTTAATTAGTTGTTAGTTAAAGTAATTAATTTATTTATTATAAGCAATTAATATTGAATTTCCTAGAGTATCATCCTAGTTCTTGTGGGATCGACCCAATATTTATTGGTTACTACATATGATTTGTACACTTTCCAAAAGTATACTAGAAAATTTGCTCATCACTTATATTTTGAGTCAATCCACTATATTTAACATATTTGTGTATATATCCACCCTAACCAATTTGATAGCTCCATATTTTCCTTCTAACAAAACTATATAGTTATGATTAGAAATTAGCATATTCTTTTTCTTAAAATTTCTATAACTACATTGGTCATTGGTTATATAATAATCTATTAAGTTTTAAAAGCTCTTTGGCCAAACTTGTTCTTTTTACAATTTTGCTTTTTCAACTTACCATCAAACCATAACAGAGATTCAAATTAACATCAAACCACACCATATATCCAAATTAACATCAACCATACCAAAGATTCAAACCACCAAACTATTAATAGAATGCATATTACATATATAGCTACCAAACTAGTGAGTGAACATCCACTTCTTTTTCAACTCCTAGTACAAAACTATAAAGGATTTTAACTGCACCCATTTCTCATATAACTCTCGTAAAGCAAAAACCATTTTTCTTGCTAATTTGAACAACTTCAAGTTGCAACATTATGTATGAAACACATCATTTTCTAATTCAAGCAATGTTTTAAGTTGGTTCACCACTTCCTGAATTGATGTACTTGTTATCACTTCATTACATCACCTACATGCATCTACAAACACACTGCATAAGTTATTCTTATAGAGGTAGGTTCTTTCTTGTTAACAAAATTTTTAATGTAAGTACTTCTTTTTCTCTTTTCTCCACTCTTTTTTGGCTACCAATCCCTTGGCTAGTAGTTCCTTGTTAATCATTCAAATTAATCCCCCCAATAGCATTTGTTACACCAACATTTGTAACTTCACTATCACCTAAGTCTTCTGCTATGTCTAAATAAATGCTCTCTAGACTTGGATGATACACATCAATCATCACATATGAGGGAGTTCATTCATATTTTCCATTAGCAACTATATCCTTAAAAAGTATGGTCAACTTGTGAGCAAATAGAAGTTCGTATTTTCTACATTTTTTGTACAAAGGTTTTTCTTGCACATAGGATAAATACACTAAATTGAATTCTTAGAGTTCTTATATGAAATCAATTAGAGTAACACATATCAATTACTTTCTCTCTCACCATTCATAATTTGCATGAATGGTATTTTTCACATTGTCCTATCCAAATCGTTCTTTGTTAATCACTTGTTCCAAACATGCTATGGTAAAACATTCAATTCCTTATCCACTAAATTTCATTATCATAACTTAGTTCTACATTAAAAGGTTTAACTAAATTCAAAACATAAAAATACCAATTACAACAAAAATTTTGAAAAAATTTGATAGTTTATCAACATAACTATCACAACAACACCCATAACATAAAAGTATAAAAAACAAGACTTTCATAGATTATCATTACCATTAGATCATTAAAAAAATCAATTTTAATGGTTACTTATTCTTTTCTCAGCGTTACTACTTCTTAAATAAAGCTCTTTGAACACATTCTTAACAAATTGAAACCTACATATCAAAATGACATCCACATTTGAAAAGAAACTTGAAAATAACAATAATTTTGAGGATAGAGATACTAGAAGATGAAAGTCTTATTGAGAGACAAATGAACAAATCCACGTTAAATAAATAACAAGTTGTTGGAGATGTAGTTGATACTTATTAATTATACAAATTATCAAACGGAGTTGAGAAGTAGTATACAAAAGGAACTATCAACATTAAAATTGGGACAAATGTATCCAACTCTACAAATGCTAACATTAATTGAAACAGAACATGATACCCAAGAAATCTATAGGTTTGTAACATCTACGAGTTGCACACATGCAAACATTTATCATCTTAACGAGAAAAATCAGAATTGGAAGTGAGAAAGATAAATGAATTGGTGAGAGGAATTAGAATGAGAGTAATCTTAATGTGAGAAGATCAGTCACATTAATTCTATATTCATTAACACACAAGTTCAAATAGGAAAAAAATGAAAAAAATTAAATACTATATATGAAAATTAATTATACTTAAAGTAGAAGTAAGTCAAGCAACTTTTTTCTAGTGTTGCTTAAAATAGATTTTTTATAAAAAAATCGTGTGCAAATGAAATTTCAAACAAGATAATCAACGATGTCTCCAAATATAATTAGTGGCGACACATGTCCACCAATGGAATATCTATTCAAACATATGTTTAAAATCTATGTTGGTAATATATGATTATTAGTAACAAATGTAATTAAATACATAATTCTTTTATGCACTAAATAACTTCCCTATAATTATGGATTGTAAGAGATTAATTTATGTAATTAAATGAAACTTACAGAAGAACTAATATGCCAAATGAAAAAAAAATTAAAGACTATTTTATTTTTAGAAATATTTAAGAGGCCAAATTGTAAGTGTTTATATATTTTAGGAATAAAATGGAAATCTATTCAATAAATGATTATTATATTAATGGAAAGTATTTTTAAAATGGAATGTTTTAAGGAACAAGTTTCATCCTAATAAGTTACTGTTGATGGTGGCTTGAAGTCTTATACTCAATGCAGTTTTTATATTAAAAATTAAAAAAAATCATATTAAAAGAATTGTCAAAATAGATAACTCTACGATATTTATTTAGTATCGATTTCCGTAGGTCGGAAAAAAAAAAAAGCTGAAAAAAACAAAAATCAACTGCTAACAATTGTATTGTTATGTCCTTAAACTGCTAAAACAATTTAAAACAGAAGAAAAACACTTATGTAGTATATTATACGAGTAATCATAATATTTTATATATGATAAATTTGTTAATTTTATTAAATAATATTTTATATATAATTGATAAACTTCTTCGACATTTTCTATACCATTCTAAGGACTAATACTATATAACGTCCAAAGAATTGAAAAATTAAGGTGTTAAGAAATATCTTTTATAGAATTTACTTCTCATAAATCTTGTGAGTTAGTAAAGTCCATGAACGTTGAATTTATAAATTTATCATGTCTTTTTAAGTAATCAGAGATCTAGGTTTATGTTAGATAAATCATTAATAAGGTACATTAATTAATTATAAGAGCTAAGGACGTAACTAAAAATATGAGAGGTGAGGATGAATATAAGTTCAAGCTTCCATGACAATTTATAATCAACTCATCAAATTAAGGAAAAAACCCAACTAAGTTTAGACAATCAATTTGGTTCAAAACTTCAAAATTACAAACTTGAAATATCAAGTTTCACACTAGATCAATAGAAAGTATACTAAATGGTGAGGAAAGGAATAAAAGAGAGATAAGTTGTTAGTTTATATCATTCTACTAAAAAACAAATTAAAATACAAGAAATCTGAACCAATTTAAACCTATATTATTTTGTTTTTTTTTTTATATTTTTACGTTAAGTTATTCTGTAATTTTTTTGTTTTATTTTATAATCTTGGCTTTGGAGACTATTTATCAACTTTTCGTTTGATCATGGCTTCCTTTTTTTTCCCGATTTTTCATTTTCAATAGAAAACTTGTTTGATTGGCTTTTTGTTTCTAGATTAAAAAAAAAAAAAATATTGAAAATGAGTTAATAATTTTATTATATATAAAATATGGTGATTAATGTGGTCTCCTGATAGTTTGGGAAGAGATTCTGTTCTGTGTACACCTTCTTTGAGTCAACGGGTTTGAGACAGTTACAGAGGCACTTACCTGTTATTGAATCTCAAAGGGTGGGAAGCTAGGAAAATGAGCTCTTTGGCAAAGAAGGGACTCAACAATTACATGAAACAGCTCCACCATTTTCATCTTCTGCATCTCATCTCTCCCATTTTCAATTTCCATTACTTTTTTTTCCACCCATTGTCTTTGACCGCTTCATTGGGCTTAAATTAGGTAATCACCGCAGGGTTACTATCAGCCATCAGCGACATTGTCTCTCAGAAACTTACTGGAATACACAAACTCCAATTGAAACGTCTTCTTCTCAAAGTGGTTAGCTTCTTTTCCTTTCTTTCTTTCTTTCTTTTTTTATTTTATTTTATTTATATGCTGTGCTCTTTTCCAACCCGAAGTAATCTAAATTTCTAATATGATAACTTAAAGTCTACTTGAGTTGAGTGATGTTTAAATTTTCCTTCTTTGAAAGATTGACTCGTGATCTGCCTATATTTTCAGCTCAATTTTCTCCTGTTTTATGGCTGTCGGCATTATTAGTGATTAGGTTTCCATTTCTTCTAAACTTTGGGAGTTGAACGAATATGAAATGAAGATTCTGAGTGTAATTTCAAAGTTGACTGAACTAGTACGTGTTTTTAAAACACCATTGCATCTGTTATGTCTGCTAATTGATAGCAATCAGTGGTCAAAAAATTAAAATTAGTATTTAGTGATCTTAAAAGGGTCGAAAAGAAGTTAGACGTCTAGCTCACTTAATTGAACAACATAAGTGAATTATTGTAAACCATCTGTCTTCGATTCCTATAAAAAAAAAAAAAAAAAAGTTAAAAAGAAAAATACTCATAGAGGGTTTGTTCATAGTTCACGCTTTAAGAGTCTCGTTTACATTAAAACAGACTGAAGTGTGTTTAATTTTTAAAATCAAGGGGAAGATAATGTAATTTAAGCATCTCAAAGAAGAGATTATTTTATTCTTATGATATTTGTAATTTTGTATGGAAGAGAATGTGCTAGACTAGGTTGGATTATCGGAACTCTATAGTCAAAATCTGCTTTTAAAAATGCTGAAATTAATGGGTTATTTTCTTTTATAACCAAAACAAAAACTACATGTTGCTGGTTATTTTGATGAACTATACTGCTTGCTTAAATCATTATGCTTTGAGTTTTGACTGCTACAGTTCTGACTTATTAGTGCCTTGTGCTTTTTGCTGTTATATTCATGCATCAGGAATCATATAAATCGTTTATTGCACTTGCATGCAGATTTTTGGAGCCGCTTATCTCGGACCTTTTGGACTCTTTTATCATTTGTTGATGGATAAAATTTTCAAAGGAAAAAGGGATTCAAAAACTGTGGCCAAGAAGGTAAAACTGCAAAACCTTCTGTTTTAAGTTTTAACTATCACACCTGAATTCAGGCATTGTGATTATAGCACCTGTGTTATCAATCTGCTTTTCTTACAGTTTTTGCTGTAGTATTTGAATCACTCTGAGTCTAGAACTGAAAATTTTTTAATGGAAATTAAATAATTTACAAATCCTATCAAAAGTAGAGGGTTTACTAGTTGTGTTATATTACACTCAAAATGCTATACATTAATTGATCCATAAACAATTTAAACGAATATCATTCCAAATATATTTTACTATAATTTATTAATAGTTAAATTAGTATTTTTATTTTTTATACCACCTCTCCCAATACAAATGAGAGAAAAGATTTTATTTATAACTTATCCTTTTGAAACAATTCTTCCTTCTTTGATTTTTCTTTTTCAGGTTCTGATTGATCAGCTTACATCTTCTCCTTGGAACAATTTTCTTTTCATGATTTACTATGGATTAGTTATTGAAGGTTAGTCACTTCTCAAAATATAACTTTTTTATTAACATAGAAAAAACATGGAAGTACATCAAATAAGATATAGAACAGGTGGAAAGTATGAACAAAAAGAATAATTCTCATCAGAGTCAAAAATAGAGTTCCCAACTCTGACATTTTTGGTCAACTATTTGTTTACTCATTTAAAATAAAATAAATTGTGAGCTATCCTAAAGGCTAAAATTGATGTGTAAAATGCATGCTTAGTTGGCAAGTTGTGTACTTGTGTTTATGATGAAAAATTCAAAATTGATTTCAGGCCAACCTTGGGTGAATGTGAAGGCTAAAATTAAGAAGGATTATCCATCAGTGCAATACACGGCATGGATGGTAAGATTCTATCCGAAGTGTAGAAAATGACTGCAGGAAGACCATTCTGTTTTTTTTTTTACTTTAGAACTCCAATGAATGGAACTGCAGATCTCGCCTGTTGCGGGGTGGATAAATCATAAATTCATGCCTCTTAATTTCCGTGTTGTTTTCCACAGCTTAGCAGCATTCTTCTGGTACGTGTTTTTCGTTTGCATTTCCCACTACTTTCCTTGAGTTGTTAGTCATCATTCCCTCTGGTAAAAACAAGTAAATTAAGATCATTTATTGTGTGTTTTATTTCAGGGGGATATTTTTGAACCTTCAAGCTCGATCTCTGGCATTGACTAAAGCCTGAAGCTGAAGCAAAGAAGATTGATCTGTACAGTCGTATAAGCTCTTCCTTGATACAAGATTGTTACTCATTCCAGAGTAGTTTCCATCAGTTTGAACAAGTCAAAGAGGATTTTCCTTTCAAGTTAATGTGTGGGCAAGATCTTTTAGTTTGTAGGATTATTTAGACAAGATCAATTTGTGGTGCCGGTATTTTGAAATTTGTGAATGTTCTTGGCAATTTTGAAGGATGAGTGAATATACTTTTGGACTTGATTCATTTTAATGGAAATTAATTTCTTCCATGATCATAACCTTCAGTTGATACCATAAATATGGTTGCACAGAAACAACTAGATGGTTATAATTGATGCGCCATAATCAAAATTTTGAAGTAATAATTTCTCAAATTTAAACCATTCATAAAGAGAAAGGTTCCTAAGCAAAACAGCACAATTTGAGAAACATTATTAGAATTTTATGCACCTTTAAAGGGATTTATGCATCCCACGAGGGTCCGAAATCCCAATGGGGTTGCATATATGTATAGTCGTCAATGTTTTTGAAGCCTAATTCATTTTAGACTAATTCTGTAAGTGGATTTTGGTTTTAAATTTATAAAAATAAAAATAAGTTTTGTTTTTATGTTTTAAATTTATGAAACAATTTTTATTTTAGTTTTAAATTTTAAAATAATATTTTCAAATCCCAATTTTACTGGAAACGACCAAATGATGACACTTAGAAATTAAAAGTCAGTTACAAATGGTAGTGGAATTAGAAATCAACTAACAATGATTGGTGGTCAGCATTGCTAAGTGGTGAGAGACAACAAGTGGTGACCAGCAACTATGACTAGATCTGTGGTAATGATTGATTTTAGTTGTGAGTCATAGCAAATGAGAACAAATGATAAGTTTAAATAAAAATAAAAATCTCAACCAATTTTATTAATTTCAAATGTGATAGAAATTTTTTAAAAATAACTAAAACATAAAATCACAATCTTTTTTTCGAATACGTTTCTATTTTTACATTCTCTGATTTGGTATCAAAAGTCTTAGAATCACAGCGTTTTCTCTAAAAAAAATTTTAGAAACCTTAGTTTCTCTTCTCTTCTCACATTCTCTAGTTCACCATTGTGAACTTCTTGTTGTTTCTCCCATGACACTTCTTCCCTCTTCCAATACACATTCATTGTCAAACTCTGTAACTGATAAATCTTATGATTCTGGAGTTATAAGATTGATCTAGTGTCAATGCCTACATGTGGGGAGAAAGTGAGAAGGAGAAGTCACGAGTTTGAATTTCTCTGCTAACAAAAAATAACATATTAACAATTAACATTTGCCTATTAAAAAATGCTTAGCTATTAATCCTTATACACTTCTAGTTATTTTCTATCTAATGATGATTGCTATCAAATCATGTCAATCCGGAGTATGATGAGTAAAAAGTAAAGAAATGTCTTTCTTAATAATTCAATGTAAATTAAATTAATTTATTTATTATTTTAATGTATTTTTTCATTAGAAGAAATAACCAAATCTTATTTCAACTTTATACCCTACGGATGATCCCCTTATTGCCAATTACGTATGTGATTTATATGAGTTGCACTTTCTTTTTTCCAACACAACAATTTCCAATGATTTCAAGAATAGTGCATATTCAATTTAAAAGTAATTACTCCTTTAATATCAAAATAAAAAAAAAGTAAAAAGAAATAATCTAAATAATTTTTACACATATATTAACCTAAAAGTAATTACTGCTTACAAAATTAATGAGTTTTTTGAAGTAACTCTCCAATCGGAGCAATACTATTCATGATCATTCAAGTTACTTAAAAGGTGGATGAATTCTTTCACCAAGTAATTGTTGTTTATGATTAAAAAAAGTAATTTTTTTACCAAATCGTTACAAATTAATAATAATATATAACTAAAAAAATTTATAAAATTGTGATTTTCTTATAGTTGCTTATGATTTCTTCCATTAGACTAAAATTGAGTATGAATTGCTTAGTAATTACGTAACATTATAGAAATCACTAAACACTTTTTTCAATGCAATAAGCAACTCATGGGAGTTGTTCCTATGGGAGATACCCTAAGTAATAAGAGTAAGTTATAAATATAAAGTCACATTTAGAATCAACAAGTATAGAATAAGTGAATAACATACATTTGTCTATTGATGATCCTTACATTATCAGTTACAGAATGGTCCTTACAACTGCTATTGTGCATGAAGCGCGTGAAAGTACAGGGGTAGGTAATTGAAGATTGTAAGGGGATCATGGGTACAGTAGTGATCTATTGATGAAGTGGTCTCTGCTGTGGGGAATTAATATTAATGACTGCTTGGTAGGAAAAGTTCTTCTCATGTATTATCATGTCATATTATGTTCAAATGTTGTAACCCTTATTTGTCCATTGTCATGTCTTATGACATGTAATGGTTTGAAGTCTTACTTCTGCTGTGGGGAATTAATATTAATGACTGGTTGGTAGGAGAAGTTTGCCTTTTACGTAGCCTTTATTTGGTTAAAAAGAAAGAAATAGAGAAAATGGAAATACAAAAGACAGATCTAAGAATATATGAACGAGGTTGGAATTTTTTTAATGATTACTTAAATATTTAATTTCTAACAAATAGTTCTTTAAAAAATAATAAATTTTATAAAAATATTTATTATTAATTATGTGTGTAAAATTATAAATAAAGTTTTCTATTAAAAATTAAACAAATATAAACTTAATATTATATTTTAAAAATTAATTTTTCACACATACAAATGATTCTTGAGGAAGGGGATCAAAGCTCTTGAATTCATCCGTAAAAATAGAGTAAAAAGTATTTAAATAAAATAAAATGAATGGGATATATAATCCATGGTGAAATGTAATTTGAAAATAGAAATTTATACGACAAGAATAATGATGACTTGATTTTTTATATTTTTTCCATAATAATATCTATCTCATTTGAAAAATAATGAAATTTAATTTTGAGATTTATATTTTTATTTTTACTCAAAACTTCTTGTTACCTCTTACTACTATCTAATAGGTTATCTTCTGTCATTTTTAATAGGTCAATCACGAATTGTAATATCTAATTATGGATCATTAATTATCACCTCTTCTCTAATCATAATAATAACAATTATATCCTGTTATAGGTCATGAGTTACTCGTCATCAAATAATAATCTTCAATTGTTAATCACGATGATTATTAATCATTGGTTATGGTTTACCATTGCTATTATTCACAACAAAGAAAAATTCTAAAGATTAAGATTTAAGTAATTTAAAAACTTTAAACTAAAATTAATTTTATTTTTATAAATTTAAAAACTAAAATTAAAAAAAAAAAAAGGAGTGGGCTTAAAATTTTAAAAAAGTGAAATTGATTGTAAAATGTGGACGTGGGAAAACAACCACGTGGGTTAATGTCCTCACAGTTTGGGAAGATATTTTGGGGCAGTTATAAATATTGTTTAATTAACACCCACGAGTGACAGACCCCAGACGCAGTAAGTTACCTGCTATTGAGTCAAAGGGTGGGAGTAAGATGGGTTCTCTAGCAAAGAAGGGACTCAACAATTACATAAAACAGCTTCAGCAACACCCTTTGAGAACCAAGGTTCCTCTTCTTCATCTAATATACTTTCAATTTTGATTACTGTTCTTTGCATCCGTTGCCATTGACCACTTCATTGGGGTTGAATTAGGTTATCACTGCAGGGGTACTATCAGCAATCAGCGATATTGTGTCTCAGAAACTCACTGGGATTCACAAACTTCAATTAAAACGTCTTCTTCTCAAAGTGGTCTGCTTATTTTTCCTTTTTCTATTATTATCTATTTACTTTGCGCTTTTTTCTACCAAGTAGTACAACAATATTATAATGACCTAAATTTCTAATATGAGTAAATTACAGTCTGCTTGAGTGTTAATGCTTAAATTGCCCTCCCTTGAAAGATTAATATGTGCTATATCTTTGGGGTCAATTTTCTCTTTTTTCTTTTTTATTTTTATGGCTGTTGGCATTATTGGTACTTAGGTTTGAGTTTCTACTAAAAACTCTGGGACTTTAAAAATGATGAAATGAAGATTCTGTGCGAAACTTCAAAGTTGACTGGACAAGTGTTCAAAACATCATTTCATATATGAAACATCTCAATTGATAACTCGGCGCTCGTGATCTCAAAAGTTGAAATTTGAAAAGAAAATACAAGGTCTGTTCATAGCTAACGGTCTCATTTACATTAAAATAAACTAAACGGTCTGCGCTTTGATCCCTCATGGAAGCAAGTGTAATTCTTTTAAAATAAAGGGGAAGATGATCTGATTTAAATATTTCAGAGGAGTGTATTTTATTCTTCTAATATTTCTGTGGACGAGATAGTGTCAGACTTATTCAGATTGAATTTTGATGAGCTATACTACTTGCTCAAACCGTTATGTTTTGACTACCACAGTTACGACTTATTAGTGGCTTGTGCATTTTGTTGTTATATTATAGCATCAGGAATCTCATATAATTCGTTAATTACATGTAGATTTTTGGAGCCGTTTATCTTGGACCTTTTGGACACTTTTTTCATCTAATACTGGATAAAATTTTCAAAGGAAAGAGAGATACAAAAACTGTGGCCCAGAAGGTAAAACTGCGAAACCCTCTGTTTTAACTATATCTACTTGGCACGTCTGTCATCAATCTGCTTTTCTTACAGTTTTTGCAGCATAAAACATCAACTAACTTAGCAGTACAGCAGTAGTGTTCGAAGCACTTAAACTCCAAAACTGAAAAAGAATTTATTGGAACTGAAATAATTTACAATAAGTGGCAGGGTTTACAAGTTCTGTTATATTTCACTCAAAATGCTATGAATTAATTGAATTCTTAAACTAATTCCATTCTGAACATATTTATACAAGATTCTACTTATAATTAAATGAAGTATTTTTATTTTAGCACCACCTCTCCCAACACAAATGAAAGAAAAGTTGATATGTACTCCTTTTGTAATAAATTCATCTCTCAATGATCTTTGTTTTCAGGTTCTGATTGAACAGTTGACATCTTCTCCTTGGAATAATTTGCTTTTCATGATTTACTATGGATTAGCTGTTGAAGGTTAGTCATTTTTTCAACATCTAACATCTTTATTTACATTGAAGAAACATGGAAATTCTCCATGTAAGATACATGTGGAAAGTGTGGACAAAAAGAATAATTCTCATCAGTGTCAAAAATGGGGTACCCAACTCTAACATTCCTGCTGAACTATTTGATTACTTAAAATAAAAAATAATAATAAGAGCTATCCCAAAAATGATGTGTAAAATGGCATGCTTGCTTGGTTGGTTCTGTGCTTGTGTATGATTAAAAATTGGATTTCAGGCCAACCTTGGGTTAAAGTGAAAGCTAAAGTTAAGAAGGATTATCCATCAGTGCAGTACACATCATGGACGGTAATATTCTACATGTGTAGAAAATAACAGTTTACCGGAAGTTCATTTTTTTTTTTTTTAATTCTGTTTTTCTATTTATAACACCCTATGAATTGATCTACAGGTCTGGCCGGTTGTGGGGTGGATAAATCACAAATTCATGCCTCTTCATTTCCGTGTTGTTTTCCAGAGCTTAGTAGCATTTTTCTGGTACGTGGTTTTTGTTTGCTTTTCCCTCCATCTCCTTGACTTGTTAATGATCATTCCCTTTGGTAAACAACAACCAAAAATTGATGGGATCATTCATCGTGTGTATTTTATATCAGGGGAGTATTCCTAAACCTTCGAGCTCGATCTATGGCATTGATTAAAGCCTGAAGCAAATAAGATTACCATTTACAGTCTTATAAGTAGATGGTCCTGCCTGCTAAGTGACTGTTACTCTTTCCGGAGTAGGTGGCATAAGATTTAAACAAATCAAAAGATCTGCTGTTCAAGTTAATGTTTTAGCAACATCTTTTAGTCTGTCTGATTATTTAGACATGATCAACTTGTGGTGCTCGAAATGTAGAAGTTTGTGAATGTTAGTGTGTTCATATCAACATTGATAAAATTGATTTTCAATGAAATTGATTGAGTAAAATCAAAGTAAATTAGTAGTAAAATTTAGTATAAACTTTTTATTCAACGTAATAGTTACTTGAAGATGCATTAACTTAAAACTAATTATGAATCTAGAATCAATTTCTCAGCATAAAACTAAACATATACTACAAAATTGATTTAAATTCACATTAAATGGTATTTTATAGTGATTTTAGAAAATCTAATATAAAATGAAACACACTTAATCTTGACGTAGAAACGTCAAATTGGAGAAAAAGAAGAAACTAAGCAACAGGCAATTAATTGTTCTTTGCAGTTTATCTATGGTTTGCTGAAAAATAAATTGATGGTTATGTGCCTTAATAATTATGAAGCAATAATTTCTCAATTTTTATGCATTCATAATTTGAAAGGTTCACAAGCAGACCTCAATCATGTATGTATATATATATAAAAGAATTTAATTAAAATGCACTAGTACTTATATTTAATCACAATCTTTTATTTATGGTAAGTTTATTAATTTTATTCATTAATATTATAAAAGTTATATAAATAAAGAATTATAATTCAACGTTAATGTAAAACTTTTTTATGTGCATACTAATTAAATTATATATATACACACCAACAGTGTAAAAGATTTTTATACGAATATTCAATCATATATTTTCATTTATATGATTTTTAAAGTATTAATGGGTAAAGTCAACAAACTTATCATAAATTAAAGATTATGACTCTAACATTGTCTGTACATACCAATTAAACTCTCTCTGTGTATATATATGACTTTTAAAATATTGATCGATAAAGTTAATAAATTTACTATAAGGTTTAATTAGCGTGCACTTTAAGTGCAAAAAGTTTTACACTAATATTCAATCACAATTATTAATTTATAGTAAGTTTGTTGACTTTATCAATTAATATTTTAAAAGTTATATAAATGAAAGAAGATGTATGATTGAATATTAGTGTAAAACTTTTTTATACGAATAGTGTATACTAATTAAACTCTTTATCATATATGAAAGATTGTAATTGAATATCAGTGTAAAACTCTTTTATATTATCCATGTGTAACGTTGTACTTGAACTTTAGTGTAAAACTTTAAACCTGTAGTTATTAATATAAGTCCAACCCGACTTGTCGGACTAGAAACTGATCACTCAATTGGTCCAAGTCGCATGTTGGAATAGTATGCAGTCGACTCAATTTGACCTGGTAATATATTGGTTTGGTTGGATCAATAACTCACATAGTGGTTGAATCGACAACCCAGTCTTGTTGACCCGGTTAGACTTTTTTTATGCAAATTTTAATATAAATAAATAAAAAATAGTATACGTAAAAATTAAAATATAGACTTGAAAATTATTCAATAGATTAGCTTATTACTAAATCATAATAATTAATTAGTAGCTTATAGGTATAAAATAATAGATTAAATTTGATAAAATTATAATATTCAAATAATATTTAACATAAATTTTCCTGACTAATTATTAAAATTTACAAATTAAGGTATTGATTTTTTATAACAACTTTTTTAGTTATTAATTTATGCAATTAATCTTAAAATATTTTGTCGAATTTAAGTTTGCAGTGTAAATTAATCAAATTATTTAATAATATTATTTTTTTTATAATTTTTAATATATATCAAATCAACTTATTTCACCAGTGATCTGCTAACTTCACCATTAATCTATTAACCAACTATCTCTACCATCAAATTAATTTTAATAACTATTTGTTAACACATTACTCAAGAGTTCAAACACAATCGTATTCTAGTATTATTAAAAGATTAAAATATGAAAATAGTTCCTCACTTTTTTCCAATTTTGATCTCTGATTATTTTTTAATTTTTAGTTCTTAATATTTTAAAAAATTTTATTTTGTCTCTGCCGTTATACGTTTGCTAAAAAAAAAGTTAAAAAGCTGGCCAAATGCTGATGTCATAAGGACTACATATAAAAAAAAAAGAATTTACATAAACTAAAAATAAAAAAAAAAAACTTACGTAGACTAAAAATGAAAAATTATAGGAATTAAAATGAAATATTTTTAGAAACAAATAAATATTTAAGATTTAAAAATAATATATAAATTTAATTTAAAATAAAAGTGCTAAATGACAACTACCAAAATCATATTTAACCCAAAGAAATATTACTATTATTTTTGTTTTATTTAAGTTGTGAAAACCAAACTGGACTGAACGATTGACCTGGAAATTGAACATATTAGAAACCGACCAAGAACCGGTCAAACTGGTCAAAATGGGGTGAACCGGCTAAAATCGGTCAGTTCAAAGGTTAGCCTGTTTTATTTTTATTTTTCTAAAAAAAGAAAATATATAAAATTCATAAAAATTGAAAATTTGTGGTTTTTAAAATTTTAGGTACGCAAATAAGAGATATTTTAATAAGGTATTGCAAAATAAAAAATATTTAAAATGAATTTTTGCAAATTACGAACTTTTGATTACAATTTAGAATATATTTATCAAAAAGTCATTTTAGGGAATGTGAAACTTTACCTTTTTGTAATATTATAAATACAATAATACTTAAACGTAATACGATGACTTATATTTGTGTATTATAAATAATATATACCTTATTTTTTGCTTATTATATTACTATGTTAGTAAAAATAAATCTAAAAAATAATATTTTCCTAAACCTGGTTCAACCCCAACCTTTGAACTCTCTACTCATGCCTTCACCGACTCAATGACAAGTCCAGTTTTGAAAACCATGATTTTACCCATGTTTTGAGTTTAATCAATATACACGCTAGTGTAAAGAGTTTTTACACAAACATTTATTGTAAGTTTATTGATTTTTACCTATTAATACTTTTCAAATTATACAAACGAAGAGTTATGACTGAACGGTAAAACTATTTTACGTTGTGACTGCATGCTAATTATACTTTTATGTTTTTTAATACACGTTCAATCAGATTTTAGATAATATAAATATGCTAATTATTAATATTTAATTCAAAAGTGATAGGTTTAAAAATTAAAAATTCATACATATTTTTATTAAGTTTTATAGAGTTTGACAAACTTATAGAAAAGTGATAGGTTTTAAGATCTATTACAAACTTTTTTTAATACTTACAGAATTTTAAATAATAGTATGTTAAGTTTTTTTAATAAGATAATCGGTGAAGTTAGTAATTATATTTTAATTTAAATAATAAATAAAACTTAAAAAATAAAAAATTTAGAAATATTTTTCTATTGTCTTAACCATTGGACGGTTCTATAATTTATCTTTAGATTAATTATGTTCATTAAAAATGTTAAAATGATGTCTTGGTGACATCAAAGAGAATAAAATAAAAACTTACAAAAAATTAAAAATAAAGACTTAATGGACTAGAAATTTTTAAAAACTTATAGGGAACAGAAATAAAAAATTAAATAAATTAAAAATAAAAAATAAAAATTTATAGGAGTTGAAGTGGGAAAAAAAACACGAGATAAATAAAAAAATGACATATTTCGTGAGACAAACAATTAGTATGACGTCGTGATAAAATCGTCTTAATATTTTTGTAACGAAAATAGTGATAAAGATAAAATAAAATATTAAAAATTAAAATTAAGAAAAAAAAAATTCAAAAATTAAAATTAAAAAAAGTTTCAACTTACAAGAATTATTTTCATATTTAAGCAAGGGAAGACATGGCCCGTGCTCTGTTTTTTTCACGTGCTCTGTTTCAAGTCTCGTGAAAGTTGAGAGTTGAGACTTAAGAATCTTGAGACAACTCTTCGCGTTAGGTTAGATTTCTAATTTCAACATTGGCATTTCCTTGATGTTACTTGCTACCAAGTGCATGTCCAGAAATAAAGGATCGTTGGCTTGTCATATTTTAAACAAGAATTTTAAATGTATATCCATGCTTAAGAATTTATACATTGGTTGTTATTATTATATAAAATAATATTTTATAATAATTTTTAGTAAGATTTTTTATAATATTAAAAAAGAAATTGTTCATTAATATTATGTTAAATAACAAAATAAATTGTTCATTAAAAAATTTATAATTTTAGAAAAATTATAAAATAATTAAGAAATTAACTATCTTGACAGGGGTTATATTTTAATAATCAAGTGATTCTAACACCTCTCACTCAATGTTTTTCGTGTATTACCTATTTTCTCATATTTTATAAGAATTTCCAAATTTTTTTTATTGAACGTGTGATCTTGTTTATTATCTTAACCAAAATATTTTTTATGAAATTTAATTTTTATAGTCATTGTAATGCTGCTTTTTATATTAATTTAAAGTAAATATAAAATAATTTTTATATTTGAGTGATAAAGTATATTACATAAGATATTAACAATGGTGTTGTAAAGTAGTTTTATATGACATTTAAAGTAGTGGGTTAATTAGAATCAGATGTATAGTGAAAAAAAGGAAGTGGAGGGTTGAGAATTAAAGAAGTAGAGGTGTTTAATAGGGTTTTTAATGGGAAAATGGCCATGGAGATCTCTTCAGGGAGGTTGAAGAAAAAATATGAGGACGATATTTGTTGGAATCTAGCAGTTACGAGTAAGAGGGGAAGATCTCAATGGTGGAATGATGTCTTAAAAGTTAGGCTGAGGAGGGGAGTGAACATTGGTTTCTAAGGGAGGTTCAACTACTAGTGGGGAATGAGTACTTGTTCTAGTTCTGGGAGGAGAATTGGAAAGTACTTGAAGGACTCAAATCTATGTTTCCAAGGTTATATAACTTGTCTACCCAAAGAGAGACACTCTTATATGAGGTTGTGGTGTGGGGTAATAATATTTGGTTGTGGTGTTTAAGGTGGAGAAGAGAGTTGTTTAATTGGGAGGTGGAGATGTGAGAAACCTAGAAGGTGTTTTGGAAGGGGTTGCTATGAGTCATGAGGTGAATGGTTAAGAGTTTTTTCTTAAATATTACTTGTAGTGTTTCTTAAATATAATTTGTCTACCCTTTATATAAGTAAATTTAAATATTATAAGGGGTTATCTGCGAGTATACCTAAACCCAAAAATATTTGACAGAGATGAAGATTAAAATTTTCATGCTCACTTCTTTTCTACCCAACCTAAATTTGCTTCGCACTTTTCGAGATGAGATCAAAAGGCCAAACTTGCACACACCTCGCCTTGTTGCCATCCATACATATGGGTCATGAATATCCTTTGTATCCTTAGTTTACAAGGTACTAGCAGAGAACACAATATAATACAATGATGACTTTCTCAAGGTACTATGGGTGAAAAAAGTACCACCTAAGGTCCAATTATTAGCATGGCAGCTCGACCGGAGATGTAGATAGGTTATAAAAAACGGTCAACTTGATGAGGAGAGAGATATTAAAACATATCGTTGTGAAGTGTGGTCTCTGTGATGCGATAATGGAAATAGGGTAACACATTTTTGTCAATTGTGATGTGTCCACTCAAGCATGGAAAGACATATGTTCTTGGTGGGGGATAATTACAGCACTTCGCAGTTATGTCAAAGGGCTCTACTATCAATTCTTGGGGTTGGTTAGTGATATAAAAGAAAGGTAGAATGTGTGGTCTTTTGTATGATTTGTTAGAATTTGACATATATGGAAAGGACAAAATGCATCACTATTCAAGGAGCAAACACCTATATCATATTCATTGAATTGTTCAAGTTATGCAGTTGAGCACATGAGAATGA
Organism: Psophocarpus tetragonolobus; assembly: GCA_037954015.1. NCBI lineage: Eukaryota > Viridiplantae > Streptophyta > Magnoliopsida > Fabales > Fabaceae > Psophocarpus > Psophocarpus tetragonolobus. Next base: position 100,347,199 of record CM075688.1, read on the forward strand.
TGTTTTGTAGCAAATCTAACATACATTCTTATGTAGAATGGTTTCTCAACTTTATCACTTTTCTAGTTAACTCTTCTACTTAACTCATTGTGATTTTGGTTGTTTGTACTCGTAAAGCGCCTCTTTTACTTTCAGTTTCTATAAATATACTTTCTTGTCTTATAAAAAAAATAATTACCTTTAAATTTTATTATAAGTATTCAATAAAAATATTATAAAGTAATAAAAATTAATGGTCTTGAACAAGATTTAATTTTTAATGAATAATATTTATGGTATATATCTATCAAAATTAAAACTATTTAACATTATAATATTATTAATTAATTAATTTGAATTTTTATTTAAATATTTCAACAAACAAATATTATAAAAATTATCATTTTAAGTAGAATTTTATTTCTACCAAATAATATTTGTAGTCTCAATTATAAAAAAAAACACAAGAAAATAAAATTTTTAAAAATAAAAATAAAAACAAAAATTAGCAAAAGGAAAAGCATGAAAAGACAAAAAAAAATATAAAAAAACATGAACCAAACTAATATATATATATAAACATTTCGACATAATAATTTAGAAAGTAAAAAATAGTATGATATGGCATGATCTTTTAAGACGTAATATAATTGATGAAAAATAATTTCAATAATTAAACATTTTCAGCATGTGAATTTCAATATAACAAAAAAAATTGATTGTAAATGACACTACATTTTTTAATTATTTGATTATTAAAATGTAACTTTTACATTAATATAGTTAATATTTTTTTATGTTGGGAATGTATGAAGCTGTAACAAATATAAATAGTCAAATACTTGCTATAAAAAGGAGGTGTAGTATTCATTATTATTCAACTTGGAAAAAAGTTATGAAAATTGTGTGAACATAAGAGAAGTTTTTCCGTTGTTTTTCTACTGAGGTTGCTTAAAAGTATTTTTTCCTCAAAAGTTATAATGACAAATGACAATGCGTAGGGATTATTGAGGAAATGGTCAGAAAAAGAAACCTCTGACCATTTTAATTTATACTTGACAATATGCACTATATACCATTAATTTTGACTTACATCTTGTGAGTTGTGAACAAGCAAACAACCGCGGCACCGTATAGTCATCAGTTATGAGAGAACAATTTTACTCAACCCACCTGATAGAATGCACTAAATTTAAAATAAAAAAAAAGACTTCCAGCTTTTTGAAGAGAGAATACGTTATCAAACTGTCATAATGTCTTAATGAAATAAATATATGGTCGTCTTCAGTCTCGTACTAAAATATTAAGCATAGCCACCTGATTTAGTTTCTTGTGGAGGTATGTGTACGTTTTATTTTTGAGATATTATTATTCATATTATGGTTGTTGGTTTAAGACATTCAACAACAAGTTCATCATTTTATACTTTTTAAAAGGTCTTTAATTAAACTCTTTTTGAGGGCCTGATTTATTTTATTTAACGAGTTTCTTTTTGTTGGTATTACAGCATTGCAAGGTTTACTCGTTATTTCTGTTGAAAGTCAGCATAGGAGGGAGAGTAGAAGTAGCCAAAATGAAACAACAAATATATTTCAATACTCACAACCTATTCAGCCGTGTTGAGGAGCTTCTCAATCATATTTCACTGCTTATATATGGGCATGTGCTATAAGAAAAAGTTGCAATTGGATATCCCAAAGTGTCGTTAATCGCATACAGCACACCTTAACCATTAATTACTAGTTCAGGCCTTCATAAAGAAATTGGGTAAAGTATTGTAACATCAGTGGCTATAACTTACGCACATGGGAACCATTATGGTTTCAAGCAAATTTTCTTTCTCATATTTCAGTACAAGAAGAATATCTGCTACAAATGTGCCGAAGATCCAAGTGACCAAAATCTCCACTCCAAGGCTTCCTAACAGAAGCTTGGTGGCAGAATTGGATTATCTAAACAATTACATTTCAACCACCACAACTCATGCAAAAGAGGATTCTTACTACTCCAACAACACCACTAACAGTTCTACAGCACCTAGCATAAGTACACCAAATTCTGTTGAGGTTGTTAAGCTTCATTTGATTATGGAGATTGTAGCAGACAGAATGGAGATGCACAAGAACATTGGAGCACAGCGCGACAATTGGAACCGCCTTCTAATGACATCTGTTAATATGATGACTCTCTCTGCTGCAACCATGATTGGCCTTGCAGCTGTTAGTTCAAGTGGATCACCTATTGTGGCCTTGAAGGTGTCATCCACAATTCTTTACATGGCAGCCACAGGGTTACTTGTGGTCATTAACAAAATTCAGCCATCACAGCTTGCAGAGGAGCAGAGAAATGCTGCAAGGTTGTTCAAGCAGCTTTTAAGAGAACTCAAAACAAGGCTTTCTCAAGGGAATCCCAGTGAGAATGATGTTGATGAAGCAATGGAGAAAGTGTTGGCATTGGACAAGGCTTACCCTCTTCCTTTGTTGGGCTCAATGCTTGAAAAATTCCCTCAAACTGTGGAGCCAGCAGTGTGGTGGCCCAGACAGAAGCAAAGGTGTTTAAGAAAAGAAGAATTAGGTAGGAAGTTGAAAGGTAAGAATGGATGGGATGCAAGGTTGGAGGATGAAATGAAAAGGATTAGCAGGGCTTTGAGAAAGAAGGACATGGCAGACTACTTGAGGTTGAGTAAAGAAGTTTTGAACTTCAACAAGGTATTGGCAGTTTCTGGTCCACTACTCACTGGCCTTGCAGCTTTGGGTTCAGTTTATTTGGGTTCTGTGAATGCATCTTGGTCTGTGATGCTTGGGGTTACTGGAGGAGCTGTGGCAAGTGTTGTTAATACATTACAGCATGGGGGGCAACTAGGGATGGTATTACAGATGTATAGGGAAAATAGTGGCTTCTTTAAGCTCATGGAAGAGAGCATAGAGCTAAATATAAATGAACAAGATCCTCATAAAAGAGAAAATGGGGAATTGTTTGAAATCAAAGTCGCTTTACAGTTAGGTAGGAGTCTCTCAGAACTCAGGCAATTTGCTGCTGCAGTTTCATCAGATAAAGAGAATGATTGTGAAGAGTTTGCTAGCAAACTTTTCTAGAATTATTACCATGCATGTATACTTTAACTATTGAGCTTTTTATGTAAATATTCAAGTAACAAGAAAATACTTGTGAATATATATAGTTTGCTAGCTGCTATTATAATACTATATATCGCCATGTATACTTACTATCAAGATTTTTTTGGTAAATGTAATTTGTAGAGTTTAACTTTGCTAATATTATTCATCAACCAGCAGTTGTCTTAATTATATCCGCAGCTAATTAGTTTTCGTGTTAGCCATCTGTTTGTAATGCCTCCAAATTACTGGAAACAAGTCCAAAATAAATATGAATTAAAACCAACAAGATCCACGGTGGAGTGCAGTTAATTTCATTCCTTATTATTTCGATTTGGTGTATCTTTGCCATTCTATCCAATGAACATGGCGACAAAGAAGAATTTGTATTATCATTATACACTGGTGACATTTACCGAAATTTAAAAGTGTTACTAAAACATGAAAAAAAATTATATTAATATAATTTAGTAACATTTTTATAAATGTTATGTATACTTTGTATTATTAATGACTTTTAGAAACATTTATTAAATATAACATTTAAAAAAATGTTACTAACTTTTTTAGTAACATTTTTCTAATAAAAAGACAATAAATGTTACTAAAATCTTTAAGTAATATTTTTTTAGAATTTAATACTTATACACTGTAATTATAAAAAAAAATTATAAAATGTTACTAAAATTGTTTAATCATAACTATTCATTTATATAACTTTTGAAACATTAATTATAAAATCAACTAATTCACAGTATATAAAAGATTTTGATTAAAGATTGGTGTAAATTTTTTTAAACTAATGATATATACGTGTTTTTGTCTATTTTTTAAATAGAAGAGTTACAATGTTAGTCTAATGTTAAAGTCAATATTTTATGTTTGCTAGAATATTTTAGAGGCAAAACCAAGCATTATAATGCATCACGGCAACAAAGTGAATCCCAACTATGTTGGTGCTTGTTAAAATTTACTTCACTAACCATTAGATATTTATACATAGTCTCTGATAATTAAAATAATCTAATAGATAAATATGTTGTTAACAAATAAATAATTAGATTTTATATTGAATAAACTATCAATTAGTTTTTTGGAGTAATCTCCTCTCCCAAAGTAATCCTTAAACTAATAAAATTATGTAAATAATTTCTAAAATTGAAACTCTTTAAATTGACTTCCTAATGTTAACTATATGGTAAGAACTATTTATTTAGAAGAGAATGAGTATTTTATGGACTAAATCGATGGTTTATTCATTTTATAATTGTATGTTGTAATTGTCTATATTTTTATATTTTGATGTTAATTTTCTTGACATTAATTTGACCTTTTAAATATTGTAATATATAAAAAAATGAAAAGAAAAGGCAGTATTTTGTGTTTTATATTGCTTATTGGTAGATAAATTTCTCTCTTGACTTTGCTGAACTCCACTCCTCAACAATGATATAAACTGAATCCTACCTTATCTTTAGGCGTCTCTGTGTGCCTTCTTATTCTGATACTCATAAGTCTATTATTTCTTAACAGTTAAGTGCGACTGTCCCATCCGAGGTGGAATCTTGTCAAATTATATATGGTCATGCTACTTTTACTACTTTTCTTTAGAAAATGACAGAAACTGTGCTATAATACTTGAACTGCTAAATAAAGCAAAACAACATTTTTATTCCTAAAAAATTACAGTACATGATTGCAATTCAGTTCTCAATTCAATTTTGTATGCGCTACTCTTCATCCTGCATAACGAATTAAAAGTAACGGGAAACAAGTTTAAATCATAAGTTCAAAGACAAAGTACATATATAAAGGAGTAATAGAAAATAATTTAACTATTGCGGAAATAATGTGTATGGTATGGTCATGATTTGAAATTAAAGATAATTAAATTTTATGTTTAATTACTTGTATTTGACATTTTATTTGTCTATTTTAAAATAATGACATTGTGTCCTATAATTTTTAAAATTGTTTAATTTGTTTTCAGCTATTGGTAAATTGACATGGACTATTATGTGACAAATGTTAACTAATATATGGTCATAATTTGATAGTAATTTAATGATGTGATAGATTATAATTATGCGATTTAAAGACTATTTGGATACTGAAAAACAATTGTAATTAATTAAATCATCTTTCATATCACAAAATTAAGACATTTTATGTCATTAAATTATTGTCACATATTAATTAACCATTGTCACTTAACAATCAACGTCAATTCAATGACTTCATTCTTGTTTTTAGTTGTAGCTGAAGGTCTTGGGCCTAAGAGCGCAATAGAAACAAATCTTCTGCTCGAATTAAAGTTAGGCAAGTAGGACTTATAGATGGTCTTCCAACAGTATGCTAATGATATTATCTTTATGGTATCTCCAGAAGTACAAAATGTGTATATTCTGAAGAGTATTCTTTGGTGCTGTGAATTGACATCAAACTTAAATTTTAATTTTCACAAAAGTAGCTTAGGAGGAATAGGGGTGAAGAATAAGGTAATGCAGTCCTTTGTAAGGATTTTAAATTGCAGAGTAATGTAAATGTCATTTTCCTACTTGGGAATTCCAGTAGGGGTTAAATGTGAAAAGTGAAAGAGCCTAGAAATCGGTTATTGAAAAAATGAGAACAAAACTAACCTCCTAGAAACAAAAGACTTTATCTTTAGGAGGCCAAAGTTGTTTAATCAAATTCACCATCTCATCCACTCCTCTATATTTTTTGTCTTTTTACAGGATCCCAAAAAAGGTGGCCAATTCCATTCAAAGTCTACAAAGGTGATTCCTCTTAGGGGTTCAGATGAATACAACAAAGTAGCTTGGATTAAGTGAGAGTTAGTGTGTAAAGAGAAAATTCAAGGTGGCCTGGGGATTAAAGACGTGTTGGCTTTCAACAAAGCACTCATTGGTATCGATGGAGGATACTTTAGGGGGAGGACTCTCTCTAGACCAAAATTCTACAAGCCAAGTATGGGAAAGATATGAGAAGTAACTTGTTACTCAGTTAGAGGAGTAGGGAGTCTCAATGGCGGAGGGATATTTTGAAAGTAACATCTAGGGAAGGAGTAGATAAGTGGTTTATAAGAAATGTCAAACCTAGGGTAGGAGGTAGATCTCTATTCAAATTTTGGGAAAGGGATGAGGAGCACCAATAGAACTCAAATCTTTGTTTCCTAGATTATATGTTTTATCCATTTAGAAAAAGGCTCGTTTATGTGAGGTCGGGGGTGAGATGATGACAGATGGGATTGGAGATTAAGGTGGATGAGGGAGTTGTTTAGTTGGGAATAAGAGTGGGTTAGAGAGTTAGAAAAAGTTCTTGGTGGGGTTCAATTAAGGAGGGATGTTAAAGATGGCAGGAGATGGGTGGCCAGTCCAAGTAATAATGCTTAATACTCTGTTAGAGAGACTTACAATTTAGTTTGTGGGGAGTCTCATTGTTCTAACTCATATTTCTTTAACAGATTATAGAAGTCAAAGGTGTCTTCCAAGGTCCTATCATTTTCTTGGAAGGTTGCCCATAATAGGATATCGATTAAGGTTGAATTGGCAAAACAGAGTATTCTTCTCTCAGGTGATACTTCATGTTCAGTTTGTTGCAAAAATTTAGAATATGTGTCACACTTGCTTTTCACTTGTGAAAAGTTATCAAGTGTTGATGAAATGTTATAAATGGTTAGACTATTTATGTGTTTTGCCCTCTCTTTGTCTCTCATTTTTTGGCACCACTTGGATATTACGAAATCCAACAGGAAGGAGGTTATGGCCATTTTCTGCATTATTTGGTTAGCCACTTTATGGGAGATTTCGTTGGCTAGGAACTTTTTGGTTTTTCAAGAGATGTCTTTTAATATTGAACAAGTATGACAAAATTATTTGCAAAGATTATGGTTGTGGGTTTATGGGATCTATAAAAAGTTGTCAGTTTCCTTTTATCAATGGTGTGCTCAACCAAGCTATTATTTTACTCTGCATAGGTAGTGGAATTGTGATTTTTATGGCATTGGATTGTATCTTTGCTTTGGTAATATGTAAGACTTATATTTTGATACTTCTGTGATCTGTAAATACTTTTTTTGTTATTTCTTATGACATAAGGATGTATTGTCTCTTGCTGAATAAATTTTGCCTTTTAAAAAAAAAACAACCATTAAACACAAATTCAACAATTTTAAAAATTGAAGAGTAATGTCATGATTTAAAAAAGTGGTACAAATATATAAATTAGAAAAAAAAGTAGGCAATATAATTAAGCCTAAATTCTATTGTGTGTTGTTGTAAGAGTTTCTTAACTCGAGAAAATATTTCTTCAAGAAACAAAATGTTGGAGACATCCAACGTGGAGCACCAAGTTTTGTGAAATTGTGAATGAGTTTCTTCAAAAAGCACTCGTTACAATATAAATCTATTCTTCATACAACAACTATCAACAGAAAAAAGGAAACAATGAAAGTACAAGATGAAAAATCGAGCAATAGTTAGTATCAAAATTTACAACCAAAAACATATTATGAACAAAGAAATTTCAGATCTAGATTACAAACTTCATTAACAATCAGTATCAAGTAACAAACTACAAATTCAAAAATAAAATAAAAAATTACAAATAACAAATCCAATAATAAAGATAGTAACAAAATGCTTTTTGCATCTTTGCGAAGCTAAACCATATTTATAACGTCAAAGCAATGATGATGGCAAAGAGGTGTGTAACAACAACAAGACACATGAAGGTGAAGATGGCGAGACATACAGTAACTGACAAGAAGGCGACGACGGCAAGATGAATGGCAATGAAGGCAAGGCAAGGCACAGTAATGGTAAGACAAGGCATAACGTAAGTGAAAGGCGGGAAAGGGAGCGTGGGAGAAAGAAGGCAAAGAGTAAGGAAAGAGAAAGGGGAATGAGATACGATAAAAGGGACCGAAGTGACGGAAGAGGAAGAGAGAAATGAGTGAGGAACAAAGAGGAACAAAGTAAGGGAAGAGAAATGGGAAAAAGGAGTGTGTGTGAGAGAAATAGAGCAAAGTCCACGCAGAGGTTTGTAAGAGTTTATTTTTATTTTCAAAATAAAGATGATAATAATTTGTTTTTCCCTTCATTAAAATTTTAAGCAATTAAATTGGTTGGCTTTTAGTTAAATCAATTTACTGTTCTGATCATAAGAATTGGAATTGGCAAAATGCAAAACTGAATTTGATAGAATACAATGGTCATTTCATGTTGCCGTTGTGGTTTTGATTATTATTTACCGTTATATATATTTTTAAAATAATAATGGTTAAATTTCAATATATAAATATTGGTTCAATTAATTCCAATCAATTTAATGATTCTATCTTTCTTTGTTATCTTTGAAATGCATTCTATTCAATTTTACTCCAATCTTTTGCAAAATCAACTACCCTCACCAACATAGTTCTAAAAAAAACACAACATTTTATATTTTCATCATTCCCAACCAACACTATTGATAACAATTTTCAAAATCCTCTATTTTTATTTATCATTCAACTTCGATAAACCCTGTTGATGATCATTTTCAAAACCCACCATTTTCTATGTATGCCTCAACGCATGTGATATAGGTCTCTTTCATCCAACATAGAGCCTCCAAATAATGAACTCAAATCATCAATAAGTCTAGAAAATATTTAGCTACATGAAGACTAAGAAAAATTGACACAAAAAATATCACAAACCATTCTTGGTGCAAACAAAACATAATTTCAATTTGTTTAGGATTGAATTTGTTAAAAGATGCAATTGTAGTTAACAATGTGAACAGTGAAAACAGTTTTCAGAATGCGAAGTTAGTCAATTAAAATCTTGACGAGAGTTCAAAGGAAAAGTGGGAGTTCAAAGAAAGATGTAATAACTTTTACACATAAGATTTACACGCAGGATACAGGCAAAAAAAATAATTAAAGTTGAACATGCCTAGTTGTTGTTGAAAAATGAACCAAAATTGTAACATCCTCAAATTTTTAAAGTAAAAATTATCTCACATAATAAATAAATAATTATTATAATTTAAATAAAATAATATAGAGAAGAAAAAGAAAAAAAAAGATAATAATTAGATGAGAATCAATCAAATAACTAAAAGATTAAAGATAAATTGATTTAAGATAATATTTCTTTTAAAATAGAAATAAGATAAAATAATTAAAGATTTGATATTATTTTGAATTTAATCTATAAAAATTAATCTTTTAAAAAATATAGAAAAGGGAAAAATCAACCTTAAGCTATTATATATAAGGTTAACTAGTTCCCTCAGAATATCATATATTAGCTGATTATTCTATGGTTGAGAAAGAGAGACACAGGAGCAGAAGAAAACAAGTTAAAGTGGTGAAATCTTGCTTCAAGAGGTGAGTAAAACGTTTGCTTTTAACCCCCTATGGTATGGTTTTAAAAATTGTTGTTAATTCATTTAATGTTTGCAAATTACTTTTATAATTGTTTTGAGATACCTCCATTTGGAATGGGGTTAAATTTTGAGATTTAGGGTTTAGGGTTGAATCTGGGATAGATGTATGAGATACCTCTGTTTCATACGGGGAAGAGATTTTAGATACCTCTATCTAGGATGAAGAAGAGATTCTGGATACCTCCATAATAGCGTGGGGAAGACAATGGGACGCCATTGTATGGAATATGAGTTCATAGGCTTTTTTGAAGAATCTACCCAAAACCTTGGTTCTGGGAACTGTAGAGTAAGAGCGAGTGATCATGAATATCACTATAATATGTAGATTGTGTGTTTGTATCAACAACTATTTTATCGTGTTTTTATTATTGCTAGAAATTATTTGGGTTAAATCATAATTATATATAAAGAAAAATACTTTTATTATTGCGGGTACTATGGTTGTTTTTCAGGATTTTGCATCGACTGAGAACAACACTAGTTGCGAACCTCTTTTAAAAAGCTTGTTTTTTTCATTGAAATAATTATCTCATCAAAAGTGTTGTTTTCAGAGTTCCAGGGAGAAGTTTTGGAAATTGAAGAGGCTTGAAGACCTAGTTTGTCATTAATAAAAAATTTTCTTGTCGTATTTGTTTGTAACGATTTTAGAACATAATGTACTTGTAATTGTTTTCATTTTCTAGAGCTCAAATTTGAGGATTATATTTTGTTTAGTAGGTAAGAATTCATGTATTCAAATACAGAATTTATTATTTGCTTTAAATTTTTCATTATTTTATTATGGGTTATTATTGTAACGACGGGCGTTACAAAAATGACATGTGAAGTTTATGGGAAACACTTCAAAAACAAGTAATGTGTTAGCTTCAAGTGCATACTTGTCCTCTTCTAACCTGGAAACACCAATTGAACAAGTCATAGGGTTGATCCTTAAGATCTAACAACAAATTGACAATAGTACTAGGTGTAGACAAAGAAGAATAGTGGTTAATCAAAATTGTAAAGAACATGATTTATTGTTCAATAATTATTCCTTTGAAAATCCTATTTAAACATAGAATCAATTCCAAAGAACATTTTGAATGCAAAGGCATGTGTTCCTTCAAGTTGTGGATGCTCTCACCAATCATGACGATTATTTTCAATTGAGGGTAGATGTAGTACATAGAAATGGTCTATTGTCGTTGCAAAAGTGTATTCTAGCTCTTTGTATATTGGCTTATGGTCACTTGTGTGAATGAGGATATTCAAACTAGTGAAACCATTGCAGTTCAATGTTTTTAGAGATTTGTATTAGATGTCTATCGATATTCAGGAAAGAATACTTAAGGAAGCCTAATAATGAAGACGTTAAACGCTACTACAAATGAGAGTGACATGTTGCTTCCCAAGTATGTTAGGTCCCATTTATTGTATGTATTGGAAATAAAAAATTTGTCCAATTGCATGAAAATGTCAATTTTGCTAAGGTGATCATGGTAATCCAATTATCATTCTCAAAGTTATGACATCACAAGACTTGTGAATTTGAATTTTTATGGCACTATAGGTTTAAATAATGACATTTATTATGTTAAATGTGTCTAATGTATTCAACAAAGTCTTTTCAAGACAAGCTCCTATAAACAATTCATATTGAATGAATCTAATATAATATGGGGTACTATTTAGGTGATGAAATTTATCTAAACTTTGCTACATTTGTGAAGAGCATCTTCATGACAAGGAGAAAGAGAAAATATTTGCATTACAACAACAATAAGAAAGAAAGGAAGTAGAATGAGTATTCAATGTGTTCCCGTCTCAATTTGTAATTATATGTGGTCCAACACGTTTTTGGAAAACTCATACCACGAAAAATATAATTTATGCATGTATGATATTGCACATAACATGATTGTCGATGAAGAACCACATACATATTAAAATAAATTTAATTATGAAAATATTGATAATAACATATCGACAATTGAACTATATTCATGTGCTCACCCCTAATTTCAAATCAACATACTTACAAAGAAAAGGAAAGTTTCATGACAAACAAAAACACTGCCAATTTTATTATGTAATTTGAAAACCTTTTAGAAAACAAAATAATGATATTTAGTTTCATATAATGTTTTTTTTTTATGTTGTGTGTTTAATTATATTATTATGTAAAATATATTTTATTGGTTACATATTTATTTTTAATGTGTAGTTTTCATTATTTTTTATTAAATATTATTATGTATTGTGATTTTTTATTATTTTTAACTTATTATAAAAAATAAAATAGTAATTCTTTAGCAATATTTAACATTTTATACGAAATTTAAATCAAATTAACATATTTATTTGAACAATAATTAGAAGAAAATAAAAAATATAAATATTTAAGTTTTTTAGAATTTCTTAGAGTAAAATATTAAATGAATTGCTATCACATTGTGAAATCAACATAAAATTAAGATAAGAAACACTTGTAACTAACTCTTATTGGAGTTGTCATAAAAGTAAAGGTGACTCCGTAGGAATTCATGATTAATCTCCCTAAACATGTAAATGTAAAAAAAAAAAAAGACAAAAAGACCAAGCGAGTGACGCAAAATTAGAAAAATGAAAAGCCTTTGGGGACAAAAAAAAGAAAGCAAGAGGACTTGCTAAGAAAACATGAAATGGTTTTTAAAGTTGGAAAAAATGTTGTCTGCTGTGGCTTGAAATTCAATTGTGGTTCGTTTTGCTTTTGAAAGGGTCTCACTTGTGTTCTGTCTGTCACACTTTTTCTTTCTTTCTTTTTTGTGATTCTCCAATCTGCTGTGATTTAAGATAGATGATAGTGAGCACAAACTCTGACGGGCCCATAAATTTGTTATCTTTGTCTGATCCCATTGTGAATTGTGGGGATCTGAATTGGGAAGATGATTCAGCTTCTGTTCACGATGATATTTTCGGAGGGGGTGATGATAGCGTTGCTGCTGTTCAAGACCCCCTTGAGGAAGCTTGTGATAATGGGGTTGGATCGGTTAAAGCGAGGTCGTGGACCCTTGATGGTGACGACCGTTGCAGGGACCCTTCTTGTGGTCTTGTCTTCCAGTGTCTATAGCATGGTTAAGATTCATAAGCGTGGGATCGAAGAGGGTGCTGCTGTTAATCCCACCGATCAGGTTCTTATGGCCAAGCACCTCCTTGAAGCCACACTTATGGGTATTTCTGTTCCCCTTTCTTTTTTTATACTCTCCATTTATATTTTTTTTTTCTGGATTCCTGATCTGATTCATGTGCGTGTGTGCAAGATAATCAATTCAGTTCATTTCCTGCATTACCTTTCTAATTTAATTTGCTGGGATTGGGAATGTCTAAGTTGCTAATATTTGATACCGATTTATGTCTTCCCTTGTTTAAATGTTGGAGCAATATAAGAATCAGTCAATCAGATGTGCGTGGTTTTCAATGATGGGATTTTTCTGTTTTTCATTTATTTGTTTGACTTGTGTCATTGCCCATAATGTTTAAAGTTGGTTGCTATACGAGTGTGAACTTGTATGGTCTCATTGTCCTGACCAGTTTAGCGAGGGACATAGGTTGTCTGCCGACATTGTTGTCACAACCATATAGACATTACTTTTGTTCCCTCATTTTTTTTTGTCGGCAAGGAAAACATTGTTGTCACCTTGCACTGTGCTCAGTAGAATAAACATTTACCCACTAAAAGAAGGGAAAACAAAAGGGGTAGATTCGGATTGTCTGCACTCAGATTTTTCAAACATTTTACACGATAGGAACCATTGGACGAAGATCAGCCTACTAATAAGTTATATCGATAAATCAGACTTGAAATGCACATTTGATATTTGAGCTGTCTAATCTTGATCCAACAGTTCCAATATGCAGACTGCACGAAAGCATGAAAAATCTGACTACAGGGAAACAATGTCGACTGAATGCATATCAATGAAGTCCAGGCATCGTACTGTTTTCAGTGTTTCACCCAAGTGGATTTCCCACTTCCCGTGATCCTCTTCTGTAGACAATTTTTTACAATAATGATGTTCTCTACTTCTCTTTTACAATATAATGTATCTGGAGACAAATAGTTCCTGCTCAGGAAGCTCCTTGAAATACCTTATGCGAAGTGTATGATGTTTAACATAAATTTCTCTAGCTGTCTTTCAAAAATGTTTTATAACCTTGGTCACATCTTAAAAAAAGGACTAAAGTGAAATTGCAGCTATGATGCCAACCAAATGATACTGTTTTGAGTTTCTCGACCTATTTTTTCTCATATTTTTAAAATATAAGATACATTCTCTATGGTAGCTAGGAAAATTCATCTTTGGTCAATTAATTTGCAGGTGCTGTCCTTTTTCTAGCACTTATGATAGACAGGCTACATCATTACATTAGAGAACTGCGGATTCGAAGAAAGGGCATGGAAGCTGTCAAGAAACAAACCAGAGGGTCTGAAGATGGGAAGAATTCAGAAGAAATTAAGGCTGCAGAGGAAGAAAGAGCCAGGTTGAGAGCAGAACTTAGCCGTCTAGAATCTGAGCTAAATTCTAAAACTAAAGATGTAGATGTTGCAGAAGCCAATGTAACTGCTCTCAGAAAACAATCCGAGGGGTTCCTTCTTGAGTATGATCGTTTACTTGAGGAAAACCAGAACCTCCGCAACCAACTACAATCCTTGGACAGGAAATTGTCACATTCAGGTTCCAAGAAGAATATGTAAGGAATATTGCAGGTAGGAATGGCTTCTTCTTGTATACTCTTCTGGAGTTCCATGCAAGTTTGTTGATAACAGCTTGTCAATCCATGTATGCTTACTTCTCGAGAAATACGATTTTCACCTGAGTTGAATTTATCATTTTTGTCCTGATAAATTGTGAATGTATGAGTGATGACAGAAAATATAGTGCTGATTTGTTTTTTCTGCACATATGTAACTTTTGAAACTTCTGTTTCACTATTTAAGATTCGACAAACTGAATGGATGTGCCCACAAATAGTGTTTGATGGTATTTAACTTGGTTCTTAATTTAGTTTATTATCTATCTTATTAAGTTATGTTTCTCTTGGTCTTGAGACCGTTCACTTATTACTTCATTTTTGGGGTCATATATGTTTTTCTAATCATCTATATACCCACTACATAATGTACTAGTGTTAATCATTCGATCAAAGGCGGCCTCAGGTACTCTGGCCCGGGTACTTCAAGAAAAATTTGACTAGACCCACAACAATTTTTTGCAGATATCATGATTTTTCGGATTTGGACAACTTTCTTTTGGAAAGGACGTTGTTATAATTTATAAAAGAAAAAGATAAATTATTTGTGTGCAAAAATAATTGATCTTTGCATTATCAATGGTGAGTTTTACACTAGAAAGATTGTTCTTTATTCTGAAACTAGGATAACGTTATGACCTTGAAGAAAATGAATTGCCTCAAATGTTTCTTCTCTTTTCACATGTATTCCTGGTGAAGAGGAGTTTATAAGAAACTAAGGGCGAGATCTGTGTATTCATTCAAATGGAAAATAATGCAGGTTATTGAAGCTGATTCTGCATTATATGATAAATGTCCTATTTGAAGCTGTTTCTTCATTTAATCGTAACTTTCATTATAAAGATTTTTAAAGACAAAAATGTGGCGCCCTGCTAAGTTTATTGTACGTATAAAAAGTTAGAAAGACGAGATAATTTGAAAAAAAAAATTAATATACATAAATTAACATTAACTTGTGTGAAAAGTTTGATTCATTTTTAATTCTTTAATTCATTTTATTTTCTTTTATACGTGATTGTTGAAAGTTTATGTAAATTGACTCAGCTTCATAAGGTAAGTTTTCTGCTTCTTAGTCACTGAAGCAACTGAAAACCAACCGATCCTGTATTCTCTTACTCTGGTCTCCCAATGCATGTAACGGAGTGTTCGTTACTTTATTTGAAATAAAAATGGTCTAAAACTGGTGAAATAGTTCTAAAAAGAACAAAGTCTAAAATAATAATTAATAGATGAGTTCTCAGAGTCAGAACAGTTTATGCCCTTTTGAGAATTGAGAAAAGGGTATACGACTGTACACGGGACATTTGGCTTCATATTCTCTTCTATGTAGATAAAAAATGTTTTGTATGATAGTAGTTTAATAGTCTGCCTGGCATGGCATGAAATTTAGCTCATTTAAAAAGTATGAAATAAGATTATTGAAATTGATGATTAAATTGTAATAAAATACATTTAAAATTAGGAATTCTTTATAAAGATGGCCAGATCTTTTAGGCACACAGAAGTAGAGGCAGTAGCTTATGGTTGGAGACTTTTGTTTGCTATGCTGGATAAAGTGGGATCTCCTTACTCTTTGAAAACATAGGTAAGGGTGCATATTGCTTTAATATTTGTCAGATTAAGTATACATAAATTAAATTATTAATTTTGTAAACATTAGTATGGACAATAGATTTTAGAAAATCAGAAGTGATATTTTATTATTAATAAACAAAACACTTATTATATGACCAATATTTTTTTTGATAAAAAATTCCACTTTTAAATATCAACCTTAAGCTTAAAAGTTAATAAATAACATTTTTCTTAAATTATTTATTAACGGATATTAAGATAACTAGAGACTGTCCCGTGCCATGCATATAAGTATGGGAAAACAGAAAAATGTTGCTCAAAATAAAATAACTTCATTTTATTAATTTAAAAAAACATTTGTGCCGTATGCTGACGGTTTAATTTATTTTTGTATGATGAAAAAGTTGTGACCACTAAAAGTCACTAACATAAATGCAGATGCATACAAAAATAGAATAAAGAGCACCAAAAATAAGCTCCCAGTTCACTGCTTTTTTAAATTCCTGTGAGAAATCAGCCAGAATAAGTTGGAATAACTTGTAGTCACCGTCGGTAAGGTGTGACCCTCAACTACCTATATTTAGATCAACAGATAACAAAGCTTTGTAACCAATGACAGATCTTGGAAAAAAAAAAGAAGAAGAAATTGGGACTAAATATGATAAACACATGTGTTTAACAATTTTTATAGAAAAAATCCTTTAATTTACTAAAACAAAAAAAGAAAAAGAAAATTGGGGGACTAAGCTTCACCGGTGCTTTGTAACAATTATAGGAAGAATGGTTGTGTCTACATTTAACAACGGAAATTTGAAAGAAACTGTTGATGCTTTTTTAATTATAAGTAGAAGAAATTAGAATTTAAAAAAGAGGTTATTTGATACGCATTAATTGAATGACTCAGTCTGTGCATAATTGAATGACCCAGTCCCAGTTTTGTGGGTGGGATTTAATTTGGCCTGGTTAACAGTATATTCATTATATCTCACACATATTATCCCATTATATTAAGCGGAATTAAAGAGGGAAAGAGAGAGCAGAAAGCAACGCATGATAAAAATTCCAATGTTATCAGAATCAAAGTTTCCAAGGGGAACAATCATTAGACATAGACAAACTGACAGTGATTCTCTGCTTAGACAAACAGAGTTTCTGCCTCTAACAATACAATCATCACTAAAAGCATTCGATCTACTCGATTCAACTACTAATGCAAGTAGAATTTTAGGTTCAAAAGACGTTACCAAACTGTTCTCATCACATACAACAACAAAATTACAAAAAGTAGTGTCTGTTGTGTGAAGGGACATTCCCTCATGGCTTCTCACTGTGACCCATTCCTCATCATCATCATCATCACCGTCCCATGCCCAAAGGGGCTCATCCGAAAACAACCTACGAATTCTGTCCGTAGGAGAGGGACATTGACGTGCCACATGGTGAGTTGTCTCCAATGAGTCCCAAAAAGCTCGTTCTAACACACCAGTGGGAGTGTCCGAATCCAACACCAAGAACTTCAATTCCGTCCACTCCTTAACAAAACCATGTCCAAGAAGCTCCTCCACCGACCACCTCTCACTGGCCTCCCTCTTCAAACACTTACCCAAAAAGTCCCTCCCCTGCTCCGACACAAAACTAGGAATCTCCGGCACCTCACCGGAGAACCCGATCCTATAAACCACCGCCGCGGGGTCACCGCTGCATTGCCACGGCGACTTCCCCGTGATCATCTCCAACACCGTGCACCCCAGAGCCCAGACGTCAGCAGCGAACCCCTGCTGCTCCCCACGCGCCACCTCCGGCGCCATGAAAGCGGGTGTGCCCCCGATGACCATGGACTCCCCCACCCTCCGGGCACAACCCAAGTCCGCTATTTTGACCCCTTGGTCCGTCACCAACACGTTCTGCCCCTTCACGTCGCAATGCACTATCCCATTGGAGTGTAGGTAGTTGAGCCCCTGCAGAATTTGGCGCGTGTAGGACCCCACAACCGGTTCTTCTATACAACCACCATGGTCCGCCAGCGTCCCGTGAGGCGCGTACTCCATGAACATGTTGAACCAGTGCACACCTTTCTCCAACGTGATGTCACAACCTTGGTACGCCACAATTTGAGGACAATTCAGCGTGGAAAGAATCCTGTCCTCCCTTCTCAGGAATTCCGACCTGTGCAGCTCTGCGGACTTCACGGCTAACACTTGACCGGAGGGGCCGGACTCCGCCATGTAGACGGCAGCGGTGGACCCCCGGCCCAGGGTGCGGCCCCTAGTCCACTCCATGGAGATATGCTAATTGAAACAAAAAAAGAAATGTTTTTGATTTCAAGTGTCTAAGTTGTGACAGTGCGTTGGGATGTTAATTATACTATTAGAGTGTGGGATAGGATGTAGTTAGTAGTTAGGCTATGTTTGTGAAATAGAAGATTTATACATATGAGGGAAGGTTAAAGGGTTGAGTTTGGTGTGTTGTGGTTGGCTTAATGTAGAGGGTAAGAAAAGAAGTTATGATGATGTGGAAAGTGTTTGCATTGCAGTTTTGTGATTGTGTGGAATGGACGGCCGCCGTCTTGTCCTTTCATGATCCAGTGATGGAAGGAATCCACGTGTCAAAAGGGAGGGGAAGTTGGCCGGCCAGGCTATATGACTTTAGAGTTTAGACAGACATGAATTAATGAAAGGGGAGTTAGCATTTAGCTAGGTAGGTTTTAAGGAGACGCGGTGCACATGCAGGCACGTGCTTCGGGGTGAGACCGCAAACATTGCGCTTTTAGCTAGCAGTTGCGCGCCTGCCTTGCTGAATCATGAGCTCCTAATTAGAGGCCAGCCCGAACCGGAACATTTATCTGCCATGTGTTAAAATTAAATCACTCAGTGTCAGGGCCCACCTAACAAACAAAAAGATGCTCCTCCACTTGGCCCTCAAATTCTGTGTCCATACTAAACATGAAACAATGTACATAGTCCTTGCTGCCCAACAATGCTGTTTGAAACGAAAACCATCAATTCCCAATTCCGTAAGTATCTGGAATTGGTTTGGTTTATGTGGAGAACGATTCTCTGTACATTATTAATTGGAGTCTCACCTCGTACTGCATAATGAATTTGGTGCCTGCCAATTATAGATGATTGACTAGAAATAGACGAAGACGATTAAATTTACAAGTCAAAGGTGGTTTATTTAAAACGAAACGAAGTAGCCTAAGCTAAGGCAACAGTAGGAAAGAGAGGGAGCTTAGTTAATAATGAGTGTAAAGCGCAAAGAAGGAGTGGTGAAAGCTAGGTATTGGACAGTTGGAATGTGTGTAAAGAAGAAAAAGGCAAAGCCAACTAAGTGGGTGATTTAAAAACAATAGCAGCCAGCCTGTTTGTGCACATTCACATTGTGTGTTATGTAACAAATTAAACAAGGGAGTGTAGTCTTGTGTTGTGTTGTGTTGTGTTGTGTTGTGTTGGGGCCTGGGTGAAGGGCGTAGGCATTGACGCTTTGCGTGCGTAATGTGATTTATGAGAGGGTGAGGGTTTAGGGGCATCAACCGAAGAGTCAAATTCAAGCAAGCCAATGATTAAAGTCTCCATCATCACATGCCGCCAACCATTTTTGTGCCACTCTCTTTGCTTTGATTCCAACGCTTCTGATTGTGCAAAACAAAGCATGCATCGGATCACGCTGCATAATCCACTTTGCGCTTTACCTTTCCATATTCATTTTTTCTATCCCTATGCTTCCCTCATACTCTTCCCCCATCTACTAATTAATCAACTCACCTAACTTCAAATAATAAACTCTCTCCTCCCACGCCACACCTTCCTTCTTCTTGCAATGTCAAAAGCACTCATGTTATACAATGTGTTTTACTTCATATTCATTTTTATGCACTAAAACATTTCCTCCTTATTTTCAATTCTTATCAGTTACCTTAATAACTTGTAAGATATGCTATTTCCTCTTAGTTATATATCCAGGACCTCACAAATATACACTTTATTTGCGACAACTTTAATGTTAAAAGATATTTACAATAATTTTTAGCCCACTTTAAACGAATTTCACTTCCTCACATCACTTAACTTATATAAGTTCTTTTTCTACAACTTGACTCCCATAATGGTTTTTTACAAAATATCTAAATATTTATAATTTTCATTGAAATTAACTTATTTTGAAACCTTAAAATTTTAATTCAATATCAAATAAATATTAATTTAATACAATGTATCACAAAATATTATTTTTATAAACTACATTTATATAAGAATTGATACTGATTTTTAAGAAATTTCAAACGTTGTTGGACAAAAAATTACATAATTATAAATATGGTGTATATCATCACTATAGGTACCAATTAATTACAACAATTATAGCAAATCACCTAATTATACCAAATTTTTAAAAAAAATCCTAATTTGTAGGGCATGATTGGTGGCTTGTCTGACACTCCACATCAAGTTGATTCCTGGGGGTACGACCATGAACTTGTGAGACATGAAACAACATACCTATCTAGAAGATGACAAAGATTTGGTGAGAATCGACCAAAAGCAACTTGAAGATTGGTAGGAGCATACTGAATTTGAACAAGTTTAGAAACAACTTTTTTCATGTACGAAAAGAAAGTCTATGGGTTAATTAGAAGTTTAGTTCGAGCTTGAAAAATAGAATTAGTAGGTTAGTTAGAAGTTTAGTTTGAGGTTGAAAAATAGAATTAGTAGCATAAATGGTGCTTCAATGGTAAACTAGCTGTTTATATTATTTTACTGATGCAAACTTTGTAATCTCTAAATGAGTTTGTTTTTTATGTATTTAGGATTCAATTTAGTGTATTGTTCTTGAATAAAAAAACATTTATTTTTAAAAACATTAAACCTTCTTGTTTTTTAATAACACAAAATGTACTACCTGGTAGTAACATGTTTGCTGACCTCTTCACATGACCCAATAGTCACTCAGCTGTCGACCTCATCACATCGTTCTGAGATCGACATCAACGACCTAAATTACCAACCTCCACTCTAAAGCAGCCCTACTCAAACGACCTTTCACACTTGAACAAAAACCACCAGGGAACTTATTATAGTCGTTACAAACCAATGGTTACGACACCATTAAATTAGCAACCGTTAATTAGTAATAATTATCCCAATTAAAGCCATTAATGACAATCCAACAATAAAAACAAGGAAAGAAGTATTTGCAAACCACTTTTCATCATAACACAACATATTATCTTAACTAACTTAAGAGTAGGAGTCTCTCTTGTAGGTACTCCTGGCGCTGCATTCTCAAGGATTCATTGGTGGACATGTCGGGGAATCTATCAATCATTTTCTGGTAAGTACATTTGGCACCCATCGTGGGGCTACGGTAAAAATTTTTCCGACCACCATTAAACTAGAAAGCAATGGCGGAAACATAAGCATCAACCATCACAGACCTTCAAAGACAAAATGAAGAACTGCGGCAAACCATTTCTGAGCTACGTGCCTGTAACAACAATAAGGAAGCAAGTCGTGCTACTTCCCCCCATTGCCATCGCACTTTTACTCCTCTGCAACGTAACACCACCATGTCGTCCCACACTAGTCGTCACTCCACTCCATCTCACCACTCTTCAACCAGGAGAACTCGTAGTCACAATCATGAGGATGACTTTGAGCGACATTCTTTTGTCCTAAAAATCATGGCAATAGAATTACCCACGATTGGAAGCCTTTGACCTTGGAAATGTACAAATGTCTCTTTGACCCCAATGCCCACATTGATGATTATCTATCTTAGCTTAATTTGAACTCTACCGACGACATCATTCGCTATAGGGTTTTCCCAATTTCTTTGAAGGGGGCAACCCTAACATGGTTCACCCAACTTCCTCCCAATTCGGTGTGAAGCTTCCGCAAGCTCGTGAAGAAATTCAAAGCGCAATACAATACCAATCAACCCTACAACACCAATGCCACAACACTAGCTAGTCTGCAACAAGGGGAGAAAGAACCTTTATAAGATTTTGTCGATAGGTTCTTGGCGACCTCTACCAAAATCAAAGGCCTTTACCCCGAGGTTGCCCTCCACTATATGCTGACGGGACTCCGACCTGGTCTCTTCATGAATAGTCTCTGTAAAAGGGCACCAAGCGACATGAATGAACTCAAACTCAAGCTACGACAGATATTTACATGGAGAAGCACACCTCTTTTAAAGAAAGGATGTTAGCGCCCCTGAATCAGACTACTAATACCCCCCAATAGGAGTTTAAGAAGAAACATGGTAGAGAACCAAGATATGATCAATATACCCCCCTGAATGTTGTCAGGGTGCATGTCATGGAAGAAGCATAAAGAGTCAACCTCCTCACGTTGTCTCCCTTAGGACAACTTACTACTAAGGCTGACCCCAACAAGCATTGTCGATATCATCGTGAGATAGGGTACGACACCAATGAGTGTTGCACTTAAAGAACAAAATAGAAGAATTGATAAGGGCGAGTCATCTCTCGAAGTATGTGCAGAATAAATCGTCTACCACCTCGCGAGAAAAGGAGAGAAATAGAAAGTACCACAACTCATCTTGACAAGATGCTTAGCCTAGAAGCCGCAAGCGAAAATCTCCAGAAAGTCGTCCTAGACAGAGGTCAAATGATGAAGACCTAAAAAGGGTAATCAATACTATAGCTGGTGATTTCGTTGGTAGAGGGCATACCAACTCAACTTGCAAGAGTCACCTCTGAACCGTGTACAATGTTAATGCAAAAAGAGCTACCAAACCCACCTCCCAACCAAGTATCACTTTCTCTTATGTAGACTTCGAGGGAATTCACCCAGATCAAGACAACCTCAGGGTCATATCAGTGGTAGTGGAAAACTAGCAGATCAACAAGACATTGATAGATCGAGGAAGTTCCGCCAATGTTCTACTCTAGTTCACTTTCCGCCAACTCGGCTTGCCTAATTCCTTCATACACCCTTACAGTGAACCACTATATGGATTCGTAGGAAACAGTGTACAAGCTAAGAGATATGTAGACCTCCTCACCAAGTTCAGAAAGACTCACCAGAGAAAATCAATCATCATGTGGTACTTGCTAGTAGATGTCCCCTTTTCCTACAACATCTTCATAGGAAGACACACACTCAACAAACTCGGGGCAATCGTCTCTACACCACACCTAGTGATGAAGTTCCTGTCAACTAACAGTGACTTTGTCACAATAAAAGTCAATCAACAAAGGCTAGACAATGCTATGTTCATAGCCTAATGATTGCAACAACTGCCTCAACAAACCTCCTGCCTTTGAACTGCCAATCAAAGGGGCTAACATCAATGTCATAAAACACACTAACATCGACCCTAGAGTTGAGTACGAAGATTCACACCCCATACCTGTAGAAGCCCTCATAGATTACCAAATAGGCCTTAGTCCAAACCAAGTCACCAAAATAGAAAGTCGACTTGACAAAGCCACACATCGCCAAGTTAAGGGCATAGTCACCTACAACACAGACCTGTTTGTGTGGAGCAGCTTGAATATGCCAGGCATTGACCCAACTATCATTTTTCATAAGCTCGCAATATACCCTCACACCAAGTCTGTCGCCTAGAGACGACGAAACCTTGGCGAAGAAAAACAGCTCGTAGCCAAATAAGAGGTTGAGAAACTCAAAGCTATCGAATTCATTAAAAAGGTCACCTATTCTACGTGGTTAGCCAATATGGTCATGGTAAGAAAGTCATCTGGGAAATGACAAATGTGTATGGACTTTACAGACCTGAACAAACTTTATCTGAATGATGCTTACCCTCTTTCTAGCATCGATTGACTTGTAGACGATGCCTCGGGGCACAAAACCCTTAGCTTTCTGGACGTGTATTTATGATATAATCAAATAATAATGCATGCTACAGATCAAGAGAAGATGGATTTTATCACGGATGATGCCAATTACTATTACAGAGTCATGTCCTTTGGACTAAAAAATGGAGGAGCTACTTACCAAAGACTTATGGACAAAGTCTTACGGACCAAATAGGTCAGATAATGGAGGTCTACATGGACGACATGGTAGTTAAATCAGAAGATCCGTCACACCATGCAACCAACCTAATAAAAGTGTTTAGGCAGCTACGCAAGCATACCATGCACCTCAATATTGAAAAATGTGTGTTCGGAGTCTAGAAGCAAGTCCCAAGGTTTCATGCTTTCCAACAAAAGCATAGAAGTCAATCCTGATAAGTGTTGAGCTATAATTGATATGTGTAACCCAGCCTCTAAGAAGGATGTGCAAAAACTAACAAGACGTCTGACATAACTGTTGAGATTCCTACCTTGGATGGAGAGAAAAGCTAAACCCTTCTTCTAGCTAGTGAAGAAGACAAAAGACTTCACGTGGATAGAAGAATGTGAAACATCCTTTTAAGAATTCAAGACTTTCTTGACTACCCCTCCTGTCTTATCCCGACCCCCCCCCGGGAACAAACCTCTTCCTATATCTTTCAGTGGTCGAAGACACCATTAGCGCGACTTTAGTACAAGAAGGGGGAACCTAACAACCTATTTACTTTATAAGTAGAGTGTTGCATGAAGAAAAAACAATGGTACCAGTTAATTAAAAAACTTGTTCTCGCACTCATCACCACAACTAGGTGATTGCATCCTTACTTTCAGAACAATCAGGTCATCATTAAGATTGACCATTCCATCTACAAAATCCTTATAAAACCTGAGCTAGCACGAAGAATAATCATGTGGTCTATTGAACTATCGGAATATGGCCTACACTATAAACCTTGAGGACCAATGAAGTCTCAATACCTCTCCAACTTCATCGCCGAACTCACTCCATGACCCGAGGATTGAGGAACACATGAATGGACTATCTTCGTTGACGGGTCGTCTAAAAAAAAGGTGCAAGAATCTTGCTAGAAAGTCCAAATAACCTCGTTATCGAACAGTCAATACAGTTTGAGTTCACAACCTTAAACAATCAAGCTGAGTATGAAGCCCTCATCGCAGGTTAAAACTAGCCCTAGAGGTGGGAGTGACAAAGCTCAAATACAAAAACTATTCCCCGCCAATCACAGAACAAGTAAAGGGATACTACCAAGCACAGGACAACCAACTACTTAAGTACTACCACATGGTAAAAAACTTGATTGACGAATTTCACGAGTTTGAGATCAGCCATATTACCAGGGAGGATAAGTTGCGGACGACCTCTTATCAAAGTTCACCAGTACTAAGAAGTCAGAATAACATCGTAGTATAATCCAGGAAACCCGTAGTTGGCCTTACTTGGAAATATTATCAGTCTAGCAATAAGAGCTCGCATAGATACCCCTATCCACGCTCATCTATCACAAGATGTTCTACCTAACGACCCCATCGAGGCCAAGAAGCTAAGAAGAAAGGTAGGTCACTTTTTACTATTAGCAGATGAAATCTTCAGACGAAGCATAACCCGACCACTGTTGAAGTGCTTGAATCCAGTAGAATCTGACAACATCCTCTGTGAGATACATGAGGAAATATACAAGTTTCATAATATAACCCGATCTATGGCTACCAAGGTCCTCAAAGCAGGATTCTACTGGCCTACTATACTCAGCGACCACAAAGAATCTATCCGCAAGTGCAACAAATGTCAGGAATTTGGGAACCTACCTTATCGACCTCTAGAGGCCATGTATACCTTAATTTCCCTATGGCCTTTTGCAATATAGGGAATCGATATTCTGGGACCTCTCCTACAAGCTCGAGGCTAAGCCAAATTCCTAGTAGTTGTTATTAACTACTTTACTAAGTGGATTGAAGCAGAGGCGATAACTCACATAACAGGTTGGTGCATTAAAAACTTTCTTTGGCAACAAGTAATTTGCAGGTATGGGATCCCAAACACAGTAATCTCTGACAATGGAAAGTAGTTCACAGACTCCAACGTACAAACCTTCCTACAAAACCTCGGTGTCAAGTATCTTACAGCATCTGTCAAGCATTCCCAGACCAACGGCCAGGTCAAAGCAGCAAGTAAAGTCATCTTAAACGAGCTCAAGAAGAGATTGAGAATTGTTAAAACATTATAGGTAGATGAACTTTTGAGCATCCTATGGGCTTATCATTGTTCCCCTCAGTCCACCACACAAGAAACACCATACAAGTTCATCTATGGCTCTGATGCCATGATTCCAGTCGAAGTCAGTGAACCCACCCTGCGACGAACTCATTTTAACCAACAAGCCAATGAGATCACATTATGTGAAGACCTCAACCTTGTTTAAGAAATTCACAACCTAGCCAAAGTCAAAGAAGCAACCTGCAAGTTCAGATAAAAAAGAAGATACAAGAGCAAGCTCAGTCCTAGATCCTTTCAACCAGGTGACCTCAGACGGAGAATGATTGAAGAAGCAAGAAGAAATCCAGCACATAGGAAACTCGGAGCACTTTTGGAAGGCCCATTTCGAATCACTGAGAATCTGTAGAATGATGCCTACAAATTACAAGAGTTCAACGGCAAAAACATACGCAGAACTTGGAACGCATCCCATTTAAAATTCTACTTTAGCTAAAAAACTGTATAGGTACTCTTTCCTACTCTAGTTCTTTTTTCCCGCAAAAATAAGTAAAAGCGGTTTTTGAAATGGAAAGATTTTTAACGAGGCTCACAAGATTAATAAAAATACAATTTTCAGTGTCATGATCCTCAACTCTTCATTGTGTTTACAAATTGCAACATGAGCCTCCCAAAGCACAAGTTGAACGCGAACTTGTAAGGGCCAAATATGAGCGCCCCTAAAGCACTAGTCGAACGTGAACTGATAAGGGCTAAACGCGAGCCCTGCCAAAGCACGAACATGAGCCTCACAAAGCATAGTCGAACACCAACTTGTAAGGGCCAAATGCGAGCCCCCCCTTCTCCGAAGCACGAGTCATCCGCGAACTTGTAAGAGCCAAACGAGCTCCCCTCTCTCCAGAAGCATGAGTCGAACATGAACTCGTAAGGGTAAAATGCGAGCCCTCCTTTCCCCCAAATCACAAGTCAAACACAAACTTGTAAAAACCAAACGTCAACTCACGAAAACCAAAACATAAATACATCAACCCATAGACTTAGAAACAAGCAGCACAACATAAAGAAGACCGAACACGTCAACTCATAAAAAACCAAAAGTCTATTCATTACACAAACACAATTAATAAAAGTTTTTCTTGAAAAGCATAAAACAAAAAGAAAAAAATGCAAAGGCCATATATTCAACCGTCACCCCATCACCTTCAACCCCCTCAACAACATCTTCCTTCTCAGCCTCCTCAGCAACATCTTCTTTCTCGTCCTCCTCGCCATCTTCCTCCTCATCCACCAGTTTGCCATCCATCACCTCTTTATCGATTTCAAAACGAGACTCATTAATACCAGCAAAAAGGACGACCTATTTCACTACTCTCTCAAACCTATTAATATGCTTGACACAAATACTCTTTTGGGCTTCAACAAGGTCGGCCTTCAACGATTTATTCTCCTCCTCGACCTTCTTTAGTTGGTGTTGTAGGGTCATTATCATAGTCTCTAACCTTGAAATTTTAGTGCTTGCAAACCTCTGAGTCTCAGCAGCCTTAGAATAAAAAGACTCAAGCATTCGCTGATAGCTTGATAACTCGTCATTCCCTCGGCAAAAGTGACCACCACCCCTTGAAAGCGAGACTACAACTCCACCTGATGAGCTCAAAGCACAGCTAACTCTGAGCTTATCTCTTTATTGGAAGCATCCAAGATAGCAACCTTCTCAGCAGCAGTTTCCCACTTATGCCCCCAATAGCTAAGGACACATTGAGATCTCTCCAACATCACTAAGGCCGAGTTAAAGCTCTCAATGGCACCAACCCTCTCTAGAATAACCACATTAGCAAAGGTGATATCTTCCACCTTGAAACAATCAACAACCTCCATACCCATACTCCAAAGTGAGCTCACATACTTGGAAGTCGACACATGCTCCAACTTGTCCATCTGATTCTGATCTCTCCCCCTTGGAAAGCATTTGTATACAGTCTTCTCCTAAGTTGTATAAGAGAAGGCCCCAGTCACATCCAAGGGGAACGACAAATGAGCCAAACTATGCACCAATGCGCCAGAGGACCCAAAGGTAGAGGAAGGTATGACTATAGGGGAAGGTATGATAGTGTCTTCTCAAATAGGCAAATCGTAAAGGAGAGTTAACCTCATCGGCCACCACATGGCCCTCTGAGACAACAATAACAACTACCTTACTCGTTGTCCCTACAACCCAACCCACCACCTCATCATGTTTTTCTGCAAAAGAAAAACCACGACATAAGTTGCTAACAACCAAAAGACAACCAAAACATCACTTCAAAGTAAAAATATGCACTCTTCAACTCCTACTCAACATCATGAGCATAACATAAGCCAGGAAAGAGATGTCAACTTGGCGATGTCAACCTCCTCTTCAGCTGTAACCACTATCCCCCCAGTCC
Organism: Psophocarpus tetragonolobus; assembly: GCA_037954015.1. Lineage (NCBI taxonomy): Eukaryota > Viridiplantae > Streptophyta > Magnoliopsida > Fabales > Fabaceae > Psophocarpus > Psophocarpus tetragonolobus. The sequence goes on from CM075688.1 coordinate 100,375,558, forward strand.
CCTTAAACTTACGAGGCCTCTTTTACTAGTAAAAAGGGAACTTCACGTTCTCGTTCGCCTCGAAAAAAAATGTTATTATACTCGGGCCTCCGATCTATCGAGTCCACTCTCATGAACTAATTCTTAAATTTGTAAGAACCTGAATACAAAGAAAACAACCCTCTATTAACTCCATTTAGAGACACCCACCCTATAGGAGTACCCAACTTCAACCGATAGAAATGAAGAAACTTGTTTAAAGAAACGTCGACCCTTAAACATGAACACAAAACTTGAAAAGCCTTGAAAAAGGCTCAACTATTAGGGTGCAACTGTGAATGTGCCATATTTATGTATCAGAGAAACTCACACTCAAACTCATAGAAAGGTAGTGTCATTCAGAGGTTAAGAAACATGGTATTATACACATAAGTAGAAGCCACCTTTGAAGACCCCTCCCCTTTGTAGACAAACTAGTCCATCGCATGAGATTGCAACAGAAACTAGTTTACCTTAGATGGAACAGACATAAAACTACCGTACAGCAGGGTGTTAATCGCCAACTCACTGAGACTACTACAAAACTTGGCAACGTCACTACGAACCTAGGTATGCCCCGAGAACGGCTAACAGCGAAAAATCCGCCTCCCTATGATCCCCCCTTCTTCTTTTTTGGGACATCCAACACCACCCCTTTTTTTCCTTTCTCCCCTTCCTATTCCCTTTTACGACCTCAGCCTTCCCCCAACCACCCTAACCCCCTAAGAGGTCATACTGCCAGACCCCGTGGCCGACGAAGCAATGTCACCACCATCAAATGCCAAAGATGAAATCACCAGCACCACTAAATGAGAGGAAGAATCAGAGGTGCCCACATCCTCTCAATACCCACCACCTCCCACGGAAGTAGGGAACCATTTTTCCTCTTTTGCCTGAAACCATCCCCAGAGTCAGAAGACATATTTATCACAAGGAAAATAATAGAAACTGGTAAAACCCTAGCACACCCAAGAAGTAAGAAAAACACAACAAAAGACGGATAAACACAAGAAAAAGAGATACATCATACAAGCAAATGTACCTCACAAACTCACAAAACACTTATACTTTAAAAGCACACACGCACAAGCCCAACCAAGGAAGAAGAAGAGGTTAAAGAAGAAGATGAAGAAGCAAAAGCGTATCACGCAAGCCAACATCCAAATGCACTTATAATTGTTGTCGCTCCCCCAACCACAATCCAATAGTCATGCTACGAACTCCTTCTACCATCCAACGATTATCACACCATCACGATTTAACGGTATCTATCGACTCTCACAACACTCCATCCTACAACCAAAACTCACTCCAAGTCACTTCACGTGACAAGTGACGAAGGTAGGTAACCACATGGCAAGATCTACTCACACACCTGGACACATTCCCACACTCTCAAGCACGCCCCAACGACCTCTAGTTCCCCATTTATGAGCTTCAATGCTCAGACCCTGTACTGCCCTAGAATTCTAGCATCTATTTTACAATTCCAACATCCCGCTTGTGATCCTCAGAGCTTGGGGGCTTATGTACTACCCGGTAGTCACCTGTTCGTCGACCACTCCATACAACCTGGTAGTCACCCGTCTGCTGACCTCATCACATCGTCCGAGATCGATATCAATTACCTAAATTATCGACCTCTACTTTAAACCAGCCTTGCCCATACGACCTTCCACACTTGAATAGAAAACCACTAGGGAACTTATTACAACCATCACAAATCAACGGTTACGAAACTATTAAATAATCATTAATGAGTAATAATTGTTCCAATTAAAGTCATTGATGACACTCCAGTAATAAAAATAAGGAAAAAGGTATTCGCAAACCATTTTGATCATAAAACAACATACTATCTTGATTACTTTTGGCACCACATTCTCAAAGATTTATTGGTGGACTTATCAGAAAATCTACCAACAATTTCTAGGTAAATACACAAAACATTAATGAAGATGTTCTACCATTTTTATCACATTTACAATTTGTTATTTGATAATGATATATTGTCAGAATTAATTATTTAATAATAGGAAAATTTATGGTCTTTACTCTTTTAAGTTATTATGTTAACAAAATATTTAATTGTATATTATATATTATTTTTATATAAAACAAAGTCTTAAGAGTGTTGAAATTAAGTTTACGAATTGCATTTATAAAATTTTTATAAATTTACATAAATTCTTGAGGTGAATATCATGAATGTGTTGATAATTTTTTTTTAAAATATTTGATGTTCGAGAATTATTATTAAGATGATAATAGTTGAATATGAAAAGGGCTAGCTAAAAATGGAAAATGATTTACAAGATAAGTGTTATTTTTCTAGAAAAAATATTGATCATCATATTACGAGGAATCCCAATGTGTCTACTATTGGAGGAACAAATTCCTTTCATTAAATTATTAGAGAATTGAAGAATAAAGGACTTATCGAGCAGATAAAGAAGTTATAACAGGATAACAGCGGCGTAATTAAGTGATGACGTGGGACAAATATCAAATATCAGCCATTGTATATCAGCAATTTCTCAATAGACATTACATGTTTCCTCCTATGCCATGATGCTCTTTATTTCCTTTATTTGCAACAAGATTAATTTTACAATAATTTAGAAGTTTTTTCCTTCTGCCTTGCGTTTCCATTAGCAAGCTGTGAGTAATAATTGACATTCATGCTTAATTTTCCCCCTTTTTTTTCCCACAAAGCAGAAAGTTGTGAAAAAATTATCGTAATAAAAATAAGGAATCTAGAAAGTTAATTTCCAAACTAGAGAGTTATAAACGATTGACAAAAGTAGGAAAAAGGCTTATACCGGAAACGGAAACGTTCAATAGTCTAATTTTTCTTTTTTTAAATTAATTTTTTAAATTTTTCTTTTTTTCAACTTCTTACTTTTGTCAATAGTCTAATTTTTCTTTTGGAGGTGACTTATTAAGTCTCTATTCGATTACACTAAAACAAAATAAAATGTGTTGAATGAAAATAAAAATAAAAAAAATAGAATAAAAATTAGAGTTGTTAAAATGAGAAGAAATTTATATGAAAAAAAATTATAAATTAAAGTAATTATAATTACAAATTTAGTTATATAGTTATAACACATGATAGCAAAATAGAGGATAATTTGAAAACACCAATTTCCTTTGTTTCTTCCTTGTTTTTTGTGTTTTCAGTAAAAAAGAAAATAAGATCACCCAAATATTGACAAATTTCCTTGCTACTTGAACTAGAGATTTTTTTTTTCTCCACATTTTCCTAAATCAATACATTTTGACTCCTCATTTTCATACAACAGAACATGGCTAACATTGATAACTAGAATTGTCTAACTCTCATATAAACAATTAATGAGTTTCTAGTTTATCATCAATTTTTCATTTCTATTTTTCTATCATCAATTTTTCATTTTTCAATTCACCATACCTAAGAAGTTAGGGTTGTTCATCAATCAAATTTGACTAAATTTATTACTCAACTCAATGAAAAATTACTAGATTAGGTTGAGTTGGATTCAAGTGATTTTGTTTTTCATCCTACCCAACCCAATCAGAAACAGTGAATGGCCTATAAAAAAATAAACATCCAATTAATTTAAGTCATAACATTTGATTTTTTTAAAAATTTAAAATTTCATAGTATCTTATTCTTAGTTTGTTTTATAACATTTTTTAACCCAAAGTCAAAAGGCTAAAGAATATAATATTTTAATCTTGATGTAATGTTAAGATTCAACTCATAAGTCAAATTGTGAAATACTAATACAAAAATAAAACAAAATATAATAAATGAAACAGTCAAAAACTTGTAAAAAATAAATTAATACCAACTCCAGGCAAACACTAATACAAAATAAACAATCTAATTTTCATTTTGTATAACTTTGAGGAGTGTTCATCTTTATGTGCTCCCTATCTGTTTTCTCCATTCACTCCAAGCTTTCGATAACTGAAATCTTGGGATAGTTCATAAGTATCAATATAACTAATTAAATCTTTCTAAAATTTGGAGTTCCCCTGTTTACATGAATCAATGGATAGTTCATGCCTTCATGGATATCAATATATCCACTTAAATCTTTCTAGAATCTTGTAGTTGCGCTTCCCTTGAAAAGCACAACAACCTTCAGTTATCGATAAAATTGTTTCTGCAACCCTTTTCAGAGTTCATTATCCTTAACTTGCTATGATCCTCATCCATTATGAAGAAATCTCAACACCTTTGGCGTAAATCACCAAGTGCCAAACAAACAAATACAAAAAATAAAATAAAAATGGACATAAAAAAAACCTATATGGCTAAAAAATGCCATCTATTTATCGAAAATCCATATCAATCGTCCATCTTTCTTGTTATTCCTCCTTACCTGTTTATTGATTAGAAAGAAGCTACAAACTACAAACTTAATAGCCGTCAATCCCCGTTGCATTACCTGCCTAACCTATTTGACCAATACCTTTGCATACATCAGCTTTTGATTGTTATTTGTCTAATTATAGATATAAGACCATCAAAAGAAAACACAATTTTTTTTTTCACAATGGCCAAATGCCTAATAAAAGTAAAAGTTGTTCTTGTATCATCATCGCACTAAACACACCCAGCTATTAGTGGCGTGGTTCCAATTGAGCGGTAACACATTGACATCATTACTGTATTACAACTTCTAATTAACGTCATATTTGTTACATTGTTTGAAGCATCTAAAATCTCACATACCTTTCTTTTTTGTTCTTTTTATATGCATTGTTCTCTATTTAGTACTAGTAATTTTTATCTCCGGTTTGAACTTTGAAGCATCTAACATATCATACATGCACCTTGCCAAACATAAAGAGCTGTAAGAAAATAAGGAAACATAAAAGACTCATTTAAACCATTCAACTAAGCACGCATACATAGTAGGGCTGCTATTATGGCCAAATCCTAACAGCCCTACTACCCCATATTCATATGTTAAGCTATTCAATACATCGGGGGAGGGACTTAAAATAAATAAATATATATATATATATATATATATATATGTATATATATATATATTATACACACAACCACAATTTTAGGCATATTCTGAGTGCAAAGGTATACAAACTATAAGTAGATAACGTTTACAAACATACAGTATAGGATGTGCTTCCATGATGAAATATCTTGTTTGGTATTACTGACTTTCTGAACTGGAAAAAAAAAAAAAAAAAGAAAAAAAAAATACTAGAAAAGAGAGGTTGCCATTCTGCGAGACAAGAACATTCTCTATGCTGCTTCAGCAAATCCAACTCTCAGATTACCATAATCAAAGATGGTGTGATAACGCCCCATGAAGACATCTCCAAGGATCCTGCATTAATGCATATGCCATTAAGTGAGAATCATATCAAATGCATCGCATGAAAAGGTAGATTTCAGAGTATGTCTCAAGCAAATTAAAGTTTAATGTACCATAGAGGCCCACGAGGAGGAGGAACATCCAAAGCAGTAAAACCACTAATGCATTGAGCTTGAGGACCTTCGCCCACCTTCAGTATATACTGAAGAACCAAATACAAAACTGATGAGGGAGACAAAATACATGGAACATGACAACTATTTCTTCATAGAAATTGCACTACTGCCTAGTGATATTGAATATAATTATCACTATAGTAGTAGTTGAAACTTCTGCTTCTCAATGACTTCGTGCTTCTTGTTCATTCTTCTATTTTATTCTAATTTTAGTTAAAACCAATTAGTAAAGTAACAAATACAAAATACTATCAACCAATAAATTAAAAAGGTTCTTCAGCCTTTCTGGATTAGTCCTACTCACTACTCGTATTTCGAGGGAAATATTGAAAACAATGCTTGATGGGATTGACCTGCAAATTATTACTCTAAATCAAGGAGTTTGCAAAGCTCAATTTTCACAAACTTAGTTTAACTTCTGGTCCATTCTTGTTTTCCCTATTTTTGGTAAGGAATGGTTGTTGTCTTTCTGTCCAACAATTGCATTCCTTTTTTCCTCGTTATAAATTCATTTTACACAAAATTAAATATAGTCCGTGATCAACTCATGCAAAAGTAATTAATTAGATTTGAAACCATACATCCTCTGGGGAAAGGTCAAAAACTTTTCCACCAATAGTGAAGGAAACAATAGGCATTGAAGAAAGCTTTCCACAGTCAACGGATGATTGTCCCATTGGGCTTGGCAATTTGTCACAAAGCTGCAATTTCATCACCATTAGGCTCGAATCAAAACCAAACTTAATAGCATGATTTGAGTACTCAAATAGCAAATTAAGACTAACTCACCCCATTGGCATAGTCTATTATTTGATCTTGTGTCTGATTCTGCCTTAGCTGGTTCTGCATCCAAATAACAGCCATCTCACATGTAGAACAAGTAGCGTCCCGAATGCCACCAGATGATTCTCTTTCTTTCTTATCCACCACACTCTCAATAGCCATACTAAAGGAAAATTTGAAACGCAATAAGATGGCAATCAGAGAACATTAAATATTAGTCTCTAAGATAAATGGCAAGAGTTATAATATCTTTGGGGTTGCTTACCCAACACCATGCGTCCCATCAAAGGTACATAATCCAATTTGTGAGCATATCATTTTTGGCTTTGCCTACAGGATCAAGTGAAAACCATAAGAAAACTCATTCTGCAGGATGACCAGATCACCCTGAATGTGGGAAGAATTGCATCGACCAGGATATGTCATGAGTGAGAAATGTTTAAAAATGCTACTTACTTCAGCCAAGAGCAATTCCAAGATTGTTTGTCCATATTGTTCAACAACAGATCTACATTCCTTGCTTACAACTCCAGATGCTCCAATTGCGTTGTTTATCATAGTAATTACAGTCTACAAAAACAATTTATTTGATCATAGAGACAAATTAGAACTTAGAAGCATTATTTAGAACTTTTCTCATTTGATCACCATGCTTTACAGATCATGTAACTCTAACTGGAAATGATAATCTAAATAGCAGCCTACATTTACAATCATTTATTCATACCGTTGGGCCAGCCAACAAAGAAGTTCCAGAGTCTGCAATTGCTGAACAGTCATTAGCACAGTATCCTGGATGACAATATGCTAAAGTCAGTGCCAACACCAACAAGATAACCTTATCCCACAAAACAAGATGCTAAAGTCAGTACCAATGAGATAAAATCCTAAACCATTTATCGAAGTGCAATCAATATCATGACATTGAAGAAACAAATAGGTATTTCTGCTAATTTGTTTTCTACACGTACCAGTGGGTTTACCAGCAATGAGCACATCTCCCATGTCAAACTGTTCAGGAGAGGAAAAAGTTAACAAGGAGGAAAATTGAAATCAAAACATAAACACATGTAGTGTTAGCTGCGCAGCACGGATGCTGACATGATTGTCATCGTTGCTAACAATTGGAGTGGAATATAGAAAAATTTCTATAATTATGTGCAAATATGCGGGAATATGTCATATAGAAATATAAAAACAAAAACAATATAGTATTTAAATTATAATACAAATTAGCTTTTCATAATGTTCTTATAAGAAAGAAAAAAATATTTAAAGAAGACATCAAAAGTTTTGAAGGAAGTGAAATATCTGTTTATTTTATTTAGTAACAAACCAATAAAACTTTGTTATTCATGAACTAACATGCTCTTGAGTGATAAGTATTGGGTAACCAATTAATTCCAGTATATATAGTTAAAACCAGGTTTGTCAATTATTTAAGGTAAATAGTATGATGACAAAGTACTAGTATACTAAACAAAATGTTACCTGCCAATATCCTTTTCGTGTCACTGGTACATAAGTATGTTTCCCATTGTAGTGAGCAGGATCAGCACCACCAAAAACAAGCTCACCGCCATTCTCTTCTTCTGGTTTACGATTCAGCCAAAATGAAAATATTGGATCCTTTACAATACCTTGCTCAACCATGTTGTACCTGTGACAGGAAAGTGCCTCATAATGACATAGAGAAATTGGGGTTTTTTACCAACAAAGTGTAGATGAATGAAAAAATGACATTCAAACCACCAATTCATGTGACGGGTTTGGTGCAAACTACACCATTCCGGGAATTTTTTACAAAACAATTCTATTTTTGTTATTTTTTCGTTCATCTACACTTTGTTGTGAAAAAAATCCTAGAGACAGCAAAATAATAACAGAAACGATAACTGAAAGTTTAAATATGAGCAGATACCACAGTGGAACAGCATAACCAACTGATATCTCCTGAAATCCCAGACCTAGTATACCATCGAACTTAGCTGCCACAAATGTAACTCCAGGTTCTCTAGTTGCTTCAATAAATTGCTAATGGAAATCAAAAGATACTATACATTAATTCATGATTAATCAACATATTATGAAACAAGCCAACTCAATTGACATCACACTCTGTCGCTATAAGTAAAAGTAGATACGGATCTACAATCAGCATTACCTGGTCCTTTATAACTATGGCGCCAACTCTGACATTGTCATTGCTAAAGAAACCAGAAATTGCTCCAGTACCATATTGAATTGCAGCAGAAGTCCCTGAATAACAGGAAGACAAACCCTCGTTTTAAAAAGGACAACGTCCTGACATTGAAGTCTAAAGGCACACAATGTCAATTTACCCAAAGTAAAAGACAAAAATAATTTAAGTTCGTAAGTTATGAATTATGTTATGTAATCCAAAATAACAAATATTTAAGAAACGAAGAACTTCCAACTGCTATTGCCAATAATTGTAATAATTTTAAATTTTCATGGGGTGAAAAGGCCGGATGGTAAAAATCTCTAAATTTAGATCCTTTATACGATAGAATGACGGTGTTCCCTCAAAAACCTCTTTTCAATCGTTTAGAAAAATAGTACATGCCCTGTTATGTTGATACACAGAAACACATGTCAATCAAATACTTGACACTACGCATTGTCGGATTAAAAAACTAAAAAAGGAGACAAACCATTTTCTCTGTAGGTACTGGATTGGCTAGACCTGTACCTAGCGTGGGTGTAACATGCAATCTGCGACAACATGCAAAACACGACAAGCAAGTTATGAAAATGAGTGGGGAAAAAGAACAACCGAGGTGCATTGATAAGACGATTATCGAGAAGAGTCTCACCGAGAAGTAACATTTGGATGATGGCACCCACAAATTAGAGCTACCGGTGTCAAAAATCACAGTGAACCTCTGAGGAGGGGTACCAATGGCTATTTCACCATAGTACTGAGCATCCAAGTAATTCTTGAGCGCAACAATATCTGTGTCCCCAGCGCCTCCAAGGATGTTCTGAAGATGATACTTTTTGATGGAAGAGCTCAAATCCTTAAACCCCATAACGTCATCGGTGTCCAATTTGATCTTTTTCAGTCCAATCCTGCTCAAACCATCGCTGGGTGCGCTTGACACCAGAGAAAACAACAGGGTGCAGAACACGATGACATTAGACATGTTTCCCATGTTAATGGACCTGTTCATAAAAGAAATGAACGTGACAATGTTAAATGTTATATAAAAGGTGAGAGAAGGAATGGGGATGCATGCAATGAAATAAAAGGTCATTTAATAGGTTTAAAAGTTAGTTACTTAGGTATGAAAGAGCATTTTGAAAAGGAGAGAAGAATGAGATTACCCGAGGAAAGGAAATGAATTGTGTAATGAGAAGAAGAAGAGAAGGTGGTATTTAAAACCCCCAAGAGTGGAATGTAAAGCTGGCAGAGTAGTGGGGCCAGCTCAGGTGTTAAGCTATTCTCGTACTAATCGTGCTGGGCTGCATCTTTAACCGTTCATCAACCAAGGGAGAGCGAATGGCAATGGTGGGGGTTTTTCGTGACGCCTTAGGATGTAACTGACTTGCTTTCGTGCCTCAAAAGTAAATTATGGTTCCTTAACACGCGACACACAGCACATCCTCCTAAATTAATCCTCTTCATATATTCCCGTTAAGGCTGCTTAACGACATTTCTTTAATTATCCTAATTTTAAATTAATACATTACTTTTATTATTTTTTTTTCAATATTTTTTTTTTTTTAGTCGCTAACATAATTCATAAAATCCCCTTCCGTGCTTCTAATGTAACCTGAGGATCTACTTTAACGCATCACTTGTGCAGGTTTTATGATTCAGCTTTCAGTTTTTGGTCATAAAATAAACTTTAATCTTCTCATTTAATTATCTTTAACGATTAAGGATATGAGTTTTTACTTATCTTTTTTTGCTGAAAAGAACGGAGTTTTTAATTATCTTTAAGGATAAAACTGGTAATAGTTTTTTTTATAATTACTTTAGATATAGCTTCTGAAAAAATTATTTATATGCACACTTTGTATTTTAATTATAATATAATTTATATATTTCAAAATTATTTATTTATTATAAATCTAGTCATATAAAATAAAAATTTATAATTATATAATTAATTATTATAAAAATTCAACAATCTTATAAGCATGATAATTATAATATATGTTACTCTAGTCCACCTTTTTAGTTAAAAGTTGTTATCAAATTAAAGCTAAAAACAAAAACTTTAAAACTTTGAAATGTATTTTGAAAACTGAAAGTCGTTCGATAAAAATGGTTCTGTTTTGGTTTTTTATTCATTTTCGAAACAGTTTTAACTCAATTTTAGAAACAATAAACTTTGGTTTTTAGATTTATATTTCTGTTTTTATTTATTTAAGTTCATTACTTAACGTGACCATCACTTCTGCCCAAAATTCACCGACCGCCACTTTGACGGTTATTGATCGTCACCTTCGATTGGCGGTCATCAGCCCCCACCTCCTACTAGCAGTCACCGGTGTGACAGTCATTGTTCGCCACTTTCAACCGGCGGTTACCAATGGCCACCTCCAACTGGCGGTCACCGACGGCCACCTCCAACTGGCGGTCAGCAGCCGCCACCTTCGACCGATGATCATAGGCCACCACCTCCAACCGGTGGTCACGACCGTCACCTCCGACCAACGGTCACCGGCCGCCACCTCTGACCGGCGGTCACCAACCACACCTCTGACTGACGATCACCAATGACCAACTGTCACCTTCAACGACTGTCTCAATCGCTACCTTCAACTAGTCTTTTGGTTAAGATTTAAAACCAATGTTTTAAATTTGAAAACAAAAACAATATTGTTTTTAAAATTTAAAACCAAAATTAGTTTTTGTTTTTAAAAATTTTAAAACTAAAAACCAAAAACAGCCGGAACGACGGGCCTAAAATAACAGCCGTTTGATAATTTTATTTTAAAAAACTCTTTTAAAATTAAAAGTTTCAACCTTTCAATTAGTTTCAAATTAATAGGAAACTTATTGAAAGGGAAGTATCTTAGCTGTTCTTTGAAAAAATAAAAAAGAATGTTTTTTTTTATTTTAAAAAGTGAAAAAATAACATTTATCTTTCTTCCTTAATATATATATACAAAAAAAACAATAACGTGGTCGAAAGTGAGTAAAAGGAGATGATTTTTGCCTTAGTTTCAAAATTTGAAAATAATAACAATCAATCATTCTCTCTTCTTCAGAATTTGAAGAAAAAAATCCAAGGACATTACGTAAGTGGGGATCTTTTAGAAATTAGAAAATCCAAACCTGATCAAATATATTTTATATTATTTTAACTGTTATTTACTTACAAAGTGAATTATAAAAAAAAATCAAAGAATCGTTCTGTATTCATATTAATTAATTACTAAACATATTTAGAGGTGAATTAGTATAAATGATAAGTGTAAAAAAGTTTTAATTGATAAAATCAATAAACTTACCATAAATAAAGACTTATAACTGAATGTTAATATAAAATTTTTTATACTAATAGTGTAAATTAATTAAATTCATATGTTTATATATGAACTTTTTTAGTGAAACATTTAATGTAATTAATTAATAATATTATAAATTAAAATATTTTAACTATGATATAAATTACAAATATTTTATGAAAAATAAAGTTTTGTTTAAAATCATTAATTTTTATAATTAAGTGTAATTAATTTATATTTTATTTTTATTAAAATATTTATACTAAAAATAATTTAATAAGTTTTATAAGCTAAAATAATTTAATAGTATCATATATAAATTAAAATATTTTAGTTATGATAGAAAAATCCAAGTATTATTTACAGAAAATAAAATCTTACTCAAAATCTATGTTTTTAAAACTGGATCAGATATCAAACCCATGATGACACTATTGAATCAGTGTTTGAAATGACTTTAATAAAATAATATGTTTTATTATTAATGTACTATAACAATTAAATTATATAAAAAAAAGTATTAAGGTTGTAATCATAAAAGGATAAAAATACTTTTACTAAATATATCTTTATATTGCTAAGTTTTCTTAATTTTTAAATTAAAAATGGGTTGATTTAGGAAAATGAGAGGTAAATTTATCAAAACAAAAAAAAAATTAAAAAAAATACAAACCAGTTAAACCACCAATTTTACCAATTCTTGACCAGTTTTCTAGTTTGAATGCCGATTTTTTATTTCATTGGTTTTCACGGTTGACTGAATTGGTTACCAGACTAATTTACCAGTCTTCCAATCAAATGGTCGGTCCAATCCGGTTTTAATAACATAGTTCAAAACCATTAATTTTTTTATTACTTCATAATTTTATTGTTAAAAATTTTAAATATAAAAATTGAAATGTCATTGATTAATAATATTATAAATTTAAATAGTTTTATATATTAATTATAATGGAGACTATAAGCATAATTTATGGAAAATAAAATACCATTTAATACCATTAATATCTATACCACTTTATAATTTATTTTGCTTAAAATATTTACAAATAAAATGAATAAAAATATTTAATAATATTATAAAGTTAAATATCTTTTGTTATGACAAAGACCACAAATATTATTTAAAGAAAATAAAATCATTTTTTATATTATAAATTTCTCTAATTATTTATAATTTCTTTTTATTGAAATATTTATAAAACTTTAAATAAAATTAGTTAATAATATTATAAATTTAAATAGTTTTACTCACTACAGAGATTACAAATATTTACGAAAAATGAAATCTTAGTTAAGGCTGTTAATTTTATAATATAATAATTTTATAAAATATTATACCCAACACATGACAATATACAAACTAGTTTAGTTTTAAAAGCTATATCATATTATATGTTAATTAATTTAAGTTAAGTAAGATGAAGTTATGTAAGATTGTAAAATAGTTTTAATATTTTTTATTGACAAAATTGGAATTTTAAAATTTACTTAAAAAATAAGTTATTGTTTTGATAGACAGAAGTTAATAAAGACATGGAATTTGTTTTGTTTATAGGCGAAAGGATAATAATAAAGTGTTGTTTGCCTAGAAGGATTAGTGACTACTACTTGTAAGCATCAAGACAATTATTTGCCAGAGGGGAAAAGAAATTATGAAAATAAAAACTGATAAATGTGTGGCATCTGTTTTAATTTATTTTTTTGTGGTTTCTTTCCTCCATAATATTAGTGTATATTAATAGTTCAATGGTACGCTATATGACAAATAATAGAAAAATAGTAAGGAGGAGATAGGAAAGAATGGAAGGGAAGTTGAATGGAAGAAAGAGTAGGAAAAACGAAACAGAAGAAAAGCCTGGAGTAGAAGGTAGTAGCGTGGAAGACATTGCCAAGAAGCAAAGCCAAAGTGTCAACTTGAAAATAATAGAAAGGGAGTGTGGTACAGTCCAGTGAAGAGTGCAAGTAAGCATATAAAAGTTTAAGTGAGGTTGTCACTTGTCATAAGAAAGAAATATGAAACCACTCCAATCTCTGGTTAATATATATTCTACACTTTAATCATTACTACTGTACAACAATCATAATCAATTCCAATAATGCGTATCGACATCAAAATGAAAATGTTGTGGATGACTCTTCAACTTATTGCCATTTTCAAATCATACAGGCAAATTAATCTGTACTGTACTGAGGCTAAATTTTTTACTATTATTGTTCTTACACAAAAGTATCTTAGCACGAAATTATTATGAACATTTCGAAATGTATGTGACAAAATTGGAAGAGTATCCTGATATCTTTTAGAATGAATAAAAAGGGAGAACCTGCAAGAGAATACTCTAATGCTCAAGTCAGTAAATGAGCAAAAAGAGAGAGAGCAGGAGAGGTTTTTCCTTAATGAATTCATGACACATACCTTTTGCCTTGTATTTATAGTAAAAAGTGCGGTTATTACCTGGCGGTCAATACTTGTCTCTCTATGTGCATTCCTTTTATCCATCGTGTTTGACTTTTATCCATAGGTCCTGCTTTGTTTTATTGGAAGTGATGCTAATAGATGATTATGCTGATTTATCTTCTGGTTTAACTTAGTTAATTGATTATCCGAAATCCTTTGGGTTTTATTTCCTTTCCTTTTTAGGATTATATTATATTTCGGATTTCGGATGTGTCGAAATCTGAAGTCCATTATATGAAGCTTTTTTTCCTATCATTCTTTTGTTTTTTTTTTTTTTGAAACGCAAAGAATTTATTCAGTAATAAAGAAACAAAATGTTTCTCAGAATACAAACTAATTACGCACCCCTCGTTATTCTATTGGTGTGTAACCTAACATTGGCACCTTAACTCATGTTCAATAAACACATTCTAGGATTAGCATACAATCCGAAAACACACACCCCCTATTAAACACAAAAGAATATGCTAACCATTTCCACGTGATTGCTTTTATAGACATCATAATATCAACTGAATCCGCCAGTATTTTATAAAAAACAATCTGGTTTCTAGCTATCCAGATATCCCAACACACAGCTGGCCAGAAAACATACATACACATCTTCTTTCACTTTCCAACCACCCATGCAGACGATGAGAGAAAAAGTTGTGTTAGATCCCCCGGAATTGGTCCTTCAATTCCCAGTCAGCTGATCATTTTGTTCCACACTGATTGAGCCTTGCTACACATTAAGAAAATATGATTTGTACTTTTAGTAGCACTTCTACAAAACACACACTGAGCATCCGCTATTGGAATATCTACTCCTCTCTTCAGTAGATTATCGATGGTTGGTAGTCTGTCTAACAATATCCTCCACGACAAAGCAATTACCTTAGATGGTAATTTATCCTTCCACATTTGTCTTAGTTCTTTCGGCTCCACCTTAATTAAATTTGATGAAGTATGTTGCGTACGTAGAACCGTATATGCCTCTGCCACTGAAAAACCTTCATCCCTACTTGGCCTCCATCTCCATACGTCCGACATCTGGTCCAGAATGACCACTGGATGCAACAAACTTTCTAAATGACTAAAAGTGAATCATGGATTATTTTTTTTTAATTTTAAGGACTAAAAATGATTTTTTATACAACTTTAGGTAAAAACTTTATTTAAGTCTTTAATTAAAGAGAAAGATATTTATATATAGGAAATTGTTGTTAATGTTACCAATTAATACCTTAAAAATCATATAATAAAATAATTATAACTAAATATCAGTGTAAAAATACTTAAATAAGGTTTAAAGTCACAATCCATATGCATGAACAAATACTTTAATTTACAGAGAGGTTTTTTCTTCATGCATAGGGAGAAATTCCCGTCAACCTCAATCTTTTTTAATTTACGAGAGGTTTTTTTCTTCATGCATTTTATATATTTCTCCTTATGCTATATTTTCAAAATACTCTTTACTTTTTTTTTTCTCTACTACCACATCATTGACCACCCTTCTTCCTTCCTCCAACACCATTGATTACCACACCAATTCGGCAATGTTTGTTGCACCAAGCACCTCACCACTATGTCACCAACGCATTGGATTACCCAAATGGATGTTCCTAATTGTTGCTAATGCATCTAGAATAGGTAATTCAATGCATTGCCAAATCTCGATTACTTGTTTTTTGTATTCCCATGCTCGAAAATACTTCATTGTAGTCTTGCTACTACGAGTAAAGAATGGTGTAGATAGGTGTGAATGATGGTTGGTAGGTACCCAGTGGCTATGAAATACGAACTTGTGGCGAGTGGTGCGACAATGAGTGACATGGTGTAGCGGAGATGTGGTGGATATGACAGTGGCTAGTGGGAGGAAGAAGGATTGGGAATATTGGGACATATGGGGTGTAGGAAGAAAAGTATGGAGCGTAGGAAAAAACGACTTTACAAAACTATAATAAACCTTATCAAGAAAGGAATTTCTCCGTGCATTTTCATATTTTATCTTTGCACCTCCATATTACACCTTCCAAAAAGCCAATTTGGAAAACCTTCGTAATATTGGGTGCAAAAGAAATTTTGAGGTTAAGGGAGAAATTTCCAAGCAAGAGTGTCTAGAGGCCGACCAAGCACATGACGTGTTGTTGGGCTGATTGTGCGCATTTGGCAGTGGTTTAATATACTTGTTATTTTTAGAAATTTTAATATTATACTTTTAACTATTCAGCAAAAGAAGTAAGAAAAAATTATTAACCAAAAATATAGTGCATTTTTAATTATTCATTTTATAAATATTATAAACTCTTAATTCTTTCTCATAAAAAAAATTAATAACATAATACCAAAATTTTCATTAAAATGATAGGCAACTGGTACAGCTCTATCTCCATTGGAGTTCCTCCACTAGGTGTTTGGATCAAGTAAACTTATTAAGCTATTGGGTGCTTAATATATAAGTGGATTTATCAAAACGGGTTTAAATCTGTGGGTCAACCCAACCCACCATGAATACGGGCTAGGACAGGCAAAAAAAATAAGAAAAACGAGTTGTAATAACTAAAAATTAACTTGACCATATGGGTTCAACCCAAGTGGGCGGGGTCAGCCCATATTCAACCCACTAAATATTTATTATTTTAATATTTTATTATTTTACTAAATATTTATTATTCAACCCACTAAACATTTTTTATTTACACTATTATATTACATAGTCAAATAGAAAATATTTTTCTTAATTTTAAATAAAGACTTAATTAAATAATTTTAATTTTTAAATTATTTTTTATTTTTTTTGTGGGTTGGCTCGTATAACCCACCAACACGTGGTGGATCAGGCCGGGCTGACAGATTGAGTAAAAAACTTTAAATGAGTCGGATTAAGTTGACCCATTTTTCTTGTGGATCAAGGTTGATTGACCTATATAGGTCCGACCAACCCATTTTGACAGCTATATATATAAGAGATTTTTTTAAAAGGAAAAATTGATTAATTTTATTAAGTATAATAGTTCCGATCTTTATACATGATACAATATACCAAGACTAAAAAAAGAGATTAAATGAAAGAAATTATAAGCTGCAATTAGATAGACCATTTCGGTGCTTAGTTCCTAATTGGAAAATTTTTAATTTTTTTTAAACAATTTTAGTAGACTTTCACTTGTAATTAAATGATTTTTTCTTTTAAAATAAATTATTTTCAATCATTTTTAACGTATCATAGAAACGTTTTTAAAAAGAGAGTGTCTTTAAAGAATTTTCCTAGCACTTAGAAAATATGTTTGAGGTAAAGGTATTTTTAAAAAAGTATTAAAAATCTTGAAAGTATTAAAGAGTTTTCCTAGCACTTAGAAAGTATTTTTTTACCTATTTTGCACTAATAGAGTTTCGGTTGGACTAAATATAAAGATTACTTTTGAAAATTTATTTTTGGTATAGAGATATATTCAACTGCAACATGTTCGAGTAAAAATTTTTTTTTTATTATTATTATTATTATTATTATTATTATTATTATTATTATTATTATTATTTATGAATAATATTCTTTATTATGAATGTTATTCGAACAAAGTGAATATACTATACTTTTAAAACATAAATTTTATTATCATAAATTTACTTTTTATTAAACTTAATTTTACAACGTACACTTTGATTTAAATATATGTTTAAAATTTTTAATCTAGAGATGTATTTAATGAGACTTAATAAGTCGGACATGATGTAAGAATGTCGTAAATTTGAAAAATTAAAAATAATAAAATATTCAACAATAAATTACAATAGATTGATAATATAGGTTAAAGAGTTAAACTAAAAACTTCAAATTGATGTTATATTTAGAAACTTATATCACATTCTTATGCTAAATGAGTTATAATATATGAATTATATCACATTCTTATGCTAAATGAGTTATATATGAATTCTATATGTATTATGGTTAGAATTTTTTTTAGGGATATCTTTTGTTCTATCTTAAAATTGTGTAATTTGATTAGCAGACACATTTTGAATTTTTACTTAACTATTCAATTTTAATAAAATTCTTTTGCTTAAAAAAAATCTAATTAGAAAAATTTTGATGAAGTGTTGAGAAGTGATTTAATTATTAGTGTTAAACTTATTTTGTAGATTTTATGTGTATAAAAGATAACACTAATTTTAAAGATATTTATGAAAAATTATATAGTAAATTTTAAAAGTGGTCATGTCAGATTGAAAAGAAGTTTTAATTAGTGATATGTAATAATATTTTGACTTAAATATAGTTTGTAATTACTAATTTTAATAATTGTTAACATTTTGTTTCTAAATTTTTAATTAATGATATTTTAATCTCGTATTTTAAAAAAAATATATTTTCCAATTTTTATTAATAATCGTGAGGTGTTAATGACATAGGTGACAATAAGTAATTTGAGTGGTTTGCAAAATTTAAAATGTTTGAAAAAAGGGGTGCCAAAAAAATTATACGAGAAAGAAAATCTTTCAAAATCTTAAACTATTTGGTTAAATTCTAGAACTAGTTTTTTAAAAAATAGAGGAATTAAACCGTGCCTTTTCTCCATTTGAAACACCAATTGGGACTCTAGCTAGCATTTGGTACAACAATTTCACATTGCTATTCTCACGAAAAGGATCCTCTCCAAAAACCATAAACTAGAAGAGCACAATCCAATAGTGTTCACCAGAACCGAATCCAAATCCAATTTGTCATTCCACGTGGCAACATTATGCAGGTACCTCAACTCAGACAACCGCCATCAGTGAGGGTAGAAGCTGACATTGCGCCTGCTCGTAAACTAAATCCAAAGTTCGCTTAATGATTCCTCAACACATCACCATGCTGCGCTCATAATGCATCAAAACGACATCGCCACGCACTAGCGCAGGAGGCACCACGATGTCATCACGTGGGTTGAACATCATCGTTTTGCCCTCTTCGTTGTTGAAATTACCCACTCACACACAAATTGGTGGCACCGGCGTTCACTATTCCCACAACCTTTTCTATTTTTTGCAAACCATCCACATCAACCACACTCAAACAAACATTATATTTTTTAAAACGTGAATCAAAATATCAACCATTAAAAATTTAATTAATTTGTAATTATTAAAATTAGAGGACACGGATTGCAATTGTACGGGATCTAGGTTTTCTGCTAAAGTCATCTTGGCTGCAATAGGAATATGACGAATTAATGTGACAAATTAGTCTAAAACGATAATTAATCTGTTTAAACATGATTAACACATTATTGGGTCTTCACTAATCAAGAATCATAAGTCTCAGTCCATGCCATTGTCTATAAATACCAAGTAAGTCAGTAGGTAAATGTAGTTGCTACTACATTTATTACACCTTACTCAAGCTCCGAATTGACCTAATAAAATACTGACTTGAGCGTCAGAGTGACTTCTATAGGTCACTCCTCGCTGGATTCGAGCATAAGGATGAAGCACCATCTCAGACTCAGAAGATCTTATCCAGGACCCCACTCCAATCGGAGCATTCTCACATTTTGTTCTTGAGACGAGAACATTGGCGCCCACCGTGGAGCCCGGTAGAACTATTCTTTAGACTGTGTGGTCACTACTCGAAACGAGCAATAAAAGAGATTAACCTCAGTCAGATTAAGTGCACGACATCTCCCAAGAAAGAAATGTCTAAGGACATTAGCCCTAGTGTCGTAATCGCCCAGCTCCGAGATGAGATGAAGAAGATGAGACAACATAATGAAGATGAGTGACAAGCATTGAGGAAAAAGAATGAAGATATTAGAAGTCGGTTGATTCATCGAAGGATGCCAGTGATAGTACATATTGACCCTTCCGAGGGACCCAGTACACTACGAAGTCTGGCTGACTATCCCAAAGTCAACCCGAACTCGCCAAACAGTGACCTCTTAGACCCGAGCTCAGAATGCAATGGTGGTCCCGCCTCAACATTCGTTTGTAGATGCCATAATGGATATACCTTTACCAACCAACTGGAAACCACCCATCGTAGACCATTATGATGGAACAAGTGACCCCGATGAACACCTGGATATCTACATCACCTAAGTGGGTTTGTGCATTATAAATGATGCAATTCTGTATAGAGTATTCCCGACTTCATTGAAATGAGGGGGATTGAGTTTGTTTATCGAACTCCCGCCTAATTCAATTAATTATTTTGAAACCTTGACTACTAAGTTCAGGATACAATTTGCCATTAGCCGACATCATCACCTCACATCCATTGCATTAGTAGGCATCAAGCAAGAAAGGAAAGAACCTTTGAGAGCTTTTATGGACCAATTTGGCAAGGTTGACATGAATGTGAGAAACCTCAACTCCAAGGTCACCCTCCACTACATGGTAAGTGCATTCCGACCTAGAAAATTAAAAAATAGCCTTTACAAGAAGCCCACCATGAGCATGGACGAATTGAAGGAGAGAGCACCCGAGTACAAGCAAATGGAAAAGCTTGTTGAGTTTCGTAATCATATCGAAGCAAACAGTTCGAGAAGGACTGAAGTGAGGATAAGAAGGGGAAGAGAAAATGAGATTGCTCACGCGAATCTAGGCTTTCCCGGTTCACTCATTACACCTCGTTGGTTATAAACACAACTAGGATACTTGATGAAACTCTTCCTTATAAGCTTATTTCCACTCTGAAGAAACTTCCCACGTCGCAGAATTCTGACTGAAGTAAGCACAACTAATATCATTGAAATTATGGGCATACCACTGACGAATGCCTTGCTCTGAAGGAAAAAAAAATTGAAAAGTTGATCCAAGTTGGGAAATTGCAAAGATTTATTAGCAGAGATGACTATAGAGGAGATACATGCAAAGACGATCACCGAGAATCATGGATCAAGGTATAATTCACAGTAAAATGATCCAATGGTGATAACTATAGAAATGGCCAATTTCTCAGTTCGAAAAAAACTCGTGGATCAGGGTAGCTCCACTTATGTGTTGTAATAGTCAACCTTTAAGCAGCTCGAGATTCCAAAGACATCGATTCAACCTTTCAAAAATAGTTAGTAGGATTCTCGGGGGAGCGAGTAGACATCCGAGGATATGTGGATCTGTACACGAAGTATGCTAATGATGGTCAAAACTACAAAACCATCTTGATATACTATATCATAGTAAATACCAACACCTCTTACAACATTTTGTAATGGAGACTGTCACTCAACCACTTAGGGGCCATAGTTTCAACATCCCATCTCGCCATGAAGTTCTCCTCAACAAAGGGAGATGTCGTAACTGTTCATGCAGATAAAAAAACAGCTCAAGAATGCTACCTGGTTAGCCTGAAAATACTTCCCAAGAATACCTCGAACAAAAGTCATGGAAACACTCACATATAATTTACCTTGTATAAAAATTTGCATTTATCAACCCAGAACACCTCAAACAAAAGTCGTGTTACCTTGCGTATCACAAAAACGTAAAAATTCTCCTTGGCCAAGATATTGTCGGACTAAATTTAAAATCTCACATTAATTAACTAAGATTTTATTGGATTAATCTCACATAAAAATTTGTGTTAGCTAGTCGATATGTGGTCAGATTAACTTAGCATTAAGATTCGTACTAATTAGCCGAGATATGATAAGAATTAATTTGCACAAAAAGTGCGATTACTAAAGTTATAAACTACGAGATATTGATAGAAGTCTTAACATTAACCGAAGTATGGTCGGAATAAAACACTATAAAATTTAAGCAAATCAATATTCATTAAATTAAAGGTTGATTACAAGAGGTGGTATGTGTAACCACTATTTACAAAATAGACCAGATCGGTCAATCAAACAGAAAAATGTATCTAAGGCCTATATTTATAACTGAGCTATAGGTCAAGATAAGGCAGTGTTGTCAGCAGAAGAAGGCACCTCGGATCTGGTCTCAGGAAAAGGCACCTTTGTTGCAATAGCAGGGATCTCATTCTCATGCATTAAGCAGCCTTCGAAGACATCGTTGTCCACATCGAATTCTCAGTCTGAGATGTTAAAGAGTAGGATAGCCTGACGAATAGCCTTATTAAATCCTTGAATATGGTTGCCCTCTATGGCCATTTGGGCTTGCTTGATAAGAAGGGCCTAGTTGGTGGTTGTCTGCTTTTTCTCGTCTTCCAACACCACAACCTTTGTGTTGAGCTCGACCACTCTTCTCTCCATCTCGACTGACTTGTCTTAGTCATTGTTGCAAGAAGAATTGGTAGTCTTCTGCTGACTTCAGCTTTGTCCACAGATCCCATTCTCCTTAGTCGGCTTTGTCCTTCTTTATTTTGGTGACATCGTGGGACTTCTTTGCTTCCAAGTCGAGCCTTTGAGAGAGCACTCAAGCCCAAGCTTGAAGCTTGTTGAAGCTCAAAGACACTTCATCCACGCTCGTTGAATTCAAGATTGCCTTTTTCTCTGAAGATAGGTCAAAGATTTTATTTTCCTCTTTATTCTTAAGTCCCCCCGAAGGAAGGACTTCGTGATTTATGCATCAGAATCTTCTTTTTCATCAGAGCTCAACCTATGCTTTGATTTCTTCATCGAAGGCTCCTTGACTGCCAGAATCTACTCGGCAAGGCGCTTATTCGTCGAGGTCTTTGCGACGACACGTTTATTTAGCTGGTCGTCGAGGACAACCTTTGCCTTGCCTTTTGAATCCTTGGGAGTAGGTCGGGGTTTCCAGTGGCCGCTACATTGACATCAATGTCCTTGTTCTTGCTCTCTTCTTCTCAGGTAAAGATAATGTTTTTGAAGTCGAAGAACAGATTTGGTGGGATCTTTTCGGCCATTAGAGCTGCACACAGGAAAAGGCAAAATTCAACTAAGTTAAAAGTCTTATATAAGCAAACAAATAATGGAAATAAGACTCACATTCTAGGCTAAATGTCTTTAGTTGGCAGAATTTGGGGAAGTTTGTCGAGAACAGACAACAACTTTAGGTCACTATCTAGCATGGACGACCTCAGCCACAAGCTATAATGTTGAGGTTCCTCCATCCAGTAAAAGGGAAACATCGATCGATCATCCTCATCGTAAAAATGACAACAACTATTCCAACCCACCAAGACTTTGAAGAAACTTCCTTTAAAGTCTTTCAAGGATGAAGCATAGAGAGAGAAGATGCAGTATTGGGACTGCCCAGTCAATGAGACCTATCTTGGCGATTTTCTAAGTTGGACACAATAATGGTACAAGAAGATTCGCGGGTTAAGTTTGATGTAAAGGGTCTTGCCTTTAAGAAGGCCTACAGCGATGCCCAACTGTTCAGGTGAAGTTGGGTCGATGCTACGTTCAAAACTTGTAACATTGCCATGGTGAACTCGTCGAATAGAACTCAGTGAAGAGACGCTTGTACATGAGGAAAAAGTCGGCGTTTGTGTCCTCTCGATCTCGGCAAATGTGATCCGAAAATCGAGCACAAGATATAGTGATCAAGTCCTCGTAGCCATCATATCCCAAGAGATCAACGTTGTCCATCACCTATTGCATGTCTCAGTTCCTCTAGATGTCAGATTCGTACTCTAAAAGTGTTGTATCCACCTAGGAATAATCTACAGCCAAGACAATCTCAATATCAACCTCGACCGCAAGGGACTCTACAGTCAAACCCGATCTTACTGACTCCTTATTGGAGATCTCTACACTACTAATGTCCCTTACCTTAGAGTTTTGAGAGTTGAAATTGCTCTTGTACCTAAACTCCTTGGCAAAACCTCTGGAAATTGAAGAGCTCAAGAAGGCATGACACAAACCTTAAGATAAAAGGGCAAGATTGCAACTATGATATTTTGAATGCACGTAAACGAGGTGAGCTCGGACAAAATCTTCGCAAAAAGAACACAGGTGATGCTTAAGGGTACACCCCTATCTATAGGCGCATAGCCAACACAGCCCAACACAATAGATGATCTGAGCCGTTTGTTCGAGCACATTCGACAGACCACATTGTGCCATGTGCCTCCTAACAGTTACCCTATGTTTGGTATTCCATCAATCAGTGACCTCGGCGCCAACTAAACACATCACCCACACTAATGGACAATCTCGGTCTCACCTTGACACAATGCCACTTAAGACTCACACTTCGGTCATCCATCCTCATGTGAGCCTTAGGAGCCTGTTTAGGGGACCAAGGTCTTCTGCTAAGGTCATCTTGTCCCAATCCCGCAGTGCAGCTGCAACAGAAACACAATAGATTAATGTGACGAATTAACCTAAAACGATAATTAACCAACTTAAACATGATTAACATATCATTGGATCTTCACTATTTAAGGTCTATGAGTCCCAACCCATGTCATTGCCTATAAATATTAAGTAAATCAACAGATAAAGGTTGTTGTTATTATATTTATTACACCTTACTCAAACTTCAAATTCACCTCATCAAAATACTATTGGAGTAACTTCTACAATTATCCCTGTTGAATTTGAACATAAGCACAAATAACAATGTCAAAGCAAGAATATCTCATTTCAAAACTCACTCCAATCCAAACATTCTCACATTTTATTCTTTAAGACGATAATAGTAGTCAAGACTAAGTAAAATGTATAAAAAATAATAGAAGAGTAGATTGAAAAGAAGTGATAATGATGGCCATATAAATTCCCTTTTAGAGCAACACATATGCAAAGAGACAAATTGAAATGCTGAGTTGTAAAAGGTTACAACTTACAAAGTATTGTTCTTGCCTTGTTCTAGAAAGCAATAATTACACTCTACTAGATAAAACCCAACGCCTCCACCATATGCGCTAAAGACAAAATATTGAAAGAAATTGGTAGGTTTAATGATAACAAAAAATTCTTATGCAATGAATATATATCGAATGGGATGAGATGTTGGGGAGCATCACGAGACTAGGATGATTTGATGACTCACGTGAAAGTTATAAAGGCAGCTAGTAACTCACAGTCACTTGTAATGCCACCATTCTTACGATCGACTTGCTGCATTGCATTCGGAATAAATAATTATTTAATTATGGTTTATACTTTATATTTTACCCTTTCAGAGCTAATTCCATATTCTAACTTCCTAGTACTGTCTCCGCCATTCTTCTTCTGTTCCATATGATACTATTTATAAACATGTCTTATTAATCTTAACCTACCAAATCAATTATTTTATCTTCGTAATTTTTTTAAGAGAAGTTAAATTATTAATATTAACATTTAAAACACACATTAGTAATAAAACATATATATATATATATAGCTTTAATGATATAAAAAATAAATAGATTTTAATTAGTATACACTATTACTGTAACACTTTTTACACTATAGTTCAATTATAATTCTTAATTTATAATAAGTTTTTTTACTTTACCAATTAATATTTTAAAAGTTATATAAATAAAAATATATGATTTAATATCAGTGTAATATTTTTTTATACTATCAGTACATACTAATTAAACCAAAATAAATATATATTATTAGAATTTGATATATTACTTCAATATAATTGTATTATTATTATAAATGCATAATTAATATTTGTGCTAATAATTTAATTTTCAGAAAAAAAATTATATCAAGATTTTTTTTATCCCTGTGATAGGAGTTAAAAATAATGTCAGAGGTTTACAACAACTCATGCACTCTACCCAACAAACTGAGTTAGATACCCTTAACTTATATCTCAAGAAAGATTATTCTAACACTTTAAACTTTTTATTTGTTAATAAATGTCATTTTTATTATGGTTTTAAATATAATAGTCTATACTATTAATAGAGGGAGTTTTGATGTTCATTTTTCAAAATACATATTCTACCCTTATACCTATTTGAAAATTAAAAAAGTAAAATACTTTGTCAAAATAGGGATTCAAACTCACAACCTCTACTCCCCAAACATAAATCTTACCACTAAGTCAATTTTATAACTTAAGAAAAAATTACTTTAAAACATTTATATTCAATATCCATAATTGTTCTACTAAATTGTTCTACTATCAATCATCTATAATAGTATATATATATATACACACACACACACACTTCTATATTATTAATAAAGAGGGATTCCCCTTTTCATGTTCATTTTTCAAAATACCTATTTTAGTCTTATACATATTTGAAAAGTAAAAAGTAAATTACTTTGTCAAAGGAGGAATTTGAACTCACAACCTCTACTTCCTCAAATATAAACTTTGTCAGTAGGTCAACCTAATAACCTTATGAAAAATTACTTTAAAACATTTAAATCCAATATCCAGAATTGTTCTATTATCCATAATATATAATGTATAGTATTATATATATACACAATAGAAATAAGACATCTTTGTCCATATTTTATGACTATTTTACCCTTCCAAATACTTTATAACTTCTTTCACATTAATAAATGCACATCTTCACAAGTTCTCTACCTTACTACAAATCAACCTTCCTTAAACAAAATTAATATACTTATACATTTGATTATAAATATTTTTAATAAAAATGCTAATACACATGCACAACAATATGTTTAGTTTTTTTCAAACTCTCTTCTCTCTCTATTTTCTCAAATTCATTGCAAATCTTACATATTATTTGATTATTTGACATGTTTCCATCATGTTAACATAAAAATAAAAACATACTAAACTAAAATTATTGTACACAAAATGACACAATGAATTATTTATATTCTATCATGTTATTGAAAAACATATAAACTAAAACTCTAAAATTGTTATAACATATCAAAATAGAAATGCGAATACACAGGCGTGACAATGTCTGTGTTTTCGCTAGTAATATATAATTGGAATAGGACGCTTTGATGTCCATATTTTATGACTATTTTATTCTTCTAAATATTTTATGACTTCTTTCACATTAATAAATGCACATCTTCACAAGTTTTACCTTACCATAAATCAACTTTCCTTAAACATCATTAATATATTTATACCTTCGATCATAAATATTTTTAATAAAAATATGAATACACATGTACGACAATATGTTTAATTCTATTCAAACTCTCTCCTCTATTCATTTTCTCAAATTCATTACAAATCTTACATATTCGTTGATGATCTGACATGTTTCCATCATGTTAACATAAACATAAAAACATACTAAACTAAAATTATTGTACACAAAATGACACGATGAATTATTTATATTCTATCATGTTTTTAAAAAACCATATTAAATTAAAACTCTAAAATTTTTATAACATATATAAATAAAAACTGTGAATACACAAGTGCAATAGCATCTCTGTTTTCGCTAGTAATATATAATGGGAATAAGACATTTTGGTGTCTATATCTTATGACTATTTTATCTTTCTAAACATTTTATAACTTTTTTTATATTAATAAATGCACATCTTCACAAGTTCTACCTTACCACAAATCAACCTTCCTTAAATATCATTAATATATCTATACCTTCGATCATAAATGTTTTTAATAAAAATGCAAATACACATGCGCGACAATATGTTTAATTCTATTCAAACTTTCTTGTCTCTCCATTTTCCCAAATTCATTGAAAATCTTACATATTCGTTGTCGATCTGACATGTTTCCATTATGTTAATATAAACATAAAAACATACTAAACTAAAATTATCGTGTACAAAATGACACAATGAACTATTTATATTCTATCATGTTATTAAAAAACATATTAAATTAAAACCCTAAAATTATTATAACATATCAAAATAGAAATGTAAATACACAGACACGACAACGCCTATGTTTTTACTAGTATATTTTAAAGTAAATATGAGTTGAGGTAAGTGATCTAAGATTCAGAATTAACTCATCCTCCTCAACTGTTAATCTACTTCTACAAATGACAAAAATTTTGTTTTCATGGCTAACCCTACTCTGAAAAAACCCATATCCCTAGTGTTGAGCGAATTAATTTAGTAGCTATTTTTTATACGAGTGACAAAATAAACACCAAACTAACTTAGGCCAATTTTGGAGTGTTTTTTAGTTTAATTATAGTTTCAGAATTTATATAAACAAAAATTATTTTTGGTTTAAGTGTTTAAATTTTTAAAAACATTATTGTTTTTAGTTCGAAATTTAAAACATTGATGTCAAATTTTAACTCTCTAGAATCTTTCTTCTTTAGAGATTGAAGATCAGTAGTCGATAACTGGAG
Source organism: Psophocarpus tetragonolobus (assembly GCA_037954015.1). Lineage (NCBI taxonomy): Eukaryota > Viridiplantae > Streptophyta > Magnoliopsida > Fabales > Fabaceae > Psophocarpus > Psophocarpus tetragonolobus. The sequence continues at coordinate 100,403,956 of CM075688.1, forward strand.
ACTTGAAATGACATTTGTTGTCAAAGATCAAGGTTATTGGAGGTGGCAGTTGATAACTAACAGTGGTGGCGACAGTTGATGACCAACCATTAGAGGTGGAGGTTGGTGATCAATAGTCAAGAAAGTGATAAGTGACTGTCAATCAGAGGTGAAGGTCAGTAACCACCATTCAGAGGTGACAATTGGTGATTGACGATTGAAGGTAGCAGTCGTTAATCATCACTCGGAAGTAGTGACAGGAGGTGATGAATAACGTCAAATGATGAGCTTCAACAAAAAAGAAAATCAAAACTAATTTATTTATCCAACACATTTATATTTTTCAAAATATATTTTAAAATAAAAAATAAAAGAAAAATTAAAATCACATGGAACGAACCTTATTTAACTAATAACTTTTTATATAGGTTGGGACAAATTTATTAATCCACCCACCCATTTTAACTCACCTCATTAGCAAGATGAGGTGGATCAACCTGGCAGGTAAACCATTTTTTTAATGTAAGTAAAATAAAATAAAGGAGTAGTGTAATTTTCAAATTTGTATATAATCTAATTTTAGGATAAAGTAGTGATATATTTAGTATGCATTTAATATTTTAGGTTAAATTTTTTTAAAAGTTTAAATATGTTTGTTTTAACCTAACATAGTTTCAAGTCAAATAATAGGCTTAATTAAGTTTTTTGTTCCTCAAATTTAACTAAATATCACTTTTGGTCCCTGAAATTTAAAAATATTTTTTAGACCCTAAAATTAATTTAGTTTTTGTATTAGTGTTTTACATTTATAAGTTCTGTTTGTAGGATGTTGAGATGGCTAAACATGAGATTCCACGTGGATATAATTTTTTAGGTGGATTTGTTTTTTGGTTTTGACCTATTATTCTCTCTGTCGTGAGTAGTATGCACTATTTTTTAGGTGCACCATAAAAAAAATGTTCCATCTTAGCTTAAACATGTGGTGCACCGTCAACCTCTATTAGTCATCTTAGAAATTTCTTAACATTGTTAATGGGAGAAGAAGGATAAGAGTGATTCAGGGACTAAAAAAGATATTTTCGAATTTCAAGGACAAAAAATTATAGTTGTTCAAATTTGAGGGATAAAAAACTGAATTAAGCCCAAATAATATATTTTAATTTTGTAGAGATTAAAAATATACAAAATAAATTACATGAACAAAAATTAACATTTTAGTTGTAAATTAATTAAACTATAATCATTCAAGAGTTATAACGTTAATTTAGTAATAAAGTGAAAAGATGGAGAGAGAGATCATAAATTTGAATCCCTTCACTAAATTAAAAAGGGGATGGACTTCCGAAAACGACGGACACATTTACCAAAATCTAAAAATTTTAAAAAAAAATTATGAACTGATCGAACCAGTTGAAGCACCAGTTTTCACAGGTTTTTTGCTGACCAATTTTTAACATTGCTCGAACCGGTTATCAGAACGGTTCACCAGTTTTTTGGTCAAACTGGCTGGTTCGATTTAATTTTTAAAACAATTATAATTTTAAAACAAGACCTTACAAAAAAAATTTTTTTTTTAAATTGTTTGTAATTTTTTGGAATATTTAAGTTTTTAATTTAAGAGTGGATTCAGATTGATCCATGAATTTGTTCATCCAAACAATCCAATTAAATATTAGAATCATATCAAAATTGATAAAGTTTGATTAAAACTAACATAAGTTCTTGGATTTGAACTATGTAAATATGTTGATTCGTGAACTGCTCCGTTCAATCTAATCTTTAATTTTATTATTATATATATTGAATAGGATATAAATACTAATTAACAATACACCATCCAATAATTTTATATCTCTAAGTCTCCTCACTCTTTCACTAGATACTCAAAATATCAAAACCGAAATAGGAATATATTAAGTATTACGATCATGAAGATTAGTAGTTATTAAATTTTACCATTTTTAACTTTTAAGATTTGCATTTTATGTTTTATAAACTATTTTTATATGTAGTTTTACTTTTATATGTTATTTTGAAGAAATAATGTATGCTTAATATTTTTTTTACAAACTTTTATATTTCTTATTTTATTTCCTATGTTTTATAAAAAATAAAATAGATCTAAAATATCTTTTTAGTAATCCATGGATTCAATTTGTTCTTAATCGGATTGAATTGCTATTTTTTTTTTATACAAATCTAATAAACTCCGAATAAAATTTGATTGAATCAAATTTCATTTTATTCCAAATTAAATCCAATCCTATCAATCCATGGAGTCAAAAGAATTTTTCCTTAGGAAATCCACCTTTTCCTATATTCTTCCTTTCTTTCTGTCTTTCTACAGGGTTCCGAAGAAGGTGTCAAAAGCTATTCAGTCTGCAAAGGAGGTTTCTGTGGAGAGGCTCGGAAGAGTGCAACAAAGAAACATGTATCAAATGAGATCAGGTGGCAAAGAGAAAAGTCAAGGAGGTCTTAGAATCAGAGATGTGGTAGCTTTTAATAAAGTTTTGCTTGGTAAATAGCATTGGAGGGTTCTTCAGGGGGGTAACTCGCTATGGGTTAAAGTGTTGGAGGCCAAATATGGGGAAGATATTAGGGGAGATCTGGTAGTGAGGCAAAGGAATGATGGGTCTCAATGGTGGAATGATATTATGAAAGTAACAACTGAGGTGGGGTTGGGAAAGTGGTTTTCTGGGAAGGTAAAGTCTCTAGTTGGGGATGAGTCTATGTTTAAATTTTAGGAGGGGGTGGACGGTGACTGGTGGGCTCAAATCTATGTTCCTAGGTTGTGCCTTGTTTAATCAGAAAGAAACATGCATATCAGAGGTCAAGGAATGGTATAATAACAACTAGGTATGGAGATTTAGTTGGAGAAATGAGTTATTTAGAGCGAGTGGGTGAGGAAGTTGGAATATGTTATAATTGGGGCCTATTTGGTGCAAGGTATGGAGGATGATTGAGGATGAGATGTTAGCTCTGGAAATGTTGGTGAGTACTTAATGAAGGAAGCATATCACTTAGCTAGTGGAGTTCCTCAGGAGGTTGAGTTTACATTTTTTAAAAGAATATGGAAATCAAAGGTTCCATTTAAAGTGGTGGCATTTTCTTGGAAGGCTTCTTTAAACAGAATTCCCTCAAAAGTAGAATTGACAAAGACAAAAATTCTTTCATCTACTGATGTATCTTGCCCTGTCTGCTGCTTGATGCCCGAACCTGTTAGCCACCTGCTTTTCACCCGTAAGTCTAGCTACCTTGTCTAGATGTATTGTTATAGCTGGTAGGTCATGTATTTGTGTTGCCTTTGTAAGGTTTCATTTGTTTTTTTTTTTGTAGAGTGGTCATCACAACAACTATTATGCTTATTAAGGATAGGGATAACACGTGCTTAGTTCTTGTCTCTCGGTTTTGCCTAACATTTAGTAGGTGATTCATCATTTCGGTCTTAGATCCTTTATGTGGGGTCTTGTGTAAGTTGTTGTTCGGGTTTTCCTGTAAGAAGTTTACTTGTTTATTGTATTTTTGAGAACTCCTCGTGATCATTTCTTGTGACATGTAATAACTAATGCTAAATAATATTTGCCTTTTAAAAAAAATCATGAACATTTTATTTGCATTTTTCAATCAAAATTAAAAATGTGCCTAGTCTATTTTTAATGAATTAATTAATAAAAAAATTGACAAAAATGAGTCATAATGCCCTGATTATAATTTCTAATGATGGGGTAAGATTATTATAGTTTAGATATACACAGTAATCATTTGAATAAATTTCTACTAGCAGTTATAATATGTCATTAACGCTCAGTCCAATATATATGATTAATTCGATACATATACCTTCCCCCTCTGCCACTTTGACACTTTCTATTTTGCTTCACTTCTCATTTGTTTGGGATCTGTGTTTTACTTCACATTTAATAACGACAATGTTTTTCGTTTTGGTTTTGGTACGAATAACAATGTCTGAGTCAACACAATTCCTCTTTTTACAAGTAAAGTATAATTACTTTTTGATAGTAATAAACCATAATTTAGGAAATATAAAATTTATATGATGACACGTCGTAGTTTTATAACATACTCCTACTAGAAAGAAAATATTGTTTTCTAGTTATTATTTTATTAAGTATAATAATTGTTTTAGTATAAATACATTTTAGTCGTATAAAGCATTGAATCACACATGATTGTAAAATCTTATCTTCAATAGTCATTGAAATTGACTCAAATGCTGCACGTTACGGTGAGACGCTCATTATCTTTCTTCACCACAAAATAGTATCCCAGTAATCCAAATAGGCATGCACAGACAAAACCTTTATAGTATCAATCATGTGAATAAACACTTGAATTTTGTTTCCTCCGCAAAATAAGTTAAACCCGACCCCGGCCAATATGCACAGTATCTTTATTGAGCATATAACATGCATCCGTGTTTTGAAAAGGGGTTGATATTTGCAAATTCCAAAAATAGTCTTAGTCTCTCCCTTCACATGGAAGCACATGAAGCTATATTGAATTATTAAGAGAAAAAAATAATATTATCTTGGTTTATTTATCCTTGAATCGTTAACCGATCACACAAGTAACCCAACCCACCTTGGTTTGGATAGAGTCAAATAAAAGGTACGGTGTGGGAAGTACGGTGCGAGTGCGCAAACAAGGTAACATGTCTGGCTCCATTCCTAGTTTAAATACTCTCACATGATTCGTCCAATGGCATTAAGGTGGCATTAACGTGGACGCGACGTCCATCCACAAAAAGTCAAAAATTGTATCCAACTTTCTCCAATCAACGTCCACCATCTCACTTTTCCTTTTCCATTTCCACCACCTATATTAATTATTAAGTTGACCCTATAATTAATTTATTATTACTATTCAATTCACTTAATTATATCACGTCTCACGTACACCGAGGGCACACGAAGTTGCTAAGAAACTCACTCTAGCTAAAGTCCACCTATCGATTACTACCTCCTATCGAACTACTATTCATTTACGTCTCCATGTCAAATAGTAGTGGCCGTATTTCTTGACCAATGGGAAAATCCGAATATCCGTCGCAACGCATTCAATATTGGCTGTTTGTCTATCATTTTTTTCCTTTTATTCTTTTGGTTTTTGTTCGTATGGGATGGGTTACCATCTGTTTTGTTTTCAAAGCATGCTGGCCAAGATACAAAAGATAACCACGAGACAAAAGAAGAAGATAAAAAGATGATTCTTCGTTGGCTCTGTCTATTTACTCCCGATATTTTTTTAATCCAATATACAATATTATTCAAAGACAAATGATACAAAAAATGAAACATTTTTCTTATCTAATATATCCCAAGACATGGACTAAAAAGAATATGAACATTTTATGGTTTCATTTTCCCTTGTACCCATGTACAAAAATACAAAGTTTAAGGAATAATAATATTAACCAAAAAATGGGACCAAAAACGAAAGGGTTTTTAGTTTCCTGAAAAGCTGCTGATGGTGGTCCTGCTTGTGTTGTTGTTGGTATTGTTGTTGTTGTTTGCATTGTGAGCACCGCCGATGATGGAGGAGATGGCCGCAGCGAGAACGGCGGTGAAGTTTGGATCGGCAGTGATGGCGGTGGCGGCGGCGCTGACTGTGTCAGCTAGTGAGGGCTGTTGGCTTGGCTGTAAGGGTGGTCTAGGAGCCTGTGGGGCTAATTGGGAAGATCCTACTTCCTGAGATAACTGAAGACCAGAAAATTTAGATTGGTTATAAAGCGCTTGTGCTTGTGCAATTGGGGTTACTCCGGACCCAAAGTTTTGAGGCTGCCCTGGAAGGAAGGGCACTTGGAATGGAGCAGCAGGCCTTTGAAATTGTAATGGGTTTGGGTTGTGTGTGAGGTCCAAAGTCACAGTGGGGAATGGTGCTGAAGCTGAAAGTGTTGCCATGCTTGAAGAACAAGGAAGAATTGCTCTAGCTAGCAAATTTGGGTTCATTATCCCATCTGCACTGGACATTGACCCTGAAAGCAACATGCTAGCAGCAGCTGTGGTGGTTGATGCCATGGCCATAGCAGCAGGTGGCAGTGGATGGTTATGTGTGCCTTCATATGTTGTCACCAAAATTGTTCTATCCTCCGCACAACGTTGAACCTATTAAAAACAAACGAAGAAATACTAGTCAGATTTGGCCACAAGGCTTAATGGTTAACGATAATCATAGGCGATGATTGATCAGAAAAACTCACTTGTTTGCGAACTGGGCAACCAACTGCCATTGTGCATCTGTAGTATGCTCGAGGACACGGGTTTCCCTTGGCCATTTTTTGTCCATATTTTCTCCATTGGCACCCATCACTGATCTGCAAAATAATGATCCATCAGTTTGAGATTAATCACTTAATTGAAGGATGAAAATATGGTATGAGTTATGTAAAGAGTATAAAACGTACCATGGGAGCTTCTGATCGGGCACGGACTGAGACACGAGCTTTTCTCATTGTGGCTTCTGAGGTGGATTGATCCACAGAATTGGAAGGGTTCACTTTCTGCAGCTTATTGGCAGCCCAACCTTGTGATTCTGAGTCTGGACTCTCTTCCCTCTCGGTTTTACCATTATTATTTCTCGCAGCAACTTCAATGTTATTGTTCTGAGGTGTGCTCGATCGTGTTCTTTCATCGGAAGAAGAATCAGAAACTTGATCATCTACTTCGGCTGTGGTGCCACTGGGACCTATATTAAGGAACTGTCTAGGCACCTTCCCTCCACCAATATCGTGGTTTTTATCCTCAACCTTTCCTTGAACAACCTGAATTTCAACATTATTATTAATATCAAGTTAAAAATCTGACCCTGTAAATATAATAACCGTGAAACTGGTTTATGTTGTCATAAAGAAAAGGGGAATGAATAGTTTGAATTTATAACTACCTCATTTTCCGTGCTTTCAGTGCGCTGGTTCTGTTGCATTAATGTCATGAGATGCATCTGCAAGGCCGTGTAGTTACCGGTCACATGGCTGAGCATCTCTTTCAGCTTGTTGTTCTCTGCGTTCATGCGTTGAAGCTCCACTTGCAAGTGAGCAAGCTGAATAAAAAAAAGAAAAGAAAAAGTAAGTTAATTCACAAATTGTTTTGGGTAATTAAAACATAAATAAGAAGAAGTATATAAAAGGAAGAAAGATATGACATAAAGTAAATGATGGACCTCAGTGGATTTGGCTCGCTTATCTTCAGCATCGGATGAAAGCCCATCATCGACGGTAGATTGGTCACTGCCGGTGTTGGCAGTAAGGAGCTGTAAACCAGTCTAGAGTAAGAAAAGAGAGAAATAAAAGTTAGAAAAAGAGAGTAGAGATGGATAATAAAAAGAAGAGAAAGATGAGAGGAGGTTACATTAACGTGAAGAGGAGTTTCATCAATTTCCTTCTTGACGATGTGGGGTTTAACGTGGTGGAGGAGAGAGGGAGGAGGGGTTGATTTGTTTCTGTCAGAGAAGAAGTCGACTTCACCGAGAAGTTTGGGGGTTTGGTGGTCATCCTTGGAGGCGCGGCTAAGGTTGACGGGGAAACCGAGGAGAGGAAACATGGTGTCGTTGGTGGGAGGGTGGTTGGAAGGAAATGATGGAGAGGAAGAGGTATCAAGGGTGAGTCCCCATCCTTTGTCCATAAAAGAAGCACAGCAAGGGGAGAGAGAGAGAGAGAGAGAGAGAGGTTATGAAGAATTAGAGAGAGGCAGTTGAGATCCTATCGGGAAATGAAGTCTTTCCCTGGTGCAATGGCTAGGGGTATAAAAAGAAGTGGGCAAGCGTGGACCAAATGGATATAAGTGGAAAAATACAAATACAAGAGGATTTTTAAAAATGTCTAAATTATTGCGCCAGACGGTGCGTCACTCAGGACAATGTCCAAATGCTCCCACGCACCCGCCCACACGCCATTATACACTACCCGCCCCGGATTCCATATTCCTTCATTTCACACATTTATTAATTATTATTTATTTTATTGTTAAACTACTGTAACGTGCTTTTTCTTTTTAGTCATATTCTTATACATTTATCATCACCCAATATATTTACTGTTATCATTATATTTTCTTTTATTTTTTCAAAACAAGTATCATATTTGAAAAAAAAAAAAATTTCTCAAAATGAGTACTGAATTTTGTTTTTTAATATAATTTTAATTGTTTTTTCACTCATACTTCTATTAATCTAACTCTAATTTCTTTAATATAATATTAAACTAAAGATTAGTTTGCTAATAACACTGTTACACTGCTCTCTTTTATGTATTTATTAATTTTTTTTAGCCAATCATAAGCAAGAATTATACTTATTTTGAGATGGAGTATTATAATAAAGGTTTTCAAAACCCATAGCTCATTGAATCAACGAAGATATGAGTTCAGAATTCAAACGTTCAACAAAGTTTAAATTGAATTCAATAAAATATTATTTTTTCTATTTATTTTTACTAACATAGTAATATGCTAAACAAAAAATAAGTTATATATGTTTTATAATATACATATATAAACAAAGAGATAAAGTTACATATTGTCTAAAATGATTTTTTGAGATATATTTATATTCTAAATTGTAATCAAAACTTCATAATTTGCAAAAATTCCTTTTAATTATTTTTTATTTTGCAATACCTTATTAGAATATCTCTCAGTTGTGTATCTAAAATTTCAAAAATAAAAAATTTTCAATTTGTATGATTTTCTATATTTTTCCCTTTAAAAAAAACAAGCTAACCCTTGAACCAACCGATTTTGGTCGATTATCCTAGTTCTTAGCTAATTTAGCCCATTCCTTAGGTCCCCAATTTTTTTAGAAATAATGGACTAGATATTGGTTTGGTTCTCAGTTGAACCAATTGAATCGACGATCTAGTTTTTTATTAGACTAATTGAATCGGCTAGTCCAGTTTTCAAAACCTGAATTATAGTAGTATTTCCTCTAGACTCATATAAACAAAAATACCTAAATTAACAGATATTAACAAAATTAGTTGTCATCATTTAATTATTTAAAGTAAATAATAAGATTGTTGCTAAATACCCTTTATTGGGACTTGATATTATGAATACTTTTTTTTTAATTAAATGAAGGATTTTTATGAATAATAACATTGAATAGGACAAAATTAGTTAAATTTATTTATATTTATGTACATCATAGAAGACTTTTTTTTTTGTTTATACCAAAAAAGTATCTCTTTAAAGCATTCATGTTATCTCAAAATATTTGTTATTAAAAATGTATTTTGTCATCTAAGTTAGGATTTGAACCCACAACTTCTCAATCTTCTTTTTCTTATATCTGAATTTTAATTGTCAATAGACCAACCTTATATAATTTTTTTTAAATACTTTTGTAATATTATAAAAATCAATACAATTATCATTTGTAATAAGTTGAAGTTCAATAATAGTAGAAACTTTTAGACACTCTAAGTGTATTTTAATTAAATTATAAAAAATATTTTTAGTGATATGTTTATTTACTAATGTTTGACTTAAATATTCAAATTATTTAACAATAAATCATTTCAATGAAGAATTTTTGAAAAATAATTAATTTATATTTATCATAATAATATATCTAGTCATTAACATCAAATTTTTGGTTCTTAAAATTTTACCTATTTCATTTTTAGTTTTTTTTTTCTCTGATTAACATTAAATGGGTAACAAAGAATACATTCTTATACACCGAAACTTATAAATGACAAGGTTAATACAAAAAAAAAAATAATTTTAAGGATTAAAAAGAAATTTTTGAATTTCAAAAATAAAAAATAATTTTGTAAGATTTGAAAGACAAAAAAATCATATAAACCTAGATTTAATAATGCGTGATGAGAAGAAAATAAAGAGGAAATACAGTAGTCGGGCATTACTGGAGCAAAGAAATAGTAACATGGAGAGGGGAGAGGGGGGAGTGGAGAGCCGAGCCGATGGGTGGAAATGGGTTATGGATAGTAGAAGTAGTGGCTTTGAAAAGGAAAAGTCTAAAGAGGTTGAGAAAGAAAATAAATGTGAGCGAAGAAAAGATTTGACTGACTCTTAAATGACGAAGAAAAAGAGCCACCGCCCCCGAATGGTGCGGTAAGGTTACACGTGATGAAAATGAAACCCATTTTCTCTCTCTCTCAAGACAAACAAATTCAACACAAGACACAATAAAGCAAAAGCCAAGTCAACCAATTTGACGGCCCGGCTCTCTCTCTGTCACCGAAGACTGGTTGCCCAAGTAACTTAGTCTTTGCATGGCCCCACCCACCACATTTCAGATCCAACCCCCCCCCCCCCCCCCCCCCCCCCGGGTACCTTGTTGACTCTTTACTTTCCGGACCCACTTCTCACACTTTCTTACATTTTTTTCTCATTCAACACCCTCACATTATTTTTTATCTCTTCCATCATATTCTAAATACCACCAAGTATTTCCTAACAACGCTTTAATGCCCAAATTACGTACTCATCCTCCGTCACCCCACTCACATGATCATCAATCATTTCCCATTTTCTATTTATTATCCCCCAAACTAACGGAAAATAAAACATTGTTAAAATAATCCCATCAATTTCTCCAACTCTCTTTCATTTTCCTTTTCTTATCCCATTCCGCTTTTCATCTATTTTAATTCGGTGCAAGTCATAACATTTAGCTTGTGGCTTTAATAAAAATACACTTGTGTCCTCGATTTCAATAAATTGACAATTTCAGAATTTGAATGTTAAAGAACCACCTAATCTTCGCTATATTTCTAACCCTATATTTCAAGAAATTGACGCCACAATTGTTTTTCGATTCTTTATTAATTATAGACATGTCTTAGGGTTTTTCCTTGTATAGATGGCGACTAATTGGACGCAGACTACGCAATGGACTGAGACACTAAGATGTATCTTACCTGCCTCTTTTTTACAATAACCATATCCCAAAAATTAAAAACTGATCAAATCTGTAATGATTAATTTATTAATAAAAATGCTACACCAACATCATCCTCCAACTTACAATTAGTAAAGCGGATTTGGTACAAACTGAATGAATAGTAGTTCCGTCCGAAGATTCTATTCAAAACTCCATATCAAGTCAAATTTCTTTCAATCATTTCATCCATCCACGATATATATAAGTACATAAAACTTCATCTTCCACTACAAGAAAAAAACTATTAGTTATAGAAATATTTTCTGAAGAAAAAAAATTTAAAATAATAGGAAATAAGAAAATAGGCTATGCTCCAGTACGCTAAACAATCTCAATCAATTACCATCCATCATTTATAATAAATTTATTGAATTTTATAATAAATATCTTAAAAATTATATATAAACGATAAATTTTGATTGAATTCAACAATAGCGTATAAATAATTTGCATATATATTTTAATTTACATATAAACATAAACCATTTCTTACACTGATAATATATATATATATATATATATATATATAATTTATATCCTGAAAAAATTCTCAATAATTTGTTTACAAATATATATTTGTTTGCAATCAACGTATTAATGCTCGTTTGGAATTTCTAGTTTATCGTTTTAACCCAAGAGGTAGAAATGATTTTTAAATCAAATTCAAAATTATTTTTACTCACTTTTGAAAATAAAATAAAAATCCTATTTTAGCTTTAAGATTTTAAAATTCCGCATTTCCTTTTTATGTTTTCCTCCACTCATCGTCATTCTTTAAAGGTGATAAAGCAAATTTCCCAACTCAATGCAAATTGCAAGATGTGTGTGGATCTGATAATAATATCTACAAAATTTGGTCTCTAACTTTTTTATTGAAAGAGGCTTATATTGATCATTTCTTTCCTAATCAAAGGTTTAATATAAGGGTGACATGATTAAAATGTAAAGAAAAAAAAAAGTAAAAAATAGAGTTATTCTTCCAAGTTTATGAGCAACATTATTACCTTTTCTCGTAACAAAACTTATATTAAAGGTATAATCACTAAGAAATAATCTTTACATTTTAATTAAGTAGCTAAATTTTAAGTGATATAGAGGTTACTTTTTTGTTTTGTCTACAACAATTTTGCTATCAGATTCAAATATCACATTCTGTAGGTACATGGATTGTATAAACTTAAAAAGCAAGTATAAGACCCTATGTCTCCCCTCCTTTATTTCCATACATGGTTCCCTCTAATAAGTTCAAGTAAGCACAAACCTTCGAATGAACCCTAAATTAATTACTTAAAGGTATATTAGATTGAGTTTGATGTATTTTGTTATGTTTTAATGTTAAGATTATCTAATTTTGTACTTTATTGCACGTTAAGGTCTTTATATTTAAATGATGTAAAAAATAAGCAAAATGAGCAAATTTGAGTGTTTCTTAAAAGTGGAAATGAATATTTTTATTTTTAGCATGATCATGCTTAGCCAATATAGCAAGGTCCATGTATGTGAAGAAGAGTGCAATTGTACTAGAGTTATATATAAAGCAAAAATTAAGTTTTCTAGAGCACTTTTCAAGATTAAGATTTATTTCTTTTTAGTTTTAGGTTTTGTGTTGTTAGTCTCTAAGGGTTTAACCCCTCAACTTAGGAACATGCTCAAGGATAAAGAGCAAAATAGGGTAGATGTATGTTACTTATAAGGGACCTTATCTATAAGGCCCCTTTTACTATTCTTTATTTTTTCTTATAATTATTTTGAACTATGATGTACCTTTTTATGAAGCCCCTCTATTTGATTTTTAATTAACCGTTGCACTATGTTTCTTTCAAGCTTATATTGTTTTACTATTTTAATAGTTCATTAGATGCATGATCAAACTTCTTATGTGTCAAACTTCTTATATTGTTTTACTATTTTAATAAGCACATTGTAAAGCGATAGGATTAAGATTCATTGTACGACAAAACTCTTCAAATGTGAGTGTATGACACTCTCAACATCTTTATTCTTAATCTTAACTAGTCTTAAATTTCTACATACCCAAATAAGGATCTCAATTAGGAAGGTTAACTGGTCTTACTTGATTATCAAGGATTGATTATGTAGAAGATGGTGAGTAATCTGTTAATTACCTGAAATTGAACGTGAGACTAGTAATTAATTACGTCGGGAAACATGACTTTAATATTTCAAATTCAAGATCTTGTTTCAGCTTATTATTTTTTTCTTTATTAATTTTAATTTCTTTTTATTCAATTCAAACGTTATCTAATTTGCTTCCTAAGAAATAGTGAATCTTTAATTCTTGATATTCCATATCCTACTCTATTGGGTATGATATCTAGATTTAAGATCTATTGTTACTACTACGTAGGGTACACTTGCCTATAAGTGTATTTTGTATGCATTAGAGTCATAATGCAATAAAACAATTGTTAAAGGATGGAACAATTTCCATAGATTTTATGAAATTGAAATGAAAATTAGCGATCCACTAACAAATTCCTAGGGAAAAAATGCTATTAGAAACATCTAGGGGAATGAGACTTAAGTCACTTGAACATAGACAATGATAGTAATCCAACCATTATAATTGGGTATCTCATGAAAAAGGTTCATATGTACAAGAACAAGTCATCTATTACTCTATTAGTTTTGCTAACACTAAAATTGAGAGAAATCAATTTCATTTTCAATCCCTTCCTAATGATGTGAGAAAGATCTAGATGTTACATTAATGAGAGGTTAAACTTTATCATTAAGTATTATGAGAAAGCCTAGAACCTTATTAAGTTTTTAATCATTTTCATATTACTTATGGGTATAGTATGATTTGCAGCATATACTTGATGAACTCACCCATCAGTGGGGGCGTTCATATGAGATATTGACAAATTTCATGAGAACTCATCATGAATACCAAACACATGCATAGCTTAAAGCGTAGCACAGACTGCACAGTGAAACAACAACAATAATGTGAGTGTAATGTGATTGGTAGACAACTATCATACATCAAGTATATTTCTATAGTTTTCGTAATATTTTAGATGTTCTTGTTGTATCTTGGAAACTTCTGAAATACCTCAAATAAGTCTTTTAGGACAATGTTACAACATCCTGAATTCTTGTTTTTCAACAATCAATGCCAACATGTTCTAAATTATAACTTTAATTTATTTTATATTGTATTTATAGTATATGCTTTCAATTCTTCCAAATATATTTTAAGTGTAATTTTAACTCTTCAAAAAAATGTTGTACCCCCAATCAGGCAACTCAACACAATACTGTAGCTTGATCCTCTAGTCGACCTGATCCATCTCCTCCAAAAACCTTAAACCTAATAATAGCTACTTTACATAGACAATTAACCCAGGTATTTAAGGAGGTTAACCCCCACCTTCCAGGTATGCAATCTAGACATTCTCATATCTCCTTTTATATGTTCTAAACTTACTTTGGTCTTGGAACTCTTTTTGCAAATACCACCTATAGTTTCAAGACTAATCCTGGAAGAGGTTGAGAAGTCCAAATTCTATCCAAATTGGGTAAGAACAAATGTTATGTCTTTTTCATAATTTTTTAAAAATAATTCAACATTGTTTAATAAATTTCAACTCAATGTAAAATTATGACTGCATGATGTAGTGATATTATAAAATGATAATACAAACATGTTAAAAGAATCGAAATTTTTTAGCATTAGAATTACTAAAAAAATAAATACTAAAATCAAATTTATTCATATTTATAAAGTTTAACAGGAGATTACATCAATTTTACACCTGGATTTTTTTTAAAAGAAATTCGAATGTCGATTAGAGATTTAGTGTCCAGCTATTGTCACGAAGGAAACCATTACAACGGGTTTGTCTACCCAGCCCTTTTATTCCCCTAACCAAATAGGAAGGGAAATATTAGTTTAATAATATCCGTACAGACCACTTTATTTCAATTTCATGCGACGTTGTTCTTTACCTTTGGTCTCTTTCAAATTGCCTTTAATACTTCTTTTGAAAAAATAGCACAAGTTCGAAGGGAAAAGGCAATTCTTGATGTTACCAAACAAAGAAAAAAGAGCTCACGATCCGAGCTTCCTTTCTTTACCTTGACTAGGAAGAGTCCTTCTTTGAAATAAAAACTTACTATTTGCCACAAAAGAATAACAAGCATTGAACATAACCCCATTAAAGGAACTCATAACGTCTGTTGAACGTTGACTAATTAGTAACTGCGGAAGAATATAACAAGATGGATGGAAGAAAAAGAGTTCTATCATTTTAACACTTAAAAATTCATATTTTAGTAATGTTTTCTATTTTTATCTTATTTTTTCTATATATGTATATCAAAATATATTTTAAAATTGAAAGGGACAACATTTTGTTGTCTACTTTTAATGTAAAAACAGCAGATTTATCCCAGTCGACAACTGTCACGCGTAGATATCTTACATAAAAGTGTAGTTATTTGTTTTAAAATCGTTTCTTTCTTTTCTTTCTATCTCAACTAATTAAAAATAAAATAAAGTAATCAACATAAAAAAAGATAAATATTGACAATCTCTTAATGGATTGATGACATTATTTAATGAATTAATCATGCAACGATATACTTAAATGAGATATCTGGGTTAAAGGAAAAGAAAAAGTATAAGTGAAAAAACCTATATAGCAACTCTTTCTTTTGAAAGTAATTTTTCTCAAACGAATATAGGTATAATAAAACAGGTGGTTAATTTTTGTTTCATTATTTAACAATGAGCCAATTGTCCATGCATGGCTTTGTATGGGTTGATTTTGGGCACAGGTGAGAAATGTCTGCGTTCAAATTATTTCCCACTCCCAAAGAAAAGTATAGGAAACACATCGATGCGGCTGCCAAGACAGTCCCGTGCAGAAATTGTTTTTCAAAAGCATCTGAAAAAGTAAGTCTTTATTTATAAGGAAAAAGGGTTATATGTATAGTTTAAAAATGAAACCAGAGGCTAATTAGCACATTGTTATATTATATAGTTGCTGATTCCTACTACTCTAGAAAAAAAGTGCACCATACAAATTTACAACTCCCTCGTGTAGTTGCCCTACATTGTGAGGTCTATTAAAAGCAAACACAAGTTCAAACAATTACACGTAATAATTTCTTGAATTCAACGCATTTAATTTCAGGGACCTCATCAACCTCACATAATTTTAATATTTTGCAAGAAAGAAAACCAAAAATCGTTAATTATCAGTATAACTGGTCAGACATGCTTGGTCGTTGGTCAGCAAATGCAGGTAATATATATAGGGGGTTTTTTCCAGAATTATAGACAGAGTCTTTAAAAAAGCAAATAGTCAATGACGTGCGTAGTACATATAATATAACTCCCACTTCACTATATACCTCACCGTCAGGTCAAGCCTAAATCTTAAATTTCAAAATTAGTATAAATACAAGCATAGAAATGGAGTATTTGATGTAATTATTTAAAGAAGTGAGTTGAATTATTGGTTAAAAAATGAAAGTATAAGTAAGATGTTTGAGGGAAGAAAAAGGGTTAGAGTTGACTAGGATATTGGTTGACGATTAGATCCTGCCCCACGTGGCTTACTGGTTTGACGTAGAAATATGGTGTGAGGTTAGGTTGTGACAGCAGGGATTGTAGAAAATATGCAGACCATTGGCCATTGGCCTAGAGAGAGCCATGCGGCGAACGCCATAATGACAGCTCCTATTGCGTACGCTCCCAAGGAACCTACCCATACCTTTCACATTATTATCATAACCTCATCTTCAATTAATTAGTCCAACATTTTAACTCATTATCATTTTAATCTTCTTTTTTAATTTTAAATCTCTCCTTTCCCAGCTTCCACAAGTTGCTTAACATTCTCCTGTTTCAACAAAACATACGCCACTCATGCCTCGCACTACTTATATATTTTGAGGTAAAAATAATTAACTAATTTCAAATCATTGATTAACTTTATAATAATACATAAATATAATAACTTATATATGTATGTTTTAAAATATTAATTACTATTTTTTAAGTAAGAATTAACATTAATTACTTATTTCACCGTGTTTAAAGAGTAAGAGTATCATTGCATTTCTCTTATATATTTAGAGTGTTTTTGACAAAATTAACTGATCAACTAATTGTAAGTATTTGGTAAAACTAACTGATCAACTAGCTAAAAGTTGTAAAATGACAAATAAGAATATTATTAATCATTAGATCAACAATGAGTTTTTAAAATAATCATAACATGTTTTAAAAATGTAAATTAATTACATATTTAAATTTTAAATTATTATATATTTAAATTATAAATTTTTATAGTAACATATTTAAATTATAAATTTATGTAATTACATATTTAAATAATAAATTACTATAATTGATATTTAAATTATATTTGTATAATTAAATATATAAATTTTAAATTACATATTTAAATTATAATTTTCTATAATTATATATTTATATGATAAATTATTATAATTAAATAATGAAGGACAAATGATGTATAAGGTGATGAGAGATAATTAATATGAGACAATACATTAATTATTGAAGGATAAATATATAAAAATAAAATCAACTGGTAGCTGAAAATAGAAAATTTTTGGACAAACTACTTAGAGTAACTTGTTAACAAAAACTAATAACTCCTTAAGAAACTCCTAGATTTTTACTATTAAAAAGGATACTCTAATATGATAAAAACATATTATAGGTAATACGATATTACATAGTACTTTGAAGTCGCTAAAGGGTCAAAATTTGTAATACATCATAAATCACCTATGGCACACAAAGCTTATCTCTAACTAACTTATAATCTTATATAAGAAATTATTTCATATATATTTCAAATCAATTTATAATTAATGTTAATGTTGAAGTATATTAATTGACGTATTATATAAATAAATTTATATGAAATATTACATTTTGTAAATGTAATTTTTAATATATATATATATATATATATATATAAATAAAAGTTTGATCAAACAGTATTTTTATTACTTTATAAATTAATTATTTAATTGAAAATGATTGAATAACGTTAAAATATTTTTTTATTAGTTTATAGTAGCTAGCAAGAACTTAGTCTTCCTCGTGTATGTGTGAAAGAGAGAGAGACAACTAGCATGTATCAGTACAATTAAGAACTGAACGTGCTTAGATTATTCTTTGTTTTGTATTTGCTTTCTTGCTCTAGCCTTTGTTTATTTGCGGTGTTGAAAGTTCAAAACCTCAATTTTGGACACCTTTCTCTCCTATTTCAATTCAACTCCAGAGATCAATGTCAAATCGGTGAAGTTCACCATTCATATATATATATATAAAATTTAATCATAATTTTCATTTATGATAAATTTTATCAATTAATACTTAAAAAATTATATAAATAAAAAAGTGTTGTTCCAGTACATACCTGAAGTCTCACATCAATTAATAATTAAGGCTAGGAGTCATTATGAACTGAAACTTATCACCGATATTTCTTACAAAGTCTTGCCTTATTTTATATGCATTTAATAATTTGACTTGGCGAAGAAACGCAAAGACAAGGAGTTATCTTAGGAAAAATTAGCATAAAATAAGGTATTCCTCCCGGTCAACCAATCCAGGCAAGGATGTACCTTAGGCAAAGGCAACATGTTCTCGTTAGCATGTTGAAAGGCAGTGCAGATAGGCGCCACGACTCCGGTTGCCAGCTAAAGGGGAACAAAGACTTTCCTTCCTGTCATAAAAGTAATTAGCCGAATGACCCATCTTCAACACAATCTTCATGAATTTAGACTTAAAATCCTTGTAAGAGGTAGTAAAAACCTCAAACAATAGGCACCTAGCAACACAGCTCATTGAAGACCATCTGACCGGAAAGGTCCATTAGAAATGAAAGAAAAGACTAAGGGTAATTTCTACATAAGAGAAATGACAAAAGGCCTTGAAGGCCTATGTGGCAGCCCATACATTGGATGGATCTGAGTAGGTGCGCAGTCCATCACACGCAACACACCTATTATGAAATCGTCAAAGGAAAGTTTTATGTCTAAATCTTTGAAAAGACAAGTGTACATGTAAAAAAAAATTCGGTCGTCCAAGAAGGGAGTACTTCTTACTACCAGGTTAGAATCTAAAGTCCTGTCACTTTGGCAACCCTTTATTACAAAAGGTGCTAGTGTCGGGTTGTCTAGAGGACAAAAGGGAATACATTATAAAAAGAGGTACAATCGTCCTTAGTCAGTAGTTGGGAATGATACTTAGCGACCTTCACGCTCATCAATTCAAACTCGGTAATAGAGCATGAAAGGTATTGTCAGGCCCTCTTAGAAGAATAGCATCCCTCTTGAGATAGGGAGTTTTTGGTAGAACCCCCCAGGGTAGAGGTTGTGGAGCCCTCTATTGGTTCCGAAGTGTCGGCCCACATGTGCACGATAGAGCTGACAATTGAGGGAGGAGACACCTCCCTTGCAAAAGAGCTAGAATCGGAATCCATTAAAATAAAGAAGCAAATGAAGAGGCAAAGGGGATTTTGAGTACTTGAATAGAAGCTAAGAGAGAAGACCCAAAACTTTTGGAGCAGAAAAGAAACAAAGTGAACTACAAGAGCCACCCCTCCCCTATTTGTAAGACGAAAGTCCACGGAGGCCCAAGAGGCAGGTTAAGGAGTGTCATTGGATCAATCAAGATCAATGGCCCCGAAAGTCACAACACATTTTATTTGTTTGTTTGATGATAGTTTTATAAAATTATTTTCAGTATTTTGATATTTAAAACTAAAAATTTTGTTTAATTAGTGTATTCTTAAAACAATTTTGGTTTTTTAGACCTCATTGGGGATAGTTTCAATTTTCTAGTTTTTGGTTTTGAAATGTATTTTGAAAATTGAAACTTGTTCGCGCAACAAAAATAATTTTGATTTGGTTTTTTAATTATTTTTAAAACAATTTTCACTCAATTTAATAAACAATATTTTTTTTTTTCAATTTTTTTTTGTTTTTATTCAAATTCATCGCTTTACATGTTTGTCATCATTGACCACCACCTTTGACTAGTGATCACTAGTCCCCACCTCCAATTAGTAGTCACTGGCATCTTACTGCTAACCATTGACCGTAATCTCTAATCAATGATCAACTATTGTAACGCCTCTAAATCCTCTTACCCATAATCAAATTATTTATAAATTTGCGAGAGAAATTTTCAAAATTAATTCTTATATAAAGAATCATAATCTTCTTATAAACATTACGAGTGAAATATTTAAAATATAAAATATATTAATTGTTACCACTACCCTCCTTACATGGTCCCAAGTCAGAGTGGTGGACTTCTTACGAAACTAAAATAACTTAAACATCAAGAGAGTAATTTGCTAAGAAGTCCACATATTAAGAGGAAACCCTCTATATCTTGTAGCGTCTCTTACTAATTAGGTTCATCCTCTATTCGTACCACAAAAAAGTATAAAAAGAAATACATGAAAGGAAACACACAAAAGGAGGGAGATTTTTATAAACCATCAATGTTAATCTTAATAAACTTAACAAACAATGGGGCTTAAGATTTGATCTATGACTCAGTCTCGCATGATTCAATATATAAAATCAATCGTACTTAATTGAATGAGTGAACTCAATCCCACTCAATTCCACGTATGGTTGAGTTCATTTTGGATCATCTTTCTATCTAAAACATCAAATTATCAAACCATCTTCCAGTCTAAAATATCAATTTATCCACAGACAATCTTTAAGCTCAAACATCACATCCATAAGCAATCTTTTAGCTCAAATATCACATCCACAGTTTATCTTTCGGCCGAAACATGCTATCTTTCAACCCTTACTATCAATTGTACTCACGCACCTGCATGCTAATTTTTATGAAGAAGTTAGGACTTTAATAAGTTTATTCCACAACATCTCAACATAGTCCCAAAAGTTACTAGATTTGGCAATCACAACTCACGTAATATTTGTATCTTAATCATTATTCATAGAATCATTTATGAATTATCCTTAAGGACTAAAGGATCCCAACAGACATACACATTAATCTCTCATCTTCAGTTTCTATTTTATGGATAAGAATCAAGAATAACTCCATGCATAGTATTTAGATATTTTTAACATCAAAAGATATCTTTCTGATGTGAAAGATCAAGTTAAACTGCAACCACAACACATACTTGAGTTGTCTTTGATGATTTTAAGAAATATTATATTTATAATAAAACTTTCTGAACTAAACTTTCACCAAATAATATTTTGAATGTTTTATAAGATATAGTTTACCATAAAATTCAACATATAATAAACAATCTTTTGAAACACTTATAAAGTTTATAGGATAGTTATTAACCACTCCAAA